>JBAJHW010000016.1:7488337-10352486 GCA_037013535.1 Intellagama lesueurii | reverse complement strand
TATGCCCTCATTGGAAAACTAAACCACGCATGACTGAGAAGGGAGAATTGCTCACACAGCTTCTGGCAACGTGTAAAATGGCTTCTCGTTACTCGTGGAACTAGGTGGAGGCTAGGGAGAGATCCTGCTTGGAGGTGAGACCCCCCCCAAACCGCCCAACGCAGCCGGCGGGTGGGCGGGCTCGCAAGAGCTGCACTTCGAAGAGATGGGAGGCGCCTCCCAGACAACGCCTTGGCCTTGTTTCAGAATTCGGGAAGCCTTATTCGGGTGTCCCAACGGGTGAGTGTCCTCTCCGGGGACAGAAGGGAGCCCTCTCCGGCCCTCTCCAGTCTCCCTTGAGAATTGCTACCCCATGTGAAGAGGGAAAGCCACCTCTGTCAACTGGGGTTTGGTCCGGCATGCAGACGAGAGGCGGCGTTTCCGTTCAAACAGGAGGGAAGTCGCAAGTCCCTCCCCAGCTGGGAACCAGACACACATTTCAAAGGCTTCCCAGGGGAGCCTTCAGAGCCTGGACAGTCCTTCTCCCCCCCCCCCCCCTGCCCAGGCAAGACGTAACACGTCCAGCCCCGTGTCTGTCCTTACCTTGACAACGAGCTGGAACCAAATGACCCCACGTTGCAGAAGATGGGGCTCGTCCCCGAATTGGAGCCCGTGTTGAGAACCAGGCTTCGGTCGGGAGACCGGGCCGCGGCGGCGATGGGCTGAGAGGTGGCCGTCAAGCTGGCGAAAGGATTTTCTTCCCTCGACTGGGTCGACATCATCAAGACCTCCATCAGAATTTGCCCGATCAAGTCCTTGAAGTCCGAGAACACTTTGGAAGGAAAAGAGAAAAGCACACGTGTTCCGCGGCCAGACTTTCACGGTGAAATGTCCAAACTTTCCGGAAGACAGGCCCACCCCAACTTTGAGAAAGTCACTGTTGCCAAGTCACAGAGTCTAGGACAGCACGCAAAACCCGACAGCCGTGTGGGCTGGAAGATTCTGGGAGTTGTAGTCCCCCCCCCCAAAAAAAAGCTTGGCCCCATAGGTACTCAAGTCAACTCCAGAGATCCTTAACATCGGCTTTATTGGTAGTCATTCAAATATAATAGGGTGGCATTACACATTGCCCTGAAATCAGATTTCCCACTCTCTCTATTATATTCCCCTGTGTTGCTTGAAAAATGTAGAACACACAACAGGAACCTCCTCCCCATCCACGGGATCAGTATCCGCAGTTTCACTTATCCACTGCCTGAAAATATGAAATAAAAAACCCCAAAATTATGTTTCCCAGATCACCAGAACTAACCACTAGAGGGAACCAGAGAACACACGTTAGACTGTTAGAGGGTTTGCTCTTATCAGTGGTTTCCAACAGCTGCCATAAGGTCTAGGGTCCCGTCCTCTGCCAATCCTGTGGTCCTACTGTATGTATGACAAAAACATAACTGGTTCTCAGCGAATGGCTATTCTCACACTCCTCTTCTGAAACTGTTTCGTTTTGTTTTGTTTTAGAGAGACACCTTTAAATGGAAAACATTTGAAGATTTTGTACTAAGCGGTGTACAAGTGCTATTTCAAGTGGGCTACAAGTACCACACTTCATGCAAAATGCTTGGGGAGTTTGTTCTATCAAGTAAAACACTGACCTACAGATACAACAGAGAAGGAACGGGTAAAGAGAGGCTAAGGGTGGCTTAGCAATCAGTAGATCTGTCTGATAAGATTATAGGGATTGTCACCCAAAGGATCAAATGCCTTTCCAAGCACAAAGAGGAAAATACTCACGTTCCTTACCTTCTTTTGGGTTCTGATTGAATTGCTCGGAAAGCGAAGTGAGGAAGATGACGTCTCTGTCCCGGTCTTTCCAGGAGACCCGGAAGATCTTACAGACTAGCTGTACGGCTTGCTCTTCTGATATTTCCGATCCTGACAGAGGCTCCTTCCCCACGGGAAAAACAAGAGGAAAAAGAGCAGAGGTTCATCTTGGTCAGGCCACAAAAAGAGCACTCAAGCTTATGTACACCTGCATCCCCCAAGCTGGTGTCCTCAAGGTGTCCTGGACTACACCTCCTATCGTCCCCGTGCAAAGGAGGGCTGGAGAACACAGCCAATTGTAGACCAATGCACTTGAATTTTTCCAAGTCGATGCAACGAGGTGGTATCCGTTATGGTTTGCGCAACAGCACAAAGGTTGTTCTTGCAAATACAAGAACAGAGAGTGCTAGAAAACAGCTTGAGTCCTCTCGGAGGTGGAAAATTTTGGTTTCCCGTTCTCACACACCACAGTGACAGGAGCCCAAATTCACCTCCTTAGCATCTGATGATGCACACATCCGTAGATGGGCAGGTCAGAAGCTGGATATTCTGGAGAGCACGTTTCGAACTGATATGACCTCGGCCATTAGATCGCCAAAGGATATCTAAACTGGTGAAAACCAACTTTTGTTTTCAAACAAGAGGCATCTTCGACCAAGGAGCACCGTGAAGCATTCTCAAACGTTACTCTCTCTTCCCAGCACACGCGATGAGGGCTCACCCACCTTGTCGGTAAGGCTCCTTTTCTCTCTTCGGTCATTCTCATCCACCTCCATGTTCTCGATTCCTGAATCGACATCCACCTGGGACATGCTGCACACAGAACAGAGAACCCGTTAATAGGTGGGCAAGAGGCGAGGCTGGAAAAGCAGAACAAAGAAGATGCAGGAGGATGTCAGCAGCCGTCCCCTGACCATAGATGGCCCATTCCTGTCCTCCATGAAGCAGGGGTCCCCAATCTTAGGTCACCAGACAGCCCCGGACGACAGTTTCCAGGAGCCTTCACCGTGAGGGCTGGGCTGACTAGGATTTCTGGGAGCTGGCAGACCAAAAACAGGTGGGGAGACAAGGACCACGGACCTCGGGGAATGACTTGGCTTTTCACCGCTTTCTGGAATGCAAGCCGGGGACAAGGGACCCCAGGAGATGGTCATTCCGCCAAGGGGCGAGGAACAGGAGGTTTTCCAGTAAAAAGATATGCCAGCCGGGCACGAGGTCCAGGGGCCCCCCATCGAACCCCCAGCTCTTTCAGGTGCCTGCGACCAAATGAGTTCCCAACTGGGGGTTTAAGAAAACCTTCTAGCAACAAAGCACTCGTGGGCGAGTGGAGGGTCTTTTGAGTGGAGGGTCTTCTGAAGGTCCCGGTTCTGGCCCCCACTCAGCCTTAAAATGCACTAGACCAGGGGTTTCCCCACCTTGGCTCACACAGGTGTTCTTGGACTACAACCCCCAGAAGCCTTCGCCACCCCCTGCACGGGCCAGGATTTCTGGGAGTTGCAGTCCGTCTGGGGACCCCAGGTGGGGGAAGCCCTGGGCTCTTCCCATCCTCGCTCTCAGGATCAGCCTGGCCTCGGGCCACCTGCCAAAGGAGAGCCTGGCGTATCAGGGGCCGGGCAGAGCCCCAGCTCACCTTTTCTCGCAGGAGACGCTGTCGATGTCCATGCTCTGGGACCGGGAGAGGGACTGAGAATGTGTTTCAAGGCTATTGGAGGGAGAGCTGCTGAGCGAACTCACGCCTTCGCTGCTCTGGCTCCGGTGGGCTACACCTGCAGCAGAGAGAACAACACCAGGCCACGTTTGTTTTGTTGGCCACCACCTGTTAGGTTCTGACAGAATCACAGAAGGCCTCCAGAAATCCAAATCTAAAGCAGATCTATCAGACGGTGTTCCCAATTTTTTCTCGAAGGCCTCCAGGGTTGGAGCGCTTCACCACCTCCTGAGGTCACGGGTTCCGTTCTCGTACTGCTCTAACAGTTAAGAAGTTTCTTCCTGGTTTTCAGCCTAACTCTGGCTTCCTGTCGCTTGAGCCCACGATGACATGTCCTCCGCTCTCTGGGATGACCAAGAACAGACTTTGCCCCTCCTTTAGAGGACTACCTTTCCCATATTTGAAAAGTGCTCTCCTATCTCCCCTCAGTCTTCTTTTAGCAAGGCTAACATGCCAAGTTCTTTCAGTCTTTCTTCATAGGGCTTGGTTTCCAGTCCCCTGATCACCCTTGTTACATACAGAAAAAGTATGTGTATGTATCCCTGATACATATAGAAAATGGGGGAAACAGAGAGAGAGAGAGAGACTGGAATCTGCAACAAAATGTTGCAGCATGCTTTCACTCTCTAACAGGAGTGATTCGATCCACTCAAAACCAGCTGAGGATGCTCCTCTGTTTCCTCAAGAAGATCAGCATGGCAGAGCCGAAAGTTCTGTCTTTCTACCACTACCTTTTCTTTCTCTCTTTTTCTCTCCTCCCAGTGAAACAAATAAGAGAGAAGCTGTTTGCTTGCGACTTCAGCGGCTTCAATCGCAAACTGCAAGGTATGTGTACATAATGCTAATTATTGTATGTAGGCAAGCCTGCTCTTTTAATCAGACCCCGGGAATAGGATACCTTTGGGACCTGTTTATCTAGCTATATGGGTATTTCTCAAATGGAAGAATAAGCCTCTGCCCCAAGGAGTTTACAGTCTAGACAGATCTGCTGGACAGCTCAGGGGTTGAGGTCTCTGGCTGTGGAGCCAGAGGTTGGGAGTTTGATTCCCCCCACTGGGTCTTCCTTGACAGGGGCTGGACTGGATGATCCACGGGGCCCCTTCCAGCTCTGCCATTTTTAAGATTATTATTGGATTATTATTAGGATTAGGGGAGACAGAAGGACAGCAAAAAGGAAGCAGCATATCTGAAAGCTAGCAACCAACAATACTGCAGTCTAAGGTGGAAAACTCTCACAAGTGCCCCCCCCCCCACTAGGGAAAAAAAAGGAAGGTTAAGGGAAAGGAATGATCATCTGTCTATGACATCGGTGTAGATGTTTGACTTTGACGGCGTGCACAAACGTGTTTAGCCCTGAAGGGCTGCAGGCCTCTAAAGACAACAAGAAAGACAGAACGGCTTTGCTCAACTCTCGTTCATCAAATATCTTAAAAAGTCCAGTTCTTTACCATTGTATCAAAGTGTCTTATTTCACAAACAAACAGAACCATGCCCAAATGCCACTTCACACTGAGCTGAAGGAAAATTCTTAATTTCTGTGGTGAGAACATGTGCTAGACGGAGACACTCAGATGTTATAAGCTTAGAGGTTCTGAGGTTCTTGGACTACCACTCCCAAAAATCCTGGCCAGCCCAGCAGGTGGCAGCGAAGGCTTTTGGGAGTTGCAGTCCAAGAACCTCTGGGGACCCAAGATGGGGAACCCCGGTTCCAGACCTATCACCAACCCTTTATCACCAACTGGGATTTGTGAAGCTGCCGCCTACCTGATGCGCCGATGGGAGAGGTAGCAGGGGTCATGGGGTGAACGTTTAGCCCGAGGTTATGGGGTGCCGTGGGGGACGGTGCGGCGACAGGCGGCCCAGGCGGATTCTCCCTCTGCGGAGACGTCAGCGGGGTGGAGGGTTGGGAAGACGGCCCGCCAGCGAGCCGGGCGAGGCGCCTTCGACGAATCTGGAAGGAAACCGAGAGAAGATTCCCTGTGTGTCCTGGATTTTAATCCTCCAGGATCTCCCGAAGAAGAGGAAAAAGAGCCCGGAATAAACAATACCATGTGCAGGAAAGAGTCCCCAACCCAAGTGAGACACAGATGCCCTTGTGCTGCCAACACTGAGAGGTGATAGACAGAAGCAATTAAAAAACAGACAGGAACCGAGGGAGTCCACCCTGAGCCTTCGAGCCCTGTGTTCTTAACTCGCTACAGGATCACACAAGAGGCGTTCCCACCTCAACCTGGAATTCCCCGATATTATCAGGCAGCCTCTCATCCAAGGGCCAGCCGGGCCTGACCCTGCTTTGGTTCCAAATTCAGATTGGACTCTGGGTACCCAGAGTCGCATCACGAGAGCCAGGGTGGGTCTCCCTGCCTTGCTCACGCGACACAAAGCAGCTTTTCACCGCAACAGGGCGCATGTTGCCTTCGGTGGCCAAGAGTTCCAGAGCCTGGGAGGGCCTACGAGAAGATCCCCCCCTTTTTCATGCACACACCCCACCCAACATGCATCTCTGAGGGTAGCAAAACTGAGCAGAGGGACACACTGCCAAAGGTCTTCAATGAAGACGGAATTATTCTGGAGAACTCAGTCCTTCAAACAGTGCAGTCCTTATTGCAACCCTTCGTATATACTCGATAGCTCAGGGGTTGAGGTCTCTGGCTGCGGAGCCAGGGGTGGAGAGTTCGAATTCCCCACTGGGCCTCCTTGACAGGGGCCGGACTCCACGATTCACGGGGTCCCTTCCAGCTCTGCCGTTCTAAGGTTCTTTATTTATTATTTTTAACTCAATCATTCTTACCAAGGGCAGGCTGTGGGGCTGAGGCTGCGAAAGACGCATTTAAGGCCTCCGAGTAACGTGGTGCTAAGCCACAAGGTACAAACTGGGTGCCTTGCACCTTGAGCGCCTCAACCTTACCTATTATCTTAGAGGTAGATTAACATCCAGAATGAGTTCAGCATCCCCATATAGGACTAGACAACAAGTCCTATCATCCCTCATCACCACAAGTGCTTGCTAGGAATACTGGGAGAGATAGTCCAAGAATATCTGGAGCGCTACATCTCCCCCATTGCAACATCTGGAGCGCTACATCTCTCTCCCCCAATTTCAACATCTGGAGCGCTACATATCCCCCGTTGCAACATCTGGAGTGATACATCTCCCCACTGCAACATCTGGAGTGCTACATCTCCCCCATTGCTGGGTCATCCCAGCTCCGATGTGCATGTGTGTCTATCCCCCCCCCCAGCTAGAATTCCTATGGAGGGAAGCAGGAATCTGATACTCTTTTCCTTCAAGGATAACGAGCGCTTTCCAAGCAACTTTCAACAGACAGAGCGATTTACCACCTGGACATGCTTCCGTTCCACAAGATTTCTTAACATTTTCTTCCCAGAAACCCTTACGGAACATGCAGAAAACTCTGATGCGGTGTTTATCTCCCTGCTCAGATGGAACACTATAATTAGAAATGGATCAAGGTTCTCCCCATGGCCTTAAGCAATGAGGTCAGTACCGTCCTCTCCTCTCTGGAGCATTTAAATATCCTTTTTCCTGGAAAGCCATTCTCCCATCTTTATTGGAGGCAGGGATGAGTGGCTGGGAGAAGTGTTTTGCCACCTTCTTTATACTTAGAAAGGATTCACCTTGGCCAACCTCACAGTAGAGCTCAAAACCAAATAAATGAATTTTTGAAAGGCGTGTTTAGCCTAAAGGGTTTGGGTTTACCAGTCCAAAAAGTGAAAAGTGTCAAGACCATGTCAAGAAACAATAAATAAAGCAGAGTGTTAGAGGCAGAGCAAATATTTGAACTGTTAAAGAGCTCAATGCTATAGGCATCTGGCTGTGGGGCCAGAGAGGCCGGGAGTTCGATTCCTCGCTGGGCATCTTTGATACACGCTGGACTCAACAATCCATAGGGTCCCCTTCCAGCTCTGCAGTTCTAAGATGATGATGATACGTGCAACAAGACACCCACTGAGCAAAATGCATCCTCGTTAGGCACATAAGAGTTGCTTCTAGGATAATGACCGGTTTATGATGTTGAGCCCGCATGATACAAATGTCATGACCTTCGGTTAGCCCTCTGATGACCAGGTTGGCTTTAAATCTAATTAAATAATGTGAATTGTCTTGAGAGGGGGTCTTATGGTTCCTGAAGGCAGCATATACAGTAAATATTTAAAATACACAGATCTAAGCCCTCCAGAGTTGTTGCCATATGCGAAGCTCCCGGAAGCTGGCATCAAATGATTACAAAAGCCAAGCCATTAGGAAAGCTGTGAATTATTCCAGCCCTTTTAAATGTTGCTGCCTGTTCAGAACTACCTAGCAGGCCTTAAGCTTTTCATTTCACATTTCAGGAAGGCTCTTAAGTATTTTAATTTGCTACTCTCTCTCTCTTCCTCTACATCCCCCCTGTCATGGCATTTTCTATCTCCTTCCTTCTCTGCTCCCTTGCCGTCCGATTTCTCCTGCTCACAATACAATTTCCACACGCACAGCAGGGGAACTGCCACCACGGCTGTTCCTGCAGGATGCCAGAAGCGTATGCACGCGGGGCTGCGCAAGAGATGAGCAGCAGACGGTGCTGCCCATAGCAACACACACCGCCTCGTGAAGGCTGCAGATCGTCCGGTGACTCAGTTCAGATGCCGGCCAAGCCGGTCGAATGACTTCACCCGCGTCTTGGTCCACATCGTACTTTTTTAATTCCATCACATCAATTACATTTATTTCAAGTTCCCTCCTGTCATGACCAAATCATCATTAGCAAATGAAACGGTCTGATACCAAACCCATTAATCTGTCCATCTTGGGCCTGTCTACTCTGACTGGTAAATGCTCTCCACAGGGGCCACCAACCTGGAACTATCCAGATGATCTGAACTGCATCTCAGCCCTGGCCACACTAGAAGAGGCTGATGGGAGCTGCAATTTAAAACATCTGGCACCAGGTTGCTACTCCTCCTCTGGAGCCTCCCAGCTAAGTCCTTCTTTCCTTCGTTAAGTGATAGATTTAGTTGGCGACGGCACAGAATTCTAAACAGACAGAGATGTGCAAGTTTTGTATTAGACTCCCCAGAAATTCCCAGGCAACGGTGGGGAATTCTGGAACTTGTAGTCCAAAAGCACAGATCTACACACCTCTAAATTGGGGACCTTCACACGCGAAGCAGGTGCTGCTCTCTGTCACCAAGAAACCACGGGTCTGTTCTTGAGGTTAACACACACATACATGCAAATCCCAGGTATATGAAACCCAAAGTCTTCTCAGAGCCAGCTAAAGACAAGGACTGCCAAGTTTTCCATCCTCTTACTCACAAAAAGGCATCGGTTTCTACGTCATTGGTAGAGACTGGGTTGCAAACCTAGACGTTCCTGGTTCAAGGAATCGTATTTTAATGCTTGCTTCACCACACGAAAGTGCAAAGCGCCATTCATGTTTTGCTAGTCCAATTCATCAAGCAGGGCAGGGCCCATCCAAGCTGGCTGAGACAGAAGGGAAACACGGCAGTCCTTCCTCGGTCCATATACAGAGGATGACGAGACTGGCCGAGGAATCTTACAAGGTCACTGCTGATGGGACAACGGATTCTGCCGCACCTGAAGCACCAGATCGAGGGGGGTGAGGGTAGACCATGCCTGCTTACAGGGCTGTTGTACAACAGAAAGAAACAGAGAAGTCGGAGCACCACCGGTACCACCTCCAGAATCTGCTGCCTAAGACCATCTGCCCTCTCTGCCTCCAGAGGCGGCCAGCTCTGCACCAGAGTGCCCTGAGGCAGCCTGGTCTCTCACCTTCGCTCTCCTGAAAGGAATGTGAGAGATGGCACCACAAAAATACTAAGAGCTGCAAAACACATTTCTTGGTGGGATTTCTATGCAGGAGCTTGATATTCAGCCCCATCCTGTCGCATAGGTATGGGCCCCAGACAAGAACCTGCGCCAAGGTACACAGCTGCTGCTGCTGCTACTGCACTTTTTAACACACATACACAAATCCATATGACTTTTCCTGTAGAACTCCTGCAAAGACTAGAAGTGAAGCCATAAATAAACGCACATTAAGCATGAGTATGGATTTTACTTTTACCTCTCTTTTTTTTTTAAATCCACCCACTGGAAGCTGGCTGCACATGAATAGCAGAGGGTAACTACGTCAGTGGGTTGACACGCCTTTCCCTCAGCAAAACAAGGTCCAACGCGTGGACTCCACTCAGTTCTCTTCACTGGGCAGCAAGCAGGGCCTCCACACCTTCTGGGCTGAGTATTCCACTGCCCATTACAATGGCTTTCTCTAATGCTGCATCTGCACTACAAGTTTTGGTGCCTTTTTTTGTACCTCTCAGTTCCTTTACCTGAAAGCGTACGATGCAGCAAGCCGAAGAGGAAGTAGGTGTGGCCGGTACCTGGACAAGAAACTGCATGGGAACCCTGTCGGCACTTGTATTCCGGGGAGAAAAGCGAGGAGATAAAAGAAACTTGCAAAATCTAATTTTGTCTTTGCATTCTATACCTGTTTTTCATCGTCCACTTGCCAATGTACATTTAAAGCACAGATCTGGCAACAGCGTCTCCAGCCCAAAACCTTCTCGTCTAACAGCACTGAAGCAAGACTTGCTTCTCCCAGTTGAGCGGCTAATTTGAAGCCTCATGTCTTGTGCATGGGTGGATTAAAAATCATCCCAACATGAGTTTAGAAAGGAGAGTGAATGGTGGCTCAAACCACAGCAAAATAAGCCCACAAAGTGACCACTTTTTTGAGAAAAAAAATGTACTGAGATAAGGGGGGGAAACCTGCTCAAACTTCCAACTAAATCTTTAAAGACCAAGGCCCTTGCCAGGACTCACATCTCTCTCTCTCTCTCTGTTTTATAACCTGGTTTGATGACCTGGCATTTTAGGGGCAATCAATTTACATATACAAAGAACAACAACAACAACAAAGCAGGGTGGTGCCTTTAAGACCAGAAGCTTTATTTCCATTTGCCTCATGATAATGAACTCCCTCAGATACGTGAAGATAAATTCAGCCACAGGGTTATATATAGTGTCCGGAAAGGGGCCAACTGAGATAGGAGACTGAAGGTGCTAATTGCTGTAGTAATTTATATATTAGCATGATATAACCAAGGCTAACTCAGAAAGGGCAGAGCTAAGAAGCTGTTATTGGGATGCAAATTTACAAGACACTGGTGTCTTCCTACACACTGGCTTGCTAGTCAAGTTACAATTAATAAGCATACTAAACTAAAAGGTCCCCCCTTCAGCATTATTGTAAACTTCTCCCAGTGCCTGATGGGAAATGTAGTCTTATTTCACTGCTCTTTCATGAGCACATATAAGTGCGCTGGTCCTCCTGCTAACATCCCAACGTGCGTTCCTATTGCAACATCGAGGGGTTGCTAAATCATTCCCTTCACCCCACACAACCCCCACCACCTCGCAATGTTCTGGGAAACATTGAGTGACTTTGTATTAAGGATATCAGTTGTTGCAATGCGATCTGCACACACAGCACAAACTCTGAAAGTCATAGATACACACACACAAAGTCATGGAACAGGGCTCCTGAAGGCCATCTATCCCTGCCAACTGCAGGGGCAGAATTCCATGCCTTTCATATGAACTAGGATCACAAGCTGCCCTTCAAAAGTGCAGGCATACGAGGAATCTAATTACACCATCGAAGTATGTGCTAATTAGCTTGTTTCATACAGCATGATGAACAATGTGTCATCACCTGGCAATACAACCAAAGTACGTATAGAATTGCAGCCTCTGAAACTGAAAAGTGTACCTTACCTATATGTATATTGACTGCCCACGCTGTGTAATGTATCCTGTGCCGTCAAGTCAGAACCCACTTATAGTGACCCTAATTGGGCTTTCAAGGTAAGTGAGATATTTAAGGGGTGGTTTTACCAGTTTCACTCCCCCAGTGAGTTTCCATAGTTGAGCAGAGATTCGAACCCTGTTTTCCAGAGTCCTAATCCATCACTCTGACCACCACACCATGCCGTGTAGGCCTGTGTCCTAACCAGAGCAGCGTAGGAAAGTCTTTAAGTCATTTTCACCCCAATGACAGTAAAAGGAACAACAAAATATCCCTTATTTTGGGTTGTTATCGTTCCTTCTAATTTTCAGCCCCACTGGGTGGGATTCTGCCCCTCATGTGCGGCTTTTTCCCCTGCGCAGGCTTCCATCGTGACTGGAAACCAAAGGGGCTGAAAACCATCGCTGCTGGTGTGCAGAGAAGGAAGGCTGCGTGGAGGCACACACCTTAGAGGGAACCTGGGTTGTTATACTACTATCCTAAAGTGTAAATATACTCCCAGAACGCAACAAATTTTGGCTGTTACAAGCAACTGAGGCTTTTGTACACAAAATGATCCGTCAGTCACTTATTTCTGATTGGTTCTAAAAGACCAAGAGGGGAGTAGGAGAAAGATAACAGAGACCAGGAAACTGTAGTTAAGCGAAACAGAAACACCACCACGTGCTGATGGGAAATATTTCCTTCTTGTGATAACAAAGACTTCACACTGTTGTCAATGTGAAGTGGGCTATAAATATTATAACGAACAAAAGAGAGAGATTAAATGTCATTTAAAAAATATAAACCAAGCTTTGGCAACCGGCTAGCTTCCAAATGTGTTTAAATACAACCACCAATTAACAGTCATGCTGACTAGGGAGGGTGGACGTTGTAACTCAACACATGTATAGGCTACCTAGCTGGCAAGGGCCAGGATGAACAACACACAGGATATCCTATTAGCAAGGCAGGAAATAGTCTCAGGAACACCTCAGCACTACAGTATCTAATCTTTCAATCATGACAACAGTAACCACACCAGTATGTGCCACACTGAGCTTTTTCATGTGCCAAAACCTGTACTCTGAACCTGTGCCCATAGCCAGCTGCTCCAATAGCCATCTCCTTAGTTCACTCCCTATCGAACCTATAAAAGGTGAGACAGGACGAGTGAGACCAGAGTTCAAGTCCCCACGCTACCCCTAGATGAACTTGGCCTAGTCACTATTTTGCAATCTTGTTTACATCAGACAGTTGCTATCAAAATAAAAATAGGCAAGAGGCCTAAGGTCCATCAGCCTGACCTTCCTGGAATAAGAACAAGCTAACATTAATAAACAAAACCAATAAGAATAACATCAATTCTGACTTATGGTGACCCTTTCTAGGTTGACTATCCCTTCTTCTGAGGCTGCCCTGGGACCAATGTGCAGCTTGCCCAAGGCCTCACAGGCTATCTGTACTCATAGGAGGCCAAGTGGGGAACTGAACTCCCAACCTCTGGCTCCGCAGCCAGAGACCTAAACCACTGAGCTATCCCGGCCAGGTAGAAAAGTGACATATGGGGTTTTTATATAAAATCCCCATATGTCGCTTTTTTCTCCCAGTGACATCTTCTACAGGACAGCTCAAAACGTTAGGCGAACGAAGACACAGAAAGGGTTGTAATATAAGGCTACACCAATTTTCTCTCACTCAGTAGCACCTTTATCACAAATATTTCAGAGAGTAAGAATAAACAATACAAGATGATGGTTAGTCCTTTAATATCAATGGACGTAACTGGAAAAGTTCCATAAAGTAACGACTTTGTCTGTTTCAGGCAATCAAACCCATTTTTTAACATACCCCCCTAACTCAGACAGATCTGACAAGTTTTCACAGCCGAGCACACAATCATCTGGAAAAGCAAGGTTTAAGACAAACCTACCCTCTACATCAGTAGTTCCCAACCTTGGGTCACTGAGGTGTTCTTGGACTGCAACTCCCAGAAGCCTCCACCACCAGCTGTGCTGGCCAGGGTTTCTGGGAATTGCTGTCCAAGAACACCTGGGTGAACCAAGTGTGGGATCCCCTGTTCTACATGACTGCAGTCTTAAGAAGGTTGAAGGTTGTGCCTAAAAGACAAAGAGGGAAAACATCTATTCCTGTTACGTTTTTTTGAAGCAGCAAATCATGCATCTCCAACCTGCAAATATACATATGTATCAGAAACAGCTCTTCTACCCAACCCCCTTCATCAAAACACCACTCTATCTCCCTCCAGAAGAGCTATTTTAGTCCTATGATTTGACACCTGCCCCAGACTCCCTTTTCCCCAACAAGACCCAGACTTACCTCATCAGCGCTCAGCTCCTCCATTGTTTTCCTCTTAATGGTGAAAGGAGGTGGGGGAAGGAGGACTCTGTACTTCCCCCAGAGGGGTGTGCTTGTGGGAGAGAGTCTCCGGGGAAATTCCTGTCCTGCTGACTCTTTCCCTAGGGATGTCTCAAAATTGCATAGTCAGAGGTTAAGAGCAATGCCACAGAGTGCACTTTCCTCTTCAGCACAAACAGTTTCCTCCTTCTGTTTGGCAAGTCAACTAAAGAGTATCAACAAACAAACACATACACACACATACATACACGAACCCTGTCCAATAACCGGACCTCCAGGCCTTTCTGTCTCTTAGTCTTAAAAACCTCTTTTCACAGGCACCTTGAAAAAGACCTTAAGATCCTGGATATATTTTTCCCCTCCCTCTTTGAAGCAGGCTTGCCCTTTGGGGGGACCCCTCAAGCCTCCTCTAGCTGCCTTCTACAGCTCACAGAGCACTTACCCCTCTCTGTCAGTCCTCAAGAGCCCCACCGGCAGGCTAGCCTCTCTGTGTGCTAGAAACCCTCCCCCTGGCTTGCTCTCTGTCCTCCCCAAGCCGAACCCTAACAGAGTGGATGCAATGTCCCCTGGCACCCCGCTGGACAACCTACGGCTCCTTCTCCCTTCCAAAGACACATCCCAGACCTGCACAGGGGCACCTTCCCTTCTGAGACCCCAGAGACCCTCTTGCTGGCTGCCTGTCCCGCACCGTGGCCTGCCTTCTGGATACCCCCACAGAGTCCCATAGAGAGAGAAGGGACCCCTTCAACCCCTCCTCTCGGGGAGGCCCACCTGCCTGGGGGGCTCCTGCAGCTCCACACAGTCCCTGGGGCCAGCTCTCTGGCAGGAAAGCCCTCCCTCCGGCTGGGATGTCTTGGGACGGGGAGAGAGAGAGAGAGAGAGAGGGTCGCCGCCCCCCAAGCGCCCTCAGCTGCCTTCGCCCCACAACCAACCCCCCCTCCTAGGATTCTCCAGGTACCTGCCTTGAGCTGCAGAGAGGGAAAGTTGGGGGGAAAGGGAAAAAAAACCCACAGGCCACCTACCAGCCTCGCACCCCCCTTTCCTCGGCCACCACCTACCTACCCTCGCCCCCTTTCCAGCTGCCCCCCAACTTCGGCGCCCGCCTTCCCCACACACAAGAGATTATTCATCAAAACAAGAAGGCGGCGGCGGCCATCTTGGCGTCGGGTCACGTGACCAGCCCCTCCTCCCCCTGCTGCTGCTGCTGCTGCTGCCGCGCTGTGCCTCTCCTGGCGTACGGCAAGCCACTGGGCGAGCGTGAGCGCGGACGTCAAGTGGGAGGGAGCTGAGGCCTTAACAGCCACTGGAGGGCGGGAGGGCGGGACGAGGCTCCGCACTCCCAATAGGAACGCAGCGCGCCGGGATGGAGACCAATAGGAAGAGAGACTCCTCCTCCTCCGGCGGCCAGCCACCAAGGCGCCGGGATCGCGCGCGGCCAGTGACCAATGGTAGAGGAGCTAAGGGGACGGGGGCGGCAAGAAGGCTTTTAACAGGAGCCAATGACAGAGAGAGGAGGAGATACAAGTAGGCGGGGCGAAGGAGGCTACTGTCCCCGCCTACTTCTCCGCCCCTTCCAGCCGGGGTCTATTAAACCTCAGTGAGAGTGGGAGGGGCTTGTTTCGCTTAGCAACAGGGGCGGGACCAGGGAGAGGTCTTTTGGCTATGGGCGGGCCATGTGACCTGAGGAAGGCGAAAAGTTACTGTCAGAGGAACTTTTATCCCATTTTTCTAGATTAATACCTACCGCTGGGTAGCCAACATCACCATTAACACCAACACTGAAAAATGCAAAAATTAAAAAAAAAACATACATTTTATTTATTTTATTTATTATGGTCAATGACCAGGAAGATACCAATACTTTATTTAATTCAATTTGTATCCCGCTCTCTATTAGTATCACAGCACTACTCTGGGCGGGTTACAACAGGCAACATAACAAAACAGAGATAAAAATAGAGGCATTAAAACCAACAGCAATAACTCTAGATCATGTATCTTCCTGGTCATTAACTGCAATAAATTTTTATAATTTTTTTAAATACAAACAGTTTTTCAAAGGCACGATTCTTAGGTCCCTTTTAAGGAGAACGGCAGGGTCAAATATTTTAAATAATGCTATTTAAGTACAATGTCTGACTTCTATTACCGTGTTTCCCTGAAAATAAGACAGGGTCTTATATTAATTTTTGCTCCTAAAAACGCATTAGGGCTTATTTTCAGAGGATGTGTTATTTTTTTCATGTACAACAATCTACATTTATTCAAATACACTCATGTCATCATCTTCTGGTTGCTGCACAAGGGTGGAGGGCGGGGTTTCACTTAACTGGGGCTTATTTTTGGGTAGGGCTTATATGACGAGCATCCTGAAAAATCAGACTAGGACTTATTTTCACGTTAGGTCTTATTTTCAGGGAAACAGGGTAATTCCATTATTCCTTCTATTATTTCTCATTAAGGTGCAGGAGGGAAAATTAATCCAGACCACAAAGACTTCACAGATTTTAAACATTGACAACAGATACAAGGGTTCAGGGTAGGTGGGTGGATGAGTGAGAAAGTTAATAATCCATCGTAACATGGCGTGAAGCAGCTTTATACAGACAGCAAAAGGACTTTGAAGATATTGAAAATCTGGAAACTTTTTGAAAACCATAGCTTTGGAACAAAGTTTACTCAAGCTATCATGCAGGGCTTTCCTCCCCTAATTCACATCCACAACCTTTTGGCATTTCATACAATTAGGATGCTAACTAAATTAAAAGCCACAGACACCATGTTTGGTTGCCAATCATGATCTTTAATGAAACTATACATTAAGTGCCGGTAGCTGTCACTCTTCCATTCCAGATATCCATAGGAATGATTTTATAAAGATCATAAGACACGGGGAAGGGTTTGACCTTGGAAGCTGCCATTTCAGTCAACTATGTTGACTTCGGGTTAAGAGAATTTCGTTACGGGAAAGCCTCCCTCTACAAAGCACCCTGTGTGATGTTTCCTAGAGTTGTGTCAAAGGTTTAGCTTCACGCCCTCTTGAAAACTTGTGTGCTGACTTCACCTTCGCAACGGAGTTCCTGTCCAGGAAAAAAAAGAGATATAGATCACATCGCCACTAAGATTCCATCAACCTGGGGATATAGAACCAGTAACTGAAGCCTTCACTAACTCGTTTCCCTGTGGTTTACTGGATATTTTTCTACTGCAAGATTATACCCATACCTTAATTCTAAGTCTCCATGGAAAATCAGAAGCAACAGAGCAAAGTTTAGACAAGGCAAGGCCCTTAACTGAGCAAGTGCAGAAACAGAAAGGGAAGAGACGACCGATGTATCCCAGACTGAAAAGGAGAACTCTGGACGACTACCTCCTATACACAAGCAATTAAAATCTTGAGGGGCAGGGTGGGGGGGGGAAAGAGGACCCCAAGTTTCATTTGCAGAAGGTCCTTCACCTCAAAAAGGCCCAACAGCAGGGCATAAGGGCAATGGTTCCCAACCTTGAGTCCCCAGATGCTACTGGACTAAAACTCCCATAAGCTTTCACCACTGACTCTGCTGGCCAAGATTTCTGGGAGTTGTGGTCCAAGAACATCTGGGCACCCAAGCTTGAGAACGACTGCATAAGATGACTGTCTTATTTCTAGCATGTAGCAAGGCATCCATAAGGTAGATCAGTCTCGTATCCTTCCCGAGTCTAGATTGCGTACCAGATAAAGCTCGTCCCCTTCAACCCAGTGTGTCCAGCCTCTGTTCTTCTTCTCTCCCGTTTGGACGCAAACAAGCTTCTCATTGTCCCAGGTGACCACACTCTTGATTTGAAAAAGAGGGGAAAGAGAAGAGAAGGTCAGAACAGATCCCACCGTTCCTTAAGTAACCTTATTTCAAAGCGCTCTCCTGCTTCAAGGATTTGAGAAATTAACCCTCCAACATTTTTTCCTCCTTAGGCAGGCTAGTCTTCATCCAGTCTGTTCAGCGACATCGCTAAAGCCTATGGTTGTCAACTTTTTTTTATTTTTGCTGAGTCCCTGGACTTTTAAGCCCCGCAGGATTAGCTGGAATTCAGTTGTGAATCCATCCTCTATCAAAAAAAAGGGGGCAAAAACAATCCCTACCAAGACAAAATACAGAAGCCCTCTTTGCTTTTTACGCAAAATGGTTTTTATTGCCCATCCTGGTGGGATCGTTCAGAAGGACTGAATTACGACTCTCGTCATTCCCAGCCAGCAGGTCCATCGGCCTTCTGCCTGGGAGTGATGGGAATCTTAAAAAGTTAGCTCTAGAAAGATAAAATGTTGGCCAGACACTAGCAGAAATTTGGGCGCAGTCCACAGCTCTATTAAAAAGCACCATGCTTATTCCAGTAGGAACTGTGTACCGACAGAAATGTACATACGTACAGAGCATGACTGCAAATCCTTCCCAGGGAAGGCTGATTGTCCGCATTTTCTGCAGGCTTTCTCACCTTGCATTTTCTGTTGTCCAAGCCCTTGTTGTCTTCTTCAAACTCCTCCCCGATTTTGAACTGGACGAAATAATTTCGGAACGTGCTCGTCGTGCTGATCGTAAACGAGTCCCCCTCCTGTTTGATGACCTTCTGGGGCTTCAGCATTTTTGCTATCTTGCGAGTCGCGAAATCAATACCTTTGTAAGGACAAGAATTGAAACACCCAAGTCATTCAACCATTCTGGTCCACACCGTGGAGTGGAAAGCCACCTACCACCCACCTGCCCCTAATCGATTTGAGATTCACATCCTGATCAGCTACAGTCACCAGGGTAGCAGCGCCCCATTTCATGAGACTTTGAGACCCAAAACCTGATACCAGTCGACAGAGCCTTGCACTCTCTCAACGGCAGGGCTAGGCAAGTTTTGGGAGTGGGGGGCGTAAACCTTCTGGATCAGTTGATTGCAGAAACGGGGGGGGGGGGTTGAGAGTAAATGGATCCCAAAACTACACGAAGAACAGTCTCTATAGCTCATCTTGTAAACTAAACAATGGAACGTCTCTAGGGTGTTTTTGGCAGGTAGCAAAAAATACGCTCAGTATCTACAGGGCTTGCCTCCATTCTTGCTACGTCCTGCGTAGGCTTACTTGCAGGACACATAACTTAGAAGGAGTTTCTGAGCTGGTTTGTGGAGATCTTCCTGCTGATCCACAGGGAGATCCACCACCACCACCAGGATTGATGCAGGCACACATCTCCCAAGTTGCAACACCAGCGCTTCACTCCCAGCCCTGTTCCAAATGGGACAGTAGGGTGAAAGTGCCTTTAGCTGCTCCCTCGCTCCCTGTTCCCTCACTCTTGGCTGTTTCTGGCTGGGGCAATGCTGTGCGCACACAAAACTCTTGATGCCAAGCCTGTGAGCTGGAAACAAGCTGGACCTAGATGCACTTAGCCTTTAAAAGCAAGCTCAGAAATCATAATTTTTTCTCCTCCACCGTTGTTAGCCCTGATATTTCTCCTTTTGGTGGGAGACCCAGCCTTTAGCTTTTCAGCCGGCGCCTGAGACCCAACCGCTCAAGACCAGAGCAGTAGCACGATAAATTTTTGCCTCTTAGGTCCTAGCTTGGCATAAGAACCAGCAGCTGTCCTTCATCTGGCCTGCTGAGAGAAAAGGATTAATTTTGGCCCCCAATGAAAGAAGTGACTTCATCCTGTAACTTTTCACGGAATTAGTGGCGGGCGGGAATTGTGGTCAAACCGCCACAAACACAGGCTTGCACAAGTCTTAAGCCCAAGGAACATTTCAAGGTCACAGTCACTGAGTTTTTCTATCAGGAGCAAACTTGGAAAAGTTACCTGCTTAATTAACAATGCCCAGAAGAACCCTCCATCCAGCAGCAAAACGGTAACTTTTCCAGACTCCCTTCAGAGCTTGAAATGTGGCAGTTTCGGTCTTTCGCTATAGCCTTGTAAATTTCCCTTGTGTTGATAAACAGCGGTCTGTCAGGATACGCATCTATTGATTTAGCAATTCATGCTGTTAATTTTTAACCGGGCTATTTGAAGACGTGTCTGTGGCAAATTACCCTTGCCAGGCCTCACATTCAGGCACAGAAGCTCACCTGACATACCCTCAGTTATGATTTTTTAGGAGGACAAGCAAAAGAAACACAGCCTTTTATGCATCAGCCCCCCCAATCCTTATGGAATGGCTGGCTTGTTTCGAAACAAGTCTTACAGACATGCTTGTTCCAGGATGCTTTTAAATGAACCTTGGTCCATCCTTGATACTGTATTCTTTATTGCCATAGTCAGTAACAGTTTATTCTGTATTCACTGCATTTTGTTGCTTTTAACCTTTTCACTTTGTGAACCAGCCTGGGCAAGCTTTGTATCCAAACCCAGTATCAGAAAGGCACAGAATAAATCACTTTTTTAAAAAAGCAAAAAAAAATAATTATAGTTTCTGGGAAGCTCAGCTTGGTCCCTTAGAACATGTTATCGATCACAGAGGAACAGACACATAATTATCACCAGAACAGTGGGGTGTAGTGGTTAGATCTCAAACACAAGAGTCTTTCATTCAACTTTCCAGTCTCGTTATGACATGATGCCTCCGCCTAACCTACTTTATGTAGATGAGAGACTAAATTAAGTAAAGGATGCTAGCCTTGAGCTCATGGGAGAGTCAGGATAAGAACTTAAAGGTATAGGGCATCAAGAAAAAAACACCACACCTTAATTGTTAGAAAACTGATTTCACACTACGTCACCATAGGCAGCTTAATAAGTTTTGACAAAACATAATTTAAAATACAACCTAAAGTTTCAGGCTGAAGAAGAAGAAACTCAATAAATCTTGTTCTCAGAGTCACTGTTTCAACAAACTTGAAGGGCAGAAAAGGAGAGCAAGATGCTTTATTTCTACTTACCTAAAGCCAGCATATATCCTTCGAAGTTGTCACTCCTCACAAGGTTCCAGGTGCCGTTAAAGTCTGCAGGCATGGCTGAGAATCTGGTCTCTGAATGGTCCAAAAGGAAGAAGGGAAATGCAAAAGTTTAGAAACTTCTTCCCTAAGCCTTCTCTTTATATGTCAGGGGAAATAGGGGTGGATGGACACCTGAAGAGAGTGGGAGTCAGGATCCAATCTAGCCAAAGGGGCCGGATTGGGCAGGATCCAGAAACATCAGCAGCTGGGGCTCGGGAGGAGAAAGTTCACGTGGGCTGAAATCCTCTGTTTTTGTAGAGCTAAAGTGACTGTCCCATGAGTCACAGCAAAGCAGAGAGACAGACTGACCCTTCTTCTGGGACTTATCATTACTGAAATCAGAAGGTCTGTTGAAATCTGTGACAGGGCATGAGAACGCAACAGGAGTCCTTGCTGGAGTTTAGACCCAACTTTCATCCCTGGTAGAGTAGCATAAAATCATGGTATAGCCAATCAGGGCTCCTGCTCAGTTGATAAGTTACACAAAATATGGGGTATCAGCTCTTGCATTTCATTATTTTCTATGCTGCCTTTCCACCTGCTAGAATTCTCTCTTCTACACCCCCTCATAACTAAGCCTCCAAGGAGAGTCCAGAATGTAGGTGATGACATTGATCCATAGACCTATCTTCACAATTTTCATCTGCACCTGGATAAGGTCTTTTGCAAGGCTAACAGCTCTTGATCCAAGGCCAAGCTACTGAAAAATATTTTGCATTGCAACCGGTATTTATCTCACAGCCTCCCCAGCTACTGTGAGGATTCTGGCGAAGCTCAGAGGGAACAGGAAAGATAGAAGGGTGGTTGTAAACAGTATGCGTTGAGGCTGCTCACTTTCTCTACCATGGCCCATTAAACCACAGATCACAGCAGGCAAGTAGATGCTTCTACAAAGTCTCACAATTAAGGATGATGATCACTCTTTCTCCTCCTGTTGTTCCTTGCCCTTCACCCCCATCCAAAGGCTGCCGAGTCTGCCACATGACATAGCTCTCCAATCCCATGACTTTTGCCACCTCCCATCATCTGCTGCCTGAGGCAACGGCTTCACTCCAACAATTGTTAGGGCCGGCCCTTTCCAGCTAGCAATTGGAAACCGAGCGCTGTATAATTCTCTGAATAAACCCGTCATGGGGATTAAGTAAGATCCAAGTGCTAACTTTCCCCTAGACCGTGTTCCTGCCCGAGTTATTTTTACACACGTCTATTGCAAACTGTGTGGGTGGAAAGGGAAGTTTGCTTTGTTCCTCAGACTCCCAACTTGGAAAAACCCTTCCTTCCTGGGTGGTGCTCTTAATAATTGAACAACCTCTGCGGAAGTACTCCGAATGTCATGGCTGAGACCTTGAACTCTCACCAGATGCCTGGCATTATTCTCTTCAGCTCACGTGATCACCATGGGATTGTGATGACCAGACCCTTTTGCAGCTTTCCTGTCTTAGATCTTTCTGGTTTTCAACAGGACCCTGACTAGATTTTAGCGGAAAGAGTGATCCAGTTTTATAGTGACCAATTCTGAAATGCAGGCAGTCCTAATGTCCTCATCCTTGTACCTTTTGCTAGTGTGTTTTTAAAAGCGTGTTTGGTCTCTGTTTGGTGCCCGCGCCCCTTTTTCTGGCCACAGATCTCTCCAGGGGTTGCACCAAACAAAACCTCTCCCTGTTTTAAAAACAAAGGAGTCCTTAAATATCTCACGTACCTTGAAAACCCTATTAGGGTTGCTAGGAATCCGCTTTGACTTGATGACACATGACAACAACAGCCAAAAACATCTGGAGACCCAACGCTTAATTCCCCCCGTCCAGCCACAGCGTTGTTAGAGCCAAACATCGTCAACCCTGACTGGGACCCAGCACGCCGTTCCGCCATCGCTCAGTGACAGCATGTCATCGTATGCATTCATCTTGAAAGTTGCTTTCCATGCCTTTCTAAGAAATATATTTTGGATGCTGAGAATCTTGCCACCGGTCAGTGATGGATCAGCAGGTCTGCGTTCTGAGCTGTGGCATCGTCCCTTTGGGTACCTGCAGAGCCAGACGTTGGGAGTTCGATTCTGCCACGGTGCCTCCCAGGCGAAGAGCCAGCCTGGGTGGCCTTGGGCCGGCGGCACCGTCCCAGGGCGCCCCCTGGAGGAAGGGAAGGGGAAAACACCTCTGAGTCATCTCTACCAGGAAAACCCTGGAAAGGGTCGCCATAAGTTGGAATGGACGTCATGGCACACTATTACAGTATTGTGTTATGTTATGACTACCCCCAACAAGGTACCCAAAGAAACACAATTTTTTTTCCTCCCAACTTTATTGTACTGGGTTTATTCTAATTTTCCAAGAGAGTTTGCAAAAGGACACACACATCGCTCTCCTGGCTTCTATACAGCGCTTCTCTGGCACCGAAAATAAAGTGCAGGAAGGCACCCGAGTGCATGCACACAAAACATATTCCAGCATGATGATTCTCAAGGGTAAATTGTTGGTGAGGAGAAGCAAAGTGTAATTTCTGTAGTGAAAGGCAAATTTGTAAACATGCCACTCTTGGGCTCTGTTTTGTTCTTTTGTGAACGATTCATCTAAAGTTTCTAGACAATGTTTAAGAGCGAAAAATGGAAAGCAAAAAAAGGAAAATAAATCAACATCCACCCGCACCTATGCTCAAAAGCTAATTAAAAAAGAAAGATCCTTGAAGCCGCCTTCCGTTATGCCTTTTTGGGGAGCCATAACACCCCTGTTTGTGGGTGTAGTTTGGCGTCCCTGAACCCAGAGATCTTCAGCTCTGTGATGTTACAAATCTCCTATAACCTGGCAGCTACCTAGGACGTTCAAACTGTGGATGATGGGAGTTGTAGTCCAGCATCTCTCAAAATCTCAACGTCCCTGGGTCAAAGGAAACGGGCGCAGATTTTCTAAGGATCTTTCTTCTCTCTATACGCAATAATTGTTTTTCTAATCTTCAAACAAAAAAAGCATTGTTGCCCTGACAAACTCCAATCATTATACCGCACATCATGGCTTGTCACATTTTCACTTCCCTCGCCCCCACCCCAGCTTTCCAATTTGTGGGTGTGTTTTTTTTTTAACAGGAGGATTCTTGCTCCAGGGAGTCGACGACTCATGAATATTCTGTTTCTTCTTTGCACAATTTCTCAAGTCATCGGATCATATCGCACCATCAAGATCCTTTTTCATAGACCCCCCCCCCCCCCCGTGATACGAATAAATCCTGCAGCTTATTTCTTAGTGCCTTATTATAGAATCACAGGACACTGCCAGGGAGGGAAAAAGTGCAAAAATCTGGCCCTGTTGTGTTGAGGTTTAATGTGTGGACCAACCCTTTTCTGCTTGGTTCTTTTTTCCTGACAAGAACAGTCCCGAAGGAACACAATGACGCAGTGACACCCAATCTGTCCACAAACAGCATTTTGCAGACATAACCCTGTCCGTTCGAATCACGGAACGCAGACCGTTCCTTCCTTCTATGCGCTTCTTCTCCCCTTTCCCCTTTCTCCAGTACACGAAGCCTCTCTTCCTTCCTCTTTGCAGAACAATCCATTAATGCTATCATGAGTATCTTGATCCCAGTGCTAACTGTGGTTCATGATGCAACCAGGGTTACTTGGGCATTGGTGTTAACAATAACCACACCTGCTGTTTTGGCAGGAAATCGGGAAGGAGAAAAAAAGACCTGTGCCTTACGGGGGGCCAGAGACGGCCTGCAGTTGGACGCCCAAAGGGGTGGAGGAAAAGGGGTCCTTCCTTCCTCTTTCTATTTGAGCACACACAACGGGAAAACATTCTCCCCTTGCTGCTGTTGTTTGCCACAGCTTCTCCCTCCATCAAACAGGTAATATCCAGCTACCCAACTGGAACTGTGCCCTGGACTGCGCCAGGATGCATTGCGGCTGATGCTGTGTTCCGGACCATCTCTGCCCACTGGCGTAGGCCAAGGATCTACATCACCTTGGGTGACCCCGGTGTTCTGGGACTGCCACTCCCAGAAGCCTATCCCCACCCGCTGTGCTGGCCCGGGTTTCTGGGAGTTGCAGTCCAAGAACACCGGGGTGACCCAAGACTGGGAAGGTAAAGGGGCAATTATCCCAGTTTTGGACAAATCAAGCTGTCGCAAAACACACTGGAGCAGGTAAATGTTGCTGTTTCGAAGAGTCAGTTGATGACTTTACCGAACACCCCGATCTCCGGGCACCGGGAGACGCCAGACACTTCGGTGGCCGGAGCCAGTGAATCGGCCCCGAGTGTAGGCTATCCAAGAGGAGCATCGACAGGGACTCTGATCATTGAGTGCATCCTACCGGCCCCCCCATCCCGTCCCTGCAGGAAAGGAGCGTTCAGTTCTTGGCAGCTTTCCTCGTATATCGGTGCAACGGAGCCAAGACCACGGCTTTATTCTGATCTTCGCTCTCGGCCGTGTACAGGTCGTGCTGCTCGATGTACGCCCGGACTTTGTCCGGCACGAGGTATCGGACGCTCTGGCCCCTCCGCAGCGCTCTCCGGATCTTGGTGGCCGAGACATCGTTGGCAATCCACTCCTCCACCAGGTGGATGTTGCCCTTGTGGTTCCAGAGCACGTCGGATTCGTAGATGAATTTCTGAGCGTGGGTCCCCATCCGGGTGACGCACACCATGCCGTGGTTGGCGACGATCTCCGCGATGTCTTCCTCTTTCCAGAGATTGGGGACGCTAAAAGACTCCAGGACGTCTGTTCCGCACAGCAGGATCAGCTGGGGGACGCCTGGTGGGGAGGGGAGGGATGACAAAACCAGGAAGGATCAGGTTTACGTCCCACCCGTTTCTCCGCCGTTTCTAGAGCTACAGTCAGAACGAGTTATCCTTGGCACTAGGGATACGGGAGGAATTTCTGAACCCCTAACGGTCTGCCCAAGTCCTTCTGCTTTACTATCCAGATTCTCTCCCATTGCGTACCCCTGGGGGAGCATCACCAAGGTCACACGGGGAGCGTCAGGCCCGGGGAAGGAGGGCATCTCCTGGATCTGCGGACTAGCTCAGTGGTTTAGATCTCTGGCTGCGGAGCCAGAGTTTGGGAGTTTGATTCCCCACTGGGCCTCATTGACAGGGGCTGGACTTAATGATCTCATAAGGTCCCTTCCAGCTCTGCAGGTCTAGGATGATGATGATGATTATTATTATTATTATCATCATCATCATCATCTCCCCGCTTACTGAGTAAGGAAGCCTCTCCCCCCAGCACTCTCCAGATGCGTTCAACTACAGCTTCCATCATCCACGCCCACTAGTCACTCTGGCTGGGGATGATGGGAGCTACAGTCCAGGGCAACGAAGATTTCCAGTCTGCTCCAACACTCTTGACCGAGTTACGCTTGCTTCCGCTCCGGGAAAAGAAATTAAATAATTCTTTTTTTAAAGCGAGCCACCCGCATGGGAAAGAAAGAGGAAGCCTGGCTCCAGCTTCTCTCTCTCGGTCTCTTTTCCCTCGGCGTTTAGCCTGGCGAAGAAGAGAAGGCTTGAGGGGAAATACGATAGCCCCTCTTCGAATATCCGAAGAGGCCATCATCAGGCAGAGAGAGGGTGGCGCAAACCTGGCCTCGGTAGCTCCAGAAGGCACGGCTGCGACCCGGGAGTAGAAAGGAGAGCAGGGGAGGTTTCAGGGGTTCATTTGGAGAAACCGGTGAGTGGGAAGAACATAACTGGAACGGAGCATCTTTGGGAGGCAGGGGGCTTTGAAACAGAGATTAAATGGCCCTTTTCTCAAGGAGGCCGTCCTTCCCCTTCCCCTCTGCCTTCTGGGTTCAGCCCTGCCTGGGCAGGGAGGGCGAGAGGATCCCACCCCTGCCCTATCAACGCCACCTTTGGTTTGCGGCTGGTTTCGTTGGACGGGGTCCCGGCTGCCGGCTTCTCGCTTCCTTTTCCGGCCTGCCTTATTGGGGGCAGCGACTGGGTCGAAACTCTTGGCGAGATACGGATGCTTCAGCTTCTGCTGGTGGTACCTGCAAGGCAAACCAGTCCTTTTAGAAGCATAAACCACAGGGCCCTTGCTCAGCGGGTGTTGAAGCCCGTCCTTCAGATGACTTAAAAGCATCGTAGCTCATTTCCATGTAAGCGGGAGCCGTTCCCTCGAGATCGGCCCCTGGTTGCGCTCGGAAAATAACACAAGAGGGACCTGAAAATGAGCGGCCAGCTGCCCTTCCCGTCCGGCTGCCCCGCTAAAAGGGTCATACCTGAGCACCTTGATGGTCTCCTGCCAGTCCTCCTGGCTGCTCTCCCAGTCGTCCACTTCCACCCAGTCAGAGTTCTCCGTCGCCAGCTTTGCCATGGTCACCCGGTGACTGGCACTGATCAGCCCCGTCTTCTTATACGCATCCCCCACCGGTGAAACGATCCCCTTCAGCACTTTGTATTTCCCTGTGAGGAGCCAAAGGGAGGGGGGCAGGGTGGTGTAATGGTTAGAGCCAGATGAGGATCCGGAAGGCTCAGACTGAGCTCTTTGTCGAATGGGAGGCAACTGTTGTAAGGGAATTATCACAACCGATATTAATTGAACCCGAGCTGGGGAAAAAATGATTGTGGACCATGGCAGACACGAAAAGAGAAGGAATTACCGAGTTGGGTCTCTGGCTGCAGAGCCAGAGGTTGGGAGTTCGATTCCCCCACTGGGTGCCTCCTGGGAGAAGAGCCAGCCCCTAAAGGTAGGAAAGTGTAGCACACTTCTGAGTCTTCTCTACCTGGAAAACCCTGAAAAGGGTCACTGGAAGTCAGAACTGACTTGATAAGTAGAGTCTCTGTACAAGTTTGTATTTGAAAGATGTACTCTGTAACCACAATGCCTTCCAAGTGTGTTGGATTATAAGTCCTATCACCCCCAGATGGCGGACTGAGTTCTCCTCCTGGCTAAGGTTGGAAAGTGTTAGGTTGAGGCATCGCAGATGTTACTCAGCATCCTTTAGGGTCAGAACAATGGTAGCATCCGCCTTTGAACCTCTGACTGTCATTCTTAACCAATGAAAACATCCTTAACAAATGTGTTTGCTCTCATTCATTTTGCGCTGGAATGTCACCCCTAGTGGCACCACACACATGCCCCCAGCCACCCTCTTAATCATGGCTCTGGTTCCAGAAACCAGCGAAACAGAACCAAAATAGACACTTACAATAATAATGTAATCATACTCTTAGAATGGCAGAGCTGGAAGGGACCCTGTGGATCATCAAGTCCAGCCCCCATGTCCGGGAGGCACAGCCAGGAATCAAACTCCCAGCCTCTGGCTCTGCAGCCAGAGATCTAAACGGCCACCTCTTCTCCCTCTTAGATAGAGAAAACGTGTTTCAAGTCGGTTCTCCCAAGCCCCTGGTTTTACCCGTTTCGTGCAAGTAATCCCGCGCCAGTTCAAAGAGCCGGAGGTGCATGTGGGTGATCGGGTTGAAGGAGCCGCAGGCCAGCAGGACCACCTCGGTCCGGTTGTCCGAATTTTCCATGGGCTTTGGCCGTCGCCGCGGGTGCAGAGGGGGAACCGCGCCAGAGCAACCACCTCCTGCAAAGGGAAAGGGGAGGCAGAGGAAGGAAGGCGTGAGGAGAAGCCAAGGGTTATTCCGTGTTCTTCGTGGAGAAATGAAAAGCAAACCTGGAACCCAAGAAGCTAAGTAGAAACTGCACCATTTTGCTTCAGTAGCCAAAGAGGATTTAAAATCTCAGGAGCTATCAGGGCATCCAAAAATGGGCCGGAGGCGATGTCTCGTCAGACTGCCGGGAAGGCAAAACGGGGTTTCCAATGTTACACAGGACAGAGGCGACGACGGTGCGAGTTTGCAGGCTCTGCGCCCCACTGAAGACCAAAGCTTCAGGGCCCCCCGGATCGTACAGTTTCAAAAACGGGGGATCAGCCATCACTTGCCTGACTCATTAGCCTAGCAGAGGCCTGTGAACCACTTAAGCCCCCATCGGCACCCCAAGAAAAAGGGAACTGGATTGTCTCTCATGCCATTTTTGTCCTGTCCACCACTGACCGTTCATGACAGGAGGAAAAAAAATCTGGTCCTCCCCTTTTTGTGAACTCAGGGGGGCTGTGGTGCTAAAGTCATTCTACAGGAATGCGTACAGGATTCTTTCTTAGCCCTACCTGGAGGTGTCAGGGATTGAACCCAGAACTTTCTGCCCGAGGACTTGAGCTACAACCACTGGTCTGGTTGGCCAACAGAACAGAGGTGCGGGGTGGGGTTTGGACCTTGCATTCTGCTAGGAGAAATGAACGGATCCTGCCACGCTTCTCTTGTCTCTTTTTCCTCTCAGGCTCTTGGCTATCCGTGATGATTCACTTCTGCCTGGCTCACGTCGCCTACCATTTCAGCAGAGGGTTCCCAAAGTGCCACCGGTTCAGAGGGTAAGCACCCGTGCCGTGGGCCTCACCCACCCGCAGGGACCCTCCCACCCATGATTAAACAGGTCCTTTGCCATTCTCAGATCGTGGAGAGGTCAGGATCCTACCCCTTAATCCCCAGCCAGAGTTGCAGATGGCTGGAACCCAGCTCTGTGAGCTCCTCCACGTGTCCGAATTACAGTACATTCCCGTCCTTCTTACATCCAAGATCAATCAGGGACTGGAAATATAAATATTATGTATTGACTTCTCCCCTTACCTCTCCGAAATTAACTGTGACCCACACTCAGCTTCGCGTTACTCTGCTTACAGGGCAGAATGCCACTGCTGGGAAGACATCTGGGTTTTGGACTACCAACTCCAGAATCCCCCAGCCATCATGGCCAGTGGCCATGCTGCCAAAGGATTCTGGGACATGTAGTTCAGAAAAGAAACCATCTCATGCCATGCGAGACCTCGGCGGTGAGCTCTGAAAACCAGTTGCAAGACTAAGGGAACAATCATACCTACATGCATACCATTATATATAAATATACATATTTCCAAACCATTAGAAGAATATTCACTGTGTATGCCTGATTTTGCCTCCCTGCAGCCAACTTCTCCTCTTTATCTTTGGCATCTCCTTCATCCTTTCCCAACTCTACATCCTGCTAAGGTACGGCTTGGTGATCTCACTCATTCCCTTTCCTTATAACCTTCCTTTAAAGGCTGGCATACCTTCCGGAACAGGAGGGGAACCAGCCGGAATATCCTGCGTCATTCTTGAAAACAGAGAACTCATGGCCTCGCCCATGAGTCTTTGAGGACCGGTTTTGGCCTTTGTTTCTTGAGTGTCTGCTTACAAAGAGACTACCTGTCGTTTTCCTGTTTTTTATTTTCTTTCTCTCTCTCTGTCTCCTGTGAGTTAGAAAGCTGGGATTCCAGACCGGAAGGGCTGAAAACACAATGGAAGGCTGTAGGGAAGGGAGGGTGGGATGTTTCAATAACCAACAGCTTCGGAAATGGGATCGCCAGTCCCCTGAGTATAGCACCATTCAGAGCCTGGAAAAATGTAATTTGTTGAATGACAGCTTCCCACCCAATGCAGGTGATCTGGTGCTCAGTCCCCTGGGATTGCTAAGTTTCTAGTCCTTAAGCAAGGGAGGACAGGACCTTGGAAATGTGTGAGTGATGTACCATCATGCCAGAAGGGAAATGGTGAGGAGGGATGTGCTTCCTTGCCCGGAAGTAGCATAAATTATGCACATGATGTGCAAATATATGCAAATATGCCTTATTTGTACGGGTGGCAGAGTTCAGCCTTTTCCCGCTGGTGCAACACATTAATCAGAATATGTCAGACATATACACTGCCAGGCTGTGTTTGAGGAACTAATTATGGACTAGAACCTTGTGTGTTATCGGTCTCTGTTTCCTCAATCCTCTCTCTTTCAGACCCAAATCTTCTCGCTACTGCAGCCAGCCTCTTCTCTACAACCTGGTGGGCAGCATCGCCTTCACCTTCTTCGCTGTCGGTAGGGCTTCGGCAGCAGGCACGAAAAGAGCTGTGGCTTCCACTTTGGAAAAGAAAACAGGACCAAGTTTCTAGACCTTGTGAAAAGGGGCGCCTTTAATGTCAGGCGTCAGAAAGAAAAACCAAGTTGCAATCTGGCTTTCTTGCTACCCCCAGGAAAGGCAAACGACGGGCCAAAACTCTTGCTTCCCCAAAATCTGGTAGTGGGTGGTGGGAGAGGGGAGAATGTACTTCCGAGAATGCCACAATGGGGCGGGATAGATGGGGCAGAAGTTGCAGATCTGTCTGTCCTTTGGTCTGCACACTTAATGGTATGATGTGATTTTGGAGGTGTCGCTTCTGCTGTTTTTAAGATTTCTTTAGGAGAGCTGCCCACTCTACGGGGGGACTCAGCAGCTCTTTCAGGCGGTGTGACTACGCTATTGCTCTAGAGATGCTTTGCTTCAGTGAGGTTATTCCTCCTTTGGCTTCTCTTCAGGTCTGGCTTTGCTGCTGGTGGTGCTGGATCCCATCCCTCGGGAGCTGAGGACGGTCTTTTCCATCTTCGGACTGGCGTCTTTGGTGGAAGGGGCTTGTACAACCGCTCTGACAGCTTTAGCAAGGCCATGCGTGGGTAGTCCTTGTGCCTGGGACGCCGAGCCCCACCTACAGAACGAGCAAACCTAGGGGAAATTATGTTTTTTTCCAACGACAGTTCCCAGAATCTCCCAGGCTGTAGTCCACAAAGTGACTTTTTAAAAATGCCAATTAGGATCTCAGTGAGCAGAACAACGTAAAGCTAACTTCAAAGTGCTGCTTTTAACTTATAAAGCCCTAATCAGCTTGGGTCCAAGCTATCTCAAGGACCGCATCTCCATTGACGAGCCTTAATTAATCAAGGGAGGCCTTTCTCTCGGTATCACCACCATCACAGGTGTGCTTGGTGGGGACACAAGACAGGGCTTTATCCGGGGCTGCTCCCAGACTCTGGAACTCCCTCCCACTGGAGGCCAGGCTGGCCCCGTCTTTGCTGTCTTTCCGTAGGCAGGCAAAAACCCTTCCCTTAGCGACTGGCCTCCTGAGGGTTTTTTTGAATGGATTCTTGTGCCCTGATGTTTTTAAATGTGTTTTTTATTGACCATTTTAAATATAATACTCATTTAATCCTTTCTTAACATTTGTATATTCGCTGTCTTTAGCTTTTAAATATAGTCTTTTAATTGTTCTACGCTGCCTTGGACCCTTTTAATGAGAAGGGCGGGGAAATTTTTTTAGAATAACTAAATAAATAACTTGTAGGGGGTCTAAGTTCCATATATTGGACATGGACAAAATGCAGCCCGATTGTTTATAAGAGCACTTTTCGAAGCAATAACATGTGTGTCTCCATCCTGCAGGCTAAAACCACTCCAGAGCTGTATTACTTGTCAGTGACTCTCTCCCTGGGCAGTGTGGCATCCACCGGTACATACAATTGTGTCTCCTTGTGCTTCTTTTCTTGGATCTTACTGACACTTTGAGCAGATTGTTCCATGTGAAGTGCCTGCTTTTTAATGTGAGATGCTTAGCCCACGGGGGTGAGTTGTCACCGTAGCTGCATAACTGGGAAATAGCGCTGGACTCGATTATGTTTTTTTTAAATCCGAAGCTGTTAACCACTTTGAGCATTTTTTTTTTTTTTTGCCCTGGAGGGTGTTGCGTTTCTCGGCTCTGCGTTCGAGACTAGCCTTGTCAAAAACCAGCTCATGTCTAAGCAGATCCTTCTGCTGCTCCCAAGCTGGCATACAAGTGGGAGGGTTTTTAAAAAGGCCCAGAGGAAAAGGGAGGTACCTTCTTTGACATCGGGTGTTGGGCCAGATCCCTATCCATACGCCTAGGTGTCCAATAGGCAAGGTGGAGGAGCCTGAAAAGAAACAGGCCTGCCTTCTTAAACCCGGAGCACTTCCTACATTTCAGGGGAGAGGAGAGAATATTTTCATGAGGCATCCAAGTCAGTCGCAAAAGCCCCAGAATAACCATCCCTGATCTAGTGCCTCCCAAATGGATTCAGCTACAACTTCCCACAGCTGGCTGGACAGCTCAGTGGTTTAGGTCTCTGGCTGCAGAGCCAAAGGTTGAGAGTTCAATTCCCCCACTGGGCCTCCAGGGAGAAGAGCCAGCCTGGGTGGCCTTGGGCCAGCTGCACAGTCCCAGGGATCCCTCCCCCACAAGAAGAAGGGAAGGGTAAACAGAAGAGTACTCTCTACCTGGAAAACCCTGAAAAGGGTTGCCATAAGTCAGAATTGACCATATGGCACATGATGACGACAACTTCCCACAGCCCCCTGACATCAGCCAGTTTGAATTTGTCAGCCCACTGTAGTCTCCTACCCCTGATTTCGGCAGTAATTGAACAAAGGGGGTGAGGTTAGTAAGTACAAGACAGGTCAGAAAAAACCCACATTTGCTATATCTTTCATCTCAAACCTGCATTTTGCAATTGTACGAAATACTCCGATTCCTTCCTTTCATGGCTGTTTTTGTTTGTTTGTTTGTTTCTTCAAGCCATTTTCTCTACCTTGGGACTCTTCTGGATTGCCAACACGGTTTCTCCCGGCCTGATTCTGAACAAGAAGGCAAAGACTGGGATCTGTTACAAGCCAGTGTCTGAATGCAGCTGCCTGTGGCATGTGTGAACCCACAAGAGGCTGGGCACCAAACTCTTAGTTTCCTTCAACAGCATTGCACCCTGTGAAACTGGCTCAGCTTGCTTTCCTCTTTGCCTCAGAGAAAGCTGACTGATCTCTCCAGCAGCTGCAGGAGAAAAGCCTGGAGCCCGGGATACTCTCAGCCAAAGTCTTTAACTATTCATAGGTTGCCGGCATCAGGGGGTCTTTTGAGTCAAAAAGACAGGGTGTGAGGGATTCTTTTAACTCACAAGGGGAGGAAGTCTCCAGATTCTCAGATGGCTTTTGAGAGGTATTTCTTATTTTCTCTAGATCTTGTTTTAAAGACTACAAACTCTTCAGCAGTGGGATGCTTGCATGTACAAAACAGCAGTGAAGGCTGCGTGCTTTCCACTTGAAATATAATGGCTTGCAGCAACATCAACTGGAAGACAGTTGCCAAAGGAACAACTCAGGAACCTGAGAAAAGAAGGAGTCCAGTTTCCTACGGGATGCTTCAAGCTCCAGTTTCAAAGGAGCGGAAAGAAGCCATCGGAGGGCAGCTGATCCTCATGCAGCAGGATGGGACGTTCCAGGCAGCTGAGAATCATGTTTTGTTGCTGAACTCACACCCAGCTAGACCTGAAATGTGTAGGCACCTCTGTGACATCAGCATTCAAACAGCGGTGAACAAGGTCCCGAGTTTTAGTCTCTTGCCATATATAGTTTAAAAGCAAACTTCCCCACATATCTTTTGGGTCTTGTAACAAGTGTGTGTGTGTGTGACTATATAATACAAGAGCACTTGCCCTCGATGCTGCTGAATCAAGGTTGGACTGTTTCATAGCAACGGGCATGATATCACCTAATAAGTTTTACGGCCAACTTGGGATTTAAAAGAGATTTCCCTGGTTGTACTCTAGATTCTACTCACTTCATCCTGCTGGTTCTCAGTTTAGCAGATTGTGGGCTATGGATGGATAAGTAGGGTAGAGGACAGGTGTTTCGGGGTGTGCTCGGTGTTTGGGAGCCACCCTAGATCCTCACCCAGGCTAACCACTGCCTCTTGGCTTAAAACATCTCACAGTTTTGTTAAGAAAATAAACTAAGGATTATACAAAAAAGATACAGGGCAAGTACCATATATTACAGCTAATAATCTTAGTGTTTTTCAAACTGTGTGAACATGTTCCCGCTGATGAAATGCTAACGGATGAAGTGCTTACTTTCTATTTTTCATGCAACGTTTCTGTTATTATTACGTGTTATTTCATAACACGTAATTGGAGTGTGCTGCACACCACCCCAAGTCTCCCTATGAACTCTGTATTATGTTTTCAGGGACGAATAAAATTTAAATCAAAGGTCTGATTCTGATACAGTATAAACTATACTGCAGTCGCATTTTAATCAATCAATCATTTTCTTTATGGCCCTAAATGTGAATTCCAGTGTGACAGCTGATCAGAGCACTGGGCTAAGACTTGAGAAATCCAGGTTTCAAGCACTCGCTGGGCCATGAAGCTCATTAGATCACCCTAGGCCAGCTACCCTCGATCAGGATGAAAGGAGATCCACCTATACTCCCCTGAAGCCATTGAAAGAAAAGGGGTAGGAACTTAAACAACACAAACAATTAAACACACACACACACACCACCCAGGTCTTTTTAGTCTTTTTTGTAAAATAAATAAATAACAGGACTATGGAACTGGTAGCTGCGTTTTGTCTTATTGGGGTCTTAGGGCTTGCTTTCTTAGGCTACTTCTAAGACCTTCACACCCAGATAATATTAATAGTGAAATATTAAGTTAAATGTGAGGGGTCACCCAATTCTCTCCCACCACCACCGCCGTCAGGTGACCAACTCTACTTTAGCCACAGCTCAAAAAGGTAAGACAGGCTCCTCCAGAAAGGGAGGGGAATTAAAACAGCCTGGCATCGCCATCCCATCAACAGGAGAAGATGATTAATTACAATGGTTATCCACGAACATTGGTCCCAACTGATGCTGCTACCCGCATACGTCCTGCAAGGGGAAGGATCCTGTCACCTTATGGCCACCCCCACCACCCCTTAACGGTTCCTGAGTTGTCGTTGAGGAGTTCCTCGTGATGGGAAGCCCCTCGCCCCAGCCTACCAAGAATCATCACCCTTAGAGATCGCCCCCCCACCCCCGGCAGCAAATGTTTCTTACCAGCCAAGAAGATCTCCCTTCTTCCTCAACAGGTGCAGGAGGAACGGAACCAGGCGGGAGAGGGAACGAAGGGGAAGAGGATGGCCGCCGCACCCAAGGTCGGCGTTCCTATTGGCCAAGGTCGCCGGATGTCGTCCGTCCCAACAGCCGTTCCCCCACCGCTTCGGAAACGGAAGTGGGAAGGGTTTGGCCCTCGAGGGCTCCAAGACCCCCCCCCCCGCGGCCCACGGAGAAAGGATGTGACCTGGGAGCGTTGCGGTGGTTGTGGGGGTTTTTTTTTCCCACCCCTGAAGGCTGGAGGAGGAGGAGAGTTTGGAGGGTAAGGGGAGGGGAGGGGAGGGGAGGGGAGGGGAGGGCTGGAGGGATAGGAAAGGGTTAATCATAAGGATTGGGTGGGGAGGAAGGGGCTCTGCGGCTGTCCAGGACCATTTAAGGAATACAAGGCTTTTCGGCTTAGGGACGAAATAAAACCTGCATCACAGGAATATATAGAAAAATTAAGGGAGATCGCAATGAATTATTAGTTCCCTACCTGCAACGTAAAGAGATGTGTGAAGAAGATATAGTGGCTCAGCTACGGTAGAAGGAATTGCTGGCGATCCTTTGGAGTTAGGGTTGACAAAGAACCTTTTCCAGTTTCCTGTTATACTTTTGTCTTTCTCTCTTTCCGCGCTCCTTAGGGGAGGGCACAGGGTTTGCCCCTCCTTTAAAAAAAATAAATTCTAGGCCTATGAATGAGACTGAGAGACTTCCTGGATCTCCTCAGTCCTAGTCTAACTCTGTAACCAGGGCAAGACGGTGGTGGTAAGATGGCAGTGCCTCTGACTGGAAGGCTTATGGATTGATGAGCAAGCCCGGCCCCAATGAGCATACACAAAGATGGACAACATGCTTTTGTTCCCAATATTAGATAAGGAGGGTGCGGTCGGAGTTGTTCATAAATCTGTGGTGCTGAATTGGGATTTGAATACAAATTCTAATACGTTAAGCCTAACTCTGGTGCTTTTTGGACCATATTAAGTTGTCATAGAAACGGTTCCTTTTCCTATTGTCAGCAGCACATGGGAAAAAAAGAAGACCCTCTAACATACTATCATACAGTTTTACAGAGAAATGTTAGTCGGGTGCAAGTCTGATTCTCCATTGGACAAAGTGAAGTGGTTGCCTCAGGCACTAGATGAGAGGATTAGGTGTGTGTGTATACATTGTATGTGTATTCACTAAATTGTTGTTAAAGCATTTAAATAATTAAAATAAATGTAAATAACAGGACAGAGGAGAATGGAAATCAGGAGAATGTGATCTTATGGCATTGAAATACCTTTTCACTAGAAACTAAAAAGATGAGAGATTTTACTTTGGAAATATTATAAACCCACCTTAGTTTTGTTTATGAGGATATGTAAAACATACTGCAATAACTGTTCCATGACCAGTAACATTTCCTGTGAACCTTTGCAATAGGATGGACATGTTTAAGTAAACAAAACCAGATATTGACCTTTGTACTGTTAAGGCAATGTTATTTTATGCTGCGTTCCTTATATAAGTTTAGCTGGTTGTTTTATCTATACAGACTGTAAGGTTGGGGTTGTTGTTTTTTTTGTTGGTCTATTACAGAAGTGTGTTTTGCAAGTAATTTAAAATGGCTTCAAGGGGAACAATTGAGACCAGTAAGTTGAAACAGAACTTAGAAGAACAGCTGGACCGATTGATGCAGCAGCTACAGGATCTGGAGGAGTGCCGGTAATAAGCAGCTTGCTGAAAATGACTAACTATTGTAAAACGTTTGCATACGATCTTCTAAACCATGGCAAATTTAGTTGTTCTGTAACTAGTTGCTTTAAAAATAAAAAAGTTTTCCGAAACTCTGGTTGACTTGTTGCTTCCTGTTCAGAGATGAACTGGATGCAGATGAATATGAAGAAACCAAGAAGGAAACCCTGGAGCAGCTGAGCGAATTCAATGATTCCCTGCAGAAGATTATGTCTGGAAATATGACCCTGGTAGATGAGCTTAGTGGAATGCAGTTGGTGAGTACTGGAGTGTGTTTTGGGAAGGAGGCTGAGGCCTCTCAAAAACACTGCAGAGAACAGAATATATATTTTTAAAATTTACTTTTTTAAAAATTATTTTTATTTAATTGCTGCCCACACTACCCAAAGGTCTCTGGGCGGCTTACAACAATTAAAAGACAGTAAAATATATTTGCTAACCTTTTTTGACCCAAGCAAGAAGAAGAAGGTATAACTCTTCTCTACTGCAGTCTCGGATATGGTGATCTACATATAGCAAATCCGTGTCTGAAAGAAGCTGATGGTCTTGGGCGGGAAGCACATGATTTGAGTCTATTGACATTCTTGCTGCTTCAAGCATGCAGAGCAGGGAATGCTAGAGGCATGGTTTGCCCTGGCTTTCACATTTCATTCCTGAAATTGTTTGCCACATGACTTTTGTGGGGACCATGCTTTATTTCCACATTCCAGTTGAAAAGTTGTGGGTACCTCTAGGTGGTCTCATTTTAATGATGCAGAAATCCCACAATGTGGAAAGGGGGGGGGGGGAGCTTGCATTTTTTGCAAGCACACAGACTCACAAATATAGCGTTTTCTGACTCTCGGGTTTTATCACACAGAGGAGCACACCCCCCCCAAAAGAGAGGACAGCTGTTTACAAAAAGAATTGCAAGTGCAACTGCTAGATCAAAAGATTAGTGGTCAAAATGGAAAGCTGCTTGTAAATTATATTTTAAAAGTAGATGACTGGGCCACCACAGGTCAGAGAAGTTAGGACCAAGTAGCTTGTGGTGGTGCAGCATCAGCTAACTTTGGTAGTCATTTACTAGAAGCAGCACAAATTGGCTCGTCTTTCTTTTTCCAGGCTATACAAGCAGCCATTAGCCAGGCTTTTAAAACCCCAGAAGTCATCAGGATGTTTGCGAAAAAACAGCCTGGGCAGTTGAGGACAAGATTGGCTGAGGTAATGTGCTTTCGCTCCTCTTAAAACATAAAGAAATGTATGTATGTTTTTTCCTTCCTTACATGACAAATTAATTAGTAAGGATCACTGTTCAGCTTTAAGACTTGACGTTTAAATGGCAATTTTTCCTCTTCCCCTTCTCATACCTTTTTCTTTTTGTGCTGCCTGTTTTCACTGAATCATAGAATCACAGGAAAGTGAAGTTGGAAGGGGCCTATAAGGCCATCAAGTCCAACCCCCTGCTTAATGCAGGAATACAATCAAAGCATATGTGCCAGGTGATTATCTAATGGTAAGCCTTATGGCTGAGACAGCTCTGTTTTTTATGGAGGAAAATGTTGTGATTGGAAAGCTAAAAATGTTTCCACCAAAGTCTTTCTATTTTGTTAATGAGGAATTGAAAATAAGGACAGAACTGTGTATCTTTCAGTAGACATGCACTGTGAAGTCTCCTTGAAATCAGAGCTCTGCAGGTCTTCCTAGAAAGGAGCTGCTACTTGATTAGTTTATTTCTCACCGAGCAAATGTGCTTCAGATTGCATATATCTTCACATATTAAGTAGATAATAAATGCCTTTTTTGTTTCTTTCCTTCCTAGATGGACAGAGATCTAATTGTTGGGAAGTTGGGGAGGGACCTTTACACTCAGCAGAAAGTGGAAATTCTCACTGCCCTCCGGAAGCTCGGAGAGAAGGTACGCTTTTTGGATAATGCATCCTTCACAGAGTTATTAACTGAATTGTGTATATTATCTTCCCTTTGTCCATATGTAGGAGAGATTACGCTAATAGGGTACCAGAAAAAGGTCTTTCTGGCAGCGAACCCACAAGTGTTGATCTTTCTCTCTAGTGAATACGAATCGCCTGCAGCTCCAGACAAAATTTTGAAATGTTTATTTCTCCATGCTTGTTATGAACTGCTGTTGCTTTTATTCATTGTTGTTGCTGACTGAACCTTTAAGAAGGTACCAGCTGATTTTATTTCTGTTATGATTTTATTAAATTTTATGATTGTCTTTGGTGAAACCTTGCACACTACCTTTAAAAAGATAATTGTGACCTCAAAGCTGGGCTATAAATCAAATGATACATAAAATAAAGGTATCTGCATACATGCCCTACAGCAGATGATCAATGCCCTAGAGAGAAACTCAGCTCCCTGAAAAACTTATTTTCCTTTTCTTTTTAAAAATTACCCCCGTTTAATGTTTTCCAGTCCTCATTGTTTTGGGCATAAAATACAAGGTGTTTATATATATAAATTGTGTTCAGGATAGCTATAGGTATATATATATATACCCATTGTGTTCAGGATAGCTATATATAGTTTTCATAGCTCTGCATTTCTGTAGCTCTGCATTTTTTAAAGCTGTCCCATTGTGTTCAGGATAGATATATATATATCTATCCTGAACACAATGGGACAGCTTTAAAAAAATGCAGAGCTACAGAAATGCAGAGCTATGAAAACATGTTGGACCAACTCTATGCCTGTTCTTCACATCTACTTTAATCACCTGAAAGATGCCATATAAATATGATCTGAGAACTTTTATTTCTCTTTCCTCCCTCTTTGTTTTCAGTTGACCTCCAGATGACGAGACTTTTCTTTCGATGAATGCAGGAGCTGCTCTCAGCCAATTTGAGAGGGTCTCCAGTGACCTTGGTAAATCTCCCCCCCCCCCCTTCTTTCTGAAGCCTCGTTCTTGAATCAAATTGGTCAGACAAGGGAAAATAAATACCCTAAATGTTCTTGGTTTCATGAAATGGGACAGTGAGGTCTGGCTTGTGGCTAGACTCTACCCCACTTTTTCTGTATGAAGAGGCACTTCCAAGTAGAAACAAACAAACAGGGGAATTCTGTTATTTCCATGAATGAAGGTCACACTTGGTGTCCACTAACCTTGTTAGTTTAGGGTCTCCCTGGGGTCTTCTCAGCTGAACTCCCAAGATGCTGGTTTTGATCTCCATGCAGGGCCGGGCTGGGCCATACCTGAAAGCCTCACTTCTGCTTTGGCTCCTGATTGGTAATACTAAGGTGCTGCACGGGGGGGGGGGGGGGGGGGGGGGAAGAGAGAAAACGTAAAGTGAAACACCAAGTGCCTTCAGTCCAAGCAGAGCCATGAAAGATGCCAGCAATAGGTTTGGTTGAAAAGGGGTGGAGAATGGCCTCTGAACGCTGCCAGCGAAGGCAAAAAGGTTGCAGCCCCATTGCTAATTGGCCTGGATCATCTCTCTGTTCTGGAGCCTTCGAACAAATTGCAAAGCATAAGGATGCGGTTACCTCGGTCACACACTATTTTGTAAGTGTTTCCGGCACCTACCTTTTGAGAGCTGTTTTTTCCCTCCCTCTCTCTTGCCACGTTTTAATTCTCCTCAAAGTGCACTAAGCAGCACCATGAACGGTGTTCTCTATCCCATCCCTATCTCACAGCAGCCTTGACTTTCAGATGCAGTGCCTGTTGAGTATACATCTGGTGGAGGATACAGCTTTTGCCCTTGCTAACATGCAGGACAGATTTCTCTAACCAATGATCCAGCAGATCAGGGGTTCCCAACCTAGAATAAGCCAGGTGTTCCTGGATTGCAACTCCCAGAAGCCTTCACCACGAGCTGGGCTGGTCAGGGTTTCTGGGAGTTGTAGTCCAAGAACACCTGGGGACCCAAGGTTGGAACCACTGTTCTAGATGTTGTGAACTACAACGCTGTCACCCCCTGACTACATGGGGATATAGTCCAAAGCATCTGGAGGAACCTGGCTTTGGGAAGGATGCCATAGAGCTAAGTCTGATGTTTCTACCATGTTGCCCTCCTGTTTTCACAGAGTGTCAAAACAGGGCACAAAAGGGTCTGCTTAAACCCTGTGTCGTGTGGCTGTGTGTTGGTTAGAAGGGCCTGTTGTTGGAATGTAGATTTCAAAATGGCTTTTTCTTGTTCCTGCAGGCTCAGGAGACAAGGTCTTCCGCTCTGGCAAGTGTTGAGGTAGAAAAATCAAAGAAATGAAAACGTCCCTTTTTCGGGGGTGGGTGGGTGGGTGGGTATGGGCTGCTTTTGTCTGCTGCAGCCAGCTACACTTTATTATTATTTTTTACCATGTTGTATTTGTGCATTTCCTACAGACTTTTTTGTAATATTCCTTGTCTTAATAGCAACCTAACTTAAAAGCATAAAGTTTTAAAAAGTGCCCTTTTCAAGCTCAGCAATGTACGTTTCCGAGGCTTATACACCAAGTGGTACTTTTTAAACAACGAAAAAAATTAACTTACTATGATTGTCATCTTTTGCACGTGTGCAAATCTGTATATCTCCATCCTTCCATGTTTCATGTCTTTAAAATAAGGATTTCTCTACTAAAACATTTTTTTCTTTTCTCCGTTTTCTACACGGGATGGCAGAAAAATCTCTCTTCTGTAGCCCTCAATGCACAAGTTTAGCTGTTTGCTAAAAATTCCATTTCTTTTGTTTTATTGAAATCCTTTATATTTTTGCGGGGTGGGGGGGGGGAGAGTGTGGAATGCACAACCCTTTGTGTGAAACTCCTGCCTAAAAAGAAACCCCAACCTCCAAGCTCTCACACAAGCCAAGCGTTCTCCTACCCTGCCGGGTTTTGCTCTGGATATGAATGGGCACCATTGTGTCGTAGGATCTTGATTGGCGAACAATAGAAGCCCCATTGAGAGCTTTTCTGGGCCAATTTAACTCTGTATCGGAATGACAGGGAACGCAGTCAGAAGTGGCAGCAGGAGGCTGTGCCTCTGGCCCCCTTTGGGAGCCCAGGCCGTGTTATCGGCTACAAGCGACCGTTCTTCCATTGTGTTTTGGGGGGGGGGGGCAGCGTGAAACAGCTTCCTTCCAAGTAGAAACAAACAAACAGGGGAAGTCTATTCTTTCCATGAATGAAGGTCATGCTTGGTGTCCACTGACCTTGTTAGTTCTCGGGTCTCCCTGGGGTCTTCTTAGCTCAACTCCAAGATGCCGGTTTTGACCTACATGCAGGGCGGGGCTCGGCCATACCTGAAAGCCTCACTTCCCCCCTTTGGCTCCTGATCGGTAATAATAAATGTGGCAGTCTCTTCTGGGTTGCTCTTCCTCCAAAGTTCTTGGGATGATGTACGTAGGTTTCCCCACCCTAAGCGATGTTATCCTCAGAACAAACCTGTGAGGTAGACTAAGCTGAGAAGGAATGAAGGGGAAAGATTGCCTTAAATTAGCCTCGGTGATCTTTAGGTTAGTGTGGGGAATGGCAGGCCCCGGGGCCCAAATCGGGCCCTCCTGAGATCCACGCATGACCCCCGGGATTCCCCCAAAATGGCCACATACACTTTTCTCGTCAGATCCATCTTGCAGCCTCAGCATCAGAGTTCTTGCAGAAGGATTGTTTAAGTATAAACCGCTTGCACTGAATGAGTAACATGAGGCTTCAGTTTGAACAGAACTTGACTAACAACAAAGAAAATCTAAACATCACTCACCTAAATTTCAGGGTGTGTGGATTAGAAGGCCCTTCTGATTTGTGTGTCTCTCTTGCCTAGTCTGTTCCGGACCTTCAGCCATTTGCTTCATGTTCACTTCTGTTTAAGTAACAACCAACCCATGCCTGTACATCCCCTTTTCCTGGGTTTGCAAACGTGTGTGGGTTGCCAAAGGGGCATTGGCTATACCAGATGGCAGTGTTGTATCAGGACTCTTCCTTATTTAGCAGTTTTGGGAGTATGGCAGCACAGGGCGGAGGTGAGGAGGAGTGGCCCATTTACTAACGAACAACGGCCGAGGTAGATCTGCCCTTAAATGTCTTCTTGATAGAAAAAGACAAGAAACTCTCTCTGAGCTGGAGGGAACTGATTTGGATGGCAGTGTTCCAAACAGGATTATCAGCTCCAAAGCCAAGCAAGTGGAATATGTTCCCCTGAAGTCTTTTTTCCGCCCAAAGCAGGGCTTCTTCATTTATTCAGGGTTTCTTTAAATAATCACCAGAAGTCACTCTTGCCCTGGATTAAACTGGGTCACAGTGCAAGAGCTGGTAAGATTTCTGTGTGTGGATGTTGCTTCACCTACGATCCAGAAACACAATCTATAAAGAGAACATCTCAGTTAAAACAGTTTCCTGATCTGCAGGCTTTGTGTGTGCAAGGAGTTGGAAGACATGGAGGGAGCGAAGTATTTGGAACGCCTGCTTCCCCAGCTGTAGCCTAAAGTGAGTGCAGTTTAGAACATGTTTCATGTAGCAGGAAGAATGAAGCACTGATTGGGTCCTTGGATTAACAACACTCAGTTTCCATTGTGGCACATCTCTGTTACTCCAGAAGGCATTGCCCTGTCCTCCTGTAATGTGAGACACGCAAGAGATCAACTGTGTGTTTACCTTTGGCCAGGGGACGGTTGGTAGAATCAGCTAGCTTCAGCAAATGAGCCAAACCACAAATACCAGGAAGAGAAAAATACCTAGAAGCTCTGTTTACTGGGGTAGTCAGAGCTCCACAGCTAGATAATAAAGCAGGCTTTTCTCTTACACCCTCGCCACTCAGTGGATGTTGTCAGTGAAAATTCTGCTCATCGCATGGGCTGTTTGAAGAGAAACAGCACTGTGAGGAAAACAGGCAGAAACCCTACTTTCATATCATGACCTACCATCCTGTTTCAAGGTCCATGCCCTGTGGCAGAGCTTAGGAAGTTACTTTTAAGATGAATTAGTATAATGGCATCCTGAACAATGAAAGCATGATGCTCTCGGTTGCACGGCACACTTACAGATGGCATTGGAATGTTTTTACGTTCACTCGTCTTTCCAAGCATTGCGCCCTTTGGGAAGATTGGGCAGAGGAGGGCCCCCCCGAGGGTTGGCAAAGTAACGACTGTTATTTTCTGGACATTGGTGATCCTGAAACAGGTAGGCACAGCATTTCCTTGAGCTGGGCTCTTCGAAACTTCTTAGGCTTCAGCTGGAAAGGCTTTTGACTGCCCTGGTGGTGGTCTTGCCTGCCCACCTGGCTCTGCGCCCTGCAACGAGGCCTTTGCCAACAGGAGGAACAGCCTTCTAATACCTTCCTTTGGAGGGCCACAAACGCTAAAGAGCCCCTGTGAAAACCATGTGGTTGCGGCCCTGTTTCCCTGCAATCCTCCGGCAGCCTCATTAGTGATGATTAGAGGGTTTTGTTGCCTGCAGAAGGCAAGCGCTGCTGCGCCATCGTTGATCTGTGCCTTGAGCCAAAGCCAGCCGTCACACCCGCTCTAAACAGGCTGCTTCTCCTTCTGATCCCGCGCTTTCTGCCTTCAGATCTGCATTCACTCTTCTCACTTTGCATACGGTTCATCCCACATTAATAAACCACGACTGAGAAATGCATTTTATCTTGATTGCCGTTTGATATTTCCACCAACACCAGCCACCGCTTTTTAAGACGTACACGTTGCAGTTTCATGCAGCGTTTCCCTTGTGCTGATGATTTCAAACGCATCGTATAATTCTGAGTATATTTGGTGGGGAGGGGGAAAGAAAAAGACAGTGTTTCTTGCTTTGAGCATCCAAAAGGTTAGCTTTATTTAAAGCAGTTATATGTTAATCTTGATGTGTCACAATGCTGGGTTTTAAAAAAAAGATCCCTTTAAAGAAGGGCACCTACAAACTGATAGATAGATTCTGAAGTTATTCCATATTGAGACTATGTGTTGGAATAGCAGTGTGCCATGTAAATTATGCATATGTGTTTGTGCATAAGGATACGTACATGCCCCATGCTCTCCTTCAGCAAGCTGGTGCCCTCAAGATGTTTGTTCCTTTTAACTCCCAAAAGCCGCCAGACAATATAGTCCAGCACATCCGGAAGGCACCAACATCAGGATGGTTGCTTTGTGGGCTTTGGTATTATTTATTTATTGTACTCACAACAGTCCTTGAAGGTAGGTCACTCTCATTGCTGTTCTTCACTCAGTGCCATTTTCCCAGTCGTGCAGCACTGTGGAAGACAAAAGGTCACATATACAATTTTCGGTCTCTGCATCTCTCCTTTCCGAGAAAGCAGAAATACATTTTGCCTGTCTCTCCCCAACCCGCCCACCACCTGCCAGGTGAAAAATACTTCATTAAAAATTACGCCAATTGATTATCCATTGTATAAAAAGAATGGTAACTGGAGTTCAAAAGGAAGGAATCTAGTATAATGGTTGTTTTTTCTGGAAAACTGTCCCTAGTGTGTTGATACACACACACAAATAAGAGTGCTCTTAAAAGGGGTGGGAGGAAATCATAATTATAGCAGGGACTTCAGTTTGGCCGAGAAGCTTGCCTTAGCATCAGGCTTAATCCACCTCTGCCATCATGCAGAGGGTTTACGTTTATGGTGGCAGCTGGATTGTGGAAAAATCCTAAATGAGTTTGAAAGAAGATTACTATAGATGGCTAAGGGAAAAAGAGATTGGAGCAGAGAGATTTTGTCCAGAGTGAAGGAGGGCCACAAGAAGCCACAGCGCAGAGACAGCCTGAGGCTTAGGATAACCAACTTAACAGCTACATCTAAGAAAAAAGATTCATAAAGCGAAGGGAACTGGAGGTCTCAGGCAAAGCTAAAAACTAACAGAAGGATTGACTACAGAGATGTGTGATTAAATAACATGTTACGAGCCTTTCTTTTAAAATAAGTTAGGCGTTACAGCCCAGAGAGCTTTTGAATCCACAGTTCACAAAATAACACCAAGCCATTTACCAATATATAATTTCCCAAAAGTTGCAGGAGCTGCAGAAAAACTGAAGCAGGGATAAGTCAAAGTAGGAGAGAACGAGAGCCCGCAGGCTGTTGTTGTAGAGGTTCAGACCACCTCTCGGACTGAGAACTGGGTCAGGAGCAAATACAGCTGATGAATAGCTTGCTGTCCCGTCCCCCACTTCTGTGAGTGCCTCTCTGGCTGCCTTCCCTGATAAAGCACCCTTCATTTGCACACCCGTTGCTGCTGCTGATGCTTCTCTTTCACTGGCCACCTCCTTTGCCATGCTCATGGAATTCTTGCATTGAGGGCACAAGGCAAGGGAATTTCTGCAGCCAAATAACCAAAGAGTGCTTGATTTCTCCTGAGCATCTTCCTGCCCCTTAGGGCACAGCTGGCCCAAGACATTTTGCAATACAGTATATCCTCTCACCTATGGACCAGCAGGTGACTAGTTCTGGGACAACATCCTCCACAACGCCTGAAGGCAGCAATACAGTGCAGAAGCAGGGGGTAGCTTCACTAGACCACTGAAAAACAAAGCAAACAGCATAAGAGCTATGATAGCTCAAAGCAGACCCTAAGACTCAATACATGGCTATCGAGCTGACTGCTTCATTCCGCCTATGGAACCATTGTAGTCATTGTACCAAACTGGAACCTTTCAAACAAGCACTTTGCAGAAAAGTGGCTATATTTTTGAAAATCAGTAAAATATCGATATAATTCCAAGGTACTAATCTGTTTAGCAAAATACCCAACTTCCTTGCAATGTTCTCCGGTCTACAGATTTAACTGTTAAGAGCAGAAGGTGAAATAAAACCTGCTCATTTTGGACCTTTGCACGCATAATATATTTTCTCTTTCTGTCATTCTGCTACCAGCCTGCAAAGTGCAGGTTCTTGGTGGTGTGCAGTGCAGAATTCATAGGCCCCGTCCCTGGAGCAGTTCCACCATCAAGCAGCCAAACCAGGACAAGGCAGGGCCATATGGTGCGTTTTAAAAATTGCATTAAGCCTTTTAATTCCTTCAAAAGCCCTCTTGGTCAGTTACAAAGGGTAAACAGATGCTTTAATTTGCAGGTTGCCCACCTCACAGGAGCATAAACTGGCTTTGGGTATTTCTCTCAGCTTCACAGAGCACACTAATTAACGTGGCTTTGACAGAAGGATCCCAGAGTGAGGTTTCCGTATCTCTCCTTTCCCCCCCAGCCTGAGCTGACGCGCTCCGTTTTTCTTCAATAATTAATCATCATTACTGCCTGCTGCTCGCTGTGTACGTGATGGTGATTGTCTCAGATCCTGGCATATTTGCTCCCTTCCAGTTCCTGTCTGCAGCTTGCTTTTGCTCTTTTCGTCAGCTTTCATGTGAAGGTCTTCCTTAAGAGACACAGGTTGCAGATTTTCCATGGCACTGGGCTTTGATGTCTTTTAAGTACCGAAAGACAGATTGGGATGGGTAGACCTGTTTATTTCTGTGCGACTTACAGCAAAGAGATACAGGAGGAGGAGAAATAAAGGGAAAATTTATCTTACTTGAGCCGTCTAGTTTTCTTGGCTGGCTTTGCACAAGGAATTTCAAGACGTTTTCAGCAGGCACCAGGGAAAACCAAGGATATTTCTAAGGTCTTGTAGGGTTGCCACTCTGTCCCCTTGTGGCTGAAACTCTCTGGGGAGACTTCCCCAAAATTCCTTCTCCACCAGATACCTGTGAGCTATTTGTTGACTTCATCTCTGGGACTTCAGAGTGGACCCCTGGAGACCACAGGGACACTGCTTTCTACTGAGGAATTTTGCCATGTCTCAGCCTTCTACTGGGACTCACAGGGAGCAGCTTTCAAGGGTTTCAGGCAGATCTCCTTCATATCCATCGCTATAAATCAGGGGACTGAAACCTGAAACTTCCTACATACATGCAAGTATTTCCTCTACCCCTTGGTCTGTGGCCCTTCTGCACTACTACGTGTTCTCCGTAGCTCAGTACCAAGGTTGCCATGTGCTAGGCCCATTTAGCATCTTATCCACATCTTTTCAGTTCTAGCCAATGAGGAACATGCTATTGACCTGAACATGCTATTCAGAAGGTGAGGACACATCCTATGTTTATTCGTGTGAGCAGCCATTCTCACATGAATATCTGAGGCAGACAATGGCTTCTACAATAAGTTGGCCTACTGAATTTCAGCTGGACTCTAGTTTAGGCACTTTGGTTCCAAAGATAAAAACTCTTATTCAAAACTAATACAACACACCATGTACCTACTGCATAAAAGCATGCTGATGTTGTGATGATCAAAGTGATAAAAAGGATTGAGATAATCCATTATGATTCACATTAGTTGGAGGACTTTTTCTTCTTCTTTTGCACACTTGGAAATGGGTATTGCATTTTACCATTTGCTGTTTAGTTGATGTTCATAAGGACCATAAGAAGCTGGCTTATGAGACCAGTGGTTTATCTCGCTGATTAAACTGCCTTGCCATGAGTGACAGCAACTCTTTTTGAGTTTCATGAACAAATCTTTTCCAGCTGTTTCTGAAAATGCTAGGGCTTGGAAGTAGCTGTTGGGGAATCTATGCCCTTCCAGCGGTTAAACAACAACTCCACTCGTGCCTCACCACTGGCCAGGCTGGCTAAGGCCAAAAGAAATTCAGCTGAACCACATCTGGAGGGCTACAGAGGTGCTGTAGCATATTATTAAATAATTTATTTGCTCTTCTTTGGGAGAGTTCTTCACATCTTTGTAATTTCTTAACTAATCTGAGATGGGAAGTTGGGTTTCCTCGACTATACCTCCCAGAGTGACCTGGTAGGCATACGGACAAGGTCTCTCCTGGCAGTTTTGGTGCAGCCAAAGTAAAAACCTTCTATATTAGGTCCTTATAAACTATACCTACTTCAGTTTTTTTAAAATATATATATCTATCTATCACATATACTTGGTCCATTTTTGTCCTATTTATAATTTAATTATCACTCCAGTAATTATCATAATAGTGCGTGTGTAAACACACGTACACAGACACTTGTAGTTTTAGAAGAGGTAGCATAATCCATGAATCTTGATGGTGCTCTTCGGCCTCCTATTTTCTGGAAAGTAGAAGGTACCTAAGCGTAGTAAGACGATCGACCCAGGCGAATATATGTCACCTCCTCCATTCATTGCTGCAGGGCGATTTCCGGCAGGCCTCCTAAGCCCCGCCCTCTCCCGCGGCGGCTCCTCCCCTCCCCGCCTCACGCTGCCTTCCCAGCCCCGCGTTTCCCCCGTGGCTCCTCCTCCACCGACAGGTCCCGCCCTGCTCGCTTAGCCCCGCCCCCCTCGGCGGCTTGCGGCCCCGCCCATCCCGCCGAACAATAACCGTCCCCCCTCCCTCCTCCAGCCCGTGAGCGTTGGAGAAGCCACGCCTCCTTTTTCCCCTTTCCCCCCCCCCCCCTCACCTCAGGTGCGGCGTCGAGCCCCTTCCTCCTGAGGGGGCGCCGCGCCTGGCCGGCCTCGGGCGCTGGGAGGCGGCGGCGGCGGCGGCGGCGGGCCCCTCCTTTCTCTACCCGCCTCTCTCCCCCCCCGGAGTCGCCCAGGCGCCTCCTCCGCTCCCTCCCTCCCTCCCTCCCTCCTCGGTCGCCGCCGCTGTGAGTCACGACGACGGAGGGGGGAAGAGGAGGAGGAGAAGCCCAGCCAAACCGAGGCAGGGGCGGCTGCTTCCACACACGCACCCAGACCCACACGACGCTCCCTGGGGCCGCTTCTCTCCTCAGACCCCCCCCGCCCCCTCCGTCTCGTCCTCTCAAGACTTTCCTGAGGGGAAACGGCCCGAGCGCCTGCCTGCCTAGCCTGCCTGCTTCCCTCCCTCCGAAGGGGAAAAGGGAGAAGTGGTGGGGGAGGAGCCCTGCCTTTCCCCCTTCCCTCAAGACCGAGGCGGCGGCGGCGGCCACGACGCCGCCTCTCCTCGCCTCCCTCAGGTAAGCCCAGCTTCGCCTCGCCTGGTAACAAAAGGGGCGCTGCGCGCGCCGGCGGAGGGAGACGAGGGAGGGGGCGAGGGAGTCGGCGCCGTCTCTCCCGGCGCGTGCTCCCTCCCCTCCCTCCTGCGCGCGCTGCGGCTCAGGTCAGCGGGGTGGGTGGGTGGGGTGGGTTGGTTCGCTCCCTCCCCTCCTCTCCCTTCCCCTCCCCTTTTTGATTGGTGGTGGCGGCGGCGGCGGCTCGATCGGCTTTTGGCCGGCTGGTCCGATCGAACGCTCGCTCGCTCGCTCGCTCGCGCTTCTTCGCCGTGTGCGCGTGCGCGGCGGGCCGGCGGAGCGGAGCGGGGGGGGGCGGCCCAAGGAGCGCGAGCCCTCGCGTCTTTCTCTCGCTCAGCCCCCCCCCCCGCCGCCGCCATCCGTGGTAACCGTTACTCCCACCTCAGCTCGTGCGTCCTCGTCCTCTCTGTGGCGCGCCCGTGCCTCGGTCCCTCTTGGCCGTCTTTTTCCCCCCTAACCTCCCCCCCCCCCTTGGGCTGCTCTTTCTCTCCCCACCCCATCATCCCCCACCCACCCACCCACCGACCCATCCCAGTCCCCGTGTCCTGGCCCACGTTTGAAACCCCCCCCCCTCACCATCATGGAGCGAGCCTCTCTGTCTCTTTTCTCTCGCTCGCTTATTCCCAGTTCCTTATTTAATTCATTCATTTAAATGATTTTCTCCTTTTAAAAAAAAGGACTTACAACAGTTAAAACCGGGACCCAGTCAGTCCCTCTTCGCCTGTCTTCCCTCCTCCTTCTCTCCTGCCCCTAATCACCTTTTCCAGGAATTTGGAAAAAAGGGGTGTGCGTTTCTTATTTATATATATTTACATATATGTAATGTACAGTAATCCTAAGAACTGCGAAACTGGAAAGGACCTATGGATCTTAAGGTCCAGCCCCTTGTCAAGGAGGCACAGTGAGGGATTCGAACTCCCAACCTCCGGCAGAGACCTAAACCACAGAGCTATCCAGCAGTTGTTATCATTAGCATCATCATGGGGGGGGGGAGATGATGATGATAATTGTATAGCCCTTATTATTTCTCAGCATGGCTGATGTTTTTTTGGGGGGGCAGTCCAAAGAGTCAAGCCTCAAAATTAGACAGTCAGATTTTTAAAATGTACGGGTGAGATGATGTATTTGCAAATAATTATCATTATTATTGTTATTGTAATGTTGCACTTCTTCTCAGTATTACTGGTGCATGGGGGTGGACCAGATTCTCAAGCCTAAAAATTAGGGAGTCAAGTCCTAAACATTTGTAGCTGAGATGACATGTTTGTAAAATCACCCATTTTTAAACTGGAGGGAGCAAATTAGCAGCTATTTGCAATTGTTTTAAGTATGACCAGCGGGACTGTAGTTCGGGTGGAAGAACTGGGGCTCTGAAATTTAGAGAGCACTGAAATCCAGAGGTGAATCTGCTGGTGAGTGTTAAGGAGAATATGTGGAAACACATCCAGCCCTGTCTTTATCATAACCTTTCTATTTCAAGGGACACCACATTCTTCTCTTTCATGGAGGCTTTGTGCCCACGCCTTGCACAGGCAGCGTGGGTGGGAAGTGATGCAGGTTGTCCTGCATGCCAAAATGGCTAGTTAGAGCTCTGATGGCTGTTGCTCTCTTGCTGGTCCAAAGTAAGAATTAGTTGCATGGGTTTGTCAGTGGATATCCTGAGGTTAGGACTAGGAAGGGATATTGACCTGTTTTCTTAGTTTATATTCCCCGTTTCCCCCCTTGTGCTCAAGATGGTATACATGGCTTTACCCTCCCCACTTTTATCTTCATTGCAATTCCCTTAGTTTTATTACTTATATTATTATTTTCATTGTTCAGGTTGTGTTACTGATAATTATTATTTGTGATTATTAAATGACGATTGTCATCTTCATTATTGTTACTTTATTGTTACTGATAATAGTCACAGTCTTTGCATCTAAGACATGTTCATCAAATAAAACAATATCTCCTATTAAATAATGATTAAACTCAAGATGTAATGTTTACATTATCCAGTAAATAGAGGATAAGACTGACTTAGGCGTAATGGTAGTAATACCTGCAGCTATTACACTGAAGTTTTTTTTATTATTGTTTCCTTTTTTTCCTCTAATAAAATTAATCAGCAATTAGCATGTGCAAAGACAATAGTGATCAGTAACATCAACAGCAAACTTTGGGGAAGAGCAGCAGTTAAGGTGGCGAAAAAAATTAGATAAATTTAAGGCTTCTGTAGATGTTTTTAAAGGCTGTTTGTGAGTGAATGGATTAGTGAGGTGGAAAAATTACATCCACCTGGTTCAACTGGTTGTCATCCCTTGAATTCTGTCTACTACAAAGCAGCTACTCTAGTGATCATTAAAAAACAAAGCACAAGCACAAGAAAATACCTTCAGTTCACCCCACCCAGAAGCCTTCTTTCATGATCGTCTCTGAGTTACCTCTCCTGGGATTATGTCTCCCAGGTTTGGTTTCCCTTGAGTGCATTTTCAAACTAGGAATGTAACACCTTTGTCAGTAGAATTTTCTTCAAATATTTTATTCCACATTTTGTTTTTACCATTTTCTCCACACGTTGTTCCCCTCAGGCATTCCCCCCCCCCCCCATCAACCCTGCTTCCATCTCCACAAGCTTTCACCTAACTCTTTTCTTTTAGGGTAGGGCATTCCAGCCACGTTATAAATGTATCTTGGTCCTATGTATTTATTGTGTCTACACTACAGAACTCTTACAGGTACAGGAAGGCATTCACAGTGGTAGCTACCGGTGGCGTCCTTTTTTTCTGTTCCTTGGTTTTATCTGCCCTTGGTGGCTTTCGATTGTCAGACCTAGGTATAACAGGACTTGCAAGCGCACAAGTTACTTTTGGAGGTGGAAGGTTTCCCTTCTCTTTGCAAACTACACTGGCTTCATCCTGAATTCGCAAATTGAATAATCTATTGGGGCAATAACCCCAGTAGAACAGAGAGCCTATTTTCCCCGCCTGTGGCTGACGTACTGTTCAACATTCACTAGCTTCAGCTTGCTGATGAATGCCCAGATCTTTAGTGTGTGCTGAGCACCCTGCAGTTCTCATATTTGCACACCAAACTGAAAAACAAACTGAGTATACATACATACTCATGGTATGTATGTATTTATTTGGGACATTTCTATTCTGCCTAAATCCTAAAATCTCAGGGTGGAGTACAACAATATAAGACAATTTAATACTTTAAAATAATTTAAAAACATTGAAAATCTGAAAAAGTGCATTACATTAAAACCAAAAATCACACTGGTCTCCTTGATTATTTAGGTTTGATATCACTTTCACTTCCTCCCAATTCCCCACAAAAGTACTGCATAAATATACTGTGTGTGTGTCTATTAATCAGTGATCCTTGTCCCAAAGTTTCCTTTAATAGTTATTCTCTTTCTGGATAAATCTGAGGTCATTATACAAACACTGTGTATGTGTAAATGGCCAAAATTTATACAACAAATATTGCCTCCATTTGGGGTATCAGACAGACACCTTCGTCCTCTGTGGATCATCTCTTTAAACTCAACAGAGGAAACAAGATTGCTGCTGGAACAGTCATGAACAGGATGAAAACACTGTGCACGCACAAGCTAAGATCTGCTTTCATGTCCAAAACTTGACAAGAATGTGCATGCTGTTCTCAGTTCTTCTGTAGATTTTTTTTTTTTCCGTGCATAAAATAAACCTCTCTTAAGACTTTTGTGGATACAATATATCCGTTTACTGTGCCGTTTATTGGCAAATGGTTTACGAATTCCGACTTGAAGAAACTCGGCAGGGGAAGGAGGAATAACCACATGATCCATGAGGAGGTCTCTGAATATGGAACTGATAAGTAGAGTTGTAAGAGGGACATGCATTGTCTGAATGTGGGGTGTTACTTAACTTGGACACCAAAGGTTTACACTCACTTTTTAGTCCTACCCTTAGCAATCTGCCGCTGTGTTACAACTCATGTTTATGTAATGCTCGTACAAACATAAACCATGACTTCTTGTTGCTGACATCTCTTTCTAGATCAGTGTGATTGTTTCATTTCTGCAGATCTTCCATCTGGTGTTGATGTAAACCCTAGGCCTGAAACAACAGTTTATATTAGGAACGCATTGTCCAGTAGCAGAGTTTAGGCTTAAGGTGGCTTGGATTTGTAGCAATGGGTGGCAGAGAAGCCAGTCGTTAAAAGCTGCTCTGACGTGATAAAGTAAAGTAAAGCAAATTTATTCGTGTATAGCTCTAGCCATTACAAAAAAAGTTTGAATAGGGTAAAATATCAAATATAGTATACGAATAAAACCATCTAAAAACAACATCATGTGAAGCAGTTCAATCCTCAGTTAGAACATGATCATTATAACTACAAAACTTCTTTCTTAAAACAGTTGCTCTAAAAGCAAAGCTGGCTGCCTTTTCAGAAATGTATGGCACCTGATAAAGACATTTTCCTTGACTGTATAAAATAGTGAAAAAATAGTGAAAACATCCTTCTTTGTCAGTAAAATCTTGAAAGGGTAGATGTATCACATTCTATCTGAATGCTGGGGGGAAAAGGAACTATTTTAATCAAATGCAGTAAATCTCTATAAATTGTCAAACTGTAATTACTGATGCACAATGACGTCTTGGTAATTAAGCTGTTTATGCAGGTTAATCGTGGTCTTCATTATACAGTCTCCGCTCAGTTACTGTACAAGATTTGTCTAACAAACGTTCTCCAGAAAACAGGCACATCTGAGTAAGTCAGTCTTCTAGGTATTTAACATAATTAATGTTAATCCTGTATAAATCAAGTTTGTGCAATGGTATAATTGCAGGCTACTGTACTGTACAAAGCTTTGTAGTTACTCTTTGGCCTTTTTATCAGTTTCACTTTCTCTCTTTGCAAAATACTCCTTCAGTAATTCTGCAATAATGAAGGGTTTGTGTAACCACTGATTGGAAGATCTCAAGAGGGCGCCTTTAACATCCAAGTTTTGTTAAAGAAAATCGTTATTCAGGATTCTTGCCTTAAGCTTGTACTGTTGCAGAGTAGTTTTAAATGTAACTTGTCTGGAAGGGAAGGAAACCACACCCTCCTGAGCATATTTCCTTCCCTCTCTCTTTTTTTAAAAATAAAAATAGGGAATAATAATTTAGTGCCATAAAACACATACAGTACTGGCAAGTGGAAAAATATTTTGGTGTAGTACAACAGTATTAGTTTGCCGTTAAAAGTGTAAATCTGTAAGTTAGCGGAGAGCGTAGAAGAACCAGTGTGTTGTAGCATGACTGTACAGCATATTGGGATGGGAGTTAAGAGATCTAGATTCAAGTCTGCACTGAGCGTTGAAACTCAGTTTGTTATCTTGGGCCAGTCCCATACACTTCTCAGGCTGATCTGCCTAAGAGAGGTGGTTGTTGAGAGCATTAAAGGAGGTTGGGGAGAGCCATGTATGCATCCTTGAGTGCCTTGAAGAAAAGATGGCTATGAGTGTAACTAATAAACAAACAAACAATAAATGTGGTTTCCCTTTTCTGGCCATCCCTTCAGTTACAACGAATGGCTTGCTGTAACTTGCTTCAGCCATATCTTTGGATGACATCAGGAATGTCTTGTGTTTCCTGTTCTGTTGTATTAGTGTCGGGATTATGCAACTGATGGTGATTTCATAGGGAGTTTACAGATAGTTTGGAAAGCTCCCAAACACACCAAACTTCAGTGCTTTGGTATCAGAAACAGTTTTCGTCTGAACAGCCTCAAGAGCTGTTGGAGAAGGAGAAAGGAATACGTTCATGGCAGTAAGAATGACTGGTGTGTTTTATATTTTCAAAAAAGCCATGACACACAAAATGGTTGAATCCTTTGTGAACTGTAACCATCTTTCACCTACATGGAATGGTTTTATGGTTTTCTTATTAGGTCCAACAGGTATTTCCAAGAATGCACACTCATTTTTAAGGCTTAGACTTAATTAGCAATTTACCATTTGTCTACACCCAAAGCAGTTTCCCGATGAACAAGAAAATTAAGCTGTTGACATCCTTTTGACTTATGTTTTTGAAGTTGTCCTCTTTAAAATAATACTTGAGACCTTTGATGTATGTAGAAGAAAATATTATAGCTTGTGGGCTCTTACTTGAAATATAGTGAACAATATATTACCAAAATTTAAAATGAGCCAGTAGCATACTTAATTGCAGCTTTTACCTTTATTTGAATAAAATCAAAGTTATTTACAAGGTTATAACAAGTTTATTTACCATGTCTGTAACAACATGAGATGGGTGGACTAAAAATTGAAATAAATAAAGTCACAGTTGTGCTCATTTCTCGAGTTCTACTGAAAGGGTTTATATATTGTGATGTGTGCTTGCAGGCTTTTAAACTCCTTTTGAGTGAATAGCTTGTCCAGACAGTTACTCAGAGTTCTCTGTGACACACACTGGTAAATCACTGACTACAATATCGTGGATTTTGTTGGGATGGTGGTTTTAATTTGGTGCATGTAATTTCTCAGGTACAGTATACCAAAAGTAATCCTGTCCATTCTCACTGGCATTGTTAAGAATGTGTGTGTGTCTTTATTTTTGAAAAATAAACAAAAGGGGGCTTGGGTTTTTTTTTAAAATATTAAATGGTTGTATATTTGACAGTACTGTACTAGGATAAAACTGAAGAGTCGTGAGATCACTGGGTACCACACATAGTGCCAGTTGCTTATATTTCTGTTCTTACTTAGAGCCTGAAAAATTGCTGCTCTTAGAACACGCATGTACACACACACATGCATACATGCATGTCTGTGTGTGTATTGCTAATTATTACTACAAGAGTTGTTGTCCTGGCTAAGAATAACTTAATTTTAGAAATCTAGTATTGTTCCATTCTCCGCCCCCCATTACAGATATCAGAGTAAACTCTTCTGCCAGTAAATACTGTTGTCTCTGATTTGCGACAGTATTATCCATTATTTCCTAGAATGTCAGAGTCTAGGTAAAACCTGAAGAGGTTTAAATATTGCATGACTGCTGGACATGTCATCTAGTATCTAGCGCTATTTGGTTCTGACAGAGTTCAGTTTTATATAAATACTGCAGTTACATTTAAGCCTAGAGGTGAAATGAAATTTTCCTTCTCTCATCTGAAATTAACACTTTAAAAAGTCAAAGAACATTAATTGGACGACTTGGATTATAACAGAGGCAGCCATTTTCTGTTGACAGAGTGATGTTGTCAAAAAACTAATAGGTTGCAAATGCCTTAAGGACAGAAGAGAGTAGGAAGCTGGACAATAATTCACAGTTAACGTGACTCCATGTGGTCATATAAAACTACCTAGGGGAGTTCTTGGATTTGACTTCATTAATGTGCTGAATGTCCTTTGAAATCTTTGCATGAAAGAAGCTATAGAAATGCAAAGATCATATCCAGGAAGGAAAAATTTCTCCACTTTTAGTGTATAAATGGTAAGGTATGGAAAGTTGCAGCTTGTTTTACGTCTTTCATGAGAAGAACTGTAAAAGCTTTGTGTAAAACCAAGTTGAATTAACAACTTGAGAATTTTGGACAGAAACTAGCAGTGGCAAATTCAGTCTCAAGTTGAATGTAACTTGAAATCTTATGCCAGGAGGCCCCAAGAAGTTTGACACGTTCCAAAAAAGACAAGACATTAAGTATTCCATAAATGAATCAGTGTTGTGGATTTTTGTGTTGTTCACATCTCTTTAGAGCTGGGACTATAGTTGCTTTATTACTGATAATTTCATGCACATAGGTAGTCTTAAAATACCAGATCTAACATAGGTTATGGTCAGTAACTTGTTAGTAAGTTTAGCACACTTGGTTAGGTGTACTTTATCCTGGACATGTACCAAGAGTCTGTTCCACTTGTTACTATATCTTGTAGAGGAGACACACATTTAATATGCATTTCTATGTTGTGGTAAACAGTGCAGAGGAAGAGTTTGTGTTTGTAAGATGCTGGTTCAGTGGCTTAGATACCTGGCTGTGGAGCCAAAGGTTGGGAGTTTGATTCCCCCACTGGGCCTCCTGCGAGAAGAGCCAGCCTGTGTGGCCTTGGGCCAGCTGTACAGGCCCCAGAAGAAGGGAATGGTAAACCACTTCTGAATATTCTCTACCTGAAAAACTCATAAGTCAGAAATGACTCTGAATTAACTTTACGGATTGTGCTGGAAATTGTGTTTTTGAAAAATGTATTCTGTCTTACTTTGCAACAAATTGAAGTTCTCTTCGATCCCTATTTTGACCAGTCTGAACTTTGTGTGAGGTGCTGTCTAGCCGAAATTAATGTTATCTAAATGATTACAAGCAAGCGTAGGTCATTAGTTCAGATTCCACAAATAGGTAACTGAAGCTGCCATTACCTAGGAAATCGATGGCCAAGCTACCCATGGAATTCATCTCTGGCTGCCTGGAACCATTATGGCTCTCTGTGAACTGCAGAATGAGATGGAACAGGCCCTGGTAGTGATTCAGCTGTTGTACAGCTGTCTTGCTAGGCATTGCTGCTTGCTTTTGGGACCTTAGTCATCTACACACACACCCCATATCCCCCCAAAAATATCCTGTTACAGAATATTTTGGGATCCTGTTTCTTGGGAGTCCATGCATCATTGAACATTTCAGATTTTTAGTTGAAATGGAAATCCTTCAGCATGGGCCAGAGAGTCCTTGGGATCAAGGTCACAGAGTTCTGTCCTTTGTTTTGTCATAGATTTGGCTTGTGGCTTGAGCATGTTTGCCTCCTGGCGAGATGTAGATGTTGGGCAAGTAAGAGAATATAGAAGGTTGAGTTGTGATCAGAATGATTTCAGGGTGACTACAGCATGATGAACCCGTTTCATTAGATCTCAAACAGAAAACAGACCCGTACATTGTACTTGGAGTTTACTAGAATAACCTATAGTTGATTGTGGGTTGTTGTTTTTGTGTGTGTGTATCAGCTTGTGTCCTCAGCCAGAAATGTTAGAATCTGCCTTCTCAGAATGTGCAGTCTCTTTAATCAATAGGTCTTGGTCCATTCAGATCTCAGTCTGAAGCTTATATCTGAGCTACATTGCCATGTGTCAAGAAAAAGTTTGCTTGTCATGTAGATTCTGTGGATTACTGGTCCAAATGAATCTTTGGTATGTCGGCACACCAACACTTTCAAATCACACAAGTGCAGTTGCAGTAAGTAATAGTGGTGGTATTGTCTCTTAATTAAACTAACATGATGCAAAATGGATGTTTTCTGAAAGTTTACTTTTCTTAACAAATCTTGAAGCTCCAAGTTTCCCATAGTGGTCGCTGAAATCTATAAAACTAAGACGAGTATCAAGCTGAAGGTCTATCTAGTTCAAGTGTTGTGTTTCATAGTGGCCACCCAGGTGCTTCTGGGGAGCCCAGAAGCAGAGCATGGACACAAGGGCATTGTCCTGCTGATGCTTCCCAGCAATGATGCCTATGGCCTATCTTACCGGCGTAGTCATATGTCTCGTGATTAGTAGCCACTGGTGCCTCCACCTTCCATGAATTAGTCTAGAGATGGGATATTTGTATTTGTCGCCTGGGGGAGATGAATATGAATATTGCCACCACAGGTGGCCAGGCCCTTTGGATCCTCTCCCCAGAACTATCGCAGTCCACTCATTGGGCTTCATGTGGCACACAGGGCTGTCGGAAACATTGTGCAAGCAGTGCAGCTGGTACTTCTCCACCTCCCTGTGATGCTGATCACTCAGCAACTGAGCAAGGAGACTTGTCATCCCGTCTCCTCACCTGAGTGGTCAGCAGTGCAGGGAGGTGGGGAATGGCCGGCCGGTTACTTCTCTGATTGGCATGATGTTATTGACAATGGCTGCATGCACCACGCGAAGCCTAATGAGTGGATCGGCATGGTTTTGGAGGGAGGGAGCAGACCTCCTATCCTCAGGGATATGAATACAAAGTTTCCATGTCTAAATTAGTCAGATCCTCTTTTTAAAGCCATTGAGCTGGTGGCCAATTCTACATTGTGTATAGCAAATTTTGCATTTAATAGTGCATTGTGTAAAAAAGGACCTCCGTTTATCTGTCCTTAATCTCCTGCACTTCATGTCTATGTTCATGAGCCAAGGAGAACAGCTTCTCTGTACATATATTCTCCACAGTATTTTATACACTTCTGTCTTGTCTCTCCTTATTCACCTTTTTTTGAAGCAAAGAAGCCATAGCATAGTAACCTTCCATCACCTTGATCATTTCAGTTGCCCTTCTCTGCACCTTTTCCAGCTGTACAGTACTTGATTCCCTTTCAAGCAAGTGACCAGAACAGTACACAGCATTCCAAGGGTGATGGATTGCCATAAATCACCCTCAGCAGAAATATCTTCAGCATCTATTACATATTTAGCTAGGGAAAATAGCGGGAACTAATTATGGAAAGTTTTAGTTAAGATTTTAAAGTTAGTCTGTTAGAGAATGTTCTTCCTTGGAGGCAATATAATGCTTCTAAATATTCTTTTTAAAAAAGCATGTCCATTTAGCTTGCTTCTGACAGTCCTTGGGGAGTTCTGATGTGGATGAGATTTGCAGGAATCTCAGCTGCAACATCCCCTCCTGATGGAGACATTCTGAGGATTAGTCTGGCATCTTTTCCAGATGCTTTGTGAAATAAGCTGACACTTAGGATTACCAGTCTTGGCCTTCTGATTGAAACTCACATGTGTGTGCCGCTTAAATCAGTAATTTTCAAACTCTTCTGTGGATGCCTGAGCTTTCTTGGAAGCTTATCAGGTTCTTTGGTTATCTGATCAATAGAGACAGATGAGCTTTCCTGAATGATAGATGGACCTCCTCCTGCTGCTCTTTCAATAGCAGGATGCGTTATAGGGCATATATTTGAATTGCATTGTCACCCTGAAATTACTATCACGCTTGGCTAGAGAACTAGTTTCACTACAGATTCTTCCAGAACACAAATGTTTGTTCTGTACCAACAGTGGTGAAAAGACATTCGTTGGGCAGGCAGATGTACAAGGTGAGGAGTAGGAAGTTTAAAATCTCAGCCTCATAGAGGTCAGTTTGTAACAGGGCAGTACCAGTTCTGCCCTATAATTACATTTTGTGATTGGTTTTTTTAACCGTGGCAGACTTTTCACCAACGTTACGCAAGGATGCAAATATTTGTATGGCCTAAAATTCTCTCAGCTGGCTCATTTCGTAGAGAGTTAGAACTTTTCATAGAAATAAATGAACCTCTATGAAAATAAGACAGGCATGACAGGTAGAAGTGGTTCTGTCTAGAAAACTGGTATTTTGCACACATGTGAGGAATTTGTGTACACATGTGTATGGAACTCTCCATCATGAAAGTATGAAAGAGTCGAATCCAGAAACAATTCTGCAGTTGTCTCTGCCCCTTTTCAGTTTGTCACAGAGGTCCTTGCGCATGCGCCTCATATCTCTTGATACGCTTTTGAAGCAAACCTGATGTCCACTGAGCACTAGCCCAGTCACGACTGCTTTGGCCTCCTTCTTCAGTCGGAGGTTTGGAAAATGCCACAGAGAGAGAAAAACGCCCTTCCTCTCAGGATGTCCCGATGCTGAGAGGGAGGAAGCGGACGATGGACATGGGGCTGCACAGCTCCTGTTGGTTTGGCTGTCACCCAAACAGTCGGATCTGTGCATGTGCAGATACACGCAATGGAGAGTCAGGCAGAAGGGCCAGGCAAACTTGACCGAGGCCCCCAGGTCCCTGCTTCCTAAGATTTCAGTCTTTGCTTTTTGTGTGTGTAGTCCTTCAACCAGCAACAAGACAGCTTTCCCCCCAGCTGGGTTAACCAGCAAATCTTGTGAAGATGAATTCTTAACTTTCCATTAAGATTTCTGTATGTTTCGCATGAAGTGATCAGTACCTAAATTTATTTGAGAGCTACCATGTAAAATTTAAAGAAACCATTTATTGCTGTACCATATGTCCATTTGCTGTGTTGAGACACTGTAAGAGGAGAGAGTTTTCACATAGAACCGCTAAAAACTTAACTTTCTGGTTCATTGTGAGTGTCTTGTGGTGTACTGATACATCATCATTCGTCTTCTTAGAGAAGAAGGTAGACCCAAGAAGTCTGAAGAACAAAACATAAATCACGGTACAGTGCTTGAAAATATCCAAAATATATGAACAACCTTGACCTATGATTGTATACTGCTTGGGCATTTCTTAAAGGCACGGTGGTTTAGAAACACTGCAAGGAAATAAACAAATAGCTTTTGATGGTATAGTAACATTAGTGCTTTCTCTCCTCAGCGTGGGGTTTTGTGGCATTTCCGAGCTGTGATTTAACAGATTAGAATTGAGTGTTCCAGTGAGATTTCTTCACGGGACAGAGTCAGGTAAGTGACTGCAAAAGTTTGACTTGAACGCCAGTGCATTTCTTGACAGTGCTTATGAGTCCCGAGTGCAACGTCTGGTAAAATGTCATGAAGGTCTTTGTAAATACAGTTGGACAAGGAGGAGGGTTTTGGTCAAGGAAATACTTTTTTTTCTAGAATATCTGAATTATATTTAATATTTTTCCATATCCTCATATGGAGCTTAACTAGAATAAGATATTGCTGGCAATACAAATAAATGCCTGTCTTGGGATTTCACTTTTCCCTCCTTTTCCTCGCCTACCTTCTGTTGTCTTCTTTTCATGCCTTCTGCCTGTTCCTGGTAGGAATTAAGTAAAAGGGGGTTGCTGCCTGTAGCTTAGGGTGACCCTGCTGAATTGTGCGGGATTGGTCTGAAGTGGTGGGTTTTCTTTGATCTTTGGAAGTGGTGCCACCTGCTGGAAGATGAAGCAAGAAATGCTTAATTCTTGCCTTTTTTTCAAAATTACTTATGCTCTGCAGAATGAAGTGCTTGGCTTTTTAGTTTCCAGAGTGGCATTGTTTTATAGTAACTTAGACTCTGTGTACCAGGGATACCTCCGTACACTGTAGTATGCTTAGAATGCATCTTTCCTCAGGACATCCTTGGGCCATATACTGAGCTGAACACATAGGCCATGTTGCAAGATCCTTAGAAAGTCATTTGGCTATAGCAGGCCACCAAAACTGCAACATCATGGCCCATGATGAATATGTGAATACAGTATTGGATAGTAAATGCCAGAAGAAAGTTTCTTAGGCCACATGAAAAAACACTGATTTACCTTGAAGGTATTTAGATTATAATATTTGATGATGTCAGAAAGACGAAACAAGTACCATCTTGCAATAACTTGCTTGGTCTCTGACAAGGAAAGCTTTCCTTCCAGATCCAGCCCATTTTGATGCCTTGTATTTATCCCATGAGCAGTCTGACTCTAGATTCTCAAAAGCCGAATGTCTTAGAACTTGTTCACGAAATATTCTCAGTGGTGTGTTCAGTGATCATTTGTGCCCTTAGAAAGAGATTGACATCCTTTTCGTCTTTATCTGGTGAATGAAACTTACTTCGGTCTCGCAGAGGCCAACAACACACATTGTGTGTGATAAACAGAAAACCAGTGGGTTCAAGTCTCTTTTGGTTATTTCAGCCTTTCCTTGTTGGTACCTTCCAGACGTTGTATTTGAATCAGAGTAATTGTGAATCGGCACATCTGGAAGACACTGAGTTGGGAAGCCCCGGTTAAAACCTTTGAGCACCAGCTGCTAAAACATACTTGCACTCATTTTGTTTAAGCCAGAGGTAGGGAACATGTCGCCCTCCAGATGTTGTACAGCAGTTTCCATGGTCCCTAGATACTGGCTGTGCTGTCAAGGGCTGGTGGAAGTCCTCATGCAAATGCATCTGGAGGCCTGTACATTCAGTACTGTGGTTTAAATGAGGGCTGCCAAGTGTCTTAATTTAAGGCCAAATGCTTGCTTCTCATCTCCTTTTATATTTTTTGCAGGAGGTGCCCTGCATGCTTTCTCCGAGGCCTACGGTGAATCTCTGATTTCTTTTGTCTGGCCATTATTCACTGAACTTTCTCACAGCCTGAGGTTCCTAGGCAGGCAGGTAATCTTGGCTCTTTCTCTCTCCTGTCAATTCTTTTGCTTCTTTCTCTTTATGAACTGTGAGAGGTCTGTAGTGCGCTAGAATTGAAAGATAGTGCAGAGAAGCTGTCAGCTGTGCATAGCATTCTAGCATACATTTAAAAATTCCACCTAGTAGCTTTGAACAAGTTAGTGACCGGCCTAAATATTGCTGCTAATTCAAAGCAAACGGTACACTGATTGTAATGCTCAATTGATCAGGATCCTCAGGCAGTCATAGAGTCATGTACTCACTAAGAGGGTGGCAAATAACATAATTGCCCCCTGTCATTTGAACGTCACAGTGCTTTGAGCCTGTCAGCCTTGTCTGGTGCATGCACAGGACTGCAGTCCTATGGCAAGTGTTCATGCAACATTTCCCCTCCACCCCCAGAAGTACACTATTTCCTCCCTGTGGAAAATGCACTTGTCAGTTTTACTGGATTGCAGCTCAGGCTTACTGCCCCCAGGAGACCGATTTGTCCATGACATTTCCTGGCAGAGTTGAATGACATACCAGGAGGAACAAGTCCCAACCATTCCGCTTCTGTCAGCAGAACAATGATGGCTTTAGCGCTTAACATCATTTGGCAACTTTCCCTTTTCCGCAGTTAACATAGTCAGCTTCTTTGCCTTTGTCATTTTTGTTGACATCAAATATTTAGGAGTCTCAGGAACTGGGAAGAGGGGAATGAACCGTGAGGGTGTCCCCGGGAAAAGTCCGGAGGAGATGTACATTCAGCAAAAAGTGAGGGTCCTCCTTATGCTTCGGAAGATGGGATCAAATGTAAGTATTATAAGGCACCTTGGTGACAAGCATCCTTACTGTTACTGGTCCAGAATGTTTACCAGCCTTCTAGTAGCTATCTTCATTCTTGCACAGTGAGGGTCGACAGGAACGAGAATGGACTGTTTTTCAGTTGATGAAAAGTTCCTTGCCTGCATGCCTGGAGAGGATTCCTGGTTACTGCAGGGAACTGGGTTAGTGCCTGTTTATAGACCCAATTTGTGACTTCTGAAACCGAGTCCGTTTTGAAAAGTGGTTCAGCCTAATGCCACTTCTGCTTGGCTTTACATCTGAAGCACCGTGTGGGCAAAGGCTAAGCGGATTTTGATGAAATTATGTAAAGCAGTACTAAACTCTTGCCTCCGGCTTGTACCCCATAGGCTAATAATTTATGTTTGGGATTATGTCAAGGATTCAGTCCTTTTTCTGCTTCCTGACATTTGAAATACGAAACTGCAAAATGAATCCATTTAGTATCACTGGAGAAATGGAGCTAATTCACCAATATACACTTTCGTCCCTGTATGCAATGTGCTCTACTTGGGGATATTATGAGTCTTCAGGTCTTTTTTGGACATAAAAGAGGGTCTTAAATGATGGGAGGAAATGAAATTTAATTTAAATCTGTATGTCCAGATCGGTAGACCACATGGATCACTACCTAAACATTATTTTGGTATGGGTCATTCACTAATTTGAAATTTTTGTGAAGCAGCAGCTTCAGACTACAAGCCTTGCTTATGTGACTTTCAAGTGATAACAAACAAACAATAAGGAAATGGAATTGTAGCTTGGCATGGATCTTGTTCCTGGTTGTGTTTTCTGCTCTGTTTTTGTGGATTTATTTTGGTTTGTCCATTTTCCAGTTAACCACCAGCGAAGAGGAGTTCTTGCGGACGTACGCCGGGGTCGTGAATAGTCAGCTTAGCCAGCTTCCTCAGCATTCTATTGATCAGGGTGAGTAACTGAGGTAACAGGGGGCATCCTCTGCTTTCAATCGTTGTTAGTATGAACAGTCCACATGGAAGTATAGAAGGGGCTTTGGGTGTATTTTAGAACTGCAAAATAATGCAGCTCCCAGACTCTGTTTTGTGAGTTTGAGCAGCAAAGGGAAAAACTTTGTGTACACTGTATAGTGATGGAAAAACAAACTAAGATTGAAGCCAAATAAAGACTATTACCCAGTAGTTAGCGTCTCCAGTTTAGTGCAGTCCTTTTTGACTGGTGGCGAAGCCTCTTGCTGTGGCTGTCAATTCTGTTCTATCTGGTTGTACATCAAAATACAATGGGTCCATCAAAACAGTAGCTTACTTTAAGGCTGTGGTTCCCAACCTTGAGTCCCCAGAGGTTCTTGGACTACAACTCCCAGAAATCTCAGCCAGCACAGCTAGTGGTGAAGGATTCTGGGAGTTGCAGTCTGGGGACCCAGAGTTGGGAACCATTGCTCTAAGGCAACCTTCTGCCACCCTGTGCCCTCCAGATACGTTGAAATGCATCTCCCACAATCCTCTGGCCAACTATTTAGCTAAGACAAAACTTTAAATTTCAGTTCACTGTTTGAATGCCGCTTGGCCTCTGTTCCAGAATCTTATGAATCTACCTTACTTGCAGAAAGTGTGGTGGAGCCTGGGAGCAAGCAAAAAATGTGGGAAGTCGTTTGGCCTCTCTCTCTCTCTCTCTCTCTCTCTCTCTCTCTCTCTCTCTCCCCCCCTCCCTCCCCCTCTTGTTCTGCTTTTGAAGGGCAGAGCAAGAGGGAAGGACCTGCATGCAAGTAAAGGATAATAGACTGTAGGTTATACTGTGCAAAGAGATTGAATCATATTGAATTCTCTTCCAAGATCGGGAATAAGAGCTTATGAGCAACTACTTCCCTGATGTCATTTTGAGGTGTCTGCAGGGGGTGAAATGGATCTGCAGGTTGGGAAGGGAAGAGGTTGTCTTAAACTGCAATGCTGAATCATGGTCTGATTCAAAATAACTCCGGCAGCCATCTCTCATTCTGTGAAAGGGAGGAGGCGGAAGAGAGAAATCTAAGGTCAGAATAACACCTGGTGTCTAGGTCTGGTAATATCAGAGCTAATAAGTGGAAGATACAAGAAACAGTTTCAACCATGTGCTTATTTTTTTAAAATTGGTTAAGGTATAACCTTAACCAATTTTTGTGTAACTGGGCTAAACTGGAAACCAGGGAGGTCCATTTCTCCTAAATGCAGTACAGATGACTGTGTGTGCCCTTCTTCTAGGTTGGCAAACCCTACTTTCTGTTCTGTGATTCTTTGAGATCTTTCTGTGGGAATACTGCCCACCCTCCCCGACCTTACCAGGAAACAGAGAATCTACGCTGCCTGTTTCCCTCTGTAGCTCTTCTTTTGCCTGTGATGGACTGTGGCAGGGTTTGAGACGTTTCTTTTCTCAGTGACTCCCAGGGAATTGCCCATGCCAGCATCCCTGACTCCTTCTGTTTCCTTCTCAGAGCTTTCAGTTGCCCAAACGAAAATCCAAAATTTGAAGGGACATGTCATCCACTAGGTGGCAGTGTTTTCCTAGGAAACCTCTTCTAGGCTTACATCTAAAACATTTTATCCCCAAATGATTTAACATTGAATTTGTGTGTATGTCAGTCTATCGCCAAGGACCCTGTTAAATTGATTTGGGCAGAAAAGAGGCCCCCCCCCCTTTTTTTTTTTTTTTTGGGAGTCACAGCATTTGTTTCATGGATCCTTATCTTGGAATTTCAAACGATTTGTTTTTGCAAATGCATACTTCCATAATTTAATGATGCATGGATTCTTATTTTCACAGTTCTTATTCCCACAAGAGTTTGTTGCTGTTTACTAGAACTACCCCTTTCCCACTTTAAATGTTTATTCACTTGCAATTATTATGCGGTTCCCTAGTTGCTTTTTATACATCTTGTTCATGTCTGGAAGTGTTGTTTATTTCTAAAACTCCATATAAGTAGTGTGACAGTTATTTAACTGCTCCTTTATAAAGACAGCTGCAATGGGGAGCACAGATCTTGCAGGTGAGCAGTCAGATTTGATTTCTTCATATTCCTTTGATGACAGAGGCCATTGCCAGAGGGCCAACAGACTAACATTGTCTTCAAGTAGGGGTTGCTGTGTTGCAGCACCCTGTAAATGTAGGTGATATGTGTGCCGGTGTGGCCTAGTGGGTAGAGTGATGGACTAGGATTGCGGAGGCCAGGGTTCAAATCTCCACTGGGCCATGGAAACTCACTGGGGGAATGGAACTGGTAAAACCATATTTAAATAGCTCACTTACCTTGAAAGGGTTGCAATGTTCCCTCTAATTATCAGCCCTGCTGGGTGGGGGTCCGCCCCTTGCGCGCGGGATGCTGCCCACCATTCGGAGTTCCGCCATGACCAGGAACAAAAGGAGCTGAAAATGATTGCTGTAGGTGTGTGGAGGAGGAGGAGTGCTGCGTGGAGGGGGGCAAAGGTGTCTGCATGTGCACGCATCTTAGAGGAAACCGCGAGGGTTGGTAGAAGTCGGTTCCGACTTGAGAGCAGAGAACACACACACACGTGTGTGTGTGTGTGCTGAACAGAGTTAGCAGATCTCATTGCATTTGTGTACCTGTTGTCTTACTGATGTTGTCTAAATTGTCCCCTCATTGGGAGAAAGGCAGCCTACGCATGATATAAAATAAAGGAAATAATAAATACACTTCCTGTTTAATTGCAACTTAGCAGAACTTGGACAGTTGATTGTAAAAACTAATTAGGTATAGTACCAAATTAGGCCGAAAAGTGGTTGCCGTCATGGTTACAATTCCAAAAAATTACTTTACATTCCCATTTTCTGGATGTAATTGGGATGCATACAATACAAATATTGCTATTGCAATAGGCCATCATCACTATCTGACAATAATTAGTTATGTCACAAAAGGAATTCATTTGTTACTTATTAACTTAGCCTTGTTGTCTAACATCATTATAACTTTGTTGTTGGAAAAAAGCATTTAAATAGAAGTAACTAAGTGTTTTTTTTTAACTAGTTCCTTCCCAACCCTGGGTTAAGTCCTTTGTCAAAGAAAATAGTAGGAGAACATTTTGTGGAAGAGTTAATAGGAGGAATGAGCTGCTGGGTCATCATTATCTCTGGAAACCTGGAGGAAAACTGGAAAGCTTCAGAGCAGTTTGTTGGGTGATCTTGAAATATTGCAGAGACCCAATGGTATGAACCGTGCAGTGGAAGATAATTAGTGCACTCCTTTTCTAATACAAGCTGCTCCTTTGGAGCTTTTGCCATCAAGGAATAGTTTGAAACAGGACTCCAAGGTCTGTGCTTCCATTGGGGCTCAGAAGTGGGAGAGATCTAAAGAGCGAAGGCATTAATCTTTGTAAGTACACGCCTGCGGGAATGCTGGCTGCCTTCTTTCTCCGTCATCTGTTTTGATCTGTACTGCCGAGCTCTCTGCCTATTAAAGAGGGAGCAAAATCAGCAGCTCTTGAAGGGTTGTGCTAAGCTGGGGCTTGTCAGATGAACTGAAACCCTCCTTGTTCCTAGAAGAGTATGTGCAATATACAGCGGAGTGCGCCTGGCTTTTTGCTTTGTAAACCGCCTAAGGTGAGGGGACTGAGCCTGTGCCGTTTGTGATTTGCACAGCCGGCCTGGGAACTGCCGCCCTTGCGGCCTATCAGGGGTAGTGCCAACCTTGGTGACTCGGCTACCGCTTGTTGCCATAGCGACCGTGTCTTGTAGGTTCTTGGAGGAAACCGCATCCCTCGGGAGAACAGAGCCCGAGATGAAAACAGACTCTGTGCAGGTAGAGGTTGGAGGGACTGGTGTTTAAAAATAAAGCCACTCGGCCTGGACTGTTTCAGTGGGAGAATGTTGCCGTGGAGATTGAGAGCAGAAGGAGATTAGTTAAGATTTGGGGTCAGTATTATTCTGCCTCCTTTTGCGGGGGCGGCACACAAGTGTGTTGCGCAGCATGTTCTAACATATGACCTGCATCTTCATGTTTGTACTTAAGCACAAAGGGAAGGGTTTTGACAACCACTCGGGAAGAGGTTTACACTTCCCAGTAAAGCCAGGTGTCTCATGGTCCTCCAGTTGTTCTCGGTTACTGCAGTTTCCATCATCCCTAGCTATCTAGACTGCACTTCCAATCCTTCCCCGCCTGGCAACATCTGTACTGCCACGCATTCCCCACAACTGTTTCAGATCTTTTGTGCAACACGAGCCCCGTGTTTCAGCCATACTTCCCTGCAGTGCTTCAAAAATTTGCCAGAGAGGAAAAGGTGTTCCACATACACAGGACTGACTGGTCTAACATGAAGCCATCGCTGTAGATATCCCAGGGGACTTGCCTACAGAGCTATATTACCTCCAGCTAACTGGCGATCCACCACAGTGCAAGCATTTTGGGTTTGTACTGAAGAGATGTGAGGTCAAGAACTCACTGAGACCCAATGTTTCGTGTAACCATTTGCTGTCTTTCATCCTAGCCTAATTCATAGGGTAATTCTGAGAAAGAGGGTGATGCCGGTGGACATGCCACATGCGCTGCTCTGATCTTCATGGAGGAATGATATTGGCATAAAAGAAATTTGAAAGTGGAGATTTATGGCCATGGTTTACTGAAGTAAAGATGATTTTGAGAGGGCAGTTCTGCAGCACTTATACTGTGCATTAAAAATAGATCCCAGATGCCTGTTGTCAGATCATCTGCACAGGAAGCTAAGCCACATTAAAAGCGGCTCTGCTTCCAATATCTGCTCTATAATTGTGACTCCATTATTGTTCACATGCCTCTTTCTAGCTCAGACACAGTTTATGTGAGTCACTCAACATTGCTTCGAGGCATAATTTGGGAGCCTGAAACATCACAGCAAAATTAAGCAGTTCAAACGAGCCTTTGTAAACTGAGACTTGCTGGAATGAATTAATATTGAGTCCTCAGGTTGTTTCTTGCATTTTATCTGAAGACCATGTTCTTGCTTGCAAATCATTGGATGCTCCTACCAGTGAAAGCAGAGTTTCGAGATGTCCTGGAGTTTTCCCATCCTTTCCCAACCTTCAGTTTTACTCATTCTTTTAAAAAGAGGAAAAACAATTGGTGGAAGATAATGTCAAAACTTTGAGAGTGTTCAGCCATGCCTAGTCGTTCAAGAACAGGGTATTTAAAGTTTAAATGCCTTTCAGTTCCCTCTTACCTTCATTCAGGGGGCCTGGTTTGCCCTGTGACCCTTAGTTTTGCCACCTGCTTCTTAAGGAAACTAGGATTCTTGGTTTAGCAATCTAAGTGTGCATATTACCCGGACTGTGACGATAATGCATTGTCTATGAACAGTGGAAAGCAATCCCCCTCCCACAGATACTTATAGAATATGAGGCAGGAAGATATTGAAGACTATGTGATGGCGAGCACAGTTTCCATGAGTAATTTTTGATGTCTGCCTGTATGTAGCCTGATGACTGATACTCTTCTCTATAATGTAGGAGAGTTTGAAGAAGGAAATAAAAGATGGGATTCTGCCTATTAAGGGCAGGCTTCCAAGGCACTTCACCTTGTATCACCTTCACACAGATTAATTAACACTCCTCAAACAGATCCAGGCGAATACACCTGGTTTTGTCGGTACATGCTTTTCTCAGCCCACCCTGGGTTGTCTTGCATGTGCATGAAAGGAGAGAGTGCAGAAGCAGCAACTGGATTCCCTCTGGGGAGTGAAGCGTAGAAACAGCAGATGGGACACCGTAGCTGGAGGGTGGCATTGTGTAGTTGGAGAACAAGGCCGGGGCTGTTAAGATACCTAAGGCTACTGTCAGAATCAAAGTCTGCTTGTGCGTAAGAGGAGGCAGTCTGTCTGAAGCCAGAATTGCACATATACAGCTTCAGGTCCTGCTGCCTGGGAAAGGCCGTTCCTGGCTGCTGCAGTTGAAATGCACCACAGCTTTCCTGTTGTCTGCTGTTTCCGTGACTTATCATTGTGTGTGTTAAGCACACACAGCAACGGAAAGTTATCCAGTGCAGAACTGGGATAGGTGAAAGCAAGTTGGAGTTTAGCAGTAGCACCTTCCTCTTCACACCTCGAATGCAGGAAAGCCTGGTATGTGCACAGGTCATGGGATCTGTGTTGGAAATAGCTTTGCAAGTAAGTGTGGAGGAAAAAAACGCACAACTCAAATAGCCCACCTGCCTGTAGCAAATCCTAGACGGTCCCATTTGCAGTCTCGGTAGAAGAATAAAGAACTGTCCCACCTGATCACCTGGAAGCAAAGAGCATCCACAGGCAGCTGGCCAAGAGTGGTTCGCTCTCCCTCGCCCAGCAGCCAGCCATCTTCGGCTTGGGGCCAACTGCTCTGGCCGAACAAGCTGGAACCTGAAGCCGTGCCTTCAGCCTGGGAGTGATGTCAGTTGCACCCCTCCTGTGAGTCACTAATGGGTGTGGACTCCTCAACTGCTGTGTGAGATGCCTTGGACTGATCTCAGGCAACCTTCTAGGCTTCGATTGGCACAGCACCTCTGTTCCACCCTTGTGATTTGCTGCTGGAGCAAACAGCCAGGACCCTGAGTGAGTGTCAAGAGTGGCAGTTTGTGGTGCCACTGTAAACACACAAACGAGGCTGTCTCCCACCCAGTCTTCAGCTATCTTTCAGTTTCTTTGTTTGTTGGATGTAGGTCCCTCCCTGTTCCTGAAACAGACTCCAGGCACCTTGCAGTAATATTAAATAAGAGAAGAATGCTGTTAAAGCGGGGTTGGTACGCAATTTAAAATGAATTTAAATTGAAAGCTTAGTTAAAAAATAAGGAGTGGCAAACAGCTGATCTTGCAGGATTGGTGTGTGACATTCTATGACAGGGAGCAGGAAAAGAGGAAGACCCAATATGAGATGGACTGACTCCCTTAAGAAAGCCCTTGGGTTGAGTTTGCAAGAGCTGAACAGGGCTTAGAACAAGACATTTTGGAGATCATTCACTCATGGGGCCGTCATTAGTCGAGGGCAACTTGACGGCATGTAACAACGACAAAGGAGAGGGAAAAGGTAGAACCTTTGTTCTTTCGTCTTGTTTTTCTAGGTGGAAGAAGTTTTGTAAGTGAGGGTATTCAGTTACTTGAGCCCTCATCTGAGACCAGAAGCAATTCTTAGGTTGTTGCTCCTTGGAAGATCCTATAGTGGCTGAAGTATAACTGTATTGACTACATGCTTTATTTTATTTTCACTTTATTAATCGAGATAGGCCAAGCAGGCTTTTGCCTTCTGTCTGCCTTTCTTCCAGAACTGAACCTGGAGGTCACCCACAAGTATCTACAGAAATTGAGGAGATTTACTATCTCCAAACAAGTTTCTTGCTGAGGGTGTAGCTTTCAGCCTCTAATATTTCATGGTGAAAGCTGGATTTTGACCAGAAGACCCAGGTCTGCAAAGGAGGGGAAGAGAAAGCTGAGTGGATACCATTCACTTGTATGTTTTCCTCTCTTCCTTGTTGCAGATCAGAGTAGATGAAGTATGACCCGTCAGGTGTTGCTGGATTATAACTCCCATCAGTCCTAAATAGTAGTTAACCGTAAATCTTGAAGAGTCCTGAGAATTGCAGTCATGGGGGTGGGGGTGGGGGTGCTTTGCCCACCCCTCCTAGAGGCTGCCTGCCTGCCGGAAACCCATCCCTCCTCTTGGCTGCTAGTGCTTTCTCAGCCTGTGGCTTGGTAAGCAGCAGTGGCCATTGTCATCTGAATATGGCCCCTCTGAGGTTGGCTGTCGGGCTTTTGGAAGGCTGCGGGAATTCATCTTGAAACAAGTGTTGTGGACTTTTAAGATCGTTGAGTTTTGGACGCGAATGAAGATTGGGGATGGAGACGAGAGAGAACCATCTGCTGTTGTTAGGTAACCCAGCTCCTTTGCCTCGTGGGCTGTGACGTCACCTCTGAGCTGGCTGTTGCTAGGGAACCCTGCTTCCCATGGAATCTCTTCAGCAAAGGCATCTCTGGACCGGAAGGTAGTGCACTTGGTTTTGCATCTGTCCTCTTGTCCTTTTCCACCGGATCTCAGGGTACACCACAGCAGTGGGCGGGCAGGAGGCCCAGGGCTACTGGAAGACCTCTGGGCAATCTGCAGTCAAACAGCAAGGCTTTTTTTATCACAGTAGCAACAACAAAATGGCTTTCTCCTCCCCTGTCGTCTTTGAAAAGACAAAAGCTTGAGGTAACACCAGGAAACGGGGATTGTGTAGAAAAGTTGTGAGTTCTGTTCTGTCCTGAGACTCAGAACGAAGCTCTAGGCTCAGAATTCTTTGCTGTCCATAGCCTGATTTAGACATTGTAAATGCTTTGAGGGGGAGGTCCTCTCCCCGTGCTCCCTCCATCCTTATATTCTTGGTGGTTTCAGCACCAGGGAGGTTTCTGTTCTTGTTTAGGCTTTATTGGAGAGCAAGAAATGTGGAAAATCACGGTTTCAAGTTTAATATGAATGTTGGATTCTGATCTCTAAAGGACATTTAGAAGTCTCTTTCATGATGAAGATGTTCTGCCGTGCAGACGAGAATCTTGCAGAAAGCTTGAGAGATTGCCTCTCTTGGCCATTTATCTTAAAGTCTTTTTTTTTTTTTTTTAAAGACCTTGCACTTAATTTGTCTTGGCATACTAAGCTGCTTAGCTTAGGTAACCCTGCTGTAATGTGAGCACAGAGAGTGGATTCTGTCAGGCCAGTGTTCACCCCTCGTCTTGAAAAGTGCAGGTGAGACAACACAGTTGATGGGGACATCCTCTCCTCAAGAGCTGACATTTAGTGACCGCTCATGTCGCTTCTCTCAGGACTGAACAGGTTATATAGAGTGCTTGGCTGTCCAGCCATTACCCACCAAAAGGCATTCCTACTCACTGATCCGATCCGATCCGTTAGGGCTCTCGAAGGTTAAATCCACTCCCATGGTTTGACATGATTGACCCTGAGCATGAGAGTCTTGTTAAGGAGCTTTTGGGGTTTTTTCTGTGCCAGGGGCTGTGACCTTCGATGATTCCAACGGGTGCTTCTTGCCGTCTTCCACTTAGATGAACTACATAGATCCACTTAAGCTTTTGCATTTGGGAGAAGAATGTCGTGGGGGGGAATCTCTTCCACTTTTTGCAGAATTATTCTGCTTATAGGGAAGCAAGATGCAGACACCTGGAACCATTTCAAAATCATCAGTACTATCTAGATTTCATTAGCAGCAGTAGATCCATATGTGGGAAAGGAGCTATTTAGACTTTTGTCATAACACGGTCTTTCCCAGCTTCGTGTCTTTCGGATATTTTTGGCTTCAACTTCCATTAGCCCTCACTAATCCTGGGAGACTGATTGATTGATTCGTTGATTGATTGGACTTGTATCCCACTCTAGTAGTGAACCACTATTCTGAACAGCTTACAGAGGCACATATAAGGAACATACAAGACAACCTTGAACACCAGTAATGTGTAAAAATAAAAGTAACAAAAGCAAAATAAGAAAACAAACATCGTAAGCATAAACTACTCTCTCAGAGTTGCAGTCTGGTAGAGCTTAAATAGGACACTGGGTTGAAGAAGGATGCAGTACAGCATGCCTGTGAAATGTTTTTACTCCTGCAGTGTCGTGCGTTTGTATTTGACTTACATAAATCTTGCTACTCCACATTCTCGACTGAATGGTAACTTTTGTCATGGCTGATGGTTCGGACAAATACCATCTATATTAAGGTTACTAGTTTTGGTAAATGGTATTAGCAGCATTTTGGAAGGTCAATTTGTGTTTTGGTGTTGCTTATTTTTTGTGTGTGGTATTTGATCCTTTTGAGTATTTGTATACTCACCATTGTTAGCTTTTATATTGTCTTTTAAAGATGCAAAGCTGCCTTGGGTCCTTTTAAGGAGAAAAAGGACAAATACAAACAAATACATTCACATTTAAATTATGAATGTATTTGTTTGTTTGTTAAACAAACAAACAAACAAATACATTCATAATTTTTCTTATACGATGGAAGTAGCTGCTCACATGGGCAGCTCCAGATGTCTTGACAATCTGACTACAGTACTCTTTATTTGTAACTTCTCTCTAGCCTGCAATTTGGGAAACTTTTTCCACTCTTGAGGTTTAGCAATTAACGATGCTGCATTTGTAAATGTAAAGTCCTGTCCTCTTGATTAAAAAAAGCATGGGCTGTGGCGCAGGGCACTTTGCAGTATAGATTGAAACCAACTTTTCAGGCACCAAAGTGCTATCGTGACCATCTTCTCACCCGCTATCTTTTTCCAGACGCACGGTGACCCTTTAAACTGGGATGCCAAAAGATGCCGGCCTGGTTTGGGAGTTTAAATGAGTTTCCCAAAACTGAGAAGTGGCTTCCTTGGGAGTGTTTCCTCTGGAAGAAGACCCACTGTTGTGCCTGTTGCATTTGGCGTGATTGTCTCTCCTATCTAATCCTTTTAACTCGGAGGCTTCAAAGAAAGCCTTATTAAAGGAAATAATCTGTTCACGCAAGCCTAATTAGTTTGTGTGGGGCCTGACCAAAAAAAAAAAAAAAATTAAAAAATCGCTTCACATTGTCGCTTGTACTTAAATGGCAAAGATCATTTTTAAAACGATAGATCAATCGCCCACTTAGCCAAACATCCGCGGCTGCGTGGGTGGGGACTCTTGGAACGCAAGCAGCTTCTTAATTTGGTTCTGATTGCCGGCAGATCTGGAAATGGAAGTATCAACCGCTTCCTCTGTGTCAGGTTTGGAAACCAGATGTTCTGGAGCAAATTAAGCACGGCGCAAGAGCCTGCTTGAAGAAGAGGCTGCAGCCCGATTGGACGGAAGGGCTTGCCAAAGAGTTACATGAACGCAGCAGCAAGGTACCACTTAGCCAGTGGTGGTAATTCATCTGGGACTTTTCCTATGTGCGCAGTTAATTCATTCATTTATTTTAAATACTTATATGCCTGCTTTCTCCCAAAAAGGATCCAAGGCGGCTTGAAGAGTGTTAAAGATCCAGTTATGGTGACACGGTCTGTCTCCAAAGAGTTTTGCAAGTGTCACATAAGATATATATATTTTTAATCATAAACATCCAGGGAGGTGGATGGGTCTGAGAGATTGTGACTGTCCCGTGATCACTGAGTGACTTTCAGGCAGGATCTGAACTCTCGTCTCTCCCAGTCTTAACAGCACTTTGAAGATGACTCTTCTCAAAGTTAGAATGGCCAATAGTATATATTTGATTTAATGAATGAAGCACAGTAGCTGAAGTATTCATCTAGGGCTAGTCCTTTCCCTTGTTCCCTGAGGCTACAGAGCAGGTAGGGTAAACAAATAAAGTTGTGCCACACAGTTAAATCCATATTTCCTTGTTTGATTGATTTTTCTTTTGCACTGCAGGTGCTGAGGATGGGGTGATGGCGTTTTCCAGATCGGAGACCGAAGACCGAAGGCAGTAACTTGGAAGTGCTGTTTGAGCAATGTGGAGCTGGCGCAGGGGGAGATAAGGCTCGTGACGATCAGAGAGGATGGCTGGACACTCCCGAGTCCTTTTGCCCTCCTCTGAAATTTGTCTTGTCCTGTGATAGCACCCCCTGTGCCCTCCGTTCAGTTTCCCTGCTCCTCAGCCCCCTTCGCAGGCAGCCTGCCCCCTCTGGTTGGCTCCACGGGGCTGCGTTAATCCAGGACAAAGCCAGGAAAACATCTGGAATCGGCTCCCACTCCCACACCCCAAAAAATGAAGAACTCTGAGTGGCTCCCCAATGGCTTGATTTTCAGTTTTGTATTTTTAAGAGTGATTGCTGACGTGCGGCTTCTGAAAGGCCTTCAGACTCTGGTGCTTCTTTAGGTCATGCTTCTGTGTGTGTTTTTGGAGAGGGGCTTGCCGGTGTGAAACTGGACAGGGACTGCTGTTTGCCAGATGAGCAGCTTTCAGGTGTTTCACTGACGTTCCTGTTTCCTTGGCTAAAAACTGGGGAGGGCGGGTTGAGGGGAACAGAAGGGTTTAGTCGTTGCGTTACAGTTTATTGTCATGGTGGGAGGGGAAAATGCTTTGTCATATTTATTATATGTTTGCTTGCCTCTTTTTTTTTTTTCTTTAAAGAAAAGTGGCGTAATTGTTGACTTCTGATGGCCTCAATCAGAGTCGATCAGGCCGTGGATGCTTCCGCACAAGCCTTCTGCTTCTGTTCCCTTCAGCTCCCCTTTGAGGAACTGATGCTCAAAAGCATGTTGTTGTTGTTGTTGTTTTCTTTCTCAAGTCTGTCCAGGCAGGAAGGAGGGAGCCAGAAGGGTCCTGCTGCTTTGTGTTGAAGGGTTGCAGTGGATCTCTGACAAAAGGGAGGGGTGTGTGACTTCTTTGCCTCTTGCAGAAGGCCTGTCCTCGCAGTGTAGGGATTACATGCCCCCCCCCCAATGTGTGATGTGCAAAAGCTCTAACCAGCACAGATGGGAGAGGTGGGTGGGCATCAGCCATTGGGTAGAATTGGTCTAATGTCTGCACTGATTAGTGAGGTGTATTGATTCTCAAGGCATGTTTACCTGGGGCTGCCGATTCTTTTGGAGGTGGTGTGTCTATGCCAGATACGCTGTGATTGCACATGGTTTATCTTGGTTCACAGTTTGGCTGAGTCATGTTGCGATTCTTTACATGTTCTGACTCTCCAGAAACCTGTACATTATGATCTTAACATTTCATGTGCCGCGTGTGCATCTATGTGTTTCTTTCTCCGACATGCACCATGAATTTCCACAGTACTTCCCAGAAGGCTCCTAGGTAGGTTGCACTAATAAAATATTCTCTAAAAATATTGAATTGAATCTTACTCTGTGTATTCCCTTGTAAGCTGGAACAGAGGTGGTTGTCTAGAACAAACAGTTTATGGGCCTGGCTGCAACCGACATAGGCTTTGGAATAACGAAGCAGCGTTTACATGCCCACAGAATGCCATCAGTTCTGCTTTGGTTCCTTGCCAAGAGACTTCTAATTTTGCAAACCTTGTGGTCTTCTCAAACCTGCAAATAACTCCGGTTTGTGTGTGGAGGGGGCTGGTTTGGCTCCCTGGCCCGACACCTAAAGATTCAAAAATACTGCTCAGGCATGGCTAAAACTCATTCCTCTCTTGGTAGAGGTTGCTTCCTCCAGAAGCCTCATACTCCCATTGCTTTCAAGGCCATCGTATGACTTGGACCGCCCCTGCCATAAGGCAAGGTGAGGCAGTGGCCACAAGCAGCAGATCTGGGGAGATGGCAGTAAGATATTGGACAAAATATGTCTTTGCCATGGGGTCTGCCTCGTGACCCCCTTGCCTAGACTGTTACCTTAATGTGCAATATAAGAGACTCTTCCCACGGCCAGTCTATGTCGAATCGAAGTGGGGTGCTATTTTCTTATATGCCTCAGGCTGCGAAACGGATCAACCCGGCTTGAGAATTCACGACATTGTCTGGGATTTGCATCCCTTGTAAGGCAAACAACTCGGTCGGTGCTCCACCCGGAGAGATGGGAATGACAAATCTGTTCCACAAGGGGGTTATTTCTTGCACTGTGCTGTTCTTGCACATTGCAGAGGCGGGTGGCCGATGACTGAAAAGGAGGCAGGAGAAGTCATCCCAGATGGTGTTTTTCTAGAAAAGGCTGTGCTGTTTTCTCCGCTCTCCACTTATTCTCTGCTGTTCACCTGCTGGGCCTTCATTTTTCTCCTTCCCTGGGGAATAGCATGTGTGTGTGTGTTTCCTCCAAGGACATTGCAGTGCCATCAGTGGAAGAGAATTGTTTTCTGATCAGCTGCCTTTATACCCTGTTCTGTTGTCTGTCCATCTGGTTCCGTAGCAGCGGCCAAACCTCCAGGGCTTCAGGCAGAAAAAGGTCTTCCTCATCACCTGTTGCTTTTACCTAATCCTGTCTACTGGAGACACCTGAGACTTGAACCAGGAACCTCCTGCCTATGAAACATGTGCTGAACCCTCTTGCCTCTGGTACCTCTCCTGATCAAAAGCAGATTGGACTCAACTCAGGAGTTAAAACCATTGATGGAACCAATCTCATGCTCTCTCTAAACATGGGGAACTCTTGATCCTGCAGATATGGTTGGATTGCGATTCCTATCATGCCTCCTGTTGGCTATGCTGCCTAAGGCTGATGGGATTTGTAGTTCAATAATAACTGGAAAGCGACCTGTTGTATGTCCCTGGTCTTGGAAGTGATGCAGTGGTTGCAGCCTACCTAAAACCTTGGAAGAATGGTTCTGGGCCAAACAACAAGAACAACACAGATAGTTTCACATTTAGGAGATGATGAACACATTGGTTGCTTTGGTGGCCATCTTCAAAGCTGCTGGGTTTGGAAAATGACCACAAAAGGGAGTACATAGCTAACAGTCAGAAATCACTAAAAGCTAGATTTGTGTGGTGAATGGACAAGAAAGAACTTTCTCCTGGGTTGCTTCCAGACTGCAAAAGCTGTTTTCGGGAATAGAGTGATAGCACCTCTCTTCCTATCGGCATTTAAACTGTTTCTGTGACTAGCGTTGTGATTTTAATTGCCTTGCCATGGTTTTTAAGGGTGGGATTGTTTAAGGGTTTACCCCCCCCCCACACACCTTTTTAAATGTCTCTAATTTGTGTGGAGCCTCATGACACAGTGGTTAAACTGCAGTATTGCAGCCAAAACTCTGCTCACGACCTGGGTTCAATCTCAAGTAGCCGTCTCAAGGTTAACTCAGCTTTTCATCCTTCTGAGGTTGGTAAATTGAGTCCCCAGCTTGCTGGGGAAGGGGGCAATGTGTAGCCTGCATAATTAAATTGTAAGCTACCCAGAGAGTGCTTTAAGTGCTATGGGGTGATATATAAGCAGCACACTACCCTGTTTCCCCAAAAATAAGACAGGGTCTTATATTAATTTTTGCTCCAAAAAACGCATTAGGGCTTATTTTCAGGGGATGCTTTATTTTTTTCATGTACAATCTACGTTTATTCAGATACAGTCACGTCATCTTCTGGTTGCTGCACAATGGTGGAGGGCGGGCTTTCACTTAACTAGGGCTTATTTTTGGGGTAGGGCTTATATTACAAGCATCCTGAAAAATCATATTAGGGCTTATTTTCAGGTTAGGGCTTATTTTCAGGGAAACAGGGTATTTAAAAACATTATTTTGGGAGGAAGACAGAGATACATGTATAATAAACAAACAAACAACAATTCTTCAATACAGTACAAGTCTTTCTTTTGAAACTGGCTTAGTCTTTGTTTATTACGGAAGAAGTCTTAGATCTATCAAGGCCTTGTGAAAAAGGGTGGGGCTGATCTTTTCAATTCTGATTCTTTTTTTTCAGTGAATGCTATTGAATATTTATCTGAAGACAAAAGACCCTGGTGAAATTGTTCATTACTCCTTAATTAATAATCACACCGCAAGCCTCTTTGGAACTACAGTGAGTTGTTTGGACTGATTTGTAAATTTTTAATCTATATAAAGACGTAAGGTAGGATGGTTGATGCAGAAGGAGCGTGGAGGGAAGGGATGGGCTATAATTGGGCTAATACGCAGCTTGGCAAGGTATGCAATTAATATGCCACAAGAATAAAGAGCATGTCTGCTAATAATAGAGCATAATTGGGATTAAATGGCACTCGGTCGTAGGCTATATGACAGAACGCTTGTGTTTATGCTTTTCAAATGAGTAAAATGGAATACAACACCCACAAACGAGCCAGTCTCCTCTCCAGGCAGAGCTAGGGAGACAGACGATGCTTCTGAGTTCCTCTGCACGCTTCCCTAGCTTTTATCAGCTGCCGTACAATGCTTTCTCCTTAAAATTTTCTTTCAACTACATCTTGATGGATGGACTGACAGTTTTTCCTGTAAACTCTGTTAGAACAAGGGCAGCAACACAGCATTTAAGGTAACGGGGAGTGAGGGGCATGGTGGCGAACCGATGGATAGCGAGGTAGGGTTAGGCATCTTGGTGCTTCTTGGTTTTCCGTGAATGGCCATTTATGGATCATGGCCCTGTGGTCATTTCCCTCCTAGATCCCTTTGCTTGTCTGCAAAGAAACTTACATTTCTGCCTTCTCCTGCAATGGATGGCCGGCACCAACAGGTCTGTGGATGTCCATCACCTTGGAGTGACAGCAGGGAGCCACACTGCCTCTGAAGGTTTCGGCCAAACGGTTGGACTCTCGGGGTTCGGCTCTCCAATGTGACACGCTGAGACTTGAAAGAGGCAGCCTATAAATAGACATCACACAACTCCTGCTGATGTCTTTTCGGTGCATTGAGAGAAGCTGGTTGAATGTCCCTTTCGAAACCACTTGGAGAAAAAGACCTTTTCCTTCCTTAAACTCTCAGCAAACTCAAGTTGGGTTTTCTTCTCTCCCTGCCCTGTTGGAAGACATTTCCTCCCATCAACCCTAGGTTTTTCTTCCAAGCTTTTTAGCTTCACCACAATCTTCCCACTTGGGCTTACCTGCCCCTGTCTCTCACCTGAGACAGCTGTGTATCGTTGAAAATGTAGACAGGCCAGGCCTTGGGTTCGTTATTCCCTTCCTCATTGTTATGGCCCTGTTATTCCATTTCTGGAATTTTCTGCCTTGGGAATCAAAAGAAAACAAACACAAGACTTTTATAGGGTGAACACGATGTTATCTTTGCTAGAACCCTGACCTCCCCTACCCGAACCTGGGCCTCATGAGGACTAGGGACATCCTTTTGATATTTTGTCAAATGAGTCCTTAGATCACACCTTCCCACAATGTGATGCTCTTTGGATGTTTTTAAGCTATGTCATTCTTAACCACTGGACACGCTGTCTGGTGCTGAGGGGAGTTCTCCTAAATCTGGATGGCATCGTTTTGGAGAAAATGACTTTCAGGATGCCCCTTTCTGTACCAGCTGGCCACATTATGTCTGCACAGATTTTATTGCAGGAGGTAAATCCTGTTAGAAGGCCAGGAAAATTTTAACAGACACAGTTCAATTGTATTCTAGTTCTAGTCTTGAGGGTTAGAAGCTTTCTTCCAGTATTTTGTAAATGAGACCAGAGGATCTTGAGATGCCTTTCAACCTCTCCCTGTATCTTTGTATGTACCCTCTGCAATGCGGGACGTGAAGTTAGGCTTGAAAAACATTTACGGCAGGCTTGGTTGCTGATCTTCCGTTTCCCTCACCCCCTTTTGAAGGCGACACTTTTTCCCATTCTTTGTTGTCCTGTCTTATTGAATTTTCCTCTCTTTTCTCTCTTCCCGACTTTCTCTTTCTTCTGATAAGCCTGTACATCAATGGCTTATGGAGAATTCCCCAAATACTCTCCAAGATGTCAAGGGAGGCAATTTTTCAGTCTTAGCTGATGCTAGGGCCTTTATTTGCATTCCCCAAAGCCAGTCCAAAGAGATGATCAAAGAGTAAGATGCAGCATTTCAAAGGAGCGGGTGGTGGGTTGGGGGATACTGGACTAAGATGTCTTTAACATAACATCCTGCCACACATACAAAGACTAAGTTGCACACCAAAAGCAGAGGATGGAGAAATAAGATCAGCCAGATGCCAAGAACAGCACTTTTCCTTCTGTCATCGTGACCGTTTTTCCAGCTGAAGGATAAATGTGTGTGTATTTCCTACTTTCCCATCCCTGCCTTAAAGTACAGTGAGTTGACTGTCTCAGGAAGCAATTATGAGCTGTTAGTAATCATGCAGGGTTTGAACCCCCCACTTGGCCATGGAAACCACGGTGTGTGTGTGTGTGTGGAACTGGTGAAATTACTCCATAAGCATCTCCCTTACCTTGAAGGCCCTTATTAAGATCACCATCAGTCGGTTCTGACTTGGCAGAGCAGAGCGCGCGCGCACGCACACAAAGAGTAATAATGCAAAGTGTGGTGGGGGTCAAGAACGATGTTCGCTTGAATGGACAATCAAGGCCCATTGGATTTTAAAAAAAGATGCTCAAGTAGCAGTGAAAACTCCCAAGTACTGTCAAATACAGATCAACACAACTGCCTGAATGTTTGGATTCTCCTTGGGTAGGTAGCCATGAGGACTGCTGTGATGAACATGGACACATCAAAACTTTAAGATAAAGGCATTGTTAGGAAGGCTAGCAATTTTCACACAAAAATATCCTGCTGGGTCTCAAATATTTTTTTGTTTCTTTTACAATTCATTGTTGCTTTAAACTCCATTTTTTAAAACTATTTTGCCTGCTGCCTCCCAGTCTCATTTTCATCCTTGTGGATCAATAAATAGATATAAGTGGCATAATCTGTTTTCTTCTTAACGTTATCGCCAGAAACAACTCCCAAAAGTGAAATGGACAGGGCCTGAGTAAGGTTCTCTTGCCTTCGCTTTGTCAAACCCGATCTCTTTCGTCAGTGGGTGAAATACATTGGAAGGACAGCTACAGGAAGTTATCTGTTATATTGATTTGTGTGTGTGTGTGTGAAAATCTGCCTAGGGGCCATCAGCCTTTCTCTAGTGTGGGGAAGGATCATGTGGCAAATTTAAAAATAAAACTCAAGCTGGAAACAATCACATCCCAGGGGCTCTGGAATGTATTCTGCATTTTAAAATGTATTTTATTTCACCAAGGAAAGGAAACGGACCATGGTGTATGTGTCTAAGAAAGAAAATAATAATAAAAGGTATTATTGCTATTATTTTTATAATTTGCAATTTTATCAAAATATAAGAAGGTGAATAATCTTATCAAGACTAATTGATGCCCCCCCCCGGCTCCTCATTAAAGAACCATTACAAAAGACAGGGAGACAAAGAACTCATTTGCTAACGAACCAAGTTGTCAGCATCTTAATTATTTATATGCGCAAGCGGGTGGCAGAGCGTAAAACACAGGATGGCTCCTACGCAGCTACTCTAGACTTCAGACTTCTAAATCAGTTTGTTCACAAAGTCTTTCTTCCAGGCGTGTTGTTCCTTTGTGCCACAAGGCTGAGCTTCAGGATAAGATTTTTTTTAAAAAAGGAAAAATTATAATTATTTATTTATCACATTTTTCAAAGGTTGAGAAGGTTCTTGTTTTGAACTGTGAGTCCCATAATCCTCCAGCCAGCACGTCAACTGAAGTAAAATTACATCTAGGACCTTATTTTACATCAATGCACTTCTCTTTAAGGAGAAAGGCAGGGTAAAATAGTGTAAGTAAGTAAATAAATAAGACAGTATGCTTACATAAGTAGCATGATATTCCCTTTTACCTGTATTAGCATCCACATGATTCCCAGTGTGGTGTAGTGGATAGAGTGACAGACTAATTCTTTGGAGTACAGGGTTCGAATCCTCGCTCAGCCATGGATATGCACTGAGTGAGTGGAACTGGTAAAACCACCCCTTCACTATCTCCCTTACTAGCCCTATTACGGTCCACTACAAGTCGGTTCCAACTTGCCAGCGCAGAACACACAGAATTTCATGCCCGTTTACACTGAAGTAAGTTCAGTAGAATCAATGCAATCCACTCCGAAGGTAAGCATGGCCTTGGAAGGCTCAAGGCTATAATAAGAACAGAATTATTGTTATCATGGCTGTTGTGTTATTAAAATGAAAATAACAACAATGGATGGAATCCAGAGATACCTGTTTCTTCAAACAGACCTGTTCGAAAACTCTGTAGACAAAGCGGCCCATTACTACCACATTTTTAAATGGCAGAAATCTAGTACGTAGTGACCCGAACAATGGGCTTGCACTAAACCGGACTTTACAGTTAAGTCTGGCTACTTTCACTGAGACTTTTCGGTGGGAGGCCCATTGATCTCGGGGCTCCGCTCCGGCTCACCCACACCCCCCATGGATTGCAATGGGCCCCCTCGCGAGTATGGTTATGTGCCTCGGCCCCCTTCATCTTCAGGACTCAAGTACAGAAACCAAGGCAATAGCAACAACGGTGATGATGATGGTCACAATAAAATAGGCAGTCCATTAGTCTCGACTCGGGGATAGTTTGCATGGCTCACCCTAGCTTCCTGTGCTAATAAGAACATGACAAAAATATACAGTAGCAAATGTACAGTAGTAGTGGTACATATATATTTTATATTAGGGTTACCAATACATAGTAGCAAAATGGAAAGAAAAGGAACAAAATAACCACGACATGGTGAGGATGATGGATGATGATGACACATGGAGCACATCGCATCTTTTTTTTTTAATAACAGGTGGTCCAACGCTACAAGATAGCAGCGGGCGACGCTGCTACTAGTCCCTGTCGTCATCCTCACCATCATCCTCACCCTCTCCCTCGCTCTCTCTGCCCCTCCGTTCCGGGAAAATGGTCCCTGCTGCTGCTGCTGCGTTGGTTTCTTCTTCTTCCCCCCCTCCCTCAGCCCCCAAATGGTTCCTCCCTCCGCGCCCGCTTCGCCGCCCCCCCTTCTCCCTTCCCCTCGTTGGTTTCTCCCCCTTCCCTCGCCTAGCAACCGGTGCGGGAGGAGGAGGAGCAGCGAGCGGCCGAGGCGCCGCCATCTTAGCTCGCTTGGCAGCCGCGCCGGTCGGAGGAGGAGGAGGAGGAGGAGGCGATCCGGCGGCGGGGCTGCTGGAGGCGGCTGGCCGGGCGGGAGCCGGCGGGGCTGGGCGGGGCTGGACGGGACAGCGGCGGCAGCAGCAGCAGCAGCAGCAGCTCCTCCTCTTGCGCCCTATATCCACCCCCACTCCTTTTTATTATTATTATTATTATTATTAAATTTGAATTGGGGGTGGGCGGGTTAAGGGCTAGACCCTCCCCCCGCCTCGGGCGTCTTTGGGGGGGAACGGTCCGCGGAGAAGCCCCCCCAGCTTGCCCGGCCCAGCCGCGATGCTCCTCTCCCCGCTGGCCCCCGCCTGCCTCCTGGCGGCGCTGCTCTGCGCAGGGGCCCGGGCTGCCCGAGGTAAGCCACCCCGGGGTAGGGGGTCCGGGTGGGAGTGGGGGGTGTCCCGTTGCAAGGCGGGGTCCCCTACGGGGTAAGGTGTGTATGTGTGTGGGGGGGTGTTGCAGGTGATTTGCAAAAAAGGGCAGGTTGCAAATATAAAAAAGGTTGGAGGGCGGTCTCTGCAAAAAAGGTGTTTTTGCAAAATAAATGGGGTGCGATGCTAAATGGGGGGGCTCCTGCTCGCCTCTCGTTCTTTCTTGATGATGCCTTTGGTATCTTGGGGGGCGGCTGCCCCCCCTCGTATGGCCGAATCGGACGTGCCTCGAACTCGGAGCCCGGCGAGTGTCTGAAAGGCGGCTTCTCCCGCAGCCTGGCTGGCTTGCCTCTTCGGTGGGGAGAAGAGGTTGCATAAGGCTGCCCCTATTGCAGTGGGGAGCGCGGGGGGGGGACTCCTCCTTCCTCCTCCGGTGACCCCTGAGGAGGTGTGGGTCGTGGGGTAAATGCGATTCCAGCTGCAAGTCCTGGGCCCACTGAAGTGGGAGCAAAAAAACCCCCCATGGATCTCGGTGGGATTTCCTTCCAACTTGCCTAGGGTGTGAATGGGCACCCTTTGCTACCATGCAACACAACGTGTGTGTGTGTGTGTGTGTGTGTGTGTGTGTGTGTGTGTGCATGCACGCAAACAATATTGTGGTAAATCAGCAGGGTCGCATTTCTTCTGCCATAAGGATATTTTAATAGCCTATTGTTCAAGAAGGCGACACAGGCTTTCTCATCTCCCAGTCTGTGATGTTGATATGGTGCCATGCCTTAATTCCATGTAAAACATGCATTGCTTCCTAATGATGTCATGTGTTGTGATCAATATTGGTGTTTAGCGTTGCATTCACGTGTAAGGTTGTGTCAGTATCTGTTTCTAATAACAGCATTAATGTCATAATGTTTCATTAATGTGTTTAGTGCATGGTTTATTAAGAATATGAGGCTGTATTAATCCTGGGGTATTACAGCAGTAATATGTGTGGCATGGTAGCAATACACTATAATAATACATCACTAATGGTCTGTTAAGTAAGACCGGTGTTGATAACTGCATTATTCAGTGACTACGGTATACAATCATCTGGTCTTCTAACACTGTGCTACGTTTCTGTTCCTCGTCTTACAGAATATCAGAACATCGTTTTGCTCTTTAATCATGTCAATTAATATTCTGCTAGGGGTGACTTCTCCTTCTGTACCTCCACCGGCTGTGAGTCTTCAGGAGTGGGGTATTTGGGTTCCTAACTTAATTCACCTCCTCTTTCCAACCTCGCAACGACTCCGCAACCTTGCTTTTTTTAAATGGAGCACCACACTCTCTTCCGGTTTAGCTTTTCAATTTATCTTTTGGGATCATGAAAACGGCAAAGCCACCACCGTTCCATAATCAGCCAACGCCTGTGTCCAGGGCAGGACGCTTTGCCTTATGTTTGAGTGTTTACAAATAGACATGACTATTAGGGCGCCATATACCTTTTTTTGAACCCTCTCTGTTTAATTTTCTCCCTTTCCCACTGTTTCACTCCCTGTCCGCTCAGGACGCCTCTTCTGATGCATCCTTCCCAAATCCTGGTACTGTGTCCCTCAAATGGGCCCCCCTTCCTCCATCTTTCCTGAACTACCCTCCCCACCCATGACAGCTAATGTTTTCACATGATTTGCTCCTCTTGCTTTCCCTCCGTTTTGTCCAGTTACATGCAGAGGAGCCCTCTGTGAACTTGCACCTTCTCTGCCCGGATGCTCCAGACAATCTGCCCCCCCCCCCCAATAGTAAAAAGAGTCTTACCAGCCCTCCTGTTTCTCCTCCACTTTGGTTTCTTTGCCCATGCAGCACCGAGCACTCTCCAGATGTGTGGGACAACAGCTCCCATCAGCCTCAGCCCAGAAGGAAGGATGGGAGTTGAGGCTCCAGACCTCTGAAATACAAAAGGCAGCTCTAGACAATAAATCACTCTCTGCAAAGCATGGTTGTTTTTTTTCCAGATAGTTGCTTTATTTCCCATTTCTCGCTTAAGGGAATTATTCTTCTCCCCCTAAACTTGGCCTGGCAGCATTGAACAACCTTTCCCCCATCTAGAGGGGTGTGTGTGTGGGGAGTGGGGGGGAGATTCCTCCCTCATCATCCTGACCTTAAAGGAATAAATCAGCTGTAAGGCATGGGCCTTCATGATATGGTAATACAGCCCTTACTGCAATGCCCTTATAGGCAAGGAGGAAGCGGCCTGCGTTCTCCTTGCCGTTTTTAAAATTTAATCGCTGGTACCCCATCTGATCCACTGCTGGGGTTAAACCCCGTCTCCTCCACTCTCCTCCCGTCCATGCGGCCTGGACGCCGTATGTCCTCCCCTACATGTGTGCCCGTACATTAACCTCCTTTCCCCCTATAGGGGATTTAACTCGTCCTAATCCCGTCCCCCAAATGAGGTACCCTCTTGCGTCCGGATCATGGGGCAAAAGGGGGCGGGAGCTGCATCCTTAGGGTTTTCTTATCCCTTCTGGTTTAAACAGGTAGCGCTGTGTGTAGAGCAGATGGCCGAAGCCTGTGTGTGTCCTTTCTGGAAGGTGACAGGAATACGTCCCTAAGTATAAGGGGGGGGGGGGGAGGAGGGCAGACGGTGCTGCTGCGGTCCACAGCGAGAGATGCTATTATGGAGAGGACCGGGAAGTAATGTTTGCATGGCACCTGTGTGAACTTTTCTCCTCCTTTATTTCATACTCTGTGTTTTACTCCAATGCAGTTTTTTTAAAAACCCTCCTCTTTCCCCCCCCCCCTGTCCACCAAGAGGAAAAAATCCCTCTGCTTTTCCTGGCTCTGTTGTGGGATATACTGTAGTAGTGACCCATTTGACAGCTTGACTCCAGACAGATTCTCCAACCTGCTCCCCCACCCTTTCTCAAGCAAGAGCTTTAAGCCCTTCTCTGCCAGGGAGGGTGGAGGAGCTGATGATGATGATGATGCCTAGGAGTGTGTTTCCCCCTCCCTCTCTGGAAATGGAGGGCTGGTTCTGCCGTGTCCCCCGTGAGCCACTTTGGGCTCCGAATAGGGGTTATCAGAGAAGATGGGGGGGGGGGGGCTGGGGGGGTTACACAGCTGCTGCTTTCGTGCACCCCTGTAGTGCTGACGGGATAGGCTGCAGCGGCCAGGCACCGTTGCATATACAGACACACACTTTGTTGTTCTGTTATGTAAATCCTTCCTCATTTCTCCCCACCTCGGTTCTTTTAAATTCCAGCCCTTTTCCCTTGCCCCCTTGGAGAAAAAGGTTAAACTTCACCAGTGCAAGAAGGCTAATGCTGTGGCTTCCCCCCTCGCCTGTTTCAAATGCTGCTTGGAAGTGGTTTTCCCTGGGTTTGCCCCCTTCCTCACAGGGGTGACATTTTAGGTGGTGGAAATTGCTTTTTTTGCTCGCAAGCTATGAATAGATGCGAGAAATCAGACACTGCATTGATTCCCTGGGAACCTTTCCTCCTTGCTGATTTCACCAGAAATGCTGTGAGAAGGGGATGCAGCTCCCATTGTGGGGTTTAGGATTTGCAAAATGGTTCTTTGAAGCCCAGGCTTCCAAACTAACGCCCCCTCCCCCCCCCCGCAACGGCTGAATTGCTGCAACAGTGAGCTAGTTAAAGCAGGCCTCGTTATCTTAACGTAGATTGGTTTCCCCCCCCCTAAGATGGCCCAGGTAATGTTAGGTTGTCGATCAGTAATCTGTGCAGAAGGGAGCTAATCTTTCTATCACCGGTAGAAGTGATTCATTTTCGTCCCAGGGAAGCAAGAGTTTTCTTTTTTTTCTTATGTCCTTGGAAATGTTTCCCGAAAGGTAGTTGTCTAGCTCAGCGGGATGGATAGCGGCAGCGAGGAAGAAACGCTTGGCTGCAGAGCCAGGGGTCGGGAGTTTAATTCCCTGCCATGCTTTCCAGTATGGCCCTGGGCGAACCACGTAATCTCGGAGCGCCCCCAGAAGAAGGGAACGGTAAACAACTTTGGAAGATCTTATATCAAGAAAACCCTGCGAAAGGGTTGCAATTAAGTCAGAATTGACACGGGGGCACTATTATTAGTCGGTAGCAACAAAACCAGTAACAAGTCTTGTGGTCAGTTATAAGGCCATCCCATGTCCGATGGCACCAGGCTTCTCATCTGACGAAGTGGACTGTAGTCCATGACAGTTTATGCTGTAAAACAGTGGTTCCCCAACCTTGGGCCTCCAGATGTTCTTGGACTTCAACTCCCAGAAATCCTAGCCAGCAGAGGTGGTGGTGAAGGCTTCTGGGAGTTGTAGTCCAAGGACATCTGGAGGCCCAAGGTTGGGGACCACGTCCTATGCATTGAGATGCCACATGCATGGTGATCCCTGTTCTACATAGGTGGGTCCGTGTAGCACAGCCAAATCTGCTCTGTAGGTCCCCAGCCCAGACTTAATTCCCTTCAGGCAAGCTCTGACTGCCTGAGTAGGGTTTTTAAATAGACTGCTGTACTTCACTGCTTTAAATGTGTTTTTGGTGTTGCTTTGGGTAACCATCTTATAGTGTGGCATCTGTTTGATCCTTTTTTTAGTCTTTGTATACTTGCAGCTTTTAGCTCTAAATGTTGTCTTTTAATGATGTAAGCCGCCTTGGGTCCTTTTTAAGGAGAACGGCGGGGCAAAAATATTTCAAATAATTCTGAATATATTGTAGAACGTCTGCTGGCAGCAGTCAGCATGCATGTTTAATTATGTGATTAGCTTTTGTGATGAGACACTAGCATGGTGTTCTCCGTGAAAGGTTGCAGATGTAATAAAACAGGGACACGTCCCAGAAAACTATTCTGTTACTCATGACCAGGCCAGCAGAGGTTTGTGGGGGAAAAGAGTTGAGACCGCTTCGGAAGACTTTAGATTGAGCAGTCTTAGGGTGGAAGAACTATCTAATGGCGTTGTAGTGATAAATTTCATGAGCTCAGGTACTGAAAAAGACAGACCTTAGCTCCGCAGAAGAGTTCGGAGATACAGGTATATCAGTTCTAGTAGTTTTCATTTCCACCAGGTCTTTTGTATGGGTAATGATGAGCCTTAATTGTCCATGCATGACCAAACCACCCCCAGATCAGCATTACAAAAGGAGAAAATTGTGACAATATATTGTTACTGGAAAAATCCCGGATCCCTCCCACATATTGGGTGGACTGTCACTGTGGTGTGGGCACATAGCAATAAGGATGATGATGAAGTCCTTATAATAAAGAAATCCTGACATGTTGATGCTGAAAGTTCTGGCTCTACACTGTTGCTCTCTGATGATATGATGTGGAGGGTCATTTGTGCTTGGTTGTCTGGGAATAATCAGTAAATAGTGACTGGAGAGTGGAGGCCAATTGGAATTTCCTAGTGGAAAGTGTTGGAAAGCTTGTGTGTGTGTTGTGGGGGAGTTGACTTCCACCAACACTCACCATATATTTATTATGCCATAAAGTAGGCACATATGTACCACGTTGCATGGAAGGTGAACTAGCAAGGATTTCTCCGTGGACTAGTGACTTTTGTGGGCTTATCTTCAAGGCCAGAATGTGTGCTGTCTCCTTTAGTTTGCAAGTAATTCATTGACTTCATGTTAACAGCTGATGTGGTGTGGTCAGTGGGCAATTTGGACAGAGTGGCGGATTGAGTCGTAGTCTGTAACTTGGAAGATCTGGGTTCTAATTACTGTAGAGCCATGAAACTGAAATTGTAAAGAGACAATCATCATCATAATCGCTATCATCTTAGAAGAGCAGAGCTGGAAGGGACCATTGCCTTCTTGAGTCCAGTTTCGGTCAAGGAGGCACAGTGGGGAATCGAACTCCCAACCTCTGGCTCCACAGCCAGAGACCTACTCTAAATGAAGCAATATCACTCATAGTGGGTGACTGTGGGCCAGTTTATCTCAGCCTGTATTCCACCTTCAACTTACTGGGGGAAAGGCGCCATAGAAATTCTACTGAATGAAATAAACATTAAAAGTATTCATTAAAAATTAGGATAATCTTGCTTTTCTGTCAGGAATAGGGAAGACGTGGATCTCTAGCTGTGATTGGACTACACCTCTTGTCAATCCAGGCCAGCATAACAAGTAGTGAAGGATGATGGGTGTTGTAGTCCAGCAACATCTAGACAGAGGGCAATATGTTGTCCATGTCTGCTTTTTTGCAGTGGATTAAACACAGTGACTTGGACAAATAGAGACGGTTTAGGGGGAATTTTGGGTCGATTGCTCCTGGTAAGCATGGATGACTTCCAAGTGACCAAGCAAGAAAGCTGTTGTGACGTGCGGGGGTCCAGTCAGGTGGCCAGTGCATTATAAATGACTAACAGAGGTATCTGTGGTTAAATGAGTTAGAAACTTGTGTTGGTTTGGTTGCCTTGAAAAATGACTGGGGAGGTGTCTTAGGAGCTGGAGTTAAAAAAACCCCAACTTCTTCAAGTTTTCCCTGACTCATAGCCCACTAGCAGTTATGCAGCCCATGATTTCTTATCAAAAATGTGAAAAGAAGTCATATATTTGCTGGTTATTAACACCCTGCATCACAGTTTGACAGAGTTTCTGAATGGTCATAAAAGACAAAAGCCAGGGAGTAATTTTATTTGACCATTAAAATGTAAATATTTATTGGAATGCAAGTACTTTTTCTCTTACCCACTGACCTACTTGGGAAGAAATGTAAAGGTGTTAAATTTTATATCCTCTCTCTCTCTCTCTCTCTTTTCCACTGGTTATTCTATTTATTGCTAACCCGGAAGCGCTACAAGCCCTTTTGGGACAAAGAGAATCAAGATTGACTAGGATTTTCCACTTCACTGTTTAGCAACCTTTGGGCCAGCGCTGTTTTCCTACGGATTTCCTATGGATTATACGCTGATTCAGTGTCTGGAAGCGCCCCTGTACTTAAAAATATTGGGTGTGGGAGACTGCTTGTTTAAACTCGGAGGTTTCATTGGTGTTCCTGTAGGTACTTAAGCCTTTGTTCGACTGACATGTCAGCAGCTGTGTTCAGGAATGCAGGGGAGAACTGCTGATTTAAGATGGGAAGCTTGGCCCGTTGCATTATGTTTTTTAATCCTGGGAATTAACTGGATGGAGCCATGGAATATTTTACGGCTTCCCGTTCCATGGCGTTGGATCTTCTGTTTTGTTTTCTGCGCACCATACCTAGAACGGGGTTCAGCCATGGTTTCGCAGTTTGAGACCCTGCTGAAGAAGACTGTGAAGGGTTCGCAGCTGGATTTAAATGACCGGCTGGGTTTGTACGCTTTCCGATGGACACCCAACCCCCAGTGTCAGTTGCTTCGTGGCAACAAAAGCACGTCAACTCAGGTCTGGTTCTGTTGCTTTGCTCTTTTGGTCCTTCGTTATTATTTTTTTGGGTGCAGCAGGAACACGACCGGACCTTTTCCTTAAAATGCATTTTAACAGGGCACATGGTGAGCCTTTTCCTTTTCCGTCCATAATCTCCTGAAGTAGTTGGTAAGAAAGGTGATCTGTAACTCTGTCACCGTATACAATTGCTTGTGATACAGCCCTAGGCAAAGAAAACGTTTGCTGGCGTACACCTAGGTGAGTCACTTCCAGCCTAGGGAGAGAGAGAAATGAACGTGGGTCAAGCGTTAAATGCCTTGTCAACTGGGAAGGATGCTTACTCACCGTGGCCGACTAGGCGGAGAGAGTCTAAGTCGGTGGTCCCCCACCTTGGGTCCCCAGAGGTTCTTGGGTAAAAACCCCCAGAAGCCTTCACCCCTCGCTGTGCTGGCCAAGATTTCTGGGAGTTGTAGTCCAAGAACCTCCGCGGACCACTGTCTTAGGTGATTTCCCTACGGGTGATGTGTTTCATTTAACTGTGTATTGATGTATAGCATGCATACCTTTCTGCACTGCTGCAAAGACTCTCAGAATGGTTTACATAGCCAGAAAGCCTAGACCAGGCCTTCTGTGCTGAAACACAGGCTCCCAGACTTGAGGGTGGGGTGTCTGGCTGTTGTTCTTTAACCACAGCTCCCAGAAGCCTTGACCGTTGCCTGTGCTAACTAGGGTTTCTGGGAGTCGCTGTCCAAGAACATTTTGAGGACCACTGTCCTCAAAAGACAACAGAACAGACATGAACAGGAGAAAAGATGCAGAGGGGAAAAGGCATAGGTTTTGAATGTGCTACTCTAATGAACGGATTTAATGCTGTTCATAATATGCTGGCTAGATAGTTAATTAGTTTATGTCTCTGGCTGCAGAGCCAGAGGTTGGGAGTTCGATTCCCCACTGGGAGAAGAGCCAGCCTGGGTAGCCTTGGGCAAGCTGCACGGTCCCACGGCGCCCTCTGGAGGAAGGGAAGGGGAAAACACCTCTGAGTCATCTCTACCTGGAAAACCCTGAAAAGGGTCACCATAAGTCAGAATTCACTTGACGGCTCATGGTTGTTATTATTCATGGTGCAACACAGTCAGACGTTGTTAAATCTTCTCATCGCAACCACCTAGAATCAAGACAGTCCAAGGCGAGGGTGAGCCAAAAACTGCCAATTTACCAGGTGATCAAGTCAGGTGCTCTGGCTTCTTATTTCTCCCTCTTCATCATCATGGCAGAGGCCGTTGCTGGATGGGAGAGGAAAAACTCGCTCCAACTAGACCTTAATTTATAAACCGAGTCTTTGGCTGCAAAGAAAAAACAACAATAGCCTTCTCTTGGGAAGGACAGTCAGCTCTATGACGTACCTTTGGAAGTATATTTGATGGAGCTGAGTTGATAAAACGGCTGTAAAGGAGAAGCAGTCGCTTTCCTTGGTCAGGGCAGAGAGTTAAAACCATGCCATCTTCCGTTGATAAACGAGATAATTGATAAATCATGTTGAAGTTAAGTGGTGGCTTATAGATCGGGCAGGGCATCGGGGAGAGGTTGCCAATTCAGGGAGCTCGGCCAGCGTCTGCCTTTTAAACTATAAAACATTATGGCCATAAAACCTTTCTGGTAACCGTATGCAGGAAGTTACTGTTGATTTTGGAGCTGTTTATGGGGTTTCCGGGGGTGGAATATTGCTTAAACCTGACCGCACTTGTGTTATCCGTTAGAAGTCCATCTGCAAAAGATGGAATATGTTTATTTGGGCAGATGATGCAGATGAGTTTGTGCTCTCCCTGTCTGGAGCAGCATTCAAAATTCTGGGTATTGTGGTTGTCAAACACAGGACTGCAACCTCTACTTTGTTCCGTAAAACAGGATGAGATGCTTAGGAGGGACTTTCAAATGGAGATTTGTCGATGGTGGTGCCTTTTTCCTCCGGCAAAAAGAGCTGGGTGTTTTTACCATGGTCAGCTGTACGGTGTGCCGGCTCTTAGTGTCTGGGTACACGTTCCCCCCACAACCGACGAGTTAGGCAGTGCTGTCAGCTACGTGCCTGAAGGCAGTCGGGAGCACTTTCCCAGCTCCGTCTTCCTTGCTTGAAATAGATGTAACTAAAGCGGACAAAGGGTAAGTAGTAAGTTAAAGGGGAAGAGAAAGAGGAGGGCAACGTGCCATACGAGGGGAGGTAAGCCTGTGCTTTTCAGCTGTTCTGGACTCCCCAGCCTTCCTCGGTCAGGCACCTGGGAATTGTAGTCCAAAATATCTTGAGGACACTAGGTGACCGTTCACATAGGGTAGCAAAGATGACATTATAAGGTGTGTTTGTGCTCCCATCTTTCAACCTATAGAATGCACATTCAAATCTAACATGGAAGTCAGAGAGGGAGATGTATGTGGCCTTCTCTTGGCACTCGCTGGTCCTGTTTCATGCCGAGGTGAGACCAGCCACGCTCAACTTTTTTTTCTTTTGGCCATAGCCATAAACACAATGTAAAATAAATATAGGCGGAATCAGGATTGCGTGGGTCACATAACAAAGCTTATCAAGTGGTGTGTGAAGAAGTGCTTCCAATCTGTGGCCCCCTTCAAAGGTGCCAAGGCCACCCGGGGAGCCCTACGGCCCCCGTTGAGAAGTGCTGGGAGACTGTTGGACTCAAAATAGGGGGGCGGGCGGTGTTCAGGCTTGAATTCCAAGCCTGCCCATGTATAATTCACTGGGTCGCCTTGGGGGAGTTGTGCTCTTTTCTCCCGTCTCACACATCCCCCTGGCCTCTGAGCTGCTGTTCTGAGCAGCTTGGATGAAGGAGGATGTCCGTGAAGAAGATGCCTGGATTCCAGGCTCTTCCCTGAACAACTGCGGTGGCCTTCCAGATGTTTTAGAGCAGCCGGGTCCTCTCCATGGATTTATGGCTTTTTAGGGCTGATGGGAGGTCTGGGCCAGAACACATCTGAAGGGCCACGGTGGCTCACCCTTGCCGTTTAATGGCAGAAAGAGGTGGAGGGGAGTTTGAGGGAGGTGGGATGGTTCAGTTTACGGACGTAGCCCCACCTTTGATCCCGTGTCACTGCAGACGGATGCCCAGGGAGGTCTGATCCTCAATAAAGAGGCACTGCTGAATGAAGAAGGCCCCAAGAGGATCCTTTGGCAAAGCGGAATGCCGTTTTCGACGCGCCATTTTGCAAGATGGAGACCGTCTGCAAAGGAAATGGAACCGGAGCTGTGGGGTTTCTCTCTTCTGGCCCATTGACAAATCGATCGCAGGGGGGGTGAAATGACATCCTCCTCCGCTGCCAGTAAAACTAGGATTCCAACCCGCTTGACCCTTGGAAGCCGTCCAATATTTCGAGCAATCAATAAGAGTTTTGCCTCTCAGGCTTTTTCAAAAAAAAAAAAGGCAAATCGTTGTGGTCTTTTTCGCCCGGAACACTTTGGGTGATGTGATCTGTTCCCCACCACCAAAGACATGATTTAGTCTTAATTGCAGAACATATATATATATATATATATCTGTGTTTCATAAAACAGGGTTTTTTTTTTTCTCCCCCTCTTTAATCACCCAGACCTATTTTGGTAACAAAGACCATAGCATTTCAGCTGGCGTGTCACATTAAGAATGTATTTATTATCCCTTCTGAGGGAGAAACCTGTGTCAGTGGCTGAAGCTGGTTAATCTAACCTGCTTTGTGTCTGAGAAAATTGCGTTTTTTTGAGGGGGCAGGGTGATGGGTGCCACATAAAACAAATAGAAGCAATTTCTCTTCTTTCACGGGCCTGGGCCTAGACCATACCAGAAAAGTCATGTTCTTTCTTGATTTAAGGCTGGCTGGGATCTCGCATACAGAATTTGATTTTGTTTGTTATGTTTATAATACCTCCTTTCCCCTAGCGAGCTCAAGGTAGCATCCCCTCTCTCCCTTCTTTATCCTGTGATACAGGCCAGGCTGAGATACCACCGGCCCAAGGTCGTCAAATAATGAACCAGGTTATGATTTGTTAAATTGTGGCTTCTTGTTTCACTGTCTTTTTGCAAACCAACCATGGTTTGTGACCAAGCTGCTAATCACCACAAGAGACCATGGTTCGCTTTTGCGCGGGTGAACTCTACTCGTCGGTAGGTCTGATCCCAAATTTCTTGTCTCGCCCCTGTCTTGTTTCCCAAGATGCCTGCCCCGAAACAGAAGCTAATGGAAGGGATGGGTGAGAAAACAAACCAGAACTTGGGAAACAAACTGTGATTTGTTTTTGTCATCAGCAACGCAGGGTTTTGTTTGTTTGTTTTTGCTAAAGTGACAAGCCATGGTTATTATAATCCATGGATTAGCTGTTAAAGTGAACATGGCCATTGTGTGAGACTAATAAAAACATTTTGTCTAAACTAGGGTCTGAATCTAGTGGATCTGCCGAAATGTATGTTCCGTGACGTCCGCCTGAATTCTGGGCTCTGTAGGAGAGCTGCTGGTTTAGATCCCCCTTCCTTTCACAAAGAATTTCTCAAGAAAGCCTGTTTTTGTTTTAAACAGATCTCTGGTCTTTACCATTGCGTTTAATAGTTGGTTTCTTCTAATAACGTCACATTTAATATATATATATTTTCTGGCAGCGCTTTGTCGTCTTCAATTTGCATTCAGAAATCACTGACTTCATCACAGATATTTAAGTTACTCACTTACGGCACACTGCTCGCCAGAAAAGGGTAAAGACCAACCAATTTCGATTTCACAAATACCTGTTCATCGTGACCCTCTAGGGCTGATCATTACTCATCCCAAGCAATTAATGGCTGTAACAAGGTTGCCGTGTGGCCTTGTGTATCATTTAATACGTTCCTTTTAAAAATATGCCTTTGTTTGATCAGGTCATCTTCTCGCTGTTTTCCGAACTTGCTTTGTCGCCCCACACATTAAACATCTGCCACACACACACACCCCGGTAAATAAAGTCTTTGAGAATAAAGCTGCGCCTTCCATTCCTCAAGTCTGGAATGGGCTTTCAAAACTGTCAATGCCAAATGAACGGTCGGCGGTGGCGGCTTGGAGTGCGAAGGAATGTTCTCTCCCTCCGCTGGATTAAATGTGAGCCAGGAGGTAATGCTGTCGCATCTTATCATGGGATTTGCAGCTGATTCCAGCAGGGTCTCTGGAAGGAATGACAGAATATTGTATTTCAAGAAAACCAACAGAACTTATCCTTGCTTATGGGGCGGCAGATTAAGGGCGGCTAAGTGCTTCCGTTAACGGCTTCGGCTATCGTATTCTTGCTAAATGGTGCAACAACCTTCATATAGATCGGGAGAAGATATGGGGGGGGGGGGAAGGCAGGAAAACTCCCACACGGACTCACTGCCTTTTCTTGTGAAAATGCCAAGACACATTGGGGTAATTCGAATCTTTCTTTCGCCTTGCGCCTCGTTTCTGGGTACTGAAATCTTAGGGTTGAGGCCATGGCATCAAAGCGGGATGGGTTTGATTTAAAAACCACAATTTAAATTTTTAAAATCAGATTCCTCCCCCCCCCCGATGATTTAAATCAGTTTGATTTTTTTAAAAAAACAACAACAACACACCATTGACTGTTATCCACCCTGCATTAAAAAAAAATAAATCTGTGGTTTCAATCCAGTTAGCCAACCCAAGTAGATTGGGCCCCTTAAACTGGCTGCTGGCTAGTGAAGCAGCCCTGACGTAGACCTTGTGGATTCAGTGGGTCTGCTGTAGTTGGAGTTTCAAGTTGACCATAGGCCGTGATAAAGGAGTCGTTTGATGATCTTGCTCCATCGAGGGCAAGGGTGGGTGAAGTTTGCCCCCCCCCCCCGATTTTGTTGGACTGCAGCTCCCGGCTTCCTCACCGTGGGCTCTGCTGGCCTGGGACCCAGGGCAACATCCGGAGGGCTCCCCTTGGCCCAACTCTAATTGAGAAGATGCAGTCCACGGAAGGGCCAGTGTTTCCTCCTGGTCCTTGATGCATGCATCCGTCCCATGAGTTGCACCATCCTGTCTGTTGGCAGGAATTTGTGGCGTTCCTCAGGGACGGACGTTCTTTTCCATCCCTCGTTCTCCTTCCTGGTATCCTGGCATGCACCTTGCTTGTGAGGAGGTGTGGGCAGGCCTTCTGGTCTCTGTAATGGTGTCCTGCCGTTTTCAGAGGTCAGCAGAGTATTGGGATGAGACTCAGACGGCTCCACTGTGATTCCTGCCACTTTTTCTGTCTCTCTGAATGTCTGCTTCAATATCCTGTTTCCAAGCAAAAATTGTGAACGACAATATCCTGTTTCCAAGCAAAATGTGCTTGAAATACTAACCGGCCAATCATTTCTGAGCATACTTGTTTAATACACTTACCTGTGGATTTTACATGACTTCTTGCAAAAATTTCATTACGGCTTTGCAAAATGTCTCGCTTTGTTGCTCTGCTGGAATTTGAATCTGTTTAAAATGCTTGTATTCATTGACACGTACCAGCAGGCCTTATACGGGAGAATGGTTCTTCCTCATCTTGAATCCACGGGGAAGATTAGGCTGAAAATTTAATAACTCTGGCCACCAAAAAGCAAACTTTTACCTTGATAATGCCTTACATAAGAAGCTGCGTTAGGCTGAAGTTTAAATTTGATATCTTTTTATTCTTAGAACCTAGAACATTATAATTAACTTACTTGATATTAATATCCAGATGCATTTTAACAGGCTTTCTGTGGAAAACATCCGAAAAAAAAGAATTAATCCAATTTCAGTAGCGCGCACACACACAAAAATCTGGTTCCTTAAAATTCATTATCTCTTCTGAAAAGCACTTAATCATATTAACCTCCCTAGAAGATGGCTTATTAATCAAACTGTAAGACCAAGATAAGAGTTTCTACATAATAGGGAATTGTTCCAGCGTTCTCCTGTAGGTAACTTCGACCGAGATCATTTGTCATGTGGAAAAAATGCCCTGTCATCGGCACATTTGTGCGTTAATGACATAAAAGAATAGAAGTCCATTCTCCGTGTTTGAAAAGTGACTCTTCTTGAGGGCTTAACTGCTGTTGTTCATAGTGGGAGGACAGGAGACATTTTTCCCCCCGTCACTCGTTTTAATTCGTCTTGTCAAATCCCGGGTTCCGGGGAGTGGAACTTAGAAACCACAACGGTGTTTGGCGCTTCCAGATGTACGCCAGAAAAGCCACGATTGAAAACCATCAGCCTGTCTGTTTTTGGGATCCCAGCTGCACAGCTGTGTTCCCCTCTCCAGCTGCTTCTATAAGGTCTGGAGCTAGACGCCGTGCCAGGCCACGTGGGGCCCAGACCCGGGTTGGCAAATCCACTTCAAGCCAGAGGGTCCTGTTCTTTCTGTGGCTGCAGCTCAGCATGCCTGCATCGAACAGACTGGGGGGGGGGGGGGGCGAAGTTGTGTTTGCTTACCGTAACTCTTAAGTAACCATCCTGGTGTTGGTGGGGATCCCGAGCCTTGTATTTGAGAAAAAATAACTTCTCATCATCACTTACGCCAGGGTCTTCGTTTTAGTTGGCCCGTCGTTGGCAGGGTTTGATGTTGCTCTTGTACCTTCTTTATGACTTTGCTGGCAGGGAAGCGGAACACTCTTGCCGAAGCAGGTGGTAGAATTGGCCGTGGTTTCTGGGAGTTTAAAGTCCCAAACATCTGGAGCGATGGAAGAGGAGGTGGGACGTCTGGGCCGTTTGCCCGGGAACAGAAGGGCTTGTGAGCTTGGTTCTGTCAGACTCAGACCTCAACCCTCTTGTCTGATTCTCTGGCACTGTAGTATGCCATGCCTTGTGGCGCTGTGGTTAAACTGCAGTACTGCAGCCAAGACTCTGCTCATGACCTGGATTCAATCCCAAGTAACTGGCTCAAGGTTAACTCAGCCTTCCATCCTTCCAAGGTCGGTAAAATGTGTAGCCTGCATAATTAACTTGTCAACTGTCCAGAGAGTGCTTTCAACTTGTTTTTGTTTGTTTGTTTGTTTTTCTTCACAAGGACATGGGATATTCCTATTCAGAAAGCCATTGCCATGATTGAAACTTTTCCCTGTCATGCCTCTCATGTCCTGGGTACCTTGGTTTTTGTGTGTGTGGAGATGTCCTACAGAGGCAGAGGGTGTGGAGTGGGAAAAGAGATGTTAGGAATTGTATGATTAGTGGGTGCCCGTCAAGTGTGGGGAACGGCTTGATGCTTTCAAGGCTGCGATTCTGTGCCTACGTACTGGAGAAGTCCCACTGAATTCAGTGGCCCGTGCTTCCAAGTTAAACCATACAGGATTATTGGGTGGCGAGTTCTCATCCGTCATCTCTCCCCACTCCCACTGCAAAAGTGCATCCATTTCTTAGTTGAGAGTCTTCAACCGCTCATCATGAGCGCTCGCAACATCCTTTGGATGCAGCTGTTTGATTAGAAAACCAGCGAAAGAATTCACTCGTGGAGTCTGGAAATTTGTATGCCGCATGGCGCCTGTCGTTCTCCTTTTCTAGTGATGATATTCAAAAACGAGCCATATTGAGGGATGCTGCATGCGTTACTTAACTTGATTAAATTCACAGTGGCTGATGCTCTAATCTGGATATAAACCAGGCGGTAGGTATCTTTAACCTCCTTGTCCTGCTGTCTAAGGCTGGCTAGGGGCAGCCCCTTTCCCCCCACTGTAGACAGATTTAAAAAGATGACTCATGGCCTCTGTAAACACAAAGATAACAGCATTTGGCCAGCTGAACAGATGTTTGAGAGGGCATCTTGCCCTCCGTAGGGCGATAGATACCATTGGTCTGCGTGAAAGATCAGCATCGCCCAAAGCTTGGTCTGGATGTGCTAGGAGAGAAAGACTCTGGCTGCAGAACTCTGAAGGTGATTTATTTTGAGTGGATTTACGGTGCAGAAATTACGCTGGATGAAGTCCTCCAGGACTGCTTGCCATAGCTGGATAGAAGGGAGGGCGTACTAAAAATTATTCTCTCAAACCAAGGAAGAGTTCGGATCTCCTAGCGGAGTGTTGAGAATTTTAATTCGTTCGTTCAGTTGTTCAATTGTGGAGCTTTGAAATAATCATGTTAAGATTGCCGATCGTGCCTGTGTGACCGTTTTTAATATAATACTTGTTTAATCCTTTTTAAAAATATTTGTATACGTGCTGTTTTTAGCTTTTAAATATTGTCTTTTAATTGTTGTAAGCCGCCTTGGGACCTTTTAAGGAGAAAGGCGGGGTAAAAATATTTAAAATAAACACATCTATAAGCTACTGTAACATGAAGTGTTAAAGTAAATCAACAAGAAACACAGAAGAAATCAAGACCAAAAAAAAACAAACTTTAAAGATTCACTGCAATATTTTAATGTAAACTTTCATGGAACATGCCTGCTTAATCAGACATAAGAATCAAAATACAGAAACTACATTGTAAAGTATCCACACAGGGCTCTAAGATAAAAGGGACAGTGGCGTTTGGTTGCGTTTCACACCTAGCCATGATTTAATAATACTTAAAGTAAAGTTTATTATGTATAATAATACATTTAGTAATAAATGGCTAGATGTGAAATGCAGCCAAACACCACCGTCCCTTTATTTCAGCTACTGCGGTAACAAATGTTACATTAATTATTAGAAAATTTAACAAATACGGGTAAAGAATTAATTTTAGCTCATTCTTTCCAAGCTTTAATTAAGAAGTCAAGGGCCCTGTGCACCTCAAGATGAAACTGGACTCGTGTTCCACAGAGTTTCTGCCTCTCTAGCTCATGGTGATGGAGGACGGGAGTGTGAATTTATCAGTGTTTGGAGATCCAGAGATTTCCTGTTCCTTATATGTGCCAAAGGGGGGAAAAAAAGATGGAAACGCGCCGTTCTTAATCTTTGCTTTCTTCCCTTCATTTATAGTTAACAAGCACAAGCCATGGATCGAAACCACATACCACGGGATCGTTACCGAAAACGACAACACAGTCCTGCTCGACCCACCGTTAATAGCGCTGGATAAGGATGCTCCTCTCCGTTTTGCAGGTACGAGGGAGGCCTCACTGTTGATTTGCTAAGGGCCGTGTCTCGGACAGCAGGAGAAATGGGGGCTACTTGTAATTTCCGATAATTGGTCAATGCATTTACTTGATTTCTCCCTTCTTTTTTTTAAAGTTGTGGTACAGTTTCAGTTTCAATAGACAGGCAATGAATTGGAGAAGGGCGTCATTGGAGGATGACGAAGAAAGGGCAGCCCATCTTCAGGCAGGGCAACATCTTCAGGCCGGAGCAGACAGTCCCACGAACCCAAGTAGCGAGTGTAGCATTGGTATGTCCAGGGTGTGCTAGAGCAGAACCAGACTGTTCTGAATGGGCAGATAACCACCAAGGCAGCGCCGGACATAGGCGGATGTGGTGTATCGTCCCAATAATGGGGAACCCCTGTGCAAATTTGTCAAGTCCAGCAAGCTAATTCTTGCCACTGTAAGCCAAGAATTTGGGATTTCTCCGTCATAGGAAACAGGGGTTGAGATGATCGGGGCCCCTGCTGGAAGAGTAGGCTGCTATTACATTGTTGGGTTTAATGGAGTCAGAAATTCATTAGTCTGCGTGGATATTCTGAGAAGCAATAGCAGTATCGTCTCCTTACATGTACTGTGCACAGATTTTGGTATCTTGTTTTAGGCTGAGCGGCAAACTTAAACCAGAAAGGTTTCAGCATGGGCCTTAGACAATTTGAGGATGAAGGGGTGGTTTTGTTCCATAATGTTTTCTTAGCAGGCCTGGATGAGGCCTCTTAAACAACAGACAGGATCATTACTCCCCTTGTGTAGCTACTTCAGTGGGTTTCAAGGACTGGAGTCTTCCCCTAAAGTAGTGCCCTCCAGATGTCGTAGAAGACTACATATTCTCATCATCTGTTGTTCAAAGCAACAGGAAGGCAGCAGGCAAGAGACAGTTAATGGGCACAGCATCACATATAAACTTCCAGCCTCCTCATGGCGCAGTGGTTAAACCGCAGTACTGCAGTTAAGACTCTGCTGATAACCTGAGTTTGATCCCAAGGGGCTCAGGGAGGTGGATCAAGGCTTGCCCAGCCTTTCCTCCTTTCAAGGTTAGTAAATTTAGTTCACAGGGGGCTGGAGGAGCAATATGTAGCCTGCATAATTAACTTGTAAACTGCAAACCACCCAGAGAGTGCTTTAACGAGTATGGGGCGGTGTATAAGCAGCACATGTTATTCACCCGCCGTGGAAACCAGGGGCATGGGGGAGATTTTCAGAAACGACATTTTTGCTTGAAAATGGGGCACAGGCTGCCCCCCTAAAATGCACCTGCACACACACACACACACAGACGCGCATGCGAACAAAAGTAGAATTCGTGGACCTTGGAGTTTCAATTTTTTTCATGTTTTCAGGGGTTGCCATGTTTTGGGTTGGTTCCAAGTAGAAGACATACAATACACAAAGGTGGTGGTGGTTGTAAGGAGAATGGTGTGGAACAAAGACCTTTACAGGTTGATATTGAAAGAAGTGGCCCTAAAAGAAAACAAAAGCAGATTGGTATTTAATGGCTTGAATCCTAGAAGAAGAGGCCTATCTTGTTTCACATTTAAGATGAAAAACCTCACGGTGCCTGTTTGCACATCCTTTTCTTTTTTTTTTTTTACCACTTCCTTGTTTTGCTAAGTCTCTGCCAAGGGTCAGCCACTTGCCTTACAGCCAACTTTATTTAATGAAGGCTATTAAAACAAAGCTCTCCCGGGTTGTTTCTTAGCCAGACAGCAGGAGACGAGGCACAGGGGACCATTTTGGTGGCTGGAATCTTTTTTTTAATTGTCATTAAATGTAAGCTTTTAATTAGAGGGTTGTCCGTGTCAATCTTTCGCTAGAGAAAGCCGTTCAGAGGATCGGGGCGCCTTGGAAGGAAGGAAGGAAAATCCAGCAGCATTTACAGACTACTGAAATGCAAAGAGGGCTGGTGTTTATCCCGTGGGTTTGTTTCCCTTTTGGACTTTGGCTGATGGCTTTGGGGTGAGACCCTCTGGCTTTACAGCAGAACCTGAAGTACCTGTTTCAATGGTATGATTCGGTTTCAGCGGTTGTTTGCGATCTGCTTCTCCCTTTTTGTTTTCAGGCCTGCTCACAGATTACGCATTTATTGCCCCACATCAGTATGACAGAGCACATACAGAAGGCCCCAGGCCTTTGAAAAATTACTTTTCGAGGACTCTTAACTCCCAGGATTCCCCAACCAGCCATGTTTTCCTACAGAAATGGAAGATGTATTCCAAAAACAACTACGGTTCCTAAGCTCTTAGCTGAACGTAGAGCAAGTCACCATCCAGTTGGGGTGTTAGAAACAGGCACCTTGTAGCGCAGCGCCCGAGCATAACAATTAAGGACATGCTTTGTCTACAGAAGTTCTCTCTACACTGCATCTCCAGATGGGGAGGTCTTTGGCAGAACATCTGGCCAAAGACCAGTGTCTGGAAAATTGGAGAGGTGCTGCCATGCTGCCATTCAAAGAGCGATCCGTGTTTTGTCTAAGGGCTTAAGGAGCCTAGGTAGCATCATCTGTGGTTAATTATTGCAAAGAATAGAACCCAATTCCTTCCACTTCAGGGTAGCTTCTGATACACTAAGAAGTAATGGATGGGTTGCATCCAACAAAATGGCAACCTGGGGTTATTGTTGTTTTTTTAGACACAGGTCACCATTTTGCTTGGGTTTTGTATCAGAACTAGTTTGCTTTGTTGAACCGGTTCCGACATCAATTCTCACCTCGCCGAGATCTTCTTAGAAGCCTATCTTCTCTCGGAGCTCCTTGCTCCCTTGAAACCGATGATGCTGGTTTCAAGCTCGGAGTTTTAGCAGTAGATTTTTCCATTCGAATTATATGGGATGGCTCACTTGAGATCCTTTCTCGATATCAAAGAGTATGTTCGATTCCGAGGGTGTTTCTCCATTTCCCCCGATCGTATGTTGCGATGGAGGGAGTCTTTTCTCGGTCTTTTGCGCTGTCCGCATCGACCTGACTCCGAGACATTCAAATCCCAACCAGTTTCTGAACCTAGGTGCTGCCTTCTTCATGGGAAGAGTCTGCAGAATGGTCTTCCTGGTTTGAGGGTGGCCAGGCACCTCCATTGACTTGGTATAAGGTAGATACCCGTCCTTGAGAGGCTGCCATAGAGACGGAAAGCTAGATTAGCTTGTGGGAGAGAGAGGCTGACGTAAGCACATTGTGGCCATCTAATCTCCTGTCAGTCTGTGAGGGATACGCTTGCGGGATGGCCATTTCCATCTCACAAGGAAGCTGTTTTCATCAAAGGGTCCATTTTACGGAAGAAATATTTCCCATCATCTCCAGTTGTAAAGCAGCCCTTTCTGGGTTGTAAATATAGGAGCAAGATTTGATTGGGCCTTTTTCAGCGTTGGGCTGCTTTTTCCAAAAAACTGGATTCTATTCTAATGTTTGCATTTTTTTTTTCCCCCCAAGGGATTTTGACGGCACAGCCCTGGTGAAAATGTTTCACGCTCGTTAGTTACAGCAGGGAGATACGGAGCACATCTTAAACGATGGCCTCTATGTCCAATTAGCATATGCAGAGCCGCAACAATGGCTTCCTTTCAGTGGATATCCCCCCCCCCCCTTTTAAAGAAACCCCACACTGCTCAGAAATGTTCGTTTGGGTGAAAATTCCTGGCTTTTCTGCAGAACAGTGAGTGGCCAAACAAGTGCCAGGCACTTGAAAGGCCAATGAAAGACTCTGACATGCTTGGAATTTGTCCGGCTAAATGCTCTCCCCCACCACCACCCCCTTGCTGTGAGATGAGGTTGTCTGATGCCTACCATTCAGAGTTTCTGCTTCAGATACTCCTTCGAGCATTTGAAAATTATTTTCATTTGATCATGGATTTCGCATCAAAGCACAGACTGGCCGTTTTCAAATCAAAGGTTTCCAGTGCCTTTCGTCTCGACGTGTTATGCCCAGCTGATAACCCTGGGCCCATCCTCTCTGCAGTATTAGGACTAAGCTAAAAATGGACTTGTAAATAAAACAGCCTAGTGGTTCTGCAGTCATTAACAAAGCCCCCAAAACATCTGGCGTGCCATCTTGGTGTTACAGAAAAGGACGCCTTCTTTTCCTTTTTAAAAATTTTGCCGGCCTGGGTGCTTTTCATCCCTCCTACCCCGCAAGATCTCATCAGAATAAAAACACCCGCGCGGGCTTAAGTTTCCTGTTTTGATTTCAAAGAAACAACGGCCGGCCGGGGTTTGTGCTGCTGCTGGTTTTAATTCCCCTACAGATGTCGTTGAAGGCGTAAGGAGTATTATGGCATGGATTAAGTGTTGACGCTGTAAGGCCAAGGGGGCAACGCTTGTCTTGTGGTGAAAGTTAGCATTGCTGGGTCTAGTTCATACTCCTGTTCAAGTGGCCAAGAGCAGAATAGCTGCCCGTGCCCCCCCCAAAGCAAAGCCGGGCACCACTGTCACATCAACACACTTTATTTCCTCTCTCCTCTGCCACTGGGTTACCTCTAGCTTAATGCTGGTCTTAATGCTTTTATAGGAATGTTCATTTTATAGAGATTGCAACGCTGGATAGCTCCGGGGTTTAGATCTCCGGCTGCGGAGCCAGAAGTTGGGGGTTCGAATTCCCCCACTGTGCCTCCCTGACAGGAGCTGGACTTGAGGATCCAGAGGGTCCCTTCCAGTTCTGCAGTTCTAAGATGATGATGATTGGAACGTTCCTGGGGTCCCCTCTGACCCTAATGTAGCTAAATCTTTTAAAAGTCACCGTTGCTAGCTTTATATACTGTCTTTTAATGTTGTAAGCCACCTTGGGGCCTTTTTTTAAGCAGAAATATTTTAAATAAATAGATAAATAAAACAGGGCTATTTAGACATCAGATGCATCAAGACCTCCCCTGTTAATTAACATGCAACTCTTCAAGCAAGCTGGTATTTGTTCAGTTTATAAATAACCTCTCTATATGTGTATCTATACCAAGTGAAGCGCTTGCTATTAATACCACATTTAATTGGTAAAGCAAAGCAGGGCAGCCTGGAAAAAGGGAGGTGCTACGGCAGCCTGCTTATGCCTTCGCAACTCTGTGCCTTCGGAGATCTGAAGGATGGACGGCCGCCGTTAATGGGCCGGGAGAACCGCGAACGGTCCCTTGGAAGCCTTCGTCCTCCCACAGAGACTCTCTTGGCAGCCCGCCGAGCTGAGATGCCAGAAGGCCACGGTTCGGCGCGCAGCAAATGTTTGGTTGCCCACTTCGCACCCTGCCGAGGCCCTGGCCCGTTCGTTGTTGGCCGCTGTACCTTCCCAGCCCTCGCTGGTGAAGAGCGGGGCCTCTTTCTGCCGCCCTAGGTGGCTCGCTTTCCTGTAACAAGACGAAGGAGGACGAGGCTGCGGCGTAAGGTGGAGGGCTAGAGCAAGGGGCGGGCGACCCGATTCGGAGAAGTTCTCGAGGGCAACGTTCCAGTAGCGGATGAGGATCAAAGGGAAAAGACAGAAGCATATTATTGCATAAAGCTTGTATTGCCAATAACCCAACCCTTAGGAGAGGCAAAACCCATGCAAACATAGGATCACAGAATAATGGTGTTGGAAGAGCCCAAGCCACCGAGTCCAACCCCCTGCTCAGTGCAGGAAACCAGATCCAAGCAAAACTGACAGAGGGTGGTCCGTTTTTCTCTTGAAGGCCTCCAGGATTGGAGCGCTCACCACCTCCCGAGGTCATTGAGTCCATTGTCATACTGCTCTAACAGTTATTGTCTGCTCTAACATACTGCAGATCATCTGGGAAAGCCCAAGAAGGCTGGTCTCAGCCCTAAGACCTAGTCTAGAACACTAGCCTTCAACTCGTACTCCGTTGGCGATCGAGAAGGTTTGGGTAGCGGCTCCCTCTGCCATCCTGCCATCTTCTGGCTCATGTCAGCAGACCAGCACTCGGCGTAGGTTGTAAAAGAAAACGCCGTTGCCTTTGCTAAGGAAGAGGATTGTGTTTTGCTCAGGTGGGTGTCAGGAGATGGGTGGCCACAGCAGGTTTGACACTCACATGCCCCAAAACCTCGGTGAACTGCTGATGAGGACAACACCGCCATGCCAGCTCAGCCGGTCAGTCTTAAAGGTTCAGCACTGCAAGTGCAGCATAGCACCATGAACAGTAAGACATGATGGGTTGACTATAGGGAAATGACCTCGTTGGACATCCTTTCACCAGTATTTATTAAACTTGTTTGTTTGTTTTTTAGCAGTGGGACCCTTGCAAATTTATTTTGAAGCAAACTTTAAGATTTCTTAGAGGTATTGTTCCAGACGCATCGTTATTTAAGTTTGTTTTAAAGATTTGTGGTTCATGTCAACTGTATCATCGACAATGCAGTGAAAGGAGGAAGCAAAGGGGTGAAAGGAGGAAGTAAAGAACTATAGTATTAGAGCGTTGGAAGGAGTAACGACTCCTTCCATCAGCAGAACTGAGATCCGGCCTTTGATCTGCCTTGTAATTGCAGAAGCCAAACGCATGTGTATTGTTTACAATGGTGTCTGAACTTGACGGTGGATTGGGGAGAGCTAAGAAACAAGGCAGAAGATTTAGTTTCATTGCATTTGTAGGAGCAGACTATGAGATTTTGATTCTGTAAAAGAGAAAAAAATGTTCAGAGGTCTTCTGCGTCATGCCTACGTCTTTGACCTTTTCCTTATTTGCTCCTTTCTCAGCCTTTCCTGGATTTACTGACTTGGGTTTATCTTTTCTCCCTTTAGAGAGTTTTGAGGTGACAGTCACCAAAAAAGGTGATGAAGGGTTCATTCTCTCCCTTTTATGAGTATTAACCCACTAACTTTTGGTTATGAAATGGGGAATCAGCACTTAAACAGAAGATCCTGTCATGCTTTTATTTTATTTTATTTTTTACCTCATTTTATCTTCCCAGTTTTCTTCCCCGCCTCACCCCACTCCTCTTCCTCTTAAAATATATGGGTAGAAAATATTATGTAACCAACCCTGGGCTAGAAATATCGGTAAATCAGACATCCATTTGAACAGTAGGGTATTCATATTTAAACCATCCTTTAGGTTTAGTTATAAATCCAGACCAGTGTTTCCCTACCTGAGGGTCGTGACCAGTGTTTTCTGGGGGGTTGTGAGTCACCTTATAGTCCTTGTTTAATAATTACTTCTTTGACCTTTCTGAGGGGTATATTAAAAGTTAGTGTGTATGTGTAATTCTGAGAAACAGTTTGGGAATCACTAATCCAGACAGAGATGTATAAATGCAGAGATGGATGGATGGATGGATGGATGGATGGATGGATGGATGGATGGAATAATGAAAGGATGGATGGATGGATGGAAGAATGAAAGGATGGATGGATGGAAGAATGAAAGGATGGATGGATGGATGGATGGATGGATTAGAGAGAGAGAGAACCTTTGAATTTACACAGTGAACCTTTGAATTCTATAGCACCCAGTAGCAATTCATAGCCTAGACCAGTGGTTCCCACCCATGGGTCCCCAGATGTCCTTGGGCTAAAACTCCCAGAAGCCTTCACCACGAGCTGTGTTGGCCAGGATTTCTGGGAGTTGTAGTCCGAGAACATCTGGAAGCCCCAGGTTGGGAACTACCGTCCTAGAGTGCATATCACTTTGGGTACCATTAAGAGGAGATGCCGTGGGCTAGTGTGGGCATAACGTTCTTGATCTTGGCGTACCCTGTAGGCTTGTTTGCTCCACCCTCTCTTCTGCCCTTTCCAAACTTTGCCCCAGGGGCTGGGCTACGTCACTCTGTTAATGGTGGTTAGTTTCCAGATGCCGTAATTTCAGTCTTGAAATGGGTTTGCAAATTCGGCTTTGAAACTCACCACGTTGCCCATGAAGGCGGAGATGTCACCCTGCACTAGGGTTAGCACTGAAAAAGGCAGATGATAATGATTACACCAATAAGTGGGGCTCTCTGAATCTCATGACTGTGGTTAGGATAGTAGAAAATCTGGTGTGTGAAGTTGCCATGCAGTCCAGGAGAAACACCGCCAGTTAGACTCCACTGGAGCCTGTAAATAGATTCTGATTTAACACAGATAGTGCTGAGTTAGTTTGTAACTGTTGAAATGGATGCCTGAAAAGCTAGTATTTCTACCGTTTTCATTCAATAGTTCATTCTGATTCCCTGACTCTCTCTCTCTCTTTTTTTTAAAGCCAGGTACATTGCACAGGAAGACTTTTGTCCCTTCCGACCAATTGACAGAATTTTTGTGAATTACAGTGCTGAATCTTCTTTATATATTGTAAAGCTTTCCTTCCATCTTTCCCCCACTCCACCCCATGGACTTTGTAACTGCGCATTTTTAACCTTCTCCTCTGGTTCAAAGCCAACAAGCCGCCCAGCTATTTCCTAGTAGCTTGGCGTAGAAGATGGCTTGTATGCTCTTCTAAGATCTTAACCCTTCCGCCCTAGAGTTTCTCAAGTACTCCTGTGAAATGCCTGTCTGCATCTCTCTTTTCTCTGTATCTCTTTTTGTATTCCTGCATGAATGGATGCAAAGTTCAAAAAAAAACCAGTTGCTTGGAAAGCCCAATGTTGTATGCCTTTTAAATTTATTTTTCAAATAAATAAATAAATAAACTTAAAAGTTCCCAGAAACTCACCCATCTTTTAAAGCACAATGCCTTCTTTGCTTTGTTCCACAGACCTTCACCAAAAAAAAAAAAACCAGCAACCCCAAAAACCCTTGGCTGCAAAACTGTTGAGTGATATGTGTCTTAAATAAGAAAAAAAATAACTCATGCAAATATAAATACTTTCATCAGCGTGGAAAGACTAACTGGAGCTGCTTTGAATCCCTTTAGGTGAGATTTGTGGATTTAAAATTCACGGGCAGAATGTCCCCTTTGAAGCAGTGGTGGTGGACAAAACCACTGGGGAGGGGATGATCCGATCCAAAGAGGAGCTAGACTGTGAGTTGCAGAAGGACTACACGTTTACTATCCAGGCCTACGACTGTGGGAAGGGACCCGATGGAGCCAACATGAAAAAATCCCACAAGTGAGTACCACCGCGTGGGTGGGAGAAAGGGGAAGTCCCGATTAAGTGTGGCTTTTCTTTTCTTTTCCTGATAGGATGTGGTTTCTACTTTCATTCCTCAATGAATGAAAACAACCCACAATCCAGGCAGCGGTCTGGATACCATTAACAAGGCACAAGGAGAGAAATTAAGAGGACTGGATCTCTGTTTCTCTGTTCATCCTGCTTTTAATTGGGTTTACTGCCTTCCAAAGGCTGCTTGCTTGAAGGAACATAGAAAGCAGCCTTATGGGAAGTTAGAGCCAGACTGTATGGCCGCCTAGCCCGGTATTGGTAGCTCTGACCAGCAAGAGTGGCTTTCCAGGATTCTACCTGATCCTTACTTGATGGTCTCTCGTACACTGTACAGTATCCGTGAAGGATTGGTTCCAAGCTCACATACCCAGCAGATGTTGAAAAAGTATGGGATGTTATATATTGCATGGTCTCTGGTTCTCTGTAGTGGCCACTTTTGATAAATACACCATGGAGATGCATATAAATAGGTATTTCTGGTTTTTTTTTTTAATTTAGTATTTTCTGTCAGCGGATAAGTGGATCAGCCGATCCCGATCCCGTGGATAGGGGGTCCTACTGTAGTTGCAGACCAAGTCAAGCCTTCTTTAGCTGCTAGAAAGAGACGAGGTTGGGTGCATTCAGGTGGTTGAAGTCAGGCCTGAGTTCAGCGTCCAGTCCCGGCACACTGAGGTCCTTCTCTGACTTATAAGGACACAGACACTGTAGGCCAGAGGTGGGCAAAGCATAGCCTTCCGGGTTTTGCCAGGGTGTAATTCCCTGTCATTCCTCAGGGTTCCTGTGCTGGCGGGGGGGGGGGGGGCAGATGACACTTGTGGTCCAATGACAGATGGAGGGCTGTGTTTGGCCCTTCCCTGCTCTCCAGATGCTCCAGGTTACAAATTGCATAACCTTTCAGACGGGCCATTGTCGAGTGGGGCTTCTGGGAACTGAATCCCAAACCATGTAGACCAGTGGTTCCCAACCTTGGGTCACCCAGATGTTCTTGGACTACAACTCCCAGAAATCCTGGCCAGCAGAGCTCGTGGTGAAGGCTTCTGGGAGTTGCAGTCCAAGCACATCTGGGAGGACCCAGGGTTGGGAACCACTGAATCTAGAAGGCAAAAGACAACCCCACCAACCACCACTGTAGGCTCTGTAATATGCAAGGGGGAGAGCTTAGTTTTGGCAAGGGTCTCTTCCCCCCCCCCCCCCCATGACATGTCACAATGTTTTCCTTCTTGTCCCCTGGCAAAGAGCCGTTCTGCCATCAGGGCTGTCTTCTGCACTCTGGAGACGCTGAGCTAAGCGTTGTCTGTTGACAGAGAGCGAATGGTGAAACCAAGAAATGTGAAATATGTAATGGATCCTTTTGTCCACCGTTGAGTTCGCTAAAAAAAGGAGTTTTGCTTAGAAGAAGAACTGGCACATTCATTAAGTCTGGAAGAACAAAACTAGTTTTCTTTCCAGATAATGTTTCTGCTTTCCTGACACTTGATCCTCCATTGATTTGATTTTTTTTTTGCTTCCTAATAAAGGGCACACTTTTTTTTTCTAATAACCTTCAACCACAAAGGAAAGCCAGTCTTCTGTTTCTTTACAGGTTTTTCTACTAAACATTTAAGTTCTTGAGTTGGTTTCCTTCCTTCCTTCCTTCCTTCCTTCCTTCCTTCCTTCCTTCCTTCCTTCCTTCCTTCCTACCTACCTACCTACCTACCTACCTACCTACCTACCTACCTACCTACCTACCTACCTACCTACCTACCTACCTACCTACCTACCTACCTACCTACCTACCTACCTACCCAAATCAAACAACTTGGGCATGAGTTCAGGAAATCTTGGGCTGCAGTAAAAACCAGTCTAAGCCAGCTGAGTCTATATCCTGCCATCCTTTAGCCTTCATAATTCACTGTTTAACAGGACTGTCATTCGTAGTAATAAATCAGAGTACCAGATCATGGGCCTTGTAGTCCTAAAGCCCTTTAGGGTTACTGTTGTCTGCCCCTGCTTTACACCCTTTGCAATTTAAGGGATGGCTCCCTCGCTTGTCTAGCGTTGCCTGTATTGGTTAGGTTTGAAAAATCCCCAGATCTTCGGCGGCTTCTCTGCAGCAGGGACAGGCTGCTGGGAAAACAGGTAGAAAGAGGCAGGCTTTGCATTTGGTGCGTCCAATTCCTGTGTTCCTGTCAATTAGAGGAACATTTATTTGGCGGAGACATGAGAGAGATGTTTTCCTTGCAAGCTGCTTGCAGGCTCCGGAACTTCCTGCTTGGGAAGACCCTATTTGTCCCTTTTTTACGAAGCAAGGGATTGAAGGCATCGTTCTCCCGGCAGGCAAAACCCTTTTCCTTCCGACAGCCCGTTTGTGTTCCAGCTGGGCCGAAATGGCTGTGACTCGTTTGCCGCTGTTTATGCTTTTATCGTTCTGTTCTTTTTTGATCAGTCTTTGTTCTTCATGGCATTGTGCTTATATCAGAATTGCTATTATTCGTTGCCAGAAAGGTGGGATGTATATGGAAGAGCAGCTGGCTAGAAGGCTCGGTGGTTTGCTAGAAGTTGGGAGTTCGAATCTCCACCAGGCCTTCTGGGAGAAGAGACAGCCTGGGGAGCCCTGGGCAAGCTGCACAGTCCCACAGCGCCCCTAGAGGAAGGGAAGGGTAAAACACTTCTGAGTACTCTACCTGGAAAACCACGAAAAAGATAGCCATAAGTCAGAATTGGTTTGATGGCACATGATGATGATGGTGATGATACAGAATAGCAAACCAGTCATACCAAACCTGGAGTCCTCTAGATGTTTGGGGCTCCACCTCCTATCAGCATGGCAGGCCTTTCGTAGTGATGGGAGTTGTATTCTTCCAAAGCATCTAGAGGGCATCAGGTTGGAGGAAGGCCACACAGGATTCAGGGGATCATGGGCTTCCCGTTCCTTCGAAACACGTTAAGGCCTCTCTGCTTCAATATTATCATCATCTGAGAACTGCAGGGCTGGAAGGGACCCTATAGATCATCAAGTCCATCCGTTAAGGAGGCCGAGCAGGGAATCAAACTCCCAACCTCTGGCTCCTGAGCTACAGTGGGAAGAACGGCAACCGCCCCAGCGATGGTAGTAAGTTGTAATGTGAGAAGCAAATTCTGACATGTATAGAATGCTAATATTCTGTCCCTCGCAATCCTTTGACTGCAGCGAAACACATGGGTGGCTTGTGGGGCGTTTCGACTGGGCTTGACCTTGATCACTGGCTGGATTTGTTTTGTTTTGTTTCCAGAGCCACAGTCCACATCCAGGTGAACGATGTCAACGAGTACGCCCCGGTCTTTAAAGAGAAGTCCTACAAGGCAGCCGTGATCGAAGGGAAGCGATCCGACAACATCCTGCGCGTGGAAGCCGTGGACGCCGACTGCTCCCCCCAGTTCAGCCAGATCTGCAGCTACGAAATCGTCACCCCCGACGTCCCCTTTGCCATAGACAAAGATGGTGAGGCAGACCAGAATAACCACAGCCTCTTGGCGCTGGGAGATGTTCAGCCCAGATGCCAGTCTTTAGAGCTTTCCGGAGTCTTTTTTTAGGCTACCAAAAGGAGGTTTTCAGATCCTGTTCCATAGAGCTGGCTTTTGGGTTTGGGATGGATTTTCAGAGGTCCTCTGAGGACATTCTTCCTGGCTGACCCCCTAATTTCATCATGCCTTCTTAGATGAGGAATATGTGCTAAGGCAGCCCACCCTGCTCTCCCTATGGGACCCTTCTGCCACGGTTAGGATGACTGGGTTCTTAACAGAGACGATTAAACAATAGTAAAGGTAAAGGTTCCCCTTGACATTTAGTCCAGTCGTGTCCGACTGTAGGGGGCGGTGCTCATCCCCGTTTCCAAGCCATAGAGCCAGCGTTTGTCCGAAGACCATTTCCGTGGTCACGTGGCCAGCGCGACTAGACACGGAACGCCGTGACCTTCCCACTGTGGTGGTACCTATTTATCGACTCGCATTTACATGCTTTTGAACGGCTAGGTTGGCGGGAATTAAACAATAGGTAACAGCAGATACAGCTGTTTTGAAAAGATTTAATCTGCAGTAGTGAAGTCATCCAGTGTGTGTTAACTGGCCAGAAATTGTTATAAGCCATTAATTTGCCAATATTAATAATTATAGGTGAAAACAAAATAAAAATTAAGTGTAAAAAAAAAGTCGAAAACACTGTGGCACCTTAAAGACTATCTTTTATATATATATTTTTAATGTCAGCTTTCGTGGGCTTCATCAAAGACCACGTTTTTGTCTTTTTTAACTCCTTGTTTATATTTTGTTTTCACCTATAATGCTTGCACAAACTAACATGGCTACCTTTTCTACACCTACAAATATTAATAATGGGATTTTTAAAAATCAGGAAAAGATCATAAAATGCTGGACTACAAACTGTCATAAAAGAAGAATGGGTTGCTTATCCTTGCGTTTTGCCTTTGACTTACTCATAACTGCAAGATTCCGTCACCCCACAGCACTGTTTTCAAACTGGTTTGCTCTCACCCTCAGGTTACATTAAGAACACAGAGAAGCTGAACTACGGGAAGGAACACCAGTATAAGCTCACAGTCACAGCCTACGACTGCGGGAAGAAAAGAGCAGCAGAGGATGTTCTTGTGAAGGTCACTGTTAAGCCGACATGCAAGCCGGGCTGGCAGGGTTAGTACACTGCCCGACTCTTCCTCTTGCGCTGCTGATCATCACGCTGCAGCCAAATGCCTTTTTTCCTTTTCCCTCCGCATCACCCTTTCCTTTTGTGTTGTGTCTCTGTCACTCAGTATATATTTTTTAAAATTTTCTCTCTTTTTGTATCAAATGTAATATGTAAGCCACTTGGAGAGCCTTTCCAGCTGCAGAGTGGACCACCTATGTATGATTAAGGAGATGCTTTTCAGACCTCAGGGGCTGCAAACCAAATGGGACTTCCTTTTTTCCTTGCTCCATCCAGGCTGGAGCAAACGAATGGAATACGAACCCGGCACCGGGGCGCTTGCTCTTTTCCCCAATATCCATCTGGAGACTTGTGACGAGCCCATCACTTCCGTGCAAGCCACCGTTGAGCTAGAGACGAACCATATTGGGAAGGGTTGCGACCGAGACACTTACTCTGAGAAGTCCCTCCAGCGGCTTTGCGGTAAGACCTTGTCTGGGGAGGGAGCGCCGCGTCTTGCGTCTGGTCGCTTCTCCTTCCCTGTTTTTGAATCCTGACTCGGCTTTCCCCACCGAGCTGTCGGAAGGGGCGAGCTGGAAAGGATCCTTCTCTCTGTGTGGTCCACGCGAACCACATGTTGTGAAAATGGAAACCATTCAGCGTGAAGCTGAGCTCTCCCGATCCGGGTGCCTTCCAGATGCCCTGGCGTTTTGTTTCCGTTAGGCATGCTGGGGGGCAAAACCAGGCACAGGGCTCCAGCTCCTGGCGGTCTTGACCGTGAGCCGTGACGGCTCAGGATGATGGGTACTAAATCCCCCCCAAAAAATCTATAGGGTACTTAGTGGGAAGAAGTTGCTGTAACTCATCTCGAGTTTATTTCTCCAATTTCTTGTTCCCCACCCCACTTCGTTTAGGGCCTCCCCTTAGCATTCAATGCCTCAAATCATCTAAGGATAGTGCTTCCCAACCTTGGGCCCCAGAAATCCCGGCCAGCCCAGCTTGTGAAGCAGATCCCTCTACTCAAGAGGTTCTTACAGTTCTAGGTTCATGTTATTTATTTTTTCCGCCTTGGTGGGTCTCGGAGTTCTCCTGTCAAAATCCATTGGATCTTGCATGGGAGTGCAGGGCCTTTGTCCCTAGCTTGGCTGCGGGCAGTTCTTAGCTCAAAAGCGCAGAGGTGCTGTGGGTAACGGAGGTGGGATATTAGCCGACGGGTTAAATATCACGGGAGAGAATACCTCTGCGGTTCAGTCCAGCTCGGCTCCAGCAGGAATGAAGAGCCCACTGCTGTTGCCGAGTTCTTTCTGTACAAGATGAGCCTTTGCTGAGCCCTCAGCCCACAAAACCAAAACCATCCTCACGTCAGGAATGTGCTGGTTCAGTGTTCTTCCGTGTTCAATCGCAGGCGCTTCCTCCGGTACGGCTGAGCTCCTTCCGCCTCCGAGCAGCACCGCCAACTGGACCCTCGGCCTCCCGACAGACAACGGCCACGACAGCGACCAGGTCTTCGAGTTCAACGGCACGCAGGCCGTGAGGATCCCGGACAACGTGGTCACGGTTAACATGAAAGAGCCTTTCGTGATTTCGGTGTGGATGAGGCACGGGCCGGGGACCAAGGAGAAGGAAGCCATCCTCTGCAACTCGGACAAGACAGGTTTGGGAAACGTATCCCCTTAAGAAGGGGCTCTTGCCCTGTCCTGTGCCGACCTCAAGCTGCTGGGGAAGTCACGGAATGTTCACAAACATTCCCTGGGGGAGGGTGAAGGAATCTGTGAGCACGTGACCGCCTTGGCCGAAATGGAAAGAATGGCCTTCTCATTCTCTCTCACGCTTGCTTTTTCGTTGCCAACATGACTGTAGTCTGAAGCTGCAGTCTGCTCTGAGTTTGTGCTTTTTGAGAAAAGGTCCAGTTCTCCATGTTAGCGGCTGTCGGATGCGTGGGTGTGGATGCTCGATAATTCTCTCTAGCAGGTGTTGCAATGTGTGATTCCTTGGTAAATTTGCCAAAGGAAATAAGTGCATGCAAAGACAAAATGTTTCTCCCCTCTTCCCCCCCCCCCCCACCTTCTTCTCACCTATGAGTAGCTTTCTATGTAAATAGCATCAGTCTTTGAAGGTTTCATAATTTGGATGTTAATGAAGCACAAGAATTGTAGAGGCTGAAGCAAACCATTTTGAGGCAGAGAAAACTGCTCTCTTAAACCTTACTGGAGGGTTTTCTTCCTGCGTTTGATCACACACTGTTAGTAGGAAGCTCCGTCTTTTTGGAAGCAGTCGTGAGCCTTAAATAGCAAGTGCTGCTTCTATCAAACGGGAAAAAAAATATATGCTTTGTTTAGGACAGACTTAAGATGTTTCCCTGCATTAAACAGAGAACATCTGGGATCCTGAAAATAATTGGGTTGGAAAAGTGAATGATCAAAATGCAAGTGAATTATTATGAGGACCAGTCTTGCTTGTCACAGAGAATTCCATGCCCCAAAATAGATCTAGAGGAGCCGCATGGCGCAGTGGTTAAACTGCAGTACTGCAGCTAAAACTCTGCTCACTACCTGCATTCTGTCCCAGGTAGCCAGCTGGAGGTTCACTCAGCCTTCCACACTTCAGAGGTCAGTAAACTGAGTACCCAGCTTGCTGGAGGGGGTGGTGGAGGCAGTGTGTAGCCTGCATCATTAAATTGTAAACTGCCCAGAGAGTGGTTTAGGCACTGTGGTATTAAATATATATCTATATACAGCATAGATTTTTCCCCATTTTATTAGTAGCAATTCAAAGATGCTTTCACGTGTACATTTATTTCCTACAGTGAGTCTCAACTTCTGAACGTTACCTTTTATGTTTCTGAACACTCCTGAGCCCCATGGATGCCTGAACCAATGCTTATTGGGACTACCTGGATTTAAAAAAAAAACTTGTGTAATAAGCACTAGCTTCAGCATCTACTCTGTTTCAGATCATTTCCCAAACGGTAGTTCCATCCATCATAACGCCTTGGCCACTGTCACAAGTCTATATGTGCACTGCTGTCGCCTCCACCAAATAATGGGCCATTTATTTAATCCTTGCTTCAGCCCTGCTCTATTTTTTCTTATGGTGCTTCTGTGTAAAATTTAGGATGAGGAATGGTTTCACAAGAGGACGTTTTTCAGAAGTCCTGAAATGTCGGTTGTGGGTCATCCAATATATATATAATCATTACTGCAGAACTGCCCTAAGGCGAAGTAATTCATTTCTCAGAAACCAATTCCATTTACTTCTTTTTATGTGACTTCCTTTGGTTGCAACGCAACCTTTTCCAAGCTGAGTCCCTCCAGACATTTGGGGGGGGAAACAAGACCAAACAACCTCCATCAGGAACGTCGGGGAATCGTCGCCCAAAATATCTCGAGGGACGTAGGTTGGGGAAGGTGGCTGTAACAAGACAGTTCAGACTCGTAGCAAAGGGAGCCTGATCCAGATAGTCGCTCGTGAGTGGTTCATTCTGGATGTAATAGCAAGAGGGGAAATAGTAACCTGCTTTGACTTCCTTTGCACAGATATGAATCGGCACCATTATTCTCTTTATGTGCACAACTGTCGACTCGTGTTTCTCTTCCGCCAAGACCCCTCCGAGGGGCAGAGCTACAAACCGGCAGAATTCCACTGGAAACTGAACCAGGTGGGTTTCCGGGGGGTTTTGAAGGTGTGGTGGGTTTTTCAAGTCGCCACTTGATTCAAGGCTGTTCTTTTTGTTGTTGTGAATGCTCTTCCATTTCAAAGGTATTTGATTACATAGGATAGTTTCTAGGGAGGGTTTTTTTTTAATTTATCAGACTACAAATCCCATAATTCCCCTTTCTGGGTATTCCATCTGACTTACACACACTTTACAGGCACCTCAATGTGGCTCACCTGGGAGACACGGCCTCAACTGGAAGACTTTGAGGTTGAGCTCGGCCTCGCTCCACCCAACTTCCTGTTCCTGCCCCAGTGCGAGCTGGGAACTTGCTTTCTGAACCGGAAAAGCTTTTCTTCTTTTCCAGGTGTGCGATAAGGAATGGCACCACTACATCCTCAACGTGGAATTTCCAGCGGTTACCTTGTACATGGATGGCGTTTCCGTCGATCCTTTCCCGGTGACCGAGGACTATCCGCTCCACCCCTCCAAAATAGAATCTCAGCTCGTGGTTGGAGCCTGCTGGCAAGGTAAATGGGCTCCCAGTCCCTGTCTTGGTATCGGTGGCAGAAAGTTGCTTTGCTTCCTTCTTCGTAAAAGTTTCCTGTATGTTCTTTTTTTTAAATTTGCAGCTCGTTCATTCTTTTAATATGGATCTAATTACCTGGACAGGTATCTGTCTCTTCAGTGAGATTGCTTTAAAAAGACTGCATGCTGTTGGGAAAGAGAAATAATATCATCTGCATCCACTTAGTCCCGTTGAATCAGTTAGTTGCTGAATACTGCAATAACCCGTCTTTAAACCCCGCTGATTCTGTGGCTGCGATTGCCAGTGGGATTCAGAACACATTTTCAACGTGTGTGTGTGTGTGTTTACACAGAAGCAACCTGTGCTTCTCACCCTTCTTTCCTTGTTATCTTGGGATGTTCATGACAACCAGGCCCTTGGCGCACGTGCCCACAATCTCTTGGCGGCACCGCTCTCAGGAATGACCAGCGGTGGTGATGTTGAGAACGCTGGTAAAGAAAGAAGCGTGAATTTTCCTGCAAGAGGCCGTTTCAGTAGCCGAGACCCCAGTGAGTGGGGCGTACAGAGCCCGTCTTATCTCTCCAGAAGCCGAAGACGCCTTTCGTCCTTTTCCCTGCCTCTCCCGGTCCTGTTTTGTGTTCTCCAAGATTTTGCCGAAGTTTGTGCCTCTGCCCGGGGGTGGAAGGACTTGTTTATTTATTTATTTGTTTATTTTTGCTACTGATGGCTAAAAAAAGCAATGCAGCAGCAGCAGCAGGTTTTAACATGCGGGACCGGTTGGGAGAGCCGTTCCCTGGAGGCTCCCTGATGCTGAGTCACTGCCTCCAGCGCCTCCGAAGCTTTTCCTTGTCGGCATCTGGAGAAAATGGATCCCAGGATCCGTCGGGAAGCGGCACGAAGGGATGCACCCGTGTTCCCTGCCCGGTTGCCCTTTTTTCCTTCCTTGTCTTTTAAGTCTATATATATTTTTTGTTGAAATTGCAACGTGCCTTTTTATTTAAAGGTCTGCTGCTTGTTTAAAAAACAACCTAACATCTACTTTTTTTCCCCCCCAGACACCAGTGAATTGGTTTTCTACCATTCTGTTTATATTCAGAGCTGGAGGAGGGGGTGGGGGACAAAACCAAAACAGTTTTTGGACCGCAGCGTCCAGGATCCCCCAGGCCAGCACGGCGACTGATCATGCTAGCCGGGGAGGGCCGGGCGTTTGTCATGGAAAAAGTTACTTTTTCCCTGGGCTTTTTTAATTTCCCACAAAGCTCTTGCCACCGTCTGCAAAATACAAAAACGGGTGAGTTGTCCACCGGCCGTGAGGAATCAGGGGGAACGTTAAGGTAGTGGCAGCCCTTGCCTGTCTTCATGGTGCTGGTGTGTCCTGCTATAAAATGCAGATGAATCATCTGTAGGGTCATCGTGAAGTGACGCCTCCTCCCAGTCTGGAAGTGGCCTTCATCCCTGGCGGCCGACTCTCTTGGCCCAGACGTAGTGCTCGGAGTGGGATGTGTCCAGCAAACATCCTGTGCAGGATTGGCCCTTTGGCTCTTCTTTCTGAACAACCTGGAAGTGCGCCCTCTGTGCCGTTTCATTCCTTGATGCCCAGCCGTTGGTGTTCATCTGTGGATTTTGGTTTGTCTTCCCCCACGGCTTCCGTGGGGTTCCTCCGACAGGAAAGGCCACCCTGGGCATCAAGAGTACACCCTGCAGACTGCATTTGTTCTTCCTCGCGGAGGAATTCTTCCGGGGTTTTAGTTACGGAGCACAGGATAATAGAAGCAAGAAAAACACTCTTGTCGGGCCTGCCGAGGAGGGCGCAGAGCAATAAACAATGATCCAAAATGTTCAACACAGTTGCAGCTGTAAAACACTTTTTCCGTTCCGTCTGAAGGGCACACGGTGTTCATGGCAGAGCTGGGAGGGACCCCATGGGTCATCGAGTCCAGACCCCTTGTCAAGGAGGCCCCGTGGGGGAACCGAACTCCCAGCCTCGGGCTCCGCAGCCAGAGGCCCAGTCCTACAGCCTAAGAACAGGCCGTGAGAGGTCTTTTTACAATAGCTTTTTAAAAAAAAAGAAATCATGGTGGGCGTGGGCGTTGGAATTGAGAGTGACCCTTAGAAGTCAGTGCTCCAAGGCAGATCCAGGCCAACGTCTGGAATTTGAGCGCCTTGGGTTTAAACGGTTTGACAGAAGCCCCATACCTCTTGGACGTGTCGAGATTGTTTTTGAAGGGGACGGGGGGCAGGATTCAGTGGCAAAGGTTCCTCTGTGTGTGTGTGTGTGTTTGTGAGATCTCAGACAATTTGCAAAAAAAAGGAAAGAGTTACGTGAATTCTGAGGCTTCAGAAAGCCACATTGCTCTTGGTCCGAAAGGGAGCGTCTCCATCTGGAGTGGAGCCCCGTCTGTTATCCGGCGAGCCAGCCGGGCATCGGGGAAATAGAAGCCTTCCTCCGTGGAAGTGTGTGTGTGTGGTGACCGTTCAGACATCCAGGTCCTAATCGCCCCGTTCCTTCTCTTGTCCCTGTTCTTTTTTCTCTTGCCTTCTCTGCAGAGTTTACAGGAAATGAGAATGACACAGAAAAGGCCACCGAGACCCCTGCAGGTTGCTGGTGTTCTTGTGGGGGACTTTTTTTGGGGTGGGGGGCAGGGGGTGGGTGGAACGCTTTTGGGTTTAAAACAAACCAGTCTTTCACTCCTAAGCCATGACATGCCTCATCTTACAGCATGAAACGACAGCATTTTGGTTGCGGCCATGGGAGCTACATAATCACACCGCTCGGCTTGTTTTCCTCCCATCTTCTCTTTTATTTCTTGTACGCTCACCTCTTTTTTCTTTCTGTCCCACCTCCGTTTTGGGGAGCACAACCAACTGTTGTTGTTAGGCAAGCTTTAAAAAAAAAAAGTTGGAGAAGCAGGGAACCCCGTCACTGAACTGAGGAAGAATCAGGTGTTTTAATTGCCGAGAGATCAATAACGAGAGGCAAGAAACGTATTGCATCTCTCATCGTCCTCATGGTTGAAGGGCCATGTCCTCCAAACCAGATTTGGAAGGGCTGAATTTTTGATAGATTTAGTGACGAGGGAAGGGGGAGCCAAGAGCTTGTTGCTGGTATGAGACCCAAGTGTCTGACTGAACATCCGGTCGAACCCTTTCCTAATTATAGATATTTCTGGTTTTGTAGCAGTAGCTTGTCAGGCTTAACGTCTCAATTGGAGGAAGTTAAATGAGAGACTTTTGTTGGATTTTCAGTTGCACCCTGCGTGAAGCACTGCATAGGATGGAAAAAAAGAAGTTTCTAATTACTTAACTACCTGGACAGTGAAGTTGAAAAGTAGTTTTAGGGGACTTGTTAAAAAGTGGGAAGAAGAATTGAATTTCTAAGAAGTCACCCAGTTAAAAAACCATAGCACACGTTAATTTCTGAGCCTTCCTAGATGAAATCTTCATAAATTTGCATATGAAAGCAGTTGTTTTGGGGGGGGAAATAGTTTCACTGGTGGAGAAGACCAACTTAAACCTTAGCTGGATTTTCTTGAGTTGAGAAAAAGGGATCCAGATCATTCCAGCGGCAGGGTCTTTTTCTATCTGGCTGGTGTCTTACGAATATTAAAATGAGAGACGGCTCTTCTCTTTTGAGTCATAATCCATCCCCTTATTTTCTCAATTGTGAAACCAAAGTTTGTCCCAAAGGAATTCTGTAGAGGCTAAACGAGGCAAAACGTAGATCTAGAGTTGTGGGTTTGAGGCCTCCAACTCAGCCCTATGGCTGCAGCCCAGCCCTTCCCTCAGCGGCTCTTAAGAAAACCAGGGGAAATTTGCCGATGGAGGAATAGTCACCCAACAGAAGAGCCCCTGGCATGCAGGCAGGCAGCCGTGGGTCAAGGCTTAGCGTCTCCAGGTAGGGTTGGAAAACTCCGATGATCATCTTCCAGTTGGAAAGCTTGTTGTCCTCCGTACGCGGTTGGACGACAACTTCCCGTGTCCCTTGCTGTGGGCTGTGCTAGCTAGAACTGAGGGGTGTTGCAGCCTGGCAGCATCCGAAGGGCCTCGAGTGGCTGACCTCTTACGTACAAGAGACGTACTGAACCAGCTGGCCCCATGCTCTCTGGTTTGTCGTCAGGCAGCTTCCTGTGCTCTAGTTTGGCTTGACTAAGGCAAGTTGTGTTCCTTTCCCGTCCATAATCAGGAGGTACGTTTTCTGTATGACAGCTGCGAAGTTGGCCTTGGTGTCTTCAGGGAGCCTCCTTTGGAAGGCAGAAACCGTGATCGTGATGAGAAAGTGTAGCCTGGGCGTTGGGACCGAGCCAGGGGTCCTTCTGTCCCCCCCCCCCCCGCCCTCATCTCAAGAGCTGTGTTGCATGAGTGAATTTCTTTTTAAGTTCTCTCTCCCCCCTCCCTCCATTGTGCTTGAACGGTAACTGCAAGGTTAATTCAGAAATGGGCCCGACTAACCTGCATGCCAGTTTTGAAGCGAGGAATGGCTCTAATACCAAAACGGCCACTCCTTCAGGCTCAAGACGGCTCTTCTCCCTTGCCTCTGTTCAAGGTGGTGAGCTTCGCATGGCCCAGTTCTTTCACGGCAACCTGGCCGGTTTAATGATCCGCTCGGGTAAACTGGAGAACAAGAAGGTGATTGACTGCCTTTACACCTGCAAAGAAGGGCTGGATCTACAGGCGGCCGATGGCATCAGCAAAGGCTTGAAGGTAAGTTTGTACGACGACGGAAGGACGTCGGGTCTCCGGGTGCCAGAAAGCCAAGAGGCATTGGATGTTATTTTCTCAACGTCTTCTCAGCCTTTTCACAAAAGGGAGCACACTCTCTGCACATACTACCCAACGGAAGAATCAGGTGTTTAATTGCCGAAAGAGAAATAACAAGGAGATCAGGATTGCATCACTCATGGCCGAAGGGTCGTGTCCCCCTGATCCAAATTTGGAAGAGCTGAATTCTTGATTGTTCGTAGTTTTGCATAGTTTTTTGTAGCTTTTATAATCTTGATATTTTGCAGCAGAGAACAGGAAAGAAGAGAAAAGGAGAGATTAAATTAATTATTCTTGCATTGGTTGAAACGTGAACGGAAGGCTCGTTGACTAGCGACACGAATTTGTCTCTGCCCTAGGTTATAAAATTTGTGCGGGTTTTTTCGGAGCTAGTTACAGGGGCCATCCAGCCCTTACAAAGATCATTTTGATAAATTACTTAACGGCAGAAAGGCTCTTCGCTAGAGAATCAGTGGCACAGAACAAATGGCTCTCACGCCTTGGGAGGCCCGGTCTCTCTCCCCCGACTCCCCTGATCCCGCTTCCTGTGTGGCCGTCTCACCCCTCTTGGCATGATTCCAGATCCACGTGAACCCGAGCCAGTCGGCGTTGACCTTAGAAGGCGACGACATCGACCGGGTCGATAAAGCCATGCAACACATCTCCTACCTGAACTCGCGCCAGTTCCCGACCCCTGGGATCCGTCGGATCAAAATCACCAGCACCGTGAAGTGAGTCCCCCCACAGTGGCTAGCAGCCCGTGTTCCCAAATTTGCATGGTTCTCCCATGGCCGATCCGTCTCTTTAATAAGTCGCCTTTTCGCCTTGGGCCCTTTAGGACGATGATTCCCGACCGTGGGTCACCCTGGTATTCTTGGACTGCCACTCCCAGAAGCCTCCACCGCCAGCTGTGTTACCCGGGGTGCCTGGGAGTTGCAGTCCGAGAACACCTGGGTGACCCAAGGTTGAGAGCCACTGCTTTAGGTGGCTTTTAAATATTTTAAATCAATCAATGCAGCACTGGGCAAAAGTTATATTTTGCACCCCTGAGTAAAAGTTTCGTCGTCTATCTCTTCTCCTTCGCCTTCCTCCACATAGTAGAACTCCAGCACATTACTAAAAGTCATCATGAGTCTGGCTTATCTATTTTGTTTATTTATTTCTTTAATTTGTCTACCACCCACCTGGCTACCAAAGGCCACTTGGTACAGGAAATAAAACAACAGTCAAGAGCGGTAAATTAAAATAAAGTAATGTCAGAGTAATGCAAAAGAATAAACCTACACTAAACGTCATAAATTAGAAATGTTGAAAAGACAGCACGAAAAATAACATTTGATAAAAACAATCTGGATCTCTTGACTTATTTAGAGTGATAGCGTGGGGCTGGTACACCCTGCTGGACTGCTCCCGTCCGGTTGTCTGTGGTCTGTCTCCATGGATTTTAAAAATATATATTATTATTATTTTGAGGGGCATATTGGCCTTTGAGATGGTTTTGCATTTCAGCGTCCAGAAGCCAAACCGTCTTGTGGGGCCAGTCGGTTCTGGCTTCTGGCTTAGCTTGGTGTCTTCCGCAGGGGACTCTGCTGTGCCGCTGTGCAAGAGAGGCAGAGGAGTTGAGTGGTTGGAGCGGGGCTGACGGGCTGACGGTTTGAAAAGAGGGCATCCCTCACAACGAGGGCGATGCTTGGGCTGTGCCGTCCGAAGGCACAAAGCCCCGTCCTTCTTCAGCTTTTCTCCTCTCGCCTTCGGCAGGTGCTCCGGCGACGACGCCTGCCTCTCCATTCCCTTCGTCGACGGGTACGTCATGGTCCTGCAGCCAGAAGAGCCGAAAATCAGCCTCAGCGGCATCAACCACTTCGCCCGCTCGGCGTCGGAGTTCGAGAGTCCCGAGGGGGTTTCCCTCTTCCCCGAACTCCGCATCATCAGTACCATCACGCGGGAGGTGGAGCCGGAGGGGGACGGAGAGGAGGACCCCACAGGTAACGAAATACAGGGTGCGAAACCGGGGGGGGGGGGTGCGCGCACGCGCACAAGAGCTCCTTCTGGCCCAGCGAACTGGGATTCGAGGTGATGCGGAGACTGGGTAGAGGAGGCGGAACGTGGAAAGATCCCAACAGAAGTGCCGAAGACCCTTGTTTTCAGCTGAAGCCGCCTGGGGATTTGGGGGCCTCTGGATGCCTCCCCACTTCACTAAAAAAAATATTTCAGCCTCAGAGGGGAGAATTGTGCCCCCAGAAGCCCCCAGAGCCACACCGAATGCTATTTACAGCCCCATCATTGAGGCCTTCAGTCTCACCCACCTCCACCGCTGGGATGGGATTGTCCAGTCCTTTGAGTTTGGACAAAGGAACAAGAATCCCTGGTGGGTGTTTGTGGGAAATGGGGCAGAGGTTGGCTCCTGGACCCCTGCAGGTGCCAACTCCTAATTTAAAGGTTCTAGTCCTCAGTTAAAACCCTCAGGGTAATGGGGAGAATTGCGTCTCTTTGCATCACCTTTCATTCCCTGCCCTCCTGATCTGTTTCGCCTCTCCCCTTCCGGCAGTCCAAGAATCCTTGGTGTCCGAGGAGATCATGCACAACCTGGATACCTGCGAGGTCACCGTGGTGGGAGAGGAGCTCAACCAGGAGCAGGAGAGCCTGGAGGTTGACATGGCGCGGTTGCAGCAGAAGGGGATGGAGATGAGCAGCTCCAACCTGGGCATGATCATGACGGGTAAGGCCCTCCCTGCCTGCCTGCTTGGCGTGTCGGGAATCGCAGCGCTGCGTCAGCAAAATTAAGAGCTGAGCCATCCTGGGAGGCTGGTGAAGCGTGTTTCCGCGTACCATCAGGGTGATAAGAGGTTTTTCCTGGGCCAGCGAGCATGTACGAGGCCAAAGAATAAGCTGTTCCGTTGAAAACGTGCCTCGCAGAGAAGGCATTGATAGGGCTCTTAGCCGTCTGTTTCCTGCGTCTTGTTGGTATCTGCATCAGAGCAAGCATGCAGCACTGTTGGGTATGTTCGGAGCTGTACAGTGATTAGGCAAAACGTCAAGCAGCCCAGCAATGGAGCATACTTTGCTGGCGTAAACCTTTCTGTTTCGTTCAGCCTCAGCAATAGAAAGCGGAGGACGCAAGTCCGCAGAGTCAACGGGAGGCGTTTACTGTTTCAGTAACCTCTGTGATATTCCGTATTGGCTCCTTGAATTTGGGAGACAACACAGATCTGTAACGGTTAAATTTAACTTGAAACTGAAAAGGCATCAAGACAAGTTTATCTGTCTTATTTGCTTGCTTGCTTTATTGGGGGGGGGGGGTTTAATATGATGGATGCCCACAAAATGCCCCAGGTGTACCATCTCTGTTTCTCCTCTCTTCCCCCCCCCCCAGGGGTCGACACCATGGCCAGCTATGAGGAGGTTCTGCACCTGATCCGTTACCGGAACTGGCACGCGATCGCTCTGTTTGACCGCAAATTCAAACTGGTCTGTTCGGAGCTCAATGGGCGTTACGTCAGCAACGAGTTCAAAGTGGAGGTGCGTGAGCAAAGTTTTTTTATTTTTAGAGAGCTTCAAAGGACTGTTAAGAGTACCCCAAGGAAGCGGGGCCAGGAACAGAAGAATCCAGTCAGTAATCAATGGGGCCCTATATTGTCAACTCTGACCAGCAGCAGCTCACTAAAGTTATGGGGCAAAAAATGTCTCTCAGTACTTGGCGCCTGAGATTCCAGGCAGCTGAAATGGAAATTTTTGCATTTATTAACAGTAGGGCTCCTGTATCCATGGGGGATCAATTCCAACTGCCCCAGTGGATGCTGAAAAACATGGATAATGGCAAACACTATTTTAATAGCAAACACTGGACACAGCATGGTCTCTGGCTCCTTCTAGTGGCCAGTTCTGGCAAATTCACCTTTAGAAATGTGTGTTTCTAAGATTTTAATTTTTAATATTTTCAGACCGTGGACAAGTGAATCGGTGGATAGTAATCCTGTGGATAAGGGGGTCCTACTGTATTATTTGTTACACTTACATGCCACCTTTCCTCCAGAGTAGCTTAGCAGTGATATATATATATTGGCGTGGACCAGAACCTGGGTCCCAACACTGACGGTGACCCCATACCGCTTTGTAATCTCCATGGGTGCCTGAGAAGCCCAAGTAAGCAGTTCTTGACTCTAGTTGTCTGTGAAGAGCTGGAGCCGAGGCCTTTCGTGGAGGTGATTTTGAGGACCCCCGATCGGAGGCGCAGGCGCTCTGACCCGCAGCCCTGCGCGTATGCGAGAATCATGAGGTTGTGTTCGCTTGGCGGCCGATTTCCGTCTCCTCCCGGGCGCAAGTCTTACGACTAAGGGAGAAGAAGGTCCAGCCTCTGAATGCGAGCGGCTAAGAAACTTTTGCTGTGACTCTTTTAACGTCCTTTCTGGCAGCCCACTCGAACCTCCGTGGTAAAGGGAAATGCCCCCTTAGCGCAGCCTTTCCCAGTCCGTTCCTGGAATAGATATGTTGGGCTGCAACACCCATCGTCCCCAGCCTGGTCAGCCTTTGTTTGCAACATATCTGAAATGGCTAGGCAGTACCCAGCAGTCAAATTGGATCTTACGGTCTCGACTTGAGCGAGAAGATCCGTAAAGGCTTGGTGCTTGTTGTTCAAGGAAAGGATATTGTTTTCACTGAAGGCGCAGAGCTTATTTTTTAACCCTTGTTTTTTTTTCCCCTTCCGCTCTTCCTCATCTCTCTCTCTCTCTCTCTTCCTCCCGCCTTTCGCCCGAAACGTCTGCTTCTCAGGTGAACGTGATCCACACCGCCAGCCCCATGGACCACGCCAGCCACATGGCTGCGCAGCAACCCCAGTTTGTCCAGCCGGTCCACCATTCCTTTGTGGACCTCTCCGGCCACAACCTCGCCAACCCTCACCCGGGGTTTTCAGGTAAGGGTTTCTCCTCTCTTGACCCACACGAGGTCCCCGGGTCTCCTTTCCCCGTTCGTCCATTCGGGAGAGACCCATGGATGGCTCACGATGGGTGTTTCCAGGGTCCTGCCTCCGAAGAGGGCGGGCCGAGACATTCCGTGAATGGTGCCTGAGCAACCCTTGATGGCGGGAAAGAGGAGGGGGGGGGAATTCACGTCCCTTGATCTGGGGCCTTTGTAAGCCAGGGCCCTTTAATAGGAAGGGAAGGAAAGGAGTCCACGTCTCCTCAAGCTGCAAGGAAGAGTGAAGGATTCCCAAACCTGAAGGATATTTGGCAGGGACGCTTTGGGTCCGAGTCCCAGATTCGAGTCTCCGGTACCAAGTCCTGAGTCCCGAGGCCCTATTAAAAACAGGATTTCTTCTCCAGAAAAAAGGGAGGGTGGATGGGTTCCAAGTGGAGTCTGAGTCATTGGGGGGGAAGAAAAAAAAATCCAAGTCGAGTCTCTGGTGCGACTTAGGTCCGACTTGACACAACTCGAGTCGCCATCCGTGATATCTGGGCTGCTGATTCGAAGGGCTCTGCCCTCCTTGCCTGCTTGTCCTCTGCTTCTCTCTCTCTCTCTCTCTCTCTCTCTCTCTCCCCTCGCCTATGGGTCTTGAGTTTTGAAGCAAAGCTGGGAGGATTCTTTGCCAACATCTGGAGGCTGCCTGGAATGAGCCTCTATCCCAGGAGAGGGCCTCCCGTGTTTTCCTCTTTCTCGATGCAGCCCAGTTTCTGGTGGATGAATGTCCTCCTCTTGAGTTTGTGGGCAAATGGGAGCTGAACAGAACGGGGGGGGGGGGGGGGCTTGCCTCTGCCGTGGTCTCTCCCACCAGTTCTGTTCCCAGCCCCTTGGAATCACCAAAATAACCGCGCCCATCTTGCCCGCCGTTTCCCCCCCCCCCCTTGTCATCTCCCTTTCCAGTGGTTCCCAGTACCGCCACGGTCGTCATTGTGGTTTGCGTCAGCTTCCTGGTTTTCATGATCATCCTGGGAGTGTTCCGGATCCGAGCCGCCCACCAGAGAACCGTGCGGGACCAGGATTCCGGGAAGGAGAACGAGATGGACTGGGATGATTCCGCGTTGACCATCACGGTGAACCCGATGGAGGTAAGACTTCTGTGTTTCTCATCAAACTGCAGGAACAACATAGAGATGTGGCTTGTAAGACGTCAGAAAATCCCACGGGGGGGGGGGGCAGGTGATCCCTCCTAGTGGGTTGGTTCGGCACTTAGGTGCCAACCCACCTCTTTAAGACGCGGAGCCCTGGGTTGCTTTGAACAAGAAACGTGGGGGTGGGGGAAGGGATTTCCACGGGTGTGTGTGTGTGTGTCTGTGTGCAAAGCTGCTCACCTTCTCTGCTTGAACAGACGTATGAAGACCAACACAGCAGCGAGGAAGAGGAGGAGGAAGAGGAGGAAAGCGAAGAGGGCGAGGAGGAAGACGACATCACCAGCGCGGAGTCCGAAAGCAGCGAGGAAGAGGAGGGTGAGCAGGAGGAAGACCAACAGAACGTTAACCGGCAGCAGCAGTTGGAGTGGGACGACTCGACGCTCACCTATTGATTCTCGCCCTTCCTGCCCTTCTCCGGTTCCCTTTGGGGTTGTTTTCTGTTCCGGGAGAGTCCACCGATTGCCACTCCATCGCTCCTGAGGACCCCTGGCGCGAGGAGGTCACTCCGGCTGGTAGAGCCAGCCAACAAAAACAACAACAACAACACACAAACACACCCACCGGCATCCACCCTCCGTCCCAATGTGTCTCTGTCTTCTCCTTCCCTGGCTGGCCCCCTGGCGTGCACACACACACACACACTACACACCAACAGAAGCCGTGACCTCTTAGAACCCTATCAACCACCTCTTCTCCCTCCCTCTTCTTGCAGTGACTGGATAGCTTTTACTTACGATTATTGTTGTTCTCGTTATTATTTACTTTGCAAAGGAATGGCCTTGTCTTCTCTCCTGGTGTCATCTCATTTAAGGAACACGACAGCTCCGTAGGTGGCACACAAGCTCGAATTTTTAAATCTGATTTTAATGATCGTTTTGGGGGGGGGGGGCGGGGTTGGCCCGGTGCTACGCTTGGTTCCTCATCCTACTTTTCCCAGGGGGAAAAAAAAAAGTAATCATGAATGCCAAAATCATTCAGTGACAAAGGGTTGACTCCTTTAACTCGCTTTGTTTCCTCCGTTCTGGGGGTGTGGTTTGTGGCTCATTTCATATCCCATGACCCTTTTAAAAAAAATATTGATTCTTTTCTCTCCTTTCAGACTCTAGGTGCATGTGTAAAGTGGCAGAACGAGGTTACTATGTAGAAGATTAACAAACTTTTTAATATTTTGTAAATATATTGGGATTCTGTAATTATGTCACTTGTGGTAGTGAAAAAACCGGGGGACGGGGTTCGGGTGGGAAGGGATAAACCATGCTAAGGTTTAAAAAAAAAATCATGGAGCATGATGTAGTGATAAGGTTATATTTTTTCCCCCTTCTTCCTTTCAAAACACCTGCCGCCAGAAGCATGGGACAAGTTTAATTTAGCGTAGAGCCGTTAACGCTGATCCGGTGACACGGCGGTCATCTTTTTTTTTACTCCGGCCCAACCTCTGTGGACAGCTTTTCGTCTTTTTTTAAAAAAATTAATTTTTCTTTCATAGTGAAAAAGGAAAAAGAAAACGATTTAACTGCAAGACTCTCTTTGGGCTTGACCGCCGGGCCTTGGGCTTCAAGGCTGGGCTTCGTTGGCTTTGGCGAGGGGTGGCCGAGTGGCTCGGACACACACTCTGTACCTTTGTTGTGGTTTGTGGAAATGGAGGAGCCCCGGGGGCGGGGGCGGGGGGGGGGGCCTTGAGGCCGGGCAGCTGCTGATCTTAAACCTCCTGCTCAGATCGGGCCACTTCGCTGACTGTAATGGGACCGAATATGGTCCAGAAGCCCCCAGGGGTCCACGACTTCTGGTCCGAGACAGGCGAACGAGGGATAGCCATCGTTGGGGCGCGCTGCCTCGCCGGCATCATTCCTTCTCAAACACGACCATGCGTTTTTGTTGCAGCTGCTTGTACAGTAACTCGGGAGTTGGGTCTCTGAAGGGTGGGCATGGGGGGCCCCCTGTCTTTGTTTACACTTAAGGTGCGTAATTTACTTCTTCGGTTTTCAATTATTCCTGCTGACCTCGTGGGTCTGTTGCATTTTCTTCAAGCTACCAGGTTTAGGGATGGGGTTTAGATGGGGGGCGGCGGGGGCGGGAAGGGACAGCCTGTAAATCGCGCTTCATCTGGGCTTTGGAGGGGCCACGGAGGTTTTTCCCTGAAGGCGAGGAAAAGCAAGTCGTGACCCCTGGGGGAGACGGTGGTGGTGAGTTGCCGAGGCTTTTCAAGGGCCGGGAGGTTCTCTTCCCCCCCCCCCCTTTCCGTTTTAACGTTTCCTTTGAGAGTGCTTGGCCTCTCCTGTTTCTGCTTTTCCAGCCGCCTCTACCAGGGTCCTCTAGGGTGGGAGGTCTCAAGCTACGGCTTTGTCCGCAGGGTTGCTAACTCAGCTCTGCTAAGCCTTTGGGCTGGCATCGCCCTAACCCTGCCAGCTGGCTCTCGGGTGAGTCCGAATGAGAGATCTGGAAGGGAGAAAGGCCGGCTGCTGGAACGTTGTTTGTAGGGGGTCAGGACATAAGGAATGGGGAGGAAGAGGGGCCCAGAGCTTGGCAACGCTGCGGTGGAACACAAGCGCTATGTCCAGAAACTCTCCAAGCGTTCTGATCTCTAGCCGCCATTGTTTCCTGCATCTGGAACCCGTGTTTTCCAACCTGAGGTCCCCAGATGTTTTAGGACCACAACTCCCAGAAATCCTGGCCAGCAAAGCGAGTGGGGAAGGCTTTTGGGAGTGGCAGTCCAAGAACACCCGGGGACCCAAGGTTGGGAAACCACTGCCTTAGAAGGTCAAGGCAGACCGTGTTCATCTTAGCCGTGGCCCAGGGCGGTTTGTTGGCTCCTTAACCTTTGACCCTCCTTGTCGATTTCCATTCCCAGAATCCCCCCCCTTCAGCCTTACTGGCTGGGCCTTCTGGGTGTTGGAAGTCCAGAACGTGAGCTGGGCCAGAGGTTAAGAACCACCGTTTTCGTAGATGCTTCCTTTCTCCAGTAGAAAGCCTTTTCCCCCCGCCTTCTTGACCTCCTCATACAAATGCTCTAGCAACTGAGTTTTTCTCTTGTTTTAATTTCCTCGAAAGCTGGTCTCTAGAGTGCCTTTTACCATAGGATGGTTCTGGAAGCAAAGGGACATTGACCCCCCTCCTAAATCAGCTAATCGGGATCACCACCACCATCATGTTTATAACAGTAAAATCGCAGATTTCCAAAACAGGCAAGGAAAGCTGTTCTGAATAATTTTACGTGATAACGGCTAGTTTTAAGTTTAAAAGAAACACACACAGACCCTGGGAATATGTTTAACTTGTTTCCACGTTTTCCTGTTTTACTGTCCCTGTGTAGAATATTCTAACCCAACCTCCTTTTTCCATGATACCATCACTGTACCAACTGTATTTTAGAGACTGTAAACTTTTATCATGTGTCTCTCTCTCTCTCTTTCTCTCTCTCTTAAATGCTAATGCTGACGGTTGTGAACTTTTTTTTTCCTGATGCAGTTTGTAGCCATCATGGGTCTAACATTTCAGATGTGTATATTGTTAAATAGGTCAAGTTTGGGAAAACCTGAGCTACAATAAATTTCTGGATCTAAAAAAAAAACGAAAGAAGTTCTACTCTTTTCTCTGAAGCTTTGCTGAGCCTGTATAGAAATAGAGCATTTCTCGTTACCCTCACTTCTGTGATTAGGTATTTGTGACTACAGTTCTCGTTACCAGCCGAGGAAGTCACACGCACCAATTCCTCACAAATCAGAAGGAAAATGCACTGCCTCCAAGGACCTCTGATTGAAGTTATCCCGTCCACCCTTCCCAGAACAATTTCGTGCCATTAGATTGAATTCTGTATCCATCCAAATATATAGAAATTCTGTTTTGAAAAGATGGCCTATGTGTGCAAAGGTATTGCTTGAGCATGGTTTTTAAATCAACGTAGAATCACGGTGCACCATCAAATCTGGCGTCTAAGGCCCGTCATCAGCAATCCTTTGGTAATTTCCGTCGTGGGTAAATTTTTTGCTCGGGGTTCTCTAGACACTGGAAACAATTCAACAGGACATACCCATTTATATAGCCATTTGCTCACACCCATCCCTCTCTGGGTTGGATCCAGAATTAATCAGACTTCACCTTCCCTTATTAAGTTTAAAAAGTTTTCCCCGTTTGCCCGGATAAGAACACACCTGTATCTTTCTTGCAGGTGCCTGTCAGACGGTAACGGGTGTGTGTGTGTCTTAATATGCGCATGCACATGACACCAAGCAACGCTACACACACAGCTTTTTGCAGGAAATGTCAGCTGGTTTATCTGGCCACAACCCTGTTGTTCCACTTCCACAGGCTTTGGAGAAGTTACTTTGCTAAAAAATAAGACTTGAACGCGATGACCAAATATATCTATATTTGCACCTCCAACAAACACTTTAAATTGTTATGTAAACATTTGTAAATGGAATTCTTTGGCTTAAACAGTACAGTGTCAGCTTATGTCTAGTACCTCAGTTCAATGCCACTTTCACAGATCTTGGCAAAATATTTACATTAAAACAAACAAACTGACCATACTTCTGTGTGACTGTTTTGGGCTGCACTCTTTTTTGTAAAGCACTAATTGCAGCTCCCAAGTGAGGCTGTTGTGATCTTGGCCTATCTGATAACACGAAAAGACAGCTACTTCTGATAATCTGTATCTCCCCTCCTGGCATGTCCAGAAATCTGGCTAAAACTTCGACATCTGTCCCGTTTTACCTTTTGACTGTTTCGTGCTATGAACCTTAAAAAAAAATCTGTCCAGCCTTTAAGTGGCCACTAAAACATTGTCAACTGGAAACGGCCCCCCCACTGCGACCTGGCTGAGCAAATTCAAGTTACGCAGTTTTAATGAAAGACAATAAAAGCTTTATGGATGTTTGTGTTTACAGACTCTCCCCTGAACAGGCAGGAACAACTTCGGGGGAATTCTGACGCTACAAAAATGCAGCATAAAAGCATCCAGAGAAGAGAGTCCAGGAGGTAGTTTTAAAGAGGAAAGGTGTCTACTTTTCAAACGGCAATCAATGTGTGCTGGCATTCCTAATCTCTTGGGGACTACCTTGCCCATCTGGAGCTCATGGGGGTTGTCGTTTAGCACAACTGGCGGATCTCAGCTTTTAAGACTTGTTTGGTTCCAGGTCTCAGTAGCTATGGGCAATGTGGTTTGTCTGCTTTTTGACCGATGTCCGAGTGACAACCACAAGTCATAACGATGAACTCACACAGTATCTGTATCATTTCTGGCTAATTTTAGAAAGAAATATGAAAGAAGAACACAAGTACCATTACAAATCCTCCTTTTTCTGTCCTTTAAAGCAGCGGTCCCCAACCTTTTTGGGACCGCGGACCGGCTGAACCTCTGAGGAAGGTGGGGGAGTGCTCACGCCGGCGCTGGCACGCGCATGCGTGTGCAAAGCAGCTGTGGGGAGGGGGGAGGGAAGTCTGTCTCCGTGGCCCGGTCCGGCTCAGGCCATGGACCGGCACCGGGCCGCGGACCGGGGGTTGACGACCTCTGCTTTAAAGAGACCAGCTCTTTTTTCAGGCCTGGAGGTTTTCAACACGACCAGCAAACAAACGTCAAACACATCCACTCTATCGCTATAAAACATTTCACATACACACCGCAGAAAGTCATTCTTCAAAAGCAGGCTGCTGCAGACAAAGGGCGAACCAACTGTTCTGTTAGCTCTCTTCCTGCGTAGGTAGCCAGGCCAAGGGCCGATCGTGTCCCGAACTCGTAGCTCCAAGCAAAAAGACATTCCAGGGCATCTTATCGGAACACTATCATCTGCAGTAGGGTGGACGTTACTGGTTGCCTCCTGGCAGAGGAGAAGTCCCAACCTGGCCGCTTCAGGCTAACAGGCAAAAAGAGAGAGGTAAACCTGTCTTCAAACCATCCCTCTGCAGGAGAAAGGGCTCAGCTACTGCCGATTGTCTTTGGAAACATTGTGGGCCAGCCAGTTCACTTTGGTTTTCCAGCTTTCCCGCAAGGCTTCGTTAAACTTGAGCTGGAATTGTTTCCTGGCCTCTTCATCGGTCTTCCCTAAGGCCAGCGAGTCCTAAAGGAAGGGAGGTGGTGGAAGGCTTAAGTTAGAGAAAAGGAAGACACAGGTGTGCCTTGTCTAGAGAGGTATAGGTTTGTGGATGCATGCATTGAGTATAGGGGTTGAAAGCTCGCGAATTCAGCCCCGGCACCTATGGAGACAATGGTGTCACGTATTTGCCCCCATAGTTTGAAGAGCTGTAATTTAATCGGTGCAGGTATTAATGCTGCTCTTGGGTGGGTGGGTGCATGTGTGATTATGATTCTTTGTTCCAAGTTCTTCCAAGTTCTGTACCGCTTCTTAAATTTTATGATATCTTGAAACAGTGTAGAAAGGCTTTCTAAGGTTTGAACTGCTTCCAAAAACGTGAAGATGCCAACCTTACAATACAGCATATTAAATCCTCAGTTAAAACCCTCCAGAGCTCAGATATTTTAAATCAGAAGCTCAAGACCAAAGAGATATGAACCTACACATATGTAAATGCCTGCGTAGGCAAGTAACTGTCCACAGTTGGCATTTTTCGTCCCCATTTTTTTCTCTCTCTCTCTCTCTCTGTTTCTCACCTTAAGGTACTGGATGTCTTTGGAACAGCTCAGTTCAGGAAGTCCAGCTGCTTTCATTAGTGCAAAAAGGTGCAGGAAGAGGAGCCCGTGGCATCGCAGGATCATGTAGGCTGTTTCGCAGTACCCTCGGAATCTGTGGAAGAGGAGAGCAAGCGTCAAAAGGGCAGTGCCACGAAACGCCGCTGGGAAATGTAGCGCCGTCCCTCGCCCAAACTCGGCGAAAGAAGGACTCGAGAGCCGAATGCTTACCGTTCAAACTTCTCGCTGTTGTTTGTTTTCCCTTGCTGGATCACGTGAACAAAATCATACGTCAAGATGAAAGGGACCCGCTCACGGTTGATTCCAAATTTCGTCTTGAAGTTTCCCAGAAAGTGGCCAAAATCAATGTGGAACAGCTAAAAAGCAACATTAGGAGGGGGTTGAGGTTGGATAACGCGTAAATCGCTTAAGAGTCATTTCTGCTTCTGCCCAGATCTCGTTTTCCCTTGTGCCACCTTCTTTAAAAATGGCCAGGAAAAATAAGAAAGCCTCTTACAAGGTAGCATTTCTGCTGGGTTTTTATGTTTTAAAAATAAAGCAATGCGTTCTGCCAAATCTTTGTAAACTACACAAAGATCTAGGTCGTTCTGCATAATTGTTTCTGCTTTTAAAAAAAGGCTATTTGATCTTTTTCATTCTATATCTGATCATCCTTGAGGAACAGCCAGAAGACTGGCAGATGCCAAATCCATGCAAACTTTATATCTCCTGTCTGTTTCCAAGTACAGTTCAAACTTAAAACGCAGTGCAATGTGGTGTTTCATGGGCAAGTTGTAGTCGCCAGGAGGGGAAGGTTTGGCTGAAGGGAATGGCCATCCCATAACCTCTGGAAGGCCACACCTTCATAGGGTGGGTTCTGAGGTTAAACACACAGTGGTGTCACTCTCACAAAGGCACTCCAGGTTGTCCTTGGCCCCGATCCCTCGGTACCTGGCCATTCTCCCGGATCATGATGTTGTCACTGTGACGGTCGCCGATCCCCAGCACGTACGTGGCCACACAGTATCCGGCACAGGAGAGCGTGAATTCCTCAATGGCTCGGTCAAGAGCCTCGCTACGAAAGACAGGGAGAAAGGCGCGGAATAAATCTGCACCCCATTTAAACTCCTCTGAAGACCACATGGTAGGAATCAGCTAGGGAGGGGCCTGCTCCGTGGTGGCCCCTTCCAGCACAGTCACCTTTGCTGAGACCGCAAAACGGTAGACCCACGGGGAAGGAGGATAAGCCACAGAAAAGCCTACAAGCCGTCTGAGAACCTACCCAGGGTTCTTGGATTTTAGCCAGTTCAAAAGAGCATCCTTGTTGAAGGCGGCGGTGGCTGCCATATTGCTTTTGTTGAGTTGGATGTTGGCGATGGTGTCCGAGTTCATGACCACCTCGATCAGCCCCGTCTTGTCTCCCGTGGAAAGGCAGCCATAAGGGGTCATTCTGTGGAAGAAAGAGAGGTGGATGGGACCACCGAGGCTCGTTAAAGAAGGTGGGTGGCCCCAAGGAGCCAAAGTCAGAGGTATGGTTCAAGACGGGATAGGGAATCAAGATCTGAAGGAGCAAACGGGGCTCAGAGGAAGGTGGATGAATGCATTTTATTTTCGTTTTACTTTGCATGTATTGTACACCGCTCAGAGAAACCGGGTCACTGGGGAGCCTCAAGATAGGTTCAGTTAAAATGAGATAAAATAACATAAATTAAAATTTAAAATAAAGGCAAGTCACGGGCCAAGATCCAAGGGAGAAAATCGAAAGAAACCGAGCAGGAAGCTAAAGGAGCCTTATTCTGCAAGAGGCAATCGGTTCAAAAGACGAGGGTTACGCCTTTATAGGGCCTGCTGAAGAGGGATTGGCTGCCCGTGTCAGGTGACGGAATGCTCAGACACCTGCCTGGGAGTGCTCTGTTCTACCACTCCCCTCCCCCCCCCCCCCCCGTAAAAATTCACAAGCCGGTTGTGAGAGGATAGGATTATTTATGCTAATTTGAGCTCGTTGGACATGGGTGTTTGGGGAAAATCACTGGGAACCAAACGAAGAAGAAGTGTTTAATGTTAAATTGATCCTCTCCTGGACCCAGGGGCCAAAGCTTTCCCACCTCTCTTCGGGGCAGGTTCCTCAAACTGGCGCCTAGTTCCCGACCCGTCATAAGACGACCAACCCACCTCAAGTCTAGGCCTTCTTTCTTCCACAATATATCCATGAGCTGGATCATTTGCAAGGTCAACATATCCTGACGAAGGTCTGTAACGATAATGAAAGACAAGCCCATTTCACCCTTTATTTATGCATCTCATCGTTTCTCCCCAACTCCGCTTTTCTCTGTCTGATCAGACACAATGCCATTAAGACGGCAACTTTTGCCTTGGCCTGGTTTTTTGGCAAGTCCACACACGGAGGCGCTCGCTTCACATATTTGGGTACTGAGGTGTCCGCTGACTCACTGCGTAGAAAAAGCTGATTTTGCAGGTCTGAATGCCCTCTTAGGAAAGTCCGTGTGGCGTGGGGAGCGTGAACAAAGAAACCACGTGTTTCCTTTTGCCCCTTTTAAAACAGGTATTAGTCCCACAGATAGATTTAATTGATTAATCAACTTTAAAAGTCATTGGGTTGCAGTTGGATGTAGTTACGACGAATTAAACCCACCAGCCAGCGAGTGCCAGGTGGGGTCTGAAACAGCCACGCTCATGAAATCCACACGAAGACCAGAAAGGCTGGCCTGTGAACCTCTGGCCAAAATGACGGGGGAAATTTCTCCGTTTCTTTCCCCAAAGCTCTCTGCCATGCCCAGCTTGTGGAAGAGTTCTGTGGGACCCAAAAGCTTGCCGGTTTGCGACAGTTCAGTAATCCAACAAGGATATCGCCCATCATTATTTGTGGACTTTTGCATGATATCCGCACGACCTTTTTCCTTCATGTGTTTTTTTAAAAAACGGTTAACACCTTCCTTCGAAATTCTGCTCAAAACCGGCTGGCTTTCCTCCAGGGATGGCTTTCGAAGGCTGCCCACCGAACACCTGCACCCTGCACACGGAAGCCATGCCAAGGTGCACAAAACTTTTCTTAAAGCAAAGCGGCCATAATGGGGGGGAGAAAAATAAATGAGAACAGATCGTGACTTTTCCAGCTATACAGGGACCGCGTGAGGCACTCGGCCCCAAACGAGGGGTTCAGACCAAGCCCCCCACACACACCGGAGGGGGAGGGAGACGCTTCCCGCCAGGACCCTACTTACCGTCTCCGTTCTTGAAGATGACACCCACAGTGCTTCCCCCCATCTCCTCGTTATTAAAAACGATCCACAGGGGCTTCATCTTTGAGTCCATGAAAGTGCAAAGGTCCACACTGGAAGTCAAACACAAACACCGGTCTTTTTTTAAATTTTAAAGTAAGAGGGTCTCAGCCCATCCAGAAACACAGGCGGCGGCTTGCACATGAACCACAATGCAAATAAAGGGTTTTTTTCCCCTCAAACAATAAAATACTGGGAGTCAGAATATTGAGCCACGAAAACCAGCATCCTCTACCTCAGGATTACAAAGCACAGCAGGACATCGGTATCCATAGGGGATCGGGTTCCCCTCCCACCCACCCCCCGCGGATACTGAAGAATACAGACCTATCAAATGCTATACGTGGTGTCTGGCTTGCTCTAGTGGCCAGTTTTGGTAAATAAACTCTGGATATACATGTAAATACATATTTCTGTGGGGGGTTATTTAGTATTTTCAGGCAGTGGATAAATGAATCAGTGGATACTGATCCCGCAGATAGGGGGGGTCCTACTGTTTTTGGTGGAGGGGTAACAGATTAACACACTCCATCAGATGGATTATGTTGAGAAGCACCCAGAAGCAGGCAAAAAAGGCAGGGATTCCCTTTCATGTGGTGCTCACCCTCCAACCTGTTGTCCCATTGATCAAGCGATGTTTCTCTGCGCCCCCCCCCCCCCCCGTAGGATTCACAAAGCAGGAGTTTGAAGAAGGAGGGAGTTTGAAGAAGGAGGGAGGGAGGGAGCCTGTAGCCAAGAGGGCAACCTCAGTGGCTTGCATTTGGCCGGCCAGTCACGCAACTCCCCTTTGCCGGCATCGGTTAGCAAGCCGTGGCTTCCCAAATTGCAGAAGGGGGCAGCACGTTTCAAAGCCTCAGGACCCTCCCAAAACCACCAGCAACGGCTCTGCCAGAAACAGGGAAGCATCCACCACCACCACCATCATCCCCACCTCCCGGGTGCAAGGCAGCCCCCCCCCCTCACCTCACTTTGGCCAGAATGACGCTGGGGTTCAAGGGAGACTGGAGGTTGGAGAGGGCTTCGAGGTAGGTCTCTTGGCGCATGCAGGTGTGCATAAACTCCTTGGTTTGAGGCTTGGCATTCTTCTGGGCGCTGGCTTTGATGATGTCGCTCAAGGCTTTCATCTTGTTGAGGGCTTCGATCTGAAATCCACAGCAGATGGGAAATTCGGTGAATTGGCGCACACACACACACACGTAAGCATGGAGAAAGTAGGGTGGGATCCATGGAAAACACTCTCCAGTGTGAGGTGGAGACACCAGGTGTGAGAACAATTGGGCGGTTAGAAAGGAGAGAGCCTCCACAGCTCATGGCAGTGTACCTTAGGGTCTAATTATTAAGAGGCTGGGAGCTTGGAATCTGCCTCGTTACAGCCCCAAACCAGGCCTTACCTGTTTCATCAGCGCTTTCATGTGGTGGATGCTGCCTCGGCAATAAGCTTCCAGGATCAAACCAAACTTTACAGCGACAGAAGGCACATGCATTTCTGATCTTCAAGACGTGGGTCAAGGAGAGAAGGAAATTTGGGGGAAAAAATGAGCCTTAAGGAGAAGGCTAGATCAACTTTTCCTTGTTTGGGGGAAAGCTGGCAGCCAAAAAATGGCCATCGGTTTAGGGGCAAAGTAAATGGGGAGTTAGAATGCATTACTTCCTGTTTTGTTTGGGGAGGAAAAAAATAAAATACAATTCCAGGGAGAGCAGTTTTGATCAGAGTTGTGGTTAAACCCCAGCCTCCTATGCGCTGTGGGTTGGAGGATCCCCTCTTGCTATTAACAGGTATAAATGGACAAAGAAAAAGGAAGCCATTTCTTTATCGCTATGTCTACTTTGGCTTTTAAACGGCTTTAAAATGGAATGAACACAGCCTGCTCATAGCTATTACGATCATTCCCAGACATTATGGGACTTCCGCTCCACCTTGCAGTCCATGGCAGTGTACCTTAGGACCTAAGAGGATGAACAAGACAGGCGGATGGACAGTTTGTTGTCTTCTCTTTAGGGAGACGCAATTCCCAAGCTTTGTCTGCGAGGGCGAGGAACCATTGGAAGGGATTGAAACTCTGCACGTGTTTTAATTGGGGGCCAAGAAGGGACAGCCTCGTTGCCCCGGAAGCTTTTCTCTTACCTGAGGTGCCAGAAAAGGAAGTGGCCTATTTTGCGATTCGACAAGGCCCGGTCCAAGAGGAACCTGGTCAAGTCACAGTCGAAATACGATTCGTATTTCAGCACCTGGACCAACTGCAGGAGGTACTGGAACAGCTCAGCATCTCTGCGGCAGGAGAATAAAGAAGGCCCGTGAGCCGATGGCAGGAGGAACTGGTTTTAGCCAAACCCCCGCCCCCCCCCGAGACTGGGGATAATGGGAGCTGTTGTTTAACTGAATAATATATCTTTTTTAAAAAATACCTATTAAATCATTTTATCTGTATTAGAGCTTCCCCACCCCTCAATCAACCACGATCTAAGGAGCTTAGAATTGTGTACAATTGTGGGTTGGTTGGTTTTTTAATTACGTGGCCTTGTCTGATGCTACCCTTTCCTTCCGTAAGCTCAATAGCTCTTTGCTCCACTTTTATCATCACAGCAACCCTGCGACGTAGCTTGGAGGAAGAAAAGAGTAGGTCTGGCTGAAGGTCGCCCACTGACTTCACAGCCTAGTGAGGACTTGAACCCAGATCTCTCTCACCTCTCCAGTCAATGCTCTATAACCCCCTGTGTGACACCCCCTCGTCATCTCCCCTACCGCCTGCCCGATTGGGCCCACTCAAAACACTCGCCGCATTTTACTCACGTCAGCTTTTTCAGCGAGTTGACTGTAAAGGAACCCACATAGCGGTCAGGGAAGCTGAAATCTAGCAGCTCAAGGGCACTGAGAACCGGCAGCTCAGGCCACGATTGCAGCAAGTGAATCATCTATAAACAAAGGGATGAGAATTTGCCTGAACTGGAAGCATCTTACTGGTTGGGCGTCTGCCGTTCTTGATTTCTACCTACAGAAGCCTCCCTTTGTATACTCTGCAGTTTGGCACCTTTGCAGGATTTGTTGAAAGCTAGGTTTCTAGTCCTCATGATGCACTGACCCCGCTTAGACACCTATGGACTAGCTCCAGAGGTTCCAACCAAGACCTCTCTCACCTGAGCAACGTCTTCGTGTTTATTCCACTTGGTAACCACCAGCAGCTTTGCCAGCGCGCCCGGGTAACGGTCTCTGACCTGTTGCCTCATCTTCCACATGAGATCCTTCTCATGCTCATACAGCTCGGTATGGGATCTGCGTTCCAGGATCTCCCGCAGCTGTTGCATCTGCGCAGGAGGGTAAGTAAGCACAGTTCCCATGAACAAGACAAACAAACAAACAAAAACAGGTTCTTTTCCTTCAGAAGTTGTGTATTTAGGCAATTCTGTGCTGAGGGAATTCTAAAAATATCCTATCCTTTAAAAAAAAATTATGGAGGGGTCAAACTACATACAGCATGTCATAAAATGCTAAAAGACATTAAGATTTCCAAAGACGGTCTTATGGCTGAGCTCCGAGCCTCTATTCCACTCTTGAAGGCAGTAGGAAGAGAGGAAGCCCAAATGTGAGATGGACTGATGCCACAAAGGAAGCCATAACTTTGGGTTTACAAGAGCTGAGCAGGGCTGTTAATAATAAGGTGTTTTGGAGGTCATTTGTTCATTGGGTCGCTAGGGGGTGGAAGCCACTCGATGATACATAACAACAACGCTTCACCTCGTCTGGGTCTTCCAACTCATAGCTGGGACAGGGTTCGTTCCTTCCTTGCTCCAGGATCTGAAACACAGAAGAGACCCAACTGAGAAGAAGCCCTTTGAACACGGTTGCCCATTTGTTGATCCACGCACAGGCTTGCCCCTCCCCTGAACAGTCTGGAAATAAGTAAAGGAAGTTGTTTATTCCTGAGTCACATCTTCGGTCCACACAGGCTAAGAGCCACCCACCCAGATTTCAGGTAGGGGTTATTCTCTGCTCAACCCTGAGAACACCAGTCTCGAACATCTACTTACAACTGCATGCTCTAATAATACCCTGAGCTAAAAAGAAGGGAAGTTCCTAGTCCTCATGATTTGGAAAAACACTCTGATTTAAACAGGACTGTCTGGAAAGAAGGCCATAAGTCAAGTTATCGGCAGCAAGTTGGAAGATTCAGATGAGTCTTTCCAAGTTCTGCTATCCGGTAACTAACCCCCTTGGGAGATTATTTCGAAAAAATAACCTCCACATTGCCTCATATTTTTGAGACCTCAACAGGCCTTCCCCGGGAGCCTCCAAATATGCTGAATTGCACAATCCTCCCCCTTCCCAGCCAGCAAAAAATTCACCCTTTAATTAAAAACTTCCACATTTAGCAAATGCAGCCAATTGGGGCTGGTTTTGGAAGCTAAGCAGGGTCAGGCCTGATTCAAACCAGGATTGGAAGACCCACAAATGGCCAGATAGGGCTAGGGAAAAAATAAATTATACCTGAGACCGGGGAAGGCCACTGCTGCCAGTCAGAGCTGGAAATACTAAACTCAATGAACTTTCTCAGAATATGGCAGATTCCTATACAACTCTAACAAAGGGTGTTTGAGTTACAGCCCACCGACATCTGAAGGAACTAGACGTTCCTCAGCCAGACAAATCATCATCTTCATACCTGTTCGAAGGATGGATAATACACTGGGTAGGATGAAACGCTCGGGAAACGGATGACCAAGGCTGCCGCGCTTTCGGTATTAGGATTGGTCTGGACTGTACCCATTGGGTTCAAAAGCTCTCCTTTGTCATCTGTGAAGCAAACGGGGAGTTAAGTTTCCACAATGAAGTTGGTGCCATCTAGTGGCAGAATATATGCATAACAAAATCCCCCTCATTATATTCCAGTGTACAAGCACACTAGTTTTTTTTCACTTTGAACAAACAACACAATCAACTTTAAACAGAGGGCAAAAGAAAAAAATAATTTAGAAGTGATGCCTTGAGTAAATTTTCAGGGCTGTGTTCGTCTGTTTCCACGAAATTAAAAGAAAAACCCAATGGATCATGTGCTTCCGTGGATGAAAAAACCACTTCTTCAGATCCAGATCCTAATATTTTAAATACTGGTGTTCTTTTGTGACGCCACCTGGTTCTACAAAAACCTGATAAGCACATGTTTCGTTGTTTAAAAAAGAAGGAAAACACGAACACAGGGCTCATGGCTGTTGTCCGAGTAAACACGGGGTGGTCCCCCCCTTTTGCCTCCATGTTGAACGGCGGCACACTTAGGACCCTTCTCCACTCACCTGGAAATGAGGACCACATCGGGAGGCAGCACTCCCCGGTTTTCAGCTGGTCTTGAAAGTCAAACAGCATGATGTTGACCCAGGCAATGGGGCAATCCTGCGGTGGGGGAGCAGGCAGAGAAGAGAGAGAGTCAGGCTGTGGAAGGGAGGCTGGAGAGCTCAGTGGGTTGAGGTCTTTGGCTGCGGAGCCAGAAGTTGGGAGTTCGATTCCCCGCACTGGGCTTCCCGGGAGAAGAGCCAGCCTGGGTGGTCTTGGGCAAAAGCTGCACCATCCCCAGGGATCCCCCCCCCCCAGAAGAAGGGAAGGGGAAACCACTTCGGTGTCTTCTCTACCGGGAAAGCATCTCCATTGGGGGGGGGGGGGATATGACTTTATGGAGTTCTATTGTTATTATTAATTGTGATCAAGGACACCGGTACAGATTGCTACGACAGGCAGCCACGCTTACGCCCCGCTAAAGAAGTTTATCTGGGTGCTCAACTGCAGCCTAAAAACTGGAGAATTACTTTTTGATTATGTCTTCAAAATCCCCCAACCAGCACTGTGAGATTTTACAGTTTGAAATCCTAACTTTTCCAAGCTCGGTCTCAACCTTTAAAATGCTGATGAGACTGGAATGTGAAATTACTACAGCTACTATAACAACCACCACCACAACTAGTACTACTAGTAGTAGTAGTACAACTACTACTGCAATACTACTGCTGCTGCTGCTGCTGCTACTACTACTACTACTAGTAGTGTTTTGTTTTTTTAATTCACATCAACCCTGGTGTCCTACAATTATTGGGAATATTTTCCCCAAAGTGGAGCTCAATCCCTTAACCGCTTAGGTGAGACTTCTGAGGTGACAGTTACACCGATGAAGCTGGTATAAAAACAATTTGTGTATATATATATATAAAACCCACCCTCCTGGCAATCCAGCCCTGTTTGATTTTTGCACCCTTTCTCAAAGGGGTGACAAAAGGCCTTCCCTTCGCCAGCCCTCCCCGTTCCACCCTGTTCTTCCGAGCCTTCTTGAAATGCAATCAGAAAAAAAGCTGCGCCAAAAAACGGAGCCAGGAACGATGAGATATTTACTGGCCGAGGTCCCGAAAAGAGATGACTCAGCAGCCGAGAGAAGAGCTGTCGGATGACTCGGCAAACAGAGCCCAGAAAAATGCCGCCCGCCCGGGGGGGGGGGGGGCATTTGTTCTGCTCTGGCGTTTCCTGTAAACGTCACGCCTTGCTCCCTTTTTTTTCTTGGGAGCGTGTGGCTTCAACCTTATCCCTTCAAACGTCTGGAGTCGGAGGCTCTTTCCCAAGAACAGGGTCCCCGCCAGGTCAAACCGGCAGTTTCGGCGAAGTGTCACAAAAGAGCGGTGGACTCTGGAAGCCTGCCGGGGATCTGTGGCCTGAGCTTGGCTCAGCCCTCCTTCCGCAGAGACACCAACCTCTTTCAAAGCCCCACTCAGAGCATTGAAAGACGACGGGTCTTCCTTTAGCCAGTCCCCTGGCCTTTTTTGCATTGGATGCTGTCAACCCAGTTACTGGTCTGCCATTAACACATAATTCTGCCCCTTAAAGGAAGGGGATTTTAAAAAGGGTGCCGAGGTGGCCAACACGGGCAGATCGAAAACTTTCATGGTGGCTGCAAATGGGGCCCCCCCACCCCCCGCAGGCTGTCTTCCCAAGGCTACAGGTTTAAGGAGGTAGGAGGTTCATGTCCCCCACCCCATCCACCGCCCCATGTTTTTGGCCAAATAAATTGTCGGGTTTGCTCCCCCAGAGTTTCAGGGGGTCCAGCGAGACATGCTGGGGCCATCTTTGGTCTCCCAGACCTGTTTTTTTTCCCCTCACAGGGGCTTTCAGAAAAGGACCGAAAATCACTTGAGGCTTCTCACCTCAAATCCTAGTCAAACCCTCTAACCACTACACCCCACTGAGCTCAAATACAAAATAGGCCCGTGCCTCTGATGAAGTAGGCTTCACCAACGTTCACGCCACAGTTCACTGGCTGGTCTTCCAAACGGCACAGCTCTCTTTTGATATTCCCTGCTCGGCTAGATTTCTACTTGCAGGGAAACGCTTTGTTTTTTGTTCTATAAGGCAACCAAGCTTTCCGAAATCGCCACCACGGCTTTGCGGTCTGTGCATACATTCTGCTCCGCCGTCCCAGGCAGGGGCCGTCCCACCCCCACCCCTTCCGCGGCTCAAGGAAGGCCGAAAAAGACGTACCGCTTTTTTAGACTTCTTCTTGGTGGATCTGGCTTTCTTGGCTTTCTCCACAACGGCATAGAGAGCCAAGCAGAGCCTGGCCATGCGGGGCAAGTCACAGACGTTGATCTCGAACTCAAGCCTCTGTCCCCACACAGGCTCGGAGCAGACACTGACCTCGGGGCTCGAAACCATCTTGCACAGCATCTCGTGTCCATGGTATAGACCGGCTTGGACCACCAGCTGAAAAGAGAAGATGGGCCAAGAATGAGTCAGCTGGAGGGTCGGTTCCATAAAAAATAATCTGAGGAAGGAGACCATGTCCCACGAAAGCTCACATTAAAATATAGCAGTTAGTCTTCAAGGTGCCACTGCTTTTTTTCTCTTCTGTATTTTTTATTTTTCTTTCATTTTTGGCCTGGTGCGCTACCACGGACTAACACGGCGACAACTTCGAAAACGACAAGTTTTTCGAAAACTTCGAAAAATAATTAATTACAAATAACTCACAATGACAAAACTCATTTTGTTATGTAATTCATTAACCATACAAGTTACTAAAGGGGAAGAAGGAGGGTATGACACAGTTACATTTAAATGCAGGGTAGGAAGTGGGGTTGAAATTACTTTGGTGGTGTAACAAATAATGTTTTCTACTTACTTTCCAAAGTATTTCAAGGCATCTGTAGAAGCATTTTAACATTTTAAAATTGCATTAAAAAAGGAAGCAACAAAAACGTTTTTAAAAAGGTAAAAAGTAACAAGCAATATAATGAGTTACCTTCCCCAAAATTTTAAGAAGAAATAACAATGGAGTACTTTTCAAATACAACAAGTAGTAACAGGAATGAACCATTCCTAGAGCCTCCTTTACCCATAGGTAAAAAGGGTTGAATCCTAAAATAGGACTGTATACCATCACACTACAGGCAAGGGATACTATTGCTGAACTTCCTGCAAGTAGAAACATAGCCCATCAAGGAACAATGCTCTAGTTCCTTGCAGAGCTAGCTTTCTATAAGCAGGGAGATGTTGGTCCAGGATGTTTCAGTTTGCTTTAAAAAAAAAAATTTCACACGGAAAAAAACATTCAAAAATGTGCCCGCAGGCAGTGTGAAGCTTCTAAGCACTTGCCTTCTGAACACTGCTGATCAACATCTCTCCCGCCTTCTGCCTGCGGTGAGATGTTTCCTGTGACCAAGCTAGAAGTGAATGAAAAACTCTTCTGTTGGCTTGCAGGGGGGGGAACATTTACACGACTTTCGGCTTTTTGATCTGAGCTGTAAACAAGTCTGATGCAGGAGGGGAAAAGGTGCCCCCCCCCAACAGAAACATAAGAGGAAGGGAGGGAGGGGAAAAGCCCTTACCTTCATCCGTTCATCGGCATTCACCTTACTCCCCTGTATCAAGTCGATATAGTAAGGCTGCTCAAGTGACCACAGAGACACAGATGTTGGCTAATAGTGGGAAGAAATGAGACAAGCGAGTTTAGCTGTTGTGGATTTTTAAAAAGACCATTTTATCTACCACAGTGAAAGAGGACAGAGATACATCAGGGATGAGAAACATCTGCCCATCCAGATGTTTGCCGCTTCAGCACACAGAAGAGACAAGCCTAGATTTTGTAATATGTCAGATAAACACATCTGGAGGACCAAAACCCCCCCAGAATTGCTCTATAATGGGATTTACTTAAGCCGGGACATTCTGTCCTCAAAAATTTATGTAACGAAATTGCCATCCTTATTTCTCTTCCTGCAGGAAAAGCTTCTGGTGCCCATATTGCTGAATTATCAATTCCCCAACCAAAGACAGATCAGTACACCTGGGATTTTGAGGGGTCTGTCAGCCCTGGGAGGTTATTGGTTTTAGACCATGTGCTGTGTTATGGCTTTATTTTAGTTTTCATGGTTGACATTTTGAAGGACCTATGAAAAATCTATTTCATTATGTACCTCCCGGGGGGGGGGGGGGAGGCAGGGTAATATATGCAATAAAATAGATTATATTACAAATTTAAAAGAGAAAACATTTCCACCCCATGTCCTGCAAGCAAGTTAAGACAACTGCCTTACAATAAAAAATACTGATTATTTATCCCCCACAGACCTGGAATTGATTTTTTAAAAATTTGTCTTAAGGTTTAAATTTTTCTCAAGTCAAAGGGAAGAGTAACAACCCACTATGTATAGCAATTCTCACACAAATAAAGCTGAGCAGGGAAACGGTACGTTGGACTACAACTCCCACAATGCTCTGGTGACCAGGGAAAAATCTAGCTTTGTAGTTCAAAAAAGGAAAAGAAACTAAACTTTTTCAAGGTCTCCCTTTCGGACAGGCATACAACTTTCTGCAAGTTTAACTGTTTCTTTTCCAAACTGTGAAAAACATGGAAAAAACAGGAAGCTTCACAGAGGCAGTTTCAAAGATGGGGGAAAATACATCACATCTTGGTTCGTATGAGATAATTCCATCAAGGTCAGCGAGGAGACCGTGCATTACCTTTTTCTTTGGGACCGGAGGTGGTCTGGTTCCCGCTTTGGGAGGAGAAGTGATCCCATTGGTCTGTTCTTCCCACAAAGCCAAGATGGAGGAAGAGTGGACCATGGTGAGGTGGGGCAGAAGGCCACGGTGAAGGCAATGACGGACATACTGTGGGACAAGATCCAGAAAGGATGAAAGCATTTTACAAAAGCTCATAGTTATATGAAACTAAAAGGAAGGCAATCCGGGTATGGACAGGGTTTATTTTATAGTCTCAAATAAGTGTTTTCATAATTGCAGCAGAATTGTGGGTGTGGTTTTTTAAAAAAAATCAAGTTTCTAGTCCCTATGAAAACAAGCCAAAACCATGCAGATAATTTCCCCATGAGAAGTCCATGCCATTGAGTTTGGCCTTCCCAGCATTTCCCCCCCCAGGTTTATAAGGTTTCTTATAAACCTTATAAGAATTAGTGGTTGGGTTTTCCTCTTCCCTCCTCATCCCTTTTTCCTTTTGTATCCTGTCTTTTTTTAACTGTCACATTAAAAGCAGGCTGTCTTGGTTTTTTTTTAATTGCTACGTAAACAGCTCTGGGAGCCCTTCCTGGTGAGAGAGAGGGATAAACGAAAGAAACAAATGCATTCATTAAAATTTTAAAAATGGAGGAAGGAGTGAAACAGCGAGGGTCGAACATACCTGGAATTGATACAAGGGATAATTCCCATAAAGATATTCATATTTCCCATTAACTTGAAGGGCATAATCTTCTGGGCTGTTCACTTTTTGGTGGCGGAAAATAGTCGCTTGCTTTTTGATGGCGTAGCTCATGAGTGTTGCCGGGACCTCCTTGGGAGAGATTTGGAATGTAAAACTTTCCTGAAGGAAAAAAAGAGAGAGAACGTAAGACAGAGTAAGAGAATTTTAAAAAGAAACACACACACACAATTAATATTTCTTTCAGAGCAGGCACCCATTGTTAGTCTTATCTTGGCACAAGCTCTTGTAAACTGTAGCTGACTTCTGTGTTTTCCTCTTCCCTCCGCATCCCCTTCTCCTTTTGTGCCATGTCTCTTTATATTGTAAGGCTAAGGACAAAAAAAAAAATCTTGCTCTAATTTCCTGCAAATGGGAGGCAGTTTTTGAAAATGTTGGCCACCTAAAACTCCATTAACGTCACAGTGAATGAAATATATACATCCTAAAACAAGCCAGGATGTGAACAGTCCTTGTGAAAGCTCAGAAGTAAAGCTTCCACAGTTTGGCAGATCAGAAAGCCAATTTTAAAGCACGGTATTGTCCCTAATTTTAAAGCTCAGAATTTGCTAGGTTGCCTATATAGGAATACTGGCAAAATAGATATCCATTATCCCTGTGAACATACGTATCTCCAGAACTCAGAAGTGTTACTTCCTAAACTAAAAATTTCCAAGATCTCTAAGGTAAATCCCATGGTGTTCATAGGAATTACTCATGGGTAACATAACATGGAAATATAGGAGGACCCTGATATCCACGGGAGATTGCTTCCAAGCCCCCTCCGTGGATGCTGAAACATGTGGATGATAGGAAACACTATTATCGCCAATGCTATTATAGCTAGCTCCCTCCAGTGGCCAGTTCTGGCAACTTCACCATTAGAAATATATATATTTGGAATATTTCCTTTAATATTTTTAATATTTCCCAACCGTGGGTAAGTGAATCAGCAGATTCTGATTCCATGGATAGTGGGGTCCTACTGTAGCATGCTTTAAAGTTATTTGGATTCAAAAGCCCCTCGGGCTTACCCCTCCGGATTCAAACTTGACGTTGACGAAAAGGTTCTTGTTTGGGATTTGAAGGGGGCTTCTTTTCCCGAGCCCGTTGGCTACGGGTTCCAGCTGGACAGGGAAGCTGTACTCCATCCAAGCCTTCCAGCTGAGCTGCTGGCGCCGGGCTGCTCTTTCCTCACAGAACTGCTGCATTTGGGTGCGAAAGTCATTCACTTCCGGGTCACCGAGGGAATCGAACTCGTGTAGTCCTGAATAATGGACAACCGTAAATCCCAGTTTTTTATATACACAGACACAGAGGTCCAAACTTGGGCAGTTTGCAGAATTTAATAGCACCCTTGCTTGTATGAAATCAGGCCTCTCTCTCTCTATATATATCAAGTCTTAAATTCCTAGTCCTCATGAAGATGAAACTGTATTAAAGAGGATTATTTAGGCTAAAGAACTACAAGGATATTCTCCAGGAAAATAGAACTCAAATGCTATTTTCGTACGAGGTCTCAAAGAACCACACTTCCTCTTGTATTTTAAAAAAACTTCTGATTATGATAATATCATAAGCCTCAACGGCCATCATCTGCTCCTCTTAACACTGCATCAACACAGAATACTCCTTATATAATTTGTGGGCTGAATGCTGTATATGTAACAGCTAATTATGTCCAGCTTTTAAAATCCCATTAAGGAAAGTTGTCTTTATATGAACTCACTTCAGCTAGAGAAGTGTGCCTCTTAACGCCTCCCGGTAAATCCACGAGGTTCAAAGAAGAAGCAGAAAGAAGAAGCAGAGGCTTTTCTGGAGTGGCTCCACGCCTGACATACCTGGAAAGAGTCAGGCTGGAGGAAGAGAGACCCGCTCAAAAGAAAATTACTCCAACAACTGGAAAAACCTCACCTTTGCCGATCAGGAGGCTGACTTGGGAATTGATCAGCTTCTTCGCCCGGTCCCCTTCCCGGGCCACCAGCCGCAGGACAGGAAGGAAGGGCTGGATGTCACAAAGGCGCCGCTGCTCGTCCTCCAGCTCCTGTCTCTCGGCGGTCTGGTTGATGCAAGTGAAGACGTACGACTCGGGGTCACTGAGCATGTGGAAAAGAGGCTCATACTGGGCATGCTGCCAGACCACCTGAAAAAGAGGAGACTCGTTGCCGTTCTAACCCACTATGGTTACCTCCGATGGTAGCTGCTCTCCGTCTTTCCAGAACCCGGAAAAGTTACTTTTTTCAGGATGCAACTTTTATAACTTCCAAGCAGGGGATTCTGGGAGCTATACTCCACCCAAGTAACTTTTTGAACCTCTGAGTCTTTCCTATCAGCTTATCCTTTGAACTGGAAAAGTTGGGGAAAGGGCCTACGGCCAGGAAGGAAGGAAGGAAGGAAAAGAGGGAGGGGGAAGTAAGTAAGCCAGGAAAAGAGAAAAAGGAGGAAGGAAGGAAGGAAGGAAGGAAGGAAGGAAGGAAGGAAGGAAGGAAGGAAGGAAGGAAGGAAGGAAGGAAGGAAGGAAGGAAGGAAAAGATGGAGGGGGAAGTAAGTAAGCCAGGGAAAGAGAAAAAGGAAGGAAGGAAGGAAGGAAGGAAGGAAGGAAGGAAATGGAAATCCATCCCTTTCTTTCTTTCCGATTTCCTTTCCCTTCTAAAACACCCAGGCACAGAAAAAAGGTAGCCTTCAGGCTGACTCTGATGTTCCACAAGGAAAGCCATCAAGGAAAACCCCAGTGTGAATCATCACCTTGAAAACAACCTCAGCTAAGATCATTTGCCGGCTGGTCTTCCAGAAGCCAGAAACAAAGCAAAGACTGGTCTGTGGAGCAGCTGAGTTTTCATCAACAAGCCCTGTCCTTTCAGACTCAAGGAAAGTATTCATTTATTTAAAATATTTTTACCCCACCTTTCTCTTCCAAATGGGCCAAGGCGGCAAGTAAAATCCAATGATGTTTTATTGGATACATGCATGACTCCAAAGCCCCTCTCGCTGTTGTGTGAGACAGTGTGGGACGAGATCTGATCAGCCACTTGTTCGAAAAAGTCACTTTAAGCTGAACGATCAAGTTGGGTTCCAGCTTTCCTTTCTTTGCTTCTGTCATAACCATCGACCGTCGAACCCAACAGAGCTGCCTAGTCACCCAAATGTTGCAAAAGTAATAGCTAAAATCTCAATTTTTTAGGCTGCCCAGTTGCAACTGGTGCAAGCCTTGCTAGGAATTAGCAAAAATTAAGAAGTTAGGCTAGGCATTTGCTGTGATACACCAACTTACATAGGTCAGTACGCAATTTAGATAAATATGTTACACCACTAGGCATAACGAACATGATTTTGGCACATAACATCACTGTGGCAACCCTATTTTTTCCCCTGTTTCATAGGCTGTCCCAGTTTGGTCACATCCTGAGAAGGCAGGATTCCCTGGAAAAGACAGTAATGCTGGGAAAGGTGGAAGGCAGCAGGGAAAGAGGAAGACCCAATGCGAGATGGACTGACTCCCTAAAGGAACCCCCAAGAGCTGAGCAGGGCTGTTGAGGACAGGGCATTTTGGCGATCGCTCATTCATAGGGTCGCCATGAGTCAGAGGCGACTTGACGGCACATCACAACCACCACCCATTTGATGCTGTGATTTCTGGATTTTCTTTTCAACCTCACCTTAGGAGCAGCACCAGGTTCTCAGATCATGACAAGCCCCCATCCACAAACCCTGTGATGCTTTCTTGCAACAGGTGAATGCCACCGCCGAGCCTGGCACTTCCACAGAGAAGAACCAAAGAAACCGTACCTTTTTGATGGTGCGCAGGGTTGCATGGCAGGAAATGGGGAGGGTTAAAAAGATGCCAGTGGGTAAAAGGAAATCCACAGGAATACTCTGGTTTGTCTCTTTGGACCAAAACTCCACCGGGCAATAAATGCCAAGCGTCATCCTTGTGCCTTCTCATTTACGGCCTGCAGTTAAAGAGAAGCCGAGGAGAAAATTAAATTTGCATAAAATAGAAGATCTGGGTTAGATTTAAAGAAAAACAAAAAAAAAAGCTGTATGTTTTCTGGGTTCTTCTGAAAACAGGTCAAGCAAAGAATCAAGAAGGGAATTTTCCATCCGGAACATCTCGGTTTAAAATTCAAAAGCAAATCTGCAGGGTTTGTGGAAAGCTGCAACAACAACAGGGCCTAGAAACTTGTTTTTCTTTTTTTTTAAATAAAACGGAGAAATTTTGAGGCAGGGGGAGAGGAATGTCTTCCCAGGCACGAAAAAGTTAAGTTTAAAGAAGCCTTTGAGCTTCACAACATCAGCAGAACACAAAACGGGTGTCCCAGTTTCTTCTATTTTCTGGTCTCCTCTGGGGGACCAGAGAGAGGTTTTCGCTGTTGCTTAGCAACCCCAGTTTCAAACTTCTCCCTCTTTTTTCCCATAATGCTCCTCTGTGGCGTCCATTTTGTAATGGGAGGGCAGGGTGTCTCCCCAGGTCCACTGGTGAATTTCGATAAATAAAAGTCCCAGGTCTCAAACAGATTTGCCCACGATCCTGTGTCCTTGTACCTTGCCGAACTACACGACAGGCAGAAATTCAACAGATAGAGTCCCTCCCCCCATCACCACCTCCCCATGTTCAGAGCCACTTGTTAAGGTTGCCATTTTTTACCCACCATGCACCTGTGCTGTTTCTCAGCTTCACCAGCCTTTTTATCGGCCCTGCAGCACCTTGTTGGGGGGGGGGGCGCGAGAGTTGCATTTCCTCACCCATAACTAAGAAGCAGCCATGTTTCCCCGAAAAATGCACACTGCGGGTTTGGTTTGGTTTTCTGGCGGTTGGGGGAGTGGGGAGGGGGGAGATTGTTGTTGTTGTGTGTGTGTGTGCGCGCTTGTTGATTATCTGTCAGTCCTGTGTGGTATCGCCAGAGGTCCAGATGCGATTACCACAAAACCACACGCCTCCGTTTCTAGGAAGAAATGGAAAGGAAGTCGGGGGGGGGGCGCGCGTGCAGGAACTCAAGCCCAGAGGCTCCTCCAGCCGCCCCTGACAGCTGGCAATGTGCACATTCACACATGCTAGTGTGCATTGACACATACGGGTGCACAGGCCCAAAAAAAAAAAAAGGGCCTTTTTTCCAGTTTGTTTTTTGTTTTGTTTTGTTTTTTGCAATGAACTCGGTGCACCGGAGCAATTTATAACTGTTGCATCCTTGGCCTGGAAACTCAAATACTCTGTTGCTGGAGAATGCCGCTCTGCCAAGGGGCTGTTTGCCAAGAATCTAGTTACCGCTCCGAGAATCGCTCACGGTCCCCAATTGTGATGGAAAATAGGTTATTTTTTGAGCACCTGCGCACCCACCATAAAAGCAAATCTCTCTCCCACCCCGCCCCGCAATAAATCTGCCGATCTCAAAGTTAGGGAGACAGGCCTAGAAATTAGACCTCGCTGTTCATTGTTCATTATTATCATATTGTTTGCAAGGTAACCTTGATCAGAGAAGAGTAGTATCTTTGAGAACTTAGTTCTCGGGGGCGGCCAGAAGGGAACAACTCTAGATGGGGTGTTTGAGACCCCACCTTTTAGAAAGGTCAAGAAGCACTTGGCCAAAGGTATTTTCAGAAAGTGGCAGAAAACAGGAAGTGAATGAGTTACTCCTGTGAGTAAGAAGGAAGCGTTGTCAAAACCCCCAGCCAAGGACTGGACACAAAACATCCCATAATCTCTGAAAGCTAGAGAGGAATGGGAAATGAATCAAACAGATGGGCCTCTGGTGGAGACTTGAAGGCGCATGATGGGCTTTTTCATTTCAAAACCGCCACTTTTAAGACAAACCTGATCACCATGCCTTGAAGTCGCATGAGAGTTTACTTGCAAAACTCATCAAGAAATTAAATGCACCACCACCGGGGGGGGGGGGGGGCTAGTCCGTTTTCTGATTAATTTCCTGGCATCGCCATTGAAACAAGCCAGGGATGATTTGCTTATTATTTTACGGACGAGTTGGATTTCTATCACACCTTCCCACCCCAAAAAAATTGGCACTCGAGGCATCCCATAATAAGGTTAGACAGAGGTGGAGATGGGAGCCTTAAACAGATATAACATGACACCATTCTGAAACAAAGCCCCGCCTTAATGTACTATTAATTAAAATACATTTAAAGGCATTTATTTATTTATTATCAACCAAAAAAAAAAGTAAAGCTCTTTTCTCCAGTCAACGAACCCACATTTTCCCATTGATTTAGATATTTCTACTCTTGCTTTTTCAACCAAACAAACAATGGGAAAGAGCTCAACCCGAGAAGCCTGTAAAGAAAGGGGCTCCAGAGAACGCAAACGCCGAGGGGAAGAAACAACGGGGCTGTTGTGCAGCCGGCGCTTGTGGGTGTCCCCCAGAAAGCACTCTGAACATGCTCAGAGGTGCCGCGCCTTGCTCGCGGCGTTTCCCCCCCCCCTCCCACCTCCAACGCGTTATTCTGCAAGGGCTTGGCCTCCGTCCCCTGACTTCCACCCCCCCATAAAACACAAACAGCAAACCCACTTAAGAGGAAAGGAGCTTCTCTCTCGCCCCACGGAACCGAAAGCGCAAAAGAGGGACACGCATCCTGCGCCGCCCAAGCTGGAAAGCAAAGATGATTGGGGGGGGGGGGGGGAAGAGTCCAAAGAGATCCAGAGCCTTGGAGGAGAAGCTGGTCAGGCTCACCAAGGGACCCGGTGGATCCCCCACCCCACCCCCGCCAAAAAAAGGAGACCTTCTCCCCGCCCGGCATCCCCACTGACCTGGGCGCAGCAGCATCCACGCTCCCCTCTCCAGCCTGGAAGAAAGGCGATCTAACCACCGGCCTCGAGCACAAAAACCCGGCCCGGCGGAGAGGGAGGGAGGGAGGGAGGCCAGGGCTGGGCCAGGCCAGGCAGGGACCACCCCTTTCGGGCGCTCAGGGACCGTGGGGAAAGTGCCGGCAGCCGGAGGAAGCGTCGGCGGGGATGCGCGCCTGCTGCGCGCCCAGGGAACGCCAGCCTGTCGGTCCGCAACCCCCCCCCCTCTGCCTCGGGGCTTCTCGGGTACAAATCCCATGTGTCGTGGCTTCTTTGTTTGGGGTGGGGAGGAGTGGAGTCACCTGCCTCCAGCGTTTGTTGGGGGCAGTAGGAAAAGAGGAAGGCACCAGGGAGAGATGGGTTGACTCGGTGAAGGAAGCCATGGCGTGGGGGTGTGGGCGCCAGCTCAGGCGGGGCGGCTCAGGGGGTAAAACCTTTGGGGTAAAACGCCTCCTTCTGAGGGGCGGCGGAGGCGACTGGATGGCAGGCAAAGGGCAGGCAAGCTGAGTCGGCTCCCAACGCCCATCCTCCCCAGCCAGCGTGGACAGGGATGATGGGAAATAGGCCCACAGGCATGTCCGAGATAGCTCTTCTTCCTTAGCTTGCCCACCAGTTTGCATTTTGTAGGGCTGACATAGCAACGTTATTTATATTTATAAACAAGCAAGCAAACTTGTTTGTTTGTTTGTTTATTTATTTATTTATTTATTTCTATGAGAGGTTAAAGGGCGTGTATGGTTTCCCCACGGTATGTGCTGGACGTACTCACACTTTGGCTTCACCGTTTTGTTCAATCCAAAAACAGACTTTCCAAATATTTTGGCTCAGAGGGGCCTACATCCCACCTGTTTGTTTCTGTCGTCCCCCCCAGCAACCATCGCGTACGGATCATGGGCTCATCCCCTGGGATCTGGTAGCACTGGGTGATGGAAGTTTCTGTTGGGATGTTTGTCTGGAGTGCCTGTATATTTAAAGTCCGGTTTTAAAAAGCTAGAGAAAAAGACATTCCGATCTTCAAAAGAAAGAAAGAAAAAGCATGGTCGCACAGTTGCACAATATAGAATAAATCACTGATCTGTTCCTCCAGATGTGATCTTCAGGCTTCAATATCTAGTGACCACAATCCAACTGGTATTTGTGTAAGCTGCAGCGGCTAATTGTGGCTAATGGGTCATGTCAATTAACTGCAATTAATCACGGCTATTATAAGGAAACCTTACACGAGTAGAATTGTGGCAAATGTAACGTGCCTGGGAAATTCACAACCCCCCTTCTTGTTTCAATTCTAATTGTATCTAAAGTTTGGAAATATTCCTTCTTTGGACTACAAATCCCAGAATCCTTCATTCCACTCCATATACTTTTTGATCCGTTTTATTTGGTCACCATATTTTTGTATTATTTGATTTCGGGTCGATGGCTTTTGCAGTAAAGCAAGGCGGATCTTTCCATTAAATGAAACAAGTGCTGGACTTTTCAATTTTGCAAATATATATACAAATTTTTTACAAGCGCTTGTTTCATTTTATGGGATTTTTAAAAAAATTTTTTGATTAAGTGGTTTTCTTGGTATTTTTGAAACCAGACAGTTTTCTGTGGCTTTATTTAGAAAACTTCAAACCTCATGGTAAATGTGCAGATAATTCTGAAACCCGTTGTTTATGGTTAGGCTGCTTTCTGTTCTGCTTCTTTGCAGTAATGCTTCGGCATGTTATTTTTGAACATCACACATCAGTGCTATCGTACAGTTCATTATTAAACCCGCAGTTTTTAGACAGTAGTTTTGTAGCAGAAGGCAAAGACTTGGGAGGACAACAATGAGGAACTAGAAAAAAACTCAGGAGGTCAAGATTAAGACCATCCACACTATTATATTACCAATTAATACATCAGTTTTTTTGAACTGTGTTGCTGGAGGAGAGCTTTGTGGATAGGTTGGACCGCCGAAAAGACAAACAAGTCGGTTCCTAGATCAAATCAAGCCTGAACTCTCTCTGGAGGCAAAAATGTAGAGGCTGAGTCTGTCCTCCTTTGGGCACTTTATGAGAAGACACGATTCCCTGGAGAAGGCCATCATGCTGGGAAACGTGAAAGGCAGCAGGAAAAGAGGAAGAGCCAACACGAAATGGACTGACTCCCTAAAGGAAGCCACAGAGTTGAGTTTACAAGAGCTGAGCCAGGGCTGTTGAGGAGAAGACATTTTGGAAGCCACTCATTCATAAGGTCACCAGAAGTCAGAGTCAACTCGATGGTACATAGGAACAACCGTTTTTGCCACCCTGAACATTTATTTGATTAGTTAGCATTTACGGTAGTAATTTCCAAACATGTTCTGCATCACATCCTCATTTTGATTTCTGAGAAATCCTCGCAAACATTCAAATTCATAGTTTAATTTAAGACCAAAAAAATGGCTGTTTTAAAATAAAAATACTGTGAATGGATTTCAAGGTATGAAATTTGTAAACAAAAATTTGATGAAGCCGGATCACTCCTGGTTCATATATATATTAAAAGTATTATTGATCAAACGTGAAATGGACAGGATTTGGGTCTGTTTTGCTTCCCTTAAAGAAGGTGTGGACCTTTTAAAACAGCTTCTTGAGCGGGCCTTGCTCAGGGCAACCTCCGTGGCTGGGGACGATGGGAGCTGTAGTCCGCCTCTTTGAGAGGTGGGCAGGAAAGCCAGCGGGAGCAGAAGGGAGACTGGGAAACATTTGCCAGAAATATAAAATGCTTTGCCATAAGAACTGCCGATGAATGAGCATCGCCAATTAAGTAACGAGGGTGGGGGATGGGCAGGAGCATCCATTTAGAGGATTTTTGGACCTCTAATGGGCACAAGTGATAAGAGGCCGTGCTTTTAAAACAATATTTCTTAATGGTCGTTAGAGAAGGCAAACAGGACGTCAGCTGGGCGAAGACCAGGCAGGGGGGCTGGAGGTTGGCAGCTGTTTTAGACAGATCTATGCGCTCTGTGGACTAACTCATGGGTTTTCCTTTAAAAAAACACACACACAAAAGCACCATATTTATTTATTTATTCATTTATCCATTCATTCATTTATTCATTAATTTATTTATTTATTCATTTATCCATTCATTCATTTATCCATTAATTAATTAATTCATTCATTCATTCATTTATTCATTCATTCATTCATACTGCCCCTCTGGCCAAAGGCCACTCTGGGCAGTTTGCAGCATGAAGAAGAAGAAAAAAACCCAATCATCATCATAACACAACACCATAGAACTAAAAAAAAAAAACCACATTCAAAATAAAGAGAAAAAAATTACGTTAACATACCTAAAGACATTTCATTGATTTTTTTTCTGCTAAAAAAAGGGATTTGCTTTCATCTCCTTCCCCACCGTCTGATTTAATTTAGTTATTTCAAATATTTTTAACCCGCCTTGTTGGACTCTCGTGCAGGCGAAAATCGAACTGGTGCAGCTTTCAAACTTGGGGAGCTCCCTCTAAGGGGCAGGGGACTTTACCAGGTGAATATCTGCCTGTCGCAGGCTGCAAGCAGATGCAAGGGCCTGGAAGCTCCTGGTTGGTTTGGCAAAGGAGAGAATTTCCAGTTGTACAAATTCTGCCCTCGTTTCACCTGCTGTAAATAATTTTTCAAGTAAATTAAATTTTGAAGGGGCCAGGAAGGAAATTCATTTTCTCGTCTCCTTTTGGGTTTTGTTCCCTCCTCTTCCAACTGCAGTTGTTTGTTGATTTGTAGAAGTGTCACATTAAAACACACAAACACACACACACACACAACCAGAAGGAAATCAGTCAAGGGAGACAGAGAGATATAGCATCATTTCCCCCTCCCTCCTATATGACCGCAAAACTCTCTCAGGGAGCAGAAACTCACCAGCGCTGCTCGGAAAACGGTTGGCCACACTCAGAGAGAGAAAGGGGAAATCCACCCGCCAGAGAGGAAACATCTTTCAGTCACCCGCAAAAACAGCCTTTTTTGGGGTTTTGTTCCGAGTTGTAAGCGAAGTAAACAAGAGAAGTTGCCTCCACGGGGCGTTTGAGGTCAGGCCTACATGCTTCACACAGGCTGCGCTGGGTAACAGCCTCTGGTGTGCACACCCTGGGAACTTCTGTTTAAGGATTTTTAAAAGGTTGCTAGTCCTCAAGGCTGAAAACCCACAGGTGACACAGAGACCACAGCCACACAGAGCAAGGTGGCACCTGGGACCTTCGGCTGCGGCGAAGAAAACAGGCGGGTAGACTCGGCGATCCAGGGCTGGCAACTGTGTCCCTCCAAATTGTGTCTGTGGGGGGGGACTACAATTCCCATCATCCCTCAGCACTGGCTAGGCTGACTAGAGCTGCTGGAGACTGTAGTCCAAAACCATCCAGAGAGCGACTCCCAAGATTAACTTTTGGTTTCAAAGTTCCTGCTGTGGGAATACCAAGTGCGTGACCCAAGAGGTTGTACGAGCCCAAATCCCATTTGCCACTTGCTGGCTAGGGCTGATGGGACTTGTAGTAGTCCTCAAGCTTCTGGAGGGCCACATATTCCACACCTGGATCTCTTAGCCTTTCGCTAGCATCCCTGACTTTTGCAATCCCTTCTTCATGCAGCCCTTTACTCGTAAATATTATACCATGACACGTGATTATTTCAGATTTAGAAGTTTGTGTAATTTTAATACTACACTCATCTAATTATTAGGGTTCAAAGATCAATCTTTGCCCCATGTTGCTTTTCAAGATTCATTTCAATCTTCACGTCACCCATCACCAGAGTCCCTTTCTGCAATTCGATTAAAACAGTGCAACAATAAGAACAAAATAATAAAATAATAATTAAAACATACACAGATTTAGGGAAAGCAGTTGGTTAAATTCACAGGTTTTTTTTTTTAAATGAGAGCTTACAACAGAAAACAAAAACTGAGCCACAGACGCTGTGTTTGTTTGATTTATACTTGCTAACGAATACTCCCGATACCATTTTATTTATTTATTTATTTATTTCATTTCTCTCCCGCCCATCCGGCTACCAAGGCCACTCTGGGTGGTTCCCAACAAGATAAAACAAACAACACGTTAAGAAACATTAAACAGAATAATTATACAAAAACCGACATTAAATATCCCAATCCACTTACCATGTGAATGGCCTTCCAGGACGTTTCCTCGTAATGGAACAGAGAAGATGGCTACACGGAGGCAACATTCAAGTAAAGATGGTAGTCTGTTTGTGAGCAAATTGGTGCAGGATCGACCTGCAAGTAAATTCACTTTCACTGTGTTGGTTAGAGAAATATCTATTGTAAAAAGATAAAAAATAGAGGAAGGGGTGTCTCCGAGACCTTTCTTTTCAATGCCACAGCTCACAGGGCACTGCCATTAATGCTGCACCCAGCTTTCATTTTGTTAAAAATCATACCTTGAAAACCATTTGCCCAAACGTGCCCACATTTGGCATAGAGCAAAAGCAGATTGTCCACTACATCTGTGCCATGTTTCATGCTGATCTGAGGTCCAGTTTCAAAGTTATTATTTTTTTGTTTGTGATGCCCCATTTTTTGAGTTGCTTTGTGGAATGCTCGTTTGCTCTCTCGCACAATATCGGTTGCTGCGTTTTCCGGCGGCACTCCTAGCCACTGGGAATTTGAATTGGTTGAAGAGTGCCACCTGATGGCGATAAGTGGCAAAAACCTAAAAAATATATTGAATAGTACTTGTGTATTAAGTTGTGTCAGAAGAATGTGAAAGGATTGATGAGCATAAAAGCTTTCTTCGCCTTAATGATCAGATGCAAAAGGGTGGATATCTTATATACCAACAGAAAACTAAGGACCAGAGGGCCAGTCTTTAAGCAGACCAACGGTTTCCTACATGATTACAATTCCCATAATCCCCTTTCATTAGTGATGATGGGATCTGTATTCCAGGAACTTTTGGAGAAACACTGGTTAGTGGCGCAGACCAAATGGCAGCATCTAGAGCACAACACGGAAGTACATCTGCTAAGCCTGAACCTACCTATCAGGAGTGTCGTGACTTGTGAGTCTAAAGTGGAATACTGTGTATGCCACTCTGAGCTTGTTGGAGGACAAGTGGGGTATAAATGCTATGAATAAGTAAATAAATTAATAAATTCCGAGGTCACCGATTTTATAGATAATGGCCAATTAACAAATAAATATAAATAAATAATATCATTATGAAAGCAAGCAAAATGCAATGGAGGGTATTTAATTAAAAGGGTACCATATACTATAAAACAAGTTTATTTTCCAAATATAAACAAATATGAAGTACCAATTTCAGTGTATCCAACAAGTAAAACTGTGAAACATATTGAAAAATGCCCTCAACAGTATAATAGAACAAATACTCCATTCTTCCTAGGAAAATTATATCTGTTTTTTTTTAGATTACAAGGACAAAGGTTGTATCAAAATATACTTTTAAACGTAAGAACTGGAATAAAAATAACCTCTTTTCAACCTTATTTTTAACTGCAAATTATCTCACCACAGTTAACTGATACAGAACATGAGTCTGGTATAAACACTATACCAAAAGAAAAGAAAAAGGAGTTCTCACACTATAAATTACATTTAAAACAATATCCCTCCAGTATATAAAAAATAAATAAAAGCAAACATCACCATTTTGGCACCTGTATGTCCAGCTTTCTTTTCAAATGCAACAATTTAATGTTAAAGCATGTCATCTGCTAAAAAAAACCATTTAGAAGTCTGACAAAGTCACTTCTTGCTACAACTTTCAAACCTAACAGCAAAAATTTAACAGCTACCCTCATTTTCTGGGGTTTTTTTTACATGAATGTCCAAGATGCATGTATTTTCCAACTTGAGCGGCTGCCAGCTTACCAAAAACTAAAGGGTTCCACACCCTACTCCTGTGCCTTGAACAGTATGAGCTGCAGAAATTAGCCAGGCTGAGTTTTCATGACATGAAGGCAAACATTTTTTCTTAATGGCAGAAACACAGGAGTCAATATAAGAAGTTGGCAACTTGGGTTTCAAAATAGTCCACCCCACATTCTTTGGGAACCACAGACTCAGCCAGATATTAAAAAATATCTTTGTCTCTTCCCTTTACATATTGTAAGAAGTGAAAATGTCAAGGAAACAGATAATTGAAATATAACTGGGCCAAACTACAAGGTAGCCAAATCTTTTAATTTTTTTAAGAATTAAGACTTGAGTGGGATTTTAAGCATTGTGTGAGATGGTGGAAGTAAAGTACATTTAGGACCACCTCCTTTTTCTTCGTCTACTTGTTTTGCTCCCCAACCTAAGGGCCTATAGTTCAACAGGTGCAGTGCATTGCTGCTTCTCTCTACCTGTTGGCTGGTTGACTGTTTTTACCACAAACGACAGTTGTAGTGGCATACATACATTCCCTTCGTTTCAGAAGGGACTGCCAACTTCTCAACCAGACCCTGCTGCTGTGTTATCAACAGGGTTAGATGGTCAAATTCCTGCTGAGCAGGCGAGCATGAAGAGAGAGTAACAAGTTTGGCTGAAAAGTAGCTTAAACCTTTGTATGATGTTTCGGTAACCCCTCCTCTTTCTCCCAAAACCCTGGCAAAAATTGATTTTGGGGGTGTGGGGGTGTGCGCAAGCAAGCGCGCCTTGTAAAAACAAAGAAAACTCTGCACTTCCTCTGTAGATATACCTGACAAAAATTAAGAGCTCAGGAATTTGCTTTTTCTGGATTACAGTTCCCAGAATCCCCCTGCCAGCATGGGAGTTGTAGTCCAAAAGCAGCCCCTTCTCAAGCTTTTACAAAAAAATCCACATAGGAGTTACCAAAGGTCAAAAACGGCTCAGCCAGCCAGCAAGAAGAGGTTCACCTCACCCCAATTTTCCATAATTAATTAATTAAATTATTTGGGGGGGGGGCGTGGGACTTAAGCAAACGGCCAATTTCCTTCTGCAGGGCTGTTATTTTGATTCTCTGTCCCTTCCCCCCCCCCCCCCCCCAGGTATAGCTCAAGGGCATATACATGTTTATGAGAAAGAAAGGAACCATGAACCAACAACCCCCCTGGCTCCCTAACCCACAGGGATCAACCACGTTGTGATTAAAAAAAGGCAGAGGAACAGGACCAAACTAAACAAGTTGGCAACTCTGATCTAAGCGGGGAGGGGGGGGGAAAGAAGAGTGGAGCCGGGAATCAAGCGGCTTGGGGCTTTCGGAGCGAAAGAAAGATGCTCTGGATCAAAAGCCCCTTGGGTTCCAGCAAGGCAGGAGAGCCACGTCTGGAGTGGTTGGGAAAGGGGGGTCCGGGTCGGCCACAGAGGGGGCTGAAGGGCGGGGCGGCGGCGGCAGCTGGAAGAGCCCCCCCCGCGCCCCCGGGGAGCAGCAGTCGCGGGTAGGGGCCGGATCCTGGCGGGCTGCGGGTGATGCTGCTCGGGTACTGCAGGGGCGGCGCCACGGCGGAGGCAGGGACCAGGTAGGCGGCCGGAGGGGGCCCGTAAGGCAAGTAATAAGGCCCCGGGGGGCTGAAAGGAGCCGAGGCGGCCAGATCGCCCTCTCCGGGGGCTTTCCGGACGCGTCTCCGGCGGCGGCGGTAGTCCCCCCCCTCGAACATGTCCTGGCAGGCCGGATCCAGCGTCCAGAGGTTGCCCTTGCGCTCCCCTCCTGCCTGGCGGGGGCACCTTCACGAAGCAGGCGTTGAGGCTCAAGTTGTGGCGGACGCTGTTCTGCCAGCTTTTCGGCCGAGGCGGTAGTAAGGGAAGCGCTGGGCGATGGAGCGGTAAATGCCGCTCAAGGGCAGCCGCTGCCCGGGGCTGGCCTGGATGGCCATGGCGATCAGGGCCACGTAGGAGTAAGGGGGCTTCTTGGCACCCGGAGGGGCGCCCGGGCGCTCACTCGGCTCCTGGGGCGCCCGCGAGCCTCCTTCGACGTCGCCCTCCATGGATTCTTTTATCCCAAAAAAACAAAAACAAAACCCTGCCCGGAAGAAAAGAAGGAATGCTGGTGGATCGAGCCCTTCTTACACCCCGCAGCTTCACCCACCCCCTTGCCTTGCGCCCCCCCCCCCCAAACAGTTGTTTGGAGAGGAAAGGAACACCTGAACGAGAAACACGTCTTCCTTTCATCTCCAAAGATCAAGCCAAGAGAACCTTGGAGACGACGACAACACCCATCATCCCCCCAGCCACAGGGTCCCTGGTCACCCGGACTCTGGGTCTTGGACGCTTTGGTCCCAAAAAAGCAACTCCCTCCCTCTGCTTTGCCCCAAATTGTGACACCCACACCCACACCCCCCCCCCCATCACAGGTGCGCCCTCTCTCACCTCTCCAAAACGCACGTGCGTAATTCTTTCCCAGATTGCGCTCAAGGCCGAAGGGGACAGGAACCAACGTTGACGTGTAGGTTTTCAAACAGATCTTAGAATATTTTCTCTCCTTCCGGAGGGGCGCGGGTAAAAATCGCCCCAACTCCAACAGAAAATAAAAATTAGGGGGCAAATCCCCTCTTTCTTTTCCTCTGGATGGAAGGGCCGGGTGTTTTGCGCGGTGGGATTCAAAGGAACCTTGGCGAGATCCCCGGGGTTTCACGGTTGTTTGGTCGTCGGCACGTCACATCCCTCCCGCGTGTTCCTCCCGTCTTTTCTCTCTCCCTCCAGATTCCAGCTCCCCAGGAGAAATTTCGCCCGGTTTTGGGGCAACGGCCGCCCACCAGCCCTCTTTATCCCTTCGCCCCTCTTGCTGACCTCCGTGGTTTGGGTTCACGGAAAGGTCACCAAAGTCTTTTTTTGAAGGCACCGAGCAACCTGCTCCTCTCTCAAAACATTGCTCAAGGCCAAGAAATACCCCTTCCTATTCCAAAGCTAGTGTGTTCCAGGCAGGGATGTCAGGCTAAACCAGAAAAAATCAGATCTGCAAAAGGGCCCCCCAAGCATGTACAGAGTGCATGGTTCATCTATTTGCAGTCAGCCTCCACACACCCAAAGTATATATGGCAAACAGCTCTGGAACATGTGCAAATTCCTTCCTTTCCTCTGATGCCACCGTAGGAGTAAAGCTGCTGGACAAACCAAAGGCACTCTGCCCATGTTCTATAACCTCCATTCTATGACCATGTTCTATTTTCCCGTCCTAGGACATACAGGAGCAAATGTTAGATCTACCAGGTCTTTGGGAAGCAGAAAATTTGGAAAAAAAGTATTTGCTCCCGTCTCCGGAAGATTAACTGCACTTTTTCAAACTTCTTTCTTGATAATAAAGTGATGCAATAAAACACTCCAGGTTTCAACCGCCCATTTATTTTTTATAATGAAAAATAATCTCTCGAAACACAGAACATAAACCTTTTGGGAGGAAAAGGGGCAGAGACCCAGCAGGAAAAACGTTTATCCCCTCTCTCCAAAAACCCTTAAAGCACAAACTGATAACCGAACTGTACAGGGGTGGGCTCTCTCTCCCACCCAGTCCAAAAAGCCTACAAGTCATAAGTAAAAAAAAAAAGAAAGTACAATTGTAATCTCCCAATGGGGAAAAAAGCCTCTCCTTTTTATCCCACTTTTCTCTCCAGCAAATTAACAGAACGCCCCCCCACCCTAAAAATTCAAGCCTCACAGGACACAGTGTATGATTTGATAAGGAGTTATTCCTGAAGGCAGTTGCTCAGTACATTCACCATGAAACTAGTCCTCAAGAAGGTTGGAGAGGCGCTGTGGACTACTTTGCATGACAGGACACATCCTCGCACTTTAGGCCTGGGATCACACCTTGAAAAAGCTGGAATTCACATGCTATCAAATACACGCATAGGTTTAAAGTGTCCTCCAGAACCTGGAAGGAAGATGGGTTCAGAATTCTTCTATTCCACAGAAATAGGGCTGCATTTTAAACCCAGATTTATTTTATTGGGTTTTTAATTTAATTTTTACTGTGGAGGGTCATTTAAATCCTAGTGCTTGCTATATACCCCAGTTCAAGAAGGTGAGGGGGGGAAATGGCATGATCAAACCATTTTCTTCCCCGAAGAGAGAATGAGGAAACAAATTTACAATAAAAGCCGAGCCACACATTGTAAAATGCATTAAGGCAAAAGGAAGTTAAGATGTGTAAGCCTGATGCTTCTGACACACCTTTACCCCTTTTCAAACGTGTAAATCACGGCGATTTAGCTGAACAATTTGCACCAATATCTGAGTGTTCTGTAGCACCATATCCAAAGTAATTCTTGTTTCAATTCTCTCTCTCTTTGCCCTCTAAATACAGAGAACACCAAACAGTTCCTTTGCCCAAGAAAAGAGGAAAAGGTAGTGTGAAGGAAGTGACGCTCTTTGTGATTATACACACCGCTGCCTCCGCTTAAACAGGTTCAGTAGGTTCTGGTGTGGCTTCAGAAACCTGCCGTACCTGTTCAACCAGAGGTGACGCTTAATGGTGCATGGACACATCATGGGAAACAAAGCACCTCTCAAACCATTTTTGACTTTTTAACTTTTTAAGAAAAAACAAAATAAAACAACAACAATAATAAAAAAATAACTTTACATATCTAGCTTTTAGATTACGTCGTTTCAAAGGCAACGAGCCCCCATCTGCCTTGAGCTAGAAGCCAAACTACATCACTGAATGGGGTTACTAAGTTTGCCGAAGAACAGAAACAAGTTTAGGTGTGTTTGTGGAAAGGGGCTTGTTTTTGACAGGGAAACACAGAAGATGATTTATAGACTTGGGGTGTATCTGGGGGGGGGGGGGCAGAGGATGGAAGTGAGGTTTGAGTGGGATATCTAGTGAGGGGAAGGGCGACCCGTGGATGAAAACGTATACTGTGAATGAGGACATTGATGTTCCATTGCTTCCTATCTATGCAGGCAGACAAAATGCTGGACCAAGATTATATTTTGTGTGGGAAGGAAGCGCCATAAGCAGAGGCTTCATGGATGTTCCCGGGATTGGAAATGCATTAAAGGGGGCTGATCCTTGGCACACAGAAGCTTGCACCATTTTCCGACCACCGCTGGTTAAGGCGGGAAGGAGAGTTAAGCACCAGGTGAAATTTCAGCATAGGCCTGTAGCCAGTCTGGGGCTGGTACGGAAGTTGTGAGTCTAGGGCTGTGGCTATTTTTTTTTGTAAATATCTGAACAGATTTTTGGGGTGCTGATGAGGGGAGTAAGGTAATTTGCTGAGCACCAGTTGCTCTGCTGCTGAACAGCAGAATTTGACACCGGAGACAGCCGAGACCCAGGGAAGGAGGCAAGTTTCCCCGGGAACAGTTCAAGTCAAATTTACACCCTGGCGAATGCCAGACATCCTCAGAAAACATTTAACTAGGGTGCAGTTGCATGAAATGCATAGAGGTCAAAAAAATACACAGGCCATGGAACTCGGTCCCTGTTCATAAGGAGAATTCAAGAAAGGAGAAAATTTTCCACTTAGGATCTATCAGCTTGGTTTTTGGAACCAGAGTTCAGGAACTAATGTGTAAGATTTAGGGCACTAATGTGAAAATCGTTGCTTTTGGGTTATCAGACAAGCCAACGAACATACCCAAAGAATAACATTTTGAAAGCAAAGTTTTACATATCTTAATGTTACTTTCAAAACATTATTTTTAAAAGATGTGTCCTTCCTGTTCAAGTGTAACATATGATTCTAACTTGCATTTATTAAACGTGACATATTATTTCCAACCTCTGCACGGGATAGCCAATACCCCCTTCGGGACAACAGGAGAGGCTTGCCTTCCTGAATGCACCTTCACTCAGGGAGAATATATCCCTGCATGCTGAAATCTAGAAAGCCAGGAAAAAGTTTCGAAGCTTTCCTTTCACCACGCCTTGCTAGCTTTCTGCATGCAGGGACGTTCTTCCTTGTAGTGAAGAGCTAGCTTTCTGTTTGCAGGGATTCCCCCCCCCCTCTCCCTGTACAAGCAGCACCATATGAGATAAGCCCCTCTCAATCAACTCGCCGACTGAAGAACTCCAGTCCACAAGTTTGATAAGCACCAGGAGGTTGAGTGTTGAAGTACAGGCAAGGTTTCTCAAGATGCCATGGTTCATGTTTTGGATAGTTTTAAACAAGGAAACCAATGAAAAAATCTATGAAGGCTTCACTCCCCTGCCAGGACTGGGGAGGCAGAAGCCTTTTAAACAGTGCAGTAACTGACTTTCTGCCCATTAAAGTCACATAAGCCCAGCTTCCCAGCCTTAGCCGCAACGGTTCTCAGTACAGCCCGTGGAGAAAAAATTGATCAGATCGCTTGCAAGATCCCATAAACACACTGGCTGTCGAGAACGACGGCATGTCCCAACGAGGCAAGAATTGGGCTATTACAGTAGACACCGATGCCTCTAGGCCAGTCAAAGCAGAGTTTCAAGGTCCGATTCAAGAAAACAACCACCGTCAACGAACAAAACATGGCCATCGGGTTCTTGTTGGAAGGGAAGAGACACCCTCTCGGCACTGGGCATTGATGTGGGAAGTGCACATGGCAAGCTGTCAAGAAATGTAGGGTACATAAACCGTGGGTTAACCTCAACGCCATCCATGGTCCGTCTTTCTCTCTCTGCTTTCTCCCCCAGGAAAGAGGGACACTGGAGAAATCTCGCCAGGGTAAAGAAGGCTAGAAGCAAACGGAAAAGGATCGATCGTGGCCCCGTTCCTCCAGAGACCCCAAATTCCAGAACTGCCCGTCACAGGAGGAAAAGAGACAGGTCTGGCCTTACGCACTGAGGCTCCGTCGCACGTCCCCTGAAAACAGCCTCTCTGCGCACTTCCTAATCAACCAGCTCTGTAGAAAGAAAAGGGGCAGGAGGACCCAAGAAGCTTCTTCATGTGAAGACCTTCCAGACCGATGAGATAAGAGGTGTGGGCGTCTGTAAGCGGTTCTCGTTGCCACGAATTTTTCCTTCTCTTTTCCTGCTCCTTGGAAAGATGGTCGGCACTCGGGGCAAAAGGGGGAGAAGATCGGGGAGGACGCGTGGCCACCACCGTGCCGCCTGAACCCGGCTCACCGCAGATTTTGGTAGAGGTAGGCCGAGGTGAAGATGACGTTGACGGTCAGGCTCACGGCGAGAACCCCTCGGAGGGAGAAGCGGCCGACGCAGCCTTCGCAGATAGGACCACAGACAACGACCACCCAAAAGGGGACATAAAAGAGAGAAAAAACTGGTTAGCATCACATTGCAGTTATCATTTCTAACAGGTGAGATCATAGAATTATAGAATGATGGCGTTGGAAAGGGTCTCTAAGGCCAGCGAGTCCAACCCCCCTGGCTCAAGGCAGGAATCCAAATCCAAGCAGATCTGACTGGTGGATGTCCAATTTTCTCTTGAAGTCCTCCAGGGTTGGAGCGCTCACCACCTCCCAAGTTTATTCCTTCCGGTGTCGTACTGCTCTAACAGTTAAGAAGTTTTTCCTGAGGTTCAGCCTAAATCTGACTTCCTGTCCTGTGAGCCCATGACGACGTGTCCTGCCTTCTGGGATGATTGAGGACAGATCCTGCCCCTCCTCCGGAGGACTGCCTTTCAAGTATTTGAAAAGTGCTATCCTATCTCCCCTCGGTCTTCTGGGGCTTGCCGATATAACACATTCTAGATGTGCCAGACTACAAAACCCATCCAGGTGGGCTAGTGGGGGGTGATGAATGTTGTAATCTAACATATTTGGAGGATGCTCCGGGTTGGGGGAAAAGATGATGTAACCACGCATCTGTTAAATATCAGTTTGAATCATGGTGCTGTTGCTTTTAAGACGGTGGGCGGCCACTCACCCTTCCAGCTGGCCGGCTCTTCCCCGTTGGTCGTGGTGTCCACCACACAGCTGGATGAGTGCGAGGAGCTGTCGCCCTTCTTAATGGAGCCATTGCTCCCGATGCTTCCTGCCTCGGCCACAGCTCTCATATCTATGGAGAAAGAAAAATGTGTGCCTCTTAAAATGAATACATGCACATACACCCATGCTGGGTGGGTTTTATTTATTTATCGTCCGTTTTATGGGTTAACTTTGTCATGCTTATACTTGTATTCCTTAAGAATACAAACAGCTTCAGGGAGTGTCCCTTGTCTTCCTCCCTCCCCGCTCTTCGTATCCTCACGACCACCTTGCGAGGTAGACCGAGCAGGTTGCTCAGCGTTAAACTCTCTCAAGGTACTTCTGCCTGCTAGGCCTTCAAGAAAAGATGGTGCCTCTATTCTATGTAGGAAAGTCTCCGGCAATGGGGTAGACCTCTCCGCCCCGGCAGTGGGAGTCATGGGACACTCAGGTCTTTGCCCCAAGATCTTCGCTGCCGCCTCTCAGCTTTTGCTGCCTGAGGCAAGGGGCGCACTCTGCCGAATGACAGAGCCGGCCCTATGGAGCTGTCAGTGCCAGATAAAGGGGTGTGGCTAATTAAACCTGAATTTGAGTGTGAGTGGGTTTCATTCGTTATCCGAAAGACTGCTGGTCTTAAGCCTTACGCTGATGTGGAAGGCAGGAGGCCACCTCGACCGTATTTTAAAACCAGCCCCAGCCAATCCAGAAGCTTCATGCTGCCTGCCAATCACAGGACCCCATGTTGTAGACTCATGATATTTTCCAAAACGAGCCTCAAACGCACGGGCAATCAAGTTTCTAGTCCTTCACAAGGACACAGCCCAACTCCAGGACCGGGGGGGGGGGGGAGAGGGGAGACTAGGGGATTATGGGCTTTGTAGTCCCCCAACGCAACTTTCCCAACCTTGGAGAGGTGTCCCGTTCACATCCCCAAGAGATGTTTTACCGTGCATTCCCCGGTCGCCGAGGTTCCGCTTTGTGCAGGTGGTCAAATCGGAGGTAAAGACGTGGTTTTCTGAGTGGGCCACGTCTTCGCCGAGCGGATGCTCGGTCTGGGCCGAGAAGAGCATCAGCCGGCGGCCATTCAGGTTGAGCCGCGCGGGGCTGATGAGGGGCCGGCGGTAACGCAGGGAGCCCGAACTGGATGTGACCGAGCCGGCCACCGATGGGGCTGGAGATGGCCCCGGGGAGGAGATACAGCTCCCAGAGAGAAGGGGGAAATATTCTGGGGGGAAAAAGGACCAGCAGAGGAAAAGAGTCAATACGAAGAGGAATTATGAAGCCATTTTTCACATCTCTATTTTATGATTTATTTTTTCCCGATGCCAGAGGATTGCTGTGCGCTATGTCAGAAATTTCTGTCTGTCGTGCCAGAATTATAAAAAACAACACCATATTTGGGATCAATGTATACTTTTCTTCCCTTTTATGGGGTTGTGTGTATTTTTTTAAAAAAATAATAGATCCAATGAAGATTTTAGCAGTTCTTAAGCTTTCCAAGGCAGGCCGGAAATATATCAAACCCCTTGTCCCCCGATTTTTGTCCCTACGAAAGCAACTTGCTGCAGATCTGTAGAGCAATAAGCCAGGGACACATATTTTTTATTATTTTCTGATCTGTACGCTAGAGGGTGGGACAGGGTTCAGATTCAGTTCGTGTTGCACCGACACACCCCCCCCCATGCTTATATTTGCTCTTTTTATATTTTTAATTTTCTCCATTAGCTGCTGCATTTCCTTCCAAGACCTCAGTTATGTTGGGCTTTTGCAGCATGAAAAAGGAGCATCATTTTACTGAAGGAGAGAATGCATCCCCATTTAAAAACTTCTAAACTGGCACAGCGGTGCGGTCCCATTCAAAAGAGAGGGCTGTCAAAGAAGGAGGTTAATTTTCCAGGACGGGCAAGAACTTTTCAGCAGCTAAGAACCTTGCTAACAGGTATTCTAATTTGTACCAAAATACGGTTGGGATGTGAAGGGTGAAGAGGGATCAAGACGGGGTCAGAGGGGCAACAGACAAATTTTCCACAAGGCCAGTATGTTAGAGAATATTTTGATTCTTTGTTTCTCTGCAAAACAAAGATCAAAGCATCTAGAAAAAGAAAATCCTCTTTAACTTTGCATTACTGGCAATAATGCACACAAACAAACCCAAACAATTTATAGAGAAGGTTTTGCAACTCGAAATTGGATCTAAACATTGCCAGCTTTTTGCATGCAAAACAAGATTTATCATACACGGGGCAAGCCTGAACATTTTTTTCCTCTGGAAATAATTCCCCCTGCATTCAACTTGGTGAAGCACAAGGTTTCATGTTAAAAAAAAAAAAAAGAGAGAGAGAGAGAGGTGGGTTTAATCTTTAATCTGGAGGCTAATTTCCTTTTCCTAGGCATGAAAAAACGACAAAACAATACAAAACAAAAAAGCTATACTGCACACCATTTCTGGAATTCTGTTTTTGGTTTTGTTCTCAGGTCTTTGGAGAAGACCTGGGCCCCTTTTCTAACACAAGTGATGCTCCTCGGTAAGTGTCCAACGCAATAAAATAATATTTTGCACCTATCCTGTTTTGAATGCTCAAAACAAACACAGCCAAAGCTTTGGAGGAATGATTTTGCTTGGGTTTTTTTTTTTTTTTTTTTTTGGCTGTGTGTTTAAGGACCGAGCAAACCAGACAAAGGCTGAAATCCTGTTGCTTAGGGTCACAAGTCACACTAAGGCAGTCCCCATTGGGTTGGGAAGGCGCTGGTGAGTCAGCCCTTCTTTCCAAATTCAATGGATTCTAACAGACGTACTCGAGGTGTGATTTACTACCTTAAACAACAGGATTTCAGCTGACATCTGTGAATAGCTAACAGGATGGACCATCTAAACTCGTGTGGAGAGAAGGAACCTATGGAGGTTGCAAAGCGTCTGGAATAAAGTATTTTGTACATTGAGAAAGTTCAGTAAATATTTTGCACCCGCAGACCTCAAACCTTTGCACATTTTTGAGAATTTGGGGGAAGGGGGGGATGCTCTCTTACCTGATGCAGGTGCCTCCTTAGAGAAGGACATCTGAGAGGGTGGACGACTCCCGCTGAACAAGTAGCCAGAATCTTGGGGGGGGGGGGGGGAATTAAAATAGAAGTTAAGATACATCATGGGAACGGCAGCTGCACAGAAAAATGGAGCAACTGTTTTTAAAAAATCAAATTTCTTTTAAAAGTTGATCGCATGGAGGCTGTTTTGAGGGCTGTCTGGCTGAGATGGAGTAATGGGAACTAATAGAAATAAAGAGAATGATAACAATAATAGCTACCATCGTTCCCTAAGGCCAGGGTGGATAAAAATCAGCAATTTTTAAAAAATAAAATGGATTTAAATTTTAAAAAAGATGTTTTTGAATTAAATGGTCAAAAAGAATCAGATTCTTAAAATTCAAGTCATGATTTATAGCAATTTGATTTAAATCAAATCCACCCTGCTCAAGGCTAATGATTTATAGGGATCATGACTCTATTAAAGATTAGATCCTCTGTCTGGAAATTCTGATGAGAACCGCAAAGCCCTGCAAGCTTTAAAAAAGAAATCCAGAACATAATGGCATTGCTTTTGGGTTAAAACATACAGAAGACTAGAACCTTGGAAAGGAAACGGAGTGTCTATGGAACCAAGCACAGATGGCTTACCGGTCCTGGCCAAAGAAGGAATCGTGCCCAACGAGAGGGCCCGATTCAGCCGTCCGGGAAGAGAGGAAGACGATGTTCGCCGTGGGGATCGGAAGAACTGTTGGCTGGTAAACTGAAGCACGCTGGGTGGGGACGGGATGAAGACAGATGGGGATGCAGGGGGATACGGGAAACTGATCTCTGAGCCGCTGGGGAACGTGGAGATGGAATCCCCAGAGAGGTACCTGTGGATGGGATACGAAAGAAAGCAATTTGAGCCAAGGCAGAAGAACCAATATGGGCTCCGGTTCTCCCAAGCCTCTTTCATGGGGCAGTCTCATCTCATCATGGGGTACCCCGTTTCAGCATCTGATGGGTCACGGGCAGGATATCAAAGCGGTCAGCTGTAGGGGATGTTTGGCCACACGAATTCTAACAAATGCTTCGAATTCTTTCAGGGGTTTAAAAAACTCCCAATGATTTCAATGTAAAAAACTTCCAAACAACCCTGTAAGGTAGGATGGTGTTAACCACATATTGCAGGTGGCAGGGCCCTACCACGCTAAGCACGCCTGATCTCTTCTGATTTTGGAAATTAAGATGGTTCAGAATACCAAAATTCCCCGGAGGGTCTGAGGCTACCTGCAAAATTAACACTCTATTTTCATTCTGGGGCATCCTAATATTTACTTACAAGTTCATGAGTGGTTGTTATGTGCTGTCAAGTTGCTTCCGACTTATGGCGACCCTACGAATGAGCGATTTCCAAAATGTCCTGTCCTCAACGGCCCTGCTCAGCTCCTGTACTCAAGCCTGTGGCTTCCTTTAAGTAGTCAATCCATCTCGTATTGGGTCTTCCTCTTTTCCTGCTGCCTTCCACCTGTCCCCAGCATTACTGTCTTGTCCAAAGAATCCTGCCTTCTCATGATGTGCCCAAAGCAGGACAGCCTCAGGCTCAACATTTTTTTCCTCCAGAGAATGTTCAGGCTTGATTTGATCCGGGACCCACTACAAGTTCCTTCCTTCTACCTTTCCTTTTTTTTTTTTTAAATAAAAGTACATCAGGCAGTTTCTGTAATATTTGTAAAAGGAGCTGGACATAACACCTGTCTAGAAAGACCATGATAAAAACAGCATGTTTCCAGCTTAATCATTTATATGTAGCTTGTGTTGGCCAGTCCTAACACATGGATTTTTTAAAAATTACCTTTAAAACCTTGGAAGGTGTAAAGTATTCAGAAGCAACAAAATGATCCATGGATGGATCAGGCTCCATGAGTTTAAAAAGTGGCTACAAGCTTCAAAAACATTAAACCTGCAAGAGAATGAACTAAAGCCCTCCGTCTTAGTTCTGCAATGTGTTCCCCTTGACTTTTCAATGAAAAAAAGTCAGCCGAAGAAGCTAAAAATACCTCCACACTTCCTGATAGCAAAGAATTATGGGATAACATTGAGGTCTCCTTTACAAAAGCCAGTGTAGGGTGAGAAAATAACCCAGATTAACTTCAGAAGAGTCTCATGATGAACCCTCTTTTCCCATGGATATGTGCCAGAAAAGGGGGTCTAATTAATTCTAAAAATTCAAAGTCCAGTCTTATAAAATAAAAACACAGGGGCTGCAGGTAATTCAGTAGAAGTGAACGATTCGATTTCACAGAGGCGGGTGTGGATCAGTGCCAAACAAGCGTAAGCAAACGGGGTCATTAAGGCTGCAATCCCACGCTGGTTTCCTTGACAGTAAATCCCAAGGAAAAAAAGGAAGATCTGTTTACAGTAAACCTGAGATGGATGGACGGCGGTGCTTTATCAGTGCACAAGACGACTCAAGTTATTATGACCTTAAACAAGGCAAAAAAAGAGGAGAGAAACTCACAGTTCTGATTTTGCAGAAATATTGAAACCTCGCGAGTCTGTCGCGGCTCAAGTGAGAGAAAAGAGCATCCTTTTGCTTTACAGCCCCTTGCGGGAAATCTTAAGATCCGCCAACGGAATGCTTCACATTCCGATTCCGGCAGCCGGGATAGGCCAGCCGCCCAGATTCATCTGCATGCCGCCTTGCTATTGGCTAAGAACATCCAGGAAAGGTGGTTCCCTAAGAAGTGTCGGAATGCCAAAAAGATGCCCGGCTGTCTTTTTTTTTTTAGCTGCCCTTGGGAGACAAAAAATTTGAAAATAAAGATTATTTTTTTCTTCCTTTTAAGTATGGCCGAAGGTAGAACCGGGCACGGCTTACCAGACTCCAGGGCCAGGTTGGTTGCTGGATGTAGAAGCCAGAAGCATAGCATTTTCCACCATGCTATCGTAAAATAATAATAATAAATCAACCGAGAAGCACTGAGTTTTTGCAGCTTTACGAATCTCAAATAATCTTAAAGGTGGGGAAAAGCTGGGATCTGGCCTCCCACTGAATGGGCCTCCTCCTTCAGAGCAGAAATTATGGTGGCTTTTTTTTTCTTCATTTTATTTACCAAATAACGACATGTACTGGAGATGGCATTAATTTTGTTGTACGGAAGTACAATGACAATAAAGTAAATTCAATTGAAAAAAAAAAAAAAGGATTCTTGCACTCCCTCATCAGCACAGTCATCAGAGTGAAAAACTAAAGGTCGGCATGAGAATCCAACTGTATTTGGGGGGAAAAACCAGGAGTGACTTTTGTTTAACAGAGAGGAAGTTTTGACTTCATTCTATCGGATTGTGATCTATATTCAACACCTGTGAATATGGTTTCCCTTCCCGATATATAATAAAGATGGCAGTATTTGTTGTTTACTGTCTTGCACCCAACACTGGTTGAGGGATTGAATGCTGGATGAGGTCTCGGGAAATCCAAATTCGAATCTCTGACAAGTCCTGAAACTCGCAGGGGCCCTTTGTAAGGATTAAGTACAGAGAAGATGAGCCAGGTATGTTACCTTGAGCCCACCCCAGGTAAAGTGAGGGATAGATGTAACCCATTATTAGCTAATAACCATGTGAAGTAGGAACAGCCCCATTCCAGCCAGATGCCAACTAAAGCAGACCAGCTTTGGACGGCTGTCTGATTCTAAAAATGGAAAATCGAGGAAGTGAAGAAAAATATATATTCCAAAATACTGAAGAGAAGACACAACTTTGCCAGCCAAGGTGTCTCAAGTTCCACATTGGGCTGAAATGGACATCAGGGACCAAGCGATGCAGAAAGATTCCAGCCCAAGACCATGGAGAGCGGCTGCCAGCCAGAGTAGACCATACTGGATTAGCCACACGAATGGATCGGCATAGTTTTAAGTTGGATCTCACTCCGCAGGGAAAGGGCATAGGGACATCCGCTATCAATCCCCCAAGGGCAGCACTGCTATAAGCTCTGATCAGGCCAGAACGGGTCTCAGATTGGGGTGCTATCTGCATGTCAGGGACGATGGGAACTGGAGTCAACCCATAGCAGCAGGAGGGCCACTTCATGGAGCATGAGTGCTTTTTTACTCCTGTTTTTTGCCCAACACAGAAAAGTGTGTCATGCCTTGCCCACCAGCTCCAAGAAGTGTGAAAATTTAGTGTGCGTGTGTTACTTTCAAGACTTTATTAAAAGCCTGTCTGAACAGCAGCCAAGAAATTTGTTTTTAAAAAAGGAGCTGGTATGGAACGTCTGGGCAAAAGGCCTTCTATTGTCCATATAGATCTTTTAGAATCTGGAGGCCTTCGGAACAAGCTACTAGTCCTCATGGTACAGAAGTATTCAAGTGTGTTGTTTTTGTCTCTCAGTAGGGGCTCAACAAGATCCCCCAACCTGCATTAATGGTCACGGGGGGAGGGGGGGAGAAGGGTCTCTCACATTATTTTTTAAACTTTAAAATACACAGCTGCCAGGGGTAGGAATGGTGAATGCAAACAAGGAGGGGAAAACAAACAAACAGCTTTTTTTTTTAAAAAAGGCCAGAGAGTCAAAAAAACACAGTTGAAAAGAGTTATGGCTAAGGAGCCCTTTATTGTCAAAACTTGGCAGCTCAGGTAGTGTTTACAACAATTATAGTGTTAACTAGACAATTAGGCACAGTTATGCTATATAAAATATGAGAGTATTTTAAAGCTTAATATAATAATAATTATAAATATTGATAATAATAATATAAATAGAGACACCATTTTCAATATGGGATAGTGTACACAGTGCTGAATTTTTTCCTAAGTGCTCACAACTCGTGATTCTTTTAGAGAATAGGATGGAAATTAGGTTTACAGTGAAAAGGGAATATTTTTTTTTACCGATGAACAAGGCAGATCCCCCACAATCCTGCTGAAGGAGCAAAGAAAATCGGCAGTAAAACTAGGATGATGAGAAAAGGCAGAAAGGAAATGCATCTCACAGCATCTGAAAAACCTGGGAGGTCTGTTGTAGTCATCTTCTTTACTCCCCCTTCTCTGGGCCACATCTTGTCCAAAACCTGCCATTTCGGTGAGATGGGGCGCTGTGGCTCACAGCATGGAGAGTAACCAACCACTCCTGCTTCACCAAAACTACCCAGCAATTCCTGCTGTAGCCCATGTTTCATCTGACTGCGAGGAAGCTTAAACCATGATTCAAGCTGAAAACAGTGCTTTGCGGAAACCATGGTTTGGTGTGACACCTACGCGAGGCCGCAAACATGGCATAAGCTGGGCTACCACGATCTCCCACAAATTCCCCGTTACGGGAAAAGAACCCCCTTGTCCACTGTAAACTCTGGAAATTTGTTTCACAGTAAAGACGTGAAACTTCAGAACTGATCCTGCATTCCCTTGTAATTAAGACATCCAACAGGTTAGCAGAAGAGCAAATTTTTCACAGCAGAGTGGGGTAAGTGACAGCTATGTTGTCAAATGTTGAATGAACAGCAAGGAAACTTGGTGGTGTCGCTAACCCCAGGGTGTCTTCCCTCACTTCTGCCTTAAAATGTTCATGTTTTTAAAAAGGGGATCAGATGTTCTAGCTTTGATGGAATATGTGTTGAATATAATAACCTCTAAAAAGAAACAATTCCACTGATGTTATATGAGCACTGACTACAGAGACCGATAGAGAGAAACATACACACTCGCGCAAAAACAGGGTGAAAACGAAGTTGTAAGAAAGATCAGGTGTCGGGGAGGAAGTGAGGACAGTGTAGAATATTAGAAGTAAAATCACAATTTGGAAAAATTGTTTTTGGACCCAACTTGGAGAATCCCCCGGTCCGGAGGGGCTTTGTCCATTTTGGGCAAGAGTTGTCATTTCCAAGAAAAGCGTGAGTAAAATGTGACATTAAAGGGGGGGAAAAAACAGCACACACACACACACACACACACACACACACACACACACACACACACACACACAAGGAGGTTAAGAAGCATGCCAAACCTTTTTCAAACAATCAAATAAGTATCCTTTAAGTATTTTTAAATACTTGGTTTCGAAAGTAGTGTTAGATTATATGATGGACAAAATTTAAAATATGGATTGCACAGGGTTATAAAAACTTTTACAAGTGCCTTCATGTACCTGAGCTTTCCAAGATTATGGAGTAACATGTCATACAGACAAGACTCTTATGCTACTTCATATTACAAGGTGTTCACCTTAATTAAAAACAAAACAAAATGAAACAAGCTTTCTGTGTTCACAAGGGATCCCAACACTATTTAAATTATCCCAAAGAGCACCGCCACAATACCTCAGAATTGGGGAAGGGGTAGGAAAGCTGCTGATGTTCCAGATTACAAATCCCATCTTCACTAGCTAACCATCTATCTCCACCTGGCCAATGTTGGGGGATGATGGAACTTGTAACCCAATGATGCCCCTTCTGGGCCCTCAGAAGACAGTCTGGCGGTCCATCGTTCTGTTATTGGATTAGGGCAAGAAAAAAAAAAGATGCCTGCAACTTATCTAAGCAAGAGTGAAAACTGAGAAGCGACACGTTCAAAAGGTTTGCATGGATCAACCTGGAGAACGGCTCAAAGCCTGCCTGAGAAAGACTGAGCAGGCAGCATCAAATCACCTAGACAATTTTCATGGGCACAGCAGCTGCCAAAACGAACACGAGTCAGTTTATATACCATAAGCTATTCCTGCTTTCTCACTGCCTCTTCTCCGTAGGGCGAACAAAGGTTAGCATGAGAGGCAGCAGTTAAGTCCAGTTACAGAAAAGGTGACTCTGATTACAATTGAGGGCTGTTTGTTAATTAAACCACACGTACACACACACACAGAGTTATTCCTGTTATATCAGGAGTCGCATCAAACAAACACTTGGGTGGCAGCACGCTGTTAATTGAAGACACGCAATTAAGAGCAAAGAAGTCTGTTTTGAGAAAGGCATCGCCCATCCACTGCTACCCATGTAGTGCCACTAAATAGAACCAGTTAAACAAATACTAGAGATAACAACCATGGGACTCTAGAAATGGGTTATCAGTATAAAAAAAAAAGAAAAGTGGGGCACTCCAAACTGAAACCAAGCCACTGCATTCCAATGCACACACAAAACCACAGCAAAAAAAAAGGCACCCCCCCCAAAAAATAGGTCTATGGTATACAGTTTAAACCAGTTCCAATCCAGTTTTAAGGATTAGGGCTCCTAATGAACAAACGCGCCCTTCAAAGGCTTTTTGTGGCTCAGTTTCTCGAGCAAATATAAAAATTATAACCCCTTGTTAAAAATAAACACTTTTAAGAAACTAAAATCAAAAAAGCAATGCACCCAGTTCTGGGCATTCTTTCAAGGAAGCCAGAGTGACGAAACTGTTTCAAACTGGTTTAAGAGTCCGCAGGACCAAAGGCGAAGGTGGGAAATGCGTACTGGGTACAGGACAGCAAAATTAATTACCGGTAGCCCTCAAATTAAAAAAGTACAGAAAAGTTTCTCATAGGAACACAATCTGGATGGATGAGATCGGTTAATGGAGCAGTGAGTAGCAACCTTATTCTTCTGGTTTTGGAAATGCAGTTTTAGCATCTGGGAACGGGTGGAAGACGAGAAAAGACATCCACAGCTCATGCCATCCCCCACCCCCAAACCCCCCACCCCTGCTTTTGCTACAGCCATCTGCTCAAATGGAGAGGGGGAAAAAAGATCTCTTCTAGAGTTTTTCTAGAAGAAAAGCAAGGGAAAGTTTAAAGAAAATTGAAAAGGAAGAGAAAATTGGGGAAAAGAAAGGAAGCACCACGCTCAGCAGTCCTGTATTTTGGAAGGCTCGGATTACTATTATTATTATTTTGTTTCCAGGATACGTGCGTCCCCCACCCCCCACGGTCACTGTCCGGGCTCTGACCTTCGGGGTCGGGGTCTCCGCAGGCCTGTTGGTTTCCGGGTGGCCACAGCTGCCGCGAAGCCCACCAGGCAGCAGAGGGAGGTGGTGCCAAACTTGGCCGTGTCTAGCCAGCTGGGGGGGTCCGTCTGCAGGTAGTTCTCGGCTAGGTGGAAACCCATCACCAGCAGCCACAGGACCGAGGCGAAGGCATCTATCCGTCGGAGCCTGGGGTGGGAAAGACAGGGTGGTAAAGCGCCGGCCACCACTGAATGCACCGGTGGGGGGGGGGGGGGGAATCAACCAAGGTCGGCGTGAAGACACCCTGACATGTTAAAACGCCACCAAGGTGTGAAGCAGCATCCAGTTAAGCATGGAAGCGTTGAAACATTTTCAAAATTTCGGGTTTATTAGAGCAAATAATCATGGAAATTGGCACTGCAATTCAGTGATGACACCAGGCCTGGTCATTCTACCTTACGGGGTTGTTGTGACGAGAAAGGAGGGGAGTGTGAACCTGAAGATTGTTGAAGGAAGAGGGGAACGTCTATAGAATAAGAATTTAAAGAAGGAAAAATTGCAACTCTAAGGGAGTTTTCCTCTAAAACGAGGTGTGGGCTGCTCCCCGTGATATTGTATGAGACCCAAAACTGGTGCTTTAAAAAACCCGAAGTTTAGGGTCACCTGTCGTCCCTCTGGTTTCATTTTGAGGGGCTAATGCAGCCCCTTGAGTCTTCTAGGACTGGACCCACCGGTGCCAGGCTTGCCGGCACTTGTCCACACCTGGTTTAAAAGGTTAGCAACCGTCGTTCTTAAGGCTGGAAATCTATGTGTTTTTGGGCTGCACCTCCCAGAAGCCTTGACCTTTAGCCGTGCAGGCCAAGGCAACTGGGTTCAAGCCCAACTGATGATCCAAGTTTGGGAAGCCAGCGGGGTAACGGATAACCCAAGCATGCACGCCCACGTACCTGATGCGTCCCGCCAGCAGCATGGCCAAGAAACACGTCAGCAAGCCGAGGGCCACCACCGCCACCTGATGGTTCTTCCCATAGGACCAGGCTGTGCTCAGCGTCTCGGCCACGTGCTCCGGTAATAGCCGGACCACCTCCTGCCAGCTCAGGATCTCCAGCAGAGTGCCGTTGCTAGGTGCCGGGACCCCTGGCGTGGCTTCAGTCCCGTTCCTCACCAGCCCCGGGCTCGAAGGAGCAGGAGGAGTGCTGGGTGCAGGGGAAAAGGGGTTGCCTGACCCATAAAGGGCCATGGTAACGAGGACAGTGCAGCTGAGGAAAGCCAGGACGCGCAGTGCGATCACTTGAACTGGTGTGGTTGCTGACGAAGCTGTGGCATAAAAACTCTGCAAAGAGAAATACCTTCAGTCATACCTCCAGTTAAGCTGGGGGGGGGGGGAAGGCTGTGTGCGCCGCCAGAGGGGTGCGACGGCCACCTCCCTATTTTCTCTGCATAAAGAATGGGCCAATACTTGGCTTTCCTAAGGCAGCTGGGGGAAAAAAAAAAATCCCACTCCTGTCAAGTCTCTGGATATCCGGGGGAAACTAAATCCAATTTAAGTCCTATCTAGAATCGAACAGCGGAGCATAATTGAATTACATAAATAAAGCCAGTTCAGAGAGAAAGGCAGAATGCAAACCGAATGGATGGATGGATGAGTTGTTCAAGTCCTTTTGCATTCTTATGACCGCCTGTGTTCTCCAATCCCTGCCAAGCCTTAGACCCTGTCCAGCGTGAACAACAGTAACTTCCTTTATTTGGCAGGATGCAGCAGTTTGTATTTCCTGTCTCGGACAGGAAGCGGCGGCTGCGGGAACAGGGGGCCCTCCCTACCTGCATGTACGTCTTGTCAGTCTTCCGCTGGCTGAAGTGGTGCCGGAGCAAGAGGGCCCGCAGCTGGCGGTTCTGGTGCTTGATGTAATATTCCACCGCTGCCTGGCAGGGGCGACACAGCTTGTACATCTGTTCCAAGTGATGCTTGTATACTTCAATCTCATCATCATATTTGCCCTGCCCATGAGAGAGAGAGAGAGAGAGCAGGAGAAAAACACCATTACAATGGAGACCAAATAATCCAACCTGCTATAAGGCAGCTTCTTACACCTACGCATTTTTCTTTTTCCCTCCTCCTCGCCTTTTCCTTTTATGCCATGTCTTGATTTTTTTTTTTAATTGGGCAAGCCCAAAAGTCTGCTTGGGTTTTACTGATGTGCCAGCTGCTTTGGAGCTGGTACAGCTCACTGAGTAAAGGCATACAACTGTGAAACGAGGGGCTGGAGGTAGCCCAGATTGCTCAAAGACTGTGTAGCTGACAGAGTTACCTGCCCTGCCATTTGCATGGACTGCACAGTCCTAGAGCGCCACCTGGAGGAAAGACTAGTAAATCAATCCTGAGTCTTTCAAACGGAGAAAACCTCAAGACGACTTGACATGAGTTTGGAGTCAACAACACACAATTATTTTGCAATTATTCAGAAATTTCATGACATCAGTTTCACAATGACACCCGTCTGATTAAAACAGCTGAAAGAACCACACTTCCACACTGAAATGCTGGCAAGATTTGCATGCCACTCCAGCTGCTTTTTAAAAATGATTACACCGCATAACTTGGTGTAATAATTTTTTTAAAAAAAAGAGTTGACTTAAGCCAAGTAAACAGTGCATGAACTATTCTGTCTGCAGCCGAATGGAATGTGTAAGAAAAAAAAAAGGGAGCATTGCTGTTAAGTCACCATTGACTTAACTGATTAGTTATTAATTCAACGGCTTTGAGAGCTTTTCCACCTACAAAGCATGAGAGAGATGGAAAAGTTAAGTAAAAATAATATTATCTAAGAAATAATAAAAGTGAAAACATTCTGCTTTTTATTTGTATTTTAAATTTTTCTTTCTGTTTTAATATTGCTTCTCCTAGAAATTTAGCCAGAGGCAGTGGAATAAGGTTCTCCACGTGCTCGGTCTTGGTGTGTTTCCTTCCCCCATCACCCCGCAGGCTTTCTAGACAAAAAAAAAACCCTTCTTACGTTGCAGGCAGGGTGGAATAAAAATGGCCTTAGCTGCCATCGCTATCCCCAGCCGGTTGCCATGGCGCCGGGAATGTGGGGCAGGCCTTTCAAAGACAGAGACCGCCTGCCAGGTTAGGGTTACTGGCTAGAAAGGACAGAAGGAAGAAAGGAGGAAAAAAAACCAAGGGGAGAAGGCAGTGTTACCTGCTGGACCATGCAGGGAAAAAAAGACTAGAAAAAACAGCTTGAGGATGACCCAGAAATGCAACATGCAATTAGGTCACCCTGTCCTAATACTTAGGAGAAACATTTCTATCCCAATTTAAAAGCTACAACAGGACCCCCTTATCCGCAGAATCCGTATCCGCTGATTCACTTATCCACACAGTCTGAAAATATTGAAAACATTCAGAGAAAAACCCTAGAAATCTGCGTTTCTAAAGAACATCAAGTTACCAGAACTGGCCACACAAAGAAGCCAGAGACCACGCTATGCATGGCATTTTCTATTATCCGCGTTTATCAGCATCCGCCAGGGGCCCCCTGGAACCTACTGTACTTCCTTACTTGCTTCCACCTTCAATTAAGTTGAAGGCAATGCAGGGACATGTTCTAAAAATGTCCCCACTAAAAGTCCTATAAAAAACAGAGGAATATAAGAAGCCACCTTATATAAAGTTGCCACTTTGCTTTGTCTCGCTCAGTCTTGTCAACTCTGTTGCTGCCAATATAGTTGGGTGACTTGAGAAATAATACATAAGGGGCTTTTCCAAGGGGAGCCCCATATCCTTGGGACCGCCTCCCCCGGGGGGACAGGCCTGGCCACCTCATTGCGGGTTCTTAAAAACCAGCAAATAAACTCAAAAGACACATTTGTTCCAGTTTATCTTGGCACTTAGAAATCATAACCTGGCAGTGAGTGCCTAATCATAATAATTACATTCGTGGCTTTGTAACCTCCTAGGCCACTCTGCAAAGGGGCCATGTCTTGACAGGCAGGGTTTTAAAGAAGCTTTTGAATGAATGAATGAATGATGGTTCCTAGCTTCTTTTGCTCTTATCTCTGATCCATGTCCAGAGATAAGAGATGAGGCAAATTATGAGTGAATGAATGAATGATGGTTCCTAGTTTCTTTTGCTCTTATCTCTGATCTATGCCCAGAGATAAGAGATGAGGCAAATTGTGAATGAATGAATGAATGTTCCTAGCTTCTTTTGCTCTTATCTCTGATCCATGCCCAGAGATAAGAGATGAGGCAAATTGGAGCCCAGGAAGCTGTTGTATGGAAATCAACTCTGCCTAGCACCACAGCAAGCTGTATCATGAAACAGCAGCCCCGATCCCCATCCCCACCCCAGATCATACCTCTTCCCTGGGCATAAAGGATGCCAGCTGCTTGATCTTCATTGTCTGGTAGTTGTTGCATTTTTTACACAGAAGAACCTGGCTGCTCACCCACTGCTGGGGCTTGGTCGGGTCGTAGAAGGCGCTGGCCCCAGAGACGACGTGGTTGAGGTGCTCCATGTACTGGGCCGGGATCGGCTTGTTGTAGTCACCATTCTGTCGAGATGAAGCAAAAAAAAAAAAAAAAAAATCATGAGAAACTGGGGGGAAAAAAGCAAAGGCTCTTTCTACTGGATTCTCATTTTGTGAGCTAGGACTTGCCCTAGGAACTTGTGTGAAAGCTGGAGTTCGAGGGCAAGAGAGTCATTTGTGAATGAAATTATTAACTGGCAACCAGATGGGCTGAAAACCCATGATCAAGAAAAAAAGTAACCCCCAAGGATGGAGTATTCAATTTATATACAAGGGGCATCTCTTCCACATTTCTTGTTTGGAACTCAGGGCTGCGCAGTCCTTGCCCGTCCGGTGACCCTTGACCTTTGGCTCTAGAGAATTACGGACAACATAATACCTCTTGGAAGCCGTTGTACTGCTCGCAGTTGGGGCAATCCCAACAGTTGCGGTTGCCGTACGGCACCACGGTGTCCTGGTTGCAGAACCAACAGTTCACGGTCGTGTGCGTGGGTTTCTTCCTGCGGGAGAGCAGAGGAGAAAAGAGCAGGTACTGAGTCCAAAAACCCGAACATTAGCCCTGCAGGGTTAAGTGAGAGATGGGGTAAGGAGCAGGGCAATGTTTAGGATGGCAAAAAAGGAGGCCAAGCGTTCTTTCTTTTCTTCTTAGTATCGGAGGACCCCCGTATCCACGGGGGATCGGTTCCCTGTGGATACTGAAACATGCAGATAGTTGCAAACACATAGCAAATACGTTTTTAAAGTTCAATTCATGAATTCCTTCTTTGTATGCTGAAATGAGCTTTTTTCCTATCAGAACCCCCCCTCCGCTTCTACCAAAGGAGTACGATTCTCTGTGCTTTTCTGCTCAAGGCATTCTGAAAACTGGAATGGATCTGCCAGAGTTTAAACTAGTTCGGGTGGTCCAGTTTCAAGGACCGCGGTTAAGTGAATCAGCAGATACTGAGCCCATGGATAGGGAAGTCCTACTGTAGTTATACTTCTGTCCACTGCTTTCAATAAATTCAAGGAAGCAAACATGGCTCTCCTTCTCTGACCTTTATCTTCGTAACAACCCTGGGAAGTACGTCAGCTTAAGAGCATATGACCACCTATTCTATTCTATTCTACGTCTTATGTAACTGCATGGATGTCTGGGTACCTGGATTTACCTGCTTTCATTTCCTATCTTTCGAAAATGCTGTGCCTCTGTGATCATAAAGCATGTCCACATCTCTTTGACCGTAAGCAACAATTGTAAAATGGTAACCTTAGATCAGTAGCTGTGTATGTTATCAAGCAATCACAAGCGTTTGTGGTGGAAAATACCAAATAAATGTAGCAAATTGATGAAACATAGACAATTGTTGGTGCAAAAATGGTGAGGTTTCTGGGCACCAAAGCAAGTTTGTGTACACACACACAGAGAGAGGTAGCAAATTTGACCAGGATGCATTTTAAGAAGAAAACGGCTGTTCTGGATCCGACCCAAGGCCTGTCTCCCCACCGTGGTCAAATGGCCACCCTCAGCAAGCAGAACAAGAGAACAAAAGCTCCCCGATGTTCCAGCAATTAACTTCAAAGATAATTAATTAATAGTACTCAGATCTGTTCCTAAGTAACTGCTACAGTTTGCAGTTTGATTCTTCTTCAGTACGACAGTTGAAAGGAGATGCATCCAAGCCAGGATTCTGCCTTCCTCAGAGGCCATCCGGGTGCCCTGTAGTGTGTGTCTACACTGCACCGTTATAGTGGTTTGAGACCACTTTAACTGCCTTCGTGCTGTCCTAAGGAATCCTAGAAACTGTAGTTTGGTCCGTACTTACAACCCTTTGCTAGAGAGATCTAGGAACACCCCCTTGGATTTCAACAGAAAAGGCCAAGTCCCTCACCAAACTAAAAACCTAGGGTTCCATACGGTGCAGCCACAGAGCCAAAGTGGTATCTAACTGCCGTCACCGTGCAGTGTAGACACACTCAGAGAAGTGTGATCTCTGATCCTGGACATGATATTTTAGCCACCCTGGATATTAGCCATGGATCCCACCCACCCACCCTCCACAAGTCTATCCGATCGATCTGCATTTTCGACATCCAAGATGGCAGCCATCACGACATCCTGTGGCAAAGAGTTCCACAGTTTAACTACATGCTATGTGCAGAAGTACACACACACATATATATAAGAGTGTGTATGAACTGAATTCTCCACTTTTTAGCTTTCCTGGGGGATCCCCAGAGGTGGATTACAAGGAGACACAACTCTGCTATCGACCAATCACCTTTTCACAAGGTTGAAAAGCCACGATCGTCGTAAGCTTGCCATAGAGATCAGCTACTCCAACCTAATGACCACTTCGGTTGTCCCTTCCCACCAACCAGACCGGATATAAACAAGCCAGGGGAGGAACACGGGACAGTTGCATCACAGCTTCAGGAAGTTCCTGCAAGGGATCACTTCCTGTGGTTGCTAGGCACCCAAAAGATGCTGCTATGGAGGAATGGAAGCATGGTGCGGTTACCTAGCAACCAGAGGGTCTGCTCTGCAGAGGTGCTAGGCCTCATCATGGGATGTGCTTCCTGAAACCTTTGCAGCCTACCCACTTCCTATTCTTTATAGCGGGCAAGACACGAAGCGGCCTTCCCTTCCAGAACAACAAAAGGCACCAGCTCTGTAGTTCTAAGGCGATGATGATGAAGAAAAAGATGGAAAGCCATCAAGGGAAGATGGAGGGGACTGATATGTCAAGCGAGGCTTGGGGCCCTCCTGGCTGGACTCAAAACCATCTTTTTTTTGGGGGGGGGATAAAAGGAAGAAGCAGCCCCCGGCCTTAAAGCCAACTGCAAAGAACAGACAGGAGGACAGTTGTTTGGAGCAGCTGTCTCCAGAGTCATGACCCGCTGTGTAGATTACGGCGGTGGCGCAGAAGCGCGGAGGTCTTGGAAAGAAGAGATAAGGCGTTCCATTGTGAAGGGGGTCTTTCCGTGGGCAAAACTGAACCTGCCAAGAAATGGCCACAAGAGAAGCTGTCAGGCATTAATCCTTTCCGACAGGGGGTTCATTGATGAAGAAAAAGGAAGATCAGTCTCAAGAATGTGTACCGCTGTTACTCAGAGCTCAGAAACCCTTTGGGAGTGTAAGAAGGGAGCAAATGCCAAGGCGGCCACACGGACACTCGGCCCAAAGCGAGAGGCCCTCTCCCGAAGGCCCAGCACAAAGTATTCACAGAGAAGCTCCACCTGTTGAACTTCCACCTCACACACACCAGTGCCAAGCTTGGAGGGCAGCTATAAAGACAAACCACTAACCTTCATATGCTAACATGCAGAATGACAGCCACCTGACCCCTTTTAAGGAGGTGTGTGTAGACATGTTTGTGTGGCATGTGAAGATTTAGGCACTGTTTTAACCTCAGACCTCCAAAAAAATTGTTTTCTGGAGGCAATGCCCAAAATCGCCTAGCCAGCGAGCTGGGAATTATGGGACTTGTGATCCTAATATAACTTTTCAGAGATCTTTAAGAGACGAGGGCACGACTTCTATCTCAAGAACACGACAAGCTGCTTCTAAGACTGTATTTAAAATATGTTAGCTGTTCTTAAAAAAAACCCAACTGAGTGGGATCACAGATATTTGCCATATGGGAGTGTGTGGATTTTGGTATTTGCTATTGGGGAAGAGCCTCACATTGAGAGAAAGAGAAAGCATACTGTGAATTCAAAGGAAAGGCTTTGTATATTAGAGATGCACTAAAAATGTTGCTATTTAATTAAGACAGAGGGGCTAGTTACCCGTTTTTCAGCTTCATCAGGTGGCCCTTCAAGGAAACAGATGTTTCGTGATTGCTTGTGCTCACTTCAGATGAGCAATTTCATGAACAGGTAATCCCCCTCGGCAGTGGCTGTTTTGTGATGGCCCCTGTGCTAACTCTATCTAAATTCTCCAAGTGCCCACCAGCCCAAAAGCTCAGGGATGCTGGTATTATTTCAAGAACACTTAACAGAGACTTATCATCGTGACCCAGTCTTGCTCTCAGAGTTCCTGGGCAGAATGGCATCTGCGTACCCATCTCCAGCTGCGACACGCCAACCACACTGCGTGTGGCAATGAGCACTCCTCCGCCTACCCAGTTCTCACAGAGAGCACATGAATTAGCCAACCTGCTAATTCAACAATCACAGGTCCTCAATCACGGTTTTGCCAGCCTCTTTGATAGTCGAGCCTTGCTCAAAACTTTACTGCAATGCCGGCGAAGCCAAGGGAAAGACTGAATAAAGATGTTTTCACAAAACTTCCCAAAGACCATCTGACTGACAACTTCCAACCAGCTCATGATCCATCAACCACAGTCTGAGAACTTCCCTTTCTCACACTAACAAACAATTAATCCATGCATACAATGACCTTTGTGATCCTATTATTCCTGTAAACATGGGGAAAGGCAAAGGAAATCGTGGAGGTAAACAATATAGTTTACGGTGTGGATGGAGAACATGTGCACCTCCAGATGTTGCTCAACTACAGTTCCCATCATTCTCCACTACCAGCTATGTGGCTAGAGGTCATGGGAGGTGCAGTCCAATCACATCTGGAACGCCGTGGCTGAATTACTTGACGAACAAAAGCCACCAATCATGTTTCTGCAAACTCTACTTGAGAAGCATTTTCTGTCCCCGATACGACCCTCTGAACATCTTCAACCCACTGAGGCTGGGTGTTGTGAGGATAAACACTCATGACTATGCCCAGCTCATCAAGGGAAGACAGAACAATTGTCTTTGTTCTCAGAGAAATATAAATTTTCTCCACTGTGTGCTGAGTCATCTAAGAGTACTGTGAAATAGCAGAGCATGCACCCAGGGCACTGTTCCCTGGAGCCCCAAATACTGTACCAGCTTGCAAAACGGATTGTCTGTCCACTGAACCCCTGCATGAGTCCCTGTTGGGACATCCCGCTCCCGATTCCTCCCAATCGCATTCGCCTGAATATGGGGGATCTTTACCAAGTCTCCGCATAACCTGTGCCTGCAGTGGAACGATCTCCTGATCGAGCAGAATTAGCTTTCCCTTGAGGAGTCTGCCTGTTGCATCTCTGCATACTCAGAACAGCAACTGGTGAAGGGGAGGTGGGACAGGCTCCTCTGAGGGTCTATAATGCTTTTCTTGACATATTGTATTCTTGTGTCATGAGACATCATGGTGTGGTTTGCTGAAATCTGGCTTGTAGAGAGGTGTAACTGACCAACTGTGCCAGCAAGCCACAATTCAATTCCAAACATGGTTTGCTACTGGTAGCACGGGAACACTGACTTTTAAAAAATACTGCTTGTTATCAGGTCTGAACTCAGAACCACTGGCTCGTCCTTGTGCTCCTCCCCCTCAATTTCCCGTCCCGAGACAAATAAATGGATCAGAAGCAAAACCCCATTAGAAACAGGAGGACAAGTCACTATTTGGTGAACTATGGGACAACTAACTGTAATTAACGCAAACCATGGTTTATTGTGACACGCAGATACTGCCATTCTAAACAGGACATCTCTCCAGGTTCAAGAGACAAGTATGGAGTTCACTTCATTTTTAACCCAGAAAACAACGGAATCGGCAATTCTGAAATTATCAAAAGCCGCGAGGGAAACACTGCAGGATTCCACCTCCCTCACAGTACCTTCAAACATGCAAGCAGCTGCATGTGTTTTTTAAAGCTCTCTTCCAGACCTCTAGTTAGCATGACAGGACCCTCAGGCAAAAAAACTGTTGCACCGGAAACCCCTTCCTGCACTGACCTAAGCACATTCTTCACATTCCACCAAAGACTTTCTATCAGACAGAACCAGCCAGAGTTTAATCCTTTTCGCCTGCAGTGAAAAGTACACCAATTTAATTTTCTTTCTCCTCTTTTATTTTCCCCCCACCTGCCTTGTTCAATCATCCTCCCTTATCAAACAGCAGAAATGCAAGCACTCACACCTTTATCCCATAGAACCTAGCATTACAAATGGTTTAACTGAAATCAAAAACTGTTCAGCTTCACTAAAAGTTTTCAGAAAAGATGAGCTGGTGTCTTGAGCCAGGCTTGGAGTTTAGAGAGCTGACCCCATGTAATGGCTAGGAGACTGAGAACTAGTTTCTATATACATCTACTGGTAAGTAAGCCCCATGAGGCTTAATGGGCTTACTCACTTGAAGGTAAGTATACATTAGAATGCAAACGTATGCATGCTCAGCTGGGACTTATGTCCCAGGACTGTGTTCAGGATGACAGATAAATATAAATGAATGCTCCTCTGCCACAGATTTGATGGATGACCTCCGGCAAATCCCCCAACCCACATGGTTCCCATTCCGAGAGGAACAAATTAAGCATTTTTTGCTTAGCTCTTTAATACAAAAGACGGTCGCGAGAGAACAAAAAATACAGAGAAAACTGGTTTAAGAAAACTGGCTGGGTTCACACATAACAGAATATTGATGGATCTCTGCATTTTTTTTTTAAAAAAGCATGATCTGCTAGCCAGTGGCAAACCTCTGTTCGAAACCCTACTTTGCTTATAAACTTGGGATTGTTTGAAACATGGTTTGTCTGAAACCAGAACTATGGCTTGTTTCTCCAGCTGCCTGTCCAGACAACAGGAGTGACAAAAGGGGTGTGACAGAATCAGTTCTGAAACCAGGGAAATAAACTGGTTTGTTTCTTTACCTGCACGGACAGTTCATGGTTAAAGGAAGAAACAGTGACCATTATGGCTTAGCGTTACATGCAAATATCTTCTCTAAACAATGTAAGACACACACACACACACACTCTCTCTCTATTCCTACTTCTCTAAAGGGTGCTGCAACCACAGTATGTTTTTGCTAACAGTGCAATATTGTGGAGAAAATACAGCTTAGGACCAGTTTTCTGAGCCCTGGATTTGAAACAATACAGAGCCTTTCTGAAAACAGAAACCTATTCATAAACCAAGGCAGATCCTCCAGAAAATACAGGGTCGTGCAAACTTCAAGACTCAGAAGATCACAAGAAATCTAGAGATCTGCCTGCAAAAACACCCCCCCCCTGTTCGACCCCACCTCGCGTTTTTAAACTCTACCTCTATAGGAGTCGGACGACAACTCCCATCATCCCTGAGGGCTCTCTCCGTGGCCTCAGCACGTCCTACTCGCCCCTTTTCACGCACGTTAACCTCGACTGGGGAAGGCTTCGGACGTTTACTCCCGCACGCAAGCACGCCTTCCAGACGACTCGTGTTCCCTCCAAGCCACCAAAGAGGGAGCCAGGGGGAAACCTTCCCGGAAGGAGGAGACAAGGAAAAGCCATGCTCGAACTCCAGCTGCGACCCCGCCCAACTGGCCTGGGCCTCCTTCGCAAAGCCACGCGAGCCTCGTGGAGGACGGGGGCTTAAGTCGCGTGGGAAGGCTGAACCCGGGTATTAAAAAAAAAAAAGAGAGAGAGCGAGAGAAGGCTTACCTCCGGGCGATTTTGTACAGTAGCAACCCTCCGGCGGCGCACACCGTCACTCCCAGGCCCCCAGCCAGGCCGGCGGTCGGGCAACCGGCCAGCAGCGCCCCGACTCCCTCCATGAGCCGCCGGCTTGTAGAAAAACAAGAGAGCACCGGCGGCAGAACCGGGATCGCAACGCGCGCGGATCCCGGATTTCTCCCGTGGAAGGAGGAAGAAGGGGGGGGGGGGCGGTCGTGAAGTGAGGAGGGCGGGGAGTGAAGAGAAAGGAATCGGCGCCGGCAGGCCACAAAGCGGCTCGAATCGGGACGCTCCGGAACCAATTTAAAAAACACACACACACGAGAGAGAGAGAAGCGACTCCTCTTCTGCGGCTTTAGAACGTTGAGGGAGCGTCCGTGGAACGTTGAGCCTCCGCCTTCGGAACGTTCGGACAATTCGGAAGCGCTTTAGAACGCCGAGGAACCAATCGCGGCGCTCCGAACGTCCGGGGCTCGACGGAAAAGGGAAAGTGAAGCGGGGCCCGAAGATTCGGTTCCCAGCCCGCCGTTCGGAGCAGGAGCGGCGGCCGCGGCGGCTTCTGCTCGGCGCCTTTTCTTCTTCTCCGCCCCCTCCTCCTCCGCCCCGCTTGGAAAGCGGTGTGACCTTCCCTCTCCTGCTGCTGCTGCTTGCGCTGCTGCTCCTCCTCTTCCACCCAAGGCGCCGGATCCGCCCCCCCCTCTCGCCTCCTCGGGTAGAAAGCACGCGGCGCTGCAGCCGCCTCGCTTCAGATCGCCGGCATGCGGCGTGGTGGGGAGGGGCGAATCGAGATGACCACCCGAAGCGAGAGCACGCCTTTTATTATTATTATTATTATTTAAAAAGATAATCTAGACTCACACCTCCTTCCTGTGCGGGTCGACGCGCGGAAGGATGCCCGCTTTTAATAGCCTGCCCGGGAACTCGACGGGGATTTCTTCCGCGTCAGCGTGCGGGAGAGAAGGATCGGGCGGCGTGTGTGAGTCATTCCCACGACCGCCCCGCGTACACACACATTCCTCCGCCTGTTCGCTTCTCCTCTTTGTCTCGTCGCGGCGGCGGCGGCGGCTTTATAGGGGACGATTCGTGGGCGGCGGGGGCGTCGGAACCAACGGACGCGTGAAAGGCCGGGATCGTGCCAGACGTAGAGCTTGTGTGAATCAGCTTGGATGGAAAGGGGGGGGGGGGGAGAAAGTGAGGCAAGCACGACAAGACCAAATTTAAAGGGCTTGTCTTCCCTTTAGGTTAGGCGGCGGCACGGAGGGAGGCCCTCCCCATTTTATTTTTTGCGTCCGCGTGTCGTGCTGGAGATGTTGGGTTTACAAGCCCCGGGGAGAGTGAATCGACCTATCCGTCGCCGTTAAATGATGCGGAAGAGACGATCAGCTTGACTCCGGCGTGACTTATGGAGAGAGGAAAGGGAGAGCTCTCTGCCCCCCCCCCCCAGCAGAATACACTTCAAAGGAAGACGTGGAACTGTAACAATATGTTGCAGCGGAGAGCACACTGCAGCGCGCCCCGGGTTCCAGCCGGCCGGCCACGATCCACCATCCTTGTTTTGGTGTTTAATTATTTTTGTTTAGTTCCTCCTTTAAACCTATGTTGTGCTTCTCCTTAGGCTGGTGGGAGTAGCGGTTGAGCAACATTGGGAGAGCCACAGGCGGTCTGTCCACCATACCCACCATTATGAATCAGCATCCTTTTCCTGGAGGTAGTGGTACCAAGGCGCCTGGCCTGGTTGGGTCGGGGCTCCAAGACCTTCTGGGCAGCTGGAGCTGTGCCATCCTCCACAGCTTCTCTGTAGGTTTTCCTGTTCCTTTTATGCTCCACTTCAATCATAACAGTAACGGGGAGAAGTTTTTCCTAGGAAGAGTATCCATTGCAATCTATTCCTGTTTTAATACTAAGTATTACTAGGATGGCTGGGTTTTGCATAAGCAATTAACAGGGTTGTGAAGAGGATCTTGGGAGAAGGGGGCAGAAGCAGGTACACAGCCCTTAGAGGAAATAATAATCATCATCATGCGCTGCCATGTCAATTCTGACTTATGGCAATAGTTTTCAGGGTTTTCCAAGTAGAGAATATTCAAAAATGGTTTCCCATTCCCTTCTTCTGTGGCGGGGTAACCCTGGGACGGTGCAGCTGGCCCCAAGGCTACCCAGGGTGGCTCTTCGCCTGGGAGGCACCGTGGCAGAATGGAACCCCAACCTCTGGCTCTGCAGCCAAATGCCTAAACCACTAAGCTATGCAGCCAGCTGCTCCTTAGAGGAAAAACGGGATATTTATGTCATTTCTAAAGAATTCAGAGGTTGCAAAACGTTTGAACGGACTTTGACATCACCTTGTGTGGGAGCAATAAAATGGGGGTGGGTGGGTGGGTGGGGTTTACAGACACACCCAAGATCTGTCTGTAAATTAAATAATGAGATTTAATTTAGTTGTTTTAATTTCTGAACCTCGTCTCTTTTAAGTTAAAAAAAACACACTAATAATTAACATGAACATCATCATCTTTCAGAATGCATGAATCCAGAAGGGAAAAACAAAAGGGAGAAAACACACCAAAAAATGAGGGGGTGGGGGAGGATTTAAAGTAAGGGGGGGGGGAAGAAAAGCATGTCTAAATAACATTTTTCAACTTTCTCTTCCAACTGACATTGCTGTCTGAAATGGCTCTTCCAGAAGAAGCTGGTCCATGGAATTTTTTTGCATGCACACGTTCCTGTGTGTATGTGTGTGTTGTGTGTATTTGAAGTCTTGGACTGCTACTTAACTCGGTCTTCCAACAGATATACTATTAATTCGTAGGTGGACAAGACAATGGCCGTATTTGGGATCTGCCTAATGAGCTGGGCTAAGAGTCCTCTGTAGAAAGCCAGATAGCCTTCTTCACGAAACACCAACCGCGCCGTCTGGATAAACGTTTTGTACTTCGTCCCTTCTTCACGTAATCGGGTCCGTATAACCTCTGCGGGGGTGGGGGGGTGGGGAAGGAAAGAGAAAAATATCAGTCTCGTCACGGAACAACTCGGGTTGCATCCCTACGGCGCGGGGAACGGAACCCGTCAAAAAGTTCACGTACCGTGCGGGTACGCGATACACGACGCACAGCCCTTGGAAATGGCCGCGGCCGCCATCAGGCCGAAGAAGTTGGTGGAATTCCTGTCTGTGCTGCCAGAGGGAGAAGGGGCCAACCGGTCGTCCTTGACAACATGCTTCTTGAGACTCTCATAAATTGCAAAGCAGATGATGGTCTCGGAGATTCCGGCGTAGGAGGCGGTGAGGCCTCGGTAGAAGCCGCGGACTCCTTCCGTCTGATAGATGTACTGAGCGCACTGCAGAGTGTTCTTTTGCTTTGAACCTCTAACTCTAGAAGACAACAATTTTTTTTAAAAAAAAAATCAAAATATTCTCCAAGGTGAATAGAAATTTCCCCCCCAACTTTTTAAACAGGAATATATTTTGTTTGGCCCAAATATTAGGGAGGCGATTTATGTTAAAATACATTACACAGATATACACCTAATACATGCCAAACCCTCCTATACATCCACTTCGAAGGATAAGCAGGAATAAAATTTGCTTGAATTCTTCTCCTTGTGTAAAAGCATCAGTATCACCAAACTTGGAAAAGTTACTTCCTTGAATTATAGAACCTGAACCTTCCCAACCAGCTTCTAGCAAGATTTTTTGGGAATTGAAATTCTGCAAAGTAACATTTCTGAGCTATGAAGTACACGTATATAGAAAAACAGCAAGTTCTACTCCAGCCTTCTCCCTGACTTCCTGGTGCTTTATTTACGTGGTTACAAATATTATAAACTACTTGTATGTGAAGATTTCAAAGTCATGCCTAACCATGATCAAACTTACAATGTTATAAAAATAAAGATTCGATGTTGACCTTATCCATGTGGAATAGCTGAACTAAACCAGGAAGGCTTCCAAAAATTCCAAAATATATTCACATTTATTCCTAAAATCCTGCTTCTTCTTCTTTTTTAATCAGCATCTTTTAAAGGAATGGTTCAGAAATCTTTCAAAAAGCTTGAAGAAATGCTTTTAAAATGAGCTCTGCTGATGTTTTTGTTCTGCATGAAGGAGATGCGCTGGTCTTTGAATGTCTACAGTCTGTCCTCAGTTTGAAGGATACCACACACACATCAGATCCGGGGATTTCTACCCACCCCTCACTTCCTTCCCAGCCTTAACCTGCTTTTTGTAACGTTGTGCCATGCCATGATGAAGATTCAAGAGCTCTTGAAAACTGGCCCCTATTTGGCCTCAGAAAGACAATGAGTATAGAAACATCCTTATAGTATCACTGCGTGGTTTCACGGGAGTCAAACCACCTGCCCCTTACCTCCTCTCTAGCTGCATCCGGGTTTTTACCATCCAGATGGGGTTCATGAGTGAATTTGTGATAAAAGCTGCCAATAAAAAGGAGGGGGGGAAGAGAAAAAAAATAAGGTGGGAAAGAGATGAACAGGTCAGTGTATCAAAGAAATGTTAGAGTGCTCAGTAAGAAGAGGCTGGATAGCTCAGTGAGTTAGGTCCCTGATTGCAGAGCCAGAGGGTGGGAGTTTGATTCCCCCACTGGGGCTCCTGAGAGAAGGGCCAGCTGTAAAGGCTTGATTCTTGAACTTGGGACTTGGGAGATCTGGGTTCAAATCCCCACTTGTTTACTGGATAGACCAGCCAATCACAGGCTGTGAAACTGACCTACTGCACAGGGGTTATTGTGATGATAAAAGTAGGAACAGAACCAGATATTCCACCTAGAGCTCTTTGCTGGGAAAGTGGGGTATAAATGTAATTAACTGAATGGTAAGACCCAGTCTATCATCTCCGACTGATATGTGACAACAACTCCCATCCTCCTCAATCATTTGCAGAGCTCGTTTGTTGTGATGGGAACTATAGTCCAGACACCTCTGGCAGACCTAAGGTTGGGCTAGATAGACCACAAGTTATGTTTACTGGTTCAATAAATGAAATTAAAAAAATAAATCAGACTTCTCGGTGGATTACTTAAATCAAAGTTGATTTATCCCAATTGGCAGAGGTTTGCTGTGGATACTGAGTGAACAGACGTAAAGTATTTCCCAAGAAATAAGAATGATATTCTGGCTTTTAAATTCAGCACTATCTTTAAAAAGGGGGTGCTTTACCTATAAGCAGCAAAATGCCTTTTAAAAAAAAAGAAAAGAAACAAGACGTCATTCCTAGTTTTTTCCACACCCTTGTAGTTTTAAAAAGAAAGTTATTTTCAACCCTGTGGGCCAACGGTCACTTTTTAATTTATTTAAAGTTTTGTGTTTTTTTTAAAGAGATGAGCCTAAACAGTTATTTAACCACATGTTGCAAACCCTATGAAGTATGTATGTGTATCCCAGGTTCAGTCATTCCATTTACAAACCTAGTATCATTTCCCCCCCTGCAAAAATAGATCCATCTATTTCCGATGAATCATGTATTTCACACACACACCCTTTGACTTGATGGCACATGGTTATTATTATTTTTAAAAGGCTTAGAAATAAAATCTCTTGTATCCCCCATGTCAGACTCTAGATGGCGCTGTTGAGTCAGCATGACTGGGATGGGAGTGAATTTAGTTTTTTATATTCCTTTTCAACCAAGAATTGACCAACAATTTGCAAAGTTCTTCACATTTGGGATACTAAAAACTTCCGTGGCTTAAAAATAATGAATGGGGAAGAAGTAAAGAGATTCATTCACCCAGTCCTGGGGCTTTGAAATACTGGGCACGTGCACATGAGAAAGATAAACGAGGATTCACATCCATAATTTTGATGATGAGTTACCTGCCGAGCCGGCTGAACAGATATGGACAATGTTGCTGTTGGGCACGAAAATGCTATTGAAGTGCTCCTTGGCTTTTGAATAACACGCAAAGTAGACCGCCCTGCATGAGAGAGAAAAGCATGAGGTGGGAGCCAAAACGGATCATTCAATCCAGTTTTCCCAAACGGACTACAAATCCCATCAGCCTTCCTGGCCAGAAGTGATGGAGCTTTGTCATCCTGAAAGTTTTTTTGAGATTCATACCTCGAGGGTGCAACTCCAACCAAGTTTGGTCCTAGCCCACGGAAAAGTGACTTTGGGCCCTCTTTTTCTAAAATAGATCTGTAAGAAAAAGCGAGGGGGAGAAAGATAAAAAGAGAAAATTAAGAAATGATTACAGGCTATAGCACCTAACAGCGCTTTTACAAGCAAAGGCTTAGGGCAAGCCTGACTGAAGGAAATTCAAGACATAAATGTAAGTGATAAACAAAAAAAATATTTCCCCCATCTGCAGAAAGATGGGTGATTATTGGAGAATAGTACGGATCTTAGAAATGTTAATTTTTAGAACCACAGCTAAAGAGAATAATTTTGTCGTCTAGGAAATTATGGGTGACACATAGTCAAAAAATGAAACATTTCCAAATTTGCTTCTCATATCTGGTGTGCTGAAGACCTGGAGGGCACGTAGGGGGCACATAAAAAGCCACTCTGCACATGTGAAAGTTCCCCTCCATAACTTTCTGTGAAGAGAAGAAACATGGATCCTGCCAAATTAAATGGTTTCTTTCAAGTTCATGGTCCAAACAAAACCTCCTTGTGCAGAAATACAAGTCATATCAGAGTCGGCAACTACATTTCCTGCAGGGCTGTTCCGAGTGGGCCAAGCCGGAGCATCGCGTTAACTGTGGAATCTTTCGATTGAGTCCGGCCGTAGTTCAATGCAGCCGGTTCCCACTCTTACCTCATTTGTACTGAGTCAGCAGGCCAGCTGCCAAAATACCTGGTTCCGATGCCACGATTTATTTATTTTTAAACCTTCAACCTGGCTGTTTTGCCTGGCATGGAATCTCCCTTTGCGCAAAAACACACATACACACAAACACACACAAAACAAGCAAAATGAGGAAGCAGCCAACCCTGTCTAAAGTAAATGTGGGGCTGTATCTGCCAGGTGATTTTGTCCTTCTGCTGGGGGGGAGGCATCTCATCCCCCTGAAGACCAGGAGCAAATGGGGCCACCGAGGAAGAGGATGACAATAGATGAAATCTACCCAGTTCATGACCAGGGAAGCACCCAGAAGATTTCTGCCGTAGGATTCATAGTCTCTCCCCCACCCACCCCGGCAGTCCTATCCCATTCCTAAGATTGGACAAGTTCCAGACATTTTGGATTTCATGTACAAACCGTGACCGTACTGGTACCACCAGCCAAGCAAAGCTAGAGCCAACGTCCATATACTCACTTAAGAACCCGGATGAGCCCCGGAGAGACGGTGGTTGGCCGGACCACTCCTTCGCCGCTGATGGTCCCCAGCTGGACCTGAGGGTAATAGACGGCTCGGAAAGCCAGCTTCGAAGACTGGAGCCTTGTCTTGATGACTTCCAAGGGGCAGGTGAAGATGGCTCCCACCGTCCCGCCACACCTAGGAAGGCATAAAATGTTCAGGTGAGAAAAACACAGAAAGCCAAACCTAAGATCATCACCACTATCATGTGCTTTCAAGTCAATTCTGACTTATGGCGACCCTTTGCAGGGTTTTCCAGGTAGTCGGTATTTAGAAGTATGGGACTAGTATGCAGCTGGCCCAAGGCCACCCAGGCTGGCTCTTCTCGCAGGAGGCCCAGTGGGGGAATCGGACCCCCGACCTCTGGCTCTGCATCCAGAGACCTAAACCTCTCAACTATCCAGCCAGCAAAGGCATCCTTTAATCTGAGAGGCTTGGAACAGATGGAAAGATATTAAGTTTTTTGGATGCACTGCCTAGTCTGTAACTTAGGTTTTTAACAAGTCCAGCTGGGTTGCCAACAGAGATTCAGAGAAATCACCAATCCCAAATCAAATCAGCCTAGTTCTGGCCAGTTTGCATGAGGTGTGGGATGAAAGCAGAATGAATGGATTCCATTCTGGAGGGAAAGAAAACACCCTTCTGAATGGGTCGTGATGGAGCTCAACAGATCTTAATCTCCTAGGTTATCAAGAAGAAGAATAATTTGAGGGTGTATATAGCATACAAATGTCTGAACATTAGTAAGTCTACTCTTTAGGGTCTATAGCATGCCTCCAGATTTCATAGGAGAAAACAAAGGAGTCGCCACTGTTTCGCTACAGCAGGCGATACCTTACCATCCACCAATTTATTTTGTTTTCCAGTGCATTAACCTCGCCAACGTACAGGTTGCTCTGGACCAAATGAGGATGGCATCAGAAGCACCAGGTTGACCTACAAACCCGCGCCAGAGGACCTGTTTACAAACCCTAGCTGCCAAAGTTCGTTCTCCTCACTTCCTCTCATCCTCTTCGGTGTTTGTGTGCACGTGAAGGGCGCAGGATCTCTGTACCCCCAGGAAGGGGGTGGGGGTTGAAACGGCAGCGGCTGTATTGGCAGAACTTCGAAGCCAAGGTTGGGTTTTGTACACAGAGCAGAAGCAAAGGCCAAAGCTCACGGCTGCTTTACAAGTAGCCGCCACGGCAGGATGTTCTGCTGGGCCTCTTTGCTTGGATTCTGGACATGGCTGGGTCAAATCCTTAAGCCACTGGCTTTAAGCCTCCTGCTAAGGTTGAAAGTCAGAGGATTAAAATGATAACGGAGGCCAAAGCGGCTGCTCCTAAGAACTTCCTGTCGCTAATGAAACAACGCCTGCCCTCACCTTCCTCTGAGTGGGAGCCTTTCTCTGCGAGACGGTGGCTACTAAAAATTTACAGGAAATAGCCACGCGATCCATCCACAGAGGCAAACTCCTGATACCTGGATTGGCTCCCTAAAATACAGACACAAATAAGGCCAGCTTTTGAGTGCCACAGAACCCTTCATCAGACAAAGATGGTGTAAAACGTGGGATTCAAGCAGAACATCCCAAAATTGGTCCAGACAAGAGCCACAAGCAGGAGAAGGCAGGATGAGACGTTTCAGACCAGGATAGCTGTGACTTCTAGATTGTCCTCTCTACAATCTCCCATGAGGCTTAGTCAACATAGCCAGCAGTGAGGGATCATGGGAGTTGTAGTCCAAAAAATGTGGAGTGCTACCATTGTGCAACCCTGAGTTAGTGGGCCAATGATCTTACTTTGTGTAACAGGGCTGGGAAATGTGTGGTCCTATAGATGTAGCTGAATTACTGCAAAAGTGCACTTACTGTTTGTTGCTGTTTTTATCTTGATGTTTATTTATTAAATGTTCTGTTCTTTGGAGTTGACATTTGCGGGTATTGTTTGTAATTTTGGGCTGCAGTGTTGATTTATTTAAAATATTGATATTCTACCTTGAATCAAAAATTCTTAAGCTGGGTCTCAAGAGGATAAACAGTATAAAACAAGGAAGCAATGAAAGCAATTTAAAGTTATTTAAAACCATGTACATTAAGGTTCTATAGACTAAGTAACTTGTACAGTAGCGACTATATGAACCACTGGCATTCAAGATTGGTTCTGTGGTTGATTCTTGGGGGAAGCCGGTGCTGAATCCCCCCTGACATCCTAAATGTTTTAGTGGACTTCAATAAGTTGTATCTTAGGTTTAACTTAGGTTTAGCTGGCTGGACAGCTCAACGGTTTAGGCCTCTGGGTGCAGAGCCAGAGGTTGGGAGTTCGAATCCCACTGTGGCTTCTGTGAGTAGAGCCAGCCTGTGTGTCCTTGGGCAAACTGCACAGTCCCAGGGCTCCCCCTAGAGGAAGGGAAGGGTAAACCACTTTTGAATATTCTCAGTCATATGACGATGATGAACAACATAATTTATTTCCTTATCTGGACTTTATCCTCTCAACATCAAAACCTCACAGGATCTGGGGCATAATTCTCTTCTATTCCTGCATAGAAAACTGCCTAAGAACAGCCTCACAGTGGCAGTTTGGGGATTCGGGGGGAAATGATTTATTTGGCCCGCAACTCCCATGCTAGCTGGGGGGGGGGGGGGAGGTGAAAGGAGTAGTGAGACAGGCCAGGCATTTCCCGAGCTAGAGAGAACAGGTTACATAACTCCATTTAGCAAATTGGCTTTAGCCTTTCCAGCCTGACGCCAGTCCCTATTGCAGAAATATTTTTAACCAAGCATAAAGATGCTTTTTTACGCCTAAGCCCTTCCTTGGCCGGAGTGGCTGTGTTGTTGTTTTTTACAGAGATTCTCGGCAGCTCAGGCGTGTCGTCACAGGGGGTCACCCAGGTCATGTGAAAATTACCAGGGGGAAAAGCTGAAGAAGAGGGGTGGGAGGAACTGCGCTCGAAATCCCCACCGCTATTGGCTCACAAATAAATTATTATCTTTTGTCACAACTGGTTTCAAGGGTGGCAGCAGAAAGCTGGTGTGGGTTGCAAGATTGAGTTAGCCAGATGGGCTCCGGAGAAGCTTTTCAAAAACCAGATGTAACACTGAAAGCAGTGCTGGGCTGACCTCAGCATCCAGTGATCTGCATTCAAGCAGAATTCGGAGCATCTGAAAATGCAAGAGAAACGTGGAATCTTCCAAGACTCACACATTTAAACTCCAGGGGGTCGCAGCTCGCTTGAGATGCTTCTCGTGAAGCGGGTCACAATCCGAAAAAGCCTATGCTAGATAAATAGGGGTCTACTCTGTGCCAGAATACACTGTTTTTCCTAGACTCCCTCTGGATATATATGTATTTTTTCCAAAATAACTGGTGGTGGGTTTTTTTTCCTTTTGAAAATCAACTCGTGATTTGCTCCTTTCCCAGAAAGCAACTTGTAGCCAACAAACTGTGCAACAAATTTCTTTTTCAGTTACTTTTTAGTTCGCTTTTACGTGGCCCTTCAAATTAAAAAAAATTCCCCCCCGATTCTCCCAAAGGTACAGTTCAGTGTGGCCTGTTACACATTGAAATGCATCTATTCCTGCCAATAAGAATCATGACATTAGACGTTGTTAACGTTACATTCTGTCATTTATAATGTGTGATTTCCAAACTCTCTTCTCCCAACCAGGCATACGGAGTAAGACTCCCTTTAGCACTCAGCTTTACTTCCATACCTAATGGGTTCTTTCTGTTTGCAACATTATCAAGATATCTCTAGACACAAATATGGATCTCCAAACATACCAAGCACTTTCCTTCGAAAAATGAAGACACAGGCTTATCAAGTGCACCCACATTGGCCAGCAGTCCTTATAAGCGTGACACATGTTTTGCTACTCTGTGCGCCCACACACCTACCCCTACGCCCCCCCCCCTCCTGAGCTCCAATCTCCTGCCAGGACTTGGCCAGCATCCTCAAAGCACCATCTGTTCTCCCTCTGGCCATGGGTGAACTCCTTCTAACCTTCTCCTCCCTGTTCCTTCCCACCTGGTTGAGAGGCATCTGAACCTCTTTATGTTGATGGTCCCACAGATTTGCATGGTGTTTGCGCACCAGCAGGCCTTGAAAACACCTTGAACAGGATGGAACCCACAGAAGACCTAATTGTTGGTCTCAACAAAATATAGCTTTGGGGTAGAAACCTCTGACCCTCCAATTATGGATTGCCTTGCATATAACAATAAGCCGGATTGTGGTTTGTTACCGTCTGGTTTGTCACGGTGCCCAAACTCATCTCTGCCAATATGTAAAAAATAAGTATGGTTTACTAAACAACTACAAACCACAACTAGAAGCCATGGTTAGTTGCTGGCTTACAAATCCTGGCATATTTTAAACCATGGTTTGTTGTTACCTCCAGATAACAATGACTTACCAGAGGTTACAATAAACCATGGTTACCCCAGAAGCATGACTTGCTTCTGACTTGTTTCCCCAACCACAACAGTTGACAGAGAGGAGACAGAAACAGATCCAATATGGGGCAAACCAGCTGGTTATGCCGTTGTGGGCTGTGGGAGCTGGAATTCACATACTGCAGCTTTTAAGCAAATTAACTGGCTGATTAAATTGAAAAGTTATGACTTTCTAACAAACTAAAACATAAAAGCTGCCCAAATCATTCTGCAGTCTTTTTCCGCCCCGCAAATAAATTAGAAAAGCTAATTATTTTAATGCAATTAGTTATAAAAGCTGCAGGCTTTGAAAGAGGCATTTCTCCTTCTCTTGTATAAAGGGCAGGATGGTTTCAAAGGGCAAGATTTTCGCAAACAAAGGCTTAAAATCAGATTGAGAATCCTAACTGTAAGTGTTGATTGGATTCAGGAGTTGGTCTATTCTATCTGGAATCAGCAACCGGATTTCGGCCAATAAATATGTTCATTTCCCATAAAGAAAATAATCGTGTTTATTTCCCAACTCACCCACAAATCTATTGTTCTGGCCTGGTGCAAACTGATTCAGGAAATTTAATCAAAAGTAATTTATTTCATGGGCCAACTGAGATTTCTTGGATTGGGCAAGACCGTTATTTCACAGACGTTATCTCAATCTCAATAATCCTTAAACCTCCAGGCTTGGCAGGTGTCTTTATCCCCAGTCCTGAGCGGGACCCACTGCAAACATTTTGCAGTCTGAGAAAACGAATAAGAGGGCGTTCACCTCCATTTCTTTCTAAAAAGCTTTAAAATGTGCTTTTAGTATTCCCCGTATTTACTGTTTTCAATCTAATGCATGTTTAACTCTTTTAAAAATATTTGTATACTTGCAGCTTTTAGCTTGTAAATACTGTCTTTTTAAGGATGTAAGCCGCCTTGGGTCCTTTGAAGGAGAAAGGTGGAGTATAAATATTTTTGAATAAATAAATACAAAAGCAGATTAGAATGGGAGCTGAATCCTTCTTCGCTATTGACAATGGGACAGGATCTGACACGGATCTGAATGCAAACAGGCTGGTGCCGGGCGAGTTGCATGGGGCTGAGCTTCCTTCTCCAAGATGCTGTGGCCGCCCGCCCCCCGGCATTTGCTGCCTGAGGTCACCCCCTTGCATTTAAAGGCCAGAGATTTGTGTGCATGCAAAGCATGGGCTGCGTTAAGAGCTGCCCTGTCAGTATTAGGAGCTCACAAAGCGGTGAGCAAGCGACCCCCTCCCCTCCCTGGGCTCTGGCACAGAACAGCGCAAATTAACTCTGCAGTATGATGAATTAGCCTTCCAGCCACTTTTGAGTGGGTTGCTGCTTTTCCCTGAGCCCTGCAGGGCATCTCTGCAGCGTTCCCCCCCAGGGGAGCTAATGCAGAACAGCCCACGGTGGCTGGATGAAATGATTTGGCAGTGCTACCCCTGCAAAACCGAATCTCTCTGTATAAAAGCAGAAAACAAAGGAGGATCTAAAATAAACAGGATTGCAGGGGGTGGGGCAGCTATTTGATGCTCTGGGAAACAAGGTTTCCAGAGTCTCTTTACAAACCATAACATGCGTGGGCAAAGTGTCGCCTGCAGGCTGGCTGCCACCCACCTGGGACCACCCTCGGCCCCCAACCCAGTTTTAATGAAACAAGGTGGGCTTGACCCTGCTTTTCAGGGGGAAAAAACAAAAAACAAGGAGCCATTCCTTTTCCATACTGATCTACCTCAAAGGGCTGTTTGGAACATTAAGTAGGGACAAGGTGAGATATAAAGCAACAGGACAAATCTTCTGTGACTGTGGAGAAATTCAATCCGTGCAGCACTTATGTGCATGCAATTTATGCCCTGCCACTTGCACAAAATAAGATCTAACAAATGGCTGAGAGAACACTATAGAAGTATCCCGCTTCTGGTCAAAAACAGTCTAATGATCACAGCATTTTAATTTGTTTTTAATTTTACCTATATTTCATCTACATACACAATTTTAAATTGTGCAATGCTCCAATGTGAACCAAGGGAGAAGGATGAGGAAAGAGAGGTGTGGGGCGGAGCCCCAGAATTGAAGTACTAGATCCTATTGACATGTTCAATAAAAGAATCACAAATAAAAACGATGCGCAAAGCATTAGCCACTGGGGTCAATTCATGTCTAAGCTCATTGGGGCAATGCCTGGCCTTCAACCTCCACCTGGTTCTCTTTCACCTGCTAAACTTACAGAGCCCCACCACATTCACCTTCCCCCATGGGTCACAGGATTTATTTTTCAAAGGACCACTCATAAACACCAGCGGCTTGCTGTACCCAGTGCGACTCAAAAGGCCAGTCAATCAAGAAATGGGCAATTTCTTCCAAGGAGAAAAGGAAAAACCATCTTTCACGCAATTTCACGACCTGCAGGATTCGTGCGGCTCATTTCAAAGGCCTTCAGCCAATGACCCGATGGAACTCCGCATTAGGGAGCAGTGTACCTTTAAATTAGGGTTCCCCCAACGTTAGGTCCCTGGACAGCTCTCATCATCCCAATGAGGAGTTGATGGAAGTTGTACTTCCACAACAGGAAACGTATTTAAGAAATCACAGTTGTTTTTTTTAATTATACTCCCACCTTATGCTACAACGTAAGTGTTTCAGGCAGAAGAATGAGAGAAGAGTAATTCTGTCATTATGAGTATCTTTCTTTATTGGACTTTGACCAAGGTAGAGCACACCCTGCTTAAATCGGTCAGAAAGTGTTTTGCTTTGAAGCGTACCACTTGTTCTGCAGAATAAAATCATCACAACTACCTAGTTACCTAGGCGTTTAAAAAAACAACAACATTGCAGCTGGGTAAAATACGATGGAACTCTTCCCTGCTCCAGCCCCCCAGCAGCCAGCTTTTCAAAACTCAGCACAGAAAATCCCTGTGTGGGATAGACCTTATAAAAAATATAATTACAGGGTTGTATTGGTACATTTGAACTGCAGGGGAGAATTAGGACAACCCCACAGGAGAAACTAAAAACGCAGATATTTCGATAGTCCAGTTCTAGCCAGGTTCATCTGCACCAGGAGTGGGTCTTTAGTAAAGCTAACAGCTCTTTACTATCCATCCATAACCAAGCTACCCAACTATGCATTATAACAGGGATAATCTGGGGGGGGGGGGGGGGAAATGTCAGTGTTAAAAAAAAGAAGGAATTTCCTACCAGCTACTGAGTTGATGTTCCTACTCATCCAGAAGGCCTAGGTGCCTCATGCTAGGATTTCCATTTTTTAAAAAAGTCTTAAAATTTTGCCATCTGCCATTTCAAACATGTAAACATCATGGCCAAGGAGAAAGGGCTTTTAAGAGTGTTTTAGCTGTGCAGGGACTGTGTTAGGTAATGTAGAAAAGAAAGCTAAGAATACTCGAGATAATGAGGTTACTCAATCCTGGATTCCAGCAGGCAGAAAACTAATTATACCATATGTCCTCATTCAGCCTGCTGAGTTCGCAGGGGGGTGGGGTGGGGGATACCAAAATAAAAACCCAATTAAGAACGGCAGATGAAGGTTTCTTGCCCTGTTTTTAAAAGGTGAAACCGTGAACACACTGCCTTCGTGAAACTGGCATTCCCCCAATGTTTTGGACTACAGCTCCCATTATCCACAGCCGCCATGGCTAGGGATGATGGGAGTTGTGATCCAAGATGATCCAGAGGTCAGCAGGTGGCCTACCCATCATACACGTCATCGAACACAATGGAAGGGTTCCTCGTTAGGAAACGAGCGATAGGATTTAAGTATCCTTGCTTGGAAGAAAAAAATGGCTGGACAGCTCAGTTTTTTAGGTCTCTGGCTACACGGGGCTGACAGGGGCTGGACTGGATGATCTATAAGATCCCTTCCAGCTCTGCGATGTTAAGGTTATTATTTTTTAAAGTTGGGATTATATCTGACATAAAGAGCTCGAGACTAGAACTCGACCCCCGTTCAGCAGTGTGAATGGAAAACAGACGGCAAACGCTGTACACAGAAATACCTCTGTTTTGGAAAGCCGAAACCTCTCCCCACCCCAATCACAGCCTGAGCCCACATCTGACGCAATATTTGAAAGAAGCTGCCTTCAGGTCTTCTCAGCTGAGAAAAACGGATGCAAAGCAGGGAGGCCAGGGAGTCACAGCTTTGAATGCGGGCTTTCCAAAAGATCACAACTGGGGGAAGAGCGAGCGAGCAAGAGAGAGCGCCAAGGGCAGCCAGCCGGGGGTGCAAGAGGCAACATTCAAACAGAAATCCTGTAGCAAACTGAGGGAATTTTGTACTCTTCTCTTTGCTGATACATATTTATAGAAGGGAAAGGAAAGTTCACATCCTGTTCTCAATGGGAGTTAAAAGTTCTAGTGGCTTCAGAAGAAAAAGAAATATGACCGAGTCTTGTTTTTCCTTTTCCGAATACAGTCAAGAGCAACAGAAATGAACGACACACAGTCAAAAACGGCACAGGAGTTGCCAAAGTTTCACAACAGGTCCCTCCTCCTGCTCAACCAAGATCCATTCACACCAGGGAGTTAGAACAACCTCCTGCTCTTTCTGGTGCTCTAGACTACAACTCCCATGACGCACAGCCAGGAGGAAGCCTTCTGAGTGGGGACACAGACCCACAGTGGTCTACTCCAAGTCTTCTGCTCTAACCACTATACCACATAGCCACCTGACGTTCTGAATAGGCTGCCATGACACACGAAGGACCCCTTTTAGCATTCATAGATCAAAGAAAAAGCGGGACGTTGAGCATCAGTCATAATCCAGGAAAACAGAGGAAAGGGAATGAATAAATGTATTTATTTTTATTCCACCGTACTCCCAACACTTGAGGAACTGTGCATGAGCTTTAAAAGGGTGCAAAGAAAAACAATACATTATAAAGCTAAATTACAGATAATATTTGACAATGCAGTTACAAGCAACTTTAAAGGATATCAATAGAAGGGAAAATAAAATCCCTAGCCTTATTAAAAAGAGGATTTGAGAGGAGGACAAAAAGAAAGGAGGAAGGATAAAAGTGAGAGTTGATTGAATGAAAAAAGGGATCAGCGGAGAAATCAGGGATGGGAGGATAGCTCAGGGGTTTCGATCTCTGGCTGCGGAGCCAGAGGTTGGGAGTTCGAATCCCCCACTGGGCCTCCTTGACAGGGGCTGGACTGGATGATCTGTAGGAACCCTTCCAGCTCTGCTGTTCTAAGATTATTATTATTATTATATTATGAAACATGGAAGAGAATGAGAAAAGAGGGTGGATGAGAAGAGAATGAAGAAAGAGGGGGAATGGAAGGGGGGAAAAAGAGAAGAGAATGGCTGGGAATAAAATAAGACGACGGGGAGAACAGAATAAATGGGGAAAATGTGGGGATAAGGAAAGAAGGATGGGAAGAAGTATAGAAGGGGGAAGGAAGGAAGGAGGACAAAGCTAGCAGGATGAGAGACAACAAGGAAGAAGTGGGTGCGTTAAGCCGAGAGGATTAAGAGGCAATATGATAGCCATCTCAAAATGCCTGAAAAGTTGTCACATTGAGGATGAAGCAAACGTGTTTACCAATTGCACAAGAGGACAGAACCAGAGTGAAGGGACTGAAATGGCAAACAGAGAAAAAGAAGGGGGGGGGGGGCGATTTCAGGTATGAAGTGTTTGCAAGCAGGACAGAGGTCAGACGGCGCTCTGGCAGGGATTTAGTGCTCAACTGGGAAGTTCATCACACAGCCCTGCTTCCCTAAAAACAAGGAGAGTCCAAAACTGGATCAGTCCCTATTGACAAGTGAAAAGTGGGGGGGGGGGGGGATGGCTCTTAATTGGCCATTCAGGACCAAATGATCCTCTAATACTTTGCATTATAACAAGGATCTGCTGGCATCCATACACTGAAAGACCCATTTCTTACTCAGCTACTGTAAGGATCGATGCTGCTAGGTGCAGAGGAACTGTCTCTGGAGTAAAAAACACACACAACAACAACGTTGAAACTGAGGCTGTCCTGCTTTGGGCCTGAAGGCAGGATTCCCCAGAAAAGACCATCATGCCAAAAAAAAAAAGGTGGAAGGCAGCAGGAAAAGAGGAAGACCCCCCATGTGAGATGGACTGACTCCCTGAAAGAAGCCATTGGCTTGAATTTGCAAGAGCTGAGCAGGGCAGTTGGGGAACTGGAGACTTCATTGGTGGTCGCCCTAAATGGGAGGCATGTCACCACAATACAGAGGAAAGCTGGGGGTTGATGATGTCACAGTGGGGGAATCCTGGGGCATCAACTCTGTGACCCTGGGCTTCCGAAGTACCCCAAAGTCAGGGTAGCTTGAGCTGTGGGTCTTTTCTGCATCATGAGCAGGGCTGGACTACATGACCTTTAGGGGGCCCCCCTCTAAGGTTCTGATTTATGAATGAAGAAAGAAGCGGATGTGAGAAGCAGGAAAGAGAAAAGATGAAAGACGGATGTGGGGGGGGAAAAGATGAATGAAAAGAAGGGAACGGGTGGAAGGACCGAGCAGGGAGGACGAATGAATGAGGAGGGGAAGGAGGGAGGAAAAATTATGAATGGGAAAGAGGAAAAAAATGAATGGAGGAAATAAAAGAATTAAAGTGGGGGGGGGGAAGGAAGGATTTGAGGGCAGGGAGGGAGGGAGGGCGGGGGGGGACTGTGGACTCACCCTCCGGCGAAGAGGTGGAGGAGCGTGCTCTTCTCCTGCGTGGGGCCGGCCATGCCTCGTCCCCGCCGGGGTGCCTCTGGGCCAGCGGAGCGGAGCCAGGCAGCTTCCCCTTCACTGCTGCTGCTGCTGCTGCTGCTGCTGCGGCTGAGACAATACTTGGGCTGAACTGCGCCTGCGCCGAGCCGGTCACGCGACCCCGGCGGCAGGCTCCGCGTGCGGCGCGGGCCAACCACGAGGCCGCCTTCGCCCGGCCGTACAGACGTTTCCCTCCTCCCCGGGCAGGCGGTGACGTCACGGCGTGGGGGGCGTGGCGGGGGTGTGGGGAGAGGAAAGAGCCGCTGCTCCCGGCAAGGCAGCGGATGACTTCAGAAAGAAAGGCGGGGCGTGGTTGCTAAGGGGCGGGGCAATGTTGCCGGGCAGTGGGCGGGTCTTAGAGCCTTGGTAGCGGCGCTTGCTTTTATTATGAATGGTACAAAAGGGAAGGGTGAGCGCGTGGGGGGCGGGGGTGGGGGCGGGGGTGGGGGGGGTGTGAAGCCTCCGCACTTGGCCAGGGGTCGGGTGGAGGCTACGATCCTGCGCACGTTATTCGCAGGACCCCGTGAGCCGGATCCAGATTTAGTCCTACTTAAAGGAGACCGATTGAGATCAATGGGATTGAGGTCCGCGGTTCGCTCCTGCGCGCATCGGTCTCCATGGGTCTGCTCTGAGCAGGACTAAGTTCAGCCCGATTGATTTCATCGTGACGCTAAAGGTCTGTTGTAAGTAAGACTAATTAACGGTCACTGATTTTACTGGATTTACTCTTTAATAGGGCTAAGTGTGTATGTATATATATACATATATATACACACACATGTATATATATGTATATATGTATATACACACACACATGTATATATGTATAAATATGACTGTGTGTACACACACACGTACATGTAGATGTATACACACACACACACATGTCTGTGTATATGTGCTCGGACAGCAACTTATCACTTCAAAATAAATAAATAAATAAATAAATCCAGAAAACCAAATGCAAGATCCCTTTTTTCTCCTTTTTCTCCTTCTTCTTCTTGCATCACAACTCCCAGAATCCCCAGCCAGCGTGGTCACAGGCGAAGGGATTCCAAGAGTTGTCCTCAAAAATAAACTTCATAGAGGCCCCGCCCCCACTGCTGGCCTTGATCTTCCCAGTCAAAGACCATCACCTTCCCCCCCCCCATCCCACAACCTTGTTTTTAAAAACCTGTCGTTGCAGCATGGAAAGCTTCCCCTCCTCCAGACCGCCCTCTCGACTCTTTGCGTGCTTCCATCAAGTGACAAATGCATGAACTTTTGGTCACATGAGGCAGCCGAGCCCAAAGGAGTCCTGGCGGAGGTCCGGGTGACCTTCTGCCATTCTCTGTTTGGCAAGCCACTCAGCAAACAGCCCCCCCCTCCGCCCTGTGGACTCCTCTCTCATGGGGGTCTGGCCGAAGAGTCAGCTGTCCGTCACGAGACGCACGATGGCCCTGGGGACAATTTTGGAAGGCGGTTATGTTTGCAAGGCGAGAGGCCAACGAGGCAACCGGGAGAAGGCAGCCACTGGAAGGGTTGAAAGTCCTGGGCGCCAATCACGCTGCACACGGTGCAGAGCCAAGAGTCTGCAACAACATCTAAATATACAGAAGGAAAGCCAGCAGATTCTTCTGCTCCAGCTCTACAGCCAGGCAGAGTGAGGTGACTGCCTCAGGCGGCCAATTTCGAGGGGACGGAAACGGCTGGCTCCTCACCATTCCTCCTGTACTCCCCAGCTGTTCTGCTCAGTTTCAAGAGAGTGAATACGGAGCAAAAATGGCCCACAGCAGCAGTCAGAAATTCAAGAATAGCATCCTTTTTTGAAATCCAGAATCCTTCACTTAAGGTGAAACCAGCCGCCATGATGCCCATCCGAGGGTGCTGAGTGCAGAGAGGTTCCAGGCTGGCAGCTTCTCACAAGGGTTTGGTTTCCTTTGGAAACGTGTGTTTGTTTATCTACATATGCATGGTCTACATATCCATCATCTTCCCCTCCTGGACCAATTTTGCTTCCATGGGGGTCACACCACTTGGTAGCGAAACAACAGGCCAGTCTCTTTACAAAAATGAAAAGGGGCATAAGTCTGACATCCAGAGAAAGCAATATTCTTTGCCCCCAACATCATAGTGACCGTTCTTGGGGGGGAAAGAAGAATTCCAAAGACAAATCTCCAGTGCAAAATCTTTGAACAAGAAGTTCAGTTCTACCTGCTGTGGCTTAAATAGGGGCAAAAGGTTTTTTATCCACCTGCGTGTTAACAGCTACTGTTGTGTCAAGACAATTATCTTTCGTTTGTCCTGTTGGCATCTGAGTTGTCTTTTTGACTACATGGATTATAATCCTGTCCACCCCAGAATTAATCAAGAGATTTAATCCTATGTCCTGCGGTTTAAATAGGAACAAAGGCTATTTCTCACTCTACATCTTGTCATCAGCTCATTAGGGCCAGAATGTTCATACTGTAAGATGATGATCACGATGTGGACTTCCTACATTTCTAATGCTTCTGACCCCACTGATTAAAATTCCCCAGTACCCACTCAAACAGGGGTGCCCTGCGTTGCCAGCTGGGGTGACTCCCTGTGCCTCTGAAGAAGAAAGTTGCCAGCCAAGAAAGTTGATGCTTGTCAATATGGGGACACTAGACTTTTAAAAGAAGTAGCGGTGTTCATCTGTCTGCGGGTTGGCAGAATGATTTGCAGAATGATGCAAACTACCTAGAGAGAAAGTGGCATTCACTAGCAACATTTTTTTATTGTGAACTTATCCGTATTGCCTCTCTGAGTATTTCGGAGGGCCTTGGTCTTGAATGGGCAATCAAGAGTCATTAGCTTTACTAAAGATCTGCCCCGGACAGAAATGAAAACAGACAGAACTGACTTGCTGGGAAAAGTGGGATACGAACAGAAAGAACTAGATTGCCACCAAGCCCTTGAGTTTTGCAAATGCAACATAAAACCAACACTGCAGGTTTATTCAGGTTACAGGGTGCAAAAGGCGGCCGGCTTTTAAGCGCGGCTTCTTTTCCCCACTGGCAGGCGGGGGACATCCAATCAGCAGGAAATGCTCAACCCCTTGGCAAGGGACACATGCGCTGCTAAAGGTTTATTTATAACTGGCCTACAGCTCAGGGACAGAAACTGGTTTGTTCAGTTCGAAAGAAGGCTTGCCAAATAACCTCCAGAGATGTACGTAACTGGATCTGCTCGTCGGCCCCATCTCGGTGTGCGCAGGGGAGCGGAGAAGCTGCCTCGTGGGCCACAGGGCAACAGCAAGAACAGAGGGGAAAATAGCAAGAGGATGATTCTGCATGCAGTCCTTGGCTGGGGAAGATGGGAAATGTGTTCCCCCACATCCAGAGTGCACTGGGTTGAGGAAGCCTGCACTGTGCATTTACCATGGTGTGGTGTAGTGGTTAGAGTTCTGGGATGGGAAATGGGGGGAGATGGGTGCCTTTGGACCCGTCCTGTTCTCTCAAGGCCTGACATCCCTCACGGAGCGGTTGCAAAGGATGTTTTGGATGCAAACGCCCAGAATCCCCTCTCTCAGGCTCTAGATGAGTGAACCTAATAATATGGAAATTATCAAAATTATGCAAATAGGATGTAAATAGGGATGATGGCTGTTGGGAACAGCATCCGTACTTCACAGCTGACCATGTGTATGGTAGGTGATCTTTTTTAGTATTTGTATACTTGCAGCTTTTAGCTTGTAAATACTGTCTTTTTAAGGATGTAAGCCGCCTTGGGTCCTTTGAAGGAGAAAGGTGGAGTACAAATATTTTTTAAATAAATAAATACAAAAGCAGATTAGAATGGGAGCTGAATCCTTCTTCCCTATTGACAATGGGACAGGATCCGACACGGATCTGAATGCAAACAGGCTGGTGCCGGGCGAGTTGTATGGGGCTGAGCTTCCTTCTCCAAGACGTTGTGGCCGGCCGCCCCCCGGCATTTGCTGCCTGAGGTCACCACCTCGCTTCACCTAACAATAGGGCCAGACGACATTTAAAGGCGAGAGGTTTCCAGAATGCACCGCCTTCCTGAGTGAGGTGCTCAGAGGGCGAATGGGGAAGACAGAAGCAACCCGAAAAAAAGGAACACCCAAAGGCGGAGAGGCAGCATTGATTAGACGCTTCTTGACCCTCCAAAATGGCCTCTCTTTGGCCCTAAAACAAGGCCTGTCTTGGCTTTCCCGCATTGGCATTTCGGTCACGGCAGCCTGAACGGGAACATCTTCTTGACATGGTCCGCCGCACAGTAACCAGGCAACACGGTCTGAACTGTGGAGGCCAGTGGCCAACAGACCAGAGGCAAATGAGGATAAATTGAGAAAGCGAGGGGGTATTTTCCTCTCAAGCATTTGTAAAATCTCGTCTTAAAGCAGTTTAGGCTCCTGGCCACTGCTTAGGGCAGTAAATTCAAAAAATTAACTCTATTGGACCCGCGTCCTCAGACCATCTGTGTAGCAGAACCAGAGAAACCGTGGTTAGCTAGGGGATTCTGGAAGTCGTCGTCCAACACTGGAATGTTCCCATTTGTAAGAACAGTTTATATCAGTTCAGCAGGAGGTCTCTGGCTGCGGAGCCAGAGGTTGGGAGTTTGAATCCCCACGGTGCCTCCTCGAGAGGGGATGGACTTGATGTTCTATCGAGTCCCTTCTAACTCTGTAGTTCTAAGATGATGGTGATGATCAATCTACTGTGCCCCATACGTGGCAAAATTCTCCTTTAAATTCTCCTTTTCTGCATGCAAAGGAATAGAAGGAAGGTGACTTGCAGGAACATGTACGCCACCTTGAGCTCCTGAGAGGTAGAGCAAGATCTAGACGGAACTAATAAATAAATGTAATAATCATGCTTGGAAAATGCAAGATCTGTAGAGTAAAACTACGATGGCTTTGCTGGTTAACACAGGAAAAGTAGCAGTCACTTAGGAATTAGGGGTCAATGTTTAAAGGCTGATCCCTCAAACCAATGTTTTTAAAATCATTGGTTTTTGAAGGGCTCCAGAGAGGTAGCTGTGTGGTAGTTTCCTGCAGCAAAAACGGCAAAGAGACCTGTAGCACCTTAAAGTCTACTGCATTTATTATAGCAGTTAGCCCACTTCATCAGATCCAGAGTCGGTTGTTCAGAATTTCAGGTGTCTCTACACAGAACACATTAAAAACTATAAGAGTTAAAGGCACCACCACTTTTTTTCTTGTTTTTTTTTTTAATTTCTTATTTCTATTTTGCTTTTACTGCTTGCTGGCACAGACTAACATGGCTACCCCTTCTCCAACTAGATAGTCCATGAAAGGGATGTGAGATAGTGAGGTTGCGGAAGAATTGAACATGAGAATGACAAGAGAGAGACAGTAATTTCCATTATGAATTGCTTCTGCATTTAACGCCCTCTGACATTTCTATCCATCACCTTACCCCTAATTGCAAATGCTGAATAGACAGCTGACATTCTGGATCTGACATTCTGGATCTCATTCAATATCCAGCCAACCTCCTGCCGTGATGGAGGCCAACATCCCTCCATTACACCCACAAAAAAACAAAAAACAAAAACAAAAAAAAGCATAAACATTGTGCAAGCTTCTGACATCACTGATCTCTTTGCCAGGCAAGATGTTACCAAAGTAAGTAGCTGTGGGCGGGAGATAAGGAGTCATCTTGACATTAAGTCCTTGAAGTTTGCATCATGCCTTGAGATGTAATGGGGGAGGAAAGTGCCACAGAGTTTGAAAAAAAAACCCAGTGTCTTGTTTTAGGCAATACCCAGTAAACTCAGAACTGTTTTTATCTTTCAGGGAATGAGTTTGTTTTCAAGCTTTCACAGCACTCTTGGTTGTATGTCATACTCGCAGTTGCCCATAGGGGGCGGCAGAGGACCACAATCCAAATTCACAGTCTAGAACTGCTGCTGCTCTCCCCAAAACCCTTTAGGGCAGGTGGCTAAGAGGCTGTGGGACTTTGCCCTTACTCCTCAGTGGACACCCCTATCTGTGCAGCTGGGGCACCTTTTTCCCTGGCACTACAGGTAGATTGTATAACTGCTCCTCCACCGATGCGTTCTCTGCTGAAGAATGTTGTGCTGCTCTAAAGATGGAGCGTTTTGCAAATAAGGAGGCATGAAGGAGGGGAAATGGAACAGAGCAGAGGGTCTGTGAAGCCTTAGGGGCGGTGAGCACCCATAAGCGGTTGGGCAGGGATGTTGAAGTTCAGACGTAAGCGGGCTTTGGCCCTCCAAAGAGAGCTGGACTACAAATCCCATCTGTCCAAACCATTGGCCACTCTGGCTAGGGCTTATGGGGCTGAGCTCCCAACCACCACCAGCAGACGGCAGCTTCAGGACTAGCCCTACCGTTCGGCAAAGTAAGGCCGCTCGTCACACGTTCTGGGAGTCATAAAAGAAAAGCAAATTAATTGTTCAGTTTTATTTAAAGTTCATTAAAAAACAACTCCTTTGAAATATTGGATTATGACTGCCGGGGGGGTGGGTGAAAGGCATTGATAGGATTCTTGACTGCAGGTGGCAAAAATGTTTGACTGGTTTCGGAGGGGGGGGGTACTGGTTAACAGAACACAAGTAAGTTAGGCAGAGAGGGGGGACCAGTTGCAGTTGGCCTTAGGTGGCACCGTATCTTGGTCTGCCTTGTAACTAAGTCCCCCCACCCAAGCAATGGCCCTTTGGGCTGGAGATGGTGTATTTGGAACCCCGGCTTTTGATGCTTCCCCTAGAATGGGGAGGGGGGGAGAGAAATAGAGACCTCTGTTCCTACCCTTCTGTTTCGAGTGTGAATTTTTTCTAGCACGTCTCTGACACAGCGGGCCGAATGTTTGGCCAGTGTCTAGGCAACGACTCAAACAGATCCCGTCTTCTGGGCCTCCTGACAGATTCACGCAGCTGCTGGGATGAGGCGACGGAGGCCAAGAGCAGAGGAAATGGGTTTCTTCCCCCTCTCAGCCAGACATGAACACCCCCCCTCCAAACAGGGAAGGATCTATGATGGAATGAAGGGACCCTGAGCTTCAGGGCTCCGAATCCCGGAAGGGGCCCCAGGAGCGATTTGACTCCACGTTGGGGGGAAAAAATGTCACCATCTGTTGTAGAACAACCCCATTGAAGGAGATAACAGGGGTGACCCAGATCTTGTTCCTGGCTGCGAAGGGGCCCCCAAAAATGTAGATCAGCCACTGCCCCAGGATGTGAGAGACTGGGGTGGGGGGGAGGACAAGCTGTGAAAAGCGGTGTAAGGATGATCTTGGGGTAGCCACCCCCTCGGTCAGAATCACCTTTTCACCAGCTGTGAGAAGGGGTGTAAGGATGGGAGAGAATGCTTCCGGCTTTTGCCCCCCCCCTCCAAAGAAGCTAGACTTCACCCTGCCGGCCTTTGAGAGGCACCGCAGGATTTGAATTCGGAGCCCCAGGCTCTTTTTTTTTCAGTACAGAGATGAGAACATTTACTGTTCTGGACTCGAGTGGCTACAAACCCATAGGCAATAGGGTTAAGGTTCATACAAAAGAGGCTTCTTCCCTGCTTCTTATTTTTTAAACACCGACTTGTCCTTCTCCCCAACCTAGACGTGTCTAACCCTCACAAGGCACTCTTTTCAACCTTTGCTTCAACTCTGATGACACCCAGATATTAATACGACACAAAGCCACAGGCCACGTTAGCTGGGAGATTTTTGGAGTTGTGGCCGAAAGGCTGGGAAGGCAGCAGGAAAAGAGGAAGATTGACACGAGATGGACAGACTCCCTAAAAGAAGCCACCAGGTTGCGTTTACAAGAACTGAGCAGGGCAGTTGAGAACGGGACATTTTGGAGGCCTTCCTCTTTTTTGGACTCCTGAACTGACCTTCATGCGTTTGCAAGGTGTCCTTGCAGCACACGTTAAATAAGTCTCTCAATAAACAAGCTCAACTAGAATTCTAATAGCCACTTTTCATACCACACAAGGTTTCTGAACTGTCTTCAAAGGGCGGCTCCAGGCAAAACGGATTGCAGTAGTCCAGCCGGGAAGTTAACCAAGTTCAGACAGGCACGATTGGACTCTTTCTAGACAGGAGGTGCTCTCCATTAAGGAAAGCTCTGTTTTCCGATAGCCCAACGGCCGCCTCTTTTCCCCTCCCTTCCTTTCTGAGATTAACTCCAGATTCCCGCTGGAGTCAGCCGACTCTGAGCGAGACCCTTGAAGTTCACCACCCGAAGGCTAAAAAAAGCTCTGCTTTTGAATGCTGGCTATTCACCTCCCACCACACACACACACACACACACACACACACATATATCAGGGTTATAAATACATGTGTCTAGACCGTGCACAACCTTGCCCAGTTCTTTTTTGACACCAGAAACCCTAAAAGCCGAGAAAAATGTCGTGATGATGGTATAGAAAAGAATGAAAGAGGAGGTTAATTTGGTGGTTCTGCTTTGCTGGAGAAACCCCCTTCTCTCTCTCCGCCTGCCCCAGCCTGGCCGAAGAGACACTGGCATCTTTTACGAAGGGGGCTCCGGGGATATTCCACCCCCTTGTGAGGCTCCCGGGCACCGTGCCCAAAGGAAATACTTTACCCACGATCAGTTCCTGTTGTGCGTTCAATGTTCCATTGAGGGAGTGAAGGCCACCTCTTGGTAGTCATAGTTTCAGGTTTTTGCTATGGGCACCACAGATTTAGGGGTCTCCTCCCTTATCCTGTACAGTCAGTCCCAAGATGAATTTTCTGTAGGACACAAACACGCACACACACACCCCTGAAAGGTGAGCCTGGCCAAGAGAGGGTGGCTACCCCAAGATCCTCCAGCAAACCTCACAGCTGAGTGGGGATTTGAACCCAGGACCCCCAAGTCCAAACAGAACACTCCGAACGACGACACCCCCCCACCGTTATGGCCGCCATGGAGAATGCCCGTTTATCTTCACAACAGCCTGACAAGGTAGGCTCGTCAGAGAAGAGAAATCAAGTGTAGGATCAAAGCGTATTGGGTTTGTTCTAGAAGTCTCGGGTCACCCCCATGGAAAGGAAACACCTTTGTGAAACACCTCAAAGCCCAGGCAGCTGAAAAGACAGGCTAAATAACTTTTAAAAAAAAAATAAAGGCACTTGGGAGCCATGGGAACCAATGTCCTGTGGCTCCCAAAATCCACGGAAGCTGCCGTACGTCCTCTCAGCAAATGTTTTGGGGATCTTCCACATTTCTACGGTCTTACAAGCAAAAATATGTAGATTTGTGTTTTTTGGACTACAACTCCCATAATTCCCCAGGCAGACAGAATTCTGGGACGTGTTGTACAAAACCCGCCGATTTGTGTCCCTCTGCATGGAAATATGGAGACAGCTTTAAGAATTAGCATTACTTGGTACAGAATGGTGTTTTTTTTTTTTGTTTTTTTTAATTAAGCCTGCTGCCTTGAGGTTGATCTCAGGTTGATCTCAGCAAGCTCAAGAGTGCCTCTGAGCATGTCACCCCAATCCAGCTCAACGGATCCCGTGCCTGATGCCGTGAGCCAAAGAGCAGCCTCGACGCCTCTCATTTCCCCAGCGAGGCAGTCTCGGGCACCTAGAGCTGACCACAGACCATCGATGCTGCACACTGCAGAACCAAGGCGCCCTCCGTTTCGGGGAACAGAAGAGTTTGCACACCACTGCAAATTCTCAGACCTACCCTGGGCTTCTTTGCACAGCTGCAGGGGTTCATTAGCAAAGAAGCAACCAGTTCCAGACACAAGAAGTGTTATTTAGTCTAGAGGCTCTTTAAGGAAGTATCCTTTTGCACGTGAAACATCTCTGGAATTTCTCCCTCGCTGGCCCTGATGTCTTCAACACACAATCGTTGCTCTATCCAGCTTTCGTTGCGCCCTGTTGTCTCTTCTCTGCTCCATCTTGGACCCCGCGTGCATGTGTGTGTAAATGCAGAAGGAGAAAACGGCTTGGCTTCTCCAGACAGTTCTCTGTATTACTGGATCATGGCTCTCAGGGAACCATACTTCACAGAGCATGTGGAGTTACTTAAAAAAAGTAATTAGGCATAACTAGAGTACCACGCTTCTCTCTCAAGCCATCATCATTAGTGTTTTCAAAAAGTAATGCTTTATTTTTCCGTTATCCTAAGTAACTAAAGTAGTTCCTTTTAGTTCCTTTTCGGAATTCGTACAAAGTTACAAAAGCGGCTGGGCTGTAGGATAAAATATGCCCTCCTGCCGGCTGTCATCTCACCACTTGCAAAGCAGCAGAAGCCGGCACTTCAAAGTATTCAGTTCCACCCCCACCATTTTAGTGAGTCTACAACCTTGTAACGATACAAGTAACTTCAAAAAACAGCAAAAGGAGTAAAGTCATCCCTTGTTGGAGTTATAAACCAGATGGCAATGTAGTTACACCTTTATTATTAGCAAAAGGCGTTACGGACTAACTAGCTGCTTGCAATTAGTTCCTTCCAAACTCTGAAAATTTAAAAGCACAAACTGAAGGAAATTAAAAAAAAAAAAGCTTTTGGAAAAAATTAGTGTTTTCCAGTTGCATTTTCCTCTTTGCCTAACTTATGTCATGGCTCATGGGAGACCGTGTATGACCCAAGGACTGGGAACATCCAGAATAAGAAGGCAAAAAGGCCCGGCATCTTGATTGAGTTCAAACTCAATGCAGTAAAACTGATCAGCAAATTTTACAGGTGACCAATTTTAGAAGGGAGCTTCATGACAATAGCGTGAGAGGTTAAGTCTTCTGGGCCTGCCTGGAAGTTGTACAATAGACAGTCATCTAAAGCAGGGTTTTTTCAATTCTTCTTGTTTTTTTTTCCTTTCTTTCTTTCCGGTCTGCCTAGACAGGATTCGAGGAACAGAGACAATGCAAGGCGGGAAAAGCTGAACCAGGTGCTGGTTATAACAAAGTTTTCCACCCAGACAATGGGCTCCGCTTTATCCTTTTCTTTTCTTCCGAAGTCCAGCATCCGAGTTCCCAAGTTTTTCTCCGGAAACCCTGAGCAACTCACACCTGCTCGGGTGCTCACGGAGAGCCTTCCGCAATTGGGTTCCTTCCAAATGTTGTCGGGTCACACTTTTCATCATCCTCATCCTTAGCCAGCTTCCCAAGCTCATTAATGTTGCAGAATAATATGATAGACATTGGCCCAAACCTGCAGCTTATTTGAACAGCTTGCGGAATTTGGATGGTCTAGTATAAAATTCTTTTTATTGTTACTGTTGTTATCATTTTTTAACACAAACAACCTTTGCAACAGGTGCTTGAGTCAACTCAGCCTGAGACCAATGTGCCTCTGAGCTCGTGCAGAGAACACCTCTCCCTCACTTTCCCATACATCTACAAGCCACCTAGACAGCAGTCTGATACTTCATAAATGTGACGCTCTGCGCATTTCTGCCCTCTGGGTCTGCCTACGGGTTCTGCACATTTGGAACAGTGCTTCCCAACCTTGGGTCCCCCAGATGTTCTTGGACTACAACTCCCAGCAATCATGGCCAGCACAGCTGGAGTTGAAGGCTTCTGGGAGTTGTAGCCCAAGAACATCTGGGGACCCAAGGTTGGGAACCATTGATGTAGACCAGTGCTTCCCAACCTTGGGTCCCCAGATGTTCTTGGACTAGAACTCTCAGCAATCGTGGCCAGCACAGCTGGAGTTGAAGGCTTCTGGGAGTTGTAGCCCAAGAACATCTGGGGACCCAAGGTTGGGAACCATTGATGTAGACCAGTGCTTCCCAACCTTGAGTCCCCAGATGTTCTTGGACTAGAACTCCCAGCAATCGTGGCCAGCACAGCTGGAGTTGAAGGCTTCTGGGAGTTGTAGCCCGAGAACATCTGGGGACCCAAGGTTGGGAACCCCTGCAACGGACGCTCAAGATGGCAGCATCTCTGAAGGCTATGTGGATCCCGACGCGGTGCTCAGGCAGCTTCACCTTGAGGGCAACCACCAGTGTGCCTTTGTGCAAGTTCTTTCAGCCTCCTGCCCGCTCGGTTTTGCCTTGAACGAACAAGCAACGACCTCTCTCGGGACGCATCCTGTGTGGCCAAATGACATTGGGGTTAGCAGACTACCTCCAAAGGAGATTACAGCTGGCAGGCTATAAATAGACTGCCAGGCTGGTGTCACCAAGGCCACGGGTGACTCACAGCTGGCTGGCATGTCAGCCAAAGTGAAGTCATTCCCTCCCAGCTCTTGTCTCTTCTTCCGTATTTGAACCATCACATCATCTTAGAACAGCAGAGCTAGAAGGGACCCTGTAGATCATCAAGTCCAACCCCCGTCAAGGAGGCCCAGTGAGGAATCGAATTCCCAACCTCAACCCCTAAGCTCTCCAGCTTTTCTTACAAACAAACGTGCTTTATTGTAGTCTACTTAATCAGGTGGGGAATATTAATCAGGTTTTTTTAAAGTAATAAACTATAAGTTACATGACCAGTTACTTTCTATACCTCAGCCAATAGGTGATGGGAACGGAATACTTTAAAGAGTAACTTTCCAGGCTCTGAGTTAACCGTCTAAAAGCAGGAGGCCTTCATAAGACCAGAACGGATGATCTAATTGTATCCAAGCTTCTGAAGGACATCAAACATACGAGGATCTACATGCTGTAATTCTGTTTTCATTGTTGAGTTGTGGATTTCCACAAAAACAAGGCTGGCCGAGATATTTTGTTGGGGGAGCCGTGAAGGACAGGGGTTTTCTCAAGCCACATAATACATAAAAACAGCTAAATTGTTTTGGCTGAAAAACAGCAGAATGACAATCCCCTTCTTCCCATACCAGGCAGACTAAAAAGAAGACTTTTTCCTGTACCAGGCAGAGTTGTTTTTTTTTTTTAATCCCCATGATAACAAAGTAAATAACTTAGTTCATGGGATTCAGAATTTGCTATCTTGGGCAGTCAACTCCGTGTGCCCAATGACAGGGCCGGCTCTGCCCTCCTGTAGGTTCCGGAAGCAGGAGGCCAGATTAGAGAAAGCCCCTTGTTGTGATCTGTTTCGGGGGGTTGGTATCATCCCAGGGATGATTCTGCAAAATGTGGGTTGTACGTCAGGTTGAACCCGGTGGCCAGCCACCTTATGGCTCTGCCTCATCCCGAGGAAGCTGCACACACATCCGCAAGAAACAGACAGAGAAAACCCGGTCATGTCGAGACACACACACACAACCGAGGATCACAAAGGCAGATGTTCCTCCGTCTCCATCCGAGCCCACTTGACAGCTGTTGCAGCTTGTGGTCGTGGCTGGTTAGTCAGTTCGTCTGTCTTGACTGCAACATGTCAGGCGCTGAGATTTGCATTTACTGGAAAACCGTGGCTAATTTGTGGTTTGCTTAACACGAGCGACCCTTGAGCCATCTGGCTCAAGGGCCTGCCCTGAGCCCCGTGGCTGAGGGACATGATTCAGTGGGAGAACGTTGCCGGTTCCATTCATCCCTCGCACCTCCAGTTTAATGAAAAAGAAAAAAAACGAGGCCATCGTTGATAGGATAGGTAAGACTAAACCCTCATTGAGCCACCATGCCAATCAGACTACATAATACTGGGTAAGACCCTAAGCTAGATGTCAACGGAGGGCTCATGGCTGGCAATGCCTTTGGACTGTCACTCCCAAAGATTTTTCTCATCTCCCTTTACTTGGAAATTCGCTTGTTCTGTTGTGTGATTGATCATCAGGAGTTCAACCTGGGCTCCATTTGCATTTTAATTGCTCGGGCACAAGGGCTAAAGTGTTTCTAACCTGGCCCCAAAATAAGGCAGAGCTGTTGCCGCGTTGAGCCACCCAGCAAAACCGAGAGTAACTCTGCGGGTCACATTTCTTGCAAATTTCATTCCATTTTTTCATTCCGATGACCAGTGATCTGGTCTGATGATGACCCTTTGAAGGTCCGTCCTTTCATTTATGACTCTTTCATGACACCCTCCTGAGGCAAACATCTGTGACAGCAGTTTTCCTGTGTCCCTGGAAAAGTCAGGGGTAGGGGGGAAAAAGGCATGAGGAAAAACATTTTGCTCCACTATCATTTCATCCATTTTCTTTAACCAAAATAATAATAATAATTTTTAAAAAACCCCACTTGATTCTGTCTTTCACTAGCCGTAAACTGCTACCTAATGGTAGGGCCGGCCTTGCTGCTTAACTCTGGCGGCAGGAAACTGGGGAGGTCCCAAGGAAGAACTTGTAATCTGGACCCGACATAAACCCCAATGTAACATTTGACAATGTCACGCAGGCGTATTTGTGTCTTTCTGGGCTGCCTCCGTCTCATGTGTGGTCCTGATCCAGCCGCGGCCTCCTCCCCCTTCGCCACAACGCCAGATGGGCAAGGCCTCGGCTCCGTGGCCCTGTGCCAGCCAGTCCCCAAGAATTAACCACCGATCCATCTGGTTGCTGCTCCGACAGGAAGCCACCAAACGCCGAGGCTGAGGTGCAGCTTGCAGGCAGAGAGGATGCCGTGGTCTTGACATGTGGCGGCAGCAGCCGGAGAAGGCGGAGCCCTCCAAAGGAGAGGAAGCGAGGGGGTGGAAGGGCCAAAGGCGCTTTGAAAGCAAATCAGGGGTGGTGGGGAGAGGAAAGGAAAGGAAAGGGGCAGCCAAATACGGGAAGGGGCGGCAGGGGGTGAAATTCCAAAATCTTTGCAGGATGACACTCAAGCACTCCAGAATTTGGCTTCGCTTGAGTGTTGATGTTTTTTTTGCCTCCAATTCCACCTACATGCAATCTTCTGCTCTTTGGGGTTGCCAACGACTGTGTGCTTCTGCTTTCAGCCAGCGCCAGAGCACTTTGTGTCAACAAGAAGCAATGGAGAATCCACGGAGGAACAGGAGAGACATAGGGTGCGCCATTCCCTGAAGTCTGACCGCATCACCCTTCAAAACGGATTCGTCAAGTTTTCGATCTTCAGAACGCGGCCAAAGAGCCTGAAAAACCCACAACAACCATTTTTGATCTTCGTTGTGACATCTTGATCTCCGAAGCTACATCTTCAGCATTTATTTAGCCAAGAGCGGTTTTGGACTTCTCTTTTTTCCCCCCTCCAATGCCCATAGCTCTGTAATGCCAGCCTTAGAGTTCCCGGGGCTGGGAAAGCTCATGATTTTTTGTGTTATTTTGGTTATCCAGTAAAAGCACCCCGGGGCGGGATTTTGCTTTGGAATCACACAGCTGTGTGTGTGGTTTTTTTTAAATTCCCTCTTCAGTCCATCTTTCTGCTAGAAGGTGCAGCCCACAAAAGCTTACGCCAGGTAAAACCTGTTGGCATTTAAGGTACCATCAGCTGCTCTGGGTTTGTTTTTTTGGAAGTTAGCAGGATTAGATTAAATATATATTTCTAACAGCAATTCTTCCTTGACACTGGACCTGCTCTCTGTCTCTCAAGAGCTTCCAAGGGCATGATGAACATCTTGGCCTGGAACTCAGGAGACCTGGATTCAAATCACGGCTCGGATGGGAAAATCATCCAGGTTGCCTTGAACCACTCCCATACGCTCAGTCTGACCTACCTGATTGTGTTGGGGAAGGACTGTATATGGTGCCTTCAGCTCCCTGGAGACAAAGTGGGATATAAATTTAAAGTCAAAGTGGGGTATAAATATAAAAACAGATAAATAAACAAGGGTATTGTCTGCTACAGTGTGGCAGTATCACCTCTCCATACCAGATGAGCAGGAAAGAGTTCCTGCAGTCGAATCCTGTGGGTTTCCTTCAGGTGTCCGCGTCACCCCTGTGAAAACAGAATATTGGATTTTGGTTTGCTTTGGGTCTTATCTAGTACAATCCTTATTTATTTTATCCCTTTCTTCCCCTTAGATTTTACGTTGCACTTGGTTTCCAAAGCCATCAGGGCAGCTAACGATAACACACACGAGCCTACAAAACATTTCTAAAAACAACAGGTGAAGTGCAATATACAAGCAACAGGCATGCAGGCAGGTGAGACGGAAAACCATTAATAAACAACAACATAATATAACGGACTTCATCAGTCTAAAAGATAATAACAAACACGCTTGTCTGGTAAGCATAAGCCTTTAGGAAGGAGCCTACCAAAAAAAAAAAAAAAAAAAAAAACCTGATGCAGGAGTTGACAGAAAGGAGTTTGTGAACTTAGAGAGTTTGGAAAAGTTACTTTTTGGGACGACAAGCCCCATCATCTCCCAGTCAGGTCACAGGCCCCATCATCCTCAGGAGCCGTCGTCCGAAAAAAGCAGTTTTCCCAAGTTCTGGGAACCGCAGGTCATTTTTGGCTGAGCAAAACGCTTTCTAAACTACCCATGTCCTGGTTAAGATCCTTTTAAAACTATTGCCATGAATTTCACAAAGGGCTGCTTCTGCCTGCAAACTGTCGTTGTTTCTGGAATGAATTCCACCAGTCTAAAAATATCTATACAGGCTCCTGGATTTCTTTCCTCCCCAAACACCATGCAAAATTCTGGGTTTCAGATCCTTCAGGAGCTAAGCTGCTTACCCAAGAATGAACATCATCCTCGGAGAGCTTTCTCTCTGACACCATTCTTGGCTCTGGAATTCATTTCCCCGAGTAATAGAACCAGTTCCAAGCTGGCTTGCTAGCTTCTGGGATTCTGGTAAAACGGGAAGAAAAGGAAAAGAAAAACAGAGATTCCCCTAAGTATGAAACCTGACCATACTAAGACAACAGCAAACTCAATTCGCAAAGCTGGGAAAGACTGCAGGAACATGGAATGCTGTCTGAGAGCTGTGTGCGAGACACGGAATGGAGTATACAGAAAAGGGTCAGCTGGCACGCACCACAAAAAGCCGAATACTTCATATCTTTTACTGAAGCTCACACTTGTGTAAGGGAGAGCGCCCCTTTGGCTTCTCAGCCCCGAAGGAGAGAGAAACTCCAGCTCAGCAACCCTTAGAAAAAAAAAGTGCACAAAAGTCTCGGAATTTTTTTGCAACCTTGCATGCGGCCTTTAGTCAATGTGGCTGGGAGGAATCTTTTTGGGCTGGGGTGTCTGTCAATCTATCTAGCAGTAACCAATCATTCCCTCCTGACTCTGATTCAAAGACAGCCCCACCTCTCTGCTCTGTTTCCCCCCTCTCTGTTGTCTCCTGGCAGTTGGTGAGTCAGTTGAGCCCTGTTACGCAAAGCAGCCATGTTTTGTCAGTTTGCTGTTATCTGTTCACTGGAAGTAAATGGGTTTTTAAAAATTCTTTCTGCTAGAAATGTCTCAGAGTGAGTTACTGAGACTAAGTGCCCATTAATGAGAAGACAAAAGGGATGGACTCATCTGGGGAACTTGAAACTGTTCTGTTCTGTGAATACCTGCACTTCTGCTGCACAGCTAGAGGAATTTAACCAGACGTTCAAAACTCTGCAAAAGTGTGCAGAGACACTGAAGGGTACGCAAGCTTTTGAGACTACACCAGTCTCTTCATCAGACAAGAAGTATAAAGTGAGCAGGGTGGGTGAAAGGGAAGGGTGGACTTACATAATTTATGAATATGATTCATTTGAGTTCACTGTGCAGACTTAGATTATCTAAGATGGAGGGGCAAAAGTTTATTGCTTTCCAGTTCAGATTCAGTTTACAGGCTAGACCGGATGGAATTTTACACCGTTTGTCACCTGATGTGATATCTTTGTCTGCAGTATCCTTCCGGCGTTGTTTCCTCTAACATGGAGAGGGCTGAACATCCAGCGTTTCCCCACCACACACACACACACCTCCTCCTTCTATTAGAGACAGAATGAATGAATGATTCAATGAATGAAGCATTGTTCTGGGAAACTGGGATAATTTTTTTAAAAAAGATGCCAGCCTCAGTTTCTTACAATAGTCTGCCATGGCAGCATCCCATAATGCCCTTGGGCCACAACATGCTGGGGAATTGTGGGAAATTAGATCGGTTGCCCAGTTCTAAGGGAGGGAAGTGTCGAGGGCAGGCCTGTGACAGGCATCGGGGTGTGGGTGTGGGGTGATATTTGTTCTCTGGGGTGACCCAGATCATCACCATCATCTTAGAACTGCAGATCCGGAAGGGAACCTATGGATCATCCAGTCCAGCCCCTGGCAAGGAGGCGCAGTGGGGAATCGAACTCCCAACCCCAGAGACTTAAACCCCGGAGCTATCCAGCAGTTCTAAGGGTGCCAGTCATCCACCCAGTCAAGGGGATCAGGGCCCAAAGCCAGCCGTAAAATCTGCTCTAGGCTGGCCACTTCACTCTGCCTAACGGTAGGGCTGGCCCTAGATGTGTTGCTCATCTCAGAGTGGCAGTCCTCCAGCAGAAAGGGTCACGGCCAAAGGGGTCCCCGTCATGAGCCAGGTCTGGCTTTGTCCTTTTGATTAACTGACCATCATAGTCATGTGCCGTCAAGTCAACTCTGACTTATGGCGACCCTTTTTTCAGGGTTTTCCAGGTAGAAGACTCAGACGTGGTCTATCTGGGTTGCCCTGGGACTGTGCAGCTTGCCCAAGGCTACCCAGGCTGGCTCTTCTCCCTGAAGACACCATGAGGAATCGAACTCCCAACCTCTGGCTCTACAGCCAGAGACCTAAACCACGGAGCTATCCAGCCAGCTAACATCCTTTTGACTAGACGTGCCTTTTAATTAGAAGTGTGCCAACTTGTATATGATTTTTTTAAAAAAATAATAATTACAACTCTCATTCTGGGAACGATAGGTCAACCCCACCCATCCCAAATCTGCACACCACTCCTTTCCCCGTTAAGGAGATTATTAAACTAAAATATGTCAAGATACTTTGGCACACTGTTTTTTTGAGCCTACACCTGGATGTAACATAATGTAGAAATGTTGCCCCAGGGGCAGAAAACCAAGCCCGGCCAGGCATAGACATCTTAATCGCTTTCACACTTGTTCATGGGTCTTTTTCCCCCACTGCTTTTTAAAAAAATTCCTGTTTCGGAAAACACACAGAGACACATATGCAGCCACGGAAGGCCGAGAGATTCCAGCGTGGTTGAAATAACCCTGCTTACTGTCGGCCGTCCAAGAACAGCTCGGCCCGACCATAAAACTGGTCTCTCACATCCATGCGGTTTTTGCGTCGCTAGGCAACCCCGTACACAAAACACACCATCTCATACGGGGCCCTGTAAAACTTAATATTCCCCTCAGAGCTGGCCTTCATCTGAAGAAATTGTATCACCTAATTAGAACGGGGTTGTGCGCACCCGAGCAAAAATGCAAAAAAATAAAAGTAAAATGCAAGTTTTCTCCCTACTCTCTCGTCTCTCGGAAGGCTAGTTATGAATTTAAAGGCAAGAAAACTGGAGGACCGAAAAGGGAGACTTTTATGGCCTCTTCTGGACACGAGGGCAGCCGCTGGCATTCTACAGCAACACACGCAGAAGATTTTCCATTAAAATAAAACATTTGAGGGGTAAAGTCACTTCCTTGCTGTGCTACGCGAGCAGAGCAGGTGCATCGGTCCTCCTGATTATTTTTTCTTGCTTGCCGGTGGCGAGCAATGGACAAAAGGCAAGAGAATCGGGTGGGAAAATTTGTTCAGACTTGAGCCGGCTGCTGATTGTGCTGAAGAAAAAAAAAAACACCCTAGGATTCTCCCCCCCCCCCTTGCAATGGAGACAAAGGGCCTTTGAGGTTCACATCCCATAATTTCAGTCCATCCATTTAATTTTAGGCTCAGCCGAGACCTATGTTATGCAAACACACCCCAAGATGCATTAAGGAAGGGATTTTATTCCAGGTGTATTCCAGTGAAAACTTGGAGTTCTTTTCAAAGTTATGAGGGCATAATAATAATAATAATAGCCATGTGCTGTCAAGTCAATTCCGACTTATGGGGACCCCCTTTTTTCAGGGTTTCCTAGGTAGGAAAAACTCAGAAGTGGTTTCTCAAGTCCAGGCAGCAGACGTGAGCAAACAGGCTCACAGAGCGCTTGGTCTAGCTTGGGATAATAAGGCATTCTGACTCAGTGGTTGAAGTCTCTGTCTGCGGAGCCAGAGGCTGGGGGTTCGATTCCTCCACTGGGGAGAAGAGCCAACCTGTGTAGCCTTGGGCAAGCTGCACCGTCCCCAGGGCTCCCCCCTCCCCAGAAGAAAGGAAGGGGAAACCATTTCTGAGTGTTCTCTACTTGGAAAACCTTGAAAAGGATCACCATAGAATTGACTCAAGAGCACATGGTGATGATAGTAGGATCCACAGCTCACATGTGTCATCCACAGCTTTGTCCTGCAAGAGACAAAAATTAGCCAAGAGGGGCTGCAGAGAAATGGCTGGAGAAGGGACGGAGCCCCCCCTGCGCCTAACGCTAGGGCCGGTCCTGACCGGTTTCCTCTTTGGCTGATGAGCCCGAACACCGAAGCAGCCAGGTGGCTCAGAGGCCGACTTCCTCAACCAAAGAGGGAAGGGATTACTCACCGCCCTGATCTCCCGATGCTGTCATCTTTTGATCCAAATAGAAGGACGATGATGCCTCTTTGCCATCTGGGCAGGCCCTGGCTTTCTCTCTTTCCTCCTCCGTTCCAACCAGGCGGGCCGCTTCCCCCCTGCACACCTGGCGTGCCAAACGCACACCCTGGACGGCTGCTGTTCCAGAATGACAGGAGCCTCCCGGCTCACCACAAGCTCCCCGGGGCAGCTGCTGGGAACACAACCCGGTCCTGCTGCTGGAGAAGGGAGAGCCCAAAGGCCAGGATGGGCCCCATCTCCTCCCCCTCTTTGCACAAAAAAAGGGGGGGGGAGACAAAAAGAAGAAAACAGGGAAGTCGAGCTTGGAAGAAAGGCAAAACAAATAAAGCAAGCGACCAAAGCTTGGTGATTCGTACATAAGAGCAACACGTTCCATCTTCAGCGTCCGCTACTGTTCTCATTTAAATTTGTCTCCTCGCCCTGTTGTAAAGAGTACCTCTGAGCATACACTTCTGGCCTTTTTTTGTCCCCACCTACTAGGGAAAAGCAGACACGATCCAAAGATCTGGGGTGGGTGTTTTCATTTCGATCGCTTGTCAATGTTCAGTCATGGGAAGTCACCCTTCGCACAGATTGCCTTCAACGCAGAGTTACTTATAGGATCCTCCTGGAACCCAGAGCAACGTCTGACTTCAAAAGGAGGACTGCTTCACCGGACGGGCTCGCTGTGAAGGCAGCCTCATGGGCTCCGGATTATCTTATCTTATCCATTATCTCAATGGAGGAAACGGGGGTCCCAGCAGCCCACACTAGCTTCTGCCCCAGCAGAAGGTCTGCTTAAAGAAACAATTATTATTTTTTTAGTTCTCCAAGCATTTATCCTGGAGAAATGCTTGGGCTTATTTTTTAGGACTTGGAAGACCACAGAAGTGCCCTCACGCCTTCCAAAGGGAATCCGCAACTTGTTCACTCAAGGGCCGACCTCAAATATTTTCCACCTGAGGCAAAGCCCATAGCCAGAAGGGGAGAGCGTTTTTCATTTCATCCAAAATGGCTCAGGGAAGATGGTGTAGCGAGCCACTCTTGTCTTTTTGCAGCCTCCCTCCCGCAGTCCGCCTGATGTTAGGGCCGGCCCTGCTCGGAAATTAGTCTCTTTGATCTCAGTGGCTCTTAATAGACACACCTAAGATGGCAGGCCCTATACGTTTGTGGGTATCTCAGAAACCGACTTTGGGTTCAAATGCCAGGGATATTTACGGGAACAATTTAAGGCAGATCCGTTTGTCACCCGGCTTTAGGGGCCGCTCCTGCTTCGTTTTGGACAAAGCAGAGAGCCGCAGCTGTGTAAAAGAGAGGATCTCTCCCCCCACACCCTACGAAAGGATACAGCTGCATCCTCCACACCAGGATTTTGGTTTACACTGTGTCTCTTTCCCACCCCAAACTGATTCCCAGACTGGAATTCATCTGCTTTCCAGTCTCCGATCTTGGCTCACAGGGCTACTGCTTATCACAAAACCCGCTCCTGTTGGCTCCAGTAGGTAAAACGGACTCCAAGTGAAGCCGGTTAAAAGAAAAATATGTTTATGCTCTGAAAGGACTTGTAGAGGACGCGGGTAAGGGGTGAAAAACACACTGCTGTGTCTCGGTGTAGCTCCCCCAGTCACTACTGCAAAGAAGATGGAGGAAGAAAGGCTGGGAGACAGCATAGCATAATGGTTAGAACACTGAGACCTGGGTTCAAATTCTCCACTGGTCATGAAGCTCGCTCTACCTGTCCTACTTGTTGAGGTTAGAAAAAAAAAAAGAGAGAATCACATATCAGAGAAAAGGGTTCTGACAGAGCAAAATTCAGTATACAACGTGCCAAAATTTCATTAGCTAAAATTATGTCACCCTCCAAAATGTTTCTGTGCCCTCTCATCCTGGCTGGGACCCTTGTATACCTGCAAGTTGCGGTGGGATTTTGCCCACAACGAAATGTCATTCTAAGCTATACATCTCAGGTCTGGAATGGGCAATCAATATCCATTGGCTTTACAAAAGACCTGCTCCCCGTGGAGAGGAAAATGGCTCACGTTTCTGGACTCTCCCCCTGGGGATTCTCATGACAGGCCTGCAGCGAAACATTTACCACTATGCTTCTGGCCACGGCGAACAGTTGTGTTGAGAGAGGAAAGCCGCCAGCACGTGGTTGTTGACACAGACTAACTGGGCGAACGGTGGTTTTTTTTAACTCTTCCAGGGCAGCTGGGGAGGAGGGCTGTTGTGTGCAGACGGGGCCTGCGTTTCACAATTTGCCTTTAGATTGCAACAACCCATTACAGGAAAGGAGGAGTCTGGATTCCTATCAGATGCAGAGGCATCGTGGGCAGATTTTGAGAATTTTGTAAGTGTAATGAAAAGGGGAAAAATCCTTCCTGTAAGGAAAGCTGGGACAAGCATTTAGATTTCTCCAGAATAAGGAAGGTTAAAAGTCAGACGGGGAGTTACAGGCACTGTACCAAGTGATTGTTCCCAGTGAGACCACTTCCCCTGCCAGGGGATACCTGGATCATTCCTGTCTCCGACACTCCCAGCTGGTCCTTTTCCCCCCCTCCGGTTCCTACACGCCAAAGCGCTTCTCCGTTACCCCGTCTCCAGCTGCCAGCGCAGGAGGGAAATTCCTGAGACGGCTGGGATCCATCCAGCTTCCTGGCTAGGCTCGGCCTCACCCTGCACGAGGCAACTCAGCAAAACCCACTCGAACTCTGGGAGAACAGGCGGGGGGGGGGGGAGGACGCCGCTTCCACCCCTGTGCTTTTGGACGAAACAGCTGGCCTGTCGGCAGAAGGTACACTAGCCTGGGAAAGAAAGAAAGAAAAGAAAAGAAAGAAGGAAAGAAAGAAAGAGCAGTAATTATCAAAGAGTGAAAAGCACCGATTCCGGTCATTGCACAATGTTCCACGGTTCATTTACTTTGCAAAATTACATGGAGTTTATCTCCTCCCACCCCACTTTCTTAATCTGCTCCATTTTTATCTCACTTTTTGTCCCACAAGCTCAAGGCAGTGTAACGGGGGTTGCATCTCCGCCACATTTATTGTCACAACAGCTCTGTGAGGTAGGATCAGGACGAAAGACGGTAACCAGCACGGTGGCTTAATGGAGACTTGAACCTGGATCTTCTAAATCCCAGGCCCACATTCTAAGCATGGCTTCTTACTGTCTCAGAGCCGGCTCTGCCGTTGGGTAGGGTGAGAATCAGGAAGCGAATTTGGAGAGTTAGGAAAACCTCTGCTACTTGAATTTTATGGTTATTTATACGCCTCCTGCACCAAAATTATTTGGCTGACTTTAGGTTAGAATGCCACCTGATTTTGGGAGAGGGTCATGAAATGTATGGCTCAGCCTCGGACAGAAACATGTCACTTATCTTCAAACAACCACCCCAGAAGGTAGGACAGGCTGCAACAGGTTGCAACTGGCCCAAACCTGCCCAAGAACAACACTTGTGCGGGGATAAAGGAGGTGGTGTTTTAAAATAAATTTTAAATGAATTCCTAAACCCTACAGAAAATATTCTTCCAGAATAAAACTTGAGCAAAGTCCAGGTTTCACTTATTTTCTTAGACTGCTCCTTATGATGTTATGAGGTCTTTCCTCCCCACCTCCTTTAAAACCACTCAACCAAAAATCTTGTAGCAGTGAGTTCCATATGACCGTCTCGTGTGAAAAACAACTTATTTTTAGTGTTTTCCTTCTACACCAGCCTCCTCCTCCGCCTCCTATAAACAAGATCAGCTTTGACATTCCAGGGCTATTTCAGAGGCCAACACCAGCTGTCTAGACGCCAAGCGGTTCACTGATGCAGTAATAAACAAAAATATTCCTCCGGGCTTGCTTCAATTCATTCTCCTTTTCGGCCTTTTGGGAGGGACTTTGCTTGAAAGCAAAAGGAGAGATGTGGTGAGGTTGTGTGTTAATGTGAGAGTGAAATTGTACGAAACAATAAGGAGGTGGGAGACGAGACAGAGAAAAAGTGACAGGTCTTCATTTTATTATGCTCAGTGGTGTAATGAAGGCAGGCATCATCATCTGCCATCCCACCTACCCCATCTATTAGATTTCTTTGCAACCTGTAAACTCAGCTATAATCTTCACAGCAGCTGGGTGAATATATCGGCTGAAATCCGGTTTGCTTTCAGGAGGTAACTGACCCACTGAGTCCCCCCTGATTCAATGGGCCTGCTTTAGTTGCGACTTGCTACACAAAGCAAAAGGACTCCAGACACTGCACTGTCCATATCCTAACACACATTATTCTGGTCTTGAGCCAGCCATCAAGACCCGCTGGCTTGACAAAAGACCTGCTCCCACACGGAGCCGAAGAAGCTGGTTTGTGATGGGCAGGGCCGGAGCCCTGTCTGAATTCCTGGGCTCCCCTTGGAGATGCTGCTATGAATTTAAAAACCAACCTCTGTGGCTGAAAAAGGGCCATGCCGCCACAAGGCTTACATTAACCTTCTTTCGTTCAGTTTTGGCAGTTGTTTTGCTATACGACACCTTGGTGTCCGTTCCCCTTTGTTTTTTGTTTGAATGTAGCTGAAATAAATTAACACAGCTACGTCTCGGAGGACCACCGATGACGCTTGAAGCGTAAGATAGCATCCTTTTGAGTCTTTTAGCTTCTCTCTTGACCCTTGGCAGGCCTTTATCCTACGGCCCCATAAACCCCACCCTTCCACCTACACATTCTGAGATGCAAACAAGTCAGGGTCAAATCCTTTCAGACCATTATCTTTATCTCCAAAATAAGGGGTCTCTCTATCTTTAGAAGAGCTCTGTGTTCTATTTTTAAAGGCAAAGCTGCTGGACGGTCTCCCAAAGCATCAACAAAAAAAAAAAACACACCAAAACTTTTGCCTTGAGCGTGTTGTGTTCAACAACTCCAGTCAAATGTGTCTCCAGGGAGATGTTCTGGGCAAAGTTTTTTTCGGCTATGCAGCTAACGAGGCGGCCACCAGAATCAGGGCCAACTGGCTTCCTGCAAAGAAATACAGAAATAAATAATAATAATAAAAGTTTTTTTTTTAAGCACAACACCCTGTTCTCAGGACATCAGATGTCAGAGTTCAAAGCTAATAGTCAACAGGCGGCTTGTTGAAAACAAAAGTCCAGTGCTGGGGAGAACACAGAAACCAGACAAAACCTTGTTACATAAATATCACGCTGTGCTTCAGGAGTGGCTTCCCAGCTATTTCCCAAGGTCTGAACAACTACCACCACCAAAAACAGATTACACGCGGTTTTCGCATTACAGGAAATGAAACAGGGCTTCTCTGTAGCTTCCCAAATTTCTGAGAGCCACAGTGCGCTATTGTCCAAATTAAAATGTTTGCATATGTATGATTTATTAACAACAACAATCCCCCCCCTCTCCACCATGGTTAATCAACGCCAATATTATTATTATAGCGTCCTCTCCTTACATCAGATTCTGTGGTCTTCCAAATTTTGCTGGACTAAGAAACCCATGATCCCCCCCCCTTGGTTGAGGCCCGCAGAATTTCTGATTGTTTATCTCCCTCGGGGGAGCCAGCATGTATTTAAAATAAGATGCTGCTAAGAAGCCCTGCAAAAAAAAAAAAAAAAAAAAAAAAAGGATTTAAAACACTGTGGAATAAATTGCTACACCAGAGCAAACACAAAATAAACACAGTTTAAAAGCAACTTTAAACGCACCACAAAATAAACACTTGATTCAAGACGTTTCTGATCAGCTTTTTTCATTATCTCTCTCTCGCTTTCTTTTGCTCTCCGATGGGGGACTTCTGCTTTATGACCCGAAGGTAAAAACTGGGCGGGAGGGAATATTTCAATCAGACAACTTCCAAAAATGCCCTAAAATATCCTTCAGAATTAACTTTGAAAGTAGCTAAGAAATCTTGGTCATGACACTAACATTCCTATTTGTTTGGTTATGTCTGAAATGTACCTTTTGTTACATTCCTGCAGTCTTCAAAAGTAAGATTGTAGCTACCCTGGCAATCATTACTACTAAACCTTACTCATCCTTCCTCTTTTAGTTGTTTTCTAATTTCTTCTCCCAACATTTTTCCTTTCCAGGGGGAAAAGACAACCGGGAAGAAGAGAAGGATAAATCAAGTGTTATCTCTTACTGTTGACACTGAGTCTTAACTCCTAACCCAAAGGATGTGACATCCAGATGTGCTGAGACTACATTTCTCATCATCCTTGGCTCTGAGGCCACTGAATTATCACACCCACACACATCCAGCAGCTCAAAGGAGAACTAGGAAAGTCTCAGCTCTGAAACCACACAGAACAGGGTTGGCGATACTGCGATAAAGGGTCTGTTTCTGACAGTCCTAAGGTGTGTTGTGTGCTTTTCCAAGGAAGCCAGATTTCGGTTGAATATCAGGGAAAACTTCCTAACTGTGAGAGCGGTACGACAACGGAACCCATGACCTCAAGAGGTGGCGAGCGCTCAAACCCTGGAGGCCTTCGAGAGAAAATGGGACCACCCTCGGTCCGATCTGCTTTGATTTGGATTCCTGCCTTCAGCAGGGGGGTTGGACTTGATGATCTCAGAAGCCTCTTCCCACTTCTCTATTCTATGATTCTATTCATTTTTGGGTGCAAGTTTATGGAAGAGAAAAACAGATTTTAAAAAGGAAAAAGCAAAAGAGGGGTCAGGACTGATGGGCCGTTTTGTCCCTGCGGCCTTTGAGCATCGCTCTCCCTGCCGATCACCAACCCTTTAAGGGAGGGCAAAGGGCTTTGCGAAACAGGACCCCCTCCAGGGGTACCGGAGAAATCCCCCCTTTTACATCTCTGAGCACTTGGAATCTGGCTGCGGTTTCTGTAAACCGGTATATTTCCAAGTAAAACAGACACACACACAAAACAAAACCCACATTTTTTACCAACTGACACACACAACATGATTAAGAACATGCTAACCCAGGAGCGGAGGGTGGAGAAGACAAAACAGGAACAGAAAGAGCCGAAGAGCCAGGAGGCTTTTAAAAAAAAACTAAACAGTAAGCAAGCTGTAAAACACACCGACTCAGACAAAACATTTGGAAGCCGTGTCAAATAGTTCTCTGTCTGAAGGGTGGACGAGGCAGCGAGAGGCTTATAAATCAAAATGTGAGTACAGACAGGTTCAGAGCACTTCATCCCAGCCAGCTGGGAACTTTCGCCCCTTCTCTTTTCTGTATCCGATCTCCCTCTTGCTAACGAGACGGCCAACTCGTTCCGAGATGAGTAGGCACCCCCCGACGTCTTATAGATTTTTGCATTTTTACTCTACAGTTGGAAAAGGTCTTGTAGCATCATCGCACACAGCTGTAAAAGCCAGACAAAACAGAGGCCCTGTCCTCAAACGAACAATCGAAAGAAAGGCGTGACACTAAAGGAAAGGGCGAAGCGGCAGGAAAAGGAAAACATAGGATTAAACTGTTCTTATTAATTTTATTTATTGTATCTCGCTCCTTTTAGTGTCACAGCATGACTCTGGGTGGATTGCCTGAATGGCTAGATTTAATGCAGCTATAAGACTATACTGAGCACCCAGTATAGTGAACTGGATAGCATGTTCAACTAAGACTTAAGACCTGGGTTCGAATCCCCATTCAGCCATGAAAAAGTACTGGGTGGTGAAGCACTCCTGAACATCCTGCATACCTCAAGAAGCCTTATCGGATTGCGCTAACAACTCACCGGCATGCAACACACACAACTGTAGGTACACAAAAACGTCAAAACCCCATAAAAAGGGTATGTGTGCAAAAAATACACCAAGGGACCCTATACATTTTTGTTTCCTTTTAACTTTGGCCTCACTTTCCGACTCTGACACCTTTTTAATACCGATGGAGAAATATTCTGTTTGCCGGGAATAAACAGGGAATTTACCCATGGAGACTCCTTCACAGCTAGGGCCAACTCAAACAAGAGTTATCAACACCGGAGGATTGGCTAATTCAAACTAATATTGGCTTTCTAATCTACAGAATGTTTAACCATAAAATCTAAACAGAAGAGAACTTTACCCTAGATCTGCCGGCCCTACGATTGGGCAGACTGTGACAATTTTGGATTTTCTCCCTTTGGACTCTGCCTCTAATTCAGCGCTTACCACCCTTACTTCACACACAACAAATTACGTTGCAAGGCAGTGCAATACTTTATTATTGGACTGTAGCAAAAAGCAACACCAAAGGTACCCTACGGGAATTATGTGCTCCTATATGAACAGAGAGCCACTCCACAAAAGTTGGCAAGCTTGGGAACCCCACAGGACTCTTTCACAGGCTCAACCAAGGTACACTATCTAACCTGACAAAGAGATCTGAACAACTCAAAAGCTTGCGCATTGCTGGGCCATTTTCATTGGTCCTGAGAGATGGTGAGCCGACTTGTGGATTTCAGTTCTACCTGCTCCCAAACTCCTTGAAAGTGGGGGTCCAGTGGGTCTCTGACACCAGCGCAACAGGGATGTGGCTGAGCAGGTAGATACCAAGAAGAGTGGACATTTATGCAATCTGGAAAGCTTAAAGGCAAACCATGAGAGCACAGCTTCTTATTTGTGCATGGATCAAAACATGTGCTTTGTACTGTTAAATGAAGGGATGAACTTCAAAATATTTGCAATAAAATCAAGTAAGGTTAAACAAAAAATCAAAAGGCAGGGAATAAAAGAGTTTCTAAAAGCAAGCTGGGGACTGGACGAAGCAACCTTCATCTTCCAGGGCCATTCTGAGTGGTTGTTTCACAATGGCTGTTGTTTTGTGACTCCTACACCTAGGTAACACGCTTATTAACGAATAATCTTAGAACTGCAGAGCTACGGATCATCCAGTCCAGCCCCCATCAAGCAGGCCCAATGGGGGCATCGAACGGCCAACCTCTGGCTCTGCCGCCAGAGACCTCAACCACAGAGCAAGCCAGCCGTTCGAAGCATGAGTTTTCTTGGCTTAGAGATGCATGGAGTCGTCGCCAGACCACTGAAATCTCAAACAAACAAAACAAAACAAAAAAACAGGGCCAGCTTTCAAGTTCATGCAGGACGCTTCATCACCTTCAACACGACACAGCTGCAGGAAACAGACAAGTTCACAGATCAAATAACCTGGATCAAAAAGTTTGGGTCTCAGAGTTTGAGTGAAGTTCCGACACAGAGATTACAGCCTTGTATACACATGAAGGGTTCTGTGGTAGCACAAAACCCTCACACCAAGTAGAAGACAGTAGCTTCCTTCTGTCTAAGGGCTGGGCCGGCCCCAAGGGCTGGGGCCGACCTCTTGGTGTTCCAGGCCTTCCCCTTGATCCTTTCCCAAGTGGACACAGACAAACCACCACCACTGGTTCATCATATTTAATAAACTTTTATTTTTTAAAAAAATTTGGTTACTGATTATCTACAATCAAGGGGGGAGGGACAGAACGAATGGGAGGTTTTAAAAAAGGTACAAGCTAGATACACCGAGGGGTTTTAAAGAAGTGGTGGAAAGAGACGGTGGAGTGTCAGACAGCGACGCAGAAACAAGACAAAGAAGGGGGGTCATGGCCTTTCCTAGTGTCAGTGGCAGAGAAAAGAAACAGGGTTGAAGGCAACTTTTTTTAAAAAAGCATTTGGCTCTTAACACATTAAAATTCGCTGTGCACTTTTCATGTGTCCCACTTCTAAGAGTTTATTCTTGATTTTAAAAAGAGGCACAATCACATTCTTCTCCCCCCCCCCCCCCCGGCCAAAAAAACCACAACCCTCAATATTGGCACCAGTTGTGTAATTTAAAAAAAAGAGAGGCTATTTTTGTCATTTAAAAAATAAACAGATAATTTCCTACAGCAGCATTTCTTAAAAACAAACTCAAACACAGTCCTTTTACATACAAAAATGCAGAAAATATATATATATTAACATTTTCTAACAAATCCACGCATTTGTACCTTTACAGATTTTTTTAAAAAAAAAAGAAACAAAGAGAACACACACACATCCTACACAGACCTGGTGAAAAAAAGACATGAGGTGTGTTTTCTTCCTATAAAAAAGAAGAAATATGTGCAAAACAAACCCCTTTGTGACGGCAGCTTAAAAGCCAATTATTTTTGGGTTGCTTGGATAAAGGAGAAGTTGCTCTTCCAGATTAACTCATACTCGGTCCTACACATTTTATAATGTTCATGTTGAAGTTAACCATCTTCCACCCCACTGAGAGGACCCCAACCCTCAAAGAGAGAAGAAAATGAGTTTTGTTACCACTAGATCACAGTGGTTCCTGACTTTGGGTCCCTGGGTGTTCTTGGACTACAACTCCCAGAAGCCTTCGCCACTAGCTGAGCTGACCAGGATTTCCGGGAGTTGTAGTTCACGAAGATCCGGGGACCCAAGGTCGGGAAGCACTGAGATAAAGGGTGCAGGTGGGGAAATGATGCTTAACACAGAACTTTGGCTCAGGAAACACTGATCCGAAGAATGAGGAAGAGCGTGGGGGGGTGAAGGACAAGAAAAAACTCTCCGAACTTCTTGAGATCAAGCCACAGTATGGGATGGGGCTGAAAAAAACCCTTTTAAGGACTGTATCTCCCAGAATCCCCCAGCAAGAGGGTTGCCAGTCCAAAGATTCTGGGAATTGTATTGTGTAAAGCCTTGTTTGGACGGTGAAATCCTCCCCCCGTTTTAAAAAGGTAAGGAGGAAAAACACAAGTGAAGTGAAGCAAAGTAAAAGAGGAAGCAGCTTGGATTCAAGGCTCTAGGAAGCTCCAGGAAAGCAGCTACCATCTGTAAGTTTGGGACTACACCACCTATCACTCCCAGCCAGCAGCTTTTGCCAGGGGTGATGGGATTTGTGGTCCATGACACAGAGAAGGGGTTCCCAACAGAGAACTCGAGCCTGAGTTAGTCTAGAAGAGTAAAATTCCCCAAAAATGAATTACACGGCTGACGACCATGTTCCAAGTAAAATGGGTCTTTCTGTCCCGTTCCTCCCATGACACTTGCCCAACCCCTCCCCCCACAACTCCCAAGCTATGGGTTCAAGTGAATGACCAGAAAAAACGAGTGATTCTGAGTGCCAGAGCGTCACAGGTCCCTCACACCTCCAGGCTGGCGCAAATGGTATGTGGGACAAACACACACAAACACACCAAAAAACGAGAGGACATCATAGAATCTGGATGCTCCTTTGACATCTGTAACGGCTGCTTATTCAAGAGGCTAGTCCCTATGGAGTAATCTCGTTGGGGTCTGTGGTCTTTCCCACTGACCTGCCGGGTGACAGGAGGGACATTTAATTTTGGGGAATTGTTGGGATTCTGCTGAGCTATTTCACCCCTGGCACATCTGTCCTTCCCGATACCCTTCTTTTCTCCCTCATCTGAACCTCTCTCTTCAGCAAACAAAACAGCAAGATGGGTTATGTTGTCCAAAACCCAGGGGCGACTCCATGGCCTTTTCCGGGGGTTTTGAGTCTAGCAGCTGACTCAAAGGGTCTGGGTTTTTCATCTCAGGGGCAATCTCTGGAGCGCTGAACGTGGTGGAGCAGAAACCCGGTTTCTTTCCAAGGCCGTTTCCTCTTCTGATGCAGCAACAAGGAACAGATCAACAGTTGGGCTGTTCGGATGCAAAACCGGCACGTTTGAAAAAGGGCAGGTGGGGGTGGAAGGGGGTGGATGTATGCATAGAAAATGGCCAAATGGTCACCCAGCGATGCCCCGGCCAGGAAATTCATGCCGGCGTTGGTTCTGAGAGTTTGTGTGTGTGTTTTTTTGGAGGGTGAGTAGGGGGTCCCTCCTCAAAGCAGAGATCATTGGTAGAGAAGGTAGTTCTTGAGGGATTCAGGCAGTGGCAGTGCAGGAATCTCATTCAACCGAGCTTTGCCCAGAGCCAGGCGCACCGATCGGCGGCAGAGGTCCATTAAAGGCAGAGGTTCAGCTGCAAGTGACAACATGGGAAGAAACCGTGAGTGAGCGAGAAAAAGAAAACACCTTAGCCCCAGCACGGAAATCACATTTCCCTGCTCCGTGTGAAATTTTAAAGAGCAAACAGCCAAATCACAGATTTATAGGAAAAAGTCTGAGTTGACCTACCAAGTAACATGGGTACAGTTGGCACACCCCCCCCCCAAAGATTAAATTTAATTCCAACCACAAGGATACTTAGAAACCCAGATCTCCCAACGTATCCATATTCGTTTAAAGCAGCACAGACACAGTTCCCTGGAGGCAGAGCTGTGGTCGGTCAAGGACACGCCACATGGCACAACCACCTCTGAAATTTGTACACTGTTGCACAACAAAACACCCTCTACATTCGAGCCAACCTGCTATTTTGTTTTCTATAATAGTGAGCCCTGGCGGTTCAGGCATCGGCCGTAAAATGCACCGATGTCTTCTGGTGCTTTGGCTTTACTGTTGTGTGATTTGCCAAGGAACTCTGTGTAACTTAAAAGCTAACGCTCCATGTGATACATGGAAATGTATCAGAGAATGTGTGAAGCACTACATAAGAGCAAATATTTATTTGTATTTGAGAAACTGAAATCTGATTTCTGAACCATGTTAAAGATAAGAAAGTAAAGTTTACATAATACATAGATTATATACTCTGCATTTTTAATATTTTCTTCCCATGGCTGCCTCTTGTTTTGATGGCCTCCTGCTGATTTATACTTCTTATAAACAGGCCCAGCTCAATCGCTCTCAAACAAAAGACCATTTCTTAGTAGATCTTGCAACAATAAACTGGACAGACAGTGAAGGCTAGTGGTCAGAGCTTCAGAATAGGAATCAGGATACCTGGGTTCAAAACCCCACTGGATGAGAAAATTCACTGATGACCATATATATATAGTTTCAGACAGACCTGCAGGGCTGTTAGAAATGTGTACATGGAGGAGACACACGTATGTTGAAAAAGCAGGGTACAAATATACTAAATAAGGCAAGTCACAGCCACGATTGTATTTTAGTCTTAGACGGCAAGACTCTCTGGAAATGACCATAAAGCTGGGAAAGGTGGAAGGCAGCAGGAAAAGAGGAAGACCCAATACAAGATGGACTGATTCCTTAAAGGAAGCCACAGGTTGAGTTTGCAAGAGCTGAGCAGGGCCGTTGAGGCCAAGAGATTTTGGAGATCCCTCGTTCATGGGCAGATCTCATCCTGTTGACTAGTTTTCCTGGAAGATGGTGCTCAGGACTCAGCAGGCAGGACACCTGCAGCCGACTGACGTCAGGGACACGGGTCATAAAAACTCCCCCTTCGCTGGGCAAAGCCTCCATCCACTGACTTCACCCTCGTTGCCGCTTCCTCCCCAGACCAATGTTTCCAGGGAGGCAACGGACGGCCAGCTTGGGGGGGAAAAAAGCAACTTTGGGAAGGGAGGGGAAGCAGAATTCTTAATACGTAAAAACTGTGGATGAGGCCCAAGGGGATTTTCACATCTGCTAGGGGAAAATTAAAAAAAATGAAATAAAATAAAAAACACCAGCTCTTAGCATTTGCTTTTCAAACCATTCTGAAAACAGAGACCAAGAGATCAGCGTTCCTACATGCTGCAGGACTACAATCCCCATCATCCCTTGGCTAGGCAGGCTAAAAACGATGGGTGCTGCAGTTTAAAAACATCTGGAGGGCCATCCTTGCCAGGGACAAGCCAGTCTTGCATGGGTGGGGTGGGGTGGGGAAGAGAATTTAGGCAGACAGGCCAAAGACACTGGAGATCAGAGGAAGATATATATATATTTACTGAGTCATACCTGAGTGCTATGACTCAGCAGAAACACCCCATATTCACTCTCTTATCATGGGCAAGAGTTTAGCCGTCAGGAAGGAGATAAGGCGAGAAGACCTCCAGGCGGCTGTCTCATCAAGGCACTAATGCCGGGGTCCTTCTTAGGTCTGGTTTCCCTTCCATATTCCAGGTGGAAGTTCAGTTCGCTCCCCCCCCCAAGAAGTCTAACTTATTTCTCAACCTCATTTATATTCTCTCGTTCTTCTAACGAGGAAGAATACATCTTTCTCTCTTTCCTATTTTTGCTCGCACACCGAGCTTGTAAGGTCTCAGAGGAAACAATGAGCGCGCCTGTCCGAAGGTTACAGAGCAAATTCTGCAGCTCGGGGGGGGGGGGGGGGCTTCAGCCTCCATACCCCGAGAGAGATATTTTTAAATACATAAACGGGAAAAAAAAAATTAAGAACGGAAAAGATGGGAAAGACAGAAAGGAGGCGGAAGAGGAATGAAAGGATGAAGTCTCCGGAAAAAGAAAATCTATCAAGGCGCAAGAAACAGGGGTTCAAATTAGACCCCAAAGGAGAATATCAATCCATGATCAAAATGCTTGCACCTCTCTTTGGTTGGCGGACTTGGGTGTTTTAGGTGAGAAAAAAACTCCAAGAAAACTCCAACCCAACTGCAGTTTGGTCATCCCCCAAAGTTTCAAGAAACACCAGTTCAGCCTTCCCAAGCCATCCTGGAAAAAAAACAGCTTCGGATACTTACGGTCAAGCCCGTTCAAGTAGCGCATCTTAATTTCACAGTGGCCCCAGACAGCACTCACGACCGGGTAGAGTTTTTTCCCTTTGAGTCCACGGAAAGCAACTCCCATGTACTGCCCGTCCACAATGAAACTCAACGTCCCATCGTCCATGTCCAAGACCACTAAGAACGAGTCCGGCACGATGAACGTTTCGTCCGGTTCCAGGAAAGCCGGGTACGTCTTACTGGGCTGGTTCTTGCCATCGTGGTACAGCCGGTTGCGCCCGAGGTCCCACCCCCACGATTCGTGGTTGTTCCCGATCAGGGTGGTGTAGCCCACCGAGTGCAAGGGGGCCTCGGCCGTGGCCACGCCCACCACGGCATGCGTGCCCCTCTGCCTCATGGCCCACGTGATCTGCCAGACGTGCAAGCCACGGGTGTAGCCAACTTTGCCGCGGATTGCATCCGTGCTCTGGGCCACCGGATGCCGGTGAAAGATGAGCCGGTCGTCCTCTTTGACAAAGACGTTGAGCGAGCGGTCGTCGTTGTTCCACGAGTGCATCAGCTGGATCTCGTAGGAGACCGCCGGCATGTCCAGGAGAAGGTCCAAGCGGGCCGGTTTGAAGTAGTCCAAGCCCTGGAGTTCGTGCTTCAACGGCCTGTAGGCCGGATCCCTCATATCTACCGTCTTGATGCCTCCCGTCACCTTTTGCCCCATCCTGACCCCGTCGCCTATGGATAGTCTCCCCACGGGGCAAGCGCTTCAACGGACCCCTCCCCGACGGCCAGGAGTTCTCATTCAAGCTTCGAGTGGAGGAGAAAGGGGTTGCTATGAAACCCTGCCGAGAGGATGCTGGTCACGGTTGCCTAATGGGTGGAAAGAAAAACATGAAGGGAGAGTTAAACATTAAAAACCACACAGATACACACACACCCCATACGTAGAGGCCTTGCACAGAACCCATTTGTTTCACCCCGAGCGGAGTGGGGTGGACGAAGCGAAGAGCCCCCCCTCCATCGTCCAAAACTAAAGCTCTCTCGCCAACAGAAAAACCACCGGCACCGTTAAGCTCAGAAGGTTCACTCTGTTCTAAGTCGGCCACTTGAGCGGAGTTCTCGGCACAGAAGGTTCTAGACCCTGAAAAGGCAGTGTGGGTTGGAATCCAGACCCATGTGGAATGCCTTTCGGGACAAGGAGGTAGGGTGTGGGGCCAAATCAGGAAGGCCGGAGCTCTTCCACCACAGATCGTTTCCCACGCCACAGGCCTGCGATTCTACGAGGCGGGTTGCAGTCCGCGGAAAGTTACGGCAATAAAAATGGGGAATCTTTAGGGTGGCACGAGATTCAGCTCCGTTAATTACAGAGCAGATTGCAAGGGGAGCTCCCGGAGTCTCACCGGGTGGTAATCTAACAGCGAGCCTTCTCTGTTGGGCACGAGCCGTCCACCTGAAGGATGCTCCGTTCTATAATTTTATGAAAATGTTCATCATTGCCACCTAGCAACACCCGGAGGGGATCTTACGACCTGGGAGACGCCGTCACAAAGTCAAAGATGTATTATAGGCAGGGAAATGCTTGGACAGAATTACTAGCTAACCCTCGATACTTGACAAACAGTTTTAATAAACACCTCTCTTTAAATCCTTCCGTTTCCCCCCTCCCCGGAAGCTGCAAGATGTGAGCACGTTCCTTTTTTTCTATCAGATGGCCATCTACCCCACCCCACCCCAAAGCCCACCCAAAGTTAGGACAACAGCACAACAGGAACACGGGTTCAAAGGACTCCACCTAACCACCCTTAAGGAGCATGGTCTTTTTTCCAAGCTCGGAGTGGGTGGATGGGAATCCCTTCCATAACAGAGTTATTTCAATCTTTCTTCCCTCTGTAGGGAAGAAAGAGTTCATCTAGGCATGGGTAATTTCACATTCCACCCATGCCTGGCAAAAATGAAACCATTTTTAAAAAGACAGTGGCATCAAAGCAAGAAATCAAGACAGGAAGAAAATTAGCAAACAACTCACACACCCACTTTGTTTCTCCTGAAGTCTCCGCATCCTTGCCAGAGAGATTGAGATTTTTCTCCAAAGTTCAGAAACAAACGGCTCTACAGGAATCAAGAACTTTGCCGCACCGAAGATTGGGTTCTTCGAGTCTGCCCTTCACCCCAAACGAGATTTGCACCAGCTCTCCTGGAGAGAGCTTCCACACAGATCGACTGACGCACAAACACACACACACACAGAAACACAACCAGCAGCTCTGCATTCAGTTTGCTGCACAAGCAACCTTCTGTATGGCAACTACGCCAGACTGACAGGGGTAGGGGTGTGTGTGGTGCTAAGGGAAACAGAAGGCAAAAAAACCCCACCAAAAACCGTTTTTAAAAAAGTCTATGAAAGGGTGGGAACCAGCTTTCGAAGAAGGTTTTAAAACATTTCCTGGAGTGAAGCAATCTCGCAGAAACTCGGCCAGCTGCAGTGGCAGCCGTTAAGTCCAGGATTTCGTTTGGCATGGAAAAAATTGGTAGCGCGTGAATCAGACCTTGTGTTAACACACACAAACACACACCGAGAGAGAGAGAGAAAATGTTCTGAAAAGTACTCTAGTTTAGAAAAAGGAAGGTACAGTACAAGATGACAGCAACAGAGAAACCTGGCACATGGATCATTCAGCATCGCAAACGCAGCCGAGGAAGATGAAAGACAGTACAAGGATGTTATGGATCTCCAAGTTTTCACATCTGCCTGGTTAACTGATTTTTATTGCAGAGACATGAAAGTCTATGTACTTCCTTTACAAGCCACACATCAGCCAAGTATGAACAAAATGCAGTGTGAGCGCTCACTGCGTGCCGGCTGTATCCAACCAGCAAGCAAACTCCCAGGTCTGGAATCTCTCCCTGACCACTGGCCATACTGGGCTTCTTAGGAGCTTTTTTGCAGGTGGGAGCCCAATGTGCCAGATCATCTCTCTGGGTTGCAACGCAGAAATCACAGAAGGAAACCAGCCTCTGACGGGCTGCAAAACTCTGAACTCGCTTTGCTGCAACAAGCTAATAACGGCTACATGGAAGTGAAATAAACAAGACAGAAGAGGCGTTAACAGAGGAAACCCCGGGTCAAGAAGTGAAGACAGTAATCTGGAAGCGGCATTAATCAATACACAGACAGATGCACACACAGTTAAAATCAAGCCAAGCCAAGCCAGTAAGCAAACTAGAGACACACGACGGTAATTTATGTTTTGGGACTTCTGGCTAGGGATTCGGGTTGCTCCAGGGCAAAAACCCCACACATCTATCTATACACCTTTAAAACAAACCAGGTACAGGCAGGGTGACCAGGAGGTTATAAAGGCAGCCTGTTACTTATTTGGAGTAATACCCAAAGGGTGGGGGAACTCACCTGTAATTAAAAACTTGATGCCTTCTCCCCCCACCCACCCCCGCAAGAGATAAAAGGCTGTAAGCTGGCTGAATAGCTGAGTGAGTTAGATCTTTGGCTGTGGAGCCAGAGGTTGGGAGTTCGATTCCCCCCACCCTGGGCCTGCCAGGACAAGACCCAGCCTGGGTGGCCTTGGGCCAGCTGCACCATCCCAGGGATCCCTCCCCAGAAGAAGGGATCTGAGTACTCTCTACCTAGAAAACCCCGGAGAGGGTCGCCATAAGCCAGAATGGACTTGACAGGACACAATTATGATTAAAAGTCTCTAAACCTGGAAGGTGCTGCAGGATCAGCCTGGCTTCCCTTTGTAAAGCAGCACACCTCTGTCCGAAGAGCGCACACAAAACCCAGCGCCGACTCAAGGATTCTGGGAGACGTGGTCCAAAGGAATTAAGCAAATAACATTCCAACTACGTTGGAAAAAACAACCACGTAGAATCCTGTGCTCTTTCAGGTTGCAAACAGAAGGCCCCAGACCTCCAACCGGTTGCTAGTTCAGCAGGCCTCGAGGGGGGCTCTCCACGCACCTGGCAAGCAGGACACAAACAGGACCCCTCAGTGCTCAGCCCACGAAACTGGAGCCACTGGGTCCGCCTCCGCCTTCTCCGGGAACCCAAGTGCAGCCTCATCCGAAGGATGAGATCATGCCAAGGCAGGAAGGTGGCCTCCCGCTAATTGGACACCTCCGATGCCATGCGCCTTGGACAGAGGCTTAACCGCAACACAGCTGGCCTGGCAGCGGCTCAGAGGCACACAGAGCTTTCTAATTAAAGGGGAACCCAACGGGCTGCGTGGCCAAGAAGGCCGCCAGCCAGGAAGGAGGAGCGTTTGGGTGAGCTGAAAGCAAAGCATACACCCAGGAAGGCCATCTCACCCATGCTCTTGAGATGCAATGGCTCCAATCCTGCAACTCGTTAAAATCAATCAATCAATAAATCACCATTTTATACAATTTAGATCCTGTTTTTCTCCCACAAACGGGAGAAAGATCTCTGCCTCCTTTTCTGTGAGGTGTTCTCTGTTGGTGTTTTAAACATTAGAAGCCCCGAATGGGTTGCTCATACCTTTTCACTCAGCGAGCCAGTCCTTCTGCGCTTCCTATGGGCAGAGGTTGGTTTTTTTTAACATGGCACCAATGAAGGACAGATAAAGAGAACGCCTCCTGTTCTCATACTGGAGATGAGAAAATGTGGAGGAGTTAACAATCTTGACAACGGAGCAGAATTTCTTCTCCCCCCGCAGAATGGAGACAGGAGATAAAGTCCAGCAACATCGTGGGAGTGGCTGTATGAGACCCATCTCACTTTATAGCAATCAGCTGCCACGAAGGAACAGCAAAATAGATTGCCCACCGTTCTGGTTGCATGCTACCTCCTCCCCATTCCAGACTCAGATTGCAAACTCTTAAAAGGAAAAAGGAGGCAGAAACCAGCAGGGCTTAAAAACATACAAACCACCCTCTCCCCCCCCCCCCCCGATTTTCCAAATGCTCAGATGCCCCAGGAAACACCCTAATGCTGCCCTTCCTCCTTACAATCTGCACCCCTGGGAGTTTATCGACAGGGGATCCATGGTTCTTGGTTACTATACGAAGCAGGACATTTATGAATTCGCTTGCGTTCCGCCACATATTCGCTGCAGCCTTATAGGCTTTGGGCTACCAACCCTGGTACCTTTTAAACCTTTCCTTCAGAGATTTGCAAATAATCGATGTTTTCGAAACCTCTAGAAGGGCAAGGAGTCAGCCAGCCGAGCCTGCGGTCCATTTCCATTCTCGAGTTTTCCCACTCCAAATGCATTAAGGGTTCTAAACTCCTACCAACTCCCAAATCCACATTTATTAGCATCACACCCAGGCTTTTTGGCACCTAGTCACAGATGAGATGCATTGCAATTCTCTTTAATTAAGAAAAAAATATCTAATTTTGCCTCTGAACATGTAAGTTAAGGGAAAGCAATTCTGCATAAACCTCTTTTTTTTTTTTTTTTTTTTTGGAAATGCATCGCACAATACACACAACCAAATCATGCCTGAAGGGGTAGCATCCATGCTGAGCAGATCACCCAAACGCCTCTGAACACCCAACACTCACTCTAGGAAAAATAATAAAAGAACCAGGAGAGAGGAACAGGAAGCAACTGAACAGCTACCCTGTCGCCTACAGAGCGACACCCAGCTGGTCTCGGTGGTTAGACCTGGCTGTAACACTTCCTTTGAAAGCCATTTTTTAAAAAAACAAAACAAAACAACTGATGTCTAAACCGAGGCAATGACAATAAAAAGATGCTGGCACAGACAACCACAGACGCTCAGTGGTTTTGGGATGGTGCGTATTTACATGAGCTGCGGCGAGAAATCAAAAAGTCGAGTCTTTAAGGAGTACCTTCCTCCCAATGCCGCCCCTCTGCATGAGTCTCTGCCAGCCCCTTTTTCTGATCTTCAGCATTAGCAATAAGATAAAAGACATCAGCAATTTGGGCCAGCGGCCCTTTCTCTCTCAGCTCATCCCGGCTGTGGCAAAGCAAGAAGACAGACAGTGGAGAGTCTGATGTGCCTTTAAGCTTGCCATACGTGAAGTGGAATAGAAATGTTTGCCACACAGAAACCAGTAAAACCCACCCCACCTTCTTGAACCTGGAGGGAGCGGTGAAAACATACCCTCCATTGGGTCAGGATTTGTGGTCATTTCATCATCATCTCCATCTTAGAACGGCAGAGCTGGAAGGGACCCCATGGGTCATCCAGTCCAGCCCCCCCGTCAGGGAGGCCCAGGGGGGGATTCGAACTCCCAACCTCTGGCTCTGCAGCCAGAGGCCTAAATGACGGAGCTATTTCCCTCTCAAAGAACATGGGAACCTTTTCAAAAGCTGAAGACTGAAGGGGAAAAAAAGAGAAGAGGACAAGGAAGAGGGATTAAATACCACTTTTTCACCTCTTTTGGAAACTCGTTTGTTGAATAAAACGTAGGAGGGAGAGCTACAGGAAGCTCTCGAGTGGGATGAAGCAATGCCCAGGGCGCGCGCACACACACACCCGTCCTCCAGGAGCGCTTTAAGGGCCCTCCCTTCTAGGTCTGCCAAACTTTCAAAAGCGAGAAGACACAGGAAAGTCCCATTTTTAAGCAAAGCCTCCCAATCTCATTCGCTTTGGGAGAAAAGGACGGAGGAGCGACGCCAGGCTCGTGTGGGCAACGGGGCACAACGTACCCGGGTCACGCCTTTTCTGGGAGATGGCAGCTTTCTGAGAAGTCGCCCCACACAGGGTTGGGGGGGAAGGACAAATAACAGAGTCTCTTCCCTCATCAACCACCAGACCCCTTCTGCCAACGAGTGGCTTGTTTCTCTGCCAGATCCTTTAGCCTTTTCCAAGACTGGCAATTCATGACTCGCGTCCTCCCTTCCACTTCTGTTTTGCTTCTCTTTCAGTCGCCTCAAGGTGACCGACGTGGCTCTCCTCCTTATTGCAGCCTCACAGCACCCCTGCGAGGTAGCTCGGCAGCATACAAAGAGCGCGAGGGCCAAAGAGACTCAATAAGCTTCTCATGGCAGAGGTAGGATTTGAACCCAGGTCTCCTGAGTCACAGGTTCAACATGCTAAGCGCTACACTCTACCACAGAAATGCGAGGATTAAAACTCAAGCCCGTTGGGGTTAAATCCATTTGCTTCTCAGTGCCTCTGGGAATCACCAGAGATTTGGGCTACACGGACAGATTAAGGAGGAAGAAAATCAAAATTGATGTTAGCAAACCGCTGCCTATTAAAGTCTGTGTGTTTTCAGCTTTTAACAAATTCCTGTCCCTTTTGATGCAACCTTGTCTCACAAATCCATACAAGCAACCCTGCAGAGAAATCCTGCTCTTCTTTTGAGAAAGGCAGGTTACTTCCCTTCACGCCTGCCATTTCTAAAAAGCATCCCACCACTTAAGATTTGAATCTCACTCAAGTTTCTAGCCCCTGGTGAGGGAGGACCAGCTTGCATCAAAACCAGCTTTGGGAGGCCACAGTAATCATTTACAAGCCGCAATCCAGCAAAGAGCACATACGCAAACCGTGGGCAATTTTGCATCACACGTGGCCTCTCGCCTCTCCGCTGTCCCAAAGCTAGGGCAGGGAAAGAGAAAAACAGACAAAATTTGAGTTTCTCTTGCTTTTTATAGCATCTGATCTTAGAGTTCACAGAAAAAAACAACTTCTATGACACAGTGCACTTTTATAGATGTTATGACTTCCTCTGGAGAGATGCATGGATTACAAAAAACAGTACCAAAATTCTGGAAAGGCAAAAAATAAAAATAACGAGGATGCAAACAAACACTTAAAACTGAATCCAGTTTGTTCACACATGTGGTTCATTTTTTATTTGGGATTTGGCTGTTTTCTGTATGTTTATTTTAGTTCTGGAAACCGCCCAGGGCAGTGGCAAAACCACCAGATGGTACGGTATAAAAATTAATTAAATAAATAAATATTTGTGTTTTTTTAATTATACTATACAATGTAATTTTTTAAAAAAAGATTGTCTACACGAACTGACAAATAGAAGGGGAAGATATGGAGGTAGTGACAGATTTTACTTTCCTGGGCTCCATGATCACTGCAGATGGTGACAGCAGCCACGAAATTAAAAGACGCCTGCTTCTGGGGAGGAAAGCGATGACAAACCTAGATAGCGTCTTAAAAAGCAGAGATATCACCTTGCCGACAAAGGTCTGCATAGTCAAAGCTATGGTTTTTCCAGTAGCGATGTATGGAAGTGAGACCTGGACCATAAAGAAGGCTGACTGCCGAATAATTGATGCTTTTGAATTGTGGTGCTGGAGGAGACTCTTGAGAGTCCCCTGGACTGCAAGGAGAACAAACCTATCCATTCTGAAGGAAATCAACCCTGAGTGCTCACTGGAAGGACAGATCCTGAAGCTGAGGCTCCAATCCTTTGGCCATCTCATGAGAAGAGAAGACTCCCTGGAAAAGACCCTGATGTTGGGAAAGTGTGAGGGCAAGAGGAGAAGGGGACGACGGAGGACGGGATGGCTGGACAGTGTCATTGAAGCGACCAACATGAATCTGACCCAACTCCGGGAGGCAGTGGAAGACAGGAGGGCCTGGCGTGCTCTGGTCCATGGGGTCACGAAGAGTCGGACACGGTTTAACAACTAAACAACAACAACATGAACTGACAGCAGTTTTTGTAGGCTTTAGATAGGAATTTATTCCAATTCACCTTTGAAATTTCCGCCATCAAATCCAGACCCGCCCTGCCTACAAAACAGATTTTTTTTCAAAAAGACACATGCCGTGCTGCGCTGGGCAGCAGAAGCCGTGCCTGCATGACCATGGCCGGGAATGACTTTTTCTGCAAAAACTTAGTGGCAGGAAAAGTTGCTAACGCACAAATCAGCAAAAGATGACTGCTTTAATTTTAGACCCGCACAATCAAAACACAGTAAGAAGGAAAACAAACACCTTTCTCGTCTGTGGGGAAGAAGAAGACAGAAAACATACAGAAAACTTCCCGTTCTCTGTTCTACTGTGAGAATGGGAAACCAAAACTTTGAAAAAAATAATAAAAAGGCCATGGAAAACCCCTTCCATAGCCCAGCCATACAGTAAACTGAATCAATGATTAATCTTTCAAACCTCAGCCAGAAGACAAAGTGAAGGGCGGATGTTCTTGGTACCTTTCTTGTTCGTAAGGAAGACAAGAACATGACATGGTTATGCAAAGGGTAACCTATCATCTAGGTTATCTCACCTAGGAAAACACCATTCCAGTGGAGCACTACGTTCAGAACAGCCTGCGGCAGAGGTGGCTTATTGATCCAGCCAGCAAAAGACTTGTAATTCTTGCTCTGTTCCAGACAAGCTGTACCTTTATTTTTATTTTTTTAAAGGAGGGATAGGAACAAAGATGCAGGTCAAGAAGCAGCACCGTTGGGGTGTTCTTGAGCACTGCCAAGCCAGCAAGTTGTCCTAAACTTCTGGCAGCCAAGAGTTGAAAAATAAAACAGGGAAAGCACAGTTCGTTGGGTTCCAAGCTGAACAATAAAACAGGGAAAGCACAGTTCGTTGGGTTCAGAGTTGAAAAATAAAACAGGGAAAGCACAGTTCGTTGGGTTCCGACACCAGCAAAAGAGAAAGGCAAAGGGTTATAATGCAAGCCTGTTCAACTAGTGTTTTGGTGCAGCTTCAGTCTGCAGAAGTGTGAACCCTCAAAAGCACAGTGACTCATACAGAAAGTCTACACATATCGACACCACACAAGTTCTCAGGAGCTAGTGGAGTAGGAGTTAAGCAGAACTTGGAAAATTGACATTTTGGGGCAAGTGCAACGGTCAAATTCTCTCAGTCCCCTAAAAAAGGCAATTTGGCAAGCTTTCGAGTTAACCTTGGCGTGATGATCATGTCACTTCCCTTCACGTGGGGGAAAAAAAGCCCATTCCAAAGTGTGGGTTCCAGACGTTCAAGCAGACAGTAGCAGGAGCACCCCAAGGAGAAAATTAAACAGACAACAGCGACAAAATTCTCCAAGCAGGAGTAAAAGGAGAAGCAGCTCAACCCAAGAGGTTCAACAGATTAGGAGAAGTAAGTGTCTATCTCGTTTTCTCCAGGTTTGGTTCTGCCTTGACCAGCCAGTATCGTATGATCTCTAATCAGATGCTCCTCTTTCTCCTACACCCCACGGTTAGGGTGGTCCTCCAAAGCAGGGTGATCACGAAGACGTGTTATTTGGGAGCTTGAAGGCGGAGGAGCCTCGAGGCTTTGGGGGTATCATCAGTGGCTCCAAAGAGGCCACGAGAGCCACAGAAAGGCAGGACGCCAGGCGGCACCATCCACCTGGGACTTCGTTTACACTTCTCGCTTTTTCAATTACTAGTCGTCCAGAAAGAAAAACCGACCGAGCATTAGAGATCTTTTCAGACCAAGCTTCAGGGTTTTTTAAACTACAATTCCCAGAATCCACAGCCAGCATGGGATTCTGGGGAGTGTAGTTTTAAACATCCCATGCATACTAAGATGACCATTCATTAGGGCCACGGCAACGTCACCATTTATTTCTTTCACACCTCTGCCCTGCTGAAGTTCTCTCTTTTCTCCTTACACTTTTTTTTAAAAAATAGAAACAAGCTTCTAGTCCTTAGGGAACTGGACCGGAAAAGCACCCAGGACAATTCCCGATGGCAGGGCAGCAACTGAAGAGAAAAGTTATTAACACTAAAAGGCAACTCTGGCCCAACAAGGCTAATCCTCCATGAAGCTTGGGAACAAGTTACTTTACTAGATTCTAAGTACTATGGGGTCAAGAGATTCCAGCAGCTTGATTTTCAAAAAAAGGAACTTTTCTAGCTTTAGCCCTGCCTCATCCCTCTACCCAGCACTAGCAAAGATCATATGTCCCCTACATGCAAACAAAGCACACACATCCCCCCAAAAAATCCACATAGGGTGTGTTTCACACAACAGGAAAAACAGCAACAAAACAACAGCTCCGGCTGCACATACAGTATTAGACTGGAAATTCTATACCCATCCAAAACAGAACTGCTGGATAGCTCAGGGGTTTGAGGTTGGCAGTTCGAATCCCCCACTGGGCCTCCTTGACAGCAGCTGGACCTGATGATCTATAGGGCCCCTTCTAGCTTTGCAGTTCTAAGATATTATATATTACATTTTCATCCTTTCATCCAACTATCCTGGGATCTCTAGACCCACAACCATGCCGAGAAAAAGTCACAACTCTTCTAGACCTTGTGGCAGGGAGTTCCACAGCCTGCCACACTCTCTCGGGACTTCCAGCATGCCACAGCTTGTGCTCAGCCATGGAGCTACAGGAATGGGAGGAGAAAGAAATTAATTAAAGCCACGTTCTCTGCAACGTGTTGCCTTCCGCTCGCCCTTCCCAGAAACCTGCTATCCCTGCCTGGGGAGGCTGGCACCGCTTCGTTTCCCACGGACCTCACGCCTCCAACGTGCACGTGAACCCAGTGGTGTTCTAGAGGTCTAAGGAAACTCACATGTATGCTGCTGGACAGGCTTTGGGGTGTAAATCCGTAGGACTCAGCGGAAGGGTAGACAGAGCCGCCCGGCTGCTGTGACGTTACGTAATGGAGGCAAATCAGCAACTGGATTTGAACCGGCGGTTGGGATTACAGGCAGCGGCTGCCTCCGTGTGCATTTCACAACCTCTTTTCACCCCAAAGTGTCTGTGATTTAATAATAATCTTAGAAATGCAGAGCTGGAAGGGACCCTATAGATCACTCGGTCCAACTTCTCTCATCGAGGCCCAGCGGGGAATCGAACTCCCAACCTCCGGCTCCGCAGCCAGAGGCTTAAACCGCTGAACTGTTCCAAAATGTCGGAATGCTGATTGCATGAAGTTCAGCCAGATGTCTTTGGGCTCAAAGCAGAATCCGTGGCTCCCTTTCTCCCTAATTCAGTTGCACAATAACCTTACGAGGTAGGACAACGGGAGAACATTTAGAAACAATGCGTTTCATGGCTTCGACAAAAAGCAACCCGTGGAAGGTTTTTTAGGGCTTATTCAGGGCCAAGGCAAAGATCACTCCGACCCCCTATGGCCACTACAACCCCCATTTTCCACTGTCAATAGGCCTGCTAATGGGGAACGATGGGATTCGCAACCCAGTGGATCGAAGAGAGAATTTTTCAGGCCTCTCTTGCCACAGAAGTCATGACTCAGCACGAGGAAAAAGGGGAAGCCACGGGGCTCCCTCCGCCATGGGCTGAACAGGGCTGTGAACTCGGAAGGTGACTCAGCAACAGTCCCCAGCACAAGCGATGGGTGTGTGGGCTAACCAGCCTTTTTGATGTCCTCAACAGGAAAAACCGGACCAAGAATTGAAAGCAACGAGGAAGACAGTCGGGATGCTTGCCGCAACAACACGGCAGGCTGCAGGTTGCACAAACTGGGATCTGCTTTGGGTTTTGCTTCGTTTGCCACCCCGAATGCATTCAACTTTAAAACTCACCCACAGACAGAACCCTGCAATATTGCAGTCTGGGTGGCAGGCCTCTCAGCCATGCTGGTTCCCCGGGCGCAGGTCTCCAGCCGTGTCACCGTAGTGCAGGAACAACAAAAACTAATCTTATGGCCACTGGAAGATCAACAGATTTTCTCCGATGGGCTGCAGGCCAGCCCCTCAATGCCCAAGCAAAAAAACCTGGTTCGTCCAGATGCAAAAAGCCCAAAACCGGGGAAAAGAAGCTTCCCATAGATGGGGAAACCCAACAAATTCCAGATTGTCCAAGCTCCTGCAGGAAGCTGATGCACAGATTAGTCACGCGACGGGGTTAAGAGTGAGGCGAGAACGCCAGCGGGCCGTCCAGGAACAACTGGGAAGCAGGATTTCCCCTTATCATAAGTCAGGAATCTGGAGGGGAGGTAAAACTCCTCCCGGTTTCCGATCTTTGGGGATGATGAAGCAGCGTCCAGAAATGCGAGCATCCACTGATCCGGGCAGGTCATCTCAGGCCAGAAACCACACCTCTGTCTTGATTGTTCAAAGCCTTGGGGATTTACATCCCCAGAACAGTTCAGATTTACCACAAGATATCTAAGCCACGTTCACAGCTTTAATGCCACCCATCTACTGTTTCTGGACAGAACGGCCCTTAAACCAGGGATGGGCCAAGTGAGGCCACCCAGATATCACTGGGCTGCGATCCACGTTACTCACCCCTGCGTTCTGTGATTTCGCACTTGAAAAGCTGAAATATTTGGGGTTTTCTTCCCGGAAGGCCCGGCTGCAGCCTTAGACTTCAAAACCTTAGATTTCAAATCATTCAATGGACAGCCCTCAAGTTTCTAGTCTCTCACGTTTAGAAAGTAGAGGACCCATCTCTGTTGATCTTGCAGAAATCCAACAGAGTTGCTGATTTAATAATTCTTCCAGTCAAGAGGCCGATACTTAAAATCCTAAATGTATACCTATCTCTCATGAACATAGAGAACACTCAAACAGGAGAAGTGACTGTCACAGATTTGTCATCAGGCCTTAAGAAACCAAGGAATTATCCAAACATCACATCAAGCCGTGACAAAGGAACAGAACCTGTGCTTGACAATGGATGATTACGATTCCAGGCTGGGTCTGAATTTGCGCTTTGCAGGAAGGATCTAAGGTTCTAAACCTGTTTGGGAATTATGATTCAGAACCTTGGATAACACCCGGAAAGCCTGGAGTGGATTTATCACCCCCATGAAATTGGAGTCCCCCGGGGCAAATGGTCATGGGTTTAACCCCCAACGTCTCCAGGGAGGGATAGGAAGAGCCCTGGCCAACAGTGTGGAAAATTATTGCCAATCAGTATTGACCAGACTGAGCAAGGCGGAACAAGCGTCTGCGTCAATAAGGAACAGTTCTTATAGGCAGGGGAGCCACTTCTAAAAAGGCCCTGTCAAGGTGCCTGATCCAGCTATCTGTTTTATGCTAGACCCGTCGCCCATCTCTCTCTCTCTATACCTTCTTGTGTTTTCTATTTGTTATATAGATCCTGCTTTTCCTCCAATGAGCTCATAGTGACATGCACGACTCTGCTCTGCCCCCCCCCCCACGTGATCCTCAAAACAACCTTGAGAGGTAGGCCAGGCAGAAACGGTGTGATTGTCCCACAGTCAATGACCACATTTCCCAACAAAGAGTCTTTCTACAGCCAGGTCTCTTTGCTCCCAAACCCCCACACTCTACCCACTCGTCCACACTGCCTTCAACTTTACCACAATTCGACAGAACCTTTCCCCTTCGTTATGATGCGCCTCACGTTTTGGCTGACAACGCATCCTTTGGGAACAAGCTAACATCAGAAGTTAATCATAATTACAAAACCCGCACCCAATAATAAGACCAATAAATAAGTGCAATCCACTAGCCACAGAACTCTCCGCTGCAGGAGGCAGAACGACAGGCCACGCTTTTTAGAATCAGGACAGAAGGATGAGCAACACACGCCCGGCACATGCAGGCACCCGATAACCCAAGGAATGAAAACAACCAGCAAACGCATGATGCACTGAGGTTGCTTGACTGGGTTATCATCTTACACAACCACATTCCGGGGGGGGGGGGGAGAGAACAAGAAGATCGAAGTGCCGAACGTGAGAGATGAACAGGGTTGGTTTATTACTGGGGGAAAAGGACAAAAACAACCCACCCAAAACCGGGCGTTGTCTTTAGTCCATCGGGTGGAAGATGCAAGCCACCGATAGGACAGCCCCCCCCCCCCCCGGCTGTCTATAATTGAGCAGATCAATTAAACTCTTTGTTTTCCCTCATATGCAAATGTCGACAGAGCAATCTTAAACCACCCAGGCTCTGGAATGGGGAAAAGAAAGCTGACTGCTAAAAGGATGATAGAGAGAGAGGTGTCACCTTGCTGCTGAGAGGAAAGAAGAAACCTGTGACACCCGACAGTCTACCAAATAAATCTGCAAGCTTTGGCAGCATCACCAGAGTCTTCGTCAGTATTTCAGCTCTGGCAAATGTGGCTTCTCATAGGTCATCAAATTACTTCTGACTTACAACAACCCTACCAAATAAAACTTCAAATGATCCTATCGTTAACAGCCAAAAACTCACAGGATTGCCTCTGGGTGACCGTTCCTTCTTAACCTGGCCTTCCCCGCAGGGTCGCTGTGGAAATAAAAGCAGGGAAGGAGCCAAACGACATGCACTGCCATGAATGGACCAGAGGAAAGATGAAATACAGACGCAACTGATCCATAAACTTGTTTTATTGATCCCTTTTGCATTTCATTAGCTTCAAATACTGTATTTTAATGATGGATGCCGCCTTGGGTCTTTTGAAGGAGAACGGCAGAGTAAAAAACATTTAAAATAAATTTTAAAAATTGATATTTTGCAAAGGGGCATTATTATGAGAAGGTGGGCCTCCAGGTGTGATGAGCAGCAAAGCGGTTAGAAGATACAGAGGTTAAGAGCTGTTCCAACTGAACGCCCCACAGATTCATAATATCCCGGTTGACGGAGATTCAAACCACCAACAGTATTATGACTGTTTCCAGTTTTACACATGGCACTGTAATCAGACCCTGTGTTTTATAAAGCGGCAAGTTCCGGCCAGCCGAGAAAGCTATGCCTTCAGCAAGACGCTTACGCTAGTGGTACACCTTGCATGGAAATTCTGACAGTGGCAGTCAGCGAGGAAGGTGAAAAAAGAAGGTAAGATTTCTGCCTGCAGAAGCCACCAGGAAGAGCTGCAAAGGAAAACCTAGGAAGCAATAGGCGAGCCACCTTCACATCTCTGGATAGCTCAGGGGTTGAGGTCTCTGGCTGCGGAGCCGGAGGTTGGGAGTTCGAATCCCCCCACTGGGCCTCCTTGTCAAGGGCTCGATGATCGAAAAGGGTCCCTTCCAGCTCTGCTGTTCTAAGATTATTATGTTCTAAGAAGATAGAGCAAGCTAGTCTCCTGTAGTTCCAGAGGGCAGGAGCCAAAATAAAGGATTCAAATTATGAGAAAGCAGAAATTAGCCCTGCTAATTTACTCGTGGAATACAGTGCCCATCGCTCTTGGCCACCAGCCCACGCTGGCTGGGAATGATCAAAATTAGCACCCTACCGTTTCTGGGGTGCTCTGGAAGTGGACGGTCGGAACAATCACAAAGAGAAACAAGAGACACTAAAATTCACACTTCTGTCTTTGGCCACCCAGTCACTCGAGGCGAGGACGAAGACACACAAGAGAGAAAAGAAAGTAAATTCTTATTCGTTTTCGGCTAATGTGGCCGCTTCCTTTGTCCCCAAGACAAGACATGGCATTCCCAAATCTTGAAAAAAAACCAAAAACAAACCAAAGGCTTTCTTAAGTTTTATTTAAATCTCCCCAGGCTCCAAGAATGAAGTTTCAAGTCAATAATGCTCTCCTTGCATTTACTCCAAAGGATATGAATTCAGGGGTAAAGCAAGCATGATTGTCAGGTGCAGGGAGATTGCCGTCTAATGCAAAGGGGGTATGTGACTACCTCCATAACCAAATACTTCTAAATATATATATCTCCTCCTTTTTAAAAAAATAGATTTTGTTGTTTCCATCCAGGAAGGGCCCAGCTTTTTTTCAGCTCGGGCTCTAGAACTCATAGAAAGCTGATTCTAAGTGGACCTATCCAGTTCAATATTACCAACTCTGACCGGCAGGTGTCCTTTCCAGCTTTATCTCGAGACGCCAAACATGGAATCCGAGACCTTCTGTCTGCAGAGTAGGCGCTTCGCCCTGCAGGCATGGCCCTTCCTTTAACAAAACAAAGACAAGATTCTAGTCCTCATGGTTCTCAACAAGGAATTGATTCAAAGAACGTGGAGAGCTGCCTCTAAGGTCAAGCTTTGGGGTCTACTTAGCTCAGGACTGCCTGCATGGTCATTTCCAGTAGGATGTGAACCCAGGACCTAAGATGGCCTTCCCTGTGAACAATACTATAGATCAGTTGTATTAATTTGTATTTTTATCATTCCCATGCTTGGAATCCATATTTACACAGCATATTATTTCTCTCTCTTTTTGCAAGTAAGGTATTTGGAAGTAAGGTATGTTGAAATGGAGGCTGTCCTTTGTGAGAAGGCAGGATTCTCTGGAGAAGACAATAAACCTGGGAAAGGTGGAAGGCAGCAGGAAAAGAGGAAGAACCACTACGAGATGGACTGATTCCCTAAGGAAGCCACAACCTTCAGTTTGCAAGAGCTGACCGGGAATATTGAGGATAGGATATTCTGGAGATTGCTCATTCATAGGGTCGCCATAAGTCGGAGGCAACTTGATGGCAACATGACAAGGTATTTTTAAAGACAGCATTATTTCTAAATCCACAAAGTTATCTATCAGGCATCAACATTTGTGGCACTGCTTAACCGTTCCTCCCTTTGGCTCTTGGGCCAAGACAGCCACACGGCAGCTGTGCTCCTCCCTACTTTATCCGTTCGACAACCCTGCGAGGGAGGACGGGCTGAGCAAGAGGCCAAAGGCCACTCCGGGAGTTTTGTGGCTCACAGGAGACTTGAACAGGCTCTCCCCAAACCACAATTCCACCGCTCTAACCACTCTACCAAACATCCACAGAGGCAGGAAGGAAAAAAATAAAAATATCTCACACACACACACCACGTCCCAAAAGTTATAGGAATCTAGCAAACGGGCCGGCCAGAATCCAGCCCCTGTGACTCGCTGGGTGGCCCGGAGAGCAAGTCCTTCTCCAGATGTAAAAACATCGGAAGGATGGATGCTGCCCAGGCTTTCGGAAACGTGATGATGGCCACCTGACCCAGACCCAGCTCTGAACGACACCCCGGAACCCGGGACACTCTGAGCAGCCCCGACAGGAGTTTAAAAGGAACGCCGGCCTACCTCGCAGGGTCGCTCGCCAGGCAGGGCAAGTGGATCCAACAAAGCCCAGAGGTGGGTCCTGGATCATGGATTTTGCCTCTAGGGCGGTCTCAGGGTCCCCTCTGAGCGGAACAGGTCTGCGCGTTTGCAAAAATCCTATTAAAAAGCATGATGGTATTTGGGGCATTAAATAGCTTTTCTGCTCTTCTGTTCTCCATTGAAACAAATGGGAGTTACAGAAATAAATGAAAATGAATGATCTGCCGACAGATCGCTCGCCCAGTGTTTAACACCCGGAACTGAAACATACACAAAACAGTTCCTCACAGTTATTTACAATGCAATGCCATCTACGCCTTCGTGTACACCCGTTCCGAAGTTACCACACAGACACGTGTTTCCAAAGCAGGTCCCGACCCACGACCGTGCACGCGGGCCTCCCTCTGGAGTCCCCAAAGTTTAATGAAAGCAGAAAGAAAGGGCTCCCTTCAGAAAGCCACCCCTAAAGGGAGTAAAAGGGGGGTTGCTGACCAAGCAAACCGGACCATGAAGGCCCCGAGGGCTCCCTTAATCCGGAGTCAACTCGCTGTCGCGTTCAGACGCCAACAGGAGCAACGGGACCCAAACCCGAGGCGGGAGGGCGGACCCTCTGACTTGACCAGAGTTCCCGGAGGCACGAAGGAAAACAGAGGAACCTTTCCTGCAAACCCTCGGCTTTCTTACCTCCCTAAGAATCCGGAGTAGAAACCGGAGTAGACCATCCCGAGGTAGATCGGGTCCTTTTCCCCCGCTGGATCCGGAGAAGGACGCCGGTTATGCAAGTCTGGGAGGCGGTGGGGGAGGCAAACTCCTTGGAAGGAGGCAAGCAGAAAATCAGAATATTGGGAGGGGGGGGTGCAGTTATAGGATCGAGGCACCTGCCCCCAATCTCGGGGGGTGCAATTCGGAGTGAGCCCTGGGGGTGGCGGCGGCGGCTGCGGTTCCTGCTCCTTCCTGCCGAAGGGTCCCCATCCCAGGGCCGCGGAAGGGGAAGCCACCCGGGAGCTCCTTCTCGTCTTCCTCCTCCTCCTCCTCGTCCTTCTCCGACCGACGCTCCCGCCACCGAACCCCAGGCCGGAATGGCTCCCGCCCCGGCGGCAGCCGCGGTTAAAAGGCCAGCGCCTCGGGTCACGTGTGGGGGGGTGGAGCCGCCTAAGCCCCGCCCGCCCCGGGTGGGCCCTGCTCGGCCCCGCCCCTTAAAGGGGACGCGCCGGGGAAGAGGTGGAAGGAAGTGGCCAGAGATGCGCGCGCCGTCTCCTGCTTGGGGGCGCGCGCGGGGAGCGTCCTTTTAAAGTGGATTGGAGTGTGTGTGTGTGTGTGTGTGTGTGTGTGTGTGTGTGTGTGTGTGTGTACACACACACATCTCCCCGAGAGGAAATCCCATGGAAATCCATGGAGAGGGGAGCAAACCCTATGGAAATCAATAGGGCTAGAACTTTTGCTTCTGTTTTTAAAGTGAATGGAGGGGGGGGGGGGGAGAAGAAGTTGCAAGGGCTGGATCCGGGGCAACAGAGGCGCTCCTAGCTCCGCAAGGGCCCCGATCCTATCTATGCACTTGGAAACAAACCCATAGAAGCCCATATTCCCCCGTTGGGGCTGCTACATCACAGGGGCATCCACGTTAAATGTGATTTTTTTAAAGCTTAGGTCCGTGCAGGTCTGGCCTGTTCGGGTCTTAGAAACTCAAGGCCGGGGGCGGGGGGGGGTGTCTTTATGGAGTTAATCCATCTCACATTCACTCTTCCTCTCTTCCTGCTCCTTCAACTGTTCCTATCATCATCATCAACATCTTTTATTCCCCGAATCTTGCTTTCCCTTAGTTTTGCTTCTAGAGAGAGTTCAAGCTTGATTTCATGGAGGAGCCACTAGTTTACCTTTCTGGTTGTCTATTCCATCTGTAAAGCTCTCCCCCAGCACCGTATTTCAAATATATATATATTTTTATCTGTTAGCTCTCTTCATTGTCAAACCCTCACACGCATACTTAGTAGTTAGAGGAGCGTGGATGATCATGTCTTTATTCTGGACGACCTTCACTATTTCCTTCATACCTGCCCTTCTGAGTCTCTGTTTTCTGATTTCATGGCCTCTGTACATTTAGAATAAATATTCAAATATATAGGGTGCTCAATTCCTGGGAGAAACAGATCTAATAGCTACCCGCTGTGATATCTATGTGGAACTTCCCTCTTCAGGAGAAGTCTATCAGAACACTACAGAAGACAACCTTCTTCGACCCCTTGAGGCGGTGGAGCCAAACGGTGCTCCCCAGATGTTGTCAGATTACAACTCCTATCAACCCCCCCCAGCAGAGCCAAGGGGCAGAAAGGGATGCTGAACATCACACTCCAGTAACATCTGGAGGGCCACATTTTGCTCACTCTGGGTTAAACATCTGGAGGGTTGAATTTTCCCCAACCCTGAGGGCCTTAAGCTTTTTCCACAGTCGCTCCATCTGGTGGCCACGACTTTTAACACCACTCTTTCTGGACCTCCGGCATTAATACTGTAGTACCTGCTTTTCCTTTTCAGGAAGGATAAATGTCCAGGGAACTCTCTCTCTTTTAATTTAAATATTTTTAAATGTTTTTAAAAAAATGTTTTCAAAATTGTTTTTAATCCTAATGTTATGCACCTTCAAGTTGCCTCTGACTTAGGGTAACCCTATGAATGAGCTATCTCCAAAATGTCGTGACCTCAGCAGCCCTGCACGGCTCTTTTAAATTGAATGCCGTGGTTCCCTTTAGGGAGTCAGTCCATCTCGTATTGGGTCCTCCTATTTTCCTGCTGCTTTCGTCTTTTCCCAGCATCATTGTCTTTTCCAGTGAGTCTTGAGGTCTCATGATGGGCACAAAGTGGAAACCCTTAGCTTCACCATTTATACCTCCCGAAGTAATTCAGGCTCGATTTGATCGAGGACCCACTTGCTCGTCTTTCTGACAGTCCAGCCTATTTGCAAAACTCTCCTTCATGTTTAATCGTTTTTGTTTTTTTTAAAGTTTGGTATGGCACTTTAAACTGTTATTATTGTATGGTTTTAATTGTTGTGAGCTGCCTTGGATCCCTTGTGGGGAGAAAGATGATAGATAAAATAAATATGAAGTAAAATATATATTAGAGAATTTGTATTTCTCTCTATGTCTATAAATTTTATTTCTTTATATATGAATTTTATATAAATATTTAATATAAAAATTATCTATTTATAGAAGGCATATTTATTTATATAAATAAAATGTTATAATCAATCAATCAATCAGGTTAAGGCAGTCCCAGAATCTTATCCTTGAGACTGCTTTTCTAGATGATCCTTGGATTTTTTTTCCTCCCCCTCTGGTTCCTGTGGCGTAAGAAATCTTTGGCGCTTATCTTTGGATGGAACAGACCTGATCGTTCTGTCCCAGGAGACGAAGGGACGGCTTTCCTAAAGGCCTAGATTCCAGAAGGATTGCTTGAAAGGAGAGAGAGATTTCACAGTCCATGTGGGTGTAACTTCCCTGTGTTTTTCTGTGTCGTTCCGACCTTGCTCGGTTGCACATCCTCGGCTCGGGCTGTTCATTTAAGAGATAAAGCCCAGAAACGTGCGTGAGGACAGGAAAACAAGAGTCACCGGGCTCCTGACGTACAAGAGAAAAGAAAAGCTTTTCTGTGTCCAGTCCGGTTTATCTCTTTTGCAGGCAGAATACGAAATCACCCCGGGGGTTGCTCCGGCTTTCACAATTCACAACCCGCTGAAGAAGAAGAGTACAAGGGTCCCAAAGGAAAAGAAATAAAAACGGTTTAAAAACATCCACGCCAGTTTGTGGATAAGATTCAAAACACGACCCCGTGGCCAGGAAAGAGCGTCAATAAATCCACGCATCAAGCAAAATATAGACCCCATGGGTTTGTTTTAATCAATGGGGTTATTTGTACTTAGGTTATTGAATTTTGTGTGTCCATATATATCATCATCATCATCATAGCAATAATCTTAGAATGGCAGAGCTGGAAGGGACCCTATGGATCATCAAGTCCAGACTGTGTCAAGGAGACTCTGTGGGGGAATCGAACTCTCAACCTCTGACTCCGTAGCCAGAGACCTAAACTACTGAGCTACCCAACAGTTCTAGATATAGGGTGGTATGTGGCATTTGAGAAGCTGCTGGATTACAGTGCCCATCAACCCCAGTCCTAATACTCAGGATGATAGGAAGTATAGTCCAAAAAACCTTAACCCAGCCTTTTATTCGTTTGAAATCAGGTATTTCTTGTGTTGAAGCAGATCTTTGGAAAATTACTTGACTGGGTTGCATCACCCATAATCCCCTCCCTTAGCATGCTGGCAAAAGGATTATGGTATTTGGAGTCCAACGTGGAAGCTTTCCCGAACTCTGCTTGTGAACATTTCTGGATGGATGGATGGATGGACGGACATTTTTCAATCTGCCAGCTCATTGCAAGCTCCCGCTCTCCCTCCCACACACACCTGGAATACTTTTTAGGATCTGCATCAGTTCTACCAGCTGTCTGAATACCTGCACGTTTGTTTCAGAACTTACCTATTGTTTTCTTTATTATTTAATGCATTTCTTTTAGAAGCACCCCCAGAAAACCCTGGCGTTTCCCCCGGCCAGCATGCCTCTAAGAGAGGCAACGTGGTGTAATGGTTAGCGTTGGACTGGGATATGGTCAATCCCTTCATCTAGATGTGAAATTCACTGAGTGACCCTGGGGAAGCCCCCCTCTCTCAGTCTGACCTACATCACAGGGCTGTTATGGACTAAACCTATTTTTCGGCCCCCAGCTAGAGTCGCTCCGTTGAAGAAACGGGCCCTATGTGAGTGCCCATGTATCAAAGTTCTCCTGATTGTGGGGATCAGCTCTATCTGGGGCGAGCAAACAGATTTAGCCTCACAGGGATAAACCAAGGATGGTGTCTCACTCCTGCTGTGGACAGTGTTGAGCCACAGAGACGGGCTGATTCAACAGCCGGAATCCTATCGTTGATCTACGCCTGCATAATAGAAATCACATAAGTTCTGCCGGCAAAATGCCACACGTTAACAAGGCCGTGGTTGTTCGCCAGTGAGATATCCCCCCCTAGCAAAACAGTCCAGATGTACACAAACAGAACATTTCTCTTTCTTTAATGCTAGAGTGAAAAACCTTTATTTTAAAATGTTCATTTACAAAAACTGTTAATTAAAAAAATATTTCCAGTGTGTTGTCTAAAAACAAAACAAAACATGATCAAAACTTTTAAACGCTGTTTTATCTGGTCACCGTGAAGAGCTTTAGAAAGCAACAGGGATAGAATTTAAAGCCACTGCTGGCCTCCTGAATGAGTCTATGGCTGTCTCTCCACAATCCACTGCTTTGACTACAGGATAACATTTCGCCTCGCTCAGGCTGCCTGCCGTGTCTTCACGCCAGGGACAAAGGCTTCACCCCCTAGCAAAGACTCAGCACAGTTTCTCCACCTCCCCACAGCCAAGGAGTGCCTGTCATGTCTCTGCACGAGTTGCTATTCCTTTAAATCAAGGACTCTCTGGTAGAGAAGAGGAACAGGATGAAAGATCAAGAAGGCTTTTACACCACTGTAATTTTTTTTAAAAAAAGCACTGGCCAGAATCTGCACACAGAAGTGGGAGAAATGCTTCAATTCACATCTGGGTATAGGATTTTTAAATTTTAACGCACGCCTCCAGTTTTAAATGCAGGGGGGGAAAGCATCAACAGCCTCTCAGCTGTTCTGCCTACACCCCGTTTGCTTTGGAAGCTTGGGTTACAATCCTGAACTTCCCTGTGTGGCAGTAAGCCCCATTCAACTCCATGGGATTGACCTTTCAGGTACTGGGTTGGTCCCACGGGCCGGATCCGAACCCGGATGGCTCAAATGGCCCCAGGACGCTCCAGGCTTGACCTGAGGCCCAGCAAAGAAATATCTAACCTCCGCCGGGCTTTCACGTTGTCGCATCACAGAGTCACAAAATTTGGAAAGGATCTTAAAGTTATTTTAATACCTCCTTCATATTTATTACTGTTAATTTCTATCACATGCCATCAACTCCATTCTGAGTTAGGGGAGCCATTGCGGCTACATTCCAAAACTTGTCCAACTGCACCCTCTTGTGGCCATCTCCGGTTATTACACCTCTCATTGATTTCTCTCCCTGCAACATTAGGAACATAAAATTGGGTTCAAAGAAGGGAGCAAAATCTTGTCATTACAGCGTTATCCAGTGTAGAGTTAAGCTCAGCCAAGGAAATGGAAACGCCTGTAGCCTAGGCATGTCCAGGGCTGTGTGGCATCACCATGCAATCCTAGCTTTCCGCATCCTTCCAAGTCTGTTTGCAAAAGAAGGCAAATCCCAGGATTCGGGGGTGGGTGGGGGTGTGTGTGGAGAGAATCATTACCATTCTCAGAAGGGCCAGATAATGCAAAGTTTGTATAATTAACTCAAAGATGAGCTGTTTGTGGGTTTTTTAAAAAAATGCAATATAAATCTGTGTGTCTCTGTGTGCAACACACACCGCTCACTGATGGGCAGAACCCGAGGGGTGGTAGTCTATGCATTCCCCAAAGGGTTTTTTGCTGCACAGCCAGTGGTAAGGAATTGTGGAACTTGTTGTCCAAAATACTTTGGGGGTGGGCAGGCGAGATCCCCTCCCCCTTTGCTATAGGGCATCTCAGAAAGGTAGCTAGCTCTCTTTTCACACACGCTCCTTGCTCGGGAGTGTCAGGATCGTTAGCCAGTGGAACTCTGAGCCACAGGATGTTGTAAAAGTCACCAGCTTAGATAGCTTTCTTTCTTTTTTAATGTAAAAGGATTAGAACAAGAAGTGGAACATTTGTGATTTCCTAGGTATACTTGGACTCCTAGTCCCATCTGCCCCAGTCAGCATAGTAAACAGTGGGGGCTGATGGGAACTGTGATCAAAGAACACCTGGAGAGGTTGCACATCTGGGCACGCTAGCAGAATGCAACCTTCATGTGCAGAGACAGGACAAACCTCCAGAGGTTCCAAGCCTCCCCAGGCTGAAAAAACGGGGAAGTGCCAAATCCTGTACACAGCGTGGTCTCTGTCTCCCTCTCCTGGCCAGTTCTGGTAAATACACCCTGGAAATAGGTATAAAAATATATTTCTGAGGTTTTCTGTTTATTTTCAGGCAGTAGATAAATGAATCAGCGGATACTGATTCTGTGGATAGTGGAGGTCCTACTGTATTTGATGTTTTGGGGACTGACTCCCCAAAACTGGAACCAGGGTAGAAAGAGATTTTGGGAGCGTAAGTCTAAACCCTCTCAAGGTCTTGAGGTGGAGGGAGAACAATTGCCTTCAATAATTATCATTAACAGCTTCTTAGGTTTCCAGACCACAAAACAGACATGGTTAGCACCGGGAACAAGGACTAGAAAGATGAGCGGACCAGGAAGAGGAGGAGCAGGAGGAGGAGGTGGAGGCTTTCATCCCAGCAAAGCTTCATAGTCCACGTACCAAGCCAGCTGGCCGGAACTGGGTTTCACGCCCGAAATGGGCCATTTCTGAGGGTCGTGGCCTGCCCGGCTGACCACTGTCACGATGTCATGTTTGCCTTTCCCTAAGACCAGCACCGCGACCCGTTTGGCTTTGTTGATGAGGGCCAGGGAGAAGGTCATGCGCTGGTGAGGTTTGATGGGGCTTTCCGTGAACACCACGTCCGGTTCCCCCGCCTTCCAGGCCCACGGCCGCGTGGGGGAAGAGCGAGGCCGTGTGCCCGTCCAGGCCCACCCCGAGCAGCACCAGGTCCAGGCTGGAGTTGGCCACCAGGGCGGCGATCTCACGGGCGTACAGCTCCGGCCCCCGGTCCTCCTCCACGCAGAGGCGCTGGTGGAGGTGGACGGGCATGGGGTGGACGTTGAAGTAGGGGATCCGGACGTGGCGCAGGAGATGCTCGTGCAGGTTGCCGAAATTGGACTCCGGGTCGGCGAGGGGGACGCAGCGTTCGTCCACCAGCCACACGTGGGTCTGCTTCCACGGGAAGCCGTAATGATGCCAAGCCAGCTGCTTGAAGAGCGCGAGGGGGCTCGAGCCGCCGGAGAGCGCCCAGTGGAACACCCCAGACCGCCGGATGGCCCTGGCGGCCGCCGCTTCTATGTCCGACGCCAGCCGGCCGATCAGCTCCTCTGACCAGGCGGTGACCAGCTGGCTTTGCCGAAACCTGGACTGGATGGTCTTGTATTCGCCGGGCGTCTGCTTGTCCCTGGCCGTCATCATCACCTCCACCGCCTCCTTCGTCACAAACCGGACTTCCCCGCCAACCACCTCGAAATCCAAGAGGGGTCCGTTCTCCCGACTTCCGGGGTACAAACGGGGAAATTCGCTAGCCCAACTGGCCAGCAAAGGAGTCCAAAAACCCCAGGAGGCCAGCAGGTTCTCGGTGGTGATGAACACGTCCTTCTGGCCGTGGTAGATCCGGGACATCAGGGTAGAATAAGCGTCCCTCTCCACTGCCGGAACGTAGACATAGTAATCGGACAGTGGTTGTCCGAAGAGGTGCCGGTCAGGGCGGTCGTGGACTTCCTTCCAGCTCCCTCTCGGCATGGCCGGCTTGAACAGGTTGCGGCTCACCAGGATGGCTGGGGAGTTCAGCTCCCCCTGTCCGATGTAGAAGACCAGCTGCTTCGGTTTGCACTGACTGAGCTCGGGGTCCCGCACGGTTTCCCGCTGGGCGCAATAGGCCCGGTTCTTGAAGAGGACGCGGACGTAACCCACCCGTTCGTCCAGGACTTTGCCGGAGGTGAGGACGAAGGGAACGCCTTCCCAGCGGAGGCTGTCCAGTTGAACCAGCACACCTGAAAACGAGAGAGGAACCGGTTCGGCGGGTGGGTAGAGATGCAAAGGAGAGGCAAAGGTTCCTGATCACAATCTTAGAACCTCAGAACGGCCGAGCTGGAAGGGACCCTATGGGATCATCCAGTCCAGCCTTTGTGAAGGAGGCCCAGTAGGGGAATTCGAACTCCCAACCTCCGGCTCCCCAGCCAGAGACCTCAACTCCTGAGCTATCCAGTCATGAGATAACTCAGCCATCTTTAAGAATGTCAAGCCAGGATCCTGGGGGGATTTTGAGCCGTGAAAACTTCCTGAGCTACCTTGAGCCTGTTGTTCTCTTGCTCAGCTAGCTCTACCTTACAGGGCTGTCGTGAGGTTAAAGCAGAACGGAGGCCCATATATATGGCATTTTGAAATCAATGAGGGAAAGACCGGGGGCAGCTCGTGAATAGGGTAGGGAAGATTCCACACACCCCCGGCAAAAAATGTTTGTGGGAAAGCCCCCCTGCTTGGTTGATGACCAGCCCATGCAAAAGAAGAAATATAAATGAAATTAACAGATGACAATTAGCAATGAAGAACAGGAAACCTGATGGGAACATGAGACTTAAGCTGACTTTACATATGTGCAAGATTTTCTTTTTAGCTTTTGCATGTGCGTGTCTTCTCTACCTCCTCTACTATTATGGTGTACTTTATTAAAATGCTGTACTCTTAATTAAGAGCTAGTCACTGCTCCAGCTGGATCTAACTCACAGGGCTGTTGTAAAGTGAGGGAAGAGGAGCGCGATGCATGCCAGCTTGAACTCACTGGGGGGGATTCTGGGAATTATAACTCCCAAACCTATACTTCTCAATGCCTGCCTTTTTTTTCCAGAGTAAATCCTGAGAGAGGAAACTTTAGAAGACACACAGACGTTATAGAGGAAACGTGGTGCAGTGTTTAGTGCCAGATTAGGATGGAAAAGAACGGGGTTCAAATCCTCACATAGGCTAACTGACCTCGTAGGACTGTTGTGACGATAAAATGGGGATTGAGCGGAAATCTCACGCAATGCCCTCAGTTCACCACAAACTGGATAGGAAAAAAATTATAATAAATAAAACCCCGTTTCGGGAAATATGTTTGTCTAGCTTTATAGAAATAGGATAAATCCATCCGTATGTCTCCCTTCCTCTACTGAGGCCTCCAAAGGGAATCAAACAGATGGGGTCTGGCAGAAATCGCAAAATATTTGGGCGGATTCTACCCCTCCAGTGGGTTCCTGGACTACCTGCAAAGGTCGGCGTGCTGCTGAAATAGTCCGGCCCCTTCTGAAGCTCCTCCCTCACGTGGCTGTTATACGCTTCGTACTGGCCAATCACAGCGCTGCTTTTCTCCAGGCTCCGGAGCGACGCAAAGGTTTGAAGCTTGCTTCGGAGAACGTCTTCAGCGTTGCTGATGTTTTCGGGAAGCTCCATAGCCAGCAACGTCAACACTTCAGTGAGGTGGTTCTGGAGGACGTCCCGGATCACCCCGTACTCTTCATAGAAGCTGGTGCGATCTGTCCACAACGTACCCAGAGGTGAGAAGATTAATCAGCGAGACAAGCTTGTCAAGGAAGTGAATCCACAATGTGAATTGCAGGAAAATTGGTCCTAAAGTAAAAGTACTTGTAAGGTTTGCAGCTTTGAAAAAAACAGTTTACGTTAGAATGTGTAAACATAGATAGGAGCTTATAGTAAACATTTGACCAGTGAATGAAGAAGACATATTTATTTATTTAAAATATTTTTACCCTGCCTTGCTTCTTAAAAGGACCCAAGGTGGCACATTTATTCTGTAATTCCGTCGTATAATGTGACAGAACTGGGAAGTAATTGGTTGTATAAATAACAAGTTGCCTGTAATTAATTCCATTTCCCCTCCAATAATCATGGCGTAACTAAGTTACACTGCAACGGTAAAGGAACATGGGAAAATTTTGTGGATCGTGTCAGCTCTTAACCCGCACCCACCAGACACTGCTGGGCGTAACTGCAACTGTTTTCAAATTACTGTTACAGGTGTGCATGTGTGGGTTTGTGTGTCTTCACACCTTATCTATATTTTGTGCTGGAGGTCAACAGTTTGTCGCAGTGAGAGGTTTCTGTGAAAAAAGGATCAAAAATAACTATCTTAGTTTGATTTTAATAAGGAGAAAGTGTTACTTTTCAGGCTGACGTTTTGCGGAAAGGAAATTAAAAAGTATTTATTTTCGTTTCTTTTGAATTACAGGACAGCACAGAGTTATTTTTAGAAACTGAACCATAATGGCAAGCTTGGAAGAGAAACAAATTATTTTATTTAAATAATTAATTATATTATTTAAAGTCATTTTCTCAGCTCTGTAATATAAACCATACTGCTACTTTAAGAGGCGACTAATTCAAACATCTAGTCAATTACGATGGCTGTACGTCAGCTCTCAATACTGGGAAATATGAGCTAGTAGAACACCTTTACACTAATATTTTGCTCCTGAGCTTTCCAAAGCTAAACCAACTGTCTGTACCTTTGGGCTTATCCAGCACACGTTCTTAACTCTTCCGGTGTTTTAAATGCCGCCTCTTTTTAATCAATTTTATTAATTGCCACACCTCCATCATTTCCCCTACCCCAATAGCTTGTTTATAAGAGCGGCAATTAAGATTTTAACCGGACCACTTTTACTGCATGTCCCCGTCTTTCTCCTGGTGTGGCTTTGTACGTGCCCTTGTGAGGATCATCTTCCTCACAAAGCTGTGGAGTTTATATTTCCATAAACAAAGACCACAACTCCGTTGTTTTAAAGGGATGCATTTTCGAAACCCACCCACCCATCATCGGTCAATCAAACCACCAGCAGTGCCGAAATGTGGCGCTTTGACCCGAGACCCCAGAAAGAATGGGTTGGGGCTCCTTCTTCCTGAACAGAACGGTGGCCCATCGCTGGATCCCGGAAAGACATCCCCCAGAGGAAGCAGGAATTAGAAACGGAACCACCGAAAATAAATAAAAGAATTAAAAGAGGCAAAAATCTCAGCATCGGCCTGGAGAGCCGGAGCTGAGTCTTGCCCGCTCAGGTTTTTTTACTGCACTGCCCTTGAGAAAGGGGAAGGTTAGCCTTCACTGCCCAAGTTTTTCCGTCCGGCTCATTTTTCTTAGCTTCTCTTTGACTGGGTGATCAAACACAGAGGGTGGTGGGATGATGGGGGGGGGGGGAGAGGGAGGAGCTGAAGAAAGGCCATTAATCTTTAAGCCCCCCCTGATTTCTCCTCTGGGAAATCTCAGCAGACGGTGCAGACTCTCCCCTTCCCCCAAAAAATATGTAATGTGTTTGGAACCAGGAAACCCATCGGCACCAGATCCACGATGCATAAATTCACATAATCAATGTGGCACATCCTTTGGCAGGGTAGCAAGCCACGCAAGCAGAATATGGGGTGTGTGTGGGGGGGTGTCAGGAAATGAAGGATTGCCCTCAGAGATGATGTTTCAGGGCTGGGAGAGAGAAGGCCGGGTGGCCCCATCCTTTACTCCCACTTTTCTCCCCGGAGAAGGGGAAACTGGGCCGGTGCGGCCAAAATTATGATTGTAATATTCCCAAGAAAGAAAAGAGGCTCTCCCAGGTTTTAATAAATGCAATGGAGAGAGAGAGAGAGAGAGAGAGAGAGAGGCGTTCCAGAGCTGCACGGGGCTGGGCGCCAGGCAAGTGTCTCTGGGATGGCGCAGGCAGCAGGTGCAACCGGCACTGCATCAAAAGCGCTGGCGCAGCAAACCGAGCCCTGTCCTTGAATTCGCGGCAAGGCCAGGCCGGGGTTGTCCGAAGGGGCTGGAAATTTGGGGGCGGGGGAAGAGAGAGAAAGGAGCAAAGGGAAGATCCTGCTTCATCATCCAGGAAAACCTGCAGTCTCTTCCCCACCAGCTCAGGAATGACAGATCAGGGGGGAACGTCACCCCCCAGGAACCCAAGAGTCTGTAGGAACGTAGGTTTGCTCTGTTGTACCCAAGTCAATGCATTAATTCGCCAAGTTTCGTACAGCCTGCCTTAGTGGTTTTCAAGAGTCCCACCAGTGGGATGCAGCAACAGTCAAGGGTAAAAATCACAAAGAATGTGCGTCCTCCCAGACTCCCTACCAGGGGCTAATGCAGGGGTTCCCAGCTTTGGGTCACCCAGGTGTTTCTTGGACGGCAACTCCCAGAAAACCCAGCCAGAACGGCTGGTGGTGAAGGCTTCTGGGAGTTCCAGTTCAAGAACACCTGGGCTAGTCAAAGTTGGGAAACCCTGGCCTAACGGAATGATCATCATCTCTATTTACAGAACAATTTTTGGGCTTTGTTTGTGTTTACTCTAAGCAATCTTAATGCAACTTTTATGCCCTTCAAATTTACTCAAAGTAGGACAACAAAATGCCTGTTCAATGTGTCGTTGTCCAGCTCAGAAAATGTGAGCTTTTTCCTTTCTATCATGGTGAAATTAATACTTACTGGTATTCCCGATGACATGGAAGGCTGAAAATCAGGGACCTGCAGGAGGGGTGGGAAAACGGAGAGCTGGGGAGGAGGGAATCCAACCTCTAACTCACCTGAGGTTGAAAGAACATTTCAAAGAAGCCTTTCTCTTTTAAAACCAGGTATCTATGGAGGATGCGGCTTTTTTAAAAGTTGATTACCGCTTCTGGGAGTACGAAATCACATTCAAAACAAGGTGCATGCTCTCTGTGCATCTTGTTTTACAGTGAACGGCTGGTTTCTCTGTCCCTCCGTGGCCAATATTCAGCAGTGCAATGGGCAAAATCTAAAGGAAAAACTGTGCTTTCTTTTTTTCTTTCTTTTCAGCTTTAAATTGAAAGAGCATAGGTCTCAAAAGCTAGACACCCATGTCACGTTAATTCTAGACCCCAGATGCTAAGGACAAACCATGGGGTGGGGTTGGCTTTGGGGCCTTCCATGTGAGTTTTCCCTAAAGCATCTGACCAGTCGTTGTTGGAAACAGGAAACCAGGTTAGACGGAACTTTGGTCTAACTGGGATTAATGAGCTTTTCCAATCACACGGCAAACCAGGATAAGGTCAGTGGCTAGAATTTCCTGCAAAAACGGTGCAGCTTAGTGCAAAGCTGGAAGGGTATAGGTTTCCCACCTTACGTGGTTACCCTCATTCCACCTCTAGAAGGGGTCCTCTCTTACCCCCAGCACTCAAGTCACGACTCACATACTTTTCACATCCACCGTCTCCTTCAAGACAATCTCCACCCTTTCCACGTGATGTCTGTTCCAGATCGGTTTCAAATGTTGCCGGTTCTGGTCCCGGAACGGCAGGATGTGGGCCACCGCCTTGGTTTGGAGAAAAAAAGGAAAATAATAACAATAGAAATAAATAAAGAGGCAACGGAGGTCAGGGGAGAGACAACTTCCAAATGATCAAAAACCCCATTAAATGGTTAACATGCTACACTCTTGGTTGGAAAGGAAATTATAGAGATAACCGTGTCAATTTATTTTCTTTCGTTTATGTACTGTATAAATATTTCACAGGAGGTTTCTTTTTCCAAACAGCCTGCTATACTTCGCGTAAACTATTTGATTCGAGGGGAGGAAACACGTTCTAATGAAGTGTTCTGTATTATATATTCATAGCTATTATTGAAAACAGTTTTACTGAAGCACTTGTAAGAATCAGGGCACCTATAAAAACCTCAGAAGTTGTTTTTTTTATTGGAATGCTTGTGAAGGTTTTAAGAAGTGACCCTTCAAAAGAAGGCCCTTGTCTTAGGCTCGTTTGGGTTTTAAGAGGAAAAGACACATTTATTTGTTTGTTTTGTTTGTTTGTTTTATATATAGGCCATCTTTCTCCCCATAAGGGGACCCAAAGCGGCTAAATAGCTATAAAGGCAATGAGAACTAGGAATGAAAGAAGGAGCAGGGGAAACGAGCGAGACCCCACAGATTCCCACTCAAAAAAGTCCTCCCTTGAAAAGAGAATATGCAAGCAAGATGTGTTTGCATTTTCTCGAGGCTCACTCGCCATGGGTCAGCATCCCACAACTTGGGAATGACGGGTAGAACAAACACACAACTGCAAACATGGAAGCAGTGAGCCTCAAATGTAGTAGTATAGTGACACATTTGGAAGTGCAGGCATCACCCTGATAAACCCCATAATCAGACCCCAACCCCAGCTAGGACAGTCCGAAAAAGGAAGCATTTAGGTCTGGCCATATTAAACAAAAAGGAACGGGTCTTTGCTAAAGCTAATGGCTCTTAATTGCCCATTCTGGCCTACTCTTGAATCTTTTGCATTGTGACACAGACAGCTTCCAGACCTATACTCTTCTTCGGATGTTTCTCTCATATGTACTGTGAGGATCATAGCTAAGCTCAGAGGGAAAGGAGAAGCCTCAGGGAGATGATGGATGCTGATGTTGTCCACACCATTGAATCAAACGTGGAGCTTTGATCCAGTGAAACCTGCCTCCACTACCCCACTGCTCAAATTACGCCTGTGCCTATAGGCAAATGTTTTTCTTGCAGGCCCTCAATGCTAGCTCTCTCTCTCCTTTCTAAACAACTTAACGAACATATAATTCATATAATTAGCATCCAGGTCAGGACGAAGGACCTGTAACTTCTGGATCGACCAGTGGGATTGGGCCCATGAGACCAAACCAAACCAAACCAAACAAACAAAAAACGGCAGGAGTGTGGCTTTCGTGTGTCTGGGGTCAACAGTGACGTCTCCCGTGCACTCTGCACCGGATCAGAGGCACAGTTGTCTTTTCACATCCGTCCGTACGGCAAAAGCGCAGCAGAGTCTGTTTTTGCTGTGCTCTGCAGGATGTGCTCCCGGATCCAAGGACTCGGACCCGCCTTCTGTCCCAAGTGATGGGATTTCAGTTCCCTGCTCTGGGTTGCCTTTCCTTTCTCCGACTCTACCCCTCTTGCAAAATGATCTCCACTGCGCCACCCTCCCCCTCCCTTCCACCACCACCCACGCCAGGAAGAAAGAGATCAAAAAGTACACCCTCCGCACGTTTTGATCAAATTAAAAGCCTCACTTAGAAATCTCTCGCTTGGCAGACCCAATGTGAGCAAGAGCGGACGAGGAGAGGGGGAAAAGGGTTGATTCATCAGCAAAATCCAAGCCTCTGACCTTGGCGTGGAAGATCGGGCGGAAAGAGGTGGGTTTGATCCAGACCCTTTCTCCCCCTGCCTTCACACATACACACTCAAACCTATACGCAAAGAAGCGAACTAGGTCCTAAAAGAGGGAGGGATCGCTAAATAAAATAGCCGGCCTTTATTATTTTGATGGCGTGGGGGGTGGAAATGCCTGTGATTTTATTCCTTTTTCGAAAACCCAAAACAAACTGAAAAGAAATAAGCTACCCCTACTACACAACCCGTGAGCAAAGGATGCTAGAACCATCGCACCCACCCCTTGGCTGGGAGCGAATGGCTTTCGCCAGCAGAAAAGCCATGAAGACATTTCAGACGACAACGTCCATCTTCCCCGGCTGTCACACCCAAGAAGCAAGGCAGATGGGGTTTGAGGCCAAAATATCCAGAAGGAACTAGAAGGGAAAGCCTGGCCCAAGACTCAGCCAGCATGGGGAAGGATGACACCCAAGACAAGCAAAACTGGCAACAGATACTTTGGGTAGACGAGGAAGGTCATGGGAATCTGTACATGCTCAGAGGCAACCTGCCCTGGTGGTCCTCAGGTTGAGTGTGGGAACTTCCGCTCGGCCGGGGCCAAATTCTGCTCCCGTGTTCCTCCCATGGGCCACAAGAGGCTCAGAACCGGGGGGGGTTATTGACAAGAAAAATCAAACTAGGAACAGCAAAGGTCTTCACTCCTGGTTTCGATATAATTTTTTGGAGGGGGGGGTTTGCTCTTGAGAGCGCCATCCCCATGCAAAAACGGCTCCCCCTCCCGGCATCCGTTTGGTTGCAAAATTGCCCTTTTGGCCATCTTTTTGACCTTCACCTGCTTGCCGAGATAGTGATCCACTCGGTAGAGCTCTTCCTCCTGAAAGACGGTCTTCAGCGCGTCGGCCAAATCCTGGGCGGACTTGAGATCGTGGCCGAAGGGTTTCTCCAGGACGACCCGCAGCCAAGCCCCAGGCGGCGGGCGGCAGCTGCTGTTGATGTGTCGGGCGATCTCAGCGTAGGCAAACGGTGGAACCGAGAAGTAGAACATCCGACCGGCCTCCTCCAGTCCCTCTTGAGCGAGGACGGTTCGAATCTCTCGGTCGAGGGTGGCGTAGTCCTGCTCCGTTTTCAGCTGGTGATATTCCGTCAGCCGGAGGAACTGGTCTTTGACCACCGCGCAGCGGTCCGGTGTGACGTCCGGTGGGCACGCAAGGCCCTTCAGCCGTTCGTACATGAGTTTCCGGCCTTGCTCGGGCTCCGACTGGGCCCCTCCGTGAAAGGTGAAGGTGTGCCCGTGGCTCACTTCGTCCAGGTAAAGCTGGAACAGGCCCTGCCAGAGGTACTTCTTAGCCAGATCGCCTGTGGCACCCAGGAGGACCACGGAAACGTGGCCGCGGGCCTCCCGGGCCAGGATGGGAACCACTTGGAAGAAGAACACAGCACAAACCGTCGCTCTTAAAAGCATCTTGGAAACAAAGGACGCTGGTGAGAAACAAGGGAAAAACACACGGGAAATTTTAGAAGTACTGAAAACACAACAAACCACACACATCAATTCCCAAAATCCTACAATGTTAGCCCAATTTTCCGACAGTTTTGCTCTTCCAGAGGAAATCTGTTTGGCTTTGTCATGAAATGTGGCAAGATATCAATGACTGTTGGATAGCTCAGTGGTTTAGGTCTTTGGCTGCAGAGCCAGAGGTTGGGAGTTCGAATCTCTCTCTGAGCCTCCTTGACAAGGGATGGACTGGATGATCTCCGGGGTCCCTCCCAAATCTGCCGTTCTAAGAATACAGAACTGCTGGGTTTAAGTCTCTGGCCAAGATGTTGATGATTACATCAAGATCTGTGTCATCCAGCAGACATTTACTCTTCGTTTGTTTGTTTTTTAAAACTTTAATTCTATTTTTTCACTTTTAACCTTCATGTTTCTCTGCTGCTTCTCTGAATCTCCGTATTTTATAATATTTTGGCTGAGATTGTATCGGCTGGCTTGTTTCAATGAGATCTTTAACACTTGTTTTGCGACTTCACATTTGTCAACAGCCCTAGCACAAAACAAACACGAAAAGGAACATAGAAAAAATTTAGGGCTTAGGATAAAGGCAGCAAACAGTTTTGGAATGGTTTTGACAAAAAAAAAAGAAGGCAGAAACCCCGTCCACCTTCACTCTTCCAAATGTTTGACACAATCTCCTTTTTCTTCCAGTTCCAAACTCTGCCCGGTTAAAGTGCATATTCCCCACCTGGGGGAGTTTGCACATTCCCTGGTCAATGTCCAAAAATAAACCCCGGCCAATCGCCACCAACATACAACCTCTGGATAAGAAATAAGAATCCGTTCTCCATCGGATGACAGCATACATCATGTCCAGGCCTTATTTGTGAGTTTTTGTTCCCCATACAAGCTTTGCGTTCAACTCTCGGCAACTTTCAACCTATATTATAGCTTCTAAGCTTTGAACACATTAATAGTAAGACAGGTTGTACATCTTTTAATAAATCAACAGGTCAGAAAGCCTGAGAGATCTCCTCCCGTTAAGGCCAACCTGGAACTTCTTATCACCCTAAATGAAGCCCCATCAGCTTACGGGGAGGTTGTGTAAAAGGACTATACAGGATGAAAGAGGCAAAGGACGCTTTGAAGGCCCATCGAACCGGAAACACAAAACCCAAGATCTGAGCCACCACTTTCAAAAATAAAAGCAAAAATGTTACACCCACAGATTTTAAGGCTGCTGTTCAGAAGAAACCCTATTTATTCTAACTCTTTGTGAATCGCGCTAGACAGACCTACCTACGTGTTGCTCACAGAGGCCCTGGGAGAATAATCCTTTCTAGCTCGGCAACCTTTTCTTCTTCAAAAAGGAAAAGACCTATCAAAGGGGGGGGGGGAATCATCGGGGGGGGGTGGTTCAACGGTTAGGTAAACAAGAACGCCACAGAGATAAGCTTTGTTCAACATTTCCTGGCAAAGCGGTAGCCCTCCCACACCCAAAAGTCCATCTACAGTATTGTGGTGGAAAAGTAAGCAGACACACCTCCCTGAAAACTGCAGGACAATAATGCTGCTCTGGGGGCTGTTTTCATTTGGCCAGGGTGAGTCCTCTCAGGCCCGCAAGAAGCATTTTGCTGGAGCACATTAAAGTCTACCTATTCCAGCATCTTCGCCCGGCAGAGGCCAACCAGCCCGCCTGCCGTATTTACTGAAAGCCCACCTTCTCCCTCCGCGACGAGCTGCCGGTGGCTTGCACGGCTCTTCCTCCGATTTCACAACAACCTCACGAGGTAGGCCAAGCCGAGTGTGAGAGCGGCTTAGAAGCCACCCCGTCGAGTGCGTTACGGCTCAGTGCAGGTTCACTCCTGGAGATCAATCCGGACCCTGTTTCCAGCTTCACAGCCTTCTAGTTCCGCTGAAAAACCTGTTTCTCAATCCCCTGCGGTTTCACAATGTTTATCTAGATTGCTCCATTTCGCAGCTAGAGCTGCAGCGGCCATGTAAAGGGATCCCAGACGGTTAGCGGGAAGTCTTATCTCTTGACACGTCAGACAGATCAAACAAGGAAGGGCGCCTAGCAGAACACCAGCCGTTCTCCAAAGGGCATATGCAAAGCGAAGGGTGGTTTGATAGGCTACCAGTAATAAGCGCCCCTTAGAAAGGCCTGCGGAACTGCTGGCCTACGGAATAAATGACCCTCATGCTCAGATTCTGATGGGGACGGCCTGTTCAAGTTGGGGCTCAGTGGCACCGTTTGGACGTCCAACTGCCCACAGGCGGCCCCCTCCTTTGAAGAATCCAAAAATCCATACCAACAGACGAGTTCTTGCTTCTATTGTTCCCACCAGGAGCAGGTCTTTTGCAGAGCTAACGGCTCTGAATTACTCCTTTGGGACCAAACTGCTCTTCCTAGGCTTTGCACCGTTCCCCACAGTCAGGGCACTCTGTCAAAGAGTGCAAAAAATCTGGGCTGCTGGACAAATCCAGAGTGCCAACCAACGAGACCTCTTTCCATGTTCACCAGGAACAGGTCTTTTGTAAAGCCAGCGGCTCTGGACTGCCCATTTGAAACCACACAGCTTTCAAATACTTCTTCTTACCACAGAGATGGCTTTCAATAATATGTTCTGAGCGCCGTGCTCCCAAAAGGGGAACCCTGTCCAAACTGGTTTAAAATTACACTTCCAAACTCACACCCACATGAAACACGACCGGGGGGGGGGGGGGCTTTGGCCTGTGATCCCACATTGCTGTTCTGTTCTTAAGCACTTTGAGAGAAGGGATTGAGGACAAGGGTTCAATGGAAACCCAGAAGATCAGCTTTATTCTCTCTCTCCAGAGACGGGACGACGTGAAAGGCTGTTTTGCAAGGCTGCGGGGGAAATCCCTACTCCGTTTCCCGATCAGCTGGGAGTTCGAGGCTTCCGTCAGCTGGGATGCTTCTCTTTGGGGGGGGGGAAATGCAAATAAATGCTATTAAAATAAAAACAAACCCCATTCTTCCGGGTCTTCCCTCGCTCGCTCTCGGCCCTGCTGGAAACGCGTGCGCTCCAGAGTGGCTCTCAAGGCGCAGCAGCAAAACCTTCCCATGCATTTCGGTTTTGTTTTGCAAGGATAGTGGGGGGGGGGGGGGGGGAGGGAAGATAGTGGGGGGAGGGGCTGGATTGCAGGACATACTGTACCTAGCTTCCCCTTCCTTCCATTATTTTTGTGGGTCAATGCAAACCCTAGCGCCACACTCACCTCCCTCCCACCGGTGGCGCCAAGGGCGAGCCGACTCGAACCGGTTCCAGATCCGCTTTCTTGTTTCTTGGCAAATCCGAAGCGAAGCGCCCGCCTCCTCTCGGGAAGGCCGGCCCGGGCGCTGGGTGTGATCTTCTGGTTGACGTCGCAGAAGGGCGGCCGGTGGCGGAGCGGGAGGGAGAATCCCTGCATCTCTGAACAACACTAGGGTGGAGGGGAAATATTATTTCCAGCATTTCACATTATTTCAGTGGCTCCCTGGCCCGATTTATACAACGAGGGAGACCTTTTCAAAATTGCCCTGGACGACAAGCGGGAGCAACCAGAACTTTTAAAAGTAATTCGTTTTTCGTTTCCAAACTTTATTTTACAAACTTTATTTTTTAATTTTTCCCCCACCCAGCCAAACCCTGCTGTTGCCCTACCGTAGTCTACTCAGTCCTCTTTTCCTTCTTTATTTTATTATTGTATTGAGGCTTATTATGGCTTTTCTCCCGCTGAAGGGACTCCCAGGCGGCTCACAACGTCGTTAAAACGAGCAGGAATTTTAAAAAGAGGCTTGCTTTGATCATGGAAAAGTGATTGGGTCACTTTAAAAGAAAAAAGCAGGGTCCTGACATTTTAAAAAATATATATTTTGCTTTCCTTTTGGTGGAATTGGTAGGGGGTTCTTGAGAGACGGTGTGGTCCAATAGTTACGTACATCAACAGCAAATTTATTTATTTATTTTTAATTGGAGACGTTTTATACTGCTTTTGAGATTTCCGGCCTCTCTCCCCCCCCCCCCCCCCATTGTTTTAGTTTATACTGTTTGTATTTACTTTCTGAGTTTGGTTCATTGTATCCTGTCAACCACCCTGGAAATACAAGAGATAGTTAACGTTTATTTAATTTTAAGCCTATGGTAAGGAGATAAATAGTGGGGAGGTGGAGCCGACCTTATTTGACCTCCCTGATGCAAAAAAAAAAGATTTTATTTTTTAAAATAAAAAAACAAGAAGTCACTTTTTTGCAAACACAGTTGGGTTTTTTTTTTCCAATGGGGAGGGGTCCAGGACAACCCCAGACATCACATCAAAATATATCGGGGGGGGGGGGGAAGCAAGCAGGCTGGGGCAATGGGGGGAGGCATCTAATTCTTTCCTTTGGGCATCCTGAGATTTCCTGGAAAGGGGGGGGGGCACGAAAGAAGCAAAATGTGAACCTCCATTTTGAAAACACAGACCCTTGTTTTGTCCATGCAGAGCTACCAGTCCCTTCCAGGAAGCTCAGCCAGATAAGGGACCCCTTGAATTCCATCCATCGGGGCGAGCGGTTCAAGGTTTTGCTTGGCCCCCTTGATTTCCAGATCTCCCCTTCCATCAGGGAGATGGCACGTCCATCTCTTAAGAGACCACCAGGAGTCCTAGTTTTGCACTAAACCAAGCCACAGAGGCCTGCCGTTCGCCATTCCACTTCCCCAAGGGTGGCGCCACAGATAAAGCATTGGGCTAGGCCTCAGGAGACCCGAGTTCAAATCCACACAAACTCACTCTGCAAAGGTGCCCCCACTAAAAGCGCATCTTGGCCACGGCACTCCCGTGAAAAACCCTCTCAGGGTTGCCATATGTCAGAATCGACTCGGTTTTAGTTTTACATCGCTGGTGCTTAGGGGTGAAGACGCCCGAGCATCCCCCTCTGGGAGTGGACGATGGGTCCTTCTGTGTTGCGGAAGTTATTTTTTCTTTAAAAATATATATTTCTGGCTGGGCCTGTCTTGACTGAGCCGATATCTACAGACTTATTTCCACATAACGTGTTATAGCCCAGGAACACCGCTTCCAAAAGACACCCAGTACTTAATTGATTTTTTTTTCTGGGCTTATAAAGATCTCGCTGCTTTGCTGCCTAAAATAGCTTTCTTTTCCCTTGCTCTCATGCTCTTCCTTTCATTTTCTGCTCCTCTTCTTCTTCTTCTTTGGCCTTTCTCTTTTATCCCTGTGTTAGACAAGGACATCACACCTGCAGCGCAACGCCTGGCTCGCATCGTCTGCAAGCCGAGCGCACCCACGGACTGCATGCAAACCCTCCGCCAGCCAGCCAGTGGCTGCTGCAGTCGGGCTGCATTGCACACCCAGCATGCCCAAAATGCGTGCATCAGACGGACCGGGGAAACTGCTGCAGAGATAAAATAAATAAATAAATAAGTAAATGCACAGCCCTCATCTCGCTGTCTCTGCCCCCCTTCCCGCCACCCCCTTTCCTGTTTGATGATGGCTGAATGCTGTATGCAGATACTGTTCCCCTACTTGTTAAAACAGGCCTTAAATCAACGCCATCGCAAATCAAAGCAAAAGCAAAACAAAAAAAAAGCCGAGCTGCAAATAATTGAATGTGAAGCCATTGTCCGTCCGTGTGTGTGTGTGTGAGTGAGTGAGTGAGTGAGTAAATTCATTTTCGGGTTATGAATTATCTTGCGGCAGCAGCCGGACTAGAGAAGGTTGGAGAGCTGGCAATTTTCTTCCTGCGTAAAACACCCTCCAGAAGAAGTTTCAAGGCCAGCCTGGCAACGGAGGCGTACAACCCAAGACCCACAAAGACCCGAAACAGCCATCTGGGAAAGGAACTTGAAGTGCATGTGACATATGCATCTGATACGTTGCAGGGCTAACCCCTTTGCACAGAGCAGCTGAAATGCAGCGGTAAGAGGCAAGAGGCTGTTTTACATCCTGTTCTATGCCTCCGACCTCTGGTGACCCCTGTGAGTGAGTGGCCTCTGAAAGGTCCTGTCATGAACAACCCAGCTCAGCCATTTCAAACTCCAGGCTGTGGTTTCCTTTATGGAGTCAATCCATCTCTTGTTTGGCCCTCCTCATCTCCTGCTGCCCTCAATGTGTCCCGGTGCTGCTGTTCGTTTGCAGCTGTTCTGGTGGAACGGTTGCAATCGGAGGAGCCCGTTGAATCTCTGGGGATTTGGTGAAATTTGCTGGTGGAGCTTGGAGACTGGAGGTTCTTTTTACTAGTTTCACTGCACTGGTATCAAAATATAATGTTCTAGCTCTGTTCGTGCAGTGTCGGGGGATCACCCGAACATTGGAGAACAGACAAGGTTGCCAACTGACGCAGGAGAGCTAACTCATATGCTCCTGTGCATTCAGCTGCTTTTCCTTGGACAGATGCCTCTGTAAGTCCAGTCCAGACAGGCCCAAACAAGTGTCTCCTTACATCCTCATCTCTCCAGAAGCAGGATTTCTAGTGGAAGCAATTCAGACATTCAGATGCAACCCATCAAGGAGTATACACGCATGTGTGAGAACAGATTCAGTGCAAGGTTTATCTTCCTTTGTATCTCCTGTCCCAAGTTCTTGTGATTTATATATTTCCCGTTGTGCAAATAATTAGGATAAAGAGTGTGCATATATACACACCCTATTACACACTGGAGTTTTATTTTATTGTTTTATTTAATTTTATGATTTACCTACATAATCAAGTGGATGGGACTGCTTAATAAATACAAATACAATATAATTAAATGCTGAAAGTGGACTGCTGCTAAATACGGCGGACCCTCTAAATTAATTATTCAATGGTGAGTGGACATGTGTGTAAATTCAGTGGGTATACTCTGAATGAAGGGTAGTGTGTGGATTCGGGCCATAATGTCCCAAGCAGCTATCCTGCAATTCCTGCCTGTGTATCATCATCATCATCGAACTGTAGAGCTGGAAGGCCATCTAGTTCAACCCCTGTCAAGGGGGCACAGTGGGGAATCGAACACCCGACCTCTGGCTCCCCAGTCAAATGCCCAAACTACTGAGCTGTCCAGCAGTTCCTACTGAATGATCACTTAGCATTTCTGATTTTCTCTCTCTCTCCAACCTTAAATATAACAACTATCCAACTTTTATAGGTCATCTGTGAATTTTGTTGTATGTGTATACTATGTATATACTTACAATGACAATAAATTTATTTGATTTGGTGGCCTCCAGAGAAGGTGGTGACTCACTTTAAAAAAAACACAAAACCCTGGTTCAATGGGCCTACTCGAGTGGTGACTTACTCCCAGATTTTAGCCCAAACATGCCCCCAACTTATGGGTAACCTAAGAAAAATGCACACCTCACCACAACACACAGCAGAGCAGCCTTTCTGCCCCACAGATCTTCCCAGACAATGGGCATAATCATGATTTTATTCCAAGGAGCCGTGCAAAGGCTAATGGACCGGGGGGGGGGGGGGGAGGGAATGGCCCCCCCAGCCGTTCACCTTCGGGTGGGGGGGGGGGAGGTTGGGGAAAAAAGACAGGCCGTGGGTCCTCTGCACTGAAGTAAGGAAGAAGCCTTATAGCAAAGTAAGAGTTTTCATATATTTAGGGTCCACCCCCCCTCCCCTCTCCATCCCCTTCTCTTTCTGCCTGAAAGCGCTTCGCTCAGATCCTCTTCCTATCGGCGCCGGGGACCCGGTCCGCTGGCCCTGCCTCCTGGCCAAAAAAAAAAGCCTGCCTAACTTTTTTAACAAGCATCATTCTGGAGGGGAGAGCAGAAGCAAGCGAGAAGCAAGGAGCCGGAGCTGCTACCGGCCGGCCAGAGAGGACAGGTCACTCCCCCCCCCCCCCCGGGCGGCAGGTAACTTCGGCGTCTTCGCCTCGAGATCTGTGTCAGGGCAAGAGTTTCTGCTCACCTGGTTTTGACACAGGGACAAACAGCTTGATTTTTAATAGATAGATAGATAGGTGTACAGTATATAACACCATGTCTAATGCGCTCTAGGCTCGGAGATCAAGATGCTTTCCAAAGATTTGAGGGCAAACGTTCTGTTCTGGGGACCAGTTTTCTGCACTTTTTTTTTTTGCTGCGCACAGATGATTTAAAGAATCCATTCTCCGCCTGCGGAGCAGAGCGCGTCGTCTGCCTTCGGCTCCTGGTTTTAAACCTAGGGTTCTGTTTCTCCAAAGGATGGGTAAATGGCTTTCCCCCCCTTGACTGTGATTTTCTCTCCCCCCCCCCCCCCAAATCCTGATTTCTATGGACGGGGTGTGGGTGGGGTAGATGCATGCGTTTGGGCTCGTCTCTCTTTCTCTCTGTGTGTGTGTGTCTATGTGTGTGTGTGATTTGAGCCTCTGGCTTTTTAGCACCGAGAGGCTGTCGCCGTGAAAGGTAAGGTTTCCCTCCGAAGTTGTAAGGATGCCTGGCGTGGCTTTCCTGCCACCCCCCCCCCCCCCCCCCTTCTTCACCTTCTGCATTCTGATGCAGTCTCGCTGCAGTGGAAACTCAGAGGATGGAAGGGGAAAAAGCTGCAGAGGCGGTTTCCCCCCCCCCCCTCCTCCTTTCCCTGCTGCAGAAGAGATGTGCATTATTAGAGGGCATCCCCTTCCAGGCAGAGCGCTTGGCGAGGGGAGAGGGAAGGGAGAGGCGAGCGAGACACCCTTCTCCACATTCAGCGCAACCCCCTTGCCTTCGCTCCCTCCTCCTGCTTTCGCTCATTTCTCGCGAAGAACCGGCGACGGCGCCTTCTTTAGACCGAAAGGCAACCCAGAAAACCCGCTCTGCAGGTTAGGAAAGACTGCCCTGGCCTCCAAGCCCCCCCCCCCCCCATGACTCTCTCCCCCACCCCTCCTTCTTTGCCTTCAAGTTCTCTGCAGGAACAAGGGAATCCTCCCTTGTCTGGACAGTTCAGTGGGTTCAGGGCTTGGTCTGCGGAGCTGGAGGTTGGGAGTTCGAGTCCCGCTGTGGTAGTAGAGCCAGCCCGGGTGGCCTTGGGCAAGCTGCACAGTCCCAGGGCGCCCCCTGGAGGAAGAGAAGGGGAAACCATTTTTGGAGTCTTCTCTACCTGGAAAACCCTGAAAAGGGTCACCACGAGTCAAGGATTAACTTGACGACTCGATTATTATTCTTATCGGCCACCCTTGAGGACGTTCAAGCCACATTTTCAGGCAACTCCGCTTCTTCCACGTAGGGGTTTCTTCCACGTAGGGGTTTTCTCCCCTATGGGATCTGGTGCTGAGTTCTGATTGTCCCACTCCAGAGCAGAGATCATCAGAAATCAACCAGGGCCATCCCAGAGTTACAGAATCCGTGTGATTTAGGGACCCGGGCATGGCCCTTGGAGATGCAGGTTTGGTAAGACATAGGCTCAAGTCTCTGCTGAGCTGTGAACTTCACTGGCTGACTTTGGGAAAGATGCTCTGAGTCTGTTCTACCTTACAGGACTGTTGTGTGGAAAATGTAGGGGAAAGGAAAGCCATGTTCTTGAGCATATGAGAAAAAAATTGGGGTGGTGGTGTTGGTGTTGATGATGACAGACCACTTTCCTTTTAGCAGGAAAGGCGGATGTGTTCACAGGGGGAGAAAACGGCTGGGGAAGACAGCAGAGGTTTATAACAGGGCAAATAGAACCAAAATACCGGATCAGGACAAATTTCTCTTAATCCTGAAATAGTAGCAGTCCTGGCCCTTAGGGTGAAACTGAACCGTAGTGATTCAAGAGGGGAGAGAAGGCTTTTAAGGAACTTATGACACCAATATCCTCATGAGCAGACTTTAGAAAAAACAATTCTTTATAACTATAGTCCCTCAATTTTCCAGCCAGGTATGTGTGTCGGCAGTGAGCTAGCTGCCTTGAAGGTATAATTTTAAAAAGTAAATTTTCAAGGCTCAGCTCATGAAATGCGGCTGGCCACGAGCCTGAAACAGCCTGAAAAAGGAAGATAATATCACTGCGGAAGTTTTTCACCAGACAGTGGCTGTTAATTAAAGCCACTAAATAGAGCTTCACTATTCAGGAGCAGTATACCACTGAATATTCAATTTTGAGTGATGCACAAGGAGGCCTCTTGCTCTCATGTTCTGCTCCTAAGGATCTAAAAGGTATATGGTTGGGCCACTGTGAGAAAGGAAATATCGAATTAGTTAAATGTCTAATCTAGAAAGATTCTTCTTTGGTGACAGCTAAGAATTTAGCCTGACAACTTTTGAACTGTGAAATTAGGGTTTTTAAAAAGCCCGTTTCTACCTGGTGCCGTGTCTTTTCTGCCTGTTGTGTTCTTCCAGCAAAAAGTATTATTAGCAAGCCAATTTTGTCTAGATTTTTTTTTTTAAAGCACTTCTATCCCAGCCACGTTGGCACCAGCACTGGCGCAGCTGCCAGGGCCTCGGCGTCCTGGCCCCCAGCCCCTAATGGTCCCGTACCATCCATGCATCCAAATTATTATTATATCTTTCTGAATTCTTGCCCCCTAAATAAACCCAGGCAGCTGTAAATTTCCCACAATGCCCCAACCTGGAGTCCTACACAAGCATTCTGGGTAATTTGTCAAGGCAATCAAGTAACCCAGTAGGGCCTGCTGATAAAAGAGAGGGCCCCATCTGAAGACATTTTGCCTAGGGCCCTCTGGAAGCCAGAGTCATCATCATCATCATCATGGAATTGCAGAGCTGGAAGGGACCCTATAGATCATCCAGTCCAGCCCCTGTCAAGGAGGCACGGGGGGGAGGGATTCGAACTCCCAACCTCCTAAGCCACTGAGCTATCCAGCAGTTCAGTTGTGAAATACGTAATTGATCCAGCTGATTTCTACTCTTCTAAATAGGAAGCAAATGTGACTGTCTGGATTTCAAAATATAAGATCCTGAAGCTAAGAAGGCAGCAGATGTGGGCATGGGGGGGGGGGGAATTGTCCTTATGCCGGGATCTTGATCGGCTTCTCCAAAAGCAGTGGAGAGCGACAGTGGGGTGGAAGCTTTCCCTTTTAATTCTTAGGTTTCACCCAGCCTCTTGATCAACACAATTCCCCCCCCCCCTGCAAAATAATGTCTCTTGGCAGGCATGAGATACACCTGTAGGAAGTGAAATGGCAGTTTTTCCATCCAGGCTGGTGTTACCTGGTTTGATTGGCAGTGGCTTTTATAATCTCACCAACACCAGGTACCAGTAAACAGGTAGTGTATTTTAAAGTACACTTTACATTCGTAGTCTCCATAACGTGGTTGCACTGCCTTGGAGAATACAGGAATGGAGGCTACTGGAGGAATCTCCATGCGTGCATACCGGTTTCAGAGTCTGGGAAATTAACCCTTTTTGGACTACAGTGCCCATGATCCTGCAACTACCACGTTGGCTGGGGCAGCAGACGTGGAATGTCTCTGAGTTTCAGATCAGATTTTATAGGCACTGTCTGTGGTGCTGAAACCTCATCCCACTAAACTAGGTTCTGTGCCTCGGGTGGCCTCGTTGAAATCCGGAGCAAAAACCGGAGCGGATTCTCTTCCCTGTTCTGGGATATTGGAGTCACCAGCCTCTACTGGCTGGGAGAATTCTGGGTGTCGTAGTCCCCCAAAAGTATTATTTTCAAAAGGAACACTTCCACGCTCCGGTCTCTGTGTGTTCACACAGATCCGCATCAAAGGGCAACAGCGCATAGCATAGCAACCAAGTTGTTACGATCAGCTGGCAGTCTCTGAATTGGGAGCATGCACAGGGCAGTAGAGCAGTGAGAAATCTGGATTAGATCAGTTTTCCTTTGGAGAGACGCTTCCTCTCCCCACTTCATTTATTTCCAAGGTATTGATCTTCACCCCTTCATAACTCTCGGCAGATGGCACCTTCCCCGGGACCTGTCATTTGCCTCTGCAGCAAACGGCCATTCTTGTAAAACCAGCTCCCGTCTTTCTCCAAGGTGCCATCAAGGAGAACGGCGCAGGGCCGGGGAACCACTGGAAGTCAGGGGACTCCAAGCCCCATCATCCCCAGCCAGCAAGCCAATGGTTGGGATGATGGGGCATGTCGTCCTTCACCTGGAGGGTCAGAAGCCTCCAACTCACACTTTTTGTTTAGGTTGCTTGGTGGTTTTGGTGCAGGATTTACAAACCAAATTCCAACAGGCAGAGAGGACATCCTACATGAAGAGCAGTCGGGTGTAGTGGTCAGAGTCAGGAAAAACTGCACCCTGAAGGTGACCCAGTGCAAACTGGGGTCATCTTTCCCCACTTTGATGCATTTTAGGTATAATCATCATCTTAGAACTGCAGAGCTGGAAGGGGTCCTATGGATCATCTAGTCCAGCCCCTGTCAAGGAGGCCTCGTGGGGGAATCGAACTCACAACCTCTGGCTCTGCAGCCAGAGACCTAAACCACTGAGCTATCCAGGAGTGTGCACTGTAGAGGTGATTGAAATGCAGTTCCCCCCGACCCCCCAGTCTGGAATGAAATGGTGGGGTTTGCAGATCACACATGAGCCGTTGAGTGGGCGCCACTGATCTCTGCAGGTTCCCATTCCCTGAAGCGCTTGCATCTCTGTTTAATGTTATGGGGTTTGATCTTTCATATTCTTTCTGTTTGGTTTGTATGAATTTTTGAAACCTCTCTGTTGCGCGCGCGCACACCACATCCACCGCCTCCATGGGATGACAGGCAGAGAGACGGACACATGCAGAGTCAGGTCTCCGTGGACTACGAGGTACAGCAGGACTGCAGCATCCATGGGGAGGGGTCTGTTCCAAGCACCCCCAGTGGAGGCTGAAAATGCAGAAGTATTAAATCCTGTTATACAGAACACTTTTATACATTGCATGGTCTCTGGCTCCCTCTAGTGGCCACTTCTGGGAAATACAATCTGGAAATACATATTTCTGGGGTTTTCTGTTTAGTATTTTAATGTAGCGGATAAGTGAATCAGTGGATACTGATCCCACGGATTGGGGGTCCTACGGTATCTAAACCGGTAAAACAAAGAGGGAGAAAGGGGTGTTAAAGTAACATGAATGAACACACAGCAGTGGAGTGGAGTGGTTAAAGCTTGGACAGGTTTTTTTTTTTGGAAACCCCAGTCGGAGTCTCCACTGACCCATGAAACTCACCAGACAGCCTTCGGTCAAGTCTTTTCTCTCTTTTCCTCAGCCAGATGATCATGACTGGTTTGCCAGATGCTCAAAAGTGGGGTTCAGGAGGGCCACAGCCTTCGCCTTGAGCGGAGCGGTGGAATTGGAACAGAACTGATCAAATCAGTGAATCCAATCCACCTTTTACAATGCAGTTGCTACCTGGGTCTGCTCAGAAGCTTATTCCTTAGGAAGCGAGTGTCAGATTTCGGAGCATACAGGGCTGAAGAGATAAAATTCAAAAGAGGGCATTGCATTTCCTAGTATCTGAACACCCGGGGTTTTCTTTCTGGCCTGCTGCTGATAGACGCTGCATCACGGCTCTAAAATCCTGTTCATGCTTGCATCTCTGCAGAATGCAGAGTTAATCGCAGGAGGCGAGGAGAGCAGACGCATCCCGTGTCTGTGGATGCAACACGGAAATCCAAGTCAAGACCATGGTTTTGCAAAAACCAGGTAATGGTAGATTCCCAGGCGTAACAGTCCATCTCTCCAGCGCCGAAATTCACACAAGCTAAGTCTATTACGGCTTCGGGTCTTGGTTTATGGGACGCTTCTAAGCACCTTTCTCCGTTTCTGTTTGAATAATATACTTTCTTTTTCTTTTTTGGTAACGCTATGGACCTCGATTAACTTGACAAAGCTTAGGGCCTGGGTATGGCTGGATCCGGCCCTGCATAGCTAAATGCACCTTTTAAAACAGGATCTACGCTACGTGATGGCATTCAAGCGTCCTTTGGTAGCTCCTTCTGCGCATTTGCACAGAGGAGTTTGCAAGGTCTGCCCGCTGGGGTGTAAAGATCAGCCTATAGCCATGTCAAGTTTGCAGGGATTCAGCCTTAAATGCCTTCTCCTCGAAGAACCACTTTTGTGATGCAGTTAAAAGCAACATTAACCCAAAGGCACAAAAATGTCAATTTATTTTTCATATAGACCTTTCTTCACCATATACATCCTGTGTGTACTTTCCCCTAATATAAACATTTCTGCACCCAGCTTTTGCTAACCTGTACTACTGTGTACACCTCTTTCCCTCATGTACATATTTTTGTACTTTTTGCTCCTGGGTACGTTGTATGTATTCATTTCCCCACTATACTATTTTATCTGCAACTTGGCTTGACCTCTGCATGTCTAAATGCAACTTTCTCTAACAGGCCCCTTCTCTCGATACATGATTTCCACTAATATATAAGTTTCAGATGCAATTTTGCAGCCAAGAATTGAACCATAAAATTTAGAGAAGCACAGAATCTGAAAATGAACGATGTTCAAATCGACGGCCGTTAGGAAATGTAGATCCTTTCAGGTGACTTAAAAATGCAACCACACAACATTCTCCCACATTCTGCGCTGATCCCTCTTCTCAACAGAACCAACGGTACAGCAGGATGTGCGCCGTGGAAAATATCTAACGTTTTAATTTTCTCTTTTAAATTGATTCATTTTAAATTGCTTTAAATTGCTTACCTTTTGAAATCATTTTATACTGCTCTGTAACACCCCCAAGAGCTGTGATCTAGGGCAAGCTATAAATGTTTTAAAGAAAATAAATACTGTAAATAAAATAAATGTCTATTCATAAGACGACATTTCCCTCCCTGACCACCATATTTCCATCACAGGCACATTCCTTCCCCACCTGTCCAGCCCCACTAGGCTAGGAAGGAAGGAAGGAAGGAAGGAAGGAAGGAAGGAAGGAAGGAAGGAAGGAAGGAAGGAAGGAAGGAAGGAAGGAAGGAAGGAAGGAAGGAAGGAAGGAAGGAAGGAATTTTCAGTTTTGACCATCTAAAATAGGTCTAACGACCACCAAACAATGTTTATTACTGACTTTGGACTTTCACCATGCCAGTGTAATTTTCCAGAAAGATGAACACCTGGATCCTAGATCAAACTAAGCCTGAACTCTCTCTGGAGGCAAAAATGTCGAAGCTGAGGCTGTCCTACTTTCGGCACATCCTGAGAAGGCAGGATTCCCTGGAAAAGACCACCATGGTGGGAAAGGTGGAAGGCAGCAGGAAAAGAGGAAGACCCAATACGAGATGGACGGACTCCCTAAAAGAAGCCATAGACTTGAATTTCCAAGAGCTGAGCAGGGCAGTTGGGGACAGGACGTTTTGGAGATTGCTCCGGGGTGATTTGACAGCACATCGCAACACCAAGAGGTGTACCCTGGCTTCCACTGACGTCTTGGTCAAATGTAGGCTGTAGGGTTGCCAGAGACCTGGAGCCAAAGAGAACTCACAATGTCCTTTCTGGACAGTGTTCGGAACTTGTCCATTACCGTTTTTGGCAGCACACCCTTCTGGCAGAAGGGAGCCCTGGCTGGTAGAGATCTACGGGTGTAGTAGATAGCATATTGCGCAGTGGAAAGGTGACGACACTCTGTGCTTCTCCTAAGGCTTGAATGGCCACAAGCCAAGGTTGGTGCAGGGAAGCGTGTGAGCCGAAGGGTGCCCACTTGGTGGGGTTTCGCCAGCACGACGAGCAGCATCATGATGTAAAATCATCCTCCTGCTTCCCCGACTGAGCATCGCGATCGACTCGGCTTCATCGCAGTAAAGACATCACAGAGGTCTTAGCACATTTGGGTGGCAGGACAAGGGTCGCCCTCCAGATGCAGTGAGACTGTGGTTCCTACACCGCAAAACAAGAATTCTCTTATTTCATTTTTTCAAAACACATTTATAGCCCGTCCTATTCCACAGGATCTCAGGGCAGGCTCCAGAGCTGGGTAAACCAATTTTAAAACGTAAAGTATTTCAAACAATTTAATTTTTTTAAAAAATTAAAATAACATAAAAGGCAAAATTAAAGCATTTGGGCGTTTAAAACATTAAAACCATTGCGTGAATACTTGCGCAAGTGATGACCCTCAACTCAGAAAGGCTCTAATAAATAACGATGACTTGAAATGGTATTGAAGTTATTCCTGTGTTGGTACCCATCGGACCTACAAAAGGAGGGCATTCCAGAGTTTGGGCACCGGGGCAGAAGAAAACCCTTCCCGATGTCTCTACGTAACAAAATGTTCTCAGTGGGGAGACAAGGATAAGCCTTCCAGGCCCCCCCCCCCCAACCCACGCTGGCAGATCATAGCGATAAGGAAGGTCTATATAGGGAGAGGCGCTCCTTCAAACACCCAGGTCCCGAGCCATTTAATGCTTCCCCCAAAAGGTAAATACAACAACAACAAGAGTAATAATAATAATAATAATAATAATAATAATAATAATAATAATAATAATAATAATAATAATAATAATAATAATAATAATAATAATAATAAATCTTTTTAAAATATTTGTATATGTACTGTTTTTAGCATTTAAATAATTGTCTTTTAATTGCTATAAGCCGCCTTGGGTCCTTTTAAGGAGGGAGGCGGGGTAAACATATTTTAAATAAATATAATAGAATAAATAAACAAGAAAAATACGAACCCTAAGAACAATAAGCCAGATGGGGAAACAGTGAATGGAATGTGTGTAAAAACATATGAAAAATATCAGCCTTCGCTTATATTCTGCAAGGATGCACAGATCGTTTCTAAAGCGTTCATTGAACTACAGGTTCCACCTGTCCAAGCTGGAATAGTTCGTGGAGGGGGATGATGGAAGCTGTTGTCCATCAGGACCTAGATAACCGCATGTGGACCCCTTCTTGCGTATTCATCCGCTCTCTCTGGTTTACAAGCCACATGCCTGTATTGGAGAGCCAATGCCATAGGGTGGACAGAGTAATGGATCTGGTGACTCAGGGGACCTGAGTTCGAATCCCTGCTGGGCCATGGAAACTCACAGGGGTGGTAGGGGTGGTGGCAAACACTGGTAAAAGCAGCCCTTGAATATCTCACCTAACCATGAAAACCCCACGGGCGTTGCGATAAGTCAGGTGTGGTTTGGCAGCATGTAAAATACACATGTCTAGAGGGTAGTATGTCTGATAAATTACAAACCTGAGCAAAGGCAGTTCTCAATAGGGAGTTAAATACCAAGGCGGGAGCGGATGCTTCTGGCAGCCGGCACGCAGGAGCGTGAATGCGCATGCTCAGATGCTAAAGGCTGCATCGTGCATGGTCTATCAATCTACCGCTCTTGAGGTCAGTGTTAAACACTTTGAGATGGGGAAGGAGGGAGAGAGTGCAGGAGAGTCTTTCCTAATCTGGCGCCCCCCCCCCCCTATTTGTTCAACTCCATCTCCCAGTGGCCACTTGGCAGGGGATGATTGGCGATGTAGTCCAGGAGGCCTGCAACGTGCTCAAGCAGGAAATGCTCTTATACCAAAACTCCACATTTTCAAACAAACCTTTATCCAGAAAGAGAGCTGCCTTTTCCAATCTCTGTGCCACGTGGGTGACAAGCTTGTCGCGCCCCCCCCACGCGGCCTCAGTTTCCCCATCTATAAAATGGGCGTGACGCTGACTTAGATCCTAGACCGGCAGCAAAGGTGGAGAGCAGGCGAAAATGCGAGGAGTCTTCTCTGGCCTGTCCTGATGGAGAGACCTTCCCAGCTGACTCCACGGAAAACGCCTTCGGTTGACGTTTCGGAACCTCGACAACCCGAAACAGGAGCTACAAAAGGCAATTCCAATATTTGACAACATCAATGGTTTTTGGCCCCATGTCTCAGCTTCTCACTCATAGAAGAAAAGCAAATGTATTCACAGGCAGCTGTTGGGAGTGTGGCTCTCGTGCGATTTCCTCTTCTAATTACAATTAGCGGCCAATGTTTTCCTCTAGCTTCCCTCCCGCTCCCCTTTTTTCCCTTTCTATTTTGAAGATTTGGCTGAGAGCCCAGGGGTGACCCAAGTTTTCTACAAACCTCGGGCTTCTGAGATGCAAGGACACAACTCGGGGAGGTTTGCCACGCAGCGCGAACAGACGACAGGTTGTGAAAACCCGTCCTCGGAACTCAAGGAGGCCGAGAACCACGAAAGCCAGCTGAGAATCTTGCGAAAATAACTGGGTGGTTCTTGACTTGTGGGAAATCGCGAAGGGGCAGCGTGTCAAGGGTTCAAATCCCTGGGCGTTGAGGAAGGTGCGAATTCACCCAGAGGGGCTATTCTTGAATCTTCTTAACTGCGCTGGTTGCTTCCCTGCTTGTTCGCCTGGGCCTTAACGAACCATGAATCATTTTGCACATCATCATCATGATCATCATCTTCTTCTTCTTATTATTATTATTATTATTATTGGTGCCAGTTACCCTGTGCGGTTTATTTCGGGATGCTGAAGCCTGTATCCTTCTTTTGGATGGGGTGGAGGAGGCGGGCCTGCCACCCCCCCATCAAAGAAAAGAGTGCGTGACAAGGTTTATTTGCGGAATGAGCTTGGGTACCATCTGGTTCTTTGCTGTGGGTAGCGAAGTTTTTATGGGATGGCCTTGTGGAGCAGCCCCCTGCTAAATGGCTTGCATACCATTTATTTTCCTATTTTTCTCCCCATCATGATACATCCCATCCACGGGAATGGGTAAGAATGGTGTTTTCTCCGTACCAGCAGTTTCCAAATGGTTTGCAGGAGGCGAGAGGATCGGGGCTGACTGTAGATTTGAGAGCGCCTTGTCGGCTTACCTGGGAGCCAGGATTTCACGCTCGTTGGCTTGGAGACAAGATCCGTAAGCCTGGGCAGGTTAATTTGACAAACCTCAAAGTTTAAAGGAAACAGAAAGCGGCCTTCCTCTGTGACTTGTCTTCCCTTTACACCAGGATTGCCGGCACTGGTTGGCAGACACTTTCCAGATTTTCTCTCTTTTTTAACCTTAGTGGGCTTGAATCGTGAGCTGAGCCCGACCCCCACTCACGGCGACAGCTAACGGAATGCAAGTGAACGTAGGGCTTTCAAAATGAGATTGCCAGCGCTTTAAAGTGAAACTGGAAGGAGACTCTTTTGAGTCGGGGCAACTGTGGAAAGTCCCTCTGCTGAATTTTGAACCCTCGGAGGCTGACAGGCAGACCACAAAAGACATCATCGCCTCTCATTCAGCAGGAACTCAAGAATAGAGAACTGATGTGGGGACCTCTCTTTTCTGTGGTCCATAAACCAAAGCTGACCAAAGGGTAAGAACAACAACAATAACCAGGTTCACCAAGGGCAGGCCGGCCCTGCCCTTGGGCACCGGGAAGCAACCACTTCCAACCTCCCAAGTCCTTCCCTCCTGCACCCTCCGGGACGTTTTGATGGTCAGAGGAGGCCTGTCCTGCACCCCCATGACCACCCTGCACTCTCGGAATTAGGAGTGTGTTATCCCACTGCCATAGTGGAGTAAAATCCCACTGCCTGTCTTCTTGTCCTTTGCCTCGGGCGTCGAAATTCCTTGGGCTGGCTCTGACTCATAAAGAGAACAAAAAGGGAGGGTATTTTTTGAGTTCATGTTGTTTTCATTCACAAAGCAGGGAGGGCTTCGCAACCGAAGGAGAAAAAACAAAGTTAAGTTACAGACAACTCATCTAGTGGTTTCCGTTTCCTACCCACAGATAATTTCCTGCATCTCTGTGCGTAACCTCTGAGTAACCAGTGAGCATATCCTGCTGTTCCGGTGACTAAGATAGAGTAGGAAATCATGTTCTGGGAGGAATTTGGCTTCTTCCACAGGTCCTTCCCCAAAGGGATGCTGGAAACCTCACGACCATCTGCAGGTGGCACATTCCAGATGGGTCCCCATCTCTCTCCCCCCCCCCCCCGGTTTCTTCACATGACAGTAAGCCGTGCGCAAAATCACAGCACGTCAGAGTGATGTGCAGCCTTCAACAACTTCACAGAGAAGGGATATCTCTGTAGGCCTTAGGATCAAAGAACACAATGGTTATCATCATAACAGCCCTGTGAGGTAGGTCAGACCGGGAGGCCGCCTACTGAATTTCATGGGGTCAGCCCTGGTCCCCTCACCCCATACACTGTTTGCAAACTGCTGGTGTAGATTATTTTAAATTAAAAAAAAGGTTTGAGCGATTAAACGGCCCGTGCAAAACACCCGCAAAATAGCTCTCCATAAAACGACGTGTCCTTTTTGCAAAGCAAAGAAAACGTACAAACAAAGCAGGGATTGATGGATCAAAAAGACACAAACACCCCATCAGAGGCTTCTAATTTTTAAACGCCCACACAACAAGGCAGCAGCTACTGCAGCTTTGTGCACGAATCCTCCTTGCAAATACAAGAAAAACTTTTGTTGAGAACCAGCGGAAAAGTAACTTGTTATCTTGGGAATGTAGGGGGAAATGGTTTTCCGTTTTTCCATGCAAGAATGATATAGATGCATATTCCCAGTCTTAGCTGGAATTATGCTTATCTTATGATATAAAGAGAGACCAATAGATCTGTATTGATACAGTGTTTTCCAAGAAGGTGTCAAAATATTTAGATTTTGTTAAATTTGTTACATATTTGCCTATAGATACGCAGCATTTGCTGTGAAGTTTAAGCCAGCGTGATACTTCGTGGCATGTTCTTCAAGGTTCCTTAGCTACTTTTCATTGTCACTTTTATTATGTTAATGATTTTTGGAGGAACATGTATTTATATCATTAATTAATTAGTCGCCCTTCCATATTCACTCTCAGGGTGACTACTGATGAAAGAATTATTAAAATAATTAAAAATGGCTTAATTAGAAGAAGAGACAGAGAAACCATGCCTACTGTCAATAAATTTAAAAAATGATGGTTGTACTTTGGGGGCTACAAGCTTCTTTTGTATTTAGACTTAATTGCAAGGAGTAGGGGAACAGTCACTACCGTCTTCCAGATGTTTGGGACTCCTAATTCCATCAGCCCCAGCCATCACACCCAGTGGTCAGACATTCAGAGGTTGTAATCTAGAAAAGTAGACATTTCTCATTCCTGCAGAAAAACTCCATGGTTCTGAGTCGCTTAATAGCATTACAGACTGGGAGCAATGCTTCCGGAGAACTTGGAAGAGTGGCTTATCTTGTTAATTTATCGTTGACCCTAATCATCATATTGTCTACCTATGGATTCTGGGTTTTGCAAAATTCCAGTGCGGTATAAAATGTCCCTTAAGGATCCTGCTGTCAAAAGACTTGTTTTCTCAGCGCCCTCCCATGCCTTTCTTCTGCTGTGTGGTGCTCCAAATTAAATCACAACTCCCGTGATCCTTCTCGGCTGCCTGGACCAGATGGGAGTTGCAGTCAGTAGCATCACAGGATAATGGAGTTGGGAGAGGCCTCAAAGGCCATTGGGTCCTTCAATGTTGGCGGTGGGGTGGGGGGGGAAGGGAGCAGTGACCCTCCCACGACTTTAATGGGGAGCATTCTCTGACTTTTTCAACTGGAGGGGAGGAGCAGAGACCGTTTGGACTAAAAATCCCATCAGCCGGCGTGGCGCTACGTTAAGGAGAATGGGCATTGTAGTCTGACCTCCTCTACTGATTTCCTCAAAAGTCTAGCCTAAATTTCTCTCTGCGCTCCAGTTTTCCTACGGTTTATCTTGCTTCTCTTCCGAGGCTCGGAATAAATCCGTCCGTTCATTTAGCCTTTTACCCCTGTGTTATTTATAGATACTCTGATGGTGTCTGTCTGTCTGTCGGTTTCTCGCTCTTGCTCTCTCTGTCTCCCTCCCTCTTGCAGTTTTTGCTCTAAGTCTCTGGCTGTGTTTTCCCGGTCTTATGACTGCAGTTACCTGGAACATTGTGGTTTTTTTTTAAAAAAAGGGAAAGAGAGCTTTCTAGTCCTTTATCTGGTTTCTTTCTTGCTAATAAGGAGATATTCCACTTCATCTTTTAAACAGTTTCTCAGTTTAAAGCGCGGTTAGGCAGTTCAAAACATCCTACCAAAGAAAAGCAATCAGCAAGATGAAATCATACGTGTGTTCGACTGAGTCAGCCTCTTGGTCTCTATGTCTAAAGACTATTTTAATGCTATCGAACAGAATCTTGGTTAGAATATTTCTTTGGAATTTGCTCTCTTGTGTGGTTTTGCTTGTTACACCAGGGCGTCTTTTAATTGCATTTGAAATCCGGCTTTCTGTTTTGCTGTACCTTTTAAAAATATTATTCTTTGTGGGTTCGAATGCCATTTGGAGACGCAAAAGCAAGCTATACATCAGAGATACACAAATGAAGGGCTTCAGGGTCTAGATAATTATGGCTAAATCCAAATTCGGTCCTCATTAGCCTGTGTAGGCTGGAGGTTCCCAGCAGTCCTGGGTTTGGTCCTGGGTTCAAATCTCAGCTTAGAATGGGACTTTATTGGATCCAATTCAGTAGTATTTTGTTTCCGTCTCTGTGGCATACATGCAGGGAAAATCTATGCCAATGAAGCTAAGACTGGCTTAGCTCATAAAGGATGAAGAGAATCAAAAGATATCAGACTTAAACTATTGCAAAATTTAGTACTAGTATTTATAATTACAATTGCCATCTCACTCACACATTTTTAAGACTTGACTTCTGATGTTTAGACTTTTCTCTTTGGTCCATCTCCCTACATCTGCAATGCTGATAAATAGAAAGTTCAATATAGTAATACCTGTAATGATGATCATGGCAGTGTAGTGGTGATGATGGTGGCGATGATGATGATGATGAAAATGATTATGATACATAGTGGCCCTCCACCTCCATCTAGCCCAGAATGGCTCCCAAGCTTGGGTCCCCAGATGTTCTTGGACTATAACTCCCAGAAATCCTGGCCAGCGCCGCTAATGGTGAAGGCTTCTGGGATCTGTAGTCCAAGAACATCTGGGGACCCAAGCTTGGGAACCACTGACACAGTGCAAAAGGGTGCCATCGGACCGGAAATTCTCCTGCATGACAGCAGACATTTCTCATTAGCCACATTGGCTGGAGATTACCAGCCCCCTTGGGTTGGGCTCTGGGTTCAAATCTCGGCTTAAAATGGGATTTCTTGGACTCCAACTCAGGCAGTGGTCTACCGACAGGAGCTGCACAAGAGCACACTGCAGTGTTCTGTCCTGTTCTGGTGCGCATGGCCCCGTTCGAGCACACCCATGCCGCCCATCCTGTTTTGGTGCACCCGGTGTCCTGAACAAATATCAGTCCATCGGTAGAGCAAGGAAAGAGAACAGGAGAGAGAGAGAGAAAGAGATGATGATGATGGTGGTGACGAAGGGGTCCCGGGTGACCTTCCTGATGCTCCCATGTGCCCTTGAAGGCTGCAAGAGAGCAAGCCGGAGAGTCTGCCACTGGTGCTCCTTTTTAAATTAATGAATTAATTCCAATCTCTCTCACACACAGACACAGAGAGAGAGCTTCTTGGCTGCTCAGCCCATGCCAGCTGCCTGCCAGCTTCTCTCCCTGGCCTTTCCCTTTAAGACTTTCGGGCACGTGCCGAGATGCAGGAGTCCTGCAGGCCGTGTTGCGGCAGAGGGGGGGGGGGGGGGGAGGCAGGCAGCAGGGCTGCTGAGCTGAGCACTTTGCTCCGCACAGAGATCCCGAACAATGTCATTGTGCCGGAGAAGGAGGAGGGAGCGGAGGAAGCACTGCAGTCAACTTTCCCCACGCCCGCCCGCCTGCCCGCTTGCCCGCCGGCCCCCAGACAAGGCGCTCTCGCTCCCTGCCGGCATCCCTCTCAGGCCAGCCCCGGGTGGCTTCCCATCCACGCCAAGTAAGTGACCTTCTCTTCTTCTCGTTTTACCTTGGGGCCAGGTGCATGGGAGGGGAGGGTGGCCAAAGCGGCGGATTCCCATCTCCCTTGCCTTCGCCTTCCATACAATGAAATTAAAACGAAATAAAATGAAATAGAACTAGTTTTCGGCTCTCACCTTCGCTCTCCCTGGTCCTGTTTCCGAAGGCTCGTCCGATTCCCCGGAGGCTAAAATCCCTTGACTTTTCAAGCCGACCTATTCCTGCTCCGGGAAAACCCACAGCTGAAATTTCAAACAGAATAAAACACATTTTTAATAATAATAATAATAATAAAACCGACCCAACCAAGCCTATATCTGAATGTCAAGGACTGTAGTAGCTTAACTTGCTCACCCATGGAATGAATTGGATTTTCTTTTCTTTTTTTCTCTCTCGCTCACTTTTATTTTTCTATCTCATCACCATTTTTGGGGGAATGCATTTCTTATTTTATTACCCTTTTTAAAGCTCACACCCGAGGCAGCTTTACAGATCCAAAGATAAATTTATAGATCTGTCTGTGTGGTCTCTATTTCTGCACCTACCTACCTACCTACCTACCTACCTACCTACCTACCTACCTACCTACCTACCTACCTACCTACCTACCTACCTACCTACCTACCTACCTACCTAGGGAAAGAGAGAGAAACTTCTGTAAGAATTTGAGATGGTGTATAATTTGAAAGCTACTATTGTGTGCAGGTGATGTCCACCTTTTAAGAAGGGATTTGGTAATAAAAGGGTATCTCTTTTATCTCTCTTTCAGTTTATGTGAGTTTGGGATCAGAAGGAAAATTTATGCGGCTTAAGTATTGATAGCCAGTTCTGCCTAATTTTTTTTCCCTTGCATTTTGATGTTGAGAAAAAAAGAATGTCTTGCTTTCTCTCTTGGCCGGCTGTAGCCCGGGCATCTTGGTTCTGCTGGTTGCCACTCAGAAGAGCAGAGTTTGATTATTGCAGGGGGAAATTAGTGTCAGGAAAAGTGACAATAACACCCAGAGCTCCATTAGATTTTAAAATTTATGGCTTGCTAAAGGCGCACGGGGTGACTGTGTGCTGTTTCCTTTTTGAGACTTCCAGGAAAAATGGATGTGTGTGTGTGTGTGTGTGTGTGTGTGTGTGTGTGTGTATGTGTGTGTGTATTAAAGGTTATCTCTACAGATCCAGGCAGAAACTCATTCACATACTTCTCAATATCACAACTGCAACCCTTTCAAGTATTGTGAAACTGCCACACTTCTTAGAATAATACCTGAGTTGCAGGAAAATGAGTATTTATTTATTAATTAAATGCAGGCCATCATCTGCAGTCGAGGTCTTTCTAGGACACACTCCACGGCTGCCGTCCGTGGAGGTTTCCCTGTCCAAGAGGTCTAGAAACTTGAATAGGCATTTATTCATTTGTTCATGTTGAGAAAAGGGAAATGGGCCACTCCGGTCTCTAAAGAAGCAGTTGAACAATGCCATAGTGAGTGCTTTAATACTGTTCACTTGTAGACCCAAATCCTGAGAATGGCCGAAGCTCCTGATCCCCGGCCACCATTGGATCTGACTCAAGAAGCTGGCTGAAGGTTGCATTACAAAGCACTGCTCCTAGGAAGTAAGAGCCATTGAACTCGGTGGCTTTTACTCAAGAGTAAATGCAATTGAATGCTTCTCTTGCTGATGTCAGCAGGCCTTCAGCATGTGAGGTACGTCCTTGCTCTCCAGTTCTGAAACTATCAAGATGAAAAAGATGATGGCAGCTATGGGAGGAGATCACAGTCACTTGCGCAGATCTGGGTAACTTTAGTGTCCTATTTTGAATTTCCACTTTTTATTAGCAATTCTTTTGAACAGGGCTGAAATTCATAGTTGGAAGAACACCACCTTTCGAGACCATGCACCATAGGGTTGCATTGTGTTTTTTTCCTTTATTTTTGATGGGGGCAATTCTTGCATCTGGCAAGAATGAAAAATGCAGGTCAGCAGGATGCGGGTTTTAATTTTTCCCACTTGGAAGAAAACCTAAGGAGAAATGACTGGCCCAAACTGGTAGAAAGCAGCAAAGAAGGTGCCCGTCAACAGATGGGCCAGATCGCTCGTGTGGGACGTGGCCACCGAGGGTTTATGGTCTGTGATGTCATAGCTGCAGTATGCCGGTCTCGTTTGCCAAATGGGCTTTTCCCAATTAGTCAGAACGAGCCCCTGAAAAGTAGAAACTCATTTTCCTTTATTGAATGCAAAACCACCCTTAGCCAAAATACTTTGTAAACGGCACATGACTGCTGACTGAAGATCAGACCGTAAGGTTTCATCCAGTCCCCGGTCCTGGCAGCGGTTGGCCCAATGCCTTCTCTGAAAGGCTGTGATTAGGCCACAAAGATGCTGGTTCCCTATGGCTTTTATTCCTCACAGGTAGACTGCCATGGAACACGGAGGGTTGATTCATCCGGTATCGGAATGCATCCTGGGTTTTTCCTGAAGTTGTCTGTGTTACAGATGGCTACCATTTTCTAGCCATGACTACCACACATCCACTATGTACAGCAGAAAGACAGACTTGGTTCTCTCTGCTTCATACCTAATGCCAGTCTGCACTGTGGCTTCGGGGAAAAGTTACTTTTTAAAAATTAAAAGTGGCAGAATCCCTGCTACTGTCTAAAAAGCAATTTTTCCCAAGTTCAACCCAATGAGTGCCTTATTGGGAAATGTCTTTCTGGTGCTGATTTTCTAAATTCCTGTCATGGTTACCACTTAGTCATCTCTCTCACCCTTCCTTCCTTCCTAGAAAATGACGTTTATTATTCCGGGCGGTCTCACCACATTTGGGACCCGCATCTTCCTACGTGCTTTTTTTGGTGTTTTTTTTGTGTGTGTTTTTGCCACCACCGCATTTGAAAAACCTGGGCGAAATTTCAACATCCCACTCTCCAACTTTTCGCCCGCAGGACACCAAGCGTTCTGTGTGACACGGAAAGCGACAGCCATGTCTTCAATCAGTATATCAGCTTAAGAGGCAGTGTGGCTCTAAAGCTTGGCGATTCACAGGCCCAGAAGAATGCATTTTAATGGATGACGGGTCTCTCGAAGTAACACAGCATGTAAGTATCTTTACCAACTTCCAATCTGATCTTAGAAGTTCCCTTAAGACTACAACTCCCAGAAGGCAGGGATCATGGGGGTGGGGGATTTGGGGCATTGTAGCATCCCACAGAACGTGTTTTGTCTCATAAGCTGTGCTTGCAACAGGGCTGTTTTGCAGATGACATTTTTGGGGGCCCCTTACGAACTGTTCGATTTGATGATATTTGAGTCCTATATAACCCGTGCTAATTCCCTATGTTATTCTGTGTTAGGTTTGGGCTTTTTCCAATGCCTTGCTAATGAGAACACGCTTATAGGAAGCTTCAGAATCCTTAAACACAATTGCATACGTTTACCCCATGTTTGCCTGGTGCTTCAGGGCTCATCGTCCTGAAAGAAGAGAGTAACTTCTCCAGGCTCCAAAATTACCACTGGGTGCCAGAATCGTGGTGCAGTCCTGCAGCATAACCGAGGCAGAAAAACAGTCCCTTGCTAAGGAAGGATACGGCAGGAAATTTCTTTGTAACACGGATTTTTGAGCTTCTGTTTCCTTTCAGATGAAGAATGCTGCGTAACTCAAAACACTCCCACACTCCGCACAGGAAGACGTATCTCCCTCCAGCTGATGCCTGCCCTGCAGACCGTCTGGGAAGGGAAACCTTAGGACGTGTGTTTTGGTCTGGGCTTGTCTGGGCTTGTCCAGTCCCCAGCCTCTGAGAGACAGAGAGAAAAAGAGACAGAGAGATGGGGGAAAGAGACCAAGGCTGTTTTTTGGAGCACAGTCGATGGCGCCTCCCCGCCCCCCGCTCCCCAACCTTCAAACCTCTCTCATCCAGAGACCTGGGGCTTGCTGTTCCCATCAGGTAAACCAACCGTGTGTCTGCATTGGGCTGTGTTTGCAAGAAGTGTGTGTGTGTGTGATTTTATACATACATACTGTCTGTGTATTAAAGCAGAAGTTAGAAATGTTACTTTTTAATGACGACAGCTCCCCAAAATCCTATATATATCTAAAATGTGTGACTACATAACCAGTGCTAAGGATTAGACAGTTTGGGCACAAAGCAGGAGAGGGTTAGGGTTAGCTGAGACCCCCAGTAAGCTGACTGCATTTCCAGTTGCTTCTGGGTATGGGCCATCCCCTGACAGCAGGTATAACTGGGAGGGCGAGGGGAGGGGGTGGGGCAACAATGCCTTTCCTTGTACTCTCAGCCCTTTTTAAAAAGTTATTTTTTATTTTTTTGGACACAAACTTTCAGACTTCCCCGGCCAGCAGAGGGATGGCTGGGATGACTGGAAGGTATTAGAACTGAGTGTTATTATTATTATTATTATTAAATGAACTTTTTCTAAGCTCTGCTTCTGGAGCGGAGCAAGTAAGGGCACAGAGAAAGAGATGAGTAAAAGATTTGAGGTACAGATAGGGTAGGAAACAATAAACTCAGATGCAGCCCAAGGTATTTCGCCGCCTGAGGCACAGTGGAGGGTCAATGGTACCTAAGGGGGACTGTGGAAACTGTAGTCAACGAAAGTAACTTTTCCAACCTCTGCTTGAATTTTTCATTTTCTTTCAGGCCACGCTAGACTGAAAGCTTCTGTACATATCCAGTGTGTGTGTATATACGTATATATAATAATAACACTCAGTTCTAATACCTTCCAGTCATCCCAGCCATCCCTCTGCTGGCCGGGGAAGTCTGAAAGTTTGTGTCCAAAAAAATAAAAATAAAAGAACATATATATATATATATATATATATATATGTATACATGTATATATGTATATATGTATATAATATATGTTTGTAAGTTCACTGAAATTTTGAAGAGGTAGCTGTGTTAGTCTGTGCAAGCTTTTCAGGCAAAACCCAAAGGAAAAAAATAGTAATAAGACAAAAATAAAATTAAAAAAGACAAAATAAAACAGTGGCACCTTAAAGACACTGAAATTCTTGCTTGATAGAATTACTAGCCTCTAAGTGAGGGATCAAGAATCGTTTTACAGGCCCGGTACAACTTTGTGACACAGCTTGCCACCCCATAATAACATCAGGATCCTTTAGCCTAAACCGACAGTATCAAGGGGGCTGGGGAAAAGTTTGTTTCACTTTTTTTTAAAACCCTAGCCCTTATCGCAGTCTGGGGCTGTGTTCCTTTGGAACTCCTGGCCTCAGGAAAGTGGACTTTTCCCACCCGCTCCTCTGTGTCCTCTATATGGTTGGCAAAGAACCCGTTCGATCCAGGGCGGGCACCCAGGCCCTGTAAGCACACTTCTTTCTAAGAAGAGGCAACCACTCTGACTTGGGAGTGCGAGAGATACGCACTGTAGGATGATGCTGGCTGTGACCTGCATCATTGGGCTACAGAAGTTGGGAGTGTGAGTCCTTTGCCTCAGCTGGCAAAATGTCGTGGGTCAACCCTGCCGGCCAAGGAGGGTCCCCGTTGCCTCACTGGGCGATTCCCTGGGCTGGGCTGGCTTCCCCATCCCATCAAGGCTCTGCAGTCAGAGGGCTGAAAATACCCCCCCTTTCTTTGGACTCATAAAATCCAGAGAGTTTTAGTTTAAATAAATAAATAAATAAATAAACACCTCATGACTGCCCGACTCCAGCATTTGCTGCCTGAGCCAGCTGCCTCACCACGTCCGACGTCCGGGCCAGCCCTGTGGGCGAGTGAGCGCTTTGGCCTCACACAGACCTCGCGTCCGAGCTTGGGGGAAACTCCTGTTTGGGACTGGGACTCCCAGGACGCCCCTGCCAGTATCCCTGCTGGTTAGGGGATACTGGGGCTTGTAGTACGAAAACCACCTTTCCAGATTCTGTCTACAGAGCACTCAAGAGCCTCTCACTGCTCACTCAGCGGCTCCAACACAAGATTTAGGAATGACTAAGCTGAATAGATGCACTTTTAACAGCATTACATAATTCTCCCGCTTTTAGTAGGTCACTCTGTCAACCTGGTTCTGTTTATTTTTTTTTCCCCCTTGCAGTTTTTTCCTCCCCGTGAGTCTGACTCAGACCTGAGATTCTGTGTGCATTTAGGGTGTGAATCGACCTCTGGCCAGCCTCAGGTTTCAGTCTCTTTCCCCCACCCCCACCCCCTCTTTCAATCTGCACTAGTGAAGCCACTTTCCTGAAATACTGACATCTTCCTAACCCACCTAGTGGATTAATCTGCTTTTTCTGGGGTGCAGGGAGGAACAGAACAGGTCCCAACGGATGACGGGTGGCTAAGGTAGCAGAGCAGATGTGTGAACACCCTCCTATCAACCCCTCCCTCCCCTGAACACTGGGAGTGCATCTGCACTGCAGAGATATAGCGCTACGGTATCGCTTTAAATGCATCGTCTGCCCTATGGAATCCTGGGGTTTGTAGTTTAGGAAAAATACAGAACATTCTCTGCTCAAGGGCTCTAGCGCACTCCCATGAATGACAAGGAAGAATGCTGACTACCTGGTCAAACTTCAAATCCCAGAATTCCCTGGGATGGAATCTTGACATTAACATCATGATGGCATCAAACTGATGTCATGCAGACACATCCCTCTTATGGGGCATAGATTTATTTCTTCCGGGGACGCAGATTAATCTGCTGTCATTCTTCTTTTCCTCTCTATTAGCTGGCATTTCTTCTTTACCTCACATTGATTCCCCCCCCCCTTTTAAAATAAGCTCATGGGGCCGTTTGCAAAGTTTTAAAAATTAAGATCCTCTTTTTTTTAAAAAAAGGAAAGAGGGTGGCATTAAAAACAGAAGAAAACAACGAGGAGTAGCCTCATGAAGTTACCTGGTGGCGGTGGTCCAAAAAAAAAAAAAAAAAAAAAAGAGGAAGCTTCTGGGCTGTTAATATTTTGAAGGATGGGGTCGTGGGAAAGGGGAAGTTGAAACACAGCCTCCCCTTTTTTAATTTTGAATATTCTGCCTCCGGTTTTGCAGGCGGAAGGGACGACTCGCTGAAGCTGCCCCTTTCCCCTTCCCCCTCAACCCGAAACCACCTCTCCTTCCTTCTTCACCTTCGGCTTGCATTATTTTAGTAAGTAAAAAAGAAAGAAAAACAAGAAAACAAGAAAAGGCATCCGGCATCTCCTCTCCCTTCTCTGCCCTTTGGCCCGGTGGCCTCCCTTCAGGTGGGAGCAGGTGGGGCTGAACCTCCCTGGGGGAGGAGGAGGAAGAGGAGGCTGGCTCCCGCAGGAGGGGTGGGGTGTGTTCAGCCCCACATGGGTCCACAACCAGGCTAAAGTGCTTACTTATGGGAGACCCACCCACCGAGCGGAGGGAGAAGAACATACCTCTGGCAGGCCCTGGAAAGGTTCCCTTCGTCAGCCGTCCCGCCCGGAGGCGAAGGTGTTAGCTCGGGAAAAGTATTAGTAGGTAAACGCTACTGCTTCTCTCCTCTCGTCCTTTCCTTATCTATCTTTTTTTTTAAAAAAAAATTCTCCCTTCTTTATTTCTCTCCCTCCCTCTCCTTTCTTCCTTCCCCTTGTCGCTCTCTTTTCCTCTTCCTTTGTTTGTTTCTGTCCTTCCTTCCTCTTTCAGAAAAACACTTTTTTTGGGGGGGGGGGGCTTGAATTTTATGCATGGAACAGGTGTATGGGAAAAAGAACCTGTATTTTTAAAAAAACTGTTACAACAAGGATGTTGATTTAATTGGTTTCCAAGGATGTTGATTCCCCCCCCCCTTACAACACAGCATGGCCTGTTTATGTATGACTTTTTTTTTAAAAGTTATTTTTCTTCTGTCAGTTCTCTTTTAAATCTTTTTTTAAAAAGTGAATAAGGTTCTGCAATAAAGTGCCCTCCCTTCTTGAAGGTCATTTAGGGTGAAGGAAATCTTTCAGGGACACAAGCCTGCCTGGTGAACTTAATGCAGCCTTTTCTTGTTTGGCCATATTGTCCCTGTAGTGCCGTTTTCATAGTTCCCACTACCTCCCAGAAGCATCCTGGGCTTTGTAGTTCACGGAGGCCGCTGAGAGTTCTCCCAAGCAATGCTCTCTGGAACTACACTTCCCAAGATTCCCTGGTGAATGGGAGGAGCTCTTTAAAAATGCCGTCGTTTGCAGCATTGATATTCCCAGGCAGTTAGTTCCTCTTGCCCAGGTTTTAGTGTGCCCAGAGATCAAATCCTGTAATCCTCTCTCCTGTGCCATTGCTATGCATTCAAGAACCCTGTACTCTTTTTGCACCTGGCCTCCCTATTTAAAAAATAAATATCTCTCTCTCTCCATCTGGAAGTCAAATGTTATCCTGGAATCAATCTTCTAGTCCTCTCTGCCCCCCTCTCCTGTTTTTGGAGAAAGTCCAGCTTTCTTTGCAATATTTTAATTTAATTTAATCGTTGTGGTTGTTCCCAGGTCTTCCACCTTTAAGAAGGAAAGAACGAGAGAGCGAGAGCGGGGAAAACTTCTCCGGGTCTTCTCTGGCGCCACCGAGCAGCCCCTGTGAGTGTTTCTCTGGCAGTGTCTTAGCTGGTTGTTGTGTGCCAGAATCAAGGAAGCAATCAGCAAGAATACTGCCCCAGAAGTGCTACACCCTAGCAGCTGGGCCGGAAGGATCCTTTCCCTTTACAGCTGAAGAGGAAAAAAAAGGTGGTCATTTAACGGAAATAGATTACACCTATACCCATCATCTCTTGCACCTGCTCCAGACCTCTTTGAGAAAATGCATGGTGCAGAAGCTTCTCCACTCAAGAAATTGCATCTTAGCATCCTACTAGACCAGAGGTTGGAAAGTTGCTTAGGGAGAAGAAAAAAAAGAGAGATTGATTTAGGGTTTAAATCTTTTAAAATGCATTAAAGTACCCTTTGGAAAGTAGCTTTGGAAAGACGCTAGGAAAGCCCAGTCATTACAACGCTCAAGTAACATTGTTTCCATTTGTTAAATTGGTTTTGAAATATATACCTGAATGTTACTTCGATGCTTTCATGTGTACACATAAATAAATATCTCTATGCAAGCAGAGTTGAATGTGTTGGGATTCAAACCCGTCTTTTCGGAATAAGCAAGTCAAAGGTCACTGCGTGGCTGTGTGAACTTAACGATTTTATTCTACCCGTTTGGATTTTTTAAAAAAGCGCAAATCCGTCCCGCTGAAGAAATCTGAATTTGAAACCATAGCAATAAAATGCTTCTGATGGAACGATCCTGACACCTAGCGGCCAAAGAGGAAATAACACGAATTCGATTTATTTTTTTCCCCCGCTCCAAAAGTTTTCAGTTCTTTTTCAAGAACTTGGAAAGATCCTTGCTTGCTTGCTTACTGCAATGCCTAGGGTTCCCCAGGGCAGGACAGCTGAGATATTATGGAATTTGGAATTCCCCCCCCCCCAAAAAAGGAAATTTCCTAAATTCTGCACGTGAATTAAAAAATTTGAGCGTCGGTCCATCCTTTGGCTGAAAAGCTCTTCCTTTTTCTCATAAACGGAATTTTAAGAGCAAGCTCATGGCTCTCCTCCCCCATCAGATCCGGACAACCATCTTGCCAGGTAGGTAGGTCCTGCTCCCGTCTTGGGCACCGAAAGCCGCGCCCTCTGCGTATGCTCAGGAACAGCGAGGGAGCGCGCTCCGCCGACCTTCCCTGCCCCGCACGGAGCGCCTCTCCCCCCCCCCCCGCTCCACTTCCAGGCCAAGCCAGGCGAGGCGAGGCAGGGCTGGCCAAGGCGGAGCCACGGGGCCCCGGGAGGAGGGCGAGAGGCCGGCCCGCGGTGGCTCGGGGCTGCCCTTCGCCTCTTCCACGCGCACAGATCCGCCGGGGGCCCGGAGCAGTCGAGCCGGCGAGGAAGCCCGAGGGAATCGACCCACGGCCAGGCTGCCAAACCCGCGATCCCCCCCCCCAACCCCCCCCCCGCTCCCCTTTCCTTCCCGGCTCGGAGTGGCTTCCCTTCCTTCCGCTTCTTTCACTTTCCAAGTCCCTTTCGCCGCCTCGCCTTGTCGGGCCGGCCGATCTCCCCCCCCTTTTTTTTTTTCCCCAGGACGCGTGTCCCCCCCCCCCCGACGACCCCCCTCCTTCCCCTTTTCCCTCCTCTGGCTTGCCTTTCCTTTCCTCCCCCCCACCCCTAAATCCCTTCCTCCGCTCCCTCCCCTGCTCTGATCTGCTGGGGGTTTCCCCCCCCCGCGCGCCCCCCCCATGCTCCTCCTGAGCCCCGCCCCCGGGGCCCCCCCCGCCCCCGACCCCGGTCTTCCCTTGGGAGCGCCTGGCGGTCCTGCTCTCGTGCGCCCTCTCCGGCCTGGGCTCGGCGCTGCTGGTGGGCACCCACGCCCTGTGGCCGGAGCTGCGGGCCCGGCCGCGGCAGCTGCTGCTCTGCCTCTCGCTGGCCGACCTCCTCTCGGCCGCCGCCTACTTCTACGGGGCCCTCCGGGACTTCGGGGCCACCTCGTGGGACTGCGTGGCCCAGGGCGCCCTCTCCACCTTCGCCAACACCAGCTCCTTCTTCTGGACCATGGCCGTCGCCTGCTACCTCTACCTGACCATCGTCCGGGGGGCGCCGGGGAGCGCCGGGCTGCTTGGCCTCTTCCACCTGGTGAGGTTCGTGGCCCTTCTCCCCTCTGAGACCCCCCCCCCGCTCCCTAGCCACCCACTCACACACACACACACCCCACACACACACTTCTTTTCAGGGCCTCTGGACCAGAGCGTGGGGGGAAAGCTGCTTCTCCAGACGACAAGTCCCAGCCTGCCTGCTTGTTTGGGACTACGGGGCCCAGCATCCGGGGAGGGGGACTCACTTGTAACAGACTCTGCCCCCAGACAGCAAAGGGCTTTCAGGGTAGACCCCCCCCCCCAACAAGCCCTCTCTCTCTCAGTTCAGGATCTACATTGTATGATCACGGGGGGCAGAGACCTGCACGACATGAGGCGTGCTTTCTCGAACCCCTTCACCCGGTGGTCCGGCACATTCTGCGGAAGCCTCTTGTCCTGACCTTACATGGGCCTTCCTGCCCCACTTTTCTCTGTTTTCGCTGTCACCCACAATCCCATCACCCTCTTCTTCAGCTGCTTAAGGGAGCAGTGATAGAGTGTCTTTTTTATTTTTTTAATGTAGAAAGTGGCAGGACCAACCCCCAATGTGCCCAGGTAACAAGCTGGGACCCTGCCTAAAACCAGGCGGATGTATGTCTCCGCTTTTGCTATCCTCTTCTTTAAACCAAACCTTTCCTGAGGGCTAGAATCTTACTTTCTCTTAAGATTCCGTCCGAATGACCAGATTCGGTAGCCCTTTCTAAATGTATATTTATATTTACACGCCACCTTTCCTCCAAGAAGTTCTAATCAACTGGTTTGGTTTATTCCTCCTTATTCTCACATCAGCCCTGCCAAGTCGGACTACAGACCCCATGATCCCCAAGCCTCATGGTTAGTGTGCCACGGTGGGGCTTGGAAAAGGCAGGGTCTCTTCCATTATGCTGTGAAAACTCGGCTAGTTTAACCTTGGGGGCCACTCACTCCCTTTCTGAACCTGACCTACCTTTTAGGGTCGTCGTACTAAAGTAGGGGAAGAGCACAATATACATGGTCTTGAGCTCCCTGGGACAAAGGCAGGATGCAAATATGCTAATTTATTGCATCAAATAATAAATGGTGCTGGCTGAGTGGATGATGGGTGTTGTAACCTCACTCATCAGGAGGCCACTACGTGGGTGATATAGCTTACCTGTTGATGTCCCTTAGGCTTGGCGTCCGTATCTTTTACTTTTAATCCCTCTCCCTTTGTCTGTCTGTTTAACAGAGGCTGTGTTGACATCTGATTGTAAGCTCTTTGGGGCTGGGCATGAATGCCTGGAGGAAGCTAACTTACTAAGACTCTTTCAGTCAGACCAACCCAACAGCCAGCTTGACAGCACGGCGTGTTCCGTTTTGCTCTCGGGGGAGCTGGTTTTCTCAGCTCGGGCAGGAGGAAATAGGCCCGTCCTGTGAGATGTGACAGGGTCACATGCTGGTCTGCCCGCCTGCCCAGTTTTTGAAAGGAATTATGTGGAACATGATCTAGTTAAGCAAAATAACACAGAGGAAATGGCCTGATGTTTCTTCGGGTGTTCGATTTCTGTTTTCAGAAGGACAGGAGGGGAGAGGCCCCTTTTTCTTTAAAGAAAAAAAAAGAATAGTTTTATTGTAAGCCTGCTCTGATAGACTTTAGGGTACCGCTCTGTTTTGTTCAGATTGCCTTTCTGCCCATTTCACAGATGAGAAACTGAGGCTAGGACGGGACTTAAGTTCTTTGAGAAGCAGGGTTGGAAATATATATAATAAGTAATAGAGATAATATGAGAGAGAGAATCCATGCATCTGGGTGCTTGATCTGTCACCACCTGGGAGGCTAAGAGCCAGGACAGCTTGGTGTGGGCCCAGAGAAAAAGGGGATTCAGCTCCTGCCCCTCCGAGCAGGGTCACACCCTGTTCCTCTTTGCCTCCCGGCCTCTTTTGCTTTCTCTGTCTGTGGGTTGCCTTGAGAATGTGGCTATCAGAAATGCCTGGGAGTGGCTCCAGTTCGTAGAACTAAATTGTCACATGTGCTGTCTTCCAGGCTGGTTTCCCTTCCTGCTAGACAGACCAGGCCGGGCTTTTGAAGCCAAGGGGTTTCCCTACAGAATTAAAGCTGTCCTACTTTGGGCACCTCTTGAGAAGGCAGGATTCTCCGGAAAAGACAATCATGCTGGGAAAGGTGGAAGGCAGCAGGGAAAGAGGGAAACCCAATACGAGATGGACTGACTCCCTCAAGGAAGCCACAGAATTGAGTTTGCAAGAGCTGAGCAGGGCCGTTGAGGAAAGGATATTTTGGAGATCGCTCATTCATACAGTGTTATCTGTAGTTCAGAAACTATAGTTCCCCAAAAAGTAACTTCTCCAAACTTTCCTTCTGTCTTAAGTATCCTTCCAAGCTTCTTCTCTTAAAAATGTTAAAAGATATGTTAAAGGGATCACATCCACCCCACTGAACCGCCTTGATCTGTACCGTACCTAACCATTGACCACCAGGTGTTTGTAAATTCAGTGAGCAGTGTGAAACTTTCCAGATGAGATTGGACTACATCTCCCATGAGTCTTAATCTGTACTGGGGATGATGGGAGTTGCAGTTGAGCAATAACTGGAGGGCTGAACTCAAGGCATCGTAGAGTGGCCAGGTTTGACAAGGAGAATGCAACTCCCCACCCCCATTTTTACTTGAGGGGCAGAATCCGTTGGACTGGGTCGCACGCAGAAATTCCCAGTTCAGCCTCAACTCTAGAGGCCTGAAAACCAGCCCAGCTGAGCCGTTGCTTAAAATAGACAGTGGCATCAGCCTCAAATAGGGCGGTGCTTCTGCATTTTTGTATGGCCACCTGAGATGTGGAGGGGAAAAACACCCAGGAAAAAGAGCCTTTTGTTAACAGGGCCTCTCAGGAGCACGCAGGCGCATCCTGCTGTAGGGAAAAATAAACACGGAGCACTTTGTACTGTGGTGGCTGTGCAAACATCAGCCCGGAGGCCGTGTGACCCTTGGCTTGCAGAGCTGGCTGAGCTCGGCGGCCGGGCTTTGATCCTGGTTCCTGCCGGATGGGGAAGAGGTAAATTAGCCTGAGAACCCGTGACTGGGCCAAGGTCACCTTCTGCGGCTCTGGCAGGACTCGAACCCGAGTCCAGTCCAAGACGCGCCGGCCCATAGGGGACGCTGCCTTCCTCCTCTTTTAGCTGCTCATTGGGACCATCGCTTGGAGGCCCCTTAGGAACGAGAGGATGTTTAAAAACAAATAAATAAAATAAATAAAAAGAAGCAGCAATGTTCACTTCTGTTGTTCCTGGAGGCTGCTTTTTTCCCTATGGACTTGGGTTGTGGAAAATCCTCCAAGTGGTTTGAGTATCCGGGGTCGAGAGAGGCCTGGGGTTAGGACGGCGCCACCCGGTGGCTTTCCAACCTTTTTCCTTAAGCTCCCGGGACTGGCAGGGAGACAGAGGGGTGAAAGACAAGCTGGCCAGAGTCACCTGCAAGCTGGCATCCACAGACGGGTCACCCCCCCCTTCCTTGTGACTCAGAGGTGTGTATTTATTTATAGCTTTGTGAAGGCATCAGACCGATCCGGCTGATTTTCAGCCGCCGAGGAGGGCTTCTCCAAAAACCGGAGTTTTGAACTCCGCCGGGGTCGTCTTAAGCATGGAAGACATTGTGGCACCGTCCTATTTGGCTGATTTAATTTAGTGCCCAAGTCTGAATCACAACTCCCATTAATCCTGTCCCCTCTATTGTGGAATGCTGGAGGGGGGGGGGGAATACCAAAAAGGAACTTTTTTGTTTTTTCTAAATTTTGTAGTGGTTTGGGGCGGGGGGGGGGGGCAGGTCTCACTGGTTCAAAATGCCAGGAATTTTTTGATTCGTAAGGCCAGTGTGTTTCCATCTTCCCGGTTTGCCTGTTCCATCTGAATTTAGCTCAGTCTTCCCCGTAACTTGAAATAAAATGGATCGTAGTTAAGGGGTTCGAGCGGGACTCGAGATGCTCAGATCCTCGGTAAGATACGAAACTGCCTGAGTGTAACCTGGGGCCAGTTCTTCTCTTTCCGTCTTCACCTTGGTCTACCTCACAAGGTCGCTTTGAGGATCAAGTAGGAGGAAAGAAGAGAACTCCACCTTGAGCCCAGATTGAAGGAAAGGAGGGAAATATATATAATTTGTGACCTTCTTTTTTGCTTTTTTTTTTTGGTGGAGGTGAGAATAAAAATTCTTGGAAGAGCATGGCAGGATGTGCATTTATGCATGTGCAAACAGACATGCATACACACACACATATAAACGGAACTTGGAATTTTTACTTTTGGGGGGGGGGGGACTAAATTAACAAAAAGTAAATCCTGCATGGCAATGGCTCGGTGCAGCAAACAGGAGGGCTGGAATTTCTTTGGATGGCTGGGAACAGGCACGACTATAGAAGGCCGTGAGGCTGAGTACCAGAACTTTGGAATGGATGTTTCTTCAAATAATGCGCGGGCTGCAGTTGCAAACCGGTTGCGCGAGCCGTTGAAAGGGGTGTGCTGGGAATTTTCGATGAACAAGGAACTGTTCTTAGCGTTCTCCGCGGCTTTCCTCAAATAATAATCCCTGGAGTCCAGATTTCTGGAAGATTTTAAATCCTCAACAGGAGCTGTGTTCTGTCCAAGACCTATGCAAAAAGGCCAATGAAGGCTGGCGTTCACGTTGGCAGGTTTTTCTGGATGTGCTACTTAGGCTGCCCAACCCACAGTCGGCTGGCAAGCGTAGTTGCTTAGCTGTTTTAAAAGTAAAACAAATCTTGTCCAACAACTAAGGTGGCTTCATGTGCATGCTCTTTCGGTTGCGCGCATGCACACTTATTTATCTCCCCCCCCCCCCCCGAGCCAGATTTTGCATTTCTTTACAAACCCTCTCCTTGTTATCACTCAGCAGATCTGGGATCCACCCAGATCTAGTCTCCTTTACTTTGATCTGCCCTACCTATCAGAAGAGGAAAAGCAGAACTCCTTACTTTTTACTCCTTCCAAAGCGTTTCAAAATCTATTTATTTATTTCTGTTTGGAAAATTCAACCAAAGTGGAGAATCTTGGGAGACTGAAAAAGACGCTGTTAAAAATATCTTGATAACTTGCCTGTCCCTTGGCAGTTCTGCACTCAATCCATTTACCCCATGCTGGGATCTGTTATCCCGAATCTTTAGGATGAATCTTGTAAAACTCGTAAAATAAGCATCCTGCATGGGAAATATGGTTGTTTTTCCACAAACGCATTTCTGGAAGGACAGCAGTAACTCCCAGGTCAAAGGGACACTTCCCTATAAGAGTCTCCTCTAGAGTCTATACTTGGGGAGATGTTCAGGTGCGAGACTCACAGGAACGTTGTAGTTTGTAATTTTGGTGTTATTGTGTGCCTACTTCTATGGAGGAGGGAAATGTTTACATAAGATTTTATACTTTAGATTCTAAAGTAACTTGGTTACTTTCTTAGCTCCTGTTTCAGAGCAGGCAGGCAGGGAAACAAGCCTGGGACAAGCCTTCATTACAAGTTGAAAATATAACAACAAACCATGGTTTAAAACAAATCAGAGTTTGTAAGCCAAAGGCTAACCAATGGCTTCTAATGGTGGTTTGTGGCTGGCTAAAAATCATGGCCTTTTTTTTTTTGGCAGAGAAAGGATTCAGGCATAATGAGAAGCTATGATTTAGCAAAGATCATCTTAGATTATTGTTATGTGTGGATGTAGTCATTTTTTTAATCCCTTTTCTGAAATCTTTTTTTGCCAAACCTAACTAATCCCTGGTTTCTCTCTTCCCCAGCTGGGGGGTCCCATTGCTTATCACCGTCGCAGCTGTCAGCCTGAAGAAGATCGGCTACGATGCCTCTGATGTCTCTGTCGGCTGGTGCTGGGTGGACATCAACGCAGAGGATCGTGTCCTGTGGATGCTCCTCGCAGGCAAGATATGGGAAATCCTGGCCTATGTGACTCTGCCAATCTTCTATATCCTCATAAAGAAGCACATCAACCGAGCGGTTGGTATTCCTTCTCCCAGTTAGGGAACGGCTTGTCCACAAGCTGTAAGGTAGTCACCTGTGGCGAGCACAGAGCTCATGTAGGCGAATAGGCAATTAAACATTTGTAAATCACCAAGTGGCTAATTCCATGCCTGAGTTAAATTTCCATTTTACTTGAGATGAGCTGGATTGCTCAGTGGTTTAGATATCTGCCTGCAGAGCCTAAGGTTGAGGGTTCAATTCCCCACTGGGCCTCCTTGACAGGGGCTGGAGGCAATGATCCGTAGGGCCCCTTCTCGCTCTGCCGTTCTAAGATTTTAAGAATTCTGAGAACTTGGGCTAAAAATATTCTGTTTTCACTTGCTGGTCCTTTGTTTTCTGCCACCAGCTCCTGTTTATTAGAATCCCTGCTCTCCACCTGTTCAGACATGAATCTTCTCAGAGTCTGCCACGGACTTATCTAAAATTATCCTTGCTTTGCAAGAAGCAGGCAGCAGAAAATTCTAGACTCTTTTCTGTTCTGCTGGGTTGCTAGAGAGGCCGGCGTATCTGGGGCTGGCAGCTGCTCCGTCTCCTGTCTAGGAACGAGACAAGATTTGTGGGCGAGAGCAGCTGAGAGCGTGACAGTCCGGTAACTGAATCCGCTCCGCGTTGCCACACCGCATGCTGACCGTTCCACAGCAAACGCTGGTCTCCCTTACCAGGAACTGACCTCACAGATACTGCTGCCTGAAGCTAACGGCAAGATGCTCCCCGACCCTCACACGCCTTGTGTTCCTTTATTGGAAGAAAGGAGGGATGTAAATAGAGTAAAATCAGTGAATGACACTGAACCATCAGGCGAAACATACTTCGACACAGAGGGTGGGAAAGCATCATTAATCGTTCCTGAAAACGCCAGGGCCATTTAGAGGGGTTTGAAGATAGGGTGTATGGTGGAAGGGGGTGGACAGGAGGTTTCAGCTTGGGAGGGGGCTCACCGCTGGCACCGCCCCCGCCCCCCCCAGCATCTGCCGCCTGACTTTCATGCTGCTTTTTGCTCCCTGTATTTGGGGTATGGATGTCTCCTCCATGGAGTCTTTATTTATTTTGTAAGAAACAGGTGACTCTGTTCATGCAACGTCAGCTGGATTTCCTGAATTGACAGTGGGGGGAGGGACTAGATGATGTTTAAGATCCCTTCTAAATCTATGGCTTTATGGCTTCCTTCCTGTTGAAAGCACGCTGCGCTCTCCGAGTACCGGCCTCTTCTCTCAAGGACCCCGGATTTCTACCCGAGAACGTCTGTCGCGGAGAAGAAGTTGGTCTTGATCCCCGTTATCTTCATCTTTCTCCGGATCTGGAGCACCGTCCGGTTTGTCCTGACCCTCTGTGGTTCTCTCGCCGTTCAGAACCCCTTCTTGGTGGTCCTTCATGTGAGTCCGGCCGGCCGGCCAGGGAAAGGCTCCATGGCTCCGTCTGAAAATCCTCCCCAAGTCAGCAGATAAGGAGAAAAAAAATATATATGCCTGCGCGCACGACATTTTGTGTTGCCTTTTATTCTGTACGATCATTAATCTACATCCCCTCCAGGGACCAAATTTAACTTGTGAAAAGCTTTGGCGGGCCGCATTCTGATGCTGGGCGGAGCCAAGGGTGAATGGGCGGGGCCAAAATATCCACCTGTTTCGGATTATGTATTTTCCTGCCAGAACTTGGCAGAGGTATTTCAACTTTCTGAAACTGAGTGTCGAGGGAAGGAGGTACACCATGGTGCTCTTTGGAGAACCTCAAGCAATGGATTGGGACCCCAAAGGGTTTCTAACCTCTGTTTCGAAGCTCTGGGGGGGAAAAAAAAGCTTCTTTATGAGAAGAGGGATATTCCCCCACCCCTTGGTTCTGCTCAGCCCTTGGAAGAGTTACTTTTTTGGACTACAACTTGAAATTAATAAATCGTTAATAATTTAACACACCCTGAAAATGTGACACAGGGGCTGGAACAGCCCATTTGTGTCTCTCAGTTGTCTCACTCCCACAACTTGGGAAGTTACTTTTCAAAAGTAATCCTTTCCCCTAATTTCTTACAACGTTGGCCAAGGAACCTTTTGCCGTTACTGATTACAGGGTCGGGAAAGGAACTTGTCACATAATTTGCTGTGCTGTTCATTACTTTTCTGTTACTTTCCAATACTTCAGCAGAGGAGGAACTTAAGAGTGAAACGAAAGAGTTATAATGCCTGAAAAAGTACACAACTCAACATATGCCTTTAAAGGCCTTTGGAAGATAATTAAAAGAAACGTTTCTCATGTCCCCATTAAAGTTAACTGTGCTTGTGCTTGTGACATTACTATTAAACTGTAAAAAGCTTGGTGTGAAAAGTAGTTAGTTACAAGTAGTGACGTTAAAGGAACTGTACATAGTTACAAGTAGTGACGTTAAAGGAACTGCACATAGTTACTTATAAGTAGTGATGTTATAGGGAACTAGTTACTTCTATGCTTCCCCCCACATACCTGTAATCTGTTTCTGATGGTGGAGAGGAACTTCTTCCAGGATCTGACGGCCCCTTTTCTTTTCCCCAGGGCATTGGCAACACATTCCAGGGGGGAGCAAACTGCATAATGTTTGTCTTTTGTACTCGGGTGGTGCGAAACAAACTTCTCTCTTCTCTCTGCTGCTTGCGGCGTGAAAACTCAGACAGCCTTACGCCGAGTCCAGGCGTCCGCCTCCCAGCTCCGGCTTTTTCGTCAAAAGACTGGGAAACAGAAGAGACAGACCGAGAAAGTGCGGAATTTTCCAGCACCTGACGAACCCCCGAGCAGGACACATTTTTAACGAAAAACGTGGCAGGACATGGATACGGTTTGATCTGTGAGTCCCTTTCACTCCCTGTTGAAAATTCTGCTTCCTTCTGTTGCCCCTTGGACTACGGGGATTTGGGAATATCCGCTCCCCTGAAGTGAATAAGATTTGCCTCTAGGTGACCAGGCAAACCGTAGCTTGAAAAATAATGGATTCTGATGCGAACATCTGATACAAATGCAAACGTTGACCCTAACCTTCAAGGGAATCAGGAAATACTCAAGGACTCAAAAGTGGTGATGAAGGAGGATTAAAATAAATTATAAATCACATCATCTCGCTTGTTCTTTCTCCTTGTATTTCGGGCAGGTAATAGAAATGGGAGAAAACTCCTGCGGAGAGAACTCCTGGCTTGAACGCAGTGCCTGAATGCGTCACTGGCAAACCCTAAGAATGGCCTTTGGATAAAGATGTCCGCCTTTGGAATGTAGTCCTTCATCTGGCTTTCTACTTTCTCAGGGCTTTTGAAAGAGCAATTTTCCAGCTTCTGTTTTTCATTATTTAAAAAGGCTATTTTCCGGACTTTGGTTTGGTTTTGAAACTTGAGCGAACTCTTAAATATTTAGGAGGAAAAGGTCTTTCAGGACGGGGTGAGAAGGATGGCATTCAACATCCTGTACGAGAGGGCAGAGGTTGCCGGACTCCGTATCCCATCAGCCCCTGTAGGCAGGACCAGCGGCGAGACATGATGGGAGCCGACGTCTGTGGATATGTTACAAGGCTGCCAGGGACTCATCCTGGCTTTCGAGGGTGAAACCCTCTTATATGACTTGAATAGTGAATGCTGATGTTCCTGGGATTTTGTTTTTGCATGTGTGTATGGTTGGTTGGGTGTGTGCTCGCACGGGGATGTGGCATTTAAAACTGTATCTCTAAAACGAGAAGTTGGAGGCACTAACTTGGAGCCATCCTTATAATTCTGTATTTTTTTTCTAAATGAATAATAAAAAGACCACCTTTTTAGTGAACAACCCTATCATTTCTTTCCCTTTTGTCCTTTTGTGAAGGTCATGTTCAGTGCGCATGGCAGCAAACTGAAAACCTCGTTCAGTTACGTTCCACCTTTTCCCCCCTGTAAGCTCGAGGTAGCCCACTTACCGTCCCTTCCCACAATCCTCACAACGACCCAGGGAGGTAGGGCAGCCTGAGAAAGAGGAAGCGGACCAAGGTCAGCTAGTAAACAAAATAAATACATAAATAAATCTTAGAACTGTAGAGCCAAAAGGGACGCTAGGGATCATGTTTTATGCTTCAGTGGAAACAAAAACTCAGTTGCCTAAACACTATACCACAGCTGATCTCTTTAAACCATCCAACCTTCAGATCTGTTCATGATGGCCAAGACACAGCTCTGTCATTTCAATTTTCTGCCATTCGTTATTGTCTTGTCGAAGGTCACAGTTTTCAGAAAAGATGAGACACCATAAAAGCTCTACCTGTCGTGATGAATATTCCCTTGGCCTCCTTCACACTCTCAAAGTTTTACTGATTTTAGAGATACACAGCTTCTAAAACCTCAGTGCGCAAGTGTGTGAGCTGTGATGACGGCTCAGCGATGGTCGAAATGTACTTCCTGTACGCCCAGGGGCACTCTTGTTTCTGATCACTTCTCCCCTTCACCGAAAATCTGGGAGAACTGAGTCACCGTAGCAGTAGCAGCACAGAGTTCAAGGTAACTCTTAAAACCATCATAATATGATCTCACCCATTCAGTTGAGGGAGGCCAATACTTTTTTTAAACCTCTGCATTGTCGTTTTTGACGTGAAGGGAGAGAGGATTACCTGTTTTCACCCCGTTTTGGATGTGACTGGAACCAGAGGCCTCCTGACTGGCATCATCTGTTACACTGGCAATTAAGCCACATCCAATTATGGGGGGGGGGGGGGACTGCTCTTACACCAACTTCTCTTGTGGAGAACCCGCATTGCTTTGTCTGTCAACTGTCACCAAGTTCTCCCCTGGAACCTTCCGGCACTCTCCTTCTCCTGGCCGCTTCTTGTGACGCCATTAACCTTCCGACGGAGATCCTTCATGGAAAAATAAGGTCTTGTCGCATTCTTCCCTTCTCACCGCTACAAAAAGGGTGCTAAGCTCATGTATTTCATTTCTTCCTCGCCCCAAACGTCTGTGGGGAGATCAGTCCGGCCTCCCTCTCTCCAAACTCCAGTTGCCAGGTTCTGGGATAATATAATCCATGAATAATTTGAGATAATACAGTCTCCGTATTTTTTTTTTCAGTACAGTTCGTCAGATTTGGCCTCCAAGATGTGGTTAAGATTACAATTCCCATCTTCCTGGCTAGGACTGGCTACGGCCTTCAATCTGTAGCAGCCAGCTTTGAAGGCTGTGGCTAGGAAGGGATCAGACCTTTGGGGTACAGGTGGCTTTTCTTTTCCTTATTCCTTCCTGTTGAAGTTATGACTAGATGCCCTTTGGGTGTCCCTTCAGCTCGACAGCCCCAGGGTCTGTGGTCCAGTCAGATGGGGAGAGAGGCACCTGGCCTAGCCTTCCTTCAAAACCGTCTCAGGGGGTAAACAGATGGTTTAAAGCCAGTTCTGTGTTGATGGCAGGTTAGGGGGAAGATGTAGAGAAGGAGCTGCTGTTATCTATGCTAGCCATGCGATTAGCTGAGGTTGATGATGGCTAGGATTCGTGCCAGCTATAGCAATGCTTCCCATGCGAAGGAAATCCATCACCGAAAACTTAAGCGTTGATAATTCTTCAACTTCCACCGGCGGGAATGGGAAACGGGGGCAGATGGACGATGGTTCTTCCGAGGATATTACGTGATCTCCCGTCCTTTTCCTCTCCTTTAGCCAAGTCCGATTTCTGATCCGTCCCAGAGAAGGCATGGATGTGGCTGGAAGCATAGAGATCGGGAGGCCGAACCAGAAGAAACCAGTGAGTCTGAAGCCAGCAAAACACAACCAAAGCGGATGAGTTTGGGGTGCTTTATCCTGTATGTTCCGGCAACCGTTTTCTCTGACTCTTTCCCGTAGAAGCTGACGATGTTTCTTTTCATGGCTACAGTGGTTTCATCCATCGGTATGTTCCAGTGCGGATACAGCCTCTGGATTGTCCACAGTTCGGCTGCGGTAAGCCTGGGCTCCCCGTTGTCTGAATGGGGGGAAACCACTCAGGGATGTCCAGCTGGAACCCGCCTGTGGACGAGAGGGAGTCTTGTGGACAGAGAAAGGATTCTGGGGTTTTTTTTTTACTATGGTCTGTGAAGTCGCTTCTGAGTCATGACAACTCGGAGAGGGTTTTCAAGACGTGTGAGATGTTCAAGGAGTGACTTCTCTCGGCAGCTCCTCTGTCAGCTTCCATGGTTGAATGGGGATTCGAACCTGGGTCTCTTGAGTCCTACTATGACCCTCTGTCCTCTGTAGCATGCTGGCTTTCATTGCCATTGAACCTTTGGACTAAAAAGCATATTTCCTTATCCCTGAGTCTACAGGCCTACCAAGAGCAGCCATCGGTAAACCCAATGCCCTCTGGGTATATTGGACTACGACTCCCATTACCCCCAGCCAAGGTGGCAGCTGGCAATGACATCTGTGGCAGAGCAGCATGGAAAACAGCATTCTCTGCCCCAGAGGTTGGAGAGTGAGGTGTCCCCTGAGTGATGTCTTGTTTTCTCCTAGATTATATTAGAATTTCACAACTCAACATTTGAAACAGCGAAGCGGGAACCCAACGAGCTGAAGTTTGATGATGAGCTGTTGGCTGTCACCACGATTATGTTCCCTCTTGGAGCCCTATCCGGCGTGCTGCTGCTCGGATTCCTGGTGGATCACTGGGGCAGGTGAATGACCCACCTTAAGATTTCAGTAGGTTGCTTGGAGGTTCAGGGAAGAGAGATCAGCCGCTCAACGTTGCCCCAGTTAATAATACTCATGTGCTGTCAAGTCAGTTTTGACTTAGGGCCACCCTTCTCAGGCTTTTCCAGGTAGAGAGTATTCAGAAGTGGTTTACCATTCCCTTCTTCTGGAGGTGCCCTGGCACTAGGCAACTGGCCCAAGGCTGCCTAGGTTGGCTCTCCTCCCAGGAAGCCCAGTGAGGGAATCAAACTCCCAACCTCTGGCTCCGCAGCCAGAGATCTATACCATTGAGCTATCCAGATGGATGGATGGATAGATGGATGGATTCGAACTCAGTTCTCCACAGTCCCAGAGTCCATCACTCTATCCACTACACCACACTGGGGATCACAGACAGATAGACAGACAGACAGTCAGACAGACAGACAGGGAATGAAAGTTTTGGGGTGGATGGGTCTCAGAGTGCCAGGGCCTTGTGTAATTCTTTGCCCAGAAGGAGCAAACCAGGACGAATTACCTACAAAACCACTGACAAACCTACAGCAACTGTGTAACCCTTCTGCTTCGTTGCTCTTTGCACATTCGGTGATGACTGACGATGAAACAAATAATCGCTAAAAAGATCGGGAACTTGTGATTCCACGGTTTCTCCCCGCCCTTGTTTTGATTATCTGGTTGGTTGAGCTACCTTTTACACATTCAACGACCAGTGAAACCAACCAACCCACCCGATCAGATTGGTCATGGGATGAGGAGGGATCTACTACAAGGCCCAAGCTCCTCTCCTCCCTTTGCTAGCCTCTTTCCTTAACTGTCTTTTAGAAAAGGCACCTTGTTCTTAAGTAACTGCGTCAACATCGCCTCCGCTACCCTTTTGGGCCTTTCCAGATCGTGGGATTCATACAAAGTGGGAATCTTCGCACGCTTTGTGAACGGAATGTCTTCAGGTGAGAAAGAGTCCCGAAATTTCAGGGGCCAGGGCTGAAATCTGCCTTGCAAAAGTCTGTTCCGAGTTTGTGGCTTTGCCTTGTAACCCAAGATTCCTGGAACATAAATCCTCTGTATGTGCTTCGAAGCATTTTCTCCTTGGTCACGTTTCCTAGCTTTGAGAGAGACCATCAGGGTGGGAGCTTTAAATCCATTAAAAGCAAGCAGGGGCAGAATCAGGCTCATCTCTGTTTTTTTTGCCACCAGTATTCAAGCTAACGGAAGTGGCAAGCTTTCTTCTCAAACCAAAGAGTGGCTTCGCTCTTTGGCTGTGCAAACTCTCTGCTACCGAGTGTTTCAGAAGAGAGGAAGGGGTACTGGCTTGGAGGATTTCCTCACACAAGGAGGGGCAACCTGGCCAAAAAGTGCCACTCTGTACAAATTCAGGGTTAGATGATTTGCTTCCTCTTCCTACTTTTGTCTCACAACAGCCTTGGGAGGCAGGCCAGGCTGAAAGAGAATGAGTGGCCCAAGGCTACCCAGTGAGTTTCATGGCTTGGGGGCTTCAAGTTGAGTCTCTCCCCAGCCCAACACTCTAACCAGCATCTGGAGGGCTGCACATGGCCCGCCCTTGCTCTAACCACTACACCAGCTGTCCCCATGTTTCCATAAACCTATAAGACAGGTGGTAAACTTAACTCTTGAAATTATCGTTCAACCAGGCACGTTCTCCTCTGTGGTTCCACTGTATATTGCGGAAATCTCCCCTCCTAATCTGCGGGGTGCCCTCCACATGGTGTCCACCTGGTTCTTAACCCTGGGTGTCCTGATGGCGCAACTCCTTGGCCTTCACGAAGCCCTAGGGAACCCAGGAGGTAAGTCAGAAAAGGATGGACTTAAAAAGTTAATTTTCCCCCTATGTGAATGCAACCTCTAGGAATCGGTGCTTCCCAACCTGGGGTCCCCAGATGTGCTTGGGCTACAACTCCCAGGAATCCTGGCCAGCACACCTAGTGGTGAAGGTTTCTGGGAGTTTTTATCCAAGAACAACTGGGTTCCATTGCTCTAAGCCGAGAGTGGGCAGCTTCGGTGGATAGGAAGCGGATGGTTCTGCTTTGATCCGGATCTCAGAGATATCGATTTGAATCAGGCCCATTTGACCATTGATTTGGGTGTCTACATTGCACAATTAAAGCAATTTGATGCCGGTTTAACCAGCTGGTTTGTGGGGTTTACCATTTAGTGAATGAGAATTCACTCCAGTGGTTTAGGGGGGGAGACATGAAAACCTTCTACCCATGTTTGTCAAACTGAGAGCGACTCATAAATCTCCCAACACTTTTGAATATATTTATGAAATACAGTTGGACCCCCCATATCCGCAGGGGATGGGCTTCCAATTCCTCCCATGGATTCTGAATAATGAGGATTATAGCAAACACTATTTTAATAGTGAATGGTACACATAGCATGGTCTCTGTCTCCCTCTAGTGGTCAGTTCTGGTAATGACATAGTGGAAATATATATTTCTAGGATTTTTCTTTTAAAATTTTGAATATTTTCAGACCATGGATAAGTGAATAATTGGATACTGATCCCACTGATAATGTTTATATAGCTTGGCATTGTTGTGTTATCAAGATTTTTTTACTGTTGTGTTGTGGGATCAACACAAGAGGTTAAACTGCCATCTAGAAGATACAATCTTCTGTAAACAGCGTTTATTTTCTTTTTTTAAAGGCGGGCAGCAGCAGAGTTTTAATACCTCCTTAAAATCAATGAATGGGAGAGAGGGACAGTCGGCATGTCATTAAACAGATGCCCCATTCTCTTTAGTGACTGGATCTTCTTCCACAGGCTTCCCATTTCTGATGAGTCTTGTTGGAGTGATGGCTATTTTAAATATGGTTTTACTGCAGTTTGTCCCAGAAAGTCCGAGGTTTCTGTTGATCCAGAAAGGGAACGAAAAGGAAGCTAGGCAAGGTACCAACACCCTGGACCTCACAACAATGTCTGGGCATCCTTCGGGTGACGGAGAAGGGGCACTTTCCAGTGGTAGAGCATAACGTCTAAAAGTGTTATTCTCCAAGGTTCTAAGTCCGCTATTTATTTCTCCTCCAATGCTTTCCTTCCGTCCAGCTTTGAAGAAGCTGAGAGAAAAGGACAATGTGGAGGAGGAGGTTGAGGAGATGCATCTAGAGGACCTTTGTGAGAAAGCGGAGAAGAACATGAACATGCTGAAGCTTCTCTGCTTCCGGGAACTCCGGTGGCACATGATCTCCACCATCGTCTTGATGGCGGGAAGCCAGTTCACTGGTGTGCATGGCGTAAGTAAGCTGCTGTGCCCGGCCCTGGCTAGGCTACACCCAGAGAGTTGTGTGATGGCACTTGAACAGGCATGGGTCCATCCGATGACATTCTGGGATTTGTAGTGTGGGAAAGAAGTAGAGGCAATTCCTTGCTAGAGTGCTCCAGCACATGACTGTGATCAATGGCAGAGACGTCTATGTCATCAAGCTACAGATCCCAAGAATGACAGCGGAGGATATTTAGAACTGGGGATAAGCAACGGTAGCGTTTTGTGTGTCTTTGGCTTGAAAGTTCCACCAACACTAGCCAGGGTGGTTGGACTAGTGGTTGGGTTTAATCTGCCAGTTGGACTTCGGACCAGATGGTCCTTGGCAGAGAAGATACCTTGAAATTGATTCGCTCTCCGAATCATTCTCAAATTCTGACTTACCAGTGATTTATTCAACACAACTAATATCCTTGCTTGCTGTGATCGAATTCTAGGTATACTTTTACGCAGAGAGAATCTACATATCCCTGGGAATAGACAGCAGATATATCCGCTTCATGCTCATAGGGGTGAACGGTGGACTCCATCTGGTGACGTTACTTGTGGTAAGCCTTGCCCACTTTTGTAACTCTTAAACAGGTAACAGGTAAGGATGGGATTTTTGGATTTCTTGGACTGCATATCCCATGATTATCTACTCTGGGAGTTCTACCTGGCAGACTCCTTGCAGATACCTAAATGTGGCTCACCTGGGACAAAAATGTTAAGGACTAGCTAGGCCTAGGTAATCCTAGCTTCCTGTTTAGAAAGTAAGCTCCCAGCTAGCACCAGGACAGGAACAGGAAGCTTGGGTGGAGCGAGGCCGAGCTCGGCCTCAAAACCTTCCAGTTGAGGCCTATTCTCCCAGGTGAGTCAAATGTAGGTGTTTGTCAGGTGGAAGTCCCAGAATGAGGAATTACAAGATTAGTTGCCCAATTTTATTTTATTTTTTAAAATCCCCTCCCTAGTAATATATTTCTTGAGGAAGACTCTTTTTTTGATGCTATCACTGCCGGTCTTCCCATCACAAACGGAAAGATAACAAAGTATACACATTTTACTCCTCCCTATCTTTGCTCCTCCTCCTCTCTCTCTGAAAGAGTGAAATGTGCTTGTTCAGCGTAGCACATGATTTTCCTCGCTCCTGTATCTTGCATTTAATAGGCTGTGTTTTGTGACTGGTCCTTGGAAGGTAACAGGAGTTTAATTTGCAAGTCCAACAGGTATGGTGGGCATCTCTGAAGATGTCCCATTATAGGAGGAGATTCGGGCTGATTGTAGGGGAAAATTTGATCCATTGTCTTCCCTCATGCCTTCCTCTCCCTTCATGTTCTCTAGACATTTTCCATCGATTCTGTGGGGCGTAGGTTTCTGCTTCTCATCGGTTTCATGGTCTGCAGCATGATCAGTATTCTGCTCGCTGTCTTCCTGGAACTTCAGGTTTGTGACTCGCAACTTCACACACACATGGGCATAATGAGAGGCAAGCTCAGGAAAAGTTGACGGTAGGAACTACAGGTCCCAGAATTCTCAGTCCAAAAGACCAAGGGGATTGAAATCCAAGGCTTGAGTGCCAGTAAGATACTGCATCTAAACGATGCTGGTGTATTTGGGGGGGGCACTCTTTTGCTGGTGGTCCCACCAAACCTTACAATGAGGTCTCTATTCCTCTTGCAAAACTCTTCTGTGGCATGAAGTCCTATGCTTGGGTTAAAAGAAATTTCCAAAAATAATCCAGCGGGTTTGGAAGCGTGGTGTTCTGGAGAGCGGTGTTTATTATATTCATTGCTGTTTCTGGTTGAGAAGCAACGAATGTTTGAATCCACGTTGCGCAACCAACTCTACCCAACAGGTCAAGAACAACCCCTCGTTGGCGTACATTAGCACGATGATTGTCATCCTCTTTCTCGCTGCACAAATGGTCGGGCCAGGTATTGTTTGCTTTATTTGAAATATTTATAAGTCGGCTTTCTCCTTAAAAAAAGAACCCAAGGAGGTTTACACCAATCAGAAGATGGTATTTGAGATGAGCAAGAATGAGGATGCAATACTAAAAGGGTCAATGAATACGATACAAAAAAAATCAAACAAACACATCAGCAACACCAAAACACATTCAAAGCCGTAAGGCACAACCATCCAGTTAAAAACCCCACGCAGGCAGCCAATCCTTAAGGGAAAGCTTGCCTGAAGAGAAAGGTCTTTGCCCGCTTGCAGAAGGATAGCAAAGATGGGGCCAGGCTGGCCTCCAGTGGGAGGGAGTTCCAGAGTCTAGGAGCAGCCACAGAGAAGGCCCTCTTCCATGTTCCCCACCAAACACACTTGTAAAGGTGACGGGACTGAGAGGAAGGCCTCTTCTGATTAACTTAACACTCAAGCAGGTAGATGTCCAGATGGTGTGATTTCTCATTGTTATCGTCAGGAGGCGGACATGTTGATTAGGAGATGCAGGAGATGCTCCCGGTTTGGGGTGGGCTGCTGAAGCCGGCCAACCTTGGCCCAGACAGGAATGTCCCCGGGCTACCACCGAAAGCCAGAAGGGGGTTTGCATGTGTTCAGGCTTATGTATGTTCAAGTGACCCTGGTGGATCCCAAGTGCCATCTGATGACCCTCGGGCTCAGACTTTCCTTTCACTAGCCTAGGTCACTCATTGACTAAATGAAGCAGGATTTGACACCTGACACCTTTCTTTCTTCCTAGCTCCTATTCCTTATCTGCTTGTTGAAGAGCTGTTCCTTCAGTCAGCCCGGGGTTCAGCCTGCATGATCGGGGGATTTATAAACTGGTTCACCCGGTTTTTCATAGGGGTGATGTTTACTCGTATAGAGGTGAGTCGCTGGGCCACAAGGGGTCTAAACCAAGCCCAGCCTCATCCCGTCCACCCTCCTGAATACACATAAAGTCACAAATCCCTAAAAATGTTCAGGGTAGCTTCTGTTCTGTTTTTAATCCGGATGCTAAGGCATCTTGGAGATTTCCTTCCGCGGACAGCCCATCACGCAACAGTGGGGAAGGTGTGACTCCGTGATGTTGAACTTCAACACCCATCATCCCTTGCTTGAAGAGCCAAGAGCGGAGGATTATGGGCTTTGCAGTCCAACAACACCTGGATTAGAACACGCTGCCCAGCTCTGACGGGCCGGACTTTCCCACAGAGCTTGGGAAGCTTGGTTTTATAGATGGCCGTTCTCAGAACTGGCTCGCCGACATGGGCATAGTGACCCTGGCCGGGCAGATTTTTGCAAGCTGTCCTCCAAAAAAAAAGAGGAACTTGTCACAGCAAATGAAAACAAGAAATCGTACCAGTGATCCCGGCCCAGGGTTATCTGGTGAGATTCACCGCGAGTGGGGATTTGAACCCAGGTCTGAACCTTAGTGGAAGTCTCTAACGACTACACCACATTCACTCCCTTGTGCCATCCCATCCCAAGCACGACCCCTCCTGGGGACAGGAGTCTAGGTTTTGAGTCAAATTGTCATCAGAACAAGAGAGGAGCAAACACGGAGTTCAGGACAAAGGTTATTATTATTGAACTGCTGGATAACTCAGTGGTTTAGGCATCTGGAGTTCGATTCCCCACTGGGCCTTCTTGATAAGAGCTGGACTCGATGATCCATAAGGCCCTTTCCAGCTCTGCAGTTCTGTGATGATGATGAATTTAAATAAACCAGGCTTCTGGGATTGTTGACGTCCATCTCTTTTTCTCTCTCTCCTTCTTTCCCATCTCTCTAGCCCCTGATCGGGCCTTACAGTTTTCTCCTCTTCTGGCCAGTCTCCATTTTCATCTTTATTTACATTTTCAAGATGATCCCAGAAACCAAAGGCAGGACGTTCCTGGAGATCCGGAAGGCCGTGGAGATCTGCCTGCAGAAGAAGGAACACAGGAAGAGGAGGGCCAAATCAAGAGCCGGGGTCAATTCTTTTCACTGAACCCCCTTTTTTGGGGGGGTGGAGGAGGACAAAAACAGAAGGATATGCACAGAAAAAGCCTTACTTGCTGTGCTCCGTTTGAGAAAAAACAACGATGGTGGTTTCCAGTCAGGCTGGACCGTTTGGCTAGGGTTTTTTCCCCCCCGTTCATGTTTCTCTGTGTACCTACCGTGAATTCTCTTTTGTTTAATTAAATTAGGGTGTACATAACATAATCCAGAGCTGAATGTGTGGAAGAGCGTCTTGATTCTCCCTAGCCTAGCCTTTTCCTCCCAGCCAGTCCCCGACAGAGGTTTTGAACTACAACACCCATTATCCCCAGCCAGGGTCCAGCCTCTTCTTGAGCCATAACTCAGTGCGAGAATACCCCTTCTGTTTATTTGGGGTGGAGAGAACAGCTGGAGGTGGTATACCCGCTCGGGAGGAGTGGATTTGCACCCTTCCAGTTGTGGATTTTTTGCCCCCTCTAAATTTCGGCACCTTGCCTCAAATCCTTGGTTGCCTCCACCCTAGTTACGACTCTGAGAAGGGATCTTATCCGTTCTTAATATCTGGAGGACCCTTTTCCTTAGGCTGCGACTATTACACGGATTCTGGAGGTCCTATAATGTCACACAGTCCCTTCTCACCGATGATGTCTCAGGGCATCGGATCCCAAATTTTGCTGTCATTACAAGCCATCCCTCCAAGGTTTGCCTTTTTATTCTTTTAATATCTCACCTTTTTCTTAAATGAGCTCGAGAGCTTGTCCTCAAAGCAGCAACCCTGTAAAGCAGGCCGGACGGAAGGAAAAGGACCTTTCTGTAGGTCAGCCAATGGCTTTCATGGCTTCTTAGGTGGCAGAGCCCAATTCACCCACACTCCAGTCCAGACCAATAACCACTGAACTGCACTGCCTCTCAGGGATTCTGACGATACCGCAGTCAAGGGTGTGGATTTGTGCCTTTTCAGGGGTCTGATCCAGCATACATCTTCTTATGTCAGCATTTGTCAGTTTCAAGGTCCCGGAGAGGCATGCCCGGGCCCGTCTCTGGTCTCATCGATTGGGAAGGGACCCTGGAGGTCATTCATCTTAACCCCGGGTCGTTCGGCGGAGAATCTGCAAATGATGTTATGACAGCGAGACTGAACATACTTTGTCCTTTTAAAAAAATAAATGTGGAGTTTAACTTCCAGAAACGTCAACCTTTTATGGCACCTGAAATCCTTTGTCTTCAAGCCCTGAAGACGGGGGTGCAATCCACGACCGCTGACTTCAGACACACATTCTTTGTCCTTAAGCATCCCATAATTCTTTAGGGGCTTTTCCTGCAATGGGCCAACGTTTTAGCCACAGGATATCCCAGAGAATGGGTGCGCGATGTGCAGCCTTCCCAGTACTGTCGAACTGCAACTCCCATTCCCCATCCGCTCTGTGGTGCTAAAGGATGATGGGAGTTGTAATTCGGCAACAATAGGGAGGAGTGCAAGGCGCCCATCCTTGTTCTGTACCCGGGAGCTTGAATGGATTATATTTTGGGGGCTAAGTGTCCTGAATCCCAACAGAGAGCAACCCTGCTCTTTGGGATTCTTAATTTTTGTCTAAAAGAGGAAGCTTTTCCCGGCTGTGTGCCTACCTTTCCAGAACGGCGGTCACCTCGCTTCCCAACTGTCAAAGCTTCCCTTGGAATCTTCCATCTTCCTGCTCGTGATTGGCTCTCGCCAATTCAGTTGACCTTAAAAGAAAAATATGATGTCCGTTGACTGGCCTCTTATTCACCTCTTCGGGAAACCCTGGTTAGTTTGCCGTTTCGCTATCTTTAGTGTACATTTTTTTCATCAACGTAGTTTTCGAAGTGCTAGCCACGTTAATCTGTGCAAACATATTTATCCTCAGCGTAGTGGTAAAAAAGGACTGGTCCTCATGAGAGTCCCCATAGCCAGGGCTCCGAAATGCAAGTCCACTGCGCAGATCCATATCGACAAACCAGTTTTAGCCATTCTGATCTTTGCCAGGAGCAGGCATTTTATAAAGTCAACAGGTCTTAACTGCCCATTCGTGAACAGCTTTGGATTTGAGTGAAGATAGCTCACCACCAACCCTGTTACCAGATAGGGATCTGGGCTCAATGAATTTATGCTAAATTAATGGATGGGGCAGGACACGTTGGAGCATATTCACCTTTAAGGTACCACAAAACTCATTACAGGAGAAAAAGTCTTCAACTGAACTCTTATTCAGTTGAGAAGCATGTTGGACCTCTGGAAACTTAGCCCAAAATATATTACTGATTCAGAACTTAGAAAGTTACTGCTTGGTCGTAAAAAGTTATTCTTATAGATCCGAGGCCATCAGAAGAGCAATTTTATTTAGTGTTGCAGACATATTTGTAAAAGGTAACTCTTTGGCATCATTCAAAAGTAGCTAAAACAGTTACTAAAATTACAGGTAACTAGTTGTGCATTGTTGGGGGGGGGCTGATAAGCCAGGTATTTATAGTTACCATGGTACACTCATTTTAAAGAGCCAGTTCTTTATATTTCATAAAATAAGTTGTTCATTACTGGGAAGATATGCTAGTTATTTATAGTAGTCAGCTGCCATTTTAAGTGCACGCTAAAAAGTAAGTCAACTTTCTTAAAAGTAACTAAATTATTACTAAATTAAAAGTAGCTAGTTGTTCACTATGCAAGGAAATAAATTGGTTAACTATAGTATTTATTTATTTATTTACAAGATTTTTTTAGCCGCGCCATTACCAAGGTCTCTGAGGAGTGTACAACAATATTAAAACTTTAAAAACATTTAAAGTAGTTACCATAGAATGTCCATTTTAAAATATAAATTCTTCCACATGTCTCAAAAGTAACAGTTCATTAAAGTTAAAAGCAAATAGTTGTTCCCTGAGGAGCTAAACTAGTTTTTATAGCTAGTTATTTCCAAGCTCTGCTAATGATTTATTCTAGATAAAAGTCAGCAGAATATGGCTTGACATCACATTTTTAGCATATAATGATCACAATAAGGAGAGTAAATATTATTTTCAAAAATATTGTAAGGAGAAGTCCGCTAACCAAGTGACAAGATTTCGGTCCTTCAACCTCCACAGCTGAGCTGAATTTTGGGTGCCTTCTGAGGACGCATGGATACAGAGGGAAGAACCGCACCCAAGGCAGGGGTGAGTTTTTCCATGTGACATAAGGCATTTCCAAATAGAGCAGACCTACTGTATCAATCGAAAGACAACGGGCAGTTATTCTGTCTTTATTTCCTCAACAGATTGTTCATGGTAAGATAAATAAATACATTTTAAAAATTGCCATCTGGATTCATCATAAAAAGCCTGGATTTTTGAGCATGTGTAGGCTAAACTATAAGAGACACCAGCTTTGCAATTGGAAGGTGATAAGACATTATCCTTCCAGAAACACATTCCTTCAGAGTTAGCATGTCAATGCAATCAGTTTGCAAATGATGCCCGTTATTTACCTCCAGGAGATTAATCATCCCACAAAAGCAAGTTAATTGGCAGCTTGTGAATCTGTAAGAATCTTGTGTTTTCAAGTATATTCTTTTTCATTTAAGGAACATGCATTTCTAGTTGTGAAGCCGGCAGCTGGTACAGTCTGGTCCTAAATCAAGGGAAAGGCTCTGTTTGATTGAAGGTCACATTCTGTCAGGGGTTATCACAGCCCAGAAAAATTACTTTTTTGGCTTACCAGACTCCCTCAGCCCTTCTAGCCATGCCTTTTTCAATTTCTGTGTGTAATCTTTTAGGAACTGCATGCTGGTCAGCGCAGAGCTAAAGCTGGCAGTTGATTTGGAGAAATGTTGGAGAAGAATCATACTTTTTTTTTTTACTCCTTAAGTCAGCTCCGCCTCTAATTGCAAAGCTGCTATCTCACCTGTTTTGGTCCAACTTCTCATCCTGCCCATGGAAAATCACAATGTGTTCTGCTTTTCCTTATAGAAGCTGACAAAAACACTTTTCCTGACTACGTTGATTTCTGCCTTTGGATCATCTGTCCAGTATGGCTACAACTTCTCTGTGATCAACTACGTGTCTGAAGTACGATGATCATCTACATACATGGATAAAGAGGGAAGAGCTATATATCCTTATATATACACATACATATATACATTCCCCATGCCTTTACTCACAAGGAAAATTCTGTATTTCCTGTCTTTGTTACTTTTGTTTTGCTTTTGTGGAAGTTTTTTTTTTTAATGTACAAAATAATAAAGCTATTGAGAGGAGAAAGTATGAGGGCCTGTCCATTATTAATTAATTTGTTTATTTTTGGTAGAACTTAGGCTCAGATTTGCGGGGGGGGGGGAGGTCGGACGACTCCTCTCACCGTCTGTCGATCAGCGTGGCCAGCGGTAATTCTGTGCCTTTTTCTCGTCTAGGCCATGAAAAGCTTCTACAATGAGACCTATCGTTATCGAAACGGGATCAACATTGACCCAAGCCTGCTGATGTTCCAGTGGGGTCTGACAGTTTCCTTCTTCCCACTCGGAGGCCTCTTGGGGTCCCTTCTGGTTGGACCACTGGTGGACCGTTGTGGCAGGTACTACGGAATCGACCGGTGGGTAGATTGGCAGCCTTCCAGCACCTTTCCACCCTAGGACGAAACCCTGCTTCCCCAGCCTGAGTGGTGGCTCTGCGGTGCAGAGATGACCTTCTGACAGGGGTGATGTTCTTATCCTAAGATGGCATTACCTGCCTGCTCTTCCATTTTTCAAAGTGAAGCAAGGGCCTCGGGTGGCAAAGTTTGAGGAGCAACACCCAGCCTCTGTTGGAGATCAGAGCTGTATGTATCTCGGAGGCTGGCTTGTCTCCATCCCGCACACCTGTTTCCCAGTCTCTTCCATTTTCACGAGTATTCCTTCCCCTTGCAGGAAAGGTGCTTTACTGGCAAATAATGTTTTGGTCCTAGCCTCAGCCGTCCTCACGGGCTGTTCCACAGCCATCCATTCCCACGAGTTCATCATCTTTGCACGCTTGATCATTGGAGCATGCACAGGTAAATTAAAGGCTGGAGATGGTGGCTTACACTGGGACTGAAATCTGCCTGACTTTCCTGCTCCTAAGACAGCTGAGACACCAGCACTTTCCTGGATGGACACCAGTAGCGTCCCGTTCCCTGGGACTTTAGGGCCAAAACCCCGAGGAGAACCCATGTGAAGTCATTTGGGGTGTCCACTTAGTGATGTAAACAGGGACAAACTCTTCTGTAACAATTTCGAAATAATAGTATGTGTGCTAAAGATGGGATTTTTGGATTTCTCAGACTACAAACCCCATAATTCCCCATTCTGGGGGTTCTGCCTGATTTACAGACACCTACACGTGGCTCACCTGGGAGAAAAGGCCTAAACTAGAAGACTTTGAAGCTTCGCTAGGCCTAGCACTGCTAGAGCTTCCTGTTCCTGCCCCAGTGCTATCTGGGAGCTTTCTGTCTGAACAGGAAGTTAAGCAGAGCTAGGCCTAGCTAAGCCTCAAACCTTTCTCCCAGGTCAGCCACGTGGCTAAAGGAGGTTCAGTACCACGGACAGCTTCTATGAAGCTTTCTCTCTCTCTCTCTCTTTTTCAGAATAAAACCCCGTTAGGTTTAACACCTCAAATTAAAACCTAGATTGGATTCAGCACCCACACAAAATCAAAGTCACCAGTCTTGGTTGCAAAAAAAAGCTACTGCATGGAATAAAACGGAACCATTTCCTCTTTCTAGTACAGCTTAACCTGAAATTTGTCTCTCTGCCTAGAGATATAGCAGTTTGCTGAGAATTCAACCTGGTAGCCTGAACGACCAGACACAGGAAATGTTGCTTTGGTGGGCTACATCTCCCAGAATCCTATAGCCAGCATGGCATTGGCTATACTAACTATGGGTTACCGGGAGTTGGAGCCCAAAAGTAGCAACATTTCTCCTTTTTGACCACCACCAAGAAGGCCCTGCTCATCTTTGGTGTGAGGGCCACCACCAAGAAGGCCTTGTTCCTGTTTATTCACGCACCCTTCCAACATACTGTACACTGTTCTTTGCATTTACCGTTTGACCAGGTGTCGCCTTCAGCGTCGTCCCCATGTACATCACAGAATTGGCCCCCACAAACCTGAGGGCAGCCCTTGGCATGGTGGCTCACCTCTTCATCCTTTTTGGTGGCCTGCTGGCTGTTCTCTTCAGTCTTCCCCAAATCCTAGGGACCCCAAAAGGTAAAGTTGCCATGGGCTACCTTTGGTCTGGATCAGATCACTTGTATCATTGGGATTCAGGCCCAGGGCCGGCCCTAACGTTAGGCATGTGGATTGTAAAAAAGCAGCCCGCTTACAATTGCATTTTTACTGCCAGGGAAACAAAGAGAGGGGCTTCAGAGGTTCTTTGTTGCCCAAATAACTTCCTTGGCCTTGGGTCTCCTGTACCATGACTCTGCGGAAGGTGTGCTATTTGCCCCACCTCAGGCAGCCAAGGGCTCGGGGTGACCCCGTTCCTTCCTCTATCTCTTGCACAGGTTGGCCGATGCTACTGAGCCTTGTTGGATTGCCGGCATTATTTCAGATCATTGCCCTGCCCTTTTCTCCCGAAAGCCCAAGATATCTGCTGATTCAGCAGAAGGATGAAGAAAAGGCTCGGCAAGGTAAAACAATCCCTGGGTACAAAGAAAAAGAGGAAAGAAGCAGTACGGTGCAAGAGTTAGAGCACTAAAGGATCTAGATTCTGGTCCCCCAATGAGGCATGACATTTAATGGAAAGCTTTGAGCCACTCTGCTCTCCCTTCTTCTCTCCCTCTCTCTCTGGCCTACCTCACACCTCATAGGGTTGTCGTGATAACATGGGGAGGAAGAGATTCACATGTTTTGGCTTGAGCTTTCGGGAGTCAATGGGGAACATAAAGGTCCCTGATAAACTGAATCAGTGAATTGCACATACCTCTTAAAATGACAAGTAGGAAAAACATTGAAGAGGAAGAAAGCCTGCCTCCACATAAACACAACACATGTAGTGCAACGGTGCTCATCTTTTCATATTTTATGTTCCATTGGGCACTCTATCAAAGGAGTAGTGCCTTACCCTAATAAAAACAAAATAATCTCTTTTACCACGAACTTTTAGAACATTCTGTTACTAAGCCTATCAATTACTGTAAATGGGTAAACTGAGATAAATACGAAGAGTGTGTACATTACATGGCTACAGAAGTTTGATCCGGGTTTAACTGCCGTACCTCTGTCCTGTGGAATCCTGGGATATGTAGTTTGGTAAAGGGCTTAGACTCCTTTTACAGAGAGGTCTAGTGCCTTCCCTGGCATGAGAACAGAGAAAGTCCTAATTCTAAGTATGTTGCCAAACTACCGAATTAGACCAAAATCCGGAGTGGATGACCCTGAAGAATCAGAGAGTCACTTTGGGTCTGCCTTTCTGGGAGTGAAGAGGAGAAAACGACACAGACATCCTTAGATTTGTGGGAGGGAAGTTAGGGTAGGAACCTCTTCCCCTTCCATTCAGATCTTTCCTCCTGTTGAAACTCAGCCTTGAAAAAGCTCAGAGGCCAGGATGATGTGGAGGATGAAATGGAGGAACTTCGTCAAGAAGATGCCACTGAGAAGTCTGAGAAAGGCATGGATGTGTTCACGTTCCTACAGTCCGAAGACCTGCGGTGGAACCTCATCACTGTCGTTGTCCTGATGGGTGGCCAGCAGCTCTCCGGCATCAATGCAGTAAGTAAGGCTGTTTCCCCAGGGCTGGCTGTGTCATTAGGTGGAATGAGGCACCTCCCATCCTAAGGCAGGTAAGCCCTTCAAGGGCTCTGTTCTCATTGCAGGCGCAGCATTATATGGAGAGAATCTTCATGTCGATGCGCATCAGAGCAGCGATCGTGCCGTATATCACCATGACGATTTATGTTCTCCTTTTGTTCACACTCGTCCTAGCGGTAAAATTCTCTCCATCTCACAATAAAACATTTTCCCACCGGAAACTAAATTCCTTCAAAACTGCTGGGTCTGCTTAATTGCCATAAGACATTACCTTTGATGGGGAGGTGCCATTTCTGCCTTGGGAATCAAAATGGTCTTGGGTTAACGATGGATTGAGAACATGTGTCCCCTCTGTTTTAAGTGTGTGATGGCTGCCATCTTCTACATCTGGATGGGGAGAGGAAACATTCCTTTTTTGAAACTACAGCTCCCAGAATGCCTGAGCTAGCATTGTTTTCTGAGGGTTAAAGTCCCAGAATTCAACTTTTGTAGGAAGACAGCCTTTAGTTGCAACAAGGCTAACCTGTTTGGAAATCGGCAAAGAGGAAAAATTAGAAAGACAGGTTACCTATGCAGCCTTTTTAATAGTATTTATTCCTTGCCATGCTTAGAGATGTCCATCAAAAAGCACCCTAAGTCCAACACCCCATGGGACTGTTTTTGGAAACAAAACAAAAAAAATGTTTTTAAAGGTGAAAATTTTTCCTTTGTGCCCTCTAGTGGCCAAATTTGTTTCTTAAAAAAATTAAAACTTGAGTAGGGTGGTAGAGCCACTGATGCCAGGGCTCTCTCAAGGCAGAATAAAAAGGAATGTTGTCCACCTCGGCTGTAATCATTGTACCTCACTACCCTGCAACATCCTCTTCTTCCCCTAATACTCCCGTTTCGTGTTTTTTTATATTTTCTAGTTGTGCGTTGTGGAATCTTTTGGGCTGAAGAATCTCCTTCTGACCGGCTTTGGGATCTGTAGCATAACCTGCATCCTTCTCACCATGTCCCTTGAACTTCAGGTTAGCGCTTCCAGTCTTTGCATGGGAAAGTCTCCCAAGACTTGGCAGAGCACAGCTTTCCAGAGGTTGCTGGACTACAGATCCCATCACCCCTCCCTGTGCCATCCAAGCTTGTTGGGAGCTGGAGTCCAATGTCATTGGAAGAGCTGCCAATTTCCAAAGCTCGGAGGTTGAGGTCTCTGGCTGCGGAGCCAGAGTTTGGGAGTTCGATTCCCCCACTGGGCCTCCTGGGAGAAGAGCCAGCCTGGGGAGCCCTGGGCAAGCTGCACAGTCCCAGGGCACCCCCGGAAGATAGGAATGGTAAACCACTTCTGTGTATTTTCTACCTGAAAACCCCCCACCCCATGGAAGACAAGAACCAGCACCCTAATGGAAGGGCCGGCTCCAAGGGGATGAGAGAGTAGGAATTTAGGTCCCCATTTACAGACAATTCCTAAAAAAAAAAATCCACTTTGTTCTTGCATGTCACTCTCATGGCCTTGAGTCACCCCACTAGGGCTTCTGTTGCTCTCTGTTAGCCTGACATGAATTGTGACTGCTTTTCTCCGACAGAAGACCGTCTTATGGTTGTCTTACTTCAGTGCAACTTTCGTCTGTCTCTTCCTGGTTGGGCAGTGCATTGGGCCAGGTGAGTGCACCCAGGAGGTCAGGAGATCCAGGAGAGACAGAATAGATCATGACTGGAGAACCAGTAGGGGATGATGGGCCAGATCCCCCCCCCAAAAAAACCTACAGCCCCCTGCAGTGGGTTGCATTTAATTTAATGGGAAATGCGCCCATTTCTTGAGAGGTCTGATTTGGCCACAGTGACACATTGCCCTAGTTACATCTTGACTGGATTACTGTAACGCGCCCCACGTGGGGCTGCCTTTGGAGAGTGTTCGGAAACTCCAGAGGGCCCAAACTGCAGCAGCCAGATTGCTGACTGGGGCTGCTTACAGAGATCACATAACCCCCCCGGTTACAGCAGCTCCACTGACTGCTGATCTGTTTCTTGTTTAATCCTTTTTTTCAAATATTTATATACCTACTGTTTTTAGCTTCTACATACCGTCTTTTTAATGATGTAAGCCGCCTTGGGTTCTTTTTTAAGGAGAATGGTGGGATTAAAAATATTTTAAATAAACACATCATAAATCAATCTCCAAGCCCGTGGATTTATGCCAGCCAGATGATGAGTTTAACATTCCTGTCCCTCTGGTGGATCTGCTTTTGGAAAGGGATTCAAGACATTAACCTTAAAATGGTTATTTTTGCACAAAGAGGAGAACAGGCCAGTTGGGTGCATCGGAAGAGTAACGCTTCCAGTGTAACTGTTTAATTGTTTTAAAAATGTTATTTTTCAAAGATTAGCTGCATCTCATCTATTTAACATGAAAGGATCGGTTCCATTGCTAACGCATTAAAGTTGATGCATTGTTTTTGAGCCCTGCGGCACAGACGAGTTAGTCCAAATGACATTAAACACAGCGAGTTCTTTTGCTGTCTACCCAGATTCAGTGGCCAATGTGATTATATCGGAACTATTCCTTCAGTCTTCCCGATCCTCAGCTTTCGTGGTTACAGGATACGTACACTGGCTCTGCCGATTCCTGATTGCCGTGGTGTACCTGCATGTAGAGGTGAGCAATTTAGAATAGTCCAGGAAATTCCCACCTGCACAGCTAAAAAGCCTGAACTAAATTAAACCAACCAACCAACCCTGCCAGGTCTGTATACTTCCTCTCTGAAGCCGACGTTTAAAGCAGATCAGACCCTTGTGCTTTCACCCTGAGAGCCTCCCAAGCCAGAGGCCGCCAGCACCGCAGAATGAGGCCGCCAGTGTGGTAGAGGGGGTTGAATGTTGAGCTAGGGCTCAGGAAACCTGGGTTCGAATCCCTGCCCAGCCTTGGGAGCTGTCTGCAGGGTGGCAATAGTAAACGGCTCTCTGAAGATCCCACACACCTCGAAAACTCTATTAGGGCCACCACAGAGGGCTTGATGGTGCATAATAACAAAAACAGAGAATCGCATTTCCTAGTGACATTATTCTCTCTCTCTCTTTTCTTTTTCTTTTTAAATGCAATTTTTGGTGGATTTATCCATTTACTTCTTTTTGCTCTCTCCTCCCCCACAAGTCTGGGATCTGTGAGGATGTGAAGAAGAAGAAAAAAGCATGAGGGAGCTATATATGATCCATGGCCTTTAATGTTCACACGCCTATCCTGTTGCCATGATCCTTGACTGCTAATTGTCAGCCTGCAGGGTCTTGATGAAGAAGAGGGTCCCATGATATTTTGTAGGGTGGGAGCCCAGGTTTCCTAGCCATGCCCTGGGGGAGAGGTGGAAAATGCCCCATAGGGTGTGATAAACAAATACATATTTGCATGATGGTATTCATCTCTCTCTCTCTCTCCCTCTCTCTCTCTCTAATTCCTGCTGTTAGACCTATCTTGAGCCCTACAGCTTTCTGTTCTTCTGGCCCCTCTGCGTCGCCAGCTTTATCTGTCTCTCCAAGATTATTCCAGACACAAGAAACAAGACTTTTCTGGAGACCCAGCGCCTGGTGGCCCTTCAGACGGCTAGGAGGATCTTGATCAAGGAGCTCATGGTGGCCTCAGACAGTTAAAAAGGGCAGCGGAAGACCTTCATAGAGCTGAAGGCCATCAAGAAAGCCTTGGTGATCATCCTTTAGGTTGCCTCGGTCCTGCTGAGCAGAGCATGCGCGAGTTCCTTTTAAAAAACGACGGCAGTTTCCAGAATGACACAGCTCGTATTCTAGGTGTTGTAGTCTGAAAAAAAAAAGTAACTTCTCTGACTTCTTTTTGATGCATTAGGGATAGTTCTTCCCTGGCCTTCTCTCCTCTCCCACCCTTTTCATTCAAGCACCTTTCAGCTCCCGAATCAATGTCTTTCTGGAGAGAAATGGGACGGAATAAATTGTAAGAAAAATAAAATGTGGAACTTGCTTTGAGGGGGAAGGTGGTGCGGATGGAGAAATGGGGGCATGAGAAATGTATTTCAATACGAATGGGATTCATGTTATGTAACATAGAAGTGTTTTAAATTACTTTTGTTTTTATTGTTTCAATAAAATTATTGTTGTGGTTACTATTTTAAAAAGCACTTTTCAGCTCCTTCTGCTTTTTATTGATGCAATCGTAAAGAACATATGGAATTAAAGGAGAATATAGGAAAGGTCCTCTTTGAGATTTTAAACAAACAATCGCTGATTTCGGCTCCACCTTTAGAGACATCAGACTGAGCAGAGAAGTGTCCACAGAGTTGCATGTTCACCCCCAAACCCCTCCCCAGTTTCAAGGTGAGAAAGCAAACCGGGTGAGGTTTTCTGACCGCTGTGTTATTCTGGGTCAACAGTGAAGCTCCATTTCTACCCAACATTTTTTCATGAAATGTGAGAGTTGAAAAGAGGCTTATTGGGGTTAATTTACAGCTGTCACTGTTTTAAACCTGAACGGTAAACTGTACGTTGCATTAAACCACACAGAGAGGATTAACTTTAGGATTAAGTCCAGAAGATGCTCTCCGAGGTGCTGAAACCATGTCCTATACTAGTGGTTCTCAACCCTTGGTCCCCAGATATTCTTGGACGAAAACTCCCAGAAGCCTTCACCACGAGCTGGGCTGGCCAGGATTTCTGGGAGTTGTCCTCTAAGAACATCTGGGGACCCAAGGTTGGGAAGCACTGTACCTATACCATATGATCCCATTTTAAAATATCTATTTCCCACCCCTCTCTTAGAAGATTTCCCTGTGCCCCACGGGTGAAATACCATGGCCCTCGTTAAGCCACCGTTTGAGAGGCAAATAATAGCGAGAGCATGAGAACCAAGATGTTTTATTTTAAAAATCTGTACATCTGATGGCGCCGGTTGATTCTGATGCTCTTGGAAAGAGCGGGAGAGCAGAGGTTTATTGGACATTAAAAGAATAGTAGATGTTTTTAAACAGTGGTGAGATGGCCATCGGACAGGGAAGTTGGAGATGGGGGTTCCTGCAATACCAGGGTGCTGGTCAAGGTGATCCTTGGGGTGCTCCATCCAACTCTACAACACTTATCATACATCACTGTTTTTATTGACTGCTAGTTCGGCCCCTTGACTTCTCTGCTGAGCCTCTGTTAGACTGGCAACGGAACCCCATTAAATGATCGGGGAGCTCTGCTCCTAGATCCTTCTCTTTCCTTCGAGAAATTGTGCATCACATTGTCTCCCAACTGTCGAGTTCTCTTTCAGAATCTTCCTATCTCTCTATCCCCTGATTGGCTCTTACAATCCCGCTAACCTTTATTTCAAGACTTGGTGGAATTTCCCCCTTTCTCACCAGCTCAAAAAAGCAGGGGTAAGTTTGTGGGCTTTTTTGCTTTATTCTTACACTTCTCCGCAGGGTGTTTGGTGCATGCCAGGCCGGAATGGAGTGGGGCAGCGGCCAGAGGCTGCAGGTTCGAGGTGTCATGAAACTGTTAAATTCATTTCATTAGAGAAATGTTTGTGGGATTTCATAGAATCGTAGAAAAGTGAAGTTGGAAGGGGCCTACAAGGTCATCAAGTCCAACCCCCTGCTCAGTGCAGGAATACAATGCAGAATTTCCAGACTCTTTGCCAAAATAGCTTACTTGGCTTTGGGTATATGGTTGCATTTCAGCTTTGGGGAGTGACACCGGCTACTCTGCCTCAGGTAGCAAAATGTCTGGAGACAGACTTGGCTGAATGTAGGCAGATGCTAGCTAGTTAGCAGGCTCTGGGCCTGTTCAAATAATCAGTCAATCGATTAAATAATCAATTACCCTGAGATAACACAGCCTTGCATTCTGACCAGATTCTGAAATTCTTTAAACGGGTAAATTGAAAATTTAAAGGTTTTTCTAGTCCTGAACACACAGAGGAACATATTATATAAATAATAACAGGGTCTAGCGATCATTTTTCTTACCTCACATGTGAGTTGCATGGAGATGTTTAGTGGGCTTCCTGTTAGTGTTGGTATCTCCATGGCAGCTGAGAAGATCTGAACTCACTGAAGCCAACTTTCAGGGCTTCTGTAACTAAGTTTAAGGCTCTTTCTCCTGCACTATCTCTGATTGGATTTCCTGAAGCAATAAACATGAGCTTTCTTTCTCTGTCTTTTACCCAGTTGTGCCTTTCCAGAGGACTTATTTTTGTTTAACAGCAGCAAGCTCAGTCCTGGCCTCATACACTCTGCTTGCTTGAACACTGAATATTCTCCAAATGCTTTCCTACAGTTGAGCCTGATTGCATGATCCCCATGCAAACACCATGGACCACGATGCAGAGGACCTGGGGGAAGCAAAGCGGGAGAACCACCAATCGAGCATTAGTCCCACGAAACGCACTGGGGAAGAGCTGGAAGGGGCCAAGAGAGAGCTCCCGAAACCAGTGATGAGTCCCACGGGAAGCACTACAAAAGAGTCCGAGGCCACAGAGAGCAAACCCCCAAAATCGACAACTGGTACACACAGGAGCAGTACAAAAGAATTGGAGTTAGCAAGGATGGAACCCCGGACGTCAATCACAAGCGCCGTGGGAAGAAGCCCCAAAGAACTCGGGGTAGCCCAGCGAGAACCCCGCTCGTCCCTCCCGAGTCCCGCGGGGAGCCGCACGCAAGTGCTCAGTGTACAAGCCACTTTGGAACCCCGCAAATCCAGTGTCAGTGCCAAGCGGAGCAGGACAAAGTCGGTGGAAACGAAAAAGAGAACCCCTCACAAATGGGTACGTTTGATAAGCTTGTTCATCTGCTCCAGGCCGAAGAAAAACTGGCAATCTAAAAAGCTTTTGCGGATAAGGTGTTTGCTTTCCTAAATGCACCACGTCCTCCAGAGGTGCTGTCTGTATTTTTTTTCCTACCATCCACACGACGTTCCCCTTGTTCTGTTTCATCGAGTGCTTTTCTGCCTTGACGTCCTATACAACTTTTTTCTCCTTCTGGACGCAGGGTTTATCTGCAGAGATGGCTAGAGCGACCATGCCCCTTCTTTTACAGAAGCCTGTAAATCCATTCATTGATTAGAAGTGGTTATTGATTAATGCTTTGCCCTGCACACCTGAGCGTCTGCTGTTCCTCCCCATAGGCACAGCTGACCAAGCCTCTTGTCATGGTTGCAGTGATCACTTCCTTTGGTTCGTCTCTCCAATACGGTTATAATATCTGGGTGGTGACCCATCCTGCCACGGTAAGATCACACTGCAGTGTTGACTGACCTTCTCAAAAGTCGTTTCCACATCTTAAAATTTCCTAGGTCAGCGGTTCCCAACCTGGGGTAACCCAGCTGTTTGTGGACTGCATTTCCCAGAAGCCTTCACCACCAGCTGTGCTAGCCAGGACTTCTGGGAGTTGCAGTCCAAGAACACCCGAGTTATCCCAGGTTGAGAATCACTGCCCTAGATCTTAAGGGTTGCCTGGAATTTCATGGTAGGGAGATGTGAATCCTTTCCAGGTTTTAATCCAAACCTTACATGAGCTATCTAGGGTGCTGGGCCTATTCTGAGGATCGGGCCTAGATCAGTCCTGTAAAGTTCAGATGAAAATCCGGGGCCGATGACAAAAGCTAGTCGCTGAGGAGGGAAAGAGAGAACGTGGTGGCAGAAGGAAACACCAGAGAAGCTAAATCTGTGACGGTTTGAAGGCCTGGTTTATATCTTGAAAATACAACATACGAATCAGACAGCCATATGCACCATTCAGGATTGGTCCCCTCTCTGGCCTGGATTGCAACTGCAGCTCGCTTGTCAATTTGCATTTGGGTGCGAACGGGGCTGCCCCAGGATATTCTGCTGCCTGAGGCACAGCAGGAAATGTTGTCAAGGAGCGTCGCCCCCAAAGCCAGCCACGCACGAGGTGAGGAACCCCACGCTCGCCTCCTTCCGGCTGTGAAAACACAACCACGATGCAAACAGCCGACGATCTGCTGCCGTTCCAGAATGCCCAAACTCTGCCATCCTGCTTAACAGAAGGGTGGGCCCAGGGATTTGCCCAACTTGTTTCTCTGCCCTGCCCTCTGGGCTGACCGTGTGCTTCTTTCTCAGCTCATACAAGAGTTCTACAACATCACTTATCACGAGAAGAAGAAAATTAGCGTCAACAAAGGCTTCCTCAGCTTCCTGTACAGCTTAACCACGGCGCTCTTCTCTCTCGGAGGGCTGATCGGCTCCCTCTTGGCCAGCCTGCTGGTGGACAGATTTGGCAGGTATGTCGATATAACCATGGCCGGGAGAGGGGGAGAAAAATTGGCCCCGACTGACCCACCTCTGGCAAGCAGAGCCTGGGGAGAAAATTTGTGCTTCCTCAAAGTGCTTCGTGTGGGTCCCATGCTGGCTGGGGATTCTGGGAATGGTAGTGCACATAAATCTTATTTCTGAGGAATTCCACAGCCTTTCCGCCTCCTCTTCATGAGCTATCCATTGTACGTTTTTCTTCCGCACCCTTGAACTCACATAAGCACTTCCTTCTTTTCAGGAGAGGGGCCCTGATCCTGAATAACGTCTTGTCCATGATCTCTGCTCTCCTGATGGGGTTTTCTTCCATCGTGTTTGCTTCAGAATACACCATCTTTACGCGCTTGCTCACCGGAATATGTTCAGGTGAAAAATGTATTCTTCTAGTGAATTTTATATCAGAAATGCACCATGCCTGAAATTGGCCTTGAGCCTGTGCCCGTGGAAGCCTGGTTTCATAATCTCAGGTGCCTGTGGCTACCCTCCAGCAAAGGGGAAAAGCCTCTGCACACCCTCAGAGGCACTCTTTCCTGGCTCACATGTTGCAGCACTGAGCAGGAAAAAGAAAAATACAGAACCAGTGTGACCATCCAAAAGAGCAAACCAGTTTTGGAAGCTAAGCAGGGTCGGCCCCGGTTAGTTATTGGATGGGAGACCCAATCAATGGGAATATTGGGGATCTCCAGATTGGATTAGGCCAGCTACTGCTGCTAGTCAGAGCTTGTTAATAACTGGGTGAGATGGCCAATTGGTCTGACTCATTACAAAAAAGCAGCTTCCCAGGATGATGATGATGTATAAACTGTGGATCTCTAATCATCAGAGTCTCCATCATTGCTTGAAAACATTTACACTTGCTTTGCATGCTTTATATGCATATTACTAACTATCCCTCTCTCCCTCTCGCTTTTTAAAATCACCTGACCAGGTGTATTCTCCTGTGTCGTCCCCATGTATCTCGGCGAAGTAGCTCCCAAAACGCTCAGGGGCACGGTCATATCGGTGTCCATGGTCTTCGTTGCTGTTGGAATGCTCTTCTCCCAGATCCTCGGCCTTCGCGAAATCCTGGGGAACAAAAAAGGTAAAAATGGGGGAAGACGGGCTTCCTCTGGCCAGCAGCCTGACTGGTGGCATCACCCCAGTTCATGCCTCTGTCCTCTTGCACAGAGTGGCCCATTTTGCTGAGCCTCACGGGGGTCCTGGCCTTGTTTCAACTCCTCGTGCTGCCTTGCTTCCCGGAGAGCCCCAGGTATCTGCTGATACAGAAGAGGGATGAAGTGAAGGCAAGGCAAGGTAAACACATTCAAAATTCAAAATTCTCCAAATTCAAAATTCTCAAAATTCTCAAAATTCAAAATTCAAATTCTCAAAATTCAAAATTTTCAAAATTTAAAATTTCCAAATCTAAATCTGTTATCTGTATGCTGGCTTTCTGTGGGTGCCAGATTTAAAGTGCCATTTGGAGGGTCCCAAATCAGGGAAGGTAAAAACAGATGATGACTAACTGCTGCCTCAAATGGATGTTTTATGTAGCCATAACTGGTGGTGCTGGGGTCAGTTTGGAAGTGTGTGCGCTCATCGTGACAATCTCAGTAATTAATCCCTTAAGAGTTCAAAAAAAGGTTGGCTGTATCAACAAAGAAGGAGTGGGTCTTTCATAAGGTTAATGGCTCTTGGTTATTTTTGAGGAGAGGAATTAAGCAGGCGCCCCTAAGAAGCACAGCGGACAGCCCCATTATGCCATTAAAATGTCCCGGGTGTCATAGTTCTTGTGTTAGATGCTTTCTCTTGCTTCTAAAACTAGAACAGGGACAGGAAACTTGGAGACCGGGTTATGTTGCTGAATTGCTTCTCCCATCATTCCTTAACAATGGGCCTGATAGCAAAGGACGATGGGACCTCCTGTCCAGCCCCTTCTGGAAGTCCCCATGTTGCCCACGTCTGCCTGAAACGCTGGACTTTGTGCCTGGTCCACCTTGGAGGGCTTTGAGTAGAGAGGGAAGGATGGTTTTCAAAATCTCCAGATCTGGCATAAGCACCAATTCTTCGTTCCCGACCGTCTCCTCCCGCTCAGCCTTGCAAAGGTTAAGATGCCAGGAGAGCGTGGACGAGGAGCTGGAGGAGATGTATCAGGAGGACGCCTTGGAGAAAGCCGAGAAAGCGATGGGTGGCCTCAAGATCCTTTACTATCGTGGCCTCCGGTGGCAAGTCATCTCCGTCATTGTCCTGATGGGAGGTCAGCAGTTGTCCGGCATCAATGCGGTAAGGACAGCCCGTATCCTCATGGTTGAAGGCAATGCGGTTCCCCACCTTGGGTCTCCACGGGTTCTTGGACTACGACTCCCAGAAGCCTTTTCACCACCAGCTGTGTGCTGGCCAGGATTTCTGGGAGAACATCTGGGTTACCCAAGGTGGGGAATCCCTGGGTCTCAGAGAGGGAGACTGATTCTCTCTGGAGCTTGTTTTCCAGCGGGGTCAGACCCAGTGTGGCCTAAAAGCAGCCTGGCACTTCTTAAGTCCAGTTTCGATGGTGGGGGCAGCCTGTGGGCCTTTGAACTGGGACAGTAACTAGTTACTTTTCAAAACTCCTCAGGCAGTGATTTATTCAACTGTCTAAGATTAAAGGCAGCTGATATGCAGGTTCATTATAGGTACAGAGGTCTGTACTTACCCCCCAAAGCTCCAAATCATTCATAGTTACTTGGAATTACTTGGAATTACTAGTAATTATGTTGGTTGTCGGGGTCTCCTTTCAGGCGAATTATTATGCGGAGAGAGTCTATGCAACGATGTTGCTCAGTGAATACGACGCCCGGTATATCATCATAATGTCCACTTTTTCTCTCATCATCATGCTGTTGATCGTGGTGAGTGTTTCCCCATTATCTTACCTTCCTCTTTCACGTTGTCGTCTGTTCCAAAGGCCCCCCGTTCAAAACACACACCTTCTCCTTGGGTTGCTGCCAATGCACTGGGTTGTCGATGGCCGTTTTTTTTTCTTTGAGCCTCTGCTTTTACGCGTGCGAGCTGAATATTCAAGCCAACATCCTACCGAGGAAAAGCAGAGGAGGGATCCTTTCTGGTCCTTAATGGAGTCAATCCATCTCATACCGGGTCTTCCTCTTTTCCTGTAGCCTTCCACTTTTCCCCAGCATCGTTGTCTTTTCCAGTGAAGCTTATCTTTTTTGTGATATGAAAGGCAACAGAGATCCAAAACACAGCTGTTAAATGACAGACTGCTCCCCTCGGGGGGGGGGGGGTGTGGACACGATCCTGTTGCTGATATTCAAGGAATAATTCCATCAAGTAAGAATCAAATAAAATTCAAAATCACAGACCCATTTGGCTTCTGGACACAGAAGAGAGGAACGCCACGTTGTTCCCCGAGTTCCCCTCATGCAGCAAAATGTCTAGCCAAGTAGTAGATAAGTACAACTAATCAAATTTGTTCTTTTTCTCTCAATCTCTCCTCCTCTTTGTTTATCCCTTCTAGGTTTATTTAATTGACACTGTGGGGCGAAGGGTCTTGATTCTGATCGGCTTTGGGATCTGCAGCATCCTGTGTGTTCTGTTAACCATGACCCTTGAGCTTCAGGTTTGTCCTGTAATCTGCCAAGCCACTGAGGTAACTCATGGCCGGCCCGAACATGAGGCGGGATGAGGCAGCTGCCTCAGGAAACAGGTTTTGGGGTGCCGAGAAAAAGCAGCAAATGGTTATTTACTTGACTGTTATTATATTTTTACCGCTGTTACTCCTCTGGACTACAGATCCCCATTATCCCCAGGCAGTGTGGCCCCTGGGAATTGTAGTCTAGCACAACTACACTGAAATATGTGGTTTAAGTGGCTTTGGTTTTTAATACCTCCACTCTGTGACATACCCAGCTTGAAAAAAAATAAAACGAGGTGACTACTTCAGGTCATTTAATTGACCATGCTTATCTACTGCTTTTTCTCCAGTGAGTTCAAGGTTGCCTGCCTCTTTCCTACACTGTTCTTCATAACAACCCGATGAGGTAGTTCATGCAGAGAAAGATCTACTGATCCAACATCCCCCGGTGTCTTTCGTGACCCAGGCAGGCCCTGAATGCCCCTCTCCCAAGGCCGAACCTCAGGCACTAACCACTACAGATTATTTTCCCCTGCTTTGCCGGCGGGTTGGGCTAGATGACCTCAAGGCACTTTTTCTAAGTCTACAATTCTAGGCCACGTCCTGGTGCGTCCGTGAAGCGGCTTTGGGGAGGGAATAGACAAGAGGGGGAGTTTTTTAGAGCCCTTCTCTGTGGAGGATTCAAACGGAAGAGGAGGAAGAGGACCGGACTCTGATGACCGCTTTCCTCCCATAGAACACCATGTCCTGGATGTCTTACGTCAGTTCCGGCCTCATCTTTGCCTTCCTCATTGGTCACATTATTGGGCCAGGTAAGCCTTCCAGGGGCAGACTTCAGAAGAAATGCAAATTATGAGCAGGAATAATAATAATAATCCGGTACATTTTCCGCCCCGTGAGGGCTGTGTTCTCTCAGCAGTGACCTGTCCGTGTGTGTACAGGTGTGTCATATTCTGGTAGTGTGTACTGGAGAGGGGTTGCCTGCTCCAACTGAAAGGGTCAATAAAACTTCGATTTCTCTCTCTCGTTCCCACCCAGGCCCCGTGCCCAACGTCCTAATAACAGAATTATTCCTCCAGTCCTCGCGGTCCACAGGCTTTGCAATCGGAGGCTTTGTCCACTGGCTCTTAAATTTTCTCACGGGGATGATTTTCCTTCACATTGAGGTGAGTTTATTTCAGCAGGTCATCTCTACAGAGGGTAAAATGGGCCCAGATGGGGGCCCCTCGCACCCCATATAAAGATGTTGTGTTCTTACAGCAGACAGTTCTGGTAAGTTCATCTTTAGAAATATGCATTTCTAGGGTTTTCCTTCTAATATTTTTGATATGTTCATACCGTGGATAACTGAGTCAGAGGATCCTGATCCTGCATTGGGGGTGTGTGTGTGTGTTTCCTACTGTAAATCACTTTCCTATGTCCGTCATATACAGAATGAGATTTACATGCCCCAGAAAGGGGGGGGGGCTCAAAAGCCACTGCATTTGGGCAAATTGCTGTAAGAACACAGATACCTAAGGGGGAAAAAAACCCACCTGTTTGTGGTTTGTTCTCCTTTAGATTCTACCTTGCACAAAGAGTCTTTCTTCATATTTTTCTCTCCTGCCCTTAAGAGAGCGAGAGAACCCGCCACAAACTCAAAATGCCACAAATAACGTTTTGGGGGCCAAAACGTGGCCAAGATCTCCCAGTTGGCTGAAAGTAATCCGTAGCACAAATTCCAAGGATTACAAGCTTGTGTTTCAGTCCCTAAGACACACAGATGTGATAAATCTGTTTTCTCCTGCCTTCTTCACAACAACTCTGTGAGGTATTACATGCAGAGAACGAGCCACTGGGTCCAAATGACTCTCCCCGTTCTCTCTCTTTCCCCCTCTTTTTGGTTTCCATCACTGTAGAGACGACTGGGCTCTTACAGCTTCCTCATCTTCTGGCCGTTCTCCTTTGGCACCTTCCTTTTCCTCTTCAAGTTAATTCCAGAAACCAGAGGCAAGAGTTTTCTGGATATTAAAAGGCTGATGTCCGTCCACGTAGCTAGAAGGATTCAGGTCCAGGATTCAAGAAGGGGCTCCACCCAAACAAACACAAGAAGGCAGTCCCTGCTGCCGAATTCAAGAAGGGGTTCCCTGCCACCGGATTCGAGAAGGGGTTCCCTGCCACCAGGTTCAAGAAGGGGTTCCGTGCAACAGAACGTTAAAAGAAAAAAACGAAAAGCAACCACGAAACTAACGTAACTCTTTCCTTGAGCTGCCTTGCCTCTGCCGAAATGTGGATGTGTTGCTGTGTTTTGTTTTGTTTTTTCTGGTTCTCTCTCCTCTTTTCTTTGCATTCTGTTAAGATTATTCTATTATTCTCAAACACATTTTTTTTTAAAAATAAAAAATCTAAATGATCCCAAGGTGTGGCAGCTCTGTGTCCCACGACAACTACGGTAAAGGCAGGCTGAAAAGATCACAGCAGATCTAGGATGGAATGGCTTTTGTGAAACGGAGACGGTTAAGGCCACCCTTCTGTCTTGTAGGGATACGTGGTATTTAGGGTAGCAAAGGGGTGGGCAGGCTGGCGTTCAGGTTGTGTCTATAAATCAAGAATGACTATTCTGGAAACATGTGTAGGTTCACAGCTCTCCTGTTTATAATTACACCAGTCAGTAATTTTTTTCCTTCTAGCTTCTTGGTAACCATCCCATATCTCCCCCTGCACAGGTCCAAGCATGGAGTAAGAGCGATAAAACCAGCCTCTCAAATCTAATCAAAGTCCATTTCATGTTCCTAACGTCAGCTAGTTTCCAAGCACCATCTCCAGGGCACAACAGCAGCAATTCCTCCCCTACTGTTTATTCTCAGCACCTAGAATTTAAAGATATACTGCTTCTGTTTCTGGAGGTTTCATTTTGCTGGTAGATACTGCTCAAAGCACTTCCCCCCCCCACACACACCTAAATTCTGTTGAAAAGGCATCTGAGCCGGTGGTTGTGATCATGTGTGTCATCTTATAATTAGGCTCAGATTTCAGAATTAAAATCCTGTCACAGTTAGTCTCATAGGAAACATGGCCTGAAATCAAAATAAATGTGCTTTTTATATAAACGAGCATCTATGCTTCTAGTCTACAGCTGGAAAGGCTTTTAGAGTGGCATCACTTTCAATTAAAAAAGAAGAAGAAATAAGGAAAATACACCCACATTGCCAAAGTGTCTGCCCATAATATGAAATGAAGGAGAAATAATTTCAACTCCAGGTAAGGGAATTCCTATCACATTGTTACCCAAGATGAGAAATGTGACTTTTCCCATCTCTGCTCTCCATTGCGTAACCTCTGGACCGAAATAGAGAATGTTTGGCCCTGGATACAGAAAAATAGTGGGATTGCAACCTTAAATAATATAGCCAGTGGTGAGGGCTACATATTTCCCGTCTCCGGACAAGGATAGCTTTTCCAAAGTGTGCTTCAAAAATCAGAAATAGCTGTTGCTCTGAGGCACCTTTAGAGGGAGCCAGAGGCCCAGAGAACAAGGCCTCCGACTGGCAAGTCTGATGCTCCAAAGAAGAGCTCCATCTCTATGGAATTAACCCCTTGTGAGCACAACCACGGTGACAATACCGTGTTTTCCCGAAAATAAGACAGGGTCTTATATTAATTTTTGCTCCAAAAAACGCATTAGGGCTTATTTTCAGGGGATGTTTTATTTTACAGCCATGTCATCTTTTTCTGGTTGCTGCACAATGCTACACAAGGGTGGAGGGCGGGGTTTCACTTAACTGGGGCTTATTTTTGGGGTAGGGCTTATATTATGAGCATCCTGAAAAATCATACTAGGGCTTAATTTCAGGTTAGGTCTTATTTTTGGGGAAATAGGGTAATAAAGAGTTTGAGTGCCTTGAATTATCTGCTTTGCCACAACACAAGTCTGGTGTGCGAATCCTGAAAAACATGGAAAAGAAAGGGGCTTGGTTATCCTGCCGTGGGAGAAAAAAAATCTTCACTGTTACAGGGTCCTACTTGACACTGACTTTGTATCACACCACGATAATGGAGATAACACGTATATTGTACCTACCAGCATTTACACATGATGATTCTTAGGACAACCCAGATTTCTTGGAGTACAACATCCATGAGCCCTCACCTGCATAGCCGAGGCTTCTTGGAGTTGTGGTCTTACACCCAAGGCCATACATAGGTTTGAAAACCAGGGAGTTCTGCACCAAGCACCCACTACATGATTGTTCTGCACCAAGCACCCACTACATGATTAGCGACTGAGTGAGCAGAGGAGGAGGGGGGGGACTTTCTCCTTAAATCAACGTTTATCACACACGAGAATGCTTACAACTACCCTGCAACAAAGGGCTTGCCTTTCGATCCTCCACGTTTCATACAGAGGTTGAAAACTGAGACTGTAGGTCTAACATCAGGCGCAAACAACCTGTCTTCTGCAGAGGGTGTTGGACTACAGATCCCATCAGCCCCCACTACCACAGCCAGCAGGAAAGAATGTTGGGAACCTCAGTCCAACAACATCTGGGTTTCCAGGGAGCGAGACTTTGCCCTTGGCTGACAGCCACCTCCTGAGTTAATGGCTGAAATCAGAGCTGGGTTGGGGTTTAATGGTTCACATCTAGGTTCCTCCACAGTCACCTTCCGCAAGGTGCCTGGAAGCTGTTCTCTCTAGATATGGCTGCCCAATACACTTCTGTCGGCTGGTATTTGCCGATAGGAAGTCTCCCAGCTAGCACCCAGGAAGTTTTCTGTTCTTTTTGGACAGGAAGCTCAGCTGAGCTAGGCCTATGCTAGGCCGCGAAGACTTCGAGCTAGACCTTTCTCCAGGCGAGCAAAATTTAGGTGTGGGTTGGCCAGGTGGAACTTACGGAATAGAAAATTCTGAGATTCGTAGTCTCAAAAATCTAAATCGCATATCTCTATTTGCTGCCTACACCAAGGGGGGGGAAATATTATTTTGGAGGCAGAAAGAATCATAAAAGAAGCAACTCAGCATGGAACCAACATGACAATTGGACACCATTGTCTTCTCTAGCAGTGAAGCTCTGGTGTTAGGTATAATATGCACAGCTCCCTCGTGTTATACATAAAAGAAAACCAAGAGGGCATCCATTTCTGCTTTCTTTTTGCAACTGATAGATCAACCGGCAGGCTGCCTTCAGCCAGATTTGGCTCAAAGGTTCCTAGCAGCCAACACACTAAAATACAGATGATACAACCTTGGGGGGGGGGGCAGTATCCTCCAAAATCACAGAACAGTGCTGCAGGTATAAGGAATGGATTAAGGTCCTGCACACACAGTTTGGGGTGCCTCTATGTGCTCTGTCAAAGCTGGATGTTTTTGTCTGCTTCCCATGTGTTTTATCATCATCATCATCTTGGAACTGCAGAGTTGGAAGAAACCCTATGGATCATCAAGTCTAGCCCCTGTCAAGGAGGCCTAGAGAGGAATCGAACTCCCAGCCTCTGGCTCTGCAGCCAGAGACCTCAACCCGTGAGCTCTCCGGCAGTCCCAGTACCCACCCATCCATCTATTCTTTTTTCCCCCCATCCTCTGTCCTGCTGGTCCCAAGCAAAGAGAACAAGACCAGCAGGATCGAAACATGAGGCTTTGGCAGCTCAATCCTTCCTCCTATGTCTTAAGATCAGCCCTACCCACCAAGCAGGGTCCGTTAAGGTCATGGTTTTTCTTGTCTATCCACAAACGTATTGTGTAACACCAGAGTCTCAAAAAAAAAAAAAAAAAGATGTTACAGGAACCATCTTAATTCGGTTGCCAAAGGGTATCAGCCACCTCCTGCCAAAAAAATAAAAAAAAATTGGCAAAATTCTTTCCATCATCCCCTTGAGGGAGCAGGCAGCTACTCCAAGGTCCAAGGATTAAGCAATCCCAGCGTCTCGGACAAAGCCAAAGTGCAGGAGGCAAAAGACCGGGTGCCATCCCTCTTTTTAGCATTTCTCTGCTCTCTCTCCCAGCTGCTAAACCTCACGCACAGTCCCTTTTAATTGCCCATCCTTCCCGTGTGGCAATGGAGAAAGGATCCAAGCAGACACTGACCTCCACAGCCAAGAAAGGGGTAAGTTACGGAAGAGGAGTATATTTCCCCCCTGCTGTTGGGCGTGTAGAGAAAAAAAAAACTGTTATGAATTTGCAAAGTTGAAATGCCCAGGGAATGGTGCTAACAAGGTGGAATCTTAAACCATCATTCCTAGCTTGACTTTGCAACCCTGCTTTTGAAACAGGCATAAACGTCTAACTGTGATTTGGGGGACATGTGAATTTTTACTGCACCCTCTGCAGATAAAACCCGCCCAGCCTGACGACGGCCAATAGGGACTGAAAACTAGCCTTCTGCCTAATGTTAGGGCCGGCCTCACTTGGCTCGGTTCAACATCCTATCCAAACGCAACTGCCTGGGTAAGAGACCCACTGCAGAGTGTATTGTACAACATGGATTGCACATGGTTGGCACATGCGTAGCTGCAATCCAGTACAATGCGGGCCACGCAGAAGTCAAGTGATTGGCAGGAAATAGCACCTCTTGAGTCTCATCGCCAAGATATTGGATTAATTGAGGACTGCGATAAACTGTCCTGGTTTTCTAGAGAACTTGCCTGCGTTTACATGAACTCTGATTTATAATGAGCGCCTGATTCTTTTATGGCATCGCTGTGCGAAGGGCTGCCTGACCCAGTGTGGGAGGGAATCAGTCCCGATTAAGACCTAGTAGGGACTGTGGCTAGAGTTGTGTAACTCTATTATTAAGTCACCGGTTCAGGAATACAAAAGGAGATTAATATTCGGCAGTTTCTTTGACACAGGGGTTATTTAATCTGTCAGTCCTGTGTGGCCTTGGTTACTTGGGGGGCTGGGTAAAAGACTCCTGGTTAAGCAACTCTTGAGAACCTCATCAAGAACTTTATTCTCTAGATTGCTCTCCGTGGGTTCTGTCCAGACCAGCACAGCACATGCAGGGTGCATGGGAATGAGAGACAGGGAATGGGTTTCAGTTGCTTTGCCAAGGATAAGGTTACACCCTATTCCCAGAGATTTGGGGAACAAAAGCAGGGAGTTATGGTGTCCTGTAATATCACAAGGCAAGCTTTGGGTGGACCCAAAACTGTTTTGGGTCCAACTGATTGTAGAAACCTGGAACCAGGGATATGGGTTCAGAATCTGTGTAAAACCTGGCTAAACACATAACATGGCATCCATGGGACACCTGGCAAATGAGATCATACGATGCTGTGGGGCATGTGGAAGGTACACACCAGGCCAAATGTGGTATTTTTTCCCCTAAACCCTTCCCAGCCATTGCTAGGGATTGAGCAACAAGAAGTCTCATGAGTTCTGATGACAGTGCTCCACTCCTTGTCTTGCTCAAAATGGAATGAAAGTCACAAGAGACCACCAGGGCTCTCCCCAGTCCCCTCCTGTGCATTTTGTTTTTCTGTGCATCATGAATGTGGAGGAATAACATCCAATGTCTTCATGGTAACGTCCAGTGAGTCCTGGAACAAGCTGGGAAGGGGGGGGGGGGTAGAGGGATGCCTAGATTTTAAAATTTAAAATGGATTCCCCCAAAGCAGTCCTATGAGTTCCAACAGGTTTGAAACGAAGGGCATTAAATTTTATGACAAATTATATGAATTACCATTTACAGCCTGTTACCATCTTCCCCCACAAACCATGGAATTCACTGAATAATGCTTCAGGCAGTTACGGGCCCTTCAGCCTGGCCTTCCTCACAGGGCTGCTGTGAAGAAAAGATCAGGAAGCGGTTAGCCATGTCTGCTACCTTGAGCCCATTAGGAAATAAATTGAACATAAATATTAACAAACTCCTGAGCTGGCCAGGGATGACTGGCCTGAATTTCATAACTCATTGGGGACTAGAACCTTGATCTCCCAACTCCCAGACCAGCTCTCTAACTTTCCAAGACTTTTAGGAGTCTCAAAAGGTTGTTAATGCTTTTGGGACACCATTACACTGATCTCTGGAGGACCCATCAAACTGTGAAATAAACCATATTATGCTGTAAAGCCTTGGACCGTAATACACAGAGTCCAGTCAACAAAAGACAGGCACGTCTTAACCTTTCACATGCAGCAACCCAATAAAAACAGCCCTTCCTGTTAAGCATCAGTTTAAAGTTCTTCGATTAGTTACTAATGGCAATATATTGTAGGAGGAAAGTAAGTTCAGCTCTCTGATCTCGCTATCAGGCACTAATTGGTTTGCTTTGGAAACACTCGTGATTACAGGAGGTTCCTATGACCGACCTTGATAATTAATTATTATTGTTTTGAATCTCACGTTGACAGTCCAGATAAAGCCTTGACAGATTTTCTTGGGTTGGCAAAAGCGCTTCAAAAAACGGTGGTTCTCATAAGTTTAGGACTGTTTGCCTGGCACTATAAGCAGATAATCATGTGCCGTCAAGACCATTCTGACTTATGGTCACCCTTTTCAGGGTTTCCCAAGGAGAGAGTACTCAGAAGTGCATTACCCTTTCCTTCCTCTAGAGGCACCCTGGGATTGTGCAGCTTGCCCAAGGCTACCCAGGCTGGCTCTTCTCCCAGGACGCACGGTGAGGAATTGAACCCCCAACCTCTGGCTCCACAGCCAAATACCTAAACCATTGAGTTATCTAACCAGATAAGCTGACAAACAAACAAACAAACCTTCAGGAACTCAAAGTGTATTTTTATGGTTGAATTGAACTGAATTTATTCACGTACGGTCAAAGACTAACAAACTGAACAATATAAAAGAATAAAGCAATACAAAACTTGCAACATTCATTATACTGAGCAATAGCTCCTAAAGGGTATAAAATTTATGTCAAAGTTTATATCAGAATTATCTAAAACCTCTTCTGGGGGAAAAATCACTAGGTAATTATGGAGCTGCAGCAGGCTATGGCGGCTTGTGAAAGTCACTTGCATTTTTAGTTTAGAAACGATGCAACCCTTAATCTTTTCCCCTTGTTTGATCTGTCCTATTTTTATACCAAACCCTCCAGATGACATTTCATATTGTTTCATATCTGGCTGCCTCCCATGACTCTGTATGCCCCTTGTAACTCTTTAAGGCCTCTTGAAATCCCATTTTGGAAGCACATGAAGTGGGACTTCTGAAGTCTTCTCACTCATGCATTCTTTCACGCCTTTTCCTGTGAATCTTAAGGTCTAGAAACTTGAGCGTGCTTACTTGTCACCCAGGAAGCTGGTAGTAATTAATTCTGCAACCCAACCCAACCCCCAACCCTTGTGTGCTGCATGAGCAAAATAAATGTACACCTCCTTACCTTACATATTATATTTGTTGCAGATATTAACATAATACTGCTTTGAAGGGGGGGTGGAGCGCAATGCTTTAAGCGTGGTTGGTTGGAACGGTCACGTCACTTTTTTACATAAAAACTTGGCATGAACCGGATCCAGAAAGACTATGAACAAATATTAGGCTACATCTTGTGTGCCCAGGTCTGAAAATAACGCAGGTTGCTTCTGTAAACATGGAACAATGCTTAACAGCAAAAGCCAGGAGGAAAAGCAGAGCCATGTCAATGTTTTTTTAAGCATTAGGGTTGTTTGAACACACTGGCCTTTTTATTTTTACGAGACTCTGGCAGTGACCGGCAAAATCAGTCCGAGAATGCCAAGAGAGTTAGCACAGATCACTGGGAAAACACAGAGGTTGCCGCTCAACCCATTATTCCACTCCAGTGTTTGATACACGCAAGAGATAAAGGAGACGCGCACTGCACAGTTTCTGTCCCTTTTGGTTTTACACATTAGACAAATTAATTCCCCCCTTCCAGTGTCTTGTACAGCAAACAGCATAACAATAGCATGCCATTTATTTATATTTGCGGTGTATTTATATAGCACCTATCCTCTGATGGGGCCGTGGTCTTTCTCTGAATATTCAGACTCACAACAGCCCTGTGAGGTAGGTTAGTGTGAGACAGAAAACGCCCAAGATCAGTCTGTGAGCTTTTTATCAGAATAGGAGTTTCCATCTGTGTCTCGTCAGGCCTAGTTCAGTTGTCACACAACGCTAGTTCTCTGTTTGCCAGCAACACGAGTGTTCAGGGTAAACCAGTGTGAATCAGCAGTGAAAGAGTATCTCTGGGCATGTGCCCAACACCTTCTGCTTTAACGTTTCCAGCCTCTGAAAACTGTCTAGCCTGTTTGATGCCCTGGCCTGTGCAGGTTTATTCTTGGCACTCTGCCCATGCTCAGAGGCACAACAGAAGGGATGCATCTTCTTTGACGGGAGTCTATGCCTGAAGTTAGCACGGATGCAGGTCAGAACTGCCCCCAAAGCAGCACAAACAATTTTTCTTGCCCCGTTGCCTACACCCCTCCATGGCAACAGCCATAGCTGCTGATAGACCCGACCTTAAGCACCTTGAACAATTTGTCCAGTTTGCCTCCACGGTAGGGCCGGCCCTTTTCTGAGCCATCCATGTGGATGTGCACGAGCCATTCACAGGGAAACGAAGAAGCTCATTGTAAGTGAATCATAAACCAATGGCTATCAGAAAATAGCAGTCGTAGGTAGATTATTGCTTTTATTCCATTTGTTCTCACAGTTAATGCTCTCAGCAAGTTATATATTGCCCTCATTAACCTGGACAGACTGACTACACAACCAGCTGTGCTTAGCAAAAAGTAAATACAGTCTACACTGGCAACAGAGATTTTTTTTTCTAATTGCAAAGCTCAGAAACTGCTCTTCATTCATAAGGGTTCAGAGAAAGAATAATTCCAACATTCGAATTGCAAGAGGCCTTAAAAATATTATTCATAGGACAAACCAAGAAGCACATATGCAGCCCATCAAGGATGATAGCATGGGATTTCCTTCCTTGTCAAAGGTCCCACACGGCCATTCTGTGATTCTACAAGTACCTGCTGTCCTTTCCATGGTTTTTACGAACTTTGTTATAAATAAAGCAACTCTTGTTAAACAATGAGCACATTTAATGGCGATCTGATTTAATATTTTTAATAAGTAAGGAAAAATGGTTTTTCAGCAGTCCTAATCCAGATCTGCAAAGGCTTTGAGTGGTTTGGGAAATGCATCATGAAGTTCTCCCAACTTTATTGCCCTAAAAGGTTGCATCTTACGACCCATATCTGCATGCTTAGAATCTGAGTTATTAGGATGGAGATGAGGCTTGGAATAAAGGGTTTGTTTATTTGGGAACTAATGCAGTGGGTAGAGTATTAGTCTTTAATAAGTGGGTCCTGGGTTCAAATTCATGGGGTGCCAGGCACTATCTCTGAGGTGAAGCGACCTCATAATGTTCTTGTGAGCATTAAATGGTAGATTGGGGGTATCAACAGCTTTCTCCTTGGAGAAAAAGGTGGGATAAAGAAATAATCAAGAATAATTATTTGTCAGAGAGAAACATCTGCTTCGCTTTCTTGACAATACTCAATGAATGTAAGCATCCAAGATTCTGCAAAGACGGGAGCAGCCCTTGGAAGTAGTGAGGAAGCACCGGGAGGGAGAGGTTGCTAAGCAACCGCATCCTGCATCTCCCCCATGAAACTAGGCCTCAAGCCTGCAGGCAGAACAGAGGGCGGTTCAAGGGCAAAAGGGTGGCAAACCTTTGGCAGTCCAAATGTTTTTTTAAACTACAATTCCCATAGTCCTTTATCATTTGCCACATAGACTGGGGATTCTGGGAGTTGTAGTCCCCCCCTCCCAAAAAAAATCTGCAGTTGCAAAGTTTTATCACACTTGAAGCAGCATATTCTTAGTGGCTTTATTGCTTTCCTCAGAATATTTTCCGGGCCTATGTGGGATCATACTGAATTGCAGGCAACAAGAGTAAAATGGAGAATTTGCCAACTACAGAGCCTCACATTTTTATTTTATTTCATTTTATTCTTGTTTTGTTTTGTTTGTATCTTGGCAAGTAGAAATCCAACTGATGCAGCTTTCCTCTGCTCTGGAACAAAAAACACAAGTGCTATTGTGGGTTTTCTGCCTGAGCTCATATTAGTGAGACTGGTGAGAACACCAGTGTTTGGTGCTGGAGAATAAGTGATGGAGGCAGGACAGTGAGGGAAGAAAAGCCATCCTTGATGAGATCTAGCACCTTGAGATGTCCAAGCCTTTCAAATTTCTCTCACTGGATGGAGTTCACTTCAGGACACATTTTTTCAACAGAATATAAGAACCTAGGTAGCTATTTCGCCACTACTTTTTAAAATTCTTGTATGTGTTTTTCTTAGGAATGCTGAAATGCGTCACAAAGTGTTTAGGCCAGGAGACCAAATGGCCTTATTTAAACAGAGGTTGCTCCCTTCCCCTCTTTTTTCAGTAGGTGCTGCAGAGGTCAACCAAAACGTTGTCCAAAAATTTGGTGGGGTTTTTGTGTGTGTGTGTGTGTGTGTGTGTGGGATACTTAGTTAACAATTCCTTGCTAGCATTTTTAATATTTCTGGCTACAGACTGGTAGACTGCTCCCGAAGTGGGCAGTTTGAGCTGTTCCGAAATTCATCCTCTGCCAAAAGTCTTCATTAAAGGAACTCCAATTAAAAGGAGTATGTTCTATCAAACATGTACTTCTAGAGAATTAGGGCATCTCTAATCACTTCCCTTAAATGCTTTCCCTTGCAGGAATAGGTTATACAGGAAACAGGGACGTTGGGAGCGTTTGAACCAAACGTTTGTCTCCAGCTGAATGATTATCTGACCACATAAGTGGTGTGACTTATTCCATATCTGCAATTAATTTATTTCATTTATTGCTCCACCCCGCCTGTTGCAGAGCGAGGCGAGGGTTGGCAAGGTACTCTGTTTTTCTTTCCAGCAGTTGCAGCTGCAGTAGAAAAGGGAGGCTCTGAAACTCGGCTAAAGAGAGAGAAAGATCAGAGAGAAAGAGAACCTCAGATGTGAGCATAGATCACGCAGGATTTGGAAGAGGCAGAGAGAAGAACCCCCCCCCCCCCCAGTCCTGCAACCCGAGATCCTTTTCAACCCGGGTCGAGAAAAGAGGGGCACAGCTGCCAAGGGGGCTGGCACCTAGCCCATGCCGTTGGTCGTAAAGACACTTGGCGTGCACGGATCCGAGGCCTTGGACGGCAAGAAGGAAAACCCAGCCATGAGGCGGGCACGAGAGGGAGTCATGCAGGGATTCAGGAAAAAAGTTCAGAGGGCAAGCTTTGTACATTATTAGGCTGTAAAATATATTGTTGGGTGTTCCCAAGACGTGTGTACGCGTGTCTATATATATATATCCTTTCCATTCGGCGGCTCTGCGTCCTTCACTGCAAACAGAGCCCTACAGAAGTAAGGTCTGACAGCAGAGTGTTTACCATGAAGACCAACGAAGAGCTTAAAGAATCTGGGGAAGTCAAGAAAGGGGTGAGTGCCTCCCGTAACTCTGTCTCTACCTCTTGGAAATGTCATTGATGTTGTTTTCGTGCAAGGAAATCGTGCAAGGAATAAGAAAAATCAAAAGTTACCAGAAAAGGATATGCAGGTGGGGTTATGAAGTGAAAATGCAACTTTTTAAAAAAAAGGTATTTGGGCACAGATGTCAAGCGAAGATGACCAAATGTTGGAATATATATATCTATATGCCACATATTAATCTACTGAGAAGATGACATGGTTTCAAGTCTGCTGAATAATACTTTGTCCTTCTGATGCTGTAGCATGCTTTTAGCTGTCTTTCCAGGGCGGAGGGGGGAGTATTGTGAAAGATGGCAGAAATCAGGTGGGGAGAACCAAACACAGCACAGGAATCAGTCTCTCAGCAGCCGGACCTTCGAAACATATGTCACGTTCTCAGGGTGAGGTGGCACAGTCGCCAGGAGAAATTGGAGTGTTTGGTAACAGTCCGTGGGTTGTAAAACCGTGGATCCTGCTAGCCAAAGGGGAACTTTAAAGCCAGCGTGGTCCAACAGGGATCTCCTGAGAAAGATGGATGCTGGCCTGTGCAGGAAAAGGCTGGTGTTAAACAGAAGCGAGAGAGAAAGAGGAAAGATAGGTGCTAAATTGAAGTGACTGGTGTTTACAGGAGAATCCCCCTTCACACTTCTGCAAATCCCTTTTCACTTTGCAGATTATAAAACGATGCCCAGTTGGTCACCTAATTTATTAGCTGCATCTGCATCCCACTTTTCCTGGGCAGGGAAAAAGTTTTAGGAGACTCTTGATTGAACAGCAGGAGAGAGATGTGAACAGTAAGAACAACACTGCAGGGCAGATTTTGTGTGTGTGTGTGTGTGTGTGTGTGTGTGTGTGTTTCAGGCTGTCCCTCCCCCTTGGAAGTTCGTAGAAACGTTCATTTTAGGGGTACAGTTCTGGGTAACCTCACGGCTGCCAAGGGGAACAAAAGTTGTATCAAAAATATTGCCTTTTGAACTGCAGTTGGAAAGGTTCGCTTTTCGAATTACAGCTCTCAGAATCCCCCTTGACCATGAGGCAGTATATTAAACAAACAAACAAATAATCAAATAAATAAATAAATTCATTCCGCAAGGCGGCATCTGAGTCTTCCAGGAAAACCCCCGACAGAGAAGGAGCCCACATGGGCCAGTGATAAATTTGCTTCGGTCAGCAGGGGCCTGGCCAGCCGAGGACATCAAATGCGGGGTGGGAGAGACGGGGTCAGCAGCGATGAAAGAAGAGGCCGGTTTCTCAATGGAAAATATGTCCTGCCTGTGGGAGATGACTCTCCAGCGCTCTAGCTGTGTTTTTTCACAAAATGCCCCTTCCTGCGGATAGCACAGCAGGCTGCAGCTGGAGAATTCAGCACTGCGCAAGAATGCTGTGTTGTTTATAGGCTGATACTGTACTGTTTATGCTAAAAGTTGTTTCCCCTCCGCAGGGGGTAAAGGTGGGGTGGGGGGGGAAACATGCATGCAAAATTTATCCTTCCTGCTGCAGGGGCTCAGTGCAGCTACAGCTGAGCTGGGAGAGGGGAGGGAGACCCTTCCTCCCCTCGGCTTCGAGTAAGGCTTTTTTTGGTCAAGGCATCAAAACAATTTCTGGAATAATTTTAAATAAAATAAAATAAATCATGTTATCTGGCTCTCACCGTTCAGTAACTTCTGGCCCTTCACTTTTCTTTCCGGTAGCGAATGACCGTCGTGCTCGGCTTGGTGACCTTCATTGCTGCCTTCGGATCCTCTTTCCAATATGGGTACAACGTCTCCGTGATAAATTCTCCATCCGTGGTAAGTCTGATCTGGAAGGCTCCATGCCAAAAAAAGGTAGAAAGAGGGTTATAAAAAATGTTCCTAGTCCAGTGGATTTTGCCTGGTTTTAGGGGGGGGGGAGGGGAATAAACGGACGCACAGTATTTTGTCTAATTTTGTTTTGTTTCGCTTCGTTTTGTTCTGTGTGCCTCAAGGGACAAAGTCAACAGACAGCAGGGCTAATTTGTTAAAATATGAACAGGTTGAAAAGCCAGGAATAAAACTGGTAAGAAAGGTGAGGGATGAGAGAGGAAGCTTGGGATGGGTGGGTTTTGTACTACAACTCCCAGAATCCTCTCCAGCCAGTTATAAGCCCCCCAAAAGGAATATTTCCAAATCTCTCTGGAAGAGGAAGAGCGTTGCCGTCGGAGGCAGTGAGACCAGATGGGGTTCGAGGAAAGGCTCAGTTTGTGATTTTTAACAAACCTTTTTTCCCTACCTGCCTTCTCCCAGTTCATGCAAGACTTTTACAACGAAACCTACCACGAAAGAGATGACAAATACATGGACCAAGGCTTAGAAACGTTGCTGTGGTCTCTCACGGTCTCCTTCTTCCCCCTCGGAGGCTTTTTTGGGTCCCTTCTGGTGGGCCCCATGGTGAACCGATGTGGCAGGTAAGGAAAGGGTCACACCCCACCTGCCGAGCGACTTTTGCTCAGCATTAAGACGCACGGTGTGATATGGTCCAACACACAACGCTTTCCCCCTGTTCTGCACCGGTTGGACTACAGTCCCCATCAGCCCCGGCCAGCTGGCAGGGGATCATGGGAGCGGTAGTCTGATCCATCTGGTAGATGCAGGGTTTGGGAAAGCTGGGTGTAGAGCAAGGGTTAGAAACCTTGAACCTCCAGATGCTTAGCCTTGAACACCCATCGCCCCCTCCCAGCACAGTCCATAGCTGCGGATGATGGAATGTGTGGTGTGTAAAGAGCCAAACTAGAGCTAATGAGCCCAGGTTATTACTTCCGCTGAAGCACTGAAGGCCACCGGGTGAACTCGGGCTGGGTTCCATGTCGGTCCCTCAGCCTGGCCTACCTCGCAGGAGGGTTGGCGAGGTTTAAATGAGGAGCAGAAGTGAGAAGTTTGTACTCCACCTTGAGCACCTTGGAGGAAAGATAGGTTTATTTTTCTTCAAAAATAGAAGAAAAACAAAGAAATGCAAGGAAAATATCGGCTAGCCCTGCATTGGTAGGGGGTTAGACTAGATGACCCTTGAGCTCCCTTTCATCTCGTTCTTTCTAGGATTGTAAGTGAAAAGGGTTGGAGGAAAGTTGGAAAGGGAATAGCGTGTGCAAAAGTTACTTTTAAGGGTGTGACAGCTTCTAACATCCATCCACCATCCACAGTTAGAGCAAGCTGGTAACTCTTTCTTGGGGAGTTCTTGAGACCGACCTTCCCCTCTCTTTCTTTCCAGAAAAGGCACCTTGCTGATCAACAACATCTTCTCCATCATCCCTGCCATTCTCATGGGAAGCTCCAAGGTAGCAAAGACCTTCGAAATCATCATCGCTTGCCGGATCATAATCGGAGTGTGTGCTGGTGAGTCGCATGGCTCGAGAAGGGAAGGCAGGTAGCGGAGGAGCAGTGGGTACACAGCTGGTACACGGAAGGTTGCGGGTTCAATCCCCGTCATCTCCCGGTAGAAGAATCAGGCAGCAGTTCTTAAGAGGAAACAGCGACCTGTCCTGCTGTTTAAATCCTCTCTTTATCTATGAGGACTACAATCTTTGTTTGTTTGTTTTTCAAGGGAAGGTCTAACAGCTCAGTGGCAGATCTTAGGCATCTTGATGGCAGGTGTAGTCCATGGGAAAAAATCACTACCCAAGATGCTGACATATTGCTACCATTAAGAGTAGGCAGAATTAAGAAGGGGCAATGATCTGGCTTCCTACAAAAGTTCGCAGAATCCGTTTCCGGTGGAGGTTTTCTCTGGCAGCAAAAATGCAGTTTGAGCACATCGTTTTGACCTGAAAGTGAAGTGAGGCAGCAGAGATGTAGATCATGTTTCAACAGGGCCGGCCCTACCGTTAGGTAGAAGGAGTCCGTGTCCACAGACACATGTCTTGTATTGGTATAAACCCCTGTTTGCTAATCTTGAAAAAAGATTTCAGCTGCTAATCCAGGCAGTTTTCACACACAGTTTGTGAACGGGTGCCATATTGTTGCTTCAGGCAGCAAAGTCCCCTTATCAGCAGTGCTGATAAGGGACGGAAAACTATAGTTGTTTGGATTTTAAAAACAACAACCCCTCACCAAATAAAATCCAGGGGTTAAAGAATAGAATCTGCACCCTGCCATGTCTCCAGCTCTTTCCCCCTTGATGGTGCTGCAGAAGGACAAACCAGACTTGATATTTCAGGGAATAATAGCTTGGCTTAGTCTAGGTGTGAAAGGTAAACAGGAAGCAGATGTATGAGAGGGCGGCTTAACCTCCAAGGAAGCTGCCCAAATCAGTAAGATTAACTCTAGAGATCAAACAGCATCAGAAGAACAGTAGAAAATAACCTAATAATATATTATCTGTGTTTATCACTAGCTCCTGGTTATGTAAACCTCAGAAGCTTGATAGAACAAAGAGTATGTGTGTGTGTGTGTGTGTATACACACACACACACATATACACACACACACACACACACATATATATATACATACACACACACACAACACGCACGTGTGTGTATATGTATATGTATATATGCATATACTGTATTATATATATATACTATATTCTATATATGTTGTATATATGTATATATTTGCCAGTTCTAACCTAAATGGTGTCTTGTAAACTCTGCAATGGCCACAGGACTCTTCTGCATTAGCTTTATGATGTATACAGCCTGGATTTTTCTCCTGTTTTTTTCTTCTTCTATCAGATACTTGGGCTTCTAAGTCCCAGGCAAAGCCACTGAGTCCCGGGAGTATATTCCAAAATAAGTAAAATTTCCTGGCTTTCTCGGGCCATCCTTTGGATCTGTGCTACGTAGGTTCAGTAGAATTAGAAGGTGGCGATGTACCACAACACATTGTCTTATCTGATTTTGCTCCACTTCCACCAGGTCTGTCTTCTAATGTTGTTCCCATGTATCTTGGAGAGATGTCCCCCAAAAACCTAAGGGGAGCCTCAGGGGTGGTCCCCCAGCTTTTCATCACAATCGGGATTCTGGTCGCCCAGATTCTCGGGATGCGGATGATCTTGGGAAGCGCTGAAGGTGAGGAATTTCGTTCCATCATACAGTGACCACGTTTGCACATCATGCTAAGCCACAGTCTCTGTTAACCATGGTTTGTTCCTTTGGGGCCTGTTTCTTTCCAAAGCCAGTTGTCAGCTCCTGTTTCAGGGCTTAGACCTGGAGAAACAAGCCAGGGACAACCCAGATTAGGGTTCAGCCATAACCACTAGACAAGGCTTAAACAAACCACAGTCTGTAAGCTAACAACTAACCATTGATACAGATTGTGGTTTTAAGTAAACTATGATTTGGAACCGACTATGGTTTAGCTAACAGACCATGATTGGATGGAATCAGAGACAGCAATAAGGCAGAACCCACGTCACAGCCTGGCTTACTGTTACATGCGAACCTAGTCAGTAAAATGGTTTCTGGAGATCCATCCATGCAGGCACAGTGAGATTTCTCGTTGTTCTTGTTGCAGGCTGGCCAATACTCTTGGGCCTAACAGGAGTCCCTGCTGCCCTGCAGCTTCTCCTGCTACCCTTTTTCCCAGAGAGCCCCCGGTACCTGCTGATCCAGAAAGGAGATGAAAACGGCGCAAGGGCAGGTAGGGTTTCTGCTGTAGCATATTCTCAGATGGTGAAACGGAGGAGAAAGAGATTTAAAACATACCACTTTGAACACGTCTCACTTCCCTTTGGTCAGAAAAATAATATCTCTATAGCTCAGTGGTTCAGTCTCTGATTGCAGAGCCAGAGGTTGGGAGTTCGATTCCCCCACTGGGCCTCCTTGACAGAGGCTGGACTCAATTATCCAGAGGGTCTCTTCCAGCTCCTCCGTTCTAAGATGATGATGAGGGTGACAAAACCCATTGGTTGGCAAAATATTTTTTTGTATGGGGGCCATGTGTGAATGGGGAGGTCTAGGCTTCAAACATGCCTGAGAAGTGGGTGCATGTTAAGAAATGCAACATCCTGTATGGAAAGATGCCGGCGCCGGAGGTGAAGCGTAGAACCTGGTTCTAACTTCTCAGCTTGCTTCCTACAGTTTAATTTTCTTCCTTTCCTCCCCTGGTCAGCTCTGCAGAGGCTGAGAGGCTGGGATGATGTGGATGATGAGATAGAGGAGATGCGGAAAGAAGACCAGGCGGAGAAATCCGAAGGGCGGATGTCGGTGCTGACCCTTTTCACCTACCGTGGACTCCGATGGCAACTTATCTCCATCGTCGTGATGATGATGGGGCAGCAGCTCTCCGGGGTTAACGCGGTAAATGAGAATTGACACCACCTTCCAAAGCAGAATGGCATCCCGTTGTTAAAACAACTCTTGCTGTTTGGCAGTTGCTTCGCTCATTTTTATGTGAAATCCCCAGCCACTTGTTTTAGCCCTGATTTTGTCTGCCCCATTTTATTTTATTTTTTGCACAAAGCCATAAAGATTGTCTCCAGCTATTTAAGGTCCATTTGGGCATTAGGATACCCACTGGGCCTCCTTGTCAGGGACTGGTTTCAATGATCCGTAGGGTCCCTTCCAGCTCTGCAGTTCTAAGATAGTGATGATGAAGAGGATTACTCTTCTCTAGGCTAAATATCAATAATTCGTTGAATGAAAAGCAGTGTGGTGTAATGGTTAGAGCATAGGACTCGGAAGATCTGGGTTCATATCCACACAGTGCTGAGAAGTCCCCTAGGTGACCCTAGGGTCATAGTCTTCCAGCCTGACCCACCTCATAAGACTATTGTGAGGACAAAGTAGAGGGAAGACACCCCCTTGAGCTCGGTGGAGGAAAGATGGGTTGTAAAAGCAACGAATTAATAAAATGAAATAAATAAACCAGGTTCAAAGTCCCACTCAACCATGGGTGACCTTGGACCAGTCATACACCCTCATACTGCTGGAGAGCTCGGTGGTTTCAGTCTCTGGCTGCGGAACCAGAGGTTGGGAGTTCGATTCTCCCGCTGGGCCTCCTTGACAGGGGCTGGAGACTTGATGATCCAGAGGGCTCAGCAGTTCTAAGATTATAAAGAATGTTGATCCACCCCACAGGATTGTTTTGAACTCATTGGAGGACAGGTGGGATATAATTGTAAGAAACAAATATTTATTACAGCCAAACAACCATAAGAACAATAAAACTGCAATACAGCAATATCAAAATGGCACTGTTATAATATTAATATTCATGGTTCTGAATAACACCACGAATAGGCTTGTGGTCAGGAAAAAAATTGTAAATAACAAAGCTAAGTGAAGATCAAGCTGGCTTATTTATTTTTATTTATTTATTTAACTTATATGCCGCCCACACTATCCAAAGGTCTCTGGGCGGCTTGTTGTTGCTGTTTAGTCGTTAAGTCGTGTCCGACTCTTTTCTGTAACTTTCCCTATCTCCCTTGCATTTTGTTTCCCTTCCCTTCTCTGCTATTTGTAAGGCCTCGTTGGACAGCCACTTTGCTTTCTTGCATTTCCTTTTCTTTGGGATGGTTTTTGTTGCTGCCTCCTGTACAGAGTTATGAGCCTCCAACCATGGTTCTTCAGGCACTCTGTCCACCAAATCTAGTTCCTTAAATCTGTTCTTCACTTCCACTGTGTATTCATAAGGGATTTGGTTTAGATTATACCTGACTAGCCCAGTGGTTTTTCCTCCTTTCTTCAGTTTAAGCTTGAATTTTGCTATAAGAAGCTGATGATCAGAGCCACAATCAGCTCCAGGTCTTGTTTTTGCTGACTGTATAGAGCTTCTCCATCTTTGGCTGCAGAGAATATAATCAATCTGATTTCGGTATTGCCCATCTGGTGATGTCCATGTGTAGAGTCGCCTCTTGTGTTGTTGGAAAAGAGTGTTTGTGATGACCAGCTTGTTCTCTTGACAAAACTCTATTAGCCTTTGCCCTGCTTCGTTTTGAACTCCAAGGCCAAACTTACCTGTTGTTCCTTTTATCTCTTGACTCCCTACTTTAGCATTCCAGTCCCCTATAATGAGAAGAACATCTTTCTTTGGTGTCAGTTCTAGAAGGTGTTGTAAGTCTTCATAGAATTGGTCAATTTCGGCCCTTTTTTGCATCTGTGGTTGGTGCATAAACTTGGATTACTGTGATGTTGAAAGGTCTGCCTTGGATTCGTATTGAAATCATTCTATCATTTTTGAGATTGTATCCCAGTACAGCTTTTCCCACTCTTTTGTTGACTATGAGGGCTACTCCATTTCTTCTACGGGATTCTTGCCCGCAATAGTAGATATGATAATCGTCTGAATTGAATTTGCCCATTCCCGTCCATTTTAGTTCACTGACGCCCAGGATGTCAATGTTGATTCTTGCCATCTCCTGTTTGACCACATCCAGCTTACCAAGGTTCATAGATCTTACATTCCAGGTTCCTATGCAGTATTTTTCTTTGCAGCATCGGACTTTCCTTTCACTTCCAGGCACATCCGCAGCTGAGCGTCCTTTCGGCTTTGGCCCAACCACTTCATTAGCTCTGGAGTTACTTGTACTTGTCCTCCGCTCTTCCTCAGTAGCATGTTGGACACCTTCCGACCTGAGGGGCTCATCTTCCAGCGTCATATCTTTTAGCCTTTTGTTTCTGTCCATGGAGTTTTCTTGGCAAAGATACTGGAGTGGCTTGCCAGTTCCTGCTCCAGGTGGATCGCGTTTAGTCAGAACTCTCCACTATGGCCTGTCCGTCTTGGGTGTCCCTGCACAGCATAGCCCATAGCTTCTCTGAATTACTCAAGCCCCTTCGCCACAACAAGGCAGCAATCCGTGAAGGGGCTGTGCGGCTTACAACAATTTAAATACAGTAAAAAAGATAAAACAATTAAAATATAATTAAAATATATAGCCAGACATGGTGACATAAGTGTTTGCTTCCAATTTCAGGTTTACTACTACGCTGACGATATTTACCGGAGTGCTGGAGTGAACGAATACAGTGTGCAGTTTGTCACGGTGGGGACCGGAGCCGTTAATGTCGTGATGACTTTGCTAGCGGTATTGTTACACTTTTTGACTTAAAAAAATAATTCTATTGAACTTTTCAAATTAGAAACCCATTGAGGGAAGCCAGAGAAAGAAAGAAAGAAAGAAGGGAGAGATAAAAGATACCATTGCCGTGGACCAAGGATCTATTTTCATACAACTGCTGGATAGCTCAGTGGTTGAGGTCTCTGGCTGTGAGAGCCAGAGGTTGGGAGTTCAATTCCCCCACTGGGTCTTCCTGACAGGGGCTGGACTTGGTGATCTATAGGATCCCTTCCACTCGGCAGTTCTAAGATTTTCAAAGATATATAAGCTTATTACCTGTCAGAGAAAAGTTTTGAAGTTAACGTTGGTGGAACAGATGTTTGTACATACCTAAGGTAGTAAAATCATCAACCGTTGAATAATGAATTGTGTTTTATTTTTCCAACACTGTAAAAATAAAAGTTTCAGCTGCCAAGGCAATGTGGCTCTTTTCACAGCACATCTCATGGCAAGCAGGCAGGAGTTTCACCGGTACAGCCCCACCAGGGGAACAAACGCCTGCAAGAAGGGTTTGACCGTTTGCCTTTTTCCTTCCTTATCTTCCAGGTTTTTATTGTTGACGCCCTAGGAAGGAGGATTTTACTGCTCATCGGCTTTGGGCTCTGCTGTGTTGCCTGCGCTGTTCTGACCATCGCTCTGAATTTCCAGGTCTGTAACCGACCCCTTAAATAAATTCTTGTTTATGATTGGGTGAACCTGCCTCTCTGCCAGGACTGCCTGCCTAGCTCAGGTGTCTTCATTGAACTTAGTTGGCCTATAGGAGACACCCATATGTTTGCACTGCTAACCCTCCATTCAGATGTGAGCAGGCTACGTCTTCCCTCCTGAAAGGACTACAATCCCTGTAATAACTACGGCTCCTATCATCCTCGCCCTACTGGCCATGATGGCTCAGGGCTGAGGTGGGCTGGAGTCTACCACCATCTGGAGGGCCACAGGTTCTCCCCCTGAATATTCAGATCCAGCTGAACAGGATGTGATGGAGGGGGCCAGGGATTTCCCCATCTCCATTACAGAAAGCCTAAAGTGTCACATTTTACACCCTAAGGGGTCTTTGCTGGCAAAGACACTTAAGCCCTTCCTCCCGTGCCACTTTGTCCCCCCCTGCCTGAGCACCAGGACATAAAAGAATAACGCAGCATCTTGCTTGAACCCTGAAGTAAATGGCTGCAGAACCAGAGGTTGGGAGTTCGATTCCCCCACTGGGCCTCCTGAGAGGAGAGCCAGCCTGGGTGGCCTTAGGCAAGCTGCGCCGTCCCCAGGGATCCCTCCCCAGAAGAAGGGAAAGGGAAACCACTGCTGATGATTCTCTAGCTGGAAAACCCTGGAAAGGATCGCCATAAGTCAGAATGGACTGGACGGCACATCATTATTGTTTAATCTTGGAAGTGAAGCTGGATCAGGTCTGGTTGGTGTTTGGATGGGAGACCAGCAGGCAATACCAAGGATCTCCTGGTAGAGCTAGGAAGTCTTCTAGAGAGCCATGGCTGCCGGTCAGAGCTGGCCATAACAGGACCCATGGCCCCTGGCTCAGCAGAAAGCAGCTTTCTGTGCTCCTCCTCGCAGCTCAGGAGCTTTGTACAGGAAAGCAAGGTCTGCATTCACCCTTTTTTGTTGCGTACGGATGCCTCCCCTTTAGGAAATGGATCTAAATGCTAACTCAATTTCCCAACAGTCTACTGTCTCATGGATGCCTTACCTCAGCATCGCCTGCGTCATCGCCTATGTCATTGGGCACGCCGTCGGAGCAAGTAAGTCTACGCAGGCCAGTTCTGTCTCCCTCTGTGCTCCATGATGTTGACCATGTATTGTCTCCTCCAACCTGGAGACTACGACTCCCGCCAGACACAGCCAATACAGGCCATGGGAGCTGTTGTCCCAAAACATCTGGAAGGAGCAAGGTGGGCAGGAGCGGAGGCTCTCTTAATAGATTTGCTCATCTCCCGCCTAGGACATGGGCACGCCATCCTACACAGCTGTTGTGAAGTCACAAATATAATATAGGTCATTTGCTAAGCCTTTTAACTTCTCCTGACCTTTTCCCGTTCCTCCCAGGTGCCATTCCGAGTGTGATGATTATTGAGATGTTCCTCCAGAGCTCCCGCCCCGCCGCCTTCATGGTGGGAGGCTCGGTCCACTGGCTTTCCAATTTCACTGTGGGGCTGGTCTTCAAATACATGGAGGTAAGGAAGTCAGGGATCCATGATGAGATGACTTGTTGGCTTAACCCACTCAAAGCCATCAAGAGCTCCCCCCCCCCCCATTGATCTTGTTTGGAAGTCCACCCAAAGGGTCCTTCCATGGGAAAAGAGTTTTAACTATTCAAACTAGTTTTAGCCAGAACATGGAAGTATTATTTGTTTAGATTACATTTCCTGGAATACTGGGGGGAAAGTACAAAATCCAAGCTCATAATTAAACCAGAGCTAGTTCAACAGTTCAAAGTAAAATAATTTAAATTCTTAAATACCGTATTTTTCCGTGTATAAGACTATACTTTTGTCTAAAATCTTTAGACTAAAAATTGAGGGTCGTCTTATACACGGAAGTAAGCTGAGAACAAAAACAAGTGGAGGGGAAAGCAGGGATCAAAGCTATCCTGCAGTGCTTTGATCCCTTTCCCCCCACCCTTGCTAAGCCCCACTTAGATTTCTTAATTTTGGATTAGAAAAGTGGGGGGGGGGGGCGTCTTATACATGGGGGCGTCTTATACATGGAAAAATACGGTAGTTCAGTAGTGTTAACTAGAGCAAGTGGCCTCCAGCCCTCTCACGCTCTCCCAACCGGTCTCTTTAATTTACCAGCACGGACTTGGGCCTTACTGCTTCCTGATTTTCTGTGCCATCTGCTTGGCCACCGTCATTTACATCTTCATCATCGTCCCTGAAACCAAGCATAAAACCTTCATGGAAATCTACCAGATCATGGCCAAGAGGAACGGCGTTCAGGAGGGCGAGAAAGATGAGCTGACGGATTTCACCGACGTTTCTATGCCATACAACAAGAAAGCCGAGGTGGAGAGAAACAGCACGCTTTGAAACAGGCCCACGGGGGTCCAGGAGTAGCTCAAGTCCATCGTTCTTTCGATTCGGGGACCAAAAAGGCTTGGTGGGAGTTGCCATTCCCTGGATTTTAACTTACCTGGTGGTGGGTTGAGCTGTGAGTGAATCCATGCAGTTCCATTGCTTTGACTCTTTTTTAAAATAGCACTCACTCACACTTGCATATTTTTCATATCTGTGGACAAAAATACTTCTTTCCCTTCTCTCGCCCCACATATACTTGCCTTTTCCTCCACCAGTGTGGATTTTACCATCTCTGGGTGCCTTTTTAAAAAAAAGATGCTCACCGGGTCTGGAACGTTTTCTAAAGAACAACGCTGAAGCTCACCTCTTTTTGAACGCTGGCTCTCCAAGATGATCACTAAGAGAGGCAGGGAGATCCGTGAATCGGGAGCCACTGTTGTAACAGAGCTTTTGCTGTACGACTGCCATGGGCTTTGGAATGTGCACGGCTCACTTCCTGCCACTCCATCGCTCAAGGCAGGAGAAAGTGTCCTTATAACGAAGCAGTGACTTTCAGATAAGACAAGGGAAGGGCTGTTTTGTTTCTCCATACCTCGGAGGGAAAGGAAAAGCGGTCCCACTCTGGAACAACTGTAGAAGAACCGGGTGCATCGCCCAGAGGTGCTCCCGTGACATTTTGACCCTTCTGTACATCATGGACACCCTCCCTTTCAGAAACTCAACCTGTGGTGGTTTCTTATGGAGCAACAGCTGTTTCCTAAGTTGCATAAAAACTCAGGGAACTGCCTGGGTTTTTCCCCCATTCCTCTAGCACACAAATTGGAATAGACTGGGCAGCGTGTAATCATTATTATTGTTATTGTACAATACTTAATGGAAGTCCACAACACAGTATTCATCACAATTCTCCCAGTTGCAAAGATATCTCCGGTCTCCTTTGTTTAGTGGCCCCGTAACATCTTCTCCCCTTCCCCTTCCATGCTACACATGGAAACTAAGGAAATCCAATCTGTCCAGTGACTCTCCTGAGCTTAAAACACACCCACCCTTGATGGGGCTGCTGACAGGTGCTCAGATGATAGACCCAAAATAATCTTGAATTCCTCGCTGTGTGTGTAGGTATGCATTTGAGGAGCGAGTGCATTTCACAACATATAAATAGCACCTGCTAGGTCATGGAAGAAACAGAGTTGTCTGTTACAACACAGTGGTAGAACCTCAGTCCCTTCCGTTTGCCTTGGTCTCCATCATCAGGATATAATTATCATTAAACGCTGGTCCTTTTAATCACGAGAGGCAAAATCTGTTCTCTAGGGATCAAGAAATCCGCATTTCTCCTGCATTTCTGAGCAAGCAGGAAGCCTGAGACTTTAGCAGAAGGATGGAAAATATGCATCTCTGGGCATTACTGGGTTGCCACTGTCCTCACCCCTTTCCATTTACTGTACTGGCTGAAGATGATGGGATTTGGAATCCAGGATCTGGTAGCGCACCCTTCTTTTCCACCTCCACTCCAGCTTGCCACTCAGAAGTCTACTCCCGTTGGAGGTGGACGTTCCCCTGGCTGGGTCTATACTGCTTCAAGCTAGGCTTGGGGCTCAGATTCTGGAATGGGGGGAGGATGGGAGAAATCACCCCACATGAGTCTCAGAAGTTGGCGGCTTGTCAGGGAAACAACAGCCTCGAGAAGCTATTTTCCTGCCAACCACCTCAGGGGCTTTGGCCAGAGGTAGGTTGATCACCTAAGCATGGATTAGATCTCCCCCATCTATTGGGGTGCTCAGCTGGGATCAAGATAGCTTCCCTAGCAGAGGTGGGCCGATTCATATTTTTCGACAGGCAGCTATGTGGAATTCTGGGAAGAGGCGTCTGAAAAAAACAATCTGCCATTGTGCGCCCAGGTTATGGGTTGCCTGTGCTGGGGGAGTAAATTATGCCCCTTCTTTCTCCCTGAATCAAGTATCTAAAGCCAGGCAAATGCCCCTTTGCCTTCCTAGCAATAAAACGCCCAATGAATTTCATGACAATCGAAGCCAGCTGCCTCAAACCGGTGCGTTGCTATCACCGAACCTCCCGGCCAGCCTTATCTCAGGCCTCTTTACTCAGAATTAAGCCCGAGGCTTTCTCTTAAGAAATGCCTTTCAGACTACAGCCTGAATCTTTGTTTCTTATTATTGATAAGCCCTTCTTTTTTCCAGGTTATGCTCCCTCCTCATAGACATGTGAAAACCGGGGTGGGGGGAAGTCTGGGGGAATTCCCCCCTTTTTTTCTTCCATGGGGAGAAAGGGAAAAATGTTTTCCCCAAAAAAACATTTCCAGATTTGTTCCCTAGGTCTTCACATCTCTACCTCTTTGGCCTTAATATTACCAGACACACAGGTACAGTTTAGTTATATAATATTATTACTTAGAACTTCAGAGCTGGAAGGGGCCCTCTGGGTCATCAAGTCCAGCCCCCGTTAAGGAGGTCCAGTAAGGAACTGAACTCCCAACCTCTGGCTCCACAGCCAGAGACCTCAACCCACTGAGCTTTCCAGCTATTATCCACCTCAGTTTTGCAGTGTTTTTTCATTTTTTTTCAACAGCAGCAACAAACAGTATTTTTCTGTGGAATGAGAGGAAAGAACGTTGTACATATCTTGGAATGAATCTATGTGTTTGTGGTTTCTTTTGATCAAATGGTTATTATTATTATTATTTTGGTATAAAAAGATCACTGTGTATTTTTAATGCATGATGAAACTAAGTGTGTAAATAAAGTAATTCATTAATTGACCTTCATCCAGAAGGACACGCCTGTTGCATTTGCTTGAAACAAAATCAAATAATAGTGACATCTAGGCAGAGCCCGTGGGCCACTCGTAGATCAACTCTGCGTGTGTTGGAATTGCAATTTGGAGCAAGCCAGAGCAGCGCCACGTACCTTATGTTGTCTCCATGTAGCCTCTAAATTGACTGAGTATGAGTCACTCACTATCTCTCAGCGCAACCGAGATCACTGGGTCGTTGTGAAGGTAAAAAGACATCGGAGACAAGAGAAACCAGGCAGGTCACCTTTGAGCTCTTTGTTAGAAATGTAGGATATCATTGTTAATCATAATTCTTTCCAACGTCTTGGCTGGGCTCCTGTCTGTCTGTTTTCCAGCTTTCTCGCAAGGAAGAATTCATGAACCCCTTATGCAGGTACAGTGCTACCTAGAGAACTCCAATCTATGCCAAGCACACGGTTCAAACTCAGTAACGACAAGCCAGGTTTAACTGGTGCAGACTTTATGATTGCAATGATATGATGGTGCTGAGGTTGTGAGCCACAGATCAAAGAAAACGCAAGCAAAAAAACCCAGTGACTCTTAATACTCCGAAGACAGCACACCCACGTTCTACTTTCCCAATGATGGGCTAAGAGTTCAAACCCGCTGGGCTTTCCTCAAAGACTCCTGCCCAATCCTGTTGTAATAAACTGAACCAAATTGGCGACACACTCAGGTGCTTTCGCCAACAGAGGTCCAAATCATGTGCAAACCTTGATTTAAATGCAGACGGGTTTTATTAGCATCGTGCAGGCTGATCGGGGCCCAAGAAAGGGCCTTGAATGGATGATCAGGAGGGTTGTGCCCTCCATGTAAAAGAAGGTTTCACAGGCGTGCACAGACAAGTCACATTTCACAAGCATGCATCCGCATACACTGGGATCCTGAAGGGCGTGGGTTTAAGATATATATAATAACCATGAAGATTTGTAGAAGTCTAACCTTCTGAAAGTTATACTGGAAAACTAGAAATGCCCGGCCATATGGCCACTGTGAAACTAAGACTGGCCTTGATTCTCTAGCCATGCAAAGGACCTGTGAGGCAGGCAGAGATGAAGCCGAGGAAATAAAACAACCAGGGGTCTGTTGCTATTTTCATCATCCCAACACACCCCCTAGCAGAAAGAAAGGACCAACGAATCTAATTATGTTCTTTGATCTCTTCCATTCTCCTATCCACAGGATGATCCTGGGGACTTCCCTCTCTATGTTTTTTTTCAGGAAGGCAGTAAAAAAAAAATCACCAATTTTGCATTAACCTTGACTATTTCCTAAATTCACCTTGACTGTTTCCTAAATTCTACAGGGACATTCCACCGCTCGGTGAGATATCCCTGCGATCGATCCGTCTATGCAGGTTCTGGGAACCGTGGAGAGCAATAACGATTCCTTTCCTACCCTCGCCTGCACTTTTGTGCTGCTACGAGCTAACAGCCAACAGACATAGGATATTTGCAACTCCTCCTCCTCCTTCTCACCTTGTCCTGAATTTCCCCTGCAATTGGATTACCGTGCAAACCCTCACAGGGCTGAGGGACAGCCAGGAAGCGATTCATAGCAGCGTCGAGCATCAGCAGAGAAGCAGCTTGCACATGTTACAGTTGGAAGGAAAATTAACGCGGCACGTTGAGCACGGAGCGGTGCCCTCTTGGATTCCCAAGACGGCTTGTTTTTCAGAAACCGCATCACCTGCAGCTGGGGTCTGCCTCTAGGATCACCCCACCAAACAAGGCCATGGGCGTTTCACCCCAAGCGACGACGTCCCCCTTGTGACCCCGGTGCCGGCAAAGGGTGAGCTCCTGCAGCACCTCCTTGTTAAGGATGTGACCCCACAGGTTGACGTGGCTCATCCAGCCAGAAAAGGCATCGCTGAAGACATTGAACAAGGCGTTCTTGTTCTTCCCAAGGATGGGAACCCCTCCGCTCTGGATCGCGTAACCTTTCTGAATGTTCTTCGCTGTCCCCACGGCTCCGTGGACCCACAAGTGGACTGTGCCAGAGTGGGAGGCCCAGGTGAGGCAGTAAGGGACCCAGTCTTCGGTCCAGCGGTGGAGTTCAAATTGTACCATGTGCCCGCCGATCCGCACGCCCACGTCTGCGCCCACGGTGACCACCAGCTCGTCGTCCCTTTCCAAGGTGGAATAGGAGAAGACGGTTTGCTCCCCTTGGTTCAGATTCTGGCTCCAGAAACAAAGGGTGAAGTTTTGGAGGGCCATGGGCTTCAGGGGGTGGATCTCGGCATGACCCTCCAAGTATTTGTGGGAGAAATAAAGAGCTTGGAAACTGTCCGGTTTGTGGCCTGGAAAAAAAAACAATCAGAACGCCCTGGTGAATGGATCCCATTTAGATAGGATAATCTACAATATACACATGGATATTGAAAAGTTAAACTTGGTTTTATGTTCCAACTTTCAATGGGAAGTGGGTGCAGGGTCTGGGGGGAAAAATCCAGGCCTTACTAGGAAGATCCTCCTTAAAATATTTAATCTAGGGCAGACTGTCTCAATCTGATCCACATGGAGGTTGCTGGAGGTCCTTCCTTCCTCGGAGTCTGTGGAGTGGGGGAGATTCCCCGCATGCCACCAGTCTTCCCAGTTCAGAAGGGAAGTGGAGTGCGCCGGAACCTTGCTTTTACCTCCAACCACTGACTGGAGAGAAGAGCAGGATTCCACCCCATTCTTCTCTTCATCACAAAGGAGAAGACAGGTGGGATGTGGGGAACGCCGCTCTTATTTCCAACTTGCGTTTAACAGCTTTCGACGATTGTGACTCCCTCTGTTCTCCTAAGGCGACTGTTCCCAGTGCTTTGGCTACCCTGCCTTCCTCCGCCTTAGCCTCCTAGTGCCTGGGTCCCGTGGTCGTTTTGCCGTTGGTGTGGTTGGCCTCTCTCCCTTCGGTGCAGGGTTTTTCATGGAAACGAAAGCTGCAGGTGCCCTAGATTCTTACCAGGCTTGCCCATAGCATCCAGAAGGTACTTCCGCATTTCCTGGAGATGGGTCTGTATTTCGTCTAGCTTGGAAGTGAAGGTTTCTGGGTGGCATAACTCTAGAGGAAGGCAAAGAGCACAATAACTAGGAGGATAGGTACCTTGACTGGTTCTTAGGCTCACGTTGGTGCTTTTGTGCAGTGACCTAAGCTAATGAGACCCTGCCCCAAGGAGCCAGCAATTTAAATGCCAGCTGCGGAGAAGGTAGCAAGGACAAAAGGTTAGAGAAATAAGGCCTGAAAGAAACTCACGCCGATTCCACACCAAAGTCTATCCGTTCTATTGAGGCACTGCTTTGATACAAACCTTTAGACATGGAATTAAAGCTGTCGTTTCCACATATCCTGCTGTATGAATACCATTTCATCCATCATCTCTTTCATGCTAACAGAGCTGTGGCCAGGCTGGATCCAGCATCGTACGTGGCAACTGGAGTAGGCCCATTTGAATTAAGGCCACGGATGAGGCCAACCCTCTGTGGATTCAACGGGTGTCCTGTAGCTGCCACGTACGACTCTAAGCGGAAGGACTGCTGCTAGTCTAATGCAACGGGTTGCCAACAGAGTGGTCTGCATTCTGAATATATAAAATCAACCAACATGAGATTGTGGTTTCTAGAACTATATTTCTAGTGTGCCATCCATCTACCCTAAGACTTAAATGTAAGAAAAACGTTCTGGCAGTTTTTCATTCTACCAGAAGCAGGTCTTAGGTAGAGCTAACAGCTCTTCATGGCCTATCCCAGATCATGCAACTCTCAATACTTTTGTGTTACAACAAGGATGGCTTGCAACGTTATATTGTTCCTGGGGGGACTGCAACTTGGCTCCGAAAGAAGAGGGATACCCTGAGGGTGGTGGGAGGTGCTGCGATAGCCCCCTACCCCCCTGAAAGTCCTGGGGTCTGAGCCCAGTGAGCCATGTCTCTGCTACCCTTCTGACTGGAGTTCAGCAAATCTGTAGTCCTGGGCTACTGTCCTTCTTCTGGTGCCTTAGCGGTCCTGATGCTTTGAATGCTTCTTGGATGAATAGAAGAGCTCGCGAACCTCTTGGGTTTATTTTTTCCATAAGGCCAACCTTTCTTTCCACGACCACAGATCATGCTTCTTCTTTTTTTGAACGCCTTCCCGTTTTCCATTTACTCTGGTGGCGGCTCCTCTGCCAACGCAGGACATGTCATGGATTTTGTCTCTTGGGTCACGGAGGGTACCTACCGGGGGCTGGCTTGGCTATGAAAGAGGATTCCACCACTCGGTCATTGAGGGTCTGGGTCTGGCGGTAGTCATTCCTCAGCGTGTGGTTCTCCCAGTCCAGTAAGGCATTCTCCAGCAAGTTAATCTACAAAATACATCACATTGCTGCTTTTTTTTTAAAAAAGGGATAGAAATAGATCTAAGAGAACTAGGCTCCGACACACGGAGAGGTAATGATACGGGGTAACCAGAGCGCATGGGGATGCAACACCACGACTCTTTTCTTAATGAGCAAGGACCAAGGACCACGATGCCACCTCCCTCACTCCTGACATTTCCCTGTTCCCTAGGGGTGGTGCTTTGCCACCGTTCTCACAACAGATAGGGAGACAGGTGGTCGGGATACATTTTCCTAGTAGTATTGTGTCCTAAGCTATCCCAGTTACAAGACAAAGTATTTGAGGTGGCTTGGTCTTGAGTATGCAGTTAAGCGCCATTGGCTTTACAAAAGACCTGTTCTTGGTGGCCACGAATTGGCTAGAGCCAGGGATCGGAAACATTACATGTTTTGGAACTACAAGTGGCGAACTGTTCCAGCCCGCATGGGCAATTATTCATTCATTCATTCATTCATTCATTCATCCATTCATCCATCCATCCATTCATTCATTTAAAATACGGTACTTGACTATGAAGTTCACTGGGTCACTCTTATCTTGGCCTGATTTACCTCACAGAGTTGTCACGAGAAACACGGAAACAAGGAAGAGAAAGATCATGTGTATCTTTTTGGACCCCTGGGGGGCAAAGCAGTATCTAAATGACAAGTCAATCTCAAACTGCTTCTACCCCATATAATTCCTTGCGATCCCTATGGCTTTTTTCACTCACATTTCACGGAGAGCCGACAAAAGATCATAACCCATCTGAAAACTGTAATTCTCTCATATTTTCCCTGCAATCTTTCTGTCTTGGAACACATCATCATGAGCTCTCGACTAGCTCTCAAAATGGATGTGTTTACCAAGTTGTTTCTGAAAACGCTGGGGGTGAGGGTGAGAAGTAGAGAAAGGCAGAGTAGCGCCTTCTGAATATCTACCTGCGTGTGAGACAACTTGATGGGGGAGTCAAACAAGGTCCAGATCACATTCTCTGTGCATGGAGGGGTTGTCAGGGAGCCCTGGTACCGGTAGAAATCAGCCAGGTTTTCTGGCAGCATAGACAGGACATCAAGGGTGGTGAGGGTGGTTGATTGCCCTAGGAAGGGAAGAAGGAAAAGAGAGAAGGAAGGAAGGGAGGGAGGGAGGGAGGGAGGGAGGGAGGGAGGGAGGGAGGGAGGAAGGGAGGGAGGGAGGGAGGAAAAGAGGGAGAGAAGGAAGGAAGGAAGGAAGGAAGGAAGGGAGGGAGGGAGGGAGGAAGGAAGGGAGGGAGGGAGGGAGGAAGGGAGGGAGGGAGGAAGGAAAAGAGGGATAGAAGGAAGGAAGGAAGGGAGGGAGGGAGGGAGGAAGGAAGGGAGGGAGGGAGGAAGGAAAAGAGGGAGAGAAGGAAGGAAGGAAGGAAGGAAAAGAGGGAGGAAGGAAAAGAGGGAGGGAGGGAGGAAGGAAGGGAGGGAGGGAGGGAGGGAGAGAAGGAAGGGAGGGAGGGAGGGAGGGAGGGAGGGAGGAAGGAAGGAAGGAAGGAAGGAAGGAAGGAAGGGAAAGACAGAAAGGGGGAAGGAAGGAAATCAAATCAAAACCATTTATGTTCTGTTCATTTCCTCACCCCGTCACCTCCATGTTCCTTTGTAACGCACCCAAACTTGTGACAACCATTACACCATTCACAAAAAGAAGCACAATCTCTCTTCGTACTACATGATGAAGGAAGCAGCAGGCCATTGAGGGATCTAAATATTATGGATCCACAGCTGTCTGACTGTGAAACTGACACTGTGGTCTCTATCAGAGGTTATTTCCTGGCATTCTCAGAATCACCCAGCCTGTATGGCGAGCTGCAGTTGATTCGGGGTGCTGGGGTCCCTCAAAGTAACTCTTCCAGGCTGTGGATCTGCACCAGAGATGGAAATAATTCTGGGTGTTTTTGGACGGCTGCTCCCTGAATCTCAGCCTCCCACGGCCATTGGGGAATCCTGTTAATGGTAGGAAACTGAGCTGGAAGATAGCATGTGATCAAAAGTGCAAAGGAGGCCTGTGATTAAGAGGCAGGGCCGGTTCTAACGTTGGGCAAAAGGAGAATACCTCCTTAAGCGGCACATGTTGGTTATCACGTTTAAGTGTCATGTTCAGCTTTCATGTTTTTTCCCCCCTTTATATGATTTCTGCATAATAATAAAAAGGGGAGAAATACAGGCCAGCTAATTGTTACTATTTATTATTAAAGCTTTTTTTTTAATTGTCCGCAACACAGCAAGATACCCCTGGGTGCCCAAATAACTTGGCCGTCATTTTATGCAGAGCATCAGGTACTGCAGGGGTGAAAGAGTCCACTCAATGAAAAATAATGTCACTTAAAAAATATATATTTTGCCTAACCGAGGAATAATGTGCCATGCAAGGTTAGGAGAGAGATCCTGCAAACATACCTGCAAATCTGATTTTAGCCAAGTTGGCAATGAGACCACTGTAGTAAGTGTTTTCAAAATGGCCCTCCTACAAGACAGAAGGCTGGATGTTAGTGAGAAATTGAGAGAAGGATGCTTGGCAATGAGAAATAGGCGGGCATTGTCATTCGTGAAGGCTTTATCTCTCTCATCAGCTCTGTTGCCTAATGGGTGTCAAGAGAAACAGTGGGTGGAGGGAGAGTTAATAATAATCTGCAAGGCTGGAAGGGACCCTATAGACCAGTGGTTCCCAACCTTGGGTCCCCAGATGTTTTTGGACCACAACTCCCCACCGTGGACTCAGGGCACACCACAAATTTTCATCCACCATTTGGTATTTAGGGTTCCCCCTCCCTTTTATTTGGCGGAACTCAGAGCCTGGAAAGTCACTTTTCAGAAGTAAGAATGCAGTGACAAGCGGAAGCCAGCTGTAACTCGTCAGTGGGGTGCCCTCTAGCGTTGGCTTCAAACGTGTTTTTTAAATTCTCTGATCCTTCAAAATGCAAGGATATGAACCCGGGTCTTTTGCACGCTGCCCATGACATCACACCAGCTCCGATAACAGCTTTTCCCTACCTCATAGAGGAAAGCCAGTACAGCCAAGCCATTGGGTTTAGTTTTTGCTTCTTCGAAACTTCCGTAAGCCCCCGAATTGTAATGGACGATGTGGAGCTGCCAGGGAGAGGAGAAGAGTGGGTGAAAGGTGAGGAGGGACCCCCTACAGCTCAGTACCAGAGTCCCCCTCCCCAACATCCTCATACACACTCCTCCTAAATTAATTCCTCTGGGGAGAGTGGAATGCTCTCTTGTGCCTCTGAGCCTCATGGTGCAGTGGTTAAACTGCAGTACTGCCGTCAAGACTCTGCTCACAACCTGAGTTTGATCCCAACAGGCTCAGGTAGCCGGCTCAAAGTTGACTCAGCCTTCCCTCCTTCCCAGGGCAATGTGCAGCTTGCGTAATTAAACTGTAAACCATCCAGAGAGTGCTTTAAGCGCTATGGAGCAGGATATAAAAGCAGCACACTTTGCTTTTAGAGGGCATAAGGGTAATATTGAGAGCACTCCCCCAGCACTCCAGGGCTGCCTCTCCCGCATTTTAAAACATTTAAATATATATATATTTGGGGCACAAGGGCATTTTGTGATTTTTTGTTTAAACACCCAATATTTGCAAGAAGAAAGATTGGGGTGGTGTTTCAGAATGAGAAGGACCACCAATTTCCCCTCTTCTGGGGTCCTTTTCCCAGTGGCCGCAGGGCTGTTGCCTACCTCTGCAATATACCGCATCCCGTCCATGGTGTGTTCAGAACCGCTGGTCTCCAGATCCATGCCTCCCCAGTGGAGGTGGAGCTGGACGGCGGTGAAGACCCCCGGGAGGCCTTTGACGACGGTCATGGTGGGAGGGAGGCCGATCTGAACTGGGAGGCAGAAGAAGAACAGGCTGGGACATGAGTCAGAAATCGCAAAGCCTCAGGGTTAGCACAGAAACAGAAATAAAATGATCTGGACACACCCAAGTTGCACCTGATGTGATGGAGACGTGGAATCCTAGAATTACTTCTTTCATAAAACTACAAAGCAGCCCAGAGACTACGGTGCTTATATATATCAGGGGCATCGCAGTAAAATGTTTAAGATTCCTTTCCTGGAATCCCTTTCATAATGATTTCGCCACTTCTTAAGAAGTTCTGCTTGTCAACCTCTCATTTCCAACAGGTTTTCTCTACTACCATTTAAAAAACTCTGTGAAAACTCCATGACATTCCAGCATTTCAGACCAAGCATTTCAGGCAGAGGAGCCAGGAAAAAAAAACAGCTAAAAAAATAGCTTCCTGATGAATCTGAGATGAGAAGCTATTTTAAAGCGAACCAGGAGGGCAAATCATTCCACGCTTTGGCTTGAAGGACAGCCGCGTTTGCAGGCCTGTAATAAAATATTAAAGTGTTGCTATTATTTCAGAAGCCTTAGAACAACTCTGGAGCGGAAGAAACCATGGACTGCATCATCCCGACAATAAAACACTCTGCCAAGTCGGGAAAGGAACATGGTGCTCCATCGCACCGAACCCATAAAAATTCTATTCCTTTTCTGGTTTCAGATATAGAAAAGCAGGGTCCATTTCGCTTAAAAAGCTCTCTGTTCAGCAGATTGGCTGCGGGAGGAAGAATTTGTTTGTTTTGAAGGTCGTACTTCTGAAATGATAATAATAAAGAACCACGAAAACCAAACCAAGCTCAAACAAACAGAGAACATCCACAGCTCATTCTGTCATTATTTTTTGTTTAAATGTGTAATTATGCAGTCAGCCATTGTTTCATAATTGAGGTTGCTGCTTGTTTACCCTTTCCAGCGAGGATTCCAGGGGCCCTGTGTAAAATGCCAGAGGAAAGCAAAGAGCCTTGAATTGCAAACGGAGCAGGAGGCGACGAAGTCACACACCTTACTGCAAGGGAGGAGTGATGGTAAAAGAAGTGAAAAGAAGGGAGATCTGCTAGATCTCCAGTGGGTTGCCAGAGTTTAAACCTACAACGAGTTCAGCAACTCAAAAAAGATTGCTTCTCTTTTGAAAAAAGCTTGCCAATGGTCGTTGTTCGTCTGGGTTGATTTCACAATTTTGCAGCATCTTGGTTTTTTTTATCTGATGTAATAACTGGCTAAATGGCTCAGTGGTTTAGCCGGCTCCAGAGGTTGGGCGTTCGATCCTCCACGGTGGCTCTTTGTGAGTAGAGCCAGCCTGTGTGGGCTTGGGCCAGCTGCACAAACAGAAATGCATGTACAAGAACAATCGTTGTTGTTGTTGTTTTTTCTGGTTGGGGAGAGGGAAGCAATAAAGACTGAGCAACAAGACCCCAGCCCGTAAAGAAAAACAACTAATTTGCCAAGAGCATGGCCGATAATACAAACAGACTGTCACAACAATTATGTTTCAGAACAACACAATTAGGGTTCCCTCCTCACCACCACAGACAGTGTCTCAACAGCCCAACGTGTATATATATAGCCTCTGTGGTTGTGTTTTGTGTTACAGGAGATAGAAAGAGATCCAGTGGCGGTGGAGAGTTGGGTGATGCTTTCTCCTCCACCGCGAGCAACAAAAGCACTTGGGCGGCCCTGCTTGGCATCTCCCCGCCCCCCCCTTGATCAACTTCAAATATTTTATTTTTGAAAGATAGTGGGGAGATGCCCAGATCTCATCTCCACTGTGTGTATGTATGTGCTTTGTGTCTTTTCTCCCCTATTGTTAGGGTTCTTTTCTCTGGCTGAATTAGTGATTAACAGCCCTGATGGGTTTCTTCAAGTATCAGGAGATGGCCCTTTGATAGCCCTGAGATCTCTTATTTGGATGTGTGGAAACAGGTTCTCCCCTTATCATCTCTCAGAGTGGAGCTGGTTTGTTCCTTTTTAAGATTTGCAGACGTACTGTTTTAGCTTTAATATTGTCTTTTAACTTGCAAGCGGCTGCTTCATGCACACTGTTCTTAGCTTTAAATATTGTCTTTTAATGATGTGAACCCCTGTTGCATCCTCATTGTTTTTAGCTTTCAATATCGCCTTTCAAGGGTGTAAGCTGCCTTGTGTCCTTTTTAAGGAGAAAAGCTGGGTAAAAATGTTTAAAATAAATGAAGAAGGGGAGACACTTCCCCTGGGAGAGGAGAAGGGGCAAGGCAGGCAGATTTGCTGGATATCCTGAAGATTCCCAGTTCAATGCCTGGCCTTTCAAGGTAAAACAATCTGGTCAATGACCATTTGGCGGGTCAGTGGAGGAAAGTCAGGGCTGAAACGCAACTCTCCATGCAGATCAGAGGATGGCCTCTGGACCACCATGCATGTTCACCTGAGTGCCCGTTGTTGGTCATGGTGAAATTTCCTTGCAGAGGCCCCTCGTAGCCGCCGAACTCCAGGACCCCCAGTTCTGGGTTGTACCGAACGTTCTTCTTCCGAACGTCGATGGGGGACTGGTGCTTCCCCAGGCAGTCCGCAAAGTGTTTCCCCCAGTGCCTCTCGTCCAGTTCCCCTTTGAGGATGCCAGAAAGAGGAAGAGAAGCAGAAGACAACATGAAAGCAACGGCCATGGGCCGCAGGGGTTCATTTCCTGCCACCAGCTTTGCCCAGAACTTGGAAGGAACTCGTTACAAACATCCAGGCCTTCTTCCCTCCCTCCCATAGAGTAAGTGTAACTAAGTTACAGGACAGCTGTAACTGGATGAGGGATCCGGTCACTTCCTTTGTGTTCCGGCACTCATGGCGGCATCTAAAAAAAGTGGCCTAGAGTCTCCCAAAGCTTACGGAAACGAAACGCGGTGGGTGGGTGGGGGCACAAAAACCTCCCGAATGAACAGAAATTAAGAAAAAAACCAAGAATTTAAGTTTTGAGGAGATTTCCTGCATTCCTAGAGGCTTCTAGGCGTTGAGGGGGAAAAAATCATGCTTGAGGGCTCCCAGGCTGCTGTTGGCTCACTTGCATTATTTGCTCCTCACCCCCTTAATGTACAGGTCATTAAAAATTTGCCGCAGCTTTTAAAATGCCCCCCCCCCCTTCTCTGCTTGATCTATTTAGCCTGTTATAGGCAGGCAGAGATGCCAGGTCTGTCGCTCAGATCTCTCTCGGCTTCCCTCCCCTCCCTGCCCAGTTCAATACTAACACATTTCCCGACTTCCTCTAGTTCTCTGGCAGTTCCAGAGACCCTGAGCAGGGAGAGGAACGGATCCCTTGAATGGGGGGTCATCTGGAGACTGAACAGCGAGACCAGTCCTGGGGGGCATTTGCCCCAGGCCCTGGGCAAGGCAGAAGGCTTTCACCAACACAGCAAAAAAAGTTGCCGCTTTTCCTTTAGGTCTTTTCTGCCCTTCCCATCTGAAAAGCACGTCTGTTTCAAACAAGAATAATAACATCACATTCTAGGCTTTACCCTGGACCAGCTCTGTGCTTCATCATTCCAGTGCACGTATCAGCTAGATTCTGGTGCATAGATCTCATGGATAGCATGGCACTTTTAAGGTTCCCCTGCGACCGTTTCCAAAGGGGTGGCAGGTGTTTATTGCAAAAATAGCAAAAGGCAAGGTGACACCTTTAACTTCCAAGGTCATTCCTCCCTGCAGCCAAAGGAGTGGGCGATATTCCACAATAGCTTGTGCCACAATAAATCGGTTAATTTTAAAGTTTGCATGCAACATTTCGTTCTTTTCCTACCACCACCCAGCCCTGTTGCTCCTGTAGACATCTCTGGGGAAGAAATCCGTACTGAAATAAACTGGGTTTATTCCATGAATGAACAGGGCGGGGATTCAACCTGAATTGCCCGATCCTAAAGTGGGTTGTCAGACCTCCAGGTTGTGAGCAAGAGACGTTAAAAGAGATTTTAAAGGGGGGGGGGGGAAGCAGCCGTCCCCATTCCCTTGGTTTTTCCTCCTTACCTTTGTAAGTCCACTCCAGGACATGAGAGGAACTGAGCGGCAGAAGGAGCCAAGGGAGAACCCAGGCGATCACCTTCATGGTTGTACGGGGTCTGAAGTCAGATGGTAGTCGGGAAATCATCTCGTTTTCTTCCTAGGGTTGCGGAAAGAGTAAATAATAATTTACTCTAAATCCAGCCCACTTTGGCCCCCTCCCCCAGAGATTACGGCTAGGTTGCTTTGCGCTTTTCTGTTTTCCATCGCCTGTTGACAGATGAGAGAAACTCTAATGATATCTTATTGACCCACGAGGGAGGCCTCCTAATGGAAGAGCAAAATAACATTGCAATCAGAGCCAAGAAGCGATGGGGAGGTCAATGGCACCGAGGGTGGATTACGGTTTCTACCTTTCCACGGCTTGCTGTCTGCTCCAGGGAGAGCTGGCCGGGTCGAGCCTCTTGATGCAGCCTCCTGGAAGCATGAATGATGAATGCTTCCCACCAACCGTGGGCCCCAGGAAATCCTCAGGGTGAAAAATTAAAGCCCTCCTTCTCAGGTGGCCCTCCGCATTTTTGCAAAAGGGGGACAGGCAGACAAAGAAAGACAGTAGGGTGGGTTTTCTTCCCTCTGGCTAGGCTTTGGGCCTTAGCCCCTCAGAAGGAGAAAGCAGAAGATGAGGAAAGGACAGGGAGAAAGAAATAAAAAGAAAAATCTGATTGATTCTAGAGGCAACCGTGAGAGAGGAAGAGGGGGAAATCTTACTCCTATCAGATTTCCAGGTGTGTCCAGTGATGCTTAAAAGATGCTTAGCAATTTCCACATGCCCCGACCCATCTGAATTTTGATTTAGCACCTTTGGGCTGGCATGCAGTACAGAGGGGATGAGGCTAGTGATTAAGAAACAGCAGGGAGTCACGAGTGCAAATTCCCTTCTTTGTGGTCAACTGCCAACTCTCTTTACATCTCACCCTTTTGCCCCTCCACCTCTGCCCGGTAAGGCGGTGCAGAGAACCCGGTTGGACTACAACTCCCATTATCCATGGTCATAAGCTACTCTGGGTGTCAGAGTCCCACAACATCAGGATTTCCTCACCTTTATGAGAAGGATTAAAACAAGATAGTTTTGCTATACACTGGCAAATTATACCCTATTTCTTCTTAGAACATACTCTTGAGATCTTTATTGGTGATTTTTGTATATTTTATAGAGATCCTCAAAAGACAGAGTTCTGTACCAACTGAAGTCTGAAAATAATTAGGTACGGTACAAAATCTGTCACAGAAGTTAAAGTGTATCATCATAATCTTAAAACTGCAGAGCTGGAAAAGGATCCTATGGATAATTGAGTCCAGCCCCTTTCAGGGAGGCACAGCGGAGAATCGAACTCAGAAATTCTGGTTCCACAGCCAGAGACTTAACTATTTATGCTCTTCTCTATACATTCTGCTTAACTCACCAGATTGTGTGATGTGATGCAAATGTCAGGGATTGAAAACTATATTAGTTGGGGAGTTCTAGTTACATTCTTCTCCTTGTTCCGTCCTCTGTTGATGATCCGTGTGAAAATTCTCTATGCATTGTGTGGGTCTGTTTATGACATCATACGTAGCCATGAGCTCTTATTTTTAACCCTTCTTTTTTGTACCTGGTGTGCAAAAAAACTTATTATTCACCTACAAAACCCTCTGACATGTCGCCAGATCTTGACGGCCTCCATTTCCCTCTGGATCTCTATCTGTGAACTCCTCTCATTCAACTCCACTCAACCTAGGCTAGGGCCGGCCCTACCTTTAGGCAAAAAGCAAGACAACCCCCCTTAGGAGGAAGGTATTAAGGGGTCGTAGTGGCAGCCCCTTGCGGCGGATCTGCAGCAACGCCTTACTTGTATTGTTGGTAAGGCATGAATAAGATGCGACCCACAGTGGGAATGGCAGCAACTCCCGCACATTTTGCTGCGAAAAAAGCGTTTGAGGCGGTGTGGTGTTTTTTGATTTTTTTTTGGTCTGGTTCTGAGTGACCAAAATTACCTGTTTACCTAGGTTTTACCTGCATTTGGGGATTATTTATCCAGATTCCCCTAGTTCCACCTCATCCCCTTTTGCCTGCCCTCATCTGTGACATCAGGACCCACCCTATGACATCACAAGGCCTTCCCCCATGACATCATGACAGCCTCCCTGCCCCTCCCCCTTCAGTTTTTGGCCTGATATCTGAGGGAATAGGGTGCTCCTGCTCATAAGGATGTGCTACAATCAGCTTCTGAGCTAATTAACGACACCCTCATCCCCCCTCACAGGCCAAAAGGGCGCCATGAAAAGGAAGGGGAGGCCTGGGGGGGGAGAAGGACCTAAAAGGTCCCCATTTTCTCCCCATTCCAGAAAGGAAGCTATTTGGGGGCCTCTCACCTCAGACTCTGAGGCAGCTTCTCATGGGGTCAGGATTGGACCTTCGCTCTCCGATTCAGCGATAGCAGGCCCCATATTTCTATGTGAAAAGTAGGAGGTGTGGGTGAGGAAGAAAGAAAGAAAGACAGAAAGAAAGAAAGGGTCCCAGTGAATTAGAATATCAAAATGGGGTCAAAGAATAGGCTGGAGCCATGATGGAGCCGTATGGGCAACAATAAAGGGGGGAAAGAGGGTTTTTTTGTGGGTTTTTTTGCCAAAATATTGTGGCAGTTTGAAGACTTCACACATTTATTTTGGGTGTGAGATTTTTTTTCCGGGTCAAAAATCTCCCTTTGCAGGTAAAAGTAGATTTATTTGGTGGTCATTTGGGCCTATCTATCATCCTCTTATTTACCTCAGGAGGTTTGTTTGGAAGGCTGAAGGGAGGTGGGAAGGGAGCCCAGGGCTCCGGGTAGGAGAGCGAGGAGAAAACCATCCATCCATCATCCATCCCAAAACCCAAAGTCGGTCTGTCGAATTTTCCATATTTGCCTGTGCAACTCCGTCGATCGAAAGACGTCTGCCCGCCCTTGTCCCAATAAAATATTTTCTTTAAAAAAAATTTTTTTTCAGTGTTAACCTTCCTTTTCGTTTGAATGTCATTTTGAGGTCATGTTAATTTTAATTTTTCTTTGTTGCGAAATGGAAGGAGACCGTTATGCCCCCCCCCCCCCCAGTGGAGGAAAAGCTGATAAAGGGACTGCTAAGAAGAATCCTAACTACATCCTGACATCCTCCATAACTGAACAAAGGTAGGATGAGATTTAAATAAATAAATAAATAAATAAATAATATTAAGGTTGTTGTTAAATGCTGTGTTGCATGTTTGTTCATTATTGATTTTATTGCAATGCATTCCGGTGTAGAGCATGATATAAATAATGTTATGATTAATATTATTATTATCACAGTTTTCTTTCCATGAACAATGGGTGAAGTGAAAATGTATTATTAACTAGTTTCTTGCTCCAAATCCTCCATTTTTTAAAAATATTGTTCCAAAACTCCTGTAGCAGTCAGTCTTTGTGCGTGTGCATGCGTTTGGAATTTGTTTGTTTAAATGAAATTTATTTAATTACTCTATTCATAATAATAATATTCTTAGAAGTGCAATGTTGGACGAGAGACTATGGATCTTAATGTTCTGAAAAACCTTTAAAAAAATGTTTAAAATCTAGTTTTCTGTTCCCTCTTGGGCAGGATTGGATGGTGCTACTATGCAATATGCTGTATACTATGCTACTATGCTGGCGGGGGCTATAGAAACGTGAGAAAACGTGGAGGTACAGCGCCGAGCATCTACTACCACCAAAATGGGGATTTTCCACTCTTTAACATTAAAAAAACCCACAAACTTTAAAAAAAGGCCTTTTCCGGGCAAGCGAGAAGCCGGCTTGGGCACGTAGCGCACGCGCCCCAAAGACTGCTCAGGCGAGAGGCGCGTCCCGACCAATCAGGAAGAACCGAACGGCCCGGTCCAGCCACTGAGAAGCCGAGATGCGGGCACCTCATTTGCATGGGCCGGCCTATAGTTCCGCGCGAGACGAGGTGCTCTTCCCCAGTTGCCCGGGAACGCCAGCAGGGAGTGGTTGCATCGTTTACCCGGTAATCTATTATTATTGTATTAATACGGCTATTATCTTTTTACTTTTTTTGGGGGGGGGGGAGGGGGTCAAGTGCTGTTAAGTACCGGGGCTCGAAAGGAAGTGCATGAACGGGGAGGATAATTTATAGCCCCAAAGTTGAGAGTCTTGTTACGAGCCACCAAGCGGTTGCATGGGGGAGAGAGGAAGGGAATCTTTGCAAAAAATGGTGCAAACCGGAGCCTGAGCTGGAAAGAGAAAAGCGAGGCGTGGGAGGCGTCTGCAATGCCCACGCGGGGTGCAGGGGCCCCGAGGCCGTTGCATTCCGCAGGAACTCGTTTCTGGCTTGGGGGGGAACAAAGGAAGGCGCTTTGTTTTTCCCCTTGCCTTCCCCAAATCTCGGCCTTCGAAGCGTGGATCGTTTCCCCGGACGTTGAGGGAGATCCCGTCCTTGGAGAGCGCATGGAGGCCCATAAAACCAGACCGATACTCCTCTCTAGCCATCTCCACGGGAGGCACAATTGGCAGGTTGAAGCGGAAGAGTTACAGGTGTGGATGGCCTGGTGCTAATGCACCACCGTCTTGGGTGGGGTGGGGGGGGGAAGAGTGGTGATTTTGGGGGGAAATTTAGCACAAAGTTTGAGGATGCCCCTGATCTGTACACCCCTTTTCTCTCCCCCTTCCAAAGGGTCTTTCTTTTATTTTTCCACTCCTCTCCCCGAAGGTTATTCGTGGAAAGAAAACTTGGAGAGAGGGGGTGAAGCTTCAGGATGGACTGGGGTAATTGAGGAAGTTAGGGGTGTTTTTTTTTTTAAGCGGCTCAACGCAATATTGGATGCCCTGATTTTTTTTTTCTTCCCCACATTGCAATCTTTGCTTGGGAGGGTGAGGCCCAACCCGGCAACCCGAGAGGTGGAAATTGTGCCCGCCTTAGGAAGCCTCCTTGCTTCCTGGCCTATCCCCAAAGCTGGGGTGGAGCAGGAGTAGAGAAAGAACAAGATTTTTTTTTTGGTGGAATCGCAATCCATTCTTACAAAACGGATCTCTATTTCCCTTTCACTGCATTAGTAGTTACTTAAGCCCAGTTTTCCCTATCAGTATAAATGTTACAAGGTGCCGGATGAAATCTCTACAAAGTTTTTTCCCCTAAATGAGGGCTGCACCGAACTAATAATAATAAAAAGGGTCTTATCTAACAGATTACCAAACACTTCTTCATGTGTAACTTTGATTTCCTGTGTAGGGCCTAAAGTCTGTGAACCCTCGTTCGGCGGTCTGCAGAGCCCTTATGAAAGGGGGTCTGGGGATAGTTACAGTAAAAAGACAAAAATAGGATCTCTGCTGAAGTCAAAGATGTAGGAATAGAAGGCTCTAGCAAGCAGATTAGGAGCCACTGGCAACAGGCTGCACATACCTTGCGTGCCATGTGCCTTCTGTGGGTGGGGGTTCAGCGCATTGATTTATGTGGGTGGCAGTTGCCAGGTTGCACGGAAAGATGCAGCCATGTGCTAAAAGTGCCTGCAGGAAGTGTTAAAAAAAAAAAAAAACCCACACCACCCTGTGATTAACACAGTGAATCTGTGCTGCTCCTCCTTTGCTGGCTAGTATCCCTAAGCGCCTGTGGAGTATGAGTAAAAGACCTGCGTCACTGCTTCATTGCAGCAGAGTGGTTTGTCCTTGGTCTAGGGATCGTTTCTCTGAGAAGAGGTGGGGATTTTCCCTTTGCAAGGAAAAATGGCTCAGCACCACCTTCCTACTGCAAACAGCACAGAAATCGGAGTTAAAACCGGTTGAAATCAGAGTTAAACCGTTGACTTTAACAACTTCCTGATTAATTGAAGCAGAAACGTTGGAACAGTCTTGTGTTGCCTCAAAGACTTGCAGAGTTATTACAACATGCTTGTTGGCCCTGAAAGCATGCTGCATTAACTTTTCAAACTTTGTTCTCTGATGATGAAACCTGTGTGATCTTGTCTAATGATTTACAGCTGTTCGTACCTGGGCTTTGACCTTACCCTTCTTTCAACAGCAGCTGTCCTTCATCTTCCGTCTTCCCAAATATTTAGTGTTAAAGTCTTCAATCCACTATCTGGGTTGCCTTTTAAAAATCTGTGTACTGTAGGTGGGAATGGCTGACTGCCTACCTCAAATGTACCTTGGAAAGATGCACGTCTTGTTTGTTTTTGAAGTTGTAGCCGTATTAGTCTGAAACAAGAAACACAAAGCAGAAATTGGAAAAAAAAGTTGTGGCACTTTAATTGCCATGGTATTAGGGGAAAATCAGTTCCAAGGCCCCACCCTCCTGCAGAAGCTGAACAGTAGGGAACATAGCATTGGAAGTAGTGTATATGTAGCATTGTCTCTGTTTCCTCCAGTGGCTAGTTAAAATGCTGTTTAAGCTTACCCCCTTCTAGTAGAAAACTAGCTCATCAAGGAAAGGTTTGCCTATTTTGGGTGCTAGATTTCTACTGGCGGGGAGTTGTAAATTCAAGGTGACCTGCTATCTCCCCTTACAAGAAAGCCATGAGGTAGGTTAGGGTTAGTGAAAGAGGCTGGCCCAAGTGAACTTAATGTGGCAGAATGGGAAACTGAACCCGGGCCTCCCTGTCCTCAGGGACCATTTAAAAATGAAAAGATCTTAGATAAGTGGTTACACCCATCCTGCAAGCTCAAAGTTCCCGTTTGTTCATCCTGCAGGTGTGGAGAAAGAATTTTAAATGGTTTAGCCCAGTGAGGCAGTGAGAGTGGCTCTTTCAGGAGCAGGGAGAAGCATAGAAATAGCCAAGATGAATAGGAGGCTGGGAGTTCGAATCCCCCACTGGGCCTCCTTTTGACAAGGGCTGGACTGGATGATCCATAGGGTCCCTTCCAGCTCTGCAGTGCTGAGATTATTAGTAGTATAAAAGGAGATATTTTATGGCAGGGAGGATGGAAAGGAGGTTGAGCTGCATTTCCCTCATCGTTTCCTCTACAGATGCGTGCTTTATTGGAAAATCTTTGTAAAAAAGAAAAGAAAATTAAAATATAAATTGCTCTTCTTTTGGATCCTTTGGCAGCAACCTCCCTTGACCACCTCCTTCTCTGTGGGACGGCTGTTGGTTGGGGATAATGAAGGGGGTAGTCCAGGTTCTTTGGAAGGTGCCCGGCTTGGGAGGGGAGGGAGGGAAACATTTGCAGACTTGGCAAAAGATCAGAATCCTTGCTTGAAAGAAGAGAGCCCACAATCTGGACCTGGAGAGACCCATAGAGAAGAAATCTCTTCCTTGGGAATCTGCGTAGAGACCTATTGGGGTGGGGATGGGGAGAAGCGTAATTCAGATTCCAGTATTGGAATTTTTTCTTCTTTTTTTGAAGTGGAATTTTTTTCCCCCAGTTACATGAAATGCTGAGTCACAAAGCACGATGAGACATCCTGAGACAGGAAATTGCAGTCCCAGCTTTGCAAAAAAAAATAATAATAAAAAAATAAAACCCACAAATGGAGAGGCAAGTGAGAAGAGAGAGTCCATTTTATTCAGATTCTGAGTTGACTTGCCACGTGCCCTGCCCTTCCTCGCCCTCCATTTTTGCCCGGGTTCTCCCTCGCCCAACCTGATGGAACCCTCTCAATACAATGCCCATCAACAACAAAAAAAAACCCCCAGGGGATCCAACAGGCTAAAAGAAGGCCGAATGGCTTTAATTCTTTTAAACTTTTATCTCAGTTTTTTCCTCCAAATAAAGAGAAGGCTGTTTCCCAAAACCATAGTTCATTCACTCCGGTTGGGATGTTGGGGGTGATGTCGTTCCCAATCCCTCCCCCCAAAACAACGTTGAACTGGGAGAGGGAACAAGGAGGGTTAAAAGAGAAACGGGCCAGCCACACACCGTCCAGGAACAGCTGCAGTGCGAATAAGCTCGCTGAGCGGTGCAGGAAGGGGAGGCGCTTGTGATGAGGTCGCACTCAAGGACATCCGAGGCATGCAGCCTCCTCTGTATAGTCTGGTTAGGCAGCTGAGCAGACATGCTGTGAGTACCCTGTCCAGCAGAAAAGGTTAAATTATCTCCAGCCACAGTTTTCCATACACAGGGCACCTCGTACAAACTCTGGATCCTTTTTCTGTAAGGATGTGTTTCCAGGAGGGGCAAAACCGCCACTGGAAGGCACAGAGTCGTGCGTGCTAGAAATTGATTAGCTTAGTATTAAGTTAAGTCACCGGCTGCATTAAATCTGTCTGGATTTCTTGCATTGGAAAGGCGTTTAATAATGGAATGAATGAATGGTCTAAATTAGCTTTTGGGAGGTTATGGAGGGGCTCCACCCTGTTTGCGTCTCTTCTGCCCTTTTTATTTAAAGTTATTTGCGTTCTGCAAAAAGGATAAATAAAATTCAGATATTATGCACCCAGAGATTCAAATTAAAAAAATATATAAAAGCACTGGTAAGGGAATTGATTAAACAAATTAAGAACTAGTGCTTACTAGTGTACAAACAACATCTCAAAGAAGTTTAAAGGTAGTGAGTTTTCTGTTTTTCCTGGCCCTTCTGAGCCATGTCCGGTCCACACCTTCTTGTGGGCTAGAAATTTGCCCGCTAGTCTGGAACCAAGGGGCATTTTTTTAGTGTTGTCAAGCAGCCTTCCCTCCAAGCTGGTGCCCTCTGTGTTGGACGGTGGCTCCCATCACACCTAACCAGTATGCAGTAATAGGATTTGTAGTGAAATGGGCCAGGAGGAAGCTTGAGGAAACCCCTTGTCGTCAATGCTAAGTTAAAAAGGACTAGTTATACGACAGTATCAGGCAGCTTTGTGTACTGTCAAGCTGTTTGTGCAGTGGGTTAGTATTTTAATCTTTAAACTCTTTGTCTTTCTGTTTCTCTTCCTGTTCTCCAGACAGCCAACATGTCCATCCTCAAGATTTGCTCTCGTGAAATTTTTGACTCCCGCGGGAATCCCACCGTCGAGGTAGATCTCTACACTTCCAAAGGTGAGCCCCCCGGGGAAGATAGTCCAGCACCTTTATGGCCTCCCTGGAGCCCGCTTCCAATATTTAGCAAGCAGTGGGTTGCTCTTCTGGTGCCAGTATTGAAGGCTCCTGGGCTGAGCTGAGTGGTGAGGTACAGAGGGGGCCACAATTCCTGTCTGCACTAGCATGCATGTGGTGAGGGATGATGGACGTTGGAACTCCAGCAGTGGGCTGGAGGGCCTGAGGTTGCTCACCCTGGGAAAAGGTGGTTTTTTCAGTATTAATCTAGCTCAGTAAGCACCGAAAGGCGTGCCTTCTCTTCTTAACATGCCATGACATCACCAAGCCATATGTTTAAAAAACAAACACATATGCCTACTTCTTTAGGGTTTTGGCTGAGTCTGATTTTGATTACTCTGAATCAGGTTATCTCTTCCCCCAACATGGGCTTTGTTAGTTACATTTATCTTCCTCCTGAATTCCAGTGTGAGTTAAGAGTGGGCACAAATTGGTGGTTCGTGCTGGTTCTGGGGTTCCGAGACCCGCCTCCTCTGGCAGGCGTCCACTCAAAGGCAGCGCCTCACCTTCCTTGCCCTGCCTCCTCTGGGTGCTGCCTCTTGAGTGGGTGCCTGCTGGAGGAGGCGGGGCTCGGAACCGTGGAACACCTGTTGGAACAACGGCAGAACTGGCACAAAACACCATCTCTGGTGTGGGCGCCAGGCATCGTACATGGGAGCAGCACTGTGGAATAAGTGCAAGAGCAACTGAGACTTTTAAAAGGCCACCTAGCAAGTCTCCTGCTTCAATAGAAGAGTCAGCCTGGGCCCTGCGTACCCCAGTCCCGACACCTAACCACAGCGCCTCTCCACAACGCTGCATTGTTCCTCTGTGAGCTCTTCATGACGGACCTGTTTAAAACAATTCGAACGCAGAGGTTGTGTGGGTGTTACTTGGCTTTCACCACTGGCCTCTCTTATGGCTGCCGGAGAGAATGGAAAGGGGGGGTGTTTGCTTTTGGTACCTGAAAAAGACCCTCCTGAATTCTCTGTGGTTAATGGGGAACACAAGCCTCTTTAGCAGGAGAAAGTGGCTCCTTATCACATTTATTACTATTTTTGCACCAGGTTTCAGAGGGTATGAAATGGGTGCATGAGAGCATAGAGGTGGGTGGTTATTCAGCTTGGAGGGAGGCGTTGGGAAACACATCCATCCATGATTGCATCGCTGTAGCAAAATAGCATCCAGCACTTGACGGTAAAAATAAATGAGTCCAGTTGCTTCCACCATAAGGTAGCATGATACTGTAGTCCTTGATGGATTGCGTCCAGTTGCTTCTAGTTCAGTGGCTTGGCCGGCAACCTGATACTCTGGAATTAAATGAGGAGGCACGGCCCTTACAGTTTGGAAGAGAAACTCTCAGAACCAGCCACGGAATGAGAAATCCTTTTAGAATGAGGCACTGCATTGCAAATAGAGGTGGTGGGTTGACTTTATTTCCTCCCCCCCTTTGGGGGGGGATCTGAATCTGAGTGAACGAGGATGATAGGATGGGCTGTCACTTGGGTCTACAGAGGGAGGGTAAAAATCCCCACTAACTGCACCATGTTTAAAAAGTCCCTGCAAACAGAAATCTAGCAGAGCAGGGAGGGAATGGTCAGTCTAGGCTCATGAGCCTTTTCTGTTCGGTTTCTGTGTTCAGGCTTGTTTTCTTTCCATTTTCTCATCGAGGACATTCCATTTGTGAAATTGCTGAGTTAGGACTTGATTAAAACAGGGCTTGTTTTCTCTACAAATAAGCTTATTTACCAAACATGCACCAATTTCTTGTCCCTGATGCTTACAAAGCCTGCCCCAGCCGGGTGCTTCCTGGATTTCTTGGACTGCAACTCCCATCATCCTGTTTTTTTGCACACACCCTGCTAATTGGTACACAGAACCTTTCCAGAGCCCCTGGAGGCACACAAGAAAGAGGCTGAGTCAGCGTTCTGAATGAATGAGTTACTGTCACTCTTTTGACTTGATGTCTGTCCATCCGTTTTGTGTCTCCTTCCAAAGCTGGCTTTGTCTGCCCAATTTAAATTCCCTTCCGTATCCCTGGTTTGCCCTCTTATATAGAATAACACACACACACACCCCACCGTTCCGAAGCATCCTTGGTGCTTCTGCTAATTCTGGTGGCTGCCATCTCTGGTTTAACAGGAAGCCTTGGGACATCTCTCTTCCCCTTTGTAAACCCGCTTCCCGCACGTCCTAATGATAGCATTCGTCCGCTTTTGGGTATGATGACTATGCAATTTGGCTCCATCGCCTTTTCTTGCTAGCAATTCTGCTATAATTGGGGTTGCCCCCTTTTTTTAAAAATGCAAGAGCGCTTCCCAGCTTCTTTCACTGCAAGGCCTCCTTGTACATTGACCCACGCTCCCTTCGCCACCGTCCTTTGTTACTCGCAGCTCCGTGCCATAGAGAACCAGCCGCTTCTTTTGTGTAAAGCAGGAACTGGCTCAGGCCAGTGAGATGAGCACATATAATAGCTGGCGGCAGGCTTATAGGAGGGCCAACCTTTGTCTTATTAAAAATAGTTAGGGCCCTCCTAATGAGTCTTCCACAGAAATAGGCAGGGGGGAAATTTGGTCTCTTGCCACTGCCTGGTTCTGGCTCATGAACTGGAAAAATGGGGATCTGGCACACCAGGACTTCTATCCCAAAGCTGTCTCTTGAGCAAGAATCCTCGAGAAGAACAGTAAACCTACTCATGTTCGGAAAAGCCGTGGGGTTCTGTGGTCCCTTAAAGACTAATTTTCCTCTTGGGATACAGTACAACTTTTCAAGGAGAAGCCTAGCCTGTTCATCTTGTGCCAGATCCATCGGCCAGCGTGGTGGTGTCTCCCTTGCGAGCCCCGGGATTTTGATTCAGCGCATTCAGAGTTGCCCTCGCCCCTTCCTCATTCTCTTCCTATGTTCACGGGCAGCATTGGAGATTGTAGGTGAACGGGGTGATCTGCTTTTCAGCCCTTCCTTGGGCTCTAAAGCCTTACCAGTGGCGTACATTTGCCATGCAAAGATCTCTGGGAGTTGTCGTCCTTCAGTGTCTGGAAACAGAGTGGTCCTTTGGGTAACTCAAGGTGGGGAAAGCTTGTCTGGGATAGCTTTAAGGTAAATCCTCTGGACTTGACCTGCTCTTCCAAGACAAGGCAGCATCCTATGACATCAGTCGTTCCCAACCTTGGGTCCCCAGATGTTCTTGGGCTTAAACTCCCAGAAGCCTTGGCCACGAGCTGGGCTGGCCAGGATTTCTGGGAGTTGTCGTTCAGGAACATCTGGGAACCCAGAAAAACAACATCTGCCCATGTTCTACTTGGCTGGAAGGCCACCCCTGCTTGTGAGCCAGGAGTGCTGAGCCAGGGCTTTGGGGGAGAGCCCCCTTCTGGTCCCAAGGAAACGCCCAGGGTGAGATTGAGAGGGTCATTTTCTCTCTGAGCCTGCACTGCCTCCCAGGGTGGTTGTGAAGACGAGAGGAGACCTATGGCTACACTTCAAGCCCTGGGGAGAAAGACCATGTTTATATATTTTTTAAATAACCTGCCATTCCGGGATCCCCCCCCCCCCCCCGCAGTTAACATCTTTCTTCTCTTCCGTTCAGGTCTCTTCAGGGCTGCTGTTCCAAGCGGGGCTTCGACTGGAATCTACGAAGCCCTGGAACTTCGTGACAATGACAAGACTCGCTTCTTGGGAAAAGGTAAAGCCTCCCGTGAGAACGTCACTGGTGTCCTCTACCTTGGCCTGGCCTACCTCCGTTCTGTAAAGGCTTCTCCATCGGTCCCTCCCGAGGGTTGCCGAGCCCCCTTGCAAAAGGATTGTGATGAAAGGGCTCTTTGTTCAGCCTTGCAAAGAGAGTAGACTTCTGTCTGAATAAAGCCGGTGGCAAATGCAGTCGTCCTGGGTAAAAACTTACTGCAAGGCGCTCTTGTCGTCCCAAATATCCCCAGCTCAATTCTTTCTTGGGAGAGACAGACCAGGTATCTGTTGGGTAAAGCAATTATGCAGCATTTGGTATTGAATTCTAAGTTCATATAGCCTCCTTATAATGTCTTGAGTGTGGCCGCTGCATGCTGTTGGCTTTCTCTTCTTATTTTAATACGTTTGTAAAAATATTAGAAGTGCTGCCTCTTCAGGGCTTGATGTACTTGTGGAATGAAGACCACCCAGCACCTTGCTCAGAATTACTTGTTCATTCATTTAAAACATTTCTGTCCCGTCTTTCTCCTTAAGGAGGGCCCAAGGCAGCTTACATCATTCCAAGACCATAATCATCAGGTGTTTATGGGGAGCCCTTTGGCAAAACAGAGAAGGGTCCCTGTCCCAAATGAATTCATAATCTGAAATAGGCAGAGAGAGGGGAAGAAAACTAACATAGATTTGGAGGCTGTGACTATAATCTGCTCTAGAATACAGCGACATTAGGAACCAAAAACTGCTTAGATTTGGTGTTGGCTTATTTTGGTGGAATGCATTCTTTCAGTATTCTTTGTGACCTTCCTCTGTCCTTAACCTTGTGATGGGGGTGATAAGATCAGTAGCTTGAAATCTCTCTCTGGCTGGGGGAACCCTGGTTTCTGTATGCAGATTCTGAATTTAATCCCAATTTAAGGAGGTGGGGGAGCCGTATATTCGAACCATTAGTTCGACAGCTGGTTGCTTTTTAGATGTCATGGTTTTCTGTAAGATCTTTGCAGGTTCTCTGGACTGAATTTGCGCAGTGTTAACAGCCAACCTATTGTATATCCCTAGTTTTTTTCATTTTAAAACCAGTTTACTATTGTCAAACTGATGTTTCCTGGCACCCCACATTCAATTAGTTAAGCTTTGGCTGCTTGCATGAAACATCTGGGTCTACAGCTGTGAGCCTCATCAAAGCTTTAAGAAGCATCTCGGTGGTCCGCTTCAAAAAAGGGGGATGATGCTGTGCATGAATAAGGGATTGCAAGCTTGCTCCTCGGCCTGTCTGTATTCAGAAACGAGAGGAGGTACCCAAGTTCTGTCATGCACCAGACGTGTCCAAACTGTTTTGACAGGCCCACAATCAGTTTGCGTTTCCCCTTAAGCCTTTCCTGCTTTCCACGCCCGTGTCCGATGGTGGTGCTCCATGCCGGAAGGGTCTTTTCGTTTCTCTTTGCTCTGTGTCCCCTCATGTGTGTTCCTCTCTTCCCTTTGCATGGACAGCTTCTGTGTTCTCTTGTGGGGGTTCATCTTTCTCCCTTTCTCTCTCTCTCTCTCCCTCTCCTGGCCGACTCGGTTCCGAGCAGGTGTCTCCCGAGCCGTTAAATACGTTAACGAATTCCTGGCTCCGGCGTTGTGTACTCAGGTAACCGATGTGGGTTTGCAGTGCAGCCTCCAGGCACAGGGCGTCTCCTCTTCCATGCATGGTCCTTCAGAACTAACCTTTTCGGCAGGCATTCCTAGACGATGGCTTTGTCCCGTGAACTTAAACTGGGCCTTTGATAATTTAAGAAAAATAATAATTTATAAGTGCTTTGCACTCTTGAGTGTCTCGCCTTGAGGGTCAGGCGGTTGGGGTTGTAATTTGCGACTCAAGTTGATCCTCTACTAATGCCTGCTTTGCTGTTCCGTGAGTTGGAGTAGTGATGGATTCGCTTGTTCCTTCCAGGTGTCTCAAAAGCTGTTGAGCACGTCAATAAAACAATTGCACCTGCACTGGTTAACAAGGTAGGAAGCATTCCTTATTTCACTAACCCTTTAGTGCAAGCTGAGCTGTCTAGACTTCATTTTAAATGGAGGGTTTTTTTTTTTTTTGCATATGTGTTTAAAAAGAAAAAAAAGTCGTTCTAAGCATCTTCCCATTGGCAAATTATTTGTTGTTGTTTTTTGGACAGATGCATGAATAATAAATATAAATGCATGTTGCTAGTTGTGGAAATAATCTTAGGAATGGACATTGGAGTGTGGTGGATGCCTGGTAAAAATAACACACAGACGTAACACGGGTGACTGGAGGAACTCATTGTCGTCTTTTGTATCTTAATTCTGTTTTAGCTAATCTTTATAACTTCATAATCTGGTAAAAATTAGTAGGTGGTGTAACAAAGCCCGTCTGTGATAAGGTAAAATGAAACGCAGGCCACTTTGGTGGCTGGCACTGGGCAACTGTAACACACTGCCCATTTAGGATATAATATAATTTTTAAAAATTTTCTATTCATTTTATTTTATCAGTCCATTCAAGTAGCATAACAGAACAATACCTATTGCATTACATTAATAGTAAATTTCTCATTCATAAACTCTTATACCTTCACCATATACACACTGTTTACATCCGCTACTAAAGGTAATTGCCTGGTTCTGGCCGATGGTAGGACTGTTCCTACGAGTTCCCCCACCCACCCCTTGGCCTCGGGGACCACACTGGTGCCTTATGGTTTTTGTGGGCGGCTTCCTTTTCCTCCCTGCAGAACGTCAGTGTGGTGGAACAAGAGAAGATCGACAAGCTGATGCTGGAGATGGATGGATCAGAGAACAAATGTAAGTCGATTGTCCAGCAAATGTATCTTTGGGGGGGGGGGGGGGAGAAACAGCTCTGGGATTGTGTACCAACCTTCGCCCCCTGTCACTGGTTGGCTTGGGAGCAAATTTCTGTTTGCGGATGTAAAACCCAGGGGTGGGGGCAGGACGGCACGTTCCCCGAGAAACTCCTTCCAAATGGGAATATGATAAGAAAGGAGACGTATTTGCAAGCGAATAACATTGCTCTCCCCGCCCCCCCCCCCCCCCCCCCCCGCTTTATATTACAGCCAAGTTTGGTGCTAATGCTATTCTGGGAGTCTCCTTAGCCGTCTGCAAGGCCGGCGCGGCTGAGAAGGGGGTCCCCCTGTACCGTCACATTGCAGACCTGGCTGGGAACAAGGATGTCATTCTGCCTGTCCCTGTAAGTTTTTCTTGGACTGTCTGTTATACATGAGATGAAGTTTCTCTTCTCTTCTGTGTGTGTGTGTATGAGTGAAGAAGAATCCCCATTCTGGAAGCTGTCTACTTGATGTAGAAAAAGAATTTCTCCTAGTTGCCTTGAATATCCGTCTGGGAGAAAGTTAAGCTATAAAGCAAAACATTTCAAATAAGTCACGGAGAGGGGTATCTGTCTTAAAATCTTTCTACGCTTTAAGGCCTAGAAATGTAAATGGCTTTGGAATGCTGTATTTTCCTGCAGATAAATCTGATGCCCTTGATACAGTAGGACCCGCTTATCCATGGTTCAGTATCCGCTGATTCACTTATCCACCATCTGAAATATTAAATGAAAAACCCCATAAATACACATATATTTCTAACGATGAAGTTACCAGAACTGGCCACTAGGGAGGGCCAGAGACCATGTTGTGTGTAGCGTTCCTTATTACAGCATTCACTATAATCCATGTTTTTCAGAATCTGCAGGGGGTTTTTGTACTGATCTCCCACAGATACAGGAGTCCTGCTGTAATATTCTTGTGCCTTTTGCCTCCTCATCCCCTTTTCCTTTGATGCTGCGTCTTCTATTGAAAGCCCAAAGGCAGGAATTGTCTTCTGAATGTGATACATACGCTGCCTTCTGTGAGGTCCCATTTATGGAGTTATGGACAGCAAGTAGAAATAAGTAGAAATAAATCATTCACGGTTTGGTTTTAATCTTCTTGCTTTTGATCTGGTTACCTTCAAGGCATTCAACGTGATCAATGGTGGGTCCCACGCCGGGAATAAGCTCGCCATGCAGGAGTTCATGATCCTCCCTGTTGGTGCCGAGAGCTTCAGGGAAGCCATGCGGATCGGTGCGGAAGTGTATCACAACCTCAAGAATGTCATCAAGGAGAAGTACGGGCAGGATGCCACCAACGTGGGTGATGAAGGTGGCTTTGCACCCAACATCTTGGAAAACAAGGAAGGTAAAAAAAAAAGTGTGAGGAGGTGAAGATTTGTTTTATTTTGGGTGTTTGTCTATTTAAACTTCTACCCCACCCCTCTGATTGACAAGCCACTACTCGGTGGCTTCCAAGAAAAGAATACAACTATATGACATAGGCTATGGCCTGTTGTGCCTCTGTGGTCTGGGAGGTTTTTCTGCTCTGCTGAGAATGGGTGCATCCTCTTGGTCCAGAACTTGGAGGAAAACTGTGGAAGGCTTTCTTTCTTTCTTTCTTTTTGGTGACCTAACTGGACTTGTAGCTGGCTGGGTAGCTCAGTACTTTACGTATCTGAGTGCGGAGCCAGAGGTTGGGAGTTCGATTCCCCCACTGGGCCTCCTGGGAGAAGAGCCAGCCTGGGTGGCCTTGGGCCAGCTGCACCGTCCCAGGGATCCCTCCCCAGAAGAAGGGAAGGGGAAACCCCTTCTGAATGCTCTCCACCTGGAAAACCCTGAAAAGGGTCACCCTGAGTTAGAATTGACTTTAATGAGACATGATTGTTATTAACTAGACCTGTCTCTTTCTGTTTTGGTTTGGGTTTGAACTCCCAGAATTCTCCCATCCTGGGACTTCCACCTGCCAGAACCACATCTAAATTGTGCTCAACCTGGAGAATTCTGGGATTTGGGAGCCTGTAAAAGCTGAATGGCCCATCACTATATAACAGGCTTTTCAAATTTAAGAAAATAAACCAGGAGACTAGCCTCTTGCTTATAACCTGTATTATGGCTCCTCCTAGCTCTGGAGTTGCTGAAGACGGCTATCGGTAAGGCAGGCTATACTGACAAGGTTGTGATTGGAATGGATGTGGCAGCTTCCGAATTCTACCGCGATGGCAAGTATGATCTGGACTTCAAGTCACCTGATGACCCAAGCAGGTACATCACCCATGACCAGCTGGCTGACCTCTACAAGGGCTTCGTTGCAAACTACCCAGGTATGAGTTCATTCACCTGTGCTCTAGTGTCTGTACGAGAGTGGGGGCTGCTTCCTTTTCAGGTGACTCCTAAAAGACCAGTCAAAAACCTCTATGTCGTTCTTAATTCTGTGGTGTGTAGGATACAATGGCCGTCTATGTCCTGAAGAGGACATAGTCTCCCAAGAGTGCTGGTGTGACACCAGCGCTGTGTTAAAGCCGGGCTTTTGAACTGGAACTCCCAAAGGACGTGCTGACTTTGGACTCTGGGAGTTTTACAGTGGGGACCCCCCCCCCCCCGGTGTCTGCAGGGATCATTTCCAAGCCCCCCCCCCTCCCGAACACACAGATGTTATTTTAAATGTGAACACTATACATAGCATAGTCTCTGGCTCCCTCCAGTGGCCAGCTCTGGTAACTTCATCTTTGGAAATATATCTTGCTAAGATTTTTCTTTCAATATTTTTAATACTTTCAGACCGTGGATAAGTGAATCAGTGGATACTGATCCCACGGATAAGTGGGTCCTACAGTAGTTCATAGAATCTTTCCAAACTGATACAGTGATACCATTTGCTAGGCCTCAGAGTTTGTTTATTTAGTTATTAGATTTCTATCCCGCCCATCTAGACCAAAGGTCTACACAGTTCCTTGATCCCTCTGCGTCTTCCCTTATAATTTTGTCAGGATTTCTCAGTTAGGTTTATTATTGTTGGATTTGCTTCTGGTGGTGATGGAAACTTCTAGAGATGCTTTGTTGACCAAGATCAAGGCATTCCCCTTCTCCTTGAGCCTCCTGGCTTTGGATGAAGGACCATCATAATGAGCATCAGCACTTGGAAAAGCCAACCATTGCGCTTGTTTAAGATGGGTACTTGGACAAGTTGGCCCATGAAATTGTAAGGGAGGTGCAGATAAAAGCACAGAGGTATTAAAGTGCAGTTAAACAGTTCACAATACTAAGTGATATTTGAATTACAAGCTGTTTGAAAACCATTAAAAAAAGTACTTTGTACTTCTGTTATTGGGTTGAAGAAGGATAATTGGGGGCGGGGGGCGGGTGGGTAGGCAAGCCCTTCTTGAGATGTGGTTCTACCACCTTGGAAGGGTCCCTGGGAAGACCCTGTGCTAGGGTCATAGGGACAAAGGAAGGCAAGGTCTCATCCTGACACCTGGTACTGACATGGGGGTCTTTTTTTTTCTCCTCCCTCTCTCAGTGGTTTCCATCGAAGACCCCTTTGACCAAGATGACTGGGCGGCTTGGAAGAAGTTCACGGCCAGCGTGGGCATCCAGGTGGTGGGTGACGATCTAACGGTGACCAACCCGAAGCGCATTGCGAAGGCCGTGGAAGAGAAAGCCTGCAACTGTTTGCTGCTCAAAGTGAACCAGATTGGCTCCGTCACGGAGTCCCTCCAGGCGTGAGTCGGTCTTCTGTTTTGGCAGGGCAGGGGGGGGAGGTTGAAGCAGGTGCTGGCACCCATGTAAGGCCAGGGCGTGGAATCTCCAGAGACTGTGGGAATCCTGCTTGCATAATCCCTGATCGCTTGTTGCCAGGGCCAAATTTTCCACGCCTGAGACTTTCTGCAAACAATCAAAAATCCTTCCCAATGTGGAAAGCAGAACAGGAAGTGTCTAGAAGTTCACTTCCAGTTTTGAAAAATGGGTGGTTTGTTTATGTGTGTGAGAAACACTGGGGGGGGGGAGGTGTTGTGACCTATTTAAAAGAGGGTCTGTCATTCCTGGAGACCTCTCAGAAATACAGGTCCCCCCCCCTTTTTTTTTTTTTTTTTGCTGATAAAAGAAGAGCTGGAACAGACTGAGGCCCACAAAAACCACCTTAGGATCCCACAGGGCATCTTGGCCACTGCCTTGTATTATTTTTTGAAATCCTTCTTCACAGAGATAATTCAGGTAGTGGGCGGCAGCATAGGCCCAAGTGTGTGTAAAAGTCAGTCTTAAAATATGGGGCAAGAGTGGGTGCTGCTCCTGTTGCCGAATGCCCTAGTGGTGTGTCGGCCAGGACTCTCACGTGGCCGTGTCTCTTTGTCCTTCAGCTGCAAGCTGGCCCAGTCCAACGGCTGGGGCGTGATGGTGAGCCATCGTTCGGGAGAGACCGAAGATACTTTCATCGCAGACCTGGTGGTGGGGCTGTGCACTGGGCAGGTAGGTGGCGACCCAGCAGAGAGGGTGCTGCGGCTTTTGTCGGAAGTAAAAATATGTATGTTGAAAAATGACCTGCGTGACTGAACAAGTGAAGGACTCTACAATGAGTAAAAGTTGGACCTTTAAGATAGAGCGTATACTGTTATTTCTGTAAATTGGAGAGGTTTGTTCCAGAGAAGAATACACACGATGGTGGAGGATGATACCTTGCTGATGTAGATTCATCATCCTTAGGGCTGGGGAATTCTGGGAAGGCTTGTTTTGGCTATTCCGCCCCCTCCAAGGTCACAAGGAAGCAACATAGTTTTCTAAGCCTGGGTAAGAAATTTTGCTGGGTGAGGGCCACCCAGAAGAGGATGCTGTCTTCTGATTTTCTCAGCCTGGCTGGAGGATTTCAGACAGAGTGTCCCCGATCACTTAAGAGCCCACCAGAGGAAGCAGAAGGAGATTTAATCATTGCAAAACACACTAAGCTTGAAACCACACTGTTATCTGTCAGCTCTGAGCCCCTTTTCTCCTTTGTAATGGTTTCAACCTTTAAAGCCCTCGATAACTTGAGGTCTGGCTATTGGAGGGACCAACAATCTCATTACGAGTCTGTCTAGACGTTTAAGATCTTTAAAACACCAGTAGTTTCAGGAGAGGCTTCCTGTATGGCTACCAGTATATGGAATGTCCTTCCTTTGAGTTGCAATCTGTTTCTGACTGATTTTAAGAAGGGAGTAAAAACAGGTTTTTTTAGACTGGCATTTGATGTTTGATTGTGCTGTTTTTAATCTCCCTTTGCAATTTTAATGTTTTTTTAATGTACTTTGCTTGATGGTTACGGCTTTATGGTGGGACAGGTTTATATGATTGAGATTTTAGCTAAACCTTGGTTTTATTTGTTTATGTTCCATTAAAAAGCTTTACAAGCTGCCTTGAGGTGCGGTCGTACTAGAAAGGCGCAGGGTATAAATGTAATGTTTTTAAAATGTTTCTCAATGTGTTGCTCCTTCCAGATCAAGACTGGCGCTCCTTGCCGCTCTGAACGCTTAGCCAAGTACAACCAGCTTCTGAGGTAAGAATACAGTTAAAAGCATTGGAACCAATGAAGTATTTTAAGGGGGTGACGAGCTTTTGAAAGCAGACAGATCACACTCTCCTGCGGACAACTGCCTCTTCCTCAAAAATGTGTATTCTTTCTTTCTTTTCTCCCCCACCGTTACTTAGGATTGAAGAAGAACTGGGGAGCAAGGCCCGTTTTGCTGGCAGGAACTTCAGGAACCCTAAAGTCAACTAAACAGCTTTGGCTCCCGGGAGGGTCCCTTGGCCACTCACCCCGGTTGTGGCCGACAGCGCTAGTCAACCTATTTAGAAGAAATGCAAAAAAAAAAAAAAAAAAAAGCCCCTAGTACCTGCGTACTGCAGAAAGGCAGCTGATGGGAAACACGTGTTTGGCAGGTCCTCACCTTGTAGACAACCACAACTCATCCCGTGTGTCTTCTTAATCATCTTCTCTCTCTTTATTACACAACCCTAGTGATGGTCTGCTGCTTTCAAAAGCGCTTGGCTGTGTCTTGCGGACATACACTTCCCTCCCCTTTTCCCTTTGCACCATTTTGGCCTTAACTGGTTTGAGTCGTCTGAGTAAAGCAAGAAAGGAGAAAGAGAGTCACCATGCTGCTGATGTAAAAGTTGGAAAGCTCTCTGATATCCCAAAGGTGTGGAGGCTTAACAACTGTAAAGTGCTAAAGCTGGTATTAAGCTGAAAAGCAGCTACTGTTGTTGTATTGCTCGGAAATTGCATCATTTCTCCCATTTTGTTCTGCTTTAAGCACCAACTCTCAAGAAAAACCTTTCTCTACATCGTGTGTGGAAGTTGTATAACTCACAGTGCAACCCGAGGTACCTGCAAACACAATAGTAGTTCTTATGTGAGGTAAATAAAGTAAAATAAATGTTTGTGCAGTCTGGCGTTGTTCATGGAACGTGTTGTCCCCTTGTGCGGGTGGAGACTTCGGTTAAGATGCCACCTGCCATTTCTGGGCACTGAGGTAACAGCAAGAGTGGCCAAAAAATTGTGGTAGGGACAGCGCTGGCAGGAGCAAGGGTGAGCTGTGGTCTCCCATTACTGATGCCCACCGAGTCAACAACCTGAGGGAGGAGATCCCTCCTCCACCCATTCTCCTGGCAGGAAAAACTTAAATGTTCATTAACTAATTTTTTTCTGCCCCTTCTGTAATACCTAAAATTGCCTGCACAGGTGCCTTGCTCTGCTTCAGCTCGTTCCCCCACCCTAATCACATCACTGAAAACATCTGGCTAGAACAAAGTCGAACGAATTGGCTGTGTCGGTCCAGAAGGGGGAAAAATAAAAATCTACCATTGGCAGTCTATATCTTGGGCCAAAACTGCCAAAACACACTCCCTACAAAAAGGGTGGTGGTGGTGAATCGAAAGTCAAAAGTTGGGCCGCGTGGTTATGGCCACGTGGTCTCCATGGCAACACGGTTTAATTTTGGTGGGTTTTTTTGCATTTCTGCCTCCTTGTCTAATACTTCTGCCACGTAGTGCTAACACTAGGTTTGATATTTCAACTACCTTAAAAAAAGGCTTTTGCCTTTCCTCAAGGGAGCTCAGGGCAAGAAATGTGATTTTTCTCCCTGCGTTATCTTTACAGTTCTGGGAGGCAGAGAAGTCCAAGTAAACCTCAAATTCCTCCACTGTTTTGATGACTCAAAAAAGGTGACAACTTGGATCTCCAAGTCCAACACAAATGGCTACACAAGCACTTTTCTACAGCTCGGTTGACTTCATTAATTTTTTTATCCCTCCTTTCCCCCCCCATGGCTAGTATACGTCCAAGAGGAAGGCTAACTTAACTTGGTTTATTCTAATTCCTGTTCCTACAAGATTTTTAAAAAACAAACCCATCATGAGTAAAATTGTTCACCCAGAAATTGGACGAAACTAGCGTTAGGTTTCACATTCCCTAACTTTACCTTCTGTGGGGGTCCAGGGGCCAGTTTTATACCCTAGGGGCCACAGCAGCTCTGAAATGCCAGGCAAAATCAAAAGAAAAATGAAAACATTGAGGCAGCTGCTATATCTTAATGCAAACTTTTGTGGACAAGTTATATTTTAAATTTTTCTTTTGTTTTTTCCTGATAAGCTAGCATAGACTTGCATGGCTACCTGTTCTAAAACCAGCTCTGAAAAGAAGCAAAGATACTAAAAAAAGAAAAATGTTGCTGAAAGGGAGCGTCTGATTTTTTTTTTCCAATCAGGATTTTAGGGGATGGTTGAGGGTCCCTGCAACCCTATTTTATTGTAAATTCTTCCCTCCAGGAGGTTTTCAGGAAAGTGGTGGTTTTTTTTTTTTTGCAGTACTACTTTTTCTTTCAAAGTGGAGAGGGGATCTCAAGAGGCGGCACTTACCCAACCCCCTTTTACACCTTTACAGGGGAGGAAGAAGCTGGGGCAAAGCCGCTGGCTGGCTGGCATCTAAAGAGGCATGCTTGAGGGGATAGCGGTCGGCAGCAAATGCAAGGGTGGTTTTGAAAAGGGGGAATCTTCTCATTGCCCTCTTGTGGATTCTGTGCAGTACAGCAATATTTATCCTAGAGACGAACATTCAATGGCAAAGTTCGCTCGGTAACCCAAGCTGGACCTTTGTGAAATACCAGTGTTGCTTTGCACACTGAAAACTTATTTTTTAGTATTAAAAAATAGTATTACGAATTACGAATATTTAGTAGTATTACAAATACCATATTACAAAAGCTGGGGAGCTTATTTGGCGCTTGATAATTAATTTGATGACTTTGACTAGCTGATTCCCCCCCCCCCCCTTTGGTTCCTTTAACTGGGGCACTGATATAATGCAAGGGGCATAATCCTGCTGTTCTTGTTCTGGAATGACGGGCTGGACTTGATGATCCATAAGATCTCTTCCCACCCTTGGGCATACTTTTAGAAACTATCTGTAGGCTACCTTAAAACAAGAAGCGGTTTCAAGATGGCTTTTGCCCCTGCAGAAGCAGCTAGAAATGGGGAACCTGTAGCTGTCCCACAGAATGCGTGGAGGCCATACGCTCCCCACTAGGTGATGCTAACCACGAACACTAGCATTGTGGTGCCTGCCCAGAGATGGATTGGGATCTAGTCACGCTCTTTTAAGGATTCCAGGCCTGTAGCAGAAATGAATTATGGAGGTATCTCCTATTGTTTCCACTTCCCAAGCTGGTCTCAAGCTTTACATGATAGGCAGGAAAATTAATCTGCAAGAACTCCGCTTGCTTGTGCCACAAATTCTCCCTTGGAGATGTAGATCGAGGTGGGCAACTTGCATCCTCCCCGTTGTTACCATGCTGTGATACCTAAACAGGGATATTATCACAGGAATCTGAATTAAGCTGCTCTCCCTGCCCATCCTTGTTATATACAAACATGTTGATTGGCTTCTCTCACTAAAAAGACATTGCTAAAGGGAAGACGAGGGTGTATGAGCGGAAGGCGGAGGAAGGTCATCGGGAAAAGCCAATCAGAATATTATACGGTGAGCTAATCACCATATTGACATTTGCCTGTTTAATTAGCCTTCCATTCTACTTTTACAGCGCGCCCAGGAAAGGCAGTGACTCATCCATCACAATCAGAGACCAAGTTGCAATTTCCTGATTGCAGAATAAATTTTTGATGCTCTCTTTTTAATTTAATGAGATGGGATGAACTGGCTGTTCTTGAGCCCTCCCTCTTGGTCTTTTGAGTGGGGGGATAAGAGTTTGCTGTGCTAGCTGCTATTCTAACTACTGTCTTCCCAAATATACACATGTATATGCATATGTACAAAATATATATTTGAGTGTGTATATATATTTTTGTGTGTGCATATATACATACACATGCAACCATGTACATTATATATTATATGCCTGTGTATTTTAGGAACCCTAATAGAGATTTCAAGGTAAATGGGATATTTAAGGAGTGGTTTTACTAGTTCCATTGAGTTTCCATGGCCAATCGGTGATTTGAACTCGGGGCTTTTGCATCATAATCCATATATATCTATATTCTGGATGCATATTAACCACAATATACATCTGTCTACATTCACATGGTGCTTAATATGAGTTTACAAAAGAATGTATGCCAAGAAAGCTGCTTTACACAGGCAAGCCACTTAATGTTTGTCTACACCGACCTCTAATACTTCCATGTATTCCTCTGTCCAATTGCACCCTTCCAGATTTTTTTAGACTGCAATTTCCTGGATTCCCCTGATTTAAGTTGGAATATAACTTCCCGAAATCCTAGCCTGCAAACCAATGGTTGGGAATTCTGGGAGTTGTAGTCCAACAATGTATGGGCGCCCAAGTTTAAGAAATCCTGCTTTATGGTTTCAAAGAGATTCGTTGGTCGACCCTAGAGCTTGCAAGAATGGAACCTGGAAACTTTTGTAAAGCATGTATGTTGTGCTCTTGAGAGGCAGCCTTTTGCCACAGTTATCCAAAGGGTTGGAGAATGTGCATAAAATCATAGCATGAAGTGGAGATTTTGCACATGGCCAGTAAGTGACCATTCGGAGTTCTCTAGTGAAAGTGAAGCATGTGCACAAAGCGAGACATGTCAGTTTCATGTACAGATGAATCCTGCCATAGACACAACCTGCTCATGGACTATGCGCGCGCCATCCAGACAATGCTCTGTGCACCATTTCCAAAGGAAATCCGTGCCTGTTCACTGAACGGATTACAAATTAAATGGGTAAAAAATTAAAATGCCATTTATTAGTGTTCTGCTGCATTGCCCTCCTATATTTGATCCGTCCTGTGCTGCACGTGTGTTTCCTATGGAATGGTGTGTGCATATTTCTTTCAAAATGTTTTGATATTTCCCAAGAATATTTATTAGTTATCTTTTTATCCTCTTTTTTTTAAATGAATATTTTGAAATCCAAATAAGACCATAAAAATGTTGATTAAAAATATCCACACACATATCTATATCGATATAATTGATATTATTTTTTAAAAAAATATCAACATTTTTGAAATAAGCCTGAGACTTTATACTCCCAGGTCAGTGGGTTTAATAAGGACACCTTGAAAAGAAAAGGGGAAAAATAAAAATAAAACAGAAGACGTTAAAAAAAAACCAACAACCACCACACGACATAACACCTCCTGAGGTAAAACGTATCCCTCTGACGGGGGAAAACAAGGAGGCGGTCCTTCAACCGACTCCCCCCCTCCCCCTTTTATAGCGAAGCGCGCCAACCGTCGCGGGCGCGAGGACGGCCGCCGCGCGCCTCTCGCCCAATCGGGAGCCCCCTCCCATCCTCCCCTTTCTCTGAATTGGAAGGGGGGGAAAAAAAAAGAAAAGGAAAGGAAACCAACCCAACTCCACGCTTCTCTCCTCGGCGCTGATTGGTCAGGAGGCTTCCCTGGCCGGGGTCAGGAGCGGGTGGCGGTGGTAGTGGTAGTTCCTCCTCCTCCCTCACACATCTCTAACAAACCGGGTCTTAAAAGGAGCCAATGAGGGAGCGCGATACTGGCATGTGGCGGCGCTGGCCTGTCTGAGGGTGGTTGTTGGGTGTCTCTGTGGGGTTGTGTGAGGAAGAGGAGGAGAAGAAGAAGGAGGGGGGGAAGAGGGGAGAATTGAGGCGAAAAAATATATATATATAAGAGAGAGGGAGGCGGACCGTTGTGGCTTATGGGTCTCCCTCTTTCCTCCCTCACCCCCTTGGGCATGTGTGTCTCCGCTCAGAGGGAAAAGAGAGGAGGGGGCGCGTTTTAGGGTTCCTTCCCCCCACCCCTCTTTTTTTCAACACTCGCCCACCTCCCCTGCTTTCCCCCCCTCCGTCAGGCCCTTTGGTTTCCCTCCTGGGGCTGCCCAACTTTCTCTCTCATTCTCTCTTTTATTTCCCTGAGCACATTGTCTCCTCCTGCTCCCCTTTCTGTTGGACTCCCACCTACCCAAGCATTAAAACAAGGGGAGCACTCGCCTCCCTCAGCATCTGAGGGTCCAATCCAGGCGCCCCCCTCCATTGCTTCCCTTCAGAGGGGCTCCCCACAACCACCACCACCACAATCCCCACGTTTCTACAGGGCTCCCCCACCCCTTCATCTCCCTTTTTCCTCTCTGAGTGTTTTGTTTGGGGCTGAGAGCTTCCCTAGCTGCCTTCCTATCCCCTCTCTTCCCCTCCACCCCTCAGGTCCTCAGTAAATACACACCACAACAATCCATCTGCTACGCCCGCCTTCTTCCTTCCTTCCCCTTCCCCACACCTCCCTTTCTTCTTTTAGACCTTGCTTGGGAATCATCTCCTCACCCCCACGACTCCACAAAGCCCTACTGATGGTGTGATTCGTGAGGAGAAGGTAAGTAACTTTTGAGTTGCCTCCTGGATTGCTTTTGTTTAAGGTTCAATTCCCTCCCCTCTTCCCCCCTCTTCCCCCCCCCCCCTTGAATATTGGTGCGATAAAGGGTTTTTTTTTTGTGGAGGGTTGGGTGTGCAAAGGGCCTGTGTAAACATCTGGTTTGGTGGTGGTTGCACATGTGACTTAAAAAAAACACGGGTAGGAAACTGAGGCTTTTGTTCCTGCACACCGCATTAAAGGGGCAATGCAAATCTCTTGAATTTGCTTTCTAGTCGTTTCCCCCCCCCCCCCCTTGCTCCCTTGTTGTCCCCTGGAGAATGTTGTGTTTGCTTATGAATCCAAATGAGTGGGATGTGCTTTTGAATGAATAGGGGGTGCCCATGTGGGTGAAATTAAAAATGGTTTTAAATCACCAGTTGGTTAGATTTATTTCCTGTCCTTCCTGTTAACTGCTGATCTCTGGCTAGGTTTGCCCTGCAAATAGTGTGACGTCAGAAAAGATAAAAGGACTAGATTCTCTTGGGCACATAGTTGAGAAAAGGTCATATTTGTGATGTGTTTGGGGCTCAAGGAGTGGGTAAAAACAGTTTTCTGTCTCAGGGTACAGTATCGAAATATCTCTGACTTAGTGGGTTTCTCTCCTTTTTTCTCTATTTTTTTCTGTCACAACCTTCCTAGTAGTAAATAGCTGCATGTGTTTTATGAAAGAAAGCAGATAAGAACTGTAGTAAAGGAAGGGTTTAACCTTTATCCCATTTTGTGAATGAGTTAGTAAAGAGGCTTCTGATTGCAAAAGTGTGAAGTATATTTAACATGAATGAGACCATCTGCTTTAAAAACAGAGGTATATATCAGTTGAGGAAATCAATACAGGAGTGTAAAAAAAGCTTTTGACTTGTATTGTACCTATCTTCATGCACATGGTTTCCCCCCCTAAAGTTTGGAAGGTATTTGAGGAGAAGAGTGAGTGAGTAGGAGAAGTGCAGAGGTTAAGCTCCTGAATAATACAACTCTTACAGAAATTGCCTGTAAGAAAACCAAATGCATGTTTATTCATTGATGCATGTGGTTGAGCTTGGTTTATTTTTGGCCTGCTGTGGCCTGCTGTTGGATGTAGTTTTCTTGACTTGTGAACAGTTTTTTTTTTTTTTTAATTTATGGACATTATATGACTATGGTATTTTATAAAATATATAATGTCCTTTCCTGCTTGGTATCTGGATTTAAAAATGCATGCTAGGATTTAAGATGTGCGTATATCATGTAACAACAAAACCCATAATGGATCATGTTTTGCAACAAGCCAGTATTTACTCTAGCCAGTGTGCATTTTACTGAATTGCTCTCCTGTTCCTAACACTTAATTTGAATCTAATTGGGGGCACAGTGAGATGTTGCACATATCTAACAACACTCCTTTTGGGCTGCCTTTGTGTATATACACTGCTTTGGTCACATGTGGAGAGACTGAAGGGCGGAGGGGAAAATTAATTTGAATAGTTCTATTTTTTAATTTGTTCTTTTTTTTTTTTAATGAGTGGATTTTCTTTCTGGAATTTACCTAGTTATTTACTTGCCATGGTTGGGTTTGTAGCTTTCAATGACCTGTTGTGGTTGTGGGGAAAAGCCTTGCTAATGTATTAGGGCTGTAGGAAAACAGAGAGCCCTGCAGAATGGCTAGGATGGAGATCTTATTGTTCATTCACTCATACTTGGGGCCATCCTTTCCTACAGAAAAGCAAAGCCTTTCCCCTCTGTCCCTCATCCTTCCTTTATTATTATTTTTAATTGGGAAGTATTCCTCCATTAATTTTGTCCCCCCCAAAGTTTGAGAGACACCGTCCAAGGTGAATGGAAGAAGAACCAACATTCATCAAAAAGCCCAATTTTTCTTCTTCCCTTTTCCTTTTGTTGTTTACATGTGACAATGAATGTGGAATGTGAATATAGTGAATTCTAGTATCTCCACTCATGTTGTGTGATTTCTTCTCTCCCCTACTCCTTCCTAGAACTTTTTTTTGTGTGTGTGTTAGATGTTAAATAGGCTTATTGAGGGTGGGAGTGGACCAGAAGAAGTGATTCCACTTGTGAATTAACCTTGATGAAAGGCAGTAAAAGGCTAATACTCAGGAGTTTGACAAGGTTTAGCCAGTGTGTGATGAAGATACCATAGTGGAAATATATATACTTTGCGTCTAGAAGTTTCCAGGTTCAGTATCCAGCATCTCCATGTAAAAAAGGATCCAGTGGCCAGTGACAGTCTGCGACAATGTAGAAGTGCTATCTGTCAAACTAGGCAATATTGCAAAAGACAGACAAATATTCCGGTCTGGAATAAGACATCTTCCTATATTACAGAGTAATGCATAGGTTAGTACATTCCATTTTTATGGCATGTTGAACTCTTCCAAATGTTAACTCGTTCCCTCCCCCCCATGTCATGGGGACAAGCTGTTTCCATTTTTGCAGATGAAGAGAGGGTGACTTATTAAAGAACAATGTATTAATGGTTAAACTGAAAATCTGACTCTAGTTTCTCTAGTTGCAGTCTTGTGAGCTGCCTGGGACACTTGCATTTCCTTGAAGTTTGTTCCTCACGATAGTTCTCCCCAGGATTTCCTTACATAATTCCTATAAAAACATCACTACCATGTAAGCATGATAGTCTGTAGACTTGTGTCTGATTGATGCCTCATTTTCTACCCTTATTCATGGATTTCAGGTCTGTAGGCTTCTTCATTCATATCCCAGTAGTCATGCAAGGTAGCCCAGGCAGAGGCATAACTTGCAGGCTTTGTGGCTGAGCAGTCTCTTGAATATTGCTGTCCAATAACTTGGCCGTTCTAATACAAACTTCCAGCTTCCACGAATGTATAGTAAATTTACCAGCTGGAGCACATAAATTTACATTCTCTTAGTTTAAGGGTAACAAGTCTGAGCTACATGATTCTGAATCTATTGTTGTTTGAGAAGACATAGAAGTCCCCAGCAGGATCAGATAAAGGACCCTAGCACTTGTCAGGGACTTGGATTTTGTGACCAGGTACTCCCCCAGAAAAATGGCCAGCCATTTAGCTCCACTTTCTGCTTTCCCCTTGTTTGCAGAAAACTCAGGAGTGAAAATACTTGGTCTTCTGCTTAATTGTCTTTTGCATCCCACTGTACTCCTGAACTTCCTGGCATTCTTGGCACTTCTTCAAATGCACGTTAGTTCTGCTAAAGCCCTTGGTAATGTATGACAAATATTAACTAATCTCTGTCTAATGAAATTCCATCTGTGCTTCTCTAGTAACCAGATTCCTTTGGCTTCAGATTCACAACCATGTTTTTCCCCCCTGTTTTCTCCCTCTCTGGATCCGCATTTTATTCATAGGGATGCCAGGGTAAGATGTGATGTTTCCAAGAAATAGGTCAATGGTAGAATGTATGCAAATAAATGTGTTTGCAGTTTTAGTGGAACGTGGTTTTTATGGATTGTGTTGTAATAACTAGCTTCAACAAGGCTTTGCTCTGAGAATTAAGTTTTAACTCCTTTGATATGTTTGCTGGCTTTTGCAGCTAGCTTCAGTGGCTCATTCTGAACTCTTCAAGTGCAATATCTAAAGGTGTGAGATCCAAGGAGTTTCTTTGTTGGATTGTACCAAAAGATCATCTGTTCCATCACTTCATTACTCTAGTGTTTTGTTTTTTTCAAAAATTCATTTATATTCTCCCTTTCTCCTAATTCAGGGACCCAAATGGCATCAGTGATCAGCTGGGTGTTATCTCAAAGTTAAGCATGAAAGGAATCATCTTCCAGTTTCCAGCAGATGTATTTAGCTATCATGGGTAATAATCACTAGTGGATCTTTCCTTCAGGGACAGGAAAAGATACGAAATAAAGTGGATTGTACTTCCAAAACCAAACCAACCAAACAAAAACCCATCTCCTCATGATTCCCAGGGGATGTAGCCAGCTAAGTGGCATTGACAGAAAAATAAGAGAACAATACCTTTGTGTTTTCACCTTACCTAAGTGAATGCCAGCCCTCATTCCTTTTGCTAAAGACATCTATTCAGGCTTGAGCATTGTCACTGTTACTCAGAAAAGGAGAAAAATGACAAATGCCTAAGGAGATAGGATTCTTAGGTAGAGCTCTGGAATTCTTGAGGTGCGTTTGTTATTAAAAGGAACATACTGAGGCCCTCTCACAGACTTGCTGCAGCATCATAGTTTAGAACAAAATACGTTTTCACTTTAGGGACAAAAGCTCTCTTCTAGTTCAACAGGCAGACGGAGCTACTGCCCTGAACTGCTTGTCGGAAAGGCAGCTTGAACATTTAATAAACAAAATAGTCAAACTCAATAGGCTTTGGAATGTGGGGCTGACCTCGCGAGCTCCTTGGATCTTAAAACATTGTGAGAGTCTGATAACACCATTTTTTTGGTTTTTTTTTTTAGATTCCAGGAAACCAATGAAATGTTGTCTTCATGGCAGCACACCTTCACTTCTAGGTGTATCTTCATACATTGTACCCCCACTTGCACATTCAAGTGGGCAGATTTACAAAACTCCATGTGATTGGAAATTTGTGATCAGCTTTCAGTTAAAGGTTGTGCCTAGACATGGGGTATTCGTACCCCTGGGTATATGAATACAAATCGTGGCACCCATTCCCTCCCACCAGAACTGGCCAGTCCACTTGTCATTCACCATGTGGCGCTTGGCTCTGTCATTGTCGTGCCAATTGCAGAAGGAGCCCGGCTGGCTCTTCTCCGCCTCCCCATGCAGCCCACCACTCATCAGCTGAGCAGAGAGACTTGAATAGCCCATCTCTAGTTGTGGCATCCCTTCCACTGTTCTTCATTAGCCTTCTACACAAGGAGGGTGATAAGTCTGGAGACAGAATGTATGTTTTCTCTGGGGATCTCTGTGTGAATTAGAAGCTGAAATTTTTGAGGGTTGTAACATGTGAAGAAGCCTGTATAGGGGTAGGGCCAGAATGCTTCCCCTGAAGCAGTGAGTGTAGGTTGGATTTAACATCTGAGAAGGAGTTTAATAATAAGTTTATGAAGCTGCCTCCTTCTAGCTCAGACCACTTGTGCATCTAATCCATATTGTCTCCTCTGACTGGCTCACTTAGGATGCATCTGCTACCTGAGATGTGATGCGCAGAATCTGAACCTGGGTCCTTCTGCAGGCAGAAGTCACAAAGCTATGGTTACTCACAGAGCTACAACTGTTTTCTAGTTTTTGAAGAGGTAGCTGTGTTAGTCTGTGTAAGCATACTGTATCAGGTCAAATCCAAAGATTTTGTTTTGTTTTGTTACTTTGGGTTTTGCCTGAACTGTTTTCTAGCATCTGTCACAACATTGATTTGTCTTGGCCTGAATGGTCTACTCTTGCTGGTAGCAGAGAACCTTGGCCAGAGGTCCTTTGTATTACTTGAGTTCCTTTTAACTGGTGACACCAGGGGTTTGAAACTGGTGCCTTGCACATACCAAGTATGTGCTTTGTCATTAAGCTGTAGTTCCTCTGCTAATGCTTCAGATTTTGTTGCTCCCAGTAACCTTCCATTTAAAACAGACTCTCCTTTGGCAAGGAGAAGTTGAAAACTGACAAAGTATGATCTTCATGTCATACTTTCTCAGTGTTTCTGAGAGGTCACCTAATTAGCTCATTTGTGTGGTTTTTTTTTTAAACCTTTAAGGGAAGGGACTAATTTAGTATTATAAAATTAAAATAGTTATGAGCAGCCCTTTTGGGGACAGAGGTGATGGAAAACACTCAGTTCCTCTACTTTGAAGTGTCTTGCATAGAAATATCATTGTCCTCCCAGCCAGGAAAATGGCTGGATTTTAAAACTGTTTGTCCCCTTGTGTAATTAGAATTCTGCAATACTTATATAATTCCTGAAATACCTGTAGCCTTTAGCTGTTTTCTCACTCCCAAACACACAGTCTGGTTCTTCTAATGTACAACTCTGTCCCTGAAACAAACAAGCAAACGAGATGAAATTAATATGTGTGTTTTTAAAAAGCATTGCCCGATACTGTTGTCTTTGTCTTAGAGGGACTGTTTTCAACAGACTGGACTTTTTTCCTCACATATTTTTGCTACATTATATTGATGTTCTCATTTGATTAGCAATTTGTGCCTGGAAAGTGGCCAGCTGTGATCTGTGTTTGTTATATTTTGAGCCACTAATTTTTTTGTGATGAATCTTTTATTCCTTCCTCCGGGCCAAATAAATTGGTGTGAAAGTGAGGATTTAATTCTGCTGGGAGTCACTGAAGGTTGTAATATTGAATGAGAATCCCAAGACGTGGTGATTGACAGGGTTCTCTTGACAGATGAGGAGGTTGAGAAAAGGCATGTGAAATTTTTGTGTGTGGTTAAAATGTTGGGGGGGGGGCAAGAGAGAGAGCAGCCTTCTTTGTTTCTAAAACAAATCACATTAAAAACTGGTTTAGCTAGAATCCAAACACTTTTAAATAGCATTCTTTGTTCAGGTGAGTGTGAGCAAGCAGGAAGACTGGAATGTCAAGGTGTAGACCCAGTACAATGCTAATATTTGCTAGCTGCAGAGAACCTCAGGATTGATTGTCGTGTTTTAATCTTAGAAGCTGGATTCTGCCCAGTTGCTAGTGAAGAGCGTACTCATTGCTTTAATTTTTTTTTATTTTACATCTTCTCTCTTTTTCTAGCTCTACTAAAAAAATAGTTAGCCATATTGGGCAGTTTGCAGCAAGGATAAACTTACAATAATATAATAATCTTAGGACCGCTGAGCTGAAAGAGACTGTATGGATCATGGAGTTCAGCCCCCTGTCAAGGAGGCACAGTGGAGAATCAAACTCCCAACCTCTGATACCTAAACCACGGAGCTATCTGCCAGTTCAACTTATTTTATGTTCTCCTAAAAACATGAGCAAGTTTGTTAGGTATAAGTACTCTTTGTTAACTGCATAGCTTTTGTCTGCACCTCATTTTTTTTTTTTCACAGCACAGGAATAGGAGCTCTTTCTAGAAGGATTTTTTAAAAAATCTATTTAACCTGACTGTCTGTTTTGTGCAGTTCAGACCAGAGGTTTTTAGGGAATGAATGTGGGAAGTTGTCTTAGGACAGTTTGTCTGTCTATTCATTAACCTCCCCTCTGGCAGCAGTTTTCCATGATTTCTGGCAGAGAGAGAAGTGAGAAATGTCTTCTCTTTCATTGGTTACCTACATTTTAAAAAAGGAGAAATTGTGTCTCATTCACAGACATATAGCTGCTTCTCTAGAAGGCAGGAGCCTACACACAATGTACTCAGAACTCTTGCTGCCCTATGAAATTGTTGCTTGTATGTAGACGGTGTACTATTGACTTACCACAGTTCCATGAACCAAAAAATATTTGAGCACCAGGTGCTCTGGTGCTTAGTTCTGATGTTGCTTCCTTCCATATTTGCAAACATTTTTAGATACAGAACTCATCAGTTTAGTATTTACTATGGAGATGATGAAGCATGGGAAACCTGCCCATGCTCATTTGCAAATATGCATATACTCTCTCAGAAATTAACACCTTACCCAAGTACTTTAGTCTATTTATTTCCTGCATGCTTTTCAACTTCTTCCAGGAGTTGAAAAGAAATCATATTTCACCTTGCTTTTGCATCCTCTCCTCTCCTGTTTTTTCCTTGCCTCTCATTCTTGTTTCCCCCCCAAAAATAGGTGTCTTGCATTATCCTTTTTCATTTTAAATTAGCATGCTTTCCTTTTGCTGCTTTGACACTTTCATTTCTTCTGATTGTTTCATTGTGTGCTTGATGTTTTTTCCTGTGCACATTTTTTTAACCTTGTTGCTTTGATTTGCAGTTTTTCATTAAAACGACTCTTACGTGCATTTGACTAGATTTTTCTGTTTGCTCAGCATTCAGAGAGGATCAGAAGGTGATGCTGGAGTCTAGGCTGGTGGGTTCAGTGCAGCTTGAGTGCTCAGAACCTGCCATGCCTTTAAGCTGTCTGAACGCAAGCTTTGCTTGAACTGCCGAGGTTGCTGTTCTCACTTGTGCAGTTGCCAGTCTTTCTTAACAATATGTCTTTACAGCTGCTTTTCATACTTCTGCCTTGGTACCTTGTAACAGACATTGCTGCGAGCAGTAAGGGTGGCGGCAGTAGAATAAATGGCACCTGCATTTGTGTCCCTCCATTGTTTGGCTCCCACCAGCCATGTTAGGTCCAGTGAAATCCTTCGTATCCTAGTGGGATGACTGACAGTTGATTATTAGGCATGCATAATTTTTGGGAATAGTTGTAGAACCTGTGGCCTTCTAGATGATGCTGAACTGCAGCTTCCGTCATCGTTAATTATCAGTTATGTTGGTTGGGGCTGATAGATAGATGCTGGAGTTCAACATTGGGAGGGCTACAGATTCCCTGTTCATGGTATAGACAGTTGCGTATTTGGACTGAGATGTAGATTTTTGACTTGCTCCTTGATAGGAACTTAAGAAGAGCCTTCTGGATCACACCTACATGTCTGTCAAGTTCAGCGTTCTCTTTCCAAAACTGGCCAGCCAGGTGCTGCAAAGAAGCGTGAAGTAATGCATTTCCCCCCCATTTGGCCTTCCAGTAATTGTTGATCAAAGGGATACTAACTCAGAATATGGAGGCATGATATCCTTCTGCAGTGTTTATGTGGTTCCATGCGTAGACTTCTTTAATCTTTTTGAAGGCTGGAAAACAGTTTCTTATTTAGGCAAGAGTTCGTATTCCCTGGCATTTCACCCTATGAAGCCATAGCTTCATATCCTTTTATCTCTCAGCTTTGGGTGGCCATGTATCTTGGAGATAAGAATTAATTCCTAGTGCAGCCATTTGTTGAATCTGACTGAAACAGTAACAAAGACTCCCAGCTACACAGGTGAAGAGAGTTGTTGTCCTGTTTTGAAATTATTTTCTGAGCACATTTTACTAACACCTGAGATGGAAATAGAAACTAGCTTTTCATCTTGGCTGATAACTTCCAGAATGGTGGGCAACTGCAGAAAATCAAAATAACCTGGGGACACAATGACATAATTTCGTGTTAACCTTAGTTCCTTATGATGAATCACATACACACTCTTGTTGCTGGGAAGGGTGAAGGAAAGCAGGTACCACTTAAAATCTTAACAACTTCCTCCTCTACTTCCTCAGAGTGCAAATACATGTTCTATATTTATGCATGTTCCTTTGACAAGGTGAGAATACAAACAATAGGCAAAGTGACAATGGTTCATTAACACAGGAATTGGAATATCAAGCTGCTAATTACTTCAGTTAGCAGGCCCTGGGCAGAGGAATAAGTTGAAGGCCAAGTGGATTTTACTCTCAGAGGAATGCTAAGAGATGTTTCTGGGAACAGAGGCCACAGTTTGTCAAGGAAGAGAGCTATTGTATACCCATAAGATAGTACAGAAAGGTGGCTTTATTAAGAGATGTGGTTTGCTATGAAGCCTTGATCTCTGTTGATGCCCTTAGAGGCCCATTGGAACTAGTTCGTATAGCCCATTTCTGCTGTCTCCTTTTGTACTTCCTTCTTTCTACAATAGCCATTTTGAGATCCATGAAAGTATTCTTTCTTTTAAGCAGTTTAGAAGATGAGCAAGTAGGTCAGTGATGGTGAACCTTTTTTTTGCCTGAGTGCCCAAACTACAACACAAAACCAACTTATTTATTTCAAAGTGCCAACACTGCAATAAAACCTGAATACTGGGGGCACTATCACTATCTCTGAGGCGAAAATGATGAAACTGAGGTTGTCCTACTTGGGCACATCTTGAAAAGACAGGATTCTCTGGAAAAGACATTAATGCTGGGAAAGGTGGAAGGCAACAGGAAAAGAGAAAGATCAAACACAAGATGGACGGACTCCCTAAAGAAAGTCACAGGCTTGAGTTTACAAGAGCTGAGCAGGGCAATTGAGGACAGGTCATTTTGGAGATCATTTGTTCATAAAGACTAGGTTAGCCACTAGCCTGATGGCTCGCGTGCCCACAGAGAGGGCTCTGTGTGCCAGCTGTGGCACGCATGTCATAGGTTCACCATCACTGAAGTAGGTAGATTCCAGTGTAGATGTGGGGGCACAACTAGCACATGCATTTGTGACACAATCTTGTTCTTGTCTCCATCTCTATGTTATGTTGCCTGCTGTGTGTCAGTAGTTGTTTAAGGTTGGAGGGTTGTCTGTAGGCAAGGCTTATTTAGGTTGTTGCCTCCTTACCAGAAAAGCATACTAACTGGCTGGTATTAGCACTGAAATCTGTATCATCTCCCAGTTTCCTTCCCAGTCCGTCCCTTTCCCTAATCAGGTATCCCCAAACCCCATCTGTCCTCATGTGTACTGCCTAACTTGCTCAGCCATGGTTATTGCTTGTGACTCTGGATTATCTTTCTCTGTGTGGAGACGACCCCTGACTTCCTGATGGTGACCTGTCTGCTTCCTTAAATAGAATTTGGGTTGCTCCTAGCTGTTTTGGTAACCTTGGACTTTTTTTTTGCTCTGACCTTTTCCTTTAGCACCAAATAGTAGTTTGAACTGCTTTTAGTGGCGGCCAATCCCTGTTCCTGTGCCAGTCTTCTCAGATAACTTAGTTTTTCCATGTATAACACTGAATGCCACTGTTGAAGCATCCACAATGCACCGTTAAGCTGCATTACTTGAACCTAAAATATTTGTGAGGATGTGGAATGACCATTTCCTTAAAGTGTATCCCTTTAAAGAAGCATGTTTCCTGTATCTGGCTAGGGAGGAATATGTGTGGTTAAGAAATCCTATTGAAACCACCACCTGTTGATGTCAAATGGTATTCATCTGCTCTCTTTCATGAGTTTTAACTATTTGTCCTGTCCACTTTTAGTTCCTCTAATTCAATAATGGTATGATGTGGTGTGGCAGTTACAAGTCATATTAAAATCCAACCATATCAGAAAGGCATTTGCTGTGAAAGCCTGCCCAGACATCCCCCGGGGCAGCCCCGTTGCCTCTGCATAGCTGAACTCTCTGGAGACTTATTCAACAGGAGGAAATTTCTTGGCATATTTTGATGTTTTTTTGCCACTCCCAGCCCTCTATGTTGCCATCATTTAAAGACTGTTTTTCAAAGAGTTCTTTCAAGTCTGAGTAGCGTTGTGCATGAACCCTTTGTGATGTTTGCATATATTTTGGCTTTTTTTCTACTTTATTATAAAGTAACATCACAGTTTATATGTTGGGGATAACCTGAAATCCCCAAACTTATCGTTTTTGTGAGTAGGGGGCAGGTTGATAGTAAGGCTTCAGTTGCAAGAGAAGTATAACTGCCCTTGTTATTGATGACAAAGGTTTTCCTCCTCACTGGAAAAAGCCTGGAATTTCAAAAGAACAAGTGCCAGAAGGGGAAAATACTCTCCATCACACCACATGCTACTGATGCACCTCCTGCAGCAGTTTGATTTCCCCATGAATTTAGATGCTTTGGTTTCTCTTTTGTCAAGATGGTCTTCGAGGGTTGCCTCTGCTTTTTCTTGAGCAGTGAGTCCCTTTAAACTCCTAGAAAACAGACTTTGTCTCTTTTTGATATGTTTCTAGTCTTCGATCCGGTTGTCTTAAATGTTTGCAGGGTTCAAAGAAGGTAGCTAGTGCCAGAGGGCACACAGAACTCTGACATCTCAAGGAGGTGTTGGGTCACCAGTACTTTTTTAAGAAAGCAGAGGTTATCGAATCATCAGAATATCCCTGCTATAGAAACTAACACACACAGAAAAGGCTTTGGAGCCATCTTTGAGAAAGGATATACAGTATATCAACATAAGAAGCCTGCAAGGTAGCTTGTTTTTCTTCTCTCTACTGCTTTTTCCTACCAGCTTTTCTGACAAGACTATACCCACCTGTTTTGGTATATCTGGGCTAAATCAGCAATATAAAAATGAAAATAGTATTTGGGGCATGTTGCTGTTGTGTCCTTGTGAGAACCTTCAAAAGGGAAAGTTCTGCTTCTCTAGCTGAGCACTTAGACCTATAAGAGATGCATCTTGTGATCCAATTTCATGAAGTACGCCAGCCTATGTCTTGCAAGAGTTGGGCTAGGGCACAAGAGAAATGGGCAAATTCACCATCTCTGGAGTATTACAAGATACCAAAAAGTATTCTAGGTGCAACGAGTAGCTTTTACTTTGCATTATTTACTTCAGGTAGAGAGCCTTAGGGCACAGTCCTGTAAAAAAAGCAAAGAAACAAGGTTAAAAAACCAGGCAAATTCTTGCTTCTTTACTTAACCAAGGTAATTATAATTTGTAGAACCTAATCTTTCTGTACAAAAGGATCTGTCAGGCACTTCTCTTAGCTCGTTATTGTGCTTTCTAATTTGCCTGATTAAAAGAGCCTTTATTAGTAGGAGCTCCTGCTTCTTTTTGGCATGCAGAAACTGGGAAGTGCCCAGTGACATACATGATTATAACTTTAAAGAAAGTTTGTAGTGAGTTTTATAATGTGTTCAGTTTTAGCAGTTGCCTTCAATGAGAGAAGAAAAACTCATGATAAAATAAACGGTTAAGCAGAAGACAAAGAAGTGATTGCTTCTTATCAAATGCGTATCCATTGCATGTTTGCTTTTGAGCCACAAAATGGAAAACTCCAAAATGAACTTAGCACTTGCAAGTTTCAAATGCAGACATAAATACATGAATCTACAGGCAAATCCTAAAACATTCTGCAAGTCCCTGCTTTGTGTGTCTTCCTGCTCTTTTATTTTTATGTGCCATCTTTGCTGAATAAAGAACAGATTTGCCAGGCCCTACCTGAAAGGATGAGATGGTTGGACAGCGTCATCGAAGTGACCAACATGAATTTGACCAAACTCTGGGAGGCAGTGGAAGACAGGAGGGCCTGGCGTGCTCTGGTCCATGGGGTCACGAAGAGTTGGACACGACTTAACGACTAAACAACAACAACAACCTGAAAGGGGCATATGATCTTTTTTTTAAAAGCACAGAAGAGACCACAGAAGGAAGGAAGAAGAATGGAGGCAACTCAGTTGAGGAAATAAGTATTTGTACTTTGCCTTAGAAACAGTAGGTTGGAGTTTCCCAATCTTAGGGCTGATGGGCACATCTCTAATGTCGCAAAGGTATCATGTGCACCATCACAAAATGGCTTTGCAAGGAAGCATGCTGTGGTGCTTGGTCAACTATGAAAAGCTGTCCTACACATAATAAACTGATGAGCTTAAAGGAGAAGTAGCTAATCAAGGCATGCATGTGTGAGGCAGAGGTGGGAACAAACAAAAAACAGTTCTTTGAATGCACTGTTTTATGTTGTAACATAAACACAGAAAAAGAGACACATTCAGACATAGCTCCATTTATTTGGTAGCTGCTCACTGCCTTAAATTTCTAAGAATATTTCTCTGAGTTTGATGTGGGGCCCAGAGGTATTCATGGGAGTTGAAGGGGGTAAAGAGTGGAAGTTGCCCCTTGATTCTAGGGAGAAAATAAAGAAATTAGAAGGGAGGGGACAGAGGAAGGTGTCCTGATAGATGTGGGCACTGGACTGTACTAAGGCTTATGAGCATTTTCCTCTGAATATATGGCATCCAAATTACTTAAAGGACTACATGGCAAACAGATCTAAATGAAGATACTGTTGTCACAGTCTTATCAGGTAGGCATGGTTTGTATTGAGACTGGCTCAGCCCTTTGTTTGCTTTATTGGTGCAGTTTTGGTAAAGTGAATGGGACATTGAGAAAGGGACACATCGGTGGAATCCTTCAGGGAAAAAAGAGTGGAAATGTGTTACAGGTTCTAAAATTATCCTGGCAATAAAATGAACATGGAAAATTTAAGGGCCAAATTGAAACAGAAGAGTTTTGGCCAGAGTTGGTTGTGCAGATTTTTCCCTGCCATGGTCAGTTACGTGACATGAAAAGTGTGGAAGGAATTGCATGCTCAGATAAACAATGTGCTAACCCCCCACCCCGTGCTTAGCCTGATTGTGCTCAATGAGATCTGTTCAGTATTAACTGTGAAATATGTTTCAGCAGCAGTAATGAAAGCGATGGATGCCTTTTCGGCTGTTATCAAAATGCATTTAACAAGATTTGCTGTGCCTGAGTGCCTTTCATTGTAATGCTTTATGGTTCATACTAAAGCGATATAAGTAAGCAACATCCATCTTGTGCTGATATAAACTGCTTCTATATGCTCTCTAACAATAATGTTACACTTTTGAGTAAACATCCTTTTTTTAATAATAAAAAGTAGACAGGATGCATAGCTGCACACAAAGGAGAAGTGAATCATCTGCAGACATGGTATTCTGGTACACCACAGATAATCTTGATGTTCCACTGAAAAGAATAATCTGTCTGCTTTACCAGAAGATATCAAAGTATCTTTGCTTAGGTTTGTTGTGGGTGGAAGCAGTAATGCTGAGGCTCACTGTGGCTCTGTGTGGCTGTGGAAAGATCAGTAGTCCCAACATGTCGGTAAGATTAAAATACCTATATTTTAAGTGTTGGTGAGAGGTCAGTCTGTTCAGAAGAGGGAAAAAAGGGCTTTTAATGGCATGAATCAGTAATTCTTCCTGCTTGACTATAAAGGTGAGATATGAATGTGGAAGAACAAAGTTCCTCATGTTGGAAAAGGTTACTTGCCTACGTTTGCTAATTCTGGGCATCCTTCAAGAATAAGGCCAGTTCTGGGGTATAAATTGAATGTTATGGCAAATGAAAAGTAGGATTGCTTTGAATATGTTGCAGAATTGAACTTCTCTGCTGACAGTGATATAATAGAGTGGTATTTGGCTGTCAATTATGAAATGAAAAGCAAAAAAATGATTGATCTCCTAGGGAAGAACTCTGCACTGTTCGACGGAAGTATGGAAACATGATGTAATAACCCGAAGGGGTGTTAGGAACACTTACCAAGCAGTATGGAAATGAAGCCTTTTATAATACTGGACCCAAATAGGTTACCTTTCAACTTGGGATTGTGCTTTGATTAGGCAGGTGTGAGAACTGGTGTTCTGCTCAAGCTTGGCATATTTCAGAAATTCCCTTCTCCTGTAATGAGGTAAAAAAACACCACCCAACAACTTGGACAGATGAGAGCATACCTCTTTAAATACTGAGTAATCTTTTGGGTGATAGCTAGATTGTACTCTGGGGGTTGTATGAGAGCCTGTGAAAAGCCCTGCTGGATTGGACCAAACGCTTGTTCAGCGGCCAGCCAAATGCCTCTGGAAAGCATAGGACATGAGGGCAATATTCTTCTTCTGCCGTTGCTTCCAGACAACTCTGCCATTCAATGGATCCGTGTTTCTGGAGGTAGCATACAACTGTCAGGACTGGCAGCCATTTATAGCCATATCCTCCATAAATTTGTCTAATGCACTTCTAAAGCCATGCGTATTGCTAGCCCTTCCCATGTCACACAAAGCCTCCAAGCAGGTTTCCTTTTCTTTGGATCTAATTAATGTCTCTTGCATGTTTAAATATCTCCCACTTGTAGCATCTGCACAGTGAATTGTATTGATATCCCGTCTTCCAGCAAAGGAACTGATGGGAGCTAAGCATTTAAGAGGGTGTCAATACAGACGTAGATGGTAATGGCAAGGCCCTTCCAAAGTGGTTGGGTGTGGCCAGAGTAGCAGAGAAAGGGGACTAGTGGCAGCTGAGCCACAAAGGCCAATGAGAAGGGCCCTGTTGTTACTCTGCTATGGATAATCAATAGCTGTTAAAGCACTCTGAAGGCAGCAGGACCAGACAACAGTTCTAATGAGAGATAATCACTTGCTGTGAGCAGATCCTGCCGTCTTTGCCAGTTCATACTGGAAAAGTTCAAATATAGGACAGAGAAAGAGATACACCGTTCAGTTAAAATAAGAAGCCATAGTGGGTGGAAGGGGGTTAAAAAAATAGGCTTGTTGTCTGAGGCCAAGATGGTTGTAGGTGGCAGATGTTTTTGAAAGGTTCTCACTGCATGTGCTCCTGAAATATTTGACTTTGAAAGGCAGCTCTACCAATGTGGTTCTTCTGGCCTCAGGCAGATATAAATATGCCTTCAGAGCTGGAGTGGAATAACCATGTTTGCTCCTCCTTTTCCATAATTCTTTTCTGCAGTCATGTTTGTTCCTTCTGAAATGTTCCGCCTTGAATGATAAATCCAGCCATCCTTCGCCACCCTCCCTTTGTATTTAATTAAGATGCCTCTTAAATCTTGTCCGAGCCTCTCTTCATCAGAAGGAAAACTGAACTTGTTGCGAGGAGAGGAAGATCTGTGAGTCTGGAATATCAATGGACTTATTCAGCAGAGGATGTATGTGTGTACACTAATTAAGGAGTGCATTATTGAGCTGTGGGATAATTAACAGGCAATGCCCCAAGTGTCTAAATATAAGCTCTTTTAACCATTCTGTCAAAAAGGCCCATAATTGTGTGGTTCTTCTTCCTAACACTGTGGCTCTCTTTCTCTCTTGTTTTGCTTTTCCTGCTTTAAAAGCCACTAAAAATCTCCTGGGAAAACTTAAGTTGGTTAGTAAAATCATTGTTCTGCTAAATAGTTGGCCCTCTCTCCTGCTCCTGGACTCATTACATACAATCTTGGAAAGGTAAGATCATGGAGAATAATACTATTGATTGCTACTAGTCTTGATGGCTGTATATCATCGAATCCATCCCTTGACAAGGAGGCACAGTGGGGAATCAAACTCTCAACCTCTGGCTCCGCAGCCAGAGACCTAAACCACCGAGCTATACTGAAGTGTTTAAGAAAACAAAAAGATACGCTGCAAATTATCATGAGTGTCATATTCTTCAGTATAAAGCTTAAAACTAGAGATGGGCTGTTTGTATTCGTATCCCTGCCCACTCTGTCCTGGAGGCGGGATGAGGAGTCTCCCTACTCAGCCGTTGAGTGGTTGGCTGCACGGAGAGGCAGGGAAGAGTCCGCCGGGCTCCTGCTGTGATTGGTGCAATGACAATGGAGCTGTGTGCCACGCACCGAATGTTGAGTGGACCAGCCAGTTCTGGGGAGAGGGAATGGACCTCCGTGGCACCTGTGGTGCCGCTGTTCGTATTTGTATCCCCAGGGATACGAATAGTCCATCTCTACTTAAAACAGCTCCACATTCCTAAGTGCTATCTCTTGAGATTTTGCAACATACAAGCAGACCTCCTCTGCCCAAAATTCCTAAAGATTGGGTTACAGGAACTGAAGCACCTGCTTGGGACTCGTTGAGCACTGACAATGCACATGATTCAGAGGGAGGTGTGTATGAGGTACACTGAAGGTATTTCAAGAATTCCTGACAATGACTGAGTGAAACTGCAAAATAGGGTTAGAGCTGCAATAGTAGCACACAATATTTTTGGTGAGATCTGTCATTGCACCTTTCATGCCAAACCTTTACACAGCCTTTTAGATACCTGAGGTAAGCAGCAGCTTATGGGTAACTCAATAGAACTGCTGAAAGGTGCTCTAAAATCATTATGCACAGAGTTTTCATACACTGAGAGCTTTTATTCCAAACTTCTGTATTTTAGGTATTGTACATTTATTTAAAACACTTGTAGAATGTGTTTTCAATTTCCAGGATAGCTTATGTTAGCTTATAAAAGAAGAAAACAGGAGTAATCAATAAACTACTTACAATAGTGAAAGGTAGCACTAAAAAGCAGCCTCAACTGGAAAGCGAAACCATCCAAATTTAAAAGCCAGATAAAATGAAAAGATCAGTGTCTGGTAGAGAAAAGACATTAGCGTAGGTACCAATTAAACCTCTCTTGGCAGGTAATTTTACAGGCGGGGTCTACAGCTGAAAACTCCCCTGTTGCCACCTGCCTCACTTGAGATGGCAAGGGTTCCCCAAGGAGTGTGTGGGTAGGCTGATGTGGGTGCAGAAATGTCCTTAAAATATTTTCTTTCTATGCCATGATAAATCATTGCTCATGCTTCAACTATTTATATACTATGTTTTTGTCCCACCTTTCCTCCAGTGAATTCTAGGTGGCTCCTTTGGTCAGCCATTTCATAGAACAGCACAAGTGCAGGAAAGACTCACAAGTTTAGGGCAATAGGTATGATTCACACAGGCAAAGGTAAGATATCATTGGAAGGAGAAGTAAAGAGGATATTAAGATTCTGAACCCTGATTCTCTGAGGTTTACATTTTCTCTATTCAGGTAGCAGTTACATTTATATCCCACTTTTTCTCCAGTGGATTCAAGGTGGTATGCACGGTTTCCCTCCTCCTTACAGCCTTGAGGTCAGGTTGAATGAATATAACTGGCCCAAGTCAACGTCGTGGCCAAGTTGAGATTTGAACCCAGGATCTCCTAAACTGTAGTCTCACATGTTTATTATACCAATCTTCCTCTTTTGTAGCGCAACCACTATTTGCATGCACTCTTTTGTCTTGAACTGAAACTGTGTGCCCCTGAAAACAGCACCTGATCCTAGAGCAGAAATTTAAAAAATCACATAGTATAAATTCTGTACCTGCTTCTCCGTACGTTACCACTTGGCACTTATTGAAACCTGGAAACCGGTGATCAGAGATCTTTGTATGTGCTGATACTTTGTTGATGTGTGGGGAAGTACCCAGAGAATGGCCAGGATTAAAATGATTTCATTTTGATATTCTATGGAGCTAGTATGGTTATAATATTTGTATTGTGCCTTTCTTTCCTCTTCCAGATACCTTGAAGAAGGCTGCACAGTCATTTATTGGCTGAAACCTCTGTTGTTGTTGTTGTTTTTAAATCTTGAAACTCTGTCTCTCCTTGTATAAAAACACATAAACGCTCAGTGATACAAAGAGTGTTTGATAAGCTGCCCTCTAAAGTGATGGAAAACCCCTTTGGCTGCTGCCAGCTTGCTAACTCTGTTGGCCATGTTGCGTGAAACATCTGCCAGGAATCAGAGCTTTGATTCTGCTCTGCCCTAATGTCTTTCTCTTAGCATGATGGGTTTGGGCCAGATGCACAGTGGATTCCCTTGGTTGGATGTGGAAGAGAGATGTGGGTGGCTTTGTTATTTGGGAGGCTTTTTAAAAAGGAGTAGTTAGGAAGGAAGAGCACAGGCATATTCACCCAGTGGTATGTATGACTTGTATAGTTTATTTTGTTTATCTCTGCTGCAGAAATCTTTATTTTGGTGAGTCATCAACTTCCAACACACACTTAATTTTTTTATTTAGTGTTGCTTATCTAACTAGTGCGAGAGGGATGACAAAATAATTAATTTCCTTTTATTTACTACACTTGGAGATTGAAGGAAAAACGCATTGTGGTGCTTTTGAAATAGGAAAATAATTTGTTATAGCTGTACACCTAAATCTAAGGCTGTATCCTTTTCTTTGCACTCTATTCCCCACACCTTGTGAAATTAACATGCTTATACATTTTAGGTTTTATGCTAAAGTGATCCTTATCTTCAAAGAGAGCATTCAATGAGCCATATTACAGCTGCCAAGCAGACTGATATTTTAGCAGAGATATTCCACATAATAAAAATGAGGACATTATGATTGCTTGATGCATTCATTTTACTAACTTCTGCTGCTGTTTGAGCTTAGGCCTTCAGAGTTAAAGGGGTATATTCTTGAATTACATCAGAAGCTGCCTTCATATTAGCCATTCATCTAATTCAGTGGTGGTGTTGTCTAATTAGATTAGCAGTAGCTATCTAGGGCAAGGCAGAGAGATCTTTTAAAAAGTGGACATACAACAGACTAAACCTAGAACCGTCTGCAGGCAAATCAGGTGCTCTGCCACTGGGCTAGGCTTTCAGTCTCTAAAACCATGTTATGCTTTTTAATGGGCTTTGAGGCCATGATTTGTAGTTTGAAGCTGAAGAACTTGCCAGCATAAAACTTTGATCTTAGTGAAACTCCCCCCCCCCCGGTCAATGGCTTTAAATTATATTGTGCAAAAACAGTTTTATTATGCTGCTTTAAATTATGTGTGTGTAACACATGTGCATCACCCCCCCCCCCATTTCCCTCATTTAAAAATAAACAGTTATCTGTTAAATTCCAGGCTTTTGAGATAGCAGCATAAAATTTGGCCTGTAATGGTGGGAATAGATCTTTCCATGGGCAGATATCCATTAAGACACAAGGAAGCTCAAATAGGGGGTACCCTTTGCTAAACACATCACCCAATTTTGCAGAAGTGGGATTTTCACTGACCCCCCCCCCCCAATCCTTTGTCCCTCTAACGAGCCTATTCAGACCAGGGGGAAGTGAAACGAATGCGGAGAATATATCAGGGGTCTCCTACCAACTCACCTCAGACTGAAGAAGCTACTTGGATGAGTAACTAAATGTTTCAACCTAATAAGAAAAGTCAAGTTGCCATGACTCAACTTCCAGATAACCTCACCTGGATGACTGAGAATCTTCACAGATATATCACCTAATTTTGTTGGAAGGCCACCTAGACATCACTGAAATTAAAAAGGAGGCTGTAATAGGAAAGCAAAGGGATATATCCCTCCTTCTTTTTGTACTGTTGCTTTTGCAAATCCTAAATGTCCTCCATTAAAAATGAAATGTGCTTCTGTTAACCTCTTTTCATATGCTAGCTTTCAGCTGACTGCAGAACTGCCTGATTTGACTTTCTAATGTACCTGTAATGAATCTTCTGGGGAAACAGAGCAACTGAACACTGTATAGTATCTCTTACTGTTCCATTGTGGTGTGTTCTGTCAGCACTGCCTACCTTGTAAACCTTTAAAAGAGAAAGTGGTGAGAGGAGCCTGTGTTTCATGTGTGAAAACCCCCTAAAACAGCACCTTTAGCTGTGTTTAAGTAGCCTTATGTTTTTAGCACAGTGAATTTCAATCCCATTGTTTTTCCTGTGAGAGTGCAGTTCAGATTTGGAAAAAAAAATGATAGAGATATTGGCAAATATTCCCTTGACAGGCTTGACAGAGAGAGAAGGTATGCTGTAAGGGTATGCTTCAGTAGCCAGCAAGGGAAGATCTTTGTGGCTTTGTAAACACAGCATCTATATACAATAGGGCCCATGGTGCATGCTGGACATTTCAATAATGTAATCTGTTTTCTTAAAAGGGCAGAAGAGATGCTTGGAAGCCAGACTTTAAACCCTTTAACGCTATCCACAAAACAGAACTCTCTGATCGGCGGCATATCTGAAATTATTTACATTTACATTAGTACATTCAAAATGTCATGCCGATTTGCCCCTTTGAAACAGATTGAGCAGTAGAGATGAATAACTGAGGATTTATTCATTAAAAATTTTGAAGTGTAATTGGCCATATGCAGCCATGTTGAGAAACGGACGTTCACATTAGCATTTTTAATTAAACAGAAAGGTCTTGCCTCTTATATGGCAGGAGATGCAGCTTTGAAGATTTTTTCAGTCATCTTCTGAAGATCTTTTGAAGTCCAGTTAAGGAAAGTGGTAGATTTTCTGTTACAACAATAAAGATCTGTACTAGGCTGGCATTGATTTACAAAGCTGGATTGCAAGTGTATTTTGAGTGTATGCAGGGTTTTTTCCTGAACATTGATTTAAATAAGAAGGGGGTTTGTCTATTTTTTTAAGTAGGGGGAAAAGCTTGAATATCACAATTGAATCAGAGCCGTCTTAATAAAACCATACGTTGATGAAGTTGGGTTTAAAATTTGTGAAAAACGGACAGATTTAATAGTTGTACATCCTTAGAAGTCTTAAAGATGAGAGAGAAAGTTCATCTTTGCACTGGAAACATGCATCTTAAAATATTCTGAATTGTTTGCTGCTTTGAGAAAGTTGTGTGACTGGTGGCACTAGGATATCGTTGGAGAAGTATGTTCAAATAATATTCAATAGATGGTATCTCCTTTTGAATGGTTGGTTAATTTTTAGAACCTTGAGAACTTTTTTTTTTTTGCTAAGGAGCCAGATTTATAAAATTATGTAAATTTATGCATGTGTGTTTTGGGATAATCACATGAAAACATCCGGGTATGCTTTCATTTTGGTTGTTTTATGACATTGCAGTTGAAATAAAAAGTACTTTAATTGTTGTTCTTTAATGTTTGCCCCAACATGAAATGTTGTCATCATTGTCAAGTGATATTTTACAATAACTAAACTTGATAGCCACATATTTATGTGTATTCGTGTGTTTGGTTGCTCTGGATAACAAGGGTTTGTCCTTTTGACTCAGCTTTTAGAATTAGTGACCCTCTTTCTTTGCTTGCTTTCTCTCTCTTTTTAATTTCACGGGAAAGCACTTTTTAATAATAGCTGCTTGAGTGGTGTGATGAAGCATCCAACAGTCCCTCCCAAGAGAGGGTGATTATCCTGGCATGATTTCAAACTCTGCATCATTTACGCTCACCTCCTTCATGAAAAACAGCTTGCATTTTTAATGAAGGATGATTACATTTCATAAACAGACCTTTAAAAATTAAAATAATATTGATCCTTTTTCATTTAAGCTCTATTACAGCAGCATGCTATACGTCTTTCTAATAGCTATAGGACAGATTACTTTTAACTATAGACCTGCATTTGTACTTTGAGGTTTCAAGTGTGTATATGGGTTTAGGTGCATGCCAGTTACTCTCAACCAGTTCCAAATACATATTTTTTGCCATTTGTGGGTGCACGCTTCTAAACATTTTCTTTTCATTGACTTCAGTGTACATGAAGGCACTTCCCCACCCATGATAAATCCTGTGAAGCTCACGGCTTGATTTCTGAAAGTCCTGTCTTTCATTAAGACATAAAATGGCCTCTCAACTTGCACCACAGCATATTTCCTGGAGATTAAAATGTGAAAAGCAAGCTTTCTGGCACCATGTCTGGTCTTGTTTGGGCCATAATAGAGCTAATAATTCTTGACACCTTATATTTAAAAAGGCGATATTGAGTTGAATATCTCAGTGCATTTAAAAATTATTATTTTTAGCCTTGCAACACTGCCACTCCATTATCTTGTTCTCATTTGTATATGTGGGTATCTGTATGTAGGGTGATTAATTTGTTATTCTAATTTCATACATGCGTATGTGTGTATGTATGCTGGCTGGAGCTGGGTTGCTGGGCAGCATGTGACCACACTATTGATACAAGGAGTGTTTGCATGTCCTTGTTTCAAAGGCTGTGCATTCTCATTAAAGCCCTATAGGAAGGGTGAGTCCTCCAGATGTTGTTGTACTCCATGTACCATCAGCCATAGCTATTCTGGTCTATGGGCAGAGAAGATGGGCATTACAGCCTAAGCCAACCTCTGCCCAGTCAATTTTGAGACCAAAGAGGGTCGAACTCAGGGTGGGACCAGACCACTTATTTGTTAATATATTGTGGTCTTGGATCTAATTTTTTAAAATTTGTGCTAGGTTCTTGACATTTAAACTTTTAGCTCTGTTAGGTTAACAAGTAATATAAGTTTTTTTAAAAATTAAATTAATTTATAGATATTGAATCAGAAGATTTCTGTCTTTGTTTCTTAAAGGCTACCATTTTATACTTCTGTTATAGAGTTACTTCTTGTCTTGGGTAGTTAATGCTGAGTCATGATTTTGCAGGAGCAGAGACATGCCTGCTTTGAGTTTTATATGGACCAAGATGTCTGCTTTTTTTTCTGTATCAGCCTTCCTTCCTTTAGGATATTCTGTAGAGGCCAGCTTGTTCGTTCCTAAAGCATGAGTGGTTGCAAATAAGCAGAAGGCTTCCTTGGTTTCCATATTCTTGGAATCCCCTGCCCGGGAAGTTTGGGTTCCTTCTCTCCCTCTTGGCCTTCCCCTGCAATGTTAAGACCTTGCTCTTTTGGAAGTCCATTTGGCCTTTAGAGGATGAAATGTACTGTTTGGCCTGTTGTAATCAATACACAGCCCTTCTGGCTTTTATGAGGCTTCACTGCTGCTGTTTTTAAACTGTGTTTTTATTTGCTGGCTTGATATTCTGCTTGCTTCTTTTTCTTACATGGTGTTGGGTTTTTATTTATTATATCTTATGATTTTTGTTGTTTGGAACCTTGAACTTTTATAAGGAAAGGCAGGACATAGGTATTTTAAAGTAACTAGATAAAGAATAGTAGAGTGGTTGTGTAGAGTAGAATATTGAATGTGGAAGCATATCAGAAAAAAAAACCAAATCAAAACTAGAACAAAAAAAGTGAGAGATAAAAACACGACTGAAAACAAATTATTATATTTGAATGTGAGCTTTGTTGACAAATAAGTGCTGAGATCTCACTCTTATCAAGTGTTATGTAAATATTATACATTAATAAGTAGGTAAATAAAAATGAAATAAGCTCTTTTTTGTGTGAATGGAAACAGTTGGTTCTGTTATTCTCTTGCCTTTCCTGTCTGAAGAGGTCCTTGGTTACTTCCTCAGGCTTGTAAATAGCTGCTTTCCTACATCCCTGTGGTGTGAAAGAATCCTCTCTTCAAATGACCAAGCAACGACGCTCAGTTTTTGGGTGTTTCTTCTTTCCCTTCAGTTCTGTTGGTGATACAACCAATGAAGAAAATGGTGGAGGAGTTTCCCAACCATGATCATGTGATGGCAGTATATTACTTCTTGTCATCCGGTTGGGAGTACCGTGTTACAAGCCCCCTGGCGTTTGCCATGGCCATGAAATTGCCAGTGTACAAAACACTGTCCTTTAGAAACCATCAGTCAGGGGTGTGCACCCTGCGAGGGGGAAAATAAGACACGGGTTGGGCTTTGTGGATCTTGCAGTAAGCTGAGATCCATGTGTCTCTGGTGAACTTGTGTCATGGGAAGGGAAAAAAGCATTCGTGTTTCTGTTCAAGCAAAAGTCACGAGGCTAATTTTGTTGCTGCTTTCAAAAGTCTCCTGTTAATTCAAATTGACTGAAGGTGGTCTCCCTGGGGAAGAAGAGATGGTTTGCTCCAGAGAAAGGTCCCTGCTGTTATTCTCAGCTCTCAAGGCAACTGATACATTTGTTTACAGCTGTTTTTTTTTTTTTTAAATCTCTTACTCCCATTTCTCCAGAGCAGGCCACAATTAAAGGTTTGCTTTGAGGAACTATAGACCAAATCAGAGTAAAATATTGATCTCTTCCACATAATGGGAACTGAAGCAGCCTTGTTAAGCGAACAAAGGCCTGACATATTTAATTCAAAGGCAGCTGTCTAGAAAATAGGTTCATTTTATTTAAATATTTGCTTGTGCAAAGGGAATGGCAGCGCCACTTACGTTCCTCCCACCACAAATACTAAAAGCCACTTAGTTGTGGCCCTTTTATCAAACGGTTCTTGACAGAATAGAGCAGGGTGTTTTTGAATGTGTCAAGGAACATCTGATACTAGTGATTCCCAAGCTGGGTAATTAGTTTAATAAAAAAGACATTTGTGTGCTGCTGTAATTCCAGAGCTATTGAAACACAAACCACAAATTCTTATTAACTCTGCATCTACCTTGGATGATAAAAGGAGAGGATTGGAGCAGAGAGAGGCAGATGCATTGTGAATGCAGAATATTGGATTGTGAAATTAGAGGGGTGCTGGGGAGCTCGGGTTGTCTTGCACAGCATTAAAAATGTGCTCAGGCTCCTGGATTGAGAGTTCAGGAGGGCTTGGTGTCTGGCATGTGTGCACAGGATTGTGTCCTTGGGTTTTTCTAGGTCAAAGGAGCAGCAGTGATTGAAAAGGCTGTCGGATGGGATAGAAGAAGGGAACAGAGGTGTGGCTGTTGGGAGATGAGTTTGCATATTAAAATGAGAAAAGGTGGTAGATTGACACTTTGTTTTCTCTGTTAAGGCCTTTCAAATTGTCTTTTTTTACCCTTCTTTGTATTTTTGTGTGTGTGTGTGAGTGAGTGAGTGAGTGAGTGAGTGAGTGAGTGTGAGAGAGAATTATTTCAAAACACTCTGGCCAATGTATGTCTTGTAATCTCACAATGAACTGACTTTCGTTCTTCTCTCTGGATTGCACCCTGGCATTAATAAAACATTGATAGTAATTGGCAATGGCAGATTGTCCATATTCCCTCTTCTCTCCAGCATCTGTGGCCTTGGACAGTTACAGGAGGTGTGCACAGAAGCTGTCCCTCTTTGCTGAGTCCCCAGAGTAATAGTCTTTGACGGAAGCTGGCTGCTGCTGTAATACCGATCTATCAGCTTGCATGAGCGGTGTAATGCCTGAAGGATTCAGTAACCATCAATACACCCTCAACGTGCAGTGTTTCTTCCAATACTCTCCACCTTCCAACTCTTTATCTTATAATTTATTAAAAGAAATACTTTGCCGCATTTGCTGGGTATTTAGTGTCTACTCATATTTCCTTGTCATAGTCTATGAAAGCATTGCTAAGATTTAGCAGATAATAAAAGTGTGAATGTATTTGTTGTTTTTAAATTTAATGTAGGCACAGAATTGGTGGACAGAAAAGGTCTTCTAACAATTGGTGGTAAATTCATTTTATTCAGTGTTTCTGAAAACAAAATTTAGTCTAGGAAACATCAGCAGCCCTTAAACCTGTCTGCGATAACATGCCCCATGCTGTTTAGCAAAGTGGTGGTTTTTGCTTTGAAAACTAATATCAAAGCTCTGTGGTTTGAAGGAAGCAGTGAGGAAACTGCAGTATAAATTGGAGAATCAGTCAAAGCTGGGTGTAGGCAGGGTGTTACATGTGGCAGCCTTTCCACATGGGTTGGACTGCAACTCCTGTTTGCAAATCATGGAAGATTATTTTAACATAGTGAAGACATATGTTGATCATAAGACATACTGAAAGGTTCAAAGGGGACAAGAATGTGGTGAGGTAAAGAGAATGCCAGTGGATCATTATGGGCCGTGTGTGTGAATGTGCCTTGGACAAACCTCTATTGCTGGTTTCTGAATTGCTTGCAAATTCTTGGGAAATTGACCACGAGGATCCCATGTGGTGTTGTGGGTAGAAAGACATAACAGGCATAATCTCTCACTTCTAACCAGTCCAGACTCTTCGGCAGGATTCCTGCAAAGCTTACATGGATAGAGGAGAGGATTGTGTGTCTCATTCTGAGCTCCTTGGAAAGAGGGTGAGGTAAAAATGTCCAAACAAAGGTAAGCTTATTTCTGCACTGGTCTGGTTTATGCTAGGCTTCAGGTGGCAGCTCAGAGAACCAGTAACTGATGGGTAAGGCCTCCCCCTCCCCTTTCATTAATGACAGCAAAGGATTTTAGAGGTGGATTTGACGCCATTGATTGAAACCGTTAAAGCCTGATTTGACTGCCTTAGCAGTATTAGGTGGTAAATCTTAATTTAAAAACACAGCAGCATTTAAGGTCACTCAGCCTCCTGTTGTATTGTGGTATTGATCCTTTTCCACCCAGAACCACAGAACGCTGAATATTGCATTTTGAAATTAACCAAGCAAAGCTGTATGAATCAAGAATGGTATTGCAAAATGTTATTCCAAGTTGACTGTTGAGGTAGTTCCAGTATTATGGATTCTGTAATGATTTACTAAAGCACTGTAATGTACCGCAGCTTGACAGCAATGATGGTATAAGTTAATGTGCCACCACTGGGTTCAAGAGCCGGGGGTGGCCAAGGAAAGCCAGGGGCAAGACATGTTTTGTATCACTTCTGGGAAAACTGTTGTGAAGGCAGGAACATACGGTAGGTCTCTCAGAGGGCTGGTTCTTGCCGATGGGGAACCCATGGAGTGTGTTCAGGTTGTACCTGTGTGAAGAGCACAAAGAATCCTGCATCCCATTAGATTACTGCAAAACACAGCTCCTCCTGCTATGTGCACAGCACCCTTCACACGGATGGATGAGAACTTTGCTACTATTTAATGACTAATAGCGAGGGTTCAGCGGTAGCACTAGCTGAAATACTTGCCTCTGTGATTAAGATCCCTCTTGTTACGTGTGCACATTTGGATATGTGGGCACATGCCTGCCCACAAAAGCACTAGCTCCTCTGTGCTCGTGAGCACCAGCCTGTGGAGGATTTGTGCATGAGCTTTCCCTCTCTGGTATTAATATTGGTTATTGCCAGCAGAGGTCACAGTCTTGCTGATCCAATGTGAAAGCTACACAATCTTGTTAGAAGACGCTACAGCTCAGGAAAGAGGATTACACAGTAATAGTCCTTCATGAATCTCCTCCTTTCCCCCTCCTTTGATCTCTATTGCAGAATGATGGCTTATTTTTTGACGATATAAATAATGCAGTATGCAGTTCAGAGCATGCTAGCCTATAGCCTGAAGTATGATGATTGTAGCATGTTTGGCTCCAAATAGTACTGTGTGATGGTCACCAAGCTGCATCTTAGTGCAATTTTAGCAGTTGATGGTTGCGTGTGATGGTATAAAGATTTGCTCTTCTACATTGTGGTACATGAACTGCCATGTATTGCAAGGCATTTAGTTCACTGTGCTCATTATCCGTCTTAAAACAAAAAGTCATCTTAGGTTCCAACAGGTTGTTGCTTTTAAATGTTGCTTTCCTTTAAAACTATATATTGTAGTTTTCTTAGGCATTGGGCCTCAAGAACTAAACAGGTCATTTCTGTACTGAATGGCTCTTGAGTTGAAGGTCTGTTGTGTTGGGAGAACACCAAGCTTTCCTCCAGCATCACATTTCAAATGAATCAATTCTTTTCGGTCAGCTTTCTTAACTGTCCAGCTTTCATACCCACATGGTGACTGGAAATACAGTCGTGTGGATATACTTGGTCTTGGTCTCCAGTAACACATCCTTACACTTGATGACCAGGTAATGTAGAGGAAGCAAAATAATAAGCATAGGACTGGAGAGGCTAATCAAAAGGGAGAGAAATAACAATAATAAAAAAAACTTCACCCCATCTTGGGAGCATCATGATAAAGGATAGATTTGCCATACCCTTTCTGGACTTTTGGTGAATTGTAGACAGAATATAATTGGCAGTTATAGTTAACCTGCCAAATCTCTCAAGAGTCCCAAGGTATATGCACTTTTCTTATGTAGATAGGACATTTTGGAAAGGAACTTCACTAAAGTTTCTGTTTTGTTCTACAGTCTGAATTTTCTTGTAAGACCAGCATCTGCTCATGGCATTTCCCCCAAACTTTTGGATTAAAACATTATTTAAAAGGCATAGTAAGTCTGATTTTTCTGTATACTTAAAGATTTTTTTTAAAGAAAGGAACTTGGGCAATGTGATTATACTGTAATAGCCATAATCAAAAGATTTATTGTTATTAGAACTCTGAGATGGAATTACAGCCTTAATTTAAGCACTTTTTGAAAGGCACCTTAGGTAATTACTTCCACAGATTGAGTAATGTCCAAAAACTGGCTTTAAAAGTGCTAATAGCTGATTGAAGAAGCCAAAATTCACTCCAGGCACTGAAAACTGATATTAACACATGTGGAGTTGGTTTGTGTTTTTTGGTTTGGCTCTCTTTTTCTTCTTCCCACTTGGAAGCTTTTACGATTTTCATTTTTTTTTCCAGTCGGTGATTAAATGAAGGATGCATGGTTTGTTTGGTTTTTGTTTGTTTGTTTGAAATGTAACTGTAGCTGCAGCCACTATTACATTTCTTTTTTGTTGAATGGCTTTTCCTATAAGTTGGCAAAGTCAAAGCCTAATGCAAATGTTAGTACATTATATTGCTAGCAAATGTCCCTGGCTTTCAGTGGGATGATATGGGAAGGAAACTCTAGAGGGCACTGAAAAGCAGTTATTTATGGGAGCTTTGCAGTGTTGGTTCCTTATACAAAACGGCATGTATTCCTGGGGCTTTAAAGTGGTGGAAGTTCTATGTACATTCCTCCTTCCGACCACAAGGCATCTCAGCCTAGTACAAGGGGGGGAAAAAAAACCTCTGAGTGAGTGCCGTTGGGTTTGGCTTGGAGAACAGTTCCGGGCAATATGTCTTAATTATTAAGCTCTGGGGGATTTCTCAGCAAGGTTTTGAAAAATATTGTGGCTATGAAAGCTTTTTCTTGCTGGTTTAAATCACTTTCGATACTGAAAAGGCTTTTTCATGCATTGGTAGAACATGGCAAAATGGTAGAGGTGCTGAGTTTTATTTGTGGGCTACAAGGAGGGGAGGGGAAGGAAGAGGGATTCTGTTTGGTATTTCTTCTCTCAGGCACACAGTAAAATCTCAGTGCATCCCTGCACGAGCAAAGTCCTTCAGCACAAAATGCCACCCCCACTCCTATCCTGCCTAGCAAAAACAGCAACAGCAACCCCACAGGGAAGAAAAAAAAATCTGTGCTTGGCAAACAGTGTGAGGAGCGTGTCCTTTCCCCCTAAATAGCCAAGTTATATTTTTATGCGGGTGACTCTTGTTTCTTATTCTATTTGTACAAACTGGCTTTTGTTTAGACTTTTTTTTTTTTAGTTCCTTGGGTAACGCGTAACATTAACTGTCAGATGCTGTTCCTGTTTTGGAGATAATGGCAGATACAATTCTGTTTCCAGTGCTTGCTGGCTTTCATCTTTTCTTCAAGGCTGCTGGTCCGTGGTGGGACTGCTAAATGGCATGTAGTTTGCAAGCTTGAGCAAGAGGTGGCCTGCCATAGCTTAAATCAGAACCTTAGAGGTATTGTATGTGTATCTTGAGAATGAACCTTTCTTTGCAGTGGGCGTGTGTACACAAAGCCTTTTTCCCCCTCTTCTCCTTCCCTTCCTAACTCCTGCCCCTTCTGTGTTCCTTTAGCCCTCATTTTCCCCTATTTTATTCAGCGTTGCATAGGTAGCTTCCTTGTATTCAATCAGGCCAAGTCAGAACTCTCTAGCCAAGTCCGCTTTACTCTTTTTGACAGTATCTCTCAAGAGTCTTGAATGGAGAAGGGTTCTTCCCAACTCTTCTGCTTGAGACCTGAGCGACTGGGGAGTGGCCCTGGAACTTTCTGAATGCAAAGTAGGCACCCAACCCTTGAGCTGTGCTTCCTTGGCAAGCAGTCAAGCTGAGGTTCTGCTGATGGCTTTCTCCAGTTTTGCCTGTAAATAGGAGAGGACAGGGTCCCAGAAGGCAGCCGCACTCTTCCCATGCTCCAGCTTGATGGAAGAAGCTGTTCTGGCTGCACTCTTGCTGTACTGTGCAGGTGTTAAAGGCTCTGAGTCTCCTACTTCCTCTTCTAGACTCTATTGAGGAGACTGGACACTGGGCTAGAGGGCCTTGGATTTGTAAAACTGTATGTATTTGGAGCACCCTGAAATTCCTTCTGATTGTTTGCCTTCTCGGAGAAGAGCATTAAAATATTTTGAGCTACTAGTTCTGAGGTGTACACCTTGAGATACCTTCAGTTCCTTGATGCTAAGGTAACCTCACATCCAGAATTTTTCCACTCTCGCAACTATCCTGGTTTTTTCTTTTAAGGAGTGCTTTTGCTGCAGTGAAAATGTGTCCTGTAACGTTGTTCACCTTGCCCATCTATTAGCAAATCATTGTTTTCTAAAAGATACTACTTCCAGTGCTGGCCCACCATCCTTAAACCAAACATTTTCTTCCTCTTTGTATTTATCCAGCAATATAAAACATGTTAGTTTTACTACCAATTTAAGACTGGTCTTGGGAATGGTAATTGTTTCAACTGGAGGGAAGATTAAAACTCATCTCCCCATTGGATAGTAAATGTGGCAAAGCTTGCCTTGGGCTATGAAATAAAACCTTTTGATTTGCAGCAGAATTTGATGGAAACCTGATGGGCAACAACTGGATAGAACAGTTTGGCACAAAAACTTTATTTTAAAAAGTGTGCACGTGTATGTGCAGAAGCCTCTGGGACCATTTTGGCTCGAGATGCCGTTTTTGCTAAGCTTGGTTCCAGCGTGGATGGAGGGGCATTACGTGGAATGGTAAACGTTTGTAGGGGTGTTAAAGTGCTGCATATTCATAGGCAGAAAAGAGTCTGCTTTGCATTTGGAATCTTTTGGAAATTCCATCATCTGTTATCTATTCTACAGCATTAGGAAGATAAGAACTCTAAAATTCGAGATATGCAAATTTCCCCTTCTCTATTACATTTTTTAAAACACGAAAGCATGTTTGTATCTAACTGGTCTCCTCAGTTTTATGTGCTCATGGTAATCCCACAATGCCAGTTATTCTACTTAACATTTTGGGTCCTTTGGCTTCCACCCCTCCCTTCTGTATTCCAACTGTGGCAAAAATCAATGTGCAGATTGTGGTCTGCACTAATAGAAATCAAACTCTTCAAGGCATGAAAATGGGTTAATCAGCAGTGAACCATCTGAAAGGCGGTTTTGAAACAAAGGCTTGTTCATAGAAGCGAAGCAGAAGACCACTGTGGTAAATATCCAAAGTGAATCTGCGCATATGAAACTGAATGGTTCTTGCATGTTTCAACCTTATGTGTAGTACAGAGTGCTGTTGTATATTATACAGTTAAAATATACAAAACTGTTTGTATTTAATGACAATACATTACAGAAAAAGCTCATTGTGTGGTTTAGGTCTCTGACTGCAGAGTCAGAGCTTAGGAGTTAAATTCCCCACTGTGGCTCTCTGTCAGGGGCTGGACCCGATGATCTATTCTATAGGGTCCCTTCCAACTTTGCAGTTATTATATTAAAATAATCATCTTAATGAAGCAATGCCTCTCCGTCTTATGCTCCTTTCGCCACATTTCAGAATGCTATTGCCAAGAGAGCAGAAACACTTCATGATTTGTTACTCGCATTTCTGATGAATCTGTTGTACTCCAGCCCCAAAATCCATGGTATGTAGAATACGAACACTGGCTAGATGGAAAGGATCCACCAGATTCAGCTGTGGAATTGGAAAAGGAATTCTCATCTGTTTGTATGCTCTTGACTTTTTGGGATATATAACCTCCAGACATTTTGAATATTGGAAAAAATTGCATAAGAGAACATGACTACCGTTTGGACTCTGCGAAACTCAATCCCAAGCCAGCAACGGTCTCTTTCCTTGAGGAATTTGGTCTTGCACTGTTTCACAAATGTGAATCCCACTGGGGAGTCTCTGAAGAGTCTCTTCTTTCAACTTACTCCAAAGCCCTGCAGAAATTATTATTTACTATTTTCAGTTTGCAAGTAAAGGAATTCATGCTGGGCTATAAAATCCCAGGCTATAGATGTAATGTATTCCATGAAACTATCTTTATAGTGGTGTCAGACCATTGACTGAGGCAGCCTGTTCTGACTGGCAGCAACACTTCATCACTGCTGGATGGCACCATGGTTTAGGTTTCTGGCTGCAAAGGCAGAGGTTGGGAGTTCGATTCCTCACAGTGTCTCCTTGATGGGCTGGACTAGATGATCCATAGGGTCCCTTCCGCCTCTGCAGTTCTAGGTTTATTATTATTATATTTTCCCTAGCCCACTTCTCTGTTTAACTTGGGCTGAACCTGTTTGCAAAGCTTATGTTCTACTACCATGCTATGGGCCCGGGATGCTGCAGGATATGTAATCAAACGGAATCGTTTTAAAAAAAAAGGGGGTTATTTTCCCTTGGAGACTTCCCCAAACCTGAACCTGTTCATTTTGCAAAAGTGGTTTATGCTATTTTTTTCTTCCCCGGTTTTTAGTAGTCAGGGACAAAGAAAATTGAGATAAATTGCATGCTCTTGCCTCTGTGTTGAAGTCCATGGGGGCTCAATTCAACGAAGAGCAGATTCGATTTTAAGATAGTATGGCAACGTGAACTCTTGGACATCCACCATGCTTTGATCCTGCTGCTATCATGAGTAAAGGTTTTCCAGTGGAAACATTGCTTAGTGGAGTTTATCAAGATGACATGATCTGCAGTGGAGTTTGAATGCAAGGTTTTAATAAATGAAGGGGACTTGGTCGGTTTCTCTTCTGTGGCGTATTTAGTGTTACATTTGCCCATCCAGTCTCTTTTTAATAAATTTACTCCCCCGACCCACATCTTTCAACAACAGCAAAAAAATATGTTTAATTGTTAGAGTTGTTTGGCTGGCATATGTCTCATTATGTGTTTCATAATCAAGACATTTTTCCGGTGTCTTTCCAGTATTGTAGAGTCAATGCTTGACAGTGATTGCTATACCTTTTTCCAGCCTGAACACATCCACAGTGCCTGAAAATGCTACTGTAGAAGAGTAAACTTTTATGTTTGAAATGCGTTTTGCATCTCTGCCCTTCCCATTGTGTTTTAGAATTGTACTGATTTTCTAAAGGAGTTTTGAAGTCACAGCATTGTCCCTCCTCTGTAGGTATTTCCTTTTGTTTCCTGTCTGCTATCAGCAGCTGAAGGTAAAAGAGGGAATATAAGAACACAGAAATAACTCAAAATCAGTCAATTGGAATAGAAGATGTGTGAGAAGTGCAGGTATTCAAGCTCCAGAGGAAGGAGCCCCATATTAATGGGAATAAAATGACATCTCTCTACATATGTGTGGATGCTTGGGAATATTTCCATACTATTAGCAGGCAACAGTGGGGAGGGGATTGGACGGAGAGAGGGTGAATTGGCCCCTGCTGTCCAGTGCAGCCATCAAAGCTGAGCTGAGATTTGAGCCTGGACTCTGGGAGATCAAGTTATGGTATCAGAATTCCATTGATCTCTCCCCTGCACTCACTTTCCTCCTTTCTGTCTGCCAGACAGACCTTCACATGTTCTAGAACAAGTAGCTGCATATAGTGATAAAAACCCTGAATTGCCCCTAATATTCTTGGGGTGGGGGAGGAAACAGAACAGTCATTACGCCCAGCAGGTGTTCCAGTTCCCCCCCCCCCTTTTCCGTTTTGTAACAGCTCTGGTTCTTCAACCACTTCTACCATCTGATGTTTTACAATAGAAGATGGAGGCTTTGATTGCAGTTTAGCTAGCTTCCCAGTGTTGTCTGACCCTCTAATGGTCAACCCCCTCTCTTTTTTCCTTTTCCTTTTTCCTGTTGTAATGCTGTGCTTTTTGTACTAACTCCTCCGTCATCACTAGAATCCCATGTGTGGCAATCCTCGTTGGGAAGCCAAGAGGAGGTGGCAGCAGGATGAACGCAATTACCCTGTTTTCCCCAAAATAAGACCTAACCTGAAAATAAGACCTAGTATGATTTTTCAGGATGCTTGTAATATAAGCCCTACCCCAAAAATAAGCCCCAGTTAAGTGAAACCCCGCCCTCCACCCTTGTGCAGCAACCAGAAGAAGATGACATGACTGTATTTGAATAAATAGATTGTTGTACATGAAAAAAATAAAACATCCCCTGAAAATAAGCCCTAATGTGTTTTTTGGAGCAAAAATTAATATAAGACCCTGTCTTATTTTCGGGGAAACACGGTATATTAGGTTCCTCTCTGTATGGATGCAAATGTTTTTTTAAATTAGTTCCAGGATTTGGGAGATGCTCAGACAATCCACCTTCAGCAGTGCTCTTCTTTTCCTAAAAGAGGCGAGGGGTGCAAACAGAGAATTCCCTCACACAGCCTCTGGCCATCTTGGATGCTTCGTGCTGAGAGGAAACGGTGGTATTATTGCCTGCCATCAGGGAGCAATCCTTGCTCTTTTTTCTTGGCGATGCATGAGAGTTAGCTGTGGGATACCAGTGAGCACGTGTTTAAGATTCATTAAAACAAGTTCCACATAGTGCAGCATTTTGTTTCATTGTGGTCAGTCAGTGCCTCTGGAAGCTGCCAGTCTTCCCATGGCAATCCCCAACCTATGATATTGAAGTTGTTATTACTATATTTGAGGAAGGGTTCCATGTACTGGTAATGGCTAGCAGCTGTTGACAGAGCTGTCCTCCAAGGCTCATGGGAAGATCAAAGTTCAGTAGTAGTGCCAGATTTACACACAAGCTATGTAAATGGGAGTTTAGAGCCCAAGATTGGCTCTATATACAAAACAGCATTAAATTTCAGGTTTTATTTAATTGTTATAATAATTTACTTTTGTGGTAATACTGTTGGGCCTTCTTAACTCAATAGAGCTTAGACTGGTGTCTGAATTCAGTCCTGGATGAATCATGTAACTTCCATGGAAGAAGTCCCAGCTTTACTTCTCTGCTTTTTTAATTAGAGAAGGGGTTTACAGACTGAGTGCTCACTGGAAGGACAGATCCTGAAGCTGAGGCTCCAATACTTTGGCCATCTCATGAGAAGAGAAGACTCCCTGGAAAAGACCCTGATGTTGGGAAAATGTGAAGGCAAGAGGAGAAGGGGACGACACAGGACGAGATGGATGGACAGTGTCATCGAAGCTACCAACATGACTTTGACCCAACTCCGGGAGGCAGTGGAAGACAGGAGGGCCTGGCGTGCTCTGGTCCATGGGGTCACGAAGAGTCGGACACGACTTAACGACTAAACAACATTACAGACTTTGAAATGACTAGATGTTTGTCTGTGACTCCTGTAATCTCTAATGGTTGGCCATGGTATGTGAGGATGATGGGACCTAGAGTGAAGGAAACTCTGGTGGGCACTAGGGTGGGGATCTCTGACTTAGAAGGAGAGCAGGTTATAGAGTGGATGAGAAGTTATGTCTCAGGAGACAGTATCAGACTAGATGAATTAATAGACAGACCTGTATAAGGCAATTTCCTCTGTTTCGACTGTAAATTAACCTATTTTTAATTTTTAATAAATATCTAAGCCAGTAGCCATCACCACCTCTGATGGTAATGAATTCTGTATGTTGATTAAGCTCATGTGAAAGACGTGGACTCCCCTTGGCAGTTAACCCCAGGTAGCTTGATGAAACTGTCGATTACATCCAGAATGAAACAGGTGGCCTTAGTGCATGTTTCTGCAGCTGCGCCGTAACACCTTTTATTAGGAAGCCTGAAATAGTTTGCACGCAAAACCTTTTAAAATTTGAGTTTGCATCTTAATACACTGCACTTGGCACATCCAGTTCTTGCCAGCCTAGAAGAGCCTGATCATGTTTCCCAGGGAAGCTGCCTGCCTGCCAAGCTTTAATTTAGGCCTCCTTAATGGATTATTAATGAACTTGTGAAGCCTACGTGAATACTTATTGACAAAACACTAGCATTACAATTCAGCAGTTTGTCTGTCAATACCCTAATCAAGGACAAGGCTGTTGTACTGAAGAGATGCAGAGAAACACAACTGCCACTCAATAAGGTCCTTCGAGCTTTGTTTACAGTAGCTTGGTATTTTATCTTTAATCTTGGACAGATAGGAATGTCCTGTTCTTGAAGATATCTGACTGATTCATGAACAAAAAAGCGTTAGAATGACTGGGGTGAGTTTGGATGGAAAGTGCCATTGTGGAGCTATATAGCTAAATAGAGCCTCCACAACTGGAGGCATTATACCTTGAGACACCAGAGTCTGTGAACAAACAACACTTAGCTAATGTTAACCTAAGGCCCTGCTTGAGGGCTTCCTGGAAGCAGTTGTTTGACTACTGCTAAAACTAGACAACCATTGAATGATTGCTGACTCCTCTTGAAAACTCATTTCCCATTTCAGCCTTTCCTTTTTGCAAGCAAGTAAATGAAAAAGGAAAGTTGGTACCTTTATTTGACATCCTTCACACAATTTGTTTGGCTGGATTTAACCATAATCCGGTTTTAGCTAACATATAAAGTTGTATTCTGCCTGGTTTGCTTCCCTGCCTATGTGAAAGGAGAAGTGAATGGAACAGAATGTGAGACACACACAATTATGCAGCTTGTTTGCATTGTGATTCATTTAAGTTTGGATCCCTTGCAAAGAGTTCTGTGCAGATGCAGCCTATGGCTCTTAGCCTGTGGAGAACCTCACGTAGCATTAATGTCCCTTCTCGTCCTGCCAATATTTGTGTAGCAATATCATCCTAAGGGGAAGGCATCTTGGTATTCTTTCATGCAGATCACCCTTCTTCTGCATGGGATCCGAGATGTCCAGACTATTCCCTATCATCTTTGAAGGGACGTCTTCCTGGATTTCATGTACAAAGGAGAGAGTAAGGTGGATCAGTAATTAGGACAGCTAACTGGAGTATCTTAGAAGCAGACTGAGAAACGTAGATAATAGTTTTTCAAGTGCATGTGGGAAAAAGAAGAATAGAACCACTCTCAGCCATCAGGCATCAATAGTCGGAGGAGTCCTGAAGTGTTCTCGGTGTTACTGCTTTTGTTGTCAGCTGTCCTGCTGAATTGTGAGGTATAAAGAATAGCGCTGAACTTGCAGCTGTTTAGGGTGAACACTATTTTAGGAGGCAGCCACGAGGTGGCATAGCAGCAAACTACCAACAAATCGATCTTGCTGGAGTAAAGCCATCTGAAACAAACCAGATGCCTTTAGCTAGTCTGTTGGAGGCTTATGTTGCTCTGATAAAGAGGGCATACTTTAAAAAAACAACAACACAGGGATTTAACAATGTTCAGTTGAAGTTAATTTGGTTCACTAAGTTTTGCTAGAGCTTGATTCCCCCTCTCCCTGAAGCTGGTACTGTTTCTTGGTTGCATTTAGACATTCGTTTATTTCTCTTCTCTTCCTCCAGTTTCCGTTTGTTTGGAATTCCATGTACAATCTTTAAATGCTTTGTTCCTCGCTAAATGTCTCCTATAATAGTCACATGTGTTTCAGTTTGGGCTTCACCATCTGCAATCAGTTGCTTTCATCACAGAAAACGTTGTCTTTGGACTCTCTTAAAAAGCAGGCATTTTACGTTTGTGCTCTGTGTATCTTCCCCTGATGGTGGATTTGTTTAAAGTCCTGGATTTTATGATGCACATGCTTTCTTTCTACTGATAACAATTTTTCTCTGTAAAGGAACAATTTTCAGTTTTGTTATGAAAGCACTCCTTCAGCTGTTGCCATTATGGTAGAGTTCATCCAATCCAAACCTCTTGATTCTTTTTACTGAATGACAAGTTAACTCTTGGCAATGTGTTCTCTGACATTTCATCACAAATTCCTGTCGTATCTGAGGTTCCCTTATGCTGAATCCACTGCTCAATCTACTAGTTTCTATTCTAATTGGCAACGTCCTTGCCAGCTCTTTGGCAACAGCCTTTTCCCAGGTGGCTTTCTAGGTTCCTTCTACTGGAGATATTAGGAATTGAATCTGAGACCTTTTTTGTGTACTCTTCCACTAGTTACAGCCCTCCTTCAAAGGGCTACCACTTGAAGTTGGTGCATTTGGAACCCACTGTGCCTCTTGTTGCCACGAAAGCATTGTTCTACCTTTCCACAAAGGATTGGTTCTTGGTGAGAGATGCCTTCCATCTAGCCATTCATGGGATAGTTTTCTCTGTTGAGATGCTAGCTGCTCTGATAGTTCATTTTAGCTGTGCAGATGGCAGTACAGCGACATCTAGATTGTAAGCAGGGTTGGCATTATTTGACTGAATGAAAGAGAGAGGGGGGGGGGGAAACCCCAATGTTCCATTCTGAGAACAATGCAAGTTTAAAGGAGAATTTTTCACCCTGAAGCCAGCTTACCAACCACAGAAAGAAGACTACAGATGTGAATTGTTTTTTTAACCTCATACCCTTTGTATGGCTGCCAAGTTCTGGAAATAATTTATCTAGCTATGAAGGAAGGATTTACCACCTAAGTATCAGTTTGCAGTGTTCTCTTTCACCGTATCTTGATGCATAATTCCCTTTTACTCTCAGCGAGCGGAGAGAAATAAACAGAAGATCAGAGATTCCTTTTGGTGCCAAACTTGCATTCTGAAAAGGCTTGAAGGGAAGGTGTTTGGGGAGCTGTAATGCAACATTCTCCAAAATGTGAGACTTATTTACACAAGTTGTGTCAGCTACATTACTTATGAGAGCAGGCGAGGTAGACGCGGTCCAAATCAATCTGATTTTACTTCCAAAATATGTCAAATTCTGCCTGAATGGCATATTTCTTTATCAAGATGCTAAGTTTACGTGGGTTCCCTGCAAGATACTTACTCTATTTCTGTATTCCATCTTCATTTGCGCCCTATGAGAAAAATAAACAAATGGGAAAAAATGTTATTTATTCTCTCTCATTGTCTCTCTTCTGTGGTGTGAGTGGGGTACACTGTGTTTGGCTAGCATTTCTCGAACACCTTAAATTGCAGAGGTTCAGTGTTTCTTTAAAGATGCTGGAAAGCAGTGTGGATATTTTTTGTGATCTTTTTAAAAAAATTGTGTAGTAGGTAGAGTTTTAGAATTGCTCTGGGGGTGGGGGAGGTGAAAATGTGCTTCCTTGCCACCTCAGCTTGTTGGACTTTCCTTGCAAGACTGCAGTTGATCAGTAAAAGTGTTGCAGGTGGATCAGTATCACTTCTCTACACACTGACTCACACTGTTACTATGAAACAGGCCTGGCCCTCTGTAGTCACTGTGTGTATTTAATGTACACCAAGTCAGCCAGGGAGTGAACAAAATCCAGGAATTGGTTACTGAGGTCTGTTAAAAATGAGCATATGATTACTTATACTCTCCACACCCTAGGTATACATTTGAAAGAGAGGGTGGCAATCTCCCCCTCCCTCACCAAAAACCTCATAGATTCCATGTGTGTGCTCCACACACAAAGCCCAGCTGCCTGTTCCCGGTTGGACATGTATCTGTAAGAACTCTATAGCTTTGTAGTTCTGGTCTGTTAAACTTTTTCATCATTATACTGCAGACTTCCTGTTTTTAAAGCTTATCTGGCCCTCTTGAGGGAAACATCGATATAGCTGTGGTCACTTCCTGTGGTTCTTTGTCACTGTTCTTTTAAAAGGCCTGTTTGAATTTTTTATTAAGTATTTAACATAAAAGTGATTGATGCACTAAAAATGTGGTGAGCCCAATTTTCCTTTCCACCGACCCCTTTGCTGTATTTTCAATAAAAGATAATAAATCTATCACAAGCGCTTCTTTTCTCGGGATATCTGCTTTGCTAACATTAAATGGCAGGAAAAAATCCCCCCCTCCTCGCCTTTAAAAATCTGCTTAATTCAAGAGAGATTGTAAAGGAAGCATTTGGTAGTCATTTCCTCTAGTATTTTTTTTGAGCGAGTAAGTATGCTTTACATTATAATAGTTTAAACATACCGCAGGCTGTTGATAGAGGTATCGTATTTTCCATTCACAAGCATTTAACGTATGCTCTAGAAATGGAGCGGGAGGAGGGGAGCGTTTGTTGTTTAAAATGGGTTTGATTTAGAACTTCGAAGGGAAGGAAATCTCCCGTAGCCTGTGTTAACTCCTTTAATGTGTATTAAAATCTCTGTCTGTCATATTGGGGTGTGTGCATGCATGTATATGTATGCCTTTGTAGGCTTTTAACTAACTAAAGAATAACTAGCGGGATGAAATGTAGTAGTTTGTGCTTTTAATAGCAATTGCTTTATTTAGGCTATCTGAAACAACAGTTAGCCTAAATAGAGCACTGGCTCTTGAAAGTAGAGGCTATTCCATGGCTCATTGTGATAATTTAAACAAATAGCAATTTTGTTTTGCCATGTATTTGTGTCCTGATATTTGTGTCCTGAGCTAGTACACTTTGAAGACAGTGGTGCTGTTCATGAAATCAATGGTACAGAGCTTCCAGCTCTGCATTGTTTCTTTTAAAGTTTACTTTTAAATAGTGTGGTTTTGTTAGCGTTGCTGAACAAGTAAACTTATGTGTGTGTGGTGTACACACACACACACACACACATGTACACATTTGAGTGACCCCAGAATAATTGGCCAGATTGAAGCAGCTTGTGTTATTTTATTTTTTATATCATTAGTTACACTCTCCATACCCTAGGTATTCTTGGGAGTTTAAAAAGAGATACATAGGGAAATACTTAGAGAGGGTAAATATAAAACTGAATATTAGGCATGTTCCGAAAGGTTAGTAGCTCAAAGTTACTTTCTTTAAAAAGGTGATGGTGTTACTTTGAGTATTGTATATTTGAATATCAATATTTGCCTCTGTTTTAACCATAGTCATATGAATTATACGAGCACATTTCCTGGTTGGAAAGTTATACTTGTTAAATTCTTAGAACTCAGCACCAAGCATTTTTAGAGAGCAGGGAAAGTGTTAGGTACCAATGCCAAGATTTAGACATCTGGTTGATGATGAGGTGCCTGGGATTTTTCCAGCCCTGGAACATCCTGGGGTTAAATAGGCTCTTTTTCAATTTAATGGCTTTCAGAGAGTGCTCAACAGAAACATACACAGAGTTTGGTTTACAGACAGATCAGAGGAACAATGAGCGCCTCCAGTACTAAAAATGTGAGGTTTAGAATAAAAAAATCCCTGGCCCATCTTCCCTCTGCCCCTCTGTTTTGAAATCACAGGACTGATTTTTATCAATGCTGTGCTGTGTGGAATTCTTCTCATGCCACATTCTAAAACTGCCAGTTTCTCTGTGAGTGTGAGGGGGGTGACAGTTGGTGGTGCAGTATTAAAAAAAGAGAAGAGACTATACATGGATCCTGCTGAGCTTTCTGAGCGTGGCATGTTGAAAGGGGAATCAGGATGACTCTTGAGACAGCAGGAGGCAGAAGCAAGCTGGTCCTGAGAAAGTGCAAAAGGTTTAAGGAGAAAAAACGAGAGATGAGGTGGAGAGAGGGGAGGGAGAAAGCATTGCGTGTCTTGCAGTTTCTTAGGATAAACAAATTACCAAACTTTCTGATGTTCAGAATGGAAAAGTAGACTGCCTCTGTTATTTCAAGCCCATGTTGTCTTAGACTTGCTTAAACATGGCTTCCAACAATGGAGTCTGGAAGCTGAAGTACTGAGTGCAATGGGAAGCAGTTGAGGAGCATTTCTTAATTGGCTTCTTTGATTTCACAATAAGTTTCTCTGTGGTGTAATCCTCTGTCTAGTTACTCAGCAATTACTGTGTTCTGTTAACTTAATTAAGAGAAAGACACGCGTAGTATTGCAACCCTGAAATGGTAGAAAGAGGCTCTTCCGTACTCTTCACTCATTTATTTGATACTAACTGGATTCTGATATACAGTATTGTAGTGGTAGGCTGATCATCACATTATGGTGTGGTGATTAAGAGACTCCTGTATCTATCTGCTTTCATTCCTTTTCTCAAATCAGTGTCAATTGTAGTTTAGCAATAATATCTGAACTGGTGTATCTTTGGTTAGCACTTCCGAAACTGGAGTAAGAAGTTGGGAATTGTGAGTGGAACGTGGACTTAGTCTTTAGGGTAAAAGCGAACTCCTCTGCTTCCCTCTTGCAAAAAGTTTAGTACAGTGAGGACACAAGAATCTGCTAGTGGTGAAACAGGGTTGGGTTAGAATTGGGCTCTGTATCAGCTAATGTTTGGTCATTTTGTACACGAGCCACTGCTGGACTTTGCTCCTGGTGTTCATAGAGGGTAAAAAGAAGTCTTGATTTTTTAAGTTGTCAGACCACCTGTTCTTAGCATGCCTTAATGGGGGGAAAAAAGTCTTCCCTGATCTTCCTTTGGTTGCTTCTAGCAGAAGCACTTAGAAAGCTTACGGTTTACCCAAAGGGGGAATAAATACGTGTTTAGAGTAGAATGAGATTGTGCCTAAAACAAAACAAAACACAAAAACAAATCTCTCTCTCTCTCACACACACAAACACCAAAAATAGACCTCCTTTCTGGAAACATTTTGTCAAACGCATGTCTTCATTATTCTTGATAATGGATTTAACAAACTTTCTCCACTTAGTGCAAATTGTGTTCGCTAAGCAAAGCGTGCAAAATTTGTTCTGAAAGCCAAAAAGGTTGTTAGCTGTGACTCTCGTCCTCCCCCTCTTTCCCTTTCCTTTCCCTCCCCCAACATCAGTTCCTGTGACCTGTTCAGCTTTAAGTGCTTAGTAAATTTTAATAATGCATTTCTAATGTGATCTAGCTGATAAGTTAAAGTGCTCTTACAATTAGTTTTGCCTGCTGAAGTATGTTTATCTGGTAGCCTTTGTGCAGCTGCCTTCTCCTCCTCCTGGCACAGTTTGTCTAGTAGGTGAAGTATTTATGCATGCCTTGATAAGAGCTAATTCTCTCTGAAGGAATTCCTGAGAATGGCTTTTACTTGATAGATCTTGCGGTATATCTCCATTTAATGTTCTTCAGGTGTACTAACCCTCTCACAAGAGAGTATAAATTATTTCTATACGGTGTGAAATCTGTCTAGAAACCAGCACTTTGTCGCAAACCCACAAACTGTTGAATGCTTCCATGCTTATTGACGGGTCTCTTCCCCTCTGTTCTGAAATAACATGGGTTTAAGGTCCATCTCATTCATTAGTTTTCAAACTTCCAGCTATTGAGCAATTCTTTCCATATTGTTGCCACACATGGACCACAAAAGGTAAAGGTAAAGGTAAAGGTTCCCCTTGACAATTTGTCCAGTCGTGTTCGACTCTAGGGGGCGGTGCTCATCCCCGTTTCCAAGCCATAGAGCCAGCGTTTGTCCGAAGACAATCTTCCGTGGTCACATGGCCAGTGCGACTTAGACACGAAACGCTGTTACCTTCCCACCGAGGTGGTCCCTATTTATCTACTTGCATTTGCATGCTTTCGAACCGCTAGGTTGGCGGGAGCTGGGACAAGCGACGGGCGCTCACTCCGTCGCGTGGATTCGATCTTACAGCTGAAGATCTATAGACCTTACAGCACAGAGGCTTCTGCGGTTTAACCCGCAGCGCCACCACGATGGACCACAAAACCCTGGGCAAATTCTAGGGTTTTCAGATCTTCTTGTATAGTTTCCAGGAGCAACGTGGCTGTACAGTTCTGGCCGACAGTTTCTGGCTTTTCTAGGTAGAGTTGGGAAAGACGTGTGTCTGGGGACCTGAAGAGACACGGTCTTGTAGACAGTACATGTTCAAAATGCAGCCCTCCAGACGTTGCTGGACTACAACTCCCATCATAGTTGCTGTTCAGCACTGTCTGGAAGGCTGCTCTTTGTCCTCTACTGGTGTAAGCAGCACTCCAGTAGATTAACCAGTGGTCAGATTCTGTGTAAGATAGCTTCCCATGGACTGTTTTTGGGGGCAGAAGTGGGGAATCATTTTTTGGGTTCTCCTTCTGTGTAAAATACTCTCTGCAAGTAGAAAAGCAGTATCTCAGGGAGAAAGCAGGACTGTTTTTCTACTTACATGGCAGGTTGTCCCATAAAGGAGTATTGATGAATGTAAGACCCCTCCCCTCTGCTCCCACAATTCCATTTGACTGTGCTACATGTATAACATTTGGTTTATTTGAAGTGCTGGACAGGTTTCTCAGGTTGCATATGTGCCGGGTGAGAGTGTGCCTTGATACCAACACTTCCAGTCACTGAGAGGTTGTCCTTCAAGAAGTCACATCTGCTATTGACTGATCATCTTTGTGGAAAATCTCCCCAAACGTCCAAGGAAGCCTCCACTTTGAAAACTGTAGTCCTGAGCTATAGAAATGAGACTATTTAAAGTTACGGATGGCTTCTCAGCCCTTAAAGCTAGTGCTGTTCCCTGTTTAGATTTTCTCAAATACACATGCTGTTACACACTCTCCCCTCCCCTCCCCTCCAAATAGCAGGAGTTAATGACAGTGTGTCAAAGCTTTAACTTTGAATTTCCCCAGCTTTTGTTGGTTTGTGTCACAACCTTAATGTTACTTAAACTAGGTATTCCATTTAATTATAATGCTTATAATAAAGTCAGATGTCAGCTCACTTGGCTGCATGCTTAGGCCTGTACAAGGCTGAGTGCTTTGCTTGTAACTGCATCCCTTGTCTCCTTTCATTATCTGTTAATGGTACTCAACATGACAGGGTTGTTTTGATAAATGGAGATGACACTGAAATGTGGTCTGGATTTCTTTCTGCTCTGGATTGGGAGCAGTCCTTGCACAGCATCAGATCATCACGCTGACTGTTTGTGTGAAGGTTGGCTTCCTTCCTGCATTCATAAGCATACCTCTCACAGAACTCAAGAAACAATTCTGCCTTTTCTTTTCTTTTCTGCGTGTGTATGTGTTGGCTTGGGTTGATTCTTACCTGAATACTAGGAGCAGAGCAATGTAGTATAATGATTAAAGTAATGGACTGGGACCAAGGAATTGGGGGTCATTTCCCCAATAAGTTTTCAAAGTGAAGTGCCATATTGATTCACATAATTTGCTACTTTTGTCAACTATGCTATTGTTACCTTGTAGACTCGTAACTGACCTTATGTACTTCCTGATATTCATTTACTATTGAACCATTGCCACTTTGGCCATTATCAGTATTCCCACCCGGCCATGGGGCCACATATAAATGTGACAGTCATTATAGTCCCATTCTTCTATCTGAGGAAGTGGACTTTGGTCCATGGAAGCTCACGTTAAAATATAGCAGTCTTTCAGGTGCCACTATATTTTTGTCTCTTGGTGGGTTTTTTTGTTTGTTTGGTGGTGTTTTTTTTCCTTCCTCTCCTTTCTTTTGGTCTGATATACCACTCAGTTTTGAAACTTATTCAATGGGATTGTGGGTGGTTGCAGTCTCTCAAGTTACTTTATGTGAGGATAAAATGGGTGCAGACACCAAGTTACTCCTGAGTTTCGGGGCGGGGGGAAGAAGTTGGGGTTTTAATAAATGGTAATGATAATTAGGTATTAAGATCAAAAAGAAAAGCCCTGTAGTATCAGATTTGTGCAGTCCTGCATTCCATTCGTAGTGGCCAAACAGAGGCCTCCGGGAATCCACAAGCAGTGGATTACGCCTCCCCATGGGGGTAAGCACCATGGCAGCGATTTCACTGTTGTTTCCTGGCAACTGGAATTTAGAGATTGTCCCTGATACCAGATGTTCAAATTTTCCTGCACAGCTTAGGAGGTTCAAAACACAGCCACTGTGCAAGGTTTAATACTAGAATGTTGTCATCTGTCAGTCTTATTTTCTCTTTTTGAGAACGGAAATTTCTTTGATTTTCTCTTTTTCATTTACAAGTCCTTTTATCCTGGGTTTCTCTCCAAAAGGAAATGTTCGAAGTGGTTAACGATTTTATTAACTTGTTAAACTTGACAGTAAAGCACAAAATAAACAATAACAAAAAGAGAGGAAACAGTGGATAAAATCCTTCTGTTAACAAATCAGGAGAATTCAGAGCAACACCTTGGCATATCAAACTGATAAGAAAGTTCGTACAGCTATCAAAGGCTGTCAAAGAGAGGTGAGTTGGGCCTCTCTTGGCAGAGAGTTTTATTACTGAGGTGGACTATTTTAAAAAAGTTTTGCCTGCAAGTCTGTCAACCTGTAGATTCCACATGGAGCATTTGCTGCTTATCCTTCAAAGCTTATTTTCTGTTTGATTGGGGAGGCAATGCACTTGGGGGGACTATGTATGTATATCGTGTTTCTGAAGGCGGTGAATCGAGACCCCATCCAACCCAGAATTGTTTCGTACGCTGGCCAAGAGAAGAGAATAAACACAGAATTGTAGTATTGGGGAAGAAGAACAAAGCTGCAGCAAGGGACTGAGAGCCTGGCTGTTCTTTCGAAAGATTGCTATGCATATCCTGGCCCAGGATAAGAGAGGCTGCTGAATTCACATTACTCCCTTTTATTGCTGACTTGCTGCAATAGCCACTTAAAAGGGCTCTGCCACTGTCTCAGCCACAATGAGGGCTTCTCTGTGTCAGAACTAGTGTGTTTAAATATTAAAATAATCATATTTCTGTGAGGGCGTTCCATTCACTTTCGTTGTCACCAGAAGCGATCAGGAAGAAACAAATCAGCATTACTGGGGGACTTTTGCAGATGGTTGCCAGATGCCTGGGTGGGTGTTCCTGACATGAAGCAGTATTAGCTAGAGCAGCGGTCCCCAACCTTTTTGGGACTGCGGACTGGCTGAGACTCTGAGGAAGGTGGGGCACACCCCCACGCTCTCTCGCGCATGCGCTCTCTCTCTTGGGTGCATGCGCAAAGTGATGGGGGAGTGCGCGCGTGTGCCAGCGCTGGCGTGAGCGCTCCCCCACCCCTTTGTGCATGCGCAGGAGTGCCTGCATGCCCTCGTGCGTGCCCGCCCACCCCTTCGTGCGCATGCGTGAAGGGGTGGGGGAGCGCTCACATCGGCGCTGGCACACGCATGCGTGCGCAAAGCAGCTGTAGGGAGGGGAGTGCGTGCGTGCGGGGGTCTGTCTCCGCGGCCCGGTCTGGCTCAGGCCACGGACCGGCACTGGGCCACGGACCGGGGGTTGATGACCTCTGAGCTAGAGGACTGTTTTTCAGTTGCGCCACCTTATACTTCAGTGTTTTCTGGAGGAAATCATGTCAAATCATTTGACAGGGCTGGATTTAGCCAAGGTGATGAATTCATCTGGGGACAATTCTTATTGTGCGGTATGCTGTTGTTGGTGGTCACGGTTGACTTCTTCACATCGTTGCAGCCAAATTATGAGAATACAAGTAGTCACCTCCTGGCATGTCCTACATGTCCATGGTCCTTTTGGAGGTGGCAGGGCACCATCTTGGCATGTGGCTTTGATCATTGAATGAACTTTTTTCACACTTTGGTCCCATCCGATGTTTTTTGTCCCCATCCTGGGGGGAAGCAGGCGTCACTGGGACCTGAAGAGACTGAAAAGGAGAAGTCACTTATCTAAAAAAGATTTCTTTTGTGAATTCAGCTGCAGAAGGGTGTCATGTCTCATTCACACAAATCTGTTTTTTTTGCTGTGCAGGCTCAGAGCGCTGTGCTGCTGATAGGTGCGAGACTTTTCCTGTAGCCTGAATATGCTGAAAATCAGGAAGCATGCTCATGGAGCGGCTAGAGAGCAAGCACTACATCAGCCCAAGGCTGGAGTGATATGTCCTTCCCGTGGCTCCATGTGTGGCAGGGCCACACTTGATTAAAAAATTGGAAGAGCAGCTAAATGTAATGTCAGCTTTGTAGCTTGACTCTGGGATTGATTTTTATTTTTTTTTTGGCTCTGGCCGTGCAGTTCCATCACTGAGCCTCTTGGTTATGAAGCTTATTTTCACTGAGCCCGTTCCCCCTTGGATAGGTTCCTGTGGAGAAGCTAATGTGCAGCACTGATCTTTCAAGGGAGCCAAGCTTGCAGTACATGCTGCTCTCAGAGTGTATTGATCACAGGGCGGCCTTTCAGGGTGGTAAGGGTGTTATACTTCATTAGCTGGGTTGGCGGTTTAGGCAGCTGCTTGTCGCCAGAGCAGGACAGATGATGGCTCCAAGCTTGGTCCTCCTTCAGTGAGGCAGAGGGCTGGAGGGGTCGGAACACAAGGACGCAAAACAGAAAAGCCGTCTCTTAACAAAGAAGCAGCCATACATAAGACATCGGGATATTCAAGATAAAGCCTGAACGTAGGTTAGTTTTCCCATTTACCTTTGTGCAGTTCAGGAAATGTGCGGGCTTTGATATTGGGATCCCCTTCTCATGGCCTCTCAGGGGGAAGAGATGATTTTAATCCAGGTGGATGATTACAAGTGTAAGTGAAAGATTGTGGTTATTCAGGCATGTGAGTGTAAGGTGTATGTGTCATTTTGGTGTCCAGAATAAGAAGGAAATAATTGGGGGGAGGGGGGGAGAGAAGGTGTTCATGTAAGAAAGAGCCGGATATCCCATTCATCCTTTTTTTAAAAAAATGAGGGCAAAATCCACATTTTGCAGATAAGTGGTGCCGGGAATGGCTGTGTGAGCACATGTTTGTGCATCTCCCCTGGCGCTAGTTTTATTTCTTTTGCAATCCAGTGCCATTTCAAAAGGAACCCGGCCTAATAGAGGAATCATCTCCTTCCTGTAGGAACGAAGGCTTGGCGCTGCAGGTGGATATTAACAAAATGGCTTACTGGATGGATCAGCTGCAACCCAAGCCTCCTTTGTAGCCATAATGCCTCTCATGTGTCACTAGGCTGGCATCTCCTGGCTTTCCCACTCGGGGCAGATAAATATATATATATATATTTGTCCCGTTTCTTCTCCCCTCCCTCTCTAAATTTCCCTCCACCTCTCCGCTTTTTGATCTGCGCCTCCACCATCTGTGTGCCTGTTTGATCTGCATTTCTGTGACACGAAGCGGGGCTCAGGGTGCTGGTGGGGAGGGAAGGAGGGTGGTTTTTGCATTAATATTCCTGGGCTGCTCCCTTGCTCTTGGATATGAGCAGCGGCAGATCACTCGCGGGGATGCTTTGCCTCTTTAATATCTTGCTTGCAGATGCATTTTCTAGCTGACCACGCTATTAAAGAGCCACCATCAATCACCCAGCCAGCATCTCCCTGTTCCAGCTCGGATGAGTGGGGCGGGCGGGCGGAGAGGAGGAGGAGGAGAAGAAGGAGAAGAGGGGAGAAGGGAGACCAGGCAGGCAGGCAGGCAGGCAGGCGCGGTGCGTGCTCGCCTGGCCCGAGAGCGGCCACCATGGCGAGCAGCCCGTGAGCCGAGGCGTCCTCCTGCCCCTTGGCTTTGGGGGGGCCGTCCTGAGCACGGAGTTGGAGGCTGGCTCTGGAAGCCGGTGTCTCCCCCGCCGGCCTGCCGTTTGCCTTGAGCCCGGGCGGCGGCGGCGGCGCCAGGCTCGGGCTCCGCTCCGGGTTTTCCTGCGCGCCGCCGCTTGTTGTATTTGGGAGGCTGTGCTTCTCTCTCCCTCCCTCTCTCCCTCTCCCGGTGCCTGGGTTGAAAGCAAAAGCGACGGGGTCACACCGAGGCATGTGGAGGTGGCGGCTGCAACCCAGGAGCGGCCGCTAAGCGAGGCTGCTGGTGGCGGTGGATGCGCCGCGAAAGGGCCTCGGGAGCGCAGGGACCTGCCGCTGCCGCCCGTCGGGAGCCTTCTCCGGCCCGGGCAATGCCGCCGCTGCCGCTTCTCCGCGTCCTCCTCCTCCTCCTCCTCCTCCTCGCGCCCGCTCCGCTCCCTGGCCCAGTAGCGGCGCTGCAGTGAAGCGGGGGGCCTCCTTTTGTTCACCAAGTGCATCTCTTTCCTCCGGCCCCCTTCGTCTTCTCTCTCCTCTTGCCTTCCTCCCCTCCATGGGCATTGCATCTGGGGTTGAATGCACCTCTTCCTCCTCCTCCTCCACCTCCTCCTCCTCCTTTGCATGCTCTGGAGAAGCAGCCCAAGGTCCGCTGGGGTCAGACGGGAGCAGCAGCTGCTGTGATTGCAGCCCGGTTGGCTTGGCCCCTCATCTCCAGGAATTCTCCTCCTTCTCTTCCGTGTTGTTGTTGTTGCAGAGCCGAAAGTCCAAGCCTGGCTGGGGTGAGTGATAGGCGGGGAAAGGGGGGGGGGGGGGAGAGAAGAGTCGCCTGAGCTGGGGTTCGCTGGTGGGGGTGGAAGCCTTCCAGGCACAGGACTGTTGCAGTGTGTGGGAGGTCCCCCCCCCCCCCGCAGCTTGTGTCTTTCCCCCTTTTGTCGATGTGCTGTTTATGTCGAACTCATTTTGTGTATGTGTACTTATTTGTTCTTCCTTTCTCCCTCTGCGCGAGGGAGAGGACCTCAAAATAAACTTCCCCCTTTTTTTTCCTAGAGGGTTGCTCAGGGTTTCCCTAGCCTTGAAATGCCGTGTAAAAATAGCTTCATTGTAAAAACAGCAACACCTGAGTAGAGAGAGAACACTTGACACCCTCCACTTAATTTGCAATAGCTTAGAGTGAGAGAAATAATTTGAAGGAAACTTGGATCGGCTGGAGAGGTGATGTGATAGCTTTTATTGGCCCAGGGCACTCTTCCAGAACACTTTTAAGATTACATGTTTCCCTCTTCGGAGAGAGAATGTGTTTTGACTTTCTCTTCCCCAAGTCTACCAAAAAAGAAAAAGAAAAATGTGTGGGGTGGGACTTTAAAAGCTTACTTCAATTTAAAAAACAATTTAAAAGAAATGTAAGTTTTCTGGGTGGGAGTTGTGTGTGTGTGTGTGTGTGTGTGTGGAAAGCTGGAGCTTTCACTCCCATTTGCTGAAGTGGAGTTTACAAGTGTGTGCTTAAATGCCTTTTATGTTTTTTAATTGGTGCCCGGCTCTGTTGAAAAAGCCCTTTTATAATATTTACTCAACCTTGTTCTCAGTTGATGTGACAGGGAGACCTGCTCAACCACTTCTTGTTTCCCCAGACAGAAACCAGCCCTGCTTTTGTTCTACAGTTGGGATTTTGTTTTAAGCTTTTCTGGAGGACATGCAAGCTCTGCTCTACATGGGGTGCCTGGTATGTCTGTGTCAGAGAGAGCAATTTGGATGCCCTCCTTTCAGCCATACAGAGTTTTCAATGATAGATGGGTCCAAATGACAGTTGACAAGGGCAACTGTCCACTTGCATGTAGAAAAAAGGAACTTGGGGGCCCAGTGGTGATGGGGGGTTATTCTTCTGAAGTGCAGTTTATTCTTTCCTAAATCATGTTTCTTTTTCTTTTTAAGGTGGAGGAGGGAAAAAAAGAGTTAGAAACAGTGTATTCTACTTGCACATGTCTGAAAAAGAAGTTAAGCAGGATTTAAAGTCTTAAAAGACTGAGGAATACAATTATAGTATAAAGGGACTTTGTGTCTGGTCAATGAGTTTCAGGCTCTCAATCAGCCCTCCGTTTATTTGTTTGTTTGTTTATTTATTTGGGGGGGTATTTTCTAAATGTGGCCCATCGTTTTAAACAACTCCAGCTGCCTGGTTAAAAATTACACTGGGCAGGCACAGAACAACCAATTCAGATTTATGAGGCTTTGATTTGGGTTCTTCCTTTTCTTCCCAGCTTTTTTTCCTTTGTAATTTTTGGAGCATCCAAACCGTATTGTAACAAATCCACGGGACCTATGAAAGTGTCTGTGTGTGTGTTTTGAATCCACAATTCCAGAGTGTGTATTGTTACTTCTCTTGGGCAGCCTTTGGTGCTTGGCGCCCAGTTCTTCAAATGTTATTTGATCTCACTGCAGGATAGAATCGACTAGGATTACAATGTGGGTTCTCTCCGTTTTCTTTCCCGCCCCTCAGCCCCCCCCTCCTGTGGCTGCTGAAAGTTGGTGCATCAGTGGGTGTTGTTTAGTAGCATAATTTTAAGTCTTCAAATTGCGTGTGTGCATTCCTTTTTAAGCTGGATTCCTGAGTGGGAGGGCTGTTCAAAATTTTCCTTGTCCTGTGGTTAGCATTTATGAATTGAGGCAAGGGCTGACGTAATCTCTCCCTCTCACCACTTCCTTTGTGTGCTTTCTCCTAGTTTATAGCGTGTGGCTGGCTTGCCTTTTTTTTTAATCTGTTTTTACTTCAAACAGAGGCAGTTGTTTCTCTTATGTGTCTATAACCCCTTCATCTACTGTTGTGTTTCTGTACCAATGCACTTGTTCCTTAAATTATGCATTTTTAAAAAAAGGATATGCTCATGTGGTCTTGTCAGCAGGGTTCAGTAATTTGCTTGTATGCGATGCAGGCTAGCCCTTTATTTTAATTACCATAACAATGTGTACAGCTGTTATGTCAGAATGTGTTGCTTTCCTTTTGGGATATGTAGCCTCTCTTACACTAGAGGTGATCTGGAATTTGGTTGGTGGAGTTTGCTTCCACATCTTCTACCTTCTTTTCTCATTTCTCTTTTTTTACTCTGTTTTTTTTTAAAAATGATGGGATGAGGCAGGCTTTTGTTCCTTGTGTTGATAATCGATGGCTCATTTTGTGGTTTGACAGAGAGAGGTAATATATCTATATGGTTTTTAAAAATTTCTGTCTGCTTATCTAGCTTATAGTTATGTTTTGCTCTCTATGACTGCCTGGGCAATGCCAGAGGAAGCCAATGGTGAATTGTTGAGAGTAACAGGCCTGGTGACTAGTGTCTACCGTTCTTCCAGAGACTATTAGTGATAATTTGCCCAGATTGCCTCTTTAAAAATCCCCAAAGTCTTAGTCATTGCATTAGTACTGAATTTCTAGAGAATATAAGTTGTACCCTCTGAGCCGGATACCTTAAAGCAGTGATTCCAACCTTGGGTCCCTGGATGCTCTTGGACTGCAATTCCCAGAAGTCTTCACCACTAGCTGTGCTGATTAGGGCTTCTGGGAGTTGCAGTCTAAGCACACCTGGGTTACCTAATGTTGGGAACCACGGCCTTAAAGGGTATCTTCATGGTTGCTCTCTGTTGTATGAATTGACCAGCACACTAAGGTCTGTGTCAGCCTGAGGGATTCGTGTCTCCAGCCCAGCTCTTACTCCATGTAATCAATGAACATTTAGAATGTGAAACTGATATTTCATCTACATTTCGTTCTGTTTCATTCTGCTTCTTTATGTCTGACAAAGTGGATGTGTCCATGAAAGCTTACATTAAAATATAATAGTTTTTAAGGTGCCGCATGTTTTTGTCTCAACTTGTTTTCTTTTGTTTTCTTTCTTTGGATTTTGCCTGATATGCTTTCACAAGACTAACATGGATAACTCTTCTAAAACTAAGATCTGGTGGGTGTTTTTCAGTGGTGGCATCAAGATAGAACATCCTCCCAATGGTTTGGTTTGCTTCTGTTGACTTATTTCAGTGTCACATCCAGGTAGTATGTGTGGGGCTTGGAAGGCTGACCTGGTAAATATTACTGAAATTCACTGATGGTTGCTATGTCTGGTTATTGAAAATCACCTTGTAGATCCATAAGGATCAAAAGGTGCATTACGAGGTTCTGGAGGCACATAATTGTAGAACTGGTGTAGCAGTTAAACTTTTAATTGCTAGAATATTGAACTGGGAGATAGAGGTTCAAGCCCCCAGGGGAGCCATGAAACTCATTGGGTGACCCTGGACCAATTGCTTTCAACATGTGGGATGTAAATATGTCAGTTGTGTATCTGACATGAACTAATAAATACAAATAAACAATTATCTAGGCTTGTTAATAGTCACTCACTTATGACAAATAAGAATTGTCTCAGGCAAACAGATGGAGGGGTACTTCTTTTCTTACCTAAATGAAATTGTTGTTTATGCTGCCTTTTCATTAATCAGAAGATAGATGAACCCATTTGCAAGACTGACCCAGGAAAGAAGAAATGTAAATGGTAAAAGAAATGGTCCATGGGAGTGCATAAACCGCCCTGAGCACTAGCAGTGTGAAAATCCGAGATAAGAAAGAATAAGGCAGTGGCTCACAAATGGAACACCCAGATATTCCCTAACATCTAGACCAACCTGTGGCCATTCCAGATTCTGAAACACTAGGAGAGAATCAAACAAAACTAATAGCAAATGACACACTAACATCTTTAAGGGAATAAAAAGGCATGTCATAAAGGCAGATGTATAGGGTATAAACAACAGAGAGAAAGAGGATGGAGGGCCATGCTGCCTTAAAGCTTATGACGAACTTTTTTGACAATTTCTCTTCATTTCTCCGGTGAATCTTCCTTATATTGTGAACCATTGTTTGTGATAGGAATACAATAAGTCTGAAAGCGGATTTGTTGCTTTTAAAAAATTCCTGGCTGGTTGGCTGTATCCTGTCCTTAAGGATCTCCCATTTGAATCCCACACCTGCTTACCATCAGCCTTGTCATAACACCAGCCTTTCCTATCAGGCCATTCATAGACACCAACACTGAATTGCTCTGATATGGATATATTCCCCTCTCCTGTATTGCTGGCTTTGCAAGTCACTGTGTTCCTCTCTCTCCTGAGTGATCCAGCCTAAAAGCAAACAACGTCCTTTGTGTTTTCTGGAAAGCAGCTAAAGCAGTGGCATGATGAGGGCATGGGCGCTATTAAAGGGGATGTCGGGGAGGAGGTGACCAGTCAGTCAAAGCCACAAAACCCAACATGCATGAAATTTGTTTGTACATAGAGCTGATACGCTGCCTTGACTGGAGACCTGATTAATTGGTAGCAAGCAGGAAGTGGATGTGATGGAGGTAAATGTTATGGTAGGGTAGCTCTCTGGTGAAATAATAAATGGATTGAAAAGACCTTTATTGCCCATGAGGAGAGAAAGATTGTTCTCTGCTATGGTCTGTACGTATAAAAAACAGGAATTATGTCTGCATGAAGGGGATGGAGTGTTTGATGATGTAGGCAGGGGTATTCACTTTAGAACAACTCCTGACAATCTGGGTCGCTTCCGTTAGGCCAGGGGTGGAGAAATATCGGTCTCCAGAATAGCTGGACTGCAATTGGTATCATCTTCTCGCCAGCATAAGTAACAGTCAGGGATGATGGGAGTTGGAATGAGGCTGGTGCAGAGTCTTTCATGAAGTAGGTGCAGTGGTTTTTAGGAACATGAGAAGCTGCCTTAAGGCCAGCTCACACTATCTAAACACTAACTCAGACATCAACCTCACCCTGGAAAAATCTGTGCAAAAGGTGCATTTTATAGACACCACTGTGAGACTACAACATAGACATCTTAACACCATGCTATAATGAAAATCCACCAATCGGTACACCCACTTGCACTCCTCCAGCTTCCATCCTGAACACATAATGAAATCCAGCCCTTAGATACAATCGCATCTGCTCTGACCCACCAAACTCAAGGATCTACAAAATGCATTTGTACAAAATGTACTCACCCCCTATGATTAAGGAACAAATCAACAAAGCAAGACACGTACCTAGAAGTATCGCAAGACAGACCCAGAAGACAAAATGACAGAACACCGCTAGTTGTCACTTACAGTCCACAACTGAGGCCACTCCCATGCATCCTAAGTGATCTCTAGCCCATCCTTGACCAGAACACCTTACTCTCCAAAGCCCTTGGTGGGAGAACCAGACTTGCCTACAGACAACCCCCCAATATTTACAGACAACAGACCACAAAATGACAGTACAGACAGGGGGACGACCCCCTGCCACAGACCCAGATGCCAACTCTGCCCACACATCTATTCTGGCAACACAATCACAGGACCTAACAATGCCACACAGTTTCAAAGGCAGCTTCACTTGCTCCTCAGCTAGTGCGATCTATGCCATATTTTGCCAACAGTGCCCCTCTGCGCTCTTCATAGGACAAACAGGACAACCTCTACACAGAAACAGATCAATGGCTACAAATCTGACATCAGAAACCACAATACGCAGAAACCTCTCTCCAACCATTTCAATCTACCAGGTCACTCTGTGGAAGATCTGAAAGTTAATATTTTAGAACAGAATCATTACAAATCAATAATACAGAGGGAAACAGCTGAAATAAAATGTATACACATGATGGACACCCATAGAAATGGATTGAATATAAGCCTAGGTTTTTTCAGCCATTACCAAATGTAATACTTCTACTGTTATCCCCTGCCACTGCTGTTTTCTTCACTACTACCATGCCCATCTAAGGTAAACACTATATATATTCCCTACACTAACACATGTGATTCCTCTGCTTCTTTCATTCTTCCTTTCCCCTCTTGAGGTTAACTGCATCTTCAGCCCCGCACCAAGCCCCCTCTCTTCTCTCCCCCCCCCCCAACTCTCATCTCTGCTCAGACCTAGTGTCTGCTTTCTGTCTTCCTGAAGTATTTTTACAACAGGACTGTAAAACAAACATAGGCCTAATTACTGCATGTAACCATTGAACATTTAGAATGTGAAACTGATATTTCACGTACATTTCATTTCGTTCTGTCTGTTAATGTCTGATGAAGGGGACGTGTCCACGAAAGCTTACATTAAAATATAATGGTTAGTCTTTAAGATGCCACATGTTTTTTTGTATTGTTTTGTTTCTTTGGATTTGGCCTGACTATCTAAACATGTAACCCAGCAGTGTCTACTAAGGTGGTGACTCTCCAGGGTTTGGTGCAAAGGACTTTTCCACTTGTCACCTACTGTACTGCCTAATTCTTTGAATTGGCAATGCTAGTGCTCTGGCCTCTGGGGCTTTTGCATGTGCTCTTTCAGTGAGCTAACAGTCTCTTTCTATATTCTGTGCTGATCACAAGCTCCCCTTCCTCCTGCACTTATTCTCCTGCCTGCATTGGCTTGTGCTGTTTTGTGTCTTAGGCAGATCAATGCACTCCCGATTATTAAAGAAAGGTGGCTAGAATCCTATTGGTTAGTTAAACTCGTGTAAATGCAGTGGCATCAATTGCAGCATTGAATGGCGGCTAGTTAACGAGTTGTATCCCTCGTCAGGCACCATCTCGTGCAAATTAAACTGCTGCGTTTTATGCCATTGCGCTTCTGTCAGTGTAAGTAATCAATAGAGTTCTTGCCACTGTTCTTAAAAAGGATGGGTAACATGTTCCCTTCAGATACTGCTCTCTTACAACTCATATCATCTCTCACCATTGGCTGTGCTGGCTACGCTTAATGGGACTTACTCAGCATCCAGAGAGCGACATGTTCTCCATCCCTGAGTTAAAATAATGTAACACAGTGAAGCATGAAGAAGGGCGAATTCTGTAGCAATTTGTAGGGCAATTGAAAGCATACAGTTGATCAGCCATGCACTTGGACCCTTGCTGGTAAAATGTAAGCTTGTAGTCAGCCTTGGTATGCCCATTTGTCCCCTGAATGCAGAAAATAAGTACGGCATGTTTGACAAGCAGACTTCAAGTGAAATGCCTCCCAGGGGTGCTTTCTGCCTTTTTGACAGGTGCTTTCTCTTGCTCTCCATCAGGTTATTTAGTGATAAAATTAAAAAATGCTGGCTAATAATAGTGTTGTCCTCAGGCCATATCCTGCTTGTGAACCTTGGCAGTAAAGTTAAAACGCAATCCCCTGTATACTGCCATGTGTGGGTACGGCATGAGGCAATGTCTAGGCAGGAGGCTATCTTTTCAACTAAGAAAATGAACTGTAGAATATTTTTACCATGTGCAGTTTTAGAATTTTTGCAACAAGATGGACATTGAGCCTGTGTGGTCACTTTCACATCTTATTTTTGTTCTGTTTTATGACCCAGCCTGTAAAGATTCAGGTTCTGAAAGGGTGCAGGTGGTAATGATTCTAGGTGCTGGCCAGTGGAAGAGATATACTTCCTGAAGTGATTTGGAGGCAAGAGTCTTCAGGCACTTGGCTCCAGAATTCAGTATAGCTATTCAACCTCTAAGAAGAAGGGAGGTGGCTTTAAGGCCATGCACTACCTCAGTCTCATGCCTTAACCTGGATAAAGCATTGGGTTAATTTTACAGGTTTTCAGGGTGATGCAGAGAACTGGATGTGAAATGTTTTGGCCTGGTAAGAAATGTTCTATAATGCCAGAGTTGGTAAATTGGGAGTCAGGATCACGAAGGCGTCCTCCATTCCTCTCCCCTTTCTATCCTAAGCCATGGCTTCAGACTTCAGTACAAAGAAAGGGTGCCTCGTAACCATGGTTTGCAAACTTATTTGATTCTGATTTGGTTTACCTGGGGAGGTGAAGTGCAAGATTTCACAACAATATTCCCGTTGTGCTGTATTGTCTTTATTGGGAAAGTTACTTGAAAGTTTTTTTGATTGCTGTAGGAGAAAAATCTCTGTCTGCTGTGACAAGAGGCAAAGCGTTTCAAAGCAAGCATTTTAAAAGTTGTTCTCAAGAGTCACATATATTTGTCTGTGGCTCATTTTGCAAAAATGCCCTGGCAGGCAGAGTGGTGAGTATTCATCCTGGCACTGAGGGGCTGAAAATGCAATTGCTGGATTTCCTGTTAAAATCCACAGCCTGGATTTATTTATTTCTGAGTTTTAATTTTGACCTTGCAATCCACTGTAGGGACTAAGAGTGTCAGTGAAGGATGCAAATAATTGATGCAAGTCTGTTTTTCTTTCAACCCTGCCAAGTGGAGGTCCCAGTTCTTGTGGAAAGGTTTTGCTGCTGCAGCGTCATGTTTGGGTTTTTGTTTGTTTCTATCATTAAGGACAATTTCTCATCTGTTAGCAGTGAAAGAGACTCTTTTCTCTTCCCACCGTTCACAGAAGTATGGGGGAAAATGAGAGCTGTAAATTCTACATTACCAGCGTGACTGCACACCTCCTCCAGGGGGAAGTAAGAGTGCAAATTTTCCCAGGAATGATTCATTGTGATTAGCTTCTTCTGTGAAAATGGCTATAATTTAGGTGCAACAACCTAAGGTTCCATGGCAGACTTGCAGCGCTGCAATCTTAATTCCTCGAAGTGAGATGTTGTCGCTGCTGTGCCTCCCCCTGAAGTCTAGACGTGCTTGGCTGAAACTGCATATGAAGGGGAAGTGAAATTTTCCTAGCGTTGCCTAAGGCTGAATGTCTAGAAGGACTTCCATCTGTGTTCCGAAGTATCTTTGGTTTTGCTTCGTGGCAGGAGATGGAGTGTCTAGCCCTCAGTCCATAGGCATTTTTCAGAAGAAGCATATCATCCATGGCTCTCATTTGAAACAGAAGGGACTAGGATGTGGTGCCTACCTACCCGTGGGTTAGGTCTATATGGCTTGTGTACAGGTGACTTGTTTGCATCTGTAATGGATGCTTCCTCCTGTCCCCCTATGTCATAGTGCCAGTTGCAGTTTCCATCAGTGTGCAAGATGGGTCAGGAGTGGCTTGGAAGTGACAGTGGGAAAGCTTGCACATCTTCATTTTGTGTGGTGCTCAGGGCATGTGGGAAGCTTCTGTTGTTCTTTGCCAGGGATGTCCCACACAATTTGGTGTCCTGGATGCCAAGCAGTGTGTGCTAGACCAGCAGGGTGCCTTGCAACACTGAAAACATAAGATGAGCCCTGCTGTATAAAAGCTAAAGCCTGTTTGTTGCTCACAAGAGCCAAAAAGATGCCTTTGGGAAGCTGACATGCTTCACAGGGTAGATGAAGGCAATAGCCTTGTGCTCCTCTTCTTTTCCAGCAGCTCTTGTATTGAGAGACATACAATCTCTGACACCAGGGGTGGTACATATCCTTTGCCGTCTCCCTTGGACATATTCTCCATCACCTTATTTTGGATCGTAGAACTCCATCATTTAACTCTTAAGAGGGTGGGGGGAAGCATTTATATGCTGTTTTTTATACCATGCATACTTTCCTTATTTGTTAATACACAATTAATTTTGAAATGTAAATTGTATTTACTAATATTTATTTACTTAAAGGATCCCCTCATGTAACCTTTCGTGTACAATAGTACCGTGTTTCCCCGAAAATAAGACACGGGTCTTATATTAATTTTTGCTCCAAAAACGCATTAGGGCTTATTTTCAGGGAATGTTTTATTTTACAGTCATGTCATCTTCTTCTGGTTGCTGCACCAGGGCGGAGGGCGGGGTTTCACTTAACTGGGGCTTATTTTTGGGGTAGGGCTTATATTATGAGCATCCTGAAAAATCATACTAGGGCTTATTTTCAGGTTAGGTCTTATTTTCGGGGAAACAGGGTAGCACCATAGCAGTGAGGCATGAAAACTGATTTGGGTGATCCCTTTGGGTTCTGGACTAGCAGTGGTTCCCAACCTTGGGTCGTCACATGTTCTTGGACTAAAACTCACAGAACTCTTCACTGCGAGCGGTGCTGACCAGGATTTCTGGGAGTTGTGGTTCAAGGGTATCTCGGAAACATAGATTTAGAGGATATGGTGGTGCCTCAATGATAAGGGTTACAGCTTGGGGATGAACACCTGCTTTAAGGCTCAGTTTCAGAGGAAAGTGGAACAGACATCCAAATGCACAGGAAAAGCTTTATTAAGCTCAAAACATTTCAGAATAACTCTAGTATGGGTCCCCCCCCCCCCATGACTCGCACTGCTAATTCTGCTTTTGGTCCATCTTCAGAAGTGCTGTAGACTTCAATATAAAATGTTATGATAAAACTTCACAGTCTCAGGGCATAAGCAACCAAGGAAAGAATAAGCTGAGTGGTTTACCTCATTGATAGTTCCTCCCTGAATAATAAATATCAACAGGAATTAAAATGAAAACATAATCACAACACAACAGAACAACTTACATCTAATGTCTATGAATTGGCAGGTCTTTCCATATGCACCTGGAGATCTCTTCCACTTTTATTGCTCTGATTAATACTTTTCCATTAGTTTTACTTTTCATAGCTCATTTCAGCAAGAGCAGGAGTCTTGAGTTTCCTTTCTTAGAACCTAGAAGTATGTCTCTATGTGATCCCCCATATGATAAATGCAAGGTCACTGAATCTGAGTCATTAACAGATTTAAACTGCCTCAGAGTACTGCAAAATCAGTACCACCAAATGAATAAAGTATAGATTGTACCCTCTGCTGCCGCCAAGTCTCCTCTGACTTATGGTGACCCTATGAATGAGTGACCTGTCCTCAACAGCCCTGCTCAGCTCCTGCAGAAGAGACTAAAGGCCCATCTAGAGCATTCTCTCTGCCATGCTGGCTATGTGGTGTTTATGAGCAAACCATGAAAGGAACAGACACCTCCCCTCCCCGTCTACCTTGTTTGTCCACTCCATCTGGCTGTTCGGAGGCATGTTTTCTGCCTGAACATGGAGGTTCTGTTTAGCTGTCATAGCTAATAGCTGTTGATGAGCCTATCCTCCCATGATGTTGTCTAATCTTGTTCTAAAAGCCATCTGTGTCCTGGTCACTGCTGCATCTGTGGCAGTGAATTGCAGTGAGTCTGTGTGAGGGATTGAGTCTAGAATTAGAGGGCGGGGGCTGGGCAAGATTAATGATGCAATGGGGGGGGGGGGAGAGACCAAGTATGTAATGATGTGCCTAGTCTATTTTGCGGAAAAATGCTTCATTAAGGCAAGATTTTGGAGTGAATGTCTCCCCAGCAGACAGTGGCCATGGTGGTCTAGGGATTATGGGGGTCGTAGTCCACATCTGAAAAGCGTCAGATGGGGATGATGGATCTGCAGTTCTCTTTGAGTGACTTACTTTTGCCTAAAGTAGGCCCAGCTGATTTGCTGCTTCTTCTATTGATGGTCATGATGTAGAAGCCCTTTTTTCTGTCAAACTCAGACGGGCAGCAGGGTGGGAATGATTTCTCTCCCTCCTGCTTTTTATTTACCTGCAGTTATTTATTTGGACCCCCCACCACCCCTGTTTTTTGCAGCAGAAGGTGGCCAGAAATGGTCAGCAGCAGGTGCCTGGGTTATAGGCCGCATGAAAACAGGGCAAAGGGAATGATTTTGGAAAAATACCGGAGCCTGTAAACCTTTGAGCAGTTGAGAGAGAACCCCTCTCCCTAAATTTGACAGTGCATTCCCTGGAGAAGTTGCTTTGATAAGTAGTTGAAACATATTGTGTTCTGCTCAGTTTTCTCTTGAGAAGACATCCAACAGAGGAGCCAAAAACAAGATTAAAAAAGAAAAACCACCTCTTTTTATTCTTCCACTTCCCTTTTGTGAAAACAAAGCAGTTCCTCTGAGATTATGGCCAGGAATGTTTCTCTTTTCTCTCCCGGTTCCCTTACTATACAATTCCCTCTGATTGAGTGATCTACCTTAGGTAATCTGTGTTGAAGCTTTTGACTGTCAGTGGGCATAAGGTCCTGAAAGTGTGAGCTTAATATTAGGATGTAGTCAATTGACTTGGGCTACCTTACCTGTAGAGACCGATTCCTGGGAGGCATGAGCAACCCAAGATTATTGGATCTTTCAGAAAATGATTATCCTTCCAAAGTTTAATAAAGCAATAATGAAAAGCTGTATGAAAATTGATTGTAGTCTGTTTCAGGTCATTGTAATTGTCTGTCTCTTCCTTAAAAGAAAGGATAATAAGCTTGCCTTAAAAACACACATTGTATATATTTTTGCGTATGCAAAGCATGTCTGTAGCAGTGGCTTCCAACAACAGTTTAAAACAGCATTTCTTTGAAGGCGGGAAAAGAAAACCAGCCAGACACATCCACCTATTACAGCCTTGCAAACAAGCTAGCATTACTAATCTGCTCACATCCGTTTGTGGCACAAGAACCCTAACTGCACACTCTCTCACTCATGGCCAGAGACAGCCACAATTTGTAAATAAACAGAGCGGTGCATGTGAAAGAACTTGCTCAATTCTTATTCAAAAAAGTGTTTCTGCCAGGTCACTTGGAGATGATATTTTTATTTGTCAGAGGAAGGAGACAAGTGTGTACTCTGAGTCTGCCATTTTGTCCATTTATTAATACTTCTCCTTGGTTTGCCTATTTCCATTTATTTCCTGTTTCCATTCTGTAGTAAAACAAGCTAGCGTGGGAGGTTTTGTGTAGCTTTATCTTGTCAGTAGCTATTGTGCATTAGCTGTGGAGGTGATCATACTTTGGGCACATGATGAGAAGGCAAGACTTACCAGAAAAGACAGTAATGCTGGAAAAAGCTGAAGGCAGTTGGAAAAGAGGAAGACCACATATGAAGTGGACTGGTTCAATAAAGGAAGCTAATGCCTTGAGTTTGCAAGACCAGAGTATGACGATTTAATGACAGGGCCTTTTGGAGGACACTAATTCATAGGGTCACAATAAGTTGGAAATTACTTCATGGCATGTAGCAATAATGTATATTCATTGTTGGATATGGGACAGGGTATTTGTGAAGTGACCGTAGTGTAAAGGAAAATAGCAAGAAGCGCAATCACTGTACTGTGAGTGTATGTGCAGACTCTGATTAACATGCTGTTTCGCTTTGAGCCTGATCTGCTGTATGGTGTTGTGCATAAAGTTTTTATCATTTCTACCCAGACAGGAGTTTCTGTCAACACACTGCTAAAATTAGATAATTGTTCACTGTGGTGTCATCAAACAGGAACACCCGTTTACCCATAAACAGTCCGGCTGACATGCTCTTATTGCATATGCAGATTTGAGTAGAGTTGGTAGGGGCATTTTCTGGGAATTAGTCACAAAAACCATTTTTCCTGGCTGGTAAAATGTTTAATTCTGTGGAAGATCTGACTCTTAAAAACTTCTTCTTGCTATTTATTGCACTCTATGCATGGAGAAATGTCTAAATGTTTTTTTTCCTCCAGCTCCTGTGGTATGTCTGATTTGGGAGTCTGCACAGCCCTTAGTAGAAGATAAAGAAAATGGCAAATCCTGCTAACAGCCTGTGCTGTCTCCTGCAAAGCATGGGAACTTGTCCCATGTCTCCTCTGCTGATGGAGAACATTTGCTAGTGGGCATGTTGGGTGATTAGTGTGGTGCCATTTTATTTTGCAACAGACACAGGCGGAGAGATCGTTGTCTATGTTGACATAATACACATTGAAGAAGGACCTTGTTTATGCTGCAACTCTAGCCTGAGGCGAACAAGACCAAGAGCCAAGTTCTGGATTGTATTGGGCAACATGTGATCCATGGGTTGCGTGCAACCCCCATTGGAAGACACAAGGAGTCTTCTTCAGATTAAAAACCAAACCAAACCCTGAATCCATATAAAGACATTTTTGGGGAGGGGTGTAGATCGTGGAAGGAAGGAAGACCCTCCAAAGCCTAGGGATAGATGTGTGTGGTCCACGGACTTGTGGAGGCTGCCTGCTCAAGTTTAACTGATCCCTGATATAGAATTTGTCTGACCAACTTTATCAGAAAGATTCTTCGTTCGAGGGGTCCGGTTTTATCATCTCTGACTGGGAGTGATTTATTGGGGGGGGGATGGACGGTGAGCTTTGGAAGCAGCCTTTTCCATCCCCTGCTACCTATATGGTGCAGTTGTAGAAGGTGATCCCAGGGATCACTGTAGGCCAGGCGTGCACTCTAGCACTGCGCTCTTGAGAAGCAGGGCAAATGTTTTTGATTTGATCTTGCTTCGCCCATCTGCGGCGGAAAAAAAATGCAGGCACATCCTTTATTAATCAAGTTATTTGTTAGTGGCATATCTCTGGGCTCACTCTGAAGTCTTAGCTCCCCGTTTTAAGATCCAGGAACCCCAAAGCCAGATCCTTTTGCTTAGAGCAGGAACGGCCAGTGTTGGTGTTCTTAGACATTCTCCACACCACAGTTCTGCACATGGCAGTTTAATGGCTGGAACTTATCTATGCATGTTGCCAACAAAATCCAGAACTGACATGCAAATATTGGAAGTGCAGAATATTTATTTTTCATTAAAACATTCCTGTTTCCATTATGAGTGAGATACGAGTGAAGCATTTTGCCCTGCCTCAGTTTACAATTTTGTTAATAGGGCCTCTCGGGACTACCTAACATCGACTTGCAGGCTGGGGCTCACCCTCTGGCAACCAGTGAACCGTCCCTGACTTAGATTATATAAAAAAAGCTTTTCTTAAAAATATGTGTATACTTTATGTTAAAAGAAGGATATGAAGTGTCTTCTGAATTTTTCATGCACAAGCATTCGTTCTTGCTTCGGGGGGGAGCAGATCACAATTGAACACATGCTAAGAGTTAGCTAGTCTGTAGCAAATTACATCTGAGCCTGTAGATCTTAAAATTTATCTCATGGGAGAGGTTAGACTGCTAGAGAAAAGAAACAGACAGGCAGTGCTGAATAGGTTTAATTGGGTCCTGCATGCCTGCTTAATAAAAACCTGGTGAATTCCTTGTTGCATGGAGAGCTGTTTTCAAAGACCCCAGTTGGCTCTACATCAGGATTCATGTGTGAGGAGAAAACTGTATCCCTTGGGAGAAGCACTCTGTGGCCACAATTAATTTTGCTCAAGCGGAGGCCACGGGGGGGGGGGGGGGATGATTTTTTTGCACAAACTTATTTTTGTGTTCCTGGGCGAACTGCCCCCACAATATTCCTTTCTTAAGCTCCATGTTGGCAGTGGTGGGCTTCTGAATGAAAGTAGTAAGAATTATTCAAAGCCTAGTTGGAAAACTATTCTTCCTAACCTGATGACTCTGTTACTGCCAGTAAATCCACATGCTATTAGCCTGAAAACTGTTACTGGGCTGACCTGACTACACAGCCCTGAAGAAGAGTAATCCATGGCCTGAAAGGGTGAAAGCAGAATTATGTGCTGTTGAGGTTTCTTGTCTGGTCGTTTCAAGGAGATCGTTCATCACTACAGGCCAAGATGCTCCGAATCTCAAGATGGGATTGGGCTCCGTGGTGGAGGACGAGAGAGAAGGGCTATCAAAGATTCTCTTCTTCCTAATTTTGTTTTACACGACCCATGTAATTTGTTTACAAAATGCACACCATGCTTTTCCAGTGTATTTCTGTTAGTCCAGATGCCTGCAATAATTAAAAGCGGCAGCATTGTGAAAACAGAGAAGAGTGATAAAAGAATGGAAATGATCTTAGCATTTCCAAATATTCTACAACGGGTTTGCTTTGTGGAAAAAAAAATGTTCAGCAAAATAAATACTTGCCATGTCAAGAAAAATTATACTGGAGTGATGAAAAACAGAAGAGGGGAGCTGGGTAGTGCATTTCTCAGTCTGGGTGTACCTAGACTGAGAAGTTGCTTCTTTTGTTCTGACCCGTTGTGGTGATATGGGTGTGTGTGTGCTGTCTAGCGGATGCTCATGGGCAGAGAGATGGCAGAAAATAAGATGCCTCAGAAACATGTGCTTTAAAATAATCTATTGCAACGTACAGTGTGCATGACCCTTTTGTGCTATCCCATTTTTTTGGGCCAGGGCCGTTTATTACACATAAGCTGGCTGAATAACCATAATCTCTTATGAGATGTCTGCTCACCTACTGACAGCATTCCATGTCTGGGAATCCATCTTGTTAACAAGGGGTTCGGACTTCATGTTGTCTGGTCTCACGTTATTGCTTCAGAGGATTTTGGTGCTAAGAAATTGCTTCTCTCCTGGAGATATGAAGTGTGATTTTCACTTGATGCGCAGCTTTGGCTTCCTCGTCTGGAACATTAACCTGTAATTACAAAGGCTGAGAGGATTTTCCTTCTAATCATTTTATAGTCTGCTTTACACTTTCGTGATCTCTTATGTACCATACGTATGTATATGTCTCTGTGTGATTGTGTAAAATGTTGCAGAAAGTAAGTGGAGATGTACTGAAGAGAGGGAGAGATATGATCAGCTCTCTGAGGCTTCTCAAGCAAGAGCCCTCAGCACCTTTTGCCCCGACTTAATTGAACTTGAGCTATTTTAAGCTCTTCTGGACAGAGCTGTGGTTTTGTGGTGAGGTTTAAGTGTCTGCAGTGCAATTCTATTAGCCTCCATCAGTACTGTATTTCAATATCAATCCCTTCTTTGAAGACTGCATAATGGAGAGCCAGTGCCTTCTACTTCTCACTGTATTAGATGGAGATGTTGGAGGAGGGGAAGTGATCTTGCTCAGTGAAGTGATCTTGCTCATACTTCATTTGCCCAAGGTCTCGGTTTTAAATCTTCTTATTTCTGGTCTGGACTAGTGAAAACTCTGTTTGAAACTGATAGAAATTCTCCAGTGGTTTCAGCCTTCATCCTCCAGCTGTTTTCAACAACATTCAGTAGCCAAAGGCAGTGTGTCTAGTGCTCATGGATTCTTGGAATTGGTTCAGACATCTGGAAGACTGAGGGTTATTTACATAAACTTTACGGCCAGTTGTCTGAGGTTAGATTCCTAGGTATTATATGTCCAGCTCAAAGATGAAGACCAAATCCTGTTGCTTAAATTGCAACAGTGGTAAATTGCACTAGAATAGGCCCATTGAATCAATGGGGATTTAATGAGTCACCTGTTTTATAACTTCAGTTGATTCAAATGAGCCTTCTCTAGGTGTGACTTTAGCAACAGCAGAAGTTAGAGGAGGTGACTCTATTGATTTGTTGGTCTACTCTAGTTTGATTTACTAAAGTGAGCAACAGGATTTGGGCTGCAAAGTCTGTGTTGTTTATACATGTTTGTGAAGAGGTTCACTTACACTGAGAACTTGGTCCTGTTGAGGTCCAGCATAGTACTCCGACTTCCATGCTTCTTCAGAGCCATGTAAATATTCAGAAGTTACATAATAGAGTTTAGAGTCCTGTGCAATGCTGATTACGTGTTGTCTTCTGTTTTCCTTTTAATGCAGTGTCCAAGTCAAGGGAAGTAAAACTGCTATTTTATCATGCTTTGGTCAGACTGCATCTGGAGTTCTGTGTCCAGTTCTGGGCATCATAGTTTAAGAAGGATATGTACAAGCTTCCGTGCTCAAGAGTCTGGAAACAAAGCCCTGTGAAGAAAGGTCCAGGGGCTTTGTTTAGCTGAGAGGAGAGGAGACTGGTTGGCGATATGGTAGCTATGTCCAAACATGAGAAGGGATGCCATGTGAAAGATGGAGCAAGCTTGTTTCTACTGCTCCAGAGGGTAGGGCCCAAACTAATGATTGAAATTACAAGAAAGAAGATTTGGATGTGAGGAAGAACTTTTAGAAAGTGAAATGGATGACTTTGGTGGTGGACTCTTCATTGTTAGAGGTTTGTAAACAGAGGGTGAAGGGCCATCTATTAGGGAGATCTTAGCATGGATCCTTGATATCCTTTCTACGATACTGTGCTGAGTTTCAGATAAACTCTTACCCCCCCCCAAAAAAAGAAACCGTAGGGAAATACAACATATGAGTTCCTTTTACAGTTTAAAGCAACTCTTCCAAAAATGTGCCACTTTACACAGTTTATTCCCAGAGGTTCCTAGTGTGTGCAGCATTTTGGAACTGGGTGCTTGAGATAATGCAGAAGAACAAGGAACAAGCACAGAACATGTATGTGTTTGTGTGCATGTGTGTATTTGATTGTACTCTTCAAGTAATATTTTCATTTTGCCTCATGGCAAAATACTGATTATGTGGCTTTGGAGACAAGTTCAAAGGTCGTGCTTTGGGTAAAGAAGGATTTGTTGTGTTTTAAATGTCAACTATTTATGGTCCTCTTATTCTACTAATGCAATAAAGGAAGTGGTGTGTAATACAGTGTGTGACAGTTGTTAGGGCATTTATGAAACCACGAGTGTGTGGGTCTCTCTCTCTCTCTCTCTCTCTCTCTCTGCAGCCTACAGTAAGAGGAAGGGATCAAGTCTCCATTTCACACATGAATAAGCAGCCTTAATCTCCCGATTACAAGAGTGCTACTGTACTAGAGAAGAGAGGGCTTTGTAGGGGGAAAATATTCTGACGGTTGCTCTGTCAGTAACTGAAATAGGCTGCTCTTTGGAGGAAGTGAACCCAATGTCTAAAATTAACGCTAGATCATCTTCAACTGTAAATCTTGTTATGCTCAATCTATGTCTGAAAGTATTTAAGGAAAATGGGAAGTGGGAAAGAGCATTATTGCCTGTGGAGACTTTTCCGCCAAGGAGCTTGAGGGACGTGTTAACAACACAGCGGAGTAGTAATTTTGTTGTTGTTGTAGTTGTTAAAGTCTAAAGTCTCTCTCTTCCTCTGTCTCAGAGATTTGTGTAGTTGTCTTTCTGCAGAAGTTGGATAGGTGGGTTTTTTGGTTGTAGTGTGTTGGATAAGGGGACAGTGACGCAGATTTGGGGCCCGCAGCATTGAGCCATACACATAAGTATGCAGAGTAAGGTACCATAAACTTGGGATGTGAATGATGTTCCCTCCTCAGCCATCCTATAAGTACCTATTTGTGTATTTATTACATTTCTATCCTGCCTTTCCTTCAAAGAGCTCAAGATATTCTCATCTTCTGCTTTATCCTCACAACAGGTCCTGTGGGGTAGGTAAGGTTGAGAACGCATGGCTGGCTTAAGGTCACCCAGTGGATTTTTTGGCTGAGTGGAGATTTGAACCCGATGTTCCGAGTTCTAGTTCAGCATTCCAACTACTGTACTATAAAGTTCAGTTGAACTCAGTAAGTAGGATCCATGCTCTCTCTTCTGCTAGGGGATAGTCTTTGCTCACAGAGAACCTCTACCAGATCCTCAGGAGACACCTCCTTCTTTCCCCATCACAGATGACTCCATTCTCTGGGATTCTCTGCCCTCCCTGTTGTAGGGAGGAGTGGACAGGGAAACCCCCTTTCTGCCAGCCCATTTCCATCCCCTAAAACTGGTGTCTAGCCCAGTGGAACTTTGGTGGATGGACATGCATGGGGTTGCTCATTTAGAGTGCTGGTTTGGGAAAGCAATTTTTTTTAATGCTCCAAGGACCTGCATCCACATGTTGACCTCTCCTGGATTTATTCTGAAATGTAGCAGTTGGGTGGTATGTATCTTTATATTATGAGAATACTAGTAGCCCTGCAAGGCTAGTAGGCATTAATTCAATCCAGTTTGGCTTCTGTCTTGTCCTCTGTACTGACAGCCCTGCAGCCCTTCTAATCTTACATGCAGTGTCCTTGTTTCATGCAAGAAAGTTTTAAGCAGGCCGTGCTAATTGTGGAACAAGGTCTCTGCTTCGGGTGTCCTTAGTTTTCCCCTTTCTTTTTTTGTGTGGCTCATCTCAAAATAACCTCAATTTCTGAGGATTTAAATCAACATTTTCGAGGTCTAAATTCTAGCAGAGGAAAGATGCTCAGAAGGAAGAAGGCTTGGTTTAGGATTTTTATTCTCTGCATGAAAGTTGGTTTCTTGTTTGAATATTCAAGACTGAAATAGAAATCAAGAATACAGCATTGGATTCCTATCCAGGATCTTAAATACTTGGGGAGGAGGGATTTTTCCCTACAGAAAAAAACTCAAGACTAAATATATTGGGAATGATTAAGCTGCACAAATATTTGAAGTTTTGGCATAGCACCGGGCGTGCTGAAGTCAAATATTTACCGTCAAAATTAAACCTCTGTCTGCCCAATATGCTGACACATGATTCGTGTCCCCTACTTGGTACAAGTTCTAGCTGTGGCTGCTTCTTAAGAGAGCCTTCAGTGTTCTTGGGAGGGCCCTTGCATGTCGTCGGTGACTGGATTGTCAAGTAGAAAGTCTGATTCCTGTAAACACCTTGGTTGGCAAACATTGATTCATGATATCCCCCACTCCATTGCTGACAACAAGCAGAATTCATCTGAGATTTGATAGTACCCATACTGATGGATAAATAGCCTTTTGTCATTGTATCTGCAATCTTTCTTCTTTTGTGCCAGTTATTTTTCTATCCTTATTGCTGCTTTCCTGCTCTAGATGAGTTGAGCAGGTGCCTTATCATAACAGCATGAAGTGCTTCATAGTTTCTGAGCCCATTTTTACTGTAGGCTTCATTTGTGTGTGTATGTGAGATGTTGTGGCACCACTGTTTAAGTAAAGGCAATCTGAAAAAGTTATGGGCCATAAAGTGTCTTGCCTGATTTGGGGGTCCTGTGGACACATGGGGACACATGGCAGATCTGCTAAAAGGCAGCTAAAAGGACTAACTCCATTAGCAGGTCTAACAAGCTTCAGAGTCACCATGTTAAGGAGCAGAATGTGCCACTGCAGTGTGCTTCAGCCTGCTTGCAAACCATGGCTTGAAAACAGGAAGCCCAACTTAGGAAAATACCTCTTTCGTTCTTCATATGGATCTGCCCCTTTTCTTCTTTGCCTTATCGATGGTTTAATGGGGTCATCTGCACCAATACTAGCCACCCCACCAGAAGCCCTGTTTCAAGTCATAGGTAATATGGGGGCCCTGTTTAGAGTTAACCGTGGTTAATGTTGGTGCAGGTGTTAACAGTAGGCCTTGGTTAAGGTGAAGTCGTGGAATTTGCTTAGAAGAATTGAAGGCAAAGAAACAGGGTATTTGAGAATGGTTTTAGATTTGTTAAACAGAGTCTATGAGGACCTGGCATTGTCACCTATTCGAAACTATGAGAATTAAGAGATCCAATCCCCTAAATTAGTTTTGAATGTTGATGAAGACTTAGCCTCACATAAATCATTGTAAATTTGCTTGTTGTATTACAAAGTTCTTGGTCAAATCTCAGATGAAAGTTCTGTATTGTTTCAAGATCCTAGTGTAGATATGCAAATAGCTCTACAAGCATGCCAGCAGAGGTAATCTTGGGAACTTGAATATAGCATAATGTTGTGCATTATGGCATCTTACATCACTTTGTTATTTTCCCTTCTCTGGCTTCTGCTCTCATGCTTGAGTATTTACGGTTGGGACTTATGGTACGAATGCCCATAACGCAAGCACTTGAGCTCGAGCTGTGGAAAAGTCACCAAGCATGACTGCAGGATTACTGAAATCTGGTTGAACGATTTGCAGTCCAAACATTCATACTGATCGGTTTGGATAGCGGTAAGAGTAAAGGGTTGGAGTTGCATAAACAGGTTGTTTACATTTCCTTCGAAAAGGAAAGGGTTAAAACCACAAACATCAGGACCGTGCACAGAATGGGTGCAGTTCTAGACATGTAGTCATGCAGACTGCAGGCACAGAGGTAAAGGTTCCCCTTGACATTTAGTCCAGTCGTGTCCGACTCTAGGGGGCGGTGCTCATCCCCGTTTCCAAGCCATAGAGCCAGCGTTTGTCCGTAGACCGTTTTCCGTGGTCACGTGGCCAGCGTGACTAGACACGGAACGCCGTTACCTTCCCACCAAGATGGTACCTATTTATCTACTCGCATTTTTACATGCTTTCGAACTGCTAGGTTGGCAGGAGCTGGGACAAGCGACGGGAGCTCACTCCGTCGCGTGGATTCGATCTTACGACGGCGGGTCTTCTGACCTTGCAGCACAGAGGCGTCTGCGGTTTAACCCGCAGCGCCACCGCGTCCCTGCAGGCACAGAACCTGGAGACAATTCTGTAATCTTGGTTTGAGTCCCCCAGCTATTGATTTTTATTTTAGATATTCCCACTTGTCGGGTATGTACAATACAATCATGAAACTACCTGTTTTCAATTTTTGGTGTTATCACAGGTTTTGACCTAATGTGCTAATATTTCTGTAGCATTCATTTTATGCTCCTTGGGAATCTTCTGGGGGCCACCAAAAAAAAAAAAAAAAAAAAAAGGATCACCAACAATGTAAGAATATTAAAAGTAGCTAGAAGTCTGGTTTTAAAGAAAATATTACTTTGGTGTGTTAAATGCTGCAGGAAGGTGCTGCAGCCTATTTAAAATGCAAATTCACTGCTCCTGGAGGTATCATTCCGTCCTGTGTTGCTGGGGAAACCCATTTTGTGGGGCAAGGGGCTACCAAAATACTTGGTGTGGGGCTGTACTTGAGGCTACTTCCATTTTGTTGTTATGTACTGTCAAGTTGGAACTGACTTACAGTGAGCCCAGTAGGGATTTCAAGGCAAGTGGTATATTTAAGGAGTAATTTTACTAGTTCCACCTACTCCCCCGGTGAGTTTCCATGACTGAGTGGGGATTCAAACCTAGGCTTCAAGCAAAAATTAGATGGACTACACAATTTCCAATTTTGTAAATAGGTTTACAAAATTGCAAGTGCCCCCCAGCCGTTTTAGACTGAGATCCTGTTCAAATAAAAAAAGGGGGCTTATAGTTATTGCCCTCTGCCTTGCTATTGTCGTGATCTAAATATACTGATCTAAATATACGGCCCCCCTTGTTTATGTTAAAAAAGGCATCCATACAATTCCCCGTTTGGCCCTAGGGGTTGTTTTCTATGCTTTGTCTTTCAATTCTGTGAAAATTTAAATGGTCACCTTGCTCAGTTAAACTTCTCTTTAGAAGTAATAACTGCTTTACCTCCCTGCTTGTCCCTAGGATTCCAATGCAAAGCTTGTATTTCAGGGCAGGAGGAGATGGGTGATCTTATCCGAACTGTCATTTCACATAGCCCATCTGTCAAACAAGCCCCTCGACCTGGATTTCAGAGTGATGGCATAATATCCCCTGAGTCAGAGCAGATCAGTGTGAAGGTGGATTTTGCCAGAGGAGAATGCTGATTTGGTATGGATAATAGAAGCTGTGACTCCAAATAAAAAAATAAAAATAAAATAAAAACCTCTGCAGAAGTAGGCATGTCTGATTGAGAGATAGAAAGCAGCAATATGATTCTGAAAATTGAGATCTGTCTATTTTTTCTCATGTCAAATTGAGGGAAATTGAAGGGAAGATGAAAACAAGTTATTTGCTTTCTGTAGGAAGTGTCTCTCTTCTGCTTCCATCTCCCAAGACAGGATCAGTGACTTCTTTAGTAAGAGATTTTTTTGCTGATGGAAGCACAGGGCCTTGTTTCCCATTTCCATCCTCCCACCCTCCACAAGCATCATCCTCTACCCTCTACTTGAATGCTATTTAGAGGGAGCGGTGGTGAGGAAACAAACATGCATTTAGTTGTGTGCACTGGGGAAAACGGGCCAGAGCCACAGTCTGTAAATATGTAACCCAAACTCCTGTTCCTTGGGCAAGGCCCTTCAGTGGCATGAGAATGTTTATAGTCTTGAAATACCAGCGAGGGGAAGCAGGAGAGACCACAGATTATATAGGGAATGGCAGATCTCCCGTCCCCCGCCCATCCTGAGTCTCAGTCAGATTTATCTTCATCTATTCGGTGTGACAAAAACCCATCTCTCCACTGCTCCTCCTCCTCCTCAAATTGCCGGCTTGTGGCCGCCCTGTTACGGGCGAGAGAAGGGGAGGCCCTAGTGGAATGTGCTAAAATAAGCATGAGCCCTGGGATACAGGAGAACCGAGAAGATTTGGTGGTCGGTGGGGTGGGACTGTGTGTGGTTGGTGTGGATTTTGCAACAACTGAGAGAGTGTCTTTTGTCTTGGCACTCCTCCAGAATGGAGCCTTGATTTGAAGTGTGGGGACTGTAGCTGAGTCATAAAAAATGCAGGGCTCGATGGACTGGTGGTCTGATGCTAATTTCACCATCCTGATAAGGATGATTCTTTAAAGACGGGTGTCTTGGCTTTCTGTCTGTGCTTTATTTTTTTAATAATGACGAGAGTCCTCTTTTTATCTGCCTTCCCCTTCTTTGTGTACCACACATTTTAAACACTGTGCTCACGCAAACTTACTAACCATTAGCTGCTGATTGCTAATTCGCTGTTAAACAATTATCCAAATCAATCTTGAAACATTCTGAAGCTAGATATGGGTCATTAGCGGGTTTAAATGCATGTATGGCTTTTATTTCTAACCAGAGCATATTTAGTGCATTCCATACAAAACACCAATAAAGAGCAAGCCTCCTCTTGTGGTGAGAGATAGCTGTGATGTGACAGAATGAAGGGGCCATTTTGGATGTCATAGCCAAATTGTGATTTGGTTGGTGTCACCAACCTTTGACTATATACGCTCCTCAACTACTCTTCTCCCCGGCTGGTCAGGTGCCTTCTCTGCATTTGAATAGGTCAAATTGTATTTACGGTACATTGTAGTTGGCTTTCCAGGCTGGACTTCCATTTTTTAAGGCAGGCTAAGTTTTGTGGCTACAGTGATCTATCTTGTTTGGCCATTCTGGAAGTTATAATGAGAGCTAGCACACATTGGAAGAGGGAAGGGATGATCTGGAAGTTTAGACGTCCAGACCCCAGGTATCATGCGCTCAGTTTGTAATGTTGAAACCTGGGATGGGTAACTCTACCCATGTAACCCTTGGTCCAATTTCCAGAATCTTTGGGAGTTCTCTCTTCAGGTGTCCCCTTGAATCTAAGGCACTGGGCTCTTCTAGTGCAGTGGTTCCCAACCTTGGGTCCCCGGAAACTCCCACAAGCCTTCAGCACTAGCTGTGCTGGCCAGGATTTCTGGGAATTGTAGTCCAAGAAAGTCTGGAGACCGAAGGCTGGGAACCACTATTTTAGTGCCAAAAGTATAGTGTACTTTGGAGCTGTGCAGGGATTGTACTATAATTTGAACACCAAGAAACTAGTGGGTGGCCTTTCTGTCTCAGCAACAAACACAACACTTCTGCAGAAGTTGCTTTTATTTTTCTTCAGACAACAAATGACTTGCAGAACGGATGTGTGACCTGTTCAGAAGGGTTAAACAAACATATTTACATACTAAGAACCTTTGCAGACATGCATACTGTGATGTCAGTGACATTCATAGCTTTCTGAAAGGAAAAATGCCTTTATGGTGCCTAAGGGTGGCCTAGAAATTCATTGTTGTGACCATAATAAAAAAAGCCATGCTGAATCATCCAGGTACGTTGAGCGATATGAGCCAGGTGTACTTGAATGTGCTGCTTCATGACAGGTTCCTGCTACATAGCTCAGTGGTTGAGGTCTCTGGCTGTGGAGCCAGATGTTGGGAATTTGATTCCCCACTGGGCCTCCTTGACAGGGGCTGGACTCAGTGATCCATAGGGTCCCTTCCAGCTCTGCAGGTCTAAGATTATTACAATACTATTATTATTACATATTGAAAATGCATGGAGTCAAGCTCCAGCAGTGTCTTCCATGGTCATTGCCTGCCTGCCTGCCTTTTTGGCTCTGAAACCATTGGGAGTGCTGAGATGATGCCAAGAGCCATTTGTCAGGATGGCCAGTGGGAAGAACTCGGACACAAAAGCTGAGCTGCTGTCTCCACTTCACTTTCATTGCTGAGGGGAAAAAAAATATTAAGTGCTGATGACATCAACGCTGACCCCCTGCTACTCATACATTACTTGACCTGACTCCTGTGAACCAACTCCATTAGAAAATGCTTTGAAGGCATTAGATAGTAAAAAGGCACATTATTGCCCAGAAATTGTGAATTTTTGCTTGTTCACATTTGGCTCTGAATAGAGTGGATATTTTTTCCCCCTTCTCGCCGCATGCAGTTGATGTGAAGCACCTGCTCTGACTTAGTGCTTGATGGTTCTTTAGATGGGGCATTTTTTTGTTTTATTGGTGGAATATTTTCCCCTTTGATATCTCTCCCTTCAGCGAAATTCATTTCTTCTTTGACCAATGGATACTTGGCACCCTGCCTAGCTGTTTCCAAAAAGATCTGCATGGGGTTTCCTCACATTTTTTTCATAGTTTTTTCAAAACAAAACTGTAGCAGTAAGTTGTGAGTCCTGTGCTTGCTTATTTCCGAAGTAACGTGTTCAATCTTAATGCAAATTACAGCTTTCCACGTCCATCACCACACAGATGGTGATGGACATGGAATGATTGTTTTTCACGCAATGTGATTGTTTTTCACGCAATGAAAAACAATCACTGCTTTTCTCAACGTTTCGAGGCTGGAATACATGTTCTAAATATCTGGTTTGGGTTAGGAACTTCTCTAAGCCTGAAGTTTTCCTCAGTTTTAACTGGGCACATGGGATGTGAATGCAACTTTATAAGAGCAGCCTCTCTTGAAATCTAGAGGGGTTGCATGTAGGGGCTCCTGGAATATGTTGAGGACACCCAGAATTATCTTGGTGGCATTGCAAGACATTGTGTTGAGCGTGTCTTCTAATTTACACAGGAAATGTGTATCTCACAAGCACTTATGTGATGAAAAATGTGGAAAGAAGCTAAGAAGCCACCTGTCTTCCCTACTCCACCTGCTAACCACTAGCTTCTCCTAAATATAGCTGGATCTGGGGAGAGAAATAAAAGACTATATACTTAGCACTTGGATGTCACTTTCTGTCTTCAAAGTGCTGATGTGTGAAGCTGCATTTCACGCCCAACAGCTCTCCTTCCTTTCCAAGTGGCAGTCTTATTTATGGCTGGCTTAATGAGAACATGGCTAAACCTGATAGATCAAAGGGAGAAGACACAGCTTTCAAATGTCCCCTCCCCTCCAGTGCAGTGAAACCAGAGTTTGTCTTGCTTCCTGGAAGACTCCATTGCAAAAGCTGAGGGTGTGTATTTTGATTACTTGCTTAGTACTTGTAAAATCACATTTGTAATCTGTGGGTTAAGATTTGAATTCTGATAGAAATGTCACTATGAGATAAAATCGTCCCACAGTGTGGAAATGAGAGACTGTGTTGATACACCCATTCTGCTGAAGCCTGTGGGATCACTGGAGGATCTTGATCTCATCTGGTGGTGAAATGATGGGGTTTTCTTGTGTCTCCTGGGAGGTATGATGTTATGTGGGAATGAGGAAATTGTTGCCCTCTGAGGGTTGGACTACAATTCCCATTTTCTGCAACCTTTTTCCTTTGCTGTGTTTCTGAGCTGTTTTGAGAGCCAAGGAAATGTGGGTGGCCCTCAAGATGTTTCCCCATCTGTTCAAAACTGTATCGTGTCTTCTATCTTCTGAGATATTAATAGTTATGTCTGTATGCCACCAGGCACACAGTGAGGACTAGAACCATGCCTTTAAGTGGAAATTGAGATCTGTTGTCTTACAGAGCTGAAGAATGCCTGTCAAGGAAAAAAATACTATTTTTTAAAATGGCCAGTCCACTTGCTTAATTTGTGGCTCGGTAGCGCAAAAAATGGTCTGAAGCTCAACATCAAAAAAACTAAGATCATGGCCACTGGCCCCATCACCTCCTGGCAGATAGAAGGGGAAGATATGGAGGCAGTGACAGATTTTACATTCTTGGGCTCCATGATCACTGCAGATGGTGACAGCAGCCACGAAATTAAAAGACACCTGCTTCTGGGGAGGAAAGCGATGACAAACCTAGACAGCATCTTAAAAACAGAGACATCACCTTGCCGACAAAGTTCCGCATAATCAAAGCTATGGTTTTTCCAGTAGCGATGTATGGAAGTGAGAGCTGGACCATAAAGAAGGCTGACCGCCGAAGAATTGATGCTTTTGAATTGTGGTGCTGGAGGAGACTCTTGAGAGTCCCCTGGACTGCAAGGAGAACAAACCTATCCATTCTGAAGGAAATCAACCCTGAGTGCTCACTGGAAGGACAGATCCTGAAGCTGAGGCTCCAATCCTTTGGCCATCTCATGAGAAGAGAAGACTCCCTGGAAAAGACCCTGATGTTGGGAAAGTGTGAAGGCAAGAGGAGAAGGGGACGACAGAGGACGAGATGGCTGGACAGTGTCATCGAAGCGACCAACATGACTTTGACCCAACTCTGGGAGGCAGTGGAAGACAGGAGGGCCTGGCGTGCTCTGGTCCATGGGGTCACGAAGAGTCGGACACGACTTAACGACTAAACAACAACAAAAAGTCTAGTTCAAGCTTGTGAGCTTCCTACTCTGACATGCAAAGCTTTGTTAGGCAACTGATGGGCATTTAGATTCTTATCAGCCTGTGTTTGCTGTTGTTCATTGGTGTCTTGGCATGTAATATTTTACAGCTGCAGTACTGCTATTTTAGAAACAGTTTGTTGGTGTCTGAATTCTGTTCGTATATAAATTGTGTTAATGCATCTAATACAAATAGAAACTCAGAGATGTAAGCGACAAGCACAGTTTATTTATTACTTGCTTGCAATGCCAGCCTCTCCTTTCTAGCTAGCATGATTTCACAGGGTCTGCCTTGGTTATAGGCTATAGCTCTGCTCAGCTTCCCCTGGTGCAGCTGTGTGAGCAAAGCTTGGCAAGCTGCCTTCTCAGGAACTTACGAAGACCGAAGAGGCGTGTGTGGGCATTTGGAGTACCGAGCTGCTGCCTTTTTAAGTGTCAAGTTCTTGCTCTTGTTGTCTGACCCAGAAAAAAAAAAGCCTTTTTGAAGCCAATGCAGCTGATTCATTGCTTTCTAAATGGTCTCTCCTCCTCATAATGTTGCAGGTTCCTCATCCTGCCAGTCATCTTTCTCCCAGAGCACACCCTTGTCCTTAACTCAGCACACACAAGAGCTGTTGTGCTATCATAATTCAATTTCCTTCCTCCTTTTCCAGACGTTGTTAGCCAACTACAGTGATCTGCAATTGCTAGTTGTGGCTCTGAATTTCAACCTGCTGTGTTTTACTTTTTCCTTGAATGGGGCTTTCTTGTGTCTACTGGGAGGTATGATGTAAGGTGGGGATGAGGAAATTATTGCCCTCTGAGGGTTGGACTACAATTCCCAGAGGAGAAGACAGCAGTAGATCATGACCCAAATTGACATGAGACACTCTTCGTTTTGCATTACAACCTAGATTTCATTACCAATTCTTCCAGCCAAATCCAGATTGCTTTCTTCTGCTTTATTATTCAGGAAGTAGGGGTCGAAAAACCAAATGCGGTATGCTAAAGCTGTTACAAATAAGCTGTAAACGAAGGCAGTGCCCCCCTTGCAAACCCTCTCCCCCCCCCCAGTCTGTGGTTTGAATAGAGTTTTGTGATCTAAAGTAGAATGGTATAATCCTGTGCACATTTACCCCTAAGCGATTTCCCACTGTGCATTATGGGGCTTGTTCTCATCTGCATGTGGAGCTGATTGAAGACTGAAGTGCTAGGCCTAAGAAACTCTGGAGCCTGTGTGGATGGATTAATGTCTCAAATAAGCTCTCTGTTGTGATGTAAGCAGTGTAATACAGGGGCTGAAAAAGCTGCAGGTTAAAAGGAGTTGCACTCTCGCTAAATGGGTTCCTCCTCCTTGGTTTTCCCTGTGCAAGGGAGGAATGCAGTTCTCTCCCATTGCTGGAGGGCAATCCACAAAAGCTTATGCCAAATAAAATCTGTTAATATTTTACTGTGCTACTTGACGTGTGTGTGTGTGTGTGTGTGTGTGTGTGTGTGTTTTGTTTTTGTTTTGCTATGACAGAGCTATCACTACCCTCCTGCCCCCTTAGTTCCTAGACGTTGGGCTGGGAGAGAGTGACTAGCCTATGGTTACAGTCCAAAAGGGGCATGAACACAGGATGGGGCTTTCTCCTGTCAGACCAGCTCTCTTGCCAACACGCCACATGGTCTGAATCACTGTCCTCAAAGGAGTTGAGCATGTGCAGGGAATCTTGAAAAATCAAAAATAGTTGTTTACAAGCTGGCTCCTTTTGTAGATTTGGTCCTGCTGTCTTATTTCTTCAACTTTGTCACCATTTGTCTGTAACAGCTTTTAAGATTCCCTCCTGCCAGTGTGGGATCTTCTGATCTAGGTAGTACCCTGTTTGCCTGAAAATAAGACCTACCCTGAAAATAAGCCCTAATATGATTTTTCAGGATGCTCGTCATATAAGCCCTACCCCAAAAATAAGCCCCAGTTAAGTGAAACCCCGCCCTCCACCCTTGTGCCGCATTGTGCAGCAACCAGAAGAAGGTGACATGACTGTAAAATAAAACATCCCCTGAAAATAAGCCCTAATGCGTTTTTTGGAGCAAAAACTAATATAAGACCCTGTCTTATTTTCGGGGAAACATGGTATATTACAATGTACTCGGGAGGACCCAGCCATGCCCCACCCCACCTCATATCCTATAGCTTGTAATGCTTCCTGAAATGCGGGGCTGTGTCTAATTTGAATGTCATCTTTTGCACTTCGAAAAGAAACAAATCAGGGAAATGTCTTCAGAATTCCCCCTTGACAAAAAGAATTAGGACCGTTCCTCTTCCCCCCCCCCCCCCCCGCATGACCTCTGCTTTGTTCCACCCAAGGCAGCTCACAACCTCCTTTTTAAATCTGCCATTTGCTGAACACAGTGCTTTTTTATCTTGCAATATGAGACTAACAGCCCTCAGAAGAATAGGCCTGTTGTGTTTATTAAGACTAGTAACACATGACCCATGCAAATCTTGTTAAAAGATTTATCTGTCTGGCTTGCTTGAGCAAAGAGGGTGGGGGTGGGAGAAGGAGCGCCCGTCTTGGTATTTTTAGTAACCTTGTGTGCTTGAGTTGCCTTGATATTATGAGCTCGTAGTATTTCTGTTGGACTTGATTTCACATTATCTTTAAAACCTGACTCTGTAAGCATGTAAACCTCTTAGCGCGTATTAATGTGAGAGGTGGTGCCTGGGGCCTTTTCTTGGGATCTTGCAGGTGCACCAGTCCAATAACTGTGCTTCTATTCTTTCCCCCTCCTTAGTGTTGACAGTTCATGCCATAACTTTGCAAGGGTTCCCATAGAGCTTTTTGTTCGCTCCTTGGAAGTACAGGTGAATTCTAGCCAGGATCTCAGTGGATCATTGATGTTGGATATTGCCCATCATTCTTTTTCATTCCCTGCCCTTCATGTTCAAGCAGCGTGTTCTGTATTCCTTGAATCTTAAGTGCCCCAGGAGAATCGGGGCTTTCTGATTTAACTCTCCAGTTTCCAGATTCGTGAAGAGTTTAATGAAATGGGGGTTGCTTGTGGTCCTATAACCACTGAAGAGAAGCTGGCTTTGTCTACTCAGTGGTTCATTTAGGCTTTCAGGTGGGTGGTCACCTGATCCTTGGGAAGCAGTAGCAGATGATTTTAAAGTTTGGTACTGTGACCGGAATGGACATTTGGATTGTTTGCACATGTGAATATCTTGGAACTTGTTGCTGTGTTCTCAGCTGATAGCTTTGTTTTTAAATTGTCATGGTATTTATTTAGGGGCAATCACATTTTTGAATTGACTCTTTGCACCTTTTGTGTAAGTTTATATTTTTAGTTGGCTGTCTTTTAAGACCCATGTTAGACATTGTCTTAAATAGCAGAACTGATACAGAGTTAGGGTACATTTGTTCTTTTAAATCAGTGGTTCCCAACTTTGGGTCCCGAGATGTTCTTGGAGTGCAACTCTCAGAAATCCTGGATAGCACAGCTAGTGGCCAAGGCTTCTGGGAGTTTTAGTCCAAGAACATTTGGGGACCCAAGGTTGGGAACCACTGTTTTAAACATACCTATGACCAGGAAGAGAAATGTGCATGATTTCACACACACCTGACACAGCTTCTCTCTCTCTCTCTCTTGAAAGCTATGTTTTTCTGTGACTGGTCTCTAAGATCACTGATTAGAGAGAAATAGCTAAAAAGGGGTGGGGAGGAATTAGCAGTGGAAAGCTGTGTAGATGGAAGATTGTGCTTATCCCTCTCCCTGGCGTATTCAGTGATTTGCCAGTATCCAAACTGGATCCTGCTGCATTGTAGCTGGTTGTATCCTGGAGTGATGGCAGCGGTTAGCGGAATGATCTAATTGCCAATGCCTATTATATTCTCCTCCCTCCTCCACCCTCATTCGTCCCTGCCAAACAGAAACTAATTCATTCTTCCAGGAAGAACTGTGCAGCCTTAAGAGGGAAATAATGGTGTGAAAAATGCTGTTAGGGTCAGTGCAAATGGGTGAAATTGAAGAGATGAAGGCGTTGTAGAATTGTACTTGAAAAAGTCTGTTTTCCCTTTTTTGCCAGCAGTGTGAAGATAGTTGAAGTCCGGCCTCTGGAGTTGGCAAGTGTTTTACAGGACTTGGCAAAGGCTTTCATGAGCTTAATGGCCCAGGGAGCCTTTGTGACTTAATAACAGTGCTTTGTGTTTCTGTTTGGTTGATACTAAAACTTGAAAAGCAATTCAGATGTGCCTGAAACATTTTGATAAAGAGTAGAACTGTCTAATTTCCCCAGAACTTTGGTGACATCTGCTTCTGTGATTCAGTCTGTTCTCTATCTTGGTTTGTTTCATGCCAGACTTCCTCTTCCTCCTCCTCTTTCCTTTTTGCAATGTCATCGACATAATCTCTTCCAGAATTCCTTACTTCCTTGAATAGGACGTTGTTTAATTTCATTTTATTTTTCTGTTCTGTCTTTCTTGCTAGACAGCAAAAGATTTGTTGTGTGTATGTAGGGGGGGTTTGATGTTCCTTTGCTATCTTTCTTGGGGGAAGACTTTCTCTGGGAAACATGCCATGGGTGAGACAGTGACTTTACAATAGAAGCAACTTAATTGTGGTCAACCTGAGGAGCTGTAATCAGTCAGCTTTCTCCTCCTTTATCAGGCGATGGCAAATGCAGCTCTGCTGATGGTTGTTTCATACAGTTGTTTAGGGAGCCTGCCTGGGAGAGAAATTGCTGCAAAACCTAAGCCCCTGAGCTTGCCAGACTCCATACAATCCCCCCTCCACACCCGGGTATTTACTTCTACGGTCCTAATCCCAGCTTTAAACATCTGTGTAAACATCTGTATGTTTGGCAATGCACACACAAACATACACAATGCCTCCCAACAAGGAACACCCAGATCACCACATAAATATACCTCTAGTTTTATGGGTTCCTTATCATTCAGAGGCAATCACACATAAAGTGGTAAAATGTGCTTAACCCATTACATCACCTGTGAAAGAAGAATGACATTAAGTAATAGGATTAGCATTTGGTCTGTGATAAGTTTCAGTAAACAGCAGGTGTGGCCGCATCAGGACTTCCAAATGTACAGAAATTTCCATAACATGAATTAATGGAGAACATCAGTATGTTCTCCTGCAGTACTTCTGCCATAGGAAGGGCTCCACCATTTCTTGGGTTGAAAGGCAAAATGTCTTTCAGGTGCCCAAGGTAGGTATCTGAATGGACACCTACCTCAACATGTAACTGAATGAAGTGGTACTTTGGGGTAGATCTGGATTAGAGTGTAATCTTAATCTGGAATAAGAGTACAGTATGAATGTCTCTGAGCTTCATGTATTTTTTCCCTTAGGCCTTTATATGCTGACTGTTCCCAGTGCTTTGGAATCAGACTTTTCACCAAAACATACTCAGCTGGACAAATTGGAAGAGGTGTTGTAACAGTCGCTTCACTAATATTTTTTCACAGGGAATATATATTTTTTGTTGAGAATGTGTGCAGGAAAGTTACGAGTGAAGTGTAGACATGAAAAGAGCAATAAGGATTCGGAACAGAAGTGTTGACATTGATTATAGAGAGATCCAAATCTGCCAGGCATCTTGAATGATGACTGATGTCAAAAGAACTGAATGTTATGGGCTGCATTTGCATCCAAGCTTGCTGTGAATGCAGGTACATGCTGGTACACACAGCCTGTTTGTTTCTACTGCTATGACCAGCTGAACAGAAATTATTTGTTCAGCATGTCACTTGAACAGGGGACCCTGACATGTTGATCCTATATGGTTTAGGATTCATAAATCAAAGACAACCCCTGATTGAAGAATCTTAGTTTTTTGTGAAGCAACAAATCAGGATCCTTGGTTTGGACGGACAACGGAGCAAGCAGTTCTGCTTAGTTTATCTAGGTATGTAAGTGAGTCAGCCAGGTAGGAACAACAAGGGTGCAAGGGCTGGTGTGAAGTTTATTCATGGTAAGCCAGGATTTGCCAGAGATTGTGGAAGAATTAAGAGTTAATGTTGAATCATAACAGAAAGTTAATTTGTTAATGTTGAGTCATTGACAGAATTCTGTAAAATTTAGTTTTATTTAATTTGTTAAATAGTTCAGTTAAAAACACTTAAAACTGCTTAAAAGGTCCAGAAATTAAAGCAGCGAGAACAAGTAATTGTTACTCAGATGCCAGTGAAGATGGCCAAATCTTGTTAAGTCAAACCACTTGCACAACAGACCTGCTATGATTGGTGTGACTTTTTCGCTGTTTGCACAAGGAGGTGTCCATTACCTTATGGCACAAATGTAAGCTAGGTATTCATAAAGGCAATCACTATTTGCACAGCGGCAGCACTTTCACACACCGAGGATTCTGCGTTACCGTGTTGGCTGGATTTTGCAACACTAGTGTTTACTTGGCTCTTAGTCTTTATTTTTAACAATTAAAACTAAGAATTTGAAAATAATTATTGAACATTTCAGCAAATTAAAGGGCAAGAAATTAATTTTTTTAATGAATTACTTTGAAGCTCTGGTGCTGACTTACCATTGTGAGTGAACACAGTGATTTTTTTTCTTCATTCTTTTGTGGTTTGTTTGGAAGAAAATGTTGCTTGGCAGCAGCCAAGTACACACATGTCTATAAAGTTGCATTTCTACCTCTTTGGTGCCCTGTGTGGAACCTCTGAGCACAGATCTACTTCCTCTGTTCACTCTTCCCTCTTCCATCCCATGGGTCCAAGAAGAAATAAAAATAGCAGCATTTTGTTCGTGGTGTTAGCATTGTAGTCCTCATCGACATGTTACAGTTTCCCACTCATTCTTTGTTAAAAGACAGGAAAATGTGATATTGTAGGAGGAAATTATGTGTGTTTGTGTGGGAGGTGGTCAGATGGTTTGTGCAGGCTTTAGGAAAGTTCACAACACCTTTTTGACACCTACTTTTTTAATGGAACTGGGAGAGTGTAGGGGCAGGATCTGTTCTCAATCATCCCAAAGTGCAGGTTGGGCTGAAGCTACAGGAAGCTGAATATCAGGAAACCTTCTGAACTGTTAGAGCAGTACGACAATGGAACCAATGACCTCGGGAGCCGATGAGTGCTCCAGTGTTGGAGGCCTTCAAGAGACTCAATGATTCTATAATTCTGTGGCTTTGTTTAGACAGCACAGCTCTAATACCGGAGTGAATTACAGGTGGATCCATGGTAAATGTTCCCATACCAAAATGACATTGCAGTGCAATGTGGGAAGGATTCCTATTTCCTGCCGTCTTTGCTGCTGGAAGTCCTTGTTGTCACTTTATGGATTATATCATCTAATACTGGAAGTATGAAGAGCTTCAGCACAAATGGAATGGCAGAGGAGATAACCTCTGGTTACTCAAAATAAGCAATCCTTCCTTTGGTTACTAACAAGGAACTATGCAATTTAAGCATGATTTTTTCCAATTTTACCATGACAGTAAAGAAACAAAACAAAAAACCAGTTCCTCTTAAAATGTGTCTCCCTATTGGTCTCTTATTTCACCTCCATCTGGCTTGTGTGTTCTGTGTTGTCAAGTCAAAACCAACTTATAGCAACCCTAATAGGGTTTTCAAGGTAAGTGAGATATTTAATGAGTGGTTTTACCAGTTCCACTCCCCCCATCTGGCTTAGATATCCAAAATGTAAGCACAGCTCCTTATCTGTCTCCTAAGCAGTTTAATCTTTGAATCATTATGGGAACAGATAATTAAAACGAAAGAGGGGGGAAACATGGGCAAGACAGACAGACCTGCTGTGCTCTTTACAATCAGTTGTTTTTAGTTATGCCTCTAATTCAGTTATACCTGGGATGTTGGGCTAGCTGCCCTAAGCTTGATGCCATCCAAATGTGTTTGACAATAACTCTTAATGGTCCTTGCCAGCATGGCTAATAATGATGACTGTTCGGAGTTACAGTCCAGAACGTCTGGAAGGTATCAGCTAAGGGAAGGCTGGTTAATTCTTAAAGAGTTCTTAAAGATTTCTCCTCTATTTTGTTTTAAAGTTTTGGTTGAAGGGAGATATGTTCCTCCCCAGTATGATGCAGTTGCTACGTTCTCAGTCCAGTGTGTGCTTCAAGGTTGAACATTAACCTCTTAGTAGTTGGTCCTTTGCTGTGACTCCTGCTCCATGTAATCTGCATGGAAAAATTCCTAAGGGTGGGAGTGTGTGTGTATGCTTTCTTTAAACATCTTGGGCCAATAAAAACTGTAAACTACTAGGTATTTGGTGGCCTGAACAGTTGGAAGAATCCTGTTGGCATAGCTAGTTTTGGAATCTATCATGTTCTGTCTTAGTCAGAGGTGAGAAGGTGAAATTGAATGAATACTCAGATAGCCGTTTGACAGGAGCTGATTACTGTTTGGTTGCACTTAGGCGTGAACTATTCATTCCTTTTGCATTCAGTGAGTAGTAAATTTTGCCTTTCCTTGCCAGAAAATTGTGTTGCTGCCTTCGTTATTTGAGCTGTGCTTTTTTATGTTGAAGTGAGCCAAGGCGGTCTCTGTCCTTTACAGAAGGCCCTGATCCTTGTCTAAGAGGCTGAGATGGTTTGGTGGGAGAGAGGAGAAGAAAACGTCCAGGTTAATGAGTGCAGCAAAAGCGGGGCGGGGCGGGGAACCAGAGAGGTTTAGGCAGTATAATTGGTCATTCCCTCTCCAGCAAAACTCTTTGTTTTCTGAGGGTGTGAGAACATCTGCCCCATGCAAGCCTGACCAAGAGAAAATCCCCAGAATTAGTGCTTTGGAGGTCTGTCTCAGGCATGTTAAAATCTAGCTATGTGATGCTGTTAAGAACTGGCTCAGTTTTCAGGCAGTGGCCTGGTCTGGATAAGATGTGATTGAGAGGGTGCCAGGCAGCTGCTTCTGTCACATGTGGCCTGCCCACTAAGAGTAAGAATCCATTTGGCGTTCCTTCTGTCTATGGTCCTCTAGCCAGAAGTGGACATTTTATTCTAATCCTGATGTTAAAACAGAGAAATAGCATCTGCTCTGTGGGAGGGATGTGTGGGTGGGGAAATGAAGTGAGTGTAGTTGCCTACGGGCTGGGGCTTACTCAGAGGCCATAAGATGGGCACTGTTGCCAGGAAAGTAGGGGAAGGAAACTGGTTAATCACCGGTATTTCTATGAGGAGTGAGAAGACATGAATTCCAAAAAGCTGTCTAATCTAGTCACATCCCCAATTAATCACTGTTGTTTGCTCCCTCACATCGCATGCCTTGTTAGAGTCCTTTGATGAGGATTAAACCAGCAGAAAAGGAAGCTACTCCCTTGTGAGTTCTGTGAACTGACGCCTTGTAGCTGCCACTCTGCTGTTTGTGTAAGTAGCTCCTCTTCTCATCAGAATGATGGGACTCCTGCCTTGTGGCAAAGCATGTGCTTCCTCTCCCTTACGTCTCCATCTTCAATGATCTGAAGGTGGACCTTGTGTTGTGATTCCAGCGGCTTTTCCCTTGTTTGTGGCTGAAATCTCTTGTGACTGGCTCTTCCCATGAATTTTGGACTGTGCTGCTTTTCCTTGTGCCTTTGATCAGCGCTCAGTGTTATACAGGGGCCACCAGGAAAGAGGAGAAAGTGGTAAGCCAGTGCTTCAGTCCCGTAAGATTATTACTAGCAACTAGTAACACTCTATGCTCTGTCTATATTCTATGACCCCCCCTCCCTTTAAGATGGTAACTGCCAGTTATCACTCATGCAGGAACATAGGAAGCTGCTTTATCCAGAGTCATGTCACTGGTCCATCTTGAGCTGAAAGGCTTTTAGAAATGAAGGCTGACTCTGGGTTTTGCAGGCCCTAAGAGAGAAGAACTTTAAGGGCGAGTATTTTGTTTCTTGGTTGCCTTCACAAAATTGCTGTTACTGGGGGACATGAACAAGCGTTTCTGTCCTCATATCCTGCTGGGAGGTTTCTGAGCAACATCTACATGGCTGCTATTGAGCCGAATGCTGGACTAGAGAGGCTGTTGGTTGGATCCAGCACAGCTCTTATGTGGCTATGCATTTCTGTTATCATCACCATTTTGTTAATTGCTCCTAGACTTCTGGGATACCTGTGGATCTAATACAGAGCTCTTGCATGCCTTTTGGAGCTTGGCAATGTTGTACTTAATTTTTGCTGTGGTTGTCCCTCCTTGGCATAGAATCAACCAAGAACTGGTATTGGTGTTAGGGGTTGGGGGAGAGCAGTTCAGTCATAGAGAATTTTCGTTTCCATAATTACAAACGCTCCTGGATGGAGCTGACACTAGAGGTTTCTCCGATCAAATAACATCTTCGCTGCTGTGCACATGAGGCCCCTCTTGTGTATTGTCAGGAAAAAAAATGACTTCAGCTGCTTTCAGAGACGGAAAGGAACAGGAGCCTTTTCTTCCCTGACTTTTTGCCTCGTTCGGGAGACAGCAGAGAGAGACGGGGAGAGACTGACTCACACCTTCGCCCTGGAGTTATGACAGCAAAGTCAATTTGTCTCTTCAGATGCTGTCATGGTTGAGAGTAAAAGCCAACTTGAGACTGAGGATTCATGGCAGTCCCTTCTTCCCACCTCTTTAAAAAAATAATATTAGCATCCGAGGGGCGTGAGCTGAGAGCCCTAGTTTCTTCATTGTGGTCTCCTGGCATGATCTGTATCTTTCGTTTTTAAAGGGTGTTTCGGTATTAGACAGCAACAGTTCCCCTGGCAGGGAATAGGGCAGGCTCAAAGCCAGGAGGATCTGTTTTGAATTTCCTGCTATTGCCGCAGCAGGAATCAGACAGAAAATGGCAGCTCAAGGAGGACAAGCCTCCGATGCCATTTGCGCCAGTCTTCCTCCTACTCTGATCCTACCGCGCTGTTTGGGGTTAATATTCCTATCAGCTCCGGTCAGAATGATGGAATGGGCAAGGATGGTTGTCATTCCCATCTCAATCTGGAGGGCCAGAGGTTCACCCATGTCCACATCCAGACACACGGGACAGATCTCAGTGGCAGAGCATGTATGTGGCATGTAGAATGTTCCATTTTTTGCCACAGGAATTACCAGGTAGATCTGGGAGGATTCCTGACTCGAATCTTGGAGAGATGCTGCCTCTTGATGCAGTCAGTGTAGAACTAGAAGCATGACCGGTGTAACTCATTCTGAGACAGCTTCCCACATTCCTCTTGAAGTCAGCCCTGTATTCGGGACCATGTCGATGTGAATCTTTACCTCTCTCTTCAGGGGAAGGTCCAGAGCTCAGTGGCAGTGAACATGTTCTGCATTCAGAAGTCTATGGGTTCATTCCTTGGCATCTATACTTCTCTGGATACCTAGTGTGGTGTAGTGGATAGTGATGGACTAGGACTCGGGAGGCCTGGGGTCAAACCCCCCATGGAAACTCACTGGGGAGTGGGTGGAACTGGTAAAACCACTCTTCAAATATCTCACTTATCTTGAAAACCCTGTTACAGTCGCTTATATGTTGGGTCCGACTTGATGGCACAGAAGGACATCCTTCAAAGGGTCAGATGGCAAAGTCCCCCCCTTTCCCCCCTGATTCTGGACAGGCCCACCATTACAGTGTACAGTCTTGCAGTTGACTGACAGGTAGCTTTGGCTAGGGATAAGCCGTTTCAAAGATTGCGTTTTCCAAAGATTTTAAAGGATACGATATAACAACCCCTTTACCTCTTGTGCAAAATGCTTGGGAGTCCTCCTAAAAATTCTGAAGACAGGCAGCCTTGGTGTCTTTTTACTATTGCTGGGAGGCCTGAGGCAAAGACCACCCTGTCCTTTCCATTATTCCCCTTCCTTGTTTTCTGGTGTCTAATTTTAGATGGTATACCCCTTGGGATAGGGGTATACAATCTGTGACACACGTTGTCTTTAAAGTGCAGCGCGCAAAGACTGTGCAGTAGAAATAAATAAAGAGACTAGTGATTTCATGACAAAGCAGAGATTTAAATGAACTCCCTTCCTGCCCCTGGTTTGTAGCCAAGTCTCCTGATACCATCATACACGCTGAGGCTCATAAGATGCTGCCTTGAGTCAGGAATCTAGCACATTATTCAGAGAAGTATTAAACAAAAGCTGTAGTGGTTTATTAGGACTTAGACGGCTGCTGGAAAAGCCATTGGCCGTGAAGAACTCTTGTTTTGAAAAGCCAGCATCTCTTTACATTACCCGCTGACGCATAACATAAGAGGCTGTAACTCTCCAGCCTTCACTTAGAGTGTGCTTATGAATTCCTTAACTCGGAGGTTGTCAGCCGCCGGTCCATGGCCCGGTGCTGGTCCGTGGCCTGAGCCGGACTGGGCCGGGGAGAAAGTCCTCCCACCCCCCCACACTCCCGTCCCCACAGCTGCTTTGTGCACACACGCGCGTGCCAGCACCGGCGTGAGTGCTCCCCCACCCCTTCACGCATGCACCCGAGCGCCCACGTGAGGACGTGCATGCGCTCCTGTGCATGCGCGCAGGCGTGCGCTCCCTTACCGCTTCGCGTGTGCACCTGGGAGAGCGCATGCGCGGGGGGGGGTGCCCCGCCTTCCTCAGAGGCTCAGCCAGTCCGCAGTCCCAAAAAGGTTGGGGACCGCTGCCTTAACTGGTGCAAAATTCTGTTTAGTCAAAGGCTGCCCAGGACGGCTGCTGTCGGCGCTGCCAGCCATTCCAGCCGAGCTTCGGCAGCATCTCTGCTGGCTGTTACTTTAAAAAACAACAACCCAAAAGCATGCAGAATCTGTCAGTCCAGATTGCCAGCTCCGAGATTGATAGGGAGGCTTAGCTTCAAAGCACGAGAATGAGAAGCTTTAACAATATGTGGCAGGGCTCCCTTATTATAGGCTTTCCTGTGACTGGGAGATGGGCAATTTCATGTAGCAGGTTCTGAGGGAGGCTGTTTTTCTCTCTGGGAACACTGACGTGTGAAGTCGTCTTCCTCTTTCCTCCGCTATCATTCATAGTTAGTGGCAGTCTTGCGTGCAGAAAAGAGAACTGTGGTGTGTGAGAGAGATGTGCAGGCAGAGATCTTCACTGTGCCATGATCTGTGTCCATATCTGTTCTGCAAGGGCTCTCTTAGGTTCAGCATTTGTATATGAAGCGAGAAATTCAGTCTCTGTTAATTGTGAGGCTTTTAAATAAAAAGGAAGGCTTTCATTCTGCTTCTTCTCTCACTGGACTGTTCTGTTCCTCCCAAAGTTAGCATTATGTGCCAGCTGAACATGCTTGATCTTCATTGAACTGTGTTTGAGGTGCCACCCATAAGTTTCCTCCCCCCCAATCATTTTATTTTTAATTTTTAAAAGGCCCCCAAGCCTGCTGATACTTCTCTCATCCACGAACAGAGTAGTTTTGGTTCTGTAAAGATTAGTACTAAACATTGGCTCTGAAGGTGTCAGATATGGCCAGCAGCCTTTTGCCTGTGACGTATGCATGTATGTACACTCCCATGTTCATGCACATATGTGCACACACATACACATGAGCCCTTCACCAATTTGTCTTTTTATAATGTACTCACAGTGGGTCATGACTGTGGAACATCTCTCTGCATGCCCCAGAGCCATCAGAAGGGGGGGGGGGGGCTTCAGGTTAAATTTTGAGAAACCACACAGAAAAGAAGAGAAGATAGGAAGGAATGACCAAATCCAGACATGTGATAGTTTTGGGAGGGAGAATTGCATGCAGTTACTCCCAGGCAGCCCCAGGGAGATGTGACCTAGTGCTGACATTTTTCCAGGCAAAAATAGAGCATATGGTATAAAGGTTAATTCAGCCAGGCGAGGGAGCATGGCCATACATTTAGTGGGCACTTGCAATGGTGCCAGTTGTGCAGATGGAAGCTGGTAGCTCCTGAGAGGAGTTACACTTTGTGTCTAGAGAATAAGGCTATACGGGAGCATGGAGAGCTATCGCTTTCTGGTGGGGACCACGTGGCTTGCTTTATTATGCACAACACTAAAGTGGCTTTTTTTTCTTTTGCAAAGGGGTTCTGATGGTTAACGTTTCTTTTTCTCTCTCTTTTTTCAAGAACCTTTTTAAAACGCTGGGGTTATTGGAGTGGTCAAATTTTTCCTGGAATTGAGTGGGAAATTCAGAAGACTGAAGCCCAGGCTCACTGTCTACCTTTCACGGAGGCCCAGCCGTGAGAGGACAGAAGAAGGCACCTGGCGAATCATGACCGCCGACAAAGAAAAAGACAAGGAGAAAGAGAAGGATCGGGACCGGGACAGGGACCGGGAACGGGACAAGCGCGAGAAGGCCCGTGAGGGTGAGAACTCTCGGCCTCGACGTAGCTGCACCCTGGAAGGCGGAGCCAAGAACTACGCCGAGAGCGACCACAGCGAAGACGAGGACAATGACAACAACAGTGCCACCACGGAGGAGTCCACGAAGAAGAATAAGAAGAAGCCTCCCAAGAAGAAATCTCGATACGAGAGGACGGACAACGGGGAAATCACGTCATTCATCACAGAGGACGATGTCGTCTACAGGCCTGGGGGTAAGAGACGGACTTCTTTGGAATCCATGCTGCGTGTTATGTGTGTGGCTGCTGGGCTTGGTTTTCTTGGCTGGGGGGGGGGAATGAGGTGGGTGTGGATTGTCGCTGAATGGGCAGTTCTGGCTCTGCTTTGCCTTTAATTCACAGTGAGTCAGTGTAGCTCCTGTCATGTCTACATGGGTGTCTTTTGAAGAATGGGAGGACAGATTGCTCTGCCAGGGTTGTTTTTCTTTTTAAAAACAGAGAGATGAGGTAGTTAGGAGCAGGAAGAAGCAAGGAAGGAAGATGCTGTTGCTCCACCTGTAAAACTTATGTAGGCTGTGCCAGCTGGGCAGTTAATTTCAGAACCTTCCCAGAAAAGGTGAGCTTTGATCTGAAGGAAGTGAAGGAGATGATTGCGCAGCAGTGTTAAGGAGGCAGTTAAGCCTTTTAAGGGGCAGCAAGGCAGGGGGTGACCTGTCGCTGGATGGGACAGTAGCTATTGAAGCTGGATGAGCAAGGTCAGAGGTAGGGGCCTGTTGGGATACCAAAGCAGAGATCAATAAAATGCCAGCAAGATAAGGCTTTGAATATTTCCAGGGTAAGGATGAGACCAACCACAGTTTGAGGTATACTGAATTATTCCCTGTTTGTAGGACACAACATATAAGGTGCACGGACAGATATCCGGTGATCTGCGTAATGGCCCATTTGCCTTCCCTTTAAGAGTAGTCCAAATCCTCTCCTGGATGCAGCCACCTTCTCCCATCCTGTGGAAAGAGGCTGCCCTGGCTACTCATAGTGGTCTGTTTTCTGCCGAGAGGCGTACTATACTGTATTTATTCCTCATACCCTTATGAGACGAAAGCTTACAAGTGCTCCCATATTTGTCATCTCGTCTCTTGTGAAATCATTGGCATGCGTTAGGAGCGCTGTACAAAAGGAAAGACTGATGTGCTTTTCAGCAGGAGTGGGGGGGGGGAACACCCATGGAAATAAATCACTAGAAACAATTTTTCTAATGTGTTGTGTTGATAGAATACTTAAAGCTCTGTGCTTGCCCAGAGATGGCAGACAAACTTTGTTGCTTTTGCATGCTGAATTCAGCTCAGAGACACGAAGCTCGTGTGTGTGTGTGTGTGTGTGTGTGTGTGTGTGTGTGTGTGTGGGTTTTGATGGGAAAAGCATTGTCCCACGTATAACAGGTTGGATCTCTTCATCACGGTAAGGAGACCAGAGCAATTGCAAATTCTGATCCCTGTTGCAATTAACCTAGCATTGCAAAGTTCTCACACATGTGATTTCCCTTAATTATTCTACTTTTATCAAGTAGATAAAAGTAGCTGGGAATGTACTGTCAGTTGATCACTTTGGGGTGCTAATATAGGAAGCCTCATGTGGGTCAGTGCAAGGGTAGTAGCCTCATTACTTTTGGCTGACGAAGACCTCACAAAATGCACTAAGAACAGCTCTCGTTCAGGTGTTCGGCCTGTGTAGCGACCACATCCAAAGTGTGTTGGCGCGAATGTTAATATTTTTCCAGTTAAGGAGCTTGGCCGAAAATAAAGTTTTTTTAAAAAAAATCTAATGGATTGTTTGTAGCCATAGCATGTATTCTCAGATAAGAAATAAGTAGTATTGCTGTTTAGTAGGTACCCTGCTGTGTTTAGTAGGTATCCTACTAAACAGCAGTTGTAGAACTACAGAGTTTAACCTCACGTCTTGTGACTTTGTAAATTAATAATGGTTGTATAAAGTGCCTTTCAAAATATGTTGTGCTCCTTTGCTGTCAAGCCTCTGGCAAAGTTGTAGCTGTTCCCATTTTACCAAAGGATAAGGGAGAGTGATTTGATCAAGGTCATGCCCGGGAGTTCATGACAGAGGACACAACCAGCCTCTTTCAGATCAAGCTCCTGTCGTTCACTCCCAGGTGGTTTTGGAATAAGAATACAATTGAAACATATCCATGAATGGTCTGTTCTGATAATGCTGCTTTTATCAGCCTGGCCAAGAGACTGAGCTATGAATGAAAAAGTCCCTGACATTTTGCCGCTGACATAAAGGCACTAAGAGGCCTAAGGCAACCCATGCTTTACACAGGCCTGGTCCTTTCTGGTCTACCCTGTTGGGATAATAAAGCCGATCTAGCTTAAGGTTATTATTACAACCATCTCCTGAGAACAGAGTGCTAATGCTGGGTGTCGTATGTTTACTCCTTTCTCTTGTGTTTCTGAATCTGTGGTGTTTTTCATATTACTGTATATTTTATTGTTTTTCATATTACACTTTATTGTGTTTATAGTTATATCCTTTTTAAATAATCTGATAGCTGCCTTGGGGCCCTACATTGGGAGGGGGGGCAACACACAAACGAAAAGGAAGTAAAACTTAAATTATTACAGTACTGCTTTAGACACTACTTTATTTCAGCCTTTCAGAAGAGAGACAACTTATCTTGTCAAGACAGAGATTACCACGTGCGGGGAACAAATGGATGAAGGCAGCCCTGTGATAAATTATTTTCTCCTTTTGCACAGTTTTGTTGTCACATAGGCATTTCCCTCAGTGGATGATGCTGAGCTGAGAAATAAGAAATGCCATTGTGTTATTTCACTAATGGCAGGTGGCTTTTGAGACTTGTGTAGTGGTTAAACTGCAGTACTGCAGTCAAGACTCTGCTCATGACCTGAGTTTGATCCTGACCAGCTCAGGTTGCAGGCTCAAGGTTGACTGAGCCTTCCATCTTTCTGAGGTCAGTAAATTGAGTTCCCAGATCACTCGGGGGACAGGGCAATGTGTGGCCTGCATAATTACATTGCAAACCGCCCAGAGAGCGCTTTAAGCTCTCTGGGGTGGTATATAAGCAGCACACTGTGTTTTTTATTATGTTACAATAGAGCAAGCAGATAATTTAGGGCACAAGTTTTCCATATCCCCTTAGGCTTTTTTTTTAAAAAAATTTCTAATGTGGAGTTTAACTCAAATGTCCCATTAAGGCTATTTTTGGATGAGCTGAAACCAGTCATTTGGATGGTACAGGAGGTTCCGGAGGGATGTTGTATCCTATTTTCACTCTTCATCATTCGGATAATTAAATGTGGATATATTAGGAACTCTGACATCTGTGCATTCATCTTTCCAACATAATGGGAAAGTACAGGATTGGGATACTTGGCAGAGGGAAGGATAATCAACATTGCCTCCCCATTCCTCCAATAAGGAGTTATCAGGAGCTCAGTAGTATTTGTGGATCTCTCTCTCTCTCTCTCTCTCTCTCTCTCTGTCCTTGAGTACCACCTCAGTCTATCCAAATATCAAAATGTTCCGGTTCCAGATTGCCTCTCTTTACTTAATAAATGTGATACTGGATTAGGAATGGTAGTTCAACACCCTGGGATGCGAATAGTAGAATTAGTGGAGGGGCCAGGTGGACTGTCATTTCTGTAGAGCACCTCTCATCTCTGATCACTGAAAATGAGGGTGCGGGCATTTTTGCTCAGGCTACCCAGAGCCATTTAAAAGGATATACAAGGATTAAACGGATTTGTGAGGATCCATTCCCACGATGGCCTCAGAAGCGACATCAAGAGCGAACAGAGCTGGGGCTGCTGCAGAAACAAAGGCCTGGTAGTGCTGGGGGTGGGTCAGTTTTGTCCCTTGCTCCAACAGACATTGGGATCTTCTGTAGTAAAGTGTTTTAAAGCACAATGTCCTCTTGCGTTATTCAGTTGCCTCAAGATAATTATTAGACTTCCGATAATGGAAGAATCCCACCGGTCTCCCACTGGAGGTCATCTTGCCATTAGATCCGAAAAGATTCAGTTTACAGTTTGCAAGAGCAGAGGCAATTTGCTGGAGAGGAGGCGAGAGGAGGGATTTTGTCTCCACAGAAGGCTCACTGCTTTGGATAAGTTTGGAAGGAGGCAAACTCAGAGCACCAACCTGTAAAGAGGTTCTCGCCTGACTGCAGAGGAAGCAGTGTTGCCTCATCAAGGATCTGAGGGCAGGAAGACGGTGCAACCAGTTCCACTTTCCCATGGGTTTGCGTTTCTCAGAATCAGCTGCCACCTCCTGAGTCCACCTCTGTGTTCCAGAGGGCAAAACTAAACTCTTCAGTACCTGGAGTAGCTTGTAGTCATGGTCTGCCTGGGAATGGTAGAAGCGTGCAGGAATGGAAAGCTGGTGTAGTTGACTTAGGAGTGTATAGATCCCTGTGGCAAATTTGATCAAGGAAGGAGCATGCGTTTTCAGGGTTTCCACTGGGGATTCTTTTATCTAAGGACAAAATTCTTCATGGTATTTGTCTTTTCTTCCCGATGATCATAGGCTATAAAAGGGTAAACAAGGAGCAGAGTTTCAGAATTAATTGGTTAACCGAGCTCCAAGACACCCCCCCCCCCAGGTGATTCAGATGGAAGAAGCCTTACTGTCAGATTTTGCATCTAGAGATGGCATCCACTGTTTTCGAGGCAAAGCTGGGCACTCCTTAAGCATCTCTAGAGCAATCGCATGAAGCAGAGGCACGTATTAGCTGACCGGGAAAGTCCATTTGTTTGAAGTTATCGGGATTTCTTTTGTTTGCATAGGTGCCAGCTGTTAAGTGCTCTGTAGCTGGCTGGGTACAATCCTCATTTACTGAAGGATTGCTTGCCAGGAGGGGAGAGCGTGTGCGAGAGCGAGCACTGAACACTCTCTCTCCTCGAGTGCTTATTTCTTGAGGAGAAAGGGTGGAGGCCCTATAATAGAGAGCAAGAGAAGGCTGTTATTTGGGCCTTTGTTCCGGCTCCTGGTAGGTGCACTGGTCGGAGACAATTTGTGTTATACAAAACAAGACGCCCAGCCCTGCTTATTACTCACCGAAGAGAAGGTGATTTCTGAATATAGCTCCGGCAGTGGCGGTGGCTGTAGGGGTTGGGTGGGCAGGATTCAGAGGCAGCAACAGGACCAGGAGACTCCAGTTCTGCCGCCTGAGCAGCAGACCCACTCTCTGGAGAATTGGGTGTCTGTGTGCAAAGGGTGGTCCTTGTTCTTGTTCTGGGAAATCTCATTATCCACAGCATTCTTAGGGACCTGGCGAAATACATCTCCCTTTTTGCTGCCTTTAATCTTCTAAATGCATGGTTTCCGTACAGTCCTTTGTTAATGCACTGTGTAAATAATTAAATATTTGCCATTTTAAAGATGGCAACATTGGTTCGTTGCCTCATTCTCAAGCTCCACTTTCCCCACAAAGCCCTGGAGACGCAACCTTCCTGTTCCCTCACCTTACTGAAATTAATCCTAGGAACAGATAGATGAAGCCATAGTCATGCTGGAACAATACTGTGATCCAGAATTCCAGGGAAGCCTGGCTTATTGCCTGCAAGCAGGCTTTTTCATCGTTCCTCCTTCTGTCATCAGAAACTCACAAGCAAAAAAGGCTTGGTATTAATTGGAAACCCAGCTCCTATTCTCCTAAAGCAGGAGTCCTCAACCTTGGGTCCCCAGATGTTCCTGGACTAAAACTCCCAGAAGCCTTCACCATGGCCAGGATTTCTGGATGTTGTAGTCCAAGAACATCTGGGGACCCAAGGTTGGGAACCAAAGTCCTAGAGTATCCAGAAGTTGAGTCATGGCAACCGGACTTCTTTCTTGTTAGGTTGAAACGTTTCGCTACTCATCCAAGTAGCTTCTTCAGTCTGAGGAGAGCTGGTAGGAGACCCCTGATATATCCTCCATGGGGAAGTGAAACCAAGTGAAACCAAGATTTGCAATTAAGCCCACAGGGTATATTGGCCCAGAAAGAGCCTGCTTGCTTATGTGTAAAGTATGCTCGTGATTCCTTGTACTGGAATGCCCCCTTTTCCTTTTGTGTGTGCCTGATTCTGCGCGGGCTGTAGTAAATGAAACTGTGTGCTAAATAAAACTAACTCTGTTAGTCTTCAAGGTACCGCAGGACTTCTTCTTCTTTTTTTCTTGCCACAGGAGGTAAGATGGGTGTTGGCAGACAGAGAAGGATATTTGGAGTCACCTGAGCAGTGGAGGTGCCAGGGCTAGAATCAGGGTCAAATTGAGCTCGAGCCCATGGGTGTTTAAATATTTGCTAAACTCGGGAGCCAAAGGGCCTGGAGAAACCGGCGAACCTCCGTGGCTACCCAGGGGCAAGTCTCTCCCCAACCCCGCAATGCCCAGTGTATATGTGTTTTTCTGATCATACCTGCTTGTACAAAATGTCACATGACTATTCTAACTTTGCTGTTTTCATATGAAGCAACCTCCCACAAATTCATTCATTCTTTGAAACTGTCCTCAGTCTATTTGTGGCACAAGGCTGGGTGCCTGCTGAATTACTCTTTCAGCACAGCAAGGAAACAGAAGGCATTTGGTCCAGCCTTTGTTTCTGCCTTTTTTCATGTCTCTCCAGCACATTTTCATTCTGTTGAGGTGGATTGGAGCCATATTTTTTTATTTTTTTATTTTATTTTATTTACCCAGAGCCTAATTGGGCTGAGATCTCCTACGGTCCTCTGCCCTTTTGCTTAGCAAGAAAACATTTGAACTCTCAAGCTCTGGAGGTTTAGCTTCGGCTGGCTCGATTAATTGTTAAATGTTCCCTTTATAATAATTATACGTTGATGCTTTTCCTTAATACCTGCCAAGGAAATGGCTTGAAACTGTTGTTTAATCTCAAATCTGCAGCCAGATCGTATTATTTCAGGGAGGGGAAAAAAAAAGTAAGTGTGTCTCTTTTAAACACTCAAAAGAGCGAGAGCAAAGGAAAGACATTGGGTTGTGTTTTTGTTTTTTAAGCAGTCTAACGGTATTTGAGTTGGAGGACATGAGTGAAATTGAAATGCAGGCATTTGGCTCTCGCCCTGAGAGTGATTGGCTTGTGTTTGACATTGACCCATGTGTTTGTCTTGCTTCCAGATATTGCCTTCTATTTGTTCTGACAGCTTCACCAGCTGAGAGAGGCAAATGTGCCAGAATTAGAGAGAGGGAGGGAGAGAGAGAGAGAGAGCACACTAGAAAAATTTAAAAAGCGGAGAACCTGCTGACAAAGATTTAGCTATGCAACTAGAATCAATAAAGGGATTTCCAGCCCACCCTCCTTGCCTCAGCATCCTCTCTTCTCTGCCAGCAGTCTGGAGACCCTTCTGTCCCTGAAACCCCTCTGCCTTACTCCACTAGCTGAGCAGACCTGTTTTTTCCAAAAACAGGTTCCAAAAACAGGTTCCGTCAATAACTTACGTCATTCTTATGTCTCCTTCTCTTTTTTATACTTCATTTAGTTAGAACTTGTCCACTCCAGAAACAAGCAGCCTGATAGCTGCCAGCTATTTAGACTACAAATCCCATTATCCTGATCCCAGATAGCCCAGGATATGAAATATTTGAAGGGCTCTTATGGGACGTCTTGTTCTCTGCTGCCCCAGAGCATAGGGCGCAAATCAGTTATAGTTAAAAGTATGTGAAGACCAGGGTACCAAATTCCCTACTCCTTGCTTATCCTGATCAAGTCTGCTGTCCAGGATCTCCGGCGGACTCTCTTCCAGCTCTGCTACTCAAGCTCTTTTTAGCTGGACGATGGAAGCAGCCATCTTCTGTATTCAAAGCATGTGCTTTTACTGCTGAGCTATAGTTCATTCCCAGCAACAAAAGCCCATTAAGTAAAGAAAACCAAGGTGGCTTTTTGTTTGGTCTTGAGTATGTGTGGATAAAAGCTTCATATACGCAGCTGGGGCAGGGCAAATTCTAAACGTAGTATTATTTATTTACAGTATTTGTACGCCAGCATCTATGTTCTCTGGGCAACTTACAATGATAGGGTGTTAAAATGTGATGACAAATTGATCATGTCAAACAATAAAAATGTAAAATTCTAAAATGCCACCACCTGCAAGTAAAGGAATACGCAAAAAGATGTAGCAATATCACTGCAGAGCAGGTCTTAAAATTCAGAATACGGATACCGAGTGTTCGTATTTGGGTTTGGGTTTGAAAATTGTGCTCAATCTAATTTGGAGGAGCCAGGACTTGGATTATTTTGGAGAGAAGCTGTAGTCAGGATCGCAGTCAGACTGACTGTATGGTAGTTTTTCATAATTTGTAATTTCCATGATGATTGGGATTTGGCCCCAGGCTTAGATTGGTCTTTCTTGCTTTATAAGTGCTTGGATTTTTGGGTGGCCATCTCCCTCAATTCTCTCCTGCAAGAACCAGGAAGGACTTATCATTTCCCTCACAAGCCCGCCTCTTGCCCAAATAAGATGCTCAGACTAAAATAAAAGGAAACCCATGGGCATGTTTTTCCTTCTTAACACTCTCTTTGAAGAGGGACAGAGCATATACATGAAGCATTAATTAAGCTTCAAATATTTTACTTTAGCCCAACATGTTCATCATGAGCACCTCACCACCAGTATATGCTGTAACTATAATATATGTTAGATTATTTAGGGCTGGAGAAATGATGAGGAAGAGAATGCAACCGAAGCTACATTTGTGGCAAAGCTGTCTCTGTTTGCTTTATGAAGTCAGTTTATGGAGACGAGGGGCAGAAAGAATCTTGCTTGTATTATTAAGGTCTGGCTTTAGAAATGTCGTGCCTGCCAACCAGCTGTCCATCAAACAGACTCTTATCTACGTGTGTCAGTATTGTCTTTGTTGATCAACATTAGGTCCTAGGTCTTTACACAAATGTCCTTCCCAGCTCTACCTGGAAATGCTGGGGATCAAACCTGGGACCTTTTTTTAATTTTTTTTTAATTTTTATTTTTGCATTTAACAAGTATTTGGATACCACTGACGTATAGACCTCAACAGATGCTTTCTGTGGACCCGAAAGCAAGTACTTGCTTTTGGCTTGAATCAGGATGATTCTGTGTGGGAAAACATGGGTGTTCCCAGCTCAAAGCAGGTCAGTTTGGATTAGAGCATGCAGCGGGTGTACAGTGTCCGTTCCGAGAAACACGGAAGGCATTGGGCTTTATTTCTGGGCTGCGCATTGGAACCACTCTGGATGGAACACCCCATGAATATGTGAGGTGCGTTTAGCACTCCTGGATGAATTTGTGCCTGAAAAGATCAGAGGGAGTGTGTGAGCATACAGTTCTTCAGTATGAAAGGGACCCACATGCACCCCCTCCTGTACTACTTAATCAAAAGAGCAAAGCAGAACCCTTTGTTTGGGCCTCTTGCTGGAAACGAAAAATGAGCATTACAAGGTGAAAATCTATGCTTTTCCCCCTGCCACTCCCCACCCCCCTTTCCTTAGCAGCCCTAATGTGGCAGCCGTTGTTCTGGCTTTTAAAATATGAAGCAGCTGTTAATGCCTGACAGATGGTGCCTCTCTTAAGGACTGATAAATGGAGGTTGATCCTTAAAGCCGGCTCTTTTAACTTTCTAGCTATCTGCACATATATTTTTCATTAAATAAAGCAAACACAATCCTGAGGAAGGAGAGAGGCGGCAAACCTAATTAGAGTTGAGCACGGGGAAACAGTTTATAACATCGATCCAGAATACTTTGAGTTTTGTGAGGGGGGTTTGTGTGTGTATATGTATGTTGTTGTCTTCTCCCCTATATTTCCTATTTGTTGTGGGAAATTGAGAAGTGGATTCCAGCAAATTTAAGGGTAGAATTTTAGGAGGCATGTCTTGAATCTTATTCATCTAGCTTGAGATTTATTTGTCAGTGCTAGCAGGAAAGGGTACTCCTGCTTTCAGCGGCAGGCCACCACTTACAAGAGGTGGAGAATACAGGCAAATTTTACACCTGGTCTTCTTAAAAAGGGGAATGGCAATGGTGTTGCCGTCCTTCTGTCTGTGATGAGATTGAGGCAGCAATAAATATTCAACATCCTTTCAAGCCATCTCCCCACAGCCATGGGAATTCCCATGCTCACTGGTAGCTGAGGCCATGAGCCACACGTGGAAGGCTCCTGGATTCAGTCGGGAGGGGTCTTGGAGAGCCAGCTATAGAAGACCTTTCCTGTGAGGGGGTCTTCCGGAAAGGGTCTCTTCCCATCAGAACAAAGGATACTGTGCTGGATAAACTGCATGAATCAGCTTCCTGTCTGTTCATGGATCAAGGAGTAGACACCCCCCATGTCTCCCTGGTGTGTGTGAAGCATGACTGAATGTGGCTTTGGCTGGTTTAGTAACCCACTCGGAGTGCGTGTCTTGGTTCTTCAGATGGCTCTGGAGAAGGGCTGTGTTCCAAAGCATCAGGCAGTGTTCGCTCTTGTATGAAATCGCATGAAGGCTAAGCATTGCTTTGGACACTGTCATAGGGCAGCAATGGATGAGTTCAAGAAGTTGCTTTATTTGCCAGGTAATGTTATTGTTCCATTGAATCCCATACTGCCTACTCTGAATGGCAGAGGCAGGCCTTTCCAACACCTGAACCGTTAAACTAGAGACTCTCGGTGTTGAACCTGGGCTCTGCTGAACTACAGGAAGCCACAAATAACAGAGCAAGAAGTCACGCAGAAATACGGAACGCGGGCAGGCTCTTAAGGGAGATGGCGTAGAGACCCTGTCCTGTTAACTGCTGAGTGAATGTCTTTCTCCCTGCCCTGTCTCTCAGTGGCTGCCATCGGTGGCAGACAGGATCATCTGTGCAGTGCAGATTATCTCTTGTTTAGGATTTCATTCCTCTTTGTGGCTTCATCCGTAAGAGCGAGAGTAATGTGTGTTCTTGCCCTCTGAAGTGGCACGTCTTTGTCTAGACAGGTGTCTCCGATCTTATGATTTTTCGTCTTCTGAAAACGTATGACAAAGGGGTCTGTGTCGGCGAGAAAACATCTAAAAGCTTCTGCTGGCTGATTGGCATTTCAAGCAGCTGCGCTAATTTCACAGGAAGCCTATTACAACCTTTCCTGTATAGAGAAGTGTCGGGATCCATTTGTGGCTTAAACAATGGCAAACTCTCCCCGTCTCTTATTTTTAGAAAGCAAAGTAGCACTTAAGCCTTTTAGTCACAAAAATACCTTGTTGAAAGGTTGCAAGCCTTGATTATAAAAATGCTGGGTGGATGGATAACAAATTGCTAGACAAGGAGGAGGGCAGAGGACCGGCTCGTTTGCAGTGTATGGCTGTGTTTGTGGCCCAGCGAGCAATGTGTGTGTGGGGAACAGAGGAGGCATCTGTTTCCACAACACAACAATGTGGCGCTCTTTCCCTCTCAGCGATCTCAAAGGCAATACAGAGCCTTGTGACTAATTTCACCCCGAGTGCCCATCTTCTGTTTGCGATGCTGGCCATGGCTTTCCATCTCCCTCACCACTTTGGCTGATAGCGTGGCTCTGGGTATAATTTACTGGTCTGGGGATGTTGTTGATTCATGTATGCTGAGAAGAAGCAGTACACTTTCTGTTTATGACAAAGACACCTTCATGTGTTTGTGTCCAGCTCCTTCTCTTGGTGAAGGATGGCTATTGAGAACTTCCATTTTCTTTGGAGTCTAGAGTTGTGTCCTTTTGGAAAGCGTGATGGGATTTTGCAGAGAGAGAGTCTTGAAGGAAGGTGGGTTGTGAGCAGAAGCTACAGGTACAGGTGTGTAAATGCTGTCTGACGTCCAAGCATCTACAGCTAAATTTCTTGATTCTAAGACTGCTGTGGGAGTAAGCGGCGTGCAACTGTGCAGTGTTCACTTCTCAGTAAACAGGCATGGGTTTAACTTGTAAAAGATTATGTATTGAATCCTCACATGGGCAATATCTGTATTTGGGCCAGCTAGAGATATTGCCCAAATATATCCCTGGTTGGGATGAGGTGTTTTTTTATTGTTGTTTTCTATTTACATACAATTTGCTTTTAAAAGGTTGCATAAACCATCTGAAATGCAGTCTTCAGACATTCGTTAGACATGGAACAACCTGACAAAACTTTAAATTGCTAGTTTATTTGGGGAGCTCTCCTGGAAAGGAAGGAAAGTACCTAGCATTTATAAGTTGTTTCCCCTGAGTTTCTTATCTAATTTCTGGCTTATAATGCTTTCCTTTCTGGGTCTCCTTTTCATATTTAGTCCCACTCCCTTCCAGTTCAACCTAGCATTTGGAAACATTAAAACAGGGTGACTGCAGAAAGCTTGCAAACTGAAGGAGAGGGTCAGCCTTCATTTAAAGCCCTCATACATGCCCTTGTGTTTAAGCTGGAATCCCTGCATTCTCCTTTGATTACACTGTGGGTTAAAAAATGGTTTCCGGGCAAGCCGCTAGCCAAGGGCTGCTACACAGGGCTTTTGTAGGCCCTTTTTCTTTTTTCCCCACATGGGTGTAAGGGCTCACAGCTCTAATGCTAGGCAGGAAAGCAACAGCCATTAACCCTGTGCCTCAGAAGCATAATGTACAGTGCCCGTGGCAGCTACTCGTCGATACTTATTCCTTTTGAATGCCAAACCGGGCCTGGAATTTTGGAACAGAGAACAGATTAAAATTTGCTGATCCTTCTTAATTCAGTGGGCTGTAGACGTTAGTTGTAGAGAATAGTGCAGAGCATGAAGGCCTGAGCCACCTTCTTTGAGTCTCGCTGGTTCCTCTGTGGCAGAGATGGAGAATGTGTGGTCCTTTGAATGTTGTTGAACTACAGTTCCCATGATTCCTTAACATTGGCAGTGTCGTCTAGGGCTCTTAGGCAGTGCAGTCCATCAGCATCTGGTAGGCCATATGTTCTTCCCTCTTGCTCTGTGGATTAAAAATGTTTACAAGGTGCTCTGTGTGTATCTTTGGTTTTCACTGTGATGCCCTCAGTGGTTCATAGTGTTCCTGTGTGACCTTTATTGCTCTCTGTCCCAGATTTTTCACACCGCCTTTCTGAGCAAACCAGTGTACAATATGTGTAGCCATGGCAATAAGTTGTAGTGATCAAACCTGACAAATAAACTAACCCATGGAAAGTACTCTTTACTTCCCTGGTGTATCCAAACCTGTATTAGTAATGGTGGCTTGAATAGAGAACGACATGGATGTCTGATTGCTTGAAGGCAATTTGTGCTGATCATAGGTGATTAAGCCAGTTTTTAAGATGATAGTATTGCAACTGTTTAAAATGCGGGGGGGGGGGGTGGATTAAGAGGATGACTCCATTGAAAATATTAGCATGGCAGTTGCTAGTTGGATACAAGCAGTTTTAACAATTCCTATTTTGAATTTTCTCCAGGAAAAAAAAAATTGGTTTGGTGCTGCCGTGAGGTTTGGGAACCAGCTCCTTTTAACTTGCTTCCTTTTCCTTCCCCCTTTGTTTCTGCTGTCAGCAGTTTGCACGAAAATCGGGCATAGCTGTCAGAACTGGAAATAATATACTAGATCAAAATGTGCGTTGGTCTTATGATGGGAGCCTTACAAAATAGTTTGCATTGGAGACATGGTGGAAAGTGCAGGGGAGAAAAATAATTGGAGTGGGAAATCATGTCACTTGATGCTGGAACCACAGAACTGTTGCTTTCATAAAAGGGGGAGCTCCAGACTACAATTAACTGTCATTAATTTTGTTGAATAGAAATATGTTCCATTTACTGTACAATCAGGAGCCAGGCATGAATAAGTTTAAATTGATGAAATCTAAATTATACTGACAGTCCATTAAACAGCAACAGAAGGAGCAGCTTCAAGCCCCTTAAAAGAAAATGGATTCTCTTAAGAGATCAGTTTATAATAAAATCATTTTGTGAAATGAGAACCGCCGGACAGGCTCCATTGGCCCTCCATTGTGCCTTTTCAAGCAAAGGCGGCAATGCGGAGGAGCCTTTTCGGATCAAGAGCTTGGCCTCTCTGTGCCTTGTTCCCTTGACCAAGGAACCAACAGCGTTGCTTGCAATCTGCTTGGCAGGAAAGGAGAGGGAAAGACCAGGCTAGCAATTGGTTTGTTGCCAGCCAGGTGGGTGGCGACAGGGAAGGCCAAGAGATACATTCACACTTCCTTACCTGTCACTCCCGGGAGAGTGCTCTTTTCCTTTCCATAAAAGGTAAAGGTAAAGGTTCCCCTTGACAATTTGTCCAGTTGTGTCTGACTCTAGGCGGCAGTGCTCATCTCCGTTTCCAACCCATAGAGCTAGCGTTTGTCCGCAGACAATCCTCCGTGGTCACGTGGCCAGCGTGACTAGACACGGAACGCCGTTTACCTTCCCACCGAGGTGGTACCTATTTATCTACTCGCATTTTTGCATTTTGCATGCTTTCGAACCGCTAGGTTGGCGGGAGCTGGGACAAGCGACGGGGGCTCACTCCGTCGCGTGGATTCGATCTTACGACTGCAGGTCTTCTGACCTTGCAGCACAGAGGCTTCAGCGGTTTAACCCATAGCGCCATACCCCTCCTGCAAATCCAGATTTCCCATTCCCGCCCCAAGGGACTCCGTCTTCCTTTTCACTGTCTCTTCCCTTTGCTTCTCTGGAGGCAGGCCTGCTTTGTGTGAAGAGCAGGGAGAGGCAGTGCTTATCATTCAGCATTTGTCAAGAAAGGGAAGGTATCTTCCAGACGGAGGAAAAGGGCTCTGTGTTATAATTGACCAGCTTTTGCTTGTTGCCTGAGTTAGCAGCTCCATGGAAGCCATTTCAAGCAGAAACACCCTGCCAAAAACAGAGTCGATGGATTTGTCAGCATTTGCCATTTGATCCAGTTCCTGCCAATCAGGGCACCTAGTTCTGCCCTAATCCTTTTCATAGCCTCTGAAGCCGCTGGGCTTGTTCCTCTCCTTTCTTGCTACTGCCCTCATTCTGGTTTTGTCCTAGGATCCTTGTGACGTTTTCTTTCACCTCCTCCATTTTTGTGGTAAAGTGGTTAAACTCTTGGCCTGGGACTTGGGAGAGGTGGGTTCGAGTCCAGCCCGAGCTTCGTCACTGGCGCCAGTCATTCTTTCTCTCAGCCTAGCCTCTACCTCGTAAGGTGGGTTGCCTTTTGAGCTGGCTTCCTGACAGTAAGAGAGGTAGGGTTGTCAGGTCTCCCAAGGTGGAGAGGATGGAATTCTGGAGCTGAGTGGTGATCCTAATAAAACTGGAAAACAGAAGTATCTATTATGTTGCATATAGCGGGATATTTCTGGTGGGGAAGGAGTGGGGTTGTTCTTCTTCCCTACAACATCCAATTGCGTTTTCGTTATCTCCTTCTTAACCACCTCCCATGTTCTGCCTGAGCATGTCTGCAAAGATTTAGGAGTGGGAATGGAAATGGACTTCTTTCAAGCAATTAAAAACGGGTCTAGAAACAAGGTATTGACTGAATGTGGTACCTTTTTTTTTTAAAGCACCATTAATAGCATGCCAAGAGTAGATACTTCCATTATTGCTATTACCACAGCTACAGATGAAGTTAATTGCCTTGGACTGCTCACAGATCTGGATAAATAGAATTTTGCTGGCCTCTGCACAGCGTAAAGCACAGCAGCAAGAAGGCACACTTAAATGTCTCTCTCTGGCAGTGTGTGCATTTGTGAATAGACCTTTTGTTGTTTGCTTAATAATAAAAAGATGTATACATGGCGATTCCTGATTATTTCCAGAACGTTCTTAAAATCTGCTTCCTCTAGGTTTGGAGTAGAAAACAGCACAAATGGGGCATGTCATCTGAGGTGCAAATGTAAAGCAGCTTGTTAATTGGGTACCAGTAAAATGTGAAGCTCTGATGTGGTCCATTCCATCTTAAGCCCTTTGCTTTAGTCTGTCTCAGAACAGAAGGAAAGAGAAAGGTGGAGGCTATGGGGAATATATGAATCCCAGAAATGAGTGTCTCACCACTGAAGATGCTTTTATCCACACTTTGAAAGCTAAGAGGGTAAGCCTTGAGTTGATAGTAGGGGAATTGCAGACAGTCTGTGTTGGTGGCTTTCAAGGAACACCACCCTGCCCAGGAAATGCACCACGGAGAGCCTGAGGCATTATCCGTTTGGATGATGCAATTCTATCTAAGATAGCAGCTGAAACCCAAGAAGCACATAATTGGATTGTGTGTGTGCGTGTGCGTGCACGCACGCGCACACCACACTATGACCTTCATGGACTTGATTTCCTTTCCTTGACAAAAGGGTGCAGGATTCTACCAGTTTTGGAAAGTATGTATGGTGTTCACCATCAGTTAAAAATCTAGTGCATCACAATCACACAAGTGCTTTAAATCAGGCCAGGGAATCTTTGGTTCTCCTGATGTTTTGGGCTCCTTGGACAATGGGATGGGTGTGTGAGTGTGCTTCCCACCTGGTCCTTCTTACTTAGCAAGAGAGAAGTGATGATGGGAGAGAAGGAGGAGCAACAGCAGTCTGTGCCCCCCCTTTTTTTTCCTCCTTTAGACCTGGGCTGAACAACTGTATTTAATTCTAGTTCACGTTTGGAGAGTGGGATTAACATTCTTTGTCCTGCTCAGCACTCCTAAAACCCTGAGAGAAGACAGGGCCTTGTAACAGAAATGTTGGCAGGAAGCTGAGCTATGTATGATCTTTTGTCTCACTTTGTCTGGTGGATGAGTTACAAAGTTCTGCTTCCTTTTTTTCTTGTTGACACTGGAAGAGGAGCTTGGCTGGCAACGATCAAATTATTGGTTAATCCTGCTGCGTGTTTCAGCGTCTCCGCCCTTCTCCCCTCCCATAAGCATAAGAATGTACAAGAAACCAAGAAGACCACAGCAACTGGGTACCACACTGTGGTGCCGACACCGATCACATCTGTCTCCATTAAAAACCCTGCGGCCCCATGGCTTACAGCACACATTTTTGGTGGAGACAAACCCACTTGATAACGTGGCCTGTCTTGCAAATAATAGTTTTTGTGTTTAGGAATTTGACACATGAGATGTTTTGCAGACTTTGGCTTCCTTAAGTTTCTATGGTTATATTGTAAACACTCAGCAGGAAATACCTTTCTGTTCTGCAACAAGGAGGCTGTCGTGTTGATGCCAGTGAGCACATGGCCATCACGCTGTTCCTAGCAGTTGATGGGGAAAGTGGGTCAGGAAGGATGAGTTCAGGGTCCCAGCTTAATTTCCTTAAAAGGAAAACACCAATCTGATGGGCATCAGATCTCCTGGCCCAGTCTTTCTCAAGTTTTCTTAAGGCTAACGTTACTAGCCAATGTTCCAGTGCATTCCTATCTATGATTTGTGGTTTTATCAACAGCTCTGGAAGGATGTGGAAAGACTTGTTCTCATCCAGTAGACAAAAAAACTATCCAGCTTCCTTCCCAGGGGACAGGGCTGACTTGCCATAAAAGAGGAAGCTCTTTTAAAAAGTTCTGGCCTTAATGATTCTTCTCTCCGCTGTCAGAGAGTGAGCAAGTGAGCAATGCTCCCGGTGTGGTTGGTCAAGGACACTGTTCAGGACTATCTTTCCCCATTTCATTTGATGGGAATCTAAAATCTTCTACATGTAGAGAAACACCTTGCTGGTACCTAGGAACTTGAAAAATATTATAGCTGCACAAGCCGGGTACCTAAAATCCCACCCCCCTCCAACAAAATGTGCAATGTGGTTGCTATGAAATTTAACACCTCCTCCTTTGCTTGTGGCTTCTTTGTGAGTGGTGGTCATTTTTTGTGTTTTAGCATATCCAGCCTGATACGGTAATCTACATGGTGTAAAAGGGACATTTAAGGAGGATTAAGGAGCCATTGCTTGCCACCACACGCCAGCTGTAGGGAGGATCTGGGCACATCAAGAGGCGCTTGGATTTCTCAGCATAAATGGTGTCAAGGGACCTTGCTGTTTCAGCCTTCCGTCTGTCACAGATTCTTTATTGGCAGGTTTCAGGTAGCGGAAGGGATTTGCTTGCGATTTCTGCTCCTCTTACGAGAGCTTTTTGGCATCTCCGAGCCAAATGTCGTGAATGATCGGGATGGTTATGGGATGATGATCCATTCTACTGTACCTATTTCACAGCCAAAAGGAGATGGCAAAGGTTGATGCCAAGTGTAAAGTAAATTCTGTAGGTATTGGTTCTTCAGATTTCCAGTTTTGAGGATAAGTGCCTCACCACCCCCAAATTTTTGTGCCTCAAAATTTCAGTGTGGGTCAAAGGTCGACCAGTTATGTGTCAGACCCCTCTTTGTTTTAGCTGCATCTGTGACTTTTATGCTTCAGGAAGCTCAGGTACCGTCTATGAACTTATCTTTAAAACCTCCATCAGTGTGGATTTTAAAAAATAAACCTTTACACTCCTTGAAGGAAACTTCTGATGCTATGCAAATATCTCTTGATTTCTGCGTTCTTCTCAGTGTTGGTTGGAACGTGTGTGCTTGTAGGCTGACTCACAAATGATAGTGTGAGCAATAAGCAGGATGCATCTGGTGGTAGTGGGTTTGTCATACTGCCCACCATGCCAGGTATATGTTTCCTCTGCATGATGAAATGCCAACAAGGCAGAGTTCCCAAGATGTACAGCTCACACAAAAAGACCACAGCTTGATAGTTGCTTTGCTTTAAAAGTAGAAAAGTACCCTGCTGTTCATTTGCCTTTCCCCCACTTTTTCTTCCTTTTTGTGCTATATCACAGGAAGGATTCTGAACCACAGATTTTTAAAATTATTTTTTACATGTCGGGTGCAGCCATCAACAGATGGATGTGAAATTTTATAGAATACGTACCTGCCAATCTCTCGTCCCTTCATTTTCATGCCTTTAATGTCTTTCTTTGCCACTGTAGATGAATATGTCTTAATCTTCTGTAAAACCGTGTCCTTAGTAATTATCTGCATTGACTGCATGTTTAGTACTCACTGTCTTTGTCTGTATGAGGTGTTGGAGGTCTTGAACCAATGACTATGGCAGCCAGAGGCCAGGTACCATAAGCGCTGTGTCACAGGAGCAGCTTGCCAGGAGAGGGGTGTATTGGCCTGTGTCTGTACTGAGGTGAACAGCATGGCAGTTGGCCCAAAAGGGGCACTGAAGCAGTTTTTCAGGAGCAATAAGGTGGCTGCTGGAATACTACCTCTCCCTCTAAATGCTAGGCCTCTGATCTGTGTCCTCAATGTGAGCAACATGCTAGTTATGTAAAGACCAACTGTCTATATCTATTTGCTGACTTAATGTTTGCTTTGCTTCCAGAACACTATCCCTGGTCGTCTGCCTGACAGCAGAAATTTTGCCCCCTCCCCCCCGCCGTCTGCATCATTCAAGCAACATGGAGTGCCACCTGCAACTAGACTGTTTCCCTCCCCCAATAATGCCATCAAGTCACTGATTCAGCTGAACTAGGCATTGTTTGTGTGGTGCGTCCTCTTTGGCTAGTGATGCCCAAAACTGGAGTCACACTGTGACATGTAGTACGCTCTTCCCCTTAAACAAATCCCCAAACAAGCCACAAACTTTTCATCACTTGTAGTCATTGTACCTATCAAAAAAGAACTGGAGGCTTAAAGTCAGTCAAACCCCATCTTTGATAATACTCTCAGCTTATCTAAACCTATCCTTCAATGTCAGTTTGTTTTTTAGCATTTCCCCCTGTTGAATTACTTTGCGGTATCACACTTAAGCAGTTGCAGAGTTTTATTCCTTGAGGTGGTTGGGTTTCTCTATCCCTCCCCCTCTTTGGTGACGGAAGAAATTAATTCCTCGGCATACGGCCTCGATTTTAGTTTGTGGTATATAATCTTTTGAGATGAAAGACATATTTCCATAAACATAAGAGACTTTGTTGAGAAGATAATGCAGTCTTAGAATTGTTGGCTGTAAAGAGATGTAGAAGGAGCCCGGTTGCTTGACTCTTCTCTCCCTTCCCCTCCCACTTCTACAACAATTAGGTATTAAGGCAGCAAGTGTTGGTGGGGGAAGAGCTTGTGATATCTTCTGTGCTTGGATTATTCACAGATATGTCTCTCGGCAGAACAACGTGTAGGTTTCTAGCGTGCAAGAGAGAAAAGGCAGTGTGTGTAACAGAGGAGTGGCCGAAACAGTGCCACAGGACTCAGCTGCAGCTCATGAGGCTGGGGCAGCTGGAAAAGATGAACAGAAAATAAATCTAAACAAAGGACAGAAAGCTATTTATTGTATCTCATGAGAACCTGCTTGTCTCTATTGAGACAGATCCTTGGTCCATTTAGGTTAGTGCCGTCAACAATGACTGTCGGTGGTTGTCCAAGCAATCACACAGGGTTTTTCCAGCCTTATCTGTTGATGCCAGGCAGTGAACCAGGGACCTTCTGCATGCTGAGCATGTGCTCTGCCACACAGCTATGGCTTCTCCCTGGATATGCACACACAACTCTCTTCAGGATTTCTTGGGTGCGCATGCCAAAGAGCTACAAGTGGCACCCATTATTGTAGAAAGGTGGAGGGAGGATTGGATGCCCTTCGTCAGTGAGCAGTTTAACCAAGTGTGAGAGAAAGCAGGAATTCCCTCTGGGTGGTTTAGAATGGAAACTGAAATGTGTCTGGCTTTCCTTCTGTCACTTCACTTCCCTGCAGGAGGGGTTGTTGTGTAATCAATTGTATGGGTTTTCCAGAAGAGTCTGAATCAGAAAACTTCCTGGTGTCTTAAATCCATTAATAATGCTAATCATGTACCATCAAGTCAATTCTGACTTATGGTGACCCTTCTCCATTTCGACTAGTATTGTAACAATTCATCCTGTTACTGATTTAAATTTATGAAACTATGCATTTTTTGGGAAATTGACACTTACCTGGCTTCCATTGAAAAATGTATAGTTGCAGGAAGAACATGTGCCCCACAAATAATTTAATAAAGATTGTGAAAGACTTTGGCACAGAGATGTTGTGTTCTCTCTGTAGTAATCCAAGTAGCCTTGAATTGTTGCCTGCTAGCATTAGTCCTTGAGAACCTAGTGCGAGTTGCACTCTTGTGTAGCTTCTTCCATTGTTTTTACCGTGACTGGTGGAAGACCACTTCATTTGGGCCCATTTTGAGTCACTTCTGTTTGTCCTCCATTTGTTCCTGCAATAAAGCAACAAACAGAATTTACTTGCCTACAAAGGAAATTGAGTGGCCCCTCTGCCCATGTCTTGCCAGGGAGCCCATCTTGGGGATGGGGGAGGACGGGGACTTATGCTCAACAAGCATATTGTAGAGATCTTCCTCCCTTCTCATCTGGAAGCAGCAAAGATGAATTGTAGGGAGCATTTTAGAATTGAGACATGTTCATTGCTGTCGAGTTTTATTGTCGAAACTGCCTTGAGCTTTTTGCTGGAAGACGGTATATAAATAAAAGAAACAGGTTGAATTTCTAACAGAGCAATGGGCAAGCCTACTTTAGTATTTCAGTTTTGAATCCTGTGGACTTGTTTTGATTATTTATATTGGCAGGAATCGCCTTCTGTTATCACCCCAAATTTTACAGCTTCCTTTGTAGATTTTATTAGGGGAGCCACGTGATCACAGCCCCATCTCTGTTCCTTACAGGGGAATCCTAATATAGCTCTTCTGGTTCCTTGCTATGACTGCATATTGCTCTGCTCTTTGCAGTTAGAAGCAAAAACGGGGCACATGCTGCTGTTGAATGTTCAATAACAGTTGAGCCACAGCCTAGGAGATTTTGTTTCTCGTCTTGTTTGGCATGACAGGAAGGTTGTGACCTGGTCATTGTGTCAACTTAGTTATGGGATGGCTCTGACTTTGGTTGTTTTCATGGCATGTTGTCTCTGGGAGTTGCCATGATTAAATTCTCTGTAATCCTGTTCCTTAAATTACAGCCATATAATACATGATTTGTATTTATTTTTCCTGCACTAAGATACATTCCATAGTATTATTAATTGGTGTTTTTCCTCATATGTGTTTATCTAAGCTGAACTTCTGGTTATTTTATGCCAAGGTAGAGAAACAGATGGCTATAAATTTAAAACAAACCCTTTCTTTTCTTTCTTTCCTTTTTAAGATTGTGTGTATATTGAGAGTCGCCGACCAAACACTCCATACTTCATCTGTAGCATTCAAGACTTCAAATTGGTAAGCAGCGACATCCCTTTTCTTCTTGAAATGTGTAATATTTTTTTCTGTTCCAAGGGCAATGGTATGTTTTCACTCCCATCCTAGTACCGTGGGTGTATATAACAGAAACTGTGCTTACACTGTTCTTGTAAGGCAGAGCAAGCTGAGAAATAGATTTTTCATTTTATTATTATTATTTTGTTTTTTAGTTCTGCCACTAGAGTTTTCTTAACTCTGAATCCATGAAATCCAGGTCTATGGAATGTGTTTATTGAAAAAGAGACAAACCAGCTTGTTGGTCGCCTTTAATTCTCCTGAGCAGTTTGAGGCATGGATGATGGATAAACTGAATCAAAGGCACAGTTTGTAGTTTTGCAGAGTACATAGTCACCTGCACAGTCCTACTTTCCTTAAAATGCATGTGCGCGCATGCGCATGCACACACACACACATTTAGAATAAAGCAAGAGGGGAGAGTGTGTGAGGGGGTAGTTCCAGTGCTTGGTAACAAGTCTGACGTGCCTTAAGTGTCCTTTCGTTCCCTCCTCACCGGTTTCTGAGAAGTGGTTCTCATTCTGCTGATGGTTCTGATCTTGATTTTGAAATCTTGCTGCTGCTTTTTGGTCTGTTTTGCAGTTTGTTTTATTGCAGTTTGTATGTAAAAAAAAATGAGAATATGATTGAAGGTTGTTTTAAACAGTTTACTCTGGCAGAAAGACCTCAAGCAGACAAGGGTCTTTCCTCTCACCTCTTCCTTTTTGCCTGGAGACATCAGGCAAGATTGAACCTCGGGCTTGAAATTGGAGCCCTTGCAGGTGAACGCTACGTTATAACTCATGAATAGTTGCCCATTTCCCAGGGCAAGGTGTTGGATGCTGTCTGCTTTTTAAACCCTGTGAAGTTGATCGCCAAGAGTCAGCTGCTGCTAGTAACCGTTTGAAGACAGGCGAGCAATAATGCATAGAAAGGAGTGTCTCCACCTACAGCTCCAGTTTTGCTGTGCCTTCGGACACATATCTCTGGCCAAGAGAGTGCAAGCTCATGAAGTCAAGCAAGTTAGGTTAAGAACTTCAGTTCTGCTCTTTCCTGAAGTCATAAAGAGATCCCTTTTAAAAACCAAAATAACCACACACACATCTGGGTGACACATTGCTTTTCCATGTACCTCACCATCTGTTTCTACCAAAATCATCCTTTCCTTTTCCTCATTCTGTTCCCCTCCCTCTGGTTAATTTTGTAACGCCGCAGCGTGGAAGAATGTGCTTCCTTTCCTGGGTTACTTTGACAGCCTGTTTCAATATTTATGTGTCTGCTATTCTTACCCCCTGGAGATTTCGATTATGTACAGTTTCTTTCCTTATGGGTAATTTTTCACATCCTTCTGATTTTTGGAGTCACTCCAGCTTCCTTGCCCCCCCCCCCCCATATTTAAGTACCTTTTTCATTGTCTTTATATTCTTCTCCCCCCACCTCAAATTTTTGCTCTCTGGCAAAGTCAATAATGCTATGACATGAACAGCACTTTGGCTTTTTTTTTTAAAGTCATAGCTTATAAGCTCCTAGGCTCAAACAACATTTTAAGCCCCATTTATGCAGTTTTGCACATTAGCAGGTGCTCTGGTACTCAAGAGGAATCGCTCCTGCAAAAATGTTGAATTACAGTGCAGTCGTTGCCATTCTGGGCAGAAGCTCCCGCTGAGCAACAGTAATTGCTTAGGGTATTAGCGGCAATAAAAGCTGAAGCTTCTGTTGTCAGTACTGGTCTGGTACAACACATTAAAGCTGTCTCCAAAACAGCGTGGGAGGTGGAACACTGTGTGTTTTACATACATTGATGTATATCTTTAAAAACACACACAAACTCACAGCCTCCAGAATCTCTTCAAGTTTCTTTACATTTCCTTTTGGAGGGTGGGGGGTTGCATTTAGCCTTGGCTGGCAGTGATGTACAACAGTTTAACAGTCATGCTGATTTCTGTTTTTCATGAAATGGCTCTATTTACAGCCTAGCTTATTCTCTCTTCCTTACTTTCTCTCTTTCTCTCCCTGCTCTCCAGACAGCATTGTTCCCATCTTGCCAGACCAGATCATCAGTTGATTTTAATCTACTAAAAATTAATTGATTCTCTTTGTGTGTTCACTGAATCACAACATGCTTTTCTAACTTTGCAGCTTGCTGTAAGTTTTTGGGCTACGTCAGTTGAAATCTAATACCGACACCAGTGTATTATGTAATAAGTCTTGGTCCTTTGTCCACAGCATCTCTCCCCCATTGCATCCTGAAATTACTTTCAGACAGTAAGAACTTAAGAGCCAGCTTCACTCCCCCACCCTGCTTTGCTTTTAGTATCTTAGCCGATGAAGAGATAGTATTCTTGAAAGCTTCATGTGCCTTTTTACTTGACCTTATAAAGGCATCACTTTGGTATGGATTTTGGAACATTTGCACCAGTGGAAACACAACACTTGTATTCTCTTATGCATGGTGAGAAGACTGGGACTGTGCTGTAGGATTGCACTCTTGATTCTTTTTCTCCTCTCATCCATATAAATCCTCTCTTCTCCTCCCTGGTTAGTTTTGATTTGATACAACATTATTTTTGTACTAGACTGGCCACGGTTAACTTGTTAAACCAGGCTGAAAAGCTGCTTTCCGAATCATGGTTAATTATAATGATGGTTAAGCAGCATTACATCTGCAGCTGGTCCTCTAAGAAGTATAAAATCATGTAAACCTTTAATTAGGAGAAGCTGTCTTTGTTCTAGTGTAAATGATACCTCTGAATTTTGAATTTTACACAAGCAGTGTAAAGTTATGTAACAAAAAACATTTAAAAGTGCTGCAACAACTATAATAGTATATTTGAAAGCACTTCTCTTAGGATAGCACAGTAACTTCACATTAATGTCAATAAAATTTATGGACAAATTTGATGGGGAAATCTGACATCCCAAAGGGGAAGGTTTTAGCTGTAATCTGTATTTTGTTCTTTCTCATGTTTGAGAGTTCTGCTTTTGTTATTACTTGTTCAAAAGCAATAGTAGAATGGTTGTTGTAGGTTTTTCGGGCTGTTTGGCTGTGTTCTGAAGGTTTTTTTGACCTGTAGAATGGATATGAGGCCAAATTCTAGCAAGGAAATGTATTTCCTTTCCTTTGGCAATAAAGAAGGATTAAAGAAGCAGTTCTGAAATTTCAGCCGCCGAATTGAATATATAATCAGCATCATATCATCTTCAAATCTGACTAATTTTTCTGTATATATAAGAGAAACTTTTTCATTAGCATTAAATCTTTAAGTATACGTTGAAGCACTTCTGAAGTAAGAGAGGTGAAGAACATTAACTATGATTATGTCTAAGAAGTGAGATTAGTCTGGGGACGGCTCTGGCACTTTGAGCTGAAGGTTCTCTGATCGGTGTATTGTGAAGAACTGCATTCCAGGCCCTGGAGAGCTTTTACTAGGTAGGATTATCAATATTGTGAACCCCGCCTTTGGTTGAAGCAGCTCCTTTTATTAAACCCCTTGTTTTTTCCTTGAGTGTCTAGGTCAGTAAAATACATAACTTAAAACAGTAGGAACCGAGCCTTTCACATTCAGCTAGGACAGAAGGTTAAAAGCCCGTCTTGCTCTTTCGTGCCTTTGAAGCTCTAATTGCCAGTTTGATTGTGATCAGAAGACTGTGCAGAGCCTGCCTCCCCACCAGTTCTCCAAATCATGGTTTAGAGATAAGAAATATGCCAGTGATTCACATATTCTCACCCTGCTCATCATGCATTTCATGCTTGCCCCTTCTCATTTGCAAAACAATGTTTGCTGCGAAGTTGGAGTTGGCAGGTTCTTCTTCGTGTAAACCGGCTGTGGTTCAGCTGTCATTTCTAGTTTATGCAAACCATCATTTGCCCAGTTTTCGTATCACAGAACACTGTGGTTGTCCCAAACGAGTGGAAGTGGATAAGGGCAGAGTGCAGGGTCATGATTGGGTGGGTTGTGATGTGGTTGCTGAAACCGAACCAGCTACATTTGCTAAAGAAATTCCCAGGTCCCTTGCAGGGCTCCGGCTGTTTCGCAAATGTAGCTGGTTCAATATTGGAGGAGTTCCTTGTTTGCAGCACCACAGGTTTGCTCACCAAGATCCGGATGGGAGAGGGGCACTTTGAAAGAACAGCCGTCAAGATGTGTTGGCCTGGTTTTCACACTCTCACAAAGACTACCCGTCCAGATTTGAGAGCTCTCAATTGCACCTTTGTTGTTACTCCTGGCTGTACTGCAGTTTGAAACTGACAAGTGGGTTTAGAGCCCAGCTGCCTCCTGGCAAGGGAGGCTTTCAGTTGCTGAATGTAGTCTGATTTCAGAATGGCAGCCCGGAGGGAAATCCTTTCAAGACGGTTGCCCTGATACCTCCGTTCTTGTGACACTATGGAATCTTGGCGGGCAGAAAAGCAATAGGGATCACCCAGTTAAATGCCTTCCTTTTGGAGAGAGAGTCGTTCTTTTCTCCTACCATACCCTCCCTCCTCTTGTGCCTCGGGCTGTATCTTCCTCCTGTTGCGCCCAAGTTTGTTCTTCCCATTGCATATCATTAATATTGCCTGTACAGCATTATCTACCAAGCCTTTTTCCCCCACATTAACCATTAGCCTGATTGTAGCTTTTGCTCGTTATTCCGGCCCTCCCTGCACACTGTTACCTCTGCATTAATTGCATGTTGCCTGGCTTGGCTTGAGATGTGTAACTTATTTTTCTTCACTGGGCTCTTGCAGGTGTCTGTTTGTTTCAGATACAGAGATTCTGCTTTCTGTCCTTGATAACGTTTGAAATTGGAGACAGGGCTGTTAATGTATCTGTGTTTTCTAGGAAGCCTGTACATTTCCTGGCACCCAACCCACTGCTACATGGAGGTAACCTTATTGATTGTTTTTTAAGGACACGGCAGGCTGCCAAAAGCATTTTAGCCTGATGTGAACCATATCCTGTTGGCAGAGCGGCTGCGGCCACCACCGTTCACCAAGCTCTAATAAATTCCCTGGACTTGTGGATTCTAATTCAGCATCATGATAGAGTTGCTGGAGGAAGCGAAAATTGATTACTGGCTCCTAAGCAGCAAGATTAACGTCTTGCTATGACATGCCAGATGTCTTGACTAATATACCATTTTTGTTGTGGTGGTTAATTTTGCTTTATGGGGAAGCCTTGATTGCAGGATAACTTTTAAGTTTTCTGTTAGGGTAAGTTTAATATAGAGATGCACACATTGTATAATTTGCAAACATTGTTGTAGAATCCTGGACTTGTAGAGTTTAGGAGCCATTCAAAGTGTTGTTTGGTTGTTCAGAGATCAACAACTAAAGCTCATATCTCGAGTTTCTTATCTTGGTAGATGTATTGTATGTGTATGTATTTACTTGATTTTATATAAGACCAGTAAGTGAAGCAGAATATGAGATCTCGCCATCCAAGGACTTCCCAGCTATTTATCTTAAGAGAAGTCCCTCTAAAGAGTGGTCTTTAGGATTTTTCCAGATCTCTGTGTCATGGTTCACATCAAACTGCAAATGGGCCTGACTTAATTTTCCATCTGTGACTGCTGGTGTTCTCCCTTCATTTAAAAAGAAGTTTTAAAAATGGTGAGAAGACAATTGACAGTGATGTACAAATACAACCTGCCAGTCATAACCTGTTAGCGAATGACCCAGTGGTCTTAAAGGGAGGTTCCAAGAAAAGCATTCAGCAGCCCTTTAATGAAGAACACATCACACTATGTGATTCTCCCATTTTATTCACTCCTCTGCTACAGATAAGTGGGCCTTTGAATGTAGCACCAGCTTGACGCTTTCTTCCTTTCTACCTTGGTTGACTTACGCAGAGTTAAGGGGCACCATCCACGAGATGTGCAGTGCCTGCTATGAGGGTGGTGAAGAATTCATAATTAGGTCCAGTAGTCCCTCCCCTTCCTTTGATGCATGTGATCAAGCACATGTCATGTAAGCTTATATTTTCATTGGTTCACCTGAATATTGACGTCGCTCTCAGCATGTCTCTAAATGCAGTGTTCTTAGAGGAGAAGCCTGAGTAACCAGGAAGAATAATTTAGTAGCTATCTCTTCTAGGTAGGTCAGGGGTTTTTCTTGTTTGCGACCCACCTGCAGTATACTAGGAGGCACATAAAATGGCAAGTCATATTATTATTATGAGCAGGGCTTTCTCCACAATACAAACGTGGTGGGTAGTTTTCTAAGCTGGATTTTGGCTCTTTGTTTCTTTCTTTCTTAAGGAACGTGCTGGTGGTGGTGCGACGGTTGTATTCTATCATGCGGCTTGGGTTTTGTTGCACCTGTGTTTCCCTCTATAAAAGGAACAAGATGCCCTTGTATTGGAACTGGATCGCTTTTCAGATATCAGTCTGCCGACACAGCGCTCAAGGCAGTGACCTTGTTTTAAGACGCATGTTGTGGAATTGTTGGAATGCAAAACAATGCTGCAGAGGCTCCACAGCTCATGGGACATTAACATTTCAATGTTAATTTTCTTGGCACACGTTCTGATTGTGGAAGATTTGTGTAGCGCATGGAAAATAAAAAAGAATAATGCACAGAAATGGAAGGCAAACTCTGAGACTGTGTACTGCCTCCTGCGTTCTCTTCACCTTAGTTAGATTTTGCTCCCCTTATTTAATTATGGAACCATTCACAGCTATAAATGAGTATCCTTTTGTTCAGGTCTTTCTTGCATCTCAGCCCAGTTACGTTGTCCATGATAATGTCAGAACGACAATCTTGCATAAAAATACAAGAGAAACACTACATATGGCTGAGGCCAAAGAGTTTTCATGCCCCAGTATGCTTTATGGTCAGTCAGGTGCCACCCAGGAGATCTCAAAGATCATAGTCCTGTGGTGGTGTTCAACCCTTTTGTGAATCCTCCCTCCCTCCCTCTCCCTCTCTCTCTCTTTTTCAATCTACCATTAATTGGTATGCAGCAGGACTCCTGTGAAGAAGCTTCGTTTCCTTATCTTGCCTAATTGCTGAGGACTTGACCTCTCTATATTGATAGTGGTCCTGCCTTCTACTGAGTGCTTCTGTTGCTTTGCTGTGCCATGTGAAGAGAACTCCCTCTTCTTTAAGTGTTAATTCCATCGGCGATAATGGAGCTAGCCTTTGTCTGCCCACTCCCACATTATTCAGAGATTGGTATTTCATGTGCATCCACAGTATCAGAGTAGTTGGATTAGAAAGACTTTTAGCCTCAGTCCTTTAAAGCAGCATACAAAAGAGAGATAAAACACAAGCATAATTTTTTTTAAAAAAAACCCACATTAAAACCAAAGCAAAATAATGGTGTGAAAATTGAGCACAAAGCACCAGCAAAACTGCTAAAAATGTCATACTGGTAGCATCTGTTTATAAATACCTGGGCATACTAAAATGTCTGTGGCTGGTGAATCAAAATTGGTGTCGGGCCCATCTCCTGGGAGAAGGTGTTCCGAATGCTGGATGCCATAACTGCAAAGGTTCTCTCTCTAGTTGCCTGCACATAAATTCAGATGGTTAGATGAACCCCCCCCCCCCAAAAAAAAACACCTTTTGGGTGATGATCACAATGTTTTGGAAAGCTTGTGTAGTATAGGAAGAGCCCTTTAGGTGGATACCCTTGTCACGAGCTATTAGAGTCTCTTAGGTTGGCCCTAAGCTGTGGATGAAGGTGTTGGAACACCAGTAGATGCAGAATATGTGAGATGCTATCCTTTTAAAAGGATCAGCATCTAGCTTAGAGATCTTCCAAGCTCTTGAGTTTTGTTGCACTGCTAATCAGGCCGTGTATTTTTGAAGCAGAGACAAGGCAGCCATGGATGCTAATCGGATTGCTCTGGCCCAGTGGTAGGTGGTGCTCTTTATAGAACTCAGAGACTAGCATGCTGGTGTGGACATGACATTGCCCAGTGTGGTGATGTACATAAGTAAGAGACAGAGAGGGGTAAAGACGGAAGTAGGGGTTGGAGTGGAAATGGAAGAGGAAGCAACCAGGTCCTTGTCTATGCCACTGCTTATTCATATTTGTTATTTACATCTATATTCTGCCTTTCCTCCAATTTCAAGGCTCTTTTTCTCTCCCGTTTTTACTCATAACAGCTCTGTGAGGTAGGCAACATTGAGAGTGACTAACCCAAGATCGTTGAGTTTCTTGGCTCAATGGGCGCTGGAACCTGGATCTCTTATTCAGCACTAACTGCTACATGTTGCTGACTCACTAATGTGTTTCTGTCCAAGAAGGCAGAAAGGATGCAGCTAGCCATGTCACGCAGAAGGTCCGCTTCAGACATTGCTCCACTCCGTATATAAGAGACATTACATGTGGTCAGGTGTTTGAACTTTGAAACTGGGAACCTGCTGGGCTGTCCTGAAGTGAATTTCTGCCCCTGGAGGCTAGACTATTGAACAGTTACAAAACCGTAACACTCATACACAATACCTTATTGGAGTGATAAACTATCCCACTTTTCATTTAATTTGACATCTGAATGAAATCTGTGAATGCAGTGAGAGTTAGACAGGGACGGGAATAGGTAGGAGTGGAAGAGATGTCAAGGAAGTAGGAAGGAAGTGACTGTGTCATAAACACAGTGGCAGGCATAATGAAAGAGAAGACACCTCTTTTCATTGTATGAAGGCTGGGCTGTATTTTTAGTATGCCAGCAGTTGCTGGGCTTCTGGATTTCTACATCTACACGGACAGTACTTGTCAGATCTGTACAAACTATCCAAAGCTCTGTAGGGAAATTAGGAACTGCTAGATCAGACCAAGAATGCGCCAGCACCCTGGTTCTCAGTGTGGCCAACCAGGTGCCCATGGGATCGCCTCTCTTCTGCTGTACTTTCCAAGTTGCATAGACCAGTGGCCACGGAGAGATTGATCCACCGTTAATTTCTCCACTCTTCTTTTCAAGCCCACTAAGCTGTTGCAGCAAGTTCCATAAATTAATCACACGCGGCATGAAAAGTAGTGCTTCTTACTTTCCCAGATCTTCTGCCAGTCAGTTTTTATTAGATCATAAGTCTCCTCCCCTTTGGTTCTGAGCCTGCGAGACAGAGAAAGGGAGCATTACCATCCCTTTAAAACAGGCTCTTGGTGGGAAATGGAGCAGGCGTTGAAGTCCAGGAAGGGGGTTTGTACAACTGAAGTAACTGTCCATGCGAACGGGCTGTAATGAGTTATATCAGAGGCCTCCTTCTGGTGCAGCCGCTGAGTTGATATAAATGTGAGTTCTACAGTGCGAGAGGTTTTGCTCTGACTGTGGAATATCTCTCACTTCCTCCTTGTTAGCTGTTTGCCTTTCCGAGCAACCCTCTGCTGTAAGGGAATATTGTAGAGGATATTTGCTTTAAGAGCAGCTTCCTGAGCTGCCATCTGCTCCTTTTAACTTAATCCTGCCGTGAACTGAAGGCATATTCAATTTATGGGCAACAGGAAACACGATTACAGTAACTCAGAGTTGATCCAAGCATGGTGTTTCTAACTACATTTCAGGGCCCAGAGCTGAGAAGGAGAAGGGGCTTGTGATAGCAGGGAGCTTTAGGTTGCAGGAGGATACCCGTTGTGGCACTTGGTGGATTTATGAGAAGAACCGGTGAAAGGGGAGCAATTCCATTATCCAGCTTCAGTGCTTGGTATGGAAGAGGTAACCTTTTGCCAAGTACACCCAGAACAAGCTCCCAGAAGACTGGCAAGCTCGAAAGAGCAATTAAACAACAAAAACAGCCGTTACCCTTAGTCTCTGTGCATTCACCTTAGTAATCCTGTTGCACAGAGGTGGTGTCAGCAAAATTAATACTGTCTGCATCTGTACCTTTCTTGTTGCGAGTCTGTGGCATTCTGTAAGGCATAATGGCCACTTAATGACTGCGACAGGAATTCTGTCGCTGCTTGATCAAGTTGTACAAATGGACAGCAGTTCCCCAAACTCCGTGTCGGATGACCCACATCCAGACTGAATCGCCATGTGCTAAAATGCTAGTCCCTCTTCGAGTAAACCTCACAGACCGAGCGATGGCTGAGAGATATTCTGGCTCTTCCCTTCCAGAGCACTTGAATAAATAGGATGTCTTGAATAAGATGTGTACCAGATTTCAGCTTTTCTCGCCAGTAGGGAAGCGTGCTAACAGCCATGCCATTCTGAAAGAGCTGTGTGTCTGATTCATAACATAAAGATGTTTGGGGCTGAATGGTTTCATTCTTTTCAGCCGTACCTTAGTAAATGTCATGACTAGATTTAAAAATAGAGGAAAACGTGAAAGCCATGATTTTATTCATCAGACCTCTCCAGTTAGAGAAGGAAAGTGAGGCATAAATTCTCTTACAAATATACAGTTGTTTGTATTTCTTCCTGACCTGTGTCAGCCCTAACATCTTGAACACAGTTCTGCCCCATGCCTGCCTTCTAGCTTACGTTCCATAACATACATTTAGGATCATGTGACTCATTCTACTAAATGCTGAAGATAGAAAACACAACATATAATTATTGAAAGGTTCTTATGTCGATCGTTCTGTCCTGTATTTAAACATTTATTTATATTTATTATTTCTTTATATAAAATATTTTTATCCTGCCTTTCTCCTTAAAAAGGACCCAATACTTCTAGGGTCTCTGCAATAAAGCAGTCTGAGACTCCCCGACCCTTCCCTTTTCATTTTTAGACATCCTTTTTTAAAGCTAGCAGTGCAGGGGACACACACACACACACACACACACACACACACACACACACACACACACACACACACACACACACACACACACACACACACACACACACACACACACACACACACACACACACACACACACACACACACACACACACACAAATGTGGGGAGGGTGGTTGGTGTGCTCTGAATCTGGGGCGGACCTCCCTGCACATTTGAGACCCTGAAAAATGGCGGGTTTGCCGCATAAACGGGAATGTTATTAGAGGTGTAGCAGTTGCCCTTTGTTGCCTGTGTGTTTACTTGATTGAAGCATCTTGTCTGTGATGCTTTCCCTTTCCTCCTGGAAGCCTTGATTTGAATGGAGAATAGAGCGGGGGATCGCCCCCAGGGCCTTGTAACAATTTATAGTCTGTGGATAGAAAGCCAGAAGTGCATAAAAAGACAGTTGTGAAATGCTTCCCAATGCCCCATAATAGAAAATCTGTGTGTGATGACCTTGGCTGGGAGGGCCTGCGGGATCGTTTTTGATGTGATCCGAAGGGTTATAAAGGGAAGGAACGGAATCACATCCCTCACCTGGAAGGGGGGAGCCGAAACCCCAGGAATAATGCCTTTCCAGCGCTCCTTTTCAGAACCCAAGTGCTCAGACTCGAATTCTTTATTATGTGGGGATAATGCTGTTGAATGCAGATTTCCCCGAGGGGCCGTGTGGTCTAGCTCAGCCACAAACACCTATGTGTTTAATGGCCTCATTCTGTCTGTGAATGAATTGGGTCTGTATTCCCCCTGAAGCTGTGGCATTAAATTAATTCAGGGGCTAATTTTCCTCTTGCTAGTTGTGGGGCTGTGCTTGACCTTTTCCCGTGTTCGTTTGGGGTGGGGGGAGAGGGAAGTGCTGATTAAACAGGCCGCGATTATTCCTCGCCACGTTTATTTGGGCCTCGTTTCTGAGCACCTTCTCAGGTTTGTTCGCTCTCACCGCCCTCCCTAAAACAAACCCTGACCTCACAGCAGATGTCTGAAGATACTGATACAATAATCGCCCTCTGTGTCAAGGCTCCGTTGACTGTTAAGCTACCAAACGCTGTATCATTAATATGAGAGGCAAATTGGGTTGAGGTTATGTGCAGCAATGTGGGGTTTGTTTTTTAATGGTATTTTTTTTTAAACCAAGTCTTCTCTTTTTTTTTTTTTTTTTTTTGCAAATTGACAGCTTCTTTTTAACGTGGGGAGCCGGAGGTTATTATTATTATTTTATTTTTTATTTTTATTTACCGCAGGGGTGGCAAGAGGGTGGCGGGGCTGGGTTGGCGGGATATGAAGAGGACGGCCCTGGATGACAAAGAATCAGAGGTGACAGTTTTAAGAATGGCGAGGCGGGGGCTTGTGTGGTGATTAAATTCCCCCAATGCTGTCATTGAGCTGTAAGGCTGCAGATAACATTCTCTCTCTGTGCTGGAAACAAGAATCAATACCAACTCCTTGACAGGGGCTAAATTATTAAATAGAGCCTTTCTTTACAATGTTTCATTATCTGGGATTTACCTCAGCTGGCGATTTGTCAGTGGGGGCGGGAGGGGTAGGGGTGGGCTGGGCGAGATTTGCTGGGCGTTTTGTATTAAAATGATTCTGGCTTGCATTATGAATCCCTTCTGGATAATTCCCCCTCCTTACAGATCTTTGATCTGCTTCTGCCAAGATGGCATTTAGCCTTTTCATACTGTTATTAAAACTGAGGGGTGGGAAGGAGATTGTGGAAAGAGAGAACAACGTTTATTTCCTCCCCACCACCTCCTTTTTTTTTTCCCCCCCCTTCTTTTTCTTTTTCTTTTTGCTGTGGGTTCTGGCTGATTTACAGATAATGCTTTTCAGCTCATGCCTCGACACCACCACCTCTCTTTCCCTGTGCTTAGGAAACTGACAAATCTGTGCCTTCTCAGCTTGTGGGGAAGGAAGGGGACCTTCAGCGTGCCCCCCCCCCCCAATCCATGTGGGAATACAAGCACACTCTGGTCTCTCTATACCCTGGAAAGAGCGGGTCGACCTCGTTTCTCTGTACTGCTTTGTCCCAGTTTGGGTAGCCATGGGTCACTGCCCCCTACATTACAGTTGTTACCATTCTGCCATCTGTAAGGGAAGGGTAGGTAGCCATGCCATTCACCTGGGGTGAGTAAACAAAGGCCTGCAGGCGAGTAGGTATGCCCTTGTTTGTGTGTTTTTGTCGATCTGTCTGGAAGGTGGGAGATGTGGCAGTTTGGAGCATTGAGTCACCACACAGCCCGCCTTCGTGTTCCTTGTGCCCGCCCGCCCGCTCAGTTGTACCATTTTTCTGTTCATGCCTCTGTAGATCCAGCCCTGGAGGTAGCAGTGGTGGTCCTAGAACTCTGGAACCACTAGAGCCAGTGTTCCTTTCTCCTTATAATTGAAGATATTTTTTTTTCCACTCAAGTGGTGGTGCTCATTTCCTTTTCACCACATTTAGCAGAAGCTATGGTCACGTCCTCTGGAGCAGTGGTCCTCAACGTTGGGCCTCCAGATGTTATTGAACTACAACTCCCAGAAGCCTTCGCCAAAACCTCTGCTGGCCAGGATTTCTTGGAGTTGAAGTCTAAGAAAATCTGGAAGCCCAAGGTTGGGGACCACTGCTCTGGAGAGCCTCTCATTCACGAAGGCTGACCCCCTCCCTTTGCTTTATCCCTCCCACTTTGTGAGGGAATAGAGCAGGTCAAAAGTTGCCAGTGTTCTCTGTAGTTGGCCCACTGCTGGGGTTCACACCAGTTGATCACGTAAACAGGTTGCTTTCTTTGCTTTCTTGGTGGGGATTGAAAGTTTAATTTAATGTGTTTTCTGGCTCCAGGAATTAGCTTTTTCAGGAATGTCCAAGTTGTTCATTTTCCAGGGTTCCTTTTAAATGTATTTATTTATTATACAGCATGCTATGTGTACCCCATGTTGTTCATAATGTCATGTGTGGAAAAGATTTAGGAATTGTATTTTTATATATACTTTTATCACCAGTGTTTTGATAGAAAAAACAGCCATAAAATAAAATAAACCAAGCTGATGGTATAGAAATGAAAGGTTTAAACAGAAGTGTACTACATGCAGCCGTGCATGAACGGTCTCTACGGAACACCAATCATTTCAACAGTGTCCTCTTTTTCAAGAAAAGAGGCCAAGTTGCTAGTCCTTAAAGTTTTAGAAATGGAGGAGTTGATCCCAAACGCTTAAGACTCGGCCAAGGGTCAGAGTGAATTTCTTGCTGTCAACAGTTTTTTCTCTCTTTCTAATCGAAATAAATGCATGGCTTCCGCAATCTGTCTAAAATATCGGCAGCCCTGGGCATGTGCCATACAGGTTCTAAGTTGCCACAAGATTCGGTGGCTTCTGCCTTATTGATCTTGGCTGTAAAGCTGCTTTTGACTTCTCTTATCCTCTCGTTCTCTTCCTTACACATCAGATGTGATCTCATTGGGCTGCGGTTGAAAAGTCACTCAGAAAAACAAGTCACTTCTCAAATTCCTTGTAAAAAGCACAAACTTTCCAGTGTCAAGCTGCCATCTCAGTTTCAGATCAGGAGAGTCTTAGTAGCAGCAGTCTGGGACAGGAACTGTGCAAGGCTTACCACGCTGGACTACAGTGACAGCTGCTTTTGTCTCTATTTCCCATATCAGTAAGGAGTTGCATGCCTAATATTTGAGAAGGATAACAGTTTTGAAGAGAGCGAATATTATAGGCACTGTAAAATAGTGTGGATTTATTTGTATCCATTGGTTTGACCTAATTGCCTGTATTTTTAATTAAGCAAACCTCTTCCCAGTAATGTTGTAGCACCTTGGACCTTCCGCCTGCCGTTTTTCCCCCCCCACAGCCTCATTTCCTGGTGTTCACCCAATGTAAACACAGCCATTTCCTACACCTGGTGTTCAGATAATTGGCTGCTAAATAAAACAGAAGCCGTCCTCTTAGAAGCAAGTGGACCTGCATGCATATTTGTGTGAGTTTGTATGCTCACGTTCTCTTGCACGCACACATGCACATGTGCACGTGTTCACACACACAGCCAACAGGCAATATTTATCAGGGTGGATTTGATTTAAATCAAATTACAATTTAAATTTTTTTTAAAATTGAATTTTTTGAGGATTTAAATGAAAAAACAATTTTTAAATCACAATTTAAATCAAATTGATTTTTTTAAAAAAATCATTATTTTTTAACCACCCTGATATTTATGCATTGAATACATACGAAACCATTTAAAAATAGCTACTGGTAACAATTGTATTAAAATGATTATAGCCAACTTCTTTTAAGTATGTTGAATTGTAAGACTCAGTTGGAACAAGACTGCCGAATAGCTCAGTGGTTTAGCCATAGGTTGGGAGTTCAGTTCCTCACTGCACCTTCTTGATGGGGGCTGGACTCGATGATCCATAGAGTCCCTTCCAGCTCTGCAGTTCTAAGATTATTTATTTTGTATATTAGTTCTAACCTCCCGCATTTACAAAGTTGAATTTTTCTCTTTATTCAACAGGGGGTACTTGGAGCACTGCTAGGCTGTTTGTTTGCTTGGTTTGTTTTTGGCCTTTGAGAAGTCTCCAAAGGGATGCTGTTACAGCTAAGAAGTTACTAAAGAGAATTCATTGGATAGCATTGCCTTCCCACTTTCAAACGGTTCTTTCTGAGGGAGGTGGAACATTGTGATGATCATGAAATTTGAGTGTTGTGATCTGTGCGGAAATGACTTTCTGGCCCTTTGAATGTAGGGCCACACCAGTTTTGAACAGCATCCTGTGTCCCAGCTGTGGTTATCAGGTCAGGGAGGGCTGCTCTGATTCACGCACACATTCTTCCCACTCCCCTTCTTTCCCCCCAGATAATCATAATTAGCATTAGATTTGCACCAGTGACTTCGTAAGTACAGACAACAGTTTGTGCCCTTGGTTTATACTGAGCTTTTAGAGCTTTGAGGTATCCATGGTTAGCAGAATCCCTGGTGTAAGTATCGTTCTGTCTGTGGTCGCCTCGGAAATGAATAAGAGCAGGGTAGCAAAGAACATTAATGCAAAATGTGTGTCATCTCATCAGCACTATCAGCAAGTGGGCAACAGTGTCACTTATGTTCTGGTTAGCATTGAACGAGGAGGACGGAAGAGAATCTTGCTTGATACGCCAGCTAGACTGGGAAGCTCACTGCATGGCCTTGGGCCAGTTCCATTCTCTCAGCCTGATCTACTCCATAGGGTTGTTTTGTTTTAAGTAGAATGAGAGGCATGCCATCTTCAGCCCTTGAGCTCACTAGAGGAAGGATGAAATAGATCTGCATGACAAACAAAACAAATACATACCTATCCTCAGCAGCTAAATCAAAATGCAGACTCTGAAGTTAAAATTAGTAAGACAGATGCATCCATATTTTCTCTTAACATTATGTAGCAGTGCCTTACAGTTGTGTAAAAGCTTTGTGGGGCCTTAATGCATCCTTAGGAAGAGAGAGTTCCAGGGTTATGAATTTCTGAGCAGGATTTGGAGAGTCCTGTGGGGGAAAAGGAGAAATTTAAAGCTTTCTCTAAAACTCTTGCTTGAATCTGGGACAAATGGCAATTTTGATGGGAGTGACTGATTGGGTCTGTATTAGTTTGAGGCCATTAGATGTTAATTTTTAAAGAAAGATAATTCTTTAATTAAATTACTGGCATATCAGCGTCCCTCCATTCTGTGCAGAGGTTTCATTAATCCTAAATGGACAATTTTTCCTCCCTTTGAGTGCAGACATCATTTGTCTGTGTAGTTCAGAAACAGGGAAAAGTGTTAATTAGATACAGTTGATGTTTGTAAACCGCCCTGAATAGTGGCATGCCACTAGATGGATGGTATAAAAATTAAACAAACAAACAAACAATCCAATCAACTGAAAAGGTGCTACCAGATAGTAGACTTGTAGTTTTGAAAACAAGACCAGCTGTCTCCAGATACATCTTAGAAGACTTATATTGCCTGCTGGATGAAATAGAAAGGTATACGTCTTCAAAGACTCCTCTGACGTGATGATACATGTGTGCTGTGTGCCTTCCAAGACCACAGTTTCCCCCTTCGCTGTGGCAGAAGGACACCCTCTGCTTGCAACACTGCGTTCCTAGGTGTGCTGAACCGTCATGTTGAAGAATCCCTGTTGATATAGTCATAACTTGGAAATGCGCAGTCAGCACCTGACTGTGATCTGAAGAAGCAAATTTTAATGTGTGAAAATTCACTGTGAGCTTTAAGTTATCACAGTATTTTTGGTTTTGTCTGCATTTTTGCTTTGTTTTCATTTAATAGTCACCATCATAGTAGTTGTGACAAGTTCTTGTTTGCCATGTAGATTCCAGCATGAGGAAAGCACTCAGTCTTACATTGTCTAAAAAAGTGTGTGTGTGTACACGTTTAAGTTTCTGAACCTTTCAGGGCACTCAGCTGTCCGATTTTGCATTCTCTCCTTCAACTGACATTAAAGCCAGATACGAAAGCTTGATTTCAGGTAGCTTATCTTAACACCAGTCAAACTTGTTTCCACATAACATGGGAATTGTTATAAAGAAAGAAAAAGAAAAAAAGAAAAGGACGCACAAGGGAAAAGGTTGGAAAACGTCTGTTTCAGAAACCTGTGTGCTTGAAAACTGGCATTTACTCTCCGGAGTAATCGGTGCTTACTCTGCTAGACATCCAGAACTTGGATGCGTTGCTTAGACTTAGAGGATTCAGAAATGTGCCTGCAGGAATGTGCACACAAACGTAGCATGCTGACTCCTTGAAAAGAAAATGGCATTTGGACTGAAATCATTTTCCAGCTCTGGGTAGGAGTCTTTTAAACCCTACTCTTGATCTTGCTGAAAAGGCCAAGCTCTAGCTTTCTGAAGGGGGGGCGGGGATGCAGGCGATGGCCAGCCTTCTTGACGGTCCTTTCCATTACAGGGTAGTGAGAGATTCAAGATGCCCTCTGCGGGCAGGCATTTCCCTTTGATGGGTCCGAAGAAAGGAAAGGAAACTCTGGCTTTCCCTTTCGGAGTCCATGCCCTATCTAGTACAGGCGGCGGGAATCACAGCGAAAGACTTCCTCACTTTATAACAGGGGTCGTTGGGTTCTAGCCTTCCCTGCCCTCTCTCGGATTTGTGTCAGAAGACAGACGCGCACTCGCTCACAGGTCGTCCCAACCCAGATCTTTACCAGACGTAATGCTGCTTACAGAAATTCTGCTGCTAGCTTTCTTTGTGGCTTTTGCTCAAATTTTAGAAAAGAAGTAGCAGAAACACTCTAGCTTCAGGTTCTTCGCGGGGAGTGTTGGCTGTAGAGATCCTTGGAGACTAATTTGTCGGAATCTTTCCCTTTGCTGGCAGCCTTTCAAGTTTCTTGTCAAGAGACCTAGAAGCTAAGCAGTTGCTTGACTCTCAAGATTGGCTGGTAAGTGGGCTTGAGATGAGCATCTTCGCAGTGACCCAAAACTGTAGCAGAAGCAGTGTGGCGAGTTTTTGGGGAGACAAGGTTTGTGTTCGCCCAGCGGAAGCCAGCCTGTGGACCTTCTATGGTAATGAAGCTTGACGTGCTCACTTCCCTTCTGGCATCTGCTCCTCTCCTCGTTTCTTAGTTGAATTGCCCGAGGACTGCAAACATGACCACCCTTGCTACCCTTTCACTCAGAGGAAAAAGCTGCAGAGAGGAAAAAAGAAGAGAGTTTGTAATTATGGCTTGTGTACAAGGCCACTGCCCCAATAGGCGGTCCAGCGGCCCCTCCTGCTTGCCTACCATGGGTTCTGTGACGACCTCCTATAGATGTCAATAGGCATTTGCAAATCAAAAGCTGGGAGCACATCCTCCCTCTTCCACACTCAGCAGTGACTTGCTCTTGTGCTTTCTCTTGCTGGCCTTAGCTGTGGAAGTATATATGCAGTGCCAGGGAGTGGCATGAACTGTGGTTAACAGATGGTTTATATCTGTGTCCTTGTATCTGTGTCTAACTACGATCTCAGGCACAGGTTCTTCCCAATCCTGCTAGAGTATGCTCTCTGAATTGTTATAATAAGAGTAATAAAAAAAGGATTTCAGGCATGTTGGAAGTGGTCTTAGAGCAAGGTAGGCCATTGGTCCGCTATAGCTTAGCCTTCTCCAAATTGACCTGGCAGGGGATCTGTGGGGTTTCCTGCGTCAGTCTTTGACAGGTGTAGCTGTTGGTGCCAGAGATCAAACCTGGGGCCTTTTGCATGCAAAACATTACTACGGGTACATCACTTCTCCATTTGAAAAAAGCAAATGGAAGGACAGCCATGAACATGAACTTTTCAGCTTCTAGCTCATTATCATCCATCTCTTCATAAATGTGTTAGCTTGTCATTGGAAGTACTGTCTCTTTAAGGCATCTTTGGACATGTGCAGTAGAAGAAACTCTTTGACATGGATGGTCTTGCCAACTCTTTTTCACCCACATCTTGGCAATTCTGAAATTGTGAACTATGCCACAATTGATCCAGCCTGGCCAGGCTCCTGAGTAGTGCCAAAACTGCCCTGCCTTTTTGAAGCAGGGAAAAGACTAGTAGCACGGGTCCAGGACAGCTGTACTGTCCCGAAAGCATCTGCAAGTACCTACCTAGCTTTAAAATGCAACGTGGTGGTGGGAGTGGGCGTGACGGAAACGAAGGAGAGGAAATGTGTTGTGATGGGCCAGGTGAGCCTTCAGAATAGTCTTCTATGCTGTCTGCATGTCCTCCAAGTTGTTGTCTGGAGTCTTGGAGTCCTAACGTGTACGCAGAATACTTGGCTGTGTAGGACCGTAGCCTCCAACCCCGTGGCACCACTCTGGGCTGATAGGTTGACTCTAGTGCCCAGAATATGTATCAAGACCACATTGCAGCTGTTGATATCCCAGTGGCTCTGTCTGCAGCCCAGCGTTCACTCCACAACGGGTTCCCCTTAATTAAGATGATAAAATAGGCATGCTTTGGCCCTGTCGAGCATAAAGACATTAATTTATGCTCACTATCGTAATATGGTTTTGATTAGTGACCTCGGGCTGTTGAGTGTCTTTATGAATGGCCAGAAATGCTCTGACTGTTCAAAGGATTTTTTTAAAAGTGCCTGTGGAGCTCATGTTCAAGAAGGATTTTCAGGGAGTGCTTTCTATAGGCTTTCTGTTTTTAAACGTAGCAATCAGGCTACGTAGCAAATCCTAAATCTGTGTGTTTCTCTGATGCCATTTTAGCTTCTAAGTCTAAGGAAGGAAAATGGGAACATAACCCATAATTCTGTCCATTGATCTAGCTGTGTCCTTCAACAGTGTTTGGCCATAAATAGTTTAAAACAAATCACATTCCACACATGTCTTTTGTGATAATTGTCTTCTGTGACCTCACCGGAGCTTGACCTGATCTATTCTCTTCTTTTAGTAGACAACCCCATTGTTGTTGTTGTTGTTCTGAGTAGTGTAATGGTTAGAACTTTGGACTAGGGCTTGGGAGACCCGGGTTCAAATTCTTGCAAGGCCACTGGGTGAACCTGGGTGAATTATTCACTCTCAGCCCATCACACCTCACAGGGTTGTTGTGAGGACAATTCCTTGGTCAATCTACTTCTAGGGCATATCTGACCTCATTTTGGCTTATTTTCACTGCTTATATGGAAGCCCAAGGAGAACTCACAAGCAATGCCCTTCTGCCTTCCCTCGCCTGCTAGTGTTTGCCTCTAGATGGATAGGTAACCCCATCCTTTCCCCAGTTGGCATCATCCCCCATCTTGGTTACCAAATGCTTGGCTCCCTTCTCCCAATCCTTCCTAACCCTGGCCTCTCTCCTACAGCACAGCTTTACATATTTGTATTACAGAAGTACTCATGAGAAACCTCCGCTCCCCCGTGCCGCATTAGCGATCAAAGAGCATCATTAAAACCTAGATAGACCGTAACTGAGTGTATGCTATTACGCTGGGTGACATTGGTTATCTGAAAGCCTTCTGAAAACGGTGTGCTGATTTTCAGGTTACCGTCTGTGTATTTTTGAACTCAAAACAGCTTTTGTTGCTTTCTAATCTAAGCTTTTTGGAGTTCCAGAACAGGCTGGCCCCCTGAGCGAAAAGATTTCACACTCTGAAGTGCAAAATTCCATCAGCATGTGGTAAAATATCATCATAAATCTTTCATCTGGATACTGCAGCTGTTGGCTCTCTCTCTCTCTCTCCCTCTCTCCCTCTCCATTTGGCTGTGTCTCCTGCTGCTCTGTGTAATTATGTCTGCTGCATAATCTTTACCTCTGAGGAGGCAAAGTGTGACCCCTAGGTGCTGTTTCTTCCCATATAGTAGTTTCCTAGTTTTGATGCTGGTGAGAAAAACAAAAGAAAACAAATCAGGACGTGGAAGTTCAGGCGTGGATGTGAGGTTTCTCTTTCCCCAGGTGTCCTACACAGATTTTTTTTTTTAAAGTCAAATCTGGCAGTCTGCCTATATTCCAGCTAGAAAAGTACTCTGTGTGGCTCAGGATCTAATGTGTCTCGCTGACTTTCAGACACTTGGAGATGCTGTGGGTTGTATTTCAGGTCTTCAGTATGAAAAGCAGGCCCTCTAAGGCAGCCATTCTCAACCTTTGGTATGCAGATGTTCTTGGACTGCAGTTCCCAGCGGCCTTCACTGCTAGCTGTGCTGGTTGGGGTTTCTGGGAGTTGCAGTCCAAGAACACCTAGGTTATCCAAACTTAGAGGACAGTCAGCAGCCTCTGATCCTTCATTACCTCGCAAATTTTGGGTGCCTCAGCAATGGCATTTCAGTTGAGCGACAGAGCAGTGTAGACCGTGGTGCCCTACAACGTCATACCAATGACAGATATGGATACGGGTTGCTAGAGCAGGAGGGGGAATGACTAGGAAGGTGCTTGGCCTGATTTATTTTCATGCGTTTATTCATTAGAATTTTATCTCACCTTTCCTTTCTCAGTGTGACCTGAGTGGCCTCTCTCTTCTTCAGCTCACCCTCACAAACAACCCTGTGAGGTACGCTGGGCTGAAGGAATCCCACTGGCCCGATTGACCAGTGTGAACCAGTGAGCTTCATGGGCGAATGGAGAGTTTAGCCTGGATCTCCCAAGACCCAGTGGAACACTCTAGCCGCTTCACCTCAGTGGCTCTTCCTGCCCAGCGCAAGGCCTTTCCAGGCATCTACATAGCCATTGTTTGGGAGCAGGATCCAGGCCTACATAAGCATTCGGTCTGATCCAGCCAAGGTCTCTCTGTACTTATTGTATTCTCCTCCTCCTCACGTAGCAGCTCCCACATGCCATATGGCATGTGGAGGGGGCTTTTCAAGCTGTGTGTTTGCAGTGGTGTGAGGTAGGTGTGTGTATGTACGTGCGTGAGAGAGGAAGAGAGATCGAGAATGATGTTGAAAAAAACGAGGGCAAATAACCAAATCTAATTTGCATCGCTAACTCCGAGGGAAGAAAAATATTACTCATGCTTCAGAATGTTGGCATATATCTCGTTCACACTGAATTTTGGGTGGAAATCCAGAAGTCAGGTCTGTCAAATAACTTGGTGAGGGAGCTGTCTCTGTGTGGAACATATTTTTCATTTTCTCCTCGGTGTGTGTGTGTGTGTGCACGCGCACACACACAAAAGAACTGGAAATAGAAGAATCTCCCTGTTGAATGGGCTGCTGATTATCTGCTTGTGATGCTGTTTGCTGCTGTCTCCTCCTGCTGAACCTCTTTCCCTTTAGGCACAGTGTTTTAATAGACACCCCTTCACTTGCATTTAGACCAGCCCTTCCCAAGCTGGCACCCTAAACGACAATTCCCATCATTTCTTGCGATTATGGACCATGTAAAGGGAGATGATGGGAGTTGGAGTCGGGAGGCACTGGCCCCTATCAATACTTTCCTGTTAAAAGGACAGTGTCCCTTAGTGAGCCGTTTGAGTGATCTTTCTTCCCCACCCCACCCCTTGATATTTAAAAGGTGAGAGATCCATTCAACCTGCCAGTGACGGCTTCCAAACCCCTCTACTGTTGCATGCTGTCTGTTTTAATGTTAGCCATAGAGGCGACAGCTAGTGGTGCTCCACAATTAGATGTGAACTGAACAGCTAGAAATGACATTTAATGGCAAATGTCAGGAGCTCTCTGAAAGCGGGAAGGGCGGGTGGCTCCATCTTCACTCGGGCCTTGCCTTCCTCCGAGCTTAAGCCTCAGAATCCTTAATGGAATTTAATTACCGGGACACATATTCGATGCTTAGTTAAACGCATTTGTAATATCATTTGTTGTGTAGGCAACTGTTTTGGTGATTGCGCTTGACAGCGAGTGTGCCTGATTTATAATGTGCTGGGCGCCCAGCACACCAATAGAAATGCTAATCAGGCTGGCTGAGGAGGACGAGGGTGCGGTTGATGATGGTCGGCCACCTGCTGCCCGGTTCACTTGGGTGGCAGAGATCTAGTCTGACATCGGAGTGGAGAGGGTTTAGCCGCCGACGTTAAGAAGAAGCGAGGGGGCGAATGGGAGGCTTGGCTCTAAAATCGCATTAGCGGCCTATTTCTGAATAGTCCTAATAGCATCCTCTCCTCTTCATAGTGACTCCTTCACCGACTAAGTGGCCAGACGTTTTAGAGCAGCAGTTGCTTGCTGAGTCAAGATGGGCCTTGCTAATGTAGGGTCCTTTTTTTTTCTTTTTTTTGAAAAGCCTCTTTATTTAATTCTGCACAAGTGGGGGCAATGGGGGGAGAGCAAGGGAACATTCTTGAGTCATTTGTGGGTGGGTGGGGAGTGTTCCCCAAGGGTTTCCTGTAAGGACCGCAGCGTTTTGATCAGACCAGAGGCCTTTTCAGTCCATCCTTTTGCTCTCACAGCCGCCGAGACACCCACAAACAAGCTGTGGGGGCAGCAGCTGTCTCCTGCTTAGCAGTCACGTCCTCCACGCAAGCTACCTTTTAAAAAGTCGTCCAAGTTGGTGGACATCAGCACATCTGGTTGGGGTGTACACCCCATGAAGCAGTCCTTCCTTTCACAGGTTGTGCATCTCCCACCATTCAGCTTCTGTGGTTGGCCCACCTGGGTTCTTGCATTATAAGAGAGAGAGATGGGAGGCGGGGGGGGGGGGGGAATCTCATTCTCCACACCATGCATGCTATTCTAGATTTCTGTCCTGTCTCTCCTTGCTTATCCTTTCTCTGAGCTGCAGAGCCCCAACTACTGTGACCTTTCCTTCCGGGGAAATTGTTCCAGTTGTGGAATCATTTTGCTTATCCTTCTCTGCCCCTTTTCCACCTGCGCAGTACCCTTCTGTGTGAAATGGTGACCCAGCTCTACACAGAAGGCTAAGTACTGTCACATTGCTAGTAGAACAACATTACAGTATTTGCAGTTTTATATTCCATTCCTGATCATCTGCAACATGGAATATGCCTTTTTTTTTTTTTTAACAACCGCTACTTAGTGCATCGATCTTTTCATTCAGCTGTCTGCTACAGGCCTGAGGTCCCTTTACTGGTCTGTCTCCATCAGCTCGTATGCCAGCAGTATGTACATAAGGGTTCTTTTGCCTCTGGTTCCTTGTGTCACAGTAGTAGTTTAAACTGGAAACACTTCCCATTTTAATGCCCATTCTTTTGCTCTCCCAAGATCTTTCTTGATCTCTTTGCTGTTTCGTGTTGTTTTGACCTCCCTAAACAATGGGGCGTCATCAGCAAACACGGCCACCTCACTGTTAATTTCTGAGGGCAGAACCTAAATCGTACTGGGGGAAAGAGAGTGATCAATCCTTTTATGGATAGATGACTGGTTTAAGAACAATAGCAGAGAGCAGGAATACATGTTCCTAGTGTAGAACCTTGGACGAAACCAATGATTATAATTCTCCATTTCACTAACTGACCGTTTATCTCTGTCCCTTCCCTTAAAAAAAGCATTGCATTGCCCACTGTCCAGCCCTCTTGTCCAGGGACATGTGGTGTATTTTTTTTAGCAGGTATGCAATTTTGTTAAGCGGTCAGCCTTTGTGCCCTTTAACAACTCTGGGATGAATGTCATGAGGACCAGGATATTTACTTTGTTTTAAAGTGTGTTTGTATGGTCTAGAACTTTGTCTCTTGTCACCACTATTTGCCTGCAGTCTAAAAAGTCCATGCCTGGAAATGTAAGTTCAAGTCTGAAGGATATTTTTGTGTACCTAATTGCTTATTTGTTTTTGTTTTTTTAATTGTACAAGATCTTATTGTTTTTTTGTTCTCCTTGATAGGGTAGCGTTTCTCTTTTCTGAAGAAACCCAATTTGCTGTAGTATTTTCCTTGACCCCTGCTAATGTCCCATGCTGGGATTTGGAAGCATGGGATATAAAAGGGGATGATGCGTACCTAAAGGCATCGTGCTTGTTGAACAGAGTAAATAGGAAGTCACATATGGTATGTAGGAGGCTTTTGAACAAAGTAGACGGGTAAACCATTGATCCAGCGAGTTTTAGTAGTGGTCGTGGACCATCTGTTTCAGAACAGGGCCTTTCCATACCTGGAGATGCTGACAATTCAACCTGAGGGCCATTGCCGCACAAAGCATGCACCCTTCCACTGAACTGCAGCCCTTCATCCCATGGGCGGTGTTGGAGCGCCCATGAACGTAACTTCCTTTGTGCAGCTTTGATCCCAACATCACGATCTTCAAAACACCCTGTGAAGGGAAAAGCTCACTGCTGTGTTAAGTCATTGTGTGTGGTTTCTTAGAGCATCCTCTGTGGCGCTTGGCTCTGAGCATGGGAAGCAGCAAGTTGCTAGGAGCCATTTTGGAGTCTCATCCCAGGCCGTTGAGGAATGAGTTGGCAGGCGGGCTTTGGGTGTAGCAGATCTCTCCTCATTGCCATGGAGCTGGCATTCTTTTCCAGCTCAGGATTCTGTGGGTGCAGAGGGTTCTCTGTCTCTCTCTCTCTCTCTCGTGTGTGTTTCTTGTGTGTACAATACACACATTATGTTTCCATAAGCATACATTTTGCAAATGCATATGCCTGACACACCAGGTGGCTGGAAAACTGTTTCTAGCAGTTGCTCTTTAATTGTGCATGAGGAGAGAATTTCTGAAGTTCAGCTGTGCAGAAAGGCACTCTGTGTTTTAAAATAGCTTTCCCCGCCCCTTTGCCTATATCAGGGATTCCCAAACTTCTGATGGCTTTTTCTTTATAAATAGATGTTTATGCACTTATGCATGGTGTGAAAAAAAGTGGTCACAGAACCTTTTCTCCTTCTTCCTATACTGGCACAGGAACAGTTATCCCACGAAATCCATGGCCATTAGCTTCAGAACAGGCAAAGGAAATACTAAATAAAACCTCCATGTTTGAAGGCAGTATATCTCTGGATCCCAATTTTGAGGTGTGGCATAGAGAGAGGGCTGTTGTCTTACATCCTGCATGTAAAGATTCCCAAAGATATATCAGGTAATATCTGTGAAAAACAGGATGCTGAGCTGGATGGTTCTTCCTCTGCCTGCATCTCAGCAGCTCAGGGTGAAGCGCTGCGCCCTTCCAGATCCTTGTGGATAGTACAGTACCTCCTGTCACTATTGACGAGGCAAGTTTGAGCTCAGTGGAGCTCTTGGTGAAGTACCTCTGGAAGGGCACCGTTTTATAGTGTCTATGGAAATCTCTCTCTATCCATATGTTGCCAGCTGCGGAGCGTTTGAATGATCCAGTCCCATCTTGGCACATGCAGCAGAATGATGTACCCTACTTTGCCACTGGAAGATGTCTGGAAGGCAAGCCGAGAGCCGTGCATCATTTTGGGCAACCAAGGGCAAGCCTACATTGTGGGTTTGTTTCTACTTCGTGAGAAGCTGCTTTATTCCGAGTCTGATTCTTGGTCTGTCTAGTTCCAATATTGACTGGTTAGAAGCTCTGTGGGATTTCAGACAAAAGTCTTTCCCTGCCCTACATGGTCATGTGTGGGGCTGAATGTGCATCTCATGGAAAACAGCTGCTTTTGCAGCTGAACTGCGGCCTTTCACACAGGAACTTTTTGGTTGCATCGTGAATTTGCTTCTTGTGGCATCAGTTCTTTTCTACAGTTCAGTGTTTACTGGTTTGTAGAGATTAGGTGCTCCAGTCACCCAGAGATGTGCACCATAATTTATTTATTTATTTATTTAATTTTATTTTTATTAGATTTATACCCCGCCCATCTAGACCAAAGGTCTACTTAATTACCTCTTCTTCCTTCTTTCCTTGGTTGCAAGCCACCCATCAAATAAAAGAGAAGGGTGGATGTTACCTTTGGCAAACCACTGAAAAACATGGTCATAAGCAAGCTTTAGAGCACGACCAAAATGGGGGCTGCAGAAACAGCTCAGAGGTACAGTAGTTCATTTCAGCTCCGTAATGCCCAGCCTGAGGAAGACTTGCGCGGAGTCAAAAGCCAGCTCATGTTTTCCAGTTTTTAGTGGTCTCATAAAGGTATCACCCCTTGTTTTTTTCAGGTTGTGTGTAAAGACCACATGGTTTTTTTCCTCCTTTTTTTTTTTTTTTTAAATCAACGGAAAGATTTGCTCTTACTACCTTATGCTGTTCCGTGAGGGCCAGGTGTGCTCGTGCTCCGACATCAGGTGCTACAGAGTAGAATCCAGGCAACATAAAAAGGAAACAGAGCAGAAAGATGCCTCAGTGGGAATAAATAAGAGGTAGTAAGCAGTGGCCTGTGACCTTTCGTGAAATAGCTTGATCGTTTTTATTTTATTTTTGTTAGTGCAAGTGCGTGTACATGTGTGATCTTTTTCTCGATGAGGATAAAATACTTCCCTTATGTTATTAAAGACGACAGCTTACTTTGGAAAGGAGGAGGATTTCATTTCTCTAGATGCAGGGGTATTTTCATTTCAGCAGAGGTGAAATGTAAGAGAGATATAGGGAGATAAATAGCTTTTATTTTAAAGAAAGAGGAAAGCTGCTTCTGTTTACTGTTGAAATACTAGTCCCGCACCTTCTGCCCTTGTAAGTGAGAACTTAGTTGCCTGTTGTCTCATGCTCCACCAAATCTCTCTCTCGCTCCGCATCTTTCTGCATGTGGTATAGCCCTCTATGTGCAAAACTTTCCCCGTGTGTAGTTGGGTATTTTAAGTTGTGATCAGGCGACACATGGCTTCCAAGTGCTGTTGGACTGCAACTTCCATCAGATCTCACGAGTGTAGCCAGCTTTGAGGAATGATGGGAGCTGCTGTCTAACAGGGTCTGGAGAGACGGAAGTTGTTCCCTCGAATTCCAGGCAATTCCTATAAAAGCATGAGAGGGTTGGTCCCTGGCTTTCTCCATCTCTTGAGGGACAGCATCTCATGAAAAGAGCCGTGCTCTTAGACTCAAGGTAGAGAGCTTTTGTTCCCCCAGAGTGTCCTCCCGTCAGGCCCAGCCAGTGTGGTCAGTGGCAAAGGATTGTGGGTTTTCTAATCCAAAATAACCAGAGGCTGAAAGGGTCCCTACCCTGACCAATCTCTTCTCCCTCTCTGCCATAGGATACAGCTTGCGCTTAACACTGTCAGGGTTATCCTTGATCTGTTTGTCAGAAGAGATGCAAAGACCAGAAAGAAATTTAGCGTGGGTGGCATCTCTTGCCTTCCCTGCTCCAAAATGTGTTAAATGTATTGGTAAAACAACAGCAGTGTCTCACCCGCGCTGCCTCTCTGGCTTCTTCAGTGGTAAGCTGCGGAGACTCTTCCGCCAGCCTCCAGAACTTGGGCCACTTTGGTTTGCACGGAAAGTCCCCTAAATGTGTTTGTTCGGTTTTGCATCTCACTTTTTTTTCCTCCATGGAGCTCAGAGTGATGAATGTGAAATTTCTCTCATTTCTATATTGAAAAGGATCTACTTTGAGAACCCTACCTGAGGTGTATGTGGCCTAATTAAACACATTGAATAGGAACTCCATTGAGGAGGAGCTGCTGCTGCTCTTACTATATGTTCAAATATAACTCTAGAACATGAGGAGCAGAACACGGCCAAAGAGCCCGAAAAACCCACAACAACCATCAGATCCCGGCCGTGAAAGCCTTCGAGAAAACAAAAACTTATTTGTGAATAAATAAATGAAATCTTACCGTACGACATCCTCCTCAAATCCCATGGTACTACCCAATTTAAAAGCCCTTCCAATTTAATAACTCTTCTACTGCTGCTGCCACCGTTTCCAGTGGCCGCCTCTTTGGACTCCTGCCCTCTTAACCTGAACCAACACAAAGACTGCAACCTTTAAACCTGTTAGTGTTATCTAATGACTGTTCCATCTACAAGAGCTTTTCTAATAGAAACAGGGCCAGGATGGCTTATCTCTGTGCACAAACCAGCCCTCAAAGAACCGCCGGCTTGATTGAGCGCCGTAATGGAAGGCAGGAAATGAGAAGGCTTGGTTAAGCCGTGGATAATCGATCACTGCATTCAGTGAAGTGCGAGCTGAGCCAGGGAACAGAAGCACGCTTGGGATATCCAATATTGTTGCTTCCAGTGCAAAGTCCCATTTTTGTGGATCTATGCAGGAAAAAGAATAATTTATTGACAAAACAATATGGGATTTCCCCCCCCTCTCTCCTCCCTTCTCCTGGCTAAAATGTCTCACTTCTGACACCTGCAATTCTTTACAGAAGAAGAAAATCCTTCACACTTCCCTCTCTGCGTTCTGTTCTCTCCTTCCATCTGCAAATTTAATGAATAAAGCTGGGCGGTGGTAGAATTTTGTTTTAGAATTCATGAGCCTGTAAATTCATACCACCACTTGTCATTCATCCTCACCAAATGAAGGGAAACGTCCTGCTTGCCTTTTTCATCATTCCTGAAATCCAAAATTTATGCCCTGTGTATAACTAGAGATCTATATCTGTGAAGTATACTCCCTTCAGTATATACAAGTTTTTTTTCAAGATATACAACATTAGAAAGGTCTTGTTTAAAATGAAATTAGAATAAATTATCAGATAAAATCTTAGACTGAGGTTTCAGGCTAATGCTGTCTTCAGCACAGATCAACTGTATTATTTGCAGGTCCCTGTGGGATCTGCTGATAGATCAGTGGTTTATATCTCTGGCTGCAGAGCCAGAGGTTGGGAGTTCAAATCCCCCCTGGGCCTCCCTGATGGGGGCTGGACTTGATGATCCATAGGGTCCCTTCCAGCTCTGCAGTTCTAAGACGACAATGACGATGATCTTGCTAGAATTCTAAAGACCCCAATTTATTCAGGATTTCTTGTTTGTTTACTTCTGCTCCTCATGTTCTAGAGTTATATTTGAACATATAGTAAGAGCAGCAGCAGCTCCTCCTCAATGGAGTTCCTATTTAATGTGTTTAATTAGGCCACATACACCTTAGGAACTCTGTTCTGACTCCTGTCCTCTGAAGATGCCGGCCATAGAGGCTGGCGAAATGTTAGGAAGAACAACCTTCAGAACATGGCCAAAGAGCCCGAAAAACCCACAACAACCAACAAGTTTTTGTTTGTTTGTTTGTTTGTTTGTTTAAAAAAGGAGCCAAGGCGGTTTACATCATTAAAAGACAATATTTGAAGCTAAAAACAGTAAGTATACAAATACTAAAAGAATAATAATCAAATACCCTACTAAAAAATGGTAAACAAAAGCAACCCCAAAGCACATTCAAGGCAGTAAAGTACAACCATCCATTAACAAACCCCTGCTCAGGCAGCCGGTCACTCAGGGGAAATTTTTTATATCCTCCTCCCCTTCCTCCAGCGTGCTCAAGGTGGTGTACAGAGCTGGCCTTGTTCCCACTTTGTCCTCACAACCGCGTGGCGAGGTAGGCCAGACTAAAAGAGAGTGTTTAGCTGAACGAACTGAGGTGTCGAACCTAGATTCAAATCAAGTCCCAGGCCAACATTTGAACGGCAACACCAATGGCTTTGGGAAAGGGGTGGTCCGAGCTGCTGCTGCTGCATGTGGAACCTGGCAGCCTTCTCTCACATAAATCCTGCTGGGCTTTACAATGAGCCCCTGAAGCTGTGCTGCCATGGCCATTTTGGAGGAAGGCGATCTACGGAGCCAGGATCTTTCTGGAACTGGAGCTCAGTGGCGTGGGGGTTAAAGCACTGGATTCAACTCCAGTATCTCTCATCCAAAAAATGACGGGCAGGTGGTAGGTAAAACATTTTATGTCCCCTGTTAAATGTGTTTTGTGCATGTTCACATGTCTATTTTGTGACAAGTGTTTGGACCCTGTGACCTTTCTGATCTTGTGTGATCTTGTAATTCAGCCCATGGACGTTTCCGAAAGACCGAAGGTATTGTCAGCTGCTCATCTTTTCAGAGAAGGTCTGATTTCCACGCACATGCCCTCCCAGCCACATTTGCTGTGCTGGAGGAAGAAACTCAGCCTGATTTTCATGGTTAAGCCTTTTAAATTAATTGGACACAAAAGAAGCAATCACGGGGACATGATACCTTAAAGGGAAGCTGTGATTTGCAAGAGAACTGCTTTCTGATATCAGCTGAGAGCAGATTGTGGCAAATTAACACGTCAGCACATTTTTCGTTGCATCATCTGTCGAGGGATTTAAATGTAACTGGTTATTTTGCGCTTCTGTTGTAAACAGCGAAGGGTTTTTTTGTGTGCTTCTGTTCTGCGTGACTGTGTGTTATGCGTATGTGTTTTAAATGCCTCCTGCCATGTTGGGGTGGAGGGCCATGTAAAGTGGCAAAGACAGCTAAGTCAGCATGGTGGAACAAACGCTGACCCCTCTGTTTTTGAGGCTTGGGGGGGTCTATAAATTTTTAGCTGCTGTTCCTAGCAGATTGTTAGGTCAAACACTTTCCCTCCATGCTTGTTCGGCCAAGAAACTGGCCCTGGTATACAACAGATTGAAATTGTGAAGCAAACGGAACCAGTTCGCTCTGCTTTTTTTGTTTTGTTTTGTTTTGTTTTGCACAAATTCTCTCTTGTTGCCTGTTCTCACTGCCAAATAAATGGGTTCCAGCAGGTCTTACAAGGTTGTAAACTGCTGAAAAATTTCTTGGGCTTTGTTCCACTTTGCAAGTGAAAGCTTGGGGCTTTCGTCATAATGGTGCACCTAACTGTTTCCTTAGGTTGTCACAGCAGTGTTTCCCTTTTACAGCTAAGAGAACAGGGGAAGCAAGACAATATATAAGCAGTGCGCATGTGGCTCTTCTTCAGAAATGCAGAGAGAGCGAGAGCTAAGGAGCATCCGGCCTCCTGAAAATGTCTATTCTTGTCTCAAAAATGACCGTCCGGTTCCTTGGCTTTATCCCTCTGAAGATACGCTTGGAAGTGGGTGGATAATGCCTTCTGAAATCGCAGAAGGTAGAGGTGGCGGAGTCGGAAGGCATGCTTGATTTGAATCCCAGCTCTTTCTGACAATGGTAATGTCACAAAAGGGCCCTAGTTCCATTTCCCTTTCACAAGGAAGGTCTTCGAATGCTGCAACAGGAGGGGGAGGGACTTGGGGGTGGGACGGGACTGGGGATCCCACCCAGTATTGCTTGCATTGACGCAGGTCCCCTTTCACCTTCCCATCTCGTGATGGACAAGGTGAGCGGAACCCATAGCAGAAGCTTAGGCGGTGGATCCACAAAATTGAGAGGCAAACGAAAGCCCCAGCAGAAGGACGTTTAGCAGTGAGCATGTGGAGGAAAGCCCGGCAGGGAGAGAGGAGCGCCAGCCGGTAAGGTCCAAAGGCCCACGGAGATTCTGCTGGTGTGCCTTTTCTCCATTCGGTCTGCCAGAGGCGCCGGTGGGGAGAGAGCCAAACCAGCCTGGCTTCTGATTCGATAAAAGCATTGTAGAAATGAACTTGCGGGTAAGGAGGCTTGAAGGGAAAGGGCACCCCCCCTTCTTCTTCTCCCCAGGCTGTAGTTCTAATCTTATTGCAGACCCCTGAACTCCAGCTGTTTTTGTCTTGCTTCTGCTGCCACTCTGTTTTGTTTTCAGAAATAATGTAAGGAAGTTAGATGGGCACACTGAGAAGCAGGCAGGTGGGGAACAGTCAGAACCGGGCTTCACATCAAACAAGGGATTTGCAGTGGCAGGCGGGCAGCAGGGAGGGCTCCTTCTCTCTCTCTCTCCCCCCCCCAAATCCCTTTTGAAAGTAGCTAGCAAGAGGCCGGGTATCATGGAATGTGCTGTGTTTACGCATGTCTTTATATTTATGAACTGCACATTTTTCTTATCCAAGCCTACCTAACAGAAATGTATAAATATTGCAGCTCCAACATTTCATTTCTCAGTCTCTTAGAATAATAAGAGGGAAATCCTTTGACCAATTAGGCAAAGTGTTTTAACACTGATTTTTTTTTAATTATACATGCCCATCACGACTGCAGATGCTAGCTGTCATATTAGAAAAGGCATCCCCCCATCCTCTTCATCAAACATTCAGGAGGGAACATTTCATGTGGAAAAGGGGCAGTGTAGATTAATAGTTACAGTGTCAGTCTAGAACTGAAGATACTAGGTTTAAATTCCTGCTTAGCCATAAATCTCACAGGGTGAAGTGCTGATAGCATAGATGTTGGGTGAAGTGCTTGTGTATGACTTGGTGTTCTTTGGGAAAGAAAGAGGTTAAAAATCAGAAAAAATAGTGTGAGTGTGTATAGATGCATTCAGCACAGAGTATACTGTAGGTGCATTGCCTAAAATGAAAATAGGATTTCCCCCATTTAGACCTGTTGTGTATTAAGCACTGATGTTTCTGTAATCAAGGTATTGGAAAACATAGGCTACACTTCTGAATTGGTAGGCCTCAACTGGAATGTGGGTCCTGCGTAGATATCTTGAAGTTGTGGGTGCCCGTGGCTTGTGAGACAGGCGGGTGGGGAGGGCTGAGATTCAGGACATCTGGTGCAGGCGCTACAGCTGGTGGAACATAGGATAAGTGTGACCATGGGAGCGACTATATCACCCCGCATGGATTTGGCTGTGAGCAGTTTCTTGACCGGTCCTTTGAGAGAAACCAAAGACAATCTTATAGTTTCTTTTTTTTTTTAAAGTCATGCACTACCTTAGCCACTGTCTACCAGAGTCTGAAAATAACTTTAACTTCCCTTACCCCTCTGCTGAGGAGTAGCTGAAATGTTCGATTTGCCAGTAGTGGGAAGTGGGCTTGCTTGTTAAGCTGCTTCATGATATTGGAAGGAGCCAGACCCAATAGGGTTGCTTAAACGCCGATATGCCATTTGGAGATGAGGATCGCACCAACTGGTACATGGCGCCTCCACCTGACCGTGGACGACCCTATTTCACCCACAGCAGCCCACTCCTAAGGGGCCAGTTACGTATTGCTGAAGGTTAAACCTTAGGGCACTTGGATACGAGGCTTGTCCTATAAGCGCTCCTTCGAACCTAGGAAGCAGATTTCTGCAGGCTCCGGACAATGAATATCTGGATCCAGACCAAGCCCGAACTCTGGCCTGCTGTTTATCACCCTTTGACCTAAGATGCTCCAGGGTTGAATTGTTGATATCTTCTGAGACTGAGCTATAGCCCCTCTCAATAAAACAGATTACTGGTCCATGTGGGCTAGCCTCTCTTTGCTGCTGTTAGCTCTCCAGGATAAGGACCCAAAGTTCCCCCCCCCCCCAATACTGCTGACTGAATTCTGATAACTGGGGCTGCCGGGAATAGAACCCGGGGACCTTTGGTGTGTTGTGTTTTATTTATTTGTTGCAGTGATGTCCCTGTGGCCTCAAGGCAGCATATGCACGGCTCTCTCAGCTAGAGGTGGGTCAGACTAACAGACTGTGACTGGCTTAAAGGCATCTGTGACTTTCGTGGCTGAGAGGGGAATTGGGAGCCAGGTGTCCGGGGCCCTGGTTTCACACTGTAGCCACTATATCACGTAAACGTAGGCTGTCTGATCTTAAAAGACATACCAAGAGGGGGTTCGGTCACGGAGCCACAGTCCCTCCAAAGAGGTTTGCTTTTCCTGCCCTCTCTTATTTTTGAAGCCAACGTTTGTGAAGTGTGGGATTTCTCTAGCTTGCTCTAGCCATGGCTTTTGTGCTTGGAAGGGCCTTCTAAGAAAGGATGCCCGGGTAGGTACTCCTGAGCTCTCAAAACCCGTCTGTGCAAGTCTGCAATATTTTTTCCCTTGACACAATGCTGCCGCCGGCTGGATATTTTAAGGTACTGCACGTGTTAATCCGTAAGGTCTACGTTGACTTCCTGTATCAAGTATAATGTGGTATGTTGGATGGGGTGGGGGACTGAATGAGTTGCTGAGGTTAGTGCAGTAAGAACAGTGTGACCAAGGAAAAAATAAACCCTGGAAATTAAAACCTTATAGCTAACTGTGATGAACTAATGTAAAGTATTGCTTCAGTTTTCTTTTAAATATTCTTCATAGGATTGATGAGTTGCACGTTCTCAAGCCCCATTTTCATGACAGAGTGGCTCATCTGTGCAGGATGCAGGGCATGGAGTGGCCCGAGATGGATAATTCTGTGCCTGACTCTGCATAGCTGATCCTTCCTGGAAGCGACTAATGTGACAGAGGTGGAGTGAATATGCCTCTGTGGTTAGGCGAATTGCAGAAATATCTGTGACCTAAGGATGTAACCAGAACTGAGGACTTTCTTGTCTTCCATGAAGTGGGGTGTCTCGGTGTATTGAGGCCGCTTGCTGAAAAAGTAAGCAACCATTGCCATTTTTCTCGACACAGGCCCTGACAAGTGTTTCGGCTTCTAACCTGCTAAATGGGCAATAAGAAGTTGGGAAAGAAAAAAATATGCGACTTTGAGTTTATTTCCACGTACCCTAACAATCTTTGACTTTCTGTTTGTTCTGTGTGTGAGGTGGACCCTGACTCCTGTAACTAAAACCGGTGTGCTGAAGTCTATTGTACTGGAATAATTTTTCAAGCTGAGTCCTTCATATATAAAGAAAATGGTTTGCTCCATAAAAGATTTTCTGGGTCAAATATCATTTAAAACAAAGTGGCAGCTGAGGAGGGCATATTAAGTTCCTCTCCTCTTTTTAACCCACGGTAGTACTCATAATTACATATGCTGTGTATGTGTGTGTGTCTAAGAGAGATAAAAGAGGAAAGGGGAAAAAATCTTCCCTGTTTACTTAAATAGTTTTCTGAGATCTTGTTTGTATGTGAAGCCACTTTTTTCTTAGGCAGGAAAATGCAGCATTTCCACTTCTTTTGGCACCATCGACCTGTGATTTCCATGTTCTACTGAAGGAGAGCTTGTAGTTCATCTCTGTCTCTGTAGTAGAGGATGTTTTGGCATGCTATTATCAGCCTTGGACTGTGTAATTCCATTCTATGTTGTTTCCTTTGCTGTTGTTGTTTTAGAGCAAACGGGACCACCTTCTAATGAACGTCAAATGGTACTACCGCCAGTCTGAAGTCCCGGATTCTGTCTATCAGCACTTAGTTCAGGACCGACACAACGAAAATGGTACGCTGAGCTCCAGAAATGTGTGACATCCTTTGCTGATCAACAAGCTGTCTTCTTTTTCTTCATTCTGCTGGTATTCCATTACCCCCTTGGAAAGCTCAGAACAGCTTGTGCTGGGTTCCTAGCTTATCAGGCTATAGAGTGTGCCCCCAGATCATTACCTGGGTCATGTTGAGACAGAAAAAAGGGGGAGCCAAGAAAAGAGAGGAGTGGAGTGAAGTCTTCTCAGTCAGTCTGAGGACAATTTCAACTTACAACATTTCATCTTTAGGAAGATACCACTTTCTCCCCCAATACCTTTTTCTAACACAAAAGGGTTAGAAATCTGTTCCTTCCTGTACAGCGATGGCTCTCAACCTTGGGTCCCCAGGTGTTCTTGGATTGCAACTCCCAGAAATCCAGCACATCTGGAGTCCAAGAACATCTGGAGACCCAAGGTTGGGGGAACTACTGCTGTAGAGGAAAAGTTGGGACTTTAGGAATACTGTAGCAAAGCACATCTCTGTGCATCCTGATCAGATGGCGTGCCTAGTTATACCTCTGTGTGCCCATACTGGGACTACAGAGTGTTTTGTGGGGGAGAGAGTTCCACAGACGTGTCCCTGATATCCAGAGATGGCACACCGGTGTCAAATGGAAACTGTCAGAAGATTGGAGTATTCCCAAGAAGCACGTTCTTTTAAGAACGCTTGAACTCCAGGTGGTGGTTTTTCCCGTCACTTGCTGTATCTCCATCTTTGGCCTTCCAGATGTGCTAGACTTGAGTCCTCAGAGTTCCTAGTCATGGATTAGGCCTTTTGGGAGTTGGACATTCCAAATGTCTGCAAGGCAGAAAGGCAGCGAGAACCTCTATGCCCCATTATCAGTGTTCCGAGAGTTGCTAGGCATTGAACCTGGCACGTAAAGCAGACGCTTGACCTGTATGTTTCCCCCACGTGTGTTTAAAATCTTCATGGCTTCATCTATTCTCCATGTGTGTGCCTTGGGGAGTGGGGGCGGCTCAGAACCTGATCCAGACACTTCTGCAGCACCATGACTAAAGCTGTGATTTTTCTTTTCTCAGATTCTGGACGTGAGCTGGTTATTACGGACCCAGTTATCAAAAACCGAGAGCTTTTCATCTCAGATTATGTCGACACGTATCATGCTGCTGCTCTCAGGTGAGGTTTCTTCACTTCCTCAGGAGGTCCTTTCGAAAATGGTGCATGGCTTTCTTGGTCTTGGATGCAGAGTCTAGTATAATAATATCAGTTGCATACTTCATATTTCAAACTAGTTTATAAGCAACCTTTGCAGAATTATTAAGAGGGATGGGCCTAAATTGGTCCTGATCCTTGAAAAAAAAAAGTGAAAACATTTTATTTGGAAGTGTGGTTGTGTTTTGGGATTTTCTCACTTCCTGGTACATGGAAATAATTTCAGTGCTCGAATTAAGCCTCTTGAGATCATTAGTGAACTGGAATGAAACAGAAAGGGAAGTGAGCTGAAGCTGGGGAATATCTCAGAAAATCTTAAATAGCCATGGTCATTCAGACCTTACTAAAAATCAGACTGGGATATATTCATGGAGTTCAACCAGGGACTGCCTTTGAAAAAGAACCCAAAAGCTTCCACTGCTTCAGGCAGCTATGGCCAGATGGTTGTTACTAGCGCAACCATCAGTTTATGTTACTTCCGTGCTGTGTCGTTTCTTCTGGCTCCTGATTGATTTCCAGGCCCAGGTCTCAGTGTCTGCCTTGACCCCTGCAGGCCTAAAGAATCTAGACAAAGAGGCTACCTTCCGTGTGAAGCCTCCTTCTGAAATTGGGTGTGAAGTACACAGTGCGGGGAATGAGATGGGGCTTTTCCGGTGGCAGCATCTGGGCTGTGGAGAATATTCCACAGAGAGGGTTACATGACTCTTTTTATTGTTTGTCTCCCAAAGCACTGCATTTTCAACCATTTCGGTGGTTCTGTTCTTACTATTGATGGTGCTGCTTCTTTTATCTTATGACTGCTTTTATTGTTGGTATTGATTGCTGCCTCAAATGTCTTCAAACCTGAGAGTTTCCGTGCAGGGTGAGATCAGCCTATGAGGCTTTGCTTTAAATGACATGTGGCATCAGGAAGACTTTCCCTAGAAGAAGCTTTCTGTTGGAGGAGAGGGAGAGTGTCACATGACTAAACTGAGCCTTTCTGAGTAATAATTTAAATCATAATTAAATTCAACCTGCCCTGCATATTTAGACATCCCCTTTTAAAGCAAACCCTGCATAAGAGTGGAGATCCGTGTGTGTTTTGTGGAACAGATTGTGTTTGACCATGCAATGGCAAAGAGTTTGTAATTTGCTCTGGAAATCATGAGGACTAGGGTCTTTTTCTTTCCACCCGCTCTCTGTGTTATCCTCTCTCTCAGTCTCAATCTCTCCCTTTCTGGCTGTGCTTTAAAAGTCTAACAAGGTCCTGCCTGCTCTCAGATGCTTTGAATTTTATCTGTCCCTTCTCTATATGATATATGATCAGTCTTCCCCTTCATCCACCCCAGAGGTAATTGGTCTGTCTCTTTCTTTCCCCTTGTTTGTTTAAGAAAAGTAGATGTAACCTTTATGGGGGAAGTGGTTGCTTGTGTATTCAGATGAAAAAAGCTGTTGGCATCTTGCATCTCATTTTGAGCTTGCAGAACAAGTGCATGGATGTTGTCAAAGCATGAACTGAATTATTTGTGTGCCACTAGGGCTCAGGCGGTATTTTAAGCAAGACCACCTGGAGACATTTCTAAGCTGCTTTGCTGAAGCTGCTTCCTTGAAGTCAAGTCAGCTGTAACCTCTGCTGTAGGGAAGAGAAGTGAACCATTTGATTTGACTTATTTCAGGACTGCTGCTGCTATTGTTTTTGAGATGAACCAGGAAAATTCCACTAGTATGCTATCATCTGTTCCATAATAGCCGAGTGGCTTCTGTGTCTCAAGAACGCTAGCCTTCTGATCAGAAATTGGCATGAAGAAAAGGCAGCACAAACTAAGGTGGTCCTGACCGGATTGGCAGAGCTGTGCAGAAGATAGGGTTTTTTGCTCAGGCACTGAGAATGCTATGCACGTGTGTTTGTGTGTGGTTTTTCTTGACAGTGTTTCGGCCCTGTTGTGTTCTTATTGAGACTTGTTTTTGTGCGCATAGGGGAAAAGGTCAGTACGTTTTATAACAGTAGGCAGATTAGGTGACTGTTTCTGGATTCTCTGCATTGTCTCGCTGCCTGAGGCCCTCCTCTGGTTCTTCCTGCCACCTGGTAATTTGTGGGTGGTAACAAGGGACCAAATCTTTGGGATTTTGGCAACTTTGCCGTGGAGTGTTCCCTAGACAGAGAGTCTCTGCCTGCTGCCCACTTTGCTTTTTAACAAAATACTTTAATTTTATAGTTAATTAATGTTGTAGTTAACATAGAAAAACATTTGAGAACACATTATAATGAAAGGAGGATGTTAAATCACAAGATTGTTCAATTACATTCAACCTAAAATTGTGTGTACATACAAACACATGTATAAACACCTATGCCTTCACAAATTGATTCTCTCTCTCTCTCTCTCTCTCTCTCTCATATAACTTGTGGAGACAAGGTTTTTTTTTAATGTATGATATTACATTTATTTAATCAAGTAGTCCAGTAGCCACTGCAGCAACAGGTAAAATAAATAGTGATGTTATGTTTATCCATTCGAGCAAAAAGGGTTAGTTCTTCCTGTGTCTTCAGTTAAATTGGCCATTGGCCATCTAGCAAGCCCAGTTCAGTAACACTTTTGCGTTTGCTTTGATCCTTTTCCTTGCAGGGGGAAGTGTAATATTTCCCATTTCTCTGACATCTTCGCTGCTAGGGAGTTTAAAGCTCGGGTGGACTCCTTTTTCTACATACTGGGCTACAATCCAGAGACAAGGTGAGTTGTTTTCAGTCTTATCTACTGAGAAAGCATTTAGCCAATGGCCTTACACTGTGTCAGTCCTTGTGGGGAGGGGCGTGTTCAAGGGTAAAGCTGAGGCATTGTCCTTTGGTTCCTTCTTTGTAACTTCCCAGAGGCACTTAGGAACAGGGCACAATTTTGCTTTTGTAAGTGGAGTTCATTTAACCCAACACCTACATGCCCATCTCTGCCTATATAATTGCTCACCAAAGCTTCCAGATAATACTGATTGGCTGTGGACTGTAAGTAAGCAGACCAGTGTTCTTTCTAGTGGTCAGTTCTGTTGGCAGCCAGTCTTTGGGTAGTCTTGTTGGGTGAAGTCAATGGCCGTTGAAACTGGAGTCATCCACAAGAAAATTATGTCCTTCCTTACTGATGTGTACGATGAAATCATGTTGTTCCTTTTCCTCTAGATGATCTAGCTATGAATCTGAAAGGGCAGCAGGTTGTCTTAATGCCAGCTCAGTCTCTTAGCTTTCTCGATTGCTCCTGCCTGAGAGAGAAAGAGAGAGAGAGAGGAGTACTGTATTTTGTAGTCCTGTGTTTCAGATGTTAAAGAGGGAAAAATGCATCCTTGCAGGTGGCAAACTTGCTAAGTTCCTATAAGTAGCATTTGCTTGCTTATGGGTCAAGATGTTATGGTTTGGAAGACTATCAACATCCACACGACCCAAGTCACATTATTAAAAAATTGGCATCAGATGCTTTACCCATTTGTCAGCCTTTAGGACCGGTTATATTGCTTGACACTCATGGCAGGGTCTTCTCAGTGACAGCCCCTGCTGTTTGAGACTCTTTCCCAAGGGAAGTTCACTTGGCCCACTTGCTTGTGGTTTTTAAAATGTTTTGAATGTCCACTTCTTTTGAATGTTTTTTAGCCATATGTTTTATCTGTCATGCTGCTGCTTTCCCTATGTTTTATTGCTGTGGCTCTGAGTATGTTTTTGTACTTGGTAAATGATATTTTAATATATTGCTAATTTGCCCCTTAATTTTTTTTAATGTTTTAAAGCTTTATTATATGGTATACTTTGCCTTTAATGTTTATACTTGTGTAATTTGTTCTCTGCCTCAGGCAGACTCGATCCAGATATGCAGCCTAGGAACCTGCACCTTCTTCATGTTTGAGGCAACTATCCCGTAGCTGTGTGTTTTGACAGAACCAATTTCGGTGTTTATGGCTTCCTTACTGGTGTTGCATCTGAAGAAGGGGGTTTAAATCCACAAAAGGTCACACTGAAATAAACCTGCTGGTTTTTAAAGACCAGAGTACTTTTTTTTCTGTTGTATATGATGTTGCCAGTAAATGCTTAGGCATGATCACAGGTCTGATAGATCAACAAAGCAACACGCATCAGATTCGGCCACGCAGGGCTGGCCAGCTAGATTGGACCCGAATTCCAAAGTTTCTTTTTCCTTGCAGAGCCCCAGCCATGTAGGTGATCTGCTCTAGTGGCTGTGATGCAGAGGAAGCTTTTGGATCAGTCCTCCTCACTGGGTGCCCGGGGGGGGGGGCACTCATACTTGCCTCCAAACCCTGTTTGCAAACTGGAACTTGGCGCATTTAAGAGTTGGGCCAATAGTATACTGTTGCTCTCCTAGAAGCATGATGGCTTGCATGGAAAAAAATCCATCCAACTCTTCTTCAGAAAATGCACAGTTGTTTGGCAGTAGATGGTATCCACATTCTTTCCAATATATCAGTGAAAGAGATGAGCCCAAGTTCCCATTTATGTGACAGAAAGGCATTTATCCTGTTGTTGACGGCGGCTGCATTCTTTTCTTCTGTGGGTACAAAGACTTTTGGTAAAGCAAGTTCTGGTTGTGTGTTTGCGTGCATTTATATTTGAGAGACAGACAGACATGCAGATGGGTTCACTGTGTACTTGACCATGTATGATGATTTCGTAGAGGGCAGTTCTCTGTTTGAAGACATCTGTTTGAAAGTCCCAGTCCAGTTTCCATAAAAAATAAGGGAAAGAAGGAGCCTTGACATTTCCTGTCAAGATTTTGCAACGGAATACACCAGATTAAAGAGGCACATAGCTCAGTCTTCTTTCCTATGGTGTGATGCCACTGTAATGATAGCTGTATATGTAAATATTACTGTTTAACTTACAGGGATTATTTCTACATGAGTCTGTACTTAGAAATTAACCTAGGTCCATTTTGTACAAATCTTTGTCCCGTTTTGGGAACATCTTTCCTATTGATACAACAATCCCAGTTTGTGTGCTCACATGGGTTGCTGAGTCATTGCCACATCAGCCACAATTTGGGTTTGAGTTAAAGGGTGAAAATTATATCTCAGAATCCATCAGTGAAAAATCCAGCAAAATTCTGCAAGGGAGAAATCCAGCAGTGGCCCCATTCCCACTCATTTGTTTTCGGGGAGCTGGCCCACAGCTAGACAGCAGGCAGGGAGATCGATAGTCGTGTCTTCTTTATGGCCTACTAAAATTCCACCCAAGCTGCACACCAAGATGCCCATTCTATAATAATGTGCTAGATTTGCTGCTGAAAGGAGAAGCACCAAATACACACACCATACACACATTCTTGCTGCCGTCGTAAAGGTGTTATTGATGAGCTCTCAGCTCTCTTAAGAGAACCCACAACATAAAAAGGAAGCAGATCTGGGCCTTTATTTATCTCCACTTTAAAAACCTGCTGAGCACAGTTTGTTAAGGGTGAGGGAACATCAGCACTGCTCTCTTGCTAAGCCTCTCACTCTCGAAGTGATTTGTGTCTTTTGGAAGGATTAGTCAGTGTTTCTGCGCTGTGTCCCAGGTAGGTAGGTAGGCAGAGAGTGATTGATTGATTGACTGATTAAAATCTGTGAAACAGATGACAGTGAACTATACCTTCACACCCGGAAATAGCAGCTGCCTGGTTCCAGTCTCAGCTCTTTAGATAACACTCAGGAACAAACTGAGTAACAAACAGAATTCTGTATGTGTACAATAAAAGGTACTCCTTGTATCGGCTCAAGGTGAGCAACCTGCCTAGTACATTTTTGACGGCAGCCCCCAAAAGAAAACAATGCGGTAGTCAAACGCTTGATAGTAGTGATCAAAGCAAGGCTCATTCACACGCTCATGTGAAAGGTCAGCTGTACTGGGTACAGTGACAAGTTTTTTAAGGGCAGCTTGCCTACCATCACACATTGGGGATCCTTGTTTGAAAGCCACTGCTCCCTAGTTAAATGTGCCTGCTTTGGTTTCTGAGGCAAGGGAGAACTCACATCTTGAACTCCGTAGTAGAGCACACTGAATCCCCTTGGTTATGAGATGGGCAAGGTGTTGAAGCAAAAACTCTTTGCAGCCTATGAGAAACACCACATTTCAGGATTTCAGGGTGGCAGGCAAATATTGGCAAAGAATGCAGAGTTCTGCTTAACTCAAATATAATTCTCCATTCAGGGATGAAAAGTGAGTTGGCACAACCTATTAGGCAGTACAGGTGGCTATGCAGGTTGGCAAAATTCCTGGAGTTCTGCAGTCATTCAAGTCATTATCTGCTCTCGGTGCCTCTATCACATATAGCTGGCATGTTTGCATTAGAATGACGTGATTTTAATTGTTGCAGCCTGCTCTGGGGAGCTGAGATAGCTCAGTGGCTTGGTGTGACTGGAGCTGGGAGTTCAAATCCTCACAATGCCTCCTGAGAAGAGGCCCAGCCAAGATCATCCGGGCTGATAGGGTTTTAAGGGGGAAACCTGCAGGGGGAAAAGGGAAGAGTGGTAAACCACATCTGAGCAATATTTTATCTCCTCTCCCCACCCACCCCAAGCCCCCCCACCCCAAAGCTAGTAGGGTTCTTATTTCTAAATCAGTTTCACACCAAATAATTCTGTAATTATTATTGTCAATGAAATGGGACTGGTGTAGCATCTCATTATTGACCTCAGGCAGCAAAATGCCTCAAACCGGCATTGGTCTGAGGCATGCCAAAAACTCCCTCTGACACACCAATGCAAAACCCACATGCGCCTTTCATCACGTGCAACAGTACATTTTCAAGAAAGGAAAAATAATTAATAATTAGAGTCCATCCTGGATCACGTACACTCTTCCGGTTAATCTTGTGTGTGAACTTTTATTCCCTGTTCCCTGGCTTTTCCTGGTCTGATCGTTACAAACTCTGGTTTAAAATTGACCTGTTTTGCTCCAAATTACAAAGTATCTTGATTTTGAAACAGTCCAGCTTCATAGTAACATTGCACTCAATGACTGTAATGCTGTACCATGGTTTACCCCAACAAGAATGAGCCTGCCCAAAACTCTTGAGTCCCATTTAGTTTTCCTTGGGCAGATTCCAGCCGTGTTAATAAGGGGGGCCCAGGGATTACAGTTTAAAACAATGGCCCTCAATGTTTTGTATGTTGTTGTTGTTTAGTCGTTAAGTCGTGTCCGACTCTTTGTGACCCCATGGACCAGAGCACGCCAGGCCCTCCTGTCTTCCACCGCCTCCCGGAGTTGGGTCAAAGTCATGTTGGTCGCTTCGGTGACCCTGTCCAACCATCTCGTCCTCTGTCGTCCCCTTCTCCTCTTGCCCTCACACTTTCCCAACATCAGGGTCTTTTCCAGGGACATTTTTCTTCTCATGCCTCTCCTTAATAACCCGGTGGAAGAACGCAGGTCCTACCATGGTAGAAACGGAGAGCCCAGTAATTCTCCAGAAGTGCACACATATGTTCCTCTGTTGTTATATTCCTAACTGAACACTGTAAATGAGGGTGCCCTGTGGGCCCATTTTCCTGTTCTCTGTGTAATGGTCAATTACGGTTTAGCTTATTATGCAGATGACCCATTGTGAACAGTGCAAAAATGATACTTGCTAGTGGAATTTGGCTGGGGGGAGGGGACCCTGGGTTTCAGTGAGATCCGGGGGACCCCAGGGCCACAGGCATTGCATTTAAGCAGAGCAAAACACCATTTTAAAAAACAAACAGCTTTCCAGAGCTGGTGGTGGTGGTGGTGGGGGAATTACTTTTTAATAAGACAGGTTCTAGAATGGGGAGGCCCGTGGCCGCCTCTTGATCTGGCTGGTCCTGAAATGCCCCACGCCAGCTTCGGCTCCCAAGGAAATGTGGGCTGCGGACGCCCTGGTAGATGGGGAAACCTTGCTCTTGCTTTCCCTCTCTCTCTCCCCCCCCCCCCGCACATGGGGCCCTCCCTTTTGGACCAGAACCGGGGGTCCCCCCCCCCCCAGTCGCCTTCCTTCCATCCGACTCTCGGATGCGGCCGCTGGGAAGAGGAAAAGGGACCCCCCCCCCCCCCAACGCGGAAGCCCTGGCTTGACATTGCCCGCCGGGAGGGTCGACTCGACTGGCCTTGCCGCCGCCGCCTCCGCGGCGCTTTGCTTCGGAGCGACGGTTGTGCGTCGGAGATCCCCCGGCGGAGGCCCCACTTCCCCGCACACTAGCTTGCTAGGGCAGAGCGCGAGCGCGGGCGGGCGGGAGCTGCAGCAGCAGCAGCAGCAGCAAAAAGCAGCGCGAGCAGCCGCCGCCGCCTCCCAGGCTGTTGGCTGCGCTTTATTTACGGAAACGGCCGGGCCGAGATTGATTGCGTCGGGGCGGGCAGGGGGGGGGGCGGGGGAGGGGAGGGGAGGGGAAGGGGGGGTCACAGCACATGCTCAGTGCTGTCAGTCGGAGGGCGAAGTTTCTGCGTTCTGCGCGCTGGCTTAGGTCATAGCACAAGCTCAGTGGAGGCTCGCTCAGGGCTCTCTCCGCCTGCATGGGCCTCCATTTTGAGTAGTTCGAGGAGGAGGAGGAGGAGGGAGGGGGGCCGGGCGAGTGGGCTTCGCCTTCTCCGGTGTTTCTCGGGGGGGGCAGGGGGGGCAGGGGGGGAGGGAGCCCCGGCGTGGCAAGGTCAGGGGAAGCGGCTGCACCCGCCAGAGCCTGTGTCACGGCCATGGACGACCCTCTTGGCCCCTTCAGGTAGGCGGCTCGCAGGGCTGTGGCCTGGTGGCCCGGGAGCCTGGCGGTTTCACCTGCCGGCGGGGGTGCTCCGGCGGATCCGCTTTTATGGTGGCGGACTCCGGATTCGTGTGACTGTTGCATGCTCTCCCTCTCTCTCTCTCTCTCCCTCTCTGTTTCTCTCGCTCTCTCGCTCTCTCTGCAGCCTGCTTCACCACAAGCATCCCTGTCCATTAAGTGCATGTAACACTGGTGCTCGGGTTTGCAGAACTGCATGTGCCCCAAACCCCAACAGCCACCCCCCAACAGACACACACACACACACACACACACATTCTGAGGCCCAGCCCTGCCATCTCTCCCCTCTCCTCCGGCTGCTGCAGATCCCAAGCTGCCTCCCTGGATGGTTGGTCCGCCATGGAGCTGCCAAGCCCTGCCTGCCTGCCTGCCTGCCTGCCTGCCTGCTGCTGCTCTGCCCTGTGCAGGGAAATGTTTGGGCCTTTGGGGAGAGGAGGCAATGGCAGGGGTGGGGGAGGGAGGAGGGGGGGGTCGCTCAGATTCATAGCCCTCAGCTGCTTGGGAGGAGGAAGGGGACTGGCTCTTGACAGCTGGCCTGCTCCTCCTGGCAGGCGGGGTGCCAGGAACAGAGACTCGCCTCCACTGGGTTGGGCCGGTGAGATTCTGCCCAGGTGTCCGGCTCTGGGCCCGGCAGCTTTTGCATTTTCGACCCTCGGCAAAACTTTTCCGTGTTGAACTTTCAGCTGAGGAATCTACCTTTTGGAGAAGGATGTTCTGGGGGAGCATTTTAGAGGTGTTCTGATTTGATATGGACTCCCGCCGCTTGTGCCCACCATGACCAGAGGATGGGATTTCCACGCTGCGCACAAATTGAGCTGCCTGCCACAAGGAAGCGTTTTAGTAGGAGAATCTTGCCCTCTCGTTCTGATCCTTGCATTTAACGTAGTCCTGAAAGGGTCAGGGCACTGACTGACACACCCCTGGAGTCCAGTGTTGAACCCAGTGTCTGCCATATCTGCCCAGTGCTGTGTTTGCGTGACACCGGGGTGTGTGTGTGCTGAAGCCAGGGAAGTTGTGGGCAGTGTCAGAAGGCTCTCTCTGCTAGCGAATAAACCTAGTTAAGGACTTAGAGCTAGGTGTTTAAAATAGTGGAGGTGGCTTTCTTTTATCTGAGCAAAATGTTTTCACTCATGTTGCAGAAAGATTTAGCTGATGCTGCTATGACCACCAGCCACTGCCCCTCAGGCATCTCAAGAAATTAGTCTCTTCATACTTCAAGTTGGTGCAGTGTGTCTGAGTAATACTGTATCTGTTTTAAGGAAGTTTGGATCTAACAGTGTTCAGCTGCCTAAAGCGAAGCAAGTTGCTAGTCCTCAGTGTGCGAAATTTTTAAAGATAAGTGCAGTTATTTAGTGGAGTCCCAGAAGTCAAAGAAAAACAAGCAAGAACTTCATTTGAGTTGCAGTTTCACGACAACTTTCTTAGCCTCCCCTTTCCCTCCCCAGTTTCTCCCCCCTCCAGCCTCAGTAGTTCTGCCTACTCTGAATTGAATCCCTCATCTTCAGTAGCACAATGACATTGTGCCATTTACTCAAAATACATGTGTGGCTGTATGGCCTGGAATATTAATACGTATTTTTCTTAGCACAGTATTTGATTTTAACAGAGTAAGCACCAGAGATGATAGCCTGTGCAGAGGTCCCAAGTTCAGATTTGTGGAGATAACCAGAATTTCCCTCCCCTGGAATAATTTAAAACGCCTCAGCCAAGATCAGATTGTTTTCTGACATAGTCCTTTGAAGGTTCTTTAAAATCGTGTGTTTTTTATGTGAATGGAAGGGATGGGAAATATGTGTCCTCAAGCCAAGTGGGGCCCTCATGGCGGTTTTTTTTGCAGAATCCAGCCTCCCTCCTGGATCATCATCCCTGTGTTGGGCTGGGGCTGACAAAAGGTGAATTGCTACTTCTAGAAGCTGCCAAGACTGGAGATTCACCTTTGAAACAAGTTGCAGTACCACGGCTACTTTGTAACATTAAAAAAACCCACATAGTTACCAATCCATTGGTAAATAGATTTTAGTGGGGTTTTTTTTTAAACTTTTTTTCTTTTCTTTTTTCTTTTAGCTTACTGGAGCCGCTGACTGGCTCTGGAACCTGCCCACCCCTGCTAGGATTCTCCTTCTGTTTGCTCCTGCTTAGTTTCTCTGTCATTCACGTAATTTCGGGTCCATTCCCATCCTGCACTGGCTACCTCTGGTAGCAGCAAAGCAAGACCTTAGTATGGTTTGGTTCCATGGGCCCAGTTCCTGCAGCCAACCATACTGGAGCAGCTTTAGCACAACTGGGTTGAGTTGATACTGGAGGAGAAGCTGCCCAGGGATGCGCTCTCTTTCCACATCCCTAACGGTCTGTGGAAGAAACGCAGTGTGTCAGGCACTGCCATGTCCCCTTTACAGCACTGGCATTGCATTAGTCGGGATGGAGATTTTCAGGCCTGAAAAGTTTCAAGAATCCTGATTTCAACAGGAGGTGGTCAGTTCTAGCCTGGGCATCTTCTAAAGCTTGAAAACCAAATCTGAGTTGTTATGGACTCAAGAGAAAGTGTGTGGTGATGGATTGCTTTCGATTTGCAGGTTTGCTGCTTCTCTGTCAGGAACTGGGTTTTCACTTCCTGTGAGCTGGCATGTCTGTAGTTCTTTCTGTTTCCCTGCCTTTGGTGGTCCCTAAAATTCAAATTAGAGGGTGAAGGTGGTCTCTCTCTCTCTCTGTGTGAGAGAGATAGATTTATGTTTGTCTGGGTTGTTTTAAAGCTGACTTTCCTCAACTTGGTGATTGCTAGATGTGAGGGACTAGAATTTAGGTGTGCTGGCATAGGATGTCTGTGAATTATGTTCTAACATACCTGACAGATATTAGGTTGAGGAAGATTTTTCTTGGGGTAATACATGGGGCACTTTCACATGTTTGATATTTTTGCAAATGGAAGTTCTATATGATATATAAATATAAGAACCATTATGGCCGAGTGGATGGAGTTTTGGGGCTGTGACTCAGGTGACTTGGGTTCAAATCCTCAGTAGGCCATGAAACTCACTATATGGCCTTGGGCCAGTAACAGTCTCTCAGCCAGACCTACCTCACAGGGCTGTCGTGAGGATAAAATGGTGGGGGAGAGGGCCATATGTGCTGGTTAGAGCTCAGTGAAGATAATGTGGGAGCCAAATGAAGCTAACAATTAATGATACTCCATGAACAGCTGAGCTCAAATTAAGGTGAGGATTTTCTTCCTGCAGTTTCACAGATTTTTTAGGTGTTTTTTTTAAATTTATAGACACGTTTCTGGCTGTGTATGTGGTACTTTCAGCCTGCTCTAAGCTTCTCACGGCTTGTCCTGTGAAATCTGTCTAATAGGAAAATTGCTCAAATCTCCTTAAAGCTGCCTTCCAGAGAATCAGGATTCTTTGCTTCCACCTAGGGATTTTGGATGGCGGGTCCAAAGTAGATTGGAATCCAGATCAGTCTGATATTGCACTGCTCCAGATACTACTTTTTGTCTTGAGAGAGAAGGGGCAAGGAGGCAAGATTGGTCTGAATTCATGAGGACTAGAATTTTCAAACCTTTTTCCCCTCTGTCTTTCACACTTTATGAAATTGTTCCTCTGGGTATTCTCCAGAAATACTAATAAGAAATATTGTCATTATATAAGTAATATTTCTTGGCCAGGAGAAATAGCTGGATAGCTCAGTGGTTTAGGTCTTTGGCTGTGGAGCCAGGGGTTGGGAGTTCGATTCCCCTCTGGGCCTTCTTGACAGGGGCTGAACTTGATGATCCATAGTGTACCTTCCAGCTTTGAAGTTCTAAGATTATTATTATTATTATATGTCTGAAAATTCACAGTGCCAAAAAATAGCAGTGGTCTTCTTCCAGTGGCCTCAGCAGCTGTTATTCGAGGTACACTACCCCTGTCTGTGGGAGTTCCTGTGATCCTCAGCTGTGAAATCTATACGTTGTCTTCACCCAGGCTCTGCCCCATGGTCTGTAGGAAGGGAAGGCAACAAGCCTGCTGTGCAGGTAACACCTGGCTCCCTTAAAGCAAAGAGCGATTATTTATTTCTCCTAAAAACAACTAAGCTGAGTTCTGTACCTCAGCATTCAGAGTGAGCAGTGTGACAGAGCTAAAGGAAAAGGGAGGAAAGAGGGTCCTCCATGTGGCATTGAACGCAGGAAATTGGTCTTAGATCAAGTCAGCCTGTTGAGTCCAGTTTCCTTTGTAGGAAACATACAGTACATGGCCTTCTTGGTGGCTGCTCCCAGGCTCTGGAAATCTATTCTAAGGGAAGCTAGACTAACCTTTTCCCTGTTTTGCATTCCGTTAACCGCTCAGCAATTGACTAGTTGTCAGGAAAACAACTTTTGGAAATATTGGTGTTATGCTGTTGTTTTGAAACGACATCTTTTTAAAATTGCTTAAAATTCAGGTTTTTTTGTTAATATTATAGGGTGGTTTTTTTTAAAATATGATAACTTTTGGTATGTTTTTTTTTCTGTAATTATTTATTTTTATTTGTATTATCTTTAATTTGATTAAGAACCAACATGGGTCCTATTTGTAGGGAAAAGGCAGAATATCAACTGGATAAATGAATAAATATTCCCTGTCTGGCATCTTTTGTCTAAAGAGGCAAGGAGTTAGAGCCCCTACAATACTTTTTAAACTGGAGATTGATGAAGATCGAACTAAGGACATTTTCCTTGTGGATCATGTGTTCTAGCATTCAATTAGGCCTTGTTCATCCCTTAACTTTTAAAGCTTTTTACTAGTTGTGCATTTTTTTTTAAAAAAGTGTTAAAATGATTGCCGGCCTCTTGATCTACGCACAACCTCTGTTCAGTCGGCCTGAGATCATGACATGCCCAGCTCAGTCCATGGCTGAGTAGGACTTTAAGCCAGTGTCTACGCGGGCAAACATGCATCTACAAGGAGTCTTGGGTAGCTGTTTTCATAGTTATGAAACTGCTTTGGAGGCTTGCCAAAGCCCTAGCCTGAGAATGTTTTTGTTTTTTTTAGAAATGCTCTACTTCTCCTGGTTTGGGCGGGACTTAGAGCTTCAGTGACTTGGAAGTGTGACAGGTATTGTATTTTTCAAAAGAGACCATGCTGGAGAAACATAATTTTGAGGTCTCGTTGTTTCTGTGATTACCTCCCACTTATGGCTGTGCTATGAATTGAGTGATCTTCAAATTGTCTTGTCCTCAGCTTAGCTCTTGTAGGCCGGTGGCTTCCTTTGGGGAGTCAGTCCATCTCTCACTGGGTCTCCCTCGTTTCCTGCTGCCTTCCACCTTTCCCAGCATTCTTGTCTTTTCCACGAAATCCTGCCTTCTCAGGATGGGCCCAAAGTAGGGCAGCCTCAGTTTCATCATTTCTGCCTTTGGAGACGGTTCAGGCTTGATTTGATCTAGGACCCGCTTGTTCATTTTTCTGGCAGTCCAAAGTATCCACATTGGGGTGCCTGTATCGGCTTCCTTGTATAGGATTTGGATTTATATCCCCTCAAATAAAATGGCAGCTGATCGTGGTGGTCCTGAGGATCACCTTCCCAGCGGTTGGGATCCCCACGCAGATCTCTCTCTGTTACCCCAAGGCAGGAGAGCATGTTTGTGTCTTGGAGCGATCCTTGTTTGTCTCTCCTCTGCTTCAGGCTTAGAGAGCTCCAGTCCCCCCCCCCCCCCCCTTGGCAGGCAGAGGAGAGAGAGAGGAAAGGCGCCTTCCTTTTTGATATTCATTTGCAGGCTTCCCGTTCCTTTCTGTCCGGTCCCTGTTTATTCGAGAGACTACAACGTTTCCATGGCAACAGGTTACTTTTCAAAGGGGGAACATCTTGTCATTATATTTAATCCGCTGCGGCTGAAGAGGGACTGAAATATTAAGTTGTTGCTATGGAGACCACTTTGTTACATCAGTTTTCCTTTGGTGTCAGATTTCATATATACGGGGCTGGCTCCTTGCCCTCCCTCTTCTTCTCATCCCCTTTCTTGACCCCCTGCGCCCCCCCCCCCGCCCGACACACACCTCCAGATATGAAGCATTAATGCCTCTTGGCTTAAAAATAAATAAATGAAAATACACATGTTTAGGTATGGTAGAAAGCATTATCTTTTTGTAAGGTGGGGGTGAGAAAATTGGCTGATTCAGAAATGCTTAATGTCGGGGGGGGGGAGGTATGAAATGGTGGACACATATACTTCTCACATTTACAGTGCAGCCCCCGGCCTGAATTTTTGCAGCCTCTCCTCCAGGGTAGTAATAAACGGCATTCTCCTTTATCTCATGAGGAATTGGGAAAATGGGTGGAGTGAAGAAGGAGAGGCTCCGAAAGGAGGCAGGGTCCCAGTCAAAGGAACAAAACTCCTATTTTAGGTTGAAAGGCAGGGAAGAATAATGATGAGGACGACGACGGACATTTAAATGCATACAAGAAGTGTGAAAATAGATTAAAATGCAGATTTTAATAGTTTTTTGAAAGAATGGGTAAGGGATGGAATGGGGGTAAGAACGAAGACACGTGGAACTTGGCAAGGGCCCAAAGTAGAGGGTTCCACTCTTCTGTGTTCCTGGCGTGGCTTTTTCTCTTTCAAATGCCTCTGGCTTTTTCTCACGTCTTTTTCCTGCTCACTCCCTACCGCCAGGAACGAGTGGCTTTCTGGCTTTGCCCCTTTTTAAAGAAAAAAGAGAGAAAAAGAGGTAGGGTTCAGTGAAGGGAGTTGTGTGGTTTTCTCTCTCTCTCCCCCCCCCCCCCGCTTTTCTAAATCTTCAGTTCTTGGGCTGTTCCGCGCACAGATCCAGTCCCAGGTTCTTCCTGCACTGACCCTAAGGAGGGCTTTTGCTCTCCCGATGCACGGTGCTGGAGTCGTGGTGGTTGGGACCTGCCTTGCTGGGGGATGAGTCGGAGGAGCGGGTGGTTTCCGCCTGGTTCTGTTTAGCAGAGCTAGAACCTGATCCCAGCTGCATTTCTGTCCGTCTGGTCTTTCCCGCGTTCTTACAGAGACCACACAGAGTCCTTTTGCGAGACATCTTTCTGGGCAGGGAGCCATTGTACAAAAAGGTGTTGAATAAAAGGATGGCTTTAGCAGCTTGTTTTTCTCACTGTAAACTGAACTGTGGGAATAAAAGCCATGTTTGAAGAAAAGATTACATACAGCAGCTTGTATTTTGCAACTCCATGAACGCTGGTTTCTGTTCATGCATTCTGCCCAAACCCCTCTACATAATAAGAGGTTTTCATCTTGGTTGCTTTGCTGTGAACTCCTTGGAGAGTGAACACAATACGGTAGCCTATTCCGGTTGTGAGTCTTACGGTTTTGAAGTCCGCTCTATGCAGGCACAAGCATCTGGGGATGCTCTGTTATATCACACGCACACATCCTTAGAAATGAAAAATGAGCTCAAAGGCGCTCGGTCATTTTGATCTTCAGAGTGTGTGAGGTTTTGTCTGTATGATAAATTTAGGCAAGCTTTAGACTTATATTTAAGCTGTAGGTGACCAGGAAATACATATAGGTGAGTACATTGTTTGGTGAAGGAAACCTTCCTTCCTTTCCCTGTGCTCAACACAGCACTCCAGCTACATTTTCCTCTGCCAGTCCCGGGTCATCTCCTTCGAGCACTGTATATTCTGAGTGCTGGGTCCTAACCTCCTACCTAGCGGGTTAATTGGACCATGGATTCTCTGGGCCTGTCAAGGAAGGCATTGATTTCTGGACCACCTCTTGGTACAAGCTTTTGTGTCTGTAAGATGTTGAGATGTGGAAGACTTACCCAGTGGCTTTCACTGTGGAAGAAAAACACAGGGCAAACGTGGAATCGACGCCAAAGAGATCAGCGTTCGAATCCTTGGTCCGCCATGAAGTTCACGGCGGCCTTGGGCTGAAAGTCAGCCCCTGAGTTGCCCCATGCTGCCATCAGCTCTTTGGTGGAAGGGGAGGATGAATACATCCCAAGTAAATAAAATCACAAAATAGCATTTAAGTGGAGAAAAGTAACCTCTCTGTACTACGTGCTAGTTAGGAGGTGGCTCCCGAGACAAAAAGGGAGGGGTGGTGGGTGGGTTCCGAGTCGTGAGTCGAGTCAAAAATCCGAGTTGAGTCACTGCTGCAACTTAAGTCCGATTTAGCAGCGAGTCCCGCGCCTCAAGTCCCCCATCCTGGGTACCCGCTCTCTCCCCGGCTTTGCCACAAACACTTGCTGTAATACTTCAGAAAAGAAATGGCAGTGGTTTCCCAGAATCATTCCGCATTATTCATTTAGATGGCTTCTATGAAACCACCCCCATCAAGTTACTAATTCGGAACGGTTCTGTTAAAAATTGTTTGAGGAGGTGCAAAGAGGGGGGTGGGCGGTTCTGCATGAAGCCACGCTGGCTTTGAAAGTCAAGGGTCCAGGCAGCCTGATAGCGGAGACTGTTTTCGGGGCACTTGGTGGGAAATGCTGGGGGAAGGCAAGAGGAGTGGTGCCGAGGGGAGATCGGAAAGGAAGGCTCCGGCTTAAAGAGGTGGCACTCGTTGCACACAGCTAGGTGGCAGCCTCTTGCTGGAGACCTTGTTCGGCTGGAACATTGACAGGCAGGGGGAGGGAAGAGAAAGGAATCTGGTATCCTCATAGACCACATTTTTCCCCCCTTGCCTTTTTTTTTATAATTTTTTTTATTTTTTATTTTTTTTTTTTTTTTTTTGGATGCTTAAATTTCAAATTGGGTAGGCAGGTTTTTGGAATTCTTGTTTACTATTTCTGGCTCCCCCTCTCCCTTAAACGAAGCTTTCAGGTTGCTGCAAAAGCTTTAAATTCACCCTACCACCGCCTTTCTAAAATATGTTGTACACTGAGGATGGATCCGGGGGAGTGGGTCGCCATTCACTGGAGTTATAAGCGGAGGTAGTCTTGATTTCTTGTTTGGCTAGGGAGTAACTGACCTGCCATGTCATCTTTCAGCATTTTGAACAAGCGCTTGCTGCTGCTGACAATATACTTTGCCTTCAATGCGGAGACCTGTGCTCTTTTGAGAATTGTTACACGTGTCTTCATTTTTCATTGCTTAATTGATTCTGCTTATATTCTGCAGCCTTTTTAACATGACACTGAAGATAGCCCCATGTGTTTCTTCCAAGTTGTGCAGCTATAGAAAGATTAACGGTTCATTTTTACACCGTACCGGGTAATGCCATGTTGTGCAATTTCGTTCGTCCTACTTACCGGTGCTTCTGTATTCTTCTGTTCCAGGAGGTTGAACAGCACACAGGGAGAAATCCGGGTTGGGCCTAGCCATCAGGTAAGATTTCTGTATGTCACAAACATGAAAGGTAGGCCATCCCTTTCTAGGGAAAGGCTCCAACAGCCAAAATGTAGTGGGGTTGTTTGAAAGCCCATCGCATAGGGCAGAAGCCGACGGGAAAACGTAATTTTCCACAGGACGCTCCTGGACCGCCAGTGTGACTCTCTCAGGCTCTCAATGGCCTCTTCTGTGCCTAGGACCCCAGCCTCTTTAACCACTGCACGACACTTCCTCTCAGTGTGATCAAGACCTGGGAAATGTTCCATTAGGAAGTGAGACTCCTAGAATCCACTGGCCAACCTGGCAAATTTCTTTCTTTCTTTGTTTCTTTCAGACTGCTTTTCTTCTGCGGGCAGAGTTGTTTTATTGTGAAGGAAGCCTGTTTCTAAAGAGGGGCGTGGGGTTTACAAACAGCAGACAAAAGGCCATGCTTGGAGTTGTCCTTAGGTCTTCTGCATAAATAGATGAGGTCAGAAGGGATGGGATCGGCACTGAAGTATAGAAGAGGCTGATTTGTGCAATTTGCTGAACCAGATCTTGGTTGTCCACATGCACTCTGTCACAAATGCTGTTTCCTGTTGGGAAAGTGTGCCATGTTTTCCAGCTTGTATCCATAAAATAAATAGGTGGTTTGGATCTGTGGGGCCAAGTGCTTGATCAAAAGGCAGCCTACTTTGGGTCCCTTGTTGGGAGAAATGCGGTATATAAATAAAACATAATAATAATAATAATAATACTCCCCCAGTCATGGTTCTGACTGCCCATTAGATGTTGGGGCACTTAGGTTTCACTTCCGAACCCATTCAACTGTAATAAGGTCCAATGTTTATGCCCCCTTTGTGCCAGAGACCCCCAAAGCAGCTTGCATAAGGTTAAAACACCACATTTAATGAACCAATAAAAGAAAAGAAAAAGAATTACAATTTTAAAATGTTAAAAATAAGAAAAGCAGAAAAACAAAACAAAAACACAGCATCCAGATGTTAGAAACTCGGACTCTTTCTGCCTGGTACATCTTGTTTTGTCCAGGTGCTCCCAGAAGCTCATTCTGCAACTCCTGATTAGCTTCCTAGGTCTGCTGACTTTTTATTTTGGTTGTGTTTTTGTACATGCATGATTTTTTTTTTTTTAATGTGTTTAGTATTAGCGACTGAGCGGCAATTTTGAATTCTGGCCTTGGGGGAATTTCAAAATTATAGGGAAATAGCTGGCTAAATAAGGGTATTGCCATTGCCGCTCCCTCAACTATATGCAAGGGTAATAACTTGTGATGAAATTGCCGGTGATAGCTTACAGCTCTTGAATTGCTGAAGTACAGATTGCAATATGAAAAGAAAATAAAGGTTTCATTCTCATTAGCCAGTTGATACATCATTAGGAACAGAGAAAGCTACCTCATTCCAGACCAGAGGCTTGGTATATTTTGCCCAGCATCCTCTGCTCTTAGGAGCAGTAATGATACAGAGTCTCAGGCAGAGACAAGTCTCCCCCAATACCAGCCATATGATACCTTTTTCTAAAATTGGAGGTGCCAAGGGTTGGATCTGCATGCGAAGCAGAGCTGCGGTTGCTCTGCAGGGTTTCAGTCCAACATCTTGCTAAACCAGAGTTGCCCTTGGACTCTTCATTGTCGAAGAATCTAACTGAGGCAGAACTTGAAATAAATACTTTTTTAAAAAATCCAGCTCCCAGAATCCTCATGGTCACGCTGGCTGAAGGACTGTGGGATTTGTAGTCCAGTTCTGAGCGGCAGCTGAGCTTGTTCTTGAAAGTGCCTGTTCAGAGTGAGGGCAGGTGCCTTCCACTGGCTCGTTCCTTGACTCTGTACAGTGAACATCTCAGAGGCGGCAGCCTAGACAAGCTCATAAGAGGACAGTCAGCTTTCCTTAACTACAGTTGCTAAATGGTTCCTCCCTGTTCAGAGACACTTATACCTCTGAATAGCAGCGAAGAGCGGAAGGAGCGTTGCCTTCATTCCTTGGCTGTGGGCTTCCCTTAAGCATGTATTTGGCCACTGGATGCTGGATTGGGTAGGTGCCATTCTGATCCAAAAAGAATGCTCCTCTTTAAGCACAAAAACGGGGCTTAAGCTCAAGTCCTATATTTAAATCACTTGTATACTTAACTGCAAGGGACCAATTGTGGCGGTGCTGGCTTTTTCAGGGGTACCTTTTCTGGATTTGGATACCCCCTTCCTGTTCTGCCGACAGCACTTTTCAAAGACTCAGAGATGTGTTGGGCCCCAAGGGGTCAGTTTTGGTCCCTGCCAACACCTGTGCAACATTTTGACTGTGCCCCCCTGCCCTTGTTCCCTCCTGGGTGCCTGTTGTGACAGTGACTGGCTCATAACTTGTCAGGGTGGTGGAACAGCGATGAGACCTTCTCTTCTTTAGAGAATAAATGCAAGAAATAGAATGTGTGAACGGTGTCTGAACACGTGACGTGTAATTCCTAGTTGTGCGCCCGTGTTTGCGCGCGCAATACAGCCTTTCAAATATGCTTTGCCTTGTAATTGTGTAAGAGAGTTATAGGCTCGAAAAGCTGTTCACTGTCTCAGCCGGTTTTGGAGGATGATTAAGGTTATTAATTTAATCTGGCAGCATAACGCCATGTTCCTTCATGGTCGAGCACGTGCTCACACTGGAATAGACCGTGATTCCCATGAGGGTCTTGATTTCCTGCGTGCCGGAGTTGCTTGGGCCAACTCAAACACAACAGCCGAGAGTCTCTCCGTACGTGTTCATTAGCATCCTCCTGTTTCTAGGCAAAACTTCCAGAGCTGCAGCCTTTCCCTTCCGGAGATGGAGACACGGTGACACAGCACGAGGAGCTGGTCTGGATGCCTGGGGTCAATGACTGCGACCTGCTCATGTACCTGAGGGCAGCCCGGTAAGGCGGAGCTAAAACATGTCCATCTTCCCTGTCGCCATCTGGCTGTGATACCCGTTTGGAGATGGAGGCCCACCTTTCTGGGCCCCCAAGGGCTCATTCCGAGGCTTCTGTTTGGGAGGGGTGATCCCGTCTCCACTTTGGCGCTGATCCTGGAGAAAGGAACCCCTCCTGTTCATGTTGGGGAGGTGCGTTTTGTGTGTTCTGACCTTGGTCATTTAAAAAATGGTAAGGAACTTCTCCCCCCCCCCCCCTTGAATTCTAAAGGAGCATGGCAGCCTTTGCTGGGATGTGCGATGGAGGATCCACTGAAGACGGGTGCGTTGCAGCTTCCCGGGACGACACGACCCTCAATGCGCTCAACACAGTAAGTCTCCCGCTATTTATGTGGATTACCTTCTGCAAATCCCAAATAATTTCCTAGCTATTGCCTTCACATCCCATCCGCGTTGTGTTACTCCTTCTGGACCTTTGGTGTGAAAGTGTTGGGTTTTCCACCACCAGATAATAACAAGAGAAACCTTTTCTGCCCTTTCCCCCTTCATTTCCCACCTACAGGGTGAGCAGCAGGATTTATTAATATTAACGTTTTAATGATTGTTTTTAATATAGGATATTATTATAATATTGCCTATTTTTAATGGTTTTAATGTTTTTAAAGTTTTAATATTGTTGTACGCCGCTCAGAGACCACTGGTAATGGTGCGGCTAAAAAATCTTGTAAATAAATAAATAAATAAATTCACCCTTTCAGCCACTCTCAGGTGGCCCCTGTTGCACTAAGGGGCGTATGTGTATGTGTTTGGGAATGATAATATGGAGTCTAAAAAGATTAACGGTAAAAAATTGATATGCTCTATGATTTCTTATTATGGAAATGCAATAAACTTCAGAGCAGCACTTCACATAAATCAGTCCTGACAAGCTTCTTTGCTAGTGTTTTATTTATGTAATAACAGGGTGCTGTAACCCTCAGTATGATTTATTGTTAATTACACCCGATAGAAATGAAGAGCAGGGGAAGTTTTTGCTGTGCAGCATTTATATTATCTAGTCGAACAACTCCTTCCACTGATTATTTGCTTGGTAGGATAGATAAAATGTTCAGCTTGTTGTTGCTGTTGCTGTTGTTCTGGCTCGGGTTTTGATGTGATGTTTTGTTGTGTCTTTTTTTAATGTGCATTTTAATGCTTTTCTCAGCAAATCAAGTAGGATGGGAAATGATACTTTTGGAAATGGTTGATCCCTTTTCTCGGCAATACTTCCTGTATAGCAATTGCCATTTGTCTGAATTGCTTGTCTATCTGTCGATTTATCGATCGGTCTATCTAGATTTATAATGATTAATAAATTCATGTTAAAGGAATCTGAAACCACTCAAATTTTTCGAAAACATTTCAGTACAGTAAGATGGTAGAGCTGGAAAGAACCCCAGAGGTCACTGAGATGAACACTTTCCTGAAGAAAGAAACCCGTGGTCAAACCCTGCCTGACAAATGACTGTCCATCTTTTGTCTAGACACCTCCAGGGTGTTTTATTCCAATTTCAGCCAGTTCTACTGCCACCTTGTCTTCTGTGACTCCTGAGATTAAGACCTGAACTTATAGATTCATAAAGGATACGACATCAGGAAAAACCTGTCAGGAGGTTCCTATGGTCCTGCCTCTCTGGAGGTGCAGCTTATACCATCTTTCAGAAAGAAGGCTCTGGCGTTCACCCTTGTGGCACCAGCGTGTTGTGCCTTCACAAAGGCTCCCGTCGTGTTTTCCTCTCACTGCCACCAGTGGATTACCTCAATCCACAATATAAATGACGTTTGTCAGGACACTTGTCTTGTGAACACAAACAGAACTTATTTATTGAAGTGAAGCAGATTTAATAATCACAGAAGTTCTTCAGATAAACATCGTACACAAGCAAATCATTAACAGTTCTCTCATTACATACTTTTCTCTTGCAATATCATTACCACCTTCTCTACCTATTTTCTTAACCAGTCTTATCACTCTGTATCTGTTCCCTCTCTCTCTGACTAACCAGCCCTTATCTGGATCTCATCCCAATCTCTATCTGGATCTCCTCCTTCTCCCGCCAAACCTTCATATAGCTGCTGACTCCGCCCCTCCAATCCTCTCATAGGCTCATGCAAATTAGCTCATGACTATGAATGGCATGAGTGACGTGGGGCGATCGTCACAAAGGCCCTTTAAATATTTGACAAGGACGATTATATGATCTCTCAAACTTCTCTTTGCTGGGCTAAACACACCCAGCTCCCTCATCTATTCTCCATAGAGTTTGGTTTCCAGACCCTTTATCATCTCGGCCACATTCTCTTCTCACTCCCCACCCCCACCCCGAGAATGGCCAGGCATCTCCTCAAACTCCTAGGTTCCGAATGTGAGCACGTCTAGATTGGCTTGGACGATAGCAGAGAGGTTAGGTGTCAAGACAGCAACCTCAGCGGAGGCTGAGATTCATCCCTACGAGCTGTGTGAGGCTTGAGTTTCCAGCACCCTCTTTTAGGCGTCGGAAGGAAAGGTGAGTCACACCCGCCTTTGTCATTAACAAGTAGCACGAAGCATCCTGATTGGGCAGGGCAGGCACGAATACTAAGGCACTGGCTTTTCCTGTCCTGGTGTGCTGCCGTTCAAGCCCTGACTGAGCTCAAACAGCACATTCCAAGTCTGGGTAGAATAACCCCACATCAACCCCCGAATCAGGGTCTTCAGAAAAGCTTTAGAAGTGGAGCCAGGGCTCTGCCTTAGGCCAGGCCCCATGATTTCTCCCCCTACCTCTGTTCCTGTCTGTTCCAGGGATGGGCAAGGTTATTGGGTGTGGGGGCCAGATCTTCTGGGATGCTCCCAAGGGGCTGCACAGATGGCCAAATGATGCAGGCAAACAAACAACAGGACCCCTTGCAATCAGACGTCCCTGGAACTCGACTTCTGATTTTGGCACATTGTTCTGTCGAACGCTGTGAGAGGCCCTTACACCCAAGGAGGCCTTGAGGAGAGGCCATTTGCCTTGGTTTGGGGTTTTTTTGGGTAAGGAGCAGAAGAATGTAATGGGGCCCTGGAAGTCCCAAAGGAGCCTTTGGGGGGTCCATGGGGCCTCCCAAGGGTGCCCACCCCTGGTTTATTCCGCCTGGCCTTAGCTCTCCGAGGTTTCCTATAGGAGTTGTGCCTGTCCTTTGCTATCCTGCCCTTTTAATGGAGGAAGCTGGGGTTTCAGCGTGGGTCTTTTCTGCACGAAAACTCTCCTTTCTCCCACTGCGTCGTGGTTGCTTTGCTGAGGATAGGCCTCTTCCCTGGAGCGCCCTCCCCCCCCACCCACTCCCCGCCGTTCCCAATTAAGGTAACATAAGGACAGCTGCAAGTTACCCAGATCCCCTCATCAGCTCGCCCACGTGTTCCTGCCTCGTCCTTTTTTCGAAGTACAAACAGGGAGAAAGAGAGTATTAAGATGCTCCTCAAAGCGCGTCAAAGGCTGAATTGACACGGAGCCTGTGTTTAATAGCTTGCAGATCAGTAGGCATAAAAGAACAGATTAACGGGAACACCAGAACACATGCAGATGTCTTGGTAAGAGCAGAGATTTTCACAAAATTATCCTTCAGTGTTCAGAGGGTTCAGCTCAAATGCATGTGGATTTATTTCTCCTTACCCCCCCCCCCCAAAAGTAAAGCTTTTAAAAAAGCACAGCCCTTTCCTTTCCTTTCCTTCTTAATAGGATGAATCCTTTCCTCCCTAATATCCAAGAGCCCTATATATCACTTCCTTAATTAAAATTCACAAGCTGCAAGCTCCCTAGCTCTGTCTAATTTTACTTTGTAATTTTAACTCGTATTTGTACTTCAAATGTCATCTTTTCCACTCCATGGTAGGCTCCAAATTGCAACAGAGTTTTAAACCTGAAGAAGAACGCTCCGCACTCGAGGTTTGCACCTGAAAAAACAGTAGCCTGGCCATAGCTATAAATGAGCCACGTGTGTGGGAATGTTTTTAGAGTCCTTTCTAGCCACTCGGCAAGCGCCAGAAGCCCTATAGCTGCTTTTCCTAACCTGGGTGCCCTTCAGGTGATGATGCTGGGCTTTCACTTCCCTTGGCCATTGCTTTTGGCCAGCAATCATCCATAGCAGTTGCCTAAAAACCCCAGAAGGGGCCAGGATAGAAATCGCCACCTTACAGGAAGAACCAAAACCAACAAATGAGGATGCTCAAAAGAAAAGAAAGAACATAAAGCGAACGACTTCTCAAAGAGCTTGGAATATCGATTGCATTCAGCACTTCGCAGAAATACAGTTCGGTCTTCTGGCCTCCTCTTCCTCCTCCTTCTTCCTCTTTCTTCTTCTGATTCTTCTAATTCCCTATGTTCCTAACTTGGCTTCAACCAGCACAGCCAGTGGCAAGGGCTGTTGAAAGCCGGACATTACAACTGCCTGGAGGGCTAGAGGCGCCACCTCTTTTTACAAGCTGCCCCTTGTACAGGAACTCTGGTTAAATCAAAGCAGCCTAGCAAGTGTTATGTGAACTTGCTACTTTACTCAAAGGGTTCTTGGTCTCCTCTTCTTTTTGGCTCTTTGTAGGAAGGATATCAGTTAGCCTGGCAGTTCTTTCCCTCCTGTTAAGGTGGCAAAACAAATCCTCCCCCCCTTCCCTCTGCACAGCTCCCCATCCACCCACCCTGCCGCAAGAGAATATTGTTCTGAAATCTAGTCCTGTCCTTAATGGACTCCAATTATTTAATATGGTAGCAGGAATCCAGCCCCAAACGCCTGTGATGGCTTTCAGGCAGGGCTCATAATGACTGTAATTGCAGGAGAGTGCCTTAGTGAAGCCGGAGCTGCCAGATGTGATGCCGTTCTGATGTAGGAAAGGTCACAGGAAAAGGGACGTTTAAATTAAGTTATAAATTACAACAGAAGAACAATATTTTGATGTGCAAGACCCGGAGATGTCAGAGCGGCGAGACGTAATTCATGGATTCATTACTGAACAGAGGTGCCTGACAGCTGAGCCATGCCAAATGGAGGATTTATTTGCAATGGTTTCTCCGCCAGAACATGGCAGCTCGGTTACAAAGCAGGTGTCCAGAATGCATCCCACCCACCTATGCCTCGAAAAGCCCACCCTCACCTTGCGCTCGCATAGCACAGCTTCTGCTAACAAGCCCTGTTTGAGATCTAGACCTGTTTAAAGTCTCCGAGAGTATAAAATGAAGGAGAGGAACAGGACTAGAGGTCTTTTCCCTAAGCTTTCCTTGGTGGGTTATAGCAGGGAAGACAGAGGAGGGTTTCAAAATACATATACTGAGATTTTTTTTTCCTTCTTCTCTTTTGGTTTTTCTCTTCCCCACCCCACACCTTCAATATGGTACGTACATCTGGGCTAACAACCAAGTCGTTCTTTGAAGGCTAACATAAAAATATTTTTGGCAAATGCATTTTTACTGAGCCTTCGGCTGGTCTGTAGCATTCCCTGAAGTTTCAGAACCAGCTAGGATTTCAGAACTGATACCACCAGACTACTCTTTGCTCTTTCACTTTGTTTATATTTGCTTATGCTTCTGCCTTTGTAACCTCCCTTTCCATATTGGGATTGGGTGTGGGGAAGAGCAGAGCTTGGGGGAGTTCCATTTTTCTGGATGACCGCTCCCAGAACACCTTGGTCATCGTTGGCTAGTGGCCAGACAGTCCGGGAGTCCTTGATTAAAAATTTGCCTCCTGCTTTTCTTCTAAGAATGGGCTTCGAAGAGCCAGCATCCTTTTGGGCATTTACACGTGCATAAGCACCATACTGGAACTGGCTGTGGCTAAGGCACAAAGTGCCAGCCATATGCCTGATCCCACATCTGACAGTGGCTTGGCCACATGTGTCAATTAGCCACAGCCGCTTGTGGGGTTCTTTTTGCATGCGTGTAAATATCTGACTGGCTGGATAGCTCAGTGAGTTAGGTCTCTGGCTGCGGAGCCAGAGGTTGGGAGTTTGATTCCCCGACTGGGGCTCCTGAGAGAAGGGCCAGCCTGGGCGGCCTTGGGCCAGCTGCACAGTCCCCAGGGAATCCCCCCCAGAAGAAAGGAAGGGGAAACCACTTCTGAGTCTTCTCTACCTGGGAAACCCTGAAAAAGGTTAAGATGGAATTGACTTGATGGCACACAATTACTTATTTATAAATATCTGACAAGATGGTGAGCAAGCCTTGCCGTTAAATACAAAAAACACAATCACAGCAGAACATGAACAAAAGAATTGAACCAATTTCAGAGCACACCCGTGAAGGGAAGGCAGAGAGCCCACTCAGACTCCAGATGGACAGGGTGGTGGGGGTGGGGGGGTGTAATAAAGGCAAGGTCCTCCTCTTGGGCTGACAGAGATGCTACGAGCCCGTCCTCCAGCATTTCCAGCTGGAGTTTCCGACCGTTCGCCTGTTGTGCTTGGCCTCCTTCATCCTTCAGTCCTTGTTCTCCTTCCAGTTTCTGAAGCGCCTTTGGTAAAAGGAAAGGAAGGAAATCGTTCTGTTCCACTCCTTTGGTCAAAAATAGATTTCTTCCATGAGTCATGAAGAAGAAGCAAGGAGCGGAGCACCACGCTGAGCGAAAAAAGATCCTGATTTCAACCAGTCCTTTGGATTTTTTTTTCTCTCTCTCTCCAGAAACAGGTCTGCTAGGAATTCACACCTTCTTCCTCAGTAGCAATTCTGATTAATCCAAGATGTGGGGAGCAAGCATTAGGTTGCGATGTTGCAGCCCAGCCCCACACGGATGCTGACAGAACTGTCACGTGCCCGGCCCTGGAATTTTTAGAAGGGGTCAGAGGGCCCACTGCTCCCCTCCGTAGTACCCTTTGGGACGGGACCTTGTTACCTGTCGGGGTGCCTTTCCCCAGTGTCATCTTCCTGACCCAGCAGATCCTCTCAGGTCAGGCTCCTCCAATGTAGCCACCTGGAGAGAGGCCCAGACGTCATCTACGAGAGGCAGGACCTTCTCAGTGGTGGCACCAAGGTTAGGGATTCCACTCCCACAGGAGCTATCTGTGTCTCTCCCTTCCCCCCCCCCCCCGTGCTCACTTAGGAGGCTGTTAAAAACACCCCCTTTTCAGAGATGCCTTTTACGCTGACTCTGGTTGAATACCTCGCCTCCTGCTCGGCTTCAGTCTGAGAATTGGTTTGCGCCTTTAGTTTTTAAGTTTTTAGATTATGCCTCGTTATTTGCGTGGTAATTTACTGTTCAGTGTTTTGTTGTAGTTTATTTTAACTGCTTTTAATAGTGCTTCGGCACGAATGGGATGGTATATAAATTGAAATAATAATAAAAAAAGAAGTCTCTTTTTCTCTCTCTCCAAACACACACATACAAAGAGAGAGAAAGAGAGAGAGAGCAGCATTTGGAGCCTGCCAGCCGTTCATGTACGTCTGGCATCCCCCCGTCCCCCCACTTTCCTTCCTATACAATGGTGCAGAGGCTCCTGTAAATCCCTTTTTGGTTGGAGGATATTGCACCAGACTTCCACCTCCTTTGTTATGTGTTCTTAAAAGACCTGGAACCTATGCAAGCCTTCGTGTATAACATGCAAAAAAAAAAAGGGCTAGGTTTTTCCAGTCAACCTGCTAACTTTGAACAAGAGAGGACTGCAAAGGAACCAGCAGGTTTTGAAGAATGTTTGTTTTAATACAGTTTCCTTTCTGAAGTTTTCTCTCCCCCCCCCCCCCCCCACTTTTTCTTTTTGAAATGATGTTGGAAAATGCTGCAGGGTAGACTTTTAAATATCCGCTTTGGCTCTGGATCTCTCTTGGAAAGGGCTTCGGGGGGGGGGGGGAACAACCCAGGGGAGCCTCCTTTTTCTTATTCCAGTTTTCTCCCTTGGTTTCTAGTAACAGATTTGTTCCGTTTTTCTTTCTTTCAGCTACACGAAACCAACTACGATGCTGGCAAAGCCCTCCAGCGCCTGGTAAAGAAGCCCGTGCCCAAACTCATCGAGAAGTGCTGGACGGAAGACGAAGTGGTGAGGAGTCTTGCAAGGGAGGAGGGGTTGTGTGTGTGTGGGGGGGGTTGTGCCTTGTTGCCCCTCCAGTTCGACTGCATCCCTTCCCACCTCTGTGTCTGCTTGGGATTGTAGGTGGAGGAACGGTGCCCCACTCTGTACCGATTGACAGCCACTAGATCAGCAGGGTAACAGCTCAGCCCTAATTAGCTAATGGGAAATGGCTGGCCTGCTGCCGTATTATGCGGAAGGACTCATGTTGGAGCCTCTTTTTCTGTAGAACAGATTTTCCGGCAGCAAAGCCCCGAGGCTCACAAGAGTTCTGTGAACTGCCTTGGGCCTCCTCTTGGCCTATCTTGCTTCACTTTTCCCCCCAGGTTACCCTAAGCAGCTGCCTGCAAAGCTTGCTGTTGAGTTATTTCAATCCGTATGGTTTTCTTTCTTTCTTTCTTTCGCCCCAGTTGGCTTGAGGAAGGAAAGGTGCCAAGGGCTCCTTCGATGCTGGTAAAGATGGAACGGGCAGTCAGCTCTTTGGCGGCATTTCCTGGGCGGGTGGAAGGGAGTGCCTGGGGTGTGCTGTGTCCGTGCACGAAACGGAGGGGCCAGGGTCCCTGTTCAGAGTGCTTTTGCGCAGAGGGGGGGGAGAAAGGGGCTGCAGGGGCTGCAGCTTTAGGATGATCCTTGGGGAAAGTCAAGAGGGATGGGGGGCAGGCTCCCTTGTGGAGATCCAGGGAGGGGGAGTGAAGAGCTGCAGTTCGGGGGCACAAAGTAATAGGCCGGAGATAGGGATCAGCATCTTTGGCAGGCCTTAGGCTCCTCAGCACCTGCTACAGGCTGCAGGAGAAGCCCTAGAAATGTCCAAAAGGGCTGTAAAGAACTCCATGCACATGCACGCACGCAACACGCACACAATGGCTATGTGTTTTGATGGTGGTGGGTGATATCTCTTGTGAGGTGCACCTCATCCTTCCTCCTGGAGGCCTCTGAGAGCTGGAAAATCTATTTCCGGGGCTCAAAAGAGAAAATCCATCCACGGGCCAGCTAAGCCGTTTCATCCCCTTAGAAAGAAGCTTGTGCGGTGCAACAAGAAGACGAGATGAAGAAAGCCAGGCTGCAAGGATGCTCAAAGATTTTTGCATCGGCCAGTGGGGAGATCCAGTAAAGGAACAAGCAGAGCTTGAGCAAGTTATATTTTTTGGACCAGAAGTTCCAGCATGCCCCAATAAGCAGGGCCACATTTCTTTCCCCAAGTCCTATGAACAAGGACTCAAGCTTCTGGGAGCTGGACTTCCCTTCTCTAGCTGTTGGCATAAAGTTTATTTGTCTAGGAAGACAAGCTGCAGCCGAATAAAAAGGAGCTGATGGCATTTGCCCCGGTTATAAATGAGTGTAGCCTCAGCCTCCTCCCTCCCCTGTGGGCAGTGATGAGAAGGACACTGTGGAACCTCTTGGGTGCTTCCAGCCATCCTGCTGGAGAGAGTTCTCAGTTCAGTGGCAGCAGAGGCCGTGGCCAAGGAGGGGTCAGGCGTCGTCGATCCTGTAGTTAAGCTGGACAGTCGGATAGCTCAGTAGTTTAGGCCTCTGACTGCGGAACCATAGGCTGGGAGTTCAAATCCCCACTGGGCCTCCTTAAGAGAGGCTGGACTCCATGATCCGTAGGGGTCCCTTCTAGCTGTGCCGTTCTAAGATGATGAAGAAGAAGACGTTGATGGATATTTTTCTGCCATAAAATCAAGAAGTTCTTTGTGATGTCAGGGCCCGCTGAGAGTACCCAAAAGCAAAGAGGAGCATAAAACCACAGATACTTACGAGAAGGGGGCAATCGTTCTGCAAACCCAGCGGGGCTGCTTAGGTCAATCCAGGTGCCGGCCAGCTTGTCCGCTGGGGGTAGCTCGGATCCTTCATTCTCTTTATATGGTGTGGCCCTGAGATCCTGTCCCTTAGCTGGCCTTCATATCTCTAAGGAGTCAGCCCTGTCTACTTGGGATGAATCACACACACACTGCCCCAAAGTGACTTTGGAGCTGAGACTCCTCCTGTCTCCTTCTTGTATTCCGTCGTGAACTGGGCATGTGTAATACGTTTAGGGAAATACAGAGGCGGGAGTTGAGATGCCTCTCATCGGAGGCCGCCGCTCGTGATAAAGGTGGCCCCTGACCTGTGCATTTGTGAGTTTCTTCTTGTGTTAAGGACGATGCCTGGTTTTCCCTAGACAAATTCTTGCCATGTTAGACCCTTCCATCCTGTTCTGAAGAGTCTCTTTGCTCTCCCCTTCCCTCCCTCCCTCCCTCCACCTCACCCCACCCTCCAGCTGCTTTTATAGGTGGAAAAACGCCATTGATATTTCAACCCCAAGCTTTGATCACCAGTCAGGCCTTAAAAGAGGCGGGAGGGAGTCTCGCAAATCAGAAAGGAAAGTGAGGGTTCTTAATGAAAACCGAAGCCTCGCTCCCTAAGAGAGCATGCCGTGGGTGCGCAGAAGGGTGATCGTTAGCTCCGTGCGCGGCTGTCCATCTCAGCTCATCTTGTCTTTTCTACCCCTCGTTTTCCCTTTCCTTGGCTTTCCAGCTGCATTTGGCAGGCATCCACTTTGGCCGCCCCTGGACCTCAAGCTGTTTTCTTCCTGGTGAGGAGCTTTTAGAGGTCCGCCCTAGAAACTTTGCAGGCTGTCCCCGCTCCCCAGCATTTGCTTCTGACTGAGGTCTCCAGACCAGATTCTGCTCTGTAAAGAAAAAGAGGAACTCACTACTGTACATGCATGTCTTGGCGTGTGCCTCTCATGCTGGGTAGGTGGTGGGTTCGTTACAAGAACCTGGACAAAACCTTAGCCAAACAGTCCATTTTAAAAACCCACTAGATGGTGGAAGATGTTCTGGAGGGTTTTGAACATTGTGGGCATTCTTTCCCTTAAATTCCTGAATTTGTGTGCCTTGCTGCTAGTCAGTTCAGTACCAAATGGGACCCACCAAAAGTAGCGGGCTGGAGAGCTCAGTGGTTTAGGTCTCTGGCTGTGGAGCCAGAGGTTGGGAGTTGGATTCCCCACCGGGCCTCCTGGAAGAAAAACCAGTCTGTGTGGCCTTGGGCAAGCTGCACAGTCCCAGGGACACCCCCCCCCCCCAGAAGAGGGGAATGGTATGATTATTAAAAGTAAAGCAGTGGTTTCTGTATGTGCTTCCCCACCCCCATCCCTAGTATCTAAAAAACCTTTTAGTTCATGATTCAAATTAATGGTTTAAGAAAATATACAAAATGATCTGACAAGAATTGGGTGCGTGTGTGGGTTTTTTTGGATGAATGGTTTTATTCATTGGTAAATCGGTTGCAGCCAAACCTGGATGGAGGATGGATGGATGGATGGATGGACGAAAGGATAGATGGGTATGACTTTAAGGGCTGAAACATGATTACATCTGAAGAACTGGGTGGCGGCCCATGAACACTGGTCTCAGATAAAACTGGTTTGTCTTTAAGTTGCCACCAGACTCCTTGCCATGCTGATCGGCTACCACATGTTGAGGGTGTTGTGGGAAGGAGACTGGTCAGAGTGGGAATCCAGATTGCCTTGATCCCCAGTTGAAGATATTTTTCATAATTTTGCTTCTCTTTGTAATGAGTAGAAAGATGTGCAGTCTGCCTGCCTCTCTCCATACCCCATCAGCTACAAATCCTGCTGAACCAACCTCTGGCTTCCAGGATAGCACATTTTCCAGCTGATTTTCCCCACCATGAGGACTGGAAACGTAGTTGCTGCTCTTTTGAAAAATGAAAAGCTGAGATAATAGGATGCTGAATGGTGCTCCTAATATCTGTGTCCAGACATCGGTAGTTTAAACATGTTCTCCAGCCCCTCGCTGGCCTTCAGACCCCAAGCTCCTTTTATGTGGGGTCCGTGCAGAGTCAGTGAGGGGCTAACAAAAGAGGGCGATAGACAGCTAAGCACTGAAAACCCACCCCCATTTTGTTGGGGTTTTTTTTAATTAAACACTGTGAAGCACATTTAAATAACAGAGGCCCCAGGCTGAGCTGCATCTAATCGAAACCGATTAAGTCACCCGTCCGCACATGGATAGTTATTAATTCTGTTTGTTTATGCATGCTAGCTGAAGGCGCAGTTCCCGGCTGCTGCGGAGCCCTGTAATGCACGGGGATGTTTTGTGCAGTATGGTGCTGGGGCTTTAATTAGCAACCTGATGTTGATTATGAAGAACAGCAGGCTTGCTAATTGAATTCGCTTTATGACCCAGGACCTAAGTTGTCTTTGCAAAGTCAAGGGTAACTGGTTCACTCTGGGATGGGAAGCGGCAGCCACCGACAAGTAGGGAAGGGGGCCTGGAGGAGCCTTTGCTCCCAAGGACTCTGATTATCTTGGGTGTGTGGGTGTGTGTATGTGTGTCAACAACATGTGGCTCCTCAGGCACATTTTTGCAGCGCCCCAATACCCACCTCCAGCAGTATTTGACCAAAATGCCTTTTTCGTCTCTGAAGGCCTCCAGGATTGGCGAGGAACTGAAATTTCTGCTGAAATTCCAGACACTTCCTGTTGTTGTTGTTGATGATGATGATGGCAGTTTTCCTTTCCCTTTTCTTGCAAACTTAGGGCTTTCTGTGATGATGTCCCTGTCGCCGTATTGCCTACGGTAGAAAGCAGCAGAGGTCCCCAGGGTTTTGGGCTGGGGTAGTTCCTTGCCCACCCGGGGGTGCTGAGGGGCTGAACCTGCAACCGGAGCTTGCGCCCCAGTCCCGAGCTCTAGAGCTCTTCCGAGTTATAATACCTCCTTTTTATCCCATCACTGGAATTCTGCTTGGCATCCCTTGTAGCCAAAGCTTCAACTCTTACGATGTGAGACATCTGTTAAAGTGGAAAGACGGATTACTCTTGAGTGATGCTCGGGCAGACTTGCCTTTACAGGAACCTCAACCCAACGGTAACTTCAACCTTGAAATACGCTGCCTTTTAAATATTTCAGGTCGCTTCCTCTCTCCCACTTTTTTTTTTTAATGTCACACGGTTGGGAGTAAACAATCTAGACTCAAATAACCCCTTAAAATGATACCCAGGGATAGTTAATCCTTGACAGTGATAAACGTTAATTGGCGTGTTTGTGGATTTACAAGTTCATAAATTTTAAAATACCCTTCAACACCTGGTTTCGGTTTTAAAGCTCCATTTATCATAAATATAAAAGGAAACCCATCTCTCCTCTCTCCCTGCCTCCCCATCCAGCCTGCCTCCAGTATGACAAACTAATTTCCCCCACGCGCTTGGCAAATGTTTCTAATGCATTGAACCGGGATTGCCTGGACAAGAAATGACTTGCGCCCCGGTGCTCACTCATCAGCTTATCTGCATGGCTTCCTGGACTTCCATCATCACAAACTGTTTCTGGATGTCTGAGCTCTCAAGGAAGGGGAGCAGGGGAGGAAAAAAAAAGGATTTTCCTTGTGAGCTCCTTTGAAGCCCAGACCTCTTGGAAGGAGGGCTTGGAAGGGTAGAAATGCTTACTAGGGCAAAAAAAAAATTGCATGAATTTTATTTGCTCTCGTAGCTGCTGTTGGAAATATAATTTACGGAAAGGGGCTTGGAATGGAAGAATAGCCGCTCTGCACAGCAGGGGAGAAAGAAAGAATCAAAGCCAAGAGGACACAAGGGTGCCCCCCCCCCAAGAGAAGCGTCCAGTGGGCCTTAGACGGAGGAGGCGTTTCTGCGTGGGAAGAGGCTCCGATCCAAACACGGGAGCTCCATCCCTGGATTCCATGGCAAAGTGGGTCTTCTCGTGGCAGAAGTGGGGGAAATTGCCTTTAGATGTTACTGGGGACCTGTGGTGGGACAGAAGCTGCTGAAGGTTAAATTTGTTACGTCTTAATAATAATATAATAATAGAGCTGCAGAGCTGGAAGGGACCCTTTTGGATCATCTAGTCCAGCCCCCCGTCAAGGAGGCCCAGTGGGGAATCGAACTCCCAACCTCTGGCTCCCCAGGCAGAGACCTCAACCCCTGAGCCGCTTATTTTGTTTATTTGTGACACTGATATCCATTACTCCTCCAATGATTTCAAGGCAACCCGCCTGGTTCTCCTCCCCCTGCATCCTACTTTATCTTCACGACAACCCTGGGAAGTAGGTCAGGCTGGGTGTCGGTAGGTGGTTGGCCAACAACCAGCCACCTGGTGAGCTTCAGTTCACCTCCTTTCTCCGGAGCCCCCGCCCACCACTTTAACCGCCGTGGCCGTGACTCTCGTTTCCATTGTTGAGTCAAAGTAACTGTTAGGTGGTTCTAGTTACTTTTAAAGTCATCGGAGCGCTGTGGTCCTCTTGGAATGGTGTGATAAAGTGTTATCTTACCAAAGCCCACCGATTCAGGGGCTCTCCTCTAGTTGAGACGAACAGTTGGATTCCCTCTGTCGGCTCCGTCTGCCTTCAGGGATCAATGCCTTGCCACAGCTTGGTGTTTTTTCCCCAAGCTGGAGGAGGACCTGAGCGCCTTTTCCAGACTGCCAGAAACCCCATTCGCATTTCCCTAACTTCATTATACCTTAGGTTGCCATATGCTTGATCCATCATTCTGTTTGCCTTGCAGAATATTTTTAGGCATTAATGCATTTGCCATATTGATCATCCTCGCCCCCCGCCTCCCCTTCCTTCCCAGTCCTGGAAATAATCTTTACAAATATTTACGGTGGCAAGAGATGCCCTTGTTAAAAGGTCTTGATTTTAATTTTTTTTTTATTTTTTTTACTGGAGACCAGAAGCTAAATACCCAACGCTGCTTTAATGGCTATGTTAATTTTTTTTCCCTAGTCTCGTCATCCTTAATGAAGAAACATTCTTTTAAAAAAAAAATCTGTGTGATGTGACTTTGCTGCAAGCTTATTTGTACTCATATAGGCAAAGAGAGAAGGGCCCATTTTTCATTGTTGCCAGGGGCTGTTGGAGGGGAGGAATCCGCGGCTGAAAAGATTAATAAATACTGTAGACGTTGGCTGTTGAAACTATGCATTTCATCTCATTTTCAAGGATGACTTTCTTTTTTAAAAAAAAGAGGAGATTGCTTATGCTCTTGGCCGTTCTCAGTCGCTTTCCCCGTGTTCATTTGAAAATGAGAACAAGACACGAGGGGGCTCAGAAACGCTGCGTTTGTTCTCTCCCAAAGCAGTTTATTTCATAAACAAAGAAGGCCAATGCCATTATCCTTTGTAGTTTCTTAGCAACAGAACTGGAGTCGGTTTAGCTGGCTGGCTCTGTGTGTATTGCACGTCTTGTTCCTTTTGTGTGTTGAAACATTTAACAGCGCGGCTCCGTCACTTAAACAAAGGCCCATTACTCGCAGAGCGTTCGCCCAAGGTATCACAAAACTCGAAAGAGAACTGGCGTGTCGGGGGAGCTAGGGTGGCATCGCCCCCACCCACCCCCTTTTTTTCTTCTTGCCTTTCTCTGGGTATTGTTTCTGCTATGGAGAGATCCAGAAAGAAGTGCCTAGCAAAGATGCAGCTTGACTTGGTTTGTGACAGCTCAACAGGGGTAGGCGACCCCTTTTCTGGCTGAATAGCTCAATGGTTAGATCTCTGGCTGCGAAGGCCAGAGGTTGGGACTTCGATTCCCCCACTGGGCCTCCAGGGAGAAGAGTCAGCCCGGATGGGCCTTGGGCAAGCTGCACAATCCCAGAAGAAGAGAATACCCCGTTTCCCCCGAAAATAAGACCTCACCTGAACATAAGCCCTAGTAGGGTTTTTCAGGATGCTCGTAATATAAGCCCTACCCCAAAAATAAGCCCTAGTTAAGTGAAACCCCTCCCTCCACCCTTGTGCAGCAACCCGAAGAAGGTGACATGACTGTAAAATAAAACATCCCCTGAAAATAAGCCCTAATGCGTTTTTTTGGAGCAAAAATTAATATAAGACCCTGTCTTATTTTCAGGGAAACACGGTAGTAAACCACTTCTGTGTATTCTCTACCTCGAAAACCCTAGAAAGGATTGCCATAAATCAGAACGGACTAGACGGCACACAATGCATATGTAGGCAGCCCCTCTAGATACGGGTGGACTCCATCTCCCATCGTCCACCCCATCCTGGCTAGATGGGTTGGAGCCAGTGGGTGTTGTCACTCCATATTGGAGAAACACAAGCTGCCCACGCTCTGATTTAGGCAAAGCTTTAAAAAAAGGAAAGCCCTCATGTCAGCCTGGATTGGAAAGCCCTGTTGAGGCCCCGTAGCGGTTGACGTCGGAACTCTGGGAGTGAGTGGTCCAAAAGAAAACAGAATTATTTTTCTAAGGGAAACACACATTTTTGCAGGGCTGGCTGAAGTTTTGAAAGGGGCCTGGTGAGAATTTAAAATAACTGCTGAGGGCTTTTTCTTCTTCTTTTTTTTAGCTTGAGGGAATTGCTCCTAGGAAAAGGGCCTTGAAACTCCCACCGTGGTGGTTGCGTTCGTGAGTTTGATCTATGCCAGGGTGGCTCCCCCCCCCCCCCCGCACTGCTTTCCCATCCATAAGCAGGGTCCGGTGGTATGCTCTCAGTGAGGCATACAGAGACTGACGGCTCAGATTATATAAGGAGCAGGCCTGGGGGGCAAATTTCTAGTTTTTGAGAGAGCTGTCATCAAGCAGGCTCCCCCCCCCCCCCCCCGGCACGTTCAAAACCCAGGAACCAGGGATTGGCTGCCGGCGGTCGTGCCGATAAGCAGAGTCAGGATAATCTGTTGAGAAGCATCCTTGTGAAGAGTCGTGATCTGGGGAGGTGGGAATAAAGGCAGAGGGGTTGGTGGAGATTTCTTGCCCGCCCTGCCTCTGTTTTCCCTCTTCCTCTCCTCCTCTTACCTTTTCTCTCCTGTTTTCCTTGGAGGAAAGGATTGCAAGCAAGACTAAGGCTTTTACTCTAAAGGTGGCCCCCTAGTGGCAACCACTGAGCTTTGCAGAGGAGCCTGCAATTACGGTTTTTCCTGCAGGGCTGAGGAGCTGCTTGTTCATAGGTTGTGTATCGCTGACATTTTTCTTGGCTTTCCCAGAATAATGAAGGCACCTTAGGAATAAAGCAGCACAGCATCATAAAACAACTATATAATCTAAAGCAGAATTGATTACATTCAAAAACATCTTTATTTTCATTTTTATTTTTACTTGTCTATCTGCTGGACAGGCCTGCTGAAACAAATGTGGCTCAAAGTAGGACAGGCTCATCTTTTACTGAATAAGCTACAGGTTGTGACAGAAGAAGCGTAACCTTCAAATACAAGAAAAACAGCTAGAATTTACACAGTGAACCGTGAGCTCTGGCCACCTGCATCGTACCAGTGAGGCAGGCGTTGATGTTCTCAGCTTGATCATGCACGCTATCAATACTTTATAAGCGGTCGCCACATTTATATCCGACTGCAAATATCAGCCGCCTCCTTTATCTGGACCAAATTCACAGAATCCAAGCATGCTGACTGTACATTCACCACTGATGCCTTGAATGAGAAACATTTTATAAGGTAATGCCCCATATCCTCGGCCTCACATGGGTACTTTGTACAGACTTGCTCTTCCAAAGGAAACTTCCGATTGCATCCCTTCCCTGGCAGCTGAAGGCATCCCATAATGTAAACTTACCAAATCATGCCTTCCTGCCAAGAGAGTCAGCTTATCTAAGTGCATAGCTTTATTGCTGTTCTGAATGAAGAGAGTCATTGTGCACTATTTAAGACAAGAACTGTCATAAGTGCATGCAGATCATCCCAAGCAAAGTGTGAGGTGTGATGAGGAGGGAAGTGAGTAAATTCAAAAGCAGCAGCTGTTGCATCTTTATTTTCAATTTCATTTTTACCTCTGTGTGTGTTTGTCTATTTAGGCAGGCAGCAGTACCACTGTAGAGATTTCTCTTTCAAATTCAGGGCATCACAGTTGGCAAGGCCGTCTCCCTTTCATCCTCGCACTCTGCATCTGCGTGGGATACGGTCGCAGAAGATGGCCTCAGATTGGGGGGGGGGGGAAGCCCTTAGGCAGTCATATTTAGGGATCACATTGCAGTTGAACCTCCTAGGGTACAACTGCTGGATAGCTCAGCGATTTTGGTTGGGAGTTTGATTCTCCACTGGGCCTCCTTGGCAGGGGCTGGACTCAATGATAGGGTCCCTTCAAACTCTGCAGTTCTGTGATAATGATAAACTGGGCAATTTGAAGACGGGTAATTCGCGAGTGATTTATACTGCTCTGCAGCCTCCCCCCCCCCCCTCAATTTGAGTTATATTCTGAATATATCCTGACATTCCTGTGGAACAGGGGTGGGGCTAATGCTACAGATCCAGGGGCTTTGGCAAGTGTGACCCCCAGCCCTTCCAGATGAAAGAAGACGTGGCCAGAAAAATGTGTGGGGAGGGGTGGGGTTTCAGATACAGAACTAGTCTTTCTTCCCATGGCTGTGGCTCAACCATCTGGGTAATCCGATTTGTAGGGAAGCACCACTGTTGAAGAGCCATTACTCTCCTGAACATGGAGAGCATGTACATTTGTTTGTGAAGCCCAGGTAGCGGATTCAAGTATTCTCTCCTACTGTTCCAACTGTAATTTTGCAGGCATGTGGTGACAAACATGCATGCATTCAGCCATTCTCTTGTATTGCACACAAAAAAACCCCTTAATGTTGGTTTTCCTGAAGGCATCTTATAAGTAGCCAAGGAATACCAATTTTGTGCAAGCAAACACACACAGATTGGTGGGGAAGTAATTTTTGTAATAGGTTTTCCAGAGAGAGAGTGATGAAACAGGGAGTTGAGAATGAGAATTGGCTTTTTAACTGGCTTTGGAAGGATGAGAGTCCATTATAATTAGGCCTCTCTTGAAATAGAAGGCTTTCCTCCGGCTAAGAACTTGTGATTTTTTTTTTTAATGTTTGAGAGCCTTGGTTTTTAACAAGTCCTTAAATCCCTGGATCATGATGTAAAGCAAAAGTGGCTTTCTGTACCAAGGAATTTGCACCCTTCTCCACAGCTTTGCACGCGCCGTTCCACGTGATTTCCAAACGGGCAGGGGTGCCCGTCCTTTTTCCTTTTCTGAAAAAACCCAGCAGCTGTTGCAGCCTCTCCCCTTGACTGAGCCCTTAGGACGGAGCCTCTGCTTTGCTTTCAGATCCTGTTCAGGTCGAGAGACAGACATCACTCTTAGTGATGCTGCCCTCCCACTGCACATCTTTCTCCCAGCCCCCAGCAGCAGAAGTCATTCCTCCGAAAACGAATCCTCTCTGATGGAATTTAAAACCACGCTTTAATGAAACAAATTTTCGGGCTTCTGCCTCTCCCCAGTTGCCAAAGCACAAGCTCTGCTGCCATATTCAATTAGTCTGAAAAACGAGCATGCTTCCCGCCAGCGACCGTAGCAGCGCAGGTGAAGGAAAACGCACGATCCGTCACTGCCGCCTTCCTGTTCAGTTATTTAAATGATATGCCATTCCATGGGTGGTTCCGAAGCCGCCTTCCCAGAGCTATTATTTAATTTAAGTTGGTGACGGTGTCGCTTTTCTGGTTAATAGGCGTCTCTTTACGTAGCAGGCACGTCTAATCTAAATATTAATCATTTTCTTTATCCGTCCAAGCCTCTTAATTAGTCAGAAGAGTAACAATGCCGGCAAAGCTAATGATTATCCTGTTGCAGAGAGGTTTTCAGACAAGGGCTTGATGATGGAGGCTCAACTCCAAGGCATGTTTTTAGCCTGGGAGGAAGCCCTTTTTCAGATGATGGGGTTTACTGCTGAGTAAATATGAATGGGATAATGCCTTTCAGTATTATTGTACACTTGGAGGCAGGCTTGGCCCTGTCCTGGGCTAAATCCCACAATGCCGTAGCTGTCAAAGTGCTGAACTTGGAGGTAAAAGATTTGGGAGGTGTTTGGAAAAGAACAAAGCACCAAGATGGCTCTGAATTCCATATCACAGCTCAAAACCTTCCTCTCCTGTGTCACAGTAGCGTTGATGCTGTGGACCACCATTGCTCAGACCGGGTTCCACCAGTAGCCAACCTGAGCCTCTCTTGGGAATGGGGCCCATAGCAGGGTTAGGGGTGGATTCTTGGCCTTCTTGGTTCCTAAGGAGTAAAGGTCGACTGGAATAAACCCAAATTTTGCTTTGGCAAATCCATGTTAATGTAAGTCCTGTTGATTCAGAGGGTCTGCTCTGGCTGAGAGTAACAACTGGATTTTGCCCTCAATATCCACCCTAATTCAGTGTCCTTGAAAAGCATCCTGCGTTTCATAGATGCATCTCATCTCAATTGGGTCTGTTGTTCAAGGTATAACATGGAGGTCGTCTGTCACCTTGCTTGAGATAAGTTACTGGGGGCCAAGAGGAGGGACTCGAGTGGCCTTTCTTATGGAGGTCTGCAGCAATCATGTAATAAACACTTCAGGATAAACAGATATCCATACAAGTATTTGTCATCCTTCTGGACCATAATAAGATAAACAGCTAGCAGACTTCCCTGTCTTGGTTCCCCCCGCTCACTCCACCGGGTCAACCTTTGGTTGCATTACAGATTTAATGTTGAACACGTTGTTTGACTTCAGTGGCTCATAGTTACTAGGTTCATCCTCCTAACTCACCAGTCCTTTTTGGCGTGTGTGTCTCTCCTTCCCTTCTCCCTGACTTATATTCGAAATTTCCTGTTAAGATTCCTCCTGCTTTTAGGCTATGCTCTGTGAGGTTGGTCGAGCGGTAGCTCATGCATTTAGAAAAGCCAGTAAACATCACACCATATTTACCCTCCACTGGCTTGGAATAATTTCAGGCACTCAAATCAAACATTCCAGTTACAAATCTGAATCTGGTCAGGGAGAGGAGGTATGGAGCTGGTTTGACTTGTTGATGGCGGAGGGGAATATTGGAATGTCAGCAGCCTTCTTTGACATTCTCATTTTCATACATGTTTTTGAAAATAATCTCTCTCCGGTGAAGAACTGAGTGTTGCAGACCTTTTCTGGACAGGTATTTTCAAGGCTGTAAAAACTTGTGAGCCAACTTCAGGTTCGAAGACGGTCAGCATATTCCTATTTTGATGAGGCGGTGGTGCCTTCCCTGGTTTTCCCCATATTCCTTCCTCCACCTCTGCTCTTACTCGTTGGAGGCTTTTTAAATATTTGGCACCCTTTCTCCTCAACTGGCTGTTTTCATTCAGAGGCCCCTGTGCAAAATAAAGAAAGGGAACTTATGAATCATCTGCTAAAGGGGGCGGGGGGGGGAGAGAGAGAAAGCGAGCTACTTTCTATACATTGCTGCCAAGCGCACGGCATGAACCAGCCTCTTCCCCACTAATTGGATAGCCACGTTGTAGGAACGGATCAGTCGCTTCTGCCGAGATCTTAAATGCTCCTGACAAAAACCCTCATGGAGGTTTGAACCACTGGAGCCCCGCCGTGATGCTTCTGTCATCGTTGCACAAGTGAACGTTGCAGCCAAAGCTACGAGCAATGAGCGAGCGCGTGGGGAGGGGATGTGGGCGATCAAAATCTGCTGGCTGATGCTGCCGATTGGATGTCCGCAACACTGTCTGCTTAGATGTTTCCAGTAAATCAGAAATCTTTCTACAGAAATCTTCCAGTTGCTGGGTTCCAGCCAAACTCTCCCTGTTTCTCCTGAACAGGCTGGGCCTGGCTTGCCTTCTCTTACCTACCACTTACAACGTTATCATAGAATCCTAGAATCATGAAGTGACAGGAATACAGATCAAAGGAGATCTGTCAGGTGGTTGTCTAAATTTCTCTTGAAAAACGTCTTGCATTGTTTTGGGCCAAGATCCAAAGGGCTACTTCAGACATACTCCAAGGCCTTGTGTGTACCCAGTAGGATTTCCCATCCTACATTCTTTTCATAGAAGAACCCCCCCCCTCTGTCCTTCACTTTCTCTCTCTCTCTTTTTTGCAAATTCTGTTGCACCACTCAATATCAGCACCCCATTTCTAGCCATCACTTGATCTTAGCCAAAAGGCCGAGAAGTGATATGATGCTCAGATGTAACAGGCATAACAAGATTCGAGGAAAATATATTACACCTCTCTTAAAAGACATGACAAGTCAATCAGACTTGGACTACTGTAACCAATTGTTAATTGATCAAAATCGGACTACTACAGAACTGGTAGCGAAATTTTGGGCGGCATGCCATAGTAGCCAGAATAGATAGCCAAACCCTTAGACATTGGTCTTATATTGTTATATTTGTTGTTTTATTGCTTTTTGTTTATTTGATTTGGCTTTTTGCAGTATATGTCAGTACTTGAAGCTCTGCATTCAATTTTGTTTTATGTATGGCTTGGTGCCGTAACAATAAAGTATGCATTTCTAGCCATCAGAGGAGCATTTGTTCTGAAGGAGTTGCTCCTTCTCCTTCTCTCAGTCCTCACTTCCTCCTCCTCCTTTATTAAGCCATGATTTTTGGGTAGTTCAGATATTATGTGATACCACGTTCCGCATACAGAGGGTCATGAACTGGAATTACGGAGTTGTTGGCAGGTCACAGCTCTTCTCAAAGGTGTAGACTGCAGGGGGGCCCCAACAGAACATGTGAGAAAGCTTCCTAAGCGTCAGTTTGGCAAAAGACGTTGGGTGGAATATCCTAAACCCCATAATGCTTTCCAGCCAAGAGTTTGCGACTTGACTTTGACTTGGCTTCCCCCAGTCTTCATTTGGCCGGCAAGGCTTGACAGTGTTGGAAGTTACGGCCATGCTGTGCTTTGCTTTTGTTTTGTATGCATCTATTTGCTGGTAAACGAGAAGAATATTTTGCAGTACATCCAGGGGCTCGTTGACTTCAGTTGCAACCCCCCATTGGAGCCTCCACCTGTCGGAGAACAAACAGGCAGCTGGGGCGGGACAGAGTTGCTTGGCTTCAGTTATCAAAAGTTTGAAGCAAGTCTGAACTTGGGTCCACGTCTGGTTGAACCGACAAAATTAATCCTCCCTTGCATCCTCTAGTGTGAGAGGCAGAGACCATGTTTTCACTTCATCTGTGCCTGAAGGAGATTTATCTCTTTGCTCCTTGGAACATCTGCAGCTCTCCAGTCGAGGCTGCCGGCTCATTAAAGTAGCTTTACAAGAAGACCCTCACGTTCTCTCTGTATATTCTTTTCATCGTTCTCTCCTAGTTATTAACAACAGCAAGAAGAAGAGCGGAAACAAAATGTCAAAAAATAGTTTTGTTCAAGCGGCACAATCGCCAAACTCCAATCAGAACCGCAACCCCTTCTTCGGTGAGGCTCTGAACCTGCCCAGAAGTTTGGTCTGCCTGCAGCGATAGTAGCGTCAGCTGCTACTAAAAATAGTTCAAGGTAGATAATAAAGTCGCCACCTTTCCCCCAGCCAAATGGAATCAAATCTTGCAACATTGACTGAAGTTTACCCAGCCACACGGCGTTTGCCGTGTGGCTGTTGGGCTCAGCAGGGATGGGTGACAGACGGGAGCTGAGGCAGGTCAGGCTTTCTCCAAGATGAAACAGACTGTTTTTAGAGCATGGAAAGTCTATCAAAAATAATAATAATAATAAAATAGGTAGGAATATCAGCTGCCCTGATCCCAAAAGACCCCCTGTGCCGTTGCAGGCATTTTCTTACCGCTATAAACCAGATCACTGAGAAAACTGGTGTGGAGATGCGCCCTGTTCCCTCTGCTGCTTCAACATGGAAGGCTCTTGTTTAAGTGAACACAAATGTTTAGCCATCCCCTCTTAGGAGACTTTACCCTCAGGATGGCTCACTGTTCCTTCCCTTGCCCTCACACCCAGCATTCTGTGTCAGATCCTGAAGAAGCCACGTTTACATCCAGTTTTAGGTCAAGATCTGTCTTATACATCCCCAAGATGGACGTTTTATGAAAGAGCTGCACTCAAACAACAGGTGGCCGTTGTGTTCTTTCAATTTTTTAGTAGACAAGGCAAAAGGGAAAAGAACTGCCTTGCCTCCTTGATGTTTGCTGGAGTAATTTGCTGCCTTCCACCTTGATACACAGTCTTCGGTTTCGTAGAATCAGAGAATAACTGGGTTGAAAGGGGGCCTCTAAGGCCTCCGATCCCAACACCCTGCTCAGTGCAGGAATCCAAATCAAAGCAGGTCTGGCAGATGGTTGTCCCATTTTCTCTTGAATCGCTCTTATCAATGGAGCGCTTGCCGCCTCCCAAGGTCAGTTTGCAGGGACAGACAGGCAAGGGCGTGGGGTGTTGCCTTCCTCTGTATGTATGTCTGGTATTTGGACACCTTGTTTGCATCAGGAGGTGGCAGTGAGCTTGCGACTGTAGTGTCATCATTCGGCATACTCCAAAGAGAGTGCTGTTGCCTGGATGCCACGTTAGCTCTGCTGAAACGCAAGCTGGAGGCTTACAAGACAAAAAGGAAGGGTACTGGCGCTTTTGGGAAGGGGAATGCTGGTTTTCTGGGCTACGAGTTGCCCTACACATGTTTCTTATTATTTCTGCTCCTATATTTAGAATTTTCCTCTCGACATGTTCCTTCCTCTGCCGCGCTAACTGCCCTGTTTTGGAAGTTTCCAGTTCTGAGGATCAAAAACATTTCTGCATATGTGAGCGCTAATCCAGTTTATGGGAACATAAAACCGCGAAGCAAGAAGTAGCTAATATATCAAGGGGTTTTTAGGATTTCTCTTCTGTCAGCTCACTGTGGGAGACTTTGGCATGCATTGTCCTGGACGGTTAAAGAATGGTTGGAGGGGGAAGTACTGGCACAGTCGGGCTTGCTAAATCTGAAAGCTTAAGAAAGGGAAATAAATGTACATGCACATGTTTTGCCTTTTTAGTTATCACCTAGAATTGGCTCTGAAAGATTAAATCTTGCGGGGTGGGGGGCGGCGTTCACGGGCATGCTGGGCTTGGTATTCTCATGGTCTCCCAGAAATCTTGGACCCATTTGGCACTCCTCCAATTGATGCACTTTTGCTTGCTTTGAGGTAACTCGATTGGCAGGAGAGCAGCAGGTGAATTAAGCAAAGCCTCCTCAACCTGGTGTCCTTCACAGCTTTTGGATAACTCCCCACCCCCTGGTCAGCCCTGCCCGCGCAATCCTTCACCCCCCAGGCAGGGCTGATCAGAATCTGCCCTGCCCTAGGTGGGGCCGGAGTGGTCTTCGCAAAGATCCTCCATCCTTTCTGGAGCTACGGATCTTCCTATGCAGGGGCATAGCTCTGGCGTGTCAGCAGGTGCCCTTCTGGTGGCCCACAGCAAGCCAGCATTGCTGCTTTAGCTTATCAGGTTGGGGACCCTAGCAGAGCCTGGACCCTCTTCCGTCCTGCAGGTTAAGCCATTGGCAAACGAGAGGAGGCAGACGTGGCATTTCATCTTTACAAGGCCACTGGTAATATCCAGGTCAGTCTTTAGTGGTCAGAGTGTACCTCTTGTATTTATCTTGATGTACCCCTAACAGCAACCCTGTAAGGTCGTTCAGGATGAATCATGAATGATCCATTGCACATGTGAGGCAGGCTTACCTAAGGCAACCCACAGGTTTACCTGAAAGCAAGTAGGACTTACCAGTGAGCGCTCACAAGAAAGCAGTTGGGGTGACTTCAGAGAGGCAAGATCTGGACCAGCCACTTTCTGGTTCGGAACGCCATACTCGTAGCCTGTCATCATCCTGGACCACCTCCACCTTGATGGATTTTATTTGCACAGCTATATCGGGGATAAGTTACCCGAGTCTGGTATTTTTCTTTTTCTCCCAGGATTTGTCTTCTGTCTGCTCAGCCGAGGAGACCCCTACAGTCTGCAAATTATGTTTCCAGATTGTCAGGGCCTTGCTGTGAGATACCTTTTCATTTCTATCAGATGGAGGTTTTCTTTTCTTTTTGAAATTGAAGCAACCTAATTTTTTGATCCAGCTGCAGAACGTCAGCCATGCCGGTTGTTTAATCTGTTGCTGCTTTTAATGCTCAATAAACCCTGTTTGATCCACGCACCCGGCGTCTGGATGCGCCACTGCGGGCTGCTCTCTTAGATTAGTGCTCCCAGTGTGCGCGCTGTTGACTTTATCTCATTTACCGGATCACCTCGCTTGTTGCCATACACAGCCATGTGATCTGCCGCCTCCCTGCAGCTCTCGGAACAATTAGCAGTGGAGCCGGAAGTGTTATGGATGTGTGCATGCTCATGACAACAGGCTTTTTGAGATGGTGACTTATTTTTTTGTAAAGACAATCGCTTAGTGTTTAGCGAGGGAGCGGGGGGGGGGGAGGTGTCCTTCTCCCGAAACACAAATGTTCTGACAGAAAGAAGTCTGTTGTTTCCAGGCCCCCTTGGCTGTTTGTCAGCAGTTCCCTCGGACTTCCTTTCTCTCGTGTCGGTTGCCTGGCAACCCCGCGGCTGGAGCAAAATCATGCCGCGGTTGGCGAAGGAGGATGATTTATCGAGGAGGCCGTGGGGCACAGTGAGCCCAGGAGGAGGCGCAAAACCCGGACCTTTAACAGGAGCTGACATGAAATGCTGAGCACAAGGAAGCTGAGTGAGGGCAGCCACCTCCAAACACCTGGGCCAGGAGGGGAGGTGTCAGGGAAAGGCAGTCATCAAGGGGCAGCTCTTAGAAACAGCAGGGTTGGACAGGGTGGTGGTGGTGGTGGTGCAGGAATAGTCTTCCTGTACAGATAAATTGATTTACAGCAAGCAGCCTGTTGGGGTGACATCCTTCCATGCAGCAAAGAAACCAGCGGTGGCCAGAAACACTCTTAAGGCTCTCCCCACCCTGTCTTTTAAGTGACTTGGAAAGAAATCATCATCCTCAGAACGGCAGAGCTGGAAGGGACCCTATGGATCATCGAGTCCAGCCCCTGTCAGGGTGGCCCCGTGGGACAATTCGAACTCCCAACCTCTGGCTCTGCAGCCAGAGAACTGGCACATGTAAAAATTGCTCTACCTGAACGTACCAATGGCATAGTTTTGAAAGCTGAGCTGAGAATTATAAGGGCAGTGGGCATCCTGACATCTTTAAGCTTCTAAGGGGACAAGGCAGCGGCTGCCCCCTCTCTGTCCATCTCCACACCAGCCCCAGAGCATGGGTTTATTTTAGTTATTTTGTCACCTTCATGAGCACTTTCTCTCCCATGCTGCTGTTTTCATTTGATCCTTTATTTGTAAGCTACATGAAAGAACGGGCATTTTTAGCGACTAGCCCTTAGTAGAGGAGTCATCACAAAGTGAATCTCAGTCAATCACAAAGTCCAGTTTTAACACTTGTAAAACAAATTCTCTCCTTCTCCTTTGATTTCCTCTTAGAGATTAATGGGTTGAGTGCTGCTAAATCTTGGTGTCAGGACTGTGAAGTAACAGATTATTTATGCTTTAGCATAGTTTGTAGAAGTAGTTGTTTCTTCTGTGGTGGACTGGTCTATGCTTTTAGTTTATTTAAAAAACATAAATTATTCCCATCTTGGTATCGATTTAATTTAATTGTTTAAAATTATGATGTTTTAATGATTTTTTAAAATATTTATTGTATAATGATGTTTTTATAATATTTGTAAGCCGCCCCGAGTAGACTTTGTCTAGGGGGGGTGGGGTAAAAATCCAATAAATAAATAAATAAATAAACCAGATACAAAGATTGGATGTAGGCTGTAGTTGACAGCTGCTTTCTGCTGAAGTAACGCTGTTCACTTTTGGATCTTTGAACAAAGTGTCTAAGGAGGAAAGGGTTGAGGTGATGGATCCTAGCAGAATATCTGTATATAAGCCAGTTTACACATTGTTTGTCTGTTGTGTTTATACTCCACCCTTCTTTGAAGGAGCTTGATGGTGCTCATCCCACTCCCATTTTATTGTCCCTGCGAGGTAGGTTAAACTGAGAAAGTGACCCAGTGAGTTTTCTAGGGGAATGGGGATTTGAAGCTGCATCTCTCCAGATCTGTTCCAGTGCAAATCACTAAACTATTCCTGTTGGCTGTTGTGTCTTGGAAGTTTGGGACAGAAGACAAAGGGAACTCTCTAGTGCTCCCTGAGACAAAGACTGGATTTTAGTCAAATCATTTTCCCATCTCTTCCCAGACTTACCTGTGATATCCAGAAGCTAACCCCGATATTCCTGAAAGCCACTAAGTGGAAGGTGTGTTGACTCAACCGCCCAGAGTAGTATGCCCTAATATATAATAAAAGGACCGAAGGATGAGTGATTATATATGTGAAAGTCCAGGCCTGGCCATAAGAACAAAATGGGGCAGTTTGTACCTTGCTCCCAAGTGGTAAGAAGAATCCATACTCTTCTGAAAAGTTTGGCTGTTGGCTAGGCAATAATGTTGGCCACCAAATCACCAAAAGTGACCGCAGCGGTACGGCACTGCACGCCTTTGTCCCTCCAGGCCACGCCATGTCCGTTGTGCCTGTGAAACGTCTGCCGAATGAGTTGATGTTCTTCGGCATCACAAGGAAGCGCGGTGTGCTCTGCGGGCCCGCTTGCCCACAGATCCACCGTTGCTGGTCTTCAGACGTCTTCTCTAGTCCACACACATTAACGCTCCCCTGCAAAGACCAGCGTCTCCGTTTGTTCCCGGAGCGATCTGCAGACGGAATGCGCCTGGGCCAGAGCGCCTCTTTTCTGCGCCATCTGATTTTGCCAAGAAGTATGTAAATGTGCTTATTAGCGTGTTTGCATTTGGCGTAAATATTACGCCGCTAATCTGTTTATATGTGTAATTTACACACAGCTGTGCTCACGCTCGCCGAGGGCCAGTGTTTTCCAGCAGGCCAAGGGGAGGCCTATTGTGGCAGACAAAAGCCCCCACGGCTGAGCACCGACGGGGAGGAGGAGCTAATGACCGTCCTAGGCTGCTTTGGTATTCCCTGGAGGGAGGCCGTTTTAATGACAGCCTGGCTGAGTGTGAGGGCAGGCAGAACATTAAAAACTACAGAGAAGCGGAAAAGGGGGTGGGGAAGGGCTGTTGCATCTCTGGCTGGTGGCATGCATCCCTCGGGTACCATTTCACAACTCTTTATTTCATATTAGTGAACTATTTCTTATTTCCCCAAGAGATTTCCACAATACACGTCAGTTCTTGTTGCACAGGTGTATGCATGCCACCAGCCAGAGATGCAACAGCATAAGCAGCAACTTTCAAGAAAATGGGGTGCCACCTTGTCCCAGCAAAACCCCAAATCTACAGAAGTGAAAGTAGATTTTTGGTACTGTTTTGATTTTTGTTTTAAATATAATTTTTGCTCCTTCAGGGAAGTGGGAGTGGAACCATGGGCCTCAGTCCTGTCATATTTTCCCATCACTGATCTATATCCCATCCTACCTTAATCATGAGCATATTCCGTGATGGATAGGATATCTGGCCCTCTCCCATCCTGTCTGTCGGTGAAATCATCGGGGAAGCCCTCTGTTCTACTGGGATAAGGAGAAACTCCTTATCATACCTCATACTGGCTTGGTTGGGGCTGATGGGAATTGGAGTACAACATTTAGAAGGCCAGAGACTTGCCATCACAAGTTTTATATGGCTGCCTAAATGAGCCTGGACTTAATGGTTCATAGCAGTTCTTCTCACTCTTGGGAGACAGTGAGCTATGAAATACTTGCCCTCTAGAAGTTAAACTGGTTCCAACTTTGGTCCGCTCTGAGGCCAGCTGAAAACCGTCCTTTTCCAACAACCTTTGACTGGATAGTTAAAGCTTTTTATTAGAGTGCGATGGTAGCCTGGTGGATTGTTCAAGTCCAGTGTGTAATTTATTGGTTTAACATGGTAAATATTGGGACACACCCTGTGTGTAATTTATTGGTTTAACATGGTAAATATTGGGACCCACCCTGGGATAAAGGATAGGAGGTAAAGAAAGGCAGGCGGGCACACAAAAGCCATCATCCTTCCACAGTCTCCAGAATCATTACTGGAAATGTGGCCAGGGTGAAAGAAGTTCTTCCGTCTTTACTCTGATGCCTCTAGTCACTGTTGAGAGGTTAATTATCTGCTCTGTAGGAAGTACTTCTCTGCAGTAATTGTTTCCTGTGGATAGGAACAGGATTTGATTCAGACAAGGGAGGAAAGATGCAAAGGGAGAAAGGAAATCTTTTGATGTCCCGACAGTTTGATCTTCTCAGGGTGCAAGAGATAAACAAGTCTGAATCCGCTAACCCAGAGAACTCGAGAAATTTTCAAAACCTTCCTCGTGTAACTTTACATCATAGGCAAATGCTTCATAACTGCTAGTCATCCTCCTATTTCAGAGGAAATGAACTAAGGCTGGAAAACAATGGCTTTTAAAATAGTAACCCACACCCCTTCTCTCTCTTCTCCCTCCCTCCACCCCATCTTTGCTCAGGCCTGGTGTCTCTTTTCTGTCTCCTGGATGAATGTTTACAACAGTACCCTAAAACAACACAGGCCATAAATTACTGCATGTAGATGTACCTTACTCCCAAGAGCCAGTGATTATTTAGAACATTTTACTTGTGAAACTAGTATTTCATTCCACATTTCATTCTGTTTCCATATGTCTGACGAAGTGGAGGCGTCCACGAAAGCTTACATTAAAATATAATAGTTAGTCTTTAAGGTGCCACCTGTTCTTGTCTTGTCTTGTCTTGTTCCTTTGGATTTTGCCTAAGTGAAGCCACTTGATTGTCACTCTTCAGCCAGCAGAAAATCATGCAGCTTTATTGAGTCACTCAGGTCCCCTCCTGTATATCACTAAAATTCGAATCATGTATTACACTTGGCCAGATGTAAGCAGTTGAGGGTGTTGGAAGCAGTGGGCCGAGCTCCCAAGGCACAGATTACCTCCTTCACATGCAAAACCTGATAAGTGTGATTCATTGAACTAGATCATGTGGGACCCCACCCACCCACCTTCAGTTGGCTGGAGAAGATTCCAGTCTTACCTCACTCAGATTTGAAACCCAGAGTAGAAGTTACAAAGCCATGTGTGGCCACCACGAGAATAACTCCGTACCTCTGCCGCTCTGGTTGTGTGGACCTTCCCAACTTCCCGAAGGCCACTACATGAGTGCACAAAATCCCTCATCCACTTTCCCAGAGTGAGGCAGGATGCCGGGATAAATTTCTGCCCTGTTCCGCAGTTTACTGTCGGGAGAGGACTCCCCCCCCCCCCCGGTCCTCTGCTAGAGCAGAACAGGGTCAAAGCACACCGTAGATCCATTAAACGGAAACTGCTCAGCCAGGGGTGGAAACGGGAAGACTTGCTGATACGTATTCCGAGACCCTATTTCTGCCGCCTCCTTTAAGCCCATAGAATACCTGTTTCCTTTTCCCAGAGATCGCTGGGAACGGTAGTTTTGCAGGGAGCTACAGATCTTTTACAGACTACAGAATCCAGAATTCCCAGGGGCCCAACCACAGCTGTTAAACAGCCGCAGCCGTTTGTCAGATAGATCGGCCTCTTGCAAGTTGGTTGCTAAGCGGTGGGTTTTTCCGTCATTCCTGGTGAACCACTGGGCACTGCTCCGCCATGAATTAGCTTAGAGGTCTTTAAAAACACCCTGAAGAACCTGCCCATGCATTTCTGGGATGACATTTCTTCAGGAGTTCAGTTGCACTGGCAACGCCATATCTTTGTGTCAACAAAACGGCACCCTCCGAGCAGGGTCCCTGCTGCTGGATTTTCATATTTGGCAAAGCCGTAATCCCTCCATAATGGAAACCCTGGTGCATAACCTTCGCGTCCGCCTCCGTAATGGCATTATCGCCGCATTGATAAACATGCCATCTGAGCTCTGTTAGTCGGAACATAATGGCTTTGTGTATCTTGTCATGCCATTTGTTTCGGCAGATAAAATATGGGGCCTACCAGGAGCGCATATGCAAACATTAGCATGCTTGTTTCGAGCCGCTTCTGGGTTATTTATAGCCCCCCTGTTTACACATTGTGGCAGGGATACCAGAGAACCTAATAAATTATGTGGCAGAGGGAGAGCGGCGGCAGCAGCGGTGGGGTGCGCGCGCGGGGGAGCATCAGCTTGTAAAATGGCATTGGGAGACCTTGTGTTCTCCCCGCTCGATAGCCATGGCAACCGTTTTTCGCAACGCACGTATCTGCATTGTCTGTCAACAATGGCCGCTGACCCACCGAGCCACAGAATTTCTACGCTCTCGTGTTTGTGGGTTGTTTTTACCCCAAACCGGGGAGGGGGGGGCGGGGGGAACCCACCCAAGCCCTGTTCATTTTGCCAAGGCCTTCTGCAAGATTTTATCCCTGCCAAGGCTACTGTTGGGATACCGTAAACGCTGCTGAGACCTAGCATCATCATCACCACGGCCGGGAAAGCAAAAGGATTCCGAAAGGAAGTGGCATGAGTTAGAAATTGGCAATTTAAAAAAAAAAAGCGTGGGAGGGGAGAGGTTAGTCCTCCCAGCACTGACAATATATGGTAATTTGCTGATACAAATTGCCAGCTTCGCCTGGGGGCATATATGTTTCCCCAGCCAGGTCCTTCTTTTCATCACCAACTGCTCCTTCTCCAGCAATCTTTTCCAACCACTAAAAACAGTTTTGCGGCTTAGCACTCTTTTAATGTCTAAAAATCCTGGGGGTGGGGAACAGTTCTTCCACCTCCCCTCCTCTCCCCCCCCCCTCTTAATGTGTACTTTTCGGTTAATGAAGCTAATATCTTACTGAGGAATCAGGAAATTTTGGCTGGTGCAGTTTTATAAACAGTTGTAGCGTATCTGACGGCCTGCTAGACACGGATCAGAGAAACCTGGGTTCAAATTTCTGGCTTGTCCTGAAACTCACGGAGTGACCTTGAGGCATTTTTTTTGTTCTCGCTCAGGTGTACAGTTCCTCTCCCGGTTATTCCAACATTAAAAGAAGAGAGACCAAGGTCCTCTTAGTCTGCACAGGGGAGGTAATACAAAACAAGATGTTTTATAAACCGGCTTCTAAGTAATTTAATGGTTTTTATGGTTTACCTTCCAATTTCTTGTATAATTATTGTAGACATCAAACATAAAGTGCAGTCAGAGAGGGGGAAATTCATCAAGTTTGCCTTTAGAATCGTCTGTCTGTCTTGTCTGTCTGTCTTGTCTGTCTTGTCTGTCTGTCTGTCTGTCTGTCTGTCTGTCTGTCTGTCTGTCTGTCTGTCTGTCTGTCTATCTATCTATCTATCTATCTATCTATCTATCTATCTATCTATCTATCTATCTTCATCTCTCTTTCCAGAGTTCAGCATACAAAGATATTGCTTGTGCAACCAAAATAGCACCACCCACAGGGCCAGGGGGGGAGGTAGCAGCATTCCTAGCCAAACTCCAAAAACAACTCCGTGACAACTGTTTGGGCCCTTAAAAGGCGACAGATAGTCGGACAGGATGGAAGATGGAGGTGGGTTGGGAGATGAGATTCTGAACAGCAGCAACATTTTCCCTGCATATCCAGATGCATAAAAATAAAACTTGTTCTTGTTTATTTAAAATATTTTAACCCTTCCTTTCTCGTTAAGAAGGACCCAAAGCGGCTTACATCATTAAAAGACAATATTTAAAAGCTAAAAACAGGAAGTATACAAATACTGAAAAAGGTCAGACAGATACCACATTAAAAGACAGCAAACAAAAGCAACACCAAAAACGGGTTCCAAAGCAGTAAGGCACAACCTTCACGTTTAAAGCCCCACTCAGGCAGCCGGTGGTTAAGAGAAAGCTTGCAAGCAGTGATTAAGCATGGCTCTTGAAACAGCCTCAAATGTTTTGGATGTCTGCAGTGATAAACTCCATTCTAATTCACTCATCCCTTCTGAAATTCATTCGACTGAAGCCACTTAATGAAGTTGGGTGATTTTTAAAAATGGAGTTCCTACTGCAGTAAAGACTGCAGGATATCTAGCTAGTATACTCTCCCCACACACACACCTGTCACGTCTGTCTGGTTTGCTTTCATTCAGCCTGCTGCAGTAGGATACCATTCAGAGCTCTAAGTCCAACCAAGGGAAGCCCTTGTGGTGGATCTGCAATTGGATACATGAAGTCAGTAGATCAGGATCTGTGGGTCTCAGGGTGCTTTGCTTTGCTTGCTTGCTTGCTTGCTTGCTTGTTTGTTTGTTTGTGGTTCCAACTAACAATTATTTAACAACAGCAACAACAAGGTTGGATTTCCCCCTAAATTAGGTTGCTGAAATCAGGAAAGTTTAGGGGAAAACCAGGTTTGGATTTGTGTGTATAAGAATAGGAGTTTGACGCTGGTACTTAAACAAAGTTCCCAAGCTGCTGCTTTGCCTTAAATTTATGTCCTTTTTTTTTTCTGCTGCCGCCACCAGCCACTATTTCAGTCCAGTAGACCTCAAGATTATAGTTTTTAAGAAACCCAGTGGATCAGCAGGCTTGAAGCATGTCCCTTTTGTGTGCTTCTGTATCCTACCACTCACCTCTGTGTCAGTTCACAGAGGTGAGTGGTAAGATATCACAGGTCTGCCACTGTGTGAGCCAAGTGCTCAGCTTACAACAGGAAAGAGTGTGACCCTTGCCTGGTAGACCCTCTGGCACAGAGTGAGGAGCCTTGCTTTGTACCATTCAGTTGCTTCCAATTTGCAGTGATCATAACCGTTAGCGTCTTATCATTGTCAGCCCTGCTCAGGAGCCAGCTGTCCTGCAGCTATTGCTGGATAACAATCCCCATCATCCCTTTAACCTTTGCCATTCTGGCTAGGGCTGATGGGGGCTGGAGTCTTAACAACCTGTGAAGCACAATCGGTTACCCACCTCTCACCTGCTATATGCGCTGTGATGTGACTCTTGGGAAGGATTTTGGATCAGGTGAACCTGGGTGTGATCTTGTGCTTTCGTGAAAAAGTGAAGAATCTAGACCCCATACTTCATATTTTCACTAGAAAAATAAACAATCTCAATGTAATTTAATGGGTTTGGAGCATGCCTTAAAACATGCTCCAAACTCTTACCAAAACATGCAAGGGGCTTTATAGCAGGGAAGTTGATCTAGAAAAAGATTGCTCTGAGGGTGCAGACAGCCGATAAAAGGGAGCACCCGTGCCCCTTAAAAACTTTCCACACTGATGAATTTTGCTAAATTATTTTGGGGGTAGGGAAAGCAGGCCCAATTCGCAGCTCTGTGGCCCAAGGTAAATAACAGGTCACAGTGCATTGAACAAAGGATGCAACTGCGGTAAAGTACAAGGTAGAGGGAGCTGCTGGAGAGCTCAGTGGTTTAGATATCTGGTTGCAAAGCCAGAGGTCGGGAGTTCGAATTCCCCACTGGGCCTCCTTGACAGGGGTTGGACTCCCATGATCCATAGGGTCCCTTCCAGCTCTGCCGTTCTAAGGTCTAAGATCTGATTTCATGGGAGAGAGATTACTGACATCTCAGAATTTGGGAAACTGCTAGATTAAGGGGGTGGGGTGTTGCAAAAAAACTAATTTACAAGTGAGGGCAAGCAAGTGTAACAGCCTTCACCGGCGGGACTAATCACACGCTTATAGGTCCCACTTGAAACATGGACGAGTTATTCAGGGAACCAGCCCTGGCGTTCAATGTCTGTGCCAAAACGAGAATGATACTTCTTGGGTTCATTTTGCTCCTCTGTTTAAAAATAAATATCTGTTCTTCTAGCACAGCGGCAGGTAGAGTTGCCAGACAGGTCTGATTTCAGAGCATTTCTTCTCCCGGGAGGCGAGGCGAACAGCCAAGCGGCTCCCCCAGGTCCTTAAAAGAACACAGACTCACAGCCCCCGTGATAGTAAATTCCACAGCACTTCTAGATCCATGGGCTGGAATGTTATTTCGGGAACACTCTGTACACCTTTTAATATGGTTTTCTCCCCCCCTTATTTATCCTCCTCGGTCCAAAACAGAGTGTTCCTTGATCAACACAATCTGCTAGGTAGATTCTGTGCTTTATTGAAGCCCAACTTGTTCATAAATTGTTACGAAGGTTCATTCGAGTTTATGAGCCTCTCTTTCTTCCTTGCACATACATGTTGAAAATGAGCTAGGAAACTAAAAGGGCAGGTCTGTAGGTGGGTGAAAATAGATTTAACCTGGGCAGTCGTTTGTGCTGGAGGATTGTCCTTGGAGTAGGTAAGTTGACTCATAAAATAAAAGCACGGATTTGGTGGTATCTCTTAGTGGGTCTCCAGGACCTTATTGAAGTACTAATAATCAGTCTTTCAGGTCTACTATTATGCCTCAACATTGTTACGTTTTTAAGCCATTTCTCTGTTCCAGGTTTGATAGGATATGACCAGCTGATTGTTTAAGGAACATATTAACACCAACAGATTATCATGATACTTTGTGGTTACTGGGCAGAGGGAAATACAGTTCTACCTTATGGATATTTTGTTTTTATTCTTGTCTTCACTTTTTGTGTATTTTAAGCCCTTTTAAATCTTTTTAAAGAAAAAATAATTGAATTAATAATGGTATTTCATTTGTTCCTTGTTTTCCCGTAGTTCTTCCATCACCTTATTTTTTTAACTACTGCTCTCTTGAAAAAAGCAGCATATCTCCATAATATATTTTGATTGTTAGAGATAGGGTCAGCTCCCTTTGGAAGTATCCACAGGGAGAAGGTTACATAATTTTTAATCTGTAATACGGATGTGCCCATTTGATTAATTACACTATTGGTTTTGCTTCACACTTTTTAAATATACCAATAGGACTTCTGAACATCCAGATATGCTCAGATAGTAGCTTCCGACAATGCTGTTTGTGTCGTCCAGAACTATAGGAGAAAACTTGGGAGTCAAAACGGCTAAAAGTCAGGGCTCATGGTTGTCTGAAATGTTAGACATTAGTACTGGTCTGCCATTGGGGGGGGGGGGGGTTGGGGGGAGAGAGAACACACTGTCCAAGGAAGGATGGCTGATGATGATGATTCCAGAAAAATGGGATTGCAAAGACCATTTTTAATCCATCCTATGAGGCATTAATATAATTAAGGCTGAGAGGAGAGAGAACTCTAATTGCAGGAGTGGGACATTTTTGGGACAGCCTTCATGGGGAAGTCGGAAGTCCCAAACATCTGGAAAGTTCTTGGGTTGGCTTATGCTTTTTATTTTTATCTTGGTGTTTAAGCCCAGTTGTGTAGCACTTTGGAGAAAGCAGTGGCCCATAAATACAGGAAGGTAGTGGCCAGTCTTAAGCAAGATGCCCTTTTCAACCCTCAATCTACAATGTGGAGACTAGTCAGCCTCACCCTGCCTCCCTTGCAGGGGTGCTGTGACAGTAGCCTGGATGTGGCCCTTCGAACTTTAGAACCGAGTTCTAGAAATTTGTGGAGGATGGTGATGGCGGTTTCGGGTGGGGTGGGGGGAATGGGGTGCGCTCTTGCCTAGCAGTTTATTTTTCATGGCCTCTCTCTTGGCCCCACCCCCTTCAAAGGGGCATCTGATGGGGACACAGGCGAGGGAGGGCCTTCTCGGTGGCTGCTCCCAGACGGTGGAACTCCCTCCCACTGGAGGCCCGGCTGGCCCCCTCCTTGCTGTCCTTCCAGCAAGCTGCCCCTTAACCACGGGCGGCCTGGGTGTGTGGGGTTTGGCGGTTCTCCCTCTTGCTTCGGGGGTGCGTCTTGGCGCGGCCGGTGCCTCCCTCCTCTCCGCCTGGCGCTCCTGCGGGATCCTTTGAAGCCTTGGGCCGGGCGCTCTTTGTGGTGGGGTGAGCGCCGGAGGCTGCTGCCCGTGAACGGCCTGAGGAGCCGCCGCCGCCGCCTCGGGCCCTCCTGGAGCCGAAAGGCGGGCGGAACCGATCGCCGAGGCGAGCCGGCGGGCCGGCCAGCCAGCCACAAGCGGCGCGGCGATCCAGGCCGGCTTTTGCAGCCAGCCCGGTGGCTCTGGGCTGTCGCTCTCCTGCCGCGCTCGGCACAGCCCAGCCCCGGCGCGGATCACATGTTAAGCCGCCGCCGCCGCCGCCGCTGCTGCTGCTGCTGCTTCCCTTCCCTTCCCTTCCCTTCCGCCCTCGCCTCGCCTCGCCTCTCGGGTAGGGTCAGAGCCGCCCTCGCCGCCGCGCAGGCAGGATCCCCCCCCCTTTGCCTTTGGGGCGGAGGGACGAGAGCTCAGGTGGCGCCTCTTCCCTGCCTTGCACTTCTGGGCTCGGGGCTCCCTGCCTGCCTGCCTGCCTCGGCCCTCTCCTGCCTGGTCTGGGAGTTGGGCTTCCTCCGATCGCCCCCCCCCTGCCCAGCTCCCCCCCTTTTTTTGCCCTGAGAAGAGAAACAGCGGGGGGGGGGGGCTCGGAGGAGCCTCCGGACGGGAGTCCCGCTGCTCTGGTCCCGGCGGCTCCCCTCCGTTCCGCTTGGATTTCCGTGGCCAGCTTCCCCGTCCTCCTCCTCCTCCTCCTCCTCCGGTGCCTGGGAGGGGTTTGGGGGGGGGGGGTTGCGTGCCTTGTGGCCGGGGCGGCGGGGGGGGGGGGCGCATCCAAAACATCGGCACAGAAGTCTCCGGGTGGTGGTGGTGGTGGTGGTGGAGTGCACCCTGTGTGTTTGCGCCGCGTCCTTGTTGTGGTTTATGTGTTGTTTTTAAAGGGTTGCCAAACTGGATTATGTGCTAACACGAAGAGAAGACTTTGGCAGCTCTGGATTTTGAAACGGAACAGGAGACGCTTTTTTGGAGGGAGAAGAGACGATTGACGCAGTCGTCTTTCTATCTTTCTTTTTTTCCTGGAAGAAATTTTCACTGGGAGATGTTAGTTTCTGTGTTTCTAACCTTTAAAGCAGCCGGGATCTTTTTTGAGTGTGAAAAGAGGTCCCCCCGCCTCTTCAACCCTTTTTACCTGCTCCACACAAAAAGTAGGGAACAAAAAACATGGTCTCCCCCAGCTTCATGGCCTGCTTGAGCTGGAAATAGATCTTGCTTATTATGGGTTTCACATTTATTTTTATGAAGACCGGCAGCAGCCCTTCAAAACAGACATGCTGATGTCAGTTTGTTAAAAAAAGGCATAAGGGTGTTTTTTTGTGTGTGTGTGTTGAAACCTTCTAGTCCTGAATTAGATTCGAGGCCCAGACCTGGAACAGTGCACTTTTGGTGGGGCTTACTTTTCTATTTTATTTTATTTTTTACCTACCGCCAGGAAGTTATGATGATGATGCTTGTTGGAGATTCTTTCCCTCCCCCCCTTCACCAGATGACATTCTGATTTTGTTTTAATGCAGAAACGGTTCATTAAAGGACTCAGACAGTATGGGAAGAACTTCTTCAGGATCCGGAAAGAACTTCTTCCCAATAAGGAGACGGTAAGTGTTGGTGGACTTTATGTAACTTGCTCTTGCCGCTGCCGCTTTTTAAAAAAAGGCTGTTCTGCATTCTTCCGTTTGATCTTACAAAGCCTTTAACCCTATGTTGGGTTTCTAACTCAGCTGTTTATGGATCATCCTGCTGCTGCAGCAACATGGAAATAGAGTTTCACAGCTGTTGTTTTAAAGCATTGTGGTTTGGTTTGGTTTAGTTTTTAAGAAACCATTTTTCTTTGCAAAGTTGTGTGGTTTATCCGGTAGTGCTGGAAAGAAGCCGGTGTTAGTTAGACTGAGTTTTAAAGGCACACTAGGTAATGTGGGTTTTGTTCCTGACACAGGGTTGAGGACAGATAGTATAGCTAAAGGCCGTGTGGAAAATGGGCCCTGTTTGTTCCTCAGGGAGTAGAGACTGGTGTTGGGTGGGTTTTCTTCTCTGCCACACAAACACAGAGCATCAAAGGGTTGTTGTTTCATTTTTCTGGATTCCGCGGATGGCCAGTGACAGGTTTTGTTTTCGTTCCATGAGCTGATTTAGTCTTGTCCTTCCTTGAATTATGAGAAACTGAGCGGCTGGCAGATTTAGCAGGCTTCTGCGACGCAGCGAGTAGGAACGGGCTCTTCACAAGGTGGAAAAGCTTTTGTGGAAATGCTGATCAGGATGGCAGATCTCTAAAAGGTTTGGTTTGGTTCCTGCCACGGCTGCTTTGCTGCTTGCAGGGGAACCGTGTTAAAAAGCAGCTCTCCTTCATGCTTGAGAAGCAGTAAGGAGCAATGGAAACAGCAGGCCAAAGGTGGTGTTTTGGCTGGGTGGTCGTTCCCACACAGCTTTACTGGGAAACGAATCCTTCAACGTTGCTTGAAGGCCGGTTACTCATTTGCGGACTCTCTTTAGCATGAAAATGTCTGTGACTTGTTTGCCTGAGCAGAGGAAAGGAAGTGATGGTAATCGCAAGTCGTGGTTTTAGTTTAATTGAATAACTTGGACTCTGGGGTTTGCCTCCGTGGTACGAAGTGCAGCTGCTGAGCGCTGTGCCTTGTGGCACGAGGATCTATCATCATGAAGGATTAATCATAACATCGCATGAATCAGACGGTCGGGCGGGTTGAAATGCCTGGGCTGAGTTTTCCTGCTTTTTGTTCTGTAGACAGTGACAGAGGGCGAGCAAACTTTAAAATGTCATGCCTGCTCTGTAGGCAAATGTGCTTTGAAAAAAAGCAGGTTTGGACAAATGAAAATAATATACAGTATTTTTTTTTTTTTTAAAAGCCATGCATCCTTAGAAAATAACATGGGCCTTTATCACAAGCCCCTCCAAGAACAACTTTAGAAATACATCGTGGAACAAATTCTTCTCTTTTTTTTAAATTTGTGTTTCTGAAGTCAAGGAAGTCATTTGAAAATATTTTGACACATTGTCACTCTTTTCTCTGAAACATCTATTATATGGCAACTATGTTTCCCTTTTCCAAAAGGCACAGAGGTGGGCCTTTTATGTTTTGTAAACATGCAGTTGGGTTACAGGAGAAACGTGCTTTTTCTAACCACCATTTCCAAGCTGGGAAGTTGCCAGATCATATAATTTATACTCCCCTCCCCCCCCCCCCAAAAAGAACCAAATAAAGTCTTGTAAAAATTGTGTAGTCTATGGATTATGATCTTGGAATGCTGCCACTCAAGCCTCACTATTTTTTATTATTATTTTAATTGCATTGAGGCCTGAACTTTTAATGTAGAAAAGAGGCAGCTTGAAAGTGAAAGGGTTTGATACAGGGATGCACACTGAGCGCTCTGAATCTCGGCCTCGTCTGCCTCTAGCGGTAACTGATCTTCCAGTAACCTTTGACCTACGGCAGATTGCTTAATCTCTGCTTCCTGTTCTCGCCCACGGGTCTTCCTCTTGCTTGATCTGGCCTCCTCAGTTAGGCAGAGACCAAGAGGGGTGAGGAGGGCATAACTAGTAACCGGATGTTCATTGTGAAGTTTCTGATTATTTTGATTATGATGATGTTGATGATTTTATTGTTTCCTTTGTTTTTGGAAAAAAGAAAATTGAGTGCTGATTTTCTTCACCACCCTGAATATAACTTGTTTTAGTGGAAGAAAGGGGATAGAAACTTAATAAAATAAATCTGGAGGGTCACACCTTACCCTCCACAGATGAGATCCTAACTACTATTACATCCATGTGCATAATCTCAAAACAGAGGGAGAAGTGTATAGCTTTCTTTAAAAGTGTCACTCCTGTTCAGAATAGATTTGCAGAAGAGTAATTGCTTAAAACTCTTTATGTCAGATCAATTTAAGGTTTCTTCAGTTGGGTGACAGTGAGAAAGTAACCTTCTATAGAAAAATGTTCCAAACAAAGTGTCCCTCGGTAATACCATAAAACTACCAATAATACCATAAAACTAAGAGCAGGTAGGCATGTTCCAGGGGTCCAGGAGCCCCCCCCCCCCCGGTGCCGGCTTCAGATGGAAAAAAGAAAGACGTCCATGTTTTTGTTTCCAAAAGCAACCCACAGAAACCTAATTCCAGCTTTAAAAACAACAGAAGAGGTTTGTTTAGGAGGATGTCTGTGTGGATACACTTTGTTTTGGAGAAGGAACGCAGGTCTGCCTTAGGGTTTGCATGGGCCCCATCATATATGGAATTGTTCCTGTTGAGGTCATGCCTCAAGATAGCGCTTCTCTGAATTGAGCCATTAATTTGGTGGGTCTTTTCTAGCTGAGACCAAAAAAATGGATTCAGGCTTTGTGGGTTTCTCTTTAGTTGTGCAGGTTGCCTTCTAAGTAAATGTACAGCGAGCAGCAGAAGACATGAAATACATTTTGAGGATCAAAGTTGTGTTTGTACACATGGGTGCACAAGGGAAAGAAGCCTGTCTTCTCTCAATTTGGTTTAAAGAGTTTTTTCTCTCTCGTGATTATAGGTTCCCAGTGGGTATGCTGTATTAATAGTTTTTGCATTCTGTTTGAGTTGTCATCAGCCAGTACCCAGGAACCGGATCTTGGGCTGATCTGGGACTGTTGCTTGCTGAAATCAAAAGGCTGGATTTGACAAAGGGTGAGAAGTGGAGTTTGGACTGGGTCTTGGCAGCTTTTGTAACGCCCATGTGCCATTTCCCACTTTCATTTTCCCCTTGTACAGTCTCAGGACTAGATTAGGTGCCTTCCCTCCTCCTGGCTCTGAACTGATGGAAATCATCTAGAAGAGACTCTTGGCAAACAGCGGCCAGATGGCAGTGAGAGTGTGGCGCACTGAGGTGGAGGGAAGGACTCCACTGATTTTTAATAGAAGCAGATTGTGTTCAAAATAAAAAAATCCAACTGCCACTGCTGTTGCATTTATTTGAGTGCAGCTTTCCCTCAGCCCAAAAGGCAGTGCAAAAAAGGAAGCCCCATTTTCAGTGCATGCGAAGGTAAGAATGACCACAATAAGTTTTTAGGCTGGGGTGCTGAAAACACAAGCCATATTCTTGGCCCAACTGTATTCTTGGCTCATCCCTGCTTTAATCTAGTATCCCATCATCCCATCATTTAGCTTTCTTAAGCCACCGATGTGTCGCAAGGCTGTGAAGGCAGTTTGGAAAAGGCCACTGTGCTTTAAATACCGGGAGGAGATCTGGTGGGAAGTCTTGTGGATCCCTGGATGCCCTCCTTGTCAATATGCAGGCTGACGAAATAGCCACCGGCCTCTTGGGCCTTTACGTGGTTAATGGTTCCCTGACCTCAGCTCTCCCCCGCCACCCATTCAAATTACAAATGCCATTTAATGTTTTGGTATTTCACTCCCTTGGTGCGGAAAAGTGGCTTCTCTGCCTCTCACCCATTTTGCCCTTTAACACTAGCTCTCTCAACCTTTTCTTCTGCCTGCGCCCCCCCCAACAGAATCTTAATTGTGTGTATGTGATAGGGACCTCGCTCTCTTGCTCCCCCCTTTCCCACAGGAAGTTTTACTGTATGTGGATGGTTTGTTTCCCTAACGATGAGACAAATTAATATAGTGGCTGGCTTGGCACATCATTTCCTAGGTTGCCATGTAAGCATTTTTGGTTGCTGTTTCTTCCGCTGTTGTTCAAATTATCTTACCTTTTCCCCCAACATCTCTTAATAACTTGTGCTCTGCCACCCTCCCTCCCTCCCTCCCTCTCTCTCTGCCTTCCTGATGCAGCCAAAGCTGAAATTTTCCATTAGGCCGGGAAGCGGCTGCCAACATAAACAGACACTACTGCTCTTTCTCCATTCCAGCGTTCCTCCTTCCTGCCAGTGCTTCCACCCTCTGCCTTTTACCGTAGGAGGGCTTGGGTTTTTCTTAAATTGACAGACTGGTCTTCAGTTTATTAAACTGATTGCTCCCTTAATTTCCCAGCTGTTCCACCTCTTTTGTTTTCACTCATAACAGACTGTCTAAGCCAGGGCTTAGCTGCTTTTTGGTGACTGGCAGGTCACTGCAGCTTTTTTTTTCCCCTTCTGTTTTGTGGGTCTGCCCCTCCCCACCTGGCTGGGGAATTCTGGGAGTTGCAGTCCAGCACATTGGAAAGGGCACCTGACGGGGGGAGCGTTCAGCTCTTTGCTTGGCGTGGGCCTCACAGAAGTGTCAAGTTCCATCAGCACATGCCCTGTGTTTCAGAGCAGAATCTCGTAATGCACACTGGATTTCTTTCCTTTTTCTTTTTTCTTTTCCTCTTTTTTTAAACTGCAAACCTGTGCCGGGTAAGTTGGCTTTGTAAATAAGCCTACAAAAGTTACTAGCCATCCAGACATATTACTAGGCCTGCTGTAGATTGGCAGGGGGAAAAAAGGATGAGCACTTTCCCCGCTCTTCCATCCGGGCTACATTTCTCTGCCGGGCACGTTAGAGGGACAACAGAGCATGTCGTCTAACCCTCCTCATCCCGCTCCTTCGCTGGCCTGCATGCGGTCTTTTGGCCAGCAGTGACTACCAGGCAGAGGCTTAAACAGAAGATGTTTGAGCCTTGCAATTAATCTTACTTGTTAAAATAATCGGAACTCCTCCTCTCTCCCCCCTGCCCCCCCCCCAATTCACTCTGAAAACCCAAATGCCAGCCTGTTCCTTTGTTTCTGGTTGGCTGAAGCCCCCGTGCACCTCCCCAAGCTTCGTGTTCTCATAAGGCTTGTTCCTGCAGTAAGTTGCCTGTGCTGTGCTGCTTGTTTAAACCGGTCTCAGACATGCCTAACTGTCTCGTCCCTTGGGCAAGGAGCCTTCTCCGGTTCTAGCAACAGAGTAGATGTAAAATGCAATAGAGAAACATCCTCAAGACCTACCGATAACTGAAGTTCCAAGGTTTCCTTGTGGGAAGCTGTAACAATGTACTGTAAGCAGCTGGGCAGTTAGCAAAGTCTTCCACTTCCCAAATGAGGAAGTTGTAGCATTGCATCTCCATCGCCTCTGCCTTTGACAGACAGAAGACATCATCTTCTAAACTAAGCATTCCTCAACCTGGTGCCCTCCAGATGTGTTGCATTAAAACTCCCATCCTCCCCTGCCTTCGCCATAGCGGGGGGGGGGGGGGTTCTAATAATAGTGAAGATACCTGGAGGTGCGTGTTCAGCCTAAGGCGGTAGCTGTTATTGTTTCCTGGGCTGAAGACAGCCATGTAGCGTAGACAGGGGGAAACATCTCTATCCTGCAGTCCCTGGGAACGTAGCCAAGTTCTTCAATCTCTTGGCTGTCACCCCACCTCTGTAGAGCCCTCTCTCCCGTCCCCCAAAAAGAGATTTTCAGATGCAGTTGTCCCCGAAGCTGGCCTCCCGGTGCCAACATGGGACTCTGCAGCTCTGTTTACTGTGAGCAGTAAATCAACATAACTATTTATGCAGCAGGCTCTGTTTTCTGGTTTACATAGGAGATTGAAACCCCAGTGTTTGCGTTTGTTCAGTGTGTTGGAAGTAAAATATTATCGCAGGCAAGATGGAGCCATTAGCAGATTGCATCTTCTCCTGACTGTGAGCCAATGGCTCTATGCCCCCCTGATGATGTTGTTGTTGTTTTTAGTGGAGGGGAGGGCTCAGGAGAAGTGAACTGAGAGAGCAGAGCCCAACAAGTGGTGTAGAAGAAATGGATGCTTGGCTTCCTGGTTTTCTCCACTCCTGCTCGGTCTTCCTTTCTCAGCCTTTTGGATGGCGTTTATTGCTCTCAGTAGAAGAATAATGTACAATTTCAAACTTTTTGGCCAAGCCTCCCTTCCTCCCTTTTCGAAAAAGATATTGGGAAATTAGACCCATGCAAAAGCACTGCACGAGTATCCACAGAATCTGGATGAACTTGCACGGCTTTCATTCCTGGTTTACAGGCAGGATCCTTCTTCATCAGTTTGGCTAAAGTCCAGCAGAGAGGTGTCTGAAATTAATGGAATCGTCTCGTTCAGGCTCATCAGAGGGGCTGTGTTTGTTGTCCGGAGATGAGCTGTGCTCTGGAGAGCATCTCAGATGTTCTTGTGTTCTGTGTCCAACTGGAGCACAGAACAGGGTAGGAGAAGTCCGTGTCTTGTGGATACCTGCAATTCCAGGGTAAGAGGAAAGGCAGTAATCCAGATACTTTCAGCCTGTTTCATTGCAGGTGGGACTAGTGGATGGCAAAATGGAGAAGTACTCCCAGACGAAGCATCTCACTTTTTTGTGTGTGATGGCAGAGGGAGAGAGTACCTTAAGAACATGGGAAAAGGTTGTTCCACACTGAATCGGTCCTTTGGTCCATCCAGCTCAGTATGGCCAACTTTGACCGGCAGCAGCCCTGCAGACCTTCCAAGTGGGATTCTTTCCTAGCCTTGCTAGAGATCCCTGGAGTTCTCTGGTGGCTCCCATCCCAGTAATAACCAGGCCTAGCCACACTTAACCTTTCCAAAATCAGATGAGGTCAGGGTAAAACGGGAAGTGTGGCTCTTGATTAAAAGGCAAGATGAGAACTTCTTGCTTTTGGGAGGAGAACTAAGCCTTCAAAGCCAGAGACAGGAGGAAAGGACACTCACACACTTGGACAAGATCTTTTACAGCATGGCTCTTCACCTGGCCTATAACTTGCCCCAGGAGATGACTGGGAGCGACTCTCCATGTACATGAGGTCCGCTTCTGGTTTATTTTCCACGGAACATTCTTTCCCGTGATTATTTTAGACACACTTCAATTAAAGGCTCCAATCCTGTTCAGAGAAGATCAGGCAAGGAAGGGAAGTTCTTAGCACCTGCCATGTGCCTTCACGTTTGAGGGTCACCTTCCAGTTGGATGGTGCCCTGTGTTAATTACTGGTTGGAGGGGAGCCTTTGGGAGCTCAGGGACTTTGAATGACCCACGACATTGGGAGGCTTAGGAACATAGCTTGCCTTATCCCGAATCAGACCCCCTCGGTCCACCTAGGGCTGTTTTCTGGATATTGTCTGGCAGTGGCTCTCCGAGGGTCCAGGTCAGATTCCTTCTGGAGATCCCTGGTATTCTCCGATGGATTCCCATCCTAGTACTAGCCAGACTCAACCCCGCTTCACCTCTGAAGCCAGATGAGATTGGGGATGTTCAAGGCCATGAGATGGAGTGTCTTCCTGGGTCCTTTCCTTTCTGCACACAGAGTTTGGGGTTGTGTGTGTCTCTTCTTATTTCGAAGTCTCATTAAAGGTTGGTTTGCCCCCAAGTGTTTACCCATTGGTGTCTCCTTGGGGTGGGGCTTGTCCCTGCCTTTGCGACACAGATCCTGCGTGGCTTTTCTCATTTGTTTAAAAGTTGCTGTGAATGTTCTGGGCGTGAGGCCAGAAGGGAGTATGTGATACACTGGAAATGTTTTCTTATGCCCTTTGTGCCTGTTTGAGCTTTGATTAGCTTTGTTGCCAGTAAGCTTAATTAAGTTCTTCCTCCTCCTCCTTCGCCTTTGAATGGCAAAGAGCTTCCAAACTCTCATTCCCTAAAACTGCGGTGACTGCAGAGACACGAATAAAATCTCTCTTTATTGCTACCTGCAAAAGAATGTTAATTAACTTAATTTTGCTTTTCTTACCAGACGAAGCTGAAAGTAGCAAAACCATTTCAGCATGCTTTCATTTCCTGACGAAGCCTGCACAGCAGAGCTGCTAAGCATACCGCCATAGGGCATAGCACCATAAATCTATACACCCGTAGCATCAAATACAGGCCTACAAACACCTACTCCCTTTTTTTATTTCATTTTATAAGAAAGCCAGATGGGCCAACATTTTTGGAGTTCTTCTCATGAGCTAGAAAGAGCTGACTGTGCTTTCTCTAGACGCCCTTTGTACCTCCCTTCCTTCCTTCCTCATTTGCTATGAATTATAATACATTACAAATGGGGCGTTCTATCTTTTCTCAGCTTGGCACTATTTTGTGGATTTTCCTGTACCCTGAAGTGGTTAATCCAAGAGTGTGACCGTCTACTCTTCAGCATGGTTGAGACAGAATTAGGCACACTTTTTAATTTAAAATCTATGGATTTTGAGGGGAAATGGTTAAGCAAGTGTAGAAAACAATGGCCTATTACAGTGCCTGCTTCTTTGGGCTGCTTTGTTGCATAGTGCCTAGACCGCATATAGAATCTTGGCTCAACAAAGGTAAAGGAAGAGACAGTGGGTGTAATTGCATGTGTGATTAAATTATCTTCATTAATTTCCAGTAAATTCCGGGTGTGATAATCTGCTTCGGGTGGTTTCCTTTTCAGGCAGACATGTTTGCTGTGTCTTAACCTGGCAGGGCACAGATGTAAGATTTGTTGTCTTAACCTCTAGTGAAGAGTCTGGCTTCCGTTTGCGTGGGATGGAGGCGAGGTGTCATGCTCTCAAATATATACAAGTGGACAGCATCAAACGAGGAGGAGGTGGGAAAGTGGCATTGCCCAGAGAATGCAAGATCAGGTGGATAGCTCCGTGGTTGAGGTCTCTGGCTGCGGAGTTCGAATTCCCCCCCTGGTGCCTCCTTGACAGGGGCAGGACTCAATGATCCACGGCGTCCCTTCGAGCTCTGCAGTTCGATAGTGGTGGTGGTGATGATGAAATGGAATATATTCCCTATCAGTGTAGATGCTCCTGTGTTATTAGCTGGCAATCCAAGAAAGGTGTGGAGGTTTATTTTTTCCTGTTCCTAATTTCTGTGGTCCTTCTCTGCTCTCTTAACACATGCAACCGATTTGCTTTCTTCTGTGTGAAAGAACCCAGCAAGAACATTGCAAAAGTCCCCCTTCTGTGTCAAAACAAAACAAAACTGTAACTTCCTGGGGGACCTAGGAGAGATGTGCTAATGGTGCAGGTGCCCCATCACACATTTTGAAGTCGTGAGACCTGTCAGCAGCCTAGCCCAGAGGTTTGCCGGGCCTCCAAATAAATGCTTAGGACGAGGCATGCTGGTTTCCACACCATCGTAGCCAGTGGCAACCGCTGTGGGGAAGTGCAGCCTCTTTCTGTAAGAGCAGCAGATCTGATCATGAATAGAAACTCCCTCTTTAGTGATGTTGGAGACGGTAAAGAATAATCAGCTTCATCCAGAATCCCTGCTAGTGTAATTATATCAAGTAACCTAGAGGGCATCCCCCCCTCCCCCAGATATAGGCAGAGGATGTTGAATGGGTGGGTTTGCTGACATGAGATGGCAGTCCTACCGCTGCACAAGGACACCCTTGCTTTGGATGTGATGCCTCGGTCTCTCCGTCTCCTTCCTCCCCACCTCCAGTTGACCAGGAAAGAGTGTTTCACCACGTTGACAGCTCTATTTCTCTGGGATCATGCTTGATTTCCTTGCAATCCAGTTGACACAAAGGGCACGCTTCCTGCCTGGCATTTTCTTTTATCACAGTAAACTAGCAAAGCTGTCACTTCTCAGAACACACACTGGTGGTGGTGGTGGTGGGGAATTCTTATTGGATTTACCTTGTTTTCCAGGGCCTATGAGAAAACATATAAGGCACATAATGCACACAATTAGGTGGCTCAAAGGATGTAGGGCCACAGGTACCTGGTACCCACCCTCCAAGGTACATAATAACTTTGAGGGTTGTATCTCCAAACCTTTCACCTCTGAGCCATGTCAGGATATGGGCACCTTCGGCGTTGTGTTGAAGCCTTTATTGATCTGACAGCTCAAACGCCTGCCATTATCGTGGGCTGTTTGATGTGCTGGGCATTTTCGGTCCCGTTTTAGAAGCCAATTCTTCTGTTGCACAGCTTTTGAGTTTCATTAAAAGAAGAAACAACATTGCAATCAAAAGAGGACAAAATGCTAGCTCTCTCCCTCCCTCCCTCCCCCCTCCCTTCCATGTGGATTCTGTGCAGGTGCCACTCGGCATTCCAAACTGATAACAGATTCAAGGCCAGTCTGTTAGATTCAAGGAAACCTATTCGCAGCTGCTTCCTCCCCCGCTACTGTTTTCCTTTCTTTATTCATTTAAGGTGACACTTTCACTTTTCCAGCTAATAGTCAACTACTGAATTCAACCTTCTGTGAGTCCTGGTGCGCACTGAGTGTGTTCAGTCCATTAGGTGGGGAGGAGTTTTTTTAAAGTGACATCTTGTGTTTCTGAAAACTTTGGGATTGACTCGAGCATTCTTTTGCCTCCCTCTCATTTCTTCTTTTTTCTTTTTTCTTTTTTGGTTCTGTTCCTGGGCATACAAGAGCAGGAAGTTAGAGGGAGCTGCATAATTCTAGGGGTGGGACGCACTCCCCCCACCCCAGGAGAGATTATATTTTAAAATGTACACACACAGAGGATGTAGGTCCGTCATCACACAACATGAGTAGGTGACACTTTGGGGCAAATTCTTGGCTGAACTGTGGATGTCAGTGGGCACAGAGGAGTAATAACTACTTCTCTTTCCCGGCCAATAATCATCAAGTTTCTTTGGCTCCTGCGTATTTCAGTTAAGATGGGCTATTGCTTGTGTTGGCTTCAAACTGTGAAATGGGCCAGTGACATCAAGAGGTGGCTAGCCTGGAAGCAGTTTGTGTTACCAAGCATGTCCACGAAGCTTTGAGCATGTTGTTACCGTTCTGAACATTTTGAGTGCATGTGCTTTGTGCTGACTCAGGGGAAAAAAAGGCAGTAAAGCTCCAAAGCGATTCTTCTTCTTTTTCGTTATTGAAAACTGTTCAAGTGAAAAGCAACATCAAGCGAGCTTTATTTGACTGCACCAAACACCAATATTCCACTGCCCAGGCGACGTCAAATTGTGACAGGGTGCCCCCAGCAGAATAAATGAGGCCATGTTGCTGGATAATTTGATTCAAGGAATCAATCACCTCAATCTATTGGGCACAAACCTTTGGCACCAACAGAGTCAAATCGCTGCACCTCAGGGCACCCCTGGCAGAGTTAGGTAGCTTGTGATAATTGTATATGTTTGTGATCGCAAGAGAGGAAGGGAATAAAAATCATGGAACATTGAGTCGGAGAGATGGAAGAAGGGAGGTGATGACGATAACATGAAGAAGAGTCCAGCTCTTTCTTTGCTCATTACTTGCAGAAACATCCATTGGTGTCTGAACCTTTGGCTGCCTACAAAGCCTCAGCTTCCACCCTCTGTGGCCCCATGTCTTCTAGGACTCAGAATGCTAACTGAACACACCCAAGGCCTCTCATTCATCCAGCACAACCAATACGAGCTTGCCTTTTGTGTGTCTAATAATCCTTGGCTGGTATTTCTTCACTGGCCTGTGTGATGAACCTTCCTTCCTTGGAAAACTCAGTGCCTTGGCTTCGTTTCCATGGGGCTCCTACCTCACAGCTTTACCACGAAGAAAATGGAGAAGCCCAGTGTTTCACAGCTGTAGGAGCTGTAGTTCTCCGTGTCCTCAATTCGCTATTTTCTCCTAAAAGTCTTGGCCCAGAGCGTAGAGCCAGGGGGAAGTCCATCCTGCCTCATCTTCTTTTGCCCTGGCTCCGTGAAGGGCGACAGAGGAAGCAGCTGTTCCACGTTGCCATCGCTTTGTTCCTGCTGTATCGCGGCGCTTCGTCCCGTTAATAATTATCTCCCTCATCGCGGTGTCGAAGGCTTGCCCTTGGCAGCTTTGTTCTGCAATTTGCGCTGTGCCAGCTTGATGCCAGGCCCATGGTCTGAGGAACAGATGCACAGAGGATAGGTTGAGGATGCCGTCTCTTATCAGGGAGATATTGTACACCCATTAATTAAAAGCCTTTTAATTAGGAAACAGCCCTTGGTGAGATGTTTACATGTCATCTTCTCCTCTCCTTTGATGCTCTCCGCAGGGCCCCTTCGACCCTGGCGGATGCATGCTTACCTTTTTATCCCACATTCATGTTCCATTAATCCTGGAATTGCCTGTCTGTTGGCTTGGGAAGACACATTCAAGTAGACTCTGTGTTCCAGCTTTAGCAAGTGCACAAAGCCCCAAGAAAGCTGCTCTTGTGTCACACCACAGGCTGTAATGATGACGTCACTTTCTCAGAGCCCGGGTTCTGTAGCCTGCCTTGTAAAACACAAACCAGTTTCGTCCTACAGGGCTGGAGCGTGGCCTCTCTGCAGCCCAACTGTACTGCAAGGAGGAAACAAGCATTGCAGGGGGCTCTTAATTTATAGGCTGCATAATGACTTAGAAGTGATGTCAGTTGTTTTATAGTGACAGGAAGCAGGACAGGCTTGCTTTTATCAAAAGCCCTTAATTGAGATGTTAAGGGCCATGGCAGTCAGGCAAATCTAGTGCCTAAGTTCATTAGTACCATGTAGCCTTTTGTGCCATGTTATTCTCCCTCTTTTATTCAATTCGTGTTTGAGGGCTTAGCACTTCCATCATCGCATACTTATAATTATTTTTGAACTATTAGTGAACAGCGTTGGGTTGTTGGACTGAGGTGATGGGGGTGGTTTAAATCACTGAAATCAGGGTTTCCCATCCGTTGGTTCTGTGTCCCAGCAGGGTCAGGATGCAGGAGTACTCCAGACATGATTTAAGTCGAGTCAAACATTCTGCCAAGAAGACAGTCAGCAAAATGCAGACACAGGTTTACCCCTACTACAGTTAAATTATTATTGCATCTTAATTGGAGATGAAATTATTTCTTACCTGTGCGTTGTAGAGTAGAAAAAGTTACTGTCAGTGGTATTATTGTAATTTTAAATACTAATGGAACCATTAGCTTTGACTATGCGGACCTTTGTCGGCAAGGTGATGTCTCTGCTTTTTAAGATGCTGTCTAGGTTTGTCATCGCTTTCCTCCCAAGAAGCAGGCGTCTTTTAATTTCGTGGCTGCTGTCACCATTTGCAGTGATCATTGAGCCCAAGAAAGTAAAATCTGTCACTGCCTCCATATCTTCCCCTTCTATTTGCCAGGAGGTGATAGGACCAGTGGCCATGATCTTAGTTTTTTTGATGTTGAGCTTCAGACCATTTTTTGCACTCTCCTCTTTCACCCTCATTACAAGGTTCTTTAATTCCTCCTCACTTTCTGCCATCAGAGTGGTATCATCTGCATATCTGAGGTTGTTGATATTTCTTCCGGCAATCTTAATTCCGGCTTGAGATTCATCCAGTCCAGCCTTTCGCATGATGTATTCTGCATATAAGTTAAATAAGCAGGGAGACAATATACAGCCTTGTCGTACTCCTTTCCTAATTTTTAACCAATCAGTTGTTCCATATCCAGTTCTCACTGTTGCTTCCTGTCCCACATATAGATTTCTCAGGAGATAGATAAGGTGGTCAGGCACTCCCATTTCTTTAAGGACTTGCCATAGTTTGCTGTGGTCCACACAGTCAAAGGCTTTTGCGTAATCAATGAAGCAGAAGTAGATTTTTTTTGGAACTCTCTGGCTTTCTCCATAATCCAGCGCATGTTAGCAATTTGGTCTCTAGTTCCTCTGCCCCTTCGAAATCCAGCTTGTACTTCTGGGAGTTCTCGGTCCACATACTGCTGAAGCCTACCTTGTAGGATTTTGAGCATAACCTTGCTAGCGTGTGAAATGAGTGCAATTGTACGGTAGTTGGAGCATTCTTTGGCACTGCCCTTCTTTGGGATTGGGATGTAGACTGATCTTTTCCAATCCTCTGGCTACTGCTGAGTTTTCCAAACTTGCTGGCATATTAAGTGTAGCACCTTAACAGCGTCATCTTTTAAGATTTTAAATAGTTCCACTGGAATGCCATCACCTCCACTGGCCTTGTTGTTAGCCATGCTTTCTAAGGCCCACTTGACTTCACTCTCCAGGATGTCTGGCTCCAGGTCAGCAACCACACTATCTGGGTTGTCCGGGGCATCCAGATCTTTCTGGTATAATTCCTCTGTGTATTCTTGCCACCTCTTCTTGATGTCTTCTGCTTCTGTTAGGTCCCTACCATTTTTGTCCTTTATCATGTCCATCTTTGCACAAAATGTTCCTTTAACATCTCCAATTTTCTTGAACAGATCTCTGGTTTTTCCCTTTCTATTTTCCTCTATATCTTTGCACTGTTCATTTAAGAAGGCCCTCTTGTCTCTCCTTGCTGTTCTTTGGAAGTCTGCATTCCATTTTCTGTAACTTTCCCTATCTCCCTTGCATTTTGTTTCCCTTCTCTTCTCTGCTATTTGTAAGGCCTCGTTGGACAGCCACTTTGCTTTCTTGCATTTCCTTTTCTTTGGGATGGTTTTTGTTGCTGCCTCCTGTACAATGTTACGAGCCTCCAACCATGGTTCTTCAGGCACTCTGTCCACCAAATCGAGTTCCTTAAATCTGTTCTTCACTTCCACTGTGTATTCACAAGGGATTTGGTTTAGATTATACCTGACTAGCCCAGTGGTTTTTCCTCCTTTCTTCAGTTTAAGCTTGAGTTTTGCTATAAGAAGCTGATGATCAGAGCCACAATCAGCTCCAGGTCTTGTTTTTGCTGACTGTATAGAGCTTCTCCATCTTTGGCTGCAGAGAACATAATCAATCTGATTTTGGTATTGCCCATCTGGTGATGTCCATTTGTAGAGTCGCCTCTTGTGTTGTTGGAAAAGAATGTTTGTGATGACCAGCTTGTTCTCTTGACAAAACTCTATTAGCCTTTGCCCTGCTTCGTTTTGAACTCCAAGGCCAAACTTACCTGTTGTTCCTTTTATCTCTTGACTCCCTACTTTAGCATTCCAGTCCCCTATAATGAGAAGAACATCTTTCTTTGGTGTCAGTTCTAGAAGGTGTTGTAAGTCTTCATAGAATTGGTCAATTTCGGCCCTTTTTTGCATCTGTGGTTGGTGCATAAACTTGGATTACTGTGATGTTGAAAGGTCTACCTTGGATTCGTATTGAAATCATTCTATCATTTTTGAGATTGTATCCCAGTACAGCTTTTCCCACTCTTTTGTTCACTATGAGGGCTACTCCATTTCTTCTACGGGATTCTTGCCCACAATAGTAGATATGATAATCGTCTGAATTGAATCCGCCCATTCCCGTCCATTTCAGTTCACTGACGCCCAGGATGTCAATGTTGATTCTTGCCATCTCCTGTTTGACCACATCCAGCTTACCGAGGTTCATAGATCTTACATTCCAGGTTCCTATGCAGTATTTTTCTTTGCAGCATCGGACTTTCCTTTCACTTCCAGGCACGTCCACAGCTGAGCGTCCTTTCGGCTTTGGCCCAACCACTTCATTAGCACTGGAGCTACTTGTACTTGTCCTCCGCTCTTCCTCAGTAGCATGTTGGACACCTTCCGACCTGAGGGGCTCATCTTCCAGCGTCATATCTTTTAGCCTTTTGTTTCTGTCCATGGAGTTTTCTTGGCAAAGATACTGGAGTGGCTTGCCAGTTCCTGCTCCAGGTGGATCGCGTTTAGTCAGAACTCTCCACTATGGCCTGTCCGTCTTGGGTGTCCCTGCACAGCATAGCCCATAGCTTCTCTGAATTACTCAAGCCCCTTCGCCACAACAAGGCAGCAATCCGTGAAGGGGTCCTGTTTAATACCAGGTATTAAACGCCAGGTGCAAAGGCAGTCTGTATCGTGAAAGTGCTTACTGACAAATACAGATGCCAGGCAGCGTGATAAGATCAGCTGCATACTTGACAAACAAGCTTAACTGCCATTAGCTGTGTGAAATATGTATACAACCGATGCTTTTATGGCTTTCTGTTTCTGTCTGTATGTCGTGACTCAAAGTGTTCTTTGAAGGTCATCTCTCTTACTGTGTTGTGTTTGGAAGGATGTTATGTAAGACCTGCTGATCATATTTACTCTTCATTTCATTTCTGAAGTCTTGGGCGTTCTTGAGTTTGGGGTGGATGTGTTCTTTGTGGTTTGGCGAAACCAACCCGAGCATCCGCTGTTTCTCTCTGCACACACTTATGTGGTTTTCCTGCAAAATCCTTTCAAATGCCCACAAAAGCTTGTACATCTCCATAAGAAACCAATCTGCTGTTTTCATGGAGACCATTCTTGCGCTTTGGATAATTTCAATTTTTAATTTTTTAGTTTTCACCAGGTTAAATTTTACCTTAAATCCTATGCCTGTAAAGAGCTTTTCTGAGACAATGGGACACTTAACATTCAAATTTCCCTGAACATCCCATATTGTAAGAGTCTTGTTGTTCCCAAGAATGAGCACTTGTTAGAAAATTTTCCTTTGTCCACATCAGTGCTGCAGGAAAGGTTTTATTTTATTTTATTTTGATTAGAAAGTCACCACACGCAGCTCTCAGGTTTGATTGTCCATCACACACAAGGTGACAAGATAGTAAATGTGCTACCCAGCCCCGGTCTGCTGGGCTCCCTTCCTTGTTGCAATACAAAAATTCATTTTTTTTTTCCAGTTGACTGTCTTCTCATCTCTCCCTTATTATGGCAAATTGTTATAAAATTGGAATGTGCCTGCCCTTCCGCCTTCTGGCTGAGCACATCCCGTGAGCTCATATATGGTTCTTCTCAGAGGAGGCCGGCATGGATGGTAGCCATGGCAACGGCACCACAATTTAGTTACTGGTATTAAAAAGAAAATAACCCAGAATGGGATCTAATCTTGAGCTTTATTTACTACTCTTTTCCCCCCCTCTGTGCCTTTGGAAGTCATTGGATTTAAAGGCTCCAGAGTGGGAGGGTAACAGAACTAATAGGAACCCCAGAGAATGTCTTCTTGTCGGGGAGGGAGTAAAAGGGGGGGCAGTTGGTTCTCCATTTTGGAATCCACCCTTCTGAAGCATGCACGTGCACACCGGGGTAAGGTTCAGAAAGACCATTGATGGATACAGCTGGTGAAATGTACCTTTCTGCAAGAAGATTTATTGGGGCTCGTATTGCTTATGAATTAGTTGGTCTGTTTTGCTGAGAATAAATTTTGATTTTCGAGAGGAAATGCATGGTTTCTAGTCCACAGTCATATAGCAGTAAGCTGAAAAGAACGTACTGTACAAAGTGAAAAACACGAAAAGATCATAAAGGGAAATAAACCTTGATTAATCCGTCCAGAAGATATCCCAAGGTCTCTCTGTGTGGGCCCTGTGTTCTTATAGCTCTTCTTTCTCATCCATGTCTTTTTGTACTTGATCACAGGTTGTTATGCTGAATGCATTGTGAAATGAGAAGTTGTTGAGTGAACAGCTCTTTTTTAAAAAGCTCCATTATATTCATAGCAGCAGCAACGTCATTCCCGGCGACACTTGCATTGGTTGGGGAGGGAGGACCTGTGCTCTACCAGTGGCTGAAACTTTAATAGCGTACTTCCCTCCAGGCTTTGTAATTTTCCAGACAAGACGGCAGAGCTGATTGAAGCTTTTGCACCGCAACCTTGAAGCAGATGTTTGCCCTGCGCTGGCTTAACAAATGTTGAACATAACTCATTACTGTCTCCTTGTCCCTATTCAGAGGGCTCCATGGCTTCATAAATATTTTGTTTCAGGCGGCAATTAACGCTAGGGAAAAGAGAGATGCCAGGTGAAGGTTGGAGAGGCGTAGGTAGCCTTTGTGCCCGGTCTCCACCATGGTTGCTCCGGGCAGTCATGATCAACCGTTGCGTCGCAGGCACGTCAAGAATTGGGAGACGGTGTCTCTGCAAGACCTTGATGGACAAGTGTTCGTTTTTAATAGCTTGCTGTGATGCTGAGCCCCACTGTGATCCTGTAGCATCATTACTTGCAGCTATCAAAGTTGGTATCAGTGTTAGCAGACTCATGCACTTTCACTTTAATAACACAGACCTTTTTCTGGGTTTTAACACATATTCATCTGTATTAGACACATATAGTTGTGCCATCAACTTTATGAAGTCTTCCAACAATAGTCCAGAGCCTGGAAGTAGAATATTGACAGGTGATGATGTTACCTGTAACATGTCAATTCTGGAAACAAGAGTGGTGTGTGTGTGTGTGAATCCTTTTATCAAAAAAGTAACAACCAGTGGCATTATGACTTTTTTGGGGATGATAAGTAACTTTTGCTTATTGCTACTACTTGTTCCTTTCTGGGGGCTAAATTCTTTGGAGGTATTTTAGGTTTTTTTCTAAATTACAGATCATTTTTAGATTTTATTGGGTCCCCCAGCACCAAAAAAAAGGAACAAAAACTGCTGGAAAAACAAATAATTTGCCCAACCTCACAAAAAAGGTTTACAATATTAATGGTAGTGAGGTGCTCAAGAAGGAAAGTTTATGTAATTAATTACTTTGAGAAAGTAACTTTCCAAGCTGCTTTCTAGTTCACCAAAGTTCATGTTTGTTTTTAAGGTGCTAAAGACTCTGTTGTTTTGCAACAACAAAGGAACATTACTAACTCCCCCAATCTCAAATTACGACTCACTTTTAATTTACAATTTATTATATGGCTTCTGACAGTTTTGTCCTTTCCAAGAATCTAAAGTTCATGACTTTTTACAGGAAAGGCATGCAGAATAATTATCAAGCTCCTAATACCGTGTTTATGTCTTTTGCTGTAAATCTCAGAAGTATGCGGGGTGATCCTCAGTGTTCTCCGGTGAGCCCTTCCTTATTCATTCTATTATATATTGCCTGGATAATCTTAGGAAGAGCAGTTGATTCTATCAGATCACTTTGCTTTGCTATTCTTTGGTTGCTCGTTTGAGCGAACATCCAGGCCATATTCTAAAACAAGGGAGAAGAATACCCACCCACCCCCCACAGTCCAATGTGATTCATTGCCTTTATTTTAGTATATAAACCACACTCTACCTGGTGTTTATGTGCTCCCCATTATTTGTCTGTTTCTGTTTATTTTTCTGGATGGTTCCTCAGCTGCCCATAGCTTCACTGCTTTTTTGAACTGTAAGGGAATATGTCAAACAACAATAGCTAACAACTGTGTTACTTTTTTTTAAATCAATTATATTTACATCTTGCTTTTTCCCGTGTGTTCAAGACCTTGTACCAAGGTCTACTCTTCTCTAGTTGGTCCTCACGACAATCCTGTGAGGTAGGGAAGAGTGGGTGGTCCAAGGTCACTCAAGGAATGTGATAGCTTAGCAAGGATTTGAACTTGGATTTCCCAACACACTAGGTGGAATCCAGTAAATCAGTGGGGATCTGGTGAGTCAATTCCTCCAGAAGTTCCATTGACTCAGGAGGCCTGTTCTAGTTGCAGCTTACTACTAGATTTCAGCGACTGGCATCAGTATTTTTGCCCAGACAAGCCCCAGAGTGGGCAGGCGTGCACTCATAACTCTTACGATGATAGGCCAATCACCTGCCTGTCCAAGTAAGAACCCTTCCATAGAGGGATCCGTGTCCTCAAGGACTGAAAAGCTTTCCTAGCTACCTCTTAGCTCTGCTTGGTTTTGGGCAGGGGTGAATGTGTTTGGGTTGCCGAAATGAAAAGCGAGGTGGTCACCCTGAGGCGGCCGGCTGAGCTTTTGCAAGACAGCAAGGTTTGCTAGCCCCCTGTTTTGAGCTGTGTAGGTAGAAAGAAATGGTTGCACAATCTCTACTTGAGAGTGTCATGCCAGGGTTTTATTTCAATATTGGGGGGTACAGGGGGAGAGGTTAATAATTGGCAAGATTCCGAATTGGAGAAACCTATTTTGAGTTAAGTTCTCATCAGATTTTCAGATGCCAGGCAGCCATGTTCCAGAAGTTATTTCAGCCCTGCTTGGGGGGGGGGGGGATATTTCTTCCTCCATTCAGAAATATTTAGTTTTGATCACTTTTGTTCAATCAGATTCATTGCATCAAATAAATAAAATCAAGAATCATTAAACAGACAAGTACCTGGGCACTCTTATTTATATGGTAGCATACCTATTGCAAATCAGGCCATTACCATTTCCATCGGGAAAGCACTAAGATTGAATTTTTAAAAGGTTTGTTTTATGTACCGCCTCTCTTTTTTTTTGCTATGGCGTCCTGTTCCTTCTGCTCCTTTTGCTTGCCTTTTTATTACCAAGATCATTTGCATGAAAACAACATCTGTGTTAGTGTTAACCTGATGCTGCTGTTGCTGTCGCCCAATGTTGGCAGAAGCCACTGGGACATTCTCTGCAGAGAGATGATGGAGCCATCTCCAGCCTTTTAGAACAGAATACCTACTCATGACCCACATCATCAACACGGGTTTCATTTTCATGGTGTCAACATACATGTTCCCTCTCTCTCTCTCATAATAGTTTAAGTCAGTCATCATATATTGGGATCCCTGGTGGTGGTGTTCTGTGGGAGGTGGAAGAGAAATCTTTGGGATGGAATTCGGAGAAATGGTCATGGCATTTGGACAGAGTGTGGATAGAATCTCACTTTCCTTCCTCCTATTCTTCTTCCTCCCTATTTTTTGTCTGATTTCTCTTTAAAGTTAAATGCGGCCCCGGTGGTATGTGGCCCCACATGAGAGTCAAGCCATGACTTTCGTGTGGTGGAAAAACAATGGGTTGAATATCAAGAATGACCCACTCAAAACATTGATGGAGGTCTGCCAGGTCAAATATGAATAAATCCCTATATATATTTTAAAGTATTTAACAAACAAGGAGGAATGAGAAACTTGAATATACTTCAGTGGGAGGCATATTAGTCAAGGAACAAGTCCTAAAGTGATATTAATTTCTTAATTTCTAACTGTTAGGAGTCAAAGTGAGAGAGATTTAGTACTCAGAAGCTAGCGTTGCCTAGAAGGTAATGTCAGATTTGCTCAAATTAAGTCTGAAACTTTACGGATGGCCTTGGACAAGCTTGTTATTGGCCTACCGTGCCAATTTCACAAGCTTGTTGAGATAAAACAGACCAGCCCTCTGTCTGAGGGTACCTGCCTCTTTATTGGACGGGTACAGTATGATGGTGATAAAGCAGAAACCGTGATATTCCACCAGTCTCTATAAAAACAATCCACAAACATAAGTTGTGCAATCTTGGCAAAGGGAACCATGCTCTGTGATTTTTTTTCTTTCCTTTTCTCCTTTAAAAAAACACAACACTACCTCCGCTGTCATGAAATGCCGGATATTGCAAAATGGCCTCTTTATTAAAACACAGATGTGTCAGCTGACTGAGCAAGTCCGCATATTTCTCAAAAGGGAAAAAGTTGCTTTTTGGATTTCTTTTCTCTCGCTCGCTGTCTCTCTCTCTCTTTTTAATGTAATGGTGATCTGCTGTTGGCGGACGGGCCAGCTTCCATCTCTTGCACCTGGACAAACATATAAATAGAAAGGTTAAACAGAAGCCCAAGTTCAGTCACAAGGCCAAAAAAAAAAAAAAAAAAAAAAGCTACCACAGGGAAAGTAAAGCGGTGAATTGTTTGAACTAAGGAGAGCGATCCGTGCTGTGACCTGTGCCTGACAAAACACAAAAAAATGCTCTTGTGGGTCAGACTGAACATGCTCATTCTTGTCATATCTGTTTGACTCTCTAATGATTTCATGCGACTCCAAGAAGGGTATCCTTCCTAAAGGATCGTTTCCCTCTCCCTTGGAGGAATGCCCTTCTCCCTCAAAGCCATCATCCATCCTTTGTGGGGTGGGAAGATGGACATCTTATCCCTCAAGGTGTCTCGTTCACCAAACACGCTACCCTCTTGTGTCAGCAGCCGTGGCTTCGAGCGTTGTTTCGGGCCAGGAACGTGTCCCAAGGAGTGCGCGCCCACATCCTAATTAATCGCAGGCCTGCTTCCCAAGCCAGGTATGTACTTCAGTGCACTGAAGATGTTCGTGCAGAAGCAACATGTGTTGCCCTGTATGCTCTTTCTCAGGTATACAGCATTGAAAACATGCCTTACGTCGAGTTTGCTCTTTTCTGTATGCCCACCATTAAGCCTATGCTACTTGTTTTATTCCATTCTTTGGCTGCCAAAGCCAGGTGATGAAAATCATGACACAGTCTGAGGCCTATTACCCTTTTTTTTTTTTTTTTTGGTGGAACAAGGATTGGGGTGCAAGAGGGGGCTTTTTAATTCTCCTGTTCATGGCACAAGAAAACCTCTCTGGATGTAGAGCACTTAAAAAAATAATCTGGTTGTAGCCCAGCACAGTGGTAGCCCAACTCAAGTTGTAGCCAGGATGAGTTGTTCTTGGATGGGTTGTTCACTGATCTTTGCAGGACTGGTTGCACGTATATATCCATATCTATCTGAACCCATGTATCTGCAACACACACACATGCACACACACAGGAGTGTTCACATCTCATTTTGGTGCTGCCTGTTCTGCTGTGCACGGTTGGACCAGGCGTGAAGCCCCAACCCAAGAACACCACCTCAAGTGATGGATCAAGCAAAAAAGAAAAGAAAAATAAAAAAATAAAGAAGAGGAAAAACTTTGTGGCACCTTAAAGACTAACTGCTATATTTTAATATTTGACTGGTGGTACCAGTGAGAAAAGGAAGGTGTGTGTACGCACACAGAAAGCAGGTCCTCTCTCCTGCCATTCTCAGATCTTTAAAATGCTTGTCATGTCTTTGGTCTTAACTGTCTTTAAGCATAAATGGGGCAAGCCCTTCACTGGACGAGTCACTTTTGTTTGCATTTAGTCTGCAGGACTGTTGCGTATCTTAATTTACATCAGGGTGATTTGTCCTTCATTGCTTAACTGACCTTGACTGGCAGTGTGATCTTAATTTCATAACAGTACTGAATTCCTACAGTTGAAACAATTAAGTCACAGATCTGGAAATAGCAACCTTTGTTTCTTTCCAGAGTTTGCTACTTTGGTTTCTTAATGCACTATTCATGAGAGATGGCCTTGCGGTGAGGGTGTTAGGGGTGTGTGGCTGCCTGTTTGGGTCCACAATAGACCCATGTTAGCATGACTTTTTAAATATAGTTCCTTGTGCAACGGCACTGTAATTATGAGACACACAAGCTGAGAGCTGGTTGTGTGTCAGTGGAGCTTTAAAATGCAGGGGGCCTGGAAACAGCAAAGGAAATGGGGGCCTTCCAGCAAGGAGAGACGGGCTATGTTGGTTGCAGGTCAATTTGGGGAGTGGGGTAGCATAGGCCCGCTTTCTTTTTGTTAAAGAAGAGAGAGTTCAGTAAATATACTAGATGAGGTTTTGAAACAGCTTTGCTTCCCAGTATAATGTCAGTGTTTTGTGCCAGCATAGCTATTCCTTGATTTTGGATTGTTGGGGTGGGTTGTAGCCCCCCCCCCTTGCCCCAATTGTAATAGGACTCGTCTTCTTTTTCTTCTTCTTCTTCTTTTTTTTTTTGAAGGAAGGACGCGTCTTAAATAGTAGACCCAGCTCTGGATTTGTTCATGTAATGATCAGAGATCATATATTGGGCATGCCTTTCAGTTCTGTGCAAGGATCTTAGTCCCCTTCAGGAAAGACTGAATGCACAAAGCAACTCTTAAAATTATTATTCTACTTCAGGGTCTGGTTTCTAGTTCCATCTAAGGCTTTGAACCTGAAGCCAACGTATTTTGATGTGTGGTTAGTAACTTGCACAAAGTCTGAGCCATGGGCCTGTGTCGTTCAGTATTATCAACTCTGATTGGTAGCAGTGGCCTCCAGGATCACAGGCAGAAGTCTCTCTCGGTCCTCTGTGGAAGCTGCTGGTATGCCTTGTTGACCTCTCATCCCAGTACTTACCAGGCCTCATCCTGCTGAGTTTCTAAAATCAGGCAAGATCACCTGTGTTCAAGGTGGGATGGTGTTGAGGAGCAAAATCAACAGAATCATGCCACCTGCCGCCACCTAGTGCTCCCCAGACGCTTTTATGTTTTTCTTCCCAGTAGCTCTAGCCAGCATGGCCAGTGAGTAGGAATTGGGGGTACCAAGCATCAGAAGGGTTCCCTGTTGGAAGAGGGCAGCATAGGGCCTAAGCGATTAGGTGACAGCTCAGGAAGCGCCTAGAATCCCATTTCTGCTCTGAGTTTTTTCAGACACAATGTGGGCTATTAATACCACGGGCTGATGCAGCGTTCTTGTAAAAGTTGCAGCAAGGTAATTTTTCTGAAACACTTTGGGTAATTGGAAGTGTTACAGGAATGCTCCTTGTTACTGTTTGGTGTCAGAGCTGTGGAGAGCCTGATCCCGATCACAGGTGAGCCACGAGGTTTCCGTGCGGAGCAAGTTGTTCTCTCCAGCCTTTCTGACTTCCTTCAGCTTCTAAACTGGGAGCCTTGTGCATGCAGTGACATTGACGTGGATTTAGCCTGTAGTACAGGACTAGATCGGTCCCTCAGCCCGGTCATACTGACCCATCTTTCTTTGATTGAAACAACTGCTTTGTTAAGCTCATGGTAAACTATTTCTTCTACAAAAATAACTCAGAACAGCACTTCACCGTTGTAAATGAGGTCATAGAAGTTACTGGTCTTCAAAAATGTATGTTCGTCTGTTAAGAAATAGTCTGCGTTTCCATCTGGTTTGGGGAAGCCCTCTCCTCTGTGATCAGCATGGAAATGCAAACGACGAGCCTCATAAGTGACTTTAGAAAATGCATAAGTTTCTACCAGACCAGCTTCCAAGGCTGGAAAGATCACCTGTTCCCCCCTTTTGTCTGTTGTCCTTCTCTTGTAAATCACCCAGATCTCTCTCTGTCAGTTGTTTCTGATCCATCTTCTGCCCACCTGCACACTGAGCCCAGAATGCAGGTAAAAGACAGCAACTTCCGTGGAGGGGTCATGTTGGGTTTTCCAACCCAAATTGACCCATTTAAAAAAAGAGCCATTCCTCCTTTACGTGGATAACCCTACACACTGGCTGCCTGTTTGTCTGTCCTTCGCCTTCATTGGCTTTAAAGCAGTGAGAGTCAAATGGAAGAGAACAGCAGCTGAATTGAGCAAGGTTAGCTGGTACACCAGCTCCCCGCAGTTTACACGCTGTTTTGCATGAATGACTTGGAGATTCATTTTGAATGAGCAAATGGAATGAAAACACCACTGATTTGCAACTCAAAGTAAGTGTGTGTTATGACAAGTATAATCTAGTTTTAATTGGCACGATCCTTCACAGCATGCTAGTTGGTATCTTGTAGTAATTTCTTCCCCCTTCCTCAAACTAATGAAGTTTTTAGTAACTCAGGGGTTTGTTATACTGCTGCTGAATTTATACGGAATGGAGATAAATGAGACTCTCTGCTTTTAATGCTAATGCCAACTTAAGTGCTGCTTAAGCCACAATTGCAGTAGCATTTCACTCCATATTTTAAAACCGCATGACAAAGGAGAAGCTGCCCCTGTGTTTTGTGTCTCCCTCTCAAAGCAAGAGGGTGGTGAAAAAGGATGCCTTATTTAAATTAATTGGATTTGATACACAAACCACAAACAGAAAATGCTTCATGCTGTGAAATATGCCATGGCTATAGGTCCCAGCTTCCCCCCCCCCCCCAAAAAAAAAAAAAACAAACTTAATTTCAAAGACTTGATTGTGCTTGATAATTCCCATCCTCTGAATAAAACGATGAAATATAAGGATAAAGCAGCTTTCCTTCCATTCTGGCAGCCATTACGTGCCTTCCATGCAACAAGACAGAGAGAAAAAGCACACATTTTTCTCTTAACAGCCCTTTCCCTGAGCTCAGAAATGGATTTCCCTCTAGCCACTGTCATTCAATTATCACCTCGGGAAATGCAGAGATATAACTGATGATCCCTTTAAAACAGCCCGGCAGTATTCCACCCCCTCCCATCCTTCATGTCTCGCCTCACTCCCATCATTAAATGTAACACTGCCGACGTACATTATATGGAGTGACCCTGACGACTGTCACTTTGATGCTGTGCGGAGATAATAAGATTGCACATGTAATGAAGGGCAGATAAATAGGAAAATGTTTACGGGATGGAGCACGGAGGGTTTGAATGGCTTTACAGCTTCCTGATTACTGCTTCTCCTTTCCTCTCTTTCTCCTTCCCTTCTTTGGCAAAATTGGGCTTAATGGGGAGAGGGAGCCAATGAAGAAGAAGTCAGAAGCCTGGTGACGACCCTGTGCTGTCATTCCTACATGACATTTACCTTTGCTGAAGCGGATCCAGACCAAAAGCATCCACTTGATTCGAAAAAGAAGTGGAGAAATGGGCGACAGACGCTCGGAAATGGGTTGTGAAGACCCTGGAGTTGAAGTGTTGCTTTTTGAAAAAGTCTGTTCTCTCTCTCTTTTTTTAAGAGCACGGAATATCAACACACCCTGTATTGTGTGACCTAAGGAAGACTTAGCAATTTTAGATATTGTAATGTTATGGGTAACAGATTCTGCTGTTATCTAACAGGAGAACAGATCTGTTATGTCCTAGCACAATTAGTTTCACAGCTTGTTTTACACGGCTTTACCAAGCTAATTGAGACATAACTGTATATTGTAATTTAGTGCTAGAATAACATCACTCCACCTCTTCTTTTGGTAGAACCACAAGGAGGTTTGAATGCTTTTGCATCCATATTTTCAAAATTAATTAAAGGTAGATGTGCTGCCTAAACCTGGGCAAAATAACCTTTACTGTGGTTCATCTTGAATATGGGTAGTGGATAAAGACTGACTTTAAACCATGGTTTATGCAATGTTGGCTTATTCTAAGTGAAAATGGTAAACGTTTAGCACAGTTTTGGGTTGGAAGACGGTCTGAACTGTCTTAACTTCAAAACAGAAATAGATGCTCCCTTGCAGCCACACCAGGCAGGTAGACAGTGTGAGAACTTCATGGATCATTCCGATAACCTGTCAGCATTGATGTCGGAACACAGCCTGGGTGTCCCTTGTTAAAATCAAACCCCCAAATCCCATGCTGCCGCTCTGTCTTGCTTTCTTGTCTGCAGCCCTCCTTGTTAAACACAAGCTGGCTGTGCTGGATTATTTTGAGTGTAAGGTCTTCCATATACAAAGAGAAAACAAGGAAGCAGCCAGCGGTGTCCCCCTGGGATCACCAAAGCAAATGTGGAGAATCCCTTAATGACGGGACGGTGTGTGTCAAAGTCCCTGGGAGAATATTGATTCTCTGACCACATCCGACTTTCCTCTTTGAATTTCTCCGACCGCTTTGCAAATTGACAAGCATAATTGCCCCAGAGGCTGGAGTTCATTCCTTCACCTAAGCGTGGTTCTTCACAGGACGAATCGATGAAGGCTGGCCCAGCTAATTGAGTTCACAACAGGTTTCATACAGGCTCGGTTTAACCTCATCCGCATCTCTGCTTTGCAAACACATGGAGGAAAACATGTGGCATTACACTCGGCCTCCAGGATGCTGACAGCTGCACAGACGTTCTTAGCATGCTAGGAACCTGTGGTCCAGGATCAGCCTCTCCCAGTCATATACAGGCAGACGCTGGAGAACCAGGTTGAACATGCACCTTATCAGGCCGGACGCAACTTGACAGCACATGAATGACAAGCGCATCAACACACATAATAAATTGAGACAGACCAAGACTTTGAAGTTGGGGAAAGGAAACGAAGCTGCCATTTAAAAAACCCAAGCCGTCACCATTTTCTAAGGCGTGTGACGGGGGGGGGGGGAATGTTTTTGCAGAACGTCATAATATTAAGATCTGGAGTAAAAAGAGGAGGTGGTGAGCCAAGTATACTATCCTGAGCTCATTGGAGGAGACATGGAATTTCAAGGTAACTGGTCAAATAAAGTGATAGGCAACTGATCCCACATACAAATTTTAATTACCATTTATAATGTTCTTAGATTGTAACCTTTAGAAGAAATACCCTCAGTAGTAAATAAGCCAATTTGGGGGGGGGGGGGGGGATAAATCCTGTGTATTTGTAACCTGCCAGAGACCCTTCATTGTTTCTTTAAATGCCCATTTTTTGTACTTCTGGTGAAGTATTTCTGGAGATTCCCCACAGACTCAAGGTGGACCCTAATCAGTCCTTCAGTACCATCTGTTGAAACCTGTTGCTTAATTAGGACAGACATAATGCCTGTTTGCCACTGCAGTTGAAGATGGGTGGGTGGAGAAAAACGGAAATATTTTAGAACTGCTCCTAAAGTAGGAAGGGATGAATGAAGCTGTGGTTGAAAAGCCCCCCAGAAATGGTTGGTGGTTGAGAATGTTCCTCCTTCCCTTTGGCTTTCACCTTGCATAATATCCCAGGGTAGGCCTGGAGAACTGTAGACCCATTGATCCATGTGTAGCCTGTGTGTTGAGGAGCGTCTTGTTTCGTGTGCCTGAGCCTTCAGAACAGGGAGGCTGTGAAATGCCTCATAGTACAAAATCATTGCCACTCAGATGCACTTGTTGTGATGGATCATGAGTTACACAGGCTTGATTCAAACACAGGAAAGGACAGTGACAAGATTATGAGTGAGTGAATCATGCTATGGGAACTGGCGCTCACCACCCCCCCCCCCCCCCCCCCATTATTCCTTCCCTGTCCGGGTACCGGAGTTGTCTTCTGCCCAGCCAGATTAAGAGACTTGCCCCGGAGCACAGATCGGTTGAGCTTTGCGGCCTTCCTGTTTTCTGGCAGAGAGTTGAAATTTATTTCCTGAATTTGATAACGCGTGGTGAACGAACTAACGTCACCGAAGAACAGTTCAGTGATGTTACTTATTAGCACTCTAATGAGCCCAAGAACGCATGTGTGGCTGGACGTCTTCCCATGTTACCGTCACAACAAACCTGCGCGGTAGGTCAGCCTGCAAGAGCATGACTGGCTTAAGACTTTTCATGGCTGTGCAGGCTCTTGAGCTGAATCCAGTCCCAGTCCAGTCCTCTGACCACAGGGCTCCACTAGAGAGTAATTTTTAAGGATGTTTTTGATTTTGTCTTGGTTTAGCAGCCGGGCTAGTGCACCATGGTTTAGACTGAAGTGTTTCGAGACAACTGCTTCATTTCAGAATTAGAGCTGGATAGCAAAATAGGTAAAAGTTCCCCTTGACATTTAGTCCAGTCGTGTCCGACTCTAGGGCGCGGTGCTCATCCCCGTCTCCAAGCCATAGAGCCAGTGTTTATCCGTAGACAGTTTCCGTGGTCACGTGGCCAGCACGACTAGACACGGAACGCCGTGAACTTCCCACCGAGGTGGTACCTATTTATCTAATTGCATTTTTACATGCTTTCAAACGGCTAGGTTGGCAGGAGCTGGGACAAGCGACGGGAGCTCCCTCCGTCGCGTGGATTCGATCTCACGGACGGCTGGTCTTCAGACCTTGCAGCACAGAGGCTTCTGTGGATAGCAAAATAGCTCTTCCTAAAATCCATTTATATAAGTTCAATCCCCCCACCCCACCCCACCGGGACCTGCCAACAGCCCTTACTGCATTTGTGGGTACCGCCCATTTCACAAACATCGGCCTTTGATGTTTATTTGCCGAGGCAAGCTTAGCCTGCCATGAAAGGTGTTTAGCTTCACTTCCAGTCCTGAGAGATGGGCACGATATACACTTGTTCTTTCAGCTGACATCTCAGCAGAGCAACTTAGAGTGAGAAGTTGCTGCTGCTGCAGTCAATGAATTGGAAGCAACGTTCTCCCCCTTTTTGACTGCCTCAGTGAGTCCCCCCCAAAACCAGAACCTGAGTACAGTACTGTTGATCTTCCTTTAAATACCGTTAAAAGCTAGTTCATTTCAATTAGACTGTTCTTTGGTCCCTGCTGCTTGCATGGTCCAGCAGCTCATTATCTTCATGGTGTGGTTGACAGGTTTTGCTTTTACAGCAGGACCTCCGTGTCTGTGGGTACTCAGTACCTTCGGTTTCAGTTATCTACTGCCTGAAAATATTAAAAAACAAATATAAGTTTCCAAAGTGTATTTGCAGAACTGGCCACTAGTGGGAACCAGAGACTATGCCATATGTAGGGTTTGCTATATCTACATTTTTCAGCATCTGCAGTGGGGGGGGGGGGAGAGACTGTGGATATCATGGCCCTCCTGTGTTTCCTTATGGTTGTTAATTGAACATGTGGACAGATGTGTAAATGTGCAGCTTCTCCCTCTCTTTCTCTTGATAGGGCTGTGCTCTGGGGAAGTTAGAAAGTGATGATTAGGGTCTTGTTCGCTCTGTGATGCCCTTAGAGGCACCTGAGAGGGTAAGTTCAGATGCCTGCCTTTTCCAGGAAGAGGATTGCCATTCCTTGGAATTAATTGGCAGGCAAGGCACAGACAATGGTTAATCCAGTGTTTACCTAAGGCAAGACTTGAGCATGAATGTGCTGGCACAACTTGTCCTGCGTTCTTTCGTTTTGACAAACCACTGATAGGGAGGAGGAGGAGGAGGAAGCAGGCAAGGTAAGCTGAGACTTTTGCTGAGTTGGTCACAGTAGAGTAGTTAGAATTGCTCGGCCTGGCATTGTGTTGTTCCAGGCAAAGAACACAATACCCGGTGACAAGCAGAAAGCAGGGATGAGGGAGAAAATGGAGGCAGGTAGAAACAAGAGTCTTGTAGCTCTTCAAAAGCCGAGAAGATTCACGGCAGCGTGTTGTTTCTGCTGCTGTTCAGAGGGTTTTGTTTCATTTCATGGACTTCAGAAGCAGTAGGAGTGATGGGACCCAAAGATTTCACATTAAATTTAGTCCAGAGAAAAGGGGTTCTGTGCAGGCAGAGCTGACTGGGGAAAGGCTCCTGTCCAAAACCTGAGAGAGTGCGAGGGCTGGTTTGTGTGGAGGAGTAGCGATCGAGTGTCTTGCCAAGGGGGTGCCCTTCCTCCCCCAGAACCAGGAGCCTCTCTGTCTGCCGGGATCTAGCCTCAATGGAGGAGCCTTTGTCCAGCCGACCACTGTGCTCACAGGCTTGTCCAGGACCTGCACCGCCAGGCCAGAAGGATACCAGGGCTAACAATATCAAAAGCCCCCCGACAGGTCGAGCTGCAGAGAGTAGAGGACCAGCAGTCTGTGGCTGCTTTTAATACTTTCCTTTTGATGTCCGTCCTCAGCATCCTAGTTTGGAAACTGCATTAGCATCCGAGACACTGTCTTAGCAGGCTGAGGGCACTCATCCTTCCTGCTTACAGGAATCTGCCTTTGCAATGGCAATTAGCACGTGGTTAAGTGGGTGGGGCCCTCTTTCCTTCCCATCACTGCTCTTAAAAGGCCGGGGATGGGTTTTCCAGGAGCTCTGGAGAGGAGATACATTTTTGTCAACCTTGCCACCTTGTGTTACATGCCATCCCTACACATATTGATAGAGGGCAGCCTGGGCCCCCTTCTGTTTTCAAAAAGAGGGGCCTGCCATTCCATCGCCATCTCTGCAGGCTTTGCTAGGTGTAATCTGAACCCTGCACACCTACGCGTGACTCACGGCATTGGAAATCTCTAGTTGGGGATTCATTTGAAGAGCAGGCCCTCACAGCCGCAACAGCAGCTGCCCCAATCGTTGGACTAGCCTGCCTATTCCCCCTCCTCGCTACCTGATTTATTATTATTATTTTAAAATGTCGCCCAGTTTGCTGTAGAGTTCTGGAGAGCTTAAAAGCTTGTACATGCTATTGCAGTATTTTACTTTGTACTAAAAAAGAGTGTAATCTGACTGGATTTGGGCCTTGTTTTGTCTTGTCGTGGAAAGACCTTGTTAAAAAAACCTTAAATTTGAGCTGACTTGACCGGGTGCCGGAAGAGCTGCCCAGAGCACAACGAAAGCTGAGCCGAGCAGCAGTTTTGCTCTCCCTTTGGTCCTCTTTTGTTGTTGTTTAGTCGTTTAGTCGTGTCCGACTCTTCGTGACCCCATGGACCAGAGCACGCCAGGCCCTCCTGTCTTCCACCGCCTCCCGGAGTTGGGTCAAATTCATGTTGGTTGCTTCGGTGACCCTGTCCATCCATCTCGTCCTCTGTCGTCCCCTTCTCCTCTTGCCTTCACACTTTCCCAACATCAGGGTCTTTTCCAGGGAGTCTTCTCTTCTCATGAGATGGTCCAGGTATTGGAGCCTCAGCTTCAGGATCTGTCCTTCCAGTGAGCACTCAGGGTTGATTTCCTTCAGAACGGATAGGTTTGTTCTCCTTGCAGTCCAGGGGACTCTCAAGAGTCTCCTCCAGCACTACCTGGGTGTCAAATCATCCCAGTTTGTCCCACTCACAGTGGCAGTGAGGCAGAGATGTTAAAGGCATCCGGGTGCTCCTCCGCCTCCTTCTCCCACGAGTGAGCAGAGGAGGCGAGATCACCCAGGAGCAAAAAAGGCCCTGACAAGGCCTCTCCTCGTTGGCTCGTGAGCAAAAGCCGCCCTTTGTAAGGGGCCCTTTTGATCGGCGATTGCCTGTGTTAATGTTTCAGTGGGCTATTGATTTCTGCAGCTGCTTTTGTTCCTTGAATTTATGCACGACGGATGGGCTTTTCTGCGGCAAGCACACACTATGCATGTTTGATTAACGTTCAATTGACTTGACTCGATGGCGGTAAAGCTGGGAGCTGCTTTTTTTCTCTCTCTCTCTCTGCCTCCCTGTTTGTAGAACCACCAAAGCTTTCTCTCCACTTGTCCTTTTTTGTTCATGCTCCCACCACCCAGGCAGCCTCGGATACCCTCTTCCTAATCCTCTCCAATTCATTCTTACTCCCAACGTTTAATTCCTTTGCCAGACATGATAGCAGTTGATAGGTGAGGGAGGCCAACAGTAAAGCCTGGCGGAAGAATTTGTGTGCAGGATGTCCAGAGCTGAACCGGAGATAGAGGCTCCCCATGTGTGGTTACCCACCTTACTTGGGCACAAGCTCGTTAAAATAAACCACATTATTTTAAACACTTGAATACTGAAATGTAAAGTCTAAACGTAAAGTAGAACCCAAATGTTAGTTGTAACTAGAGTAGAACTAGTGACCAGAATCCAGTCGTGGAAGGGTGATAACATCACCAGCATGGGAATGATTTTTTTTTTTTTTTTTGCAATTAATTAAGTACTTCTTTGTTCTGTCTCATGGCTTTTCTAACTTCCCTATAATCACTTTCACTGCATGCAAGCTGTAGGAACTTGTGAGGCAGGAGGAGCATGTCTTTAATTATCGAAAACCTCTGCTGTCAGATTATGTTACTGGCAGGGGAGATTTTCAGTAATCAAAGACTTCTTCCTCCTGTCCCATGGCACTCATGGCTTGTATGGGATGAAAGTCATTACACAAAAGTTGTAAAAGGCATAGGACTGAATTAGGACATCTGTAACTACCAAAAAATACCCCTCCCTGTGCCGGCAACGTCATCACCTTTTGCAACATAACATGATGCAACAAAATTTTGACTGTTGAGTTAATTGTTGTTTAGTCGTTTAGTCGTGTCCGACTCTTCGTGACCCCATGGACCAGAGCACGCCAGGCCCCCCTGTCTTCCACTGTCTCCCGGAGTTGGGTCAAAGTCATCTTGGTCGCTTCAATGACACTGTCCAGCCATCTCGTCCTCTGTCGTCCCCTTCTCCTCTTGCCTTCACACTTTCCCAACGTCAGGGTCTTTTCCAGGGAGTCTTCTCGTCTCATGAGATGGCCAAAGGATTGGAGCCTCAGCTTCAGGATCTGTCCTTCCAGTGAGCAGATCCTGGAAACTGCCAGTTGCATCTAGTCCTGAGTTTTGAGACTGCCTTTGAGTTGAGATTTGGCTGCTAACAAATTAGGACTTGGCAGAGGGTCACAAAGGTGTGTGTGTGTGTGTGTGTGTGTGTGTGTGTGTGTGTGTGTGTGTGTGTGTGTGTGTGTGTGTGTGTGTGTGTGTGTGTGTGTGTGTGTGTGTGTATCACCATGACCACACCTACATTCTTTTAGAGTGCAGGGGCCCAAAATGCTTGGGCCATGGTGCCCGACTGAGCCATTTCCTTTTCTGACACAGAGGCATCAAAGTGCCAATCTCCAAACCCCTGATACCTGTCAGTCAGCCCGGATCTGTTGGACTGCATGCTGGCTGGAGATGAAGGAAGTTCAGTCCAACCTGACTACAAGGGCATCATCTTGTGGAAAACGTACTGTACATTGTTGTTAAACATTCAGCCAAGCGAACCATTTCATCCTTGCCCTCACGGGTGTGTTGTCGCCTTTTTCTTCTTCAGCCTATCCCTCAGCACCTCTTGGTTCCTGGATAATAGCCTTCTCTCAGGGACTTTTTTTTTTAAGTGTGTCTCTTAGTTTGTTGCAGCAGAAACAACAAAAGAGTCATGTGACACTTATAAAGACTTAACAAATTTGTTATAGTGTGAGGTCTCCACTGCTGTTGGTACTGTATTGTACTGTACTGTATTGTATTCTTATCTCATTTCTCAGCCAAAAAGCTCACCTACTGTCAAGAAAAGACAGCCCTTGCCAATAGGCTTTTTGATTTATGTTCTGCCTTTCTCCCAAAAGCGAGGTCTGGAGGAGGCTTGAGATTAAAAAAAAAACCCCAAAACTATAGTATACTCTGCAACATGCTTTGTTTGAGGAACGAAGCATTGTCCAGAATTACAGCAAAGTGTACCCGTGCTTGGGGGTTAGGGTTTGGGTTGTGGTGGGTTTTTTTAAAACATTGACAAGTGAATGTTTTTCTTTGTTTCTGGAGACCCCTTTACCGTGTCTGTGGGTGGCCTTTATGATAAGCACAAGGCCACCAAATTCACCACCAGAGGCAGAAAGTATTTTCTTAAGCGTGGCCTTAAACCTCTTCTTGTGAAGGCTTATTCACTCATGACCATCCTCTCTTGATAGCCCAGTGGAGTCACAAAACCGCTCAAGGTCATTTAGATTCCTTTATTGGTCTTCTGTATCTTTTTTTTTTTTTTTTTTTTTTTTTTTTGCCCCCTCCTCAAAGCGTGGTCTTCCAGAGTGAACAGCTTGCAGAAATCTAGCAAAATGGAACTGTCTACAAGGTGAACACTCTTGCCAGGGGGAGAAGGGGTGGTGGGGTTTGGAGGCTGGACAAGGGCCCCCCAGTGATGTTGGATGCTCTCCGCACAGGGGTTTGGGTGAAGTCGTGCCTTCCTGGTAGGTTGTCGGCCGGCCCGTACAAAACGGTGGGCGCTTTAGGGCAAGGAGTTGGTGCTCCGAACGTCCCTCCCTTTTCCCGAAAGGAAGGCCGCACCTCTAGTAGGGTGGCCCTAAAACAGGAGTGATAGAGTCTCGTAAAGCTGGAGATTCTCTGGTTGGAGAAGGGCCACCCTTAGAGGTTGGGGTACGGGCCCCCTCCCGCGGCTTTCTTCTAAGCACTGCGCTTTACGATTGGCGGTTTTTCTAAGGTACTGTTGTAAAAGATAACTGTTGTCAAATCTATATTAGACATAGGAACAAACGTGGTTTTAATTATATTCTAAGCAGTGTTTCTCCTCATTTTATTGCATAATAGAGCTAGTGGTGACGGATGGCCTTTGGCTAAGCCATAAAGATGTTTATTAGATGTATTAGAGGTGTATACATAGAAATGCTTACGTACATCTTCCAGCCAACGTACATACTACGCCTACGCACATCCCCGTAGGTATATAGCTCCCTTTGTCATCGTGATAGGGCTGTGTTGTGACTGCAAGCGTGTTCTATTAGCATGCCGAGCAGGACTGAATTCTGTCCCCAGTCCCAGTTTTTCCTGTCTCTCACCTGCTGTCGGGTGCTTTGCGTTTGTTTTTGCTTTCAAAGGCTTGAAGGAATCTCGGCCCACGCTTTGTGAGCCTGTCCTTGGTCCGTTTGTTCCCTGCCCACTGGCAAGGCCCGCCACGTTCCATCTTCGGCTTGGAAGTTCCAGCGGCTGCAAAACGTGGCGTGTTAACAGGTTGAGATTTATAAGGACGATTAGATCCGCCGTGGGTTCAAAGGAAGGCCCGCCCCCCCTCTCCTCTCTCTTGTGGGCAATTGGGGTGTGCTGGTGCTGAGGCCGGGGAAGACACCCCAACACACCCCTCCCGCTTCCCGTGCAACTTGAAAGAGGTAGCAGGGCCTTTTACCCTTGGTGGCTGGCTTGCCGCTGGAGGTGGCGGGGGTGGGATGATGGTTTCTCAAAGCAGAAGATGAAAGAAGATTAAAACTACACGCTGTGTTTTCGCTCGACATTACACCTGCTAGTTTGAATATTGTCTGCTCTGGTTTTTTGAGTGTAAGCCAGATTCATTAGGCGGAGGAATTATCAGAGACTTCTCTTGGCATGCGCTTTTACTGCCTAATTATCTTAATGTTGCTGTATACAGTAAGATTAAAGGGGGGGGGAATAGATTGCATTAGTACGGTTTCAGTACTTGTGACTTGAGCATTGTCTTTAATATGTTTTAATCTCAGGTGTCCTTTAAAGAAAAGAAAAAACCACCTGGAAGTCCTGTGGTTGCTTTTCAAAAATATCCATGTGTAAAATAAAACTGTTTGTTCTTATTTTTGTGGTGGTGATTCTCTCCCAACACCACACGGTTAAGTACCAGTTTTCAGAGCATAGCTGTATTATATAGTAGCCTTGGAGGGCATATTTACACAGTGGATTCCCATTTGCCATCCCAGACTCCTAAATTAGGAACGGTTCTGCGCAGGCTCCCATTGCAGATTTTATTTCTCTTAACTTGCCTTTCAATCCAGACAGCTCTCTGAGGTGGATTATATAGAATAATAAACTATAATCTCATCAGAACTGCTTCTTGCTCCTTTGACGATGAATTTTTCAGAGCTGGCAGAAGTTTGGTTCAGTTGTCAGCCGTCACTTTTAGGCATCTTAACAAGCCAAAAGAGCCTTGGAAATCCTTTTAATTTTTCCCGCCTTTTGACCAAGTGCATGGCTTAGAGCTTACTGTCGTTCTCGCCTCGCTGGAGCAGTGCTGTGTTCAATCCCGTGTCCAAGTGCCACGTTAGCCTGTGCATTACAGTGGTGGTGAGGTTCTTCTGAGGAAGGGCTTCAGGTTTTGCAATGTCCTTTCGTTATATTAGTAAGAAAAGGGAGGGGATCCTTCACAGAGCTGAAGTATCCCCATTGTAAAATGCCCTCCCCTTGGAGACTGGCATTCCTTTTTGTTTGTTTGTTTGTTTGTTTGTTTGTTTGTTTCCTGGCACCAAGTTGAAACTTTGCTCTCCCTTCTGATGATTCGGCACCTAGTGGAACCATGGTTTGGTTTCCAGCCTTTCCGTTTACTCAGGGTTCATTGAGTGAGTTGTTAAAGAGCATTTTAAAACCTTTCAAAGTCTCTGAATTGTTTTATATTTTTTAAAGGTAGTTTTGTTGATTCACTTGCTCTTAGCTAGGTTGACTGATGAATGGACTGACTGATTGGTTGGTTGATGGAAGCGTTTTGTGGGATTCTGCCCCTTGAAAGGCACTTTTTCCAATGGAAATCCCATCACAGGCTAAGGGGAGCCAGCTTTCCCCTGCGTGGACCTCCCTGTGTGTGTCCCATAACAACCCAGCATCCTGTCCCAGCTGTAGGAAGGGTGGGAGTTGTAGCCCCACACACCTGGAGGCGCACCAGGTTGGAGGCGGCTGCCCTCCTCCGTGTGGGCACGGAGCACAGCTTAGGAGGAGAGTGTCTCTCGTGGGGCTGCAGAAGGTCCTGGGTTCGGTTCCTGCCAACAACTGGAAGGATTTCTGCTGGTGATCCTGCCAGTCAAGAATAGACCACATTTTTATAATTATCAAAATTCTGGATTAGGTGGACGTGAGGTGATATAAGCCAGCTCTTTGATGACGTTCTTAGGTACTCTTGTTTCCCCTCTTTGATTCTACATGTTCACCACTGGCCCATTTGGAACCCACATATGTTCAGTTTAAAAGTTGCGACACTAAAGCAGACCAAATCCAATCAGCCTAGCAGTTCAGTTTGAAAAGTGGCTCTCCAGAATCATACAGAGCGTGGGGGTGAGGAGCAGCGCCGAGAGGTCGTCGGTCCCTGTCCACGGAGGCTCTGCTGAATAAGTTCTCTTCCCGACCAGACTTCTTTCCCGTTATTGCCTTCTAAATGATTTTCTCAGATATATCTGGGGGCGGGGTGGGGGCTGCATGTGAAATGTGATGCGATAAAGCCGCCTTCCGTCAATTTCAGAAGGCATGGTTGTGCGGAACAGGTACGTCAGCAAGAGAAGTCCCCCAGCTGCTTTTGATAACCTTGGTGTTCCTGCCCTTTTTGTTTTGTGGATATTTTGCAGGGAGAACTGATCACCTTCTATTACTACTGGAAGAAAACCCCTGAAGCGGCAAGTTCCCGGGCTCACCGCAGGCATCGAAGGCAGGCGGTGTTTCGGAGAATTAAGACCCGGACGGCTTCCACGCCGGTTAACACTCCCTCCAGACCCCCATCCAGCGAATTCTGTAAGTAGGAGGCTAACAGTGGCCCATCTATCTTTGTTCAGATGCGTGGGGCTGAAACAGACGGGGAATCGCCCTCTGCCTCCGATTGAAATGCAGCCGGGAAAATGAGACCTCGCCTGTGCTTCAGCTCCCCATTCATTATCCTCATGGTTGGCAGGTGTCTGGGATCACTGAGCAATGGGTTTGGGGTCTTATTTTATTTATTTATTTATTTTGGCCCAGGCCAGGAAACTATGGAAATTACGGAAGCTTTGCTTTCACTATCTGTCAAGGCTATTATGTTTGCCCTAATGTGCATGGGAATACAGCACTCGCTCCAGATCTATTACCTGCTTGGAATGAAGGCCTGTCTGTCTGTCTGTCTGTCTGTCTGTCTGTCTGTCTTTCTTTCCTTTCTTTGCTTGTTTCCTTGTTTGTTTTATAAACTTCTATACTGCTCAATTAGTGCTGGGCCCTACTACTCTGGGTGGCTTACATCACAGGAAACAATCAGTGTACTATACGAAAAACAAAAGACATTTAAAAAAAAAACCCCAAATAATCAAGAGAAAACAACTCTGCGGAGAACTAAGCAAACCCAAGCCATGGCAGTATATACAACCCAGCATAATCAACCACAAACCACGTGGTATGATAATGGAAAGGGTGTGTCCCCTGCCTCTGTCTGGGTAGCATCTGGGCTCTTCTGTGTGGCCTATGATTTGAGGAAGAGCACCAGGAAGCCGGAGAATCTGGCGCTGGGTGCAGAATTCCACTTCCCCCGAACCCTCTGCCTTTTAAACGATCTTCAGATCAAGTTTCTAGCCATTGTGACTGTGGGGTAGTGAGTTCAGAGTAGGTGGGATAGGCTTGTTGAAATCTCAGAAGGCAGTCAGACGGACCAGGTAAGTGCTTGGGGATGGGGACAAGAGCTGTCGGTATCCTGGATAGCTCCTCCCCCTCCCCTCCCCCCGACTGTCCAAATCCAAATATCTTATGCGAGACTACATAATTTTTGCAAAGCCAAGACCTTAGATTTCCTTGGTTCAAAGGCATTTTCTTGTGAAGCACAACCTATTTAGCTCCCTGTTTTCCGCTTCTCAGCTAAAAGCTCCCAGAATGTCAGACCTAAGATTTAGAAACAAATAAAGCCATAAAATAAAGCAGAACCACAAAAATGCTATGGCCACAGGTTTGAAAATACAAACAGCAAAGAAATAAGGAAGGGACTAAAACCAAGACTTTGGTCTGTATAAAAGGTTTGGTCAGTGGTCTGTCAGAAGATAGGGAGAGAACAAAATGCAGGTCTCAGGACAGGAAACGAACAACACAAGGCCTAGATGGTGCTACTGGTTCCTGAAGTGGTCTCCTCCTCTGGCCGTTTCCCAGGGGAACGAACGAGGAAGGGCAGTCGTGAGCAAGGGGGCAAAAGAAGTGGACCGCTTCCCCCTCGCCCTTCTCCCTGCGCGCGCCTTTGTATTTCTACCAGCTAAGACGCAACACGCCATGCGTCTGAGGAAGCAAGTTCTAGCTCATGAAATAGACGGCCACAATAAATCTGGGAGTCCTTATGGGTGCCTTGAGACGCTTTCCCCCTTCGTTTCTCTAATGAATGGCTGTGTGGTTGCTGCTGATGGCAGAGTAAAAATGCGAAAGAAAGGGGAAAAGTTCCTGACTCAGTGATTTGTCCTTCTCCCTCCTATTCCCCCCCTCCCTCCACCCTTGCGCACTCAGTGGATTTGAGTTCGGCCAGTGAAGATGATTTCGACAGCGAGGACAGTGAGCAGGAGCTGAAGGGCTACGCCTGTCGCCACTGCTTCACCACCAGTACGTACTTTGATTCACCTTCGCATCTCCAGCAGTCTCTGTCTCTCTCTCCCTTTATCATATTGCCTTAGGTCCCAGTTGCCAGTTTGTCAGCAGCTCTCCAGACCCCTGCCTGTCTCGGACGAACTTGTCTGACAAAGGAGAGCCCCCCCAGGCTGCGTCCAAGAGAAGATTCCAGCCTCGGATTGGGACCCATTTGCACCCCTGTGGGATTTTGACTATTCAGAACAAAACACAGCAACACACACACACACACAGGGTTGTACAAGGGAAGGGGAAGCTACTGGCTGGTCTACAAAGGTCCGTTCAGCGCTTGGAAAAGTTGCATTCTTGGACTACATTTCCCAGCATCCCCCAGCTGCCGGATCCTGGGAGTTGCAGTCCAGGGCAGCCTGTATGATTTCCAAGCTCTGGATTCAGAGCTGTTAGCTTTCATAGAGCTTGTTTCAGATGTTCCAATACCCCCCCCCCCCACAAACTACATTCTAGCCGTGAGCCTTACAACCACCTGGTAAAGCCAGTGGGAAGCAGTGTCGCTGTGGCTCTCGTTCAGAGCAGTATACAGATATGTGAGCGTTATTCCACTGGTTCCGAGTGTGCTAAATTCTCCTGCTGACTCCTCCTCCCTGACCACACAGCCTCCAAGGACTGGCACCACGGCGGGCGGGAGAACATCTTGCTGTGTACTGACTGCCGTATCCACTTCAAGAAGTACGGGGAGCTCCCACCCATCGAGAAGCCAGTGGACCCACCGCCTTTTATGTTCAAGCCTGTCAAAGAGGAAGAGGATGGGCTCAGCGGGAAGCATAGCATGAGGACAAGGCGGAGTCGAGGCTCGGTAAGCTGCCTAAAATCCTTTCTAACTTTCTAAACAGAAGATGCGGCTGAAATCAAGTGAGCCTAGGAATCTTCTGCCCTAAAGCTGTGATATGTGTTGGCTGGCACAGCTGAGCTAAAAAGAGACTTCACCCCCTTGATTTGCAACCTTCAAAGTTGTTAATTCCATATTCATATTATGGTTATCCCATTACTGTGTAAATACTGTGAAATTATTTATAATACACGCACATGCCGATTTAGAATCTAGCAATTAAAGCAGGCTCTTGTGACCTTTTCCTGTCCTCTCGCCAAGAGACGATCTCCCCCAGTGCAACCCATCCACCTGTTACAAGAGCCAAGGGGTAGAGAAATTCAAAACACTTATTGAAAGAACACATCGCTTTTTACAGAGTTAAGGCCACCGTTCTGTCTAGCCCAGGACTGCAGCTCCCATAAACCCCAGCCAGCACAGCAGGTGGTGGAGGCTTCTGGGAATGGCAATCCAAGAACCCCCAGGTGACCTGAGGCTGGGAACGACGGATCGAGCCCAATCCTGATTGTCATTCCGGCTGGCCGTGTCTCTTTCGGGGCTGTGGCACCAGCCTGCCTTCTTGGCTCTTCTTAATTGAAGAGGCTGGAGACGGAAGCTGGGACCCATGGCCTGCAGCGTGGGCACTCCGCGGTCAGGCCACTCATAGTAGACCCTCTTTATGTGGGATCTCTGCGCAGAGCTAGAGGAGCTACCCTGGAACTTTTCAGAACGTCTGGATAGAGGCAGGTCTTCCCTCTGCAGTCACGTGGGCAGGCAGCACGCCGTCCATAGGAAAGGAAGATGAAGGGAACTTTTGAGTCCACCTTCTCGTTAAAACTGATTAGTTGTCAGCCAGTGAGTTTTTCTCCTCCTTTGCCAACCTGGCCACGTCTCTGTCGCATGAAGGCTCCTGCCAAACCCGGGTTGCGCTGTCAGCTCTGCAATTTTGATCTTTAGCGATCCAGACAGCTGCTGTGTTAGAAAAGGGGCAGATGAAATGGTGCTCATGCTTGCTGTAGAAATCGTCCTTGATACAACATGGAGGCGACGGGTTTTTTAGGCAGAATTTTAGTCTCTCTCTCTCTCTCTCTCTCTCTCTCTCACTCACTCACTCACTCACTCACTCACTCACTCACTCACTCACTCACTCTCTCTCTCTCTCTTTCCTCCTCTTCCAGCCTGCTTTTTTCCAGGTAGATGCTCTTGGATTATTTCAGCCTGTTCTCCAGGGAAGACAGCCGTGCCATTGCATTTAATAAAACACAATAAGTCTTCAGTGTGTGTAGCAGCCCTTAGCTTGAGAGAAATCAGAAAACAGGGAATGGCATTTGTGTGTCAGAAATAACACAAAACAAGACAGCATTTTTCATGTGTCAGTTTTCCAGCAGACACTAATAATAATTCAGAACAGAACGCGGGCTGGGTTTGCTGCTTCTTGGAATGAAGAGAAGAGTCAGAACTAATTGTTTTAATTGTCTTCTAAAGCAATGACTTGTCGGGGTTTACCCGGTGGCTGCAGTTAGCACAGTTTACCTGCATCATGTACAAGACGGTGCTACCAGCCCTACTCCTGTGACTTGCATGACAGTAGGTAACGTGTGGCCTTACAGATGTTGGTAGAAAGCCACTCTCTCTTCATCCTGCACCACTAGGAATGCTTACTAGGGCATGATGGGAGTTGCAGTCCAGCAGCATTTAAAAGGCCACAGGCGGTGTAATAGAGTAGGACCATGGTATCCGTGGAGGATCAGTTTCAAACCCCACACCCCCCCTGCCCAGACACAAAAGAAATGTGGAAATATCAAATGCTATGCATTGCATGGTCTCTGGCTCCCTCTAGTGGCCAGTTTTGGTAAATTCTCCTAGAAATATAATACATATTTCTGGGGTTTTTTTAATTTAGTTTTTTCAGCCAGCGGATAAGTGCATCAGCGGATGATCCTGCAGATGGGGGGGGGGGGGTCTTTCAGTATTGGGGAATGGACAGTAGAATCAGAATCATAGAAAAGTGAAGTTGGAAGGGGCCTACAAGGCCATCAAGTGCAACCCTCTGAAGGCAGCTCATTGTGTTCTGATGGTCAGAGCCAGACTGGGCAAATCTTGTGTAACCCTGTTGAAATCAATGGGACTTGTGATGTTTGTACCTAATTTGTCCCATTGATTCCTAGAGGACTGACGCGTAGCTCCTCTTTCTGGGCTCCAGCCACGATGTTTCATTTTCGGAAGCTCGACCATACGAGGGCTCCCTTTGTCACGCTTTCCTGTATCCTTTTTCACACCAGCAGATGTCTGCACTACGGAGTGGCCGTAAAAAGCAACCCACCAGCCCCGATGGCAGAGCGTCCCCCATCAACGAAGACATCCGGTCCAGCGGCCGCAACTCCCCCAGCGCGGCCAGCACCTCCAGTAACGACAGCAAGGCCGATTCGGTGAAGAAGTCATCAAAAGTAAGTTGAGGGAGAGACCCTCGGGCCCATCTCAGAACTCGCTGGAGGCCCGTCGAGATGTGACTCGGCTGAGCGGACCCATCGGCATCTGAGCCAGGACTTTCCCCTCAGAGTCTAATGCTGCATCTTTAATGTATTGTTCCCATTTATAGCCCACCTTTACTCAATTTAGGGTGAGGCACATGGCTCTCTTCCCCCTTTTGTCCTCGGCCGCAACCTTGCAGAACCAGACAGGCTAAGAGAGCGTGAGTGGTCCACGTTTTCTGCCTTTTAGGGTTCAGTGAGAATTTGAACCCAGTTTCTCAGAAGTCCTTGGCCAAGACTCTACCTTTCTGTCTCCGAGGAGTGCTTTGCACACGGCATCACGGTTCGAAAACCTCAATGTTAGGACCCAGCTGCTCACGAGGTAACTTCTGTACAGTTACCTCTTCCTCCCCGGTGACGTTAGAAACACAATCTGCAGCGCTTTGCATCCGCGTGAAGCCTTTCCCAGTGGGATACCAAAAAAAGCGTGTTCCCCTGGCCACTTCCCCGCTAACCGCCCTGTTCCTTTTCTGTTTGTGGCAGAAGATAAAAGAAGAGGCATCGTCTCCTCTCAAGAGCTCCAAGAGACAGCGAGAAAAGGCAGCTTCCGACACGGAAGAGCCGGACAGAATCAATGCCAAGAAAACCAAAACACAGGTAGGTCCTCCTTCCCGGTGGGCTGCAAACAGCCGAGAGAAGACAGTGCCGGTCTCAGAGGAGCCTCGAGGGCGACTCGCCCTGGGTGACTTGCTGGCCGTCTGTGAAGAGCATTTCTCCTCCTCCTCTTTCTCCTCTCCACCCCCCCCCCCCCCCGCAGGAGATCAGCAGGCCCAATTCCCCGTCCGAGGGCGAAGGGGAAGGGGAAAGCTCCGACAGCCGCAGCGTGAACGACGAGGGCAGCAGCGACCCGAAGGACATCGACCAGGACAACCGGAGCACCTCGCCCAGCATCCCCAGCCCTCAGGACAACGAGAGCGACTCGGACTCCTCCGCCCAGCAGCCGGGGCTGCCCGCCCCTCCCAACGGGCCGACCAGCCAGCCCCCGCCTCCCGCTCTGCCTGTCTCCGGCCAGCTGCCCCTGCCCCTGCCGGCGGTCTCGAGCGCCCCCTCCTCGGGGCCGCCCCACATCTCGACGTCGGTGTCGCAGCCCCCCAGCCAGCCGCAGGCTCCGGTGCCCCCTCATTCCCACATCCAGCAAGCCCCTCCTCTTCACCCCCAGAGGCTGCCCTCGCCTCATCCGCCTCTGACCGGCCCCCCGGGCCAGCCCCAGGGCCCCCCTGTGCCCCAGCCTCACCCGCAGCCTCCCCTCCACGGCCCCCTCCAGGCCCTCCCTCACAGCCTCCAGGCCCAGGCCCTCCTGCCTCACCCGGTGCCCGCTCAGCCTTTCTCCCTCGCGCCGCAGTCTTCCTCCTCTTCCTCCTCCTCCTCCTCCTCCTCTTCTCAGTCTCAGGTTTCCCTGCCCTCGCAGGCCCCCTCCCACCCCCATGCGCCGCTCCAGGTGCCGCCGGCGCAGCCCGCCCTGCCCGCCCCGTCCCCCTTGCAGCAGCCTCCGCGGGAGCAGCCTCTCCCTCCGGCCCCGATGTCCATGCCCCACATCAAGCCCCCTCCCACCACTCCCATTCCTCAGCTCCCCACCCCGCCCTCCCACAAGCACCTTTCGGGCCCCTCGCCGTTCTCCATGAACTCCAACCTGCCTCCTCCCCCTGCCTTGAAGCCCCTGAGCTCCCTCTCGACCCACCACCCGCCCTCGGCGCACCCCCCTCCGCTGCAGCTCATGCCCCAGAGCCAGCCCCTGCAGCCCTCGCCCGTGCCGCCCCCGGTCCTGACCCAAAGCCAGGGCCTCCCTCCCTCCGCCGGCCTCCACCCGGGACCTCCCGTCCAGCCCCCCTTTTCCCAGCACCCGTTTGTCCCTGGGGCCCCCGCTTCCATCACTCCTCCCTCGTGCCCCTCGACGTCCACGCCGCCTTCCGTGCCTGGCGCCCCGCCTCCGGCGGCAGTCTCCACCTCCTCCTCCGCCTGCAGCGGAAACGTCCCCGTGGTGACGGCCTGCACGATGCCGCCCATCCAGATCAAAGAGGAGGCTCCCGACGAGGCCGAGGAACCGGAGAGTCCGCCTCCCCCGCCCAGGAGTCCGTCGCCAGAGCCTACGGTGGTGGATACGCCAAGCCATGCCAGCCAGTCAGCCAGGTGAGGAGGGCAGGTGTGGGCAGAGCCCGTGTAGGCGTCCGGGATGGGCCTTTTTCCGGGGTTGCCCTCTGTGTGACTCTTCTGCTCCTCTGTCCCGGAAAGAGAAGGAGCCATCCTGGATCGGTGAGCTTGGCCACCAACACTTTCTTCTCAGGAAGACACGGCATCCCTTGAATGGGTGCTGTACCCTTCTAGTACTCCTACCAGCCTCAGCTGGCCTATCCCGTGAGTGGTGAATGGGAATTGCAATCCTGCATGATCTGGAAGCCCATAAATTAACCCCTTCCTGTTTTAATGGCAGTTGCTAACAGTCACGCAACAGTTCTTCAATTGGGACTCCTTTCACAGTATCTCTTTCTCATCCCTCTAGAGATCAGAGCCTCGTGCCACTTCCTCCTCAGGTTGGCACCCTCTGGCAATTATTAAAGGTGCAGAGGAAATTTATTAGGAGAATAATCAAGGCTGTAACGTCTTCAGGACTGACTAAAATGTTTTTCATGGGGGGGGGGTGTTCTGGTTTTAGTTGTAGCTGTTTAGGTAAACCATTCACTTCAGAAGGTCTTAAAGGTTCTGCATCTCACCAGTTTATACTGTGTTTCCCCTCCTCCCTTTTCTGGCTTTCAGGTTTTACAAGCACCTGGATCGTGGCTACAACTCCTGTGCACGGACAGATCTGTACTTCATGCCTCTGGCAGGTTCGAAGCTGGCCAAGAAGCGCGAGGAAGCCATCGAGAAGGCCAAGAGGGAGGCAGAGCAGAAGGCAAGGGAAGAGAGGGAGCGAGAAAAAGAGAAAGAAAAGGAGAGGGAGAGAGAGCGGGAGCGTGAGCGAGAAGCAGAAAGAGCAGCGGTAGGTTGGTCTGTCTTGACAAGCTGAAGGGGTTCCGAATGGAAATTGCCTTTGCACGGTGCCTGGTTGTGTTGTGTTGTTTGTTTAAATTTATATACTGCCCCATTAGTGCATACACACTATTCTGGGTGCTTTACAGGCAGCTAAAACCAATATAAAAATACAATCAACAATAAGTTAATACAGAACTAACAAGTGAAATTAGACCAGAGGGCCCCCAAAAAGCAGAGCAGGGAGCAAGACATTCAGCCAGGATGGTTGTGAGCGCCCTCCCGAAAGAGGAATGTTTTCAATTGCCTCTCAGTGGAAGAAGGGAGGGCACTCGGCTTAGCTCCTTCGACAGCTGATTCCATAATGTCGGAACGACCACACAGAAGGCCCTGCCTCTTGTAGATGATTTCTGGGCCTCCCTCGGGGCGGCTGCACAGCGGAGCCTAACCCAAGTTGATCTTGTAGGTTGGGCAGATGCCATTGGGGAAAGATGCTCCGATAAGCAGCGTGGTTCCCAAAGCATGGGGAGCCGTTTCTTAAGATGCTTTGAGGGGTTCACTCAGCAGAGTGGCCGGTTAATTTCGAGTCACTGTGAACATGGACATTCATCACGGGAGGCAGGCTGGTGGGTGTCTGTTTCAGGGGGCCTCAAACCCCATACACCTCCCATGCAAGGCCTTTTACAGGCTTCCGCCTCAGACCCCATTCCTCAGCTTATGGCTTGACCTGCAAGTAGACATACAGAAAGAAAAATGGAGGTGAAAACTCTCCTGTCACGAGTGAAACTCAGCCTTGGTGATGCAGTGGCACAAGCATCAGTCTCTTCTCCAATTGTTCATACTCCTTTGAGAACCTTCTCTGTTGCTGAGGGCTTTGGATAGAGATGACTGGAACAGCAGGAGCTAGAGAGACGCATTTCAGTCAGTTGTCCAGACTTCTGTTGTCCTTCAAGAACATTGTCGGGAAGAACCAGTCTCTCTTTTACTGCCTGTTGACTTTTGGGGGGGATTTGCGTTGGTGTAAATGATTTGGAAGTTGCAGAAACGGCCACCTGGTTGCTGCAGTTCCCCTCCAGAGTACTGCCAAAGTACAGCTGCTGTTTAGCAGTGCAGATTTTTAAGGGCTACTGGCTTCTGAGCTCCTCACCTTTCCTCCGTAGGTTCAGTACAGGACTAGACTAGGCTGCACGCTCGTTTGCTGCAGGAAAGCTAGGCTGAAGTAGTTTACCCCCAGTTCTGAAAGAAGGAGAGCCTCGTGCCAAAAGACTTTGTGGCCAATGTTTGGTTTCCACGCTAAGGGTCTCCCCTCTTTTGTGCAGCAGAAAGCGTCCAGTTCCTCCCACGAAGGACGTCTCGGGGAATCCCAGTTGAGCGGGCCAGCCCACATGAGGCCTTCGTTCGAGCCGCCTCCCACCACCATAGCTGCCGTCCCTCCTTACATTGGGCCAGACACGCCAGCGCTACGGACTCTGAGCGAGTACGCCCGTCCGCACGTCATGTCCCCCACGAATCGCAACCACCCGTTCTTTGTGCCCCTCAACCCCACCGACCCACTCCTGGCCTACCACATGCCCAGCATCTACAACGTGGACCCCGCCATCCGGGAGCGGGAACTGAGGGAGCGGGAACTGAGGGAGCGGGAGATTCGGGAGCGGGAACTCCGGGAGAGGATGAAGCCCGGGTTCGAGGTGAAGCCTCCGGAACTCGACGCGCTTCATCCGGCCACGAATCCCATGGAGCACTTTGCCCGCCACGGCGCCCTCACCCTCCCGCCCACAGCGGGGCCCCACCCTTTTGCTTCCTTCCACCCGGGGTTGAACCCCCTGGAGCGGGAGAGGCTCGCTCTGGCAGGCCCCCAGTTGCGGCCGGAGATGAGCTACCCGGACAGACTGGCCGCCGAGAGGATACACGCCGAGCGGATGGCCTCGCTCACCAATGACCCCTTGGCCAGGCTCCAGATGTTCAACGTGACGCCACACCATCACCAACATTCACACATACACTCACATCTCCACCTCCATCAGCAGGATCCGTTGCATCAAGGTGAGTGGGGGACTCATCCTGTTTCTCTGGCTTCGCACACGCTTGGCCGGCTCTGCCCACAAAGTGGCGGGATGGACTCTCGACTCCGTAGGGCCAGGATGGTCCTGCGGGTGGTTTTTTTTTTATATATATATTTGGAATTGTTGCCTTACAAAGAGGGTGATCTCCTTAGAGGAAGAAGACGAGCTCGTCGGGAAAGAGCTGAGCTAGACTGTTTTAGCTCCGGAGGACAAAGTTAGCATCCTCTGTGCTTCCCTGAGGGAGGGTCTACTCGTAGTGGGGCTGGAACTCCTCTTCTCATCCTGGAAGCCTTGGCCATTCAGAAACCAAGCCTGTTTTCTGTGATCTTCCGTTCTCTGTCACGGCCGTGCTAGGCTAATGGTGTGTGTCTCTGTGTGTCAAACATGGGGTCTTCCAGATTCTGTTGGACTACGTGACCCATAATCTCTGACCATGAACCATGCTGGCTGCGGCGGACAGGAGCTGGAATCCAGCAATGCTGCTGGGTTCACCGGCAGGCTTTCCATATTTCCCTATTTTGCCAGGATTGAGGTGGGCCGCAGGTCACACTTTCCTGTCCCTGTTCTAGATTGTGTGACAGAATGTCAGACATAGTGTTTTCCAGCGTGTGGGCAGAAATAAAGGGAGGACAGAAGAGACAGAGGAACAAGAGGGGTGTCTGAGGAAGTGGATTTTGATCCATGAAAGCTCACACTGAAATAAATCTGTTAATCTTTAAAGTGCTGCAGTTTTTTTGCCTTTTTATCCCTCCCCACCGCGCTTAATTTTTTTTAACGACATACTGGGAATAGAGTGTGTATTTGTGTTTTTGGTACCCTTTTCTGTGAGCAAGACTTGCTCGTTTAAAAGGAGTAAACTAGTACGCATTAGACAATAAACTATATGTTTGGAGTTTTCCCTCTAAACTCCACCACCATCCCCACCCAAAAATAAATCTTTCCCATCTGCTGTGAAAAATTGGCAGGTCTGGAGGGAAAGGAGAGGGACTCCCACAGCCACCCTCCAGCAGCTTCCCTCTCCTGCCTGCCGTTCCACTCCAAGGGGGCTTTTTGTCAAGGATCTGTTCATCTTCCTTCAACCCTCTGCATTCTCTCAAATTATATATCTGTGGCCGTGCCACTTGCTAGAAGAGGCATCTGGCAGTTACTTTCACGTACAAATTTTATACAAGATCATGGTTTGACATAGGGGATCGGAAAGCAAGGCACTGGGTTTGAGGAGGTTTTCAAATTTTTCCTTCTCTTTTCGGATTGATTGAGGCAGGGAGATAAGGGTGTGAGTGTGCGCGGGGCATGGGCATGCAACCTAGCAAGGTCAGGAACAAAAGCCTGTTCCCCAGCACAGAATGTACTGTCCCTTTCATGGATCAAGCTGCAGATGTACCTTTTGTGCAGGCAGCTAGAACAAAGCCAAGCCTGCGTTTAAAAATAGACGGGCGTCTCTGCTTTTCTGGGCTAGGTATGGGATTGCAGTAGCTACCTGGGGAATAAAGCTCTGTGTGACTCAGTGGATCTCAGTGATGCCGAGGTTTTAGGGAGAAATACGCCAAGGGGGTAAAGATATTAGCATTGTACAGACATTGCGAGTATAAGATCTCAAGGTGGGCCTTGCGTTCTGCTTTGTTCTTTGCAAGTCATATATGGCTCCCATGTTCACATGGGAGGAGGGTGTTGGGAAACTCTCCAGAGCCTCTGTGTGCTATTAAAGGGGGGGGGGGCATAGCTCAGCCATGGGTCACGTGGTAGGCATCCAAACTGTACCAGGTTGAATCCAGGGAATCTCCAGGAAGGGTTGGGAAAACGGCAGTCTAAAATCCCCAAGAGCCCATTCCTGCCAGCCCTGGGGGGAAACAAATAGCCACTGATGATCTTGCCACTGGCATTGTTAGAGTCTTCCATGGAAAGGGACTGGTGGCATCATGGGTGCAGGCGGAGGCCAGCCCTGAGCAACCTAGCCCCCTCACCACCAGCAGTCCATGGGGCTGTGCTGTAGCAGAAACCCACCATCCGCCCTGGGTCCCTGCCATGGATTCTGGCTGCCTTTGCCCCTTAGACCTGGTCACACGCCAGAGTCTTTGGTACAGCTTCTCTCTCTTTTCCGCTGCTTGAGGGCCCGTAGGGTCTTTGGCTTCGGCTCGGCTCAATCGTTGTGAACCCTGGGATTTGAACCGGCTGTAGCTGTTCATAGAAACCCGGGAAGCTGTCTTATCCTGATCCGTACCATCAGTTGGTTTACACTCAGCATTGTCTGCGATGCCTGGCAGTGGTCGTTTCCAGGTTTCAAATGGACACTGGTCTTCCTCTCGTTTTGACTGGAGGCCTTCTGCAGGCAAAGCAGTTCTGCCACTGAGCATAAATCTGCTTTTTGCATCTTGTTGGAAGTAATGTTATCCCCTTTTCCCATTGGGAAACTCTTTCCTTGATATCAGATGCTTGAAGGTGGGGTGCCGTGGAAAGAGTGAAAAACGGACACATCCTCTTGTGTTGTTCATACATTTAAAGGGGAAAAAATGGAACCAAGGTTGAGTCCACAGAACAGTTTCACTGACAGCCTCCTGCCCAAGAGATCCAGCTGATTCCGAGGGACATCTCTGGGCCCCGGGACAAATCCTGTGCCACCGATCTTAGAATCAAATCCTTCACTGGACCTTGGTGTTAACCTCTGTTTTTCTAGTCAGCTGTTTAGGAAGGCAAGGATTCTCTACTACACCTGGTAGTTCCTTGTTGCACCAAATTATTAAAAAAAAAAGCCATCAGACTCCTTTGGGTATAATGATATGGGATTGATTTGTTTGTATGGAATAGGGACAGTGTTGGGAATAGCATTCCAGAACAAACAGGGAGTGGAATCGAGAAACCTCTAAGGCCCAGATTCGTTGAGATTCTGTGTTATGCGTATGCCCAACTGTACATCATGGGGTGACTTTGCAGACGTGGGTTGTTTGGAGACCTACCACAGCTCAGGTTTTCAGGCTCGTCCTTGGAGCAGCCACTCTTAGACAGGCTGACTTTCTTGGCCACTGCAGCAGGATGAGAATCCGGGTCAAGATGGCCGGCAGAATTCTCCTCTTAATTTTCTGGGAGCCTTCAGAAAGCACCTGTCAGATTAGTTGCCTCTCTTTTCATGTGGGATATTCAATCATGCAGGCCAGGGAGAGGATTTACTCTTTGAGGATTTACATTTTGAGGTTGTTTGGGGGCGGGGGCGGGCCCCGCTTTCACTTTGTGAACTGTCACCCCAGAGGGGAACTCTTGGGAGGGTTTACAAGAGTTTAATTTGAACTCTGCCTCACCAGCTTTCCGTCGGTTTCTCAAGTTGCACACGTGTCCCTAGAACATGGGAAATGGTCGTCGCTTTTCTTTAAGATGTTCCCGAGCAGGCGAGGAATGAGATTTTTCTACCCATTGCACAAGCCACTCCCTAACCCACGAGCCTTTCATTTGAATGCTCCTATGTAAATCTAACCTCCTCCCCCCGATTAAAGATAGAAAGCACACTTGGCATTTGGACGTGACACCTTGAAATTACGCATCAAATTCCATCTCCCGTTTTAGTGGCTTTTTGCAGTGGCCATAAGGCTAGAAGCCTGGCTCTGCAAGAGGCGGCACTCTGCCCTTGATCCTGTGGAGAAGGCATGGGGAATGTGTGGCTCTCCAGGGGTGGTTGAATTAGTGAGTCTTACCATCACTGTCCACTGGTCCACCAGGCCGTTTGTGCTCTTCTAGGAAGCCAGCGAGAACTTCACCCTAGAGTCCATTCCAACAGTCGTTGGAATGAAAATCTGCGGTAGGAAAAAGAATGCTGTGATTCTCTGATTTTAGGACTTGGAAGCTTAGAATTCCGGCGTTTGATGGGATCCGAGGGGTTCATCTAGCCCAGTGGTTCCCAACCTTGGGTTCCCCCCCCCCCCCCGGAGTTCTTGGACTAAAACTCCCAGAAGCCTCCACCACGAGCTGCGCTGGCCAGGATTTCTGAGAATTGTCGTCCAAGAACGTCTGGGGACCCAAGGCTGGGAAGCAGTGATCTATCTAATCAAGCCCTCACCCCTTGCAAGAATCCACAGCTAAAATGTCTCTGTCAGATGGGCATCTGGTGTCTGTTGAAAATCCTGCAACACTTGGGCAAGCCATCCATTTCATGGTTGAGCAGTTCCTGTCATCATTTATGTGCGGTACCTTGACTGATTTTTCTTTTTTCTTTTAATAAATCAAGCAACACTGAATTTGATTTAAGGCTTTGGCTTGCGTTTTCAGCTTTCAGAAGTTCTTCAGAGGCATTGCTGAGAAATGGCATAGAAACCTCTGTGGTCCAAGTACTCATAGTGATACATGGATAGTAAAATGATGATGACCCTCATTCCTCCCAGCTGTTTTTCCTTTCCCTTTTTGTTTTAAACGGTTCAGCCCTGTTTGGCAACCAGACACTGCAAACAGAGAAGCAGGCTGCGCAGCGGGGAGAAGGAAGACGTGGGCCGCTTCTGACAGTTGCTTGTAGCATTCAGCTTTGTGCAAGTCTCAGAGAGGGGGCTTTTGATCCTGAGGTTTTCTAAACAGGTTGTGAGTTGTGGCTTGTTGTGTGACTACCCACACCTTTCTCTCTTGCAGGCTCTGCGGGTCCTGTTCACCCCCTTGTGGATCCGTTGGCAGCCGGGCCTCATTTGGCACGGTTCCCCTACCCTCCCGGTACTATCCCCAACCCATTGCTCGGGCAGCCGCCCCATGAGCATGAAATGCTTCGGCACCCTGTCTTCGGTAAGTATGCGTGCCTGACGGCTTTTTCTGCATGAACCGAGAGGAGAACATGCGAATGATATCAATGGATCTGGTCTGTGGTCCGTCTATTCTAGCATCCCGTTTCCAACAGAGGGTAGCCCAGGTGCCTCTGGGAAGCCCACAAGGAGGGCGTGACGGTAGCAACAGCCCTCCCCCCCTCGTATTACTCCCCAGCCACTGGTATTCAGACCTGTCCGGCTTCTGTAGATGTAAGTTCTGTTCAGCTGTTCTTATTTGTTGCTGTTGATTATCCAACTGTGTTTTGGCTTGGTTTTGGTTTTAAAGCCTTTGGGGGTGATGGCCACCCCATCCCGTGGCTCGTGTGTTTTGTAAGCAGCATTGCATTTATGCATAAGCTAGGAAAGCTCCGGGCGGGAGCCTCAGATTATCCACATTTTGGTTTAATAATAAGGGGGCTTTTGTGCTTAAACCTATATTAAGGCTTCAGCGTGTGCTAACCTGGCCCTCCTCCTAAGACGTGATTAATGACATAAAGAAATTAAAGTCTCTTGATTATCACTGGTATGCAACTAGGATCAAGAAGCAGATTTCACATGCATGCCAGGAGGGAGCGTGATGGTTTTCTCTTCCTCGCTCAGGTACCCCATACCCTCGTGACCTCCCTGGCGCAATCCCTCCCCCAATGTCCGCAGCCCACCAGTTACAGGCCATGCATGCCCAGTCCGCAGAGCTTCAGAGACTAGCAATGGAGCAGCAGTGGCTTCACGGGCACCCCCACATGCACGGAGGACACCTCCCCAGCCAAGAAGACTATTACAGGTAAGGCTGGGCAGGATCTTTCCCCCGTCCGAGCAGGGAGGATTGCTAGATCTTGCGATGCATGTTTGGTAGAAGACGGGCGTAAATTAACGATGGAACAAACAGCTCAGTACATTGCTATTACGACAAGGAGGAGAATGGAATTAATTATTGTTTGTTAAGGGTATGAGGAATATGGGTAAAAGTCGGGATGTGGAAGGATGACCCTTTTTGGGGGTTTTCCATGTAGAGAATACTCAGAAGAGTTTTCTCGTTCCCTCCTTCTGGGGGTGCCTTGGGAATGTGCCGCTTGCCCAAGGCCGCCCAGGCTGGCTCTTCCCCCCCCCCCCCCCCCCCCTTAGAGGCACAGTAGGGGAATCGAACTCTCAGCCTCTAGCTCCAGTTAAAAAAAGCCTCTGACTTGTCTTTTTAAAATGATTATATTATGTATTCATTTTATTCTTATTTGTCTGTAGAAGGTAAGGGGACCAAACAAATATTATTGACCTTATTTTTGTTCTCCTTTCTGTTTTCAAGTCGACTGAAGAAAGAAGGTGACAAGCAGTTGTAATAAATTATTTATTGGTAATCCCAGCTATGGAAGATCTCAGTCCTTGGGGAGCAACATGGAATGTGTGCGGGTCTCCCCTGCAAGAGAACTGGGAGAACGGCAGGAGAATTGTCTTCTAAAGATAACCTTTCTCTCTTTAAAAATGGAAAAGGAAAAGCAAAACCAAGAAAGCCCGACCTTTATAGACTTTAATCAGCCTCATATATTATAGCATTCATTTGTAGAGAAGATTTCTCAAGACCAGTTCGGGAGTCTCTCCTTGCATGACGAAACCTGTTAAGAAGCCTATTGAAAAACAACCAACCTAGGACTGGATGAAATATTCAGAGAATTTCTTTGGGCAATCTTGGGGGTTTGTTTGTTTTTTTGGGGGGTGGTGGTGGTTTGGTTTGGTTTTTCATTTTGAGTAGGTGCTAGAATCAGGTTCACAACTTAATGCAAGCCACTGTGCATAAAAAAAATAAAACACTCGATTTATATATAAATATATATATATACTTTAAAAAAAAACCAAGAATTACAAGTAGGTGGCATAACAACCTCTGAAAATCCAAGTGCTATAACAAGAATTTTAAAAGAAAAATCTACTTTTATTTTAATACATTGTAGGAAATCTTCATAATTTTAAAGAGAGCTTTGCAGCATGGCTTTTTAAGTCTGTAAATAACTTTTCCGGGTTAGGGGTTTAAAAGATAATTATTATTAATCTCCACAAACTCCTGACTTCTTCTCTTTCCCTCCCTCCCTACCCCTTGCCTTCAGTAACATCACAAAATCGTTACTTCTTACCTGGTGTTGACAAGAATACAGAGTTGATTTTTTAATATAAGAGGAATATATATAATTATCCCTTTAATTAAAGGGACGAGGACAAGGGGGAGGGGTCACTAATTTCAAAATGGGCCAGAGCTTGACTTTACAGCTGGGTAGCAACGTAAGCATTAAAAGGAGTTGCAGGGATAATGTTTAAAAAAAAACACAGCTGCTTTATTTTGCGTGCATGTGTTTGTTCTTTTTAATTTAATTCTTTTGTTCCATGAACATGATCTTGATTTTCCATTCTGGTAACTGGGTGTGTCATACTTCAGAGACTCGGCAGGTACATGCAGTACATTTCAGCCTGGAGGTGTAAAAGGTTGGAAGCAAAAATTGTAACTATAAAGCATGCAGAATAGTCCTTGAAAATCCTCCTCCGATACAAGAACGTTTTGAAGCTGAATTTGTAGTAAGTCGCCATTTTCAACAAGTAGGTTCAAAATTATGATGATGATGATACTAATAGTAATCCGGTAGTTTTCCTCAATTTCTATTTTTAACCACAAGGTCTGTTCTGGAAGCATGAGATTCTCTTCCGGGTCAGGATAAGCACTTTGTGAATCCAGCGTATGCATGGATTATGCCCAGAGGAGAACCCATGGCAATGCCATCCCCATCAATGTGGGAAGCCCTCACATGAACACCATCAGAGGTGTTCAATTTGGTGCATCAGTATTTGAATAAAATGCAAGATTGCAAGCACGTTACCTTTTTCTTTCAAAAAAATAAATAAATCGAGTGTGCTTGGAGTCAGATCTTCACACTCTTGGATGTTCTGTATTTTGAATGAAAAGGGATCAGCAGAGAGGCTGTTTGGGGGTTGATGGATTTTGAGATGCTAAAACTTGCATCTAACTTTTAAACGATGAAAGTCCTCTGTGTTTCCAGGTTTGCTTTTTTACTAGGCCTGGGTTTTTTTTTTTTGCTTGGCTCGCAGGAGATGGCCGTGTAGGCAGTGCCTGCTTTCAAGGCACAACAGAGCAGCCTCTCCTGCCATCCCAGCCAGACCTTGACAGCAAAATGAACTTGATTCCTAGCCAAACCCTACTCGGGCAGGTTAGGGTGGAGCAAAGCAAAACTCTGAATGGAGGCGTCACTGGAATATCCTTAACCTGTCCTGCCTTTTGCAATATTATCAGTTACCGCTGGTTGTTAGAATGTTACTTTCCACCATTTCCAAAGTTAAGAAGCTCCTCAAGGATGACTGTAGATGTCCTGTTGAGAGCTGACTTACGTTGACTGTAAGAAGCCCGTTTTTATCCCCTTCCAGTTGTTGCTTTAGACACACTTTTTAATAAGATGGATGGTGCAGGAATGTACAGGGCGGTGTGCACTATTCATGTTCCCAGTTTTGTGTTACTGTTTGTTACCTTCATCATAACGTTTCCTGTTTCTCTTTCGGAGGGCTTTAAGGCTTTATCTTTTGCCGTGAAGACTGTTATCTGTGGCAATCCCTTGTGGGATTCCATAGGGCTTTTTTTTCCCCCCCCCCCAGATAACTCTGTAGCTAATCATTTTACTGCCTCCAAAGGCACATGATCGGTGGAATTTAAAGCTGCTGAGCAGATCTCTGGGTTCTTTCTGCCTTGGGCCAGAGAGAAAGCCTTTCTCTATTTCCTGATTCCCACTTTTTTATTATTATTATTTTGGCCCAAAATTGTTTTTCCTTCCATATCACTTTCTTATGAGAAGGCCAACACTGGCGCTAAACCATGCAGCCATATCACTGTTCTATCGTCCCTCCAACAGGAGCATAGGAAACCCATGCCAATCTCTGCCTTTTAATATGGTGGGCAGGCTGCACAGATGATTCCCAGGACAAGCCTGCCTTGCCTCAGAAGAGTTACGTAGGGGCAGAGGGAAGCTCTCCAAATTCAAGAGGCAGAATTCCTCCCTCCCCAGCAAGGAGCCTCACAAGATTCTTGAAACCCAAGCAGCTGTTTCCTATTTGAATGTTGCTGTCTGTAATGAAATGTGGTTCAAAGCAGCTGTCTTTTACCCGACAGGGCAGTCTCGACTGGTGATCACCTCTCGTGCCTTTCTTTGGTGGTTGATGAAGGCATCTCTGTATTTCAAGAAAAGAAAAAAAATCTGGTTTTAAACATCATGACTTTTCTCAAAAGAATTAGGTGAGGGAAAGAAGAATCCTCTCTGGAGTGTGGAAGATCTCCTGCCAAAATAAAGATAGGGGGACCTAGCTTAGCGTGGTGACGTAAACACAATTCCTGGCCAAAAGTACCGGTTGATTTCATTTTTTCCCCCCCGTAATCTGTTGGTGTGCAGTTTAGGGTTAGTATTCTGAATCATTCCAAAGTAGCGGAAAAAGCCCAGAGTTCATTTGTCATTGGCTCTAATGATTAACTATGGTGTTATTTGCTGCTGGGTTCTAAGATCACTGTTTTTTTTCTGTTAGAATCATCCAACCTTTTATAGAAATTCCTTTTTTTTTTTTTTTTTTTTGCTTTGAATGTTAAAAAAATCCATTTTTTGCTTTTTGTGTGTGGTTTTTTTTAAAAATCAAACTGTCTCTTGTTCAGTGTTGTCATGATTTTGAAGCTCGTTTTGCTGCACCGTTTAAAAGAATATACATTCTGACAGCTATGTTTATATATATCTTGAGGCTTAGTGTATATATGAGTAGTTTGCCATGGGATAACACAGTGTAAAACAGAGTAGAAAACCCAGAAATCGTGACTTCTGTGTTCTCTCCATTTGAGTATTTTGTAATTTTTTTGAAATATTTGTGGACATAAATAAAAACCAAGCTACACTACGGCCGTTGGATTTTGTTTAACAAGTGTGGCGTGTGCGTATATTAATGGGGCTTGAGGGGCTGCTAACAACAAACTCATAGCCTTCCAGAGGTGTCGGACTACAGCTGCCATCATCCACAGCCAACGGAGCAGAAGTGCCACAGCCAGGTGTAAAGGAAGCAAGATGGCTGCCCTATTGAATGCTGCTGGAGGTAAGTGGATGAGAGTTCAACAGGTATAGCACCGCCTGCAGCAGAACCTCATAGCACGAATGTGTTGTGGTTCAGGAATCTGTGTGCGGGTGTGCATGCATGCGTGGAGGCAGACCTCCACAACCACGACAAAGCTTCCTGGTATTTTTGAAATTCTGTTTAATCAGCATGGAAGCTTCCTCATGTCGATTTAGCAGAAACAACACTTGATGTTTTTGCTTTCCACTCAAATGAAGGGGGAAAAGTTACTAACTAAATTCTAAACATGCGTGGTACACCTATTGTACTAGAGATGGGAAGGCCTGCGGGGGGGGGGGGCAGGAACATTGGGGGTGAAATAAGTTTTTTTCCAAATCTGTTCTACAGTTAGGCATCCTTCGGTCTCGAGAGACTATGGTCACGTGCTCTGAATGGAGGACTTGGAACAGTGTCTCGTGTGGCTGAGGAGGCCAATTTGAGAGTGACCATCCCTTCCACACTGAAGACAAACACAATCTGTCCCCTGTCCAGCTCCCTAGTTTTGCTGGTTTCGGGACGGCCTCTTGGCCTCGGCCTGCTGGACAAGGGCCTCTTCAAAATGGGAGAGGCCGTGATGCACTGCCTGCCTCCAGGCTGAATGCTCAGCGGTCAAGGTGTTCTACAGAGCTTCAAAATTTCAGAAAAGTTTGTATCTTTCTACGTTTCAGCTCAAATGACCTTCCTTTCAATGCCTCCCATCCAAGAACGCCTTGCTTTTGACTCCTGGCTCCACAGCTAACCCGTGGATCCACTTTCACCCCCCTGCCCTTACCCCCTTGCCTCCTGAATGTCGTCTTCCAAGTTTGGGACAACTTCCAGTTTGCCCAGTAACCTTTCTCTGATGGTTTTTTTTCTGCTTCCCTGCCTTGTCTGGGAAAGTTTTATGTTTTATGCACGATGGGCCGAAAGGGGGGAATTTTCATTTGGCCCAACAATGGGGAAAGGGACACCTTCGCCCTCTCCAGTTCCTGCCTCCTGGGCAGCTTCTCCAAGCCCAGGAGCCCTGGTAGGGCAGAAAGTTGGCAGCCATCCCTTGTAGCATCCTACGGAGAGAGAAAAGTGTTCATTTTTCTTTTCTCTCTCACTTCCCCCCCCCCCATGCACCCCCACTGCCGTATATTTTGTCCTTCCAGCAGTCCTGTGACTGGCTCAGGACTCTCTCGTGGCTGGGCACGGTTTTGAACCCGGGTTTCCACCGTCTTTTTCGAGGAGCAAATCGACCAAAGACCCTTCCGTGACTCAGACGACCAGCCTTCCTTTTGATCTGGTGATTTGCTCCTTTCCTTCTGAAGTTCCCGGCATCGCTCTTGTTCGTTGGGTAGCTAATGACATGCCTGCTATGGCCTTACCAGGGGCTAGAGAGATTAATTTTCTAATATTAACAGGAGGGCATTTAGGACGTTTTAGCAGAGTGGGGGGGGGGAAGGGGTGGCAGAGAGAAAAACTGCACAGAGGGGGCAATAGGTTTGGGGGGAACTTCCACTCCGGGTAACACCCACCGCAGGGGAATTTATTTATTTATTATATTTATATCCCACCCAACTAGTCATTGACTACTGGGAAGCTGGGGCAGGTTCAGCGGCGAGCCCCTGCTCGCCAAGAGTGCACCCGGAACGCAGCGGTGCGGTTTAAATACAGAATTGGGAAAGGAAGAGCTGCTCGATGCCCTGTGGGGCTCCTTTTCTTTACTTCAGCTCCGGGTTTTTAAACCCAGGGCCTTTTCCAGAAGGGCCCAGCCGCCCCTGGGCTTTTAGGAGGCCTTTTTTGGCCCAGGTGCGGCTCGTTAGGGGGAAAAGCCCAGAGGAGGAGGAGAAGAAGAAGAAGGGACCTGGCCGCCACAGGCAGCAGCCGCTTCTCTCCTCTGCTGGTCAATGGAGCCCAGGGGGCTCTCTTTCCTCAGGTGAATGACTGACTTTGGGGGGGGGGGTGTCCGAAGGCTCTCTTTCGACCCCCACCCCCCTTTCTCTCCTCTTGCTCTGAGGGGAAAAGGAGGCGGCAGCCATTTTGGGGCAGCCCCTCTGCCCCCAAGGTGGGGGAAACTAAAGGGGCTTCTGCTCAGGCCCTTTCTTTCCCCCCCTTTCTCTCCCCCTGAGGGAGAATTGGGGTTTTTTTTTCTCTCCACAGCCATGTCTCTCTCTCTTCATTCCTATATATTTATTACTGTTTTTCTCTCTCCACACACACAACACCTGTTTGTGTTTCTACCTAATTGTATTTAGTTTTACTGTTTTTGTCTCCACACACACACACGTGTATGTGTGTTTCTCTTCATTTCTATATATTTATTACTGTTTTTCTCTCTCCACACACACACGTTTCTCTTCATTTCTATATATTTATTACTGTTTTTCTCTCTCCACACACACACGTGTTTCTCTTCATTTCTATATATTTATTACTGTTTTTCTCTCTCCACACACACACACGTGTTTCTCTTCATTTCTATATATTTATTACTGTTTTTCTCTCTCCACACACACACACACACGTTTCTCTTCATTTCTATATATTTATTACTGTTTTTCTCTCTCCACACACACACACGTGTTTTTCTTCATTTCTATATATTTATTACTGTTTTTCTCTCTCCACACACACACGTGTTTCTCTTCATTTCTATATATTTATTACTGTTTTTCTCTCTCCACACACACGTGTTTCTCTTTATTTCTATGTATTTATTACTATTTTTTTCTCTCTCCACACACACAACACGTGTGTGTGTTTATATTTAATAGTATTTAATTTTACTGTTTCTACACTCAAACACTGGTAGGGGTGTGTGTGTGTGTGTAGAGAGAGAAAAACAGCAATATATAAATAAAACTGGATGTCCTGCTCCTTGGGTTTCCAAAGACAGTCCTGTGTCAAGGCCTGTAAACTTGTATCCCTTACGTAAATATTGACTTCCTGGCTGGGGTCCAGGTCTCCACACATCCTTGTTTAATTGGAAAGCAAAGAAAGAAAAGAGCATCAGTCATAAAAATCCATTTGGACTGGGAATTTGTTTTAAAATTTCAAAGATTCTCCTCAGGATGCTTTGGGGGTAAAACTGGGCCTTTTTAATTTGGTCTCCGGAAGACTTTAGAGCAGATTCTTCTCCCTTCTTTGGGGTAAAGAAAAGGGCGACATTCATTTATTTTATTATATTTCCTATCAGGAGCTCAGGCTGGCCTGAAGGGTGCCATCTCCTGCCTTTTTCCTCGCAACAGAGTAACTTTTTTGGTATGACAAGTTACCTTGAATCAATAAAATGCCCACTGGCCTAATAAGCTTGCCTAAAATAGCTGAATTGAGATTTACGCCAGATCTTCTCCCTCCAAGCCCTAAAACCCCAAACTAACTGGATTTTTTCCTTTCTTTCTTTCTGCCAACCCTGTGCCAGGACTAAGTCCTGTCGACCAGAATGGTTGCACCTGCAAGCGGTGCTAAATTTTGGAGGGAAATGGCCTCAGATTAAGAAATCATGGTGGGCGCTGATTGTTGTGCTCTGTGGGGTGTGACAGGTCCAGCCTACAGTGATTTATTTTTTAATTTTTTGCACTCGAGGCAATTTCCCTCCAAAATTTGATGCATTATGGTGGGATAAAACCCCACAGGATTTGGAACATCTTCTCAAGGAAGATAAGACTGTTCTGTTGTGATGCCTTCTTCAGTTGTATGACTGGTGGGAATGCATTGTGTCCCAATATTGGCCTGAATTAAAAGCACAGGAGCCTGTCTTTTGGGGGGGGGGGGAGGGAGGCAATCCTGCTAATTTTTTCTCTCTTGAGTTGTGTGCCTTTTAATTTTGGAGTTTAATTTTCTTGTCGTCTCTAAATTCAACGCAGTGTAAGCTCCAGGAATGAGTGCAATTAAAATCAGAATGCATCCAAACAGGATGCCAACTTTTCCTCTGGGTGGGCTCCACCGTCCTTAAAATTTCACAGAAATCAAAGCAGTAACCGTTGGCATAGCTTTATTTACATTTTTCCAAAACCAAGTGGGCGGGTCAGAACTGGATGAAGGACTATTTCTGTAGGAAAATATTTTTTCATTTAAATTATATTAAATAAATAAAATTAACGTGGGTTGTGGGGAGTTCCGAATCTCACCCTGGCCCAGTACATTTTTGTGTGTGCCTGAGCCAGGAATCTCCCACACCATCCAAGTGAATATGTCTAAAACCCAAAGCCAGCCAAATTATTTTGACATGGGAAGGACCTCACAAACACTTCTCACCCTCCCTGGCCGTAAAAATACAATAACAACAAAGAATCTAATGATCAGTTTGTTGCACTAAACTTTGCATCCTGAGGAGGCTTTACTTGATGAGGATGGCCTCGAATTAAGCTCCCCCAAACCACAGTTGTATAGTTGCCAGTTCAAGAGACGATTTATCAAACTAGGGCCACAACATGATTGGCTAGATAAACCTCTTTAAAAGATTTTGGGTTAACTTTTCAGGCCAGTCCTAGTTCTACCTCACAGGGATGTTGTGAAGGTAAGTTTGAAGAGGACAAGAGCTATGCATGCAGCCAAGAGCTTGCCTAAAGAAAGGTGGGATGTGTATATAATAAATAATCTCTATGGCAGAGAAGAAAATAGAAGGCAGTGACGCCAGACTTCTCTCATGAAGCATGAGATTAAACGGGTTGTGCAGGTTTTATGCCTACTGTCTATCGTTTTGGACTGCAAAGTCCAAAGGAATTGCTGAAATATAATCATGCCAGCTAGAGCCTATGAGAGCTGCAACCCATCTGGAGTGTGCCAGGTTAGGGAAGTCTGTGCTAGAGAAAGATAACAGTAATTATATGCCACCATGGGTCCTTTTAAGGAGAAAAGTGGGGTAAAATATTTTAAATAAATAAATAATAATGTGCCATCAAGTCAATTCTGACTTAGGGCAACCCCTTTTTAAAAGGTTTTCCAAGTAGAGAAAGTACTCAGAAATTGTTTTCCATTTCCTTCATCCAGGGGTGCCCTGGGACCGTGCAACTTGCCCAAGGCCACCCAGGCTGGCTCTTCCCCCAGGGAGGCACGGTGAGGGGGACTCGAACTCCCAACTCTCTGGCTTCGCAGCCAGCTACCTAAACCCGATAAAGATACTCAATCCCCCTTTTTACAGAGCAAGAAATGTAGGGCTGTCCCAAAATATTTTACTGTTTGACACAAGAACCAAAACATATACACATGCACAGGGTCAAGATGTATAATACCTGCAGTTAGTTTGACATCAGATGGCACCAGTGCCTTTTCCTGTCTTGGCAGCAGAATAATAACAGCAGCACATTTTCTGTTCTTTCATGACATTTCAAACAACACACCTGAAGCAGCTGCATGACTTTTGTTTTGCTGTTTGATGGGACCAGCACAATATAAATACAATAATAAATGGAGCCTTCCTGTTCATTTAGCATGATAGGTGTGTTGGGTAACAGCCTCGTAGGATACTTTAGCTGCACTCCAGTGTGGGTTTCTGGTCTGATCCACATTTTTGTTTCCCTCCTTTTCCTGTCTAACTCAGGTTCTCTGAGCTGTGTCCTTGTTTTATTCAACTGAAGCTCATGCCAAGGGTCCAGAATTGATCCACCGCAGCAAAACTCCTTCATCTAAATGTAAATGCTACCTCCTTGCCTCAGGCTGGTGCTGCTTCAGTATCACCACCACCTCCCCAGGAAATGGATGCAAGGTAATTCCAGCGCTCCAAAATGGTTTTTTATTAATGTAGAGGGGAAAAGCTGTGTCTAAATGCTTTTTGGAATTGTATTGTTATGAGATGACAGCAGCTGTCTTCATAATGGGCTGAGGGATGAGCTGAAGGCCACCAGCGGATAAATAGTCATACTGAGACAGGATGTGGTGAAAATCCTAGAGCTACAGAAACCTTGACTGTACCTGAGGGTTTACACCAGTGGTTCCCAAACATGGGGCCTCAGGTGTTTTTGGCTTACAATTCCCAGAAACCTTAGCCAGCACTGTTAATGGACAGAACCTCTGTGAATTTCAATTAGGGCTGGGATTTTTGTATTTTTTTGGATGACAAATCCCATAATTCCCCATTCTGTGAGTTCTTCCTCATTTACACACACCTTACAAGCACCTAAATGTGGTTCACCTGGGAGAAAAGGCCTAACCTAAAAAGCTTTGGAGCTTGGCTAGGCCTAGCTTCCTGTTCTCAGCTGGCACTGGGAAAAGAACAGGAAGCTTAGGTGGAGGTAGGCCTAACTAAGCTTTACAGTTTGGGCCTTTTCTGCAAGGCAACCACCTTTCCGTGGCTGTAAGGTCAGTGTTAATCAGGTAAAACTCCCCAAATGGGGATTATGGGATTTGTAATCTAAGAAATTCAAACGTCCCACCATAATTGTAGTCCAGGGGCATCTGAGGGTTCATGGTTGGGAACAAGAGGGTGCCAGACGGGCTGCATGGCACAGATCTCTGTCCTCCAACCAAGGAAGTGACAGGTACACTCAGAAGAAGCAGACTCCAATCCTGCTGCTCCTGTCCACCTGGCATTTGTTGCTCTGCCTAATAATAAGGTTGAGCTTGACCCTCTGAATGTCCACGTCCTGCTTATTCTTTCTGTTATTATTTTTATTTTAAAAATCTAGTGAACTTGGGCATTCACAAACTCACTCCCATGCAGTAGGGTAATCAGAATTCACCTTAGTGTACCAAATTCCAGAGAAATCTTTTTTTTTTCACCTCCTCCCTGCTTTGAGGATGTTGTTCTGATTTTAAACTAATAGGCAGACAGCCATTCCCTGGGACTCCCGATTCTTTCTTGAGTTCTCCCCATGTTGAGTACCATTGACAGCCAGGTGGGGCAATGGTTCAACGTCAGTGACCCACCTGCAGCTTTAAGCAAGATGACAGGTGGATCTACCTAGAAGCAAGAGACCAACACATTCCTGGAGCAACATGTGACAGCCTGAGGCAACTGGCGAGGCATCTATGAGACATGTCATGGACCCAAACACCAAGTGGCAGTTCAAAATTTATTGCAGCACTCTGGAGGTGTGGTCTACGAGGGGTATTATGGGGAACTCTTGTCATTAGAGACCATGGGCTTTTGTTCTGATGTGCTTCAGCAGTGGGTAAAACAAAGTGGATTGAGTATTTTTTTTAAAAAGCCAGGTGTCGTTATCTAGGTGTACTGTGCCCCATAATGATAACTAATGTTGTCTACCGAATAGAGACACTGCTGCATTTTGACATTTGCCCAGCAGGTGGCAGCATCGACTAAAGAAAGCCTAACATTAATTCATAATGCATTTAAAAGAGTCTCTCTCTCAAGCCCGCTTCACTAAAAATACCTACCATGGAAAGAAAAGAGAGCTACAGAAAAGGAAAGATCAAATAATTGAATATTCCACCTTTTTAAAAATGTGAGAGTGTTCTGCCTATCTGCGCTGGCCCGGGGCAGTTTTTAAAAAATGTGTTTTCTGACAAACAATATAAAGGAATCTGCCACAGATCTGGAATGATTTGACAGCAAAGTCATTATACTCCAAAGTAGCGAAGGTCTACTCTAGATCATAAGGTCTGAATTGAGCAAAAAATCCTTGATAGGCACAAATAAGAAGGATAGTTCTAATAGCAGTGGTTCCTAACCTTGGGTAACCTGGATGTTTTTGGACTGCAGTTCCCAGAAAAGCCTTCACCACTAGCTGTGCTGGTCAAGGTTTCTGGGAAATCCAGTCTAAGAACACCTGGATTAACCAAGGTTGGGGACCACTGTGCTAAAGAAAATTGCGAACACAGGAACCACCCAAATTACAGTCCTAGTGGGATTTTTCCAAGGTTTTTTTGTTTTTTGGGGGGGTTTTTTTTGCTTGGGCCAGGGGGTAAGGAAAGACTTTTATATTCAGACATGCTTGGAAGCAACAGATTCACTGCTGAAGACGACACTTCAAACAGGTGAGTGCTGTACTTTTTTATTGATATGCTTTTAAATTGCTTTCATTTCAGTTGCCTTTGAGTACCATAATTTAGTTGTGTATTAACTGCATCTTAATATTATAATACGTATTTGCCAACAAGCAGAAATACAAAAACTGCTGCAGAAGAACTATGAAAAGAGTTCAATTATCTTTTCCATTTTCATGCCAATGAATAACAGGACTTAGGCATAATGTTTTGAGTGGGTGCGGACTGCATTTTCATAAATGGCCAATCTTAGGCCCTTGTGGTTTTGCTCTGCGAAGGCAATCAAGATGGTTTGGTGGGGGATCTGACCCTTTCCAAGATTTAGGAAAGCTTAGGACAGTCTCCAGCACTGGTGATAAGATCAGCTGAGATCCGTTCACAGCTACTGAGTACCAAATAGAACTAGGGGAGCAGGTAATACTTGCGTCTTGCTGGCAACTGACTTTCAGCTAAATGGCTTCTTCTTGATGCATATTTCATGGGATGTCACGTGATGTGTGGATATTTTGCAGCAGGTTCTCTCTTTTTGCTCTCTGTATATATGTATATCCAGAATCTAGCTTACATGCTTTTAAAATGCATATACCCAGGCCACATCAGACAGCCCAACAATTTAAAGGCCCCTTTCAACCCCCTTGCTCTAGGATTCTGTGATTAACGTTGAAAAGAGAAATGCAAACCAAAAGAGGTTGATCTATTTAGACAGGACAATCCTGGACAGTGGGCGAAATAGGCATTTTTAAACTATTAGTTTCTTTTATCACAAGTTTTTGTAAATTAAATGAATGTGCATGCTAAAATTAATCTCTCTTAAAGGTGCCATGGATTTCTTTCTTTCTTTCTTTCTTTCTTTCTTTCTTTCTTTCTTTCTTTCTTTCTTTCTTTCTTTCTTTCTTTCTTTCTTTCTTTCTTTCTCAAACATCTCTTGTGCATTTTTTGTGGTGAAGTGCAATCCTGCATTCTGGCCAGTAGATGGCACTGCTGTCTGTTTTGGTATATCCCAGCCTTTCAGGGGTTATTGATTAAACCTGACCATCAAAATAAGATCTGCAGTTCCTTGAGCAATTAACTAGAAATCGGTCGGGTAGAACAACTAACTCTTTCCAGCTCCCATGCAGCCCAGCTGTAATCTCAGAAATTAATATTTTCCAAGCAGTATTGTAGTGCTTGAGTTCTCAACAGTAGAAATAATACCAATGAGATGCAGAGTTTTCGTAACAATGACTAAAAATTCACTCTTTTCCTCCAAGTCCAAATTCTGCAAGTGTGACATTCTGTGTCTTACCTTCTGCAGATGATCTGTCTAAGAATCTGGTTCCCAACCCTTGGGTCCCCAGAGGTTCTTAGACTACAACTCCCAGAAATCCTAACCAGCACAGGTCTCTGTGAAGGCTTCTGGGAGTTGTAGTCCAAGAGTCTCTGGAGAACCAAGGTTGGGAACCACTGCTTTTTTTGACAGAATTGCTTTCCATTTGTACATTCAGTGTTTCTCCTATTCCCCATGTCACCAACTGACTGAGTTAAATGTATCAACAGAATACATAGACATGTCCTTCCTGGAAAAATGCAGGGTTTTGTTTCCATCATGGTGGGATTACGTTTTCCAAAAAGAGTGATTGGTGTGACATAAGATAGAGAGCATTGAAAATCACTGTTGTAATGAAGGCAGGGCTTGCAGGAGCAAAGTTACACCAGTTTTAATTAGCACAAACTGGCCTCATTTCCTATCACTCATAGGCATCACCTGTTCCCTCTGAGCTTAACTGCAGTCCTCACAGAGGTTGGAAGTGTATGTGATTTGCCGAGCAACAATATCTTGTTTCAATACAAAGGATGTGTGAGTGGCTTGGGCAATTAAGATCCATTGGCTTGACAAAAGGTCTGCCCCATTAGGTCTAGTTTCTGATATGGATCAACCCAGCTACTTACATTTTTTAAAAAAACGTGGGGGCATGTGTTGTCAAGAAGCAAATGGCGTTGACTATATTACAAAATCTGCCCCTACACCGATACTGGCACTCAAATACAGTGTGTCTGGATCAGCTCATGGTAAAGTAAGGTTGTATGTTTAAAGACTAGCCCTCCTCTTCATCCCCACAAGACAATCAAAACTGGCATCCAAAATTGCCCACTCTGAACTTTTGGAGCTCAGCACTTTTGGAGTAGCAACCATTAACCATTTTGTCAATTTTGTTATCATCCTGGGCCTCCTGGTTTCTCCAGGAGTCCCCATCAAATTGATGGACAACTTACCTAGTTTATCTTGTTCTTCCATTTGGACAGTAGGGGGCGTTCCAGCCACATCTCTGTTTTTTTAAATGTGCCTTTTTCCTGGGAGCAAAAAAAATAAAAATAAAAATCATGCTGAACTTAATAGGGTTACAATTTGAAAAGGTATCCGTGCCAGGGGGAGAAACCTTAGAGCTCCTATTACTGACTTTTTTGCCAAGGGGATGGTCTTTTTAAAAAAAGGATATTTTATGGAAAAGATGGCATTAAAACTAATCAAAATCTTGTTCCACATTATTCAATTGTGAGTTGCACTAGCAGCTCCTCAGGAACTCAGGCAGAAAAAGGTAATTTTTCACATTCACAGAATGCATTCTGTGTATGGCTGGTCCTAACATTGGATAGGGCGCAGCAGCTGCCTCAGAAAGCAGATGCTCAATGTCATGAAAGGACAACAAGTTGGATGCACTTTTGCTTGGAAAGGGAGTCATCTTCTGCTCTGCCTCAGGTAGCAAAATTTACTAGGGTGGACTTAATAATAATATTAGAACTGCAGAGCTAGAAGGGACCCCCTGGATCATCAAGTCCAGCTCCTGTCAAGGAGGCCCAGTGGGGGAATCGAACTCCCAACCTTGGGCTCCGTAGCCGGATGCCTAAGCCACTGACACTGTGCTGTGTACTCTTTTCCTATGTCTGCTCCTGAGCTTCAGTGATTAAAATCCCATTACATACTTCTAGATCTTTCTCTAGATTCCCTAGAAAGCATGAAGGATAATTTTTATGTGTTTTTTTTTCCTCCAGTATTTTAACGGAAATCCCAAGTTCCCCCTGAAATTTGAAGGCAAAAATGTGACATTTTAGAAATTTAGACACAGGAAAAAGCAAAATACATTTTAAGTATGGAAGCTGGATTGCAAACTTCGAATGATCTGTTGTTTTTAAAATAAAAATACTTTGAGAAGGGAAAGAGACATGGCTCAGAGCATCAGAATGCATGTTTGAAATGGAGGTGGGCTCACGTCCAGTCCTTGCCATTTCCAGCTGAACGTTCAGTTAACAGACGTGGAGAGATCGTTGCCTCAGAGAGCTGCTGCACATGAAAATAGGCAGTATTAGCATTTAAGGACTTTTGGGCTCTCATGAAGGTGGACTCAGGAACCTTGAGCCTCCAGGTGTTTGGGCTAAACATTCCCAAACCCTCCTCTGGACTAGCTTGCACAAATATTTTTTTTAAATTTTTACTTGGTCTAACGAAGAGGTCATCACAATCAGTATTCTGGAAAAAATAACTTTTCTGCATTCTGCATCGGTCAACTTTTTCTGCACGTTAAGAAAAATCATAGGTGCTTTTTAAGAAGATACGTCAGGGCCAAAGGGACTCCCCATTAACTTTTATCTTTGCTGAATTCCCCCAATTCCTTTCCAGTTCTATCCCTAAATCGTGTGGATCAAAACTGGGCAGTTTATTTAATTTAATTTTTTTTAAAAAGCTGTACAGTCCTCTTTTCCAAAGCTTCCAAGCAGGGCGTAATGGAAACCCTGAGAAAGAAACCTACAAAAACAAACTATTAATGTACAGTATATGTCATACACCCTCTTTTAAAACCATGAGAAAGGTCAGCAGCCATTATACATATGTGAAGAATGTTCCGCCAAAGGTAAAAACTTGGCAAAATGGAAGAAAAACAAATCACGTCCTTACTTGGTTGGCACCAAAACATGAAAAGAAAAGAAAAAGAATTATGCCAGTCTGACGGAAAGACTTTTCCCAGAAAGAAGAGTTGGAAGAATATGGAAATTGGCAGCCTCCTGTAAGGGTGGGAGCTTGGCCAGTGGTCCCAATCTCAGGTCTAAATCTCAGTTTAGCTGATGTAGTAGGTGCAAATCTACCCATGTCAACAGAGGTTCTTCTTCCCCAACCCAAACCCAGGTTGGACAGGGTGCCCTCTTCACACCCAAGGCTTTAACGAAAGCCAGAGATCAAGGGTGCTTCTTCACCACTTTGGCTGAACAATATCCAAGATGCTTCGAGTGGTGTTGCTACCCCTTTGAAATTTTAACATCTCCGCCGTCTGTGACGGTGCTGGTAACAGGAGGAGGGAAAGCTGAAACGGCAAGGCTGGGCTTCTTCCCAGAATATATGCCACTGCTGGCGGATGATTCCTGGCTGTCTATTTTTAATTGCATGCTCTGTAGACCTTTAGAGGAGGGAAGCCTCTCTGCAAAAGTGTGGAGGGGGGCGGGGACAGGCTGGCAGTCTCCTGTTTGCTAAATTTTGCATGGTGATGAGAAAGCTGAGGCTTACAACAGGGATCTGCAGAACCCTTGATTTCTCAAACCCCTGAGCCTGTAAATAGGTTCCTGGGAGGGTCTGTCAAATGACCTGGGCTAGGATCCTCCTGTAGTTCCCTCATTCAGCCAGACCCAGGGGGGGCGCCATAGATTCCGAAGCCATGTTGGCTGGGCCGAACCTGCTGTTATCCAGAGTGGGCCAGTTCCCGTAGGTGGTGGATGCTGAAGAGCAGGCAAAGCTGTGTATGCTGTGTTATGTAGCATAACCCTTTACGCTGCTGTCAGGCAAGCATGAACAGCCAGTATTGTCAGCTTTTCTATGTGAGGTGCTGCTTTTCTCCTTCACTTTGGACAAACCTGCAGGATGATCAAAACAAGATCCGGTCCCCCCCCCCCCCCCAATCCTGCTGTGCTTTGTCTTTTTGGCAAGAATTCCCCACCTTTTGTGGATGCACTCATCCCAAGACTTTTCAGAAAAGAGCTGTTTTTGTAAAAGGCCCCTATCGAACCATTAACACAGCTGACCCAACTGGAACGGTGACCATGAGAATGCTATTGAGTTTAACTTTGATTTAGGGTCTCTATATTTTGGAGGCACAGAAGGTCACAAGTTTAACTCCTTCCCTCTACTAGTTCCTGGCATCTTCAGAAGCCTGTGCTGGCTTCTTTCCTTCCATCTGCAAGGTGGCTATTAAAACCAGATCTCGGGTGGCCTCACCTTGGCCTCTCTTTGCTAAGTTATCAGCTGTTTCTTTCTTTTGGCAGAAAAGCAATATATGAAGTATACTCAGTAAAGTTCTTTGATATAACTGGCCTGGGAGCAGAACCACCAGGTGAAACCCAGCCCATTTTTAAAAATTTATTAAGAAGTATTAATGGACACCCTGCTATTTTTATCAGACTACCTAGCAGTGGTTTACGATTAAATAATAAGCCTTTTGAAGCAGCATTATAACAATTCCATAAAATTTCCTACAAATCAGGAATATGCAGAAATGATAAATCATTAGCCACCAACTAATTACTGGTAAGTGTCAAGAGCCAACTCTCTCTCTCTCTCTTTTTTTTTGCATTTTTTTTTTTTTGCATTTTTGCTAAATTTTAGTTTTAACATTTTTATATGAACACATGCGGTTCACTTTTGAACTTCTTTGGAATGGTGAATTTGTCTGTACATGAGATATACTGACAATATGAACTGCTGGATAATTCAGTGGTTGAGAGTTCAATTCCTCATTGTGCCTCCTTGACAGGGGCTGGACTAGATGATCTATGGGGTCCCTTCCAGCTCTGCAGTTCTAAAAGTATTATTATTTTCCTTTAAAATTAACAATCAAGAACTTCTGAAATCACTACACACATAATATCTAGGGAACTCCAGCAAATATAGTTGATACAGAATCCTATATATCCTATATTACTGGTGGACACTTAGTGTTGGGTTTCTCACAAATGGGAGAATTTTGGTAAGCCTTAATCTAACCCAGTGATGTTCTCAAGCCAAGAGCCTTACTGTGAAGGCGTTGTGCTGCTTTCTCACTGTGTTAATTTAAAACCCATCAGTAGTCTATGGAAAGAAATAGTGGAGACAGGATTTGTATACAAGACTAACATATCAGCCCCAAACTGATCATTATGTTTAAGACCATCCCGGAAATCCAGTGAGGTATTTATTTATTTATTGGATTTCTATCCCGCCCATCTAGACCAAAGGTCTACTCTGGGCGGTTTCCATATCATTGTCTCCAGATGGGGGTAGAGGAAGCTTTATGTTACAGACATCCCATCATTGGTTACTGAAACCCATCCCAAAGATGTAATTCAGCTGTCATACTTAACAATCACCCTTGCTTACCTCCAAGGACCAATCACAAAACAGAGCACGCTAATCTGCACTGTTACAGGAGATGTAAAAGACTCTTCTGTGACAAGTGAAGGCATTCTCAGCAATTAAAGCAATTCATTCTTTTAATGGAAGCAATCCATAATGTGTTGCTTGGTTCCAGCCCTAATGCAAATGTTTATTTATTACGCTGAATCCACGTTTCTGAACAGCAAAAGCTTCATTCTGCATTCCTGTTTGCATTTGGAAGGAAGTCACTGGAGATTTCATTGGCATCTTGTAATACTTGTGTTTATTTTCAAATATATGGGTTCAGTGTAAATGCTGCAAAAGGCAGTGGAGGAAACAGTCTCTCTCTCTCACACACACACACACACGTTATTAGGATATGGCATCAAAATCATGGCTGCTTTTCTGGGACTCTCCTTTCAGCTCAAAGCAGCAAACTAGACAGTTTCTGTTGAATTCTGGAAATGGAGAGGAAATGGTGTTAGTTAAACAGGACTCTGATTTCCCTTCAGACACCTAACATCAAATCCATGGCTGACATGGTTGGGAGAGAGGCGTCTTCTCTTTCCATTTTTCTCAGCTGGTGAAGGCCAACAACCAGCCCCCCAAAGTATTAGGAAGTGTTCTCAGTTCACTAAAGCAGCTTCCCGTTCCGTTATCCCTCTCCTATCTCAACATACACTGATAACAATATGATTGCCTCATATTCAGAAGATCTGCCTCTATTTACTTTTCAAGTCATTTTGTTTTGCTTCTGGACCTCTCTGGATCCCATTGATGCACCACTCTATCACAGGTGTAAACTTTATTTCCCCTTCTTCTGGGATTTCATCAGCCACAGTCTACACACTTTCAAGCATGGCCTCCAGCCGTCCTAAGGGCCAGCCCCTTAACTTTCCTTTGTAAATGAAAGCCTGAAAATTCAGGAAGCTGAATTCAGAAATGAGTGTCCCATTCTGTGTTTTCACCCTTTCCTTTCTCCAACACTTCTGAAGAACAGTAACATAAAGTAGATATTGCTGTATATAAGGGCTTTCCATGCAGGAGTGATCAGCACGATGGGATAGAACGAATTCAGCCATCCCAGTCTTTGAGAGTTTTTCACCTTTATGCCTTTACAGAAAGCTGGTTTATTTTAGTGAAGTTGTGGTGAGTGGGAATGTGATTCATGAACTTTTCTGGCTTCTAAGATTTCACCAGCTGGAGTGACTGACCACCAGATCTGCCCCATGAAAACACTCTTAGTTTCCCACAGCTTCTGGTTTTGTCCTTGTATTTGCTTGTTTCAAAGACATTAAGCTGTTGTTTTTGTCTTCTGAGGTCCACTTATTCTATTTTCCCGAATTTTGTAATTAAGGTTCTTGTGTATATATTGCACTTCTGTGTTTTTTCTCTGATGCTGTTTTATACTTAAAAAAAAAAAAAAAAAAAGACCGCAAAGCACTTTAATAACACCTATCAAAAAGCAGGTTAAAAATCTAGCAAATGAATGAAGTAAATTTCCCGTAAGCACTCAGGCCTATCTTTATAGCCCCTGAGGGATAAAAACTTTATTTCTGTTTTTCAAGAAGGAAACAAAAAACGCTGAAATCCTTATGGTGTTCCACTCTGCACTCAGACCCTAATGTTTATTTTTGCATCATTCTGCACTTCCAAAGAGCCACAGCAGACAAACAGCCTCATATAATATTTCACATGCCTCGCTTGATAGCAAAACTCATCACAACCTAGGTTCCATCTGCTAACCCAACTCTTGGAAAAAGATGCCACCTTAGCTCATCCTTTCCATCTAGTCATGAAAATCTTAGAGGAATTTCCCTGAAATCTGCCTGGGTTTTTTTTTCACCTTTCCCAAAGTGATTTTAATCATACTATTAAAAAAAAAAACACAACAAACCGCAAGAGAGAGAGAGAGAGAGAGAGAGAGAGAGAGAGAGAGAGACTCTTCCCATTTATTTCCATGGAAACCGCTGTGAGGCCAAAGGGGTGGCCCAGTGAAAGCCACTTTGCCGTTTAAAACTTCCCATAAAATCTATTTGTAACGTACGTGTCAGCAATTAGGCTATTTTTCTTTGCCCTGTGCAGACGCTGCCTGTCTCCTTTTGATATATTTATTTAATGCCACATTTCCCCCCCATATTCCCATCTCCTCACCTCAGTGGCAGACACAGAGATGTCAAAAAGCCAGAAGGCACCTCTTCCTCCCAGACCATACAGTCTGAACCTATGTCTAGTGCGGGCCATCAAGCGTGTGTCATCCTGTCACTCACACACACACACACCCTTTGCACTGTGCCAGGTCTTCAACCATGCCAGGCTTTTTCTCAATAAATGGCTGCATAAGAGGGGGATGTTTTTGCTTTTTGTCCCCTCACCTTCCAGTTGGGAGTTGAGTCATGGCAACTGGACTTCTTTCTTACTAGGCTGAGACGTTTCGCTACCCATCCAAGCAGCTTCTTCAGCCTGAAGGCATTTCAACCTAACAAGAAGTCCAGTTGCCGTGACTCAACTTCCAGATCACCTCACCTGGATGACTGAGAATCTTCACAGATATCCAGTTGTTACAGTTTGTTTTGACACTGTAAGCCGCTCTGAGTCTGAGAAAGACAGAGTATAAATATTTAAAATAAATAAATGTCACTCTTTCCTCTGTGGATAGGAATGGGGCTTACGGGCGGCCTTCCCAAATGGCTGTTGTCGTGGCGATAGGAGATTGTGTACAACAGGCCACCTATGTAGCACGGGGTCCCATGGACTTGTGTCTTTTCTGCCATGAAGTCAAGCCTACAGAATGCCTTTCAGTGACTGATTGATGGATTTTAATTAGCTTTTAACTTTTTTTTGTTAAACTGGCTGTTTAGAATAGAGTCCGACTCAAGTGACACGTCTTGGTTCTGTTCCACAGTCAAGGAAGTGTGACTAAATCATGGAACTAATGGCTTGTCTAGTTGTGTGCTTGTGAATGTACATATAGTATAAGGTCAATATTATGTGGTGGAGGTTACATGGATTAGTTTTTTAGTCCTACCTCCTGCTTTCTGGTGCACTGGAGCAAGCTGGTTGTGGAGGCTGAGAGATGTCTGCTCTCATTGCAGTTTGGATGTCTTCCCTAGTTGGAATGAGGCAGTAGAACTTGCAGGGATACATCCGGCACTCTTCTTGGGAAAGCCTATAAAATGATGCTGCATTTCTGTATCGGGTGGGTGGGTGGGGCCAGACAATCCAAATCAAATCTAAATCAAGCAGCCTAAGTGGGAATTTCATTCGGAAGAGGAACAGACTGGGCATGTCACAGAAGGAGACTCTTATGTGCCTGTGTGTACAGAACATAGGCCTGATACTTCCTCATACATTGTTATAGGGTTCCTACTCAAATTTTGTTGAGAAGGGCTGTCAGTGTACTGGCTAGTACCTTCGACCCAACAGAACAGTGTAGACAGACTATCAGGTTCCTGCGGTGTTATCTCCATGGCAGCTAAAAAAGCTAGAAAGTCATCTAGATCAGTGGTTCCCAACTAAAACCTCCAGAAGCCTTTGCCATGAGCTGGGCTTGCCAGGATTTCTGGGAGCTGTAGTCCAAGAACATCTGGGGACCCAATTTTGAGAAGCGCTGATCTAGGTTACCTCCTGTGCCAGCAGGGAAGCAGCAAGGCGTCTTGATGATTAAAGAAGAACAGAAGGAAGCTTCCGTGAGACCAAGAAAGGCAGAGCCAGTGAAATATGTTTGTGTCCCATGTGCAATTTAGAGCAACTCTAGAGATCAGGCATGGGAGCAGTTGGCTGATGGTGGGTTTCAACTGGGCACCTCCACCCATGCACAACCTATATATTTCTAAACAAACAGAAAGACTGCCATAAGCGCCTGGTGTCCCTATTCCAAAAATTATCTATGCGCTATGCTTTCTGTTAACCTTTTCTGTCATGGAAAAAAAGGGAAGCATAATAAAGTGCTTCTGATGTTCTAATATAGTGGGGGAGGTTTACTACAGACTGCTCCCCACCCCCCGGCCATTGGATGCCTGTTTCTCTTGCAGAATGGCTCCTTGGTGTGACCCTTCAAAGCACCTCCCCACTTGCCGTTTTCCAGTGTGATGCACACACACCTTCCATTGCTTTTCCTTTCTTTTTGTGTATTGCTAGATCGGTAGATTTACCCTGGAGGGAAAAAAAAAGAATTTCAAAGGCCATCTTTTTCTGGCTGGGGAAACATCTTGACAATATCAAAGGCTGGGACATGACTTTGAAATCAACAAGGTGCAACCTGAAGCCTGTAGCCAGCCACTTTGAGAAGTAGGGAAAGAGAACAGGAGAGAATATGCAACCACCACCCGCAACACACACACACACACCAGAAAAGCTGCTATCTTGAAGGGCCTTCTGTAGCATCCCCAGCATTGGCTCCCTGCAATGTTTTCTGCCTCCTGCATGGAATGCAGAATTAATCCCACGTGGGGACGGTCGGGCTTACAACAAGCTTAAATCATGTCTGTATGAGCGACGTGACCTTTGGGTGATGCATCCATCGATTTCTTAAGGGCCGAGAGAGAGAGAGAAACTCTGTGTGTGTCTGTGCAGTGCATGGTATAGGGCTGATGCGTTTGTGCATCTGTCTCACGAAGGGACACGCAATCTAATTAGTGATGATTGGGGGGAAGGAGCTGGCTCATTAAGGTTCAGGAAGTAATAAATAAAATATTAGAGAGAGGAGGTGGGGGACATGAGGGAGGCAGGAGCAAGGCTCTCAGGAACCATCCTTAAATATATATACAGTGGGAAAACAGAGAAAAGATCTACAAAACAAGACACACACACCCATCACATACACACTCACTGCCTTCAAGAAGGCTTGGAAATGCAATGACTAGCTTTTGATACAATTGAACTTTCTCAACCTTTTGACTTCCAGTACCTGAACTGGGAATGGATGGGAGAAGGTGTGGCTGGCTTGGATCACAGGTTCTTCTAGTTTAGAGTGGGGCTGAGCGGGGAATTGAACCCAGACCTCCCGAGTCCTAGTCTGTCACTCTGTCCACTACATCACACTAGGTATCTGGTTGTGGCTTAGCCATCCTTTAAATTCACTCCAATGTGGTGCCAGGCCAAAGGCCTTGTGGGAAATTAAAAGAGCGATCCCATCCAGCTGTCTGGCATTGGTTGGCATGCCAGGCCACCCAAAGGGGCAGGATGGCGATGGCAGGCCGTGAAGTCCCTGGCAGTTGCCCAGGGATGCCAGCTGCTGATGCCAGCCTCCATCAGGCAGTTTTCACATATGGCATGGCAAGAGCCCAGAGTTTGGAAAATTACTTTTGAACAGTATTTAGTGATCGTTCCGAGCCTTTCCCCCCAAATGAGTGTTAGAGTTAGAATGTTTTAAGCCTGGGCGCTGCCATAGTTTGGTTACTTGTCTATGTACTTTACCATCACCCTGCTTATTGACAGGGGTCCATGGAGTTTCATCGGGTTTCACCCTGCTGCTTCCCTGCTATCCCCTGGAACCTCCTGCCACTTGCTCCCAAACCTTATGCACGTGCTTTCTCTCCACACACAAGCACTGGCCAGAGTCAGCGAGGACATGCAGCAGCTGCCTGGCTTGGCCTCTCCTTCTCTGGGCGATGTGCTCCAACTTGGGCTGATCAGGAACACAGAGAGACACTGAAGGCATCAGAGGACCCCTGGAATTCTGCCACGGGCCCCCCATTCCTTGCAGGCGCTCTCATAACGGAGGCATACCCCGGGGGGGGGGTTATCTTTCGGCAAGCTCACGGCTCTTAATTGCCCGTTCAAGCCTCAAGTGTTTTTAATGATGTACAGCCAAGTGGGCTGCTTATATCCTGCCCCATAGCGCTTTAAAGCACTCTCTGGGCAGCTGACAATTTAATGATGCAGACCACACCTTGCTGCCCCCACCCCCATTGAGCTGGCTACTCCATTAACTGACCTGGCAAGGCTGGGAGGCTGAGTCAACCCTGAGTGGACGCCCTGAGCCCAGCAGGATCTAACTCAGGTCGTGGGCAGAGTCTTGACTTCAGTACTGCAGTTTAACCACTGCCCCACGAGGGAGAATTCAGTCCTTCCTCGCCCCCGCAAGCCCGCACTGCTTTGAAGCGACAGGGGAGCGGGATGGCAGGCTGTCTCCGCCTGAACAGCGCCCTGCCGGCTTCGACCCTGGGAGAGCGCTCCTCCGGCCACCCTCTCTCACGGTGCGTAAATCTCCCCCCTCCTGCACCGCCAGGCACGGCCTAATGATGGATGATGTCACGGAGGAATTATTTCCCCCATTAAAAAAGACAGATCTTTTCCCCCTTTTAAGGGATCTGTCTCGGCTCTGAGAAGTCTGGGAGATGCCGCAAAGAAAAAAAGATTTAAGCAGGCTCCCGGAGCCGACGACAGGAGCCAGCGGGTTGGAGGGAGGGAGGGCGAGCGAGGGCTGGGCCAAGAGCAGCCCCGGGGCGTCTGGCCAGCCGGCCAGCCCAGCCAGCGGGCTCCTCCGCTCGTCGGCCTGACGGAAATGGGACAGAAGTTCAATATTACCTCCGGCTGAGCCGCCGGATAATAAGGGCGCGCAGACAGCCGAGGCTGGGCTCATTAGCCATTCCGCTGCCCAATTAGGCTGGGAGCTAATTGCTCATTAACGAGGCCGTACCTGCTGAAGCAGCTGGGCCCTCTCTGGACACTTGCAGCCAAAGACCGAGGGGTTTGTGTGTGTGTGTGCGGGAAGGGGGTGAAGCTAAAGAGCTGCGAGTCTCAACTCTCCTGCTAAGAATTAGAAGGGGGAGGGAAACCAGCAGGAACAGCCGCGCTCCTACCGCCACCGCCGCCGACGCCGCCACTGCAGCTCCCTTGGGGCCGCCGGTTCGATTCCCGGCTCCATCCACGCCTGAGCGGCGCTCATCAATTAGCCCAGGGCTGCCGTGACTCTGCTGGAGGTTTCCTCCACCCCCGCCAGGCTGCTGGCGGCATCCTGATTCCTCCACCCCTCCCATCCCCACCACCCCGCAGGCAATTGGGGAGGGGAGGGGAAGGGAGGGGGAAGCGATGAAGCAGCGAGCGGCTGGAAAAAGAGAGGTGATGGGGAGAGGAAAGCAGCGGAGATGAGCCAGGAGGCCTTTTCGTGCGCCATCGCCCCCCCCCCCCACAGCAGCAGGGCGAGAGACGAGGCTCGGAAGAGTGGGGAGGGGTGGCAGGTGGGGGAAGATCCTTGCAGGGAGGGAAGGATCAGGCCGCGTTAAGGCAGCGTCTTAGCATGTAGGGCGGCTCAAGACATTTTACTACAGCCAGGTGGTTTAGCTTGGTTTTATCAGGGTCCAATGATTTGATCTGTGTGGGTGCAGATGGCAGTGGTTCCACACCACTGTTGTGTGTGCATAGTTGGCGTGATCAAGTCACGCCCCAGGGACCAGCTTTCTAGCCAGTGGGTCCACCCCCCAGGGATGATCCCAAAGCCTTAGCAAGGAGACTGCATTTATCAAGGGGATGGTCTCTGAGCGCCCAGGTTCAAAGCGAAAAACACGGATTATAGGGAACGCTATACATAGTAAGGTCTCTGGCTCCCTCCAGTGGCCAGTACTCGTAACTTCATATATTGAAATGTATGTTTCTAGGACTTTTAATATTTTTAATTTTCTCAGGCCGTGGATAAGTGAATCAGTGGATACTGATCCCATTATATTTATTTGTTGCTTCTACTTTTATACTACCCAATTATTGCTATATTCTCCATTCCCGAAAGAGAGAGAGGGCTTCTAACCTGAGCCCATCCCAGCTGGGAAGGTGCCTTCCTGCCCAATACCTTTCCAGGATGTTCCAAGGCCATCTTGAATTCCTCACTTTCTTTATAAAAAAAAATGCATCTCTTATGGAAAAATTGGGCACAGCCAGACTTGTATCCAGGCTTCTTCCTTAAACAGGGAAATTGAGCTCTCGGCTTCCAGTGTTCTGACCAGTGAATCATGTCTGGTGTGGAATTAACGCAGACAAGGACAGAGGCATTTGAAATGTGGATTTTATTGTAGGATGGAGAGGGGTGACCAACCAAGACATACTAAGGTAAAATGGGTAAAGACGAAGAAACCATAAAACACACAGAAGACAGAAAGCTAGGAAAATTTGGCCATGTGATAGAAGCAAAAAGGACAGATTGTTACAGCTGATCATTCCAGATAAAATAAATGGAAAAAATAAGTGCAGGAAGGAGAACCTAGTGGCTAGAAAGCCTTAGAAACTCCTTGGGTTCAACACAGCATCTCTGTTAGAGACTCCACATACGAAGTTACCCCAGCCCCACAAATAACATTCTTAAATGAGGAGGCTTCACACGGGTTCTCCTAGGTCTTCCCTCCTTTCCTTCTCCCTCCTCCCAGCTCGCCTTACGACTGGCAAGTAGCTTTCCCAGAGCTGCCTTGGTTCGGGGCAAAGCCCTGTTGAGACACATCTCATCCTGGTGAGCTTTATTATTGCGTCAAGTGGAGGTTATGCTTTGCTGCAGGCACAGTTAAGCCTGCGTAAGGCAAAGAGGTGTCCCATGGTCCACCTTCCTCCCTCCCTCCCTCCCGCCTCCACCATCCCCACTGCGGCTCCATCCCTTCTTTTCTTCCGTTCTCCTGGATAAGAGAAAGCAAACCCTATTGATTGCCAGTCTGACCCAGAGCAAAAATCCTGGGTGTTCACAGTCCCTGGACGTCAGCCAAGGCCTGACCCTGGCGTTGTTGGTAGGGGTGTGGGGCATGAGGAGGGGGGGGGGGACAGAAGGGCAGTAAGAGGGAGGAGGGTCAGGCAGGGGATGTCAAGAGTGCTTTGAAAATTAAATCTCTCAAGAGCTCAGGAGGCTTGTTGCTTGACCTTTGGTTAAACTCTGGCGGAAGAGAAGTGGAGAGCTGTGGTGGTGAGGGAGGGGGGGGGGACAACTGCTGACACCCCTGGCCTCAAATCGCTGCCAGGCAGGGCGCAAAAGCCTTGGAGGAAGGAGAGGGAAGGGGTTGGGGGGTGGGAGAAAGCCAACTGTTCATCTAGGTTAGCATCACCAAGAAACCAGGTGGTGTGCAGACTCCCTGGTTTTTACACAGCGATGGGTGTTCTGTTCTACTCCTTTCCAGTCTTGGCCAGACACTCGCAGGTCCTTTTTTTTGGGGGGGGGGGGGAGGGGGAAACATCTCGTGCATGTAAATGGTTGTGAATCACATTCTATGGACCTTCCCTGCCACCACCACGTAGAGGGGGAAAGGACCGTGCATATTTCCTGCGTTTGCTCCACTGCACCCTGCTAGTTCCCCTTCAGATGTAAATATTGCCCTCAGGAACGACTGACCTCTGGTTTTCCACTGGGGCAGAAACCACAGCTCCTGTCTAACTCTTTAACTTCCTCCTCCAACCTTGCCAGAGGGGGATGGTTGACTGGAGGGAGGCACTGAGGGTGAGAAATAAAACTTCTTCAGAAGTTTTATTTCTTTTATTTTATTCAGAAGAAGACTATCCAGAACTTTTGTGAAAGTGAAGACCAAAACTTGTTATTCCTCTGTGATTCACTATTTCACCATTTCCTTTTCTGGAGGCAAGTCATTGTCCTGTTTCTCTACATTGGATTGGGTCTAGATTATTCCTTGGCATAAGTAACGTGGCAGGGTTAATACTCTGAGCTTCATGGAGGCTGCCTGTTGTATTTCTGTGTCAGTTATTGCCCTGGCCTTGCATCCTTTCAGATAGAAACAACAGGCAGGGCGTCTTTGAAGCTGGCTGGTAGTTCCGATGCTTTATAATAATAATAATGTACTGTCAAGTCAATTCTAACTTACGGTGATCCTTTTCAGGGTTTTCCAAGTAGAGAATGCTCAGAAGTGATTTACCATTCCCTCCTTCTGGGGGTCATCTTGGGACTGAGCAGCTGGCCCAAGGCTACACAGGCTGGTTCTTCCCCCTGGAGGCACAGTGGGGGGGATCGAACTTCCAACCTCTGGTTCTGCAGTTTATACAGCTGTAAAAAATAAGCTTTGGTGGGGTGCGGTTTTGCGCAAAAAAATAAAAGTGCCCCCATTGAAAAAGGAGAGTGAAAACACCAGCACAGTTATCAACTATCAGAAGTGTGAGCGATGCCTGTCCAGACCCTGTGCAGTGGGGAAACTTAGAGAGAGGCAGTAGTAGTACACCTTGGTCAAAATTAAACTTTGTTAAAGGATGCAAAACAAGACCCAGTCCCATACTGGCTTGCCTGCATTTCTGTTTTTTCTTCTTCTTCTTTTTTCATTTCTCGAACATCTCCTGCATGGGAAAATGGGAGATGCCGTCTCTGCTCTTTAGCTTGCCATCCTCTCGCCTCCCCCTCAGTCCTAAGCCTCCTCATGTTGACTGGTTAAAAACAGCCATCTCACCAGATGGGACCTGTGGAGCCCACCCTCCCAGACAGAGCTGGGGTGGTGTCTAATTAGGATTCAACGCTTTCTATCCTCTGACAGCTGACTCGAGGTATCCAGGCAGAGCCAGAGGCACAGGCAGGAATGTACTCACCCCCCTTTCCCTCCCCTTGTCTGTCTTTCTTTTTAAAATAAAAAGCCAGAAATGGTTCTCAGCGGTGCCATATTGCGTGAACTCCACCGGGGATGACGTTCCCACCTGCCAAGCCCGCCTCTCAGGGCAGCAGCGGAGGGTTGTTGTGAATGAGATAAGGGGGAAGCTGAAGTATGACTCACTTGTGGGTAGAACCGAGCAGCAGGGCTTAGAGGGCCTCCGAAACACGCCATTGATTTAAATTTGTTTCCTTTGCTTCAGCAGAGCGGCTGTGAATGCATTGCAGGAGCGTGTATACCTCTAATTAGGATGATCTGGAGCTTGAAGAAGTTACTTTTTAAAAAATTACATCTTCCCAAAACCCAGATTATAGAAACCGCAGTGAAAAAGGAAACTTTTCCAAACCATGCCACGGATGCCCTAAATGGCTTTGGATGAGCCATTTTTTAAAATTTATTTAATTATTGATTTATTTGCCCCGCCTTTCTCCTTAAAAAGGACCCAAGGCGGCTTACATCCGTAAAAGACCATATTTAAAAGCTAAAAATAGTAAGTAGACAAATATTTTTAAAGAATCAAACTAACCCAACAGTAACAAAAACAGCAAACAAAATCAACACCAAAAACACATTCAAAGCAACAAGGCACAACAATCGATTTAAAAAAAAATATTCTTAGACTGTTCTTCCCCTACCTCAACCCAAGGCTGTGAGGTATGGGTATTTACTAGCCTGCCTTACCGGTTGTTTTAAGGGAGGCTTGAGCAAAATGAACCAGAACCAGAAGTGTGCTCTGTTCTTTTAAGAGCTCGGATTCTTAGGAAGCTGAATCCAAAGGGTACTCCTTGTGCCTCTCCCCCCCCCCCCAACATGCTTTCATAAAATCATAGAATAACTGAGTTGGAAGGGGGCCTCTAAGGTCACCGAGTCCAACCCCCTGCTCAAGGCAGGAATCCAGATTAAAGCAGATCTGGCAGGCGGTTGTCCAATTTTCTCTTGAAAGCCTCCAACATTGGCGTGCTTTCCTTCTTGGGTTTGACTGAATTCTACGGCCCTCCTGGCTTGCCTAGGCTTGGGAAGCTCTCAAAACAGATGTTTCGTAGGCAGGCGGAAGATGCCCATGGGATAAACAGTGAGACAATGCCCCATTAATTGATCCCGAGGTTCTCTCCAGTCCCCCGGATGGGGCATTGAGGGTCAAAGGTTGGCGGCGGGTCGGAGGTACTGTGTGATTTGGGAGCGTTCATCCCAGCCTGCCTGACTCCCAGCCATCCTTTCCCCTCCCCCACCCTAAACTTAAAGAACAAGGATGCACTTGGTCCTGGTGGGGATTTCCCATTGTCCCCGGCTGAATGTCTTACAATGTGCCCTTCTTTTCTAAGCTTTTCTCGCCTCTTTCTAAAGCTCCCAAGCCCTGACCTCTTCTCTTCAGCACCTTGCTGTGGGTCACCCATGAATAGCCTCTTGCCTTGGAGGGGGTGTGTGTCAAAGTGGAGAGTGGTGGGTGCCTCTGGGGCTTTTATGCCCCCTCCCCACAGACGTTGACCTCTCTCCTTGGCCGCCTCCCTTACTAAACCTCTCTCCTCTTCCATAAGATCTCCATAGGAAGTGAATCAGTGTTGAAAGGATGGCGCGCGGGGGTGGGAGTGGGTGGGTAGGTGGAGGGGGAAAATTATCCAGAAATTCCCAGCCATATCCCGCAAGGGTTGGGAGCACCGGACAGGCTGCGCCTCAGGAAGAAGCAGGCTCTCTCATTTTCTGTTTGCCTTCCAAATTAGTAATTCCTTGCAGCTCTCGGCCATGCTCGGCTCCAGTGTGCCTCATGTGCTTCTGATTAACTTCAGAAAACAAGCACTGCTGTTTCAGAACAAGAGTCAGGCCACAACCGTGAGGATTCAAGAGGAGAAGAGAATGAATTCTTCAGTGGGAGAAAGAGGTGAATGAGGATAAACTACTGAGATTTTGAGTTGATCTTAAACCTGCTGAGATTGTTAGCGTTTTACTGGAAAAGCGCAACGGTCTAGTGCTGGGCTTGTGACTGTTGAAGAAAAGCAATTGTTCTTGGAGATGCAGAAAACAAAAGAGGGGAGGGGAGTGGACTTATGAACTGAGGAAATCCAACCATGGATAGTTGTAGAAGGAAAAGGATGATTAAACCTTTATTAAAAAAATAAAAAGCTCTTAGACCTAGTTTCTATATCTACGGGTCTGCTGTTCTCTTCTTAAATTGGAAGAATCAGAAATAGCATAAGTAACCTTAAATAAGGACAGAAGGAAATGAAGAGTACTCATCTGCAGGTAAATCTAGAAAAGATAAGAGAGGGATTAACAGACTCTACCCCACCTGGCCATTTTTGCCCACCTGGCCACCCTAGTTCAGATCACTTTCTACCTTGCTTTGAGGAACAAATTGGGAATAACCTGAAACAGTAATGAAGATGAGGGGGCTTTGCATTTCTCCACATAGAGAATAAGGATTATGAAAATGTCTATAATGAAAGGAAGTTCAGCAGTTTAGTTTTCTTCTGCATGAACATTTTTCCCATCACAAGTCTTTTCTATCTGTTTCCACCACCACCACCCTGTAAGGGAGAAAACAAATCATGCTGAAGGATTGAGTGTGGAGCAGAATGAAAGAGGGAGGCAGAAGGTCTGGGAATTGACAGGTGGGATGTGTGGACAGGTGTGGGTAAGTGGTTTCCCATTGCTAACCTGGAGATGCTGTGGTTCTCCCACTCCTATCTCAACACTTTGAACTCTCCCCTGCCATCATCAATCCCTGCCCTATGTACAAAAGTATCAGTATTTCTTATGGCTAGAGGGTACTCAGATCTGTAGCTTCAACATAAGGGTCTGTTGGTTACTTCTGTATGGTTGGCTGGTAACACATGGTCAATCAAAATGTTACTTTTCTATTGGTACAGCCTTCTCCGTTCTGGCTGGATAGCTCAGTGGGTTAGGTCTCTGGCTGCGGAGCCAGAGGGTGGGAGTTCGATTCCCCCACTGTGTACCTCCTGGGAGAAGAGCCAGCCTGGGTGGCCTTGGGCCAGCTGCACAATCCCAGGGATCCTTCCCCAGAGGAAGGGAAGGGGAAACCACTTCTGAGTACTCTACCTAGAAAATCCTGGAGAGGATCACCATAAGTCAGAATTGACTTGATGGCACATGATGATGATGATGATTATAGGCTTTTAGCCAACCCCACCCACCATTCCCATTGTGCATACACTGAAAAGGTTATGCATCAGCTCACAAAGGATTGCCTTCGAAAATCTAAATGATCACAATGAGCAGAGTGACACACATTCTACACTTCTGATCTGTTTATATTTTCCACGGTAGGTGGAAATACGTTGCATCATGGCTGGGCAGGAAACAGCAATCTCAGAATTTTATCCATAATGCGAATCACATAATATTTTTATACTTAGGGGTTTGGGTTTACTTCACATTCACAGATTTTACCTCTTTGCTTGCAATCAGCTTTTGTTTGCAGTGGTGTGCCTGCAAATGTTGAACAGAATTCCTCCATGGTTGATAAGCAACAGGCAAGTGTTATATATATATATCTATATTTGAGAAGCATTGAAGATATGCTATTTTTTTGTTTTTTTGTTTGGTTGGTTGGTTTGGTTTGTTGTTGTTTTAAATGCTGCCTGTCTCAAATTAGCTGGTGAGGAAGCCACCTTGAGGAGGCCTGTTAAAAATCTAGTCAGCTTCCATTCTGTGAGAATATAAAACCAGAAGTGGTTTGGGGCCTTGTAAAACTCTTCCATGGCCAAAACTCTTGCAAAAGCACAAGCCACTTTGCTGACCACGTTCCTGTTTAGTTCCAAGTCTGCCCTTGTTCGATTTCTGCCAGTCAAAAGCCGAGGGCCACAGGAAGTGAGTCTGTACGGCTTTTCTTCTCACAGATGGGCTTCCCATTCTAGCCTGCAGCTTCCAGCTGGTTGGGAAGTGTCTGTCTGTGTGCACACACACGCAAGCCGCCTCGAACACGCTCAAACCGCTCCTCTTTAATCCTTGCTTCTTTTTTTAAACTTTTGCAGCAACACAGACCTTGCGTAGGGAGTTGTTCTGGAGACCCACATCTCGAGCTAAAAGCAGGAGTCTCTCCAGGCAGGGAAGAGAGCCAGTGGGTTGGTTGGAAGGCAAAGCACCAACCAGATGGTTGTGGAGGACGGAGGAACCGGAGGGGGCTTCCCATGTGTTCTCCTTTCCACATGGGCCTCTGCTGATGCTGCTTCTCGGCAGGCCTGCTGTGGCCAGGATAGAAAGAAGATCCTGCTGGCAGAGAGAGTTTCAGCTTTTATGTCTCCCCGCTTCTTTATCTTTTTTTCTAACACACTGAGAGTAACCCTTGGGAAAAAAAATTTTGCTCAAGAGATGCAGTTTGATCTTTTGCAATGTAAAACCTGCACTGTGAATTGCACTGAAGTGGGTTTACATACAAACAACTTCCCCTGTTGCACTGGATGAGTGAGTTGACATTTGGTCTCTTAACCTCACAGAGATCTGACCCACGGGATCTGTGTGGGTGTGAGGCTAGGGGAAAGGGATAAAAAAAGGCTTGGTGTGAGACAGGAGGCGAGAGGGGTATCCCACTCGCTGGAGAGCCGTCCCTCCTCCATACCAAAGAGAAGGAGATACAGACTCAAACTGACCCAGCACCCAAAAAGTCAGAGCAGCGAGGGACAGGAACAGACGAGCTAGAAGGGGAGATGCAAAGACTGACCATTGAAAAGGCTCAGGGAGAAACGGCGGGAAAAGAGCGGAAGAAGAGGGTGGAGTTTGAGGCGGGAACAGCAGAAATAAAAAGGAAGGGAGAGCAGTTACTGGGAGGCTGGGAATGGGTATTGATGGAAGACCCCTGGACTGGGGCATGGGAGAGATTAAGAGTGCCCAAGGAAGAGGCCGATTATAGGAGAAGAAGGGAGATTCCCCCCAGACCGTCCTATTGGGGAGAGACTGAGGCAAAAGAGTGGTGAAGGAGGCTTAGAGAAGAAAAGGAGAAAGTTGAAAGAGAAAAGAAAGAAAGATTAGAATGGAGGATAAATGAGATGAGGAGGAAGGGTTAGGGTTACCTCCCATAAACCTCTGACCAGCTAGCCCACCATCCTAGAACGCTGTCCCATTGCTAGTACTGAAGTAAGATTCAGTTCTTAGCAGCGGTCTTTGTGACTCACACCTATGGGTCTTGCACCCACACAGAGATACACCCAGAACATTATAGAGCCAGGTAGGTTTTGCTAGGAAGAAATCCCACCTCAGCTCCTCCACTGCTCATATAATCATCAGCACCATCATCTTAGAACTGCAAAGCTGGAAAGGACCCTATGGATCATCAAGTCCATCTCCTGTTGAGGAAGCACAGTGGGGGGAATCGAACTGCCAACATCTGGCTCCACAGCCAAATACCTAAACCACTGAGCTATCCAGCAGTTCATCCTTGAAAAGTTTCCTCTGTTTTTTTAAAAAATCTACCATCCTAGCAGATCAACTGTACTAGTTCGAAACCTTACTTTGCTAAGTTGTTTCTGCCATCTTTCACAGAGAAGGTGCAATGGAAAGAAGGGCTGATTGCCAATTTCCTCCTTTCTCTCTCTCTCTCTCTCTGCTTACTCTCATCTGGTCAGCTACAGCGAATTCACCTTCAGCTTCCTAGATGTGAATTCACAGCAGGTCAATTTGCATTTTTTGTGTTGTATAATCGCACCCTGAGAGAGAAAGATTTTCATGCCTTTATTTGTCTGGGGTTTTTTTACCTTTTATATCTATCATGGGTTTATTGTAAAAAGGGGGTGCAGTCGACTGTTCCCTCCATACAGATATACCAAATGCCATCTTTGTCACAAAGAGGGACATTCTTGTGTTTTCTCTTTGCTGCAGTTTTAGTGAGTCTCAATCAAGAAATAATAAATCATGTATTCACCTTTATGTTTGTGAGGAATCTCTCCAGGTGGCCAATCTAGCAGCTAAAAATAAGCCTCTTGAAACAGCTTCTACCTCTATCAGCAACAGTTGATTTCTGATAAAAGTTCCCTATTTGAGCACGGTCTTGAAAGCAGTCCAATTAGCATTGGTATCCACGATTCTAACACATAGAACCATGTCCTACTGCTCTAGTGTTGATAGACCAACTGTAGGCTTTTCTTCCACAAACGTCAGAGAAGTTAGTGGAATTGTATCATTATGACTATTTGATGTCCTCATTTAGCTGACTTTCTAAGAAATCCCAAGTCACGAGGAAGAGCAGGCTGGGCAGACACGAAGAGCAGCAAGTTTCATTTGGCTTTCGTAATGTGTCAAGGAAGTGGTTTGAAAAGCCTAGCTGAAAATCCATCCACATGCCAAGAGTCTTCTGAAGGAAATCCCCTTGTGTGAGTTTGATCTTGTCAAGGATGGGTTGTGCGAATCCAGAACCGCTGTACTTGTGTGGGAGGGTGGCTGCTTGTCAGCCAAGGCCGAGCAAACAAATATGTGTGCGTGTGTGTGAGAGAGAGTCCTGTAATCCCTATGTGTATATATTTTAATTTATAACATATGTACATAGAGGCAAACAGACCACTCACAATTGGGGCTGGGGGGGGGCAGAATTGGAAAATGTTATCAGCCCCATATCCCTTTTGGGAACTGCGTGGGAGTATGGTTTCAGTGCCTCAGAAATAAATGAAAACAAAGCCGTGACCATGGGTGGGATGTACACTTGTCCAACCTCATTCTGAGAGACTGCAATGCTCAAGTCCTTTTCCTTCCAGTCATTTCCACCCTCCCCGAATCACTAGGCCTTGGGGTGAAATTTCTGCTCCACGTGCTAGCCTTGTAACTAGAACACCAATTCCTTTTCTGCTCACAGCTTTCGAAAAGGGATGCATTTGAATTTTTAAAAAGAAAGAATAGGACTGCACTTCAGAGGTTCTGAGGCTGACCTGAGGAGGTTGGTGAAGGCAGGGAAATGAGAAAGAAAATGGGGTGGTATTGGTGGATGGGTCACCCGTATCAGTCAAAAGAGGTCCTGTCAACTTCTGTACTTCCTTCGGCCTGTTGAAATAAGCTGGCACGCCTTTTCCATGTCAAACTGCAGGATAGCTCCGTGGTTTAGGACGTTGGGCCTCCTTCACAAGGGTTGGATTTGATGATCCAATCTATAGGGTCACTTTCAGCTCTGCCGTTCTACGTTTATGATGATGATGATGTTGTTAAAGGAGCTTCCAAGTTTCATTCAAAGGTGCAGAAGGAGAACCACAAAGACACATATGCATTAAACATGGGGCAGGCTTCTGGTTTTGTCTTCTAAACTATGGAACGCCTGATAAAACCAGGGAGGTATGGCTAGTTTAGGCCTCAGGAAGCCTGGGGAATCAGCTGAGAATGCTTGCTTACTATCTTTTGAATAAGCTGGACATTTCAGTCAGCTTTTCTTTTTTTAAATCCCAAATAAATAGAAATGTGTGAATGCAAGATTTTAAAAAACGGAATATAATCAATAATCATGAAACGGGTTCCAGGGCATTAGAAACACTGAAATGCTATGGTAGTTAGCAAGCGTGAATACACTGTGTAAACTGGCACTATCTCTTCAAGACAACCTCCCCTGGTTTTCTTGATCTGGAGCCCTCTGCCTGGAGTATGACCATCTGCAGAGGCCCATAAATCATCCCCTAGTCCCGCTGTCTGCTCTCCAGCAAGGTCTCTGTGCATCCTGGCCCTCTCTCGCCTCCAACCTGTGGGGCATTTCTCTGGAAACTGACGCACATATGGCTGGCGGGCCAGTGCTTCCCTCCAGATGTGCTCCTTCGCTGAGCCAGCTACATCCCAAGAGATGATGGGGATTGATGCCAGGAAACTTGCCGTCAGCTTGGGAGGCTTTGTCACACTAGCTTTGCTGCAGCCAGTTTAGTTTCTTTCTTTCTTCCTTTCTTTCTTTCTTTCTTTCTTTCTTTCTTTCTTTCTTTCTTTCTTTCTTTCTTTCTTTCTTTCTTTCTTTCTTTCTTTCTTTCTTTCCCCTCTCTGCCTGCCTGCCAGCATTCAGCAAGATGTGTTGTTTTTGTTCTCTATAGGTTTAGCCTAGCCTCTTCTGGTTTAATATGTGTAGCTTGAGATGCATGCAGAAAAGTTTTCCTCAGTTTTATCCATTGTTTAGGATGTGGATGCCTGTGTTATTTCTTGCTTCCCAGTTACCCCCATTTTTGCTGTAATCCTATTGCAATGCACCCTTTACGTCCCTATTAAAGGAGGAATTAAACGTTTGATTTCTCAGTTTAACCACTGAGCCCCATGGGACAGAGGTTAAACTGCAGTGCTGCCGCCCGAACTCTGCTCACAACCCGGGTTTAAATCCAGGTAGCCGACTTGAGGTTGGGTCAGTCGTCCATCTTTTCGAGGTTAGTAAATTGAGTACCCAGCTCACTGGGTGGGGAGGCAATGTGTAACCTACATAATTACATTATAAACTGCCCAGAGAGTGCTCTAAGTTCCATGAGGCAGTATATAAGCAGTACAGTTTGCTTTTGCTTTACATCCCAAATGCACTTACCAAACTTCAGTCTAATGCTTGGGTGTTCAAGAGGGGGATATCTGGTGCTGAGCAGTCTGGATAATATAAAAGATCTCACTTTGAGGGGAAAATAACAGGCAAGAATTAACGGTTTGGGCGATCTGTGTCTCTCCCCCCCCCTCCTTTTTTTTGTTTTGCCTGCCAGAGACTTGGGATATATGTGATGCAGAACCAAGTGGGTATATTCAGAGTGTGATTTACTGTGCCTTGCTTGAACAGCAGGGGTGGGAGCCAGTGAGGGGGCTGGGCTGGTGGGGACCTCAGCCCCCAGCGGCCTTGGATGTGATCTGCAAGCGACGGCTGTCTCCACTCTGATAGATTTGCTGTCACCTCTCTTGGGCAGGAGGTGACAGATTTCTGCATCGCGTGAAGCCAAAACCAATAGCCATCCATCAACCGCTGGACAGATGGACAGTCAGGAGTAGGAGGGGAGACGGAAAGGATGGAGGGGTGTGTGGGTGGCTAAGAAGGGGCTGTGAAGCAATACTTCCCAGGTGGTCCCCTCCCCATGCGCTGGTATGACAGAGGAATGGGCCCCTCATGTGTGCTCAGGCTAGTGGGCCAGTATCGCAAGGGTGTATGCGCCTTGAGGAGGAGCATCATGAGCCTCGAGGCTGGGGTAATTAAAAAGATGCACTACCCAATAACACCATGGTCTCCTGCTCTTAATATAGGCCTGTAGCACTTCGTCCCATAATAGGTCGCTGCCCTCCAACCTTACAGGTTTGTTAATTTCCCGGCCCTCTCTGGTGGGGGTACCCTGGTGATTGAACCCAAAGCCCTGGAGATGGTTGGCTTCCAGTTTGCTAATAGCATGCTCTGACTGCTGAAGGACTCTGTGGCTTGTTGGCAACTCCTGTTCACTGAGGGACTCATACCCTTCTGCACCAGACGACGCCAACTCCCTCCATAAATTGCAGCCGCCTCTGTTGTTCTTTGTCACCATTTACATCCCTTCCCTTGGAATCAAAGCCTGCCCCTCCTTCTGCTAGGGTGTCCTCCGTTCCTTTCTTGTGTTGTGCCCTAGAAGGAGGGTCACTGGTGCTGTGTGTGGTCACATAATTGACTTTCTGCTTCTCCAGAAACAGTTGTTGTGTGGGTCCTCTTCTTGGCAGAGTTTCCGTGCTTGGGAGGTTTTATTTCACTTCACAACCTGCAGATGAATCGCATCTCTCTCTCCCCCCCCCCATGTTTTATGAGTTCTCCCTTTGATGGTCTGCGGTGCCCTCCCTTGCAAGGTTTGGGTGTCCATAAAGGCTCCACATTCTTTTCTCCCACAAAAAGGGTCCTTCAAATAACAATATCCCCAGAGAGGGGAAAAATTCAATTAACTCCCCTTGGTACCTTCACCCCGCTTTCTGTAATTGCTCAAGACTTCCTTCAGATATCTTTTCTTAGGCTTTTACTCCAATTTTTCTGTGGGGGGAGCTGTTCTCCTCCTGGATTTTGCAGTTAACCCTAGATTTCCAGAAGCGGGTGGGAGGTCCTGTCCTTAGGCTAGCCTAAGTCTCAGCTTTGCTGGAAAACAGCCAAACTTAAGTTAGTGGTTCTCATTTGCTGGCCATTTTTTAAAGTCCAAAACTTCTGGTGTGCTAAAGGTTAAGAACCACTGCAATTGCTGATGGCCTTATCCAGAGGAACATTTCAATTATCTCTTGATTATAGAGCGATAGGAAGCTGCCATACATCAGGTCCGATTATATCTCCATTCTTGTGAAGGGCTGTGTTTGTTCTCAGTGGTAGAGACTTTTCTCCAACAGTCTTTAGCAGAGAAAGATTTTCCAAGGAACTTTTTCCTGATAGCTTTGGGTTGGAGGTGGTGTCGTTTGAAGCTGGGACCGTCTGCATGTGAAGACAAACACTGTTGAAAGTTGTACTGTAACAAAGGAGTTGCCTCTTCTGATTTGGTAGGACCTGATTTAGGACTTGGGAATTCCTTACCAAAGCTTTGCTTCTGCAGCGTTCAGACAACCGAGTAACGGTGGAAGAAAGTTTGATAAGCTATTTGTTCAATGTTCCCAAAACTCATTCCCAGATCCCAGAACTGTACACAAGGAGAACCAAAGATGGACAGCCTTTACAAGTATGCAGCCTTTCAATCTCTCTCTCTCTCTCTCTCTCTCTCTCTCTCTCTCTGGTTGATCACTAGTATAATAATCTAAACCCGTGATTCCCAACCATGGGTCCCCAGATAGTCTTGGACTACAACCCCCAGAAATCTTGGCCAGCACAGCTAGTGATGAAGACTTCTGGGAATTTTAATCCAAGAACATCTAGGGACCCAAGGTTGATCTGAGCCATCTGTGCCTCTTAACAGGACAGCATGGACCATATAGGCCAAACTTGTAGCTGATTGCTCATTCTGATTCCAATTTCACATAGAACATGTAGGATAGTTATATTCTCGATGCATATAGACAACATTTAACAGCTTTTTGGGGGGTCAGATCAAACGTACTGTCTAACACAGCCACCCAGATACCTCTGGATATTCACAAGAGCAAAGAGCTACACCTCCCTCTTCCTCCTCACACTGTGTGTGTGTGTGTGTGTGTGCATGCGTGTAAGCGAAACACCCGTGTGCCTGCATATTGTGCTAACAGACCGTGAGACAATTTGGCTCGTGTCTTAGCTGGTGCCCTGGAACTATTGATTTATTAGCCTCTAGAAGAGGCATGGTGGGAAGGTATTTCTTATCTGCTGAAGTGAACGAACCAGCAAAAAAGAAAAAGTATTTGCAGATAGGAATTTTACGACCCTAAAACAACGTGAGGCTCGATGTCACAAACCCAGTTAAAGATGGCCTCTGAGAATGAATCGCTTAGAAACAGAGCTTTTTTTCCTAGCCGCTACATGCAATGTCATCTGATTGGTCCATCTGTCTTATCTGTCTACCTGTCCATCCATCCATCCCTCCATCCATCCATCAAGGCAAGAGTATAAGGAGCCTGCTTCGGCTTAAGGGATTTCAGCAAAAATCATAGGAACTGCATTCCAGTGAGGGTCTAGAGAAAGAGGAGAGTGGTCTTTAGCAGCGAAGACCACCTCGAGACCCTTTGCCACCTGAGGCAAAATGCAAAACAGCACTGGTATAATATTGTTAAGGTGATGTCGGAGGGCAAATCTCTCAAAGTTTGTCAACAGGGCCGGCCCAACCGTTAGGTGAGGCAAGGCAATTGTTTCAAGTGGGAGACACTGCAGTGGCTCTGTCCTTCCTTCTTGACCCCTGGACATTCACCCATGTTGAGAGGGCAGAGCTATGTGCGCCACTTGGCACCTATTTTGTTCCCTAAGCAAGCTTGCTCTCCTCACAGGTAGCTCAGGAACCAGTCAACCTGAGAGTCACCAGTCTGGTTCATTTCTGACATCTTGTCCTTCAGCTTAGGCAGTGAAACAGACTGGGTCTGCCCTGTCTGGCAAACTGGCTGTCCTCTCCCTTGACAAAGATAGAGCTTGTGGGGTCGTCCATCTATGGGGCCTGCCCCAAGACCTTTTGCTGCCTGAGGCAACGGACAAGAATTTTACTTCAACACTGCGGATGAAACAGCATTTTCTATTACATTTTAGGCCGTTGGTCGAGACGGCCAGCTTGATGGGTTTAGGGTGGGCCATATGGGATATACATTGACATCCTCCGTTGCCTCATCTCTTCTCCTCGCCTCTGGGGTTTATCACTGTACACAACCACAGCATTCTGCCTAATGGTAGGGCCAGCCACCCCGTTACCCTGTTTGTTTACCACCAGCTTGAAAGCTGTGGGTACTTTCTGTGAAGCTTTGAGCCTCCTCCTCTGTCGAAAGGGAAAGCTGCAGTTGCTAAAGGAGAGGTTCATGTTCCCCTTTGATTCACATGTCCCCCACCTTAACCTTCAAAAATAAATGCTGGAGCTCTGGCTTGCGTTTCAAGCCCCAAACTGGTTCCTATTTGCCTTTTCCCAGCAAGTCCGCAGCGGTCCAAAGGAGGGCAGATCCAACAGAGAGAGCCATTTGCTTCATGGACCTGAGGCAGACTGGCAGCCGCACGACAGCCCTCGCCTGGGATTTTGATATGGATGCTTTGCGACTGGGGGGTTGCTGGAGGAGGCGCAGAGCGCCAGAGGGCTTGGAGCAGGGGCTTCCTCCCGCTCTCCCTTCGCCAGACGACTCCCAGTCGGCCAGGATGCCAAGACCGGCTTCGGGTTGGCGTTCCTCACCGCAGCACAAACGGCTTGTTGTTTTTGTGGGGCGATGGCTTTGTCAGGGCCATCATTTATGCTCTTAATTCTCTTGGGGAGGGAAAGGATGTGGTGCCACCCAATGAATGGATGTTTTGACTCAGATGGGGGCTGGATGAATAGGTTGACTAAACCTTGATTGGGAACTTGGCGCGTTGGCTGCTATCCCTCGTTAGTGGTTCCTGTGCTTTTACCAAAATCCTTCCCTTCCCTCTCCCCCCCCCCCTCACTTCCTCCCAGCTTCCAAATACAAATTTGGAGCCAGGGCTCCAGGTTTTTTAATTGTTTTTCCTCCCCAGTGCGATGGGAGATCAATGCTGGGTTAATGGAGCAGGCTCTCCAATCTGCGCTCGCCGTGCACAAGGGAAAGCGGGAGGCTAGGCGGCGGTGGGGGGAACGGATGGGGCTGGAAAGAACAGCTTGCTCTGGACACCCAGCCGCTCTCTCTCTCTGCTTTTAGTTTTTGGGTTTCTTCCACAGAAAAAGTCCCTTTCGGGTCAAAAACTGAGGCCAAGGAAGGGAAGGGATTACATTAGACTAAATGAGAGGTTCAGCCAGGGTTTGTGTGAACAGTTCCAGAGGAGGTGCCCCCCCCCCACACGCACAGAGTGTTGCAGGTTAATTAACAAAATTATGAGACTATGGGTCAACTCTATGGTGTGGTTCTCTGTCACCTGTTGTCAGTACCTGAAATTCATTAATGTTCAGAGATGCAATTCAGGAACACTTTCAGGACTGAGCAAACACAGACTTTCAGATGAAGTCTGTGTTTCCACCCAATGAAAGCCAATCACAAAGTAAAGCAAACTGTTCAAAGTACAGGAGGCGGGGAAAGCGCCTGCTGTGACAATCAGCCATATTCAGCACTTAAGGCATTCCCTCTTTGAATGTTGCATAGGGCCTCGAACGGCGTACTTGGTAGGGGCATAGAAACTTGTCCTTAAAACATCTCACAATATATTTTTGTCACAGCTAGAGTGGTAATTCCCTCCTATAATTAGCCAGTGTGGTGTAGTAGATAGAGTAGTAGACAAGGACTCCTGAGGCCTGAGTTCGAATCCTTGCTCAGCCATGAAAACTTACTGGGGGAATGGAACTGGTAAAACCACTCCTTAAATATCTCACTTACCTTGACGGCACATAACAACGAATGATTAGTGATTGCTCTTCAGGATCTTTGGCGGAGAATAATCCTTGTTCCTACCATCTGCTGCCTCTGGATCTTTTTGAAATAGAGACACTGGGGATGGAACCTGGGAGACTGCTTTCTTATGCCCAAAACAACAGCAATTTGGCCTTCTTGCCTGAACGGAGACCTGTGTTTCCTACAAACTCCACTCATGGAAAAATCCCAGCTTTGCAGAAAAGGGGGAAGGGGAGCCAAGCCCGAGAGATCTTACACGGTCTCATCTATCACCTTGAATTGTGTTGCGGGATAAAATTACTCATCTGAGCCTAATGATAAATTAAATCAAGTCTGGAGTAAAGAGGATTAATGGTCCTGCATTTGTGCCGGCACCGGGAGAGGTGGTCGCAAGCAGCAGCCGCCCCGGCTGGCTGCAGAGAGTTTTTAAACGCTCATTAAAAACAATAAAGCTGATTGTCGGGTGGAGATTTCCTCATTTTCCAAAGCAGGCAAGCGGGGCCTCCCTGGGGACGTAAGGAAGGTGTGAGGTGCTTGCATTTCCTTCGCAGCGTATGGGTTTTATTATTTATCAGGTAATAATAGAGAACTTTTTTATAACGTGCAAAAGGGCTGTAACACACTTCCAACGATTCCCAGCCAACGTGACACAAGAAATGAGTAATTCAAATACTTTAAAGCTTCCGGTGGGCCCAGAGCACTCTTTCTAGCTGAGGAGTTTGTCTGCGGTGTCTCTGCACAATTTAATTGTAGAATTACCCACCACTAGAGGAGTCTGCTTGCAGTATCTCTGCATGAATCACTAGAAAGGGACCCCCTTTTTTTTTGTTTTTACAGCTACCACACTGCTTGTTGTTGGCAAAAGAGGGATCCTGGAAAGAAGGTGCAAGGTTTAGAGAGATTCCAGGAGGCAAAATTATAGAAGCTCAGTGAGGTGTTTCTGGCCCATTCCCTGGAGCTTTCCTGTGTGTCTATATTGGAGAATGATCTGCCTTTGGAGTAGGTTGCATGCTGCATCGCTGTGCAGTTTGCGACATACGTAGATCAGTGGTTCCCAACCTTTTTCAAGTCACAACCCCTTTTTCATCATGGCAAAGTAACCTGTGATCCCTCTGCCATGTTTGCATAAAAAAAGCATTTTTAATGGGGTCAAGTAATCCTTTCTCAGAGAGTAAAGGCTTCTCTCCCCCCCCCCCAAAGGCTTGTTTCTCATACATATATAATGACTTTAATATCCCACTCTGAAAGGCCAAGGAAGAAGTTCTTTAACAAGTGCTACAACACATATAAGGCGACCTGCACACACCCCCCCCCAATAAAACTCTTTGCAGCCCCCTTGAGGGTCACGGCCCCCAGGTTGGGGAGCACTGCTATAAATCTCCCCTCCATTTGTGGAGGGTGTCCACTGTGTCTCTGCATGATTTGTCACTTTGGGCTTATGTCCTTATAGTGACAAAGCCACTTTAGGTAATTCAGTCAACCCTCATACAAAGGTGTAAAAAAATAAATAAATCTACATTTGATGGATGACCTCTCTCTTTCTGTCCAAAAAAAGGGGTCTCTTTCTGTTTCACAGACACCCTCAGATCACTAACTCGTGGAATCAATGGACTTTTCTAAGAGCTGGCTCTGCTTAATCTCTCCACATCTTACAAATACAGCTTCAGAGATTTAAGACTTAACGTGAGCTTCCCATTTCCACTCAACAAAAGTATGCTTCAACAACCAGAAGTCTAGAGGAGTGCTCCTCTGTCTTATCTGTTGTCACAACGACCTTAGGAAGTAGGCCCCACACAGTGTCTCTGCAGGAAAATAGCCAGGAAAATCTACTTATTATTTATAAATATCCTGCTGTTAGGAGGGATGCACAAGGAGACTAAAGCCAAAATAACATCAGAACGACAATGTGCAATTTGTAATATGCAAATAATCGGGCAAAATAAATCAGGATTAAGCAACAAATGGCTAAATTTGGTTGCTAGTTGCCACTAGAGTAATCGAATTGAATGAACAGGGCTTACGTAAGTGTTGATTTAACAAGTTTCATTCATTGAATTGCAGTATTCTTGTTAGAACAAACATTTGGATTCAATAATAATCACATGCTGTCAAGTCAATTCTGAGTTATGGCAACCCTTTTCAGGTTTTTCTAGGTAGAGAATATGCAGAAGTGGTTTCCTATTCCCTTCTTCTGAGGGGAGGGATCCCTGGGACTGCACAGCTTGCCCAAGGCCACACAGGCTGGCTCCTCTCCTGGGAGCCACAGAGGGGAATCGAACTCCCAACCTCCATAGCCAGAGACCTAAACCACTGAGCTATCCAGAAGGACTATAGGAAACCAGACAAACCTTCTTGGAAGGAGTAATGCCAACAAGATGTGTGTGTGTGTGTGTGTGTGTGTGTGTGTGTGTGAGAGAGAGAGAGAGAGAGAGAGAGAGAGAGAGAAGCTCTCCTAACCTGTAACAGATGCTGTGATGGGAAGACTGATAATTAATATTGTGGCTGTGATACAAGGTGGAAAAAGAAAAAAGAAAAGAAACTCAGACCTCACTCACTGACTTTCCTCCACCCACCCCCAAGCCTGATAAATAAATCTAATGCCCGAGGGTGGTGAAAGGAAGGGCACATTAAAAAAAAAAAAAACACAAGCAGGCTGTGGCAACTGGGACAAGGGGATTTCTCTTTCCGTCTCTTGGGTTTGGCCTTGTTTTATTATTATTCCTTCTCCTTTTTCAAAAGCAAATAGACCACAAGAGGAAACATGTCACGGTACAAACTATAACCAGATGGTTAGGGTGTGGGAGGAAAGGGGCGGAAGGGGGGGGTTGCAGTTCTCCAAACGGAACATGTTTGTCAAAAAGAGGAGGCAGCCGTGAAAGAAACCTCTTTGTTTTGGCTTCGTGGTGGGTTTCCCCGGGGGGGGGGGGCTCCTTCTGAGGAAGCTTGGCTGAGGGGGCAGCTGGTGGAAGGTGGACAAAACCCAGCGTTTGGTTTGTAATGGGCCACCGCTCTGTTGGACCTGGAAGTTCTCTTTCAACCCTGAATCCCGACTGTGCAGGACTGGAGTGGTGAATAGGCAAAGACCCACACCCTTTACTTCATGGCTAATTGCGTCATAGGCTTTAAGGTTTCAACCTCAGCATCACCCATGAAAGCCGTGGCTCTAAAGAAGTGGGGAAGAAGTGGGGAAGGATATTGTATTCCCTCCAAGGGGGTTGCTTTTTGTCTTTCTGGGGCAAGGGGGGGGGGGGGCTGAACAGGAAGTGAAGGCCATGGTCTTGCATGGTTATCCCTATGGTTCCCCAAAATAATTTCTAGTAACTGATGAAATAAAGAATTAGGATGAAAACAGTGGTGTTAGGGACAACTCTAAATCTCCTCCTGCATTCATTTGTTGTCTCTCTGTCTGTGTTATCATCTCAAGTCCAAGACTGTAAACAACAACAAAACAACCCTGCAAATGTTGGCAAACACTTCAAAACCAAATTTAAATTATTGAAAAACAGATGACAACCGCCCCCCCCCCCTTCCCAACTGTGGCCAAATTTGATAGGTACCACTGTTTGCAGCATGGAGAGGGCTGTATTTTTCCTGTCTGATCTGTATCTGTTAAAGATGTGGAGTATCTTGCTTGAGGGAGAGGTAGCCAAATGTTCATCTTTTTATTTCTCCATTCTTTGTTCCATCCCATCCTCTCCACCAATACAGAATAGCCCTCAAAGACGGAAAGATGGAATGACCACAGTATACAATAGGAACCCCCCCATATGCATAGGAATAGTATCCGCTGATTCACTTGTCCTCTGCCTGAAAATACTGAATGAAAATCCCCAGAAATACATACATACTTGTATTTTCAGTGTGTATTTACCAGAACTGACCCCTAGAGGGAGCCATAGACCATGCAATGTATAGCGTTCAATACATGCACATTTTCTGGCATCTGGGGCTGCTTGGTCCTACCACATTGTCGTCAGTAGTAGCAGGATCCGTCCATCTGGAAGCACGATTGGAGTGGTTTACTTTAGAGCATTTTATTCTACAGGCCAAAAACTTATTTTCAAAATAAAACTTTGGGGGAGAAAAAAGTGAAGCCCTTCTGAAACCCCATTTCACACTTTCCATCTCTTCCGTTTGTGCTTTTAAATCCTTCTGTTGTTTCTTTGAGTGGATGAGGTGCCCAAATTAATCTTGCAGTTAGATCTGGCAGAGAACTACGTTTCGATTGGGCTTTCATCCAGTTTTTCAGATCAGCAGGCCTTTTGTGTTCCAAAAAAAGGTAACTGCACCACACTGTGTCTGAACCCCACCAAGCACAATCTGCTAGGATGTTTCCCTGCTCAAAGCCTGTGCAAACCATCCTTCTAGATCTTAGTTTCCAGTCAGTTTCTTTCATGGCCAGAGAATCCCAGTGGATGAGGAAACTGGGGCTGCCCAGACGTTGTGAGACTCCCATCCTCCCTGGCCAAGGCAGCCGTTGGTGATAGAGCGTGGGTATTGTAGTCCAACAGCATCTTGGAAGCCATGGTTAGCCAACCCTGAAATAAATGGTCCCCCAGGTTAACTGGGTTTGTCTGACTGTCCTCATGCAACCTCAGGCTTCCACAAAACACATCTAGTTTGAGAACAGGACAGCTTTATTTTTTTATTCACAGGCAGCAATGGGATCTGGGCAAGGGGGAGTCGGGTGGGAATCTCCAGGTACCTTTTCCTTCCCTCTTTGCCTCCTCCATCACTCAACATAGGGTTCCCCCCCCCCATCACGGGGGAAACAAAATAATGCAGCTCCCCCCCACTCGCACTCTCATGCCACCAGGGAGACAGACAGGCTGTGGGAGTTCAACAGAGGGAGGCACGAAGGAAGGAAGGCGGGGGGGGGGGGGAGAGAGAGACCTGGCTGCTTGATTTGGCTGTGCTTCAGGGGAGTTGACAAAACTGCCAGGGCTGATTCAGCCAAGCGGGAGATCGTTCATTACTCAAGCCTGGCAGTTGCGTCTTGCTCGCCTCTGGGCAAGAGACGCCGCCGCCGTTGCCTATTCATTCTGGCCTTGCAGCCTTCCCTTCCCCTCCCGTGTCTCTTCCTCCCTATTACTCCATTCTGACAGCTTAAAATTTCTGCTCCGCTTGCCAGGTTTGAAGGTTAATGTCTGTCTTTACAACCTCTCCCCCTTCCCTTGATTCCATTCAGAACCTAATTCCCCCTGGGCCCAGTTTTCAGTTTGCCACCTCTGCTAATTGGTGGTTTTGGACTCATCAGAACCCCAGTAAGCTTAGGATCTTTGGAGTCCTCGTGGTTCCCAACCTTGGGTCACCCAGGTGTTCTTGAGCTGCAATTTCCAGAAACCTCATCCAGCACAGCTGGTGGTGAAGGCTTCTGGGAACATCTGGGCAACCCAAGGTTGGGAACCACTGGTCTAAGTGATTGGCAAAGGGGCAGAGTAATACAATACAGTGAAAAGAAGCCTGCAGAAACCCTCACCTATGGGCAGGCCCCTGTCGAGTGTGGGCCTTGAAGCTGGGCGGTACACGGATAGCAGGCTCTACCTCCCACAGCACAGGGTCCACCCTTGATTTGAACAAGTGGATTTCATTATCATTTCATATTAATTATGGGAAGTAAGCATTACACACACCTCACACTTTCTATTTTTTTCTCTTAAAAATATACATCAGACTTTGTAGTTTTGCATCAAGAGAACCTGGTTGGGGAATTAACCAAATTGGACATAAATAATTGAAGCAGCTTGAATCGTATTTCTTCACTCATCAAAGAGAGTGGTTCAGGGTAGCCGGAGATGCAAAATTATAATTATTAATTATCAATTTGATTTAGTACATCAATATCCTCCTTTCCCACCCACCATGGAACTCAAGGCGGCATATCTAAGCTTCTCATAGAGTTTCCCATCCAAGCTCCATTCTACTGGCTTAACTTCAGGCTGCTGCCTTGTATTGCTTTCAGATAATACAGTTGGATTAATAATAATATAATTATGTCCCACCAAGTCAATTCTGACTCATGGCAACCCATTTTCGGGTTTTCCAGGTAGAGAATACACGGAAGTGATTTACCCTTCCCTTCCTCCAGGGGGAGCCCTGGGATGGTGCAGCTTGCCCAAGGCCACCCAGGCTGGCTCTTCTCCTTGGAAGCCCAGTGGGAAATCGAATTCTCAACCTCTGGCTTCAGCCAGAGACCTAAACCACTGGGTTATCCAGCCAGCTATCTTTGGATTAGACATTCCCTTATGAAGAATTACCATTCTAACTGATGGCTGAGGGAGGCGCCAGTTTTAAAAAACTAATGTTTGCAAGCGCTGGGATTTAAAAAATATTGTGGACAGATGGGGGGGGCTCAGTAAGGGGAGAACAGAGAAATAGCGCCATCACCAGCCATCCCAGTAAGTCAGCTCCACCTGCCTTAGCATTTCCCCAGCTGTCATCCAGCCAACATTCACACCAGCTTGAGGAAAGCATACAGAATAAGAAACAGGGACCACTATATCAGCTCAGCTTTTTTGGCTTTCTTTTCCTTTTCCCTCCTCCTCCTCTTTTTTTCTTTTGCGTTGTGACTTTCTCGATTTTTAAGCCTGATGGCAGGGACCATCTTGTCTTGTTTTCACTGAACTGTAAGCCACTCTTAAGAGTCTTTCCAGCTATAAAGCAGAGTATAAACACTGTGAATAAATAAAAAAATAGTACAGATCATGGCGGTCCTGGAATAAACCCTTTAGGCACATGTTGTAACAACTTTGCTGAGGTTAACAAGTGGGTTTGGCCCTCTTGTTAGTTTGTTTGGATTTCTTGTTGATTGCTTTTTTCTCTTTTTTGTTTGCTTATGCTGGCTTTGTTTCATGCAACTTTAAGTTGTTTTGGCTTGTAGGGTTTGTTTGTTTCCAAAGACCACAGATGGTTCACTAGCTTGGTTTGTCTCATCTGGATAAAATATGGTGTTTGTGTGTCTATGTAATATACATATTTGAAACAAAACAGGTTTGCATTACATGGTCTTTGGTGTCTCGGTGAAGGAATATCCTGGAGCCTTTTCTACTCTTCCTTGAATGTAGTGGTGGAAGAGAGGTGGAATCTAGGAATGGGAAACTGGAACGATCCTATGTGTTAGTTCTTGATTGAAAGGGGATTTTTTTGGGGGTGAGTCTAGGCAGAATGGCTCAGGTGAATAGGGATAGCTAGAGTCTATTGCTTTGGCCCCAGAAGCCCTGTGATCTACCCTCTTCTGTCATAGCAGAGGAACCACTCGCTTTGCTTGCACATGAATGAAGCTTATCAAATTTGGACCTCACCAGGCCCAATCCTGCTCGGCTTCCAAAATCAAACAAGGTCAGTGTGTTCAAGGTGGCATCGTCATGCTGAATTATAAAACATTTAATGCAGAAGTGAATGTGAAGGAGGCTAAAAGGCCCTAAAAGCTTGGGAACTGCCAGGAGCATTGCATTTCCCCAAGCAATGACTCAAATATTTCTGGGAGATCCAAAAAACGAAGGTAAAATCCCATCGGTACAACTGGCTCTTCCTGCTGGTACTCCCCTGAAACGGATAGAACTTTGTTTTGCTACTTTATCCGATAGCCGTTGATAAACATATGCTCTAAGAATTTTTATCTCCCCTTTTTAAGGAAGTCCTTACTGTCCCAAACTCATCCAGGCTTCAAAACATTAGGCCTTGCACTTCATTCATATTCTTTTTGGGAATGTCATTGTTCCTTGGAAATCACTCTTGAGTTAACTAAAGCTAAAGATGGAGGGCAGTTTTTCCCAGAAAGATAGAACTTGGATTGAAGGAGATGCACTCACGATACACAGTTTGTCCTACTTTCATGCTCTGGAAAACAGGTTATGCAGGCATGGTCTTTCTCTCTGTTGGTTCAAAAACCTTCTCCCTCGGTTTGACCAGACAGCTAAGAGACATCATGAACATCATCTATCTCTCCAGTGAGAGGTAATGTTTCCTTCAAGCCACACAAGTAAGGGTTGATAGGACATTGGACTAATTGTCCTGGTAACTCACCGCAGAAAGAGCTCGCCTCTTATGTGATATTCTTTTCATGGGAAACACCAGGAATCGGGACTTGACCTATCACTGGGCAGACCGAGATGGTTTCCTCAGGTGCCAGATGTTGAGAGACAACAGCAAAGCGTCAGGGGAAAGAGCTGCTTGCCTGCCTCATACCCCCTAAACTAGACTCCTGTCTACAGGTTCACTGGAAGAACGGCTGGGTAGCTTAATGGTTTATATATCTGACTGTGGCGCCAGAGGTTGGGAGTTCGAATTCCCCACTGGGCCTTCTTGACAGGAGCTGGACTCCATGATCCAGAAGGTCCTTTCCAGCCCTGCGGTTCTAAGATTATTATATTATTATAATGTCTCATCAACAGTAAGACTAAGGAACAACTGCCAACTCAGTCAGCTTCCTTAGATAGAAGGGCAAGGAGCCACACTGAGTGGGGAGGTATTAAGAACTGGAATGCAGCTAGAACACATTTTTAATCTGCTCCTATCAGCACCTTCTTGATTAAAAAACAACCACCAACCTCCCCCACACACCCCTTTTAAAAGCACACCGATTTCCTTGCTTTTAAGCATCTGGCTAAGTCCTTAGAATAAGGGAGGAACCTTTGTTTTTGTTTTTTGTTTTTCAGAATGCAATAATTAAACACATCTTTTTCTTCCTGTCCCCTCCCTGCTTCCCCTGCAAGCCACCATCTGCATGGGAAAGAGTCCTAAGAAAATTGAGTTGCAGATGGTGTCAGTCCTGCAACGGGGTGGGTGGGGACTTTAAAATGTGAGCTTATACCACCAGTGGAGTTCAAAACAGAACCCCTGTCTCCCCACAGTTGTTGCCTAGTCTCTCCAAATGTGCTTTGGTCCTAGATGAAAGTTGGAGAAAGAAAACAAAGAATATAATACATCGACACACACATACACAGAGGCACAGAAATACATATAATTTTTGGGAAGCAGCTTACAGAGAAGACAGTCAGGAGACTGCCAATACCATTTGAGTGGTTTTGTAGTAATGAAGGAACAGAGTAATGATGTATTGAACATACCAGCTGGGACAGCGGGTGATAGTTATCACCCCCTTAATTCTTATCCAATATCTGATGACAGTACATATCTCTTTCTCTTCAAAATTGTTTTCCTGTCCTCTAAACCCAACCTGGTAGTTCTGCCCAACTCATCAGCACCTCCTTTGACATTTTCAAACCCCTCCCCCCCCCCTATGTCTTCTTTGGCAACTTGCTGATTTCTTTAATTGCCCCAGTGTCAGAATGCTGAGAAACCCCATGGAGCTCCTTGGTGATAGGCTGCAGATTGGCCAAAGACAACATTTCATTCTAAGGTGGAATTCATTTGTGGAACTCACTGCCACAAGATATGGCCATGGCAGCTGGCGGAGGTGGCTCAAACAAACAGGGTGAGAGATGGTGATTGAGTGGTAGAAAGGAAGGATGATCAAGACTTGGGATTGGTTGCTGGCAGTCAGTTTAGGCAAGGATAAATTATCCAGTGGTCTAACATGAAATAAGACAGTTTTATATCTTCATCTCAGTTCTGTGTGTGTGTGTTGACTTGTTCTCATGGTCCGCTTCTTCCTAAGCCTACTCCAACCCAATGAAATGATGAAAGACAGTGGCTAAACACAATAAGCCTATCCACTGAATATTCAGAAGCAGGAGGGAGGATAGGAGTATTAATCAAATCAACTACGGCGACTCTTGACTGTAAAGGAAATAAAGCTGCGATAAAATTCATCGTACTGGAGCGGCACAGAGTTTAATAGATGGTGAGAGGGGGAGAAGCTGCAAATGTTGAGTTGTTGAGGGTTTTTTGTTTTTTTTCCGGAGCCATTTTTATATCCCTGGCTCATGTCTTTCCAGATAAAAAGTAATAAGCTAATTAAAATGTGCCCAAGCGTAGCTGTGAGCAATAAGATGGAAGCATGGAAAATGAAGGTAGGGAAGCAACCAAACAAACAAACATACATACCGGCAGCACTTTCCCTTGTTCACATCAGGACAGGAGGGTCAAAGCATAACTTTTTGATAAGCCTGGGATCAGTAGGCAGGACAGTAGGACGCGCTTTGAGTCTTGAGCTTGTGGCAATCTTTGGCTAACTCATCTACATGACCACCTTTACACCATTGCATCAGCTAATGGGATTCTACCCAGTGATTATTTAATGTAATGAGAGACAGGATATACAGTATTCCACCCTGACTGGATAAAGTGCATGTTTGCTTATTTTATTGTCCAGGTGCTCAATGTGGGTGAGTCGCTTCCATAACCCTATTGCTTTCTGTTCTAAATGGTTTATTTTTAAACTAGATATCCGTTCAAACAGAGGAATGTGTCCTGTAAAGTATTTTACATGACCATCCTACAGGGTGCTCTTCTTCCCCCTCAACAATTCTACATGTGAGAAGGATCTTGGAACTGTTGTTGATTCCAGGCTTAATATGAGCCAACAGTGTGATGCGCCTGCAAAAAAGGCAAACCTTATTTTAGGCTGCATTGTTAGATGTATAGTCTCCAAATAAAGTGAAGTACAAGTTCCTCTTTATTTGACACTGGTTAGGCCTTGTCTGGAGTACTGTGTCCAGTTCTGGACACCACACTTTAAGATGCAGGCAAACGAGAACAGGTTCAGAGGAGGGCAACGAAGATGTTCAGGGGACTGGAAACCAAGCCGTATGAGGACAGACACAAAGAACTGGGCATGTTTAGCCTTGAGAAAATAAGACAGAGAAGATATGATAGCACTCTTCCAAAACTTGAAAGGTTATCATCCCAGAGTGCAGGACACATAGTAATGGGCTCAAGTTACAGGAAACCAGGTTTTGGCTGAATATCAGGAAAAACTTCCTAACTGTTAGAGCAGTACGACAATGGAACCCATGACCTTAGGAGGTGGTGAGCGCTCCAACGCTGGAGGCATTCAAGAGAAAACGAGACAACTATATGTCAGATCTGCTTTGATTTGGATTTCTGCATTGACCAGGGAGTTGGACTTGATGTTCTTATAAGCCCCTTCCAACTCCATTATCCTAGGATGCTAGGATTCAGGTAGATTCCACCCTCCTCCCTTGCCCCCCAATTCCCTTGGGCTGGGAGACACCCCACCACAGACCTGCATGAACAGCCCAACCAGAGACCTGCACAGAGCCCATAACATCAGTCGGCGGAGCTATATTAAACGTCATTTCATCTTCTGCAAGGATAATAAATGCAGAGAGGTTTTGGCAGGGAACACCCAACACTTGTGGGAATCCTCAGAGGCCTTTCTATCTCAGGCCCCATCTGCCACGGTGTGGGAGTGAGTGACAAAAGGTTGTTTCCATTTCCTGCTACTGAGCAGAAGCCAGAGAGGGAAAAACACAAACCAGGCCACGCTACCCACCTCTTCTGCAGAGGTTTTCTCCACCCACCCACACTATAAAAGAAGAAGGGAAGTTCGAAAAGGGGAAGCCCAAGCTTAGGGGTTACCCCTCTGCTGCAAACGTGGGCGATCTCTCTACAGCCGCAGCAGCAACAACAGCATCCTATATGACCTCTGCATTTATGAGCCTGCCTGCCTGTGTCTCAAAGAGAAACCTCTGTTGGTTTTGGGTACTTCCAGTGAACTGAAGAGGTGACGACTAATTTCCATCAGGCAGCCTGACTAGGGCCACCCCTTTGTTCCATTGCAAAAATAAAAGATCTTGGGGTTTGCTTCGGTTGTGGGAAGGGAGACACTCTGAACTCCACTCAGATGTCATTTGCTGAGCGGTGCAAGTCTGGCTTACCAGGGGCCTGCCTCTGAGCTCCTGGACTGTAATAAGCCCACATACAGGGTTGTACTCAAGCTGGATAAGTTATTCCCCTCTCTGCTTTCCTCCACTGCTCAGCTACAGTTTATCTTTCCAATATAATAATAATCCTAGAACTGCAGAGCTGGAAGGGACCCTATAGATCATCAAGTCCAGCCCCTGTCAAGGAGGCCCAGTGGGGAATTGAACCCTCAACCTCCAGCTCCGCAGCCATAGACCGAAACCACTGACCTACACTCAGTTCCCTCTGCAGCTCTCTTGGGGTACTGTTCCCCCCTGCCTTGCTATCCACCCACAGCATCCCATTGAAGAACCACCAAGGCTGACTTCCTTGCCTCTCTCTCTCTCTCCCTCTCTCCCCCACCCCCACCCCACCCTTCTGTGGAATAGTTGGGCTGCAGTTCAAGATTTGCAACCCTTGGCCTGACACCAGCACACCAACAGACTAATGTGCTAAGCAGCTGTTAGGATGCCATACTTCATGTCCACACTTTAAGTCTCTGTAGCATCTGCTCCTTCCAGGCCTTTTCAATGTGGCCCTTCCACCACCTGTGTGAAACCCTCCCTCCCTCCCACCAGCACAGCCCCTGCTTCCCCGTATTGTGGTGTTGAGTCACGCTTTCTTTTCATTAATGGGACTTCTGGTCATTTCCTCTGCCTTATCTTCTTCTTTGGAGGCATCTTTTAAGAACAAGAGAGTTTAAGAACTCTCTCTCTCTCTCTCTCTCACACACACACACAAACACACACACACACACACACACACACACACAGAGAGAGAAACTGCAGCTGTAATTTGTGCAGCACAGACAACTCCATGAAACACAGCCCCAGAGTGGTTGGTGGAGGGAAAAAAGACCTTACGTCCGTCCCAAATGCATAAGCAGTGACACTGTTTATTGTTTCTGTTAAAAAAAACTGCCATGCATTTAATTTAAAAGGGTTTGCTCAAACATCTTTCTTGGGCAAGTTAAATCCATAAACAGGGTTTGTTCTGGGCTTTCAAGTCACCTATGACTTACAGTGAAGTATGAACAGATGACCTCCAAAACGCCCTGTCCTTCACAGCCCTTCTCAGCTCCTATGGTTTCCTTTAGGGAGTCAATCCATCTCATATTTGGTCTTCCTCTTTTCCTGTTGCCTTCCATCTTTCTCAACATTATTGCCTTTCCCCTATAAATCCTCCCTTCTCATGATGTGCCCAAATTAGGAAAACCCCGGTTTCATCTTTTTTGCCTCCAGAGAAAGTTGTAGCTTGATTTTACCTGATGAGACAGTCTGAATTAGGATTTCCACTTCTTCTCTTTCTTTCTTGTTGAGAGAGAGAGAGAGAGAGAGACAGACAGACAGACAGACAGACAGACAGACACTCCTAATTAGCATTTATAAGACAGGTAGAGATAGAATTGTGATTCTCTCCATACTGGGTATAGCTTCACCTGTTGAATTCAGATGGTGCAAACACAGAAGAGTTTAGCTTCAGATTGCTTTTGAAAGATTTACCAGCATCTTCCCGTTTCTTCATATTCAGGACAGAAAGAACTTTAAGTTTGAAAAATTTAAATGCAAGAAAAAGCAAAGTTGTGAGATTCCTTATGCCAAATGTTTCCATGTGGTGGTAATGTAGAAGAGAAAGGCAGTCTTTGTGGATTCTGCTACTGGACTGTATGGCATTTTCACACAGAGCCAAACTTGCTTCGTAGTAAGAAAGGGAAATACTTCCGAGTAGACATACATATGATGGGGCTGCCATTAACTATATACAGTAGTTTATGTGGTGTACATTTTTAATAGAAAGTGGGACGTGTGTGAAGTGTTTCAGTAAATAAAAGTTTACAGCGCAACACTTCTGGATAGGAAGGATTAGCCCGCTGTACGCCAGGCTGTTGCCCAGATGATGCCAAAGTATACTCATCATGCTTTCCACTCCTTGGAGAGTCTCCTTCTATGTCCCCCACCAATGTCTTCCACCAGGATAAGATGCTGGCTGGACCATCTGGAAGTCACTTAATAGACTCTGAAGCCAAAGAGGAATATCAAAGAACAATCAAATAAAATGCAGCTAGTTAGAGGGCAGTTATTCTTTGAAATCTGGAGAAATTCAATCAATGCAGCATTTATGTGCGTGCAATTTATGCCCCATCAGGTGTACTAAAGAAAATCTAGTAAACGGCAAGATAACACTATTGAAGTAGCCTGACCATTTTAAATTTGTTTGAACTTTACATACGTTCATATACATCTATAATTTCAAATTGTGTAACACTCTGATACAAATCATGAAAGAAAGAGCAATGAAAAGCAAAGGTCCCACTGATACACTAACCTACCACGTTCAGCTGTTTGTTCTAAACAGAGGTGGGGAACTTTTAACCCTCCAGATGTTGGCTGACAAGTCACACCATCCCTTATCTGGAGCGCCGGAAGGTTTTCCATTCGGTTTTAAACTCTGCTTGACAAGGCCATGGTTGTGGGTGTTTTGTCGTACAGGGTTGTGGCACTTGGTACATGCTCAGAGACAGTGTCCTCACAGTCCTTCAGCCCAGCTGCTACGCCTCTGCCTGGCTAGGGAACAGTGCGTGGTGCCTGCGCGCAAAGGCTTAGCGGCTCTGGGCTCAGCGGCTCTTTTGGCCTCTCCCTTCTCTTCCTCCTCCTCCTCCTCTTTCCCTTCCCGTCTTTCGAAGGGGGAAGGAAGGAGCCGGAGCGATTCTCTCCAGCGAGCGGGTTTCCATCCTCGCCTCGCTCGCCCAGCCATCCCCCCACCCCGCTCCTCTCCTCTCCTCCCCGCCTCGCCTGGCCTGTCAATGCGCTCGGCCAGTAAACAACGGCACCTCCCGCCTCGCCTCGCCTCGCCTCGCCTCCCTCCTGCGCCCTCGGCGGCGGCTGTTGCTGCCGATTCCGGGAAGCCTGGATTCCTCCCCTCCTCCGCCTCCTCCTCCGCCTCCCCCAGAGCGCCGCCGGTCAGATGAAAGGCGAGCGGCATCGATCTGACTGCCAGCGGGGGTGTCTCGCTGCGCCGCGCCGCGCTGCGCCGTCTGGAGCTGTCAGGAGCTGGAGGAGGGCGAGGAGGCGGCGGCGGCAGAGCCAGTGGCGTCTCCACGTGGGCGGCCCGCGACTGCCGGAGCGGAGCCAGGCGGCCAAGAGGTGCCTTGACCCCGGCTCAAGGGCGCGGAAGGCTCCCCCGTTCTCAGGGCCTCCTCCTGGGAAGGGCAAGGAGGGAGGGGGGCAAGCACCCAGCCAGCCGCGCGTCCGCCCAGCTTTCCATCCATCCGTGCGCCCCGAGCATGGCTCCTTCACCAACTCGGCTCTTTGATGGGGAGGGGAAGGGAAGGGGGCGGGCGAGGGAGGCAGGCCGCGCTCCCTCGCCCTTAGGAAAACAACATCCACCCTGCCTGGGCGACGAGGGTCTCCGCAGGAAGGGCTTCCAGAGTCCTGCGGCACCTACACAACGACCAGATTTATCCAAAGTGGAGAAAGCTTGTGTTTTTGGGCCACCAGCTCCGATAATCCCACCACCAACAGGCTTAAGTGGAGGGAGTTGTAGTCTGAAAGGGTGACCTTCCCTGGGATTTTAGCGGGTCTTTCTTTTATCGTTGTTGTTTTGTCCTTCAGCCATGATGCTCAAGAATGAATGCATCTTTGGCCTTCTCAACTCAGAGGAGGGTAAGGATTTAAATCCAGGTTTTCACAGGACCAGAAAAGCCTGTGTAAGGTTTGTAAACTTACACAGAGTCACCTGGGACTAAGCCTTATTCACTTATGAGGCTTAACTCTGAATCGGCGTACATAGCATTATGCCACAATTCTGGTACTGCAAGGCGTTAGTGTGTTTGTGTGTGTGTGTATTTCCAATAACAGTCTGTATACCCCAGGACTCTCTAGAGATGGGCTTGGGTTGCTGTGACTCGGAGATAGGGAAGAAGGCACCCTTTCACATGCTTTGACTTTATGATATACAAGCATAGGTCAGCCATTTAGGTACACAAGATAAAAACAAAATAACAAGACATATAATATTTACAGTCTAAACAAAGCAAACTGAACTTCACACACTTGGGGATACCATTGAGTCCCTTTGTTCTGTGGGAAGAGACATTGCAGGCAGAAACTGCCAGTTTCGATCCCTGGAAAACTTAGACCCCAGGGTTGTGGCCACCAAGTGACCAACACTGTGTAAAATGGATTAACAGTTCATCCTGCTCCAAAGTGTGTTTATTTTCTGGAGTGTCCTAGGTTGTGGGATGCAGGACTTCGAAAAATGACTCATTGGCACTACAAGACTCATAATCCTTCAGTCGTAGGATCTGGAGCTAGAGGATTCTGGGTCTTTTATTCCAAACAAGGCCCTCTTCCAAGTTCTGAATGTGATCAAGAGATCTCCTGTGCCTCATCTGATCTCCAGTAAATCCTGTGTGGAATTAAATCATAAAAACCACAGTGGATTAAAAGCAGAGCTCAGAAGTAATTGGGTACCAGTAATGTAGTTATGTGTAACTAATAACTTGTTGGTAAAAAGTAATGTACCGTAGTTACAACATTACAGTAAAAGTAATGTTAAAAGTTATTGCAAAGTTATGTTTTAGGTGTAGCGAATAATGTTTCTAGTTACTTCCAAATGGAACTTTTAAAGGTCATTTTCAGAGGCATTTTGGTAGAAATATTTCAGGTTGTCTCTATCAATCTTAAGGAAAAGTTTTACTTTTATCTTTTGTATTTTTTGCAACTATTTTGAAGGTGCAGTATCAGAATTGGCTGCTGGGTGGCATCAGAGAACATTTCCTTGCCATTTTTCCCCAGCCTGCGGATAAGGAGAGTGCAATGCCTAAATAACAAATTGTTTGGGATGGGAGCCATAATGACAACAACCTGATTACTGAGTAGTAATAAGGACCCAATAATACAACATATTAAACAAGTTCTTTTTTTTTTAAGGGGCATTTTACTTGGTTGGTGACCCACGCATCCACCCCACATTATAGTCATTTGTACCTTCCTATGATGGGCCTTAAGGTGACCACATCTGGCATGTCATTAGGAAGGAGAGATGCCAGAAACCTAAGAATTCTGTGATAATTCATAGCTAATTTTTCAGATAGGCTGGAGATGACAGCACTTAACAAAATCAATGACTTATTGCTTGAAGCATAAAACTTTTTGGCTTTCTCATCTATTCAACAGTGGAGGAAATATCTCTTCCCTCAAAGTTGTGCAGCCCTTCGGGGCACAGAAGTCATCAACAGGTAGGGATGGCTAGTAAATTAAGATCCGTAGTCCAGTGCTTCCCAATCTTGAGTCCCCAGATGTTCTTGGACTACTGCTTCCAGAAATCCTGACCAGCACAGTGAGTGATGAAGGCTTCTGGGAATTTTAGTCTAAGAACATCTGGGGACCCAAGGTTGGGAACCATTGGTTAGAGGCTGGCTGATTTCCAGGTGGTACTTGTTTCAGGATCAACAGAGTCCTACCAGAGAGTCAGGTAAACCAGGCACAGGAGATCCAAAGTCCAGCCACAGTCTGACAGTCATATAAACAGGAGCCTCCACTGACTGGCTTAACTCCCCATGGTGGGGCCATCCTAATTGCCTACCTTGCAGTCTGCTGGTGGGAGGACACTTGGTTGGAATTAAACTCAAAGAAACCACAGCATTTTGTCCTTGGCAGTGGCCATGATCCAAGAAAGCCAAATGCTGTGCAGGATAGCTTTCCTTTGAAGTCTGTCCTGCAAGGCAGCTACTAGCTGCTTCTTAAAACGGTAAACTTTTAAATTTACATCAGAAAGTGGGTTGTCACAGCAGTGAGCTGAGGAGACTTCAAAGAAACCTCTGGCTGAGATATTTTTCCTCTGTTGTTTTCGTTTATGCGTCTCTGGGACCAAGCTGAAAGACAGGGCAACTCAGGTTCATTCCTGTATTAACACTGGCAGTGAAATGCTCCATTTTTGCACCGTTTGCTCAGATGCTTTAGTGGGGGTTTGCCTCCTGCTGCTTCTCCTCTTTGCCTTGCCAGCCACGTTAGGATGCAGGAGCTATCCTATATTCTCTTGAAGGAGGTATCTCATAATTTATTGGATTGCACCTTGTAGTTCTTGCCTCCCAGTTAGCTGGGAATGGTTTTAATCCCAGTCACATGCTGTTAGAAATATGTGCAAGACTCAGAAACTGTAATTAACTAAAGATAATGCATTTTCAGGGTGTTCATTGCGGATCCTTGCTGCTCTTGCATTGGTTGACTTTTCAGCTAAGCACAGGTCATTCTGGGGCACATCTGCACCTTACTTGGGACTGGATCAATCGGTGATGCATCTAATATTGGCTTTAACAGGATGAACCATTGGAAGAGTTTGCCCACTGCATCTCTGAATGGGTTTCCAATCTGGTCTTTCTTCTGCCCAAATCCGGGTTGTGTGTTTGAACAGGGTCATGATCAGAAATACAGTATGAGAATTATGGGTGTGTGATTCTTCCAGTTGTACATGTAAATATTAAAAATAAGGAGCATGTGTTAGAAGTTTGGGGAAACAAAGTTTTCAAACACACTGGCCTTTGGGTGCTGGCAGAATCAAACGACAAACATAGTGCTCTCGTGCTGCCAATGGCCCTTCTCAAAAGGTGCCACTCAAGATGCTGATATGAAAGGGATCTACAGAGTTTTCCCTGGACTTCCGGGATATGAGAAATCTGGAAGAGAAGCAATTTAATTTTACTGATACTCGAAATATTATTCTGTAGCTGTCATCTGTTCCTGCCAACCTCACTCTGAATGCGACAATCCCATTTGATGTTCCCATTCTGTTCACAGACCTGAGAGACAGAGGAAAAAATGGCCTTTATATTACCAGAGCACAGAGGACTAATGCTGAGCTAATTATGGCTTTTAAACAGGACTAACTAAACTGGGAACTGGTAATTAGATGAAAACAGAAAACTTGTTTACTGCTTCAAGAAATCCTTTTAGTGATAGTGCAGGAGAAGGAGCCCCAAACTTGCTTACAGAAACCTTGAAGTTGGCTTCTAGGTCTCTAAGTCTGCTCAGCCTTTACAGCAAAGCCTAGCTTCTTTTTAAATAGAAGAAGGATAAAGTGACCTCAAAGGATGAAGGAAGCCTAAGGGTGTATCTAGAAGGGAAAGGAAGATGGGGGAAAAAACAAGAAAAAGGACATCTATTCTTCCTTCTCTTTGCTGCCCAGATCATTAACTCCATTCTTTGGTCCTCAATCCCAATGCACACTCAGACGGGTCTCTGTTGTGTGCTTTTTCGCTGCTATGAACACTTGTGTTGCTAGGTCTCTGTGCCCGCTTTCGGCTTACCTGTGACCCAAGGCCCTGAGTGAATACTGTCCTTATGACAGGCGCCTTGAGATAGCCGAGGCTGCTTCCAGAGGCTTCTCTTTCTCTCTCTCTTTCTAGCACATGGTCTGAACATCTAATTTGCCCCCAGAAATCAGCCCCGGTATATAACCTTGCACCTGAGGATACTAAAACTGGCTACAATGCTCCTTGATAGAGGAGGCTTAAACTTGCTTGTGCTCCCCTCCCTCCCTCCCTCTTGGTTTTTCTTCTCCCGCACCGACTGGATGAAATGCAGTCTTTCTATGTTTTGCAGCAAAACTGAAGGGATATATGAAATATTTATTTACAACTCTTCTCTTTCTTTCTGCTGCCCTGAAGCACTTTTGAAGGGGAAAGAAAACTGAGAGTAACATGAAAAGAGCTCCTATGGTATAAATATGATGGCTTCTTTACTCCCTCAACCATTGCCTCCCACCCTGCCTCTACCCCATCTTGGTTTTATTTTGCTTTTTCGGAGTTTGGTTTGTCAAGACAGGGCTGAAGTTGGTCTTGTCATATGAAGGATAGGTGGAGGAGGGGGATCACCTTGAAAGGGAGGCAGATAAAACAGTGTCTCTATGGCAGCATCAGCCAGAGTGTGGGATTATTTGTTTCCAGGTTAAGGTGCATGTAGTATGCAAATTAATCAAAGTTATTATGGCACAGAGCAGGAGATCCTAGTGTTTGCTCTATGAGGTATACTCATATCATGGAAGCCTGCTGGGACTCAAATTTCCTTGATCTGAAAGCGATGTTTTGAAAGTCTTTGTAAGCTACCTTGAGTTATTTTCGTGGGAGAAAAGTGGGGTATGGATGGATGGATGGATGGATGGATGGATCGATCAATCAATCAATCAATCAATCAATCAATCAACATGCTCCAGTCTACTAAATGTTATTCTGTATCTAAGCATTATAGGGGAAAGAGTCTAGCTGGTGCGCAATTTGTGTTTTTAGGATTGCTTCTGGGGTATTACTCCTCTCCTCAGATTAGGAACCCTGATATGCCTTGTTGAAGACCTCTGGCAGTTCCCCAAAACTAGGGATCAGGGAGAATGTCATTGCAGTTTGTTTGTTTTTCAATATAAGAAATCTCCAATATTTTGAAATATATCTGTATTCAAAATGGAGGGGGGAAATTGAGAATTGAAAAACGAACAAGAAAAAGCAGATTGTAGGAGAAACAGTCATCCATCCAAGCCCAAAGATCTGAGTGTTCAAATCTTAAATGTTTGTCTTTAATCCCCAAGATTCTCTGGTAAAGACAATAATGCTGCGAAAGGTTGAAGGCAGCAGGAGAAGAGGAAGACCAAATATGAGTTGGACTGACTTGCTAAAGGAAACCACAGGCTTGAGTTTATAAGAGCTTAACAAGACTGTTGAGGACAGGACATTTTGGAGAACGCTCATTCACAGAGTTGCCATAAATTGGTGCCAACTTGTGAGTACAGAACAACAATCCCCAAGAATCACCATGTATTTTTCATGAGAGGCTCCTCACCTTTAGAACCTTAAGTACAGTATGATCCATGCTGTGAATAGCTGTAGCTACTTAATTTTTCCAGTGCAAATGGCTGAATTATCTCTCCCCACCACCCTCGTTCATTACTGAAAAAATTATCAAAATTTGCAAGCCTCCTATTTAGGGTGGAAGGAAGTTGGGTAATAAAAACTAGAATGGAAAGGGAGAGTGAAACTGACATATTTCCCTGTCTAAAACTACTAAAATACTACCATCAGATCAAATTCTTTCACAAAAAAAATAGTGTTTTAGATTTTATAGAGGTCTGAACATTTGCAAGCCTCAGCCATTACGTGTTGCTCCAATCCATACGGATCTTACTGCTGAGTCCTTGCGTTGCCGTGATTTTGAACAGAGATTGGAGATATATTAATTAAAACTGCCGGAGGTGACAATTAAGGAAGGAGGAGGAGATTTCAGGGAAGATGGGATTCTGACCCAGCTACTTGAAAGCCCCCTGAAGTACAATCCTTATGTCCTAAGCTGAAAACCTTGCCAAGATTTCTCCCAAGAAGCGTTGGTAACTGCATCTGGGCTGTGTGGGATCTGGAGACGCCTTGTTCTGATTTAATAATTAATGCAGAGTTAATTGAGGCTTTTGCTGAAGGGAGAGGGGGGGGGGGGAAGAGCCCTGTCTGCATTGATGTGCCGCTCTCCCTAAGGACAAGCGGTTTCCTCCAACTGCCTTCCGCTCCCTTTCCCCCTAAACTGGAGTACTCTGGTGAAAAGTGAGCTGGGCATAGACATGGCGTTGGAAGGGGTGGGTTGGTGGGAGAGAAGGAAGATAAGAGTCTCAGCTAGAAGCAAATCTCTCTTGCCTTCCACCTCATCTTTCTTTCTTGGTCATTGTTGGCAAAAGGTGGTTCAGCTTGGGCATGGATCGGAGTCAGACTGGAACGCATTTCTCTGTTTGTCATGTGATCGCCAGGAAATGGGTTACAGCAGACTGCACCACATTGGTCCAAATTGTACATTATTTCTCTGCTTAATCACACCCTGAACCTCATTTGTCTGTCTGCTAGAAAAACTTTACCATATTCCTTTCTGCTAAGAAAAAAAAAATCGGTGTTCCAGTATTCTGTGTGCAGAAGGCTGCTGGTTGCATTCACAGTGTCTCCAGGTAGGGCTGCCAGGGACCCCAACCTGGAGTCACAGACAGCTGGTGGTGGTCAGTGTTGCAGGCTGCACTAAAGCAGGTGGGCAAAAGGTTTTGTGGTAGAGCACAGCAGCTTCCTAAGAAGGAAGAAAGGCTTGAGTTGAGCAGCAGATGATCTGCGTTGCATCCTAAATAGGTAATTTTGAAGCTCTGGGGCAAAGCTTTCAAACGGATCTTCAGGCGATATGGAAGAAAACTCTCTTACTTGCAATAGGCTAGAACAGGTAAATCCAGCCCATGCCTTAACTTTCCAGGTCTGGCTGGGTTACTAGTGAAAAGGAACAAATGTTCTTGCTGCTGCACGTCCGTGTGATAGTTTGAGCTCATCATCAAAAGTGCCACCTTTCTGCCGGGTCAGCAAGAACCGGTCTTCACATGTGATCCCTGTGCAGGAAAATTGTGAATTATGGATGCCAAACATTAAGGCCAGTGATCTTTGTGTGCTTCTACTGAGCAGAGAGTCACACCAGTGTGGTAACACGGGATCACATGCCTTGTGCAAGTGTTCCTGGTGTGAAACCAGAGAGTGGATGTTTACACAGACTGCTATTTGTGCGGGAACAACATGCCACCCTCTGGTGGGACTTCCTGCTTGGCAAATGTTTAGTAGGATAGTGGCCTTGGTATTTTTATCTTTGGGGAAAAAAAACAAAAAACAAAGTATGAATAACATTTTTTTAAAGGGGAGCCCTAGACCACAGCGGCTTGTGTTGTGATTTTATTGCAGAAACCACTGAAATTGAGATTCGGTGCAGAATTCAGTATTCTAAGAAATCCGGCTTTTCTGAGCATGCAAACACACACACACACTTTGTTTGTGGGGTCAGGTTCTTGCTAGGGAGCTTTTTAACCAAAAGGCACCCTGGCGAGATAAATACATGGGAAACATTGTTGGGATTGATTAACAGATGTGGAGGAAATCTTTTAGGCCTCCTCGTTGCTCCCTCCCTCAAAATAAATAAATAAATAAAAATCCACATTATGTTATCTCTTTGTATGCTCTCCCTCCCCTCAACCCCCAATAATTTACCCTCAATAATTCCTGCACAGCCAAAAGGGGCCCTTGGGCTTTTTGCTTGTTTTCCTTGCCAGGGTTGTTGACGGGCATCTTGATTCATCCAAGACAGAGGGGAGTGGAAATAATAATAACCAAACCTGATAAACAGAGCAGGGATTTGAACAGTGTGGCATGGCAGGGAGGCAGAGATTTGGATAGACAGACAGACACACACACACACACACACACAGAGAGGGTTATTGGGGGAGGGCTGCTCTCCCTTCCCCCCCCAGCCCAGCCCCACTTCTTCTCCAGTGATGATTAGGGAGGTCACTTAAACTGCCGGTGCTCAGGAGAGAAACTCAAGCGCTGTTGACCCTTAGGCTTCGGTCTGGCCTCTCTTTTCGCCTCCCCCGCTCCCCCCTGCTGTTGCTGCTGCCCCCGCCGGTCCCCCCCCCCCCAATCCCCGCCACCACTTTCAGTTTCCTAATTAAGGGCTTTTGTGCGTGGCCTCCCCCCTGGGCTTTCAGCTGCCACTCATTTTCTACTGTGAAGCCTCGCTGGGTTGGACTGCGGCGGAGCCAGAGGGGGAAGCGAATGTATTCATTCAGACAGGAGACTCCAGTTTTAGAGGCTCGAGATGTAATGAGGATTACGGAGGAGAAAAGCCCCCTCTCTTTTGACTGCCTTCCTTTTCAGGAACCCCACCCCCTCCACTTAAAAAAAAAATACTTATAATAATAATAATAATAATAAAAGGTTTCTCCTGGTCTTTTCAGGCCAGCCGCAATGAAGGGCTGGTTGCCTTTCAAGGTTTGAGGACATAAAAGACTTGTCTTGTTGGATCTCACTACGAGAGAGTCCAGAGTTGCAATTTGAGCAGCCACTGAACAGATGGCATAGCATAGACTTCCACAAGCTGTGACCTCATCTAGCAAAATAAAGCCTTCCCTTCCTACCATATATATATAAATTTTAAAAAAAAATCTCCTGATCTTACAATCCTGCCATGCAGGCAGGAAACAAAACCATGAAAGTTGTCAAGAATGAGAAAAAACAACAACAATAACAACAAAAACAACAGTGAACTTTGTGGCAAGTTAAAATTAAAATACATTTATTTGGCATAAACTTTGGGGGACATCAAGCCCAGATGCAAGAGATGAACTGAGTTGATGTCCACAGAAGTTTATGCCGAATAAAACATGCTTGACTTGTAAGAGTCCTCATAACTCTTTGATGTTCTAGCTGCAGTTAATTGACAAGGCTATTGCCGCCACACACACCCCCAAGAAAATTCAAGGATAAGGCAGGCCATTGTATATCGCCTATGGGCTGCATTCATCAAGTTTTATCACTCTTGAAACTTGCAGTAGTTGCATCCAGATATATAGTCTCTGCTTAACTATCCTTGCTAAGAATTGTGTACATGTATGGTCTCCACAGATCTGTACGTATCTTAAACAGTGACAAAGGGTGCAGACAGTCAACTTCCAGTGGCTTGCCTTTTAAACTAATTACAGTTCCTTGTGATGTCCAAATTAGGAACTGCCATTATTTGTAAACTGTGGTTTAAACATGCCAGGGTCATAAACCATGGTTTGAAAGTTGCTTGTGCGGACAAACCAGAATTAAAATTAACGACGGTTTCTCCCATCGTAAGTAGTTGAACAACATTTGGGAAAACACAGATTTAACATTTTCCGGTAGAGGAACTTGAAGCAAGAAAATATAAATAATCAAAGCAATATGATGCAGCACAATAAAGAATCAACCTGCAGAACAGATGATTGGTTTTAGCTTCCCATTTCCAGACATCGCATAAAGCAGACAGTGATGGGTCTGTGTGGGCCTCTCTTGGGAGGGCATTGAAGCATCTTGGTGCCACAGACAACAAGCCCCTGTTCTGTGTCCTGAGACGGCTGTGCGAGGGGGGGCACAGAAGACACGCTGAACAGAGCACCCAAAGAGCACCTATGGGGGGGGGGGGGATATAGTCAAGGGTGGCCCCTCAGAAATATCCTATAAGCTGCTTCGCTTGGTCGAGAGAGTGAGAAGCTGAAGGTTTCATTTTGTTCTTTGATAAGGACAAAAAACTTACAATCCTCCCATTTGGAAAAGAAAGAAAAATAAAATCCCCCTGTTAAATACATTAACAATCCTTCTGCACTCCCAAACGAGTCAGGCCTGCTGGAATTTATGACGTGCCTTTGTGTCTCTGTTGCATGCACCAGCTGGCAGCTGGGTCGGAAGCAAGATCTTCTGGAAACACACCTCTTTATTTCTCTCGAGTGAACTTTCCTGGCACGGAAGGCTATGTTTGTGGATGCCAGGCCAGGAAGCAGACATGCATATTAGAGGCCAGGGTCCCGCCCTCTCTCCCTCTCTCTCTCTGTCTCTCCTGGCCTTTCCCTTCCTTAAACCTGTGCAGTGCTACCTCCCCTCTCAAATGGGGCCAGGAGAGAAATGCCTAGCAACTGACTAAGCAGGGGGATGTGGAAAGGCGCTTTGGGGAAACAGCAGGACTGGGAGAAAGCATAAATAATAGAAGAGAGATGGAAGAGCAATAGAATCACATGCTTGGTATTCTGGTAAGGGCACCAGCAAAAGGATGAAACTTTATTTGAACTGTGTTTTGAGCCAGGAAGGTCTTGATTCAGATCTTCCAAGAACTCACCAGGTGGTCTCTGAGCTTGCGTAAGAGTTTTTGATTTTTTGTTTTGTTTTGGGAGGGACGAGACAACAACTCCTGGAATCCTCCAGTGAACATGGCTACTGCCTTTCAGGGGGTGGGTGGGTGGGGATTCTGGGACTTCTCTCTCTCTCTCTCTCTCTCTCTCTCTCTCCTTCCATGTTCTGGATGGCTATGGGCAAGCTGTCCTCCAGCTTCCTTGCTAGAATTTGGGACTAATGATCCTGACTTTCCTCAGAGTATTTTTGTAAGGATTATGGGTGTGGAATGCTTCCAACATCCAGAAGACCTATAGACTATCCAGGCTAGACTACTACAGTGTGTTCTACCTGGAGCAACCATGGAAGACTGTCTGCTGGAAACCTTGGTACCAAATAGGAACGGGTGAGTGGGTTGTGAATGAGAATCCACATACCTGATCAGATACCCAGTGTGATGGAGTGGATAGAGTAGATACAGAGTAGGACACTGCCACAGGGATTGGCACTGAATTGAAACTTTAACCAGGTTGCCCCCCGCCGCCATTTCCCCAACATGAAACAAACTTTTTTTAAGCCATTCGTGCATTTGGTCTTGAGAGTTGCCTGTATCCATTAAATCAGAGAAAGATGAAATAATTCATTCTTAGGATGATGATATTCAAGCTAAGACAAGAGAATAACAAGGGCAAGTTCAGCTCACACTGGATCACGCTCATCACTCAGTGGTAAAACCTTGTTTGTCTGAAACTCTCTTCAAAGGTCACGCACCACATAGCCTCCGTCTCTAACAAGGTATCTGCTGTGGGGGCGGATCACACCTTGGTGGTGAGTCATCAGAACTAGAGACATCGCTCTCAAAGTGGTGGTGAACACCCTGCTTTGTATGCTTGAGTATTTCCAGTTAAAATACACAAGAGACCGCATGTGGCCTCTGGAGGCATTCAGTGTGGCCTACACAGGCCCCCAACTCACCACTTCTACTGCCTGAGCCTCACTCTGTTTGCAAAATTCACATTGTCAATGTTGTGCACTGTTTAGCTCTTTGGCAGGCATCTTTCTGATAAAGAAGACAGGACAGGAAGATGACCTTCCTCATCAGAGTGGCTCTTTCCTTTCCAGCATGCCAAATTACTGCTCATCAGACTAGCCATGATTTAGTATAAGAGGAAGTCTAGAATAAGAATCATGTGCTGTCAAGTCAATTCTGACTTATGGTGACCCTTTTCAGGGTTTTCCAGGGAGAGAGAGTACTCAGAAGTGGTTTCTCATTCCCTTCTTCTGGGAGCATCCTGGGACTGTGTAGCTTTTCCAGAGCTACACAGGCTGGCTATTCTCCTAGGAGTCACAATGGGGAATCGAACTCCCAACCTTTGGCTCTGCAGCCACATACCTAAACCACTGAGCTATCCAGCCAGCTGGGGAGGGCTATGGACACATGAAAATGTATGTTTATGTATTTGTATATGAAGATTGTACGAACATATGTGTGTGAGGATGCACAAAAGGCTACATGCATTTGAGAGTATGCATGAATAGGGTTGATGCAAAGCCAGTACTAATCACATATTGGAAAAGTTCTTTAAAAAAACAACTGCAACATACTGAATCTGCAAGCAAGCCAAGCAATTTGCCATTCTGGCTAGGGGGGTGGTTCTGGCAGTCGTAATTTAAAAAATTATTTTTTTTAAAAAAAGAAGTAACTTTTCCAAGTTCTGCTTCTTGGGTTGTTCCAGTGCTAGCTAAGTCTGCTCAAGACAGGGTGTGTGCGCGTGTGCATGCTCTCTGAAGGGTTGAAGAAAGATCTGTGGTAGCCAGAGTAGCAGAGAGTCTCTGACAGCAGCTGCTGGTCAAAGTAGACACTATATTTCACAAGTGGATCAGGGCCCCATTGATGTCCCAATGAAGCGATCAGCGGACGTCTTGCACATGGTGGCAGAGGGGGGGAGCGAGCGAGCGTGCGATCTTCTGATTTCAGTGTGTTTTTTGGGGTGGTGGTGAATACCTTGTTTTCTTGAGCTCCGTTAACTGATCTGAAGATGTTTTTGTTGTTGTTGTTGTTCTTATCCTTGCTAGTGAGGTGCAGGGGAAGATCACAGCTAAGGCAGCAGCTTTAATAGATGGCATTTCAACCTGGAGAGGTGAAGATGTGAGGTTTTCAAAGCTGATCTGGTTGGAAGAGGGATTAATCAGTACAGAAAAGTTAAAAAGCAAAGCTTTGCCTGGCCTCTGAGGGGAAGATATTAACACACAAACACACACACACACACCACAAAGAAAGGGCAAAGTTCTAGAGCAAAATCCCACCACCTCCCCTGGGCTTTTAAGGGCTGGGAGAGGAGCAGCCCCATCTAGCTGGTCTGCTTATGATCACTGTATTCCTCCCAATGCTCCCACTGATGTTGGGGCACACATTGGAAACGCCCGGGGAACACTCCCCTCCTGCTTCCCTGCAAAATCTTTCTCCACTTGCGCTGGAGGTGAGTAATGGAAAAGCATGGGAACCTCATGGCCTTTATAATGGCAGCAGAGCCAGAATATCCCAGCCAGGAGGAACAGAGCTTTCCTTTTTTTTGGGGGGGGGGGGTGTCTTCGTACCACCTAAGCATCTGGAATTTTTATTAGGGATTAATTTTTTTAAAGTATTATTTCTGTCAAGAAGGTTGCCTGCTTTTCAGTACAATAGGTTCCTCCTCTCTGATGGATCAGCATCCACGGATTCACTTATCTGCTGCCTGAAAATATTAAAGAATTTTTAAAAAACCAGAAACACACATTTATATGTAGTTCCAGGTGTATTTACTAGAACAGGCCACTAGAGGGAGCCAGAGACGATGTTATGTATAGTGTTTGCTGCTTCTGCGGTTTCCAGCATCCAAGGGGGGGGGGGGGGCTGGGGCTGGGAACCGATTCCCTGCAAGATACCTACAGTAGTCAAAACTCCTGTCAGATCTGAACCAATGGTGTGGTTGAGAAGAACGCCTTCTGTCTGAAAAACAAAACAAAACACTATCTTGTATTCAACCCGACGCATTTCCACAGGTTGTGACTCATCAAGCAGTCCCAGAGATCTCTCCCGTTAGGAGGAAATCCAAGAGATTTCAAGTAAAAGAAGAGACACACCACATCTGCATAAAATGGCATTTTTAATGGGGCCAAGTCATCCCTTCTCAGAAAGCAGAGGCTTCTTTCTCCCCCAAAGGGCCTGTTTCTCATCTCATACATACACACATGCAGACTAACTTTAATATCTGGCTCTGAAAGCTCAAGGAGGAAATTATTTAACAAGGCCTGCAAGACAGAGAAGCCATTCCGCGCGCGCCCCCCTAGAAAACACGCCGTGACTCGTCTTGGGGGTCATGACCACCAGGTTGGGAAACACCGGTTTAAGATTACAACTTTGTTTTTAGAAACATGAAGATGAGCATGGCCAGCCCGCGGCCGTCTCAGGAGATTTTGGTGCCTGCAGTAAAGGGCACAGAGCCGCCCTCTCCGTCTCTATAGAGAAACTATCTGGAGAGCTTGGTTAGCAGGCTAGCTTGTGGGGAGGGGTGTCGGTGGGCAGGCTGTGGGAGGAGCAAGTCCTGGGGATGGGAAATACAGTAAGCTGAAAAACACATACCTCGTAGTGACTCACGCGGGCACATGGGCTGCTGCTGAGGCCCCAGGTTTGCTGCTTATCTGCAAATCTGGCAGTAGAGAACTCTTTCTTTCCTCCTCCTCATTATTTGAACTTGATCTGGAAGGCTTGCACGCATACGTACACACCGCCCAGAGCTAGGTGAGTCAGACTCAGAGTTGCTTCAGATCTTGCTAGAAGCCGTTGGCTGCCCTTGTGTGATCGTGCAAAAGGTTCAGGTGACATGTGTTTGTTTTCCTGGAAGGTCACCTGGCTCAGGTTACATGGGGCCTGTGTACAGCCCGACCCCGGTTCCCAAAAAAAGCCTGCAGCCAAGGACTTGCTTTGTAAAGGAAGAATGCTGAGTGGACAGCAACCATTCCGTAGGAGGCTGATGGCTCCCAAGCTTTACAGAATGCAACTCCTAGCATTGTAGTCCATGCTGGCTTGGGGATTCTGGTACTTGTAGTCCAGCAACTGAATGTTTCCCCTCTTTGCTTTTTACCATCAAAGAACATATGCACAGAAGATAAGCTGGTTGGGTCCATTGTTCTGTTTCTTAAAATGGTCAATCACATAAATGCCACTGGGAAACTTAGAAAGCAGGTCACCGACACAGCATAACTGGCTATGTTTTCATTTGTCCCCTCAAATTGTTATCCAGGGGTAGACTGCTTCTTGGCAAGGAGGTTCAGTACAACCGGCATGACTCACAGCAGTTTACAGAGGCATCTTCCTGGGCCATAAATTGGAACAACCGCCTTTAAGGCCCGTCTAAATCAGTGGTCAGTGCCCACCTTTTGGGGCAACTTATCCTGTAAGCAAAAGGCAGTTTTTTGTTTGTCTATCTTGAATGGGGCGAGACTGTCCATTAAAACGATTTTATTTGCATACAGAAGTTCCCAGCTTCACTCATTGTCACTTTTCATGTGTGTGTGTGTGTGTGTGTCTGTGCATGTTCATCCTCCTACTATTTTATCCCAACAACAACCTATTCCTTAACCAGGAACGACTGGCCCAAGGTCATCCTGTCCAAGCTCTCCGGCTCAGTCCACCAAACTGGCTCTTAATTAAACCTTGTCTTGAGGGGAAAGGAGACGGCCTTCTTAGTGGTAGTTCCCTGATTCAGAACCATCCTCAGCGAGGAAACATAATTGGAACCAACTTTACCATATTTTCGTCCCTAGATCAAGACTGTTTTATATTTGCCTAGCTAGTTTGTATTAGTTTTATTGCTTCCTGTCTGCATTACAGCTTTATGGTTTGCTGCCCATCATTTATTGTCGTAGAGAGGATGATATGATAAATATATCGTGTTGATTTTATTATATTGTGATTTTATTAGGGTATGTTGCCGTGGAATCCATCAGAATGAAGAGTGGTTTAGAAGCCCTTAACTAAATAGATAAAGATAAACTGGATTGTCCACCAGCAGAGCTTTCCTCTTGATTGTAGATCTTGTTTGTTCCTTGAAAGTGTGTCTTTTCAAGTATAATTGTGAAATAAGCGTTTAGGTTTAGGGCGGGTAGATTTGGGGAGATACAGCACAGGGATTGGAGAGCAGCCTCCAACTGCTCTGCAGTGGGACTTTAGCAATCTATGCTGGGTACTTTGTTATTTATTTATTTATTAAACTTGTATCCCACACCAATTATGGATAAACACTACTCTGGGTGGTTTACATCCAGAGTGAGACAAACATAAAATAAAACAAATCAAAATGTAGTAAAAACAAACACCACGTGTAATCAATACACAGCTATCTAATGAATCAGTCATAGCCAAACGGTGACGGACAATCTAAAGATAATCATACCACTATAAGATAATGCTCTCAAAGGCTTCAGTAAACAGCCTTGTTTTGAGTATCCTCTTGAAGGCTGTTTGGGGGGGGGGGGGGAAGGTCAGGCGTAGCTCCACCGGGAGTCCTTTCCAAAGGGAAGGGGCCACAACCGAGAAGGCCTTACAGTATTTCTGGTTGATGACTTCCTGGCCTCTCTCAGAAGAGCAACCTAGAGGAGCATGGCCTGAGAGGAATGGGTGGCACAGGTAGAAGTTTATAAGGAAAGATGTGCCAACAAGTACTGAGGTCCCAAAACATGAAGGCGGTTTATAAGGAAGAAGCAACACCTTGACTCTGGCCTGGTTCAACACAGGCAACCAGCGCAGGCTGGCCAGAACCGGAGAAACACGCTTGTACTTATTCATGTTTGACATCAGTCTGGCCACTGCCTTCTGTACCTGTTGGAGTCTTCAGGTTAGCAGAGATCAGCAGGGTAGACATTTGCTCCTATCTGCAGCATCTCTTGTTGCTTCTGGACAGGCTCTCGCTGTTAACTGAACAATGAATTAATGGCCCTTAATGGCCCTTAGCCTTTATCTGCTATTGGTACAAATCGTTAATTGCTTTCTCATCTCATCTTCGCTCAGGTACACCTTGGAATCATAGAATTCCCCACCTCCTTTCCATGTTAGCCCCAAACAACCCTGAAGATATAAAATAGGCTGAGATATAATGACTGCCCTACCGTTAAGCATTGAGATTTGTGGCTGAATGAGAATTGGAACACAAGCGTTTCCAGTCTTGGTCCATCCAACCAGTGGTATAGTGCAATCAGGGCGTATGCTGGAATCTTCTGTTTAGCAGAGACAGTGACTTTGTCTGACAGTGCTACTATTCAAGCTTCTAAGCCACACCCCGCACCCCCAGTTTAACTGTAGTCGTCACACTTACGGAGCAATATATACATCTCAGAAATAAATAAATGGAATAACTGGAAGGGAAACATATTTTTATAGTATCAGTGCAGTGTTGCAAGTTGTTCTTATTATAATAATGAATAGTGTTTTGAAATGGCTTGGTCTTCAATAGGCTATTAAGATCCATTGCCTTTACAAAAGACCTGCTCCTTCTAGCAGTGAAAATGTCTGGAACTATTGTTTTTTGTTTGTTTTGTAGATCAAGACAGGTGCCTGCATTTTTGGACTTTACTTCTGGATGTGGCCATGGGGAATATCACAAAGGTTGCCTGTACTTCAACATTTGCTCTGTACTGCTGCGTTCAGCACCTGTTCAACCACTGAACGTCTGGCCCCTATTTGCTGGCATCTTAATTTGTGCTTTTCATAGCATGCTGCATAATATACAAAACATTTTGGGACTATGTTAATGTGTGGGTGGGAAGCTTTTTTGGGTCCATGCTCCTCAATTACACTCTAAAAAAAAAAAAAAAACCAGAAAGAAAAAATCCTTCTTGGAAGAAACCGAAATGCAAAAGCAGGGAGCAGCACAAAAGCAGAACCATATTTTTCCTCCTTCCCTTTTACATACCTTTTGGAAAATAAATGTTCTTGAATAAGCCCACCCCCCTTGGGGGCTGAGTGACTGGAGGCAGATTTATAATTAAGCATCAGACAAGTATGTGGTCGGTCCTGCCCCTATGTGGCAAGGAGCTCACGGCAGATAGAATGGCAGAAATCTGTCTTCCAGACATTTTTGCTGGGTCCCTGTTGTTTGGTGCAATAAAAAGGCAGCATTCGGAGACTGGTCTTAATCCGGGTTGTTGCTGCTCTCTCTCTCTCTCTCTGTTGCGGGGATGGCAAATGGCTCACGTAGGAGGCGGCTTTGGGTCGGCCTTGCTAATTGAAATGTGCCACTGCCGGCTTCATCACAGTTTCTGCTCTGCATCCCCAGTGACTCCAGCTGAGCCTGCGATGGCTGAGAAAGCTGATGGAGTCACGGCGATGGGTTAGAGTCAGGCCTGTAGCCAAGAGAAAAGCGTGGAGTGCAGGGGGAGAGGATGACGACACCAAGCCATCTCCTCCTCCTCCTCCTCTTCACTTTGTGATTCCCTTATTTTCCACATAGGATGCCTTGGTGGGTTGGAGCAATAGTCTAGAGTACCCAGTTCCAGGGGGCAGTGATGTCAACCATGCCTGACGCCTCCACCAGTTCTTTGCATTCAGAGATAGAGTACTTCAGATCATGCAGGTTTCATCCAGCTATTGAAATGCACAGTTATCAAGACCATTGGCCCATCGTGAATTTATCTAAACCTTTTCAGGAGCTGTTAAAAGCAGAAGCTGGCTGTCTTTTGTGGCACTGAGTTCCATATGTTAATAGAAAGAAACACTTCATTTTGAAGGCACACATTTTCCCACTCTTGGTATAGCATTCTGTCCGATCTGGGATCCTGGCTTGTCATGCCCATTCTAGGCAGGATGGCAAACTGGGGTTTGTTTGTGCAGGAACAAGCCAGCTTTCTGGATTCAAATGACAAGGCTCAACAGACCACTCTTGTTTCCTTTAGCATCCATTCAAGTGGGAAGCAAGAAAACAGGAGCATAGATTGTTGATAATAAATGCTGTTGGTGCTCTGGACCAGGAAGAAAGGAAAGGAAGGGCAGAGTTACAGTGGATTGGGGGAAAAGCTTTTCTGTGAAGATATGTACAAAATGCCAGTTAGGGGAAGAGCACAGAGGCAGAGTGGAGAAAATAACATATCTAGTAGAATCTAAGTGCTTTATTAAGAAAGGGACAGTTTGGCCATGTATAATAGCTTGTGTCTTTCCCAAGAAAGAGACCCTTCTGCTTAGGCATGTCCAGGTGAAGAGAAATCAGGGCAGGTTCTTCTCCTGCTCTTCCATAATAGAATTGCACTTCAGGATAAGACAAGAGCAAGACCATTCACTGGCAGAGGACGAATTTCGTGTTCAGCATCTTAATAGCCAGTGACTGTCTTATATGAACTGTCTGAGCAGTGTACCTCGTGAGTAAACAATGCAAAATTGCTTATTTGTTTAGCTCCTGTTGGGAGAAAGAAGGTGCAGGCTTTGGAAATAGACAGATCACTTTATCGGTCAGAGCAAGCCACACTGCAGGGCAGACGGTGCTGTGTAGCTTTTTAGTGTCCATGCAATTTGCTTTTGGATGGATTCTCCAATTCAGACTCAAAAATACCTCTCAGTCCAGGTTTGACAGCAGAGTCTTGATTGTAGCTGCTACCCAAATAAGTATTCCAGGAGAGGGATAGCTCCCCGCCACAGGCCTCTGCCCGATTTGCTTGGCCATTAGTCACTTAACTCCCAGGAGCATGGATGGGAAATGTGATCAATGCCTGTCAGGGGGCTGGAGAGCTCTGGGCAGCTGTTGCTATGGGAGGTGCCAATATTTGCATGGAGATGGCCTTTTGTCGAGGAAATGGGCAAAGAGGGCACCCCAGTCATTCATTTTGCTGATTATTGCTCCCAGCTGAAAAGCTAAGGGAAAGCAAAAACCATGTTAATCATTCAATTGTCCCTTCCCATCCTCTTAAAGCTGAAATGAATCAAAATGCCTTATTATACAATTTCTGGAAGATCCAAACATTCAGGAGCTTGTAAAAATTTATCCTTGGGATTATAGCTCTTCAGAGTCTTCCACCAGTGCAGCCACTGAACACACGCACCATACCACCCTAGATAAACTTGATTCTGTCTTCTTTTGGAAGGTGATCAGAGTATGATAGTACAGAGCAAATAAAAAAAGCAAAATGCACTGCTTATATACCACCCCATAGCACTTAAAGCACTCTCTGGGCAGCTTACCATTTCATGATGCAGGCTATACATTGCTGTCCCCCAGCAAGCTGGGTACTCAATTTACTGACCTCGGAAGGACGGAATGATGAGTCAGTCTTGATCTGGCTACTTGAATCTGTCACGATCGAACTCAGGCCATGAGCAGAGTCTAGACCTGCAGTACTGCAGTTTAACCACTGCACTACTTCTTCAACCCATTCTGGGAAGTATAGTCTAACCGCTGCCATTGATTCATGCTTGGGAACCACTGGTCTGTGCCATAGTTCTGCGCAAGAGACGATGACAAGAGGTGTGGGTCTTTTAGAGCTTCACACCAGCAGGGTAGTAACTCCTAGATCCTACCAAGGGAGCAGCCAAAACCAAAATGTCTGTTGGTGTTATCCTTTAATCATCTCCCCAAGTGCTATGGATCTTAAACACATGCATGCACGTGTGCGCACAGAGAGAGAATGAGAGAATGAGAGAGAGAGAGAGAGAGAGAGAGAGAGGGTGTTTAATTTATCTTCCTGCCCAGAGCTGTGCTGATAGAATTTTGGCTGTCCCTCTTCACCTCCCTCTGGGCAGAAACCCATCCTTCTCTTTGGTTGTACACCAGATTGCATTAATTGAGCTTTCAGGATACGGTCCGGGCCATGTTTCCAGGGCCTGTTTTTGTAGTGGGGGTGGGAGAAGGAGAGACCACCCAGTCAGAAATTTCTTGGCATGGGTTTTCCCTGTTTTCCCTCAGCAACCTGGGATTCAGTTCCATTCACTCATCCACTGATGAGGTCACTCAACTGTGGCCGTGACTTTTTATATATATCATAAAGCTCACTGCCTACAGTTTTTACATGATGATGATATAGCTTCTTTTCTACCTTTCCATGCTGTCCCCATTCCACAGGGTGGAGTGAGTGATTTGCCGCTGAGAGGAAATACGGCTTACAAAGCCTGGTGCATGGTGTGTGTTGTGAGTGGGCGGGGAGTGTTAGATGGTGCTGAGGAATTACTAGGAGTGGATCTTCAGAGGAGTGTTTATTTTAACTAGCCTCCCCTCCGCTCCCCACTGGCTCCCTGCCATCTTATTTTATAGAAAGCATGGCCTTGACAGGTGCTAGTGGCAGGAAGAGAAATCCTGTAGGGAACTTTGACGAGAGAGAGGTCAAAGTCTGGGCAATACTTTTGGGTATGGCCAAGGCAAAGATGGGAATGTTCTCTCTCTCTCTCTTTCTCTCAGATAAGAGCTTCTGTAGTTGCCAGACTGGCTGTGGAATTCTGGGAATTGTGGTCCAGAAAAATCAGTAACTTTTCCTGTCTTTGCCCATCTGTGCCTAAAGACGGTGAAAAGGAGAAAATGGCCATCCAAAGCCCGGCGTTCCCTCCCTTGCAGCAGTCCTACTAGCTTCTGGTTTTGATTCCAGAAAACGTCCTGGCTATTCCTTTTAAGTCCCTAAATGACTTTTGGGCATGGGTGGGATGATGTAGAGGACCACCTCCCTGCCTAGGGAGCTGTCTTTATATTAAGAACATCTCTCCCCAGGCCATTCTTCATGTTCACATCTCTGCTGTGTGGCTGGGATGCAAGAAGGGGCTTTCTCCGCAGATGCCCAGCAGTTGTGGAAGTCTTTATCTCAGAATGGGCCTCTCTTGCCCTCTCCCCCTGGGAATCTTCCGCCCCCTTTGCAAACACTTAAGAAAAACAAGCAATGAACCAACAAGTATTTCCCTTCTTCTATTATCAGTGTTCAGGGCTTCCAAATTTTTGTTTGCAAGAATTATGAATGAAATAGTTTCTTTCCCCAAAAGTCCTTGAGGCTTCTGGCTGTTGATGTCTGGGGGTGGGTGGGTGGGGACAAAATTTCCCCACTCATCTTTTCATGGGTAGCCTCTTGGTTTTATGAATGGTTTGTGTTTAGCCTTGTCTTGTGAGCAGTCTTGCGGGTTTGTTAAACGAAACCAAACCAAACTTGGAAGGCGAGACCTATCAGGAGCAAAGTATGATGAAGACTGGTATACATCCAAAGCTAGCAATTTTAATTTTTTTTTAGTGGTGTAATAAAAGTATCACCTTTCCTTGCTTTTGTATTGTCAAGGAGGATATGGATTGTGTCAGTCTGGTGGACCAAGGTCCAAGGGCAAATCAGAGAAAGAGAAAGAGAAAGAGAAAGAGAGAGAGAGAGAGAGAGAAAGAGAAAGAGAGAGAGAGAGAGAGAGAGAGAGGAGAGAGAGAGAGATTGAGATTGAGAGAGAGATTGAGATTACTGGTGTATTCACCTCCCTCTGTATTTTTTTTAAAGTTAGCATTTTATAAACTATTCCACCCCCTCCACCCTCCACCACCCTCCTGATCTTGATTATCACTCAGCAGGGTGTTTCTAAAATATAATTTCTCCCTGGGGAGTCGTTTGGGCTCCTGTCTGCTTATTACTCTTTTTGGTCTCTGTTCTGCTTCTCGTCAGACTCCAGCAAGGATCTCTGCTGGTCACGCAGGGGGTGTACAAGGACACGCCAAATTTTGTACACTTCTTGGCGTGGGGTTTGGGAATCTGAATGGAATAAACTTTGTGGGTCCCCCCCCCCACCTTGTGTTCAGCTGCCAGCTGAATTTCAGATGGAAATTAAGCATTTTCCCCAGGGGGAAAAATGCCTTCGGAATTTGCATCTGAGAAGCATACTCTAGGATGGTTACTCTACCTCCAAATGAGCTGACCCTGTTTGCCCCACACACACTTCAAAGCAGACCCTGATGAACTCTTGAGGTCTCTGATCTTCACATCCTTCATCTCCAGAATGGGCAGAGACCAGGTCTGGATGCAGGAGACGGTGTGTGATGGATGTCAATGCTGGGTTAGAAAGAGGGGTGACTCACCTTCTCTGTGTTGCATAATCACTGGCAAACATCCCAAAGGGCTGCTGAGTCATCAATCTTGCACTGACGAGTGGCTTTCCTGAGTGCTCCCTTTCCACTTTCTCCTTTCTGTCCTGCCACCCAAACCCCCTTCATACACACATGCAGAGACAGGCACATGCCGCTTGGCAAATTATTTTCTTATGGATGCAGTTTAAGATTCAAGGTGGCTGCCCCACGGTAGGGTCTTTTGTAAGCCAGAGTAAAAATGCCAGGCGGGTCTCCTGCTGGCCCTTAGCCTCTTTCTCTCAGTCTCTGCTTCGTCACCCAACTCTGCAATATATAATAGTTTCCAATATATGTATAGATATATTGGAAACTACAGTTCCCGTATCCTCATTGGTCATCAAGGTACTCTTCTAGATGCCAGGGAGGAAAGTATCAATATGGCACCAAACAAGACATGGAGAAGGATGTCCGATACTCTCACAGAGGGTTGAAGAGCCAGAGCAAAGATTCTCACCTGAACGGGAGGTTACTTGAAGAGCTTAGAAATGTTACTTTTGGGATTATGGTTCCCATAATTTGTAGAAAAGCTTCCCCATTTGGGATTCTTTTGATTGCTTGACAGTTACTCTGGGTGGAATGCCTGGAAGTCTCTAGCAGGCCGAAGGTTATTTTGTTGGAGTTTTGTTTGCAACATTGCATGCTGTCTGGGAGGAACTTTTCTGGGCTGAAGTGGTTGTCTATCTGTCCAGCACTAACAGGTTGTTCCTTCCAGCCTTTGATTTCACAGAGAGCCCTGCCTATCTGCTGAATGCTGTTTCTCTCTCTCTTTCCCGGGCTGGTGCCAGTCGTTTGTTCGCTGTTGATCTGTTTGGTTGGTTTCTGAGTATGTGTGCAGTAAAGAAAGCAGCATATGCAAATTTGTAATTTCAAGCATCTGTAAGTGAAGATTTTTTTTTTTTTTATTCTTCTTCTTACAAATGTCTCAGAGACTTTAAGTGCTAGTTAATGAGAAAGGGGTAGATTATCTGTGGAACTTGTAGCTCTTCTCCTCTGTGGATCTGTGTACTTCTACTGCATACCAAAAGGAATTTTCTCAGAAATTCAAACCTCTGCAACACTTTTCACCCCTTCAGAGCCAGAGACACCTTTGATAACTCTGAAAATTCTTTCATTTATTGCTACTTGTGGATGGGCTGGATATCTCATCAAGCCAGGACCCTTGTTAAGCATAGAAGGGTTCAGCTTGTGCAATGCCTTGTTGCCAGTAGTCAGGTCTCCATCTATCTTCTTTCTTGTACGTTCATAGAGCAGTGCTTTCCCTGATATTTTGGACAGCAGTTCCCATAAGCCCCATCTGTCCTGAGGGCAAACACAAGGATCCTGAGAGTTGTAGTCCAATGTTTTCTACCGAGCCAAGCATTGTGAACACAAGGTACAGACAGCACCTTCTGTTCCACCAGAATATGTTTCTTTTTAACTTTTCAGAACTCTTATCCCTGAAGTAATTTGTGTGTGGGATGCTTTCCAGAAACTGTATTCCCCTTGCTATTTGGCTTGGACCCATTTCCACATACAGCATCAAGGGGACTCTGGCTAAGATTAAGCTCATTTCTCTAGCCCAGTGGTTCCCAACCTTGGATCTCCAGATGTTCTTGGACTAGAACTCCCCAAAAGCCTTCACCACTCGCTGTGCTGGCCAGGATTTCTGGGAGCTCTAGTCCAAGAACATCTGAGGACTTGAGGTTGGGAACCACGGCTCTAGCCTTTCACCACTGGGCCAGCTAAGTGAGTTTCCTCTGCCCATTTTTGCTTGGTGCCAAAGCGTTTGAGCACCGCATATACTCAAATCTTGCATGCTGAGGTTTGTCATCTTTTCCAAGGCAATCCTCCCCATTTAGCTCTCTGTCAGGGTGGCTTGCTGAGAAACATATGCCACCATCTTGCTTGAACTCCAGATGGATATCTCATCAGAACTTGGGAGAGGTGGCATGAAAGGGCTGTCATTTTGCCATCCCAACTTCTGTCAACAATGGGTGTGTTTGTAAGAAGTGGAGTCAGGGGTATCTGGTGGAAATACTTGGATGTCCCCTGCAGGTGGCCGGATACACTCCAACGACACAGAGCACACGCCGTAGTTGCCAGGACTTTGGGGAGGTGTATGTTGTCTGTGAGACGGTTGTATAATTAAAGGCAGAATAACCGCTTAGACTGCTTCTCCGCTCCTGCAGCATGAAATAAGAGCATGACTGGGGCCTGGCTGCTGGCGATTCAGCCGTGGCAGCATGAAAAATGGAGAGGAGAGTGATAAGAAACTAATAATTTATGTTCCAAGCACAGCCTCACACCAGAGCGGAGGGGAAATTTGTGCCAATAACTCCTACTAACTCAGAAAGGCACGCAATCTTTTATTGCACAAATTATTAACGACCAGAAAATAAATGACTCTGTAATCAGATCGGCGCTGCCGGCACTTTGAGTTTCTTCCTTTATTTGTATAAATTCTGAAAGCTGGCCCGCCCCTGGAGCTCTAGGCAAAGAAGAAGGAAAAAAGAGGGAAGGGAGGACTTTTACTGGCCGGCAGCTCTTCCTGACAACACAGCAGATTAAACAAGGAGAGAGCAGGCACATCCTGGTTATCTCTTTGCTTGTCAGAGGTGTGTTTGCTCAATAAACAAGGCATGGCCCAGTTTCTGCCATACAGTAGGTAGGGCTGTGCGAGGGAACCTGGATTTCGGAGCTGGCTGGATTTTGTCGGAATAGCAGTACAGTATTCTCTTGCTAAAGTAAACAGCTTTCTGCTGGGTTGGCCTCCTTTCCCATTAACACCACTGGACTATATTCACTGTTTCAGCAGTCTAGGTCTCCGGCTGCGGAGCCAGACGTCGAGAGTTTGATTCCCCCGCTGGGCCTCCCTGACAGGGGCCAGACTGGATGATCCACAAGGGTCCCTTCCAGCTCTGCAGTTGTTGGAAAAGGCTTTTCTCTACATGCCACAAATTTCTTCCCACCAACACAAAGTTTATTTGGGGATTCAGGTAGCGGCCATGATGCCCCATTATCTATTTTCATTCTGAACACAAAATGAATGTAAGAGAAACTGAGACTTGACCGCAAACAGGTTTTCATGATTTAAAAGGGAAGGTCCGTCTTGCTTCTCATCCCACCTCCCTTTTCAACCGCACTGTCAGGGATGGCCTCACATGAGACCCTTTCTATCGTTAATTCAGGCCATTTATTACCACGGCTGTTATCTCCTTGATGGCTCCTTCCGAAATTATGGGATGGGGTGGGTGGAAGGGTAGCTAGCCCTTTTAATGGCAAGGAGGGGGATGTTTGTAAAACAGACTGCGAGGCTGCAGTAATGAATTATATTCTCAAGAACTGTAAGTGTTTTATTAAGGCTGGTTAGGGTTTCTTCCCCACCTTCCCCAGCCCTTAATTCTCTCCCCACTTCTTTTCAGACTGAATGCCCAATCACTATAGAACTGTGAAACTCAAATTGCCTTCCCCCTCTCTCATGAACATACTTTTAATCTCGTTGACCTGTCGTTATGCTACGAGGCATAAATTCAGATTTGGAGATCTTATGTTCCATCATAAATTGGGCTGGCAGTCTTCCGATCAACAGAATAAAACTGTCTCCGTCGAGGTGGGTTTTTTATTTGCCGGAGCTGTTCCAGGAGACGAAGCAGAGGTAGAGTCAGCTTTTCTTAATAAACTATCATTAAAAGAAAAAAAAAGAAAGACGGAAAATGTTAAGAGAGAAACCCAGGCGTGAAACTTGTAAGGGCAAGAAGTAAGGGGGGAAAAATAAGGAGATGTTTAAATAACATTAATGTCAAACATAAACTTAGAGAATGTGGGAAATTCTGAATTAATGCTGGTGTAAAGGCGGCAGCAGCAGTGGCACCTACTCTGGTAACAGTGAAGAAATTATGAGTTGTGGGAAACAAAAACTGAAGCCCTTATAAGAGTGGAATGGCTGGATAGTTCAGTGGGTTGAGGTCTCTGGCTGCAGAGCCAGAGGTTGGAAGTTCGATTCCCCCACTGGGCCTCCTGGGAGAAGAGCCAGCCTGGGTGGCCTTGGGCAAGCTGCACCGTCCCAGGGCGCCCCCTGGAGGAAGGGAATGGAGAACCACTTCTGAATACTCTCTACCTAGAAAACACTGGAAAAGGTTGCCATAAGTTGAAATCAACTTGAAAGTATGCAATTATTAATTATAAAAATGGAAAGAAGAGCATCCATTGATTTGCTTTGAGTTCTGTAAGCTCTGGTCTGTTCAAAAGCCTTGAGAATCTGTGACCAATTCTTCAATACATATCTGCTTTGTGAGTCTTGGGCAGCAAATGTCGAATGCTGTTTAACAGGCAGCAAATTATCCGTTTTCTTTTTATTTTAGTTGTATTGCCAGGGATGGGGAGAGGTGGAATAGTGTTTTCAGCCTGATGATGCCAAATAATGCTGTTGGACCTTGGGTATTACGAAACTTAGCAGGAGTGGGTGGGATGGTATTTGTTGCTCAGTCTCAGGTGGCAAAATTGCTTTGGCCAGTCTTATTTGGTGAATATCTTGTCTGGGTTATGTTGATTGTTATTCTTTAAATTACTGTGATGTCTTAGAATTGTGTTAGCCCTGAAAGCAGACTTTTGAATCTTTTGGTGTGTTAGAAGGATGGAGGGCCTTATGAAACCCCAGAATCCTATAGAGCCTTGAAGGGTAGACTTGAGTAGAAAGCAGACTGGCATTAGAACAAGGTCTTTTCACACCCAGGAATGATTTTCTCAACCTGTACAATATGGATATAAATGTACTTTCCCCTGTGTTTCTGCACTGCTTTGGAAGCTTGGAAAATTTACTTTTTTGAGTGAGAACTCTCAAGGCCCTCCAGCTGTTATGGGTGGTGGCTATGATGATGGGTGAGTTTTCATCGAAGAAACGGACCTTTCCAGCTTGGGTTAGCCAGAAGACCCAAGGAGGGTTTTAATCTAATAAAATAATTTTTCTAGCCTGTGTGAGGTGGAAGATCTAGGGAGCCACAGGACTGCCTTCTTGGTTTCCCCACATTCCTCTGACTTAGAAAGGGCATTAGCTTAGCATGAATACACCTGCTTTACGTTTTGGAAAATCCCTTGTTCAATCCTTGATGTGAGCAAGAGGGCTGGAAAGGGACTCTGAAATGCAGCTGCCAGTAAGAGCAGACGATCCTGAGGTAGATGACCCAATGTTCTAAATGTCGTATGCACAGGCAGCTTTCTCTGATCTTGTGCTCCACCCTCCAAGGAGCGATTCTCCAAAGAGTTATCAACAGTAATGCTTGTCTCATGCCATATGTTTATTCCCTAAATCTGTACACCGCTCACTGAGTCTGTGGTTATCTGTGAATGCACATAGCTGGGATTCTTTGGCTCATCCGAGTGAACCCTGATTCTCCAGTCAGAGGCGGAAGAGTGGAAGACTGGTGCAATTCCTCTAGATAAGGAAAAGAAGTACGTACGTGTGTGTGTGAAAGGCAGACAGTCAGAAGCTCCCGTTCTATAAGGAAACCAACCCATGGCAAGAAAATGGGAAGCCTAAAAATCCCTATATGTAGCTGCATCTGGCATGCGAATTAACTAAATGCGAACCAGGCATCGCCCTGCAGATGAAACACAACTGCCTGCAGGGGCACTGCATCAGGATGTTCATGGGAATGTGGAGTCCAGTTTAAGGATAGCACAGAGATCTTAATCATGGCAGGCAAAGGGGTGTGTTCTGCTTTAGCTTAGTGTGACCTCCACTTTTGGAAGGTACAAATTAGACCTCTCGCCCTTTATTCTCTGCTCTTCCTCCCTCTCCTTCTCCCCCTTCCCTTCCCTTCCTTTCTCTCTCTCTCTCTCTCTCTCTCTCAATCTCCCCACCCCCCACCGTACCAGTTTCATTGGAAGTTGTCCATTCACCCTGATTTCCTCCTTTTGTTTTCTCCTTTAATGATTTTTCTTGTTTTACTTGTCCCAAAGAAAAAGCGGAGGTCTGCCTTGGAGCATTAAGGGGGGGGGGGGAATAGTTCTATGTTTGAGTGTAATCCTTTTGATATGCCAGCTGAAACATAGGCCTGCAAAATGTGCAAGCTTTAGAGAGTTGCAGTATCTCTTCATCAGGCGACATAGGGCTGTGGTAGAGATTGGGGAAAGGCTTCTTTGGTGCTGTGGCCACAAAGTCAGCAAAACCAGTTATCTGTCTCATTGAAGTCTTAAAATGAAACAGGAGACATCTCTCTTAGGGTTCTACCTGCTAGTTTGAGGGTTCCTGGTGGTACTTGGGATGGGCCTGGAACTCTTAAAAACAAGAGAATTACAATTACAAAGATGGAGCCCCCTTTGAAGTTTGCTGTAATCCAGCCAATGTGATTTTATGTTCTTAATGTAGGAGCAGAGGGTCATGTACTTGAAAAATTACATCAATATACAGTAGGACCTCCCTATCTGTGGGATCAGTATCCACTGATTCACTTATCCGCTGCCTGTAAATACTAAATAAAACCCCCCAGAAATAAGTATTTTCACATATTTCCAGGATGTATTTATCAGAACTAGCCATTAGAGGGAGCCAGAGATAATGCATTCAATACTTCTTCATTTTTCAGCATCCACAGAGGAGGGAACCTATCCCCCCCCCCCTCCATACCACGGTCCTACTGTATTCCCATGTCATTCCAGATTCTGACATCTAGAGGTGCTCCATATATATTTAATTACATCCTTAAATTTATTTTCTGGCTCCTTAGGTTTCCTGCTACAATTCCCAGAATTCCCCAGATAATTTTAAATTAATGGATAATTCTGGGACTTGGTAGTACAGAAAAATAACTTTGCCTAGCTCTGGGCCCAGCCCCAGTGCCAGGAAACCCTTCTGCTTGGAATACTAATTATGTTGGCTTCCCTGGAACCTGAGGAATATATGTGTATGGACTGGAAAGAGAAGGAGAAGTGCAAACAGTAAGAAGAGGTGTCAGGCCTTAAACATGAGGACTAGGAACTTGAACCTGGTTTGAGGACAACTCAGGACATGGAGTTATTGCTCAACTGTTAAATGGGGCTCAGGCACCTGCCAGCTTCCTCATCCCTACCTGCCTCTTTGCACAGAGCTTGTCTCTGTGTTATGTGTAATTGCCTGCCTCTTTCTCTCTCTCTGTATGAGAAAATACAGAGAAAATGCCTTTGTCAGTGTATGTATGACACCCACTTTTGGCCCTGCTTCCACCTACCGTCGGATGCTGTGCTTTCTGCCCCGCCAACCCCTATGGCCACCAGTCAGCACCATGTACGCACCTTGTGTGGGAAGATCTCCTTTTCTATCATGCCTTTGCAACCCTTTCCACATTTTCTGTGAACTGAAGTTTGCCTGTAAAATAAATCCTTCTCCTCCTCGACTCGACGAGCGGATGGTTGTTCCTCTTCCAGTTGCTCTGTGGGTAATCTCCCTGGCAGGCACTGTTCTCTCTCTCTCTCTCTGGGGCTTCCGGGGGGGGGGGCACATAAAGCCCCATCGTTCAGTGCTATCTCACCAGTTTTAATCATAGTATTTTCCATTTAATTAGGGAAGGGAGGCATGCTATGCATATTAATCTGAAGCATTGCCTTTGCCTGCCTGTGCATTTGAGAGGGGAATTTCCAACCTGCTGGGGGTGGTCTGCCTGGCAATCAATGGTGGCTCTTGTTGCTCTCCAGATCTCTCCCCCTCCCCTCCGCCCTCCAACACACCAGGGGTTGGCAATGCACAGCTCACCAGATGTTCCCGGATGATACCTTCAAGCAGATCTAGCTAATGCAGCCAATCCTGGAAGATAAATATAGTGATATCAAGAGAACTATACTTGGCCTGTTCTTGCCTGGCAGTCTGAAACGGAGCTGAGGTCAGGCATGCTGGCCCTTGCTAGTTTTATTATTTATGTATTTATGTCCCACCTCCAAGAACCTCAAGGTTCTGTCGTCTTCTCTGCTTTATCCTCACAATAGTCCTGGAATGTCTGCCAGGCTGAAATGGGCACTGAATGAATTTCATGGCCATGCTTTAGGCCTGGGCAGACGTTTGTACACCAGCAGGCAGCTTTTGGGGAGTGGTGTTGGAGGAGGCACCACCTCTGCCTCAAGCAGTGAAATCTATTGGGCCAGCACTGATAAAGCCTCAGTGCAAAATGGAAGAAAACAATCTGGAAGGCAGGAAGCAGAATTTCTTTCATACTTCCCTTGCTGCGTTTCCAAATACTGTAAAGGCATGCAGCCAGGAAATGACTGGTGCATACCCTCATAAATATCATCATTATCAACTTAAAACTACAAAGCTGGAGGGGACCTTATGGATCATCAAGTCCAGCCCCCGTCGGGGAATCAAACTCTCTGGCTTCACAGCGAGAAACATAAACCACTGAGTATTGCCAAACGGGTTGCATTGATCCTAAAAGGGATACAGAAGATAACTAAGCCCTCCCTGCCCCCCCAGTAATGAAAATGTTGCTATTTGTAGAAAGGGCCAGGTCTTGGTGTTTTATGAAGTGGAACCAGTTTGGTCAAGACAGTGAAGGAGTGAGAGGGCTGATACGACCAACAGTTTGGTGTTTTATCAATCCAGACTGAAGTCTCTTCAGAATAAAAGTTTTCAACAAGACACTAGTTGACAACTATCTTTTTAAACTCTTGCTCAACCAATTGGCCTAAGCCAAAACATGATGGAGAGGGCGGGGGGAATCCAATGGTTCTGTATTTCCTCTTCCACCAGTGAGAACTACATTTTGCTAAGTCTCCCTGAGTGAGTGACAAAGAACAGAAACCTCTCAGGCTTCGCAAATATAAATTCCCACTTGTCAATTTATAGGATTTTGCTACTTCAGCCAACTTTTTTTCAGGCTGCAAATATAGACCTTCATAAGCAGGCAAATTAGTGTAATTTTTTTTACGCTGACTTAACTTGCAGAGAACAGATAAAACAAACCGTGCTTTAGGGACAGGTTGGGTTAAATGTTATACTCCAGAGCCAGGATGGACTTCACAGTGGCCCAATCATGCCACTTATTTATGGATTTTATTAATTATCTTTGTGCCTGAAGAAGTGGATTTTGATTTAGAAAAGCTCACACTGAAATAAATCTGTTAGCCTTTGAAGTGCTACAGCATCTTGACTCCTCCCTCCTTTGTCCTTTCCTCCTTTTCACTGTCCCTTCTGGATGGAGAGTCAAAGCTGTTACTCTCAAGGAGCAGGAAGGGGAATGATGACAGAGGTCAGCTGGGGAGGAGGAGGAGGAGAGTTGGTATCTTCTGTGCGCTCTTGATGGCTTCTGGTTGTGCACCAGCCATGGGTGGGCATGCCCTGGCCTACTAGCAGCACATCCATATTGCCTACAGGCCATGGCTGATGGCCCTGCTTAGAGCTAGCCTGGGAAGCCTACCAGCTCTCCTTTCAAACATCTGCTTCCCCCCTTCTCCTCCCCCATGTCTCCCCATGTTAAGGAGCTCCCTTTTTTTCTTCTCGCCCCCACCTTTTCCAACCCCGAGTGATTATAATTATAGATGTTTGCCAAACTCGTTCTGCTCAGTTCTGTTTTTGAAAAGAAACAGAGAAGGAGAAAAAAAAATGTAAAACCACAAAAGAGGAGGCGAGAGTCGGTTTCTGGGCGTGCTAAGCGTCTTCAGCGTGGGTGCAGGATTCCCCTCTTCCGAGAAGGCAGCTCATGTTCCTCTCTCTCTCTCTCTTTCTCTGTGCCGCCGAGGGCGGCTGGCATGATAAAAGGAAAGCGCCAAACCGAGCGTATAAGCTGTCTCTTGCCACATGGCAGATTGCTGGCGGAACCGTCATCCTTGCTTGACAGCTCCAGATTCTCTTTCTCTCTCTCTTTTTAGAAAGGCCAGGGAACAAAGGAGATAAAAACAGGAACCCTCTTCCTTTAACACTTTGTGGGTTTATTGCTTTAGAGGTGGTAGCAGCCACCGCTGCCGTGTTTAATAAATCCTGGGATTTAGAAGGGGATGCATCAACCAAACCAACTCTCCCATCTCCCCCTGCTGCCTGCTTGTTAAAACTAGTTAAAACCACCAAATGCCACTGGCTTTTTCCAGCTAGTTGCTCATCTTCTGTCAGTCACAATGTTTATTTATCATGTTGTCTCGGGAGTGTGCAGTGGGAAGTGGTGGGGTGGGGGCGTAAAGGAAATCAGGGATGCATGTTCCTAAAACAGGGAAAATTAAAAGTTCTCTCCTGCTCAAACTCAGCTGCACTAAAAGATTAGATTCTGCAACTGGAATAAATTATGCAAATATATATAACGTCTATTATTTTGCATACTTTGTTATTAAAGTTTTGCGCAATGTACATTGGCATAGAAATAATTTTTTAAAAAATAAACTATTCAAGCCCTTCAGGCTTTGGTGGCGTTAAAAATCTTGAAATTTTAAAAATTGCTCACATTCTTTTAAAGCTTTCCTTTTGAACACAAGGACTAGAAATGTTGTTTCCCAAGAAACAACATTTCTGAAATACCATGGCAAATGGGTTCTGCAGCCAGCACTTCTGTGTTAGGTGATTTCTTCATATTTTTACAGTCACACAAAGGGAAGCTAGCTTACTGCTTCTAAGGTGCATCCATACAACCACTTGGGGGTTATCAGGCATCTGGCTGTGGAGCCAGAGGCTGGGAGTTCTAATCCCCGCTGGGCACCTTGACAAGGGCTGGACTTGATTATCCATAGGGTCCCTTCCAGCTCTGCCATTCTGAGATTATAGAACTGCTGGGTTTAGGTCCCAGACTTCAGAGCCAGAGGTTGGAAGTTCAAATTCCCTGCCATGCCTCCTTGACAGGGTCTGGACTCAATGATCCATAGAGTCCCTTCCAGCTCTGCAGTTCTAAGATGACAATTATCAACTTGGCTGGTATAAAGAATAGGATCCAGTCCTTGAAAGGACTGGGGTTTGGTGATCTTTGGTTTCTTTCCGAGGATCACAGGCTACATAAGCCTAGTTTGATCTTCCTTGCTTCCAGCGATGCCAGTCAACATTATGTGCTACTATAAAATCTCCTCTTCTCCGTCATCAAATGGACTGGTGTTTCTGGTTGTGGTTGCTCACCCTTTTTATCAGCTCATGGTTTGGCTCACCTGCTTGAGCCACCCAGAGATATCTGGCAAGGAGCCACCTTTCCTGCAGCGTTCCTGCTCCTTACTTGCTCTAAACATGAGCCCAAACAACAGGGATCTTCAGTTTGATGTTGAGTCTGGTAATGAATGAGGCCTGCCTTTGGGCAGCCGGTTAGAGACACTCTTTCAAAACACACCCATTCCAATAAGAACAAGTATTGAACCATACAGGATGTTGAAAGGATCTGACTTACAATGAAGAGAGAAAGGGGAGAAACATCAGACAAACTAGTTTTTCAAGTATTGCAAAATAAGGTGGGTATATGAGTGATGCTCCCAGACTCTGGAACTCCCTCCCACTGGAGGCCAGCCGGGCCCCATCTTTGCTGTCCTTCCCGAAGCAGATTAAGACTTTTCTCTTCAGGCAGGCTTTCCCTGAGTGACTGGCTGTCTGAAAGGGTTTTTTAAATAGAGTGTTATGCCTTGTTGCTTTTAAATGTGTTTTTGGTATTGATTTTATTTCGGCAGTTGTCTTGGAAAAGGGCATATAGAATAAAATAATTGTTTAATTCTTTCCCAATATTTGCATACTTCCTGTTTTTAGCTTTTAAATATTGTCTTTTTTTGGGTCCTTTATCAGAAGAAAGGTGGGGTAAAAATATTTTAAATAAATATTTTAAATATTTATTTTTAAATAAAACTGTATAGGCGGAAATAAAAGATACTGCCTTTGCTTCCTATGCAGAGCTTGGGTAACGTCCAGTATCGCCAGCATGGCCAGTGCCTTTGGTGAGGGGGGATTCTGGGTGTTGACTGGGGATCTGTAGAGAGTGGTCCAAAATCAGCGAGTCTTTCCCCACAAACCTTGGGCCATCATCAGCCTGCTCAGAAACTCAAAGCTCTGACCCCTGCCTGCCAGAGGGCAAGACGGGTGACATGTAACCAGAACTCTCCTGTGGGATCCCTCTCTGTTCCTCTTGTCCAAGGGAATCCAAACGGGCCGGGAAGTTTGGCTGACTGAGTAGCTTCCCTTTCACGGTTTGCTCCTTCAACACCCCTGGTGTTTACCCAAGAGGAGAAAGGTCGCCGCCGACTGTGCGGCTGGACGTGGATCAAGGTGCGCGGCTGGCCCAGGGGGGCCCGGGGCAGACCGGGTGGCCAGCTCCCGCGCCCTCCCAGGTCTGGAGCCCGGCTGCCGGCTTGGCTGCCGGGCCCGATCCCGTGCGCCAAGACGCTCACCCGCCCCGCCACCCGCGCCGAGCCCTCTCCAGAGAAGACGCCTCTGTCTCCGGGCGGGTTCTCGGCGGCTTCGCCTGGCGGGACATGCCCTGATCCGCCTTCCGCCTCAACCAGCCGAGCCGGGACAACGGGGGCGGCCCCCGTCTCCGCCCGTGCGCCCTGGGCTGCTTGGGGTGCGCGCCTCCCTCCCTCCGTCCTTCCTTCCTTCCTTCCTCCGTCTGGCCCGGCCGGCTCCTGGCGCTCGGGGGCGGGAAGCCTGGAGGAGTTTCCAACTGCCGTAGCAGCCGCTCGTCTGCGCCGCCCTCCGGGCTCGTCCGCTCCTCTCGCCGGGTTATTTATTACCTCTCTCCGGCGGCGGCGGCGGCAGCGCTGCGGCTCCGGGGCGGCTGCCAAAGGAGGCGGCGGCGGCGGCAGGAATCCCGCGCAAGGGGGATCCGGAGCCACGACGCCCTGGCCGCAGCTTCCAAGAGTCTTGCTCAGGGAAAGTTCTTTCAGATTGCTCTGAAACCGTGGGGCGGCTCTTTCCTTTTTCAGTGGGAAAAAATCATTTAGCAGTCGATAATTCAACAGGTGAAGCTTACACTCGCGGTGATTCAACAGGTGAAGATTAGAGTGCAGAGCGGGGAGGGGGGGGTTACCCTCGTTAGATTTATGCTTTCTTTCCACACTAAAATAAATGACAGACGAACTAACTAAGCGAGTCTGGTCCGTGCTTCGGTGGGCAGCCGCTTTCTGCCTTTCATCATCATCATAGAAGGGCAGAGCTGGAAGGGACCCTTGGGATACTCAGATCTGGAAGGAACAATTTATATTCTGGCCAAGATTAGGCACAGACGAACACGTGAGATTTCTTTCCCTCCTTCTGGGAGGAACTGTGGACAGGCAGGCGGAGATTCAACAGGTACAGGGGCAGAGATGGGAGGAGGCCATACCCCTTCAATTTCTATCTCTCTGCCTGACCATAACCAGACCTGGCAAACGAGGGTGGGGTGGGGGTGGGGAAATCAACAAATAGCCTCAGAGGCAGAGCTGTGAGGTTGGATGCTAGCTATGCCCTGTTCCAAGATATTTCCTTCAGTTGCCTCAGTTTCCCATCTTCCATAACTAAGTCCTTTTATATTCCTGTCATATAAGTGCTTTGGGAAGTTCTGCTTAAAATTTCAAACTTAGGGTAAATGTGCTTGGGTAGGTGGATGACATAATGATGACCATATTGACATCCATTTCCCTTCTCTTCCTTTTGATCTATTGACAACCTTTACTAGCTTTGCATACGTGAACTGGACTCTGATTGGGTGGAAGAGGAAATATGTAACAGAAGTGGGAAGCTGTGCATGCCAGCGGGATATGTGTATTGATACTTACACATGTCTGGATAGTTCAGAGAGCTGGCTCTTTGGCTGCGGAATCAGAGCATGGGAGTTTGACTCTCCACGGCGTCTTCTGGGGGGAAAGCCAGCCTGTGTGGCTTTGGACAAGCTGCATGGCCCCAGAGCACCCCCTACAAAACGAACGGTATTAGTAAACCCCTTCTGAATACTCTATGCAGAGAAAACCTTGGAAAGGGTCACTGAAAGCTGGAGTCAACTTGACAAGTTGTTGTTCTAATCTCTAGATACATAGGCTCCAATAAATTCACAGTTCTATTTCACACAAACTGTTTGCCAATGTGAGGGGGTGCGTGAAGGCAATTTCCTTGATTAGAGGAGGCTGAAGTTTCCTGCTGCAAAAGAGGTTTAATTTTCCTACTGCAAAATGCAAAATCATATTGCACCTTCTTTGCTGTACATTTAAGCATGTCTTTGTGACTAGGTCTGAAGGCGCTCTGCTCTGGTGCCTTTAGGCCTTCAATAACATTTCACCATCGCTGTCCCCACCCCCACCCCAAAGTCTAGCTGATTTCTCTTCATGTCCTCAATTGTCCCACTTGCCGGGCCATTCATTTTCCAAATGGTTGATGGGAGGGGGGTTTAAGTAGGAGCCCTTCTCTGGAGTGAAGCTGAAACTTGTCCGGACTAATTTTCCTGGTATGTAGCTACTAAAGTCACAGTACAGAGGTGAGCCTAATACACAGGAAGGAGCAGAGGCTCAGGGACCTTGGTCAGAGCTTTGGACAAGTTATTTTTTTTATCATAATCTTAGAACGGCAGAGCTGGAAGGGACCCTATCAATGCGTCCAGCCTCTGCCAAGGAGGCACAGTGGGGGAATACAAACTCCCAACCTCTGGCTCCGAAGCCAGGTACCTAAACCACCGAGGTACGGACTACAGTTCCCAGAACTGCTGGCTAGCATAGCCACTGGTGTTCTGGGAGCCATAGTTGGACAGAGTAACTTTCCCTGGATCTCCTCTAAGATATTTATTGAAGCACATCCGAACAGACTGGGCCTTTCTCGATCAAGCCAAAGGTCCATCTGCCCCTTTGTTCTGTTCTCAGAGCAACCGGCTAGAAGTGCACAAGCTAAGTGTGAAGGCACTGGCTTAATTTTCCTCTGGCATCTCTCCCCTGTTTGGAAGATCATATCGCACGCTGCTCTTGCACGCATGAGCTACCTTTGCACATAAGAATGGCCTTGCCAGATCATCAGACTACCGTGAGCAGCCAGACGGTGCTGGGAAGCTCACCAACAGAGTGACAACTGCAGCCTCTCTAGATTTTCCTTAGGACCTGCTCCTGGTGGGCCGTGCTGCTTTTATGCATGGCAGAACTATACGATCGGTGTTGCATTTAAACATTCACCAGGTACCACAGGCGATCAGAAATGTCATGCAGGGGAGCAAACTAGCTGGTGGAAGATGGATGAATCACCCTGTCCCATCTCTGAGTCCTGCCTAGAAAACAAGTGGAGTGCCTGGCAGGAAAAGCTTCATTCTCCTTGTCTAAAGTATTGTCTGTCCATCTTTTGCCGGCTCTTGCAACCTTGGCCTTTTAAATGTTTTTTAAAGTAACTTTTGTATGAGCTTACAAGCATTACACTCCTCAACCTAGGACACATAGCCTCTGCACAGCTGGGGAAATGGATGAAACACTGTATGGGGCCAGATGATCCGGTTTCAACTGCATCCTTACACCTACTGCAAAATCAGAGCTTTGGGAAGTTACATTTGGAGAACAGCCCTCTAAATGGGGGAATATTGGGAATGTGTAGTGTGAAAAAAGGCAGGCACCCAGGTCAAGATGAGGATGCATGCCAGGCAATACAGAACCACTGGTTTTGTACCTCAGCTTTTCCTCCTCCTGTACCTTTGGATGTTGGGTCACATCAGATCCACCCATCCTCAAGCCTCTCCCCCTCCCCCTGCCCCCCCCCCCCCAGTTCTTCTCCATTTTCCCCAGCCCTCCTACCCGAAAAAAAGAGAAGCGGGCATAAATATCCTTCTCCCTTCTGGCTAGCAGTCTTTCTTTTCCACTGGCTGCCTCCGCACGCCGTCTGCAAGCCCAGTAATGTCCCTAGAGCTCCCTGGCCCATTTATTTTCCCCATCCACTCTCTCTGCGCTGCCCGAAGCAGGGCGAATGCATCTCCAAAGGTCTTTGGTCCTCATTAATTACATCGGAAAAAGCCATGGCAGCTGCCTGGAGGGTAGGGTTGGGGGGTATATCTAGCCAGGGGGATGTGTTGGGGATCAACAAGCCTTAGAATGAGGCACATGGAGGTATGGGAAGAAGCCTTACCGCAGCCTCCCACACACTTTATTTTGATGCTCTGGTATGAAATAACCCCTTTGCTCCTTTGACTTACACCCATCCCCTGGGTCTTACTTGAGGGACTTTGGGGTGTGTTCCAAGCCTAGAACAGCAATTTATATAGTGCCATCAGGTATCAAGACACACAGTGTGGTGTAGTAGATAGAGTGATACACTAGGACTCTGGAGACATGGGTTCAAATTCCAGCTCAGTCATGGACACGTATGTGTGTGTGTGTGTGTGTGTGTGTGTGCAATGTGTAGCCTGCATAATTAAAATGTAAGCTGCCAAGAAAGTATTTTAAGCACGATGAGCTGGTCTATAAGCTTTGCTTTACCTTGAAAGCCTTTTTAGGGTCCCCATAAGTTGGTTCCTACTTAACAGCACATAATATAGAGTGTCCACAGTAGGAAAGTGTGCAGAATCTGATTATTTTGTTGTTAAAAACTTTCCAAAATCTGCCAATTTTTGCAAATATGTAACAGAAATGATTTGAGACTTTTTAAAAATAAATGATATATAGGAAAAGGGGAAGCAAACAGATTACCCAAGTCTGTTGATTCACCCCAGACTCCAAAAGGAATTTGAGTATGCTTTTGAATATGATTTTTGACTATCTCACAGAATTCTGATTTCAGATAACAGTGTATTTCACTTTTGTTCCAAATTAGGATTGCTGTCCCCTGGGCAAGCTGCTTAGCTTGTATTCTGTTGGGGATTTCTGCTGCTTTTACTGGTATCCCATCTCTGCCCAGGGCTGATGTCAAAGCCAACTATTGCAGGTGGAACAGGAAAGATTGTCATCTCAGCTTTGCCTTGGGCTGTGAACTCTTTGCCTTGGGCCGGCCCAGACTCTGTCTAGGTGGAAAGGCAGCTGCCATTCAGCCTTGCTCTTTTTGAAAAATTAATGCCTCTGTTCTTGGATGCACAGAAACCAGAAGGGGAAAGGTTGAGCACCAGGGCCAGTGGTTGAGAGAAGAGTTTCAGTGGAGAGCAGTTAATGCTCAGCAACACAGGATTAAATGGTTCTTGTGTTGAGAGTAAAGAATCCTGGGTTAGCTGGACCCATTATTTCAGTGTACTGGCCCATAGCACATTGTCACTTTAGACAAAGGACAACATGGGATCTCTTGCATTCGGCAGACAGAAACTTACCTCAGCAGTAGTGAGATCTTGTTCAACAGTGGAGGTCCTGCCGAGCCCTCCACCATACCCGAGAAGAATAAGCTAGGTGAGGGTTGCTCGCAACACTTGGCTGGAACTCCCCAACTTTGGCTGCCTCACTCTGCCAAAGGGTAGCGCCAGCCCTGACGTGTCCTGTACGGTTCTTTCATTTCTTCCCCATGCCTGGCAAAGCAATTGAAGCAAAAGCAACCCTTCTTTACAAAGCGGCGGCCGTTTCTTCAGGTGGCAGAATTTGTTCTCTCTTCATCCAGATCTTGGATCATATTGGGAATCAAATCTGGATCCGACTCTGCCCCCACCAACACAGTTTATACGCAAAGCTACAACCTCCTCTGAGAAGATGCTGTGCTATTTAAGAACTGCGGGATAGCTCAGTGGTTTAGGTATAGGTTGGGAGCTTGATTCCCCTGCTAGGCCTCCTTGACAGCGGCTGGATTTGAGGATCCATAGAGTCCAGCTTCCAGCTTTGCAGTTCTAAGATTATTAAGACTGTTATTAAAAGCCTGCTGCATTTTGTAGGTAAATATCACCCTGCCCCCTAAGAAGGTACCCAGATTTTACAAGGAATTTCCATCAAGTTCAAAAGGGGGCCTATCACCTGGCGCATCACCTGCCTTTCCATGATTAAGCTTAATTTCCAGTGTAAAGGTATGAGGATAGTAGCAAATAATGAGAAATACCTCATGCAGTAATGCTGATGAGTTGCTGCCCATCAGAGCAGACAATACTAGGCTAAGTGAACAAAGACTGGACTTGATGATCTATAAGGTCCCTTCTAGCTCTGCAGTTCCAAGGGTATATAATCTGGCTTTCTTTGGTGCAATTTCAGTATGTCCCACCCTAGATGGTCTCTGAAGAAGACCAAAAGATAAACAGGTTAGGCTTGCTTATGGAACGCCTCCACTCCCCAGCATAGATTTATTTTTTTTCTTCATTGAGATTGCAAGAAAGGGATGTGAAGTTTACTGCCATGTGCGAGGACAATAGCACCTAACCTTGGCGAACTGAAAGGATAAGCATTGCTCAAAATCTCATTAGGATAAGCTTACACTGTCTTTGGCCTGGGCAAAAGGAAAAAGCAAGCAAGCAAGGAAGAATTGAAGGGAGGGAGGGAAGAAAGGAAGAAGAGAGAAGGGAAGGAGGAAAGAAGGAAGGAAGAATGGAAGACAGGAAGGAAGATAGGAAAACTGACTGATGGGCTTATTTTGGGGCATCTGAAACCATCCATAGCAGACACGTCCAGTTTAAAGGAAAGAAAAATCTATGAGAAAACTGTGTGTGTGTGTGTTTGTGTGTAGATGCATGTTCCAGAGGGAGAATAGGCTTGGAAGAGGGGTTTAATTAATACAAAGCATTTCGGGGCTCACTGGAAGGACAGATCCTGAAGCTGAGGCTCCAATACTTTGGCCGTCTCATGAGAAGAGAAGACTCCCTGGAAAAGACCCTGATGTTGGGAAAGTGTGAGGGCAAGAGGAGAAGGGGACGACAGAGGACGAGATGGCTGGACAGTGTCACCGAAGCTACCAACATGAATTTGACCCAACTGCGGGAGGCAGTGGAAGACAGGAGGGCCTGGCGTGCTCTGGTCCATGGGGTCACAAAGAGTCGGACACGACTTAACGACTAAACAACAACAACAATTTGGGGGCTGGACTTGGTGTGGCAAAAATAGTTGAAAATGACTTGCTGAATTGCTGATCTGGAGTGTGTGTGTTGTGATTGTGAGACTTCTAGCTTGGCTGATGTCTACAAGCCACCCACCTATGCCTCCCTGGTGCCCTACCTGTTTGTTGTTTGTGATTTGCGCAGATTGGCCTGGGTGGGAAGCATTTTCTCTCATGTAGGGAGAGCTAGACCAGCCCCAAGAGGGGAAGGCTCTCCATGGCTACTGGCCGTGATCATTATTTGTTACATCCAGTGCTAGAGGGGTTATGCCTCTGAAAGCCAGTTTCTGCCCTCATGTCCAGCTTTGTGAGCGCAACCGCTGTGGAAAGAGGATGCTGAAACAGATAAGCTGTTTGCCAGCTCTAGCATGAAATTACAAAAACGTTAGATTCCTCTTACAGTTTTAGGTCCTGGCATCCCTTCTTTGCATAAAAGACTTGGAAAGACTTCAGCTTAAGAGCCGGAAAGAAAAAAAACATTGCCAGCCAGCCTAGACAAGAAGGAGCGAGACAGAGTAGTGGTTTCATGTAGTGTCACAGGAGGCAACTGAGTACAGCCCATCTCACAGAGAAGATGCCTCTCTCTGCATGGAGAGGAGCTCAGAGAGGAAGGGAGGAGGGGACTGCTTTGAGTTTTCTAGACCACTGGTTCCCAACCTTGGGTAACCCAGATGTTCTTGGACTGCAATTCCCAGAAACTTCAGCCAGCACAGCTGGTGGTGGAGGCTTCTGGAAGCTGTAGTCCAAGAACACCAGGGTTACCCAAGGTGGGGAACAACTATTCTAGACTGTCCCTTACAGCCTAGATCTGTGCCCTTAGAGTGCTGATCTCACTTCCTCCTTCCCTCTCTTTATCTCTAATATGTGTGTATTTCTCTCTTTTTCTTGGTTATCTTGGCTTTGTTTCTGTGAGGTAGACAGCTCCAGCTCTGTAGGTCTACTATAATTAGTTAGATTTCAGCGTTCCTATCGTTTTTCCCTTCTCTGTGCATATTTCTGATAAATACTAGCCTTCACCTTAATTTTTATTTTTTTAAGAAAAGGAAATCTGGATGTGTTTTCTTTCCTGTCTTCTTCTAACCTTTCTGATAATCAGGTGCTGCATCTACTCATTAGCTGGGCTGCAGCTTGCTCTGCTAAATGTGTGTTAAAGCAACTTCCTCTGTGGCTCTATGGGGAAGGTTTTTAATCTCGTACATCTTTGTGACCCATATAATACATCACCAAGCAGTGGCATAAAGAACTAGTGCAGCAGAATTTAGATTTCTATGTTATGGTGTGACTGATCCTGTGAGCCTCTTTATAACATTAGGTAGAAATGCTGGAGCGGGTGATATATTTATTAGACCACTAAGAAAGAAAGAAAATGTCAGCGAGGTTTCATGGTTCAAGTCCACTTCCTCAGACCAAGAACCAATATCTTGTGCATAGTGCAGAAAAAAATTATTTGGAATAAATGCACCTGATGGGTGGGGACAGACAACCCAGTTATTTCCCAGTTGCTGGTTTGGCTCCTAGTTTTGCACATTGCAGTGGGTGCTATGTTGCATCTTTGGAATAGCCACGGGAAGTATGAGGAGACCTTTTCTCTAGGTTTCTGTCTAGCTGTTCCCAAGTATCATCATTCATGAGCAACTCATGTTTAGAAGATGTTTCTCTGATGGTCCATGAGTGGTGAAGGCAACCACAGAGGGGCTGAACTGTCGTTGAGTTTTTGCAGCTGCCTGGGGTGGGGTAAGATGCTGCAAATGCTGCAAATACATGATGCTTCCTTTGGGGGAGGAAAGGCACTGCTCTGCAGATTAGGAGGATCATCTGGGTGTCCGCCCGCTCCCTTGTGCTCAATTTTGAAATAAGCAGAAATTACAAAAATGCTGGAAACTGCCAGTAGTCTCTATGCATGAGCAAAATGACCTGGTCAAAGGCCTCAGTTCCATTTCTGTCCCTGCCAGATGGGAATCAAGAACATCAGAAGAGCCCTGCTGGATCAGGCCAGGGGCCCATCGAGTCCAGCTTCCTGTATCTCACAGTGGCCCCACCAGATGCCTCTGGGAGCACACGAGACAACTCCCTTGCATCTGACCTTTGGAGGTACCTTCCTTTTAAGACTGGAGATTATACATCCCCATCATGGCTTGTTACCTGCGTTGGACTTTTCCTCCAGGAATCTGTCCAATCCCCTTTTAAAGGCCTCTAGGCCAGATGCCATCACCACATCCTGTGGCAAGGAGTTCCACAGACTAACAACAGGCTGGGTAAAGAAATATTTTCTTGTGAATAATGTTGTTGTTGTTACCTGCAGTCAAGTTGCCTCTGTCCTATGGTGACCCTGAAAGTAAGAGATTTCCAAAAGGTCCCATCGTCACCAGCCCTGCTCAGCCCTTGCAAACTCACGTCTACCTAAGCATGTATTATTCATTTGTGGATTTGACTGTAACAGTTTTGAGCTCAACAGAGTAGCTAGCTCACTGCAGTAAAGGCTATTTTTTTAGCTGTTTATGGCATGCACATTATTCATACGGCTTTACCAGTTCATTGAATAGGAGAAATTGGGTCCTACCTATCTGGATGGGAGCTTTTACTCCCTTGACTGAGGAGGGTCTAATCTTCATTTTCTTTTGAACTACTGGGTCTTCTGCCCCCACTTTGCAACACTATCTTTTCCCTTTCTTGATCTGTCTGTGTCTAAGGATATAAATACACATGCATGTCAGTGCTTCATGCACCCAATGAAATATTTTCTGACCCATAAAAGCTGATGCCATGTAATAAATCTGTTGTTAGGTGTCCTTGTGGCAAGTCAAGATTTTGTTGGACAGAGACTCCCATCACCCTCAGCTAGCATGAAAGCAAGGGTATTGTCGTCTATCATGGGCATTGTAGTCCCATGCATCAGGCTGGGGGCAGTTTGTAGTAAGTGATGTGTAATGGAAATGAGCAAGTTTGCCAGTTTCTCTCTGTTCTAGCATTTAAATTTTAACGAGTTGTCAGATTGTCAAAATGTTGAAGTTTACGAAGAAATCTGCAGATCTTATTTTAAAAACTGAATCAAATTAAATTCTCATCTATCATGTTGAGCTCTGGATGCGAGGGAACCATCAACATAATTCTTTCTTGGTGGTCACCCCATTCCTATATTGGTGGACGTGGCTTCTTACCTGATGGGAAGGGCAGCTGTGGTTAGCTGTAGGAGAGACACCATTTAAAATTTTCACAGTACACCCTGAAAGCATCCTTCTGGTGCATTGTAGCAGAGTTAAATGATAGTGGCCATCTGACTTTGCTGGAAGAAGCGGAAAAAAGGGAGTCAGGGTTGGTTGAAAACCGAGCATCAACACACAGAGGAAAGAATCTGAACCAGTGGATTGGAATGGACATAATCACATGGGTCCATGTTTTGTCTTATTTTGTTTTACTTTTCTTATCTTTTCTAAATCTACACGTTTAGATTGATACTTTCAGGCTCACTTCCTTCCTCCTTCCTCTGACAAGAAAAGTCAGGAGCACCAAAATAGGGGACTGCAGACCTTGTGCATGGGGAAGCTGCCTCTTCCTAGGGGCTTCTGTAAATAAATTCAGAGCTCTTTCCTCCTGTTCTATCCACAGATGGATTTCCTGGGACAATTAAAAACATTAAGTATCCACTCACCTTTATTATTATTATTATTTTGCATAATGGCCCATTTCTGGAACATTTTTTTCCATTGAACAGTCACAAGCTCGACACTAGACCACTGCATTCTGCCAGGATAAATACTAGATAATCCTTATACTGGAAGCTACACAAGGACGCCATGTGTTGACACTAGATCTGGTAATGTACTCGCACGGACGTCAAGTAAATATTGGCTGCACTTACTGAGTATTTCAAGATGTGTAGATGTGCAGATAAAGAGGAGGAAAACTCCCTTGCTGTCAGATCCCTGGCTAAACCATGAAGTCCATTCCCTTGCTTCTCCTTGTGGCCCCATGCCTTATGAGATGCAACTGAGACCCTTCTTTTTAAGACCACAAGCCCGAAACAGAGGAAGGGAGGGTAGAACAGGAAGCTCGGATGCCAAATGACAAATGCAAATAGACAACCCTCGCCATCCTTACCTTTGATGTCAGTTTGACCCGGGCTGGGCTCCCAAGGAAGCAGCTGGCCTGGAGCCGAATTCCTGTCAGCGACCGGGGTGGAAGACGGAAGCTGCGGCCCCGGCCGGCTCAAACAGGAGCCGGTCTCAGGCTGTGCCTATCTTGTTTGGCAGAGCAGGTGGCTTGGCGCTGGAGGCAAGGTGAATCTCTCTCAGTCCCCCAGATGTGGCTGCTTGATAGCACCGTAGAAATGATAAATGCGGCTATAATCAGAATAGCTGCACTGGTGGGTGGAGGCCCTTGTGAGTTTGAGGCTCACTTCCCTTCAGGAGGGTAATTGTTTTGAAGAGAAAGAGACGTAAGGAGAAAGAATCGGAGTGATGGAGTTATATAAATAGCTGGATAGCTCAGTGGTTGAGGTCTCTGGCTGTGGAGCTAGAGTTTGGGAGTTTGATTCCCCACTGGGTCTCCTTGACAGGAGCTGGACTTCATGGTCCAGACGGTCCCTTCCAGCTCTGCAGTTCAAAGGTGATTGTTATTGGCCCCATTAATTCTCAACATCAGCTGCAGATGCTTCTGGGGGGGGGTGTTATTAAGAGCATGCTTTGATCTGTCAAAATTGCTTACCATGGGTATTACTATTAGCCGCAGCAGTCGTAATGATAACCATCATATCCTGCATTTCCTGTATTGTGCTCGGGTACATGGCTCTCCTCTGCCACACTTAAGTCCTTACAGCAGCCTTGTGAGGTAGCTCAGTCTCAAAGCGACTGGCCCACTGTGAAATCCAATTATAAGTGGAATTGTTGTTGTTCTTATGTGCCGTCAAGCTGGAACCAACCTATAGTGATCCTAACAGGGCTTTCAAGGTAGATGAGATATTTAAGGAGTGGTTTTACCAGTTCCACCCCCCTGGTGAGCTTCCATGGCTAAATAGAGTTTCAAACAAACTGCTGGATAGCTCAGTGGCTTAGGTCTCTGGCTGGGGACACAGAGCTTCAATTCCTCCTTGAGAGGGGCTGGACTTGATGATCCATAGGGTCCCTTCCAGCTCTGCAGTTCAAAGGTTATTATTATTATATGATAATAAACCCAGGCCTCCCGAGTCCAAGTCTGCACTCTGTCCACCACACTGTCTGTATGGCCATTAGAGTAGGTCCATTGTATCAATGGAACTTACATAAGTCTTGACTCACCAAATGCCCACTAAGTGAATGGGCCTACTCTGGTTGCCACTTGTTCAGCCAGTGAATTTCATGGTCCAGAAGATATGTGAACCTAGATCCATAAACCACCACTACCTGCCTCCGATTCTCAAACGGAAGATGCTGGGGCTCGGTTCCTGCTCTTTGGCTCTGTACGAAAAAGTTTGTTTCCTCATTCCACATGTCCAGTGGTTTGGGCTGAATTTGTTCAGTATGGTGGGGGGAGGGACTTCATACATGCCCAGAGGCTGTTTTTCATTTTTTTTTTTTTGTTTACATTTGTTACTACCTCTATGAAAAGGAGTATGGCCAAAAATCAGAGGAGCAGGCCTGGTTAAAGTTGGATCAAGGAAGACAAGGTGGGTCAAGAAAAGTAAAATTAAATGCATATATAAGAATGGAGAGACTCTGAGTTGTATATGCCTTTTGTGCATATATAAAAATTAAGCCAGCAAATTTCAAGACTTATTAAGAACGTGATGGGTGTGTGTGTCTTTTTTGGTTTGTTTATTTGTCTTGTTTTCCTACTCTTGTCTTAACCAGGAACAGAGGTGAATTCTGATGGTATATTCGCCTCTTACTCCCAGAAGTATCAGAGAAGTTTCTCTCCCTCCCCCTCTCTCTTTCTCCTTGATCCCCTCTCTTCTCAGTTTGGCTGTGTCGATTGTGAGCACTGATCCCGAGGGAAGTGGAATGGTAGAAAAAAAAGCTGAGATATTTGTGGAAGAAATTAGGTAGGGAGAAAAGCCTTACATCTTTTTTTTTTAAAGTACATTAAGTGTGAAGGACATCTGATTGCTAAGAGGAAAGGCAGGAGCTGCAGGAAGGAAACTAAGGGTGGATTTTCTATCCCCCCATATTAAAAAAAAAGATCTAAATTAATAATCTGGAGGCATCATCAGGATAATTCCACCCCACCCCCACAATAGCACATTTTGATGTTTAGTTTAGTTTTTTTTTTAATTATAAACAGTTCTGATTTTGGATGAAGTAGCTTCTGTTGTTACTGAACTCCGGAATCCATTCAGCACTTCTTACCCCATCTCCTCAGTCTGAGGAAAAAATCTGCCTGGATAGCTCAGTGGGTTGAGGTCTCTGGCTGCAGAGCCAGACCTTTGTGGAGTTCGATTCCCCAACTGGGCCTCCTGGGATAAGAGCCAGCCTGGGTGGCCTTGGGCAAGCTGCACAGTCCCAGGGCACCCCCCGGAGAAAGGAATGATAAACCACTTCTATGTATTCTCTATCTAGAAAGCTTTGGAAAGGGTTGCCATAAGCCAGAATTGACTTGATGGCACATAATTATTACTATTATTACAAGTTGAGCAGAGTGTTGTTTTGAGGGAAAATACATGGTCAAGCCAATTTTTTAAAAATAATATGTTTAAATGCCTATTTGGGAAGGGGTCTTACTAAAATTTAAGATTTGCAATTTGCCCATCCTTTTGTTCCTTTTCCACAAGTGATCACAACTAGGAGCGCAGTCACATCCTGGTTTGGATCTCAAGCCCTTTTTGCAATGATGGCTCTTTCCATGGCTGGGGAGTTCCTGTTTTATGGACCAGACTTTGATAATCTTCCAGGCAGCCTGTAACATTGACATGGGCAGGTTCTTTGAGAAACTGGGTGATACCAGTTTTGATGACCCCCTCAGAGGCTTGTGAGTGATATCCAGACCCGGGCTCGGTGTGGCATGAGCTGACAACCCCCAGACGCTCCCCTTGGTCTGCTCTGCTACCATCGTGTCAAACTGCCTTGCACGCCACAGCCACTGCGGCTGGTGTGATCTGCTGCCATCGGTCTGTCATCAAAGACTTATGCCTCTATTTTGATGAATTGCACACGGGTCTGTCTGGAAACTGCCCTTGTGGGAGACAGTCGTGGTGATGACTTGTTGGGGTGGCGGGCGGGGGGTGGGTGGGGAAGGAGTGGGACCAATGAAGCAAACCAAGGAAATGAGGCTTCTACCTCCTTTCCAGGCCTCCTACTGGGGAAATAAGCCGTCTATAAGGGCAGCAACCCCCTCTTCCCTCCCTCTTCCTGTAAATCTGCTTCATTTCTCCCTATCTTTCTCTATGAGTTGAGTGATAGATGCGTTTCCTCACTAGCTTTTTACAGTTTGGTTTTTAAAAGCCCTATTTTATTTTATTTTATTTTTTGAAGGGGCCCACCATGCCTGTCAAATCACCAAACACACGGCTAGTCATTGCGCAGGCTAGCCTGGAGCAAACTCCTGGCTTGACAAACAAAAACTCTGAAAACAGAACAAAGGAAAAAAACCCAAAACAAAACAAAAATCCTAAAAGGAAAAAAAAAACTGGGGGCGGGCACCTCCATGGGATGGAGAGGATGTTAGATAGATGACTGAAAAAGTGCAGCCAGAGAACTATTGATCTTTTTATACCCATGCTAAAGAAAAGGAGCTGGCTGGATAGCTCAGTGGTTTAGGGATCTGACTCTGGAGCTAGAGGTTGAGAGTTTGATTCCCTACTGGGTCTCCTTGATCCAGAGGGTCCCTTTCAGCTCTGCAGTTCTAAGGTTATTATTGAACTGCTGGATAGCTCAGGGGTTTAGGGATCTGGTTGTGGAGCCAGGGGTTGGGAATTCGATTTCCCACGGGGCCTCCTGGGAGAAGAGCCAGCCTGTATGGCCTTGGGCAAGATGCACAGTTCCAGGGATCCCTCCCTTCAGAAGAAGAGAATGGGAAACCACTTCTTAGTATTCTCTACCTAGAAAACCCTAAAAAAAAGGTTTGCCATTAGTCAGAACGGACTTGATGGCACATAATTACTATTAAAGAAGAGGGAGAAAAACCTGCAGAAGCACATCAGGATGAGTAGAGAGAAAAGCAGTAAAGGACTTTCTTTTAAGGAAAGAGGAAAAGCCACCTTCTCCTATCTTAGAACTGCAGAGCTGGAAAGGACCCTACAGATCCTCAAGTCCAATCTGGCCAATGAGGCCGAGTGGAGAATCAAACTCCCAACCCAGAGACCTAAACCACGGAGCTCTCCAGCAGTTCACCTTGAGTACTTTGCTAGGTGGGTTGGAGGTGAAAGTGCCCACATCTCACAGCCCTTGACCTGGCGGAGTCTCACCCGGCTGTCCTTTAGTGCCTTTTGGTCCCTGCATAAAATTTTCACAGCCAGAATCAGGGGTGGATGGGTGGAGAGGAGGAGACAGGAGAGCCACCTGTTGATATTTTACAACATTCGGGCAAAATTTTTCACTGTGGATCTTATTTTTTGTTTTGTTTTGTTGGGTTTACCTCTCTTCCCCTGTCTTATCGGAGTTTTGTTTGATTAAAGCTCCGCATGGCGTGGTTGCCGTGGCAACTGGTTTACTTCAATTAATCCCTTGCCTGGGGAATAAGACTAAAAGGAAGCAGGGGGTGGGTGGGGAAGGGGGGTAGAAAGAAAAATAAACAAACAAAACAGGCATCTCATAACAGAGAATTAAGGGCCCCCAGCAGATCCAGTCTTTCCTGCTGCTGTTGAGAAGGCCCTCACTTTTTTCCATATATTATTATGGGATAAACAGTTTGGAACCTTTCAAGTATTTCCCCTCTCTGGAAATACCCCACTACCTGCCCCTATCTTTTGGGACAGGTTTCTTTTTGAGAGGGAGAGCTTTATTTCCTAGACTTGTTTGGGAAACTGTTTTGTGTTTCTGTTGATGAAATATTTCTTCCTTCTCTCCGGAAAAACAACAACCCAGTGTCATATTTTGACCTTTGATTTCTCCCTTGGATTGAAGCAGAGAAAAAGTGGGATATTTCCAGTCCTGTTGTATTTTATCAACAACAACAACAAAAATAATAACAACAATGAGTCCTTATGTCCCTCTTCCTTGGGCCTTCCTCATCTGACCCTGTGTTACAGCCCTGTCAAACTATCTCCTGTAATGAAGCAATTTGGCTTTAGGCTAGTGTGACCTCCAATACTGATCCCGCCAAGCTGAGCTCAGGCAGCAGAGCCAGGCAGCCTGCACAGTGCGTTTGCACAAAGAGTGTCCTACATTTGGCTTTCTCTCCAGCCCGGAACAAAAGGTCTAAGGAAAGTTCCCGGGTTTCACCAGCTGTATCTCCACTTAGAATGAAGGAGCAAGCAGTAGGAAAAAGGCTGGTCTCTGAAATCTGCTGCCTGGTGAGAGTAGACTGGAGGGCCAGAAGAGGGCCAGACTATGCTGTAAAACAAGCGTTCTATATGTGAGGGTACTGTTTCTACCTCTGCAAAAGTCCAGGGATGGGCATCTTCAGGTAGCCAATTTTCCATCCTTCTGGGCCCCACACAAACTGTTAAAAAAGGCATAAAACTGAAAGGTAGAAGTCCATGTCCAATAGTAGATATGATAATCGTCTGAATTGAATTCGCCCATTCCCGTCCATTTTAGTTCACTGACGCCCAGGATGTCAATGTTTATTCTTGCCATCTCCTGTTTGAACACATCCAGCTTACCGAGGTTCATAGATCTTACATTCCAGGTTCCTATGCAGTATTTTTCTTTGCAGCATCGGACTTTCCTTTCACTTCCAGGCGCGTCCGCAGCTGAGCGTCCTTTTGGCTTTGGCCCAACCACTTCATTAGCTCTGGAGCTACTTGTACTTGTCCTCCGCTCTTCCTCAGTAGCATGTTGGACACCTTCCGACCTGAGGGGCTCATCTTCCAGCGTCATATCTTTTAGCCTTTTGTTTCTGTCCATGGAGTTTTCTTGGCAAAGATACTGGAGTGACTTGCCAGTTCCTGCTCCAGGTGGATCGCGTTTAGTCAGAACTCTCCACTATGACCTGTCCGTCTTGGGTGTCCCTAAATGGCATAGCCCATAGCTTCTCTGAATTACTCAAGCCCCTTCACCACAACAAGGCAGCAATCTGTGAAGGGGTAGAAAACCCTTAAAAGGGTCACCATAAGCCAGAATTGATTTGATAGCACAGTATTTGTTATTATTATTAAAAACAGACATTCTCAGTAGGGGTGGGATTGCAACCCATTTCAGACATGGCTCCTTGGAGCCTCTCACACCTGGCATAGGAACCTTAATGGGCCAGGGACTGACAAAATAGCCTCGTGGGGCCTTAGTTAGTCCTGTTTTGCTCAACAGTCTTTGATAAGGATGGATAAGCATTTAATTTTGGTGTATTTGTGTATGAATTTATCAACATTCTACATAGTTCTTCATATGCAATGTGGAATGAACAGGAGTTTATTTAGTAGCAGCAGCAGTGTGGAGGAAAAAAAATTGACAGATTTGTCTATCCTGGCCCAGGGGTTTGAGAGCTTAACTCATAAAACTCTGAGTTTGAACCCAAAATGGTTAGCTAACACTTCTGCTTGGAGGCAGCCATGAACATAAAAACTTCCAGAATGTATCTTTATCCAGAAACAATGTTCTGTGGCTTTTTTTTTCCTGTTCTACACTTTTAAACTCCCAAAGCTTTGACATCAAGAGCATCGGGCTTTGGACAAACCAGTTTGGCACCCAGATCCTCCTTGGCGACAGCAAGCAGAGAGACAAAACATGGAGCCCTCAGCTCTGTCATGGAGACACATCTTTCTTCCTCAAAACTGAGAGCTGGTTATTGCCAAACAAGCTTTAATCTTCCAAAGGGGTAGGAAAAAAGTCAATTTTTCCAGCAGACTTTGTGCCAGGCTTGCATCTCTTCTCCTCCCCCCACCTGTAGCTTAAAAAAACAACAACCAAACAATGAAATTTTTGCAAATAAACAGCTGGTGCATATTAATGTACATTTTTAAGTCATGCTGTCAAATCTTTTTAATGGAAAGCAATAAATGTGGCAAGTGGGAAATCCCCTCACATGCCCAAGCTGTGCACTGCCTCTGAGGATCGACAGGACTTCTCATTTCCTCAATAGACAGGCAGCTGTTCCACAGGGGAAGGTGTGGGGCTTGAGTTATGATAATTTATCTGGTCCTTTTCATGAGTGATATGCAAGAACAGCTGGATGGGATCAACAGCAGGTCAGGGAGAAAGTGACTCCCAAAGCTCTGCTTGATAAGTGGCTAAATCAACAGCCAAAATACTGTTGCTCAGCATAGTAAATCACACTAGACTTTGCCCCATTGAATCATTAGGGATTTAGTGAGTGATCTCTCCTTCATAAGTTCCACTGATTCAAACAGGCCTACTCTGGTGCTAAAGTAAGTCACTTATAGAGTTGATTTGTCAAATCTTCATTCATTCAGTGGGTCTACTCTAGTGTGACTTACTGTGTTAAGCAACAAGATTTCGGCTAATAAGTTTCAAGAGAAAGGTGCCCAACTGCTCGGTCCAGAGTAATTTTTCCTGCTACCTGATACTCTAGCCAGAACATTTTCAATGTTGTATGAGATCTTTAGCTGGCTGGATAGCTCAGTGGTGGAGTCAGAAGTTGGGAGTTTGGGTGATGGTGGCACTATGTGATATGTAATTGTATTTTATTGTGTTTTTTTTCCCTGTGTGGTAGTAGGTTTATATTTTGTAATTTAATAAACATATTAAAAAAAGAAGTTGGGAGTTTGATTCTCCACTGTGACTCTTGCGAGCAGACCCAGCCTGTGTAGCCTTGGGCAAGCTGCACAGTCCCAGGGTGCCCCCTAGAGGAAGGAAAGAGGAAACCACTTCTGAGTATTCTTTACCTGGAAAAACCTGAAAAGGATCACCATAAGTCAGAATTGACTTGACATCACATTATGATGATGATATCTTTATAGGGTTAGGTAAAACCCAACAGCTGCCTCTCCAGCTATTGCTGAGTTGAGATTCTCATCACTTTCCACTTTTTTGTTAGGCTTCTTAGTTGCACTCCAGTGTTGTAGGGCTGCCATTTGTTCCCAGAATCCAAACAGGAATTCCATGCTAGAACACTGAATTTCAGGGTTTTTTTGCTTAAATGTTTTGACTGTAAGTTATGTGTTGTTGTTTTGTTCTTGTTTAGTCGTTAAGTCGTGTCCGACTCTTCGTGACCCCATGGACCAGAGCGCGCCAGGCCCTCCTGTCTTCCACTGCCTCCCGGAGCTGGGTCAAATTCATGTTGGTCGCTTCGATGACACTGTCCAACCACCTCGTCCTCTGTCGTCCCCTTCTCCTCTTGCCTTCACACTTTCCCAACATCAGGTAAGTTATGTACACCTACACAAAAATGCATCCGGCACTTGGTAAATTGTCTTTAAGAAGAATGGATGTATAATGAGATGCTAAAGCCATCTATAACTGAGCAGTGGTAAGATGATGCTTTGGGACCTGGAGAATCATCCTGTCAGTGTTCAGTTATGAAAGGATCCAACATATCCTTGATGTGCCTGAACACCGTGTTCCTTTACTGCCTTCTGGCAGGAAGGGCTAATTTTTATGGTGGAGGTGGATGTTCCCCCTAGTGCTCAGAGCACCCTCTAGAGAATGGAGCTGCCTTTGAGTTGGCCATCCTTAGTCCATTTGCCAGCAGAACTGATGTCCCTGCAGGATCTCAAAATAAGGTGCTTTATTCTCCACCGAAGTCTGCTTCAATTGCATGTACTGTTGACAAAAGGCTTGTAATGGTGCCCATGCGTGAATGTTTGGGACTGTTTGGGAATGTTGTGTCGTGTGACTGGCTTGGAGTTTTAAGCAGCCTCACAGAGCTGGGATGGAGCATGGCTGAAGTTGCTGAACTGGTAATCCTCCATCTCCGTGGCCCATCAGAGGTTTCCCTCCTGGGCCACAACTTTTATTTGCTGTTGTCCGGAACCTTGTTATTGTCCATCTATTCATATGACTGGTTGTGAAATGTAGACCTACCTTGGTGCCTCTTCAGAATAGCTGCAGTAAGCCATGTCAGATAGCGTGTGCTGAGCTGTGTATTGCAAACTCTGACTGGCAGCAGTGGCTCTCTAGGAATTCAGAGAGAAACTTTTCCTAGCCCTATCTGCCATTTCTTAATCGTTTCCGATCCCAGACCCTACCTGGTTTCTGAAATCTGATGAGACTGGTAAATTCAGGCAGTAGGGTCCTTCAGACAATAAGCTTTTCAAAGCCCAGAAACTTTTGACTGGATCTGAGTTCTTGTTCGCAACCTGGCTTGAAGTTATAACTGGGGCTTACTCCTAAATTGACATTATAGAACGGAGCTGGGCCTTTTAAAATCTGTGGGGGGAAAAAAATCCAAATTAGTTAGCATGTCATCTGGCAGTGCCAACTTTGCCCCACCCCCCCTCCCGGGATGGGGGCCAGAGTATCTTTCCAAATTGGAATTTGGCACTAGAACCAACTAGGGGGCCCTTTTCCAAGCTCCTAATGGGATAATTTATGAAAAGCCTTCGTTAAAAGGGAACATATCCAAAAGTGGGGCTCTGTTTTTTTTGGTTTTTGTTTTTTAAGTGCAGGGACTCGGTGAGGCTTGGCCCGCATCCTCACCTTGGCCTGGAAGTCTGCTTAAACCCTAGAAGAGGGAATATCTGTGTTTGCAGAGAGAGAGGGCAGTTCACTCTGCACATGTCCAGGGTTGAGCTCGCCTGCTTATGAACACCGGTTCTTCTGGGGCGAAGCAGGAGGGGCTCCCCACTCTGCGGAGGGAAGGCTGCTTAAAAGCATCCGGCGGCGCCTCTTAACTTTGTCCCTGGAAACGAAAAAGAGCCTTGTGCGTGGTCCATGGAGCATGGCGGTTGTCCGTCGCTAACCCCCCTCTCGCAGCCTCCTTCCCCCCACCTTTCACATTCCCCCCCCTCGCCTCTCTCTCTCCCCCCCCCCCCTTCCGAGCGCCTTGTGCTGTTTAAATGGGCCAAGTTAGGGAAGCGGCGGCGGCGGCGGCGGCTCAGCGACGCTTGTCTGGCCGGATCCTCTCGGCGAACTCCGCGCCGAGTTTGACAATCTGTCTCTCCCTTTTGCCTGTACATATTTCAGTCCCAAGCGCGGGGGGGGGGGGGAGAGAGATAAGGGAGGAAGAGGGCGAGCCCAGACCTCGGAAAGCCCCCCGAGCCTCTCAAAGAAGGGGCAGGCAGGGGAGCGCGGGGGCGGGGATGCCCGCGGGCGCACCGGCAATCCGTCACCCGTCCGGGGACGCGCCGTGGGTTTGTCCCAAATTAGCCCAAAGAAACAGAAGTTCGTCTGTCAACGTCCGGCGTAGGGAAGGACGCTGCGATCATAAGGAACCCATAGATGTTTTTTTAAGGGGGGGGGGGGAGAGTCGTGGAGATACGAGACGTGGGCCCCTTCGCAGGTGCACGCGTGGGATTATTGCTGGAGCGGGAGGAGGAAAGAAAACCTCGAAAAGTTGCCCATATACCCACCAAACAACCCCAGGCAGACAACTTTGGCAAGCCTGCGCTTAACCGGCTGGAGTGGCCAGTTTCAGAAAAGTGGGTTTTATTATTGGTCGTAAGCGGCGGAGACGGGAAGGAGAACGAAAGTTTGAGTTTTCGCCTTATAGTTCTTTATTGGAGGCGTGGGACCAGCCCCCCCCCAACACCCCCACCCCCACCCCATGGAAGACTGAAAAATAAAAGCCCGGCGGCGAAGCGGGGGCTGCGTGGGAGAGCAAAGGCCGGCCGCGGGGGGGGGGGGTGCGGGGAGTCCTTCGGCGGGTGTACCGCGGAGCGGAGGTCGGGTCGATCGGCTGCGCGGGGGGGGGGGGACGCGCGGCGGCGGGAGTTGTGTGTGTGTGTGTGTGTGTGTCGCGGGGGGGGGAGGGAATCAATAAACCTTTGGCGACGGAAACCATGTCTCCGGCGGCAGCTGTGGCGGCGGCGGCGGCGCCCTCGCCCTGGCCAAGATGTCAAGTATTAACCCAGAGGGGCAGATCTGCAGCCGCCGCCGCCGCCGCCGCCGCCCTGAACTCCTCCTGGGCGCATTAAGCTTGGATTGCTGCCTGCGGGATCCCGGCGCCCTTTGGCTGCTCTTGCCGCCGCGCCGCTGGGGAGCTTTGGAAGCGGGCTGCTCCTCCGAGGGCTCGACGCCGCCGCCGCCGCCGTCGCCCCAGCCTCCGCCGGCGCCTGCGAGGTGCAGTTGCTTCTGCTCCTCCTGCCGCCGCCGCCGCCGCCGCCGCCGCCTCCTCTTTCGCCGCCGCCGCCGCCGCCGCCGCCGCGGCTGCTGCTGCTGCTGCTGTTCCTGCCTGTGCTCTGGCTGGTGGTGCCGCTGCGCTTGCAGGCGGCTGCCTCCGGGCGGGCAACTCGGAGCCCCGGCAGGGAAGCCGGTGCACGCCGCCGCCGCCGCCGCCGCGTGGTCCTCCACGTCTCCTGCCGCCGCCGCCAGCATGCCGGCCATCAAGCGGGAGCGGCCGGACCGGGAGGAGCTGGCGCTGGCCGCCTTCAACCAGCCCATGGAGACCCTGCCGGACTACCTGGTCCCCTTGGCGGCCGCCGCCATCCCCGTGGTGACCCCGCACCCGCCGGCCTACGAGCAGCTCTTCGCCGCCGCCGCCGCCGCCGCTGCCCATCACCACCACCACCACCACCCGCACCCGCACCCGCACCCGCGCGCCTACCTGGACTTCCACGCCGCCCCGCCGCCCCCCCACTCCCACTCCCACCCGCACCCTCTCCCGGAGGACCTGATGCTCGAGCGCTTCTCCTCCATCCCGGACTTCCAGCCCTTTTTTGACAACGGCGAGCCCTGCATCGAGGTCGAGTGCGGGGAGAACAAGGCGCTGCTCTACATCAATAAGTTGTGCCAGGGCAGCAAAGGGCCCTCCATCCGCTACCGGGGCGAGTGGCTCACGCCCAACGAGTTCCAGTTCGTCAGCGGCCGGGAGACGGCCAAAGACTGGAAGAGGAGCATCCGGCACAAAGGTACGGCGGGGGCGGGTGGGGGTGCCTGGCGTGAGTGGCTTCTCTGCGGCCAAAGGGTGTCGGCTTTCGAGAGGGTTAGGGCTCTTCGTCGGACCGAGCCGCAGGCCGGGAACACAGAAGCGGTGGGAATCTAGGCTTCGCTCCTTCTTCTCCCTCCCACCCCGTTATTTCAGGATCCAAAACTTTTTTAAGACGACCTGGGCTCGGATAAAGGGGCGTGTTGGAGAGCAGAAGCGGCAGACGTTTCTGCCTCACAGGGCTCTTCCTCCGGGGTTTGGTGTGTTTGTTGAAACAGCCCGTCATTTGCTACAGTTCTAAGCGGCCAGGGTTCGGATCTTGCCCTTCAATTCTACACACGTGTGTTCAGAGGCATGTCGCTTCGCACGTTCCGGGTCAGCCAGAAGCGCTGGGCTCCGTGAAGTGGCCAGAGTCTTTGATCACTTGGGACTGAACCAGAGACCGGTGAAGCTGGGAAGGCTGCACCCTTTTCGTTCCCCTCAGTGGGGGTCGCATGATCCACCTCTCCCTCCCTCCACCATGAAATCCCCCGCGGACCACCAGGTCCTAATAACTTGTCTTGCAGTCCAAAAGACCTCTCGCTGTCTGTCTGTGTGTGTGTGTGTGTGTGTGTGTGTGTGTGTGTGTTTGCGGGCGCGCGCGTTAAGGGGGGAGGGCAGAGCACCCTCTGGAGTGATGCGGGCGCGCGTGGGCGCGCACGCCTCTCTCTCTCTCTCTCTCTCTCTCTCGCCTCGCTTCTCACCCTCTCTACCTACTGCACTCCTTCCTCTCGCTTTGGAAAGGCGGCTGACCTGCTTCGAGGTAAAGCGGCCGGGCGATTTCAAACAGAGGCGAACGCACGACCGGCACAGAGCTGGGGAAGCCGGAAGAAGGGGAGAAAGAGGCTATGGGCTGCGGGGCTGGGGGACGGGTCGGCGGGCGGGCAGGCAGGGGAGCGACGCGGGCCCGAAGTTTCACGCGCGGTGGGAAAGTTGCACCGAGAGGGAAGGCGCGACGCCGGCGACGAGAGAGGCTTTCAGCCCCCCGGAGGTGGGGGGGGGCGGCAGGCGCTGGGGGGGGGGGGAGTTGAGGATTTGTCGGGCGGCGGCTGCGCGGAGAGAAGGGAGCCGGGGGCGGGGGCGGGGGGGGACTCCTCGCTCCTTTGCTCCACTTCCAGCCGGAGCCGCCTGGCGCGGAGCGAAGGGCTGCTGCGCCGGGAACACTGCGCCGGGGGAGGGGGCCTGACCCGAACTTGCCGCTTCCCGAGGCCCCGGGTAAACGCTGGCGCCCGGAGGCTGGGCTGGGCTGTGCCGGGGAGGGGAGGGGGTGGCGGCGGCGGCGGGTTGGGGGAAGGAAGGAAGGAAGGAACTGGGGCAGGGCTGCGGGCAGGGCAGGAAGGGATCGGGTTCCGGGCGAAGACCGACAGCGCCGGCGGCCCCTTCTCGTGCGCTTTGGAGTTGGCTGCGGGTGGGTCCGTGCGCGCCCGAGCTAGGACGAGCGGCGGCGAGTCTCCGTCGGCGCTCCCTCGCCTGGCGACGGAGTTGTGGTTTGGCGCGGGCGCCTTTCGGAGTTGTGGCTGCACAGCTGTTGTTTATCTCCAGCTCCGCTTGTGTGTGTGCGTGCGTGCGTGCGAGAAGGAGAGAGAGAGGAGGAGCAAGCACACACGCGTAAACTGAGCCATTTCGCCCCTGAAGTGTCGCTGGACGTGCGGGGGACCTGTTCTGGTCTACTTTTTGGGGAGCGGAGCGCGCATTCTGCTCTGCCCGGCTCTCGGTGGCCCAGACCCCCCCCCCCACACACACTTTGTTAAACCGTATAGAGAGGTTTCCCGTGTGTTGGTGACCAGCTTTTTTGTTCACTCGGAAGGTATAAATTGTACGTGGACCCTGCGCCTCCTGAAGTCAGTGGGGTTTGCTTCGGAGTAGACGGGGAAAGCGGAGTGTGTGGTGTTTTGCAGGAGGGACTCCTCTCTCTCTCTCTCGCTTTACCCCCCCGCCCCCCCACTTTGCCGCCGCTCGCTCGCTCCCTTATCCGCGCGGGTGGGCTGACTGCGGCTTCCGCGTGAGTGCGCAGGATCGGAGACTGGCGTGGATGCCCTTCTGGAGGCGCGGAGGAGGAAGGAGGGAGCCCCGCGGCGTGACGGCTCTGGGCGATGTGAGAAGCAGCCTGCCACTCTTTGGGCGTGTGTGTGTGTGTGTGTGTGTGTTGAGCGCGCGCGGGGGGGGGAATGTCCCTTCGAAAGCTGATGCGAACAGAAACCGAAATGAAAACCGGGCTCTTGGCTGCTCAGCCCGGATCTGCCGCCGGAAGTCAGCAGATGGGTGGCGGCGAAGCCTGGGATCTCAACTGACGGCTGCTCTTCCTCCTCCTCCTCCTCCTCCTCTTTTTATTCATTCGCCTATTTAATCGCCACCACACTCCTTCTTACTTTCCTTCCCAAGCCGATCGAGCAGCCCAAGGATGGTGCGTTGGTTGGCTGGGGGCCACGTCCCCCCTTTTATGGCACTCTTTCTTGTTTTTTTCCTTTCGGAAGCGTGGGGGCAGGGTTCTTTTGGGGGGGCAGTTCAATTCACTTTCTGCCCCCTCCACCCGGCTTCGTGCAGCCCCGGGCGCGCGGTGGAGGCCACTGAAAAGATGGGGAGGCGCGCCTAGGGTCGGAAGGAGAGGACTGGGCGAGCGGGGGGGGGGATGACAAAATCCGAGCGGCAGCCTTGACATGTCATTAGCCCGAGGCTGGAGTCGTCAAGCCGGGAGTCCGAGAAGCCATTAGGAGGTGACTGACACGTCGCCTTGTTTATTGATCGCCGGGAAGGAGGGAGAGGGAGGGTGCGTGGGCGGGGAGGGCTCTCCGCCGCCGCCGCTGTCCTTCTGCTGATGCTGCTCCGTCCTCTGGGGAGAGGGACGGTCCGTGGCAGGCAGAGAAAAAGAGGTCGTCTGAAGAAGCTGGGCTGGGGAGTCGCCGGCTGCCGCCTCCCACGCGCGCCCCCCCCCCGCCGCCGCCCTCGCCTGCCTTGTCCGCCGGTTCGCCTCTGGCTGCTGCTTCCCGGGTGGGTGGGTGGGTGGGGGGGAGAGGCAGCCCTGATAGGTGCGAGCAACTCGAGAAGAGTTGGGGGGGTGGGTGGGAAGGAGCAGGCCGGCTCTCCCTCCTTCTCCCTGGACGCCTCCATGGAGCCCCCAACCCCTTTTAACAAGGTTAGATGGGGGGGGGGATGAGGACTCAGGCTGTGGATGCTTTTCATCGTTCCTTCAGGGCAGAAAGTTCAGTGAAGGGCACAGCAAGCCAGAGAGGCTTGGTGGGGTGGGAAGAGGCTCTTGGGGGGTGGTGGTTACGTGTGTCTGATTCATTCTGTCCAAACCCCATCCTGCCTTTTTCTAGGCCAAACTAAAAACCTGCTTTTCTCTCCCCTCGCCTTTTTTTCTCTCCTCCTTCCAGGGAAAAGTTTGAAGACTCTTATGTCCAAAGGAATCTTACAGGTACATCCTCCAATCTGTGATTGCCCTGGGTGTCGAATTTCGTCTCCAGTGGTAAGAGGATTGTTAAAACCCCAAATGAAACACAACCGTTTTCTCTGTTCTAAGTAAAAACCCTTCCTTGTTTCTCCCATCTATTTTATATCTTTTTCCCCACCTGTGTTTTTCTTTACATGTACCACTGGGACTGTGAACTGAAGGAGCTGCTGGGGCTAGTTTCCTATAGGGCCCTTGTGCTGGAAACGCAGCTCCATTGGGTGTTGGGGAGGGCTGAGACTACTCCCCCCCCACACACAGGCCAAATGTCATGCAAAAATGCCAGTCCAGTGGATACCTTAGGGCATGGTGGTGTGGAGGTGGGGGTGGGGGAAGAGAGCATGCAACCAAACCTTCAAGAGAAAACTGAACACCCATCTGTCAGACCTGCTTTGATTTAGATTCCTGCCTTGAGCAGGGATTTGAATGCGATGGCCTTAGAGGCCCCCTTCCAACTCAACTATGCTGATTCTATGATTCTTCTATCTACAACTCTCTTGCATCTGTTTGTCCCTCCTTGTGTATGGATATACACAAGATGATTGGAATTTAAAACGTGATCATTGCACGGACTGCAAAATTCTGTCAAACAAAGATTGGGGGAGAAATAATCATCAGAAAGAGGAGACTCCTACTTTATGATGATGATGATCTTGGGAATGGTGTGCATTTAAAATATGTTTTTCAGGATTCACATGAATGCAATACCCTTCTCTAGTTGGACTTTGCTTGCATGTAGATGCTTTTCTTATCAGCAGAGCTTATGTTAATGGCAATTTAATTACGCTGAAGATGGCTTCATACAGCTGAAATTTCATCCTGTGTCGTAGTTCAAATATATTGTACTCTAAATGGAGATGGTGGGGAGATGCTTTGCTTAATGGCTGTTCAAATCACAAGGTGGTTGCTGAAGGAGTAGGTTTACGTTGCTGATTGTGAGTCTGGAATCTGGAAGGGCAGTCGATCGACTCGTACCGACCACAGACATGTGACACTGTGTAGATGTAATACTTGGTTTTATTGTTGTCGAGTCACTTGCATGGGAACTTTTTCACAATTGCATGGCCCCACCCTCCCTAATAATGTTATGTCCATCTTAGTATTTCTAAGAATCTTTTATTAGCTGTGAAGCACACAGAGAAATGTTGGAAAATGTGCATATGGAACTTAATTGTGAATGACATTTGTACCTCTGTAAAGCCCGGCTAAGTCCTGCAGCCACTCATCTGAAGGGAAATTGATGATTTGTGAAGCATATTCGAGGAAAAATGACCACAGGGCCTGCCTTGACGAGGGTTCGGTGCATTACGTGAAAAAGCTCCTTGGTGGGAGAACCCCCTGGAAACTACTAGTGATAGCTAGATGGATTTAATACTGATCTACATGAATTGTGCAGAAGTGCCCTCAAAATGGAATGGGCAAAAGAAAGACTGGAGTGTGAAGGCAGAACAATAAGAATTTCTGACACACAACTGCAGCAACAACCTTGGTTCCTTTTAAGGAGAAAGGTGGGGTAAACAATATTTTAAATAAATAAAATTTAAATAAACCTGCACTAAGTTATGTTGTTGAAAAGGAGAAAGCCTAGGTAACCATCCGTGGGTTAGTGCCTGAGAAGACTGCAATCTCGGTTCAGAGCTGATGCTCAAAACACATTCCTGAGGTTCGGTAATTCTAATCCCAATGCTTTGCACCAGCCTCTGGTTGGTTGGCCTGCCGGTTCTACTTTGAAAACAAAAACAGATGCTGCAAGTATGCAGAAGGTCTGTTCTGGCAGAGGCAGCAAAGAAGGACCAGATTCTGCCCCGTTTATGGAAAGCCAAATCCTACCTGTATTGGTCAAAGCGCAGGGGCTTCCCACTAGCCTGTTTCGGCAGCGGAGGGTCTAAAAGGATTCGCCTCGTCTACAAGTGGGAAACGGGATATTTTTCTAGAAGTCCCAGTGTCCTCCCAGAGGCATGTGGGCACAAGGATGTCATGCCCTGTAAGATTGAGAGTGTGTGCATTTTAACCCAAATTCCAGTGGTGCAAAAGATACACACTCAGGGTGAAGGCACTGAGAAATCTCTTTCCATTACCAAAACTCAGTCCTGTGGACCCCATCCTTTTGGCGTGAATGTTTGCTTCTGATTAACCCCCTCCCCCAATCCCCACCTTTCTTCATTTCCGCAATCTCATTCCGCCAGTCTGAGTGGTTTTGCCATGGTTAAGTCACGGAGAGGCAGCAGTCCGTTTTGGTCTATGGCAGATTTCCAGAGACCTACTCGTAGATCCCAAATCTTGTTCACCCACCCTGATGTAAGCTGCAGCTTACATCCTTAGAGATAGCACTTGGTGCATTTGAGGAAGTGGGCTTTATTTCACAAAGTCCAAGCCATGCTGCTGCCTGAAAGAAAGGATAGGGTTGCACCCCCGTGTTGCGTGTACAGGATCTGACCAAACTGGCAGATGACGCTTCCTTAAACACTGGGTGTCGGTGAGGACCTTTGCTGTACCTTAAGGCAGCTGTCTAGCTTCGCGGCTGCAGGGAGCATGTGTGGCAGGTGCAACTCTGGCTTTTAGCACCTGGCTGTTGCTCAGCGCCTCTTATATTTCCGCTGGCTGAGGCAGCCGCTTCATTTTATCTAACAATGGAGCCGGCCGTGAATCTGAGGTCACTGCTGGAGACATTTTGCCTATGGTGCATTCAGAAGAGACCTGCTGAAATGGTCTGACTTGGGCTTGATTGCTGCAGGTTTTGGAGGAAGGGTTTGTGTTAGGTATAGGTTTGCATGTGGACACTTCTGTAGAAGGGTTTATGCATTTGAAAACGTGGAGCCTTCTTCAGCGTTCCTCAGCTTCAGACTTTACAAAGGGGTTGCAAAGCAGGGGCAGGAAGAGGATCTCCAGATTGTTTGCGAAAGATTAGTAAAGGTTTCTGGTTTCCAGTGTTGTAATAGCAAAATGATTTTCTCACCCACCTAAGTTGGGATTCTGAAAGGGAGAAAGCTGAAGGTAGACAGTATCAGACTTTTCCATAAAAAGACTGTGAATTTAGTTCAGTTCTTCTACATAATTCTTTTTTGTAAACTCATCAAGGGCTCAGAGGTACCCCATACTTCCATTCTTTGTCTTTTGCCCTGGTTCTAGTTAGTGGATCTAAGGATCCCAGTAAAAAACAGAGAAGATCTGTCTGTCCACTCCAAGTAAAAATCAGTGGCACTTGACTATGTGTAATGTTATGTAGATAACATGTTTTTGCTCTAACCTGCCTTACAAATATGTTTATAAAACTTTCTCCATTTAGATGAGGCAACTGCATTTATATCCTTTTCTTAATTATGTGTGGAAAAATTCCTGAAGCTTTCTGTCGTGCTCACCTAGAGCGAATTCTTCATTCGTCATAGGTGACCAGCTGAATTCATATTTCCAGTTAGCCATGATTTGTTGGCTTGAATATGCCTTTACTACTATTTAACTTCTTACAGAGGTTGTCCTGAAAGTTTAATATTAGACTTTTCAAAAGCAAGGAAATAAGTTAATTTTTAAAGTATGATGTCTGCAGCCCATCCACAAATATCCCCCACGCACACAAACTGCAGACTTCTTAAAAGTTGTTGCTTCAATAAGAATTCGATTCCCTTCATGGAATGGTATGCTCAGTAATCTTAGCAAGGCTAGAGAACAATGGGTATCCTTCTCCTAGAGCGATACAATCGCTGAGTAAAGGAAGTTATGCCCCAGTGGGCTTTGGCTGCTCCTCAAAAGTAACCCTGCAAATGGGTTCAGGTTAAGAACTGCTTTTCCTTGGGCAGAACAAAAAAGTAGCACATGTCAGGAAACCTTCTGGAGGCAGCTGTGTCTTACAGCAGCATGTGGGTTTAAAGTCCTTATATTAAGAAAGAGGAACCCATGGTCCCCAGTAACTAACTCCCTAGTACATATAGTTCAGGAGATGTTGCTTTTGGGAGGACAGCTCCCCAAATCTTTCTGGGAGTTGTAGTTAAAAAGGAACTTTCCCTAAGTCCTTAAAAACTCTTATGTTAAAAAAAAGCATGCTGCTTATATACCGCCCCATAGTGCTTAAAGCACTCTCTGGGCAGTTTACAATTTAATTACGCAGGCCACACATTGCCCCCCTCCCCCAGCAAGCTGGGTTTTCAATTTGCTGACCTTGGAAGGATGGAAGGTTGAGTGAACCTCAAGCCAGCTTTCTGGAATTGAACCCAGGTTGTGAGTAGAGTTTTGGCTGCAGTACTGCAGTTTAACCACTGCACCACGAGGCCTCTAAAAGTGCCTTGGTCTTGTGGCCTGTGTTATTCCTACCCAGCCATTTTTGATATAACCTCGTAGAAGTAGCTGGAATAATCCACACCGTAAGTATAGATAGCGGATTACAGAAGAGGCACATTGTCGTAGCTAATCATTAATCTTTTAAATAGGCCAGCAATCCAGCAGCACTCTTGGTTCTTGCAAATATCAGATTAAATATCAGATTAATATTCCTCCCCTTTCTCCATCCCATTTCTCAAATCAAATATGCGGTATCAGAAGCTTTAATCAACTTCAGTGAAAAGTTTGAGGCCAACCCCTGCCACCCAGAAATGAGTTGATGGGGTGTGTGTGTGTAAAAGTAGATTTGTGTGTGTGTGTGTGTGTGTGTAAAAGTAGATTTGAAGAGGAAATGGCATTTATCTTGAGTTTGGAGATAGGTTCCTGCAGGAAAAAGGCACCCTACTGCATCTTCGTTCTGAAGTGATATTTTCCCCTCCAGAACCTCGTTCGGAAAATGTAGTGGCTATTTTTCTGGGTTGGTGGGGGTGGCAAATCAAGAACCCTTCGGAATTAGGTGTCACTCCAGCATGAAGGGTCAATTTTGTACATGTCACCCCCCCCCCCCCCCCCCCATGAATGGTGCTGCTGACTCACCGGGTGTTCAGTATGAGCTAAACATCTCTTTGCTGTTCTTGTTCTGTGCTGTCAAGTCGCCTCCGACTTATGGTGACCCTATGAATGAGCGATCTCCAAAATATTTTTTTTCTCAACTGCTCAGCTTTTGCAAACTCGAGCCTGGGGCTTCATTTAGGGAGTCAATCCATCTCGTATTTGGTCTTCCACTTTTCCTGCTGCCTTCCAACTTTCCCAGCATGAATGTCTTTTCCAGAGAATCCTGCCTTCTCATGAGGTGTGCACATCCATTGATGATGGGAAGGGCACATATAAACTTGTAGTGTTCCCGTCAGGTAGGGAAAACCCAACATCATTGGCTAGGTCTGAGAGCCAAAACTAGTCCAAGGGAAAATTATCTGTGGAACTGTGCTTTTATACAACGGTTCTAATTTTGTGGTGTCTAATGGATGGATGGCTGTGCTCCCCCTTTGAAGGTGGGATATTAAAAAGATTAAAAATGCAGATGTTGAAATAAACTGCATTTGAACACATACAGGCTGGTGAGGTTCATCTAATTTAAGGATGGGCCATGAGGTTTACAGTTGTTGTTGAATTACAAACCGCATCAGCCCCTGACAGCATAGCCCATGGTGATGGCTGATGGGGTCTGAAGTTTCACAACATTGGAAGAGCCTGGGAGGCTTTTCAAAGGCAGTGGGAGGGGGGGGGGCATCCGTTCCAATTATAAAAATGGGGACACCAGGGATGATGAGTACCTCGCCTCACCCTGCCAGTTGGAGCAGAGGCCTCTTTGGCCAGCTTCCCTGGCGGAGGTGCGGAGAGAGCGGTTGTGGGTTGTGTTGCCTTGGCGCCTCCTCTCCTCCAACCAAGCGTCTCTGGTTCTCTCTCTCTGTTCCCCCTCCTCCTTCTGCCCCCACGGCCTCCACATCCATCAAGCAGCCCAGCTGAGCGAGAGCCCACCCGGCGGGCAGGAGGAGGAGGGCGGGGGGGCTAATCAGGCGGAAGGGCGTGGAGGGGAGGCAGGCGGAGAGGTCACGGTTGGGGCAGGCGGTGGAGAGACCAGACCGCGCTGGGTTTCCTTTCCTCGCCGGCTGGCTTAGCAGGAGGGGGAGCCGAGCACAACAGATGAGCGGAGGAGAGTTTGCAAAGCTGGCCAGTCTTTGCTTCCAGCGCCTCCCCCTGTCCAGTTTTTTTTTGCAGAGACGTTCCTGCAAGCAAAAGTTCCTTTCTTATCCGCTGATTTCCCAAGGTTTAGTTCCTGTGAAACAGACGTGCCCGCCCTTCCTTCCAAGACTTGGAGGGGGGAAAGCAGCTGGATGGGATGGGATGCAGCCCCAGGGCTCTTGTTTTCTGAAAAGAGCTCTCCTTCCCCTCCCCCCCCCATCCCCACCCTCACAGATTCACACTTGTCTGCATCGATTCCTCAAGTTAGGGAGCAGAAACTGTTGGGGACGACCAGGCGTGCTTAGAAAGGCAGCCGGTGGGCATTGATTTCACTCTGCACTGGGTTGGAAGGAAATTTCCCTGATTTTAGTGGGGTTTACTCTATTGTAAACGGACAAGATTTTGCTTGGATCTCCACAGGTCTTGTGGGTTTTTCTTTATTTGTCATTTCTTCCTGCTCTGAGTTGGGATTCTTTCTGATACATTGAGTTTGATTTATTGGAGGGAATGTCAGAAAGCGCAAACTTTTGGAGCCGATGTTTGAAGGTAGAATAGGCTGGAGGGTTGGTAGGATCAGACGACTCCCCACCCCTTTGTATGTATCTTTGTAGCATATCATTATTCTTGCTGGGGGGGGATGCATTTTGAAATCTGGCATATGTGGGTGGGTTGCCTGTAGGTTGGGGATATGGAAACTTGGATCTATTCAGATTTTGCTGAACTCAATGCCCTGCCATACCCGATTACAGAAGGACCCTGTCACCCATGGGATCGGTATCCATTGATTCACTTATCTGCTGGCTGAAAATGCTAAATAAAAAATTGCAGAAATACCTATTTATATGTATTTCCAGGGTGTGTTTACCAGAACTGGCCACTAGAAGGAGACAGAGACCATGCAATATATAGTGTTTGATATTTCCGCCTTTGTTTTTCAGCATCCACAGGATGGCTTTGGAACCGACCCCCCCCCCCCCCAGATACCACAGCCCCATTGTATTGCCTGCACTGTCTAGGACTCATGAGAGTTGAAGTGCAATAACATCTGGAGCTCCCCACCCCCACCCCAACGTATCTATTGTAGGGAAATGGTTTCTTCAGGGCCCTTTCAGCTTTCTGATTGTGGTAAAAAACCTTTCGGTGTGATTTTGGGTGGTGAGATGAAAGCCTCATCTAGTTTAATTACTCTCTGGCTTTTCCACTAATGAGCTCAAGGTGGTGCACATGGTTTTTCCTCCCTGGCCTGCTGTTTTCACAACAGCCCTGTGAGGTAGACGAGGGCTGAGCGAGAGTCCGGAGGCTGAGATCACTCGACATCTTTTTCTGTATCAGAATTTCTCAGCTGGGACCTGAGCCTCGATCTCCTAAGCGTTAACCCAGTGCCCTAACCACTGCACACACTGGTTCCATTCTCTTGATCATATAAATCTTTAACTACTTTTAAGACATAGGAAGAAAGATGTGGAATGTGCTGGTGGAATTGAGAGGTGCCTTGAGAGAGGGCAGGTTAGGAAGTGTTAAAAGAGAAAGATGTTTAAGTGTATGACTGCAGCTTCATTGTTGAGCAAATACGAGAATTGTGTATAACAACAGATGTATCATCCCCACCTCGTCACCCATTTAATGTAAATATTTTGAACAGTTAAAAGAAGAAGAGCGAAGGATGCTGAGATACAGACCTAAAGACTAAAAACCTCTAGTTTCTTGGGAAATCTTTTATCTGACTACTAGTATGGTGGCCCCATCAATCCTCTCCAAAATGTTTTTTTGGAAGTTGTTGCCCACAAATTTTTATTTTTATTTTTTATTTTTGGTGGTGGTGGACAAGGATTCCCCACATGCCACACTGGTAGTCCTTGCATCAACTTCTGTGGCTCAAGTTTTCCTGACTGTAATGTGGGGGTAACGATGCCAGCCTACCTTGAAAGGTCATGATTTGTTAGGACAATAGAAGCAAAAATAAAAATCAATAAGTAAGAAGCAAGATGGGTTTAAGATGGGTTGTACCTGCTGAGACATCTTAACCTCCCCTTTCTTTCCTGCTAGTGTGGAAGAAACTAGAAGGATACAGACTTTAATCTGCTGGCAGAGCTTGGCATGTGCTTGGCTGGCTGAGCCACCAAGATCCAGACGAGCTTGTTAACTTAGAGGAGAGACTGAGGTGGGATTTGGGGTGGAGGAAAAATAGGAGGAGAAGCAGGGGATGCGAATAAATTAAGGGGGAGGGCCAAACGAGGCATCAGTCTTGTTAGAGATGTGTCAAGGGCAGTGGTAAAGGTGAGCTCCGATAAGTAATTTTGCTGTCAAAATTATTTAGGGATGTCATTAAAACTGCTCGGGGCTGTCTCCCATGCTCCAGGGCACCAGCGACTGTTTTTAATTTGCTGGTGGCTCCGTGTGTCCCTAACTGTCTGGCTTGGTTTGGTCTCCCTGGCAAGGTGGGGGACGGTGTGTGTGTGTGAGTCTCATCTTGCTGAACACATGCTTTAAAATTCCCAAAGGGTTGGTTTCCACTCTGTCCCAGGAGTGAGATATGGTGCCTCTTCTCTCTATAGCTTGCATTAGGAATAGAATTTTTTTTTAAAAATTGTGTCTTTACAAAAGAAGGGGGAAGGTGGGAAGTTGGGGGTTTTTTTGCATTATGTGCAGACATTTTTTTAAAAAAGAAAGGGACATTTTTGTCCTTTTCTCCCAGGGACGGCCGAATTCCTTAGGCTGTCAGCTGGTGTTTCTGCTCCACTCTGCTGGTTTCCTGCTTCGCCGCGACTTGGCAGGAATCTTGCTGCACCACAGATGTCAAGGCCGGGTTTCCGTTGACAAGGGCGCTCTCTCGCTGCCCCACTACCCCTCCTTCCTACACTTCAGTCTTCCTTCTCTCTGTTGCCCGCCCACCCACAAGTGTCTCCTTGCTAAAGAGGCACAGCTTCTCCATCCATCTGACAGAGCATTTTCTTTAACCATTCATGCTCCTTTCTAGTGCTGCAACTCGAGAGGTTCTGCAAGGAGGCTTCAGCTACAGAATTCCTCGTTTGGAGGTGGGAACCGGACTCGATGACCCTTGGATTCTTTGCAACCCTGGAGTTCTGTGATTCTGTGTGCCATGCTCCAGTTGACACCGAGACATCTTCCAGTTCATATTCTAAGACACAGCTTGCTTTTATAAATACAGGAACTACCTTATACTGGTTTCATTTTTTTATACTTGGTATTGTCTGCATCGGCACTGGCCAAACTAGGTGTCCTTCGAATGTTTCGGACTACAACTCCCAATGTGCCTGGGAGCTGTGGTGCAAAAGGGAGGAAGCGACCGACCGCTTCCCAGATGTGCCTCTGTCAGCATGGGCGGCGGCCCAGGATGCTGTAGTTCAGAACATCTGGAGGGCATAAAGTCACCCATCCCTGTTCTGTGCAGTCTCCGAGCAGCTCTCTGAGGCTTCAGCCTGGAGACCTGCTTAGATGTGTTGGCTGTTAAACCTGGGATGGTCTTGCATGTACTATGCAAAACAGATGCTTTGCTATATTTAGCTAGGACCCTTGCCTTGAAATGTAGGGAGGGAGCTGCTGTCAGAATCCACCACTCGGTTTCGCTCCATGTTCTTGACACTGATCAGTATGGGGGTGGGGGTGGGGTTTCGGGCTGGTGGCTTTTCCTGTCCTACCTAGAAATGACAGTGGGGAAGGGGGGGCTGGACTCGGCCAGCCTTTCCTCTTGGCTTGCAAATACCTGTGGACTTGAGAGCCACTTTCTTCAGCTGTTTTTGTCCAGAACTGTCACTCCTGTCTATTTGGCCTTTCTCCTTCTTGTCGTTGTGTGCTGTCAAGTTGCCCTCAACTCATGGCGATCCTATGGATGATCGCTCTCCAAAATGTCTGTCCTCAACAAGCAATGCTCCGCTCTTGCAGACTCAAGCCTGTGGTTTCCTTTTGGGAGGCAGTCCATCTCATCCTGGGCCTTCCTCTTTTCCTGCTGCCTTCCACCTTCCCCAGCATTATTGTTGTTTTCAGAGAAGCCTGCCTTCTCAGGATGTCCCCAAAGTAGGACAAGCCTCAGTTTCAACATTTTGAGATCAGCATTTTCCCCGGCTCTTGTTCCTGGACTTTCTTTGTTTTCCTGAAAACTAGCAAGGACAGAGAGGAAATTGCATTTCCCCCCTGGGTTGAGTCTCTAATCCAGTGCAGGATTTTGTTGCAACGTGTCTAAAGGAGAGGCGGAAGGGTGGGAATTCCCAGACCTTGTGGAAAGGGAGCCTTGTGTGTATTCTGGATCTGGTTAGAGCTGGAAGTTTTAATTGCTCTTGATTCGTTTCGCACATGGTGGAGGGGAAAGCACCCTTGAGCGAAATCACTTTCCAATTGCACTTGCCAAGTTGGCCAGCATTTCAACCAGGCCTGTCTCAATATTTTAATTATCTGGATAGATTTATTAGTTGAAGGTACAGTTAGTCAATGAACAAATGTATAATTCTCTTCAAGCGAGCAACAGTCTCATTTTTAGCACCGTGGCATTCTGTTTCTCTGAACTCCCCAAGCCCCGGCCCTAATTTTGAGAGCAAAATCCTGTTATTCGTAACACATTTTGCTCACTGATGATCTTGCATCCATCTGTTGAACTTTGCTTCGTTTATTCAGTTGCTTTGCCTGAAGATTTCTACATGCTTCGAAATGTTTGTTTGGAAGTAAGGTGTATTGTCTGGAAAAGACAATAATGCTGGGAAAGATTGAAGGCAGCAGGAAAAGAGGAAGACCAAATACGAGATGAATTGACTCCCTCAAGGAAGCAACAGGGGCTGAGTTTACAAGAGCTAAGCAGGGCTGTTGAGAACAGGAAATTTGGGAGATGGCTTGTTCGTGGAGTGTCCATAAGTCAAGAGCAACTTGAGGGCACATAACAACAGAGTGTAGCTGAGGAGGATCCAGGGAGGAAGAGTATGCGTGGACAGCTTCCCTTCCCTTCCATTTTTGCTTGGAAACACAAAGACCAGGAGAATTAAGTTTGCACAAGGCAAGTTGAAGTGCTCAGGCCAGTCAACCTGAAATCCTGGCAATGGGGAGATAGAAAACTAGTCTTTCATATCTTTTTAGAGGCTTGTTTTTTCCTTCATGTCTTGCTGTACGTTTTCAGCAGAAAGTGGGATGTTTGGTGCAGGTTGAATGTGAACGAATTTGTGGGATGAATTTGGGGGTCAAGGGATCAGGTCCCTCAGAGCCATTCTAGCTGTGCAGAGACAAGCAACCACTTTTTCTTTGGTTTCTGTTTGCTGTGCGTTAAATGCTAAAATTTGCCCGTCAGCCGTCAGTAACTTTTTAACGTTGGGCATCTTTGAAAAAGACATGTACTGAGTTTGCATCGTCTGCAGAATAAAACGCTAGATGGGATGGAGATTTTCTTGGAAACGGTGAGGGGGCTTTGGGGTTAAGAGTGTGTCTTCTTTTTCTCTTATTCAGGTGTCCTTCATCATTCTAGACCATGTATTCACATTAGTCATCCTTTTGCTGGCCTGTATAACATGGAGACCCCTTTCTGCCCCTTACCTCTGTTACTCTTCAGTCAGCTAGGGCTTGTGTTGTGCAGCTACCTTGCCTCTTTCCTGGTGTTTCCTGGTGAATCCAGGCATCAGTCTCTTCCACTTGCAACACTCTCTAGTTCCCCTCTACTTTTCCCCTTTTCCCCTTCCTTTACCAGAGGGGGGGGGGGGGAGCGGGAAACCCATTGCAGGCAGACAGATGGAATAGCTTCACCATCTGTTCTTTCAGGTTGGAAACTCTCCACCTTCAAGGAGCCTGATCTTTTTTTGGCTTTCACGTTCCTGTTGTTCCCTGGTAGGCTCTTGTGCCGGTTACCTGTCATTTTCAACATGAGCTTCTAGTCGCCTGCAAAATTCTCTTGCACATGTAAGAAAGCCCTGATAGCTATTTGAAATGGAAAAGCAGCTTGGGGGGGGGGGGGGGAGGTGTTGCAGTTTTGAACCGAGGAGGAGTAGGTGTGCTTAATTCTTCCTCCCACAAGTTTTGAATGTTTGCGTGTGTGTGCGCGTGGGGGAGGATGCTAAAATTGCAGCTGCTCGAGGCTCCTGTTCCCAAAATAGTGACTTGCCGAAGGCTGATTTTAATTAGCACAGAGGCAGGACAACTTTTCTTGTGTTGGGGTCCAGTTTTCCCATGCTAGAAACCTGCCATGCCTTTGGCTCTGCCAGCCCCTGGAAATGTGGTCTTCGAGGACTTCTCTAAAATTCATTTTGGCCCCCAGGAAGGGAGAAGGACGCTGGTGGTTTCTTCCTTTGGGGAGAGGAGGGCATGCCACAGAAAATGTCTGGTCTTACACGGTTGTTCATTGCATCAGTAAAAAGACAGACTAAAAAAGACATTATGCTACCTGAAGCAGGGAACAAATGGGTGCCCTGGTCTCTTTCCTGTGCAGAACCCAACTGGGCTGGCTGAGGAATTTGATGTCCACTGTAGTAGCAGAGAATTCTCCCTGAAGCATGAAGTAGCAGGCTCATTGGGAGGTGCACGACAGGCCCGTTGAGACATGCTCCGTAGACAAAGGAGAATGTCCAGCAGACTCCAGGATGAGTGTTTGGAGAGCTGCCTGTGCTGTTTCTGGTGCCTGAGACAATTCCTCTGCTCTGCCAGCCAGCCCTGGACCAGGATATAGGGCACATATCATTAACAGGTGCTGCCACTGTATCTGGTACTTCTTTGGACAGAGTGATTCTGGGCATAAGGTGGGAGAGAATGAAAGAGAAGCTTGTTCTAAGGGTATGAAGACCCTCATGGTAACCCTCAGTTCGGAATATTTAGCAGGGTATCCTGGAAGCTTGCATCACACCCAAAATGTCACCTTGCACTCAAGGGAATTTCCTGCCCTTGATTCGCTAAACAAACAAAGAGATTTTCAAGAAGGGGATTTCAGCTGTTTTTTCAGTGGCTTCCATTTTTGGTTGAGGCAGGAGCAAGCGGGTTTTATGCCGACCATCAAGTGGAATCTTTGCTGAGTGGCTTGCCCACATCAGACCATCAGATTTGCATCAAGGAGCGGAAAAAGGCAGAACGTTCACCATGGTGTCACCCAACGTCTTCTGCAGAAGCCAAGAACATCTTAGTTATTTCTAGGGAGTTGTAAAACAGCATTTTGAAAAGCTTATTTAGAACTTCATTACTGGCCCTTGGGTTGAAGTGATCCCTGCAGCCTTTCATGTGTTTGGTTTTGCAGTTGTCTTCTCTGTTAGGGTTTTTAAGATGGTAGTCCTCATTGAGTTTCTGTTGACGGCCTCCCTAAAAAAAAAAAATCTGGAAAATTGATAAAGGCCCACCTGGTGTTTGTCTCCTTGCTGAAGGGTACCGTGGACTGCTTGATAGCTCAGTGGTTTAGGTCTCTGGCTGTAAAGCCAGAGATTGGGGGTTCGATTCCCCCACTGGGCCTCCTTGCCAGAGGCTGGACTTGATGATACCCAGGAGGGTCACTTCCAGCTCTGCAGTTCTAATAGGAAGATGAAAATTATATTTCCCCAGAGTCATGTGAGAAAAATAGAATAATGACTTAGCAGTGTAAACCCATGGTGCAGCCTGCCTGCCTGTGCATAGTGTTGCTGTGTTCATTAACAAAGCCCTGCCTTCTGTTCTAGCATGTGGCTGAGCATGAGGGGCAAGGAATGACTTATGCAGCCTCTTATATCCTCCTGTGGCCAGTCGGGTATTTCTGGAAGTCCCTCCCCCCACATGTACAGGGCCCACCATCCCATTAGAAAGACTGTGTAATGACAGTGCCTTTGCTCTGGTTGGGCATGTGTAGGGGGTAGCAGCTGCACACTAGAGGCTTGGAAATCTGTAGTCAGCCCTGTTGGATCCAGCCAAAGGGACGGGCCATCCAAAAGAAACAGAGAGACCCCAGGTTTCCAATTCCCGATTTAGAGACGTAAAACCAGGTTGCATGTGGAAAGACCCCAAACCTGCTGATTCTCATTGCAGTTTGGCAGTTTATTACAACTGTAGTTCTTCCTGATGGATTCTGAGTCACGAGTAGATACTTCCACTCTTCTCGCTGGAGGGAGGCACATCTGTATCCATGAAATATTCTCCAATGCTCCCTTCTCTCTTGCTCTCTCTTTCCTTCTCTCTGGCTTTCGTTTTTTTTTTTTTTCCCAGTCTGGAAATGAACATCGTAGGAGGTATTCCAGTTCTGTAGCCATGGCTTTTGCTGTGTTGCTAAGGCAACAGGAGAGAGCACCTGAAGGAACAGCCAAGCCTTTCCCCTTTGCTGTAGCAGAGCTTTGGTGATTGATCAAAATTAGGTAGAATTAGATAATTCTGAAAATTCACTGTGGTTTTCATACCAAGCCTTGATTAAACGAGCAAGACTGCCGGTCTCGTGCAGTAAAATAGATTGTTTCTCTCATCAGTGATTTCGCCTGTTCCCCTAAGCCACCTTCTCTCAAACTGGCACTGTGCAAATTTACAAATCCCATCACCCTTAGCCTCATAGCCATGGTGATTTGAGATTGTGGGATTTGTAGTCTACTGCCCAGAGAGTGTCCCAGTTGGAAGAGGTTGCTGTAACTTTGTGATAAGTGCTGAACAGATCAGAATGAAGTGGAGACTATAGATAGCTTGGAAGTAGAGTGATCTGTTTGCCTATGGGGAGTAAGAATTGAGACCAGGTGACCAAAAAGAAGTCTCTTTTAAAAAAATATTATTTTCGCCTACTAGTCCTTTTTAGATTGGCATGGCCTAATGGTCATAGTTTGGCAGGTGAACCGGTAAATATCAACATCCATTAACAATTTGGGGGCGATACCTTATTTTTTGGACCACTCAAAATTAAACAAAATGCAAGCTTTCATGGATAAAATTCCACTTCTTCAGGCTTGGCACAACTCCTCCATGGACAGCGCAGAAAAATTGTACTCGAAAGTCCAGAAACGGATGGACGAAAGCTTGCATTTTATTTCATTTTTAGGGATCCAGTAGAAGACATCACCTACTCTTACATTTGTGTACTCTCGGGGACCACATGGCCTTTTCCCTGTTCTTTTGCCACTAGTAGCCTTACATGCAACTCAACAAAAGATATTCACGATCATGAGCCAGTCACAGGAACACATTGGACGCCAGTGCTTCCCTGCATGTTCTAGAGATAATTCCTAACTCGCTTTGGGTGGTGAATATTTATGTTGAAAGGCCAGTGACATATTTCCTGGAAGATAGATTGAAACCATCACCTGCTGTTTACAGGTTGTGTGTGGCTTCTTGAACTGGAGACTGAGTGCTCCTGTCATAAGTGTACTGCAAAAATGTTTTTCCCCCCTCCTGTAACCTCAGTGTAGTGATGGGAGAGGAATGAGGAGTGAGGCATAGCCTAAAGCGACTTCAAGAGTCTGTTTGCTATGAATGAAATCCCCTCCCGAGCCCACCCACCGTTACAGGCAGGCCCTTTGGTGGCCAACAGGGACAAAAGAGCTTTTGAGGTTTCTCTGCTTTCCTACATAGCGCTCTCTCTCTCTCTCTCTCTCTCTCTCTCTCCCTCCCCCCCCCCCTTGCCCCTTTTCCTTCCTGAGAGGCTTGGCAGCTTCTTGAAAGCGCACCTTCTCAAAGTAAGCACAAGTGAAGCACTCATTGTTTGGAATTAGGTGCAAGGATTTTTTTTGGGGGGGGGGAAATCATACTTGATGGAGTCAGGAGAGAAAAATCTCTGGGTTTGGAAGGCTGGCTGGCAATAGTTGAGCTGGACCTCCACTTGGTCTAAGAAAAAAAGGACAGGAAACTTCCTTAAACTTCGCGTAGCAAAGTAAACCAGATTCTGAGCCGCCGAAAGCTGAATTTTGTGTTCTGTATGAATCCTGGAGGTCTTTGTGTATATTTTCCATAGTTCTCGTTTTGCAATCAGAGAAAGTTTCTGAATATGATTCTACATACAGGACATAGACAAGCTGATTTCTTGGCCAGCATCTGCCAGAATTCCCTGACCATTAGAGTTCAGAGAGTTGTAGGCTACCAAGATAACGTATGTAGTTCTTTCTGCTATTTATTGGAGCGTCTTTATGTTAAGAACGTCAGCCTGTGCCACCCAATCCTCACAGGCTATGCTCTTATGGGCTGCCCACACCAAGAGAGGCCAGGAAGACATCTACACAACACTGGGCCTTCTCGGTGGTGGCTCCATCCCTATGGAATGGGCTCCTGATTGAGCTTTGCTTGGCCCCCTCCCTCCCAGCCTTTAAGGGGATACTCAAAATAGTGCTGTTTACTGAAGGCTTTGAGGTCATCTTCTCCTAAGGCTTTTATGCTCTTTTTATACCAATGCCACCCCTCTTGCCATCATTTGGTTAGTCTGATTTATGAGCTGAGCTATGGATTATTTTTATTTGCTTAATTGTTCCTTTATATTTGATGAGTTGCTTTTTATAATCTTTTATATTGCCTTTATTATTTTTATATAAACCACCCTGAGAAGCGCCTTACAATAATTGGGAAGGTGTACAAGTTCATAATACAAACAAGCAAGCAAACAAAAAAATATTTCATGCAGTTTATAATGTGTGTGTGCGCGCGCACGCCACACACACACACACACACACACACACACACTTTTAAGTATGTTGAGGTTTCCTGGCATTTGAATTGCCCCGCTTTTGTACGTCATTTTTTAAAAATCTTTTTGGCCAGGGGGGGTAAAAAAGCAGGGATAGTTGTGTTGTCAAAAAGCAAATTCCAAACTGATTACTTTTGTTAGGCTGGCCAATTTTTTTTTTAAAAAAGGCACAGACGGTGTGCAAAAACAAACAGCCATGTAAGCTTTTGAGAGACTTTTATTCATCACACAGATGAGAGAAAAGGAAGGAGGGTAAAGTTTTGCTCTTAAATCTGTCTTGACCGCAGATTGTTACAGGAAATTCTGGACCAGTCTTCCTCGGAGTCTGCTTGTTGTACAAAACAGGATGAGTAAGACTTGCCACCAAGATCTGGTGTGCTGTATCAATTCCCAGTGGCAGAGTAATGAAACCGTCTGGATGACTGGGAGCCAGTTCTCACTCACTCACTCACTCACTCACTCACACACACACACACACACACACACACACACACACACACACACACACTTTCTCCTGGACTACCTCGCAGGGTTGTGGTATAGAATGACATGGAATGGGAGGACCATGAATGCCTTTGTGAGTCTTTGTGAGAATGGCCAGATTAAAAATAAGTAATGATATCCTTTTTCTTGGGCTGTGCCCATCCTTTTGCCTGACCGATGGTCTATGAAGCCCTAACCTTAAATTTAGTGTTTTGACAGGGATGTAAGAACTAGGTTTCCTCTGCACCTCCCTTGACCTGCTGCCCTGAACAATGAATCTTCTGTGGCTTTTCATCTTTGCTCCAAGCCTCCTTTCCACACCTGGATGCTCTTTGAGCCCCGAGTCTTGTCTGGGTTGCATTTGTTTTGCATGTGTTCCCACCCAGCCAGCCTTTCCGGTTTGGCCCCTGCACTGGTTTCCATGATCTGAATAACTGACGAGGCTCTGTTTTGTTAAGACTTGCACCTCCTTAAACAAACAAACTCTCCCCTTCCTGGGTTGTTTGCTTTTAACGATCTTGGAAGGATGTCAATGACTGGAGGTGGTTCAGGAGGGGGAACTCGTCCGGGCGTAAAGCATCAGCAACCACATTGCACGGTACAGTAACTGTCGGGAAATATGACGACTCCTGCGCTTCCTCCCTTTGCACCTTGCTCATAATGAGAGCTGTCCTCCTCCAGCAAGGGGCCAACATTTTGCCCACAGGCAAATAAGAGGCACGTTGAACCCAGCCAGAGCATTTGGCAATGTGAACATACCAAAGACATGCCCTGCTTTTCCGTTGCTGGCATGTCTGTCTGTTTTTCCACTGTCACGTGCACGCTAGGAAATAAGCCACTGTTGCTTTCAGAGTGCTACCACGGTGCTGCTGTATCTTCCTGTTGGCAGAGGCGCTCACAAAATGCTGTCTGTTCTGTCTGTCCTGTTCTTTAAGAGCCTTGTTGGCATCCTGGTGAGCTAAGATGCTGATGTTGCATTTGTGGCTTGGAAATGAGGGTGTCTAGTTCTTCACCTGTTCGTTCAGGAGATATTCGTGGAGTCATTCATTCAGCGTTGTGCTGTCTTCTCCAAGCAGTGTGCTGCAAGCAAAGTGCTGTCTTTTTGGGTGAATCAATAGGTGAAAACATTTGCCCTTGGTTGTCCCATTTTGTATACATTTCAACAACAACCAAAGTATGAAGCAATCAAAGGAGTGGCCACATGTTCATGAAACAGAGATATTATAAATTAATGTGATGAACATCCCATCAGTGGTAGCTCATTCTAAGCCTGGCTTAAATACATTTATCAATTGATTATTGTGTTTTATGCTTTTTATATTTTGTAAGCTGTTTTGAATAGCTTCCTCCCTCCCTCCCTCCCTTCCTTCCTGTTCTTTTTTGTTTTTTGAGTATAATGGATATTTGGCCCTGTAGATGAAACTTAGGAGATGTATGATCAGTGAACATCTCTTCTATTTGTAAACAGAATAGTGTTTATTCATATTGTCTTAATCTTGTTTTAATGGCAATATCCTAATTTATTGTGATTTTCTATGCACGTTTTTTAAAATTGTTGCGTACCGCCTTGTGTTCCTCTACTGGAAGAAAGGTAGGATATCAGTAAAGTAAACAAATAAATAAAACAAGTTTATTTTTTTTTCTGTTGAACTGGGATGTAGCAAGAGATTGTCTGTCGTTTCACCCGCTAGAGTTGAGCAAAGACCCATCTTGGTGTTTCAGTTCTGAAGCTCTTTGGATAAAGAGAATTAGGAATATATATATATATATATTTAGTTGTTCAATAAAGGTATCACCCTACTCTTGCATCCATATGGAGAGATATTTAATGAGAATTATAGCTGATTCTGCTCCACTCCCACTCCACCATTTCAGCTCTGTCAGGAGTTGGTTTTGCATGTCTCTCTCGCCTCATGCCCTGACAGGTCAGAGAAGGCAGAATCGATGAGGCCTTTGATCAGGAACTGACTGGGCTGTGATCAGGAAATTGTACTAATTAAATCTGGGAAAGATGCACACTGGTTTTCCTTTTCCTTTTTTGTTTTGGTTCGGGTGCAACACAGGTAGTCCTTGACCTGTTCCGCATGCTGTACTTAGCATTTCGCTCTACTTGACCTGTGGATTGTGTTGCACACCATATGCAGAAACACACATGCACGAGAGAGAGCTCTGCAAATCAACAATGTTAAAATCCACAATCCTCGGGTTTGGGGCCTCCTGAGGCAGAGCTGAGAAGTCATGTGTTAACAAATAACGATGTTACCTGCAATGCTACATTTGCCTGTAACACATGGCTTCCTCTGTTAATGAGGGGCTGGTTGTTATCACTCTCAAAAAAGCAATAGTATGATCTGTAGCATCATTATAATTTTGCCCCCTAGGATGAGTCATTCTTATTACTTATGTTAAAATGTTGCTGGGAGATGTATTTTCAGGGACTGTTGGATAACTAATTTTTTGTTGTTAAAGGAGGTGTTTGAAAAGGAACTTGTCTGAAGATTATTAGCTGAGGCTTCTTATCTGAGGCTGTCTTTGGGCACATCAGGGGAAGGCAAGATTTTCTGGAAAAGACAATCATGCTGGGGAAGGTGGAAGGCAGCAGGAAAGGAGGAAGACCAAATATGAGAAGGATAGATTGCATAAAAGAAGCTTCTGGCTTGAGTTTGCAGAAGCTGAGCAGGGCTGTTGAGGACAAGACCTTTTGGAGATCATGCATTCATAGGGTCGCCAGAAGTCGGAGGTGACTTTGATGACACATAACAATGAGTTAGTTACTTTGCAGAAATAGTAAATTACTTTGATAGTGCTCCAGGTTCTGTCCTGGTGCAGCTGTGGTTTCAGGATCTGAGGACTGTTTCAGAAGTGGGAGGAGAAAAGAAAACAGCTTTATTGATTATGGGGGCTAGCAGAGAGGGACTTGCTCTCTGGCCTGGGGCATCTTGATCGAGTTACTTGGCAGTCACTCACAGTTCTATCTGGAAAATTGGGTTAGCGATGGCCAAATAAATAAAGAAGGGAGCAGGGAGAGGTTGACAGGCAACCAGGTGCTGACCTCAAGCAGCTCCTCTCCGGGTTAAAAAATACAAGCCAAGTGTCAAGAATCTTGTCCATTGCTCTCTGTGCAGGTCGGCTGGCAGGGACACATACATATTCTCAATCTCTCTCTCTCTCTCTCGCTCTCTCTCTCTCTCTCTCTCTCTCACACACACACACACACACACACAGAGAGAGAGAGAGAGAGAGAGAGAGAGGTTGTGGCTGCTGGAGGACGTGCCATGAACTTGTCCTGCTGTCCTTATTTCAGCTGGCAAGGTGTATGTGTGAATGCAGTTGAAGTCAGCAGAATTTTCTTCGATAATTCTGGGTGCCCCAAGATGTGCCACGGCTGGGTGGGTTTGTAACGCCATCTGTCTGTGGCAGTGGCTTCCATACTCTCAGGCCACTGGCTGAATTGGCTGGGGATTATGGAAGCTGTAGTCCAAAGCATGTTGAGGGCATCAAAATATACAGCTGTTGCAACTTATAGGGTCGATGTTAAGTAGAAGAGGGTGATGAAGGCCAGAAGCAATGAATACTGGCCTCGCTCATGGGCCGTATATTTTACCCTTCCTCACAGCTTGGGGCAGTGCACGCTAAGATCCTCACCTTCATCATGGAAGTGAGACAGAACTTTATAAGCAACAGTGGACAGGAGGAATCATGTAATAAGCTGGGACTAGTCCAAGGAATTTAGGGGAGGTGTACCTGGTTTGACTTTCCTGCAGTTTGTACGAGTATCTGCCCAACAGTCCTGCTACCTAGGCTGGGCTGGGAAAAGGTGTGCTTAGCCCAAGGGTGCTCCTTGTGGTCCACGGCTCAGCGAGGATTTGGATCCAGTTCTTTGTGGTTGAGCCTCTGCTCCCCATCCTGTTGTCCTAGAGGTTTGGCGTTGAGCAATCCTCTCTCCAATGGTGAACCAAAAGTATGCTGTTTTGCAAATGGCCTGGCACCGTAGAAATAAATAAAAAGGTTCCGGAGAGTCCAAGCGGTTCCCAGACAGGAGGGCTCCCACAGCGTCTCAGCCTGGCTTCCAGCTCTGACCTTGCATTGGCTTCCACTGAGGCTCGGCCATCCCCATCCTATCCTGCTTTTCTTGGGCTCTTCTCTTTGCTCCTGATCCAGAAGCTCTTAGGAGAAGGTTGTGCTTCTGTGAGGCAGCGGCTCTTGCTGCTGCTCCAGGATGGCCTCTTCTTGAATTGACTCCAGTTCCATGGGCGGCTGCGTCTCTCTCTCTCTCTCTCTCTGTTTGAGTGAAATCTTTTCACTTCAGGAGTCTGTTCATTAGAATGGGAAAGGGAAGTTTCCATGTTTTCCATTGCATGCTTGTTCCTGGGGACGTGGGGGGGGGGGGCATTGGATGGCGGAAGACTTTAGCCCTCTTGTCCTGCTTGTGGGCTTCTCAAGTCGGGTGGCTATAGCCGACGGCTGGCATTTGGAAAGTGTGTGAGGATGTAGTTTCAGTTCTGCTTTGGATAGGCCCTTACCAAAATTTGCACACTGGGGGTGGAATGGAATGGGGGTGGAATGGATTGAGAGAGGAAGTGAAACTGACAGATTCCTGTGTTCCTGACCATCACAGAGGGATAACTTGTCTGTTGCATCAGTGCTCTTATAACAACAACAACAACAATAGAACTGCATAGCTAGAAGAGACCCCGTGGATCACCAAGTCCAGCTCCTGTCAAGGAGGCCTAGTGAGGAATTGAATTCCTAACCTCTGGCTCCGCAGCCAGAGGGAAAAAAAAACCACAGAGCTATCTAGCAGTTTAGTTTTATTGCACTCCTCCTTTCCATTTAGTAATTGGGGGGGGGGGCACGCGCCCAAAGCCCTGACCTGGGTGTTTAAGATCAATTTGGATTTGAAGAGTGGTGGTGTCATACAAGTGCATGGGAGTGAGGCACGCTCTCTGCTTCTCCGTATCTGACTGGAGCTGGAATACACCGTAGCACTGGGTGTTCAAGTTGCTGTGCTCTGTTTTGCTCCAGGAATCCGTGCTGTCAGGAGGTGGGGGGGCGGGGGGGCTGACACAGGGCTGGCTTGAAAAAAAAACACTTGGGAGGGAGCCTTGGTATTTATTCAGCCACGTATTGATCGGTTGAGCCAGGTTATGGCCTTGCACTGTGGTTTGGGGTTACATCCAGTAGGGTGGGCCTGCAGACAAAGCTGAAGGTTATGCTGTTGTGAAAGGAATGTAGCTTCTCAAGAAAGTCGGATTTCTTTTAAAGAAAGTGCACAAGTTTCTAATCATTGTGGTCTCAGAGGGATTTTTTTCTTTTAAAGAGTGGTCAGAAGAAAGAGTTTTAGTGTCTTGTTTACCTCCTTCTTCGCCTCTTAGTCATGAAATAATCATCATCATGTGCTGTCAAGTCAGTTCTAACTTCTGGTTTCCCCTTTCCAGGGTTTTCCAGGTAGAGAATACTCAGAAGTGGTTTCCTCTTTCCTTTCCTTGTTCAGCTTGCCCAAGGCCACCCAGGCTGGCTCTTCTCCCTTCTCCCACTCTTGAGTCATAGCGCAGAATCAAACTCCCAGCTTCTGGCTCCACAGCCAGAGACCTAAACCACTGAACTATCCATCCAGCTTTCATATGAAATAATCAAAAGGTTATGTAAAATAGTGAATATTGTATAATTAATTTCATACAGGATAAAATTTGTACGTTAACCTGTGCAAAGATACCTAATTTTTGCAAAATGTATCTACTTATTGCTAAACTCGAGTTTCTTCCTTGTGAGTAGAGGTACGCAGAACCGAGCTTTGTTTCCTTGCAGGAGTTACCCCTCCTCTAGTGAGGACCAGACTGAGCCAGATGGAATAGCGGCCTCCCACGGTTTAAGCAGTGGACCTTAGGTTTCCTGCCTGCCTTTTCATGCTATGTGCCTTGCTTGAGAGCGGGAATGGAAACAAAGATGTGCACACCCTTGAGATTCCATCTTTCTGCCTTCTTCCCTTCTTCCCCCGAGTTGCTCCTATGTTTCTACTTGAGCCACCACAACTTCTTGCCCTTTCCCTCTGTTGCCTCTCTACCCGTAGCTGGTGCAGATGTGTGAAGACACGTAGGTTGCTAATGACTCCTAAATATAGCAGCTGTTCTGTGCACCTGTTAAGCTGTAAGATGATGGATCGGCCTACCCTTTCTTGCTCTTCGTTGGAGCGGCCGAGTTTCGCTCGCCACGGGCTTGCCCAGTTCCCCAAGGAAGGGGCCAAATGAGCTTTGGAAAAGGAACTCCAGGCCAAGAGGCAGAACACTCATGAGAGCTGGAAGTTTTTCCCCATAGCCATTTGGGTAGCAGCCCTTCAGAAGGTTGGCTTCGGTTTAAAAGACTTCCTTTCATTCTTTCACCTTTCTTTTTGCTTCTCTCCCACTGGGGGAGAAGTACTTTGAAATATATCCTAAGCGGCTTTTGAGACTTCATCTCTGGTAAATTCAGCAAGGGAGAATGACGGGCCTGAAATGAGTAATCCGAGGCTCATTGGGAAGGTCGAGTTGGAAGGGGTCCTGGAGGTCATCTGGCCCACCCCACTGCACAGAGCTGGAGGGAAAGTCTGCAGCACAGCTATTTTAGGGATCAAACACATCCCTTGTTGTGTTGGGAACAAGTGCTGTGTTTGTAATTGTCTATAACTTAGGCAAACTACTTAGTTTATGGATTACAACTCCCAGAATCCTGTAAGCAGCCTGGGCAGTGACTGTTCTTTAATGGAAGGATTAATCCAGAAAGGCAAGCTTTCCAAACTCAATACTTACTATTACAGCCAGAAGCAAATTACTTTTAGGAACTAACTGTCCAGCCTCTGCCTGGAATATTTGACTTTGCAAATGTTCCTGTCACTTCTTCCGTGTTATGTTTCTGCTCTCCCTACCCCCCCCCCCCAACAAAACCCTGTTAAGGAGGGGAAATTGAATAGCTTGGCCGTGTCCTTTGACCAATTTAAGGTGAAATTTTAATTTTGCTGCTCAAGGCAAGAGTGGTGAACAGGCACACCCCACCCATATACATCTCATGTGACCTTAACGCCAACCAAGTTGATTTGACCCCTGGGAGGTATAAGTAGCTAGTCTTTAAGGTGCCACAATTAATTTTTGTTTTTGCTTTTATTTTGTGGTTCTTCTTGAAAAAATCCCACACATACTTCTTTCTCCTGTAAGGGGATCTAATTTTACTGCCTGTTCATGCTGTTCATGACAGTCCAATTCTGCTGGCTGTAGTGACCTCCTCACTCTGCCCGATGGTAGGGCTGGACCTGTTTTTGAGTCTCTGCCTTCTTAGACATAGACATAGAAAAACAGAGTTGGAAGGGACCTCAAAGGCCATCGAGTCTGACTTATTTTATTTACTGAGTAGTGGTTTTTTTTAATGTTTCTTTTTCTGACTCTCCAAAATTACAAATTGCTACCTTACTGGTACCCCTCTCGTCTGCTCCTTGGCACTAGACATTATGGCCAGTGTGCAACTACTTTGCTAAGCCCACCAAAGTCATGAATTTTCTCTTCTTTACTCTCTGCCCTGACAATAATGAGATTCCGCTTTGTCTGTAGCCTTCCCTTCCCCCACCCACCTCACCCCCATTCCCTGAAGCCCACAATAACCAACAACGAGAATCTCAGGTCTTCAAAAGAAAGAGAAAGAAAGAAAATCCAGGAAAATCAGTCTTTGTTACATGGCAAATAAAGCAAACCTATAGGGAAAATAACCATAAATGTTCATTATTTGTACAGGAAAATCAATTGGCAGGGCAATTGACCAAACAAAGTAACGCAATTTGCTGGAAAATCTCTCTCTCTCTCTCTCTCACGCTCTTTTTCTCTCTCCCCTCCTTCCTCCCTCTCACTCCCCCCCTGCATGGCGGATCCCTCATCAAGCAGGTGGTGAATGGAACCTTTGTAGCTTCCACTTGTTTCACAAGCTTTAGGGGGCTTGATGTAAAACATATATTTTTGCAGTGGGGTGGTGTAATGCTTAAGACTGGGTGTGTCTAGGACTTAGAAGATCTTGGTTCACTTCCCTGTTGAACCAGTGGAACTCACTGAATGATGCAGGTCAGTCGCTAATGCACAGCCTCTGCCTAGCCTATGTGACAGAATTATTTTTGGGAGAATGGTGTGTGGAAGAGAAGAGCCACAGGGTCTTGTTACATGAGAGGCAGAATTTGTCGCAACCTAGAAGTGTAGAAGAATGTGACACCTTTAATTAGACCACTTTAAAAAAAATCAAACAATTAATACAAGCTTTGATGGATTAAAAATCCCTTCTTCAGGCGTGATGCACCAGTGACTTGTGGGCAGAGTAGATTTTTTTTTTAAAATGAATGTCTTAGAAATTCATGGCAAAAATTTACCATGCATCTTCTTAAGGTGAGTTTAAAGATGGTTACTAGCAGGTCACATGGTTGGAAATTTCCACTGTGAAGTACTGATGTTGCTGAGAGTGCGAGAGTCACTTGCCAAAGTTGAACACAGAACTGTGTATCCAAAATTCATAAAGATGTGTGCAATATTGCATAACTTAAACCATATCTTTTCTGGTTCCTGAGCATGGTAAGAATAGCAGCCATGCTCAGCTATCTGGGGGTACTTTACAAAGACACTTGTGTGTGGCAGGTGGCCGAATTCTGGTAGAAACATGGGCTGCCCGAGGCTTGGCCAAGGTCACACGTGTGGAAGCAGGAATCGTTTTCTCCCTTTGATCCTTTCAGAGTTCAGGTGATCATGTTACTTTTCTGTACCCCACCTCCTGTGCAAGAGCAGAAGTGAATTCAGAAAGGTGGCGTCTCAGCTTCCCATCTGGAAGCGAGTGCCCTTTTGACCTCCAGGAATTATCCCTCTTGTCCCAAACAGTTGGCGATCAAAGACCCTAAAGATGTGAAGAATTTACGGTAAGGCTTCGGTGTCTGTTTATTGCCACCTCCAGTAAATACTAACAGATTATCTCCTCCAAAGCCCTAGCTTCTCTTTCGACCATCCCCCCCACGCGGTTTTCCTGAGCAATAAGGAGATTTCAGCTGAAAGCGTATCTAGAACTGGGTAGTCCTTTAGAGCGGAGCCCAATTTGATGGAATAACATTGTTCAGCAACTCCCTTGACAATGCTGTTAAGGAAACTTTCTAGATCCTGACAAATTGCAGTGCTAGCTCCCTGCTGGGACAAGAAGGTATTTGGGGCCTGAATCCGGGAAGGTGGGAGGCAAGGTGTGTGCCCGCCGCCAAGGTCAAAAAAGCTGGCTGTTCTATTCGTGGTGTGCCTGTTCATTATTATTATTTTGCTATTGTTGTTTGCAAACACAAAGCCAGGAAGTGAGGACTAATTTATAAAATGTAGCCAATGTTAACGCCTTTCAAGTTGGGAGGAGTTTAGTTGGGGAAAAAGGGCTGATAATAGATGCAAATGATCTCAATAGATGAAAACATACTTCAAGCTCCAAATATGAAACCAGAAGAGGTTAAGCTGGACCTACAGGCAACAGAAACACCACACTTTACGGAATGGACGAGTGCAGAAGAGTGTCTCCCACCAGGACAAGACTCTGGCTGGACCATCTGGAAGTCAATTAAACTTTGAAGCGACGCAGGAAGATCCAAGAACAATCAAGTAAAACGGGGCTGCTTGGATACAGGACAACTTTTCTGTGATTGTGGAGAAATTCAATCCATGCAGCACTTATGTTCATGCAATTTATGCCCCACCAGATGTACAAAAGAGGATCCAGCCAATGGCCGAGAGAACGCTGTTGATGTAGCCCACTTCTGGTCAAAAATCGTCTAATGATATTAATATTTTAATTTGTTCCTAATTTTACCTGTATTTCATATATGGATGTTGCAACGTAGAATTTATTGGGAAATGTTAGTGCACAATATTTATTTATTATTTAATTAATTAATTTATATATTGTCCATCTAGCCAGAGACTACACTTGGTAGTTTACAAGGTAAGATAAAACAAGCAAAATATCTAACCCTACCCAATAATCAAAACATCAATACTAATATAAAAACAAATACAACATAATAAAACATGATAAAATGCAGCAGCTTTTAAACATTGAAGCATTTAAAATGGCGGTATTATGACCTTACCGGCTAATAATTTCACTGGTGGATACCTTTAATGAACGAAACAATTATTACTGTGGTCACATGGGCAATTGGAATAAATTTCTGTTCATACTTTTTAAAGGTCAGGTTCAAGTCATGCGGTATTTTAACTGGTGGCCACGTTCACATGCACTGAATGGAAATCAATTGATTTCTGGTGATTTAAACCAGTTTTGGTGTCTGCACTGCTGAAATTGACTCATTTCCACAAAACCTCATTGAATTGAATTGATTTTAGAAGTAAAGTATTTTAAAAAGCCCCTGCCAGCCAGTTGAAAAAAACTCGCTTTATATAAATCGATTTCACCCTTGTGTTGTGTGAATAATAAAATCTAAATCGATTTAAATGATGCTTAAATGCGATTCTTACTGCCAGCGTGACTGCAGGGTAAAATTCTGTGTAATTCATGTGTATGTGTAGGGGTTTTTTGGGTTTTTTTCTCTCCTCATTTCCATTTTTGCCGTTCTTTCTTAACTCACGGAGCTGTAAAATGTGGCTACTGGATGGTTTGGACCCGTGTTTTTATTGAAGAGATCAGAATTCTGGTTGGCCAATCCAGCAAATAATATAACGGAAGAAGTTAAGGAAAAGCTGGACCCATACTTTTCTGAAAGGAGGTGGCACTGTGTAGAAACCCAAAGAGCAGAGGTGGCTCTTACTTGTACATCTCCTGTTGTTGAGCCAGAGTTAGAAACGCTGATGGCAGGAAGATATGTTTAGTACAATTCTTCCTGGAAGAGGATCTTGACTTTTTGACCAATTGGTTCAGTTCCTGCTGAATAGTTTCGCCAGTTTGTGGGCTGTTTCCTGTGTGGGTTTCTCTCCTCCTCCTCCTCTCTCTCTCTCTGTCTGTCTTTGGTTTAATTCAGAGAATATGAAAACTGGTGTTGCTGAATAAACAGCTGCCTCTTTCCTCCTGCTCCTGCTACTCCACAAATCAGCCACTCTCAAGAGTGACTCAAGGAAGCGTTATTTTGAGGCAGAGGTCAGCTAGGATGGCTCCCTCCCGGATGCTTTTGTTTAATTGTTTTGTTCACTTATATACCGTATCTCCCCAAACCCAGGGACCCAAGGTGGCTTACACAAATGACAGGTGTGTGTGTGTGTGTGTGGAAGAGGTATACAAATTATTGTAATCAAATGCATCTTCATTGTTGTCCTCATTGTACTTATTAGACTGCAGAATTAGAATAATTTAAAACATTTCAGAGAAAGAACAGTGCGGCATACCCCCATCAAAAGCCTTTTCTGCAGCCTATTCAGTTTCCTTCAGGATTTTGAACTGCATTTCCTGTAATCCTTTACTAGGATCTCTGCTGGTTTAAATCTGATGGGAGTTATAGACCCAGCTCATCTCAATGGGTACAGTTACCCATGTAGGTTAGGGACATTTTCTTTTCTTAAATGTATTTTATACCCTGCCTTCTCAAATGGTAAGGAGCCCTATAATGTGCTTTAGGACTCTGGAGGCAAAATACAGTCATACTTTAAAAGCAAAGGAAGGTGTCAATGGAAACAGTAAATAAGCTCATAAAAAGAACAGCCCAGTTGTTCCCAAGAACAGTAGGCAAAGAAAACACACCGCTCTTCCAGAGAAGGGCCTGGGAAAGTAATATTATTCTCACCCGATGCTGAACACCTGTAAGAGCCTCTGGAGGCTGATCTCAAAGACAAGTTCTTAAGGAGAGACAAGTAGGTCGTTCAGAAATGGCGAGGGATCAGTTTTTATCCCTCTCTTATAATACTAGAACAAGGCGGGCAAATGGTGAGCCAGGAACTGCATGTGCCTCCCTGGGCAATTTTTGCACCTGCTCCGTGACCCTTGGAGGAAAAAAATATATAACGGGGCAGCTTTTGTGAATGGCTCGAGAGGGGAATGCTAGGTTTCTTTTTGCCTCAGGCAGCAAAATGTCTTAGGCTGCCCCTTGGCTGCTCCTTTCCCCCTCCCGCTCCCTGGGACCCTGCAGCCCAGGGTCAGCCACCAGGGTGGGGGGAACACATTAGCAGTCATGAAGAAGGAGGCTGCTTTTGACAGGTGGGGAGGGAAAGGGGCCCCCGAGGGCAAAGCTTGCTCTGTGTGTATTATAGGTGTGTGAGGGCTGGGGGATGGGACTTGTTCTTTTATTCCTCTTCTCATTACTCCAACGCCAGCCACACAGAGGCTGAGAAGCTTGTTTTATCAGGGGGCCGGAGTTTTAATAGCAAAGCCGGTTAAGTGCTGGGAAGCGAGGCGGTGGCAGTCCTGGCTCTGGATTTCCTATCAAAACAATCAGCAACGTGGAGGTGCTGGTGTGGGATATGTAATGAAAGCTTGGGGGAGAGATGGGGGGGGCTTACATTAGAGCCCAGTGTGACCCTTTTTGGTAATTGCAGCTGGCTTTAAAACAAGAGGGGAAAAATACCCAAGAACAGCAGAAGGAAAGGACTTTCCTCCCCACTCCGTCTCTCTCTCTCTCTTTCTCTCTCTTTCTCTGTTGCTGAGGGATTCTCTGGCCTTCTTGTCTGTACAGTTTCCTAATTAAAAACTGATCGGCTTCCCCTTTTCTTTCCCCAGCCATGTTCTTGGAGCCCAACCAAATCTCTGTGTCATGAGCAAGGGAATGGAAACACACCCTAACTTGAGGATTTCCTCTACATATGGCACATGTTTGAGTTCTTTGCTCCCCCACTTCTTGCCTTCCCCCCCCCCCTTTGCTTCAGCACAATGGCAAATGTGTAACCCCTTCCACTCTGCTCCGATGGAGGCAGACCAGCCAAGAGGCCAAGTGCAGTAGCAGCCACAGACGGTGAATTTGGGTTGGTGTTACGGAACAGCCACAGTGGAGGTGGTCCTGATTCGTGGGGCTCAGTCTGGTGCAGGAGTGGTGAGCAGTTCTGTTCCCAAGGCTTCACACCTATCCTTCACCCTCTCCGTCAAGCAAGGAACAGATAATCTATGACAGTGGTTCCCAATCTTGGGTCTCCAGATGTTCCTTGGAGGACAACTCCCAGAAATCCTGGCCAGCACAGAGAGTGAAGATAAGGGATGCTCCTGTCTTGAACAAGCCTCCGTAAGCTATATCATAGATACACAGAAGCATCTCCTCTGTAGTTCAAGGAAGTGGGTGCAAGCAGAGGCGGGCAGGGAGAACCCCTGCTGGACTTGGAGCGGGGAACCCCTGAACCTCCAAATTCTGTAGCACTCTTGGCTTCTATCGGCCCCAGAAAGCACAGGTTGGTAATCTGAGCAGATGGGAATTCAGTCCCTGGTCTAGAGCAACCATTTTCAATGGGGGGCCCAGATGGCCCGGGGGGGGGGGAGGGGCTGCCCTATTTGAAGGGAGCCACAGACTGGATAACAATTCTTCACGCACAACCTGGCACACAAAAATTGCTGGATAGCTCAGTGGTTTCAGTCTCTAGCTGCGGAGCCAGAGGTTGGGAGTTTGATTCCCCCATGGGTCCTCCTTGACAGGAGCTGGACTCAGGGGTCTCTTCCAGCTCTGCAGGTTGTTACCATGTAGGATTCATTACGTGACTTACACAATCCTGATTCGGTCCACATTTCTTTCTAGCCAGACTCCAGAATGTCTGGATCATATGTGACATTTTTTACTGCAGTCTTTTTACCCTTTGTTTCTCATCGTTCTGAACTGTATATAAGAGACAAAGAGGCACACTTCTTGCTCATTTGTGTTGCTTTGCTAATATCATCACCCATGTAATAATACCCAGCGTTAGGTGCTGTGTTGCTGGGGGGGGGGGGGATAGTATATAGGGTGTGTCAGCTTTAGGAACAAAGCCGCCTTGTTTCCCTCTGCAGAGAGAAAGGTGGAGTAAAAAGTAAGTTGAATGAATGAATGGTCTTATTGATGCTGTTACCATTATTCTTGTTTTCCTTGTTTTCTGCTCACTTGTGACTCTTGGTCCTTATGCTTCAGGATTGTCTGTTTCAGCTAAACACTGGCTTGGTAGCATTGCAGTCAGGTGGTTTGTTTCTCAGCCTTGCTGTTGAGGTCCTTTTACCTAGTAAGGTCATGAACCGAACCCGGGACTTTTGATATGGATCTCAGATATTCTGTCAATCACCTATGGCAGCTTCTCTGCTGCCTGCGCCCACGTTTTTCTTTTTCTTTTTCTTTTTCTTCCTTCCTTCCTTTCTTTTGGCTGGGAAAAATATTAAATAAATAGTCCTGAAAATAAATAGTGATGTTTGCACCTCTCCCTATGAAGACGCTACGTTCCACCTTTCTTGCTGTACAACCTTATGAAAGCTGTTCTTTCAAGTCTTTCTTCCCCCCTCCATCCCCCACCACATGTTGCAAATAAACGGCCTTAGCTGAGTGTCTCCGCATCTCTGGGATCAATTAAACGCTCGCCAGGGACCCGGTGGAAGAAATCCTTCTTTTTTCTGGCAGCTGTACTACATCACAGCCAGGGTGTTGATCTGCTTTGACCTTCCCTCTGAGAACGGAGAACCTTTCCTAAACCACCCCCTGCTTCAAGCCTGTATTTTCCACCTCTCTCTCCCACAGTCCAAACCCTGTCTTGGTGGTTTTGCATCCTGCTGAAAACCGTATACTGTATGTGTTTGCTGGTTTGGTTTGTCCAGAAGAGTGTGGCTTCGTGAGGTCAACGGTTAACAGGGGAGGCAGTTGAGTCCTCATAATTTGGTCAACCTTGATTGACAATCCTAAATAAGAATCTCATCTTCTTCCTGGGAGACCAGAGCTTGTGATTTCCTTTTTAAAAGAAAGAAACCACCACCACCACACACCCTATTAACTCCTTTCTTTAGAACAGAAACATTTTAAGCTTTTTCCTCTTTGTTGACTTCAGTAGCTAAAGATCTTTTTGCTGGAACTGAAGTATTAACTCTGTATTTCTGCTCCTCTGAAGCCCTTTCAAGAGGACGTGGTGGCGCTGTGGGTTAAACCGCAGAAGCCTCTGTGCTGCAAGGTCAGAAGACCAGCAGTCGTAAGATCGAATCCACGCGACGGAGTGAGCTTCCGTCGCTTGTCCCAGCTCCTGCCAACCTAGCCATTCGAAAGCATGTAAAAATGCGAGTAGATAAATAGGTACCACCAGGGTTGGAAGGTCACGGCATTCTGTGTCTAGTCGCGCTGGCCACATGACCACGGAAACTGTCTTCGGACAAACGCTGGCTCTATGGCTTGGAAACGGGGATGAGCACCGCGCCCTAGAGTCGGACACGACTGGACTAAATGTCAAGGGGAACCTTTACCTTTACCAAGAAGCCCTTTGATAACTTCTCGAGTGACTCTGTTGTTAGTCTACCATTGTGTCATTGGTTGTGTCTAGCAATGCAGGAGATGCTGTTAGGGGTGTGGATGCAGGAAGCAAGCTGATCAGCTGTTCCTGAATCCAAACCAGAGTTAAGTTCTTCAGCTCTGGATTTGGCGGGACTTCATTTTCGTTGGGAGTCTGAAGGGCAGTAAGAAAAAGATGTTGCTGTGTCAACCAGATTAGGTCCGAAGGTCAGGACCTCACCATTTATATACTTACGTTATGTTATGTGCCATAAAGTAACATCTGACTTCATGATACATAAGTTATAACAATTCTAATAGTGTTTCAAAGGTGTGGGAGATACTTAAGGAGTAGTTTTGCCATAATCACCCCCACAGGGGTTTTGAACCAACATCTCCCAAGTTATAATCCATCAACCTCTATCCATTACACCACACTGTCTTTCCTTTATATGCTATGCTCAGCCAATCTGGTAGCTTCGTATTACACTCCTGTTCCCTTTTGCACCTGAAGAGGGTGCTGTGGCACAACTGTATCCCAGGTATGGAGCACTTCTTGCCCTCCAGATGTTCTTGGACTACAACTCCCATCAAACCCCACTGTTGCCTGGGGCTGATAGGTACTGTAGTCCAACAACATTTGGAATAGGCTTGCCAATTAAGAATGGTCCTAAGAATGGTGCTTTTGATTATAGGCTTGTTGCTACACATGGTGTAACAGCTGTTAGTGACTAGGTGTGAAGAGGTTGAAAAGTTGAAACTGATACTGCAACTAGTAGGATGAAATTTGCCTAGAACCTAGTGTTTTAGAAACCGAAGCAGATTTCTTTTTCACACAACATCAAGGAGAAAACATTCAGTGTGCCAGTTTTTTAAAAGGGCCCCAAATGAAGAAAATAACATTGGGTGATAAGTAGGTGGGGATAAATTCCTTACAGTCATAGCTGCAAAGGATCGGGGTCTTACTCCTTTCCACAAAATAACATTAGTATTAATTTTGGGCACGTGTATTTATATGTGGGACTGGGGGCACTGACGGTTTTGCCAAGCAGGATTGTTAACTATGAAATATTTCAAGTATTTGATATATGCCGTGATTTCTCTGCTAGCCAAGGAGACAAACGTGAATGAAATAGAATGCAAGCCTTCCAGCCATTGGCTGAGCTTTTGTGAAGTCCAAGAGCGTTCATGAGCATTGTAATTGTGGCGTTCTGATTCTGATGCCATAGAATGTTAATAAACATTTTAGTTCTTCTGGGTGGTGTGTCTGCAGTAGAAAGGTTAGAGATGAGCCCAGTGACACTAAGTTTCATGCACTGGTACAAACAAATATTTCAGATATTGATCTAACTGATCACCCAAACTAATTTGCTACATGCAAAGCTGAGCTCTGCTTCTGATTTACACCCTAGGCACCTTCTTATCTTTCTCCCCTTAGTTCTTTAACTAACTGTGGTTTCTCGAGCATGCTTCCCCCATTGCTCCGCTCCTGGGACTCTGAATGGCTTCTGAGTGGGTCATTCTCTCCTTTTGCTTGCTCCCCTGCTGCAGTTCCTTCCCTCTTTTCTCTTGTTATGTCTAATGAGTCCCTGGGCTGCCACTGAGACTGGGTAACTGCTCGTAGGTACCATAACGGCTGTTAAATGACTTTTATGAGCCTGATCAGCACCGTCTTCCTTGTGGAGTCTCACTAGAGGAAGTCCCACAGTTGTTGGGGGGGTGGCAGTTTGCACGCTGCTGATTCTTAATTGATACAATAAATTGCGGTGGGCGGATGCACTGTGAGATCTAGCCGAAGGGAGAGCGGGGGGGGGGGGGGGGGAGGGTATGATGCTCTGATAGTCACGAACCAAGGCACTGGACCAGGGAGTAAACACTAGGTGCCAGTGAAGTTCTGATTCGTGAGAACAGCGTAAGCTGGAAGGAAAAGCTGTAGTCTTACTGAGAATGGAGTAGAAGCCTTAGCAGCATCTGGTTTTGCTTATGAATATGCAAGAGCAAGGAGTGGGAGAGGTGATTTGAGGGTAGGGAGTGGCGGGGGAGAGAGTACATCACCCTTCCATGTCTACCTCTTTTTTTCCCCTCTCCAAACACCATTCTCTGCTGTTTTCTCCCCCAAAGTTCCCAAATACTATTGGTAGAATTTGGCATAAGTATTAGAATTTAGCACAACTTAAAGGAACCTGCCCTATTGATGATTAAGTCAAATAAAATCCTGCTGTAGCAGTTTGAGCAATGTATCTTATTGGAATATCTTGCTGATCACGTTTGTTATCCCCCCCCCCCCCATTCTCCTTCTCCTCTTCCCCCCCCCCCCTTTGTTTCCTTCTCCTGCTTTGGCTCTGACCTCTTCCCATTTGCCAGAATCGGGGTCGCCTGGCCGAGAAGAGGACGATCCCTTTGCCTCCCACCAGGACCCCGAAGAAAGAGCTGCCTTCTATTTTCTCACACAGCGAGGACAGTGAGGAGAGTGACAAGGTCAACGGCCACCACCCTGATGTTAAGCAAGAGGAGGATCTGCACATTCGTATCATGAAAAGAAGGTACTCTCTCCCTACCCATTGCTAGTGTGATACTTATCCCCTCTCCCCACAAAAAACAACAACTCTCAGCCCCAAGTATTAATTAAGTTCACCCTGACGTCATGGACTGCAAGTTATGTGATTCTCAGACAGCTCCTAGTTGAGTGGCTGCACATCTCCTGAAAATCATTGGCTGGACTGCTGTGATGTCATGCAGTGCTCATGAAAATCCACACGCCCAGTGAAGGCCCAGCTTAGACTCCAGCAACATTCATTGCAATTGCATATTTCAGGAAAAGAGTTAATCCAAGCAATGGTTTGCATTGTTTGATTGCTTCCCTGCATTCCCCCCACTCCCAAGAAGTTAGAAGCGCAGCCTGTGGTACCTGGGTCTTAATTCCAGCCCAAAGTGGGAACATGGGAGACTAGAAGCCATCCTTTTAAAAATTAGCTTGGTTGAACACAGATGGAGCCAAAATGGCACTCCTAAAAGGCAGCAGGGGTTTGGCCCACTTTTGTTGCAGAATTATAGGATCTGAAGCTGGAAAGAGATCCTTGAGGTCATCTAGTCCAAACCCCTGCTGAATGCACATGTCAGAGCAGGAAGCTTATGAGCAGATGTAAAACTCTGCTCATGACCTGAGTTCAATCCCAGCGGATTCAGGTGGCTGGCTCAGGGTTGACTCAGCCTTCCATCCTTCCGTGATCAATAAACTGAGTACCCAGCTTGCAGGGGAGAGCGGGAATGTGTATAAATTAATTGTGAACTGCCCAGTGAGTGCTTAAGTGCTATGTAAGCAGGAGTCTTTGCTTTTGCTTTCCCTTGTCCACCACACACAGTCCTGCACAGTTAGGTCTTACCTTCTCCAAAGTCCAGTGGGTGTCGATTTCGAATACGCAAATTCTTTGCTGTCTCCCAGTTGTCCTATCTCATTTGGAGGAAATAGGAGCCAATCATTCTTGACCTGCTCACCAGGAATCAATCTAACAAAGGAATGATCTTCAGGACAGTTTTAATGTCAGATAAGGGAGAGGAAAGTCCTTGAATACTGTAGGTAGAAACTCAGCTGCTGTGATGTACTTCATAGCTGTGACTGTTGTAGTTGGTTCAGGAAGAGGCAAAGAGTCAGCAATGTGACCTGGACTTTATCTCTTGCCAGGAAAATAAAAAAAATCATTTTAATTCCCAGGCGTGGGGGTGGTGGAGATTAGAAATAGGAAATCTGTGCCACTGGGAATGTAGGTTTTGGCTTCCAGAGTCCGGATTCCTCCGAGCCAACGTGCTGCTTGTAAGATGCTTGTAATGGCAAGGCCATAAAAATGTAATGCATCCTCATCTCGCGGCTCTTCTCCTCCCCAACATGTATCATTACGGCTATTCCTGATCATCCTCCCTGTAGCCTTGCGTGCTCCCTAACGCACGGAGTGGCTCAGTTTGGGAAGCAAGTCTTATAAAAACAAAGGGGTGGAAAGCGAAAGCGTGTAATTGCTTTTCCTCTTGTTTTTTTTATGTGTGTGTTGCTTGCAAGTGACAAAACCATTTTCTTAGCCCTTGGTGAGTTACTGCAAGACAGATCTCAGAGGCATGGCCTCTTTCTCCCCTCCCTCAAATTATTTAACTCCCTGTAATTGCCTATTCTTTCTTTTTAGCTACCTTCTTCAGTCCAGTGCTGTTTGAATGCCTGGCTTTATCTTACTGAGAAAGGAGAATGCCAGGGATAGAACTCTTGGTTTGCATTTAGAAAGTCCCAGGTTCCTCCAGGTGTGGCTCAGAAGGTCCCTTCCCTAAAACTCTGGACAGGTGGTGCCAGGCAGGACAGAGCAGTGAAAGCAACCATTGGCACATAATTTGGACAGGGATGTTGTTGAGATGGGTGCAGGTTTTTAATAATAATCAGCAAGAGCTGAGTCTCTCTTCATTCCCTATCCCACATGGGTCACCCCTCCTGTCACTGTTCAGGATTATACGAGTAGCTTCGAACACTCTTTAAGTCCTTCTCCCCCCTGTATGCAAACTTACATAAAAGGTGCATGTAATCATTGATAGCTCAGTGAGTTCAGGTATGGTTGGGAGTTTGATTCCCCACTGCATCTCCTGCAAGTTCAGCCAGCCTGGGTGGCCTTGGGCAAGCTGCACAGTCCCAGGGCGCCCCCTGGGGGAAGGGAAGGGGAAACCATTTTTGGAGTCCTCTCTACCTGGAAAACCCTGAAAAGGGTCACCATGAGTCAGAATTGACTTGACAGCTTATGATGATGAAGAATAACAATATCTATAAACATAGAAATATCTTTCTTTGGTGGGGCGAGAAAGACTTTTTGTTTCTGTAATGGTGGTGCTCAGGTTTTCTAAGGAGAGTGACTGATAGATTCAGCATAAGAAATGTGGGATCCCCCTGGTGTCAACAGTCCTGAGTGAGAGGGAACCAAGGGTCTGACTTGGTCGGAGTCCTAGGCCTTTCCCCAGTTCCCTGTTTCCTCCTTGAGAATGGTCCAGCCAAAGTTAAGCCCTTTTAGGTCCAGTAAATTTCAGTGGGAGGGAATTAATTGCAGGCCTAATACCTTCTAACAAAATGAGTGGGATCAGACATTGCTTAACATCCAGATATTGCAAATCTCTCCTGACTCACGGTTAATCTTTAAAAAATTGCATATGTACAGGAAAGGAAGGACGAGGTTACCTCTTTGGCATGCAAGTTTCAAGTCATTTTTGTGCCTAGCAAGGAGAAGGGGAGCCCTTGGCTCTCCGCTTTGCAGGAGCTTTAGCAACTGTGGCCGCTGGTGTAGGATTGTTGTTTGTTGTTTTGTTGTTTAGTCATTAAGTCGTGTCCAACTCTTTGTGACCCCATGGACCAGAGCACGCCAGGCTCTCCTGTCTTCCACTGCCTCCCGGAGTTGGGTCAAATTCATGTTGGTTGCTTCGATGACACTGTCCAACCATCTCATCCTCTGTCGTCCCCTTCTCCTCTTGCCTTCACATTTTCCCAGCATCAGGGTCTTTTCCAGGGAGTCTTCTCTTCTCATGAGATGGCCAAAGTATTGGAGCCTCAGCTTCAGGATCTGTCCTTCCAGTGAGCACTCCGGGTTGATTTCCTTCAGAATGGATAGGTTTGTTCTCCTTGCAGTCCAGGGGACTCTCAAGAGTTCTCGGTCCACATACTGCTGAAGTATCCTACCTTGTAGGATTCTGAGCATAACCTTGCTAGCGTGTGAAATGAGTATAGGTATAGGATTATGTAGTTCAAATCCAGCAGAGGTTTCCTACACTGCTACATAACATTCTCAGCTAGCAAGCAAGCTTTGGCCTGCTTTCCAGCCTGCCTGAGAAACCCTTCTGGCAGAATTTTTTTTTTTTTTTTTGGCGACGTGGTCGTCCCTGTGACGGCGTAGGGAAAGCTGTCACTGATAGAACGTGGAGAAACACGGCAGCTCTCCGTAGAGAAGGGAAAGGTCAGTATGTCTGTGGGATGTGGGTGGGAGGAACGTCAGAAGGTCAGGAGAAGTGGAAGGGCCCTGTCAGGATGAGGAGCACGACTCCTGGCGAGGAAGGTGCTGGGGGAGGGAACGGCTGAACGGGAAAAGGGCAGTGGAGCCAGGAGACCGGAAGGCCGGAGGAAGGAGGAAGGGATTGCAGATCTTGGCAGGAAGGAAGTGAACAGGAAAGTGAGTGCTAGAACATATCGTGATCAGAAAGCCGATGACAGTGGATGCAGGCTGTGTTTCGTGTTCTGGCTGATCTAACCAAGCAGATCTTTAGCTGTGGGTAACATGAAACACAGCCTCTCTTAATGCAATAATAGTTTGGTCTGCTTCAGACTTTTTTCCAGTTGCACTTTGGATTAAGCTGTGTGTGTGTGTGTGTGTGTGTGTGTGTGTGTGTGTGTGTGTGTGATATGTACTGTTTTTCCATATGCAAGAGTCTCTCCACCACCCAGATCAGAACAGAAACCAGGTGGAATATCCTCAGTTTCTATCCTTGCTAAAGGAACACAGGTTTAGGTCTGTTCATTGCAACCAATGTGAGCACGATAATAATGGCAATCAGTGAAATTTAAATGGGCCTAGAACCTGGAAGAAAGACCGCTTTCTAAAAGTAGTTTGTTCCTGTTGTTACTCGTTGTCGTGTTCCAAAAGTAATTTGCTTCTGTTAACTTTCTTCTGTGTTAGGACTACTGCCTACTTGGCTGGAGTACTTGTAATGCTTATTACTTTTTTCATTCCCTTTAATTGCTTTTAAAAAAAGACTTTAGGGTTGATTTGAAAGGCATAAAGCATGAAATATTCTCGTCAAAGTCAGGGTCTATAAAAGCAACTTAACTGCCGGATAGCACAGTGGTTGAGGTCTCTGGCTGCAGAGCCAGAGGTTGGGGGTCCGATTCCCCCACTGAGTCTCCCTGACAGGGGCTGGACTTGATGATCTACAGGGTCCCCTTCCAGCTCTGCAGCTCTAAGATTAATTAATAACTTGGAGAAGTAGCTAGAAACTGTTGTTTGCAAACCAGCAAAACAACTTCATTCTTACCCGTTACATTGGTTTCAACATGTAACAGAGTCACACACTTGTTAGCAGTTAGTCTTTAAAGTGCTACAATGTTTTATGTGGTTTTTTTGCCTGATACATTGTTACAGAAAAGTGACTCTTTTTTTGCAGTAGTTACTTTGCTTCCAAGCTCTGGTTTTCCAGAAAATTCCTTCACTTGACTACTGGAAGGGCTCTTCAGCTGCGAATTCCTCGGTCTTGCCAAGTTGCAACGGAGCAATTTTGGGGTGCTGCAAATCTTTTGAGTCCTGGGACTTGAAAGAGCAGGTTCTAGACACTCCCGGATGACTCTGGCCAATTACTTTCCTTCCGTCTGACCTTCCTCGCAGGGTGGTTGTGAAGCAGGGAGAAGGAGGAAAGCCATGCAGGCTGGCTTGGACTCATTGGACAAGTGAGGGTGTGTAAATGCAGCTAGCGGATAAGGAGGGGCTGGGACCCCCTGTACCGAGGAGAACCTAAGGCTCTACAACTTGCAGCATTATTTGGTCAAGAGAAGGAGGGAGGCTGGGACTTCTCCAGGAGAGGCAAGGAAAGCTTGATGGATGGGGTTCAGGGAGGGCGGCGTGCAGGTCTGAGATGATTTAGAATTCCCCTGATTTTACTACTGTCTTATGACGAATGGGCAGGGCCTTTCTGCGGTTTAGCAAGAGGAATGCACTCTGCCACCATAACACCCTTCCCCATTCCCTTTCTCTCCCCCCCCCACCCGTCAGCCGGCTGCCCCCACTTCCCTTCTGTTTTGCCTCCAGCAATCCAGGTCACCCGCATCGCTCCTACCAGGCTTCTATTTTCTAATAGCGAAATTGCCAGTCTCCCTGAAAGCTTTAATGGTTCGTGGCTGTCAGTCTGTCAGCCATATCCCAGAGCTCTTTAAGCGGAAGGCCGTTTTTGACGTCCCTGAAGGCTTCTGCTCTTTGACTCTCTAATTGATTAGAGTTCAAACCAAAGCACGCACTCACACACACACGTTTCTGCTCCTCTCCCCGTTGCATGTTTGCAAGGTGCAGCTGCACACTCAAAGAAATCTCCCCCAACTCCATGTTTCAGCATTTTTCTGTGGCCACTCTGCTGAATCTATATGTGCCTTTTAACCGAGCCTCTCTGTAATCTCCTCTATTCAAATTCTTGTAATTTAGTGCATTGGTGGTGAGCTGACTAATGAGCCCCTTCCATATACTGTTGGACTACAGCTTCCAGCATTCCCCATCTTTGGTTTGTGCTGGCTAAGGCTGATGGGAATTGTTGTCTGACAAGTTTGGGAGGACACTACACTGCCTGCCTATTATATATGGTCACGTAATGTTCCCCCAAGGAACAGTGCTTGTGGCACCCTGATTAAAAGATGCAAAGGAAGCAGGAACATGAGTTCTCTCAATTTCTTCAGTTTTATTTTTGCTCCAGCTGTGGAGGTGGGAAAAAGCTAAAGCAAAGTGTGCTGCTTCAAGCACTCTCGGGGCAGTTTACAATTTAATTATGCAGGCTACACATGCCTCCCCCCCCCCCCACTGGGTACATAGTTTTCTGACTTTGGAAGGATGAAAGGCTGAGTGAACCTTGAGCCCACTACCTGGGATTGAACCTGGGTCATGAGCAAAGTCTTAACTGAAGTTCTGCAGTTTAATGACTGTGCCGTGAAGCCAGCACAAAGGGCGAGGAGAAGGGTCTTTGATGTCCTCCAAGCAGCACAGTAAGTGAGGGGCAGCAACACTATGTTGGAGGGCAGAACGGTGTGTGGCCCACAGCCTGTGCTGCCCTCCCGAGCCACCTTGTGAGAGGGTGTGCCATGATGTGGTTGTAGCCACAGCCCGTCATCTACCATCAGACAAAGATGGCCAATGATTTCATTTCTGTTCCTGGCCAGAACTTACCAAAAATTCCTTCATATTCAAGGTGGAGGGGAAAAAACTTTGCAATTAAGGGTCAAGCTAGACAACACCGATCGCGTGTCCTTGTATTCTGTCTCTGTATGGCTTCCCGCAGTCCAGTTCTTCCGTGCTCTGCTATTTCCTCCCCCAGTGCAGCTGCCCGTTGCTGATGTCACCACTTCATAATAATGACTGTCACCCTAATAAATAAAATGCATTTAAGATCCATCTGGGAAACGAAGGCTGGATTTGATCCAGAGTGCCAGGAAGCAACAGCCGGTCTAATGAGGACTTAGATTTGATAGCGAGTGGAAATTGGTGCTTTATGGTGCACTATTACTGATAGGCAGGGGAAGGCGGACGGATGGTGAAGGGGTTCTGTTGGAGAAGTCCTTTCCTAGGAAAGAGTTGGGGACGTGTGAGCATGCGGGTGAACCACAAGCCATGTTAGGGGCCCACCTGAAAGCTTTACATAGTTGTGGAGTTGGAAGGGGCCTATCAGGCCATCAAGCCCAACCCCCTCTGATCAAGCCAGGAATACCAATCAAAGGATATCTGCTAGGTGGTTGTCTAAATTTCCCTTGGATGCCTCCAGCGTTCGAGTGCTCAGCACCTCCCCAGGTCATGTTAGTTCCCTTGTTGTACTGCTCTAACGGTCAGGACGTTTTTCCTGATATTCAGCCGGAATCTGGCTTCCTGTAGCTTGAGCCTATTATTAAGTGTCCCGGACTCTGAAAGGACTGAGAACAGATCTTGCCTTTCCTTGTTCTTACTACATTTCAAGTATTTGAAAAGTGCTGTCATATCGCCCTTCAGTCTCCTTTTCTTAAGATGTAGCACAGTGGATGAAAGTTCTTAGAGCAGTCTCTCTCTCTCTCTCTCTCCCCCCCCCCCCCACACACACATTTCTTGATTGTGTAAACAAAGACCAACAAAAAAAAAAAGGAGGAGAATCTGTGGGAACGTGGAGAAGCCTCTTTGCTCCTAGGGACCAGTCTCTTTCCAAGCTCCCCTCCTCGGCACGCTGTCCTCCCACACGCCGGCTTCTCTCTAGCACAGCCGAATCCTTGCCTTTGCTTCTTGACAGACCCCTCTGGCTGCTCTTATTCAGCTCTTTGTAACTGATGCACCTTGGAAGGAGAGTCAGGGGAGGTTTTTGCGGAGAGAGAATCACCGGGAGACAGGGCCCTGCTGTTCTTCTCTGAACGTCCCCTCCTGCTCTCATCCCTCTCCAATCTCCCTCTCTCTTTTTAATTATTAGTAATTTATAAGGAGTCATGGCGGCCCCTCCAGTCCCACCCAGAGATGCAGGCGTGCAGCTTGAGAGCTGGCAAATGATTAGTAATGTGATTTCAATTGAATGAATAACCCGCTAAAGCAAAACGCAGAAATCTAATTGGTGATAACGCCATAGAAACTAGGGAAATGTGGAGCGAGCGCTCCGTTAAGCTACCCAGGAAAAAAAAGGGAGGGGGCTAAATTGGAGGGGGGCAGGAGATAGAAGATAATTGGAATTTAATTTCGTTTCTTACCTATTCATTTGTTTAAATGCGGGTGTTTAATTATCCCGCTCTGCAGATAGCTGTGGTTGTCAAGGTACGGATGTACTTTCTCCTCTGCGGCGCATGTATTTTCCAGCCCTTTGCTGAAAATGCTCTAAAGGTAACCTAGGAGCTTTTAATGCTGAGCCACGTGAAGCCTTAGAGGGGAAATGGCTTCCGTGTGGCAACAAGGAATGGCCGTGAATTGCTCTGTAACGTATTAAAAGTGCCAGATACCTTTTCGAGATGGGGGAGTTTGTTTTTAATTGGGTCCGCCAAAATTCTTGAAACTGTACAGAAAGGTGGTAAAATCTGATGGTACGGCCAAAAGCTTGGTGCGTCGTAGGTGTAGATGTGCATAGGGAAATTTCCCGTGAAGTTTCTGCTGCCATCTCGGTCTGGGGAGCTTTGCAAATGACAGACTCAACAGGTCCCTGCTCCGAGACGCTTACATTTCGAGATTCATGCAATGAATCAAAGTCACGCAGCGGGGGTGTAGCTGTGGGGGATGTTCGCATCTGCTGGGCGACAGCATTCCTAGCTCAGCTGATCTGCCTGGGAGTGCAGAGCGGTGTTACCGTGTTCAAAATTGTCCAGGTAGGCCCTGCGGTTGGGAGAGAGCTTCATCACCTGGTCAGAAATTGGATTTTTGAAAACTGGACCAATAAAGAACGTGGTGATTTCTTTCCCCCTCTGCTTTTACAGTGTGCATTTGGTATCTTGGAATGGGAGTGATTAACAACGTGTGGTTGCAACACAGGCTCAGCAGTAGGTCAGGAGTCAAGGTGCAAAAATGTCCTTTGTTAGGCCCAGTTCTTGCAAAAAAGTAACAGGGAGGCTGCAAAATACTAAGTAAATCTACTCACAAAGACAGCGGTTGCCAGAGATTTGGAGATTACCCCTGTACCTGAAACAGCCGAGTGGCAGTAAGGATAAAATCACATCCGCCGCCACCGCCTGGCACCGTCTAAATTTAGGCTGCTGCTTGTCTGGAGTCTTGTCTCTCCGGCTTGCAGGCAGAACGTGCCGAATTAATTTCGGCAGCAGGGAAAGGGCTAATGATTTATTTACAGCTAGGGAGAAACCAGCACAGGGTGGGACAGGCTTGAGGGAGGGGGGGAGCTGTGCAGTGCCAGGCAGCGTTCGGGTCTCCTTAGCACATGCAAGACCTTGGCTGCTTCTGGCTTGCTACAAAGCTCACCCTGTGACGTGAGTTACGGTCTCTCACCTCCACCTTTCCCCAGATAATGTGGCCATGCGCCGGGCTTTTCCAGCATGCACAGATTGCTGTGTTAAAACAGGAAGGCGAAACCACTTTTGTCCGCAGGGGGGTAATAATTTCCTCATCGCCTTACAAGAAAGATCTAGCAGAGCCTGTTGCCCTTCCTCCCTCCTATCTGCCCACTTGGCCCCATCCACTTGTATTCCATCAGTTAAGATTTGGTTTCACCTCACTGTTGAAGTTTTTTAAAATAAAAATTCACAATTCTCCCTGGTATTTGGGACAGAAAGAACTTGGGATTTTAAAAATGTGATTTTTGGGAGGTAGCTGGGCTGATAGATTCATCCATCCAGATGCTGAGCTTTTGAGTGCATCTTACCAGTCTGAATTTGAATCCCATGGGCATTTCTCTGTGTTCGTAGTACTGAATTTGGCTGCTTTCTCTGTTTTCTTGGTGTGTCAATACAGAATGCTCCTCCCCATTCTGGAAACAGCTATATGTATTGAAATTAGCCGATGCAAATGGACTTTCAGTTCATTTTGAGGAGTTCTCAAAAATGCACACATTTCTTCATGCTTGGGACGGAAATCCACCTCCAAGAATGGTTTGTTTTTTAAAAAAATCTGAATGCAGGAGGGGGAAAAACCATTTCCCCATTCTTCTTCACCTTTACCTGACTGTGACAGTGTTCATTATGGCCAGCAGTAAGTTTGAAGATAGGAGTTTAAGTTTGTTTGCAGGCCACGATAAAGATAGGCGTGTTTCAAGACAGGTAAAGTTGTGTCAGGTAACCTGCTGAACAGGTAGCTATTCAACTTTGGGCAGACACACATCTGGCAAAACCAGTGGGAGGAGATGGACTCGGATCCCTTTATTGTGGTTGAGAGGGAAGGAGAGGTTAACACCTTTGCTAGTTTACAAGGTTGTCTTTCTCTGAGTTTTAATGTCATGTTGGTTGCTTGGAAACTCTTTCCACTGAATGCTCTTTTCTCTCTCTCTCTTTCTCTCTCCTTTTTCTCCGACTTCCTCGACAGGATACATGCACACTGGGATCTTAACATCTCTTTCCGCGAGACCTCTTGCAGGTACCGATTCTGAGCCTGTTCTTTGTATGGTCGGCCAAGAATGTTTTGTGTTCACAATGGCATTGCAGGATGCAGTTAAATAAGGAAGGCCTTTCTTTGGTTTTGTCTGTGTGGTCTTGATCCTTGTTTGTCTTTTCCTTCCTTTTAATCCTGGTGGGATTAAAAGGAAGGAAAACGCTTCTCTCTGGAAGTCATTCCGAAGCCAGGTGAAAGGGGTGAACTTGAGAACCCAACAGTGGGTGGGTAGAGAACGTGAATCATGCCAACCTGTGTCCAAACATGGCACCATCTATGAGAAAACAGGAATGGCCACTTCTGCATACAGGATACTTGATTTTGCTGGTTCCATTGCTTCACTGATTTTTCTTCTGTGTTTATCTTTAACTGAGATAAACAACATCTTCATAGGAGAGAACCAGTATGGTGCAGTGGTTCGTGTGTCAGAGTGAGACACACGAATGCCAGGTTCTACTTTGCATTGAACCATGAAATGTATCCAATAATCTGGAGACCTTGTTCCTGTCTGTCTGCCTGCCTGTCTGCCTGCCTACCTACCCACTCCTCCCCTTACTCTCTGCATGACGGTGGTTGTGAGGGTAAAATGAGAAGGAGATCCATGTGCTTTGCTGAGCAGATTTAAGGAATTCTGCAATATAAGTGTAACTTATAATACTTCATAAAAGCAAAGTGTGCTACTTATATACTGTCCCATAGTGCTTAAGGCACTCTCTGGGCATTTTACAATTTATGCAGGCTACACACACACACCCCTCGTGAACTGAATACTCAGTAATACTGACCATGGAATGATAGAACACAGAGTCACCTTTTAGCCAGCTACCTGAGCCGGTTAGGATTGAATTCAGGTTGTGAGCAGAGGCTTGGCTGCAGTACTGCTGTTTAACCACTGTGCCACAAGTCTCCTAAACACAGTCTTGCCAGAACCACCCCAGTGGATAGGATCAAACATTTACCTACCTACCTACCTACCTACCTGGTTTCTGTCAGTAGCCGGCGTCCCATCAGGGTCCTAGGGCATGAGGATCAACCGCGCTCTTTTTCTGCTGGACACAAGCATCTGGTATATGGGGGGTATACTGCCACTGCACATGGATATTGTGTTCAACTTCTGTAGTCTAAAAGCTGCTGTCAGCCTGAATAGCATGAGAAATATTTTATTTCCTTTTTTATTTTATTATTTATACCCTGCCTTTCCCCCCGAAGAGGACCCAAGTCAGCTTTACAACATTAAAACAAACAATACAATTTTTTAAAAAAATACAATAAAGGATTACAATATTTAACAGCAGGTAGGTGCAGTGATGGGAAGGCACTACAAGGCATGGATATAAAGCATGTGCAGCTGACGTGGCTTCCCCCTTCACCCGCCTTTGTGAAGATGGATTTCTCTGCAATGAGATGAAGGTGTACCTTTCTTTCCTGGCAGGTCATGGGAGAGAAATCTTCCTGACTGTTTACTCCCAGACATGGCAGACTTTGGAGTTTAGTCATCCCAAACGGGTCCCAGTGGGAGGCGTTGCATGTATTGTCTTGCACTTCTGGGGTTTTCATCTTGTGTGTGTGCTTTTTTTTGGGTCTGTCCTCCCCTCGCCCCCAAATACGCATGGCAATATCCCGACTTGACTTTACCTGCCTTCTGTCTCCTTTTGATCTCCTTTTTCTATGCCTCTAGAGGTTTCTGCGTTTCTTTTCTTTAAAAAAAAAAAGCACAGTCTGGTCACCTTGGAGTCACTGTCTGTGTTGTCCTCCATGAAAGAATGTTTAATTAGATACAAACAGGCCCTGAGCTGTCCATGCCAAACTCCAGTGAGGTGAAACTCCCCCCGCCACTTCCCAGAAAGAGGAAATATTACAATCTCTTGAGACCCGCTAGGTAATTCTTTCTTCTCCGTGCTTTGAAATTAATGCACGGCTGATGTTTTAGTGCTGTTTCAAAGTGCACCTCTCCCTATTTTATTTTTGCAAGGAAGCGACTCGCCGAGTCGACATCTCCTTTGTAAAAATGCATCATTCACTCAGACGCTTTGTTTGCAAGGAAGGGGACCCGACACCTAAGGCTTCAGAATTGCTCCATAAATGAAAGGCTTTTAAGCTCCTCCATCCAAGTATCCTTATTTTTTTAAAAAATAAAAACCATATTGTTTATTTCATGCAAAGTCCTGTCATGAATTAAAGGCAAATCAGCACTCCCAAGGCTTCAGGGATCCTTTGATGGGACTTTTTTCTTCTTCCCCCCCTTAAGGGATCTAAATGGAGTAAGGGATTTGGATATTGCCAGAATTAAGTTTTTTTGGGGGGGAGAGAATTAACCACAGGTTAATTTTGCTGTTTCCTAGTCATTATCTCTTGGTTACATGTCAGGAGGGTGAGTTTAACTCCACCTAGGGTCGACCGTGGTGCTTTGGGTTAAACCGCAGAAGCCTCTGTGCTGCAAGGTCAAAAGACCAAGCAGTCGTAAGATCGAATCCACGCGACGGAGGGAGCTCCCGTCGCCTGTCCCAGCTCCTGCCAACCTAGCAGTTCGAAAGCATGCAAATGCAAGTAGATAAATAGGTACCACCTCGGTGGGAAGGTAACGGCGTTCCGTGTCTAGTCGTGCTGGCCACGTGACCACGGAAACTGTCTTCGGACAAAACGCTGGCTCTATGGCTTGGAAACGGGGATGAGCACCGCCCCCTAGAGTCGGACACGACTGGACTAAATGTCAAGGGGAACCTTTACCTTTACCTAGGGTCGACTGTGCTGTTGGGCAAAGTGAGGCAACCACTTCGGTGGGAGATTGAAAGGTGATAACAGTAGTAACCTCCTAGGATTCCCCCTGCACTGTTTCAACTATTCCACTTCTGTTGAAGCACAGAGCAGTGTGTGTATCACATAACTTGTTGCAAGTGTTAAGATCATCAGGAGAGGCCTTTCTTTCAGTCCCTCCACCTTCCCAGGTGTGTTAGGTGAAGACACGGGAAAGGACCTTCTCTGTCGCTGCTCCCCAGACTCTGGAACTCCCTCCCACTGGAGGCCAGACTGGCCCCATCTTTGCTGTCCTTCCACAAGCAGACAAAGACCTTTCTCTTCAGGCAAGCTTTCCCTTAGTGACTAGCCGCCTGACTGGGATTTTTAACTGGATGGTAGTGCCTTACTGCTTTGAATGTGTTTTTGGGTGTTTACCATCTTTTAATGTGGTATTTGTTTGATCCTTTTTAGTATTTGTATACTTAATGTTCTTAGCTTTAAATATTGTCTCTCAATGATGTAAGCTTTCTTAGGTTCTTTTTAAGGAGAAAGGTGGGGTAAAATATTCCGGGAGCTGAATTTCCTCTCACCTAATCATAAAACGTTCTTGAAAGTCGATGCTCAAAACCACACCCTAAAACTCAAGTTTTCTTTGCATCCTTTGGCTGTTGCTCATCTTTCATACCAGAGCATTTTAAGCCGGGCCAGTGTCAACAAGCAATCTCAAGAATAACAACAGCAGATCAAAAGAGCCAGCCATGAGGAGGTGTTGCTGTGGTGGGGATGAAGCTTGTTTTCTCACTCACGCACCAACAGACCTTTGTTGGATGACATACCTGCTCTGTTTTCAAACAATAGCCAAAGAAGGCGTAATAAACAGGCCTGCTGCTGCTGTTTAACTCAGAAAGCGTTTTAACAGTTACGAAAACAAGTAGTTTCTGCAGTCCTAAGAAAGATGCCCGGGGATGAGGCAGTGTCCGGCTCCCTATAGAATGAGGTAGCTCGGCAAGGTTCAGGGGTCTTAGCCTGATAGACTCCTTTCTACCTGAGCCCTGTTAAGGCACCGCTAGAGGAGTTCCACACTGAATTATGCTAAACTGCAGATGGAGCTACCATCCATATGATGGATATTGTGCATTTCCTGTATGTACATCCAGTGTATGCTCCAGTCAGAATCAGATCAAGGTGACTGAAAAGTTCTTTAAAAATCACTTTTGAAAATTATTATCATGGAGAGAGAGCGCCGTGTCCCTGTGATGCTACTTTAAAAATAATGTTTAAAAATATGCATAACATTTCAGATTGCTGCCATGGGCAGTTCTATTAAGATTGTTGTGACCAGAAAGGGGACGGCCCTATTTAAAGTATGGTCATCCTCTTAGAACTGCAGAACAGGAAAGGAGCCTATGGATCATCAAGTCCAGCCCCTGTTAACAAGGCCCAGTGGGGAATTGAACTCCCAACCTCTGGCTCCTCAGCTGGATGCCTAAACCACGGAGCTATCCAGCAGTTCATAGTGTTCTGGGATGTTGTTGTTGTTGTCAAATGCTGTCAATTTCCCTTTGACTTATGGCGACCCTATGAATGAGCCTGTGGTGCCCAGGGCCCCCTAAGGAGCGCTTAGCACTCGGTCAGAGAGTTCGTCAGGCCACTTACCTACCACCTTTGCGCTGAGGCAAGTCCCAAGACCTCAGCAGTGCGTAGCGTAAGCCCCTTGAACAAGTCTGACCTTAAAAGAACACTTTAGTTTTACCCAGTACTTTGCAAGTACAGACACATGGGCTTTGTGATTCCTTAGAACTCACAACAGCTCAGTTAGGTAGGACTCTTAACGATAGCTACTTTGTGGCCCTCTCCACCTCCTGGATTTAGCCAGACCCTGCTGTTCAAGAGACCAGTCCTTTGTAAGGATTTTTATAATTATTTTTTATTAGAAAAATAGAGTTTTGTAGAATCAGTTTATATTGCTCAAGCTTTAGCATAAAGCTAAAATATCATTACAGTTAAATAAAATAACTAATCACCATTAAAATAAAAAACATTACTAAGCTGAGCTAAGGTGGGTTAGCCCCACCTCCTTCTTTCTCTTTACTCACATTCTCTCTTTTTCAAACCACATGGTCAAAACATCAAGTTCTTTTTCTCTCCCATCGTCATGGAATCGAACTTAACTGAACTTCTCCTGCATAACCCATCGTCCATTTTCTACATTCTCTAACTCCTCCCTTCTTCTTGACACTTCATGGCTGTTAACCAATTAGCCTTAAGGGGCTGTACCACCTTCCTCCTCCCTTAATTACCATGAAAGTCCAGGTGTTTTATCTCTTCTCCAATTAGCTCTGAATGTTGAGTCTTCCACGGGCCCCTTGATTCGACCTTCAGCTTTATCTCGAACCACGCTGTACCGATCTTCAGAAAAACACTCTCGTAGCATTTAGAAAAACACATTCCAATGTCTCTCAACAGAACCTGTCTGACTCCATCTTACATTTCTCTGACTACATATCCCACACTGCTTCAACTCCATCACAGAGCCATTTCCAAAATGTCCTCGACAGCCCTGCTCACCTCTTGCAAACCCAAGCCTGTGGCTTCCTTTAGGGAGTCGGTCCATCTCCTATTCGGTCTTCCTCTTTTCCTGCTGCCTTCTACTTTCTCTACCATTAATATCTTTCCCAGCGAGTCTCGCCATGATGTGCTCAAAGTAGGACAGCTGCTGTAACTCTCTTTCATTTTAGTGTTTTTCCCTGCTGTTTGAACATTCTTATTTTTTTTAAAAAAAGATCTTAGAGGCTATCTGACAGCTTGATGTAAGAGATAATAAAACCAAGCAAGTGATAAAAAATATCACCATACAGATGTTACACTGAATGCACGACAAACTATGATCGATTTACTTGTTCAAGAGGTCACTGCCCAGGTTAGAAACACTCCTCTCTAAAAGAAGAGGAAGCAGTGCTTGGGTTATCTGTGATTATAGCAAATGAGTTACTTTCCCCGTTTTCAAAGAAAGTTGAGCCTTCTTTAGTTTAAAAAATATAGACAGAAAAACATGAGACAAATAGAAACAGATGTTGACTTCGTCAGGGTCTCTAGTAACAGGAGAACAGAGTGATTTCACAACGAATCCATATCTGGAAGTGGTTGAGGCTTTATCTGGTCTGTTTGGTCCAAGAGCATTCTGCAGGAGGCAGTCCGCATTGCGCCTCTTTCTTTGCAAATCACAGGAGAAGTAGTGATGGATGGGAGTCTTTCCCCCCCTCCCCCTAGGAAAGTATGGTCCCCTACCACAAATCACCCTCTTTGGGAATTTCCCCATCATTTCTCTAGCAGTCCAAGGAGGGTGACCCCGGGATACAAATTGCAGTCCAGTGGGGCGCCCCATTAGGACTGTGTGTGGTGTGCCTCTTGGCGTTGGCCGTCCTTGTATTAATAGCCCCTCATTGCAGCGCAGTCAGGGAATGATCGATAAGGCAGGTGGTTGATGGATGGGGAGAAGGAAGATTTATAGGCCCCAGTCGCGGTCCGTGTTTGGCGTGCTGACATGGGGAGGGGGGGGGAACGGTAGCAATGTTTTTCCCCCCTTTCTTTCCAGAACTGTGTTGAGAAACAATCCTCTCTTGATTTGCAAGTAAAACCTCTTTACCCCTTTCTTAAATCACAGCTGAGGGGGCAACTTCTATGGCAGACAAAATCCCGAGGGACCCATTTCAGCAGTGACTGGGGCCGCAGAGAGGAGACCAGGATGAAAAATCATATTCTAGCTTAAAGTGCTTTTTTGTGGCTCACTATAAGTCTTAGGAGAGGCATTTCAGCATTTTCGAAGGCGAGGGTGGTGGTGATGGTGAAAATGAACAAAATAAGGGTTTTCATCCCAAAACTGGTGCCATGAGGGTTGGGGCATGGCCATCATCAAAACCCCAGTAGACAAGCGTTTGGGACCCTCAAGAAAACTGGGCTGGGCCCAGGATCTGAAACTGCTTTCCAGAGCTGTGACTATTTTGGCACCTTTGTAGCCTAGGGCTACTAGGTAGGCAGTCATTTGATCTAATCTACGGTAGGCAGCATTCCTCTATGAACTCCGAGAAAACATATTTTTAAAATTGCATTGCATTTTAATTTCATGGTTCCTGCCAGAAGCTGTGGGGAGAGCCACCCTTCTTCCCATGTTATCTGCCAGACAGCCCTGCGAGGCAGGTTAGGGTGAGAAGTCTGTATCTGGCCAAAGGTTCCCCCTGTGAGTTTGATGGCTGGGCAGAGATTTGAACCAAGGATTCCCTAAAGATCCCGGGATCTCTAACCACTATGCACACCAGGTCTTTCAGAAGAGCCAGAAATGAAACAAAAGGGGATGTTGATCAGGGTCAGCCCAAGAGATTTTGCTGCCTGAGGCAGACCAGCAAATGTCAGTCTTCTCCCAGAGGAGATAATTAACAATGATGGGCCTTCTTATGCCACCCAGAAGAGGTTGCCTTCCTTCCCCTAAAGGCAGGGCAGGAGTTGGTCTTGATCACAGTCTGAGGAGAAGGGAAATACCATAGGCGTTGAACATCCCAAGAAGTATCAGAGATTCAAAGCCCAGGTTTTTACATCCGCTGCTAGGTTGACATGGGAGGGAACATCTTAGATATGCAGAGCTGCAAAGCTGTGTTGCCTGAACGTGGGTTTGCCCAAGGCTGATCTGAGCCTCTTGCACGGATCACCCCCTATGAGCCTTCTCAGCTTTAAAGGTCTTCTGGGGAGGCTCTTATCTCAGTCCCACTACCTTGGTGAGGAAGCAAGAGAGGGCCTTCTCGGTGGCCGCTCCCAGGCTTTGGAATGCCGTGCCCCGAAAAGCCAGGTTTGCCCTCCCTTGTTCTCCTTCCGTCACCAGGCAGGCCTTTAAGTAGCAAGTTGTCTCAGGAACGCTGTTTCTTAACTTAGTTTTTGAATTGTTTTTCTACTTGATCTTTAAAATTTTAATTGTTTCTTAAATGTGATATTTACACCGTGTTTTAAAATTCCTTATTTTATCTGTCGTGAGCCGCCTTAACCTCCCCTATGGGGAGGAAGGCGGCATATAAAAAATTTAAATAAACAAACAAACAGGACGCCAGGGGAGCTCCTCGATGGTCCCATTAAGGCCACAGCGATGGCCTGTTCAGTCTCGATGCGCGAAGCTCTCTGGCTAGGCAGCCACCACGCTCGCTCTTTCTGCCTTTCCCTCCCTCCCTCCCGTCTCGCTGATTAGACACACGTTCTCAAGTCTTCAGAGCCTTGACCCAAATCCTTGAGATGCTCGTCTTTCAGGTTTTATCCTCCCGGGCTGTTCTGTCCGCTATCGACCGGAGAAGAAAGGTATTGGCCGTTCAGCGAGCGATTAGGGGAGGTTTTGTCATGCTGCGTGCAAGGCGATAAGCCCAGGGGTGGGAAGGGAGGGGTGCAGTGGCTGAATATGACAAGGAGGTTGGTGTGTGTGTGTGTGTATGTGTGTGTGTGTTGGATCAGGTTGAGCTGTCAGCTTCTCCCAGATCGGATCGCAGAGTCCTTCCTTTCGGCTGACTCAGAGGTCCTGGTTTTACCGCCCCTGGAGATCTGGAGGTGTTAACCCTGCTTGCCAGCTCAAGTCGTTTTCCAATTGCTGGGGATGGTCTTGGTCAAAGCTAACAACAGGGCACCACTGGTAAGAATATCTCTCCTCTACGCCCCCCCCCCCCCCCGCCACCTGCCACCCAGGGAGGAGGATATTAATTCCTTCTTGTGGTTGTGCAAGTGTACGGTTGTAAAGAGAGCAACCAAAACACACTTGCCATCCAAGGAAAGGCTTACATATTTTGTGTCTAGATTCAATGGAATTTCGTTGTCTATGCATGCATCTCATTTCACTTGGTATCTGCTCTGTACAGACATTTTTGTTTGTTTGCTTGGTTGTTTAAAATAGGTTTTCCCCACCTTTCTCCTTAAAAAGGACCCGAGGGGGCTAATGTCATTAAAAGACTACATATAGAAGCCAAAAACACGATGTATACAGATATTTAAAAAAGAATCAAACAAATATCACACTAAAAATGGTAAACAAAAGCAATACTAAAATCACATTGAAAAATAACAAGGCACAACACTCCATTTAAAAAACCCACCCAGGTAGCCAGTCACTGAAGGAAAGTTTGTCTGAAGAGAAAGGTCTTTGCTTGTTTGTGGAAGGACAGTAAAGAGGGGCCCAGCCTGGCCTCCAGTGGGAAGGGGTTCCAGAGTCTGGAAGTAGCGACAGAGAATACCCTTTCCTGTCCCACCAACAAACACACATGTATGATATGGGTGAATTCTGTCTGTCTGGGGGGATGGATTGTAATCCATGAATGCTCATGATGAAATAAATCTGTCAGTCGTAGAGGAGCCACAGTTGCACAGTCGCAACACACTCAGTGTACCTCTTTGATAATGCTTGAGTTACCCCATGATTGGATCACTGAAGGGTTAGAAACACAGCAAGCTTTCAGATTCTTCAGCATCCTTCTTCAGGCTTAGATTGTATAAAATGTGGAGGGGTGGGGAAAACAAGTCTAAAAAATCTGGCCAGATAGAATGGCCATGGGGGGGGGGGGATGATTCAAGAGTCCCATCCAGGCTTTGAGGGGAAATCTTTAAATCTGATACTTGACCTGCTCTTTTTTTTTTGGTGGAATCTGCAAACTCCTATTTTGCAAGCAGTCGGTTTCGAGAACCTGAGTCATTATATCTTTTGAACTTTGCATTTCTTCTTATGCTCCCGTTTTATACCCTCAAAGCCTGACGAGAAAGCAAAAGCAAGCTTTCCTTGCCCGTGGTGCAATACAAATACTACTCTATCCAGATTTTAGTTTCTAGGCATGGATCACAGGGCGGCCCTTCTCCCTCCCCCCGCTTCAAGAAAATACGACTAAGGGTAGAGGAAAGCATGACAGAACTTTATAATAGCAGAATGGAGAAAAGTGGACAGGGAGGGCAGTTTTTCTTCATTTTTTTCATAATAGCCGCAAGCGCTGTAGATTTATCACAAGGTGCTTCCAGGCAGAAGCACGGCCATTCAGAAGACACTGTGGAGCTGTTCCGTCTTTCCTTCCATAATGCATGTTCTCTGGTGAGAAACAAGACAGGAGAAATGCTGTTTGCCAGGGTAAGGCTGTCCCCCCTTTAAAACTCTGTGAATGAGGCACCAGGTTGGAAGAACAGAAGCTTATACCTGGAAGTGTCCATGCCCTGCATTTCTTCCACGAACACAGGTGTGCACAACACATATTTGTGCACTGGTGCACATCTGTTGTTCACTATGTTTTGAATATGTTTCTCTTCTGGGTTCTATAACCTCCAACTTTGAATCAATGCTCTTCTACGCTGAGCAGAGGCCACACACACACCCATAATGGCTATAATTTTGCTCTTAATTGCTCTGTTCTGTTAGTGACTTGTCTGCCCATTTAGGATCACACTTCTTGCATACGTGGAAGTGACTGTAGACCCACAACTCACACTGTTCCTCGCCGATCTCTATTATTTATTTATTTATGATCAGGCTGGTTTGCTCATTCTTCTCAGCTTCCATCTCAGCTTTTCAGTGGCCCACACAGGGTGACCGGAGTTTTCAACTTCAGAATACCCAGATCAGGAGGCTGATGGATGAGTTGGAAATTTGTTATTGGGTTCCTGGTTTACTAGCAGGTGTGTGCACACCTGCACACACATGCTCTGCTCAAACTGGCCTTGACACCTTTCATACCACTGAGGTTACAGACCAGCCTCTATGAAATAAGACTCTTCGGGCAGCCCTGTAGCAAGCGGCAGTATTTATAGACCAGGCTGGGGTTCCCTTTTTAATGGTGTCCATAAAAATATCATTATTTTTCTTTCTGGTGCAGTCTCTGGCTGATTTACACGCCTGTTCCCCCTATCCTCCCAAGTTTGCTCTCGTTTAGATGACTCTGACTGATACATCGCCTCTGTGAAGCATGAGGCCGGCCCTGTTTTGAAAAATGAGAAAATAGTTTTGTTTTTTAAAAAAACTTGGGCGTGAAGATAACCTTCTGCAGAGGCACTGCCCATTGATAATGGTGCGGAACTGAAATCAGGTAGTCCTGGGATGGATAGAGAATCAGCCTTCAGCCTGAATTCCATTTCAGAACAGTTCTCAAGAGCCACAGTGGTGAAGGGACAGGATCGAAAAAATAAGCTGATTTTAGCCCGCAGTGTTTGCTGCCAGTAGCTAAACCTGAAGAGAAGCATTTCAGCCTCTCAAGACGGAAACAAAAACTGGTACAAAAGTTGAGAAACTTGCACAAAATGGTAGGTTCCATGCAGAAGAGGGCTTCGCCTTGTGGCAAATCTCAGGAGGGCTGGATTGGCTTGAGAACCAGCAGTTTATCATCCCTGCTCCCCACTGGTGCTTCTAATGCTACACAATAATCAGGCTAAGGGTTGTGTTCTGGCCTTTGTGATCACTGGTATGTAAAGATAGCCGGCATCTTCTGTATGTAAGGAAAGAGGAAGTGCTGTGGAGGTAGCTGACTCATGGTTGGCTCAGTCCTCCACCCTTCCAAGTTTGGTAAATGGAGTAGCCAGCTTGTTGGGGGGGGGGGGGGGAAGCATTGTGTAGCCTGCATAATTAAATTATAAACTGTCCAGAGACTGCTTTAATCACTATGGGGCAGTATATAAGCAGCACGCTTTGCTTTGCTTTTAACTCATCTTTGGGTTTTTTATTTATTTATTGCCTCTTTGGGAACAGGATGTTAAGAGATGTAACTCAGTATAGAGTCCAGCAGAGGAGTGGGGGCTATAAGTATCACACACCCCATATTTAAGCTCCTGATACAACGACCCACCAAAACAGAGTACGATCTACTTCTGTTTGAGGTGTTTTGATTTGTAGCTGGTGGTGAACACCAGCACCAACAACTGCAGTGGCTCTGCTCTGTCTGGGCTGTCTGTCTCGTGAATACAGTGGGGTGGTCCGTTGTATGGTGGAAGAATTCAGGGCAGAAATGAAAAAGACTTCCTCACATTGAATTGTGTTAAACAGTGGAATTCACTGCCACAAGATGTAGGGGACAGAAATAGGTGATGTGGTTGGTTACCAAATCATAAAACACCCAGCTCGCTTTAAAGAGGTGGAAGACATCTGTTTGCCCTAATGGGTTTGTCTCAATTTGCATATTGCAAATTAGACTTTTGGTGGTATTTTTTATTAGTTACAGTATCTGGAGGAAAAAGCAGAGCTCATGGGCAAGTTGATTGCTCAAGCACAAGAGCTTTCAAGAAAATGTAATACCTGGAAGGAAGAAGGACAGTGTAGATGAAGATGCACTTTTCCTTGTAGGGTAGATTTAGTGGGCGATTAGATCAGATCCGAGTGTGAAGCATGGGGCCATCAGTGGGTAATCATGCCAAGGATGGCTGGACCACACCTTCCTTGTGAAAGGCAGAACGTTTCTGTTTTTTAAGGTGGGATCTGGATACTGCACTTTAAGTAGGATGCTGACAAGCTGGAACAGGTTCGGAGGAGGGCTACAAGGAGGATCAGGGGACTGGAAACCAAGCCCCAGAAGGAAAGATGGAAAGACCTGGGCACATTTAACCTTGAGAAAAGAAGATGGAGGGGAGATAGGATTGCACTCTTCATGGGAGTGACACTCCCGTAAAATGTCTCTCCTTGTGCTAAAAAGATGCTTTTAAAAGTGAGTGGATCATATTCCCTTTCCAGTTTTTGGTGGGTTTTTTTTTTTTTTGGCCCAGATGAGTGGGCAGACAGCTGCTTTCCTCTCCATTTCCTTAATGTTTCAGCATCTCTTCAGCTCTGTCTACCCCACTGCCATCACCGCTACTCCTCACTTTGCATATTGGATTTTATTTTATATGTTAAGGAAGGGCAGAGGGCTGGGACAGGTTTATGGCGACGGTATCGATCAGGGAAATTTAATATGATTCCTCCGGCGGCGGAAGGATCGTTAAGAGATGGCAAGACGGGTGAAAGTTTTTTCCGTCCTTAAAAAAAGAAAAGGAAAAAGAGAACCATTGGTTTTATCGTGTATTTCATATCACGTTAACATTCTGAGCTTCTGTTCCACGCTGAGTCCAGTGGGTTTGACGCAGAGGAAAGGTTCTGGATGAGCCTGTTCAAAAAAATTGAGGTGGAGAGAGAAAAGACGCAATATAGTGACTATGAATATTATGCGCAGTGCTGTAGGAGGGTAATTTTTAGGTTCAGGGCAGATCATGGTTTTACAGGGGCAGGAGACAGCTCCACAGCCATTCCAGGTCCCCAGGCAGAAGAGAAATGAATGAATGAATGAATGAATGAATGAATGAATGAATATGTGACAGATGCTGTTAGGTTAGTCTTGCTGTATGCAGAGCATATGGAACCTCCCTACTCATTTAGCTGAGAGAAGACTTGAATACCTGCTCTAGAGTTTATTCCCTGATTTTAGGTCTGTGCATTTTGTGGGTCTTTTTTTTTTGCATTGCTGAAAGTGAGAGAGGAACTTAATTTAGAGCTGCACAAGAAGGCTTATGAGGAGAACAGAAACATTTCTCATCCTTTATTTTATTTTATTTTATTGCTGGTGGTGAGCATTTCCCACAACCCCTTCTGGTTGCTGCCCAGTTTTTATGGGGCCAGTTGTTTCTCTCTTAAAACAAGACGGAAGCCATGGGCCGGTTAACCCTAAAACTGTGCCCGTTCTTGTTGTACTAGAACAGTAAGAGAGCACTGGAAGTTTGGAAACAAACAGGAATTTATATGAATGGTTTTCTAGTGTGTGTGTGTGTGTGTGTGTGTGTGTGTGAGAGAGAGAGAGAGAGAGAGAGAGAGAGTTAATCATCTGAGAGGTTTTATAAAACTGACCCGATACATACCATGGTTGGCCGAGGTTATCTTTCTGCCCGGAGGTCATCTCACGCTGATATGGCCTCTTGAGATCCATTTCCTGCAAGCTGCACAGCTATCCTGTTGCTTTTGGTGAATCATTATATGTCCATTATAGAGGATGGATTAAGACAGCTAGCCTTTTGAGGGAAGGTAAAAACGAACTATTAGTCCCACTAAATGTGGACAATAGATTAATTGGATCCTTCTACCGAGACATTAACAACTGTGTTTGTTTTCTGTTATGGGCTGGATATGTTGTGTGTGTGTACACATAGATAGAAATACATAATATCCAAGTATAGATACACAGATAATCACATCGTTTAAAAAACATTTTGGGATGTTAGAATGTTAACTTGAAGTTAATTTATTATTTATTTTTCTTTATTTAAAATATTTTTACCCCGCTTTTCTCCTTAAAAAGGACCCCGTGTTTAACATCTAAAAAGCAGTACGTATACAAATATTAAAAAGAATCAAACAAATACCACACTGAAACAATTTCAGTGGTAACTTCAACGTTAGGGGTGGGGGGCAAAGCTGGGAGGAGAAGAGCCATGTATGTCTTTTTTTCATTGGAAAAAAGGAGGGGTGCAGATGGGAGAAATACAATATATAGTAAATTAATACAGTCAAGAGAGGGATAGGTGTAAAACACATGAGCCAAGTGGAACTGCCTTTGATTTCCAAGGAAATATTTGTCTTCTGTTTCTAGCCGGAAAGCATAGTCTTTTAAGAAATTTTATTACTACAGACTGGCCATTATGCAGTGAGGCAGGATTTCTGTGTGGGTAGATGTCCTGTATATGTGTCATAGCTTCAACATCTACTTTTTAAACCTTTGAAAATCAATGCCTCTTACATTTTCATAGCAAACTCATTCCCCAGGTGTCACACCTTACGTCACAAAACAGCATCATCCATGTAATATTCAACATGAAATATGCTTGTTTTAAGAAGCTGCCCAAGCTTTTTCTTCCTGACTGCCCTGGATTCCAGCATCTTCACGTTATGCTAACAGTTCAGTTATTTTCATATTTTTCCTTGACTGCCATAAAGTTGTCTTTGGACTAAGACAGGTGCTTTAGTTACCTAGCGCAATATGATGATGATGATGATGATGATGATGCATGCATGCATGCAACTTTTGTAGGCTCATTTACAAGGCTGGGCAGTGGTTTCTGTCTGGGCAATAAATCAACTGAAATGAATGTACTGTAGCTGTTGACCAGAAAGTTCTTACTTGATTTGGATGGAGACAGTTTCCAAGTTTACAACTATTTCCTCCATTTTCAAAAATGGAGGATGGAGGATCAAGCACAGTGTCCTGTGTGAAACAGTTGTTGTTGTTGTTGTTGTTGTTATGTGCCGTTAAGTCACCCTCGGCTTGTGGGAACCCTATGAATGAGCGATCTCCAAAATGTCTTTTTCTCAATTGCTCTGCTGAGCTCTTCCAAACTCAAGCTTGGGGCTTCCTTTGGGGAGTTGGTCCATCTCATAATGGGATCTTCCTCTTTTCCTGCTGCCTTCCACCTTTGGCAGCATCATTGTCTTTTCCAAGGAATCCCGCCTTCCCATAATGTGCTCAAAGCAGGACAGTTTCAATACTTTTGCCTCCAGAGAGAGTTCAGGCTTGATTTGATCTAGGAGGCACTTGGTCATCTTTCTGTCCAACCAGGGTATCTGCAAAGCTCTCCTCCAGCCCCACATTTCAAGCAAATAATTTTTTTCCTTCCAGCTTTCAACTTTCTCACCCAGACATGATGACTGGAAATACAAGAGTGTGGGATGATCCTGGCCCGGGTCTCTAGTGACACATCCCGACACTTGATGATCTTTTCTAGTTCTAATACGATAGCATTACATGTGAAATGTAATGCTATCTTAATACCCAGATAATTTCCTTTCAATGCCTGCAGCTCCTTCCTTTCCCATTACTTCTCAGGACTCAAGATGACATCAAGTTGAAGTTGGCTCCCCCCACCCCCCGGCCGCCTTTTTATTCCTCTCTGCTCCTTAATGTCATAACACCTTGCCCGATAAGGCAATGTAGGGAATCTCAGCAGCAAAGCATGCTTCTTCATGCGGCCTAATAAAGATAATTTCCTCATGCAAATTTTCTAATTCCACTCTATGTAGTTTTTAAGGTGGTGCTTTGATATTGTGCTGTGTGTTCATTGCCTTGCTTTGGCAGACCTGGCTTTAAAAAGGGGTTATAAATCATGTGCTGAAACAGAGAGAATAAATAAAGGGAGACAGGCCGATCTCTCCCAGTTGGAAAATAACCCCATCTGCTCGTGAAGCAGCACAGAATGGTGTGGTAGAGTCGGCTGTTCCCTCTTCAAGCTGTAGAATCCTGCATTTTCTTCTTCTTCTTCTTTAAGGCACACTAGAACTGTATAAGGAGGGTAGACGACGTTAACCTGTCTGGTTTCCCATCAGCCTAGCTTTTTCCTATCAGAGAGTGTACTTCTGTAGGGAGTTTGGGTGCGCAGACAAATCTGGTGGCAAGCCTTGTCTTTTCTTCCAAGTGCTTATTTGCCAGCTGGAGAGCAGAAGTGGGATTTGGCTTCCTCTTCCCATCTTTTTCTAAGACTGGAGGTGATTGGGATCTTCCCAGCCCTCCCCACGCTAGTACCTTCTACCTGACTACAGCTCCCATCATTCCCAAACAGCATGGTGGCTGTGGGTAGTGGTCATTGTAGTCCATGTGGTGGCCATTAGGGCAAGGAAGGCTAATAAAGCCCAAACCAGCTACGAGATAGGGATCCAGTTTGACCTTGAGCTGGCTGGGTAGGGATAACTCAGTAAATTGGAGCACCTGGCTGTGGAGCCAGGGTTGGGAGTTTGATTTCCCCATGGCACCTCCTGGGAGAGGAGCCACCCTGTCTGGTCTTTGGCAAGCTGCCCGAGCCCTGAGCACCACCAGGAGAAGGAGAAGGTAAACGACTCCTGTACCTAACAAAACCCGGGAAAGGGGCACCAAAAATTAGCAAAGATGTGACAGCACACACTTCATTGATTGATTCTGCAGTGCCGACCAGATGTGGACCAGCGGTGGCAGATCTGTTCAGCCCAATCAGGCCCTGCTCATCTTCAGGCTGTATCTGGTCATCCCATTCCCTGCAGCTTCCTTACCAGAGGTGGAGAGTCAGTGGTCATCTACCTGTGCTCTCCTCCTGCTTTATCACCACTTTGCATGACTCTGCGTTGGAGGGGGAAGGAGGGCAAGTAACAGTAGCTACTGGCAGGTTGGCACGGCCATCTTCCCCCCATGTGTTCTGTCCTGCCAGCTACAAGGGCCACCAGCCAACCACTTCTGAGTATTCTTTTCCTGGAAAACCCTGAAAAGGGTCACCATAAGCCAAAATTGCTCAGTGGAAGGACAGATCCTGTCTCACTGGAAGGACAGATCCTGAAGCTGAGGCTCCAATACTTTGGCCATCTCATGAGAAGAGAAGACTCCCTGGAAAAGACCCTGATGTTGGGAAAGTGTGAAGGCAAGAGGAGAAGGGGACGACAGAGGACGAGATGGTTGGACAGTGTCATTGAAGCTACCAACATGAATTTTACCCAACTCCGGGAGGCAGTGGAAGACAGGAGGGCCTGGCGTGCTCTGGTCCATGGGGTCACGAAGAGTCGGACACGACTTAACAACTAAACAACAACAAAGCCAAAATTGACTTGATGGCACATTAAGACGGGGGACTATGAAAAACTGTGACCCCTCTCTGATTGTCTGCAGTCATCGGTGGCTTAGTCTGCTTTCTGGCTCGTTCTGTTGTCTGGAAACCAGGTTCTGGATTGGGGAACCCACCTAAAATGCTGCCCCACGGCCAAGGTCTCTTAAGACAGTCAGAGGCAGTGTGTGCTTCCACCGGAGAGATCTCATGGGTGCCCACAGCTGATTAAATTTTCTGGCGAATTCTCCGCCCCACCCTCCACCTCCCTTTCCTGTTATGCTGAAGGCAGCTTTTATCTGTCCTCTGTCCCCACCGTCAGTGCGGGGGAGAGAGTATTGATCTGCACGATTAAGAGGAACCGATAATCGCCTTGAATTAATTCCTCATAACTCCTTTACAAATAGTTTGCTTAATGCATCTTGAAGGTGGCATCTCAGCAAGGATAAGCCTTGGAATGGCTGGCAGTGGTATCGGGGCCGGGGGGGGGGGGGGCGATGGGAGGGAGGGGGGTTGAGGAGAGCATCTTAAACCCAGTCAGTGATGCAATCTAGCGCCTTCCTCACGGGTGTGGTTTCCTGGGATTACACAAGGGCAGTTCCACCTTGAATAGCCAGACAGTCCATGCATACATGTAGGCATGCCTGCATTTGGGGGGGGGGGGGGTTAGTTTCAGCAAAGATGGCATGAGATGAGGTGAGGGACGGAGGCAGAGGAGGAGGAGGAGGAGGGCAGCTGGCCCAAAGTCCGTCAACATCTGTGGTGCCCCGTGAAAATCTGGGGCCAGACGCCTGTCAGCACCACCTCCCTCTAATGACTTTTTGGTCATAAACTTTATCTGATTAAGGAGAGCCGGTGGACTAAGAGATTATCACTCCCTCGCCACCTCCTCCTCCTTCCCTCCCTCCTCACAGCTCAATAGCAGCCCTTCTGGTCTGAGCTGGGGGGGGGGGAAGGCGGGGGAAAGAGTTGTCATGGAGGGGGGCTATTTAAAGAGAGGAGGACTGGCGGGGTAATAGAGCAGATGATGTATTGTCCCAGTTGGCCCAGTGGTCACAGATGAAGGTGGTCTTTGTGGAGGCACCGAGCAAGCTGTCATGTGCCGTGCCTTGCCCCAGAGTGCAGGGTAAGGCCACTGGTCATGTGAGTATGTACCCACACCCAGCTTAATTGGTTAATGTTAAGCAGTGTTTTAATGCTAAGTGGTGTTTTCACTCATTTCTGCTTCTTGAAACATCGTGGGATGCAAACCTAACCCTGGTTATCCAGTCCACCCGCCGGGGGAGTTAGGCCTGCTGCGTTGTGGGTGGGTGCTTAAAAGAGGGAAGCCTTCCCAACCAGATCGGATTAACATTTTTGGATGTGTATATTTTCCCCGATTTGATGCCTGAATTCACTTCCTTTCTACATCTCTGCCCATGCTGTTTTCCTTTTGCATCATAACTGTTAAGAGATCGTGAGCCCGCAGGCAGGCTGGCTTTCTGTTTTAATCTCTGTACATTGTTCAGACCATGTTAGATGAGTTAGAAGTGACTTCTGTGAGGACTGGTACGACGACCAACTCTTGTAGCTTGTCATGTTTTCAGCTGAGCAGACCAGAGTGTTCCTGGAGATGGTCACCTTTAAACATCAAGTGATACTGAACGGCTGGCAATACTTAACAGGAAAAGCAGTCCCATGGATAGTGGAATGAGAGCAGCTGTCAGCTGAGAGTGGTGGGCTAAATCAGACCCTTGGAGAAGACCGTGCAAGGCAGCTCTTGTGTTCACAGCAGAAAGAGGAACAGGGCTTACAGACTAGTTGTCTGAAACAGAACCAGGAAGAGTTGATGGGCCATTAGATCACCTGGAATGTGTGTGTTTTTGCAGAGTCTTAATTTATGGAATAATTGCATTGAGGACTTCAATGTCTTTTAATCCTGATGATGCTGGCTAAGAGTTTCTGGGTGATGTTGTCCAGAAAAACTAAAAGCCACATTTCCAAATCCTGATCTGGACTGGGGGCTGTCAAAATGTATTGCATCCTTCAGCATATCAGAGTATTTATGGGTAGAGAGAAGACGCTTTATGACTGCTGTTTTATTGAGAGCTGTCTGACTTCAGAGAGTCCTTTGGATGCGATTTTGTTTCCCATGGTCTAGCTCTCCCTATGCCTTGCTATTAATTCTCATTTTAGCAGATCTTGCATGATAAGGAGACTATATGAAACCTGCAGAACCCATTTAACCATGGGATCCCCTTCCCCATGATGAACCGGGATCCCCTTCCCCAAACCTTTTCACCTGACTGAACAGTCATCATTGTCTGATTCTCACCATAGACTTCTCAGTCGTTGCACTGATGAGAAATATAGCGTTCAGGGTGGTGTGTCTTCATTTTGCTTGGTCCATCTTTCTCATCCTCCCCTCTTCTCCCTGTTTGTGTTCACCCTTCCAATTATTGATCCAGTCATATGATTCTCTCCTGGATTTCTGTTTTCCTTCCATTTGGAATGGGCAGAAGTCACCTTACTTAGCCGAGGGTTTCCTGGCAGAAAAATGCCAGCTATGAGAGAGGGTATTTGGGAAAGGACCAGCAACCTGGCTGCTCATGTTATAGATCGCAGACAGGACTGACTTGAGAGGCTGAGGCTCCCCCCTCAGTTCAGATACTGGCTGTCCTTGACAGCAAGGCTCATTTTGAAAGGAGCATCTAAGAAAGTTGGAGACGATGCACACTCATGCTTTTGCAAGAGATGGGTGGGTGGATGGATGGATGGATGGATGGATGGATGGATGGATGGATGGATGGATGGATGGATGGATGGATGGATGGATGGATGGATAGATGGATCATAAAATAAAAGTTAAAAAACTATAAGCAACAGGAGGGAAGAGTCCTCATAGTGATATAAGAGGGTTATACAAGAACATTTTTGTTAGTGGCTCCCAAGGTAGACCTAGGGGGAAGGGTTCAATTAGAACAGGAGGAGCTTCAGGAGAATTTTTTTGCGAGGGAAAGCCCTCGGCTGTCCTAAGAGTCTGTCTGTCTTTCTCCTCAGCCGGGACAACGACCTCACCTCCTTCATCTCCAGCCTCCACCAGAGTCGCCCGCTCGGGATGCCAGAGACCCAGAGCCGCTGCGAGTTCAAGAGAAGCAGCTTAGAGGTCGGCTTGGGAGGCACAGGTCAGTTCTCGGTGTCCTCTCTGCCCCTCACTTCCACTGTCCCCCCAGGGAGACTTTGCTCTGTGGGAATTGGGGAAAGGACTGGCTTTGGTGAGCTGCAGCCTAGCCGTCCAGGGCCTCCTTTAGAAAAAAAAAAGGGGGGGGGAAGATAAAGGAGTCTAAGCAGAAGAAATGGCCTTGCGTAAGCACTGCACCAGAGAAACAAAACACCCTCCGGGGAGTTTTAGTGGGGCAGCGAAGCAGAAAGCGACCTCGGTTGGGTTTGTAATTGCATTAATCAGAAGCTTGTCGCGCGGCGCCTCGGCCCCCGCCCGGCCCCCTTGCTCCGAGTGGCTTTGCTCAACTTGCCCCCTCCCCTGCCAGTCTGACCTTTGCAGAGTCGAGCGCGCGAGCGAGCGGGGCTCCAGCTTCTCTGGCTGCTGAGGAGACAAAGGGGTGGGATGGGGGGGCATTGTGGAAGGAGAGAGAAGGCCTTGGGGGGGAGGCAGGTGGGGTCTTTTGCTCCCCCTTTCTCCCACGGAGAGAGCACCATGTTTGGGTGCCTGGAAAGGGCTGGGCCTCTGTCAATAAGTGAGGCTCCGGGGTGGCCCTTCCCTTCGTCAGCTCCTCCTGATTTTCACCATCCCCTGATTCTATGAGGAGCTGATATATATATATTTTCAATAGGAACATAATAATCATGTGCCATCAAGTCCATTCTGACTTAGGGTGACCCTTTTCAGGGTTTCCCACGTAGAGCATGCTCAGAAGTGGTTTGCCTTTCCCTTCTGCGGGGGGGGGGGGGGCAGCCTCTGTCGCTGGCCCCCAAAGCGACCCAGGCTGGCTCTTCTCCCAGCCAGGAGTCCTAGTGGGGGGGAATCCAACGCCTGACCTCGGGCTCTGCGGCCAGAGACCGAAACCACTGAGCTAATGGGTCTGAAAGGGGCCGCGCTGGCCAGCCATGAGACCAATAGGATGAACAGGCGAGTGAGAATGTGGAAGGGAAAGTTCAAAGCTGTTTATTTTCTTATTTATTTGGACGTTGCAGTCCCTGTGGAGTGCCTTCCCAGGAGAGGTTTGCCTGGAACCCGCACCCTCTTAAATGTCAGGCTAGGATCTTACTCGTTCAGCAGCTCTTTAGTCTGTTATTTGTTTATTTACTGGTGTTGCTGTTAAGCCTTATCGCCGGCTCTGAGCATTTTAAACCTTTTAAGGTTCTGATACCGTAACACGTTCCTTTTGTTTTAGCCCATTTCTCGTTTTTTTTTATTGTGGAAAAAACATGAGTAAAGCACTGTGAGAAGATACTGCCCATCAGACAGTATACATGTGTTTCTAATTAGCTAAATTCATTAAGAGTGGTTTTGTTCTGCCCTTCCTCAAGGAACTCAAGGTCACCCAGTAAAAGCCAGGGTGCTGTGGGGGTCCCCACGGAGCCGTGAAACCTTGGGCTAGTCAGTCAGTGGGAATACGCTCTGGGGTTTGCCCTGCCTGAAGGTGTGTGCAGTGGAAGAAAATGGGCAGCCATTGAAGGAAGTCCTTGCACTGAACATCCATAGCCAGAGGCAGTCTATCTCAGGCCCGATACAGTAGCTGTATCCTGTTCTCTGCTCTTCTTTTGGATGGTGAAGAGCTAAGCCTGCATCCTGAACTTTGGGAATATGCATTTCCCTGGGCAGGGGTGGGCCAGGCCGTGTCCTCTGCGGGGGGTGGGTGGGCTCTTTATAATGGAATTTCGGCTGCCCTTGCCTTTTGCGTGATCAAACCTCCACCCCCATCCCCTCCTCCCATAGAACAGCTTAAGTTTAAATGCACGCCCGCACTCTTCCCATAGATATATAGATATAGGATGAGCGTATGCATGCATATATAGAAATATTTCTCCTCCGTGTGTGTGTTAACCGACGGTGTCTATTTTTAAGGATGCTTCTTCCACCCTTGGTGGGACTGGTTTAATTTGGTCTTTTGCCCGTCCAGCACATAAAAGCAAGCAAGTCACATTGGGGGTGGGGGAGAGGGAGCAGGCGCCAATAAAATCTAATTGCCCCATCGATTGCTCTCAGAACCACCGCCGTCGCCGCTGGTTGCTGCTTAGAGATTGAGATATTCTTAACGCGTTTGATGCAATGCTTAGCTATATCTCGCTCTGCCTGGCTCGCTAGGGACTGTAAGGTATTACTGGGATCTCTTAATCACGGAGCAGGGATGCGTGTGGGCGCTGGGCCCCCACAAGCGCTCTCTCTGCCCGGCACCGAAAGATTTATTATAATTATTGCTGGGGAGCCTCGCCTGGCTCTCTGCGAGAACGCCGAGATGGGATTGTGCTCTACATGTGTGTGTGAGTGTGTAGGTAAAATTGCACAGTTAAACTCCCTCAAACATTGCCTTCCTGATAAAATTCACACAGGAGGAAAGTAAATTAACGAAGGAGCGTTGCTGGGTGGAATTTCTTTAACCTGCCCTTCTGGCCCAATTACTCAATATTTTTGTTTCCCATTCCTTCCTCTCTCCCCCCCCCCTTTTTTTCTTTTCTTTTACATTCATGCAGAATGAGCCTAAGAGAAGCGTTATGGAAAGCAGATAGTGTTTCGCGGCTGACATTTGCATGCATGTATTTCAGTGAAGGGCTTCTCAGCCTTAGTCGAGTGCTCTTTAGCTTCCGAGCACCGGATGGGTTTCGTGGCTGCCTGGGTCAGCCCAGCCCTGCAATGGGGCACAATGAGGTGGGCTGCCTCAGGTGGCAGATTTGAGGTGTCACGAAAGGCAGCAGGTGGCTAGCTGTTTACGTTGATTTTCCTGCCTCTCCCCCTTGTTTGGCTGGGGAGCCGAAAAGTTCCTTACAAGATCCTTCGGCTGTTGTGGCATAGCTTGTCTTGAGAGAGGTGGAGGCACCGTTTGCCGCTCTGCCTCAGGCAGCAAAATATTTGGGGGCTGCCTTGATTGCTGCAGTGGCAAACGGTTGGCCCACGCTGCTTTACAGCAACACTTGTGGAGATAAAAGCTGTGGTTTTGGATCAAGGTGGGCGAGATGACCTTGCCCGGGATTTATTTGGTGGGTCAGGAATAAACAAGCTGAAGCTTCCTTTAACCTGGGAGTGTTTCCACACTGGTGCTGGGTTGAGTCAGTGGTGTTCTTGCTCCTTCCCCTAAAACAGGGTCAAAATATACATGACGGTTAGTACCTCATTGGAGGAAGGAATTCCTGAAGCATTGATGACATCTGATTTCATGCTTCCCGTAGGTTGCATCTTAGCTGACTCTGTTTTGTGATTGGTCTTTGGAGGGAAGCAAGTACGGCTGCTCAGTTGCAAAGGTTTGACCGAGTTGCATCTTGAAAAACCAACAGATTTCAGCATCCTAGTGAATGGGCCGCCTTCAATATATAGTTTGGCCCTCTGCTGAAGTGGCCCTATCTGCATGGAGCTGAAACGTCTTGCCATCTTGCAGTGGCGTCTGGGCAGATCCACGTGGAGCCAAAAGACCTTTGAGATCTTAAAAAGCTGTATAGGGTTGGCACAGTGCTTTTCTCCCGTATGTTTTTTGGTCCGTAGTGCATGGCAGTGGAGAATGCTTTTTTATGACTTGCTGGCTTGGTTTTTACCCAGGAAAGGGCTCCCACAGCAAACTTACAAAGATCTGTAGTGAGACAGCCCTTAGCTTCAGTTTACAGTTTTAAAGATTCAATGCAAAATAAATGGAGATAGAGGAGGAAGAACCCGAACTCAGGCACTAGGAAAATAGTTCAAGGAGGAAGAGACAATGGCCCTAGCGGACTCGACTGAAGGAACCGGCTTCTCTTTTTCTGACTTGCTTCCCTGTTCCCTTAGTACTGGTCGTAGTAAATTATTACAGTAGTCCCAACTAAAGATTTGCTGAATCAATGGAAATTTAATAAGTCAACATTGCATAAGTTTCATTGATTCAGTGGGCCTATTCTAGGTGAACATTGCAATTTGGGTTATGCCTATATTATTATTATTATTATTATTATTATTATTATTATTATTATTATTATTATTATTATTATTATTATTATTATTATTATTATTATTATTATTATTATTATTATAGTTATATCTTTTCCTGCAGATTCACGGCAGGGAAAAACAGAGAACTGGGGAAAAAACAAAACCGTTATGTACAGATTGGTTTGAAATTAATTTGTCTCTTCCTCCTCATTTGTTTTTGCTGTTCCTCTCCCTCCTGGTAGCAGGCCCTGAATCTGAAGAACAGCTTCTGAGTAGTCGCACAGATTTCCCAGTTGCATCCTTAGCCCTCCTCACTCACACACCAACACACAACACACACACACGCACACCTCTGCCGCCACAATGGATCAGATAAATGTGAAGCCGCTTCCCAGGTGCTGCTCCCTTGCCACAAAGGGATTTTCTCCGTGTGTGAGAGGGAGGATGATGGCATAAGGCTCTTTTTAATCTTAATTGAGAGCGACACACAAAGGGATGAGCGGAGGAGCCGGGGCGGACTGACAAAAGCATGGCAGCAAAGCTGCTGGTTTGCACATCAAACACAGACTTAGAGGCTCCCTGAGAAGCTTGGTGCGTGTCTGTAAACAAATCCAATCCTTTCTATCCAGTTTGGCTAATTCACTCTGCCAGGGCATGCAAAACAGGAGATGGGCGGCTGGCGGGGAGGGGGAGGGAGGGGGACAGGAAAAGCATTACAGAGAGCCGGTGCGCCTGTCATGAGAAGATCTGATCCTCTTGGGTGTCCATAGGGGATATTCTGGCTTGGGTCTGTTAAATCTTCCAAAAGTCGATCTTTTAACAGCTTGCTTTTTTCTTGGAAATACTTCCGACTGTTCTGAAGTCTGTTTGTATGTAAAGGTTTGATTGCTTAAATCGCCGGCGCCGCCTTGCCCTTGCTCTGAGTGATGACATTCTGCAGCCACCTCCAATTGGCTGCCTAGTGTCATGACCTCATCAGGGTCAGCTGTGTCATATCATGACATCATCCTGGTGGCTGTGTTTGCATAAACTCTGGTGGACGTAACGTGGGCCCCTTCAGGTGTATGTCGAGCTGCCTTTTCCCATCATCCCCAGCCGTCATTCAGGAAGTGAAAGGAGCTTGTTAATTTACTCCCTGATGAGACAGGCTGGCTTGACATGTTGAGCCAGGTTGTGAAGAGTTTCTTAAACCCCACCAATTTTCTCACTCAGAGTATGAGGACAGGATGAGTGTTTTTTGTTGTGGTTTTGCATGGGGGGGTAGTATTTGGGATGGGTGAAAGAGTATCTAAAGAGGTCTAGAAAGGAAACTGTCAGATTTTAACCCCAAATAAATCCCTCTCTGAGTCCTTCCGCTGCCTCTCAGACAGAACTGGTAGAGTTCCAGAAATAATACACCTTGTTGACGCCCTGTTGCCACTTTCTGCACTTGTCTCTGGAAAGTCAATGCAAGCTGTAACGTGACCCTGTAACTTCTCCGTATTTCTTTTTCTTTGCTGCTGTGGACAAGTCCATCCGCTGCTGCGCATTTGCAAACATGTAGTTGCTTTCCGTGTGTGTATGTGGATGGGTGGCCCTCATGCAGTCGGAGCGCTGGATCGGGACAGGCTCCAGATCGGCTCTCAGCCCCGAAACCTGTTGGATAACTTTGCGCCCCTCACTTTCCCCTCACTTTGAGGCTACTGCACAGGGTTGTTGTGAGAACAAAGGAGGAGGAACTGAAATGAGGAGCAGGTCCTAGGAGTGAGCAGGGGGTTTAAAAGTGTGTGTGTGTGTGTTTAAAAGAAACTAGTGAAAAGTGGGGGTGGGGTGCTGAAAAATGGGGGGGGGTGGTCTGCACTCCAGAGCCTCCCCTGAGCTCTTAATTTGTTAGGCTCCCCTCATTCCCCCCACCCACCCCTCGGCGGCTCCCTGCCCGATTAATAGTTTTCCACTGCCAAAACGACAGACTACCTGGGCAGCCCTGTTTGATGCCACACTTTTCTCTCCGGGAAAGGGACGTACCCATGGGTGTTAAGCAAGACTTGTTAGCTTAAGGCTTCCGTCTCCACAGCCCCCCGGCCCCTCTCGCTCCCCCCCTTTCTGCTCCTGGGACTCAAGTCCAGGGTTCCACGTGGTTTGCAGCTGCCCTCCAACGCAACACAGCCTGGATGTGGGTGGCCTCGCGGTTGCCCTCTCATTTCCCCCACAGCGCCCTGGAGTGACACGTCATGCAGAAGCGGGTTGGTGGAGTTGGGAAAGAGCAATGGCAGGCACGGGTGGACGCCCTTTCGAGGAGCTCTGGGTGACTGCCTAACAGCAAGTTTTAAAAATGAATAAAAAGTTTGCTCCTCGGCCACCGTGCAAATAGTTTCCCCCTTTACCTGGCCCCTTAGGAAGATACTCAGGTGAGGGGGAAATGTTTTGCAGACCCCACCTTTTGGAAGGCATTGGGCCAAGGGTGGGGTTGGGGGTCTCCAAAAACCAGGAGACATCCTTTCATGCAGGCCCTGCCACAGGCTGTAACCACTTTTTCAAGATCTGCTTCCTCTGAAGACTGAGGGTGAACCTCCGCTCATCATACCCATGAGTTTGCCATGTGAGGCCAATAATGAGGTCCAGTGTTTACTTTTCTGTATACGTTGCCATTATTTTCCTCTCCTTTTGTTCATTCCCTAGCCACTTTTTTTGGCCTCTGTGTGTGCATTCATGTGTGTGTGTGTATTTCTCTCTGCTCTAACACACACACCCCAATCTTTCGGGCAGCCACCCCTCGCCCTGTCTTAGAGCTACTTGGGAAGGAGACAATTTGGAGGCTTTCCGCTCCGCACTCAGCCTGCGGAGAGGCTTTTTCCCCCTCAAGCCAATCAATGGCAGCCTTTTCGGCCCCCGGTGAGGCTTGGCAAACACGAGATCAATAAGTTATTAGCACCATTCTGTCAGCTGTAATGTGGAGATTGATCAGGGCTGGGCCTCCTGCACACCCGCTTGGCACTTCCCCAGCCTGATAAAGATGACAGATTAAGGGAATAAGAAAAAGGAATTAAGGAGGCTGGCTGTCAAAGCTTGTCACGGCCCCGTGGGGGCTGTGAACGAGTGCGGCTGGACGTTTACATGACGCCAAGGGAGGGCACGGCTCCTCTTGGCAGCTCCCGGTGGAACGGCTCTCGTCCGAGGAGGGCGAAAGGCCTTGGCAGAATGGAAGGGTTGCAACCACCCTGGGACCGCCAGGCCCGGCGTCTTGAGAGGCATCCATCCATCCGCGTAGGTCTCCCTGCAGATGGAGATGGATAGTGGACCCAAGGCGACACAGGTAGGACTTGGTGTGAGACAAAGATGGGGAGCCCTGGGCCCAAGGGCCCAAATCTCGTTTTCCCGGGTCCTTACGTTTTCCTTTTGTGGTTCCTCACGAGGCTGTCCCTGCTTTGAGGGTCTCCCAGGTTTTCACACGGCCTTAACTATGATATAATTTACTAATTGTGGCTAACTTTGGTGGATTGATGGTGTATTTTTTAAAGCTGTTCATAATTCTAAAAGTGATCTGCAAGCAATGTGTATAATCGCAAATAAACATATGGTACAACATAGAGTAAAAGTGACAGACCTTGTGGGTTAGCAGAGTAAGTCACGCTTAGGAATATTACCCCCGTCTAGAGCAAGCTGGATGCTCATTTCTGAGTCACAGGCTCCCCTTCTCCCTAATGCCTTGCTTTAGTAAGAATTCATCTGCAGTTTGTGGACCTGCATGCAGACCATTATTGAGTCCAGACACTTAGAAGTCTGATCCGACTCTCAGAACTTCGGCAGTGAGACGCCAGTGCGTGACTGCCCACACTCAGGACTTCCAGGTGCAGAGGGCAAAAGTTTCTGTTTCAGCCAGGGTGTGAAGCAGTTCTTGAAGGATGAACTAGGTGTTACAGAGAGTGTGTTCTTAGAAGCAGCAATTCTTCAAGTGTTAAAAAAGACATCTGGGTAATATTCCTCACGAGCTTTTCTGATTTCACAGAGATTCCAAATTAGCTTGCTTCACTTTGTGGCTGGTCATCAGGAGTTAAGCACAAGCTTGTTTGCATCATGATTGCTCAGACACCACGCAAGGGGGAATCACGTCCCTGAAATACAACTACCATTTTATCTTCTGACAGTATTTCCAGCGGTCAGTGACTCATTTGACTATCAACCCCCTTTCTGCCACTTTAGAGGTGCGAACATTAACCAGGGGTAGCGTGACATTGACTAACGCATGGTGCAGGATTTAACCATTTGATACCGACACATACTGGTGCTAGGGAGAAATCCATCCATCCAGATGTAGGATATATGTGTACAGCTCACAAGTTGAGCTTAGGTCTCTTCCTTCGTTGCAACGCAGTGGCTCAGCTTGTTTTCCATACTATGAATTTTTACCATCTCTTTATGACCCATCGCATGCTGTAAAAATATATCTGACGGGGCATGTCTGTGCACTTCTCCTCATAAACGGCCTTATTATAGGAAAGCGTCTGACATTGTCTACCAATTTCTGCCTTTGCCCTGTCTCTTTGAAGTAAGTTGGGAAGAGACGTCCTGAAGCCGTTTGCGTCACTAAGCCGAGCCTTACGATGGCTCTAACAGAGGAGCCCCAGAAACGTAGATGGTTTTGAACTTTTTTCTCTCTGAAAGGTCTTTACTTGGGCATTGTCAAAAACAGGGTCACATGAACCATCCCGCTAAGTACGGGACTGCAGCAGGGAAACACCAAAGGCTAGGGGGAAGTATGGAAAAAGACGCTAATGGGGCCACATTACCAGTAGGAGAAGTGTGGGAACCCAAGATCATGTGTTGATTTCAACTCAGCAGGGAAACCTGGGCTCCTGGGTCTCTATAGACTGCCACCATTTCATTCCGGTTGCCTTTGGTTGAAATTACACCCTGTAATTCCCATGACCTTTCCTCTTTGTTCTACCTCTTTGTCCAGCCAGGGTAAAAGAGAGCAGTGGTGAGGTTCCAATGGGGGGGGGGGGGCACAGGGCATCCCTCCTGGATGTGGTTTGTTCCTGGTGGTAGGTGGAAAGAGTGCTTTCTCTCACTTATTGGGGTGGTCTTTTTTATTTTTATTTTGAAATAACAAAAATTGGCCTGCGGCCAAGGAGAGGGCTTCTGGATGCTGCGCCAACCTGTTGCACGTACCACAGCCATGGATTAAAGGGAGATGGGAACTATCCAGGAAGTAGCTTATAAGAGAAGAGTCCCTGTGTCCATCTGTTTCCGTAAAATCCAGATTTCTCAAGACTTCCCCCCCCCCCCCAAAGGAAAAAACTTCGAACTAGTAGTTATAAACAGGCAGGTTTGGGCTTGACCAGGTGTCAGGTTGCTTAGCTCACTAAATTATCTGTGTGTACATGCATATACATCAGTATGCACAGTTTTACAGTATTATTTGTTTATTATACACATTGATATCCCATCGTACCTCCAGTGAGCCTGAGATGGTGTACGTGGCTCTCTTCCTCCTCCTCCTCCTCCCTGCTTTGTCTTCACACCAACCCTGTAAGGTAGCACAGACGGAGAGGGTGCCTGGGCCCAGTGTCACTCAGTGAGCTTCGTGCCTCAGTAGGAACAAGAACTTAGATCTTCCGGATCCCAATCCAAGACTCTTAGCTGCTCCTCCGCACCAGTTCTCTGCTTATCATACAGATATGTCCCCTGCAGTTTTCTCCTTATTTTGTGTCAGATTGCAAGACTTGTTTATTTTCCTTTGCAGATTTAAATTCATGTTGTTGTTGTTTAGTCGTTAAGTCGTGTCCGACTCTTTGTGACCCCATGGACCAGAGCACGCCAGGCCCTCCTGTCTTCCACTGCCTCCCGGAGTTGGGTCAAAGTCATGTTGGTCGCTTCGATGACACTGTCCAACCATCTCGTCCTCTGTCGTCCCCTTCTCCTCTTGCCCTCACACTTTCCCAACATCAGGGTCTTTTCCAGGGAGTCTTCTCTTCTCATGAGATGGCCAAAGTATTGGAGCCTCAGCTTCAGGATCTGTCCTTCCAGTGAGCACTCAGGGTTGATTTCCTTGAAAATGGATAGGTTTGTTCTCTTTGCAGACCAGGACTCTCAAGAGTCTCCTCCAGCACCACAATTCAAAAGCATCAGTTATTTGGCGGTCAGCTTTCTTTATGGTCCAGCTCTCACTTCCATACATCGCTACTGGAAAAACCATAGCTTTGACTATGCAGACCTTTGTCGGCAAGGTGATGTCTCTGCTTTTTAAGCAGGTTTTCTAGGTTTGTCATCGCTTTCCTCCCCAGAAGCAGGCGTCTTTTAATTTCGTGGCTGCTGTCACCATCTGCAGTGATCATGGAGCCCAAGAAGGTAAAATCTGTCACTGCCTCCATATCTTCCCCTTCTATTTGCCAGGAGGTGATGGGATCAGTGGCCATGATCTTCGTTTTTTTGATGTTGAGCTTCAGACCATTGTTTGCGCTCTCCTCTTTCACCCTCATTCCGAGGTTCTTTAATTCCTCCTCACTTTCTGCCATCAGAGTGGTATCATCTGCATATCTGAGGTTGTTGATATTTCTTCCGGCAATCTTAATTCGGGTTTGGGATTCCTCCAGTCCTGCCTTTCGCATGATGTATTGTGCATATAAGTTAAATAAGCAGGGAGACAATATACAGCCTTGTCGTACTCCTTTCCCAATTTTGAACCAATCAGTTGTTCCATATCCAGTTCTAACTGTTGCTTCCTGTCCCACATATAGGTTTCTCAGGAGATAGATAAGGTGGTCAGGCACTCCCTTTTCTTTAAGGACTTGCCATAGTTTGCTGTGGTCCACACAGTCAAAGGCTTTTGCGTAATCAATGAAGCAGAAGTAGATTTTTTTTGGAACTCTCTGGCTTTCTCCATAATCCAGCGCATGTTAGCAATTTGGTCTCTAGTTCCTCTGCCCCTTCGAAATCCAGCTTGTACTTCTGGGAGTTCTCGGTCCACATACTGCTGAAGCCTGCCTTGGAGGATTTTGAGCATAACCTTGCTAGCGTGTGAAATGAGTGCAATTGTACGGTACTGTACAGCTTTGCCCACTCTTTTGTTGACTATGAGGGCTACTCCATTTCTTCTACGGGATTCTTGCCCACAATAGTAGATACGATAATCGTCTGAATTGAATTCGCCCATTCCCGTCCATTTTAGTTCACTGATGCCTAGGATGTCAATGTTTATTCTTGCCATCTCCTGTTTGACCACATCCAGCTTACCAAGGTTCATAGATCTTACATAGATTGAAATTCATACACGCTTTTAAATGCAGTTTTTCTGTACATCTATTTGTGTGCTCTATTCAGTCCATTCAGCTGAACAAGGACCTGTGGAGCCCATTCTGCATCCTGAGATTTCACAAGGACTAGAAGCTTGGCTTTTATTTTGGGGAAAAAAGAGTGGGAATTTCCAGGAAACATAATTCTTTGCCCGAGCTTTTCTTTCTGGCGCATCAGCACACGTGCAGAGCATATGTACAAACGGCACTGCTTGTTTTGTACAGTGGGTGGTTCCCCCCCTTTTTTTTTCTTGAGGGAGGAGGCTATTTTTACACGCTTTTTTGATGGACGAGAATTTGACTTGTATGAGATGACAGCCCGCCTCGTCTCCCCTGCCTCCTTATTCAGCCACGTAGGGCTTTTTTTGTTTTTTTTGTTTGCTTCTTTGTTCCAAGTTCCCTCCCCAGTATTATTAGTAGAAGATATTGATTTTCTTTTTTAAATCTGCACAGGAGGAGAAGGCAAAGTGGGAGAGAGAGAGAGAGAGAGAGAGAGAGAGAGAGGAAGGGGGGGAGGGTGTTGAAGTTGCTGGAACTGCTTATTAGAGATGTTGCATTGGGCTTGACTAGACAGCAGAGATACAGAGGCAAAGTCAACCCAGGCTAGAGGGAAGAGGATTTTCTGGAGCCCTCTTGATCACCAGGCGCCGCAGGGAGGGGGGAGGGGGGAAGAAGAAAGATCCAGAGGTTGTGAAGGAACATGGAGAAACAGGTGGTGTGTATGTGTGTTTCTCAGTGTGTATGTGTGTGTGGGGGGGGAGGTGATCCTTTTTTCCTACTCCCTTTCTTGCTCTCCCCACCACCAGCCACCAAGACCTCAGCTGTTTTGCATCAGGGGCCTGAAAAGCGAGGTGGTAGGGGTGGTGGTGGTTTGGTTGGTTGGTGCAAAGAGCAGGCGATCCAGTGATGCAGTTCAGCAAGGAAATAGACGAGATCTCCTAGATTTATGGCTGGAAACAGTGGCAGTTGATCAGCCCACTTACAGGATTTGTGGTTCTCTTCCTTTGGGGCTCTGGGATCAGGAAAGCATAGCAGAGAACTCAAGCGCCTTTCGCTTCCCCTTCCTTACTACCTTTCGAAGAAACCCCCCACTCTTCTCTGTGTGTGAACACGCATGCAGTAGGCCCCCAAAGTCAAAAGCTGAAGGTGGAAACCTGCCTCTTTATCTAACTCTCTTTCTTTTCTTCCTCCAATCCCCACCCCCCACCCCCTATTTTTTCCAGATGAAGTTTTAGGCAAAAGACGAGCCTGCTCACCAAACAGCAACAGTGAGTGTCCCCTTGAAAGCAAGAAATCCCGAAGTGAGTCCCCAAAAGGTAGGAGATTTTTCCTTCCTTCCTTCCTTCCTTTATGTTGGGGAAAGTGGGCAGGGTGAGGTGAACCTGAAGTCTTGAGGCTTTATTCATCCCAAGAATGAGGATTCCTCAGAGGAATTCACTCTTTCTCAGATCATTAGGTTATGCGAGGGATTCCTTAATTAAAATTAATTTATGCTGATCTTTTCATCCCCGTTCGTAACATCTGAGCAAGTTTCTATTTTTAATAGCCAGTGGGAGCATGATTTTATTATGTATCGTCAGTTCTTTTCCTTGCTGAATTTTTAAGGTTAGCAGAAAAGTTCTCGGCTCTGTTTCCTTGGCTTTCTCTCCCTTGCCATTTGGAGCCACCTTGGATCCGTCCAGGGTGAAAATATTTTAAACCAATAAATGTTAAGGTGAAACATTTTCTGAAAACAAGCAAACTCTGCTGGACTTCAGAGACATATTGCAGTGATACCCAGAGACATGGGCATACATAGTTGCCAGGCCAGCGGGGATCTTTAAGACAGCAGTGGAGTTGGGTGACGTGGGGGAAAACACCACCCTGGGCGAACCGTGGGCGATGGGGGGGGGGCAGAAGGACTCCCCCTACCCCGCCCTGTTTGTGTTGAGCGACACCTGGCAGGAGGAGGACCGAGTCGATCTGCTCTGGAAGGAGACCAGGGCAGGTCGGGAAAAGTTGGGAGATGGTTGCCCCCCCCCCCCCCGCAACAGCCTGGGTTCTCTGTTCCTCAGAGGTTTTGTTGTTTAAAGTGGAAACAAATTAGGAATCGATTACACTCAGATTGATTAGGATTGCTTGGCCTGCATTCTGATTGCGTGATGGCCCATGTCATTAAAAAAAAAAGTCTTGAGCCCGTCATGGCTGTGGGGAGAGTGGATGGAGTGAAGCGGACGCCTCTGGTCAACTCCCTCTGTCCTGCCTGCCCTGAGACTCTCCCCTGGCTTAGAAACCCTGGACTGCTGGTGGGTCAGTAGGTGTTTGTTCAGGAGATGGTAGTCAGACGCGCTGCAACTCAGGAGTGGCCGTGGGGAGAGTGAAGCGTGTTCCCCTCGCCCGTCCAACTTGGTGTCTCCCCTTTAGCCTCCTGGTTGGTTTCCCCCTGCTAGACTCTCTGGAAGATTAATGTGTGTTTTTTTTTTTAGGACTGCTTGTGCAGAACCCCAGGGGCTAGCAACTTCATTTGTTTCTTTATTTAAAAAAGCCAGCAGAGAATGTTGGCTTGTCCTGCTCGGAACCTGGGTTCCTAGCACAAAATTCCCATCCACGGGGCCTGAAATCGGGGTCCTTTCCTTGTCCTCTCTCTGTTCCCTGCACTGTTTCTCTCTCCTCCTCGACATTGCAATTAGACAGACGTCAATATTCCAATAGGGATCCAGGTGGGATGATGAAATGCATTTGGCTACCCAGGGAGACGCCAGCTTGTCCGTGGGGACTGAAGTGGCGTTAACCAGTAAAAATGCTGCTGTGCTGATCTTCTCCCCACTCTCAGCACCCATCTGTGTGGTCTCTCTGATGGCTGCCCCCTCTCCCTTTAGTCTTTCTTCTTCTCCCTGTCTCTCTCTCTTCCCCCCCCCCCCCATGGCATCCTCTGAAAAATTAATCAAGGTGATAGCCTTTTAATCCATCTCTTGGAGAAGGCAGCTAAGCTTTAATCAGGCCTTCCTGAGACCTGGCTATCTATTGCTTTGGGATCAATGCTGCTTATTCCAGACACCAAAGAAGGTCTCCCTTTCCTTTCCTCCCCCCCCCACTCCACCACCACCACCAGCCCCCACTCTGCATTTGCACAAACTGAAGTCTTTTGCCACCCCCCCCCCCCCCAAATCCTACTCGGGTTGTCTCTTGGCTTCCCTCTTTTTAAGACAAAGCCACTGCTTATCCCATCAGACTTGAGATCAGGCAGAACAATTTGGGTGGGTGGGGGCTTCCATTTATTTGCCAAGGCTTAAAGGGAATAGATTGTCGGAATTTTTCTCCCAGGTCAAGCAGGGTAGGTAGAGTATTTTGGCTTATTGGGCTCTGAACCTGGGTTTTCGAAAGGGGATCTCATCAAACTATGAATCCCATGGGGACCATGACTCTTAAAGTGCACCCAGTTTGCTATCGCTGCCTAGAGGAAACACTCCTCTTGAGATTTATTTCACTCCCACTTTTTCTTGTTGTTGAAGGGAGTGGACTTTGAGCTGCAGCATTCAAACCATGCCTTTTGAGCGGGCCAGCTGGGCTAGAATTCCCCATCTTGACCCTGGCATCTCCCTTGGGAAACTTTCTACAACCCGTTCCTGCCCCCCTGGGCGTGAGGGATCCCCACTTCCCGTGTCACTCCAGGTCCCCCCCCCCCCTTATATGCATTCTCAATGTACAAACTGAGAAAAGAAGTGAAGCCTCAGTGGACTGCTGGGTCTGAGGAGAGGCAGTGATGCTGTTGTAACCTATCTGAAGTGTGATGTAGCGCTTGGGCTTTCTCGCTCTCTCTTTATATTTGGCTATGGAAAAAGGAAGCAGAGGCAATGTGCGTTTCTTTCTCTCTTCCTTTCTTTCTCTATTGGGGAGCGGGAGGAGGAGAGAGAAGGCACCTGTAGCCAGCCAGGAGAAGGGCCAGGAACCTTCTTTTCCTTCCTCTCCCCTCCCAGAGATCAAACGCCAACCCTATCTCTGTGGAAGCAGCTGCCCCCCCCCCGCCCCCTGGGTGCCTCGTGTCAAACTGTGCAGAACGTTCCTGCGTCTCGTATGGAAATACGACCCTATCAGAGGCTCCGAGCAGGGCCGGGAGGAAGCGTTCTGCCCCCTCCACCTCCGAGAACCCTCCGACTTGGCTCCCTCTTTCTGCCGCCGTCTCTGCCTCCCCCTCCAGTAAATTCTCACGTCTGACATCACCTCTGATGGAGGTGGAGATCAGCTCCCTTGTCCCCTGGAGAAGGGTGCATTATTTAGAGGTTGCCGTAGGGCTGGGTGGAAGAGAAGATTCGTGAGGTGCTTTCTCTCTCTCTCTCTGGGGGAATTTTGAGCCAGGCTAATGTAAGCATCAGGGCAGGAAAAATGTAGAAACATAACATTGCAGAGAGATTACTGTTGTTGTTTTGACTTAGAGACCACCCCATAGTGCTAAAGCACTTTCCGAGCAGTTGACAACAAAATTATGCAAGGAGAACTTTCATGTGTCCTACATTAAGGATCTTTTGTGTCCCACTTTATAAATAATCATGTGCCATCGGCTCAATTCTGACTTGTGGTGGCCCTTTTCGGGGTTTTCCAGGGAGGGAATAGAGGTGGTTTCTCCTTCCCTTCTTCTGGGGGGGGGGGGGGGTCCCTGGGCCTGTGCCGCTTGCCCAAGGCCACCCAGGCTGGCTCTTCTCCCGGGAGGCTCAGGCTGTCTCAAATCCATTGATGGGCAGCCTGTTTTCTTCTTAAGTGCGAGTCACGCCAGATGTACAGGGTACCTGTCAGTCCAAGGACCAAATTTCCATTAAGAGAAGTTGGGGCAGATTACATTCCAGGGGCCAGGATGGCCAAAAGTTGAAAAACACCAGTCTGTTTTTGTTTGAAGCTCTTCCTGCTATTTATTTAAAATATTTTTACCCCGCCTTTCTCCTTGAAAAGGGACCCAAGGCGGCTTACAACAATGAAAGACAATATTTAAAGTTGAAAACGATGAGTATACAATGCTGGTGACCATCATTAAAAGACAATATTGAAAACAATATACAATGAATAAGGAGGCATCTTACATCATTAGCAGGCAATATTAAGGCGAAGATCAATAAGTATACAAAAAATTTAAAAATGTCACTCTGAGAAATGTAAAACACAAGAACAGAAAACACAAGTAGTACTAAAAATCGGGTCGAAGCAGTAATGTAGAACTATCTAAAAACCCCACTCAGGCAGCTATTCACTCAGGGAAAGCTTGCCTGAAGAGAAAGGTCTTTGCTTGTGGAAGGACAGCCAAGACGGGGCCAGGCTGGCCTCCAGTGGGAGGGAGTTCCAGAGTCTGGGAGCAGCCACAGAGAAGGCCCTCTCCTGATGATCTTAACACCCGAGCAGGCTCATAATGGGAGATATGGTCTTTGAGATAGCTTGGACCCAGGCCATTTAGGGCTTTGTAGGCTAAAACCAGCACTTTAAATTGCGCCTGGTAACAGATTGGCAGCCAGTAGAGCTGCTGTAACAGGGGGGGGGGGCGTGTGATCCGTGTAACCAGCCTTTGCGAGAGCAAAATAGAACTGTTTGTCATTAAAGTACTACATTATTTTGCACACAAACACACCCTGCTAACAACAAACAGTTGGATCTCAGTGAAGAGGACACGACCTTAGGGGAATTCCTGGAGGGATTGGTTCAGTATTCAGGATTCTTAGTCAACCAGGAAGGTAGATTCGGTTTCTAGGCTTGAAGCTGTATCCTGCCCCCCCCCCCCCCCCAGAAACCGAACTGAAAATTCACAGGTAGGATTGACTATAAAGTGACAAACATGTGCAAGCTTTAGGTTTCTCTAGATTTGTTTCCATCTGAGCTAGCCTGATCAAGAGTTCTGCATAACTTAAAGACTTGCACATGTTTTTGACTTGACTGTTGGTACTAATAAAGGTAAATGGTCTACCTGTGGGTTTTGGTTTTTTGTTTGTTTGTTTGTTTTGGCTTATTCTTATGCATCCACGTGTCCTTTTTTCCCCTCTTAGCGGAAGATGTGTTGTGTTTCTCACCAGGATGGGCTGGGTGTCGGGTGGAAGCCATGGCTCTTAGCAGGACGTCGGATGGTTGTGGGCCTCAGCGGTACCTCCCACCTCCATGGAGGTGGAGGGCTGATTAAAGTCCCATGCTGGAGGTTGCAGCTTGGCCAAGGAAAAAAGGGACCGCCAGGGAGCCCGCTTCTCCGTGGCATCTGTGCGCCGAGCGGAGCAGAAGGCCGGGGCAGCTGCCGCTGTCTAGGCTGCGCCCTCTGAGCGGCTTCGCCGGAGTCCCTGTCACACCTGGCGGCGGCTGGGGATTTGACGGGATCACGCTCCCTGCATTAACCCCGCCAGGGCTAAAGACCAAAGCAGACAGCAAAGCCCGCCACAAAGCGGGAATAGCTGCTGGCGGTGCCGATTGAGTAGGTGTGGGTGGGGAATCCCCCCCCCCCCCGGTTGTTTAAGCAAGGCAAATCTCCCCTCACAAGCCTCTCTCTTCACCTCAGATCTTCTTTGGCACAGATCAGGAGGCGTTTACCGTAATTAGGCGTGTTGTGATCGTTCTGTCTCCTTCGCTTCTGCCATGGCCTTTTCCAGCTTAGTGGCAGTGCAGGGAAGACTGGATCCAAAGCTCCTCCGATTTCCCTAGATCGTCGCGGCCTTCCTTCTCCCCCCCCCCCCCCCAACGCTGCAGCTGTGAGGCAGCTGGTGCATTTCTGAGCTCCCTCCGGGGAGGCGGGTGGGCGGCAGGCGTGGGAGGCCCTGTCGTTCGAGCTGCTGGGCAGGGGGTGGGTGGCTGGTGGCACCAGCAGTGGCGACGGTGGCAGGAATCGAAATGTGCAAGCAGGGGAATTCCACAGCTGCTTGTTCTCTCCTCCCTCCCTCCCTCCCCTGGGGTGGAGGCCGCCTGCCACATGGGCAGAGATTTGTGTGCTTCACAGGGGGCTTCCCTTCCCTAATTAACCCCCCTTCCCCATTCTGAATCAACAGTGGTACCTGGTGTGTGTGTGTGTGTGTGTGTGTGTGTGTGTAATTGAACCCCCTCCCAACTCTGTAAGGTTTCATTCACGGTGATAGTTTTATTTATTTTATTTTCCCCCCTTATGTATAAGAAAAGGTACCTCTCAGGTTGATGGGACCGTCAGCAGAGATGCCATTTGCAAGTTGTTTTTTAAAATGAGGAAGCTGAGAAATTTTCTTCAGAGGGAGATGGGGGGAAGCTATATGCGCTGGCTGATGAGGTCTTTGGGCTGGTTGGGTAGCTCAGTGGTTGAGGTCTCTGGTTGGAGAGCCAGAGGCTGGGAGCTTGATTCCCCCACTGGGCCTCCTGGGAGAAGAGCCAGCCTGGGTGGCCTTGGGCAAGCTGCACGGTCCCAGGGATCCCTCCCAGAAGAAGGAAAGAGGAAACCACTTCTGAGTCTTCTTTACCTGGAAAACCCTGAAAAGGATCACCCTAAGTCAGAATTGACTTGATGGCACATGATGATGATGATTAGCCCCTTAGAAGCTGCTGCTGAGACTCCAGGACTTTACTGTTTTCCAAGACTTCAGCATGTCCAGCTTTAGAAGGTGAAGGGAAGGAGCGATACCTGGACACATGGTTTAGAAAAATCCTGTTTAAAACAAGCTATGGTGAGGAGCAGAGACCAAGGAAGTCTACATAACGAGCACTGATAAAAACCACTCCTTCAATCACGTTCATCCCTTGAAAAACCCACTTAGGGGGATTGTAAGTTGGATAAGACTTGATAGCGCTCAACGCAGGGGGAGGGACACGGAGGTACCGAGGTTTACTGCTCTTCTTCCTTAGCCATCTCCCTGGATCAGTAGCCAGCAGCCTTTACAGGGCTGCTGTTTCTCCTGCAGGGGAGACTCCGGCCAGCTGCCTCTGGGCTCAGACAGGTCCTCGATTCCAATTGGGACTATTCTCCCCCGTCCCCCCCCCCCGTCCCCCACACCATCCTCCTGCTTGCTGTTTTAATGGTATTGCTGGGAGTTCCTCTGAGTAATGAAAAGAAAATTGGCCTTGGGGATGATGATGAGAGATAAAGCAGTGTTGTAGGAGGAGCCCCTGCCAAATCCAAGAGCCATGGTGGCCTTGCTTACAGTAAACAAACCATCCCCCCCAAGCTGAGTTTTTTAAAAAAATCTTCCTCTGTGCTGCAGAAAAACCCCACAGCACCAAAGTGGGGGTGTTGGGGAAGCATTTGTAGCATGGAAGCAGCCCAGTGCCCCCCCCCCCAAAGTATAGAAGCCCTATAGTTGGACCAAAAAGATGGTGCTTGGGCCTAGATGAGGATCCGGGCTAAAAGCACCTTTCCCCGCGGGTCGTGTGATCTCGCACCTTGCTCTCCACAAGCTGTCCGAATTGCAGTCTCTTTCCTCGGGTGATCACACCTTGATTTTAGGAGTACAAGACTTAGGGGATTCAAGGAGAATGGGGTTACCACTGATCCTCTGGCATCTCCCATCTACGGCAGCTGCTCTACACAGCCTAACGGCATGGCCACCCCTGCTGTGTCTCGTGGTGCTTTTGATGTTTCTTTTTTTTTCAAAACAAAACAAAACATTGTAAATATCCATAGGAGATTCCCTGCCTGGCTTTTCTCCTCTTTTTTTAAAAAAATCATTTTTATTCTTTGCATCAGTGTGCCTCCCTCCCTTCATTGATGCCCTCCTCTTCTTGCTCTTCAGAAAATTCCCACACGCCCCTGCTGGAAGGGGCCGTCACGCAGATGACCCCAGAGGAGCATTACAGGCGGATGATGTCGGCGCTCAACGAACACGGCACCTTTGAGGAACAGCAGCAGCAACAGCAACAGCAGCAGCAGCGCATCTTCCAGCTGGCAAACAGCATGGCCGTTCCCAGCCACAGTGGTAAGAGCACATGGGTTTCCTGGGGTGTTTGATGGTGCGGAGTCTCCCATTTCTCCACCCCTGCATCCCTCCAGTGGCATTCTCTGAAAATGTTGCTGGGATCCAGGGCTTCTTTGGAGGTGGGAAATCTTAACTGGACTACAGCCACCATAATCCCCCAACCAGCAAAGTTAGCTGGTAGGATTCTGGGAATTGTAATCCAAAAAAAAAAAAAAAAAAATCATCGTTTATTAATTTATAAACGTGACTCCAGGATTCCCAAAGAAAAAAATGTATAATGATAAAGAAGATCTGTGTGGCCGTGCAAGTTAGAGGATTCTGGGGATTGTAATCCAAGCTCAGGAAAGGTCTGAACCCTGCTGCTAGTCAGCACAGATAATACTAAGCTAGAGAAGGTCTCTTTATTTGGTGATGGCTTTCCTCCTTGATCGCCTGTAAGCAATTCTTAACTCACCACAGGTGACCAGGCAGAGTAGATACTTAGAAGCCAAACCAAATAGCCAGGAAGAGTGACTCTCCCGTCTGTTTCTAGCTCTGGAATAACAGATGTTTCCTGGGGAAGATAAACTCCGGTTGAGCTCAGGTATAAATTTTAGTGCTGCCAGTACAAAGCGCTTATTATCTGCGGGCAACTCCGGTGGCACCAGCTCACGTTTAATAATTTAGAAACTTTTTTTTTTTTTGCTTAATTGCTTCCCTCCTCCTGTCCCCCTCGTGCCGCTCTCCATCAGCATTAATCCTGCGTTCTCCGTTCTCCCTGCCTGAAACTGCCATCCCTGGAGCATCCGTCTGTCAATCACGCTTGATTTCCAAACCGTCAGAGAGCCAGAGAGCGTTGCATTGTAAATAACGCATCCTGTATTTGTGCACCGGCGGGCGGGTGGGCAGGGAGGTGTTGCTGGAAGATGAAGAGGGGTGGAGGGGCGAGTGGACGGTTGCGGTCATTCAGAATCGATGCAGGTTGTAGAAGTGGCCACACAGCTGCTGCGTTGGGTTTCTAAGTTGCAGGAAGGGGGTTCTTTCCCCCCTCAGATAATTAATTTATAAACGTGAGAGATATACAGTGGTTGCCGAGATAAAACCTCTCTGAGCTTTCTGTGTGATGGAGCTGTGGATTTCTTCTCTCTAATTTTTTTTGGGGGGAGGGGGGAATTAAAAATGGCTAAGGAAATCGGTGTCTGTTTTAGTGTGAGAGCCAGCCAGCCAGCAAGCTGGAGTGGCTCTTTGGACAGAACTGTGTAATATGCATATATTATCTAGGCAAGTCCACATTTCTTAAATACATCTGGTCCCTAATAATAAGTTCATGTGTGTGTCAGCCAGACCCTGTATTTGAAGGATGGGAAGCACGTTTAACCCTTTCCACACCTGCTGGTTCTTCGCCCCCCCCAAGCTGTACCTTCCTCTCAGACGTTTTCTCCGACAACAAAGCGGCTTCTCTTCTAGTTTCCAAACCCAGAGTCGTGGTGGAAATACCAGTTTGGGAGGAGATGACAGCTAGGAAGAATGGGAGAACCACCATCTGCAGCTCTTGCCTGTTGATTTCCCCTTCCTAGTAGGGCTTTTAAAAAGAAATCCCTCCACCCAGAAGACCTAGTTCTACTCCACCAATGTGTGAAGCCCCCCTCAGTTGATCTCCCATCAGGTTCTGCTCTTCCCTGAGCCTTTCATATATATATGAAATATATATAGCTGTTGCATGTGCTGATTTTTGGTCGTGCAAAAGTTACATGTGTGCAGAAGTTGGGGTGGGACAGCCTCTTCCTCCACGACCACTTTGAAGAGCCACATCTCAAGGACACAGTGGCAGGGCGAGGAGGACATGCAGAACAGCTGCCTGTCACACGACCACCTTGATCCGAACGGACTCCCTTCCGTTGCTCACCACAAACAGATATTGTGGCCTCAGAATTTTCCTCCTCCCTCTCTCCCTTCCTCTCCCCTCCAGTTTCTCTCTTTTTCTCACTGTTCGCATGGGAGGATAAAGGCATCAACTGTCATAATAAATAAACCTTTGTCTGCTTCCTCTGAGCACAGTACAAACAGCCGCTAATTAGCACTCGCTAATTACCTGGCCGTGGAAGGATTAGCACTCTGGGTTTAGAGGAAGGAGGGGAGAGCAGAAGGCAAGCTAAGTCTCATCAGCGGCTGAAATGGAGATTCAACTTCACGAATGCATATTGGCTGGGTTGCTCAGTGTCTTGGGCACCTGGTTGTGGAGCCAGAGGCTGGGAGTTCGATTCTCCACTGAGCCTCCTGGGAGAGGAACCAGCCTGGGTGGCCTTGGGCCAGCTGCGCAGTCCCAGAGCAGGCTCAGAAGAAAGGAAGGGGAAACCACCTCTGAGTACCTTATACTAGGAAACCCTGGTGAGGGTTGCCATAAGACGGAATCGACTTGATGGCATGTAATTATTGTTAATTCATTACAACAGGGATTAGGACTTTCATTACAACAGATGCCAGAGAGTGGAAGTACAACCAGAAGGAGTCCAGTTGAGGACTGCCATAATTAAAGGGGGCAAAGAAGACTCACTGCAATTTCTATAAATGTTATAATGAAGGAAGTTCTTCTTTCAGAGCTGGACTATCTCTAGCTTATCTTTGCATAGGACGGTTGTTACACTGTCCCTTTCCCGCTTGGGGACTTCCCAAGAGGCATCGGGTCAGCTACTATGGGAAGTGGAGTGATGGACCTCAGTCTGATCCAGCAGGGGCTCTCTTGCGGCTAAAGATGAAATGGTCATTTGAGCGGTGAAAAGGCAGAAGCGGGGCATAACCAGAGTCAAGGGGCATGTTAGACAAAGGCAGCCATGTTATTTTGGTAGAGGTGGAAAATCTCTCCACCACCTCACCTAGCAGTAAAAATGACAACAAATTATACAGCTGACAATAAACTGCCTTTTCAAGATGTCCCAAACGGTGTTCTTGAGGCAGCTGCCTCTGCCTAATGATAGGGCCGGCCCTGCATCTGGGCAAAGCAGAAGTACTCTGCGGAGCAGGAAAGAGATTCCCACCCCCATCTCCTTTTTAAAAAAACCACCACTCTCTCCTCTTGGGCTTAGTTAAGCAATTTCCTCTTGACTCGCCAAAGCCAAGAACTCATGAGGAGCTGTGGATGTAGGGGGGTAGGGTGTGTGTGTGTGTGTGTGTGTGTGTGAGAGAGAGAGAGAGAGAGAGAGAGAGAGAGAGGACTGGCTCAGCTTGAACACACCTTCTTTAGCTGCATAACTGCATGTAAGAACTCTTTTTAAAAGCCTGGTTTAAGCAAGAAACTTTTGACTGCTCGTGTTGCTGCCAGTAGAAGTGGATGCTGTGATTCCATCTCTGTTTCTCCCTCCCTCCCTCTTTCTGTCCTCCCCCCCCCCCCCATCTCCACCCTGGCTTCTTCACATCCTCTTGCACCCGAGTGTTGCCCGGAAGAGTCTCCTTCTCCCTTGTCCTCTAATTCTCTTAGCTAATCCCCTTTAACGCTCTGAAGGAGCCGGTTTTCATTAGTGCTCAGGAAGACAGAGAGAGAGAGAGGGTGAGAGCAGCTTTTTTCTTTGCTCTGGGGTGCGCAATTTCTCTGCGCAGGAGAGAGACAGAGAGGAAGACTCTCGAGGGAGAAATGGAAGTAGCCATGTTTTGGGGCAAAAAAGAGGACCAATGACCCACGGAAGACCCTGGGACTCTCTGTCAGGTGGGAAATGGGACCAGGAGAGAGCCAGAAAGAGGGATCCCTCTGAAGACATGGACAGGGGTAGGTCAGAACGCAGCTGGGCCTCCTCCTCGCCTCCATTTTCCTCATTTGCAGAAATTATGGGGGAACTAAAGTTTTAGTTTGACCATGATGTAATGAGGGATAATGTCACTCCTTTTTCAATGAAAGTGTTTCGTGTTACTTTTAGAGTTACTCTGTGTGTGTCTGTGTGTTGGCCTCACTTTTGGCGTGTGTTTTTGACCGAGGAGGCGAGGGGGGGGGGCTGGGAAGCCCTCGGATCCGGTTTTCAAACAAAGTAACTGTTTTAGTTAACTTCTGGATAACAAGGAAGGAAGAAGTTGCTTTCTTCAGTAACGCTAACTGGCTACATTTCAGGGCCTTGAGATTGAAATGGATGGTTTCTAAGAAAAAATGATTTCCCAAGGTCTGAGCCGTGCTGGGGTGATCAGTTTGTTTGCCTCGGCTCTCTGGCCCACCCGGGTTTGATTTCTTCATGACCCAGGGTTGAAGGCGAGAGGAGAAGGCTCTGGGTTTTGTTTTGTGTTTTTTCATGGATCATTTTGATAAGCTTTGTCAGAACAGAGTGGCTGAGTAGTGCTGGGGAATTGGTCCAAGCATCTCGGATGGCTCGGCATTTATGTGTAGACCTACAGCTGTAGCTGGTTTGGTCTCTAGGTGGACCTTCCTGCTGTGTCTGCTCTGCAAAGGTCAGGTCCCCCCCCCCCCCGCACGATTTTCCCTTGGAGGGTGAGACAGGTGGAGTAAGTGCCCGGCCCAGACTCTTGTCAGGCTGTAGCATCCTCAGCAAGACTTTGTACCTGCTCCAGATTTGCTTCTTAGTGGGTTATCGCAAGCCCTGTGAGACCGGTCAGGCTGCAGGATGGTGGCCAGCTTCAGGCGAGTTTCACGGCCAAGTCAGGGATTTGAACCCGGTTCTTCTGGTTCCTCGTTTGAACACTCTGATCCTTATGCCCGCCGGCTGTATGGTTCCAGATTGCAAGGAGGTACTTTGCATAGGCTCCGAGGCACTCTTGTTGCATGTTAGGAAAGGGGCACCGGTCCTGCCTTGGGGAGGCATCCTGGTTTGGGTGGATTCCCGCAGGGGTCCCCTTGCGTGGCCCCAAGAACTTACGTGAGGTTTTGTCCTTCCTCTGCAGATCTCCTCCGGGCGAGGCAAGAGGTGGCTGTGGCAGCAGCGACACGTAACCCCGGCAGCATGGAAGCCCACCTCCCCTCGGCCAGCAATTCGTCCAGTCAGCGCAGGAAGCAGGGGCTTCCGCAGCATCGGGATTCACACTTCCCGGAGAGGTACTTTGACTCCCCGGGATCTGGGTGGGGTCTCTCCCCCTAAACTATACGACTTAGGGATTCTTCCCCCCCACTCTACCACACCTCCCTCCCTCCTTCCCGACGTGTGGCAGAAAAGAAGCAAAAGCAGCTCCCCTCCCCCATACAGGTAGGTGTGTGTGTGTGTGTGTGTGTTTGTGTGGGCTGCTTGGAAAAAATTAGAGTTTCCAGAACCTCCCCTCACATCATGGTAGGTGACAAAAAAAACAAACTTTTCTCAGCTCAGGGTCACCAGACCGTTAAAATTGTAGTTTTAAGGGTCTTTTTGGTAGTTTTAAGGGTGGACCTGGCGTAAATCTCCTGGAAAGGAGGAGATCTCTCTCTCTGTGTGTGTGTGTGTGTAAAAGAGAGAGAGCAAGGCAGTGATGTACTCCCACTGACTTGCCCCCTCACCTCCTTCTGCCCCAGAGCATGCTGCAGACAGATCTCTGTGTCAGGAATGCGGTTGGCGGTTTTTTGTTTTGTTATGTTTTTGGCTCCGCCCGTCGGCAGGAAAACCTCTTGCAGACTCTGTGTGGCGGCCTGGAGAGCGGCCAGGCGGCTGGGCTGGAACATGGCTTTGGTGGAGGCACGCTGGAGGCGTGGGGGGATGAAGGCGGGGGGGGGGCTACAGACAGGGGATGATGGATGTGCTGCGGTTTGGGTGCCCCCGACGGAAGAGGTGGGCTGTTCCTTCAGGGCTGGGTCAGGTCGCTGGCTTCACTGGCAGCTTCTGAGCAGGCGTTTTGGGTGGAGGTTGTTCTCACCCGGTCTCTAACGCCCAGGAAAAGCACTACATTGCTGCTTTTCCCCATCCTGGAGCGGTAGCTTGGTAGACCCAACACCCTCCCCAGAAAGATACATGAAAGCAAGGCCGACCCCTCGCTTCCCAGACCGGAAGCATCAAGACTCCAGGCGAGGAGAAAGGGTGACATGGCCGGGGGTGATATCAAGGCACAGGGGGGGCGGGGGGGGGCGGATGGTGGTGCCTTGCACAGGGTTCACCCAGGGGTAAGGAACTGCACATGCCACCGCCCTGGGCACCCACAGGACACCCAGGGTTCAGGTGGATTTCTGGCCATTCCTTCTTAGGTCTCTCCGGGTGGTCCATGCAGCCTGCAGGCAGAATCCTGGAGCAAGAAATAAATAAACAAACAAAAATCCATCTTTGGGCCTTCAGAAGGGGCCAGGTTCTGATTTGCAGCCTGTCTTTCTTCCACCCTGGGGCCCATCGTACGCAGCTGCCTGTGTCTACGTCTGTGCCCATGCAGGTCCCAGTAGCCACCTCATGAGCTTTCGGGCCAGGTTCTGGATCCATTTCATGATTGCTTCCTCTTGAGGAGGAGCTCTGTGTGAGCTGCTCGACTTCTGTGCTGACCCTACGAGAGTCTGGGGAAAGGACACGCTGGAGATGCACGGAAGAGGAGAGACCCTTTGAGGGTTAACCTCTCTCTCTCTCTCTCTGCTCCCCCCCCCCCTTTGGCCTCTAGCCTTCTGCTTCTTAACTAGCTGTTATGGCCCTTTCGTGTCCCTCGGCCGGCCGCCTTTTCGGGTCGCTAAGGTCAAGCCAAGCTGCTTGGTGCGTGGCTGGACTCTCCGACGTGCATTGGAAGCGTGAAAGACAGGTCGGCGGTGCGTGGCAGGGGTGGGGTGGCCCAAAGGGACAGGGCGATGGAAGAGGGGAGACGGCGGCACGGTGGAGGAACAGGAGGAGAAAAGGCAAGGCGCTTCGGCTTAAACAGAGCAAACTGCAGGTGGATTTATGGCCGTGGCGGCCTCTCCCGAGAGCGAGGCAGTAATACATGTCGTGGGGGGGGGGGGGGGAAGAGGGGCATGGAAGCGGCTTGGCGTGGTGCTAAAATTCCATTTCAGCTTCCTGTCGGGGGATCCCCGTAGGGATTCGGTCAGTTCACGGAGGCTGCAGCTGTGGCGGGCAGCAGCGGCAAGGGCAAGAATAATTAGCCACTGTAGAATTTAGCCATTAGCTGGAGGCAGAGAGAGGAAGGAGGCAAGGGGAGAGGAGGGGAGGAGGGGAGGCCCGCAGGCAAAGCCAGGCTGATTTGCAAAAGGCAGCCCTGTGTGTAAGGAAGAGAGGAGTGGCTGAAACCTTCTCCTTCCCGCTGGCGTTTGTGGGCGCAAGACGGCCAAGGACAGCTACCCACCGAGAGCTGGGTATTTTGAATGGGCGGAGGGCTTTCCTCGGCGTGCTGGCGTTGGGTCAGCCCAGCAGGACTGGAGTATGAACCCCAGGCTCCCTGAGCCAGTTTGGGGAGCCGCTTGACGAGGTTTGGGAATGCCTGGGGGAAGTGGGAAAGGCAGGGGCCAGATCTTGGCCTGGTAGAAGGCACGCCTCCTTTGCCCAAGGGTTTGTTCCTGCTGCCGTAGAGCTGGCTGAAATGATTTTAGGTAGCAAGTCTTCGAAAGGCTTCTCTGGTCCTGAAACCTGGAAGAGGGTTCTGAGTAGACCTTTGTAGGCCACGAGGTAGGGGTTTGGGGGCACAGGGCCTTGACTCCGAGGGGCATCTCAGCAATGCCTTTCTTAAGTAGTCCAAAAAGGGCCAACGTGTGGTCTAGAATTGCATTTCTTCTCTTTAGGTATTTGTTACAAAACTTAAGTTTCTAGTTCTTATGGATGCCTGACAGCAGTTGGGAGTCCCTATGGAAATCTTGAGAACTTCCCAGAAGCAAAACAAAGCAAAATGTGCTGCTTATATACCCCCCATAGTGCTTAAAGCACTCTCTGGGCAGCTTACAGTTTAATTATGCATGCTACTCAATTTACCGACCTCTGACTTTGGAAGCAAAGTTTGAGAACCACTTCCCTGTAGAATTCAGGGCCCAAAAAAAGAGCTGGATTTGATTTTGATTTTTCTGGGTTAGAAAATATGCCTTGTGTGTTCAATTTTCTCACAATTGTTTACTCACTATAAGTTGGGAGCCATGAGAATTGATCAGGAGTCAATATTTGGACCCCACAGTTTGAGAAAAATACTGGTAAATGAGAATATATCAAGAGTGGAACTTGAAATTAACTTGTTCAAAAATAATATTGTTATTACTTTTTCACATAACAAGGTGTAACAGTTTTATTTTTTCAACCACAACATAATGATAAAGGAACACTCTTTTAAATGCAATGACTAATCGCTTCATCAGCCAGAATTCTTTTGTATGTGTACCCTGGCATAAGTGTGAATTGTCATGGCAAATGGCTGCTCTTTATGTATTTACAGCTTGTATCCCTTGTCACGTGTCAAGTCGTGCAGCTGGCTTATGATAAGCAGTAGTAGCGGTGACTCTTTAACTAGTGGCAGTTCTACTGAATAGCAGCATATGTAAGCAATAGGATTCTGGCCATTATAAGTCTTACTGCTTGCCTTCTCTTTTTTTAGACTAGTGTTCCAGGCTCCAGGTATGTTAGACCAGAGGTCCCCTAAATTCTAGCGGACATTTTTCCTGGGGATTATGAGGGCTGTAAGGCATCACATTCGGAAGGTGCCAGATTGGCTGACCCTGTCACCAATAAGGGACCAGTAAGGGATTCCTAGTGTGGTGTAATGGATAGAGCGATGGACTAGGACTCTAAGTTCGGATCCCCACTCAAGCCATGGAAACTCACTGGGAGAGTGGAACTGGTAAAACCACTCCTTAAATGTCTCTCTTACCTTGAAAAGCCCTGTTAGGGTCACCATAAGTCGGTTCTGACTTGACACCACAAAAGACACAAAGAAGGAAACCTTAGTGCATGACTTCTGTTGACTCCCCCCAGTCAGTGCCTGTCCTTTCAGGATCTCCTTTCAGTTGTCTCGGGTACAGTCTCTATCTGCAGGCGTCCTCCTGGATCCGACCCTCTTCTGTGTCCTCTGCCCCTTTCCTCTTCTGCCCGGCCAGGCCACCCAGAAACTTCCCTTCCTTCTGTTTCCCCTTTTTTTACGGGAGGCAGTTTCTAAGCAGGCTGAGTGTTCACCACTGTGGAAGGCAAGAGAAGGGGGTTAAAAATGCAATGCACGGCTTTAACAGTATAATGTGTAACCCTGTAATGACTTAAAGTATTGATTATTTGAAGGCCATTAGCGCTTATTGTTAAGGAAAAGTCAATACTTTTAAAGCCTTGTGAACCATTTGTCTCCTCTTAAAGGACATACCAAATTTAACAACACGCTGTTAAAAATCCCCTTTTGCACACAAGCCCCATAGGTGGGTGCGTTGTGTACCTTTGGGGAGTCCACGGACAGACCAACCCCCCCCCCCCCAGTGCTTTCGCCACGTGCCCCTTTGTTTCCGTTGTGCCATCAAGTCCACCACCAACTTATGGTGACCCTATGAATGAGCGATCTCCAAAATGTTCTGCCCTCAATAGCCTTGCCAACTTAAGCCTGTGGGTTTCCTCAGTACGACGTGTTAATTGTCCTTGGCTGCACGGACAGCTCTCTCACAGTTTTCTCTGGGCTGACAAACCCAGAGGCAAGCCACTGAGATCTCTCTTGCTGGGGTAGGGGGGCAGGACCGGAAGTGAGCAGAAGAAGAAGGGGTCAGGAAGCAGATTTTGGCTAAACGTTTATGGGAAGATTGTTAAGTTTTGTTTAATAACAATCTTAACAGATACTGGGCTCTCCTTTTCAGGAGGAGTAGACAAGAGGGTTCTCTATCCAGGAGCCTGGGGTTCCATTCCCCATGGCCCATCATGGGGTTGGAGTAGATGACCTCCAAAGTCCGTTCCGCGTCTGTGATTCCAAGCATCACCATTCCCTTGCTTTTGCCATCATGAAAACGAGTTACAACCATCGCAGACTTTGCTCCCGTGCTCTAAAGCCAGCACTGGGTCAGTGGTCGGAATCTTTGCCTGGTTTAAATTCTGCACCAAGAACGCAAGCTGTGTTGCAAGTCTCTACATAAATTATGCAGATAGGGAAATCTGCCTTTCCGCTTTTATCTTGCCTGACTTATGCTGGCATGCTGGCAACTTGACATGGTTTCAAACCCCCCTAGTTTTTGGCAGGGATGACGAACGTTAAAGAGCACAACAGCAGGCCTGCTCGGAACCTCTGGCCCCCCTGCAAACGTGACTTGACCAAGCCCTTCAGCAAGGGTTGGTCCGTAGGCTTCTAGGGGCCTCTTCTCCACCTTAAGGGCTAGGAACTTGTTTGTCTTTTTCCTTCTTCAATAAAGAGAAAGCTGGTGTTTTCATCAAGCTGAATGTTATGCTAGCAGTTCTACCCTGTTTTTGCTGCACTCCTTACTCTAAGCTTAGCCCCATGTGTGCTGTTTAACATCCTTCAGCTGACCGTTCTATCTTGCAGAGTCTTTGGCATCTTTTCGCCCTCACCCACCTTCGTTTCTTTCCCCACTAACTTTTCCAAAAACTTTAGCAGCTAGAAAAAAGAGAGAGGGAGAGAGAGGGGGGGGAGTGCAATATAGCCTTCCCCCCTCAACCAGAGCATAACCTTCCAGAGCCCCTGTGGCAACAGTTCCCTCCCCTTCTCTGTCTTGTCTTCGCTTGCACAACCATCAGGCCCTGGAGGAGCCACAGCAAATCAGTGTCCCCTCAAAAGGAGAGAAAACAGACTCTGTTGTACATGGGCGTCTGGAGCCCAAAAGTCCATGTGGGGGGGGGGGGGGAGCAGCTGAGACTCAACCACACCAGGAAGATGCTGGAGAAGAGGGTTCCTAGCTAGGCGCATATTCCATTCCAGCCCGGTCTCCCCCCCTGCCCCCCCAGTCAATGAATGGCAGGCAAGCCAGCCTTGGCTTGACCTGTTGTTTGGGTGGGGTTGTGGAGGCATACACAACCCTTCTCCCCATCCCCACCTTCTTCAGATGCACAGTGGAGTTTAAATATTCCACTTCCAGGGAATATATGCTTTCTCATTGTGGAAGAGACGGATTGCCCTCTTTGTTGGAAAGAATTCCGGGTTATGTCCTAGAGTGGGGTACCGTTGGTCAGCTCAGTGTGCCGGCCGTAGTCTTCATGGTGTACAACGAACCTGGAAGGTACTTAGGAAACCACTTATTCTATGAGAAGACAGTCTTCTGAACTGTCAGGTCTCATTGAGCTGGTCAAGAACTCACCCTGGTCCACCTTTCCAAGAAAATGGTGGGATTTCTGGAGCGCCACTTGAAAACCATAGGTTGCTCCCTTCCCAACCTCCAGATGTGTTAGGAACCGAGGGAAGCGATTCTTCAGACCGCTGGTCTACCTAGCCTGGGATTCTCGGTTCTCTAAGGCAGCCGTTCCCCACCTTGGGCTCCCAGATGTTCTTGGACGGCCACTGCCAGAAGCCTCCACCGTCTGCTGTGCTGGCTGGGGTTTCTGGGAGTGGCCGTCCAAGAACACACCTGGGTGACCCAAGGTGGGGAACCCCTAGTCTGAATCCTTTCCTGGCCCTTGTCTGGCCCTCTGTGGGTCTCCCCTCCAAGTACGGACCGAGCATGGCCCGGCTGAGCTTCCACACCCAGACAAGATGGGTGCATCAAAGGCCGTAGGGAGCGCCCAAAGGTTCCCAGCTGAAAGCTCTCCCACATCGGTGGTGTTGAATCACAACTCCCAAAGGCCTCCAGCCCCCAAAGCTGTGCCAGCTGGAGGTCTTGCAGGGGTTGTAGTCCAGACCTGAACCCTGTTTAGAAGGACTCTTTGACCCTCTCCACAGAGATGCTAGGAAGACGTCGTGAGCTGAGCGAGGTCGGGCGGAGGGATAAGGCCTTGAGGAGAGGGGCTAGAGGCAGAGGCGGGAGGCCAGTCCCTTGGGATCTGGAAGGGGAGGAGTTCGAATTCCCCCACTGGGCCTCCTGGACAAGAGCTGGACTGGATGATCCATCGGGTCCCTTCCAGCTCTGCTGTCCTAGAATAATAAGGTTAAGGGGACAAAAAAGAGAAGGGAAAGTGGAAGAAGGGGTGGTTCTCGAGGAGGTAGGAATGGAAGAAGGGCAATGGGGCGCGCGCACCAGGCCTGCTGGGTGGTGCCTTTCTCTTTCTCTCTTGGAACGTCTGCTTCTTCCCGCTCAGAGTCTGACGTGCACAAAGTCCGCGGGGACAGGTCGGAGAAAGGGCAGGCGGCCCCTCGGCCACAGAATGGTTAAACACCACTTGATTTCCTAAATTGCTTCTTATAAAACGAAGCAGGCGCGTCTGCCAGGCGCGTCTCCCCATGATTACAGCTAATTAGGACGGGCGCCCCCTCCTGCGCTTCCCAGCCCCCATCTCCGGGCTTTAATGGTCCGTTCCTCATCCCGCTCGGCTGGCGGGCTGGCTGTGTCCGGAGTGGCAGCACGGGCGGCTTGGCAGCCTCGGCGACCGAGGCCTCAGCTAATTGTGAGGCCTGGGGGACTAGGGCAGGTGATTACACACTTCATGGTGTAATTACATAAGCATCGCTTGGCTGCTGCCCCGGCGCTGAGCCCCGAAGGTCATGCGCTGCGTTACCTGAGATTAATTGGCGCTGCCACTGAAGTGCGAGGCGCTGGCGGAGCGGTTATACGATTAGCATTAACATTTCAACAGCGACGGATCGATCCGTGGCTTTCCTCCAGACACTGGGAGCTGTGCAATTAGTTTAGACGAGAGCACAGCGGGAGGAAGGAAGGAGCCGGGGGGGGGGGGGAGAGGCAAGGCTGGAAGCTGGCAGCCGGGGGGGGGGGGGGGGAACGGATGGCACAGTTGGTGACGAGAGACAAAGTGGGGCACAGAGATGGACAGATGGGAAGAAGGCAAGGGAGGGGGGGAAGAAGAAGGGGAGTGAAGCCGTCCATCCGTCCGTTGTGGGGCAGATGGAAAAAGAAGAAGGGGGTGAAGGGCTGGGTCTTGGGGGGGGCAAGTTTCATCCATTAAATTACAGCATTTAATCATCATCATCTTAGAACTGCAGAGCTGGAAGTGAGCCTAGGTATCATTGAGTCCAACGCCTGTCAAGGAGGCCCAGTGGGGAATCGAACTCCCAACCTTGGGCTCCACAGCCAGAGACCTCAACCCCTGAGCTATGTTCCTCCTTCCCTCTGTCTCTCTTGTATCATCTGTAAAACCTTTTTAGAAAGGAAACATCAGCCCTCTGCTTTTTATATCATTCTGTTTCTCTCTGCACGCTGGCTAGAGGTTGCCTATATATATGTGTGTTATTAAAAATATGTATTTTTAATGAACCCGTGAAGGTTTGGTTTTAGGTTTAGGTCTACCCAGTATTTGAGAATATAAAGCGGTTGTCTTAGCAGAAGTTAATCATATAAAAGATTCTTTCTCCCCCCCCCCCCCAATGGGGGGCTGAGATTCATGTGGAAGCAAAATAAACACATTTGCATAGCAGAAATGGTGTCTTGTTCCAGGCACAGCACACACGTCACAAAACTTTTGAAAATGGGCTGAGTAACAGCAGCCTGGGTGGCCTTGGGCCAGCTGTACCGTCCCAGGGATCGCTTCCAGAAGAAGGGAAGGGGAAACCCCCTTCTGAGTCTTCTCTGCCTGGAAAACCTGGGAAAGGGTTGTCGGAAGTCAGAATCAACTTGACGGCACGTGATTGTTATAATCATAGCAGGTCATGTTCCAAATGGGGTGGCGTGGAAGGGAACGTCAGGACCTTTCCTGGGCCGGGCATCCCCCTTTTTGCAGGGATAGGCTTTGAAGTGGATGTTGGGAGGGAGAAGAGATTAGCCTGGAAAGAACGCAAGAGAACAGCCGGCGTAACTTCCTTTTCTCCCGGAAGAGAGCATGGTTCTCTGCCTTTTCCCTTGGCTCATTACGTGGAACCAATGCAGGCTTTCTCTGCAGCCCTTAATAGCTTGTAGACATTTCCGGACACCAGATAAAATGAAGACCGAGTGGGCAAGGAGGCTGCCGAGCCCAGATCTGGGGAAGGCTGCTTTCCCGGAAAGCTCCCAGTGTGACTGTCTGGGTGGTTAGTCGTCCAAGCTTCGAAAAACTAGAGAGGGGAGGCTTTACCTGGGTGTTCAGAGATCTCATTGAACCTGTTAAGTCTTGCTCCTGAGTAGACACAGATGGGACTGTGTTCTAAACCTCCCCCAAGCTGACTTTGTAAGGTGGTCTTTCTGGCCGAAGAGGGATGCCTTTTGCTCTGGGCCTTTGTCTGCGAGGTAGACCCAGCGGCCGCTCAGAAGGCGCCCTGCAGGAACTAAAGACAGGAGCAAAGCATTTCTGGTGGGTCCTGGAAATGTTTTGAATGACTCCCACCCCCTGGTATTGTGAGTTCTTTTAGCAAAAAGTGGCTCTGAGGTAGAGAAAGAAAAAAAAAACTATTATCTGTTTGAGAGAACTCTCTATTATCCTTGTGTTTGGCTCAATCAGAGTTGTTGGTCTTAGGTGCCGCCCAGTCAGCTCCGATTGAGGGTGATCCTGTGAATGAATGACCTCCAACAGGTCACCGCTCTGAGACCGGGCCCTCATCATCAAGACTGCAAACTGGGGTGCATGACTGAAGTCTTGCACAAGAGCTGAGAAATTAAACTGCCCACAGTGGGTTGAGGTCTCTGGCTACAAAGCCAGATGTTGGGAGTTCGATTCCCCCCACAGTGCCTCCCGGGAGAAGAGCCAGCCTGGGTGGCCTTGGGCAACCTGCACCGTCCCAGAGCGCCCCCTAGAGGAAGGGAAGGGTAAAACACTTCTGAGTCTTCTCTACCTGGAAAACTCTGGAAAGGGTCACTGTGAGTCAGAATTGACTTGATGGCACATGATGATGATGATGGGTTTTCGTGTCCTCTTGTTTCCCATACCTGCGTTTCCACCTATGCTTACCAGTGCTTGGAAAAGTTCCTTTTTTGGGGGGAAACGGTTTCCAGAAAACCCCACCCGGCATTACCTTTCTTTGTTTTGAGTGTGGGATTCTGGGAGTTGTAGTTGAAGATAGTTCCCAAGCTCTTCTCCTTAGCAGATCTTTTAACTATTGCCCTGTTGCCTCATGGTTTGCACAGCATGACTGGTGTCTCTCTGCCCCACCAGGAATGCCTCCAGAGCAACACCCACAGTTACCTGATGCCTTTGCCTAGCAACAGGGATTTATTTTTAATTCTCCTGCCGCGGTGGGGACTGACATTCCCGCCTTTCTGAATGTTTGCCCTCCTCTTTCTGTCTCCTGCTTCCCGCTCTGTCTCAGGGAGATCCGCCTCTCCTCTCGCCCCAGAACGCTCCTCACATTGCGCTGGGCCCGCATTTAAGACCTCCCTTCATTGGGGTGCCTTCCGCACTGTGCCAGACGCCAGGTAAGTGTGCCCTTCTATGATAGCCCCCGATAGGGCTAAACGCGGGGTGCTCCAGAAGGAGCCTCCAGTTTAACAGCATTACTGGCTTTTGAAACACCAACGCGAGTTTATCTCAGAAATGTGAAAGATCACCCTTGTGCAGTTTCCGGGGTGCTCCCGGCCCTGTGGCTTCATCCTTCCTGCAGGGGATTGAGGGAAAGGTGGTGGAAAGAACCCAGGGCCAAGGGGAATAGAGGCTTGGGACGGCACGGGGAGGAGGTTAGAGGTTTCCAACCCCTTCTTGAAATGCAGAGGATGCCACGGATCCTCCAGCGGGCCAGAACCTTGGAAGTCCCGCTGGACTGGGCTGGCTGAAAACCCGACTTCTCCTCTAAGCGGCCGCCTCATATTTGCACATCCTTCCCCTCCTTCTGCAGGTTATGGCTTTCTGCAGCCAGCTCAAGCTGAAATGTTTGCACGGCAGCAGGAGATGCTGAGGAAACAGAACCTCGCCAGGTGAGATGCTCGGTTCCTGCAAGCCTCTTGGCCAAAGGGAGGTTTCAGGACGGGCTCCCCCCTTCTTCCCCACCCCCCCACCCCCCACGCCTGTAGCTGGAGCCACCCAGGGCTTGGCCCTGACTTCAGTCTTCCCCTCTGCCTGTCCACGGAGGAGAGAGATTAGCTGGTATGCTTCGTCGAGCCAAGGAGCCGAAAGCCGTGCCAAAAACATTATTATCATTCAGTTCCAATGCCTCTCTCCCGGACAGCTCCTCTCCCTCGAAGAGACCAGGAAGGCTGCTTGGCCAGCTCTGTGATGGGCCTGGCCATGGCTTCTGCTCTCTCCCCCATGCTGGCCTCCAGCTGGGTTCACCTCGCCCCTCGACTGGACATGGAAAGAGATGGAGCTGCCTGGGCGATGCGTAAAGGTGGCGGAGAAGGAAAGGAGCTGCATTATCATTTAGGAATGGAAATGAACCTGTAGGCCTTGCTTTGCTACTGCTAAGATGGCTAGGCAGCACTTGTGGGTCCTGTAGGCAAGGCTTGAGACTCATGTGCCCGTGGGCCACACATGCAACTCCTTAGGCTGCTTATAGGGGGTGGGGGTAACCTTGGGACCAAAAAGGAGGCAGGCAGACTGAGTCCCGTTCTCAAGGAGGACTGGCTCTTCTCTTAAACACCAGGCACCCTCTCCTTTTTAAACGCGACAAGCAAACAAAATCAGAAGTCAAATTCTGACGACTTCACCTTTCATTCCCCCCCCCCTCTCCTCTCCACACCACCCCATTTTCATTCATTCTTCCTCTCTCGCACCTCCTCCCCCTGGCCAGCCATGGCAAAGTAGCTCCCAGACCTTTAGACTTCGTCCATTCCTTATAGAGACAGTCTCACCATTTTTAAATGTGTTTCCTTCTCAGCTGGGAGTCCCGTTAGACAGATTATTTTGAACCCTATTTTACAGATGGGGAGCTGCAGCCAAGGGGGCGGGGGGGGGGCGGGAAATGACACGCCCAAGGCTGTGCAGCAAGCCTGTGGCAGAGGTGGGGTTCAAAGACAGGTCTGTGAGTTCCTTCCTTGTCCAACCATTTTGTCTTGAAATCCCTTCCATTCAGGCTTGAGATGTCAGCTGAGATCATCCGCCAGAAGGAGCTGGAAAACCTCCATCGCCAGAGGCTCCTGGCGGGCGACCCACTAAGTTTGCACCCGGGCCTCCCGCCGGATCACCCGGCCTTGCGCAGTGTCCACGACACCCCCGAAGGACACGCGCTCCGGGACGAGCTCTCGCGGAGGAACGCCATGTTGGTGCTCCGTCACAACAACACCCCTTTGCTGTCGCTAAACCATCACGGGGTCCCCGGCGCCTCCACCACCCCACCCAAGGAGCAGCAGGGGAGCCGGCGGGGGAGCCGGAAGTCAGCGCACCACCGGGCCGAGACGCCCGGCCAGAGCGAATCCAAAGAGCTGTTGGAAAGCCGGCCTCCTGACGGCAACGCCGACGAAGAGATGAAGGACTCGGAGAGCGACGCGGAGGTGAACGACGAGAAGTCAGATCGCCTGAAGCCCGAAAACCGCGGGTCTGCCAGTGATCTGAAGGAGTGCAAAGAGGCGGTCAAGATCTGTGATGCCACCAAAGAACTGAGTGAACTGGCGGCCAGCCAGAGCGCGCCCTGCAGCTCTTCCAGCGCCGAGTCACCCAGCCACCTGCTCGGCCCGGTCATCAACAAAACTGAGACCAAATACCTCCCTCCAGCCTCCATCCCACCTCCTCAGCCTCTGCCCTTCGGGTTCCCGTATACCATGAGCCCCTACTTCCATGCCGGTAAGTTTGTGTGGTGCACGGATATGCCATTGGGAACCAAGAATGCAAGCCGTTCTCTTGGTGGAAGGCATTGCTTCACACGGGACACAGTAAGACTGCGGAACTCACTGCCACCGGATGTAGAAATGACCCTAACCTGGATGCATTTAAAAAGGGGGTTAGTTAGATTCACTGGCTAGACGTCAGGGTGGCGCTATTTGAGGAGGAAAGCAAGCATGGCTCTCAGTTGAAAAAAGAACACCAGCTACCTGGCATGCTTCTGTAGGGAGGAAAGTAGGGTTTAAACAAAAGGCATGCAGGCAGGCATGAATGAACCGTGGGAGGGGTTGTTGCCTTCATGTCCTCCTGCATTGGGGCTTCCTGGGACGTCCCTTTGGTTGTGGAGTGACCCGAACGCCCAGCTGGACGTATAGGGGAGAGGCGGCTGGGAAAGCTTTTCTTCCCCCCCCCCTTCCTGGCTGTTTGAAAAGGAAATGTGTGGGTTCAGAAGCATGCAGGATGGGTGCCAGCAGGGCGTGACGCACTCTCCTCCAAGCCATTAAGAACACCCGTGTAGTATTTCTTCATGAAATCTCCTGGTACTCCTCAGTTCTGTTGCCAGGTGTGTAATGGCTTCCTCGTGGCAGACACACACACACACACACGTTTTTTAACAACATCCATGCAGACAGCTTTGCATGTGGTTTCAGTCTCTGGCTGAGGAGACAGGTTGGGAATTTGATTTCGCACTGTTGCTCAAGAAGAGAGCCAGCCTGTGTGGCCTTGGGCAAGCTGCGCGGTCCCAGGGATTCCCACCCCCACCCCCCAGAAGAAGGGAATGGCGAGCCACTTCTGAGGATTCTCCACCTAGAAACCCCCCAAAAAGAGACACCATGAGTCAGAATTGACTTGACGGCACATGATTATTATTATTATTATTGCAACGAGGGCATTTCTGTGTTATCTTGGAGGTGTATTGAGGTTCAGGTGACCGGCTGGGTTGTAGGGCAGAAAGACCCACTGTTGCTAGAACTGTAACTGAGCCTCTTGCCTTAAAAAAAGATGTAAATCAACCATGTAAACTTGAATTTGCTAACTTTCTGGAATGACGGGTGGGTTCGTTCACATATTCGCCACACTTGATTCTTGTGGTCCGAATGACTTCACTAATTCATTTCAGAGAAGTGACTGAGGTGTCAAAATGAGATACAATAATCTTACAAATTTGCATATGCTATTAGACAGTAATGGTGTGTGTGTGTGTGTGTGTGTGTGTGTGTGTGTGTGTGTGTGTGTGTTTACATGCTTTAGCACCTTTGGTCCTGCCTAATGCTGGGTGAAACATAAGACATGTAAGGGAGGAAAATTCATAGAAGGGCTGACTGAAAGATGGAGGACAGAGAAGCAAAAGGAGAAGATATAAGAGCAGGGAGTGATTCAGGAGTCAGGGAGAGAGCCTGGCTCTGCTCCAGGGAGGAAAGGGGGTGGGGAGAAGGCCAGCCCCCCCCCCCCCGGCACTTTGGAGGCGGAGAGGCATTTTCTATCCCTGTGACAGAAAATTATCGACGCGGCAGTCCATTGCCGGGTCGATTCCCCCAGCTGCCTTATGAAAACCCGGCCGCTGCCAAATGACCTCATCTCGTCAGGGTTTCGGCGGCATCTCGGCCCCCCCTCCTGTCCTCTGGAAAAGGTGAAGGATGGAACCGGCGAGAGAGGCTAAAATCTTCCCATCGATCCGCAGTCTGGAGAGCAATTAACACCAGCCTTCCTGGGCCACCCCGTTGACCCTCTGGCTCTCTGTGGGGGCAGAGGGGGGGAAGGGAGAGGGGGAGAGAGAGGGGGAAATAATAAGATGGATTAGAACCCGCCGTATCGGGAGCCAGGCCCACACAGAAGGGATGGCTGCTCTCGTTATCGCTTGCTTTCACTTCCCGACCCAAGAGGGTGGGCGTGAGATGAAGGGAAGGGGGCAGGCTGGGATTTTGCTGGCAGCATGAGGTGATGTTGGGGAAGACTTAGAGGGTGGGAGTTCTGCTGTTCCAAGGAGACTTTTTCCCGGCGTACAAAATCACAGAATAGTAGAGTTGGAAGGGGCCTCGAAGGCCATCAAGTCCAACCCCCAGCTCAATGCAGGAATCCAAATCAAAGCAGGTCTGGCAGAGGGTTGTCCTATTTTCTCTTGAATCCCTCTTATCAGTGGAGCGCTTGCCACCTCCCGAGGTCATGGATTCCATTGCTGTACTGCTCTAACAGTTAAGAAGTTGTCCCCCCCCCCCCCCCATACCTACACTATCAGCCTGTGGGTTTGTTGTCTTTGAGCTGGGGCCTCTAATGACCTCCTGGCTCTCCGGAGCTGACCATGAGATAAAGCGAGGGCTTTTGTATGCGATCCTCCATTTCGAGAGCCTTAGGTCTCCTAATGAAGCTGCTATTTGCAGTCAGAGGCCTGCCGAGGTCAAGCTGGAAAGGGGCTCCTGCCTCAGTTTACATCGGCCCTGATGGTGATGCCAGCAGAGTTTCACATTCACACACCCTTGCTTTGGCCACCACTAGTGGTTGTTGGCATGGAGTCCCCCAGCTTGCTCTTGGGTGAACACCGTGGAAATTTCTACAGCGTGATGGCCTTCTCTTCACCGTAAGCTGGAGCTTGTTCTGGGAAGCAGCCCGCAAAATTGGGTCACCCGTCCTTTCGGTGGCTCTTGTGATTTATTGTCCTGTGAATCCAGGAGATTTTTGGATGAGTGCCCATGTTGTCCCTTGGAGAAATTATTGGAGGCGGGGGAGAGCAAGAAGAGTACTGGAAAAAGAGAAACTCTTGAAGAGTTGACCTAGATCTAGAGTGTACACATGCAGTAATGAGAAAGCACAGCCTCTTCTGGTTTCTGGGCAGTGATGTGGATTGGGGCCCAAGGTACTGGCCAGCCAAGAAGCAGGAAAGAGGGTCTCAGTTGGGAGATGCTGTGGGGGGGGGGGATCCAGCCCATAAGATTCCCCGTTATACTGGAAGTAAGAATGGTTTGGGATAGACTTCTTGTCAAATAGTCCTGGGTTGCTTAAGGGAAAGCAGGCAAGAAAATAGTTTTTGTCTCTTTCTCCTAAGACTGAATCCAAGGGGAGTTGTCCCGTCAAGCACAGCGGCAGGAGATTTGGGGCAGGAGACAAAAGAAAGCCAAACTGGAGCCTGTGTCGGGGCTTCCTAGTGACGGAGGGAGGGAGGGAGGAAGGAAGGAAGGAAGGAGAGGATGGATGTTCTCGTAATAAATATTTTGGCGTAGGCTGCACTGGCGTGGCTGTGGTTCCAAAGTCTTGCAGGCTGTTCCAGGAGAGATCTTCCATATGTGGGGGAAAAATGTGTTTAAGAGTATCTCCATAAAAAAGAAGATTTTCCTTCACGATAGCTGAACAGGAAAGAATTTGGATTACTTGTCCTGGTTCTTTGAGGGTTTGGCACTCGGAAATCTGCGCTATTCCAGGTCAGACTGTTTCCCCTCCCAGTCTGCTCTGACCGGCAGCCCCTGGGGCAGAGGAAGGTCTTTCCCCAGTTCCTGTTGCTGGGCCTCCTTAACCAGAAATGGAGCCAGGAGTACCACACAAACAGTGCGGGTTCTGTGCTGTAGGGTCTCCCCAGAGGTTGTTGCATGCATGAGGTGGAACAGCACCACCAACAGCACTGGGGTGATACCTCAGAGTTTGCTAGGACCCCTAACATGACCCAGATGAGTATTTAGGTAACTTGTGAAACTCAGCCTCCACCCGACTCCCGAATGGCAGCCGTCTCTTAGACTTGATGTCCCTTCTCTCCCCCCCCCCCACCCCAAGCCCCAACTTTCTGGACGAGCCTTTCTTCTTCCTTCCTTCAGCCGTCCTTCCTTGTCCTTCCTGGTTGGGCACAGAGCTGTGGTCCTGGCTAGCTCTGGATTTTCTCGTCTCCCAAACATGCAATGCAAATGTGCATCCCAGGAATGCCCCCCCCCCCCGTGACTCTGAGGGGGTGAGGTGACTCTGCCTGTTTTGCGTGCAATCAGCTCAGACAAAACGGAAAGTCGGCTCTCACACTCTTGAGTATCTGCTCAGAGAAGGGGCTGCTTGTCTGGCTGTTTGTGTGGTCAATAGTGGGGCACGGAGAGAGGTGGGGAGATGGGCTCCGTGGAAGGGGGGGAGGAGGGATAAGCCCTTATTTCAGAACAGGAGACCCAACGCTGGCTGGGAGGGAGGCATGCGTCAGATTCTTATTTGCCAGATAAGCGAGACTCAATTGAAAAACGGATAAAGAAGTTCTTCACGGAATGGCTGGGTTGAGAACCACGGCTCTTCTGCTCTGTAGATCCGGAGAGTGTCCAGACCAGTCCGGAGCCAAGGAGCCAGCCAAGGCTCGAGTCAGCCAGCTGAGCCGAGGCGGCGGCCAGCCCTGGCGGCTCTCTTTCCAGCTCCACTGAGTTGCTGTCCTTGGCCTGCCTCAGGAAGGAGGAAGGGCGGAATGTGAAATCCATTGGCTGTGACAGCCAGATCACGGAGGAGGAGGAGGAGGAGGAGGGATGGTTTGCTCCGGCTGCAGAGGGGAAGCCGTCTCTCCGGAGCCTCTGCTGCGCCCGGAATAATTGCCTTTGATCCCACTTCCTCTAGTTTACTGAGTCAGAGTCACTTTTTTCAAACAGGGTGAGGTGGGGGGGGGAGAGAGAGAGAGAGAAAGAGAGATGCCTCCCCAGTATTTGGCACAGAACGGCTTCTGGTCCTGCTTGCCAAAATGGGGAAAAGGGGGCACGGATCTCTTGAATTGGTCAACAAAGAGTTCTGTGAGAGCTGGAAGTCTGCATACCAGATGCCAAAGCTTTCTGTTCTGAATCTCCGGGTTCCTCCATTCGATGGATTGGATTCAGCTCTTTTCTGGGTTGGCCATCTTACCCTTGGTTGGGGCATTCTGGACTTAAAAAGAGTTCAGTCTGGCTGTTTATGATGGGTGTTCTTAGTCAGTCAGTGCTTTTCAGATTTACCATGCTTGCTCTTCTTCCTTCAGGAGCCGAACGATTAGAAACTCCAGGGCAGGGCGGGGTGGAGGGGCAAGCAGGAGCGCGGCCAGATCTCAACGCTATTCTGAGCTAGAGGAGCTGGCCAAGGACTTTGGCTGGCTCGCCAGAGTTTTTAAGCGAGGGTTCGCATTTTCAGCCTTGCTGTGCTGGTCGGATCCCCCCCCCCTCCCACCACCGCAGCTGAAGACCATGAAACACCTTGAAGACATTAGTTGGAAAGGTTCCCCCCTTGCCTTGCCCCCCCCCAGATGCTGTCTTCCTCTTGCATCTCCCCCCCCCCCGCCCACCCCACCCCAAAGGCTAGGAACCTCCAGGAGGCAGCCACTTGCAAATTGACCCTGCCTGGTGTTTTAATTGACCAGCCTGTTAAAGATGGATGTGTGTGGCTAGAGGGAAAATGCTGCAACCCACAAGGGAGGCCGGCAGCAGCGGCTGCCCCTGTGCGTGTGTGTGTGTGTGCTGGAGTTGTTGATTTATGTGACCTTCCATCTCTCCCCAACCCCTGTTCCCCCCCACCTGCCCCCCCCCAGTCTCGCAGCTCTAAATCTTTTCTCCCTGTTTTTTCAAACCTGACCCAGGCACGATGGGGGGGCTCTTTCTGGATGGGGAGGAGAGCCCTGCGTTGGAGGACGTCAGCAAATGGACGGTGGAAGACGTCTGCAGCTTTGTGCGGGGCTTGTCCGGCTGCGCTGAGTACACGCAGGTAAATCCCAAACCGCTGTGGGAGAACCCATGGCGCCCCGTTTTATCTATTTCCACAACCCCCGTTTCCTTCCATCCTTCCTTCATATCAGAGCATGACACAATTTGAAATTAGGGACGCATATGAAATATAGGTAAAATTAAAAACAAATTGGAAGTATGAAGATAAGTAGATTATTATTATTTTTACCAGAAGCGGGCTACTTCCATAGCATTATTTTAGCCTTTTTGCTAGATATTCTTTTGTACACATGATGGGACATGCACAGTTTTATATTAAGATATAAATCCAGGAGGTCTCAGTGGCGCTTATCGTCCTGGTCATTTTGACAAGCTTGTCCGATCACCGTGCGCCAGCAGTGGCAACCTGAGCCTTTAGCGCTCAGCGGTTGATTCATCCTGTGCAGTGGGGATTGGGGGGGGGGGGAGAACCCAGAGCCCCTCGTGCCGTGAAGGGTGCCCATTCGTCACTGCCAGGGGCGGGCGGGCGGGTGGGTGAAGTGGTGCAGTGGGAGGCCGCCGGGCAGGATACAAACCCCACGTCTGTTTGTTCAGCTCCAGAGCCTGCCAAGGCCTCTCATAAACACCCTTTTGAGCCAGAGGCTCCTGAGGCATCTGGGACAGGCAGGGAGAGAGCCGGAGAGGTGTGCTCTGGGCGGGAGGAAGGACATGATCCATGGGGGGAGAAAAGATGTGAGCGGTTCAGGGCTTCTCTCTGGGGAAAGAAAATACCACAGCAGCAGTGCAGTGAAGTAAGGGCACAGAGATTTTCTGGTCTTGCTCTTTTTAAAATGAGTGGTTTTTATTAAAAGCCCAGGCCTTTAATGACAACAAGCCTGTTTTTAAATAAGTTCTTCCCCAAGTTTCTAGTCCTTAGGAAAAAAATGCTTAGAAACTCATGGGTGAACAACAGCTCATTCAGAGAATGGAAACGTTAATCACCAGACTCTGAAACCTGCAGTGAATTTTTAATTCCTTTTTATAAACACTCCCCCCCCCCCGGCTTGTCTCCCTCTTTTAGCGAGCACGTGGGGGTGAAACATAAAGGTGACCAAAGCGGCTTTTCCTTTCCAGCAGGGCAGTGTCCACCAATTTTGCCGCTGTCCATTCTGCGCCATTTCTTGACAGCTTCCCCAACATGTGGCTGGCGCGCTCGACTCTCTGATCATGAAGCCCCTTTCAGCTTCCATTCTGGTTCCCAAAGATCAAAAGCCGTCAGGAAAAACGGCAGGGGAGCTCTCCTTTTGAGGTGCTAACAAAGAGCACGTTCAAAGGCACAGTTTCCCAAGCGCGCACGCACGCATGCACCGCTCCATCCTTGCCCCTCTCTGTCGAAGCCCTTGTGCTCCTCTTAGCAGTCAAAGAATAAGTGTTAGAATGACACCCTTGGTGCCGAACGCAGCTGCAGCAGTAAGAGTGGAAGACACACATCCGGCCTCTTGCAGCCACGGTGCTCGAGGTCCCCAGATGCTTCCTCCGATATGGGCGAAAGGAGTGTGTCTCCTTTCTCACCAACTCCTGCCGCAAACCGGCCTCAAGGTTTGCCAGGCTGAGTGAGAGACAGGGCGAGATTTGTGGTGAAACAGGCTGGGCAGCCGAGGCCTCTCGGAAAGAGCAGAAGGAAAGAACTCACCCTTTGGGGCTGACCCAGGGCAGGGGGGAAAAAAAACTCAGTCCCCCCATGCAAACATGGCCCTGTGCACCCTTCCCAAGTGTGCTAGCAGAGACTTGGGAGTGAGCCCAGTTTGGCCCAGGGCTTCTTAAAAGGAGGCTTATTTTTCTTTTCCTTCTCAGTTTTTTGGTCCACAGCAGGCTCTGCTTTTAGCAGTTTTTTTTTTTAAACGGTGCGAGAAAGCCAGGCTGCTGGGCAAACCTAGCCCTGTGGAGTTGTCTGCTGGCTGTTTCTCTCTTGCAGAAACCGCAGCTGCTGGGGGAGGTCTGGCGCATAGCTGACCTCTGCTCCTGCCAGCAAAAGCCGCCTGCCGTTTTTTGCATTAGGCAAAAGGCGGGTGGGTGAGGGTGGGGGCATCTCCCAGTACAAACCCAGTATTAGAAACAGAGCTCCCCACATGCACACGCACGCACACACTCCTTGCCCTTTGGTGCTCTGAGGCCCAGGGACCCTCCCATCTGCCTCTCTGTGGCACATCCTCTTGTCCTTCGGAGTTTGGTCTTGGCTCCAGGGAGGAAGGCCTGGAGAAGAGCTGGCCCAAGAAGCTCCTCTTGGCTCCCGGCCAGGCTGGCTGGCTGGCGAGGAAGGAAGGAAGGCAATCAATCCGTCTGCTGGGTCACAGTGCAGGGGGTCCACGCCGCACTGGATGCAGCTGTCCGGAGGGAGGGGAGAACAAGCCGTGGGTGGCTTAAAGACACATTTGGACAGCAGCCCTGTTGGCTCCCAAAAGCCAGACAAGGGCATGAGGGATGATAGGGGAAGAAATGGAACCGTGGAAATGAAACAGCTCGTCCAACTGATCACTGTTTTTGGAAATGTTCCCCTGCTTGCAAGTAGAAATCCAGCACAGTGGGGGAAGGCTTTGGATAGAATCTTTCCTTTCCTCTCCATGTGCTGCTTCTCTACTTGCAAGTAAGATTGTTTCCCATAAAACCACTGTATGGGTGTATTTAAAAGTGTTTTCCAGTCTGCATTCTGAAGCACTCCCGTCTAATCTGTCATCTGATTCTGTTGTGAATGCATTAAGACTTGGGAGTACTAAGTACTGCGAAAACGAATCATGTTGGTGAAGAGCTAAGATACAACTCTTTACCGTGTTGCTTCCCTAACCTAACCAAATGGTGAGTGCGGGGGGGGTGGTGGTTCGAGGGCAACAGATACATGGTTACCTGCCCCAGGTAGGAGAGAGGGGGGGGGGAGTTGTGAAACAAAGGCTTGCAAGATGAAACAAAGGCTTGCAAGGCGATTCAAAGGCACAGAGCTTCCGGGTTTATCTAGCCATAAAATACATTTAAGCCCTAAAAAAAAAAGAGAGAAAAACTTGTGAGGTGCTGGCCACAAAGGCCCGCTTCCCGGCTCCTTCTGGTTCCTCTGTAAGCACACCGCCCTTTGCTTCTTCCTCAACAGGCCTTCCGAGAGCAGGCCATTGATGGCGAGACCCTGCCCCTTTTGACTGAAGAGCACTTACTGAATAACATGGGGCTCAAACTGGGACCCGCGCTGAAGATAAGGTCACAGGTAGGAGAAGCCAAAAGCAACAAAGCACAAGCTCTCCTCTACCGGCTCGCCTGTGCAACCACGTCTGTTTCGCTTGGTGCGAGAATACAAGCTTTGGGGATTTATAGGATGCTGTGGCCAGTTTCCTGTTTACCTGCTTTTTGCAAAAAGAAAAAGAAAAAGCTGTTCGATTTCTCCCTAGAAATAAAGTCCCAGCCTGGGGCCATACCAACACTGAATCACTAGGAAGTTAGAAACCTTGGTTAAAATCCGGTGGCCGATACAAACCTGCACAAGGCAAATCGCCGTTCTTTAAAACCAGGTACTGGTTGCATTCCTAGGTATGCAGACGGTCCTGTAATCAGAGAGGTGGCAGGAACCCAACCCGGCATGTTCGCGATGAGTTGCAATTGGCCACCAGGACAAAAGCCATTCCCCTTGTGCGTGTTATGTGCTGTCCAATGGGAACTGACTCGTAGCAACCCTAATGGGACTGTTGGAGTAAAGATATCCGAGCAGTGGTTTCACCAGTCCCACCCTCCGAGGCCGAGCGGGGATTTGAACCCAGGAGGATTCCTGACTCCTCGCCTGTCACTCTTCTAATAGGATTCTGACCCTGGTCTGTAACGTTTCACGGGTCTAACAAAAGGCATTTCCCAAGCTGAAAGGTTCTTTCCTCGGCATGTGGACTAGAGGGCTGAAACTGTGGATCGAGACGTTTTGTGGGCCTCTAGGTGTCCCCTCCCACTCCTCTCCCTAAGATCTTTAGGAGGTCCTTTGCACCTCATCCCTAAACCCTAAAATTTTGCTCCCCAAGACTGTTTACTCTTCCCCGCCGGCCCAAGGGACATCAGCGATGTGGGGCTTGTATTCAGAGGAGGGGTTGCCTTTCTCTCCAAATGGTCTCTTGTCTGGCTCTCATACCTACACAGCTGGTTCCTGTTCAGGCTTGAACAAGAATAATACGTGTTGTTTTTTTAAAAAAACAAGCACCACCACCAGGGGCTCGTATTTAACCCCCAAAAGCCGAAGTCTTATTCGATTAGCAAAATGGATGTTTTTGTCTTAAAATCATTTTTAGTACTGCTGCTGCAGTTTTTCCCCTCTCCCGCCGTCTTGCTATACCTCTGTGTCACCCAGAAAAACCTCAAGACCAAAACCCTGTAAGCTAGGTGTGTTCTCAAAACTGGGTTAGAATGGCTGGATTAAAAAAAAACAAAAAACACCCCTTTTCCTCCCTTTCTTTCTTGAATCAGTTTTATTTCCTGCAGAATTGATCCACTGGGAACAATTGCCCAGAGAACCTTTTTATTAGACCCCTCGTAAACAGTAAGGGCTGCAGGGAAGGTAATAAAGTTGCCCTTATTGTTTTAACATAATATAACGAATGTATATGGCTGCTAGGCAAGGAAGCCTGCCCGGTCTCAGGGAAAACTGTATTGAATGGCACTGTAGGGGTGATTCAAAAGTGGGGCGTCTCCTGGGGACACTGTGGGATCGCACAGGGCTAGAGATAAATGGTGCATCTGTCATGTGCACGTGGGAGTCACTTTGTAAAGATCCAGCAGGCTTTAAAGGATGTGGAAGCTGAAACTCATAAGGGGCAAGTTTTCAAGATTTCTTACTCCCCTGACGGCCGAAAGGTTTGAACTTGGGAGAAGTTACTTTTGGGGGGAGTTTGAACTCCGCAAAATCCACCAGCCAAACTCAAGACAGTGGCTGGGAACGATAGTTCTTGGGAACTATAGTTCAAACTGTTGTTCAAAGAGTTCTTGGAAACTGCAGTTTGAATGAACTAACTTTGACATTATTTGGTACAAACGCTCTGAATTACTCACTTGGTTTCCAGCAAGCCCCCTTTTCTCGACCTCTAGGAGGGGAACTGGGCAGCACACCGGTTTCTGCAGACACGGGGTGGAAAAACTGGGCAGGATCATGGTAAACTGAAACCCTTCTGCTTCTACATGGGTTTGTCCACAAAGACATCTCCTCATCTTCGCTTTGCTGTTTCCCCCCCACAGGTAGCCAAGAGGGTCGGCCGGGTGTTGTACATGGCCAGCTTCCCCATGGCTTTTCCACTACAGCCCCCAGGCCTGCGACCCACAGACCGAGACTTGCCTCCTGCCGAACTCCGCCCGTCGTCCACCGGGAGCGTCGCCTCCTCTCCTTACAGCAGTGCTCTCCTTCCCGCTAGCCGGATCTCACCAAAGCAGGAAAATGGAAACCCCTTGTTGGCGGGTCTCGGTGACGCAGCGAAGCCTCCTTCTTAACTGTCCAGCCCCCCCTCCCACGGCAGGCTGGCCCTCTCCTGCTGCTCAACCCTCCGAAGAAGAAGAGTCTAGAGGTGGGTCCTTGGACAAGAACGCATCCAACTTTGGGATGATCCCGATGAGGCGAGGGGGGAAGAACTAATCCAAAGATTTCTTGGAAGCAATTCACAAAGGACGCATGGTGGTTTTTGGCCAGGGGGAAGGGGGTGAATTAACTTTTCCGGTTCCCTTCTTTTGGCCTGTATGGAAAAAGCAGCTCTGGAGAACTTCTGGGGAGAGACTCAAACCCGTTTGCCACCTTTCCCCCCCCCCCCCAATCCTAGTCCTGCAAACCTGCGAGGAGGCCCCTCCCCAATCTGAAATGCGTCCCCTCGCAGGAACCCTATACCCCGTTCCTCTTCCAGGATGTCTATGCATCGCTAACAACTTTTGAAACAATACCAAAGACAGACGGACTGACCCAGCGCCCCAGTTCCAGTCCATGTTTACTTCACACTTGGGATGGTACGGCACAGCTCACTCTTGGGGGGGGGGGGTGTTTCGGTTTTTCTTTTGCTCTTGTTTTGTTTTTTTTGTTTTAATGGCGTTTTCAGGGGTTTGCTGCTTAGCCGTTGCAGAGGGACTGGAAGTAAGAGATCCCGCCCTCCCCGAGTCCTGCCCGGACTTGTTTTGTGAAAGAGGAAGACGAAGAAAAATATATATATTAATAATATTGTGTTTGGGGAGAAAGGGGAGTGTGGAAGATGCTGAGGGAGAGAGAGGATGGCATTTTCCCCCTCCCCAAACTGTGTATACAGATGTGTCCCACTTTTATTCTGTTTTTGTGTGTAGGGAGTGTGTGTGTGTGTGTGGGTCTTTTGGAGGGGGAGAGGAATGGGAACGCGCTTTGTTGCAGAAGATATGGAGTTGCACATTTTACCTGGACCAGGTAACAGGTACCTGAGCGAGCCCTGCTGCCAGCCAACCCTGCTGCCTCCCACCCCCACCCCCCGTCCAACCTCGCAATTTGTACAGTGGTGGAAAAAACAATCATGTGAGTGATGCTTGTCTGTCTGTCTTCTCTCTCTACTTTCCCGTTCTGTTTAAAAACAGCTGCACGTTCTACTTGGTTTCTCTCTTCTGTTTGCATTTTTTAAAGAGGGGAAAAAAAGCAACCACACAAAAACCACCACCACCACCAATGGGCAAAGATTGCTTGGTGTGGGCACCTCAGCTTCTTCATTACATATTGTAAATGGTCACGATCCATCACCCTGAGGCCAGTCCTTTACAGCAAACCAATTTAAATAATAAAAAAAAAGAAGTCACCTGATTTATAAAATGCTTGATCCTCAGGCCAACAAAAACGGCCATCTACCAGAGAGCGTGGCTGGAGAAGTTAGAAGCACACGATGCAGATTTTATGAGGGGTGGTTTCATGTGGAAATTCTAGTTTAATAAGCCAGGAGACGCACAACCGAGCAACACCTTTCTTTACACAAGTAGGAAGACTAGGCAGAAAGCTGCCATTAACAGCGGCATCCTGTCAACGCGCCAACTGACATCTCTGGCGAGTTGCTTACCAACAACTCAGAGGTGGAAGACTGCGTCACGGCAGGGTTTGACGCTGGTGTACAGGCCCTGGCGCGCTTGGAGGCAGTGATCCCTCAAGCTGCGTAAACACAGGAAGCTCCATTTAAGCTCTGAAGGCAATTGGGGTTTGCCTTTCACGAAAAAGACAAGAGCGGAGTGCCACGGGCCTGTCTTGGTAAGCAGACACACACACTCTCTCCACAAAGGTCTGTGCCCAACCACGGTTATCAGCAGGACAGGTAAACAATGACCACGAGGAAGGGTGATGAGCCACCTTTGGCCCTCCCGAAGTTGAAGTACTACTATGCCCATCATGTATCACCACTGACCAGGCTGATGGGAGTTGGAGTCCAACGCCACAGGGCTCCCTTGTGCTGCCGTGGAAGCTCCTGGCTGAAAACGGGCTGACGTCAGTCGTCCTGTTCCGTCCATCCCCCGTCTTCACAACGCAGGCCAGAGAATAAAAGACGCCGACACCGTTGTTGCAGAGGGGTGCAACATGATCGCAAGCCGGTGGCTGCCCTGCGCCTGTCAGAGGCCTTGCACGGTAAAGCCAAGGGGGCAACCTGTCACAGGGGGGGGTCGTCTGGGGCAGGGGAGGCGCTGAAAGGCCTGCTAGCCACTTACAGCAGAGCCTGGCGCCGCCTGGTTGAGTCCTCTGGGTCGCGGTCCTCCTGCGGCCGGCCTGTGGCGTAGGCTGTGACAGATCTTCCATAACAAGCTCTCACGGGGTGGGGTGGGGGGGCACAGAGTCTTTTATGGGCGGGCTGCTACCCCCTCACTCCCTCTGTGGCTCCTGCCTGGCATCCCGCAAGATGATGATCGTGATAACACAGGAAGGGTGCTGGGGAAAAGCGAGTGGGCAAGAACCCTGTGCCAAGAGGGCGGACGGTCTGGAGAGCGGCCCCCCCCTGTTAAGCTTGAGCTCTTCTTCACGGAGGAAGGGAGGGGGCGTGGATGGGCAAACGGGGGAGGAGGGGCCCACCGCACAGCAGCAGCAGAGTGGGGGGGAAGAGGTCTACGGGAAGGTTTGGAGGCTGGTTTTTCTTTCATGAAAAGAAAACCACAGGAACGTGGCGGGGGAGCCCAGCTCAGCCCGCCCCCCACCTTATTTACAAGTGGCAGATTTTAACGAGGGCCTTTTACGGCCTCGCCTGAGCCGCTTTACTGCCCCCAGCCAAACCGCAGGTGGTTTTTTGGTGTTTTTTTCTTTTGTTTTTTACTGCGCTGCTCCCCAGCCCGTGAAACTCTGCTGGCGAAGAGGTGCACGTTCCGAGCGGTTCCTTTGAGGGAGGCCGGTGGGGTGGGGTGGGGAGACGCCTGCCTCAAACAAAGCTCCCCGGAGGGTGTGTCTGAACAAGGAGCAGCTGAGCTGACCCCCTGGCGCAGGCCCTACCAGCTCCTCCTCCTCCTCCTCTGCCCCTTAAGTCACCGTGCGCTTCTGCCGAGGAGAACTGGACCCTGCGCCGGAGCGTGGCTGTCATTCATCCTCCTCATTGGAGAAATGCAGGTCCTCCACCACGTCGTCTGGCCCCTGCGCCAGCTGCTGCAGCTCTGCCCGAGACACCTGCTTCCTGACACCCTTCGGCTTGGCCCGCACAGCACCCCCTGAGGAAGGAAGAAAAGAGAGAGAGAGAGAGAGAGAGGTGTAAATCCTGCCTTATCAGGGGGGGAGGGGGCGGGGGGGAGGAAGAGGGAAGCAGAAGCGATTCATTGCTAATTAATCACAGGCACTAATTAATTTATCTGGGCTGCTGCATCTCCCAGATATCAGGAGGGGGAAGTGAGCAAGGAAAAAGCTTTTTTACTGCAGTTTGCAGACATGGACCTCAGCAAGCCTTTGCCCCGGGTGCGGGGGGGGGGGGGCAGACAGGCGAATAGGCTGCCTAAATACATAGGACTCATAAATGCCGCGCACATGACGAGAAGCACAGATTTACAATTTGTCTTTGCTAAAGGCACATGTTTTGGGGGAATTTCAATGTCTGTGGAAACAAATTCAGAAACCAGCACGGACCAATGAGACCAGAGAGTCCTTCCTTTTTGTGTGTCCGTAAAGGCCACCCCCTCGTGCACCATTCAAGGAAGACTTTTTTAAAACTCTGGATTTAAGCAACAGTCAATGATGTTAGTCCCCTTTCCCCCAAACACAACAACGAAGCATTTAACAAGAGTTAAAAAACATAGCTCTTTTAAAAAGCAACAGTAAAACAGGATTTTGTATTTATTGTTCACTTGATAGAAGAATAGTGTTTCAAGCTGGACAGTCACCAGAAGTACAGTTATCGGAAATTCACACAATTCACTCGGCACCTTCAGCTTTCTGTATCCCAGAAAATGAAGGCAGGGGAACCCAGAGCCTTGGCTGCCCATCTAGGTGTCGGTACTACGTGTGGCCTTGTCTGTGCGATGCTCTGACCCATTCTCCGGCCACCAAGACACCCATCGGTGGTGTTTTGGGGTCGCTGTTTTAGAACGTCCAGGACTGCAGCACTGAAGGGCTTTTCACACACACACACACACACACACACACACACACACTCCACCCCGTCACTGCACATCTCACAGGGCTAATTCCAGCCGAGGGGAGAAAGCCCCAAGTGCCACCCTGAAAACCTGGGCCAGCCAAGCGCTTGGCACGAACCCCACACGGAGGCAGCTGGGGGAGCAGCCTTCCGGCCCTCGCCGCACCAGCCCTGGAGGCCCCAGAGAGTAATTCGCTCCAAGAGTTGACGAGGAAACGCCGCCAACCGCTCGCAGCCGTTGTCAGCTCGCGCCTCCGCTGTTCATCTATTCTGGGCAACGGCACCGGGGCTCCCGTGCCAAGACTCCGCCATCTGCCACGGTGAATCAGTCGGCAGGCTGGGCACGGATGGCTCTCTCCCCCTCTTGCTTTCACTTCAGAGGTGGGGTGTGTGTGTGTGTGTGTGGAATTGAGTGGAAGGCAAGGAGGGGCGCAGGGGGGGGTCTCGGGTACCCCATCACCCCATGAAGGAAGAAGGCTTATACCGAAAGGATGCTTCTCGTGGGGAAGGAAGAGAATACCACCAACACTAGGAAAAAAACCCAGAACCACTGAGAAAATTGACAATATACCATTTTCTCCTGGCACATTTGTATCAACACGCATTTCCACGCCAAGACAAAATCGCTCCCGTTGCTGCGGCTGCTTCTCCATCCCACTCTGTGACAGTGCAGCTGGCGCCCTCCCCAGGCTAAAAATGGGTGGAATCAAGCCCCCCCCCCCCCCCGGCAGGCAAGGCGGGCGGCTTCTGGCCAACCTCCCCCTTGACTTCCCTTCCTGAGCACTGAACACGTACTGTCAGGAAGGCAGCCCAGGTACAAGAAAGGGTGCCGGACAGCCCTACTGAGTAGCACCGTTATAATACTAACGTTTCAAAAGCCACGTGGCCTGGAAGAGCCGAGCCGAAGAGGGGCTGCCGCCTATTTAAAGATGTGACATCGCCCAAGCAGGACGGTGAACGGAGGGACCACCTCTTCTTCCTCCACCGCTAAGGGTGACAGAGAAATCCTTCTGAGGATTTCAGCAACAAGTTTCATAGCCCTCAGGGAAAGCCAGGAGCCAAAGAATTAAAAGGAAGGTTGCGGGTCACCTCAGAATAGAGATGGGGTGAGGCCTCCCGGTTTCATGGCTTCCTCCCCCTTGCGTTTTCCGTCTGCAAACAATAGCCCCTGAAGAGGGAGCGACTTGCTCCGTTACAGCCGGACAGACGGGGAGCTGCCTTTTATCCTCTTTTAGTTCCTCTCTTGTCCCTCTAACCTCGTCTTGGCTACTTCTGACTGCAGGGACTCAGCATTTGCCTCGGGAGGGGTGGTGGGGGTCACAGGCCAAGAAGGCTTGGTCACGCCTAGAGCATTTGGGGCAGGAACCGCAGAGGACTGGGACTGCAAACGTCTTCCGTACGCAAAGTGGATGTTCTGTTATTGAACTGTTACCTCTCGACAGTTCACAGGTGTTACGACTGTCATGTAGGTGATCACTGTGATCTTCAGCATGTGGAAGATGCACGTCTTGGGATCATGCGCACCTGCCAACACCACCATCACAAAGGTGCGTATGACTCACTCCCACATTGGCCACCTTTCCATTTCCAAAAAAGGCATGCTGGATTTCTATTCCCCTTTCCCAGGAAACAAAATTGCATCTCCTTAACCATCAGGTTTGACCAGAGAATGCCACTCTTTCAATCCCATGCCAGCGCCAGCATCCCAAAGACAGAACAACGCCCAGCTCACACCTTGGCAGTCACAGCAAGCAGCCGTCCCTCTAAAACCCAGCGAATTCATCCCACCTTAGAAGCAGAAACTTACCATCAGAATCACTAGAGTTTTCTTCCTCCTCTTCCTCTTCCTCCTCTACTTCATACTCTCCATCATCATCGTCGTCGTCGTCGTCCTCTTCTTCACTACTGTCGACTGAAGCACGATCTGGGTCCTTCTTGGCCTTTGATTTCTCTGAATCGGAGTAAACAAAATAAACATCAGAAAAGGCAAAGCCTTCCCCATTCAGGGTCTGGAAAGGGGTTCAGAAGTTTCTCTAACCCAAAATTTGGTTCAAAGGCATTCACCCACCCACCCCATGCCAAGTCTGCATGCTTGCCTATCTGTTTTATTAAGGTGAGGGGAAATCTGTGTTCTTTAATTTAAAAGATTTAAAATAAATTTTGTGTTCCAGCATAGACAAAGCAGAACTAAACAGGAAACTACAGATTATTAGAGCAGCCTTTCAGCGGAAAAAAGAAAAACACAACACAGATAAGCAAATCGCAGCTGGTAGTTGTGATGAGCTCACACCTATTTGAACAAGCGCGAGTTTGGAGAGAGAGAAACACTGAAGGCAGGAACTGGATGGTGGGCTAGATCTTAGAAAAGTTACTCTTTTAGGACCAAAAATTGCCCTAGCCAGAGCTTATGTTCCGTGCTTGAGGAACCAAGTGTGGGGTTTACAAATAAGAAGAAAATAACCACAATGTCTCCTTTAATAAGCATCCTACCATAACAATTCTGGATAGAATTAATATCCTTATGCTGCTAATTGGAAGTAGGGGAATTAGGAAGACTGAGGCTGGCAGGGAGGGGTTTGCCTTAAGACACTCAAGGATGCAATACAGCTGAGATGGGAATGGGGGAGGCCCCTTTGCTTCACTCCTAACCATGACACCCCCTTAGCTATGGGACACAGAAGTGACTTAACAGTCTTTAAAAAGGCACACGTCCGGTGCAAACAGTGCACTACGCTCTCCCATCGTTCACATGCCCTTCTTGGCAAACGGTCTTTGTGGCCCTTGCAGGAAAGCCAGCAGTTAAGCAGCTGCCTTGCTTTCGCCCCCGACCCCCGGGCAGCCAGCTTCCTTGAGCTGCCTGGATAGCTCAGTGGTTTGGGTCTCTGGCTGTGGAGCCAGAGGCCGGGAGTCTGATTCCCCCCCCCCCCGGGCCTCCTTGAGACGGGATGGACTGGATGACCCACAGGGTCCCTTCCAGCCCTGCAGTTCTAAGATGATGACAATGATCAAATGCAGCCGACCATTCCTTCCATGAAGCAAGATGCTGTGACGCCTGTCCACATTTTGTGTTGACTCCAGAACAAGCAAGGCAGGAAATACAGCCAAGAACCACCACCACCATCTCCAATAAATACAAACACACACACAAACACACAGAGTCATCCCCCCGCCCCCTGCAGCTACCCAATTAGCCAGCCCTTGGATGTGGATAGACCTCTGCTCTTTCCCGGCTTTGCACGCAGTGCTGCTAACAATGTACAGACAGCTACAGACGCACCGCAGGTTCGGAGACAAACAGGGCACCCATTAAGCTTGCTTGCATCTACCAGCCTCGTTTTGTGAATGCCATCACAAAAGGCTGGAGGAGGGAGCAAAGGCAGAAAGGCAACATGGAAGCTGCACGGAGAAAGACAAAAGGAAAAGTTTCATCCAGCACACGGTTAAACTCTGGAACTCCCTGCCACAGGATGGAACTCACGTCGGCCAACTTGCGATCGATGCAAAAGGGAACTGGACGAATGCATGAAGGCTGGGACCAGGGACGGCTACTGGTCAGGTGTTGGAGAAAGAAGGCAGAGGAACGGGACCTGGAGGGTGCCCTTCCCCCGGGGAAGGACGTGAATGGGCTCTTAGACAAGACAAGACAAGCCTTCAGGCTGGCTCTGCTTTGTAGCAGCACCTTCACCTTCCTGGGAGTCTCCACTTTGTATTATCATCATCATCATCAACAACACAAGGATTCTCTTCACCCCTGATTTACTCAGGCTCCAACTCTGCCTTCCCCAGTGGGCTCACCTCCCCGTTCCCACCCACCCCTCCAGGGCAGACGCACAATGGATGGCAGCGCAGCCTCCCACCCCGATAATGCCGACCAGCCTCTCCGCAGGCCTCTCTCCGGCATCGCAGGAGAGAAAACAAAGAGACCCCTCTCAGGCTTTTTGGGTGGGAACAAGAGGATCGGCTGCAGACGTGCCTTGGCAACAGAAGCGCCTTCCAACCGGGAGCCCTGATGGAAGCTCAGCGGCAACCACCGGCAGCTGCCAGGCAGAGAGAGACCTTGATGAACTCCCGCTCCTTCTGCCGCCAAGCCGTTGGCGAGGCACAGGCGTGGGCGCCCAGACGGACGGACGCCCCGGTGCAAGACGGACGCCCGTGTCTCTATATCGGCAGCCTGGCTTTCCAGAGAGATATTAGAATCGTTTTTCTAGAAAAACACCCAGCACAGCAAAAGCAAGGAGATTTGGAAAACAGCCTTTTCTTCTCTCTCTCTCTCTCTCTGCCAGCCTGCTTCTTTATTTCAGAGGTGGACCCACTCTGGAGACTGGGGGCCCAATTCTCCATCTCTGGGACCTGCAGGGCGGCCCACACGCCTCCCTCTTCCCCAGGGAAACAAACCAAACTGGAAGTGTCTGGGAGCCCACTCCCAACTTTGCAAAATATATATTACATTTTATAATGGTGTTGGGGGAGGACACCATGCTTAGAAGGAAGATATGCTCTTCTCACCCCCCCCACCCCCCAAAATCCCTGGAAAAGAGGGTCCAGAGGCAGATGGGCCGCCAGAGCCACATTCTTCCTTTATTCATTACTCTTTATGAATGCATAACTTTCATACGCTCCGCATCCAGAACTGCTGGGTAGCTCAGTGGTTGAGGTCTCTGGCTGCAGAGTCAGAGGTTGGGAGCTCAATCCCCCCCCCCCCAGGGTGCCTCCTTGACGGGGGCTGGACTAGATGATCCACAGGGTCCCTTCCAGCTCTATAGTTCTAAGATAATGACGACATCTAACTTGCCAAGCTGATCCAGACAGCTCTTGTCCAACAAGAACCAGGCTTTCCAAATGCTCTTTCTGCGTGTCTGAGAAAACCCTTCTCTCCCCTGAACAGAACATGCAAGGGGAAAACGATCGCTCGACATCGGAGCTCTGAAGAGATCTGAACCCTGGCCTACAGATTCTAACCCTCCTCTCCCCTGCCTCCCTCCTCTTTCCTCCTAGGGGATGATGGTGATGACAGATTTGGGGTTCATGTGGGTTGCCCTCCCTCCCTCCCTCCCACCAGAGCCAGAAGACCTGCCACCCCACTCTGGTCTTACGGGCTTCCTGGCTCTTTCTGCCCCATCCCATCGCCCCACAAGGGTACGAAGAGACTCTTGGCATCCCCCAACAGAGCAGGGAAGAGGGGGGGGGAGACGGGACTGCACACCCACCCACCCCAGCCCTCCGAGGAGCCAAGAGGATCCTGTTCTTCTTGGCCTGGTGGTCCCCCCACATTTCCTGCCCCACCAGAATCCCTGCAGCGGAGAGAGAACTGGAGAGATGAGGCTGACTTTTAATACAATTTGGTCGGGAAGCGAGGGCTCTAAAGGCGGCATTAATCACTTTAACGATGAAGCTATTACTGGAGGTGGAGTGGGGGGGGGGAGAGGCGAGGATGGGAAATTCACCGCCTCTCGCTTAAGGCTTCCCATAGGACCAGTTCACACGATTGTAGGAAAAAAGGGAATTTTTACGTTGCACAGGCAAAGGGGGGGCTGATGCCCCACCCCTGTTTTAAAGGTTAACAGACTGGTGCTGATTCCTGTTAAAGGCAGGATGCCTTCACTCCCAACTTGTGCCGCTAAAAAAGCATAGCAGGTTATCATCATCATCATCTTAGAACTTCGGAGCTGGAATGGACCATATGGATTCTGTCAAGAAGGCACAGAGGGGCATTGGACTCCCAACCTCTGGCTCCACAGCTGGAGACCAAAACTGCAGAGCTATCCAGCAGATGTACAAGATACACAATCATCTTTCAAAATAATAAAATGATAATAACAATAATAATAAACCTTTGAATTGCAGGGCTGGAAGGGACCCTATGGATTGTCCAGTCCAGCCCCCGTCAAAGAGACCCAGTGCGGGAATCGAACTCTCAACCTCTAGCTCCCCAGGCAGAGACCTCAACCCCTGAGCTACCCAGCAGGTCATTAACTCAATTTGGAAGGTACTTCAGAACTCTGTTATCCTGAAACTCGTCTGTGAGATGCACTTCGAACTCTGGAACTCACTGCCACAAGATGACACTGATCACCGAAAAGCCTTTTTGAGCAGATTTAGAGAAATTTTTGGAAAACTGAAGGTCGATAAACGGCTATGAGAGTTTAAAGTGAAGCCTCCCCATCTCCACACAGAGGGTAAACACACTCTCTGTAGGTAGCTCTAAAACCAGATTCGGGGAGAGGCTGTTGTTACTTTTGAGCTCTACCTGTGAGTGTCTAGCCAGCCAGTGTAAGGAGGTCGGCTGGGTGGACCTTTGGTCTGATCCACTAAGACATTTCCACCACCCAGGACTTCTGGTTCCTTCATCTATAAAATGGGCATAATGCAACAGAGGACCTTTCAGAGAAAAATGGCCTTTAGGGCAGGCGGAAAACATGGTTTGTTTGCTTTTTTGCTCTCCATCTAAGTGCAAACAACGGCCTTATATTTCCCTGCAGTGGAGGAAGAACCTCCATTCTAGACAAGCAAAGGAGCTAGGAGGAGGCAGTGTGGTGCTACGGAAAGACTGTAAAAATCCCGGGTTCAAATCCACACTCAGCTGAGAAGCTCACACAGCAAAGTCAAACCAGACGGTTGTTAAGTGAGACACAGCTAGAGAGAGTTAGAAAAAAATAACTCTGTGGCATCAAGTGAATTCTGACCGACGATGGCCCTTTTCAGGGTTTTCCAGGTACAGAAAACTCAGAAGTAGGTTTCCGCTTCCCTTCTTCTGGGGAGGGATATCCCTGGGACGGTGCAGCTGGCCCAAGGCTACCCAGGCTGGCTCTTCTCCCAGGAGGCCCCGTGGGGGAATCGAACTCCCAACCTCTGGTTGCACAGCCAGAGACCCAAACCAGTAAGAAAGAAGCTTGGAACGCCTTAAAAATATCTGAGGCTCCAGCAAGACAGTAACCAGACAATCCTACGTAAATTTCCTCAGAATGAAATCCATTAACATTTGGGTGGGGCAGTTTAGCTCCATTTCTTGTTTTCTGTCCAGATCCTTAATGTTTCTACAACTTTGCCTTCAGTTGCTCCCTTCCCGTCATCAGCCGCCTTTGCAGTCCTCGTTAGAAAGGCGAGATGAACGATGTTAACCGCAATAACAACCGTGTGATGTCCACGGCTTCCTTTGGCACACTTTCATCCCCACTATCCCAAGTCTAGTGAATTATATCTTTCATTTGGTCAAAATGTACAAAATCGGGGACAGGAACGCGAACTCCGAGAGAGAGACCCATCCCTGGAGGAACAATTTCACGATTATCATCTGCTCTTATTGCATAATCTATTCTCTTTTCCTTCCCCCCCTCTTTCTCCTCCACCCCCCCCTTTCGTACTGGCTGGCATTTGGGGGTGACTGACTAATTATCCGATAAAGGGAAGACAATCCAGTCTCCCCACTTCACCTCCAACCTCTTGGGGGGGGGGGGGGAAGGACCGCCTGTTATAGATTTGGGTTTGCTAATAATGTATGCGCAGCCACGTGTGGGGAAATTTGTCCCCGTAATGAGTCGGGGGGGGGGGGGAAGGAGAGGTGTTATCTTCTTTTCAAGCTCTGGTCACTGCGCACACACACACACACACACACAGCCTTCCCCCCCCTCCCCAACCCAACCCATATTAAATTGGCGTAATATGATTACGCGCCGGATAAATGAAGAAACCCGCTAAAGTTCATTAGAGGTGCACCGTCAGCCTAATGCGGACAGATCGCTCATTACGGGGCCCAGCCAGGAGAGAGAGAGGGATGCGCCACCACCGCCCGAGCCGCTCTCTGCCGGCTTTAATTGCCTCCTGACAAGGCCATCCACCACCTCTCCCTGAGCCATTAATAAGCGCCCGCAGCCGCCGCCTCCCCTTCCTGGAGCTCCGTCAGCCGGTAAATGAGAGGAACGCGGCGACGGCCGCCTCTTCCCACTGCGACCGCAGACAGGCCATTGATCAAATCTGGCAGGCGCGGGAGGCCATCTTGCGCCCGACCCTCCTTCTGGGAAATTCGAGGCAGCTCTGCCTCCCCCCCCCCTCTCTGCCACCACCGCTGCCAGCCTCCAAACACCCCTCGCCCTTTTCCGTCGGCTTCAGAGCCAGGCTCCGTCTCTTTTAGCACGGCTGGCCCCTGGCCCTGCGACAGGAGAGGCGGGGGGTGGTCGGGATTCACACCCGGGGCTGCACAACGTCCAGGCATCAGCAGGGTGGCAGGAACGGATGGTCGGCCGCAAGTGGGCCCGCCGACCGTACGATTCCTACCCCTGGTTTATTATTAATGCTTTGCCTATCTTTCCAGTCCCACCTCCAATCGAGCCAAGGCGCATGCATAGCTTTCTTCCTCACGACAACCCTGCAAGGTAGAGCTGGGCTGAAAGGATACAGCTGCTTTCCGATCACACCCCAGGAATTTCATGGCCCAGCGTGGACATCAACTGGGCTCTTCTGAGCTCTTATTATCCCACATCTTAGTCTAACCACGACACGGCACAACCGGCTCTCTACCAAGACAAACCGAGGTCTGGGGGTCGGAAGGAAGCAGCAACGTCTGAGGGATCAGGATACATCCATGAATGGACTCTGCACCACCATCTCTGAATCCAAAATTCTGCGACAATGGGACGGGAAAAGCCACCTCGTCACACACCTTGCCCACCCTGGTTTAGGAGAGTCAAGATCATCCTCCCCCCCCCCCCCCCCGGCTGCTTATCTGCACAGCTTTGAGAAAAATAACCGAGTAGGATCTTTACACCACAGATCTAACCTGGTCTTAATTAATCTGAGAACGACAGGGCTGCACAGAGTTTAGGATCGCTCTCTTCTGCCTGTACAAGCTCAACACGCCTGTCCTGTCTTAGCTACCACTATCCAGCTCGCTTATTCACAAGTACTCTGTCACGGTTTCCCCTGGGGAATAAGTTCTGCAATGGAGAGGCCACCACCAAGAAGGCCATGCTCCAGGTCAACTGTGGCATCTATCTGCCGGTCACTGTGGTTCTGCTCCCTGCTCGGACACAGGCAAGCAAAGTTGAAGCCCTCATGAGGTTTTGAACTATGATTCGGATGACCTCAACCGCTAGCCAGACTGGCTGGGGCTTATGGGAGCCCTAATCCAGACACAACAAGGTTGGACTATGCTTTGCTCAGTGTAAAGGTTGTTAAGAGTTAAGAGATAAAACAGTACTAAAAAAGTTCTTCACTTCAGAGCGACAGGCGATAAATGTGCAGCCACCATGGCACATCTGCGCAACCTCTGATGGTTCACATGAAGAATGTGGTTTTCAATTTAAAACACAAAAATCACACTTGCCATGAGATTAGAAAATGGCAAGGCAAAGAGGGTTGAAGAACAGAACAGGAGAGGAAATGTATTACGCCCTAGTTGCTTGTACGGGATCTTTCGAGGAAACAACCGAGTCAGATCTAAGAATGGGAAGAAGCCACTGCAATGCAGAAAGGGATGAGGGATTGGGGCCCCTCTCCTCTACACCTTCGTAAAACCAAATTTCCCAGCTTGCAATGGTTAACAATCAGGAGCCAGCCAGCTCTCCAGACGAACTTATTCCGCAGAGATTATAGTCGCTATAAAACGCTAATGAGTGCTTAACTACTGCAATATTTAATTAAAAAAAAAAGGAGAGGGGCTGCGAGCTGCTGCTAATTAACAGAAAATTGGTAATTTCCTAGCTATTAACGGCTTATTTTCCACTCATCTGCACTCAGGCAAGAAACCAAAGCTCTGCTATAGAGAGGAAACAGGCTCAATCAACAAGGAAGGACTGGGCTCCTGCTTTGGGGTTCTCTCTGGAGTTAATGAGGGGGGCCAGGAGGACCCACCGTCTCCTCCTTTCTCCTCAGGGCCCCCCTTTTCCTCCGCTTCCCCAGGCCCCTCTTTCCCTAATCCCCGAATCTGGAGGGGGGGATGTCCCCCTTCCAACCAAACAGATATTTGGCTCTCCTTGCAGAATGCGGAAAATGCTTAACTGCTCTTTTTCTGCCCGGTTTGAGTCTCCGTTTTATTGATTTTTTAAAAAAATGTTTTTCTATTGCTTTTTCTTGGCAAAGCTTTCTACCAAGAGAGATGCTTTTATATCAGAGGTGGGGAACATTAGGCCCCGGGGCTGAATTGGGCCCTATGGGGTTCCCTACACATCCACTGCCCCTTTCCCGCAATACCGTTCTGTGGCTTTCCCAACGGGAAATGCCGTAATGACTTTCCAAAAATTAAGATTACAGTTGGGCTCAAATCCTATCCATCTTCCCACCCTTCTCATAGTACAGCCTCTTTCTCTCTCTCAACCTGACCCACATCATACAGCTGTTGCGAACCAAAATAGCAGAATCTTCTATACGGCCGTGAATACCCTGCTTTATCTGACAACTACAGGCGGCCTGTAAATCTGCTGCCATTCAGAGCTGGCAATACTAGCTCGATGGTCTGACTTTGCTGCTTTCTTCTGCTCCTAAACGTGCCGCAAGTTCATCCAAGTCTTAGATGGCATGGGAACCGAAGGACGGTTCCACACCTTAGGTCCCCAGATGTCCTTGGACTAAAACTCCCAAAAGCCTTGACCACAAGCTGTGGTGGCCAGGATTTCTGGGAGTTGTAGTCTCAAAACAACTGGAAAAAAGACTAAGGAACTCATATCACTTCCAATTAATAATTAACTTTTTCTGGATTACACGTTTGGGAGCCACCAGGGCTGCAAGATGAGCCTGGAGTTTTGTCCATAACACACACACACACCCCACGCTAAAAGCCCCTATCTTTCCAAGCTCTGATCCTGCAAAGCTCCCCACTGCAAAGAAATTTAGCTGGTTCAAGTTAGTGAGCCCAGCCCCATTTTGCAGGGAAGGTCTGAAAATACAAAGACACACAGAGTAGGTTCATGAGCAAATGCCGTCTATGGCAGAAACACTAACATTCTTATTGACCACAACTATTCATAACCTGAAGGTGTTTTTTTCTTTAAATGCTGCGAGAAGACAAATCTGAAACGTAACATCTCTGCTTGGAATCTAGACCATCTCGGGGCACTTCCATGAACAAATATCAACAAAAAGGAGCCAAGTTTCTGATCCTCATGAACGTGCAAAGAGATGGAGAGTTAGCAGAGCTCAGGCGGGTTGTAAGGGTTATTCTAATATTAGAATTGCTCAGATAGGGGCTTTTAACCTTAATTTTTGTATTTTCTTCTTCTTACTATTGCTATTATTACTATTTGGTAGTGACCTTTTTCAAGTGTTGGTGCAACCCAGGAGTTGTTTGGTTTATATCTATTTATTTTGTTTTTGTTTTTTCCTTCCCTGTAAGTTTGGGTCAGTGTGGGCGGGAGTCTCGTTTCAATGGACGATGGTGCCATCCTGATGGTGTCGGGCCGAGGAAAGTACGCTGTGGGAGGCAGGGCCTACCTACTATTACAGGAGACGACGTGCCAGGCAACTGACGCCTCTCACGTGCTCTGACCTTGCCACCCCCCGACAAGTGGATGAGCGCTAGCTCACCAGCTCGGCTGTGCCTCCAGTCTGACCCTCCTGCTGATTTAACGCCAGGTCTGTTTAGAGTAAGTTCCATCTGATCCAGGACCTCATTGGGGAAGGGAATGCAGACCTGGTGTGTATCAGATAGACCTGGGTGGGCGATCTGGGAGGCTTGGCCCTCTCTCAGATGTTCCCCCCAGATTATACCCTGTGCAGCATCAGGGCAGATTGGAGGGGAGGGGTGGCAATAGCCCACAGAGACTCTATAGATGCCAGAAGGACTGCCTCGCTTTCGAGGCCAGGCCTAGAGTGTTTGCACCTGACTGTGTGGCATAGGGATAGATTTAGAATGGTGCTGTTGTACCGTTCTCCCCACGACCCAGCAGTATCCCTGCCAAGCGCTGGCCGAGTTCATTTCGGCTGCGATGTTGAGGTCACCCAGACTATTGATAGCCAGGGACTTCAACATCCACGCTGAACTAGAGCTTTCCGGCCCGGCCCTGGAGTTCATGGGTGTCATGACAGCCACGAACCTATCCCAGCATGTCATCTGCCGTACACATTCAGCTGGCCACGCTCTGGACCTGGTGTTCTCGACTGCAAAGGTGGATAGTGAACGGAGGGTAGGGACTGTGAACTCCCGTCCTCTGTCATGGACAGATCACTTCCTACTGAGAGGCAACCTGTCTATCGCGACCCCCTTCCGCGGGGAGAACGGACCCATGAAAATGGGTCTGCCCTCGCAGGCTTCTTGACCCGGAACAATTCCAAGAGGCTCTGGGAGAGCGTCCGGCCAACCTGGTAAGACGACCCTGTCGAAGCCCAGGTTGAGAGATGGTATCTGGGGACAACCTGGGCGGCTGACATGGTTTCCCCCAAACGCCCTCTCAGCTCCAGAGCTCACACTGCCTCTTGGTATATTGAGGGGCTGCAGGCTATGAAGTTATCAAGGAGATGGCTAAAGAGCAGGTGGGGAAGAGATCAGTCGGCACAAAATAGGGCTGCAGTCAAAACTACGGCAAATAAATATGCTAATGCCCTTAAACAGGGAGGCTTTCCACACCGACCTCAGCTGACCACCTTCCTCCCTCTTTCTTTTTCCTCTTCCCTCCCCTCTTTTCCTCCATCCACTCTTAGATTAGTCAGTGCCATCTGGTTTTCCTTTCTTTCTTTCTTTTTTTTAGGGTTTTTGTTATCAGTTTTAATATTTCTATTTTCATTTGTGTTTTCTATTTTATGAGATTGTAACCCACCCAGAGTAGTACTATGACACTAATGGGAGCGGGATACAAATTGAATAAAAAAATAAAAAAATATATAAATAAAATAAATAACTACCTCCTAAGCTCCCTGCACACAAAACAGTAGGCTGTCATTTCCTCTGCTTGCCACACACACTGTGCTCTCTCTCTGTTTCTGTGTGTGTGTGTGTGTGTGAGAGAGAGAGAGAGAGAGAGAGAGAGAGAGAGAGATTTCCAGCCATGACAGCTCCTGCTGTTCTCCCCACTAAGAGAGACTCGTGGCAGGGGTGGGGAGCTCCGAAAAATGTCACTTCCTCTCGTGTTGCCAGCTCTGCCACATGCCGACAGGATTTCCCCAGCCTCCTCCTTCATGGGGAGAACCGTGTTGCTGGGTTGGCAGCTACCTTAAAAACACAGGAGGCATCACCAGCCCAGCCATGTGCGTCTTAATCAGCTCTCCGGGGGTGCCTCAATGCTGCTCCCTGCTATGGCCCGCTGCCCCCACCACACACAAGACACAAACTCCTCACTCTCTCTCTCTCTCTCTCACACACACACACACACATCAGTAGGCTTTCGGTCCCTCTGGTGTACCAGCTGCGCTCTGTGTGACTCAAACCCCCACCAGTGCTGGCTATGAAAGCTACAGAGCGACCAGAATCAATGCCATGCCATGCGCGGCTCACTCCCCCTTGAGTGCTACGGGAGGGGTTTGATGTAACCTGATGCACCAAGGTAAAAAAAAAAAAAAATGAAATCCAGACTTAACAGGACAGAAAAATTCCACAAATCCCCTCCCGTCCGGCTGCAAAACCACACCCATTTCGTCTTTTATCCTGTGACTGACCCGAGCCATCCGAATCCCTTTGGGAAGCTCAACGGCGAGGATGGAAAGACGGTCTGGTGACTGGTCTCTGGCTAGTGCTGGATTTATGCACAAGCTACATAAGTCAGGGAAGGGGCAGGCAATTTAAACCGATATGGGGGTGTGTGTGTCAACCGGGACCCTCCGAAATGTCCACAGCCCCCCCCCATGTCAAAAATACCATGAAAGCAACCAAATGACAACTGGACATGACTAGGAAGGAAGGAAATTCTCTCTCTGTCTCTCCCTCTTTTATGCATATGCAAAGAGTCCCAAAATTAAGAAAGCTGTTTTCCCAAAGAATTACTCTGCAGTGGAGCGAGAGAGAGAGAGGGGGGGGGAGCTTTGCTTGCACGCTCGAGCTGCTGAAACCCTCATGCCAAACCAGAGAAAAGAGGAGTTTGTAGACAGATTTGACAATTAACAGCAGACCTCTAGCAGTCTGTGGACGGCTTCAGTCTCTTCCCTGCCTCAAACAGACTCCAGCGTGGCGGATTCATTCAAACCATGCCCTGCCGCCAGCAAGCCATGGGGGACTCCATACCTTTGACAGACAAGTTGCTGCTGCCGCCTTCCTCCTCAGACTCGCTGTCCATCTCAAAAAGTTCCTTGAACTCCCTCTTGTCCTCTTCCTTCTGCTCACCTGGCTTCTTGCGTTTGATTTCAGGGAAGTTCAGTTCTTCCAGCTGTGGACGAGAAGGAGGAGGAACCGTCAACAAAAAATGGAGAGTGGGCTCCATGATGAGCGATTTCCCCGTTCTTGAAGGAGGAACAGACCCTTGGCAGCGTTAAGAAGGGAAGGAGGGTACCAGGCAGAGGTTTGAAGATGGAAGTAGATTTGCGAGATCGACTTTGATTTGGATTCCTGCGTTGAGCAGGGGGGTTAGACTCGAAGGCCTTCAAGGCCCCTTCCGACTCCATGATTCTAGGATTCTATGGCTTTTCATTAGGTCTGAGAATCAGAAATGTGGGCTTTCCAAAACAGAACAGAGAAATAGGTTGCTTTCAGAATGGGTGAACGGGCCACACAAAAGGAAATGAGGTTTGGAAGTTGGGAAAACGGCTTTTTCCGAATTACAGCTGCCAGGATCTCCCCAGTCGGCAGGCCCAACTCAGAGATTCTGGGGGGTCATCGTTTATAAAAAGGTGAAGACCACAAGCTCATTGTTTGTAAAACTACATGTGAAAAACACTGCTGGCTGGCTGAAACAAAAAAAATAAGGAACTTTTCTAGTTTCCCCCAAAAACCATAAACAGTGGTTGGAAATCTGATACCGTAGGGAGCCACAGAAGTCATGCTAAAAGTTGGGGAAGGGAGTTTACGGGCCACCGTCTACCCACAAGTGAGTCAGGAAGACACCACTGTACCTGCTGGGGAGGAAGACCTGCAATCTGCTAATCCATTCAAGCAAAAAAAGGAAGGATGGGAAAAGAGCATGAGCCCCTTGGTTTTGAAAACATGCGTGGTCGCATTTACAAAAAAATCATCTTGGAGGAGATCCTGCCACTTCTCTCACACACGTGGGAGAGAATCCCTCTTCAGAAACACAAACCGCCCTTCCAAATGTCACATAAATAAAAATTAATCAAACCCTCTCCCCCGAAGAGTCCAGGAAACTTTATAATTGGTCCACCAAAACAGCGGCCAAAATCCTGTTACGTGGCTCCACGCGCCCAACGGGGGATGATGTCATCAGCAGAGGCAAAGTGCCACCAGTTCAAGGCGGGTGCCAGGGTGGGTGCAACTCACACACCCTGGGAGGAAGTGGCATACACCCCAAAAAGCACAGAAGGAAGACATTAGTCAGCCGTGATTTGCTGCTGATGTTATCCCCCCCCCCCCCGCACATAAGGAGCAAGATGTCAGCGGATGTTTTTAATCAATCAAGCCAAAGGGTATTAATTAACGGAAAGGTGCAGCTATGATTAGCCCATCCTCAGAAGGGCTTAGGGTCCTTACCCGCTCTTTGCCGCTGATCTCCAGCTGAATCTCCTTCTCCCTCAGCTTCTTCCAGTGCGCATAATATGTCGTCAGAGGGGTGCCTTCTTCCTTGATCCTTTTTTCCCATTGTTCCTGTCAAGAACGGCAGCAAAGGAAGAACAAAAAAAGAAAAACACCCAGCATGAGCTGCGAGTGACTGTACCTGGCGGCTCTCACTCTTCCCCGTGGGCACGAGTTAAGCCTGGATGGCTACGCCCATTTCACAGGCAGGCTAACTGAGACTGAAAGATCGTGTCCTTCTACAAAGCAATTCTCATTCCTCACATTGATATGGGCAGATAGAAACTAGAAAGGCCGTTGACTAACTTCCATGTCCATCCCCTCATCAAACCAGTCCTCTCCTCAAAATTAATGATCAAGAGATACACTACCCCTAAACATAGAGGCTCAATTGTTACCGCTTACAACTGTTGACAGATCTCTTCTCTGGAGCAGTGCTTGGGGATCTGGGGTCCCCAGGTATTCTTGGACCACAACTCCCAGAAATCCTGGCCAGCACAGCTCATGGTGAAGGCTTCTGGGAGTTGTAGTCCAAGAACACCTAGGGACCCAGGGTTGGGAACCACCCCCCTAGAGTAACTCTGTATTGAATTATTCTTTGGTCTGTTCTGGGGCTGCTTATGTCCTCCCTGTAGCGTATTAGAGCGCTCCAGCAAATAATCGTGAGCGCCCTGCCAAAATTACAATCCCAGCATTCTGCGAATGGAGGCATGAGGGTTAAAAAGCGGCCTCAGACGGCTATAACTCTGTAGTGTAGACACACTCTGAGCAACAACAGTCGGCAACTGTAAGCAATTTCCAATGGAGTTTTGAAAATTCGAGCTGATGCAACAGAACAGGGAGATTTTTCTGGTCTAGCCAACCTCTTTTTTTTTCCCCACAAGACATGCCCCAGAAATCAGAATGAGTGTCAAGACCTAACCCGTCTCTCTGTCTTCCCTTCATCGTGTGCAACTGTCCTAACGGGGCCAAACTTACAAATCAAAGCACATCTCCTGGGAGAGGGACAGCGAGCCAGCCGGCATGTGAGTGTGTGTGTGTGTGTATGTGTGTGAGTGAGTATATAGAGGCACTCACCACAGCCTCTCGGTTGGCAACGCCAAAGGTGGCTTTTTGGCGCCGGTTGGTGATGTAGGTGGAGTTTTCCTGCAACTTCTCCAAAAGCTGACGGATCGTCTTGCAGTAATTAGCGACTTTGCAGTCTTTCAGGAAGGACTTCAACTGGACGACGAGGAGGAAGAATACAGGAAAGGAACGAGACGACAGAAAAGAAATTCCATGAACTGCTCCCAGCTTTTTTTAAAAAATTAAATAAAGTCCTAGCCAAGTTACATTTAACATCCAGTCGCAGTACAAAAACCAGGACAGGCATAATCCCGCATCCCCAAGAGCTCAGCTGTAACTTCAGAAACGTGGTGCAACCGTTGCAGGGAAAAAACAGTGACTGCGTCCTGTTGTACTGTCTGGAGAGCTCAGGGATTTAGGTCTCTGGCTGCAGAGCCAGAGGCTGGGAGTTCGATTCCCCTCCTGGGAGAAGAGCCAGCCTGGGTAGCCTTGGGCCAGCGGCACAGTCCCACGGCGCCCTCTGGAGGAAGGGAAGGGGAAAACACCCCTGAGCACTCTGTACCTGGAAAACTCTGGAAAGGGCCATCATACATCAGGATGATGATGATGATCATCATCATCATCTTCTTTCCCTTAGTCTTCTCCCTCTGGCAAGAGGGGTGGATGCTGGTTGCTTTCAAGAGCCAGTCAGGCTGGGGAATAATCAGGAATAGGGGGGGAAAAGAGGGGGCTGGTCGGGGGAAACGTATTTTCTCCAGAATATTTCCGGAGCATAGAGGAAGAAGAGGGCAAGACCAGAGTCCCTCAGCAAGGAGCCGGGAGTTGAGGCCAGAGCAGCAGAAAGCCAAGTAGTGTGTCCACATCGCTCTGCCTCTTTCCAATGCCCCACAAGGCTAATACCATTTATCTTGGCCCGCGCCGGGTGCTTTCCTCTTTTTCGTGCAAAAACAAAAACCAAAAAAAAAGCAGATCCACAAAACTCAGAAGGAAAGTTGGAAACCTTCCCTCTGGAGCCCGTAGGCAGTGGAAGTTGCCGTGAGGCTGGGAGCCAAACCCCAAGCCTGCGAGGGAGGGAGGGAGGGGATTCCAAGAACGGAAAACCCAAGGCAGGGTGGCCGATGTTGGCCCAAAGAGGAGTCTTGAAGAGAGAGGAGAGGAAATGCGTCGTCTCTGCCCTCGGCGTCTGGCTGGATGGGACCGCCACCCAAGCAGAAGGGGAGCTGCAAAGGTTTGAAAAGGCATACCTCTGTTTTCAAGGGTTGGAGAGGTGGGTGGGAGAAGGTGAGCCTCACCCCAGGGGACAAATCTGTTTCACGCGTGGCAACGTAAGAAGAGGGTGGGAGAAGGGCACAGAACGGGAAAATGGCCACAGATTTCAGCCGCTTGGAAATACTCAACTTTCCTTTTTTTAATAATGATATATACACAAATATACAGAACGACACGCCCACACGCAGAGCAACCCCTTTACCTGCAGGACGGCAGGGAGCGCCAGCTCTGGGAAACCGATTACGTAGGCCTGGCTGTGGAGATACTCTAAGGTCAGGTCATACAGCTGTTCAAGAAGTCCATCCTTGGGGCAGGGAGGAAGGAAGGGAAAGGAAATTAACAGCTCTCCCCCTCCAGGTTCCAGAGCAAAAACAACAACCAAAATAAAATAAAATAAAATAAAATGACATGGTTTGCTGGGTCACCTCCATGTTCGCAGAGGGAAAGGGAGTCTTGAGCATTTGAAAACAAAACGGCCACCTTCCCCTGCCGTCACTGTGAACAATAGTGGCCAGCACACCCCTGAAAGCCAACGGCACGTCCTGCGAGAATCAGAGAATTGGGAGGGGTGGCCCACCCCAGAGGTCCGCTATCTAAGCTGCTGCTCAACACAATGCATGGCTCTTGCCTGCAGTTCTCCCTGTCCATAGCTGCCCAAACCTGTTCAGTGAAGGATAATCCACCCAGATTCTTAACACGGCCCCTTAGTGGGGGTTCCACCCCCCTTTTTGTGTGTGTGGGGGAGAGGCTAAAGAAGAATGCCCCAAACATCTTAGGACACAAGATGCTCCAGTCCACCGATCCTACTGAGTCGTTTGTGCTGTTTCCAGTTTTATACCCTTGATGAGAAACTAAGTCCTGTTGCACATTCTGAGCATCTCCTTCTGGGTTGTGCAGAGAACACAGAGTTTTGGGGGCAGGACGACAGACAAGGATGCGTCTGGCTGGCTTAAGTGAGCTCCATCCTGCAACATTCACCACTTGTCCTCTTTTTTATTATAATTTCTGTCTTGCGATTGCATTTATCCCTTTTGCAAAACCAACCTGAAACATGTCTCTGAAGAGGGGGGTGTTTAAAGAACTAAAATAACCCTAAGGTAGAACTTCACAAGTCCTAGGTAGTCTACCTGCACCTCACGGTTCCCACCTTCCCACTGGACCACCAAGACTAGAATCTCCAGGGTCACAAAACCCCAGCAAAACGCACACCCTTCTTACCCGGAACGCTTTCTCCTGCAAATTCGCGTTGGAGAGCTTCAAGATAACAGCAAAATTAATAGGTTTGGAGCTCATGCGTCCAGGTTTCTTGTTGAAATCCACCTGCTGGAAAACCTGTTGAAGCCAGAGAAGAAAGAGACGTGGCTATTGCAAGCACCGCTTTCAAAGAGGAGCGCCAGAGGCATTTGGCAAAGAACAAAAAAAAACAGCCTCAATTACAACCAGCACGAACCAACGGGTCTGGCCAGCTGAGGTCCCCTTCCCAACACTACTCATGATGGAAAGGCACAGTGTCTTTCCCATTCAGAGTATATGGGACAGACCACTTCACCCTCTGTGTCATGGGAGATGCTACGGCTGCTTCCTCGGAAGCACCCATCCTCTGCTACCTGACGCAACGGCCTCGCTCTACCCAATCGGAGGTCCGGTCCTGAACCACACGCCCATGTGACCCACAATATCTTAAGCTATGCAATGGCGGTGGTCTCTAACTATCTGCAGATTGAGCAGACAAGCTGAACCCTGAGAAGACAAGCAAGCGCACCGAAGTGGCAGACGTAGAGGAAGAGGTGGGAGTGTATTGGAGGCATTTTTCTCCAAGAGACAGACAGACAGAGAGACTAGGAGCTGTCTGCTCACCTTCATAAGGCTTACAACAGGTTACAGAAGGAGTTGGAAAAGCAAAAGATGCATTGGGGATGCAACAGAGGGACTTCTTTATTGATAATGATCTACACCCTTTCCTCTAGGGATACCAAGACAAGCATGTGCCTTTCCCTGCCCCTTGGTATAACAACCACCCTGCGGAACAGGCCAAGGATGACTGGCCCATCCAGCGAGTTTGATGACATAGCAGGGAACTGAAGTTACAATCCACATTATCCTCCTCCTCTTAGAACTGCAGAGCTGGAAGGGACCCTAAGTATAGATTCCAAAGTTTCTATCCAGTGCTAACCACTAAACCACACTTCCTTTCCAACCCTTCTTCACACAGAAGGAGTTAGAGGCGAAGAGGATTTGGGTCACAAGAGCTTTTGGATGGAGATGAGAGAAGCCAGAGAACAGAAGCTGTCAGATCCCTACTCCTTTTTTTAAAAAAATTAGCATATGCCGCTCGTGAGTCTGAGGTTATTTTTATCCTCTGCTGTTGAAACTTTCCATGATGGCTGATCCGATCTTGATCCCATGGCTCACCCCTGTGTCAGATTTTATTTTATTTTTTTATCGGTAGCGCAAGCCACCCGGATCATGTATGTCCAGGCAGCCCACCCGCACTGCTGGGCAAACAGAGAAACAGATAAATAAAAACAGGTTCCCACCTCCCTCTCTCTCATGAGAAGAGAAGACTCCCTGGAAAAGACCCTGATGTTGGGAAAGTGTGAAGGCAAGAGGAGAAGGGGACGACAGAGGATGAGATGGTTGGACAGTGTCACTGAAGCTACCAACATGAATTTGACCCAACTCCGGGAGGCCGTGGAAGACAGGAGGGCCTGGCGTGCTCTGGTCCATGGGGTCACGAAGAGTCGGACACGACTAAACGACTAAACAACAACCTCCCTCTCGGAGAAGGCCGTGTGCTCAACCAACTCCAGGCTGAAGCCCACCCGGTCGGTGGCTGGGCTCACAAGGCCGAACCACGCGAGTCCTCGGACCCTCCTCTCTGCCTGATCCAGGAACCTCGTCCGGATAAGGCTTCCCCACTCTATAACCATCCCTCAGTCTTTCAGAGGCGCTATGGCTCCCCCTTGTCAGCACCTTGGGAGTTCCAGCGGTGGAGGGCTGCGCGTCCACCAGCCACCAGACGTTTGCCGTTTAAAGTGGCAGCTGCCTGGGTGGGTGGGGTGTCATCGTCGTCATCTTTTTTTTAAGTGCCTCTCTGAGCTCAGCGGGGTTAATATTCTTTCCTTCCCACACCTCTCCCCCAGGGCCCCGTGGGGTGAGGGGAAGGAGATGGTTTTTAAATTGGCGAGGCAGCCTCGTTCCCCCACGGGAGCAGGGCTGGAGATGTGCCGTTTAGCCGCACTTGCCTTCCGGCGCTCTCCCTGCTGCTCGAACGAACGCCTGTCAGGTGAAAATTATTATAATAATAGAAATGCAGAGACATGAGGTGGAGGAGGGCTACGCCGTGCCCAGCGTGGGATCCCGTGTCCCGTTCCATCGCCTCCACCCCTTCGTCAGACCTGCCTCTACCATACGGGGGGACAGGACGGGGGGGACGAGGGACGGGACACCCGTCCACCCGCTCCTGACACAGGCCTCACCCCTGCAAAAGGGGGGCACGGAGGCGTTCCTCTCTGCACCCGGGAACCAGAACGCCCCGTCAAGGCCCATCACCCGTCTTGCTCTTATTTCTGATGGCAGGGGCTCGGGGAATTCCAGGGCCGTGAGGGACCGCACAAGACGCCGGAGCTGTCATCGGGGTGGTGAGAAGGGCCGAGGAGAAGAGAAGCAGGTGGGGCAGGGAAGGGGGGGGCGAATGGGGATAAGAGAGGAGAAACGGAGGGCCCCCCCCCCTCTCTCTCTCTCTCTCTCTCTCCGGTCGCTTAGGAGAGCTTCCAGACAGGCAGCCAAAATCCTATCATCCCCAAAAGCCTTTGGTGTTTCAGACTTTTCCCCCCAGAATGATTGAAACCAGCTTTATAATTTTTTCAGCCTGCTTTTACATAGTGTGTGTTGTTGTGAGCATTTCTTTTTCACAACCAATGTTTCAAAACATTTTCATTTGTTTATCAGATCCAGGCAAACAAACAGCCAAAATAAAGGAAATAATGGAAATGGTGGATGCCGATTTCAGTACGGACCGGGAGCAGGGCCTCTAAAAGAAGGTCTGCCCTGTGCCCGCTTGCTCGTAGACGCTGGGGGGGGGGGTGTCCTTCCCGGCCCTCCCCACAGGTTACCTGTGGACGACAGGGAACAGAGCAGTCTGAAGGATGGGGTCCCTTTCCGGCAATTCCGGACCAGGGAGGCTCAACTAACCCTTTGCTCTCTTTCTGGCATTTTCTGGCCGCAATCCTGCATACACGAGGAGTCAGCATTTTTCAAGGGCCAAATCACACGACTCAGCGTGCCAACAGACAAGGCCAACAGAGATTTCTTAACTCCAGCCATTTGCCTCCAAAATTATGCTTTTGGTTTAATGGCGCAACAGGATTTCAGCCTTTGGATTTCTTGCCTCTGAACGGATGCAAACCATCCAGATGATTTTGTTCATCTCTATCTTAGACATACTTCCTTGGAAGTTAAGTCTCATTGGAAAAAAACAAAATATATTTCTTGCTTAGTTCAGAGTAGACAAGCATACAAGCTTCATTGTTACTCCTCCTGTTTTGATGACAATTTTATGTTCCAGCTTCTTTAACTGTTGAAATGTGGTGGTGTTCATTCCCACCTTGTTAAATTTTTTTACACCTCCTGTTCCATGCTTTTTAACATTCAGTCTCTAACTCTGTTCTGTTTCTTTGGTATTTGTGCATGACATGAACCTCTCTGTAAATATTTGCGCCACTTTTCAAACTAAATAAACACACAGCCTAAACCATCCTGCCTGGTTGTTGTAAGGAGGTGGGCTGGTAGAAAGGAGGAACCTTTGTAGGCCTCACTGTACAAAAAAAAAAAAACTGTACAGAAGAAAAATAAAAAGCAGAAATTCCTTTGAGATTCCGTGGAGGAATAAAAGATTTATTCTGTGAATGGTTTAAAGGAGTTTATGAGCGGGTTTTTTTGGGGGGGGGGGGTGTTTCTGGGGGCAACATCGTATTATGCCTTCTTACCCTGACACACTTTTTAAAAAGAAAGGAACACAAACGGAGTACTCTGACAGCCACACACGCTCTTCACAAATACCCCCCCCTGCCCCTGGCCAGCCAACCCGCCCCCATCCAAGCTCGTGGGTGACCTGCCTGCCTCTGTCTGTCTGTCGTCAAGCCCCTGCGGCCTCCGATGCGGTTGGCGCAGCGGAAGCCAGGAAGGAAAGCGGGCGAGAAGCACAGGAACGGCTGGCCCGATCTGTGTGGTTTGCCAGGGAGGGCGGTGGAGGGGGGGGGGGACTGCTTCTGTTATCTCCCGGAGGTCGGAGGAAACAGAGCAAAGAAGAGGAAGGGGAGGGCAGCGAAAGGCGCTGATCGCAAAACCTGGCCAGCGAAACCTCACGAGGCCAGGTTTAGAGGAAGGAAGCAGCAGCAGGCGGAGAGCAAAGGGGGAGAGGCTCAGCCCAGAAGCCGCAAAGGGGCCCAAGACGGAGAGGTCAGGCTGGCTGCTACGGGACCCAAGAGGATGTGGTTAACGAACAGACATTTGCAAGAACACACAGGCGCACACACAAAACCATGGGAGGGTTTTTGCTTCCCTACAATTAGCGATGAACCAAGGTGGCTTGGCCCACTCGCCGGCTTGTCCCCACTTCCTTTGGTCACATCATCTGCCAGCTGGCTCACTTCCTCTCCACCTCTTAAAGCAAAAACACGCACGGACATACATGCAGGCGCATACACACCAACGCTGGGGGGAAAAGAGGAACCGGGCAGGGGGACAATCTCTATCAAAACCTTTCTTTGGGTTACAAGAGAAACAACAGAACACAAACAGCCACTCCCCACCCCCAGCCACTGTTCATGAAAGTGGCCACTTCTTGTCCAGAATCTCTGCTCCCCAACTGCATCCCATAACAGGGGATGGTACAACAACACACCCCCACACACACTCATTAGCTATAAGTGTCCAGCTATTGGATAGAAATATTTAACAAAACAGTCAAAAGGGTGGTGGAAGTACATACTTCTGAAGTTACTGGGGGTTGGGGGGGTTGGCAACTGGAAACCCCGTGGCTGAATCTGGCCCGTATAATGGGGCAAGTTGCCAGGTTAGTGGCCAACAAACACTTCTGGAAGGACCGATAGGCAATTCATCATGATAGGGTCGGGGGAAGATGCCCTCCACTTCCTCCACCCACTCCCACCTCAAAAGAGGCTTCCAATGCGGGCCGTGCCAGCCAGCAGCCATGTGCTCACAATCAAAGTTCGTAATGGCTTACTGGAAGGTAACCAGGGTGGGTAGTGGCTGGGAGGAGAGACTGGAGCCCTCACCTCCATTTCCCACGGCACCATGAAATTAGAATACCTAGAAGCTCTGCCTTAGAACGGAGAGTTGGTCTCAAGAAACAAGGAGGGGAAGGTCCTGGGAGAAAAAAGGGGAACCCTTCCGTCCCGTCCCATCCCAACCCCCCCCCCCCCGACGTAGAAAACATATTTTTGCCCAGTTTTCTTGCTTCCTGACAAGGGGCTGCACTTCTGCAGCAAGAGTATTGACTTACGCGTGGATTTCAACCACAGTAACCAAATCCCAGCATGCATTACAGAAATGAAAAAGCATCTCTTTTTTTCCCAATTAGCTGTGCCTCTGTTTTATCTCCTTCCATCATCTCCTTTGTCTTGAATTTTCGGAGCACTACCCCCCTCAGGGAAGGGCCCGCCCTCTTGAATTCTGAAAAGCGCCGGGCGTCCTTTGTAAAAATGCCGCATAAACGACCACGCTTCATTCTGTACGGGGCCACGAGGGACACTCACCTCCAAAATGAAGGGCAGGACGGGAATAAAGGTCTGGGTGCTCTCCGACAGCAGGGTGAGGGCACGGACGCAGTGCATGCGCAGAGGGTAGAAACGCGCCGTGGGCACCAGCCTGGCAGAGAGACCGAGAGAGAAAGGAAAAGAATTACAGAGGTCAAAAGGGTTACTGTCCATTCATGGGCTGACCACTAGACCATGCGGGCTCTTGTATACTGGTCCTTATACCATCACTAGCAAAGCCCACATGGCAGCCCCTGTTTTCACTTAGACTGCCTGCCTGAAGCGAGTTTGAGAGTTACCACTGTGGAACCCATGTCTTGGTCAAATAGGCACCAGAGTCAGTGCGATGAAATGACCAAGACCATCCATACTGCTGCGTTTACAATCACCATGTACGAACGTGAAAGCTGGACAGTAAAGAAAGCTGACAGGAAAATAAACATGGATCCCTTTGAAATGTGGTGCTGGAAGAGAGCTTTGCATATACCTGGACGGCCAGAAAAACGAACAAGTGGGTCCTAGATCAAATCAAACCTGAACTCTCTCTGGAGGCAAAAATGATGAAACTGAGGCTGTTCTACTTTGGGAAGGCAGGATTCTCTGGAAAAGACAATAACGCTAGGAAAGGTTGGAGGCAGCAGGAAAAGTGGAAGACCAAATGTGAGATGGACTGACTCCCTAAAGGAAGTCACAGGCTTGAATTTTCAAGAGCTGAGCAGGGCTGTTGAGGAGAGGGCATTTTGGAGATCACTCATTCGTAAGTCGGGGACAAGTGGATGGCACGTTAACAACAACAAAGTCAAATACCTTGACATTGTGTGACACACAGAACAGGCACACAGAATTAAGGCAGGGCCGACCTGAGTGATCTTCTTATTACCTTCCCCAGCCTTTTATACTTTTAATGACTATTCTTGGATCAGAGCCTCTATGCTCAGAAGTAAATCCAACCCACCCCCTACCCACGCCACCGCCTTCGCCTTCAGCCAACGAGGACTGCTGAGATCATAAAAAAAACCCAAGGAGGGCAAGAAGCTGCATCAGCCGCACGGCATAAATCACGGGCCACCCCTTCACCCTCCCCTCCCCCACCAAATAGTGAAATAATTATCACTGGATCCATTATGGAAATAAATCTACTTCCTCACCCAGGACCTGGCAACCGGCAAAGAGGGGATGACGAAAACCTTCTACAGGAATTAATTGATCGGGGGATAAACCTGTTAAAAGGTATAGATTTACTGTAAACCCCAGCCGTTAATTTCCGAGCACGGGGAGAGGTGACAGCCAGCTTAAAAACTTCCCAGCGGCTAGGGACAAGTCCAGGAATGAAATATGTGCGTCGGGACAGTTTGTCGCCTGCCCGAGCGAAACGACTGAAGGATTCGTGAGCCAGGAAATTGCAGTAAATAAATAAATAAATAAACAAATCCAGATTGAGCTCAGATGCTTTCTTGAGCCACTAGAAACAGAGCACAAGACCCCAACGAGGCCAGGTTACAAAGACCCAAGCAGGCCAATAATCTTGGAAGTCATAAAGCCGGCTTTTACAAGCTGTCCATGCTTCATGGCAAGCTGAAGCTTGGAGAAGTTACTTTTTCCTGAACTAGCCCATGCTTGATGACGAGAAGAGCGCTGAGAGGGAAACGGCCGACTCTCCATCTTCCCACATTTCCTGGCTGACACACGGCCAAGGACCTGCTGTGTGGAGTTACCCCGGGGGATGTGCTCTGAAAAAGTAACTTTTATACTGGAACCGCTTTGAGTCCCAGACCCTGGAGAAATTTCAGAGAGATCAATTAAAAAGGTAAGCACACTGGGCAGAAAGAAAACTGGATAGCTCCGTGGTTCAGGCCTCTGGCTGCAAAGCCAGAGGTTCGGAGTTCGAATTCCCACCGTGCCTCCTTGAGAGGGGCTGGACTAGAGGATCTACAGGGTCCCTTCCAGCCCTGCCGTTCTAAGATGAATGAATAAATATATTTTTAAAAACCAACCATCGAGGAAAGTAAAAAGAAGAAAGAAAATGTTGCACAAGTCCGGCCAATCCCCCCCTCCCATGTTACGCTGCAAAGCAGCAGGCAAAAAGCCGCCAATTTCGGCTTCTCTCGGCAACCTCTGTGTTGCTAGTTATCTTGCTGAAGCACATTTTAAATTCTGCCCTGGACCTTGCCTGGAGCCAAACATCTCCAGCGGACGGCAATCACACAAACACCCACCCCAAACGCTCCACCACGGATCTGCTCCTGATGGGTTCTCGGTTTGTCTCTCCGCTGCTTTTTTTTTCCCTCTAGGGCAAAGCGCCACCTTCTGGATGAAACGAGAACCTTTTCAACAAATTTAATTTTGAAATAAACCAGCTCAGTGGGTCCCTTCGAACGCCAATGTTTGGAAAATGAGTTTAAAACAAGCAGGGCAGAATCTGGCTAAGATCGGCCGCTCGCGGGCTTTCCTCCACCCCTGCTTCTATGCAAATGTGAAGTCGATACAGATGTAATTGCAGGGGGGGGGAGTGAGAAGATGAATGTTTCCGCCCCCCCCCCCCCAGCATCAATGCCTGTTGGGCCTATTAAAATTATTTCTCTACACCACACGGCAAGCCACCCCGCATTTGACAGTCGCCAGCAAAATTTAACTTTCTGCTCCTGTTTCTCCCGGAGACCTGCTGAGCTCACCTTTCCAGGAGGCCTCGAAGGCAGCCGATTTATCTGCCTAGACAGGTGGAAAACTGCCTCAGCCTGTCCTCGGGACAATTAAAAGCATCGCCTAAGTGACGGAAAGGCATCTCTCGGGGAAGAAAGATGGAAGGCAGTGGGGAGGACAGAGACGAGCGCTGAAAATCGTTTAAACCTGTTTATCTTCATCAACACTCGGAGGCGCCTGGGAGCGCAAGCCGGGTGGTATCGTAGGGGGAAGAGAAGGGGGCACGCAATCTGGACATGGTTCTAACAGGATTTCCAGAGATTGCCGGGGCCTAAGAAAATTTACTGCATGCCCGTGAACCGTCAATGGTTCTAAAGCATGGAATCAGCTGTTGTGTTTGCAGACTTTTTTTTTTTAAGTGGCAAGATTAATTCCTGAAATTTCTGCACAGACCTGTTTTTTTTTCCCCATGTATAAAGTGTAACTTTGAAAACAACCAGTTACTTTCCAAGTTCCACCACTCTTGTCTGTGAGCTGGTTACCTGTGCTAGTTTCTACCACCCCAGCTGTTCTGGTACAGTGTATAAAGAAAAGTTCACACACAGCACACTAAGGAAGCAAACCACTGGAGATCAAGACTAGCTGTCACAGGTAGCTAACAGTTTAAAAGAAAAAGTGGGTGGGAAGTTGGGATGGGTCACAAGGACCAACAAAAGGGGAGAGTGAAAGAGGTTGAGGGACACAATGCAACACATGTGTCACCTTCTGAAAGTCCAGACAAAAAAAGAATCTGAGAATTGAAAGAACCCAAGGGGTCACTTAATCCAGCCTCTGCCTAAATATATATATATATATTTTTTTTTTTAAAAAAGCCGGTCCTACCATTAGACAGATTGAGAAATCTGTCTTAGGCAGCAGATTTAGAGTATTATAAGGGTGGGGATTGCTATTTCCGCTTGTTGTGACTGTATTTCTACTGATGACAATGGAGGAGAGATGCTTGCAGGATTTTCTCCGAGGTGGCAAAACCACTTGGCCGGCTTTTGGTATGAGGTGCTCCGCTGGATGTAGGGAGTTGAGGAAGACATCGTTTGCTATACCTCAGGAAAGACCTGACCAGTCCACTCTGAAGTCCTTTCCATGCCTGCAGATAAAATGCTCCAACGGCAATGAAATTAGCCATTTATTTGGACCGGCATTTAGTTAAAGAAATCAGAGATTGTTACCTGCACAGGTATAAAGGTGTTCAGAGGTGGGCAACTGAATGTCTTCCAGATATCTGGATGGCCAATTTTTAATCCCTGACTATGGGTCATCCTAACTGGAGCTGAAGGAAGTCCAAAATATTTCAGAGGTAGCAGGTTGTCCTCCCCAATTAATCCACCAAATTTCCATGGCTTATATCAAAAGATTTGAGAATAGAAGTGTGTGTGTTTGTGTTCTAAACAGAGTGAAAAAGATTGGCTAAAACTGGAGGAGATACCCCAGACTATAGGGTTTGAAGATACTCTGAACTGCCAGAAAGACAAGCGTGGTTCCCAGCACGAGTCAAACTGTATCTATCTCTTGAAGCAAAAAGTATAGAAGCTGGGGCTGACCTACTTTGGGCCCATCCTGAGAAGGCAGGATTCTCTGGAAAAGACAAGAATGCTGGGAAAGGTGGAAGGCAGCAGGAAAAGAGGAAGACCCCATTATGAGATGGACTGACTCCCTAAAGGAAGCCACAGGCTTGAGTTTGCAAGAGCTGAGCAGGACAGCTAAGGACAGGGCCTTTTGGAGATCACTTGTTCAAAGGGTCATTGTAAGTTGGAGGCGGCTTGATTGCATGTAATAACAACAACAACAAGATTGACCAACCAGCTGGCTGGGTAGCTCAGTGGTTTAAGTATCTGGCTGTGGAGTCAGAGGTTGGGAGTTCGATTCCCCACTGGGCCTCCTGGGAGAAGAGCCAGCCTGTGTAGTCTTGGGCAAGCTGCACAGTCCTAGGGTGCTGTCAGAGGTTAATGGTAAATCTCTTCTCGCTACATGAAAAGATTCGCCGTAAGTCAGAATTGACTTGATGGCACATCATCATCACCACCACCACCACCATTTTGCAGAGTTAATAAACTTGAGCATGATAGGACAAGATGGCAAGCTCAAGGCATCTGCTACTTACTTAAGGCAGCCAATGATGACTTGGGTCAAAGGGTAAATCAAGGGGGCCAGGACATCATTCGGATAGTGTGTGCTCAGCATCCGACACCAGAAATAGAGACAATGGATGTACTGCCAGTTATAAACTGACTGGTAATTCTCCTGCAAAGAAAAGGGAGGTGGAGAGGAGAGACGCAAATGGGGAAAAACAGAAATTTAAACCTGCTCCGAGAGATATGGTTAAATTAACTGCTACTTGCAATCATGTAAAATAATTGTAACAGCTATTGATGTAATAATGGCGTAATTAGTTCATTGTGTGCTATAAAGTACCACGGAGATTAATGGAATCACGATTATCATCACTGCTATGGTTGCTGTACACAGATTTTTAGTCCTGTAAGCAGAGTGGTGTCGTGGATAGAGTGACAGACTAGGGCTCTGAAGACCTGGGTTCAAATCTCTGCTTGGCCATGGAAACGCTCTGCGGGGCGGGCGGGCCTGGCAATGGTAAAACCACTCAACAGCAAGACTTTACAAAGTCTTGAACCTCTGGATGAACCGTGAAAACCCTACTGACTCTACCAAAAATCCAGTGTGATTGACAAGATGGAAAAGGCAGGACACGGCTGTTCCCATCCAGGTTGCTGTGTGAGGCTTCTTCCTGGCAGCACGGTCGTGAGAAAATGCATTCAATAAATATTTATTTATTTACAAGATTTTTTTAGCTGCGCCATTACCAGTGGTCTCTGAGCGGCGTACAACAATATTAAAACTTTAAAAACAGGCAATATTATAATAATATCCTATATTAAAAATAATCATTAAAACATTAATATTAATATACACACGTTACTATTGTGCCGTGGTTATTATGTCTTCCCATAAACCCTGCTCACTGGCCACCAGTTTCTTGAAGACGTTTATTTACATCTGCATTTAAGACATGATGTGGGGGGGGGGGAAGTCACTGAGCCACGATTTGAGACGGCACAGCCCACGGGGAAGCCTCTGAGCAACTGGAATGAAACAGAGGACAGGGAGCCGAGGGGGATGGAGATATGGTGGTGGAAGGAAGTGGAGAAACCGAATTGTTTTGGTGTCAGAAATAACTGGAAAGCACTGGAAATCACAGCATCAGGTGGAACATCTGCAAGCAGATGACTCACCCGCTCTTGGATATAAAACAGCTGGCCTGATTTTAAAATCCCAGCTGGTGTGGTGTGTGTGTTTCGGAGTCTGCTGCCTACCCATGCTATGGAAGATCATCATGGGCATGGTCCGGGAGCTGCGTTCAAGAGGAAAAACAAATGGCTGACTAAACCTGGAGCCAGGGGGGAAGGGTTTCCGTTCCCCTTTACCCCTACATCCCCTTTGACACCGGCCCTTCTTTTTCTCCCTCTCTCCCACACATCTTGTCGGGCTGGACTGCAGGACTGGAACTTAAGAGGAGATCTGGGTTCAAGTCTCACTGAACCATGAAGACTCACTGGACCATAGCCAGCCAGTCCCTTTTATTTCTCGCTCGTTCTTATTCCAGCTTACGTTGCTGTAAAGAAAAAGGGAAGGGAGCCATGTACAATGCCTTGACCTCGCCGGAGAAAATGAGGGATAATAATTCATAATAATCTTAGGACAGCAGGACTGGAAGCGACCTTAGGGATCCGTGCTGGACAGCTCAGCGGTAGGCACCTGGCAGTGGAACCAAGGATTGGGAGTTCGATTCCCCCACTGGGCCTCCATGACAGGGCCCGGACTCGGTGATCCAGAGGGTCCCTTCCACTCGACTGTTCTAAGGAAGCACAGCGGAGAATCAAATTCCCAACCCCTGGCTCTGCAGCCAGCGATCTAACCGCTGAGCTCTCCAGCAGCTAGAAAGACAATGAGCAAACCAACAACCTCACTTGGCAGATGCCATCCCTCTTTGCTTTCCCCCCTAAGACAGCAATAGGGCGAGAGACACGGGGAATGGCTAACGACCTGCTGCATCACTACCGAGGGCAGCTATTACTTTACCCTCTCTCCCCTACCTGCCTTTTTGTCATAAACTTAATTTATTATCACGATGTGTCGATTTATGTCGGCTGGGGCGAACAGAATCTAATCTGCCCGCTCCTTTGCTCTGAACGGGCTCTCCTGCGGTGCAGCTAACTGGATTTGGGTTCTGTCTGGCCCACGGCTGAAGGTATGAGGAATGAAGCCGATCCAATTAAGGTCCTAGACGTGGGTTATCTTCCCTTCGCTTATCTGCAAAGTCTGAGCATCTTTGCCGGGGGGGGGGGGGGGAGGAGGGAGAAAGGGTGGCTTAATGCCTACCGCAAGCACAGGAAATGTAACCAAAACCCGCTAATCTCTGGCGGGTTTGTTTTCTTTAAACACCAGTAAAGGAGGGGATTAGAAATTCGTCTTGGATTTGCTCGCATCAGACTGGATGAGACCCAATCTGGGGAGGGGAGGGAGAATTAAGAACCTGCCCCCCCCCTCTACTTATGCTGGAAAAATAAATAAATAGACAGTGGTTAACAGGGAATGGTAAGGTCTGAGCTGCTGCCGATTAAAAAAAAAATTTTTTTTTTAAAGGTGACAGGTTGCCAGGAAGACGACAGGAAAAAAATTGGGGAGACGGTCTAATCTTCTTAGTAAGAGGAGTCTTTTCGGAATACAACGAAATGACGATTTTATGATCAGCCAGAGGAAAATGCCAACCAAAGCAGACTGTTCTGGGGCAATCCCCTTTTATCCTCAACCCCTGTCCTCTGGACACCCCTCCAGACAGACAGATGCGCACACATTTACTGTTGCTCCCCAACCTCCAACAAGCGGGGGGGGGGCATGTGGGCACGTCAGCAAAACACCTACACCCAGACCCCCTCTGGCTGAACTATTTCTTGAGAAGAACATCTATTTACTACTTTGGATAAAACTGATTTGATACCACATGATGATGATTGTTTATACTTCGGGCTAATGTTGCTGGATAGCTCAGTGGTTTAGGTCTCTGGCTGTGGAGCCAGAGGTTGGGAGTTCGATTCCCCCACTGGGCCTCCTGGGAGAAGAGCCAGCCTGGGTGGCCTTGGGCCAGCGGCACCGTCCCAGGGCGCCCCCTGGAGGAAGGAAAAGGTAAAGCACTTCTGAGTCATCTCTACCTAGAAAATCCTAAAAAGGGTTGCCATAAGTCAGAATTGGCTTGACGGCACATGATTATTATTTGATTAGGCCTGAGAAGAGCAGCTATGATATCCCAGGTCCTTAAAAACCTGTTATACTACCGACAGGTATACTGCACTTAAGAAGTGGACGCTCTCCAGGCTCACAGGAAGATCTAGAGAGAGACAGACTATCTGCTCACCCCCAGGCCCACAACCTCACCTTTTTCTTCACCGTCATGGCGCCGCGGAGGTGGATGGCCAGCTGCCGGATGTAGATGAAGGCATGCTGGTAGGAGACGGAGACGTCAAGGGCATACATCTCGGTCAAGGTCCGCTGCATGAAGTTGATCATGGGAAGCACGTTGGGGGAGGTGAATCTGGAGTTCTTCACGTAGGAAATATACATTTGCTGAAAAGTGGAAGGGAAAACAGAGGCAGTGATGCTTCTTTGTCCCAAACGGTGTCAACTAGTAAACTGTCACGTGCTGGCCACAATCCTGTCCCTTACGTACACCAGCATAAGTTCAATGGCGTCAACGGCAGCAGCACACCGCCCCTAATTTAAGTCGACATTTGCATTCCTCAACGCACACGCCCTGGCATGGGATGAGCAATGCAAGTGTTGACTTCTTAACCAGGGGTAACTCGCTGATGGGGGTTTATGCGGTTGGACTTGCTCCAGAGTACCTTACAGGATTGTGCCCGTGTTTATTCATTAGTTACACTTAGCATCCTGTTTCTTAGCAACTTGACAAGCTACACGGGGATCTTCAAGAGAAGCACTTTGTGAGTGACCACACTGTCATGGCTTGTATTAAACAGTGGTTTGTTGCCTACACCAAAAATGGCACGGCAGAGTGTCACACAAATCATGGTTTGTCTTCCCGGTTTCTGGCACGTTTCTCTCCTACTCAAGGGATACCAGGGATAACCCCGTTCTAGGTTCAAACATAATGGAAAATCATAATTTGAACAGCTGGAAAGTGCAGTGGTTGAGTTATCTGGCTGCAGAGCCAGAGGTTGGGAGTTCGAATCTGCCCCCCCCCCCCCAGCTTCCTTGATAGGGGCTGGACTCGATAATCCATAGGGTCCCTTCCAGCTCTGTAGTTCTAAAGTGATGATGATTAAACGAGAGTTTGTAAGCCAATAACCATTTGCACCTTCTAATTTGGTGCTTCTGTATGTTCTGGACTAGTTCGCTCTTAAGCAACATCCTATATGGCCAATAATGAGAGGATTAAGGGCATTGTAGTCCCCCAGGACCTGGAAGCCACCAGGTTGCCTACCCGATACAGACAGTCAAGGACAGAGACAGACCATTGACCTCACCAGACAGTATAAAACCAGCTCTCGTCTCCATTTTGCTTTCTGACATGACCTTACCTTCAGGACCGGGTTCAAGTAGGCCTCTTTTCTGTGCCGGCAGATCTTGTTGAGCACCAGAAAGGCCAGAACCCTCACCGTTTCCTCTCCTGTGCTCCAGAGGCGAATTGCTTGCTTTTAAAAAAAAGCCAAGAAAACAAAAAGGAAAAAAGATGAGGAGCCAAAGAACAGGAAGAAGCAAGAAAGCATTCAAGCAACATTGCTGTGGCTTCCGTCTGACCTCAAACCACAGGCTGCGTCTGCAGACACCAGAAGATTTACTGTCTCAGATGGCAGCTGACATACCAATCGATCGCTTCTGGAAAGTATTATCTTTAAAAAGGGGGGTAACTTCTCCAAGGTTTATACTTTTGCCAGCCTCATGTCCTTACAAATGTCTCAGGAACCATTCCCGTGGCAACCTTCTTGTATGTAGCTTCAGCTGAGCTCTGGGTTCGCCTTCAGGTTTTTTTAGGGCCTCTCCTGAGAGTCTTTCAACGGCTTGGGAGATGCCCTATCCCAAGAGACCACCCCTTCTTCTGTAAGTCACCCCCCCCCCCCCCAGTCTGTACTCTTCTCGACCTGAACTGCTGGATAGTTCCACGGTTTAGGTCTCTGGCTGAGGAGTCCAAATCCCCACTGGGCCTCCGTGACAAGAGGCTGGACTTCATGGTCCACAGAGTCCCTTCCAGCCCTGCCGTTCTAAGATTATTCTTATCACTCCCTGCTCCAGGTGTCTCCGTCGGAACAGGTGAGAGGTGGGTTCAGATTTGTTTTCTTTTTAATAAGACCTTCAAGCACCTGCAAAGCTCTTAACAAATCCACCCAAAAACAAATTGAAATCAAAATATTTTGAATGTGGGAGAAAGCAAAACAGATACGTTCGTCCGCCCAGGCAGAGACTCTTCCGTGTCAGGGTTCATGCATTTGATCATGTTTGTAGGGCTGAATTAAGACCGACACCTCTTTCATTTTATATGAAGGGATTGCTCGTTTTCAGGGCCAGTGACATGGCAGGGTCACGATTATGCCCCCTGGCTGGCCGGCTGACTCACCTTGACCAGCATTCGGCACTGCTTTGGAAAGTTCAGGTAATAAGGCACAATGGAGTTGACATGTTGCAGGACAGCTGCTCCCACGGAGGCTTCCGTTAAACAAGACAGGAGCTGCAGAAGGACAGGACACATCAGTCATAGAGGAACTGATGCTCTGAATACCTCAGAAGCAATGGTTTCCTTTCTAGGTAAGACACAACCCTCCTTACAAAGTTCTAAAACCCAATTTTACAAAGCAAGAAGAGCCCCCCCCCCCCCAGGCTCCCTGAAATGGCCCATCCTCCCCCAATTTAGATCTGCAAGTCTGCTTCAGTTCTGTGCCAAAAGCTGTAATGTCAGTTTCATCAACTCAGAAGTCACTTCAAGCCGTGGTTAATGCAAACCATGGATTTCAAATTCATCTCAAGCCATGCTTCTGTTTCTGTTGTGCCAGTTAATCAGATACAGTATTCAGATAGGATACCAAACTATAACTGTCAACAGCTGTCCAGGGGAGGAATTCTTTCCTAGCCCTAGCTGGTAAGGTCCCTGTCCTAGCCCTAGCTGGTAAGGTCCTGTCCTAGCCCTAGCTGGTAAGGTCCTGTCCTAGCCCTAGCTGGTAAAGTCCTGTCCTAGCCCTAGCTGGTAAGGTCCTGTCCTAGCCCTAGCTGGTAAGGTCCTGTCCTAGCCCTAGCTGGTAAGGTCCTGTCCTAGCCCTAGCTGGTAAGGTCCTGTCCTAGCCCTAGCTGGTAAGGTCCTGTCCTAGCCCTAGCTGGTAAAGTCCTGTCCTAGCCCTAGCTGGTAAGGTCCTGTCCTAGCCCTAGCTGGTAAAGTCCTGTCCTAGCCCTAGCTGGTAAGGTCCTGTCCTAGCCCTAGCTGGTAAGGTCCTGTCCTAGCCCTAGCTGGTAAAGTCCTGTCCTAGCCCTAGCTGGTAAGGTCCTGTCCTAGCCCTAGCTGGTAAGGTCCTGTCCTAGCCCTAGCTGGTAAGGTCCTGTCCTAGCCCTAGCTGGAGTCTGAACCTGTGATATTCATCACCAACGTGGATAAGACCTGTACAAGCCTGCAGTTGTGGCAAATCCACTGTACCCTACCAGAAGCCATTGGAACAGAATTGGGCACCAGACCTGCCCAGTTTTCCATCCCCAAGTAATCACAGCTCATTCGTAGAGCAGCAACTTCGAGTGCAGGACATCCCAAGTTCAGTCCCTGGCATTTCTATTTCAGAGGCTCTCAGGTGACAAGTGAACTGCTTGTCTGAAATGCTGGAGAGGTCATGTTAGTCCAAGCACATAACACTGGACTGGACAGCTAAATAAGCTGGTCCACTTTGAATCTGTCAGCTATTGTGGGGATGGTCCAAAGGCCAGTAGTAGAGAGTGTGCTTTGCATACAGAAATTCACAGGTTCAAACGCCAGCTAGGGCTAGGAAGGGATCCTGGCCAGCTAGGGCTAGGAGAGAATTCTCCCCCTCTGGACAGCTGTTCACAGTCAGGGCTGACAACACTGAGTTAAAAGGACCACAGGCAACTTCAAATGTTCTAATCATTTTACCTGGATAGTACAGCCAAGGTATGTTTTGATATCCAGGCGCAGCTTGCCCCAGAGCGGGCTGGAGGACGGCAAAACCATTCTGAACAAAGAAAAGAAACAAGGAGTGGAGAAAGTGATCTATTAATCTAGTTTGGTAATACAAACAAACAAACAAACAAAACAAAAAACAGGTAAAGCTGTAGCTGCCTCACCATCTATTTACATATCAAATCGTGTCCACAACAGACCCAGGAAATACGTTTTGGAATTAGGTGCAGAAATCAACATCTGGAAATCACAGCCTTTCCCTACCCCTGGCCACTGATTTCTTTTCTGAGCAAGCTCCTAGTTCTCAAGCCTGCACAGTTTAACTTGAAAGACCCGGAGAAATTTTCAAAAACAAAAAAAATGAGCTCATCAAAACCTTCCTCTACACAACCAGAGTCATGTTGTTATGTTTCCTAGACACAACCACTAAAATCACAATGTAAAGGAGTTAAAATGTGCACAATATATTCATAACACAAGAATCTGAGTTTCTTTGAAAGGAGCACTTACTTAAGAGACATACCCTACAAAAACCCTGATCGCCCACTGTTCAGTAAACCGGTGTAGCTCATTTCTATTGCTATCGAATTTACCTAGTTTACTCAGCTTGGCTTGGGAGGCTTCCTGGCCAATATCTAACCCAGTTTGACCTTGTCTAGCTTTGGATTTCTGACAAGGTCATGTGCAACACCACACATGGCCCCCCCACCTCACCCTGACCACTGGTCACGATCCCAACCAGATCAGATGGCCGCGTCAAAGAATGCCATGCAGCCGACGCCCACATTGAAAGAAACAAGGGATTAATTGTACTCTGTTTAACCCAGCTGTGCTCCCGATGGCTCTCTGCCTGAACCGGCCTGGACAACCCGGAATATTTCTCGTTAGTAGCTTTGCTGTTACTGGGCCCCTTGGAGCAGTTGAGAGTAGAAGGGACCAGCTACAAAATACACAGGGGACAGGGCCTGTCTGGCAACCAGCCATCTCAACTGGTAGGCGGCCCCCTGCGCGTTGACAGTGTCTGACCTGTCTGTCCTCCATAGAGATTATTGCCCTACAAGGAGCGCAAATTCCTCTACAAAAATGAATAATAATCATGTGCCATCAAGTCAGTTCTGACTTATGGCGACCCTTTTCCAGATTTTTCCAGCTAGAGAATCCTCAGAAGTGGTTTCCCCTTCCTTTCTTCGGGGGGGGGGGGAGGAGAAGTCCTTGGACTGTGCAGTTTTTCCCCCAAGGCCGCACAGGTTTTTATTCAGAAAACTGGGATGCGGTTTCACAAAATGAACTTACAAAGGTTTAAGAGACTGCTCAATGATTGTGTAGCCGTTTGAGAAGTCTTGTCTTAAAATGTGATTTGTGGTTTGTTCCTGTATTTCACAAAATAACAAGAATTGCTTATCATTGACGATTTGTCTATAAGAGCCTTATGTCCTGGTTGAAAGGATAAACCTCGGGCAGCTGTCAGAGGGTTTAGATTACAATGCCCGTATTCTGGACCACCAGGCATGGTGGTGGCTGGCGCAGATGGGCCTTGTAGTCCAGAGCTTATACGCAGGAACAAACTGGCATATCAGGGCACGTATTTGTAAACAAAAATTTAAAATAAGAACAATAAAGAAATAACACTTACTTGGACTTGTTTTTTGCCGCTTTTACCTGCAGGAATTTCTGCAGCAGACCAAAGAGGTCACGAACACAGAAGGACACAAGGGTGTTGAACACTAGAGGAGAAAAGTGGGGGGAAAGCAGAGTTGTTTAGGGTTCCTAAAAAAACACAACACTTCCTTCTCAGTACAACGTACACACCAGTTCCAGGTCATACACAAAGATCTTCCTATCTGCATGTGTATATAAAAATGCATGGCTTGATTTGAGTATAGCGCTTATCATTGCCCCAAAATATGGCTATGATGACAAGAAATGTACTTGGGTTGGGTATTTTGTTGTAACTTCCACTCTGCATCCCAAATAATTGGGGGGGGGGGGAACCAGCATTATTCAGCACTCCTTCAACAATTCAAAAATCTGCAGGCTGCACCCCGAGACCATTTGGGACAAATTTACTTGCAATGGAAGACCTTCGAATCTTGCAGTCCAAACAACCACAGGTACTGCTTGGGCACCCCCTACTGGAGTGGCTCCTGTATAACCCAGGGAAAAGTCTACACTCATTTGGTTGCCATGTGCTTTGGGAGAAGCACCAGAGAAGCCGAGGATAAACCCACTGCTTGGCATTCCAAGTGTTATGCCAAGAATAATTCAGTACAGTGTGCTTTTCCAAAAAGACAGGCCACAGGAGAACTACTGCAGCTGTGAACTCTCCTTTATACAACATACTCCCCGACTGCAGAAAAGTAGCAAGTCAGTGTTCCAATACACCGTTGATTATGTTTCTAGATGCAGTGACCTGCGACTGTTGCTGTTTTTAACAACTGGGAGAGTGTTTAAACACACAGTGTGTCTAGAACCCAGCCTTCACCCTACCCCCAAATTACACACTGTGCCTTCCTGAAAACAGCAGGGGCTGAAGCCAGGCCTTGCAAGCTTACCTGTGCTGTCAGTGACTTTGAACTTCCCAGGTCCCATGCCTTCCGCATCTCCCTTGGCTGTCACGGACACACGCTTTGAAAGCCTGGGTGATCTCATGGAAGAGCCTGGGTGAGATTTGCTTCTAGATAGCAGAAGCACAGAGGACGGGAGAATGTTAAAAACAGCAGCTCTCTTCCCCACAACAGCTAGAACTCCACTCAGCTGAGGAACGGGGAGGACAAGAGAACATTTCCTACACATTGCTCAGTCTAACTACATGCACCACATTTTGCGAACTATACACTGACACCCAAAATGTAACAATTTTCTTAGGATCTAGGAGTCAACAATGGTAAGCACATACACACATACCCTGCTTCATCAACATTATCTGTAACACTATAAAAGTGGTATTTTTTTAAAAAAATCTTGCCTCTGCAGCTGCTTTCCAATGTTCCACCATCTTCAAAGTCACCGTGATGAAGTCAGTTTTTTCCCGTTTTGCACTTTTCTCCTTTCCATCATTGCTATCATCATCATCACTTGCTTCCTGTGAAGGATTTTTTAAGAAAGGAAATTAAGATTTACTGGCAAGATTGCATGCATAATAACAATAATCTTAGAACTGCAGAGCTGGAAGGGTTCCTACAGATCATCCAGTCCAGCCCCTCTCAAGGAGGCCCAGTGGGGGAATGAAACTTCCAACCTCTGGCTCCGCAGCCAGAGATCGAAACCCCTGAGCTCTCCAGCAATTCTCAGGAAACAATTTATTTCAGTTATTTCATGAGTGGGTAAGTTCCAGAGGTCTTTATCTTACTTCGTCTGTGTGTTTAAGAGTTTATGGCCTCAGTTCCAACTGACGTAGGTCCTGACCTTCTCAAGAGGGAGTCAATACCACGGATTCAATGGGTCTGGCTCTAGCTATGAGAACCACTCTAGTCCAATAATTATTTTTAAATTGTGGTATTTACTGTAAGCCTCTGAAGGCATCATCACTGAAGAGTATCTTAGGCATGTATGTGTGTGTGCGTCTACCTCCAGTTTGTCAGGCAAATCTACCTCCAGTTTGTCAGGCAACACATGTCGGACATCTTCCTCGTCAGAGGTGTCTGAGTCATCAAAATTAAGAAGTGTTTGGTCGTTTTCTTCCAAGAATTTATAAAACTCGGGATCTCGTTCCTTCAGCCGGCAGAGCTGGTCTTTATGCTGGGCCGCCTTCCCCCTTTTCACCTGCCTGAACAGAGGAAAGATGATGGTGTTTTCACAGGTTCAACACAAAGGCATTCGTGAACTGCAAATTTTAAGTCCCACCACCTCTACAGACGACTTAAGGTACCTAGCCACAATGATAGCTTTTTAAAGTGCAGCTTTTGCTACAGTTTTTCAACTGTAAAAAAGATGGTCTGGATAAGACTGAAGGGCCGTCACCCGGATAAAGATATCTCACCCAATTAAGCACATTCATTGTACAGTACAGTTCTATGCATGCCTAAGATAGAAATCATTGTCACTAGTCAAGCTGGGGGCTATAATTCAAACCCACCCACCCCCATTTCCAGTCTTTGATTCTTCCCCAGGTATTACATGTCCAGGTAAAGCCATCAAGAAGCTTCCAAATAATACCAGGAATTAGTGTGGAGTGGGGGGAAGAGTTTGGAAACTACTGGATCAAGTAATCAACTGCACTTACAGAAAATAAAAAAATCTTTCCTTTCTCACCTTTCCACCGGTTTTGATTTGAGCGCCGCTGTCTTCTTGGCACGACCCTTCCCATTTTGAAATTGTTTTCCAGCCGCCCCGTTTTGCTTGGAATCCGAAGCGTCTGCTTCCGAGTCCTCATTGTCCATGTCGGACTCAAACCCGGACGTCAGGAATTCATCAACGCTCAGCTGAACAAGTTTTCTGGTATCAGAGAGGAGGAACAGAGAGACGGCTCTAATTCGTGGTCAGACTGCTCTGCCCCATTTTTTCACACTGCATTTCGCAGGGGTACATTGGCTCCATTTCATCATTATACTTAGTGGCTGAAGTCTTCTTGCTTAGTTATGCCCACAGAAGGCAAACAGTGTAACCGCTGCTAACTGGCCACCCCCCAGTCTAACGGGAAATCCCACAAATCCACGTGAGGACATGTAAATTGCCAGCAAGAAGCTGCTGCAAGTAACACATTTTTCCACTACACAAGATGATTTTGGCTATGCTAAGTTAACATAACTTTTAGACAGTACCTCACTTTTAAGGCTCTTTATAAATAATTATATTATAAAGTAGTCTACCATTTTACAGAGCAATACTTTATAACAAAACACACTCCAAAAATCTAGAAACCTATCCCCAGACTAGTATTAACACTGAAGTTAGACACACATGTAACTTTCACGACACATCTTTCTTCTGATAATTAAACAGGGTCCCTTTAGAACTGAAAGGCGAGTATTTACAATATTAAAACAGACAATAATCCTGTCCAGTTTTTAGCTCTGTGATTACGATTTCGTATCTGAAAGATTTCACATAGCAAGTGCTCTGTTTTATTTGATTTCAACTTTCTATTTACATTGCAGTCCTACGTCCATATATTGGACTTCTGCGTTTGGGGCAATGGGGAACTAAATCTGATTTCAAAGTCATCTTTCTGAAAATACCCAGTGTGGTGTGGTGGATAGAGTGACAATCTAAGACTCCAGAGGCCTGGGTTCGAATCCCCACTCAGCCACAGAAACTCACTGGGAGCATGTAACTGATAAACCACTCCTTAAATATCACACTTACCTTGAAAGACTATCAAGATCACCATGGCACATAAGTCTTTCTGAGAGCCCTGTTTTATTTGCTGTCTACTTTCTTGGTTATATTCATACCATGTTTTAGTCTCTCCACAAAGTGTTTCTCCTCTTATGAACATGCTTTCATGTTGTATTATTTTTGAAGTAGACAGGCAGATGGGATGTAAATTAAAACAGGTTTTGTGACCCACCTGTTTTTTTTTTCCTAACAGTACATCACTTGTATTATCGTGTATCTTTTTCTTTCCACAATTTGCAATTACAGTGAGCCATTAGCACATGTTTTATTATCTCAGTTTATTCCCTCTGAATTCCATAAAACTGACTTTAAGGTACCACCCTATTTACCTGGGAATAAAGCTGTTTACATGGGAATTCCTTCCCAAATAGACTCATAAAATTACACTAGAAGCTGGTTGGAGGAAAAAATCTAGTTGTTCAGAATACTCTTCCCAGAAATTACAACTAAAAACCCAAAAACTTCCATATCAGGTCAAAAACACGTGTGAGTGAGCGAGTAAGAGAGAGAGAAAGAAATTCCTTAGAAAACGAAAGCTCACATTAAAACATAGTCTTTAAGGCGCCACAACGTGTTGCCTTCTTTATATTTTTAATTTTTCTCTTGACCTGATACGATTAGCACACGCTAACGCGGCTCCTCCTCCTAAAACTACAATAATTTCCAGGCTCTAAAAACTATAATTTCCAAACGGAGAAGCTAGCAGAGCGTTCCCACTCGTGGTTTTTTACACGCAGCGCAACGTGGGGCCTTTCCCGACTTTGGAAAGGAACGCAAAAATAAGACACTAAGGTTTGTGTGTATGTTGTTGCGTTTTTTTTTTTTTTTTTTTTGCTTTTGCTTTATAATTTTTAATTTAATTTTATTTTATTTTTTGCAAATAAAGGCAAGGCCCTAGGAAGCTGGCAGGGTCGTCAGGAAAGGCGGCGGCGAGCTCCCGCCCTCTCCTTGCAAGCCCCTGTGCATGCCCTGCTTCTTACCGTTTGCCGGACGCCGCCATGCTTGCGCCTCCGTGCCTTCTCCCCCGTTGCAACAACGTGGTGGCGAGCACTTCCTCTCCCACAATGCACCGGGGCCCAGAGGAAAGGAGACCCAGAAAAGCCGGCCAGGTTGATTTTGTGTTTCACGGGCCGGAAGGGCGCAGAAAAAACAAAACAACAGAGAAAGAGAGAAAAGTGCTTTATTGAGCTGCTGAGTCTGGGGCGAGTAACCTTTACTAGAGGTGAAGAGATCAGGGGCCGGCATGAAATGGGGCTCTCTTTCAGCAGCCCCGGACTCCTTGCAAGGTTGCTTGAAAAAGGAGCAGTTGGAGCAACGCTGCAATATTGATTTTTTTTAAAAAATGCTTTGAAAATAATTAGCTTTTTTTTTGGGGGGGGGGGGGACCTTTTTTGATTTCTCTCTCTCTCACACACACCCCAATCTTTAGATAGGGAGAGGAAGGTAGAAGGTGCCCGTAGTTTCAGCTTCAAGTACAGCTTATGGGTTTTGTTATGATGTAAGGATAACCACTCTGATGGCAGAAAGTGAGGAGGAATTAAAGAACCTCTTAATGAGGGTGAAAGAGGAGAGCGCCAAAAATGGCCTGAAGCTCAACATCAAAAAAAACTAAGATCATGGCCACTGGTCCCATCACCCCCTGGCAAATAGAAGGGGAAGATATGGAGGCAGTGACAGATTTTACTTTCTTGGGCTCCATGATCACTGCAGATGGTGACAGCAGCCACGAAATTAAGAGACGCCTGCTTCTGGGGAGGAAAGCGATGACAAACCTAGACAGCATCTTAAAAAGCAGAGACATCCCCTTGCCGACAAAGGTCCGCATAGTCAAAGCTATGGTTTTTTCCAGTAGCGATGTAGGGAAGTGAGACCTGGACTCTAAAGAAGGCTGGACCGTCTAAGAATGGATGCTTTTGAATTGTGGTGCTGGAGGAGACTCTTGAGAGTCCCCTGGACTGCAAGGAGATCAAACCTATCCATTCTGAAGGAAATCAACCCCGAGTGCTCACTGGAAGGACAGATCCTGAAGCTGAGGCTCCAATACTTTGGCCATCTCATGAGAAGAGAAGACTCCCTGGAATAGACCCTGACGTTGGGAAAGTGTGAAGGCAAGAGGAGAAGGGGACGACAGAGGACGAGATGGATGGACAGTGTCATCGAAGCGACCAACATGACTTTGACCAAACTCCGGGAGGCCGTGGAAGACAGGAGGGCCTGGCGTGCTCTGGTCCATGGGGTCACGAAGAGTCGGACACGACTTAACAACTAAACAACAACAACAAGGATAACCTGGTGGGGTTTCACCAAAAGCCAAGCTTAAGAGACCTCTGTGGCTTAGCATGGTGGTCTCTCCCCAGGCCTGGGAAGCTGTGATCACTTAGCAATGTCCACTTGTCAAGGAGATAACTCCTTTGACTAAGCAAATGTACAATTGTACTGTTAGCTGGCCGAGCCATTTTGCTTAGGGGTCTGGGTAAAACCCACACGGATCCGTGCCTGGGATCCATCTTTTCGGACCAACGCAAAGCCCTGGGATCCATGTTTTCGGATGGAAAATTCATAGGAAATCGTGAAGATCCACTTTTGATTTCACAGATCTGCCTTGGGCCATGGTTAATCTTTTCCTGCTTATGTATTTTTATTGTCTTCATCATAAAGTACTTGGTGCTTTACTGCGTAGAAAATAATAGGTCTATGCTGTGAGGAAGTGTTTTAGAGCAATGCCATAATTTATATTTCTTTGCTGTACCCCGCCTGGAGTAGCGATTGGCAGAAATCGGCAGTATATAAATTGAATCATAAATAAAAAATAAAAGCAAATATAGTATTAAATGGAAAGTAAACAATAGAAGAAAGAAATGGAAGGAAGGAAAGGCGGTATAAACAAGGGTAAAATATGCAATGGTTTAAATGTCAGGCACTTGTGTTTGGTTGGTAGTTTGCTCACAGCATTAACACAGGAACTAAAAATAGAGACAAGGGTAAGCATGAGGGGGAGGGCTGGGGAAAGGGGCCACACAAGGATAAATAGGGCAGGAGTATGCAATGATTCCTATTAGATCTATTCCCAGGCCTTTGGATATTGTCGAGCTCGTTTTCCCACCCCTTACATTGCACAGTGGCTAACCTTCCTTATGGATTTACTTAATTTGCATTTCTGTCAATTTACAGGAGACGTTTTATGACTTGGTTGTTGTAATCATGTTGTGGTGTCCGCCAATCTGGGTCTTCACAAAAAAGTGTGGCATATAAAGGAAAAAAATATTTATTTGTTTATTTGTTCATTTGTTTATTTGTTTGTTTGATTAAATAAGTAAATAAATAAATATGGAGTCCAAGAGCATCAGCCAGAGAATGAATGGGGAAAATGAGCTTTAAGAAGGATTCTTAGGAAAGTAAGAGAGGTCACATCATAGAAATAATAATAATCTTAGAACTGTTGAGCTAGAAGGAACCCTACAGATCATCAAGTCCAGCTGTTGTTAAGGAGGCCCAGTGGGGAAATTGAATTTCCAACATCTGGCTCCACAGCCAGAGACCTAAACCACTGAGCTATATAGCAGTTTGAGGGATAGCTCACAAAAAATGTGTTGTTGTGCATGTGGGGTTTTTTTTGGGGGGGGGGGGTATTCTGTATTTATTCCCTGTTCTGCTTGTTGCTGGAATCCCAAAACGGAATTAAGATTGCTGGAAGAAATATCAACAACCTCAGATATGCAGACGATACCACTCTGATGGCAGAAAGTGAGGAGGAATTAAAGAACCTCATAATGAGGGTGAAAGAGGAGAGCGCCAAAAATGGTCTGAAGCTCAACATCAAAAAAACGAAGATCATGGCCACTGGTCCCATCACCTCCTGGCAAATAGAAGGGGAAGATATGGAGGCAGTGACAGCCTTTACTTTCTTGGGCTCCATGATCACTGCAGATGGTGACAGCAGCCACGAAATTAAAAGACGCCTGCTTCTTGGGAGGAAAGCGATGACAAACCTAGACAGCATCTTAAAAAACAGAGACCTCACCTTGCCGACAAAGGTCCGCATAGTCCAAGCTATGGTTTTTCCAGTAGCGATGTATGGAAGTGAGAGCTGGACCATCAAGAAGGCTGACCGCCGAAGAATTGATGCTTTTGAATTGTGGTGCTGGAGGAGACTCTTGAGAGTCCCCTGGACTGCAAGGAGAACAAACCTATCCATTCTGAAGGAAATCAGCCCTGAGTGCTCACTGGAAGGACAGATCCTGAAGCTGAGGCTCCAATACTTTGGCCATCTCATGAGAAGAGAAGACTCCCTGGAAAAGACCCTGATGTTGGGAAAGTGTGAAGGCAAGAGGAGAAGGGGACGACAGAGGACGAGATGGCTGGACAGGGTCATCGAAGCGACCAACATGACTTTGACCAAACTCCGGGAGGCCGTGGAAGACAGGAGGGCCTGGCGTGCTCTGGTCCATGGGGTCACGAAGAGTCGGACACGACTTAACGACTAAACAACAACAACAGGCAGAGTGTTGGCCCACCATTGCCTTCATTTGGAAATCTTTTAGAGCAATTTTAATAGGATTTTTGCAGATTTTATGTCACTCTCTTATCAGTCTTTAAGTAGCAAGAAAACTATGATTTGTTTTCTGCCTTAGCACTTCCAGAAATATTTCTACTGTGCAATATTAGAAACGGCCATTAGGGGGGACCAGAGAATATTTCTTCAGCTCGTTTCTGTAGCAACTACTCAAGTTTCTGTATAAAGAAAATAGAAACAACTGAAACGAAACATCCCTCTTTTGAAACTCAAGTTTTTAGCACGGTGTTCTGTTTGGGGTTTATTTGTTTGTAACGGCTTCGTAAAATGAAGCTTAAATAGCGTAAATTTGCTATTGCCTCCCTACGAATACCAATTTATATCTCACGATTCCTCCACCACCCCTTTTTTTCTTCTTCCCCATAATGAAAAGTGGAAATTAGCTTTTCTCTTCTCTCTAGGACAGGCTGCAAACTGCGGGGCGGGCGGCGACGTGACACACACCCAACAAAATCGAGCCACCTTTCCTTTTATTATTGCTGGAACTGGACCGGGGATAGTGCTTGTGTGTGTGTGTGTGTGTGTCTGTGTGTTTATTTTTTTTTCCCCCAGTGCGGGTGGAGGGGGGGGAAGCAAAGAAAGCCTGGCACTCCGCGAGACTAGCCCCTGGTTTAGCATGTGCAGAGAGGAAAAAGCCTAAGAAAAGGAGAGAGGATCGTTTTGCAGAGTCGCTTCTCTCTCCCATCATCCGCCCTCCCCAACCCAGCTGGAAAAGGATATTATTTTTTTTCCCACCGGGGGAACTTTCTCAATAATCCATCAATCTGGAGAACAAAGTGCCTGATCACGGAAAGCACCTCTGCTTTCTCGCCCTGGAGGTGTCAAGCGGGTGAGTGAGTTGTAGAATAATAATAATAATAATAATTAATAATAATAATAATAGTGTCCAGCCTTTAAAACAAAGCAGAACCCCGTCTCCCGCGGATATTGGGGGGGCGGCGGCGGATTGGTTACAATTTCCAAACAAAGCGAGGAGCGGTGCGGGTTTTTGCAGTCCAAGCGGGTGCTTGTCTACTCAGAAGTCAGTCCCAGTAGATACAGTGCGTTTACTCCCGGGTAAACGTGCATTGGATCGCAGCCTCAGTTCATTGCAGGAGAGAGAGTGTGGCTTGTGGTTTTTTTTTAATAGTATGATTGATTGATTGATTGATTGATTGATTATTATTTTAATGCAAGCTTTCAGTGTTGCAGCAGGCAATGCAGGCTGTGGATATACCCCAGGAAGGCGTCCAGTTCCTGGATGGGGCTGGACGAGGCTGGAAAGGGGGGCGAAGATTGTAATTTCAGCTGCCTAATCGCTCCCTTTCCACCACTATCCTCCGTTTCTCGGGGGGGGGGGCTGTTTTTTTTGCTGCACACGCGTTGTTCTGCATGCAGTGCCACGCTTGGGGTGGGGGGGGGGGGGAGAATCAAAGAGCTCCGAAGTGTGCTCGGCGCTGTACATCCTGACCTAACCTAAACAGCTACGAAGGGCCACAATATTCCTGATTGGGGGCTAGCAAAAATTTTAGAGGGTGGAGACGGGGGGGGGGTCTTGGAGGGGGGGGCGAGGGGCAGGATTGAAAGGCAGAGAGAGCATGCATATATTTTTTTTGCAACCCGCTGCAGTGGAGGCTGGCGGGGGGGGGGGGGAAATGCTGCAGTGTGGAGACACTTGACCAGATTCAGCCCGGCTCCCTGAAATGCTTTTTGCTAATGTGGTGTGTTTGTGTGTTGCGGCTGGGAAGCCTAGACACGCGCGCTGGTGTCCCGGCTGGAGGGTTATCCGAGGTGACTGCCGTATTCAGACAACTGCAGTCTCTCGATCTTTGGAAATTCTCTTTAAACTCGGGGACTGTGCTTGGAAAATTGCTGATTTGCAAACTTCGCGAGGTGCATTTATTTATTGGCGGGGCGGGGGGGGGGGACTGCGTGCAAAACCCTTTAAAAGGGAGTAAAATGGGGGGGGGGAATGCAGTCTCTCTCTCTCTCTCCTTCTCTCCCCACCCCTGCCTTCCCAAAGCTCCAGTTTTGCAGTACTAGAGAAGCCTTCATTGCTGTTACCCAGAAGAGATCAGATTTTCCCCTTATTATTATAATATTTTTTTAAGTTAAGGAGGCCCTTTGAGTTGCAGAGCCTGGAAGGAGCTCCCTTCCCCTTTTTTCTTTCCTCCATAAAATATCTAATAATAATACTAATTTGCCTTCCCACCCTTTTTGCAAACAGATACAACCCGGTTGCTTACTACTCTGTGTGTGTTTGGAAAGACCGGCATTGCCTAAACATTCAAACTGTTGAAAAGATGGGTGGGAGAGCAAGAATGGAGTTCTTCCTTATTATTTTTTTTTTTCCATATATCTTTGTGTCCTAGGAGATCTGTTTTGTCTGGTCCGATTTAAAATTTGCATCTGTTCCAGCCCTCTCCACTGATAAATGCCCCCCCCCCCTACAAGAAAACCCCCTGGATGTTCTTAGAGCATCCTTTATGGTCTTTAGTCTTATGGAATGGACCACTCCCCTTCAAAGCTGGAAAGGAGGGGTATTGATGGATTTGAATCCATCCGGAGAAGGGACTGGAGATGGGGCTTGTGAAGTTTGTAGCAGGGAGAGCTTTAGGAGGGAAACAGGCAGGACGGTTTTGCACACGTTAACAGAGCCATAAGCTGAGAATGGGCTGTCTGTGTGGTGGAGCCATTGAAGGGCCCACGCATGACGGCATCTGCTCACCGCATTCATACATTACTTCTCGAGTCGGTCACTTAAAAGCCTCTTTGTTAAAGGGAAGTGCATGTTTGTGTGCAGACCAGCAAACTAGCTGGCTTTTTGTGTTCAAAGTAATCTAAAACATTCCACAGGTTCTTTGATTTTTGTGATGGTTGGGGGGGGGGGGGTTTAGATGTATTTTAGCAGCAAGCGTCTTCCTTCCTCATATCCCTGGTTAGATTTAAAGCAGCTTAACTCTTCCTCTTTAGAAATGGTAGTTTTTAAATTCTCCTGGAATGATAACTGAGGATGGGGTGGGGGGACGACGCAGGTATAAAGCAGTCATGCCCAGAGAGTGTGCTGTTGCCTGCTGTTAAGGATGAATTAATTTGATAAGAGTTTGATTATTTCTTTGTGGCATCTATATCCTGACTTTCCTCCAAGATCACTATCGTCATTGAACTGCAGAGGTGGAAGGGACCCTATGGACCATCGCGTCCAGCCCCTGTCCAGGAAGCCCAGTGGGGGAATCGAACTCTCAACCTCCAGCTCCACAGCCAAAGACCTCAACCACTGAGCTATCTAGCAGTTCATGTTCAAGACAGTGTGCATGGTGCTTCTCATTTTTTTTTAATTTGCTATCATCAGAACAACCCTATGAAGTCACTCTGAGGGATAACTAGTCCAGGGTGATCCAGTGAGTATTGTGACCGAGTAGGGATTTGAACCAGGCGTCATGAATCCTAGGTCAACATCCTGATCTCCAGAGTGGGCAATATGGAGCTCTCCGGATGTGAGCAGTTTAGCTCTGATCAGTCATGGCCATGGTGGAGCTTATAATTCTTCAGCTTCTGGAGGGACACAGGCTTCCTCATCTCTCCTCTAACCACTGCATCATACTGATTTCTCAAAGCTAGTGCCTCCCCAGTGCATCCTCTCACCCAACACTGCCCACTGGACCTCACTGTGACTGCCCACTGGATCTCTGCACAAGGAACCATTTTGACCTGGCGTGCACCCAGTTGACCTCCAAAGCAATCCACCACCCACAATCCAGCGAGATCAGGATTACCTTCCGTTCAAAGAGTATTCCTGTTGTGCCTCTGTATTAGTACCTGTTCTGAGCAGGCCTCCTTCCAGTCATCCTTCTCTGGAGCAAGCTGTTCTGCCACTTCTCTGCAAGAAACACAGTGGGATCGTTTTTAATGGAGATTCAGGAAATAAGGAGATTGCCCGTTGGGTATCTGCATGAGCATCTGTTGGGATCTGATCTCAGTTTTTGATGCCGCTTTATGAAATTAACCAGTGAACGTGCTGGGCTTCAGCCAAGTTGCAGTAGCTGTTGCTCTGATGGAGTGAAAACTTTGGCCCATGTGACGTAGTGTTAAACAAATTGTTGCCACCCCAATGAAGTGGGGGGCACAGCTGCTGGCACCCCCTAAGCATGGAATTCCCTCTATGGTGAAATACCTGCCCCCCAGAGGGAGATGTCTCGTATCCCCATTCCTATTATTGTAAATCTGTGTCTTAGACTCCAGACTATACTATGACTTCAAACTATACTAACTGCAAGAGGCCCTATGGTATAGTGGTTAGTGTGTTGGACTAGGATTTGGGCGACCGGAGTTTGAATCCCTACCTGGCCATAAAACTCACAATGGGCCAGTCACATCATCTCACACTAACCTACCTTGCAACACCGTTGTAAAGTAAACAGAGGAAGGGGGAAACCAAATAGGCTGTGTTGAGCTTTTTGGAGAAAAAGTGGAATATAGAAATGTGGCCGAAATCTGTGAGCGAAGAGTAGATTTCCAACATGCCAATCCCTATAAATTAATATTAAGGTTTCTCTAAATAATAACTCTGAGGCGCACACTTCTAGTATTCCCTTAGTAGGCATATGGACTCTCCAGTGTCTAGGTTTCATGGTCTTGAGAGCTACAGCTCTGATAAACCAATGTAATTTTCTTTTAATATTATGAGTGAATTGCAAAATATGTTGACTTGCTCGGACAAGAGTTTTCCGGAATCTCTGGATCTACTTTGTCCCACATGTTTCTGAGCACATATGATCTGACTGGGAGTGATTTCAGGGTTGTACCCCCATCCACTTGAACACTTCATAACATGCCACCATAAAATGTCATGCTGATCCCTACAGCTGGTATTGGAAAGCTACCTTTGTTAGCAACCGAGGGTGATTAATTTCACGGTTTGCGTCATGTCCTGTTTAACAAGCACGGCTATTTTTAAACAGAAAGGGAAGATTTGCATTTCAGAGCAAAAAGGGGGTTGGAATAAAGGTGAGCTCAAGACCAGAAGCTGGGTGAGAAATGCAAACTAAGCTTATGCAAGAATCAGACCAGGACCCGGTGGATAACAGCAGGACTTTGAGGCTAAAAGATGCATAATAGTAAGATAGGATAAGAGTGCCTCTGAGCATGTACAGAATGTCATTCACGAATGGCTGTATAAGCACGCAGTGCGGAATCCGTATTTCTGGTTATGAAGATAAGCTGTAAAGAGCCTCATCCTACATTTGAAAAGTAACCTGCTAACATCAGTTAGAAAAGCAATTCATTGTGTTAAACTCTCTCTCTCTGTGTGCGCACCCTTTAAGAAATAACAATGGAAACTAGGTAAAGGTACTTTTTGCACCAATAAAGTGAGATCACTCTTAACCATTGGCTGAAACCTGTTGCTTAGTGTGTTCATATCGCAAGTAGCCCATTTGAGTTAATGGAAATTGCCGAGGGGTTGACTCACCAAATCCCCACTGCTTCAGTGGGCTTACTCTAGTGCAACATCCTATGCTAAGCAACGGGATTTCAGGCATTGATTGACTTTTGAAATGTAACTTTGCGACCCATCCATGGGTCACTAGGAACAGGAAAGTTACAGGTGACTACGTTGCTTTTAACAGGGCGCTTCTGTTCTCTGAGCCTGCTACAGAAACAAGAACGCTCCCCACTGACACGCCAGAGTGACAACGTTGGCCAGTTACAGCCTGATGCGATATCACGCCCCCCACCATTTTAGAATCAGATTAAACTCTTTGTGGAAGTTCGTGAATCTGTTGTCCTCCAGTCTGTCTCACAGGAGACGCCTTGGGGGCTGGGATGGCGAACTGGGCATGCCTAGTCTGGCGGAGTTGGTAGCTTAAATAGAAGACTGAATTCTCCTTCTGTGTCCCAAAGGAGCAGCCTGGAATATATTTCTTGTGGCTGGAGCACAGAATAGAGCCTTTCTCCACATCCCATGCCCTCCGTATATAATCTTGGGTGTTTATCCGTGCAACGTATGTCCTCTATATGAACAGACATCTCTTTGAGCTTCTGGCTTCACTGACGCAGAATGGAGCTCCTTCAGAAATATCCTGTCTGTGTTTTCCTTGTCATCTCCCTTGGCCTTAAATGGGTAACCAGAGCAACTGCAGATGTGCTGGCGTACAAGACTTTTGCTTTATTCTGAATTAGGCCATTGGTCCACCTACCTCAGGAGCTTCTGCATGGATGGATGGACAGTCCAAAGGTTCAGACAGAAAATTTCCCCCCATCCTTTCCTGGAGATGGTGGGGACAGAACATGCGAACTTCTGCAATTCAGCCCTGGGCTCTACTGCTTAGTCAAGGCTTTTCCCCTGAAGATAAACTAGGAAAGATACTAGTCCTCATCATTCTGAATAAAGGACTGGGATAGATAGGAACAGAAGAAGCCACCTTGCGCAGAGGCTGATCGGTCCATCCAGCAGGTAGATTCTAGCTCGTTAGTGCCTACTCCGATGGGCAGAAGTTTTCTAGGGATTCACTCAAAGGAATCCCTTGGCGAGCCCCAACTAGAGGTGGCAAGAATTGAACCTGAGACCTTCTGTGTGCATGGATTTTGGTGCACAGAACCTTGCCTCATAAGATGCAAGTTGGACCTGGTCTATTTCTGGGCTTTGGGCAGTAGACTCCTCCTTCCATCCAAAGGAAAGCTGCGTGGTTGCCAGAGGCCCCTTGCCTGCAGGTCAATGCTTGCGCGCTGGCATGCAGCCTTTCAGCTCCGGTGCTGTGAGGTCGTCCCATCTTCTCTCCTCCTGTAGGACCTTCAGAGAAGGGTGGATGGTGAGACCGTTCAGGCCCGTTGTCTCAAAGACCTGCACCTACAAGAAATAAGTGTGGTGGCTCCTTCCAGAAGACTGTGAGAAGTCTAGTAGATTTGGTGGGGGGAAAACAACACAGAGTATTCTCAGCCAGTGGGATGATTATAGACCAAGAGCGGGAAACCAGCAGCCACATTTAGTCTTGGAGATGTTATCCGTAGCCATATCCCAATGACAGGGAGGGCCAAAGGCAGAAGGGGGAGACTCAAAACAGTTTTGTTATGGGGAAGGGGACGTGGCCTTCTGGTGAATCCCAAGAGGGCCAGGTTCAGCCCAAGGGCCTGCAGTTGCTGACCCCACTTGCAGAGACGAGTATTGCAAAAAAAACGGAGCCCTAATCGTTCTTCCCCCTGGGATGTGCGTGATCGCTGGTACCCTGGCAAAAAGAAATGTAAATGTCCTTTTCCTCAGAACCTGCCAAATTCAAGCTGCCCGGGGGTTGGGGGAAGCACGGGCCATCCACAACCAGCCAAAATTATGCCTCGCACTTCCGCTCCTTACATTAATTAGCGAGTACACCAAGCATTAAGCCTTCCTGGCGGCTTTTAACTTCACCGCTTTCCCTCTCTTTCATCCTCTTTGCTTTAGGAGCAGCACGGGGGCGGCTCTCGGGAGTTGCATCCATTCCGTCCCTGTTCACGTCTTTTCTCATTTGAGGCAAAGGCAGGAGTTCCCTCTTCTTCCATCGCAGGAAATGCTGCGTCCTTCCCCCCCCCCCCTCCAGTCTGGCAGGAAGCTTGAGCTCTCGGCTGCCTCTGTGAGCATCTGTCGATTTGGTTTCTCTCTGTTCCCTCCGTCTCCAACGTCATCCTCGCTGCCACCTCCCTCTTCCTTCCAAATTCATGCCCTGCTGTTGGCAAGGATAAATTAAAGTCCTTTTCCTAGCTGGGGACTGGTTATTTTTAGACCTGCCCGCGTACATACACAGATGCACACGCACACCTCATACCACGTAGAGTCAGCAATGTGCCAATGCCTGCCAAGAGTACTGAGGTCGGCTTCCTGTGTGAGTCTGTGTTGGAGAGAGAGAGAGACAGATTTGCTACTGGAGTGGAGGAGTGGTTGGATATGAAGCAAAGCTGCTGAGTCCTTTTTTATTATTATTAGCAAAATCCTTGAATTATTAGCAAAAGAACGGCACTCTGTAATTTTTTTTGGAAGGCGGGAATCAGAGACGTCTTTTGCTTTCTATCCCCCCCCCCCTCGGCGCTTCAGCTTGAGAATTTAATTGACTCCCTTATCTTCATAGTTCTATCCATGGTTCTTTTTCCTGATCCCTTTTTAAGGTTACATGTGAATGCAGGGGATGTTATCTCAGCTGCCCTTTGGAAGCAGAAAAGGCCATCTCCTCGTGGGTTATGGATTACGTAGTCTATTCTTCATTGTACCCATGCTCTTTCTTAAAATAATCCATTTGGGAAGTATTTTGGTTCATCAGCTTGCTGCTGTTTCCAGCTTGCTTTATTTCCTTTTCCCCACAACTTCTTTTAGGAGACTTTTTTTAAAAAAAGCGCAACTATGGATATTTTTATATTGAATAGCTCAGTGGTTTCGGTTTCTGACTGCGGATCCAGAGGTTGGGAGTTCGATTCCCCCCGGTGCCTCCTTGACAGCGGTTGGATTTCATGATCCATAGGGTCCCTTCCGGCTCTGCAGTTCTACGACGATGATGATTGATTGGGTTATATGCTCAATTCATAGCTTACATTCAAGGGGGAAACAGAAGCCAATGAAACAAAACATAGTTATGGCACTAAAAATTATGACAATGGGAGTCTGTTGTCATTCCAGAATATTTTCACACTTATCCCTTCTGTTCAGTTACGTTCCTCTTACAGGAACGCCCTTTTAAAGCAAATTGCCCTGAAGCCTAACCTGCATCATGGTTACTCTATCTGAAGGATTGGTCTTAAACTGGGAAACACCACATGCAGCAGACGTTGTATAGAACCAGCCAAGCCCTTATGGGTTCCTCAAATCACGTGTGTGTACACGTATGTGTGTGTCCTGTGCTGTGAAGTCAGAACCGAGTTATAGCGAGCCTAAGAGGGCTTTCAAGGTCAGGAGTGGTTTTACCTGTTGCCCTCCCCCAGTGAGTTTCCAGGACTGAGTGGGGATTTGAACCCAGTTCTCCAGAGAACTAGTCCGTCACTCTATCCCTTAGACCGCACTGGGAATCTCACATTGCCTGGCCCTGGCTAAACTTGAAAAGGCACAGACTATAGTACAGAAAAGCAACTTTGCCAAACTCTAGATAAAGTAACGTTTCTTTCTCTTTCTGAAACGTCCAAGAGAATTTGAAGGCTTGGGGATTCGTTGACTCTGATTTGATTCGGTAGAAGGAAAACCTCTCTCTCTTTTAAAGTCCTTGTTACAAGACTCAAATAACAATCGAATAACGAAACTGTGTTTCTGTAGAGAGGCCGAAAGGGCGCTGCCGAGAGCCAGGAACGACCCTCCTGGAGCCATGGAGAATGGGATGCAGCTCCTGAACCGGGACGGCCACAGCATCTCTCACAATTCGAAGCGGCACTACCACGACGCCTTTGTGTGTATGAACCGGATGAGGCAACGGGGCCTGCTCTGTGACATTGTCCTGCATGTGGCCACCAAGGAGATCAAGGCCCACAAAGTGGTGTTGGCTTCCTGCAGCCCCTACTTCCATGCCATGTTTACAAGCAAGTAACTCTTGTGCCTCCTTTTCCCTGCTTCTCTTGGGCTCTCTGTGTAAACTGTTTGCTAAGGCTATAGATCCCATCATTCCCCATTCTGGGAATTCCACCTGACTTACAAACATCTTTCAGACACTTAACTGTGGCTCACCTCGGAGACTAGGCCTAAACAGAAAGCTTTTGAGGCTGAGCTAGGCCTAGTTCCACCCAAAGGTCCTTTCTGTGTCCCAGTGCTAGCTGGGAATTTTGTTTCTTGTTTTGGGGCTGCTTTTTCAGACCGCTAGTGTGTCTGGACCAATTGTTATCTATTCTTGCAGGCAGCAGTCCTCCAACCTCTGAAGGACTATAGAAGTAAAAGTAGATTGTTGTTGGGGTTTTTTGCACACAGAATAGCAAGGGCTTTTGATAACAATCAGAAGTGGTCAGTTTTTATTAAAACCCTGCTTGTGAATGTAAAGGGTCAGTGTCACACCTCCCATTTATCATGTCCGTCATTGTTGCCGCAGATGAGATGAGTGAAAGCCGGCAGACCCATGTCACGCTCCACGATATTGACCCACAGGCGTTGGAGCAGCTGGTCCAGTATGCCTACACTGCAGAGATCGTAGTGGGAGAAGGAAATGTGCAGGTAAATCTGCATATATGCACCAATGTCTCCCCAGGATTTTGATATGTATGTATTTGCAACCTGGGAAAGCTGGCCTTGTGTTGGCAGCCTGGGAAGCTGTTGCAATGGTGGCTGGTTGTGAACAGACATGCAGAGAATTGAGCTGTGCTTTATATGTTTAATAGCTGGCTGCAGAGCCAGAGGTTGGGAGTTCGACTCCCCGCTGTGCCTCCAGGGAGAAGAGCCAGCCCGGGTAGCCTTGGGCCAGCTGCACCATCCCAGGGATCCGCCCACCCCGAAGAAGGGAATGTGTATTCTATGTCTTCTCTGTCTAGAAAATCCTGGAAAGGGTCGCCCTAAGTCAGAATTGACTTGACAGCATGCAATTAATATTATCGTATGTCGAACAGTTAACAGTTATGCCTGTCTCCTTGTATGGTGTGTTGGCCTCACCCAGTTGTGAAAATGAGCAGCTACAAGCAGGCATGGGTCTCTCATTGGTCCATGTAAGGGTTGCACAAATATTTAAGTGTTTACCTTAAAACCGAGGTGGATGAAAGTTCAACCTATGGACTCAGCAAGCAAAAGATGGCCTTCTGTGTTTAATGCCTCCCAAGCTTGCCCTTCTGGGTTGCTAAATATATATATACTGTATATTGTTCCAGAATGGAAAACGGCACCTCACCGAAACAGCAGGGGCCGGGCAGAAGCCCTGCATTGACCGTCCTGCTTGCTCTTCCCTTACAGACACTGCTTCCTGCTGCCAGCCTCCTCCAGCTGAATGGGGTACGAGATGCTTGCTGCAAATTCCTCCTGAGCCAGCTGGATCCGTCCAACTGCCTGGGCATCCGGGGCTTTGCAGACACACACTCCTGTAGCGACCTGTTGAAGTCGGCGCACAAGTACGTCCTGCAGCACTTTGTGGACGTCTCCAAGACGGAAGAGTTCATGCTTCTGCCTCTCAAGCAGGTACGACGGGATCGTGATTCTCATCCCTTCTGCCCCTGTGTTCGGGGAGGGCACTGGGTTGTTTCAGAGTCTGTTTTATGCACTCCAAAGCCATCGTTCAGACTTGCAAAGAAAGCCCACCAAAGTCCAGGCAGAATTTTGCACAGTTGATCGGTTCTATTTTTTTCCTTCTGCATTTACCATCTCCAACCAGAACTGAGTATCCTGGAGTGGAAGAGCCTATTTGGGTAAATAATACTGGGCTAGATGAACCTGGTGGTTTGATTTTGAGTAAGAGGAGGATGCATGTCAATGTTTATTTTTATAAATTACATTCAGTGTTTCCATGGAACGTCCTCTCCACTTTTTGATGGCTGGTTCATCTTTGAACTTGGCTAGGATGAAGTAGGAATTCCATGGAAAGAAAGGGCCGACCTTCGTTTCTAGATCAAGAAAAATCTGTGAATTACCCAAACATTCTAGAGGTTTATGTCAACTTTCCTACTACACCGAAAATAAAGTTTCTGGAGTCCCTTTTCCCTCTTGTTTTCCCTTAAAGCTCGACACAACCTTTCTTCGTTCTGATTGTTTCCAGCTCACCTGGATTTAAGTGGATGTTCTGTTTCTTCCCCACTCCTCAGGTCCTCGATCTCATATCCAGCGATAGCCTCAACGTGCCCTCGGAGGAGGAAGTCTACCGAGCCGTCTTGAGCTGGGTGAAGCATGATGTAGACAGCAGAAGGCAGCACATCCCCAGAGTAGGTGGCTGTGCGGATTTCAAGCCTGTTCATGGAGAGAAAGAGAGAGAAGTTGCACATTTTGTAGCCAAGGGTTTATTATCGTAGCCTTGATAGCCAAGCCCAAAATGGTGGTTGCTAGAACTCAGCCCTTCTCAGTCCTTCAACTTAAGCTCTTGCTGCAGTTCTGGGATGATTCCCTTTTCCACTCCCACATTTCCATCTGGAAAAGGATTAAGTCTTCCAAAGCTCATATCCTGTTCATGTCGAACAGCAAATACACTGGCAGCTTTCTCTATTGTTTGCGGTACCCATCACACACTCAGCTGTGCGCTACCTGTCCAATGGATTGTGTGATTGGATGCACAAGGGACACTCCAGAAAAAATGGAGAGCATCGCTCAGCGTACTACTGTTCAGCACGGAGTAAACTGAACTGGGTCCTGGCCTGCGTGGCCGACCAGTTGAGCAGCAAAGTGGGAGATCTGTAGCCCTTCCTTCTTCAAGCTGGGAAAGATGTTATGGCTTGTTCTCCAGTTGCAGGGAGAGGTGAGAAGGGAAGGGAATGAAAAAGAGCAATTTAAAGCACTGAACTTAAAAGAAAAGACAGAAATAGGCCCATCTCATTCCTGGAAGATGTTTAGTATCTCCTGAGAACAGAAAAGAGGAATTCTGAGGTGCAGTCATATCTTTACTGCCTCCATCCATCTCCTTATTTTTTCAACTAGTTGGCCTCAAGCGACTACAGTTCTTAATAATCTTATAATAATGATCTCCCTCTCTTCCTTCCTTCCATCCATCCCTCCATTCAAAATATTTTTACGCCACTTAAAAGGATCCAAGGCAGCTTGCAACCATTAAAATACACAATTTAAAGGCTAAAAACAGTAAGTATACAAATATTTAAAAAGGCAATAAACAAGTATTCTATTAAAAAGGGTAAATGAAATCAATACTAAAAACACATTTAAAAACAGAGCACAGCAATCCATTTTAAAAAATGCCTCTTAGAACTGCGGAGCTGGGAGGGACCCGATGGATCCTTGAATCCAGTGCCTGTTCTAGTCCTTCAGAGAAATGTAGACCCGGAAGGATGTCTCGTCTGACCTTTGGCCTTCGCCAAAGGATGCAACATCCTTCTCTGGCCTCTGTTCCAAAACCTCTAGTGCAGGAATGCCCCAACATCTTTTAAAGATGTCTGTCCCAGCGTTGAACAGTTTCTATCATCAAGTTCTTCTTCAAGCTTAGGAAAAGCCCCCTTTCTTCTGATTTGGACCCATTTGTTCCCGTCCGATCCTCTGGAATGAAACTGAGCAGATTCGCTCCGTCGCCTGCGCAACACCCCAGGTGGATCATGGGTTTTAACTTTGCTTTTATAAAGTTGTTTTTCTTCCTCCTCTCTTTCTTCTTCCCCCTCCCCAGCTCATGAAGTGCGTCCGCCTTCCCCTCTTAAGCCGGGACTTCCTAATGAGCAACGTGGACACGGAATTGCTGGTGAGGCACCACTCGGAGTGCAAAGACCTTCTCATTGAAGCCCTCAAGTACCATCTGATGCCTGAGCAGAGAGGGGTCCTAAGCAACAGCCGAACCCGCCCTCGGCGCTGCGAGGGGGCCAGCACGGTCCTCTTTGCTGTGGGTAAGGACCGGACCAGCTGACTTGGGAGAAAGTGACTGAAGGCATTTGCCCATACAAACACAACATTAAATAAAATGCTTTCCCTTCTCCTTGGTGTTCCGTCAGCTTCCAGCCTCCCAGAGTAGTCAGTTGACTAGATGGGCGGGGTACAAATGCAATAAATAAATAAATATTCTTTCCCTGCTCTTTCTTACAGGTGGGGGCAGCCTCTTTGCCATCCATGGGGACTGTGAGGCATATGACACTCGGACAGACCGTTGGCACATGGTTGCTTCCATGTCCACCCGTCGGGCCAGGGTGGGTGTCGCCGCCATTGGGAACAAGCTGTACGCCGTTGGAGGGTAAGAAGGAACTGTTTGGCCAAAGAAAAACTGCTCTCTCCCTCCCCCCCCCCCCCCAAGCCTCAATATATAAAAACACACACACACAACCCACCACCACCAAGTCCTAAGAATAATCAACCTGAGTAAGAGAGAATACTATATTTAGGATACATCTGATGACATACGGAAACCATTGATCAGGTTTTTGGGGGGCAAATGCTGTATCAGTTATTTATTTGTGTATAAGAGCTTTTAGATTGGCTTATATAGCAGTTGGAAAAAAACAATAACCCCGTCCACACCTTCAGGCTTAAGGATTGGAAAAGAAACAACACGAAAGGGAGAAAGGGAAGAGGAAATCATGATGACGCAGGGACAGGTTCTTCATATTAGGAGGTTTCTCAGCCCAGTGGAAGCGCGAAAAAAGCCAGATGGAGCTGCCTTTCTAGGTGGGCAGAGCCTTAATTCCACTGTGTCCTTCTTTTAAAATTTATGCACTCTGGAAATAAGTACTTCCACTGGTCAGGGACGTGGTGGCGCTGCGGGTTAAACCGCAGAAGCCTCTCTACTGCAAGGTCGGAAGACCAGCCGTCGTAAGATCGAATCCACACGACGGAGGGAGCTCCCGTCGCTTGTCCCAGCACCTGCCTAGCAGTTCGAAAGCATGTAAAAATGCGAGTCGATAAATAGGTACCACCTCGGTGGGAAGGTCACGGCGTTCCGTGTCTAGTCGCGCTGGCCACGTGACCACGGAAACTGTCTACGGACAAACGCTGGCTCTACGGCTTGGAAACGGGGATGAGCACCGCGCCCTAGAGTCGGACACGACTGGACAAAACGTCAAGGGGAACCTTTACCTTTACCTTTACCTGGTCAGTGTTTGGAGCGCCACGTAATCCATTTCATGACATGATTCCAGCTTCTTGTGATAATGAGAGAGAAGCCTCCTTTACTCTTGTTGTTTTTCTCCCAACTGTTTGCCACTATGCCACTATCATCATTAATCATCCTTTCACCCAAATATCTGAATGATAGCCTTTCTTTATAGGAAAGCTACTCCAGCCCCTGGTTATTTCAGTGGCCCTCTAGGTTCTTTTGTTTATCGTTTATTAATTATTATTATTTTCCCCCATTGCAGCTATGATGGGACATCTGACTTGGCCACAGTAGAATCCTATGACCCCGTTACCAACTCTTGGCAGACAGAGGTTTCCATGGGAACCAGACGGAGCTGTTTAGGGGTGGCGGCTTTGCATGGGCTCCTCTACGCGGCCGGAGGGTATGATGGAGCATCGTGTCTCAATAGGTAAGTGGATTTTATCTGTGTTCGCCTGCCATCCTCTTCGTCTCCTGCATCCTGGCCTTGAAGAAGACCTCGTTATGTGCAAATATCTTGAGGTCTGAAGGGTCCAGCAGGCACCCTTGAGCCCAACCAAGGTCCTTCACATTTTCCAGAAGCATCTTATTAACTCTGAGCCTTTTGCTACCTAGTTTTACGTCTTTTTCTTTGTCAATTAATGGATGTATACAGTCATGAACACAATTCGAGATATGAGCTGTAAATCAGAAAAGAATGGCCACCGTACAGTTAAAATTGAAGTAGCAAGTGCCTTCATTAAAAAACATTAAAAAGCAAAGATTTTTATAGGCATTGGTCTACGAACACAAAAATTTTGGATTAGAGAATGAATTTTTCAAAGTTTGGAACCGCGAAAACGGCGAAGGCTAGAAGCCTAAAAACCTAAATCCAACTAATTGTTCCAATTAAATTAAGCCCCATTGAATTAGCTGTTGAATCTTGTGCAAATTTGATTGATTGTATCTATTGTAACGGAGGCTAGCAACTGGATTTTGGCCTCAATGCACTGGGAACGGAGGGGAGTAGGAAAGGACTTAAAAGTTGGCATTTTGGTAATCTTTAATTTGCCCAGAAACTTGTGAACTAAGGATGGAACAAAATGCTTTCAATTTTTCTCAGCTATTGCAAGGCGACCTCTTTTTCTTCGTTCTTTCGAGTATGAATAGATTAGGGTTTTTCCCCATCAGTGTTAGCCTAAAAAATTTTTTTTCCCCACAAATCTTTTTGCATTTTATATTTTAAAAACTCGTGTCTTGCATAAAATACTTCTCTTTCTCTCTCTCTCCCCCCTCCCATTCCTCTTTTCTTCTGGCCTGCTTTAGCGCTGAGAGATATGACCCTTTGACAGGCACATGGACCTCAATCGCAGCCATGAGCACCAGGAGGAGATATGTCCGGGTTGCAACGTTAGGTAAGGTTACCTCTGAGCTCTGGAAAAAGAGAGAAAGTTTCTGCTGTTCCAAGAGTGTGAACCTGACTGCCAGACTGGGCCTTTTCAGGGAAGTTTTAGGGAAGCTTTATTGTACTCATGGTGCAGTGGTTAAACTGCAGGACTGCAGTCCAGACTCTGCTCACGACCTGAGTTTGACTCCGACAGGCTCAGGTAGCTAAGCTGGCTTGAGGTTGACTCAGCCTTCCATCTTTCTAACGTTGGTAAATTGAGTACGTACCTCGCTTGCTGGGCGGGAGGGGAGGATGTGCAGCTTGCATAATTAATATTAATTAAACAGTGCTTTAAGCACTATGGGGCATTATATAAGCAGCATACTTTGCTTTGCTTTTTTTTTGTATGGAAATTTATTTGTTTTCCTTATGGCTGCATACAGTGTGTTCCTTCTGCTCCAGTTTGCCAGTCCTGAAACCCCAGGGGCTTCAGAGTCATTAGCCTTCCACTCATGTGTTCAGCACACTGTCGTCATGACACTGCACCGCACTCCCCCCCCCTTGCGCATCATCTTCCAGAGAACAAAAAGATCTGGTCATAACAGCTGGAGCACACAGGCGATGCTATAACTAGGAGGCGAGGGACTTATTCCCATACGCGGTCCTATTGGGCCATTGTCATCTCTCGCTCACATGGAAGGATTCAGAAGAGTTCTTGGGGGTGTTTAATATTTGCTCCCCCTGCCGTGGACAAAGCAGACCAATGGGAAGAAACACCCTATTCACGCTCCGTGAGGTAATCCTTTCCAAAGGGAGACTGACTCAGAACTGAGATACAGACTTTAGTTACTCACTCCCATGGGGGTTTTGGGTGGGTGGGTGGGTGGATGGGAGTGTTTTCCCTTACATGTGTAGCACCGCCGGCCCTGCCGTTGTGCAAACAAAGTTCAGAGTTTCATGAGGAAACAGCATACTGTTGGTTATTTAGTTTAATTTAATGTTAGTTACTTGACCTTCGATAATTTTATTTTGTTACTCCCAAGGATGGAAAGAAGTGCTTAGGGAATTTTTCTGCCTTTTGTGCTAGAGTTGACTTTGCTGGCTTTCAGGACTGTGGATGTTGAGGTCGGTGGGTGGAGCAGTGGCCATTTGCTCTTCGGCCTCAGGTGGCAGAATGTTGTGGGACTGCTCTGCACATGGGATGCGTGGTCTGTTTCTCATGGCGTGTTGGCCCCCTGTGAGCCTCTGTGCACAGCTCCCCCATGGGGTGAGCCATGGAACCTCAGGGCTCCCAGAGGAGCTGTGCTGAAGCGACCGCATGGCCTCAGCTTTGAGGCATTCCTGCACCCTTCGTTATCATTTTTTGTCCTGAATTCAGATTTGCTCCTCGGTCAAGGCTGGCCTGAGACATTTTTTCTGCAAAAGGTGAAACAGGTGCCCTTCTTCACCATGTCAAGATATGTAGGGTACATCCAGCCAAGTTATTTTGGTAGGCAAAGTGAGAAAAATCCCAGAACCACTTTTCCCTTTGACTGGCAATACAAAAATACAGGAATAACAAAGCAAATAACTTTGTTGACGTTGCAAACCAGGTTTCTAAGTGTTTCTTTCAGGCTAGGATTGCTGCATCATATCTTGTTTCTTCATGGGTTTTTCGTAAATGTGTGTTTTTCCCCTTCTTGCCTCTACAGATGGCAACCTTTATGCTGTCGGGGGATATGATAGCTCGTCGCATTTGGCAACGGTGGAGAAATACGAGCCTCAGGTAGATGGGGAGGAACGTAACAAGGGAGTGGGAAGTTGTGGGCATCCTTTGACTCCAGTGGGAGGGGTGGGCGTGCCACTGAGGAAAGGAACGGAAGTCCTTTAGGCTGCAAAGCAATGGCCAGTGCCAGAGGAACACACACTTATGCGTGCAAGATTTTGGAGAACTGAGCTGCGTTCCTGCTTTCATTTCCCATCTGTTGATTGCAGTTGTGGCTTACTGATTAACCCAAGGGGTGGTTCCATTTATTTTAAACAGGGCTAAGAAATAATAATAATACTGACTTACGGACACCCTTTTAAGGATTTTTCAAATAGAGAGTACTCAGAAGTGATTTTCTGGAGTTGCCCTGGGACGGTGCAGCTTGCCCAAGGCCACACAGGGTAGCTCTACTTGTAGGAGGCCCAGCGGGGAATCGAACTCCCAACCTCTGGCTCCACAGCCAGATACTTAAACCACTGAGCTATCCAGCCAGTAGAATAAGAAACAGAATAAGGTAAATGAAGCCACGGTTTGCAAACACACTTCGAACCATGGTTTCTGATTCCAATGTACTAGCAAATTATAACCCGTGATTTCTTGGTTCAGATGTTACACCAAGCCACAAGTTCAGCTTTTTTATGCATGGTTTGGCTAGGCCTGGAGGTCTAGAAACACTGAGAAAGAGAAGGGGAGCTGGGGGGACCAAATTCCCTTAGTCCAAACAAATCTTTTTCTTTCCTTTTTCTGCTTTGGTCTTTCCTATCAGATTAATACATGGACTCCGATTGCCAACATGCTCAGTCGGCGTAGCAGTGCCGGCGTGGCTGTTCTGGAAGGGATGTTGTATGTAGCCGGTGGCAACGATGGGACCAGCTGCCTTAACTCCGTGGAGCGCTACAACCCAAAGACAAACACATGGGAAAGTGTGGCGCCCATGAACATCCGAAGGTAGAGACGCTCTTCTTCAGAGAGTGGGGGGGGGGGGGGACTGAGTTCCACCACAGGCTCCCCAACTCTAAAGGCCCTGATCCTGCTAGATGCTGAATGAATTTCAGTCAGCAAACACATCCTGTGCAAGACCTAGTCAGACTCCTGTTAGCCTTTTCAACCGAAGAAGCTGACAGGTTCCTGTACAGACTTTTACACTGAATGTGCAAAGGGTCTAGTTCATGCGCATGCAGGGTGCCGGCGGCAGGATTTATGGCCTGGCCTTTGCCCCCACCATGCTCACACCATTATGGCGCTCTCTGCTTTCAGGGGATGGTGTCAGAACAGGTTGGCAATCCAGTTCTACCAGGCAACCAACCTGCTGGCTTTCTATCGTCTTCTAGACAAGTGGTTCCCAACCTTAAGGTCCTCAGATGTTCTTGGATTGCAACTCCCAGAAACCGAAGGCTCCTGGGAGTTTTAACCCAAGAACATTTGGGATTCCAAAGTTGGGAGCCACTGTTCTATAGGATCTTTAGTCTAAAAATATATATGTATATTCTCTTTAAAAGAAAAATAGCTTTCATTACTGTCAACTAGGCAAATGATCCCTAAATGGCTTGGGTCCAAGCTCTCTAAAAGACTGCAACTCCCTCTGTGAGCCTCCCCGGGTGTTCAGATCATCAGAAGAGGCTTTTCTCTCAGTCCCACCACCTTCACAGGTATATCTGGTGGGGACAAAGAAGAGGGCCTTCTCTGTGGCTGCTCCCAGACACTGGAACTCCCTCCCACTGGAGGCCAGTCTGGCCCCATCTTGGCTGTCCTTCCACAAGCAGGCAAAGATCTTTTTTTCCAGGCAGGCCATCTGAGAGGCTTTTTTGTGGTTTTTTTTTTTTAATGGATTGCTGTGTTCTGTTGCATTTAAATGTGTCTTTACTATTGATTTTATTAACCATTTTTAATATAATACTTGTTTAATTCTTTTTAATATTTGTATACTTGCTGTTTCTAGCTTTTAAATACTGTCTTTTTAATGATATCAGCTGCCTGGCGTCCTTTGACGGAGAAAAGCAGTGTAAAAATGTTTTAAATACATAACAGATGTTAAATATCTGGAGAACACCAGCTTGCCTGATGTGGAGTAAACTGCCCTGCGGTTGCTGACGCATCCGGTCTGCTTCATCCTCTTAGGAGCACCCATGACTTGGTGGCGATGGACGGGTGGCTGTACGCGGTGGGCGGCAACGACGGCAGCTCCAGCCTCAACTCCATCGAGAAGTACAACCCGCGCACGAACAAGTGGGTGGCCGCCTCCTGCATGTTCACCCGCCGCAGCAGCGTGGGCGTGGCCGTGCTGGAGCTCCTCAACTTCCCGCCCCCTTCCTCGCCCACCCTTTCGGTCTCCTCGACAAGCCTTTGACAAAGAGTCCCGCGGCGCCTCGCCTCGCCCGGACTGCAGCATCTGCCGGAGTGCAAGAGCCGCCTGGCCTGACCCCGGCGGCAGCCGCTCCCTGTGAAGTGGCATCGATGAGGGTGATGAAGAAGGAGGAGGTGTAGATGCTGCATCAAGACTCTCTTTTTTTAGTATTCACTTTTTTTTCCTCCTCCGTAGGGGCCTTTTTCTGGCTCTTGCGGGGCAGCTCCAAGAACGGATCTTGACGATACCCCCCCCCCCCCTTAAGACAAAAACGTCAGCAGCCTTCCTCGTTTTTTCATCGCCTTTTTCATCTCAGCTCCACCGATGCCGTCGTCGGGTCCCTCTCAACCGGCCACGGCACGTGGCTGCTGCTTCCACAATCAGATTTGAACCTCGGGCTCCGCTTTTACACCAAGGAACCTAAAAACAACCCTGACGGGATGCAAGGGGGGCGGGCGGGGGGGAAGATGCTTGTCTGCTAGCAAGCGGAAGGTCATTGACGTTGCCCTGCGCCAACAGCTGAATGTGAAGCTGTGAATGTCCTGATTCGCCAAAACTACTTTACCAAGCCTCTATAGCGCACTGTTAAAGACTGTGGGGGTGATGCCTGTTCCGCTGGTTTCTGTCGAAAAGGATGCCTTAAAATGAAAAAAACAAAAACAAAAAACAGGGCTGGAGGAGACAGTAGCATTGTGAAACCTCTCACATTGTCTGTGGTCCCTTGTTCTATCTATGTGGTTGTATGCCACCCTCCTCTGCCCTTCCTCATGGCGTGGTTTTGGGGGCATCCACCCACATGCTGGCTCTGTTAAATTCTTTTCTCCCCCACGCCCACTCCTTGGGAAGAAGCGAATCTTAAAGGCAGACTGCTCTTTGACAAGGCTGCTCTAGGATGATACTTGGAGAACAGCCAAAGTTAACAAGGCGGAGCAGACTGCACCTGCATTCACATGGATACACATTTCTTGGGTTTTATTTTTATTTATTTGTTTTGCCATTTTAAAACTCTTTAATCGGTTTTCGAGCAGGTCTGCTAACTTCTTTATTTATTATTAATTTATTTTTATTTATTTATTTTAAGAGGCAGGGTTGTGGAAAGGAAAAGACAATTGTCAGGTGTAGCACTTGTTTTAAAGAAATCAACCATACCTATATATATTTATATATTTATATTTAGCTGTATATGTTTTCATAGGTCGTCAGCTGCAGATCTTTGGAAACTGTATGGCGGAGGGAAGACTTGTTCGGAAGTTCTGTTTAAATGATTTAAATGGTATCTGGCAATATAGACTTCCTATTGGAATGAATGAGAGAAGTACAGTCCTCACACCTGTTTTTTTTGGTTCAGAATGAAGGTTGTGCAACCTTGTGCCCAACCTCCACTCCTTAGAGGGCGCTATTGGGTTGTGCTTCTGCTGTTCATCTCAGGGTGCTAGAGCCCCATCCATTTCAGAGTGGCCTTGTGCAATTCTCCTTGGCTCCTTCTCTTTTCAGGACGATCATCTTGCGATACCCATTCATTTCAGAGTGGCATCGTGCCGTTGGCATTCAAAAGTGATTTGTGTCCGGGTGCTATTGTAAAACTCTCGTCAGGTCCTCCTCATTTCACTATGCTGTTGCACCTTCCTCATCAAGGGATGTATCGGACATGTCCTCTTCAACTCCTCATCCCAGCCCTATTGCACAGCTCTTGTTGATTTTGGAGGGAGCACTAGGTTTTCATGTTAACTTTCATTTTGCACCGGTTGCGCTCCCAAGAGGAAGATTTCTTTGTAAATTGTGACCCATTGTCCTTTGGTTGGGAAGAAGGACTGTCTGTGGAAAAGCTTGCACCAACGGACGTGCGACAGAGAGTACGCAAGGAAATAAGAAAACGCCGTAGGTACACAAGAAGAACCTGCATTGAAAATGCCAAGGTTCCCGCACTGACCTTCCCCCCTGGACCGCAATCAACATTTTGCTTTCGATTTGTACTGTACACCCCAACGGTTCTATTGCTGGAGATTCCCCGACTCTCAAGAAAGCCTCTCTTTGAGAGCAGGGGGAAGGAGGGTGCTTAAACAAATGTTTCCCTGCGTTATCCATTGTTCTCTGAGGTGCAGCTTGAGGATCCTCGAAAGAGGCAGAGGGAGGCTGAAGCTTCAAGATTTACCAGCCCGATTTCAGCCACAGATCGACTCCAACAGATCGTCCTTTGGCTCCTCACTAGCCTTGGGATTGTTTTGGAATTGTGGCCTAACTGATCTAGTTAAAGACTTCTAGTTTTTATCTGTTGATTGATTCATTTTTATTTATTTATTTATTCATTTTCAGTTTCACATGATTTACTGTTTCTACTTCTTTTGCCTCTTTGTCCTTCCCTATTTATTGGATTAGCTCTACTGGTCATAATTGGTATTTTTTGGGGGGATAGCTGATATGTAACACACCTGCATTTCCTTCCTGCCTTCGTTTGCATCCTATGTGTCTGCATGGAGGGAGTAACCCGTGGTAAAATATTGGCTGTTGTATTTCTGGGCAAGGGGTGAGGACTTCAGAGTTTCAAAGGCAGAGGGATTTCAGCGTGAGGCTGAAGGCAGTGAGACTGACTTTGAGGTCAGAACTTCTTTGGCCCTAAGGACGACAGGGATCAAAAGCAGACCTTGGAAAAGCTGTGTTTTTGGAATTCAACTCTGGCATGAAGTCCAAAACAGTAACTTTTAAAAGGCGTGAACTCCACGAAGAGGGTGAAGCATAGGGGTGCCAGAGTGTGTAGAGCTTGCCTTTGTCCCAGGTATTTCCTCTCCCGGGATGCGGTTTTCTCAAGAGTTGTAGAATTTAGTGCTGGCTCCGTGTAAGACTTAGGGAGCAGGGGTAGCACTCCATAGATTCAGAAAAAAAAAAACTTCACCACCCTTAGCCCGTCTTCACAAAATGGCACGTGGTGTCTTCTCAATGCACTTTTTGGGGGACATATTTAGCCCTTCATGCAGAAACGCCCAAAACAGGGATGGATTGGTGAATTGAGGGAAAGGCACATTTTCAGGGGAGGGGCAAAGGGTGCTTGTAAAAGTAGCTTTTGAAAATGCAAGCACCAAAAACAACCACCCCTGGGCCTAGTAAGCATTGTTGTAGCTTTCTAGTTGCAATATTTTTTTGGGGGGGGGGGGGGGAATACACACAACTGATTTTTATTTTAAGAGTGCCTTCTCTTGTTATTTTTGTGCTTGTGGCAAGTCCGGTGCTACAACGGTGGCCTCTTTGATCACCTTCTCTTGTTGTTTACTTTTGTCACCTGTGTACACTCTTGGCTTGGCTGTGATGGTGTGGGATATGAAATGGTTGCCCAAGGATACGTTGATCCTTGTGCCTCTGAATCCGTGGTTCCCAAACTTTTATTCTTCCAGGCGTGTTGGACCTCTGCAGTCTGGATGTCCTTACCGGTGGAGAAATGAGGTGGTGGTATGGATCCTCTGTGCAGTTCGTTTATGGAAGATGTTGCTTTGGAGAGGTGGATGCTGATGTCTTGGCTCCCTTTTGCATTCAAACCAACTGTGTCTGGAGAGGAAATACACCGTGAATCAGCTCATGAATATGCCATTGTTATGTCAAAACTAGCTTCAACCTGTTGACCTTCAGGATAGAAGGAACCGCTGACATCTGGCCCTACGTAACGCCAGAAGGAAGAAGCTTCGCCAGTTGTAATGTGCAACAGTGCACAGCTGTGGATGCCTTGATAAGCAAAACTGTGAAGTGTGTACTGTTGCCAGATGGAGGGAAAATGCAATCAACAACCTCTCTTGAAAATGTGTGTTTCTGTGTGTGTGATGATGTGTGCTTTTCACTTTTCCTTTTCTGAGTTCAAACCACAACCGACTAGCCCAAATTAACTAATCTTAACATGACTTTTGAAAGTGCTTTTCATCCTCGGTGGTTGTCCACCGCCACAGGCCTTTTGGGGGGTGTGTGTGTCTTGTTGCCCCGAGTTTGAATAATTATTGTCCATGGATTGCCCCAAGAACAAGATGAAGGACAAACGGGAGGAGATATATCTGTAAAACCATTTCCTCCTCAACATCCTTTTGGAAATACAGGCTCTGGCTTAGCCATAGAGCAAGCCCCCAGCTCCATCACCCAACGTTAAAGAGCCTTTTTCTTTGTTCACTTGTTTGTTTGACTTAATCCGTAAATGCGTGTCACTATATTTATGTGCATTTCAATGTTATTTTGTGTTTCTCAATTTTTGCACTATAACGGGGTGGGGATATGAGCAATACAAGCCAGTGTATAAAATAATAATAATAATAAAAAAAGTTTTTCTTGAATACCATGATCCCTCTCTCTGTTATTGATCTTGATTTTTAATCCACAGGCCCTCTAAGCTACACCATGGGCTGCAACAGTTCCCCCAAACTAAATCGGAAGTCTATTTCTGGTTTTGTAAATCATTCTAGTTTTCCGACACCTTCAGTCTGTATGTTTTGGGCCAAAATGTCCGTAGTCCGCTGCATGTAGCAAATATAGATGCCATGTTGGTGTGCGTGTATATCGCACACAGACCTGCCAAATTTTCCCCACTGAAATGATTCTGTCATGCAACTTCCAACCCCCTACCTGAAGGGACCAACATGTGCAATTAGTATTAGCACCTCACCTGCTGGGCCATCTGCTCGATTTGTTGTTGTTACATGCTGTCAAGTCATCCTCAACTTATGGTGACCCCATACATGAGCCATCTCCAACATGTCCTGTCCTCAACTGCCCTGCTTGGCTCTTTTAAACCTCAGACCTGTGGTTTCCTTTAAAGAGTCAATCCATCTCATATTGAGTCTTCCTCTTTTCCTGCTGCCTTCCACCTTTTCCAGAATTACTGTCTTTTCCAAAGAATTCTGCCTTGTCAGGATGTGCCCAAAGGAGGACAGTCTCATCTTCTACAGTTTTGCTTCCAGCGAGAGTTCAGACTTGATTTGATCTAGGACCCACTTGTTCGTCTTTCTGCTGGTGTATTTTCTAGTGTTGTAACACAGCCTTCTGTCAGTGGAGGTGAAAACTTCCTAGAACTAGTTTTGCCGATATGGGCTGTTTTATATTCTCTTTGGGGGACATGTTGTATTCACTGTCACTGTGACCTGCTGCCCTTCAGATGTTACCGATGTGATTTTCTGGTTTTCCAAAGCATTTGAAGGCCGAAACATTTAGATAGATCACTGTTTTCAGATCACTGCATCACCCTCATGCTTACAGGACTAATGTAATCTAATGGTTTCATGATCCGGCATAGGTTGAGCCAGGAGAGGGCGTCCTAATACTCTCTTCTTAAAGATGCTCGGGTTCAACAAAGTTCACACAGAACTGGGTGTTCCCTTTCTCTGTAAAAACACCAGTAGTTTATCTGCATGGCTCCCAGGATATGGCTGCATCCAACCTTAAAGAGGACATTCCTTTATTTAATGGTCTCCTCTGTTTTAAGGGCTATTGGCCCCAAGTGTGATTCAACAGTAAAGGATGCTAAGAAGCAAGATCCCATGGGACCAGTCCTGCTTTTGCAGCAGTCTTTCTTCTCCCTAGGGTTCCTTCCAGCTGTGCAGTTCTAAGATCGTAATGATGATTGTTATATTGTTGTTGTTGTTGTTAGTATTCAAAAATATTCAAAAATACCAAGCACAGTCAAACAAAACTATAAAACAGTTGACTGGTATTATATAACAGATACAAGTTTTAACCAAAAATCTAAGGATCTGTTAAATATCGGCATAGTAGGTATGCTGTTCCTAATATTGCCGTTTTTTGTAGCTCTGATGGTGTGATTTCTGAGGTCTGCAACTGCTTATAATACTGCGTGAAATTTCTTGAAATTATTCCCAAAGCCCGGATGACTATGGGGACCTCTGAAGTGCATTTCATCCACAAGCGAGATGTTTCAATTGCCAGGTCTCTGTATTTTGTTCGTTTTTCCAATTCTTTATTTTCAACTCTGGCATCCCCTGGAATTGCAATGTCAATGATCCAGACCTTTCTTTGTTCTATTACTACTATGTCTGGTGTGTTATGTTCAAGGTGTCTTATCAGTTTGGATCCAGAAATCTCACAAGATCTCCCCAGTTTTAGCCATGCCCATGTTGAATTATTATCATGCTTTCCATCAATATTTCTCAGGTGTTGTCCCTGTTGTGGTTTATTTTTCCAACTGTTTAATTTATTTTCAAATTGTTGTTTCTTATACTGAGCCTTTGTTTCCTATTGTTTTCAATATATTCTCCATTTTCACCACCTTCAGTAATTTTTCTCCGATTTTATTGATATAATCATTTAGGCTTCTTTTTTTCCTCCTTGACTACCAGCTGTATTTGCAGTAATCCACGGCTTCCATTTTTTTGTGGTAAATGTAATCTGTCCACATCACGTTTGGGGTGCAGTGCATGACACATGTTCCTTGGTTTCTATGTTTTTCGATCAAATTCTTCGAAATCATTTTGGGTCCACCATCATCCTCTAGTGGCCCCTTTAGGGGAAAAAGTGTTCACACCATCTTCTGCACCTCAGGATATCTGAGTTCTGTTTTCCCCTGACAGCTTTCTGCCTTGGGTAAGAATCAAACAATGCATTCAAGAAACTTCCTCCTTTCCCTTTGGAGGCTACGACCCAGATATCCCCCCCCCCAAATCGGGCAGGAGTTGTCCTGTCACCTTCATTTGACAGATGGGGAAATCTGCCCTGGATCAAATTGGGGAGAGTTTCAGCAGCTGCTGTCAGTCAAGACTCCGGTCTTTCCATCGAGGGCCGGAGTGCTTTCATTCCACAACAGACAGGGAGGAGTGGAGACCGGAGGCTGCGATGGGGGTGGCAGGTGCTTCCTGCTAATTTACCTCTATCAGTTTGAGAAGGGGCATCTTTGCACCCTTGGCTTTAGCCTGTTTTAATTTTTTTTAATGCAATTTCTAGGAAACTTGAATCCAGCATATCAACACCTTTATTTGGAAAATGGATACAGTATTTCAAGTATTTTCTTTGCAGGCCTCCAGGTCACACAGGACTTTTCTTTTGAAAAGGAGGGCAAGGTTGTTCTGCTGCCTTTAAGTGATAGGCTTCTATAAGTCTTTGTATGGTGCCTTGACTAAATAAAGGAACTGCACACCTCAGTTTTGTATATTTGACCATGGTAAGGAGCTTGCCCAAGGCGACAGTCTCTCAGCCTCAGTTGCCCGATCTGCAGGATGGGAGGAAAACCACTGATCTGCCTTAATGCGGCTGATGATTAACATCTGTTCTGTTTTGCTTTTGTTTGCCTGATCAACCTATTGAAGATGACAGTCAGCTCATTAGGAAGGATTAGTGATGACACTCTGAATCTGTGCCGAAAACAAGTCGTCAGTATTGCTGATATGATGGGTGTTTATACCGGATTTATTCTGTGCACTCTGATTAAAACTACAACACATACTTAACTTGAAGAAGAATTCTGTGGAACTCAAAAGCATGCATCCTAATTCCCACTGGAAGATTAATCTGGGCAGGGATGATTTTTTGGGGGAAGTAAAACTGGAGTAGGCATGTATATGGGATCAGTCAGTGGAATATATTTTTTTCCCTACTCGGCCTCCCACCTGCTGTGCATTGCTCTCCGGCCCCTTCCTCGAGTCTTGGATTTCTATAAATAACCACCAGTTGCATAAAGTCCCCTCTCCACAAGTGTTGAGCCTGTCGCTAACCGACAGACACTCTTTGAACAAAAACCAAAAAAAAGGACCTTGTTACCAGGACCAGAAGCACTGTGATGCGGCTGAGTCCAGGGTTTTGTTTTTGCTTCCTTTAAGTGCTCTGTCCTGCAGCTGAGAAGTAGTTTAGTCTGTGCCAAAAACAGCCAACAAACGAGGGTGAAGCCAGACATTGTTTGGCAAGAGATGCAAGGTTCTGTGTCTGACGCTCACGTTCAATTGGGGGGACGAGAGAGAAGCAAACCATTTCCCCCAAGGCTAAAGGCATCTCTTTTGCCCCTTGGCAGAAGATCTGCAGAGAAATCTACAGCCTTCCCTTGGACAGGGGTTCAAGACCCATTAATGGGGGTGCGGTGTGGGGGGCGAGAGGAAAAGATTCTTGGCTCATCCAGCACGATAACTCTCTTGCTTCTGCAAATCACACAGGAGTATCCTGTCTGTTTTCACACACCAGACGATAAACAGATAATTCAGAAGTCCAGATACTGGTATATCAGCTAGCTTCTGTTCGTGATTTTTTAAAGTGATTTAATAAAGGTATTGATCTGGTGGGATAACTGAGTGAGTCAGGTACCTGGCTGTGGAGGTCAGGAGTTCAATTCCCCACAGCGCATCCCAGGAGAAAAGCCAGCCCGTGTAGCCTTGGGCAAGTTGCACAGGGCTAGGCCACTTCTGAGTACCGTCTTCCTAGGAAACTCTGCAAAAGGTCACCCTAAGGCAGAACTGACTTGACAGCACACCATTATTATTGTTAACAAATATATCACCTATCCTTGTTTTCCAGATTGTGTTCAAGGACCACACAGCATTTTTTTTTCTTTCTGTTGGACTTTTCTCCTTGTCATTGCACAACAGCTGGTACTCAAGGGCATTATTTCTCTCTGTTGGGAAGTACCTTTGCTGGATTTCACAATCAAAATCCAGGTAGCTAAAGCACTGGGCTAGGGATCGGGGAAGTCCAAACGAAAGTCCTTCCAAGGCCATGAAACTCACTGGATGACCACCACCACCCACTCTATCTCTTAGCCTGACCACCTCGCAGGTTTGTTGTGCAGATAAAAGCAGAGGTGAGGACAGCTATGTGCAAACCACTCTTACGTTCATTGTGAGAAAAATGAAATATAAGCTGAAATATTAGAACGTACTAATAGCCGGCTCCCTTTTTGCTTTTAAGCGTATCATGGAAACCCTTCTTTTTTAAAAGAAAAAATCCAGAATGCCTTCTTATATTGATTTTTCTGTATACCCCAAGTTAGTGATGCTGTACTATTTTTGGAGTATTTTTTAATGGTAACATTTGTATGCCACCTATGAGAATGCATATTTTAAAAATACAATGTTTAAATATGCATGTGTGCAAGTAAACAAAATAGACTAGGTTCCCAATTCCATAAAAGGTTTATCGATGGCACAGTGATAGCTCCAGCAGTTAATTGCCTCTGCCTTGAATCAAGCACTATTTTCTCTGAAGCAACTTTGTTAGATGACGCTGCGGTCTACTAGGAGAGTGGCTCCCCAACCTTGGGCCTCCAGATGTTCTTGGACTTCAACTCCCAGAAATCCTGGCCAGCACAGGTGGTGGTGAAGGCTTATGGGAGTTGTAGTTCAATACTGTCTCCTAGTACACTGTACTGTCTCCTAGTACAGTGGTCCCTAACCTTGGGCCTCCAGATGTTATTGAACATCTGGAGGCCCAAGGTTGGGGACCACTGTACTAGGAGACAGTAAGGATGGAGAAACCACCCTGTGTTTTTCCACTGTCTCCACACCATACCCAGGACTGGTCCTGGCCGGCCACCTGAGACGGGACAGCAAGTGGTCTCCAGCACCACCAACGCACACTCTCCAAGTGGCTCTGATGCCCAAAGCCAGCCCAGGTATTTTAGCATATGGGGCTGAAAACCTTACAAGAACCTCTCGTTGGACTTGGCTGTACGTCGCAATAACAACAGCTTCCGGACAGCTCAGTGGTTGAGGTCTCTGGCTGCGGAGCCAGAGGTTGGGAGTTCGAGTCCCCCACTGGGCCTCCCCACGGACAGGAGCTGGACCCTATGGGTCCCTTCCGGCTCTGTCATTCTAAAGATGATGATTATTGATTGACACCATTTGCTTCCTTTTCAGGGCACCCACCCCAGGCGGGCCACCTGAAGCTGCTGCCTGACTTTACCTAAAGGCAGTGCCAGACCCCTGGCTGTGCCCATTCCTCCTTTGAAGGGCGAAGCAGGTTTCTCGCCGGACGAACAAACAGAGGATGAATCAGGTGCGCTTGAGACCTCGGTGGCTGGGAGTCTTTCTAGCTCCCGACGGATGACACTGGCAAGGAACCCCCCCCCCCCCGCCCCCGTGTCCAGTGCCAGAAAGGCCGAGACAAAGACTTTTCCCCTCGGCCTCTTACAGAGATCAAGGGGGCGCGCTCTCTCCAGCGCGTCTGGAGCAACAACAACAACAAAGCAGCAGCGGCCAACGCAGGGTTGGTACCTCCTCCGACTCGTAAGTGTGTCAACTCCCTTAGGAGGGGAAGTGAGAGAAACCCAGCAAGCAGCAAAACTGCCTGTGGCCCAAAAGGCTGCGAGTTGCCAGCTCACCCACACCCAGAAGAGTCACCCCTGCAGACGGAAGCGGGGAAAGGTCTACGCGGAGCGCGCACCGCACAAGCCCGGCCGGGGCGCGCTCTCCCGGCGGTGCGCTCCTCGCCAGCCAGCCAGCCAGCCAGCCAGCCTCCCTCTTTCTTTCTTTCTTTCTTTCTTTCTTTCTTTCTTTCTTTCTTTCTTTCTTTCTTTCCCACCCTCCTCCTCCTCCTCCTCCCTTGGTTGCTTCTCCACCCATCCCCACCCCCTTCCTCTCCTTTGCTTCAGTTTTCTCCCAGCTGTTCCTGTGGATTATCCAAGCCGCTCGCTCCAGCAACATGGGGAACATGGCTTGCGTTCCCCACGCACCTGGGAGGTTCCGATATTCTTTCTCTCGGAAACCCTCGCTCAGGAAAGAGTGAGTAGATCGGTCTCTCTACCTGGGCGGCATGGTTTGCTCTGAACGCCCTCTTCTTTGGTTCTCGGCTTCTTAATTCCCTTTAAAACAATCAAGAAAGCAAGGATCGTTCGGGGAAGTCTGTTAGGGGGCCCTTCGAAGGAGAAGTTTCTCCTCTCTGTTCTGTTTGGGTTTCTTGGCTTGGCTTCTCCCCGGAAAAGTTGGGCAGCCTGAAAAAGTCCTTTCCCTTTGGGATTTATGGGACCAAATGTTCCGAGAACTTGACATTTCTCTCGGAGCCCGTCTGGAAGGTTTGATTATGAAGTTTTGTGTGTGTTTTTTTTAAATCCACAAAGTGGGTGGAGAGAAGAAGCAGAACTTTTTTATTTTTTAAAAAATCTCTCTATATTTTTTTCTTGTTTGAATGAAGAGAGTATGAATAAGCTTGTGGTCTGTCTACTTTTAAATGATTTTAATTGAGCATGGAGGCAACTTTCAAAGAGAGTGCAATTGTTGCTGTGTTGCCCCATCTGACTAGGTGTGTTTACTTAGAAGTAAGTCGTACTAGATTCAGTGAGGCTTACTCCTTTTCTAAGTGTCTTTAGAACTGCACCCTAACTTCATGGTCACAACAGCAGTAGCCATTTAATGAAGATTTTAAATACAGTGTCTATGTACAAATATTTATTTATTTATTTATTTAAAATATTTTTACCCCACCTTTCTCTTTGAAAAGGACCCAAGGTGGCTTACAACAATGAAAGACAATATTTAATCTATTGTCACGAATGTCCAAATTTATTTATTTTTATTTATTTAACTTATATGCCGCCCACACTACCCAAAGGTCTCTTAATTTAATTAAGTTTCAGAGATAAAATACTTGTCCTTCCCTGTAGGAAATTAGAATGGCATCCCCCTTTATAGGAATTTTTTGTGGGATTTATAATCCTAATTATTTGCTGTGATTTGTGCTTTTTGTGTATGTGTGGCATATTTCAGGATTCAAAAGTGCTTTACAAAATCAGACACAAAAGCAATGTTGGTGAAAATGAATGTTTATAATCCTCTAAATAATGGTGTGGCTGCATTTGGTCCCACTTTACTTATAAATCTATGCTTCCCCCAAAAAATGATCAGGTTTAGATCCTACCCTTGATACTCAGAGTAAGCCTATATATGTTTGCTCAGAGGTACATCCTACTCAGTTCAGTGGCACTTACACCCAGTGAGGTGCAACATATTTAATTATTGTTATTTTCTTCTTGTAATATGTTTATGGTAGGGCAAAAGCTTCCAAATTGTATGCAGTTTACTGCACACATATCATTTTCTTTGAGCATGCACAGAGTGAAACCAGAGTCTTATGGAATCTTTACTGACCAAGAGATTTATTGCAACATTAAGGTTAGGTGGACTGTTGCCCTCTTCATCAAGGGAAGTGGGCGTGAAACCATATGCTCCAATAAATCTGTTAAGAGTTTAAGATGCCCAGGACACACAAACACACTCCCAGCCACCCCTTTGGGTATTCACTGTAACAGACTTCAGTTGCACCACAAGGAATTAACAACAATAATTTTAGAACTGCAGATCTGGAAGGGACCCTCTGGATCATCTAGTCCAGCCCCTGTCAAGGAGGCCCAGCGGGGGAATCGAACTCCCAACTTCTGGCTCTGCAGCCAGAGACCTAAGTCACTCAGCTATCCATCAGTTCCTGTGACACCTTAAAGACTAACACATTTATCACAGTGTGGGCTTTGATGGACTGTGGTGCAGCAGAATTTGTGCCAGTCAAATTAACAGCCCACAAGTTGTGTGTTAATCATTGGCTGAAATCCAGTGGCAAGTCACAACTCGAGTAGGCCCCATTGAATCAATGGAGTGTATGGAGGAGTTGACTCAACAAATGCCCACTGATTCTATGGGCCAGCTCTAGCTGTGAGGTTCGACTGGATTTCAGCCGTTCCATTTGAGACCTACCAGGAAATCTCATCCCATTTCCTACTCGGACGCCCTTTTTGTCTTGTGAAAGGTCACCCTGTTTTGAAGTGTGGGCCGCACTTAGAAGTAGATCTGGGATCCGGACCCTCCTCTCTGAGACTCTCTTCCTTCCAAGCTGCCAATATAGACAGACTTGGAAATTTAACTTTTGTTGTTCATGAGCGTCCTTATTTTAAAACTTCATTTTGATGGCAGCCGAGTTTGATTTGGTGGGATTTTTGAGGGCAAGTTTACAAGGGGGTGAGGAGCGTAAAGGTGTCTTCCCATTGAATCCATGGACCCCACATTATATAATCTCTCCCTAGAGGTTGTTGTTATGTGCTGTGGAGTCACCTTCGACTTAGGGTGACTCTATGAACAGGGGACCTCCAAAAGCTCCTTTCGTCAACAGTCCTGCTCAACTCTTGCAAACTCAAACATGTGGCTTCCTTTAGGGAGTTAGTCCATCTCGTATTTGGTCTTCCTCTTTTCCTGCTGCCTTCCACCTTTCCCACCATGACGGTCTTTTCCAGAGAATCCTGTCTTCTCGTAATGGGCCCAAAGCAGGACAGCCTCAGATACATCCTACATAACCCTAGATACATCCTACAGAATCAAACCAAGCAGTTGTGTGTATAGGAAATTGGAAAGTTAGTCTGACTCAAATAAATTTTGGTGACTTGCATATTAGGCTCAAGTTTCTAGGTGCCTAACCAACTAAAAGCACCTAGGTTTTTTCTATGGTGTGTGTGTGTGTGCACAGTATGTATGTGTGTTGAAGAAAGAGAAGGGCACCCAGAAACTGGCTTAAACACTTTGGAGGTGCTTATTGTTAAAACTGGTGGACACAGAATTGCAATGATATTAACAATTATGGGCCATCAAGTCAATTCTGACTTTTGGTCACCTGCATGCACAAAATTGATTTCCGCATACCTTATTGTTTACATATATATATATATATATATATATATATATATATATATATATATATATATATATATATATATATATATATATATATATATATATATATATATATATATATATATATATATATATATATATATATATATATATATATATATATATATATATATATATATATATATATATATATATATATATATATATATATATATATATATATATATATATATATATATATATATATATATATATATTTGGTATAGCTTTATTAGTGATGTAACAGCATATGCTATGTTGTTCGTGGACTGCGGCCAGGCAGTGTGGCATCCTCCTGCACCATGCAGAGAGTCCCTGTTTCATCCCTGTAGTGTCCCATGGTGGAGCTCGGTTAAGAGACACTTAACAGAGCATAATTGGGACCTGCCCTACCATTAGGCAAAGTGAGGCTGCTGCTTTAAACAGCAGATTCTGAATACCACAGGTTTTGAATATCATAAACAGTCAAATTATCAGCTAATTATTCTTGCTAATTATTCTTGCTAATTATTCTTGCTAATTATTGCTTGCATTCTGAATTTTCTGCCTTCTCTGCCAGAGTAACTGGCCGGCTTTGGGTACTGTGGGATGTGATGTGAGTGCCAATGACGGTTCTGTCTCAGGCAGCTAAATATCTTGGGCCAGTCCTGGCCATGACATGTTGTAAGGAGGCAGATTCCTCTGACAGAGGCAGACTAAGAAACAGGGCAAGTCTTTCTCCACAAAACAAAAAGGGATACTTCAAGACTCCCAAATAATTTCCAGATGGAACATCAGGAGAATTGAGAACCTGGTCCTGCACCAAGTAGCATTTTGTGAGTGCCAGTCAAAGGTGTGACATTTCGCACGACAAATATAGGGGTAGCCACTAGCCCAGGACAGAAGAGCAACACGGACTGCAAAATTCAACAAGGTTTGCTCGTCCAAAGACTGAAGTTAGAAAATGCGATAGGATTTTGCCTGTGGCTTTTAGGGTCTTCGATCTGGTTGGCCAGGCTAGTGACCCCGTTCCAGAGCTGAGTTGTCATCTGGCCAGTGATACAGTCCTTGATGGGATGGTCCATGAAATAAAACAGTTGGGGTAACCTCAAGATAAACTGGGTGAACACTTCAATGGGTGCAAAGGTGGAAGTCTTTCTGCACCTCGATGTTGGGGCAGGAGCGGCAGTGATTTGAACCATGTATGTGGTTGAGAAAATAGGGTCAGCTGGTAAATCTGGAACTTCATGGGACGGCAGGGCTCAACACGTATACCTAGAACAGGTTTCCATAACTCAGAATTGACTTGATGGCACAAACAATGACTATTAATTCTACTGAAATCTGCTGAATTATCTTACCAGACAGGATGGGAAGGAATTGGACTGACTAGCCATTTAAAGGTGGTAGGTCCATCAGAAAGAGGACCACTTATTTTCCAAGCCAACCAAAAGTAGCAACCTCAGCATTTGGTGTTCAAAACCTCGATTATTAAGACTCAGGGACCTAAGAAGTCTTGGCTTGGCTGGATCTGTCTCTTTTGGGGTCCTCGACATTTGAATTTTTGAAAAAAATCTCAAGTTCTTTCCATTCTCTGGTCCATTCTTCCAAAGACTAGACAAATAGAGGCAACCACACAAAACCTGAGTGTCTGACCCCATGGAAATATTCCACAGAAGTGCATTCCTGGACTTGGTCCTGAATGTAGGGTACGAAGTCATCATTCCCATTACGCTTTGCTGGCTTGTGCCCACAAAACGAGGTGCGAGGTCTCCTGAAAACTCCCTTTTAACTTTGACTTAGCCTTTCTATTGTAAAGTTTGAAAGTTTCACCTTAATTAGAACCACGCACTGGAAAGACAAGAGATCTATAGTGACTGAATAGTGATTGATCTTAAATAGGCATCCTGAAACATAAGCATGTTACAAAGGCATCTTGGGTTGTTTTTTTCACTCTTTTCCCTGCACGTGTTTTGTTTTTGCAAATCGTAGAGGATAATATATTTTAAGAATATGTTATCCTCTTTGCAGTGATGCAGCCTACAACTAGCAAGGATGCTTGGGTTAAACAAAAATAAACACCTTAACTCCCTTCCAGACACAAAAGGTTGTCATTTACTTTCAAGAGCTGAAACTACTTTGACTAAGCACAGCTGGCCTGACCACGTAAGTGAAGGGAAGCCAGCCTGGTTTGAAGGGTCCACAATGAGGGGAGAATAAAATAAGTGAAGGATGGAGGATGAGGTTGCTGGCCTCTCTGGGTCTGTATTACCTCTAGGACGAGGGCTAGATTATTTATTTTAAATATTTTTACCCCGCTTTTCTCCTTGTGAAAAGGAGGTGGCTTACAACGTTGAAAGACAATGTTTAAACTTGAAAACAATGAGTATACAATGGAGGCTAACATCATTAAAAGACAATATTCAAAGCTAAGAACAATGAGTATAAAGGGGCATCTTACATCATTAAAAGGCAATATTAAAGCTAAGAACAATAAGTTTACAAATATTAAAAAGAAAACACACACACTAAATGTCACTCTGAGAAATGGACAACCGAAAAATGGAAAACACAAGTAGTCCTAAAAATCCAATCAAAGCAGTAATGCATAACAATCCATCTAAAAGAAGAGAAAGGTCTTTGCCTGCTTGCAGAAGGACAGCAAAGATGGGGCCAGGCTGGCCTCCAGTGGGAGGGAGTTCCAAAGTCTGGGAGCAGCATCAGAGAATGGGAGTTATGGTCCTTGGGATAGCTTGGACCCAGGCCATTTAGGACTTTACGGGTCAAAACCAGCACTTTGAATTGTGCCTGGAAACAAATCGGCAGCCAGTGGAGCTGCTGCAACAGGGAGGCGGGTTATGTGATCCCTGTAACCGGCCCCAGTCAGCAATCTGGCTGCTGCATTTTGGACCTGCTGAAGTTTCCTGACACTTTCCATTAGCAAATATGTCTCTCAGTAGCGGCTGTTGAGGAAATATAGGTGGAAGGATGCTACCAATTAAAGAGATTCGGCAGGATTAGGTACGGATTTACATGTGTTTGTGTTCCTCTTGTGGGTTTCCCAGAGGCATCTGGCTGGCCCTTGTGGGAAACTCAAGCTGGAATTGTTAGGCTTTTGCTCTGATCCAGCCATGCTGTGATTTATGTTTTTAAACCTGTGGAACTCCCTGCTAAGGGAGACTAGGCTGTTCCCCTCCCTGTCCTTACAACCACAGAACAGAAGAGCCAAAAGGCATCACAGAACAAAGCAAAGCACATACCTAGAAAGCTGCTTTCTACCATGTCGGCTCGTCAGCCCTTCCGTCTCCTTTACTGTCCCTTTTGACTCATCTAGGTGGTCCGATGCATCTGATTCCTCTGTGCAGTATGGATTCTGGAACCTTTTGTGCCATCCACGTTCCTGATGCTCTTTGAGTTAAACTCACCTGTTTCAGGAGCAATAGAGAGTGTGCCTGGTTTTCCACGCGCTGCCATGTGTGCCAAACTGTGAAAAGGAAGGAGAAAAGCGTGCACATTAAATCTGCCAAGTCCCTCCTTCTCTTCGACTTCAGTCTAACCCTAAAACAAGCATCCTTCCAACCTGATAGACCATCCAGAGCAGGGAAGCCCTATGCGTTCCTTTCCCGGGATGAGGTGGGGCAGTGGGGGAGGGCTCAGAGAGGACGAAGCAAAACAGAACGAAAGAAAAACTCAAGCATTTGGGCACTTAATAGTCTTGAGAGAGAAAAAAATTAATTTCACTGATGCCTTCTTGCCTGCCTTGATCTTCTCTGATTATGTACCTTTTGATTGCTTTGCAGGCAAGAGAGCAAGAAAAAGCTCGCTGGCCTTTTCGGCTTTGAACCAGGACAGGAGAGGGATGTTACTTCAGACAAAATACTCCAGTATATTCCTGGAAAGGCAAGTACGATGAGGTTTTGCAAGGTGACTAGCCGATTTCTCATCTTGTTATGTGACACTGGCACTGTGCAGATCTTGTTGTCTCCTCACAGTCCATTCTCTTGGTCATTTCCTGGTGAGATAGGTCGCTATTGTTTTCCTTTAACAGATGACAAACTGAGGGTGAGACAGAGATTTGGCCAGGGCAGGTCACGTAGATGGGATGATTGCGGAATGGAAGGATATTCTGTCCACACTTGCTGCTCTTCGGTTTTGTGCTGCCATGCGGCTTCTGATTTGGGGCACTAAAAGGAGGGTTTTTTTTAAGTATGTGAGATTTTCCCTGAGTGGTTTACTCCCAGTGGCTGAGTGGGGATTTGAACCCAGGTCTCTTGGTTCCTAGTCAAACAGTCGGCCACTACACCACACTGGCTCTCATCTGCTGCACTATAATGTTCTCTAATTTAAATTGTTGAAAATTATCATGTCATAATAATCTCAGAACTGCAGAGCTGGAAGGGACCCTGTGGATCATCTAGTCCAGCCCCCGTCAAGGAGGCTCAGTGGGGGAATTGAATTCCCATGCTCTGGCTCTGCATGTGGAGACCTCAACCACTCAGCTGTCCAGCAGTTCTTTGAGCTATCATGGCCTAATAAATTTAAGGAAATGGAAGGTCTTGGTTGACTTGCCTCTATTCATCCCAAGTGTCTTCTTAAAATGCAATTTTATTTATTTATTTGTAGGCTGCCTTTGTAGGTTGCCTTTCTGCCAGTGAGGGGACCCAAGGTGGCTCATAATGTTAAAAGGAGTCATACTAACACCACAATAAATTACAAGGTAGAAAAGCCATTAAATATACAATAATAGTTAAAACTCAATCAGTCAATTATACTGTAAGAATTTAAAAGCATTTGAAAACTTTGAGAACACACTTAGAAGGGGAAAAAACAGGATTCAGGGACTCAATCACAGTTATTAAAAACCTGCTAGAAAAGGTAGGTTCTTTAACATTAGGATGAAGTGAGAGTAATTAATCACAATTTTCATTTGTTTGGCAGAAAAAAAGATAGTGAATGTTTAAAATAAAGAATTTCTTCACCTTACGTTGACTTTTAAAGGTTTTGAAACTTTGGAGAATGGGAGAGTCTATAAAATTGTTTCAGAGTGAAAGTGGGACATGGCTAGCCGTGGCTGCCTGACACACTCATTGAAATGGGTAAATTACCAGTAATTAATTAATTCCCCCACCACACACAAATTAGCCATCCCATAGTTCGTGTCTCCCTCCAACGGGTCTCTGTAATAAGAATCCAGGATAGGAACCACGTCGTCTTATCTCTGAGGAAGGCATGCATGTGGGAATGACAGAGTGCTGTCATCAACCTGTATATCTGGATTTATGAGTACAGAGAAGAAGGGAGAGGAAGGGATGGTGCTGTGCTCACTGCTCTTTTACAGAAGCAGGAAACGAGATTATGGATTAGGCTGATTCACCCTTTTCAGGCCACAGAGGTTGCACCCAGTCATTATAAGGCTCTGAAACGTTGGCACTTTGAACTTGGCAGCAAAGCACAGGCCAGAGGTGGCTCCGGGTTGGAATAGTTCTCAAGACAAGCCTCAGGAAGACTTCGGGATCATTTAGACTGGCCAAGAAGGGAGAGTTCTGCAAGTTGCAAGTTCTCCCCTCCGTGGGCATTTCAAATCTACAATGCTGAGGCTGGGTTTGGATGGCTGAAACAAGCCTCTAGGAAATCTTGAGCAGAAACCAAAGGAGGGCTTTTCATTGCCCTGCTTTGTCCACACACCCCCCCCCCCCGCAAAGGTCTGTCTTGGGAGGTGTCTGCTTTGCCGTCACTTCATACCATCTCCATACCTTGAGAATTTTTATTTAGGATTAGGAGTCAACAATAAGCTAGCCCTGGGGAGTGGGGATAATAACATTGGCAAGAAGAGCACCCGTTTGTTCATTACAGGATCGTCCTTGACAGCTGCCTCACATTCACTGAATTCTCTTCCCCTGAAGACTTGCTACAACCTAAAAATATTCTGGAAAAGTTGTGGTTTAATGACATGTCCCCACAAGCGTGGCTGCTTTAACATGGCTGGGATCTGTTGAGATTTTGAACCCTTCTATTCGGCCCTTCAGGACCACCAGAAGAGAGCTTTTCTGTTTCAGAACATCAATCCACTGGGTGAGGTCCTTCCATCTACTATGTGACCCCATATGCTCCACGTAGATCTCCTGCATGCCCTGACAAATTATTTAGTGACATCATGACAAGACCAACATGCCGAGGGTTCGTTTACCGGGAGTTTTTAGTGCAATTGTTTGTAGGCCGGAGCAGTCCTTACACTTTTGATACTCCAAGTTGAGAGGCACACTGCAGAAGGAAGAGATGGGGGAAGCAAAAAGATCCATCTGTTTTTTTTTGTACATGGGTGTTCTTTTATGTTTGTACAATAGTGTGTTTATAGGGAGTTGTTAGCATTTATAGAGAGCTTTAGAGCAGTGGTTCCCAACCTTGGGTCTCCAGATGTTCTTGGACCACAACTCCCAGAAATCCTGGCCACCACAGCGCGTGGTGAAGGCTTCTGGGAGTTTTAGCCCAATAGCATCTAGGGACCCAAGGCTGGGAACCACTGCTTTAGGAAGTTCAAAGAGCTTGATGGATTTACCCAAGAGTCCTCTGATACCTCTCTGACAGATTGGAATATAATGACCTAAACCCAATTGTTATCCTGTTTATTCAGTGGATCTGCTCTAGTTTGGAAAGCAATTGGATATAGGCCACCACATCAATATTGCAGATGGCAGCCATCTGGCTGAGACAGAGGGGCTGGTAGTTTGGTGAAGACTATGAGTGAATCACTAGGAGAGGCACAATCCACGCAGCGTGCCAAGGTATATTGATCCAGAAGTAAGCACTGATGTATTGAATGAGGTTATTTTGTACCATGGAAAGCTGTTACGGGATTTAGTGGTGCATAGAGCAGCAATGAAGTTTACATTCATCCAAGAGGAAGTCCCCCTGGACCTTAATGGGGTTTACCTCTGGTTGCACCGTGTAGGAGTGAATATCAACGGGGATGGGGGATGGGGACTCTCGCTGTCAAGTTGGACTGAAGTCACACCTGGGATTTGGACACAACTCAGGTATTTTTTTTAATGACTTGTACTCAGCTCACGACTCAGAGCCCACCTACCCTCTCCCTTTTTTTTTCCTGGGGAAAACTGTTTGTTTTGAATAGGGACTCAGACTTGGTGCTTGGTACCAAAGACTCAGCCTTGGACCTCAGATCCAAAGATGTGCCAACATGCCTGCTGTCCAGCCTCACAGGAGCTGGACTTTTTGCAGCAGAAAAGCAACCCCACCAGGTACAAAACCACTGGCGTCCATCAGGACTGGATACCTTTATCTTCTTGGCACGGTGGCGACTTAACACCACATGGTATGGTGTGAGCCTGAGGCCAAGAAAAGGCTGAGCGAGTTGCCTCCGGCAAAAGCGGATGCTTGAATCCAGGTAACATGGGCTTTGACCCGGTGTCTGGGACTTCCTGCCTTACTGAATGTGCCCTGGAGCAAAAACAAACCTTGTCTTTATGAAAGGGGAAGAGAAGTCTAGATGACTTCAACCCTGCCTCCGTGTTTTTTTTTTAATTATCAAGGAGAAGCATCTATCACACGACCGTCCTGTGACGCAACAGCCTGTCTCCAGGTTGACATCCTTTTCTCAGGGTGGCCATCCCTGGTGATTCAACACCAAGTCATTCTGTTCCATTCTAGCTAAAGTCTGGAGGAGTTTAATTTTTAACTTGCCTCACCTCTTTGCCCAGGTGGAGCGAAGCGAGGCATGTTACAGCCCGTCTGGCACGGTCAGCCCTCAGCGAGGAGCCCAGTTTCAAAATCCTCTCTCTCTCTCTCTCTCTCTCTCTCTCTCTCTCTCTCTCTCTCTCTCTCTCTCTCTCTCTCTCTCTCTCTCGTGAGGTGGTTTAAAAAGCTGAGGGAAACAAACAAAAAAAAGGAATGAATGGAGAGCGAGAGAGTCACGGATGTGGATCTGTCAGAAATACAAACAGCCCAGAGGGAGGGAAATTCTGCTGAGTGATGAAACTGGTGACAAAACATGAAACTTTGGGTTCTTCCATTGGGTCAGAAGCCAAGAATTTGAATATATTCTGCTTGAGGAACCTGGACATACATTCTTTTTCTCTTTAGATGCAGGTTTTGGCTGGATCTTTATTTACCTATTGTAGGTAAAATAAACATGAGGTTTTGAACCCATGGATATGTATCACAGATTTCCACTGATACGGTCTGGGGTAAACCTGGCTATGAGATATATTTGCATGTTATGATTCACCAATAAGACAACAGTATGTGTGTGAATAATATACTATTGTGTGTGCAATCAAGAATAAATTAGCTAGACTGATACTGGAAACCCTCAACCCCTTTTTCCTATCCAAACCATACTTACTATTTATGAAATCAACTCCCGGGAATTGCTATCTGTTATGAAATTCCATTTTGCTTTGCTAATATGAAAAGTGTAGCTTTTGGGGTTGGCTTCTACATCTATGTTTTACATTGCTGCTCAAGTATTTTAATTGCTTTTTAATCCTATTTTTAGATGCCTCAGAAGGCTTTAGATAAGGGACACACAGATATTTCCAAGAAATCGGGATGTTTTAAATAAATAGAACATTTACAGTGCAATCCTATACCCACTTAACTGCGAATAACCCCATGGAAAGCAATAGGACCTGTTTCTGTCTAGAGTTTTGCTGTCAACATGCTATTACCCGTGTTTCCCCGAAAATAAGACAGGGTCTTATATTAATTTTTGCTCCAAAAAACGCATTAGGGCTTATTTTCAGGGGATGTTTTATTTTACAGTCATGTCATCTTCTTCTGGTTGCTGCACAATGCGGCACAAGGGTGGAGGGCGGGGTTTCACTTAACTAGGGCTTATTTTTGGGGTAGGGCTTATATGACGAGCATCCTGAAAAACCATACTAGGGCTTATTTTCAGGTTAGGTCTTATTTTTGGGGGAAACAGGGTATCTATCCTCTTTTATCAGGGTATATTTGGCTACAGGGAGGAATTTATGCTATACATAAACACACAGTATCTCTAGCCCCTTGCCCTTAGTATTTGCAGTGTAACTGAAGCAGGTTATTTCTGCCTATAGGTTTGTCTATCAAAAACATACGACCTGGGACAATGAAAATGCAGGAGTAGGTGATACATTTAATTGATCATTAAGAATATAAAACAAAAAGCCAAAAAAAAAAAATCATCTTCAAGGCTGTGCATCAAGTTCTTGTGGGCCGTTCCAAACGTCTGTGCTGTTTTTAATGACCCAAATTCACATGGTTGATGGTGTAGAGGCCAGGTCAGTTTCTCAGATGGAAACAGCGGCATGTTGCTTTCAAGTTCTTCTTCAGCCAGCAAGTTGGAATTTATGGCCCATCTCTTAAAACAGAAGACAGCCACAGGCCATCTGGGCCCGCCCCTCCTTTCTCCCTTTCTGCCTTTTTGAAACTTGAAGAGTTTCTCTTTAGCTGGACTGGGAGGGAAGGCTGGCCAGTTCACATGGCCTGCCTCTAACAGAGTTGGGATTAGGAATTTAGTTAAACCACCAGGAACAGCCTATTTAAGCCAAATTAAAGCCAAATAAATAGTTTTACCTGGCGGATGCTCTCTTTAGCATGCAGTACTGTACTGCTTGTTTGATGTCAAGAGTCCGTGATGTTCAAGAACTCACATTGGTCTACTATTGATGCCCCGATTGGCCATTCGGTGGTATCTTTCCATTCAGGAAAAACCAGGGCAAGGCTTTTAAGTAACTGTAATGCTTTTAAGCCTCCCCGCCTTTTCTTTATATGACAATGTCTATTACTATACTTATCTTAACATGTACTAAGCCAGCCTGGTTGCATTTTGGGACCCTCTTGATCATTTAGCTTAGTCAGGCCCTAGGATTTTATTATTATCATTTTTTGCCCCCAAATTCTGCTTTTATGACAGTGCTAGACAAACTCTTTAAAGAGGTAACAGGGTTTGCCTCTGAAGCACAAAATGAATGCGCACAGCTAGCAGATAAAGCATAAGAGTTTCTGTCAAAATAAGTCAAGATGAACTCATCATCATCATCACATGTGGGCTAGACTGTGTGGTTTCTAGACGGTTCATCCAGCATAATTATTGGTCACCTCAGGAGTCCTTCCCCGTCTCAAGATGCCAGCTACAATATCAGAGGATCATGGTGCCTCTCCAGATCTCCAGACAGAGTCAAAATCTCAGGGTAAAGAGCAGGGGAGGAAGAGGAAGTCTGCTGCGTGTATGTGCCGTGGCTTTAAAGCCTGGGCAGCCATCTCCACTCATTCAACAAACCAGTTCTAGCAGTTGTCCTCTGCACAGATAGAGCAGGTCTTTTGCAAAGCCAACGGGTCTTGGTGGTCTATTAAAAAACAAGCCACACCCACAGATGGCAATATGTTGATGTCAACAAAATGCATTCCTCCCTTTTTTGAGTCTTATTCGAGGATTGTGAGTTAAACTCAGAGGGAATAGGGAAGCTGGGGGCGGGGGCAAACAGATGATTTCTTCATCTCTGCAAATCCGAAAGTACTGGATCAGTGACCCCCGTAAGCCTCGTCTGTACTATACAATGGTGGCAGGCAGATCTTGGAAATGTAGTTCTTTGAACTACCACTTCTGGACTTGTAACTAGTTTCTTGCACGCTTTGAAGAAGGGGATGCGCCTTTCATCACAGCACCCACCAGCCTACAAGCCCATGTGTATCACCTGTCCTTAATCACATTTCCGTCATTCCAAATTGGGACACAATCCATAGTTGCAGCCCAGCCAAACCAGGTTTAATGAGTTGCTAAGAAGCTGCTTGTGATTTATGTGAAGCCAACAGGTGTGTGCTGAATTCCTATTGGCTTGAAGAGCCTGGGAACTTTGGGAAGATGAAAATCAGGTTGCAACTTGATGGCCTGGCGGTTGTCTAATTAAACTTGGGTGCGTGGTTGGTTGTGGTAACACACACAGAGGGTGATGTGTTGGGGGTATCTCCACGAATGTATTTATTAGCTGCTGCCGGTCCCTGTTTTGTGACTGGCCAAGTGGCATCTCCCCTCCAATGCATTACCAGCCGTCACGGAGGCACAGGCAGAACCGCGACTCACACAGAGACACAAGGGCCGGGTGTTCACACTGCTACACACCTCCCAGTTAGAAGAGTGGAGTCATGCGTCTCCACTTTTTAATTGGGAATTTGGAATCGAACACACAGTGGCCACAGACCCCTCAGGCTCAAAGTATTTATTATAAACATGAGTCTTGATGCTTTGGGAAAGCTTTGTGCTTTCTGCTCCAGGGAAAAGTGGAACACTTTGACCAGTGACTAATCTCAGGAAAGCAATTCAATATGAAACACAAAACAAAAAAAGGGGGAAAATATGTTGTGGCACCTGAAAGACTAACTGCTACTGTGTTTCCCCGAAAATAAGACAGGGTCTTATATTAATTTTTGCTCCAAAAAACGCATTAGGGCTTATTTTCAGGGGATGTTTTATTTTTTTCATGGACAACCATCTACATTTATTCACATCTAGTCATGTCATCTTCTTCTGGTTGCTGCACAAGGGCGGAGGACGGGGTATCACTTAACTCGGGCTTATTTTTGGGGTAGGGCTTATATGACGAGCACCCTGAAAAATCATACTAGGGCTTATTTTCAGGTTAGGTCTTATTTTGGGGAAAATAGGGTATCTATCCTTTGTAATTAAACACAAGGTTGTGGTGGAATATTTTTGCTTCTTTGTCTAAAAACCAAATTGGATCAAGACCCTTATTAGGGCTCTAAAATATGGACACAGAGAAAAACAGGCAGACTTCAGAGTCCTGCATGACGCTTCTTCAGGCTACGGGAATCCTGTGGGAAGAAGGAGACGGGGGGGGGGGGGGGGAGAAATCAAATAGTCCAGAATACAAATTTTTCAAATTGGACTTTTTTTGTCTTGTGAAGAACCTTTTCAGTACATGTCAGAGCAATGCATGAAAGACTGGAGAACCAGTCGTGATTGGAAAGCAGTATAACGATGCGCCTATATTAGTGCCCAAATCGCATATTGCCCTGACTTTCAGCAGTCGAGGTGCTGACGGTACCTTTACGACTGGGGATGTATGGCACTGGATGCTGCAGAGCACTGCCTGGAAACGTTTGCTTTTGGGCTACACCTGCCCCCCTACCGCCCCGTGAGCTAGCGTGGCCAGAGGCCGGCTGGATAAGTAAAGTTTCCAAGCTCGGTCACAGTGCCACCAGCCCGTCTGGAACCACCAAATCCAGGCAAGGGGCGGCGACAGACGTAGGAGTGCGGAAGCGAGCATTTGTCAAGGAATTGTCGTTGTCCTTGTGATAAACAAGGTGTTTTGTAAGAGAGTTTTTAAAATGCAAAGGCCTTGGGGTGGGAGGTGTGGGGTGGGAGTGTGGTTTAGTGCAGTGGTTCTTAACCTTGGGTAACCCAGGTGTTCTTGGACTGCAAATCCCAGAAGCCCCAACCAGCATAGCTGGTGGTGAAGGCTTCTGGGAATTGCAGTCCAAGAACACCTGGATTACCCAAGGTTAAGAACCACTGGTTTAGTGCACAGAGAGAGGAAAAAGGCCCATTTCATACCCTTCTGTGGAATCTCTTTGTGAGAACCACCGTGGGTCAATAAAGGGTGAAATGGGGAGAGCTGGACAAAATCATAGCCCAGTTCTCCCTCAGGTGATAAAGCTGTGTCTGGCTGGTGTCACTTCAGAGCACCGGGTGCGTGGGTCCCCTATAACTAGATGCTGCTCTGCACAAACCACCATCATCCTAATCTCCCCTCGACACACAAACCCAGCAGGCTGGGCAGGGGAGCTTCACTTTAATCTTTTCCCCTGGCATGCTGTTTTATTTTTTTTTAAAGGTATGTGTAATTCTTCTGTATGAAGAAGTATCTCACTGTAGGAGCCCCAGCCTGCTGCCTAATCATATTAACAAGTGCAGTTTTAATATTATAAAGTACAGTTTTTCTACATAAAAAAAACTCTACAGTTTTTGTAAGCTGCTTTGGGCCCCTGTGTTAGGATGAGGTCAGGATAAATAAAAGAAAATAAATAAAATAGGGAGTTTTAAGCCAGAGAAATGTTTTATCATCTCAGTAGATGTATGGTATTCAAAAGCCTGCATACTTCGATTTTAATAGAGACTGAACTGCTGGATAGTCATTGGTTTAGGCATCTGATTGCGGAGCCAAAGGTTGGGAGTTCAGTTCTCCACTGTGCCTTCTTGATAAGGGCTGGACTTGATGATCCATAGGGTCCCTCCTAGCTCTGCAATTCTAAGATGATGATGACGGCGATGATGATGTTTGGCCAAATGGACATACTCTAAAGAAGACATGTGCATGTTGCATTCTGATGATCAAGTTCTTTATGTTATGGCGATGTTTCCTTGGGATCCTCTCTCTACCCAAAGGGCGTGGCGTCTGTCCATGGGCTTTGCAATGCCTTGATTCAATTAGGCCCAGCTAAAGCCAGAGGAACCTAAGATTTTACAAAGGGGCTTGCCCATAATTAGCACCTTGTCACCAGTTAGCTGATTCCTCTGTAGCTGCTGACGGACCTGTGAAGTGGCTGTTGCTTGGGAGGGAGACGAACCCCATTCCAGAGAAGTGAGGTCTCACACACACACACACATCCCAGCACTCGGGGCAATGTTGGTCTGGTTAATAACTGCTGAGCCTTCATCTATCAAGGGTACCCTTGCAGCTGTCTCACTGGCACCAGTTATTAGAAAGCAGGCAGATGCGGATTAGGACCAGCTAATTCCACCGGCCGTCCTCTCCCGGATCATGCTATCTGCCCGCCACTTGATCCCGTGCTCTCCTTCAGGGTACAGAATACTTTCTTCCTCTTTTTCACACTAGTACATTAGTTGGTGCTTACAGTCTGCTTTAGCTCGTGCCTTCTAACATTGGAAAGAGGAAAAGGAACCACTGTCGGCCAGCAAAACCAACTGTTGGGAAGACTGATGACAGCTGCTGGTGGTGAGGTGACAAGGCGCAGGGTTGTCTGTGCTGTGCTATGTATTTTGGGGCTGGTGAACAGGTTCTGCAGGATCTTTGCCCCCAATAAAGCTTTAGGTGCCTACCCAACCTGTTTCATCAAAATGTATCCTTGCCCATGCTTCCTTATTCCATTCCACGATAGGTGTCTGGTAAACAGGTTTGGTAGGAAGGTTTTTAAAAGAACAACCCCAGCCTGTTTTGCCAAAATCAACAGCGGATAACAGAAGAGTGTGTGCACCACCTTCATCCCTCTCTATAAAAATTCCAACAGATGTTAATTTAGCCTTCACTTGCATAAACACTGGCAAATAATGTTGGGTGTCTGTACAAACATGATTAAGGAGGGAGTTAATTCTGTATGGACTGCTTGGTCGCAATGCACCAAAATGATGGGTAAAACAGAAGATGAAGTTCTGTCTGGTTTTTACAACTTTTGAATGATGAGGACACATGCCACTGAATGCTTTACACTCACAAGCTTGTTTTCATACAGAAAACTATAGCATTTCCAGGGGGGAAAAAACTGAGAACTCTTCTCTCTGGCATGCTAACAAGGATTTTTCTTTTATACATGTGTCCAAATTAAAATCCATATTCTGTATGCAAGCCTGGATGTCGTGACCTGCCAATTATGCAAATCAAACAAAGCGGAAGAATGCAGCAGGATATATATGATTATTTATGGCATAATTTCTTGTCCTTCATGTTTAAAGGGGAAATTGCAAAGTTGGATGCTAAAAGCCCTGCCTCCTGACCACTGGAAACCTTGCATAACACTTTCTCGAGCTTGTGAGATTATTTTATTAGTCTATGCACACAAGCTTTCAAGTCCATTTTCACAGTCTTTAAGCACCAGGAACGTGTGTTAAAAAACAAGACCACTGAAATGTGTAGCTGTTGAAAGTCTGCTCAAGGGACCATCTTCAGTTGACGTGTGATGGAATTGCCAAATTGCAGGAGAATTGCAGCCTAGTTTGTTGCCTTCATAGAGGCACACATACACGCATGAAAGCGAGACAGAGTTGGGCTGGATCCAAACCCGGCTATTTGAATTCGGTTCCCATTGAAACCATGACGAAACCTTTGCAGTGATTTTCTACGATCTAAATTCAACCGATTCAGTTGGTTCGACCTCTGGATCAAATCCAGTGTTCCTGTAGCAGCTAAACCATTAAAACACAATGACAGAGGTTCGAATCCCCACTCAACCACAATGCTATCTTGGTGACTTTGATTGACTCCCATCCTCTCAACTCTGGGATTTATATTCAACTGAGGAAGTTAGTCCAATCTCAGTAGTCCAGAGGATGCAAGGAAGCAGAGAGGTTCTATAGATTTATTTTATGCTCCATGGAGAAGGAGTGGATTTAAATCTAAGGTGGAAGTCTTGAGTTTCAGATTTTGTTTCACAAAACCTCATGAGGACTGCATTTCAGCAGAGAGGCCAAAGGCAAAATGATAGCAAGATATTTTACATCAAGCTCTTACTGCCGGTTAAACTAAGCCTTACAAAAAGACATTTCAGTCTTTTAGAAGAAGGAAAGAAGTGCATAAAATGGAGAAACTATCAAAATATGATGCCCTGAGAAGGGGATTATGACCATTTAGAGAAATCCTGGATATGAATCCACAAGGGCTGGATTTAAATCGAGAATCAAAGGGTCTCCGTTATGTCCATGATATAGAACAATAGAATAAGGGAGTTGGAAGGGGGCTGTAAGGCCATCAATGCAGGAATTAAATGAATGAGTAGATACAGCCAGGTAAGAGCTATGTCAGGGAGTGGCTCATCCACTGAATCCAGTTAATGCTGGCATGGGTCACTTCAAGACTACAGCCAGGCATGTTCCTGCAGAGATATCCAAGCAAATGGCAAAGAGGCATGACGGACATATGGAGATGGGTGTGGGTTGTGGGATGAAACAGAATCCAGAGAGCGAGAGCAAGCGAGCTATAAACAGCCAGGCTCAGAAAATCTGTAGGGGTTTGTGTGTTTGGTTTGAGCTTAGCTGCAGGAAGGCGGGAGTTCAAATTAAGTTTAGCAGCTTTTCAAGTCATCTGAATCACAGTGGTGGATGTGGAAGAGATGGGTGTTAATTTGGTTTCAAAGCCCTTCTTGATTAATCCTGGTATGGTTAGGAAAAATTCCACATTGCAGTAGTAAAATGTTCAGTCTTTGGTTGGCATGGAGACCCACAGGCCAGTAAGTCTCGTGAGGCATTTGACTTATAATAAAGCCATCTCTTTAGGGTGGTCAATGTTTTGGTTTCAGAGATGCTTCTTCCTTTACCAGGGTGATGGATTATCTAGTCATTCTCAGATCAATCAACAGTTGAGGCAGACCGTCTTTGATTAATATATTTTTAAATGGCTTGTCTTTGTTACAGAATCTCATACCCCAGGAGAATGAGAAGGAAAACTTGGACCAGCGGTTCCCAGGCCTTCTTAAGAAGGGGAGGAGAAAGACAGTGGTGCGGAATTTGGGGAAAATTATCTATTACTCCAAGGTCAAATTTAAATTTGAGCATTGTCAGGTGAGTTCTGCTAATGAGGAAAAGTGAAAGGTATGCAAGAGGGAAACTAATCACCTGAAGTACCAGATAGGATCAAGGTGCTAGGAGTGAGAATTGATCTCTGAAAGACCAGCTCCATTTGGCTCCTCCAAACTCTTTCCATTTCATCAGTTTCTTCTATGAACGACTGTGTAACTCTTCAGAATTACTTCCTGGGTTTTGCTCATTTTCCTTTTCTATCCTTTCTATTTTTGTTTTCTGTCATAACTTTTGCTTGCAGGCAGGGAGGATAAATTGATAATGTTTGTTATTTATGTTTTATGTGAACTCCATTTAGATGGGATTGTGCTGCTCTTACAGGATCAGATTTATAGCTGGGTGTGTGTGTAGTCTTTTTAACTCAGCATGGTGGAGCGAAGCTCCAGTTGAAATCTTCCTTTCACTCATTTGGGTTGATGTACCATTTGTGGCCCATTCTTATTAACAAACAAACAAATAAACACAAAAAAAATATGATTCTCCATGTTCTCTGTCCAGGAACTGCTGGATAGCTCAAGAGTTTAGGTGTTTGCCAAAGTTGGGAGTTCAATTCCCCGCTGTGCCTCCTTGACAGGAACTGGACTCTATGATCCATAAGGTCCCTTCCTGCTCTAAGCAGTTCTAAGATCATTATTATTATAAATATCCAGGAGTTGCATGTTGGGCTGCTGATGAAGACCAGAAACATAAAGTTCATCAATAAAATAAAATAAAATAAAAATAAATCAGGACAGGATGACCACTGCCTAGGTCTCCAAAACCCCATATATTCAGGAGTTTTTCTGTTTTTTGTTGAGAGCAATCCAGTGGATTAGTCCTTCCTGTTTGGAGCCCTGAAGGACTGTCTTCTTCCACAAGAAATTGCCAATATGGAAAAGATAATCAAGGATAGCCTCTCAAAAACTAAAGGACCGCCTTCTTCTTCCATACGAGCCTGCCCGTCCTCTAAGATCAGGCCAGGAGGCCCTTCTGAAGGTGCCATCCCTGAAAGAGGTGAGGGGGACGGCATGCCAAAATAGGGCCTTCTCGGCTGTTGCCTCCCAACTTTGGAACGCCCTCCCTATAGAGATCCGCCTGGCTCCAACACTTTTGGCTTTTCGGCACCAGGCAAAGACCTTTCTGTTTAGCCAGCATTTTAATTAAATATTATCCTTTAGCTGGCCATATGAGCAGCAGGATTTATTAATATTAATGTTTTAATGACTGTTTTTAATATAGGGTATTATTATAATATTGCCTATTTTTAATGGTTTTAATGTTTATAAAGTTTTAATATTGTTGTACGCCGCTCAGAGACCACTGGTAATGGTGTGGCTAAAAAAATCTTGTAAATAAATAAATAAATAAAAGCTGTGTGGGTGGCCTTGAAGGATGGGGCTTTCTCCACAGTAATTGCAGAATTATGGAAGGCTCTTTCTAACTGGTTGTCAAGCAATTCGATTTTTGATGTTGTTGGTTAGTCACTTAAAACACATTTGCTTTGGCAGCCTCTTGACAATGAACTTTATCGTTCTTGAATTGTTTGGATTGCTGGTTTCCTGTTGGCGCCTCTTGTTCTTGTTTTTCACCACTTTGCTCCTATTGTTTTGGCTTAGATTAACTTCTTACTGATTGCTGTAAAGTTACCTTGAAAATCCAAACATCATGTTTGGGGAGGGGAGGAAACGATTTCCATTCTGTAAATAATAATAATAAACCCACCACTTCTGATTGTGTCTTTTCTGCGGCAGGAGGTGAATGACTGTTACTTGGAACTTTTTCAAGCCTACCTCTATTTCCAGTCTCTTGGTCCCAATGGACTCACCTACCAGGTAAAGGAGAACAGAATCTTAGCCAGATGCCACTTGGTTGCCTGTAATTTCAAACGATAACCACAGGGTGTGTGAATTTATATCTCCTGCTGTGTAGAGAAGACAGCTTTGAACTGCAGGACTTCCCAGGTTTAATTCTTGTTACTCTAGGCAGAGCAGGGAAAGACTCCTGTCTGGAGCCCTGGGAGGCTGTTGGAACCTGAGTAGGTAAGAGGGAGGCAGCCCTGGATGACTTGGGGGCTCCATTTTCACCTTTTTTCAGGACCTTTAGCAGGCCACAGCAGGCTTGTAAATGCCTAGACAGGCAGGCAGGCAGGCAGGCTGAAATCCTGTTCCATGTTGTAGTAAGTTACACTAGAATAGGCCCACTGAATCAATGGCCATAAGCTGCATTGATTCAAATGGCCTACTCTAGTTGCAACATATTTTAGCATAATATGACTAAATGGAGGCCCATTTGAATCAATGGAACTTATGAAGGATTCCACTCACCAAATCGCTACTGATTCAGTGGGCTTATTCTAGTGTGGTTTCCTACACTAAGCAACAAGATTTGAGCCATAGATAGATAGATAGATAGATAGATAGATAGATAGATAGATAGATAGATAGATAGATAGATAGATAGATAGATAGATAGATAGATAGATAGATAGATAGATAGATAGATAGATGAAAATCTAAAATAGAAGTGACCATGCTGTGAAAAACAGTCTTCCAGAACTCACACACTGGAAGTCATGAGAAGCTGCTGTCAGGCTACCTGATGGCTCCTCAGTTGTCTACTTTTATCCTTAAGCAGAGCAGTGTGGCATTTCCTCCCTGCCTTTCCAATTCTATTCATCCACTTTCAAATTGATTTCTGTCTAACCTTGCTGAGCCTCAGTTCCCTTGCCATCTGCTTCATCCTTATCAAACGTACATCTCCATGCTTACATCTTCAGAGTTATGGCTGGAATCTCAAATGACGTATTCTTTCCCAAGCATCGCCTCATGCTGGTGAATCAACCAGGGAGGTGTGATCCAAGCCAAATGACAAAAACACTTTTGTATCTCAAAAAGGTCTGGCTTTTTAAGAGTGCACTTAGCAGTTGTTTTTCTCTTTGTTTACTCCGTGCTTCCCTTGATTGTGCTGAGTTGTGCTTTCTTGACACTGCTGAGTCACAGGACAGTAGTTAGACCTAGCTTTGTGTAGGAGTAGAGCCTTTTGGAAATAAGCTTCCTCTGTGGTCCTCACTAAGTGTGATTCAGTGGCTTCCTGCGGGAAATAGCTCCAGATTTGAAAAGAGATGTCCGGAAACTGGACCAACAATTTAAAGGTGGTCGCCTTCTGCTTCCACAGGGTTTGCTGCCGCTGAGAGAGCTTCAGCTGAACGAGCTTGAAAGTCCGAAAGGAGCCCAGCAAGAGGTTCATGCGTTTCAAATTACAGGTAAGGATGAACTTGGGTTTCTTTGCTGTTCTGGACTGGGTTGGGCCTCATTCCAGTTCATGTGTAGAGATGAGGATGGGAGAGCATGCCTGTCTTCCCCAGCCTCTTGAGATGTTGGCTCCAACTCCACTGTCCTCAGATGTCCTGAAAGGGCAGTAACATGGGGATACAGCTGGGACTATGGATGACACACCCACTGAAGGCTTAGTCATCCCTGAATTATAACAATAGAATCTCTCGTCTCTGGGAAGGAATAATTTAAAAGGTATGAAGCCAGCAAAGACAGGGAGAATAAGAACTGATCAAGACTGTGAACTCACCCAAACCCCAGGTGAGTTTTCTGGCGCTGCTCCCTACCTGGGTTCATTTCATTCCAGAAAAGAAGAGGGGAACAAGGGAACACAGCTCAGTGGGAGAGTCTTCTTTTAAGTCAGAAGGCCTTAGGTTCAACCTGGGCAGTCTGGATGGTGCCTGATGGGCATGGTGGTGTCTTGGAACTTAGTGGATATGCTTTCAAGCTAAGAGGAAAATAGTCTCCCCCTCCCCACCTCGGGCCCCTCTACTAACAATTCAGTTCTTCTCACAGCAGTGGGCAAAGGTTAACCCTGGGGCAGATTTTGAGACCCTCCTCCCCAAAAGAGCCCATGCAGCCCCCCCCCCCCCCCCGCTGATTGTTTTCAGGGCCTAGAGACTCCCACCATCCAAAAATGATAAGTGAAATCTTGAGATCTGCCCACTTTACTGGTTGGTTCCTCCACCTCCCTAGAGGCTGTTATTATAATCATGTGCCGTCAAGTCAATGCTGACTTTGGGCAGCCCTTTTTTTTCAAGGTTTTCTAGGAAGAGAATCCTCAGAAGTGGCTTGCCATTCCGTTCTTCTGGGGGCAACTTTGGGGCTGCGCAGGTTGCCCAAGGCCACCCAGGCTGGCTCTTCTCCCAGGAGGCAGAGTGGGGAATTGCACTCCCAACCTCTGGCAACCAGAGATCTAACTCCCTAAAGCTATCCAGCCAGCTCCGAGAGGCTGCTGAGAAGGAGATGTTTCTCCACTGCCTGTCATCTCATCCTGAATCCCCTCCCTGACACTTTGCCCCCTCCCACTTTAAAAAACAATCACGACACCGGCTTTCTTTTCTTTCGAACAGACATGCCCTTAAGGGAGGAGGTGGTTGCGAAGTTGCAGTGTGGAGGGGAAAAGTTCATGCCCTTGCCATGAGCCCAAAGAACTGCTCATTACCTGAGTGCCTGCAGAACATCAGCCTGCACTGAGATTCGCTCACCCACTTTGCAAACCTGGCCATTAAATAACTTGGAGGAGTTGCTACAGCCCTGTGACTCCGAGGAAACCCATCTAGCTAGCCTAGCGTTTTCTCTCTGCCCCAGCAGTGTTCTGTTGGCGACTCTGTCCATGATTTGCAGAATCAGGCCCTTGGAAACATTCATTCATCTGTTGTTTGTGCTAAGCCCGACATACCAGAGAGCGCTCCAGGAGGCTAAAGTACTAATTTTGCTGATAATGATTTGTTATGACGGCTGGGTGAGCGTTGGATTTATCTCGGCCCTCCCAACGCTACCAGTGCGTCTGCCTCCTATTTGTTTTTACAAGAGGTGGGGTAAGGAAGGATTGGTTATTCAGCACAGCTTAGATCTCATTGACCGGAAGTGGGAGGGGGCTCATGTCACTCGTGTTTGTGGCAGTGACTGGACAAGGCGGTGAGTGGCTGTGGTCAGCAAAGGCAGCTGGAAAAAAACGGGAACCAACAATTGGCTCAGGCAATGTCTGGCTTTTGGAAAGAGCAGAATTGAAAGCGGCATAGAATCTGAGAGCAGAAAAGGCATTGTTGACAGGAGGACTAGTTTGGAAAAGAGCACATCCTTGGGTCACAGGAAAAAAAAAAACCATTTGTATCTCAGCACTTCCTAACTAGAGCATGCAAATATCCCTTTTTTTGCCCGAGACATTTTGCTACCTGAGTCTCCCTCCCATTGCGTGTACAAAAGCCAATGGGACTCGTAGTGATGCTCTCCTTCAGTAATGGTGGTGGGAGAACCCATGCAGTTACGCCAGTGGTTCCCAACCTTGGGTCCCCAGATACTCTTGGACTAGAAATGCTGGCCAGCACAGCTAGTTCTGAAAGCTACTGGGAGTTGCTGGGAACCACTGTTTTATCCCAAAGGCTTAGGGGATGTGCAGCAGGCTGTGCAGCTCATAGCAACCCCACGTTAACCACCTAAGCTGGCCGTTGGCTCATTCTGCCAAATAGTAGAGCTGGCCCTGCCAATTGCTAGGAGGGTCCATCCATAACTCACTGCCAGGTGGAAAGTTCCAGAATGACTGGTTGGCTTGTCCCATTCAAAAGATTGTTGCTTGGGAGCAGAGTTTTACCTGGCTGAGAACTGAGAGAGAGAGAGACTTTCTTGGCACAGCTAGGCGAAAATGGGCTCCTCAATGTAAATATTACAAAGTCTTTGAGATGTACAGAATAGTGTTTTGTGGGGCATCAGCCCCGTGCTCATTCAACCTGTTGATAGAATTGTATTCTATATCCGTACAAGAAACCCATAAATGGGTATTCGTAAGTAGTCAAAGCACCACGAAATGCACAGAAGAAAGAGAGATGGGTGAACCCCCAACCTCTGTAAATGTATTCAAAATATAGAAAATCCTTAGGGGGAAGGGAGAACTGTCTCCCCCAATAAACACAGAATTTTGATGAGGATAATGAGAAGATGGAATGGCGTACATTGTCATCTTTTTGGCTGGTCTAGACGGTCAGTAAAATCACACTCTTTGGTCTTTTCAAGGGTATTGCAACTGGCAGGCAGGGGGGTTATTTCATCTATTTACTTATTTAAAATATTTCTACCCCGCTTTTCTCCCCAAGGCAGCTTTTTTAAGGTCCCCCACCCAATATTTTAACAGGCAAAAAACAAAACAAGGAAGAAAAGAAGAAGAAAAGAGTAATTCTAGATATGCCAGGTTATAAAAGAAGGAACAAAGGTTCAGGTATTTCCTCATGTGCTAGATTTCTGTGTGCAGGGAGATTTTAATCGAATGGAGCATTTAACTACCAACAATAGAAAGGTAGAGTTCTTGAAATACTTCACCAGTTTTAATGCCTGCCGTACCTCTGCTTTTAAACACTGAGGATCAAGCTTGACAGCACAAGGGGATATTGTAAGAACCCGTGTCCACCCTGCAAGGATCCCGTACTGCGGGTGTGTGTGTGTGTGTGTGTGGCGGCGATGGAATAAACTCAACAGGAACCCTCACCTCTGTTTTTCTAGGTCCCTTGCTGAGCCCCTTGACCGTCTACTGCCCCAGCAAGTCGGAGGTCAAGCGCTGGCTGTACCACCTGGAGAAGCAGATTCACATGAACGGCGGAAGCCTTGATTTCCCCTTCCTGACCCAGGTGAGCGCTTGCTTGGGAGGCGACCGGAATGGCAGCATGTCGGAAAGGAGCAGTGGTTGGAGATGATGTCCTAAATCCGGTGCTATCCTTTCAGCTCGAAAAGGCTCATTGAATCACTTGCTGAAGGGTAGACCCACTCTTGTATAGATACTATAGGTTCAATTTGCCTACTCTAATTGGGACAACCATTTAAGTTTGTTTGTTTGTTTGTTTCAACCTTTCTCGCTCAAGGGATTCAAGGCAGTTTACAACACATTTTTTAAAAAACAGGGTCGTTGAGTGGCCATGATTTGAATTTTAAATCTTTCTGTCCCTCCTTTCCGTGTGACCTCCTATCACATGGCTGCCTAAGATAGCCTTCATTATTTTAAAAAAAATTATTTATTTATTCGGTTTATATACTGACTCATTACTGGGCGGTTTGCAAAATGAAAACTCGCAATACCCTCAAACCCCATGAAAACAAAAAAACCCACTGAAACCAATAAGGCCATACAATGTACGACAATGAAATCATAAATATAAAGAAACCTATAAAATTTAGAATTAGTGAAAAGCAAGGACGGCGTTCAAGAGATTCGATTTTTAAAGGCAATTTTGAATAATTCCATATTTAAAAATAGTAATTAAAAAGATAATTGATTTTTGGTGATGAAAAAAACAAGGAATGCAGCAGCTTCTATTTTAAGGTAAGTGGTTTACCCCGGAATGTGACTGCTGAATTGTATATCCAGTAACAAAATCTATAGTTAGGTGGATTTGTGGAATAAAAAGAATCTGGCAAGTGTTGCTGCTGTTATGTGCCAACAAGCCGCCTCCAATCTATGGCGACCCTATGAATGAGCAATCTCCAAAATGTTCTGTCCTCTACAGCCTTGCTCCGCTCTTGTGGTTCCTTTTGGGAGTCAGTCCATCTCGTATTGGGCCTTCCTCTTTCCCTGCTGCCTTCCACCTAGTGCTAGCGCTAAGTTCTGAAATTTTATAATACCTATCTCCAATGGGCAAAACAACTCATTCAATGCCCCTTCAAAACCATGGTATCCCTACTCCTCTCTTCCTGAGCCCTGCTCCTCTTCTGGATGGAGTTGGGGAATGTGGGTGGGCTTCAAGGTACCGTATTTACCTTGTTCTGAAACAAAAGAGATTAGTCAGCGTGGGAAAGAGCAAATTAGCAGGTGTGAACTGGATTGCCTCCCGGTCCCGGCACATGTGAGAGAAATGTGCGGTTTTGGCCCTGTCGTCAGCAGTTCCTGGAAATTCCTGAGCTGAACCGCTCTTTTCCTGTGCTGTGAAACTACTTCTTCTTCTTCTTCTTTTTTTTAGGAGGGGGGATCTGCTTCCCTCCCACAAACAAGGTGAGTAATTCTGCCCAGGACAAAGAAGCATGTGGGCTGTGAGGGAGCGCATGGATGGGGGTTTCTCATCTATCACAGTTTCCAGTCTGGCTTTTGACAGCTGCCGCTGGGGTCATATAAAATGAAGATTTTCCAGCTTGAAAGGCCGAAGATGGTTCAGCACATAAAAAGATGAAAGAAAAACCTGTCGGACCAGTTTGTGGGCTCCTGTGTCGTTCAAACGTTGCCTGAGCTGGGCCTAAGACATTATTCTGCCTGGAGCCAAAGAGCAAATGGTATCCTATCCCTCACGGCCAGCAAAAACAAACAAACAAACAAACAAACAAACAAAACCCCAAGAAAAGACAGAGAAACAATATTTTGTTAAGTGCCTTAATCATTTGCTGCCTTTTCATGATGCCCCAATGGTAGGGCCGGCCCTGGAGAAATCTTGGCCACAATTCCGCGATTCCACTCATAAGGGTTAAAAACTGTTTATTTGCTGTGTCTGGATTTCTTGTGGTATGGGTGAGCCAGAAAGAATTCAGTCTGTGTGTGCATGTCAAGCATTGGACATTGTTGTTGCTTTTACGTGCCGTCAAGTTGCATCTGACTTATGGTGACCGTTTGAATGATCTCCCTATTGTCCTGTCTTCAGCAGTCCTGTAGGCTCAAGGCCATGGCTTCCTTACAGAGTCAATCTATCTTATATTTGGTCTTCCTCTTTTCCTGCTGCCTTCAACTTTTCCTAGCATGATTGTCTTTTCTAGAGAGTCTTACCTTCTCATGATGTGCCCCAAATAGGAGCAGTCTCAGTTTCAACATTTTTGCCTCCAGAGAAAGTTCAGCCTTGATTTGATCTAGGATCTACTTATTCATCTTTCTGACGGTCCAGGGTATCCATCAAGCTCTCCTCCAGCACCATATTGAGCATTAAGATGGGCTCCCCCCCCCCCTTCTTTTCCATTTTAGAATGAATGGAAGCAGAGCTCTATCGGGAGGGAGCAGCTCCGGTGGTCCGTGCAAAATGCCCCCGTGCAAGAGTGGAGAGGGACCCAGCGGGAATCCCTGGGCAACGTCCTGTGTGTGTCTAAAGTGAAGCTGCAGCATTTGCCCTTCCAGGTGGGACTTTTCCCTTTGGATACCTTAATATTTCATCAGAAACAACAGCCTTCCCCAGCCAAACATTTTCCAGATATTCTGGACTACAACAGTCATCGTCCTCTGATGACAAGAGGGGAATACTGGAAGTGGTGTTTCCGTGGGTCTGAAAGGCACAGAGCTGGTGGAAGGCTGGACTAGAGTTTGGCAGGTTGTATTAGCAGTTGCAGCTCTGTCTGAAGCTCTCTCTTCATCTCCGACAGGAACAGCACGACCGGCTCTTGATCTTGTATCCATCCACCCTGGTAATTGTATCAGAAGAATGCAATGGCCTCTACTTTAAGGTAGGAAGTAGAACCTTTTATGCTCCTTCTACCTGCTTTGTTTATTGTGCTCTTCACATCCTTAATGTGCTTTTCAACATGTATTCTGCATGTCTACAAACAAGTAGGGCTGCAACTCCATTTAAATAATTTTTCATTGATTCATTCTTTGAGTTTCAGCCTATTAATCTGTTGATTAAACTTGCCCGGGGTTAAAAAAACAACCCAATGTTTCCAAAACAGAAAAACATTCTTTCTTCGTTTTTCCATGATTCACACCATTGACTTAGCGGGTAAAGGAACTCCCACCATTGGGTGAGAGATGATTTTTCTACATGTAGTTTTTGCAAACGCTTGTATTAAAAACATTAGTTTTTTTTTTAAAGGCTGCTCGACTCTTCGAGCATCTATTTAATCACTGACAAGAGTTTTTGAAACCCAATTAATCCTCCTAACTGATTGAGTCTTGCATTCCTGATAATTTTAGCAGTTCTATGACATACAATGTGCTGAACATATACTTATCTTTCTGCAAACCTTGTTATGACTAGCCTGTTAAAGTAGTTCAGTGTTATTGTTCTGCTAGACAGGGGATGTTCTGGGTGGGATGACTTGAAGTTAATGAGATAAGATAAAGGTGAAGAGAAAGGTCTCATCTTATAACCTAATGATTCTCAGACTTTGACCATCCAGATGTTTTGAACCTCAGAATTCCTTGATGTTTTCTTCTGTGAGCTGAAGTTCAAAACATTCTAGACTTTTAGTGGTTCCCAGTCTTGGGTCCCTAGGTTTTCATGGATTGCAACTCCCAAAAATCCTGACCAGCACAGCTAGTGGTGAAGGCTTCTGGGAGTTGTAGTCCAAAAACATTTGGGGACCCAAAGTTGGGAACCACTGTTCTAGAGAGCTAAAGGTTGAGGACCATCGCTCCCTAAGCTTTCTTGAGACTTGACAGGAGAGGGAGGTGAAGTTTGAACTGAGGGCTGCCTGATTTTTGGCTCGGTCTTGAGCCGCTATGGCTCACCAGCCTTCTTCCTTCATTTTCTGTGAAGGCTTGGCTTCAGCAGCCTCTGTCACTCTGAGAAATCTTGAAGCATCCGTGAGGAACAAAAGTAGAAAACTGGGGAACCTTGGAGACCTTTTTGCCTTCTTGGAAGACTGTGGCTTCTGAATATTTGTGGTTAGCTGGCTCAGAAGGAGCAGGGCGGTGGCTGAAAAGAGCTTTCTTATGACGCTGGAGGCATGAACTCACTCCCGGCTTCTCAGCCCAGCCCATCTCTGGCCTAGTTCTCACAGAGAATCTACGTTTCTTTCTGGGACATACCAGTTCAGACTGCAGGTGGAGGTGAATGTGGCTCAGGGTCCAGGCAAGGGGTGGCCCTCCCATCCCAACATTTAATGGTGGGGCACAGCTGGGGGTTTGGTCACAGATGGCATATGCTTGCACTAATGGGGCAGTATATAAATCGGATAAATAAAGATATATGGCTAGTGCCTCATGTGACTACAGACACATAGATTCTGCCACATGGAGAAAAGGAGCACCTTCTCTCCAGCATCTCTTAGAAGAACAGAAGAAACAAAATGACCGGGTTATGCAGCAGGGCCTTTTCTGTGTCAGCGCCAATCCTTTGAGATACTCTAACTAAAATGATCCATCAAGCCACTTGTTATTCCACACATATATTTTTCCTGGCTCCTGAATGATCAATGTTACTGAACTGCCTGTATTTTTTATTATTTTGTGTTCTATAATTTTTAATAAGGATTTTAAAAAAAAATAAATTGTTGCAAATCACCCTTACTGGGAGTTCAAATCCCCACTGTGCCTCCTTGACATGGGCTGGACTTGATGTTCCCTATGGTCCCTTCCAGCTATGCAGTTCTATGTTGATGATGATGATTGTGGGAAATCATCTATATTTGTATAAATGAAGCAAATTCGGGGTGTTTACCTGTTCAGATGCTTGGAAATGTGGCACGGTGTACATGGATTCTCCCCCCTCCCCCACTGTTTTCAGCAATTTTTGGAGAGAAATGTGCACCGTTTTATAGACACCTGCCTTTCACGCTTCATGAAAGACTTGCATATTTTTATGCCTTGGAATTGAAAGCCGAGCACAGAATGTACATTAAGAAGCATTTCTTGGATTCACTTCCTTCTGTCCATGACAGCCAGAGACAATCTTGGGATTCTTTTGAAAAGAGCAAATCTTTGTGGTAGCTCTGGAGGCAATGCGCGGATTCTCTGGTCACACTGTGGGGCAGTTGTTACAGAAAAATGCCTGTGGTTTTTGTGGTGTAACGTGCTTGGATCCAACTGACACTGACAGCTGGGTGAACTGGGTGGCATCCCACTCTGGCATTCACATCTAGTGGTCTCTGGTGCCGAGACCAAATTCTGTAGCCATAAATGTAATCTAATCAACAGAAGCATTGTTTGTTCCCAACAGTTGGGAATCACATGATAAACCTGATTTTCCAAACACTACGTTTGTTTTCTTATTACTCTTACTCATGGTGAGCCTTAGCTCTAGATCTACCTTTATTCCTGGCCCTAACCCTAAACCTAGCCCTAGTCCTACTGATTGGTTGGTTGGTTGATTATAATGCCTCATTAATACCAAAGCACTATTTTGGGCGGTTTGCAAATAGTTAAAATAGAACTACAGCAAAACAAAGCACTAAACACTAAAATATCATGCCATAATAAAACAAGGTCTAAAAACGGTCTTACCCCTAATCCCTACCTCTACCCCTAGCTGTAGCCATAAACCTAAACATTTCTCCCAGGTGAGCCACATTTAGGTGTCTGTAAGGTGTCTGTCTGTAGGGTAGAACCCCCAGGAGGGAGAATTATGGGATATGTCATCCAGAATTTTTCAAGAAGACACATCCCAATGGTTAAACCAGAAACGCCGTAGTTTTAAACCTCACCCCACCCAGAGTAAAAGTGTGCAAACTGTGCTTTGCCATTGAGTGAAATGGATTTGGACCGTTGGAGAACGTCAAGAGCACAGGACAAGTAACATGTGGCCCAAACCCATTAAGTGGATTCTCTGGAAGAGGCCACTGGTCCTATTAGTTCTCTGTTCAGCAGGGCATGGGCTTTGTGGTGCAGCTTGCGGTGAAAACCGGCTATGGCGGAGTGAACAAAAGACTCACCACCCTGTGATCCCAGCTGCAGGAACTTGGTTTTTTTCCATCGGCACGTCTGGGCTTGGAATCAGCAGTTATGTATGAAGTTCTCTGTTCCTGCCTGATGATGCTGAAATCTAGGCTGCTTTGTGTGTTGTTGATTGAAAAGGAAAGAATATAAAAGAAAGAGAGAGAGAGAGAAAGAGAAGCGTCACTTTGGTTTTGGTGCCTGCTGTGTGTGTATGTACAATAAATGCAGTCTAACCAGCATTACTGGAGATAAATACATTGCACAATGTAACTTTAGAAATTGTTCACCTTGTTTCCATGGCTATTACTCAAGAGAACTAAATAGAGCCTTCATGTCCCGAGGCAGTGTACCTTAAAATACCAGTTAGCTGGATAGCTCAGTGGGTTGAGGTCTCTGGCTGCAGAGTCAGAAGTTTGTGGAGTTCGATTCCCCCCACTGTGCCTCCCGGGAGAAGAGCCAGCCTGGGTAGCCCTGGGCAAGCTGCACCGTCCCAGGGATCCTCCCGCCCCAGAAGAAGGGAATTGTAAAACACAGCTGCGTACTCCCTACCTGGAAGACCCTGAAAAAGGTCACCATATGTCAGAATTGACTTGATGGCACATGATGATGATGATGTTTGCCTCTTTTGCGTGTGGAGGAGGATTTTCCTCTCGAAAGTCTGGGATTTTTCTGACTGCTCTGTTTCTCCAGGTGAATTGTGTTTACCGGAGATGCACACTTGACTTGCAGTTGCATAGGAGAAGAAAGCATGGGGTGAGATTCCCAAAGGGCCCCATCTCCTCTGCCGGCTCCTTCCGAGCTGACATTTTGCTTGGGGCTCCTTAAGCAGTCACGCAAGGCATCCCTTGAGGTTTGCTAGACATGCCCTCACACCACCTGCTGCGGGCTCAAGGCTGGCACCGAAATCAGACTCAGCCATTTGCCATGGTGTACCCTGCTGGAGAGGGACGTGGTGGCGCTGCGGGTTAAACCGCAGAAGCCTCTGTGCTGCAAGGTCAGAAGACCAGCTGTCGTAAGATCGAATCCACGCGACGGAGTGAGCTCCCGTCACTTGTCCCAGCTCCTGCCAACCTAGCAGTTTGAAAGCATGTAAATGCGAGTAGATAAATAGGTACCACCTCGGTGGGAAGGTCACGGTGTTCCGTGTCTAGTCGCGCTGGCCACGTGACCACGGAAACTGTCTTCGGACAAACGCTGGCTCTACGGCTTGGAAACGGGGATGAGCACCCTGCCCTAGAGTCGGACACGACTGGACTCAATGTCAAGGGGAACCTTTACCTTTACCTTACCCTGCTGGAGAATGTCTGTCGCTCAGCAACCCTCTGCCAACCACAGCCTCTTCCTGTGGGGCTATTAGTGACGGCAGTGGGCGTGTGGGTGTTCCTGTCAGAGCCCGCCGTGTGGAAACAATCCTTTAACGATGCACTGGAGGTTTTAATTGCAGTGGCACGCCCCAGTGAGGAATGGTTGGCCGTGCCAGGAGAGAGACAGGCGAGGAGGTGTGGATGGCAAGCCGAATGGGTCTGAGGTCGAGAAGGGGTGGCTCCTGACAGTTGGGCACAGTGGTGGGTGAGTGCAAGTGGCGCCCTGTGGGTGAGCGGGCACCCGTTTCTCTTGCCCGCCCCAGGCTCTAGCACAGAAAACTAGAAACACAGATTCTGTAGCCTCTCCCTTTATTTGGCAGCTCTGTGAATGCAGAGAGAGGGATGAGCACTAGAAAGAAGATGTGCCACTAATGCACACCAGGAGTCGGGTACTTAGCATCCCTTGGGTAACATCTGGACAGAGCAAACCACTCTGCAAGTTTCATCCACTAAAAATACGGTGCCTATCCCTGCTCCTGTTTCTCAACAAGCAGCTCCATGCGAGTGTGTGGCCTGTGAAAGGAAGAATTAGGAAATGGAGCAGGGGGACCAAAATCATCTCTAACTCTCCCCCCCCACACACACACACTTATTCTAAAGCAGGCTTTTAGTCAGCTGAATACTAGCTATGCGGTTCAAGATGTTATCTCTGTGAGCAGTAGGATAGTGGTTAATTGGAAAGTACAGTTGCTCATTGGGACAGTTTCCCTTGCCATCTGCCCTGCATGACAAGAGCTCAAAAATGCAGGCAGCTGGATCAGTGGACATGAATATATGATGTGTAGGCATTTTGTAAAGCTAATGGCTCTTAATTGCACATTCAAAACCAAACCAGCCTCAAATACTTTGCAATACAGCCGAGACAGCTGTTTTCTCTCCTAGCTACTATGCAGGTTTCAGGTAGACTCAGAACATCAAAGCCTGAATGTGTGTGTGTGGCAGACTGCATTACAGACCCAGTTACTCAAAACTATTTTAGTGACTAGGCTCCCTCAGACTTGTGAAATGCATATGAAGAGATCAAACCAAAGGCTACCTAGTCGAGTATTCTGGTTACACAGTGCCTGTTGGAGATCCCATCAGCAGGACATGTTGATGAGTACTTTAGCTATTAGACCTTTTCTGAAGAGGAGAATCACCCGTATATTTCCCCCCCCCCCTTGCATTTGCCCTTTCACCTGCTTTCACCCTCTTGTGCACCCACACGCCTACAATACACCTTTAAATTTTGTCTGCTCTTTGTTCAGAGAAGAACTTTGTTCCTTACAAAGATCCTCACCTTCTCGAGGTCACTTGGAAAATCAAACTGAATCCACCGCTATATCTTGAGCAAATTATTTAAGAGAGCAAACAAATTTAGAGACTTTCTGAAGTTCGGGAGGTGGATTACAGTGATGTCTCAGAGAGCAAAGTCCTTGGGGTCATGGAATTGTTTGGCATTACAGCATCAGCTTCAAGTTGTTGTAATGGGGGTCGTGAAAAACCTAAAGATGTAGAAATCTGTAAAATTCAAGGCTTCCCAGCTCTCTCATCTTTTGGATATTAAAATATCAGTGACATGATAAAATTTAATAATAGTCCAAGTTTGGTATGTTCCATAATATAGAATAGAATAGAACAGAATCAGACACTGTGTCAATTCTGACATAGGTATCTTTTTTCAGGGTTTTCAGGGTAGAGAATACACAAAAATCATTTCCCATCCCCTTCTTCTGGGAGCACCCTGGGACTGTGCAGCTTGCCCAAGGCTACCCAGGCTGGCTCTTCTCCCAGTGGGGAATCAAACTCCCAACCTCTGGCTCTGCAGCCAGAAATCTAAACCACTGAGTTATCCAGCCAGCCCAATTTAAAATATAGGATCATATATTTTTTTAATGACCAAAATTATAACCATTACGTCTAGCCAGGTTTTCTGGACTATACACTGTATCCACCATCTCCCAGTTTTATACCATCTAAGCCTGAAAAAAAATGCTAAAGAACTAAGAAGCTCACTCCCTTTGTCACTTTTTAGTGATCTGATAAAGGAGTTACTGAACCCAGAATTGGGTCTCTCTTTAGGTGTGCTGAGAAGCAAGCAATTAAAGCTGTAATCCCATAGTCAGATTTCTGGGAGCAAAACCCACTGAACTCAGTGAGATTTCCCTTCAGGTAAACCTAAGCAGGATATGTTATATGAATCAAGGGTTATTAAGTGGAACACAGTGAGAAATTATAGGAGATTGCAATCCTAAATCTACTTATATAGTAAATAGCTCAGTGAGACTTGCATCCAAATAGAAATGTACAGGATTGTGTTGTAAACAAAAAAATCAGCGCTTTTCTCCTGTTTTGTATCATTTGTGGCCTGAAACAAAGTAAATTTTTAAAAATGCTTGCTGAACCATCTCACAGCAGTTTTTAATTCACCACACGCAAGTCCTTGCTTTTAAATCTGTCTTTTTCTACAATATTTGTAAGTGTTTAAACCTGGAAATGGGAGCCCCGTTTGTATATTTTATCCCCCTCGCACCAAATCTTCTCATTCTGATTTTTACTGCCAACAGGGAGAACTGCCCCTTAATGCAATCCAAGTGCATTTTGAAGAAAACCAGAAAACCTCTTTTCTAATAGAAGGTAACAATTTTTAAAATAATGTTCAAAAGTGATTTCCTTTAAGAGAAGAGAATTGGCTTTTAAAAGGGAAATTTGGACATGAATTTAGCAGTCTCTGTGAGCCACTGCCAGTCAAAATACTGTGTCAATAAGGGAGCTCCTAACCATGATTTAGGCGTGCACATTTCGTTTTGGTTTGTTGCTGTTATGAAATCCATCAGATGTGACTGTTGCTCTTTGCAGGCCGATTAATCAACTCCATTCGGGTGATTTGCCCCAGCTATGAAGACTATAAAGAATGGCTCTACTGCCTCAACACAGCTCAGTTCCACAACGCTGATTCCTCTCTTTCTGGATCAGAGAGCTTCTCAGGACCAAAACCACCACACCATGCTCCGGTGAGATTCCACATTTCTGGTTTTTTTTTTATGCAGTGGATTAAGCACACATTTTAACCTTTTAATGGTATGGGGAAATTGGGCAATTAAAGAGGGAAATCAAAAACTTAAATTCAAGTGTGAAATTGAAAACTTTCTTCCTCTGCTCCTCCACAGAGCAGAGGGAGGAAGCAAAAAGATTTAAAAAAATTAGGACAGCGCTTATGCACTACACTTAGAGAATTAAAAGGAAAAAAAATTGTAATCTTTCACCCAGAAGCAGGAAAAGACAGGCGAGGGCAAGGCTGGAGATTTTTTTTCCCCTTCTTAAAGGAGCCAGACTAAATAGGGTTGCTTGTGGTGTGTATGTCATATGGAGGCAAGAATTACACCCAATGGCATACTGGACCTTTACTCGATTTTAAGCCAATTTATTTAGCCTGCTCCCGCTCCCTCCAGCTGACAACAGACAAGCCCCAAGCCCTTCTCAAATCCTGCTTCTACCATGATCCCTGTAGGTGGACGTGGTCCACAAACTGCCTCTCAGACTCAGTTTCCCATCAGCAATATGAGAAAAGGTTATTCTGACCTACTATACAGAACTGTTGTAAGAACTCTGAAAAAGCAGTAGCCATTTTTTCATGGCCAGGTATTCTGTGGGAGCCACAGAGAACTGAGATGTCCCCAAAGGTTTTATGGCCCTGTCCTGTTTCTTGGTCCCATCAACTTGTGACCAAGAATATTAGGAGAACGGGACTGACTATGCTGAAAAGCCTGATGGTTATGCATCATTTCTGTTGTACTTTTCAGCAGCTGACAGTTCATTAAATCTTCAGCTACCTCCGGATTCTTGGAGATTTCTGGAATATGGTTGGAGATCTTCATATCTACTTAGGATTTGAACCTGGGTCTCCATTGTCTATATCCAGCTGTTTTTTTGGAAATCAACTTCAGCCTTGCCATACTTAATAAACCGTAGTGATTTCCCTCTTCTCTTCTTCTTTCCCTTGTGCCTTCATTTAGTTCTCAGGGAGCGGGAGAGGTTCACTCACGTCTGATGGCCGAACAAACTCCTGGGCATCAGGAGGGAAGGGGGCGGCCTCCACCCACCACTCTCAGAACAGTACGGGCTCCCTTGCCGAGAAGCAGTCATTCAGGGTGATGCCAGATAACCAGATAGCTGATGGTCCTCTACCTCAACTCGTCCACGTAAGTAGGAGTTTTGGAAAGTGAATATGAAGAAAATCTTTCTTAATATGGATGATTCCTGGGGTCAGGAGAGGCACCACTCTGAGTCTAATTCTTAGTGCAGGCATATGGTGGGTCCTTGTCATAGACTCCAGTTGCTTCTGGGCTAGACTACTGTATTATATTTTTCAAGGAGCATCCATTGAAGAGTGTTCAGAAACTATAACTGGTCCAGAATGCAGCTTCTGGATTCCTGAGCAGAGCCAAGCGTGTTGTCTGTGTGACTCCAGTTTTGGTATCAACATAAACATTGGTCCTCAGCTGGTTTCTTAGATTAATTCAAAGCAGTAGTCTTGACCAAGCTTTACATGGATTGTTTCTTAATCTGTACTTTCCCCTCCCTTCACTCACTCTTCTGCACAATTTCAAATAGGCTGAGCAGTGTTTTGTGAAGTGGAAAGACAGGGTGAAAATGCAATGGCCCGAATCCTGTTGTGGATTTACGCTGAAATAAGTATAGTTGAGTAAATCATGGCAGTGATCGTTGCTAACTAGAGGGCTGCTGTTCACATTCTTAGTTGCATGCCAAGTCATGGTATAAATGCACAATGGGATTCTGATTAATAAATATTGATGCTGGCCTACATGCAGTCATCTGTTTCAGGTTTTTCTTTTAAAGTGCCCACTGGAGGTAAATGCAGATAACTCAAAGCCAGTGTTTGATGATAGAATCATTCATTCCTCTTATCCTCTTCCTTTTTATGCCAGTGTCCAGGAAACCCAGTATCCACAGGGGTGACAAAATCTGAACTGAAAAGAAAAGGAAGTTCTCGGAAGTCTAAAGGGAAGGGAGCCCCAGCACCCCAACCGCCGCCACCCAACGCTCAGGACTCTGAGAGGAACCATTTCCAACTCATCCCTGAACACCCCAAGGGAGAAGTCTTGTCTCCAGTGTACAATGAGCCGTATGCAGCCCTGGCCCAACAGCAACACCCCTCTGTTCCCCCACTGCATCTGGATGTGAACAATGTAAGGGATCAGCGGATGGTGTTAAAATAGAGGGAAAGCCCATCACTCCATACCCCATAGTTCTGTGGAAAAGCATTGCCTCAGAACAAGCACAATACAAAGGATTGGGTAGTAGATGATGAGGCTGGGGAGGGGGACACAGCTGGAGAGCTCATTGGTTTAGGTCTCTGTCTGTGGAGTCAGAGGTTGGGAGTTCGATTCCCCACTGGGGCTCCTAGACAGGGGCTGGACTTGATGATCCATAGGGTCCCTTCCAGCTCTGCAGTTCTAAGATGGTGATGATGATTAAACTGAAAGGGATGCCCGCATTTCATTGAACTGATAGATAGCTCATTGGTTTAGGTCTCTATCTGTGGAATCAGAGGTTGGGAGTTCGATTCCCCATTGGGGCTCCTAGACAGGGGCTGGACTTGATGATCCATAGGGTCCCTTCCAGCTCTGCCGTTCTTGCTACCAGTAAGGTTAGATCATTTGGCACTTTAGAGATCCATTAGTCTGACACAGTGGTTTTTAATTTCTTTCTGTGTTCTTGATTTCTTTTGTAATCTGCAAGTCCAGGCGATTCTGGGTCTCGTAGTCTGTAAAGGTCACTATTACAAGCTCTAGAATCCAGGGCATATTATCTCAGAATGTGGGCATTTCCATGTGCCAGTTATGGCAAAGTAGCCATTCAGAGGTCTTTCCAACGTGTCAACGTTAGCAACAATGCAAAGAATCCAGGTGAACTCATGGCCCTTGTCATGGGGCCATTTTTCATCTTCTGGCAGTGAGTTCCCCAAGTCAGTTGCACAATAATAATCTTAGAAATGCAAAGCCAAACGGGAACCCTGTGGATCGTTGAGTCCAGCTCCTGTCAAGGAGGCGTAGCGGGGAACTGAACTCCCAGTCTCTGGCTCTGCAACCACCAAGTTATCCAGAGGTTACCTGAAGAAATGACAGTCGTAAAGATTTAAAATTTGTTAGGATACGTTTTAAATTCAAAAGAAGGACTGTTGCTCAGTGGTAGGAAACTGGCTGTGCTGAATGTGAAAATTCCTGGGTTCACACACCACCATTTCAAGGTAGAGCTAGGAAATGAAATTTCCCAAATCCTGGCAAACTGCTGCCAGCAGGATATAGAAGGTCAATTCCTCCATTTTAGTGTTTGTATCATAGTTTCACGACTGTATTGTACTGATCAGCTTTAACAGTTCATTCTAAAGCAGTCAGACTTCATTTTAAGTATGAGTTTTTTTCCTCCTCCACAGCTGAAACAATGGAACTTGTCAAGAAGTGAGACTTGCACAGCATCCCAGAATGTGGAGAGCACACCCCTGTCTTGTTCCCCCATGTATGCTGATCCCTATACACCCAATTCTCCTCCTTCCCGTGGGGCAGCAGATTCCAAGTTCATGGAAGAGGTACTGCATGCATGACATAGGGGGTAAAGCTTTGAGGGGGAGCCCGAGGTGCCCAGTGCAGCGCTGTACAGAAGTCCACCACTGGACTGTAGAAGAATACTTCCCTTTCTGAAGTCCCTCCCCTCCTTAAAGCCCTACCCTTCCTTGCAGGGGCAGATGAGTCTCTGTTATCCCTGATCAGATCGGAGATAACAGCTCTTATATTTGCAAGATAAGAGGTTATTAGAATATCCTGTTGTCCAGTTCTCAGCTGGCGTTTCCAGGAGCTGGCGAGTTCACAGCCGAAGGCTCTGCTGGCTTCTGGAAGCGAGGACTGGCAGCCAGTTGTTCTCCTCTTTTTCTTTACCAAGTGAGGAACATAGAAGGGGGTGCTTTCCAGCCCCCTTCCCAGCCAGTGCATTCAAGGTGCCCTTGGAAGCACTGGCGGTGAGAATATGTTGTTATGCTTCCCTTATGCCTTCCTCACATGGGGAGGAGGAGGCAAGGCTGATTCTCCAAGGAATAACTTCACCCACACTTTTGGCTGGGAAGCCTAAGACATCAGAGGGTTTGGCTGCTGATGACATCATGGGCATGGCTACACATGGGACCCCATCCAAGGGACCCCATTCCAGCTCCCCAACTTTGATGAGGACCAGTAGCCTCCGTGCAACTCTTGAAATAACCCTTATAAAAGACATGGTTACAGAAGGCTTGTTTTTCCCTGGTTACACTGGTTACACCCAGGCATGTTTTCCTTCCTTTCAAAGTTCATGAGATGCCACCGACGGTCTTCTTTGGAGCAGCTGAACGGCTACCCTGCCATGCCAGTCTCTGTTCCCATCACCCATCATCCTCCGGTGCAAAAGAAGAGCTGCCAGCCACTACCTGGCCACCACTGGCGAGAGCCAGCTGCTGCTCAGAGATGCAGTCCTACTTTTAATTTTTCAGCGATGCCTCCTCCTGACATGGATTATCTGACCACAGTAAGTGACATTTCAAATCTTCTTCAAAGCGTTTGTGGATTTTTCTAGCCACAGAAAAGCATGATATAAAGCATCCTGTGCGTATTTACTCCCAGCATCTCCTGCTGGAAACATCAGGGGATAGGGAGAACGTCTGCCGGAGAGCTGACATTATTGCTGTTGACTGGGGTGTTTGGCTTCATAGGCATGCATACAGTGAGATGAGTCGTTTCTGAGCTGTAGCCCCCCATGTGCGCCCTGGTCCTCCAGTTGAAGTACCTCCCTCTTGCAGATTAAAGTTAGAAAGAACTGATACACAGTTCTTTCCTCTTTTAGGAAAGAAAGAAAAAAGCCTCCTTGGACCTAATAATAAGAATTGCAGGCGGTCATGTCAATTCTGACTTACGGTAACCCTTTCCAGGGTTTTCGAGGTAGAGAATACTCAGCAATGGTTTACTGTTCCCTTCTTCGGAGGTTACTCTGGGACTGTGCAGCTGGCCCAAGGCTACCCAGGCTGGCTCTTCTCCCAGGAGGCCCAGTGGGGGAATCGAACTCCCAACCTCTGGCCTTCGCAGCCAGATACCAGAACCACAGGGCTATCCAGCCAGCTCCTTGAGCCTAATACTATTTTATTAAAAAAAGTCCTTCTTGGTGATGGGGACAAATCAAGAGAAAATTGACCCTCATGCCTCCAAGAGGGCACAACAAGCCTTTCAGGTGCCAGGCTGGATGTTTTTAAGTAAAAATAAAAAAAATAAAAAATTGTGGGGTGTATTCTCTCAAGGTCAAGAGGGGTCATAAAAAGGAGGAGGGCCTGTCGCTAAGTAACAAGCATGCCACCTAAGTGTCAGAAGCTGTACAGTATAACTCTGAATAAAAGGCCTTAAGTGTGTGAGTGGGTGGAAGGCAGTGACAGCCCTGATCTACCAGGTTGGCCAGTGTGGGAAACCAGATGTTGCATTTGATGGGCTCCTCTCTGCGTCACCTGGAGCTCTTGTTATCTTCTTACAAAGTAACATTTTTCGTTGGATCTAGTAGGAGGACAAACCTAACGAGGAGAGGCGACAGGTTGGAACAAGCCCTTAACCAGATCGTTAGCCATGGGCCTTTATGGGAAAGTCAGTACAAGGGAACTCCCTTTTTTGTGGCTTTTGTGACATCTCTCTTTGCCTTATTCTCCTGTCTTTCCCCGTCTGATCAGAGCACCTTATCAAGGGACAGGGAAGATCTTCCAACGCCGTCCTTGATGACTTCAGGTGAGTCCCTCAAGAAGGAGAGAGGCCTATTTTCCTGGGCCCCATTAGGATCTGTTCCTATCCTAAGTGTGAAAAAGAAGAGACGGTGGTGATGCAGTAAGTGGCCAACGCCAGGCAGAGAGGGTGGTTATCAAAACCGAAGCAAACCAACGGTTATGATGCCGATGCATCCTTAAAGGAGAAGACTGTCATCAGTGCAATAGAATATTTCAGGGCTGGAGTGCTTTCTTTCCATTCAATCCTTGCCAGTGTTTGCAAAGATCAGGATTAAGATCCAGCTAGCTATAAGGCATGAAAGCTATACCTTCCCTCCAGACCCAAAGGCAGCATGCCTCTGAAGACCTGCGTCCGGGGAATATAAATGGGACAGGCGTGTTGCAATATGTCACATTTGTGGGCCTTTCAATGGCCACTATGGGACTTTCATCCGGTGCCGCTCTACGACTTTCCGTCTGTTCTTTTCTCCACCTGAAGGTGTGGGAAATGATTTTGGTCGAAGATCAGAAAGCTTAAGCGCATTACCATAAGCAGCTCAGGGCTAAGATGAAGCAATATGACAGCTTCTGGAGATGGGTGGTAATTCAGTGACAGGACCCATGTTTTTCAGGCGGAAGTTCTCCTCTTGAGTAAGAAGCCAGGGGGAATGTGACTCTGCCTGAGAACTACTGCCAGCTAGAAGGGGGGAGGGCATTTGGGTCTAAGGTACAAAATGATGGATTTGGATAGGAAGATGGACTTAATACTTTCCATATGTGAATTTTATTTTGAGTTAGAGGAATTAAGCAGTAAAGAAAATCAGCATAAAAAACTCTTAAGGAGCCAGTTTAAAAAGTAGCAAAAACGAATTGTTCACGTACACCAATGGGGCCTTGGAAATAATTTAGTCCAACTCACCTCCCAGCATAAGATCTACGATGTAGCATCCTTATCAGGCAGCCACCCCGGACCATTTTTGCCTCTGTGGAGGAAAGTCCACTAGCCTCTCCAGGCAGTCAGTTTTTACTGCTTAACAGATCTCACTGCATGGGAGTTTTCTCCAGTTTTTAGCTCATCTGCTTTCTGGCAACACCCACCTGTTAGCCCTGCTCCTGTCTGTTAGACTAACAGAGAAGAAACCTGCTCATTAAAAGCCTTTCCAGGATGGGGATGTTTTTAGAGCATGTCTAAACATGGGAAGGAGGAGGAGGGATGAATAGGTTTCCTTAAGGGAGCAAATGCACCAAGAGGGGACTATCATCGGAAACTTTGCTGTTTATAGGCCAGAGAGCAAAGATGTGGGTCTCATATGGGTGCGGGTCCCCCCTAAGGGGCAGCTTCGTCTGTTTACATGGAGATGGTATTAAAGCTTTTTCCCCGTCTGTAGATGAAAGCATAGGAAACTACGACCTCCCGAAAAGCGGACGGGAAAGGGTGGACTCTGCCTACCACGATTATGCGGAGCTCCAGAGTTTCCAGAGCGACTTCAGTTACGACAACATCTGGGATACCGAAGCCAAGGTGCCGACATCTGACAATGACATCTATCACTGCTAAAAAAGAAAAGAAAAAAAAAAGGGGGGGAAAGGTGACTGGAATAAAGGCAGAGAATATCGGAAAGAAAACCCAGCGGTCTGCCCTCCCCATCCTTTGCTGTTCAATGTAAAGAGTGCATTCCTCTTGTTTTCACTGGAATTAGCTGGTTGCTGTATCCCAGAAAAAGCCAGGACTTTTCCAGTTACATCTGGACACTTTTTTCTTCACCTTTTTCCCTTCGTTTACCAGTATGGTGATATAAATTGGACCGAAAATGGAGCAATCATGCCCAACTGCCTCCCTCTCATCCATTATGTTTAACTCTTGGTCGCTGTGGTGAGGGAAATCCTGTATCCCACATGTTTGCAGCTGGCAGGGGCCAAGGTTCTGAGCACTGCGTGGGACGAAGAGCTCCATCTGTTCTCTTTTAGGCAAGAAGAACCAGAAGGAGAGCTGCCTGCTCGTTACAAAACTCAGGTGCAAATACGAGGGTGCCTTCTTGAATCAGCAACGATGTCCAGACATTGTATGAAGAACCGTATAATGCTTACTCAGTGCTGAAAATTACTGAACAGTGATGATGAAAAAATGGAACTCCTATCACTGCAATTCTCTGGCCACTTAAGAATTGGGGAACTGGGATGGGAGATGACCTGCTGGAAACAATGGTACTTTTTAAAAAAAAGAGAGAGAGAGTTACTGTAGCCAACAACTCTAAGTTCTGTGATGGTGTGAGAAAAACAGACAGCCTTGCAGGCAATCATGACCTAGTATAAAATGAGGATGTTGCAATGGGTATTTAATCTTTAAGTTACATATTGAACGGCTCAGCCACCAAGAGTGTGTGGATGCACGTGTGTGCATGTGCACACACAGAGAGAAGTGATAGGGGCTTATGGCAAATAGCCAATTTTTATCTCTATTAATTTTTTTTAAAAAAACTTGTCAAGTGTAGCCCTGGAAGGGTTTTGAGAGTCAGGCCCCTGTGCAGCCTTGGCGTGGGAAAATCAAATCCTTTCTCTGACCACGTGTCCCACAGACCGTTCATCCCCTTGGTGTGCCTGCCTAACTTCCAGGGTCTGCTGACACCACAGTCATTTTTAAAATCCTAAGCTTGCACAAGAGTTACGAAGTCTCAGAAGCAAATGCTTGCGGGCTAGCAGCTGTTCATTTAAGCACTGGGTGGCTGGACGGGCAGCAAGGCCAAGAATTGGGGAAGCAGAACCACCAGAAAGCAGCTGGAGAAGGTTGCTGTTTTGTTAGATTTGTCCACCTCGAAGCTGGGAGGGTATGTGCATTTAAGAACACCATTTGTGGCCCTCCAGATGATCATCCTTCACCCTGGAAATGCTAGCTTAGGGATGACAACGTTACAGTTCAGCATCCTCGTGGGAGCCACATGTTGCCAACTCCTGCATTTAGGAGCCAGAAAATGGGTGCTTTTGCTCTTTTTAACAATTCTCTCAAGCTTCCCACGGGGTGATTTCATGAGACAGAAAGGCATTGGAAAGCCAAAATTTTCTGGCTTCCAAATTTGGAAACTTATAGCAGTGGCCTGGAGACATTTGGGTCTATTTGGTTTTTCTTATTCTTATTTATTTTTTTAATTGCATTGCTAGCCCACCATCCCTTTAAGGCAATGGTTCCCAACCTTGGCTCCCCAGATGTTCTTGGACTACAACTCCCTGGCCAGCACAGCTCATAGTGAAGGCTTCTGGGAGTTTTAGTCCAGGAACATCTGGGGACCCAAGGTTGAGAACCACTGCTTTGAGGAATAGTATGATGTGGCTAGTTTAACCAGCTCTACCAAAAAACTAATATACTACATTGGACTTGATTTTGTTGTATTGGTAGCACATCAGGAAAGTACCTGGTGTATTTTCTTTACTTGAACTTTAAAAAAGATTTATATATATATATATATCTCCAGCAAAGTTTACATGTAGCTTTTTCGTTTGTTTGATAGTCTATTTAATATGTAAATGTGGGTGCCCTCTGGCTCTGGGCAGGGAAGGAAAGAAGAATCCTATTCAGCTTTATAAGGATGGATGAACCATGGAGTGTTCCAGAAACTGCTGCTTTTTTTCCCAGCTGGTCCAGTGTTAAACTCACTCGGGGATTTTTTTTTGCTGTATAATATTTTAATTCTAGGTCTTTTTATACGTTCAAAGCAGGACAGTAGTGGAAGAGCAAGAGATAAAAGAAGGATGGGTGCCAAAATGTGCATGGCTAAAACTGCAGCAGTATTAGAAAAACGTTTGGTGAGGTTTTAGGGAAGGATTTTGTGTGTGTATGCGTGTGCATGTGTGTGCAAGGAAGAGGTTGTATCAAGACTGGAAATATATAGAATGTACATGTTGTACAGTTCTCTTGAAAATGTCCTTGAAGAGCATACTCCAAATAAAGGTAATATATCTAAGAATGTCTCGTTTTTACTCTCTGATTGAACCTTGCAGCTTGTGAAGAAGAACTATCCAAGTTAGTTTCCTAGACAGCATATCTGCCAAACAATAGGGCCGGCCCTACCATTAGGCATAAAGGGACAACTATCTCAGATAGCAGTTGCCATTCCCTAACTATTGTTTCTAAACTCTTTCTCCTCTTTTGGAAGACAAAGCTAGGTGTGTTGCAAAGTCTGGCCTGCACCACTCAATAAAACCAGCCTTCAACTTGGTGGAGAATGCTTTCCCATGGCCAGTGATGGAGTAAGGGGTTTCGCTTCCTCATAGTGCAGTGAGCTTCTGTACATGGAGTAGAGTGGGGAAGGGAGAGAGGGAGGGGAAATCTATCTATCTATCTATCTATCTATCTATCTATCTATCTATCTATCTATCTATCTATCTATCTATCTATCTATCTATCTATCTATCTATCTATCTATCTATCTATCTATCCGGGGCATTTAGGAGAGGGGATGCTGGAACAGATCATGAACTGAAACTTGGAGACAATGCTCACCGGCACCTGTCTGACTTTTTCATTCTCTTGGCAGTAGAGTTCCGGTCAGATGCCAGGTGAGGGCAGAGGCGGTAGAGAGCAGCCCGTTGTCCCCTTGGTGCTTCTAAATGCCAGCCAATTTCACTTGCCTTGGCAAGACTATACCTTAGGATAAACTCATCAAGGTCATTGCTAGGGTAGCACGTGGACAAAGCTGTCTTGTCAGTGGTTAAGAACTGCAAAGTGTATTTAGTGGGGAATTTCTCCTTCACTCTGGATATTTCTTCTTGGGAGGGAGTTTGCCATTAGCCACGAATTGCAGAGGTGTTTGGAAGTGGCATTGGTGGGCGTTTTAAAAAAGTTGGGGTCAAGACCCATAGGGCATAAATCTGCATGAAAGAAAGAAGGGCAAAAGGGGGAGTGTTGTTGAACATTAAGAAAGCGAAAAATCATGACCACAGAAGAACTAGATGACTTTAACGCTGACCATGAGGAAACTGAAATAGTTTTAAATGTTGTATACCTTGGTTCAATCATCAAACCAAATGGAGGCTGCAGCCATAAGTAAACAAACAAATAAATAAAAATCAAAAGGAGAGTAGCAACTAGAAAAGATCAGCAAGTGTAAGGATGTGTCACTGGAGACCAAAACCAAGATGATTACACTCTTGTATTCCCAACTACTGTGTATATGTGTGAAAGTAAAGAAATCTGACAGGAAAAGAATTTATTCGCTTGAAATGTGGTGCTGGAGGAGAGCTTTGCGGATACCCTGGGTGGCCAGAAAGATGAACAAAGGGGTCCAAGATCAAATCAAGCCTGAACTATCTCTGGACGCAAAAATGTTGAAACTGGGCACATCCTAAGAAGGCAGGATTCTCTGGAAAAGACAATAATCCTGGGAAAGGTGGAAGGCAGCAGAAAGAGAGAAAGACCAAATGTGAGATGGAGTGACTCCCTAAAGGAAGCCACAGCCTTGACTTTGCAAGTGCTGAGCAGGGCTGTTGAGGACAGGAAATTTTGGAAGCTGTTCATTTATACGGTCACGGTCAATTGCAGGCGACTTGGTGGCATGTTAACAACAGCAACATCAACAAAAGTATATAGATATATAGGAATACATGTATTTAAGATGTATAGGAATAGATTTGGGATCCTGGGAAACGGGTTCAGGAGCAGCGTGAGAACCACTAACTTGGAGGGGAACCCGATGATGGGGTGGGGGGGATAATGCAATCACGGGCTACCAGTCCTCACGGCTGTCTGATCAGCTCCTGTTTCAGAGGCAACATGCCTCCAAGTATCCCTGTTGGTGAGTGAGGTGGTGAATGCTCTTAAGCTCATGCCCTCCATTTAGGGTTCCTAAAAGGCATCCAGTTGTCCACAGTGGGAATGGGATGTTGGAACAGGTGGCTCTTGGGCATGACTGAGCACAGGTCTCTGAGGTCCTGCTTCAACTTCATAACGTACATGCAGAGAGTCCCACCCTTGGGTCCCCAGAGGTTGTTGAACCAAAACTCCCAGAAGCCTTTGCCACTAGCTGTCCCAGCCAGGATTTCTGGGAGTTGTAGTCCAAGAACATCTGGGGACCAAAGTTTGGGAACCACTGCCCTAGAGGGTTGAGAACAGCACTTCTAAGCATGAAAGGAATTCAGTCCTATCTCAGGTTAGGCTGTGATTATGATTGCTTCATAGAGAAGGAACAGCATTTTTTAACAAGGCTCTGAATACAACCAAGGTTTTTGCTTCTATTCAGTTACATCCCAAGAAAGTTAGAAACATGGGATTTTACCACAAAGAGCAGTGCAAGCACATAGCAATGATATTCAAAATATCATTCAAATAACTCTCAAACCATCCAGAAACTGTACCTCCCTGTATCATATTAAAGGAAAGGGGAGCTTTTTTCAAGATACAAACAGGAGCTTTGAAGAGAAAATATTTTTCAGAACTAGGGAAAGGAGGAGATAAACCTCACTGGGCATATTTGATTGCTCAGGTTTTTTTCCTCTGCATTCATATAAATAACAAAAAAGTGCATATTAACTGCATGAAAGCAATCAATGGTGTGTCTAGTTTGTTCTTAAGATTTTATTCCTTCCTCTGGAGGCCAAGAGAGGGAGGCTGAAACTCCAAAATTGTGGGTCAGACTTGGAAAGCCATAAATCCTCCTCTAAAAAATGTCAGTGGAATGAACAACCCCTTCCAGGCATGTCAGGGCTGGTTGCTTCCTGTTGGGTCTCTGCTGCTCCAACAAGCTTGGTCGAAACTCCTGGGATTTTGTTTCCCCGTCCTTGGCTGAGATTTCCGACACTCCACTCATTTGTTCCCTCTCTTCGTCTGCCAGGGTCCTGTATTTCACCTGGATCTAGTAAAGAGGATGATGGCATGTCCTCTAAGTGTAACTATATTTGGCCCCCGTCCATGGAGAAGAGAGCAACTGCTAATTAAATGCTGCACCAATGAAACCTCCAAGAAGGCCCCTTTGACTCTCTCTTTCTTTCTCTTCCTCCTGCAATGTGGCAGATTGGAGGACTTCCACTCCCCCTGAAGAATCCAGTTGCAAGAAGAGACGGTGAGAGTTCAGAGTAAGAATAATTCCAATGTAAGGTTGCCAAGTTCCCCCCCCCCCCTCCGTTATTGCTCCTGTACTTTTAAGAGTTGCATGGCACAGCCTATTCCGGCTCCTAGCGAGTGGGTTCATCCATATAAACAAACCAGGTCCAGCAGTTTTCATCTCCATTAGGAGCAGTTCCTTTGTAAATTTAATGGGTCTGGATTGATCCCATTCAAGATCAACCTACACCCCTACCCATATTTTGCACCAGCAGCGACAGCTTGCCACAGTATATTGTTGCCAGGAAAACCGATTTCTTGCAGGTACTGTATGGATCACAGCTATGTTTTGAGAGAACAGAAAAGCCCAAGAATAATATATGTATGTTTATGTGTGTCAGATAATGTCATCAACTTTTTAAATTAAAAATCCTCGGTGATCAGAGGGAAGAAATGCTCCACAGAACCCCTGGAAGTTGCTTCAGGTCCTGTGAACCCAGACACTGTTATACCACTGTTCCTAGCATAAAGATGCAGAGATAGGAAACTCACTTGTATTTTTAGGCAGTACAGTCATTTTCTTATGTGTATTTTATATTGATACTTTCCCTCTGCCCTAAAAAAATCTTGGCCTACCTCATAAGATTGTTGCAAGCACTTCAGCAAGATAACATACATAAAGTGCTTTGAACACCTCTGAATGCAATAGTAATGAATGTCAAGTACTTAAGTTTTATTATCTTAGCTCAACCGAATACACTATGGAATGGGCATTAGTACTGCTCTGTTCAAAACCCTTCCCGTATATTATCTTGCTGAGATGCCAGGATTCAGACAAGCAAATTTTAAAGTCCTGAAGACACTAAGAGTTGAATGCACACCACAGAAGGCTGGGCCGAAAAACACACAAACACAAAGCAAGTAGAGAGGTAAGTTTCATCCTCCTTCCATCAGCACAGGAACTTGTAAACTTTTCCAAGTAACACAGAATTCTTCCCCAGACAGCTTTATTACATCAGCAGCTTCCTGCCAACCCAGGAATGAGGACATTCACCAATCCAAAGCTTCTTTTTATAACTCCAGGTCCAGATCTGCACCTTTGGTACAAATGATTGAGCTTGTCATAACAGCTACCTACAGAGAACATGTGGCTATGATGTTCCGAGGGCCCAATTGTTTTTTTTTCCTGCCTGTTTTCTTCTGTGAAGAAAGGTCAATATGTTCTGTCAAAGTCACATAGGCTACTGCAAAAAAGGACAGAAGTCTTAATGTTGAAAAGGTTGGCCAGTACTAATGCACAGTTTCTTCCAAACATAAACATGTATTTTATGTAACTTTTATTTTGTATAGAAAATGGTTACGTCTTCAGACGTTTCAGAATCTTCCAAAGGTGCTTACATGCCAATTTCCCCCCCTCTGAAACCTTTCCTTTAAGCCTGAAGCTTCAATCCTCAGGTGACATAGTGAACCTCGGATCTTCTTTTTAATCATCATCTTAATCTTAGAACTGCAGAGCTGGAAGGGACCTTATGAACCATCATGTCCAGTCCCTGTCAGAAAGGCACAGTGGGGAATCGAACTCTCAACCTCTGGCTGTGCAGCCAGATATGAACCGTTGATTTAAACACGTGAAAGCTGTCCCTGTTTGCATCATGCCTCTGTTCCGACATCCGTCGTCTCTCACTGACACCCTATACCATCACAACTTCCTTCTAGTGACTTGTGTTTTGCTTTTAGAGAACATGAAACTTGTCTCTGAATTTTTCCAGTGTCCTTCTCTATAAAGGGTAACACCTTCCAGTTTCTCCTTAGCTGGTGTGCGTCTCTTGCATGCAGCTGTCTAGCTAGTTACGAACGAGATGGTTGTTGGGTTATTTATTTATAGTCCACCTCCTCCCATGGGTTCAAGATAAATTCCTGATGGAGACAGAGAGAAGAAATGGGAGCTTTGGGGTTTGTTGCCTCCCTGGTTGTTTAGGGGCAGAAAAGCTGGAAATAAATTTCTGTGGATAATTCCATCTTTGTCTTTGCTTCGTTTCCTCTTTTCACTGGTAGGGTGTTATATATATATATCCATGAGTTTGGTTTTCCAGGAAGACAAGACAGCAAAAGACAGTTCCCTAACTTCAAAGAACACATGGGTTTTCTCCAAATCATCCCCAGCAATCCAACCAAGTGGCCCGTGTCTCTTAGGTTCCATGCCATCCTTCCGTGATAACCTGCCGCCTGAAGTAGCGGATGGCTGAGAGGGAGCCAAAGTTTGCCAGCAACACTGGGGAGGGAAAAGAAGGGGGTTGTGTTCACAGCTCCAGCAGAGGTATAAAAGAAAGACAAATGGTTATGTTGTCCACAAGAAATTAAGCGGCCTAATCTTTCTCTGGCAAAATCACTAGACCAAGGCAATACACATCCTACAGTCATCTTTTTTTCTTTGTTAAAATTCAGCACGCGAGCACTCAAAATGCCACATCCTGCATATGCTATAAAATCTAAGCAACCCTTCTCAATTTGTATAATTCATGCAGAAGCTGTTCCCTGTTTTGCATAATGTATTCCTTTCCCAGGAATGATAAGGCAGAAATCAGGAGCTGACCCCGTTTCTGTGTAGCTTCACTTGACACCTGGCATTCCTCCAGGCATCACCCACGCTTTCAATCACATCTTTCCAATGATGAGGACTAGCAACTTGTTTTTAAAACATTAAACAAAAGTTGGGGTTGTCAGGTAGTGGAGTCGTCCGCCCAGTATTATCCAAGGAATGAACCAGCTTCAGGCTTCTGTGAGCTATGTTTCTATGTGTGTATCCAACTGATCTTTTGCACCTCCTGAGGAGGTCCCCCTTCTGTCTGATGCAGTAGTCTGGGTTTGTCTCCTTCCAAAGAGATGGGGAGGGGCAAGTATTCTGACATGTCTCTACACCATGTCGGATCGTGTAAATTGGCTGCTCCTGATGCCGAAAGGCAGCAGAATCGCCAAGGGAGGATGGTAGCAGCACCTCTGCAGGAAATAATGCTCTGGGCTTGACTACCTTCCAGTCAGGGGAAAAATTATGCCACACGTGTGCAGCAGATGCTGTTGGACTGTTCAGTTACGCACGATGCACAGGGATCTAGCACAATTGCCACTTGTTGTTTTCTCTGTATGAGTCACTGTTCTGGGATTGTCTCTTTCCAGACCAGATACTCATTCAAGCCAAAAGCTACTGCAGAAACGCAACGAGGCGGGGGACAGGTATTTTCTCTCTCTTTTTGCACACAGGATAAATCAATTTCTTTTAGGTATAAGGCTGAAGCCAAGACCTTGCCTTTCTGGAGCAAGGAACTTTTAACGTGGAGAAAAGGGAAGAGGTCAGGGGGAAAAGGAAGTTTCTTTAAACAAGTGTCAATAATAATAATAAAAAAAGAAGGAACAGTTTTAGCCCTCCGTAATGCCCTTGTTCTGTAACGAAACTGGTATGTTTACATTCCTGGGCTATCTCTCAAGCTTAAATCCGCCCCCTTCTGCCCCAAATCCACCGGGAGCACGGCTTCTCTCCCGCCCAGGGGCCTTACCGATCTTCCATGCATCCGGGGCCTGCAGGTCTGAGGTCTTCACAGCCCACGCAGCGAATGCCACAAAGCCCAAGCACATGTCTCTGGGCGTGAGAACCGGCTGGATGGGCAACGGTCTTTCTGCAGGGGGGGGGGGGGGAAGCAGAACCAATGGGGTTATTTTCAAAGAAAGACTAAGAGCAGCTGCCTCTCTCTTGCTCACATCATATCTGAGCCAACCTCATGAAAAATGCAACTGTTTAAAGCGTGAATCCTTCCGGCCTCTGCCTTTTGATCCTCACCAACTTGTTCTCCTTTCCCCACATGTCAGGATTTAATTTCTTTTTTCTTGTTCCTGTTCTTCTTTTAAATCTGGACTGACTCCTCTGCCTTCTGAAGGCTTGCTCTGAAAGGGTTTCCAAAACGAGCTTTCTGGTGCCACAACCCCATTGCCAGGTTGTTATGACCCACAGTCCATATTGTGTCCTCTTAAATTCTGACACCGTCAGTAAATATGTGCCCTCATTCTGACTTATTGGTGATCCTTTTCAGGGGTTTCTAGGTAGAGAATAATCAGAAGTGGTTCACCACTCCCTTCTTCTGGGGGCATCCTAGGACTGTGCAGCTGGCCCAAGGCTGCATGGGCTGACTCTTCTCTCTGGAGGCACAGGGGGGAATCGAACTCCCAACCTCTGACTAGATACCTAACTCACTGAGGTTTCTAGCCAGCACACAGTCAGTAACATCTGAGAAACCCTGGCTCTTCCAGCCTTTTGCTTTCCTTTCCTTGCTCTCCATCCCCCCTACGTCCCAGTCTCAAGTCTGCCTTTGGGATCAACAGCTATTTATATTTCCCAGAGTCATGCTAGGCATTTAGACATCTTTAACTGTTCACTTTTCACAAACTATTTTGTGTGTCAACTAGCAGGGCAGTAAAGGACGGGCAAAGCAACTTGGGCTTTGCTCCAGGGAACCAAAATGTATAGGGTGCCAAAATCTAGAGATGAATCAATTGGTGAGTGTCAGGAAAATAAAGAGCAACACTGTCCCGATTCACTTTTCTTTTTTAAAAAATAGTGGTAATTTTATCTTTCTTTAAGGGACACCAAAAGCAAAGCAAAGTGTGCTGCTTACACAGAACGTGAAAGTACTCCCTGGAGTGTTTACAATTTAATTATGCAGGTAACTCATTGCCCCCCACAGTGAGCTGAGTATTCAATTTACCAGCCTCAGAAGAATGGAAAGCTGAGTGAACCCTGAGCTGGCTACCTGGGCCTGTTGGGATTAAACTCAGCAGAGGCTTGATTGCATTACTGCAGTTTAACTACTGTGCTACATTTCCCTCCTCTTTTTCTTTGGGATAGAGGGTTGTTCCCATGCACCAGGCAGCTTATGCTTGCCTTGGGTGCCAAATTGGTTGCTTATAACTCTGCTCAATATGGGAAAATGTTGGTTCCAGGCCATAATCCTGACTTAGAAACTATATCCAGTAGTGGTCAGCAACAGGAAGACTCGTGAGTCATGATGCCAGTTCTTCACTCTTTGCTTTGCTTTTCACGGTAAGATAGGTCCAAGCACACAGGCTCCCTCCCCAGTTTTCTCTGGGTGCCAATGCTGCATAAGCATTACATACAAAGCACTTCCTGTCGAACAAGAGAGCACCAGCTCCTGCTGGGAATGAGGGCTCAGGCTTTAACGCCATCCTGGAACCAAGTCCTCCTGTAGCATTGCCCGCTCAGAAATTAATCTCTACTGAGGCATTGTAATTCACTTCAACTCTAACCGGTGTCTTGAAGGGTCACAGCAATTACTCATTTCTATTTTGAGATTCAAGAACAATAATGACTTTTAGTGGCCGAAGGTCAGTCGGTGTATTAATACCAACAGGAGTTAGGTTTAACTAGCTTTGTTTGCTCATCCCCCTAGCTCATTTCTCCAGGACATGGCTTCCCTTTAGTGACTTTGCTCCTCCTTCCCGCTCAAGGTTGCAAGTCTAATCACATGCTCTCTTAGGCTGGAGGTAACCTGCAAAGAGGCTTATTTCTGGATAAACATACACACGATTGGGCAGTGAAATGTTTAACCTTCAGAGCATGGTTGTAAAACTTAAACAAAGGGGTCTAATAGCACCTTAAACAGTAACAAGTTCATTATGGCGTAAGCTTGTGTGGATGAAACCCCATCAAAGCTCAGACCATAATAAATTTCTTAATATTTAAGATCCTCTGAGACTTCAAGGTGGACTTAGCATGGCTCTCTCTCTCTGGAAGCTGTAAAGCTTTAGTTTTCATCTTCTGCAATGGGTTTCCATAGTTGGCCTATTTTTGGCCTTCAGTTAAGATTGGCTGATTAACTGGTCATCATCACCAAGGCAAGATAGCCTTGTTATGTGAATAATGAGGTCACTGGCTAGGTGAGTGTAAGAGGTACAGCAAGAGAAATGGCAGTTTCCTTGAATCTTGTTCGCCATATTTCTTTCTCTGTTCTACCCCAAATCCCAGCATTTTAATGAAATGTTCTGTTTTTCAGGTTTTATGACTCCACGGGAAAGGTCTCATATACAACTTCACAGCATCAGCCAAAATTTCCATAATAAGACTAGAATTCATGGCACAGCCTGTGAACCATTATTATTAATAATTACATGTGATCACATCAGTTCTGACTTATCACAATCCTTTCCAGGGTTTTCTAGATAGAGTACTCAGAAGTCCTTTACCATTTCCTTCTTCTGGGGATGTTTTGGGATTATGAAGCTTAACCAGGGCTACACAGGCTGGTTCTCCCCCCAAGAGGCACAGTGGGGAATTGAACTCCCCAGCTCTGTTGCCAGATATCTAACTCAATGAGCTATAAAGGTTTCCAATGTTGTTTTCAAATGTTCCTGCACTTCAGGCATAGTGACTCTAGTTACATGTGGCAAATCCATTCCTTAAGGAAATGAACTAGCTTCTTCTCCAGCCAAATGGATCTCTGAGCAAGTCCAGAGTGTCTTTCCTGAATGGTGTACTCCTTAACAAAGGCCTTAAAATCATGTCTCTGGATATACTAGTATTACAAAACATAAAATATTTGGATTAAGTCTCAATCATGATCCCTCAGCTGTATGAAGCCTTCATTCAACTCTTGCATGTTTGTTTAGAGATGTAAAAATGATCAGAGCAGCCAGCACTTAGAAGCAGAAGTCCTGCCTCCGTAAGAGAAAATGATTTGTTACCTGGTTGCATCACAGCCATCCCTCCATCTTGTGGTCTTAGTCGGCTTTCATCTAAAAGCCTGGGAGACAGCAACACTAATTTCCCCTGGGAACTTCTCCGTAAGAGAGCCCCATGGCTCGTGGGTTGGGATCGGAGGCGGCCTGCAGGTCTGCACAGGAGGGATTTTAAAGCCCGTGCGGCCTTCTTTGCCTCTGCGGCAGGCACACTCAGGAGAAACCCCCTCCAGTTTCTCCTGTCCCTTGTGCCGCTGGCAAAAAAGTGTTCATAAACCTCCGGGATGGATATAGGCATGGTGCCAGGGGCCACCTCTGAGCTTAGGTCTTCTGAACCACTAGGTGGAGCTGACTGGTGGTCAGAGCTGAGGAATGTCTCAGAGGCTTCGTCCCTCGGACCCTCTTCCGCAACGTCCATTTCACTGAAGAAATATTCATACATTTCAGGACCGTCCATATCGGGTAGTTCTGTGGCAGTGTAGGAGGACGGATGTCCGTCCCCCACCTTTCCTCCTTCCTCTTTGGCATCATCCCCCCAAAAACAGTCATACATCTCTGGCAACGTCAAGTCAGTTAAATGACTTTCCAAGGACTCTTCTACTGTCAGACCACAGAGAATGGGTTTCCCCCCAAATTCAGATCTCCTGCCTCCTTCAATTACAGGATAAGGTCCTTCTTGAACTGATGCATCCATACCAAGATGGAGACCGTGTTCTTTGCCACTGCCCTCCTCTGCCATTCCTGCTGATGCAGCTGTTTCTCTGTGTTTATCCAAAGTCTTCTCACAGCTGGAAGCAGCTGCTTGTGTTGGGTTTAGAGGCATGTTTCCTTCTAGTCCTCCTGGAAATGGGTGCTCCACGTTATCACAGGTAGAGAGCCTCCCTTCGTCAGGTTGGCGTCCTTCCAGGATGGAACAGCTGACATCCTTCCTACCTTCATTGCCTTCCTTGAGATCCATGGCGTTCTTTTCTCTCTGGCTCACCCTCTCTGGAGGGGTTTCCGTGTGGCTCTCAGACACCGGATCCAGTGACACCAAGGCCTTTCCAGCCAGAACCAAAGGCTCTTGAAACACGGAAGGCTTTTTTTCCTGGAATGGTTTTGCCTCTGCTGTCAAGACCACCTGGAGGGGCTTGGCACTCTTCTCTGGGTCTTCAATTCCTCCAGGTTCTGGAGCCAGGGGAGAGCAAAAGCCCATGGAACTTGGGTAGGCAAGGGGTTCTGCACTTCCAAAAACTGCCGTGTTCTCTATGGATGTTGGAAGTGGGACATGCACAGAGACACTCTCCTCCTTAGGAAGCTGTAACTCTGAACAGAGGGGAGCATTTTCCTTTTCTCCCACAGGGTGCTCCATCCCTTCTGTGGCCTCCAGGCTCATACCTACAGGACAAGCAGGTATTTCTGCCCCCTGATGCCCAGGGCTTTGCTCCCGCAAGTTCTCCTCTTGGAGGGGAGAAGCTGCCTCCACGGCTGATGGACAGTCTGAATTTATGGGCCTCTGTCCTCTCTCTGGTTCTCCTTCTTTGGTAGCAAACACAGCTTCCAGTCCTGTAACCAGTCTTGCCTCCCCACACTGGCCTTGCAATGGTTTCAGAGCAGCACAGGGCAGCTGATATTCCCCAGGACAGGAAGACTGAGGAAAACCTGCACCAGCTTGGTGGTTGTTGCTGCTGCACAGAAATCTGCTGACTGAGCCCAGATCGGTTTCATCCTCGCTGCCAGACAAAACGTCTTCTGCAAACAGGCGTGCATCTGGGACTCCGTGTGAAAGACAGCTGGCTGTGTTATGCACCGGGACAGGGCCCACCCTCACTCGGATCGACCTGTTCTCCTCGGCCTCCCCTTCCTCAAGGTCGCTGAGGACCTGCTCTTCAGCGGTGGCCAAGGCTGGCAGAATCAAGCTGCATTCTTCAGAGGCCAAGTAGAATTCAGCCCAGTCCCTGTCGTTCAGCAGGATGCTGTACTCAAAGTTCTCCATCTGGGAAGGGATGGTGGGGTTACAGGGAAAGGAAGAAGAAGAAAAAGATTAACTCTCAGTGGGACTGGGAAATGGAACTCTTTGCTTTGAGAGCGAAAGTCCTTGGCCAAAATTCTCCACATATATTACATCCTGGGTAGCTCTCTAAGGTGTAAGGTGGGCTGGTGTTGTTATTCCTAGATCACAGCTGGAGGAAGAGAGGCTGCATTTGAGGCTTGCTAAAGCTCATGTGAAGGCAAGAGGAGAAGGGGACGACAGAGGACGAGATGGATGGACAGGGTCACCGAAGCAACCAACATGAATTTGACCCAACTCCAGGAGGCAGTGGAAGACAGGAGGGCCTGGTGTACTCTGGTCCATGGGGTCACGAAGAGTCGGACACGACTTAACGACTAAACAACAACAAAAGCTAATGGAAGATCTCTAGGAAAGTTTTCTTCCAGTCCTTTCTCGAAACCCACAATTCCTGTCCGGTCTCTTCTCCTAACCAAAGCCAGGGAACTGACTGACTTGCAGGTATGATTGAACTTTCAGTGGCCATCAGCTCTGGCTGGCATGGCCAATATCTAGGGACACTGGGAGTGAAGAGACCAACAACAGATGGAGGGCTACAGGTTCCCCACTTACCCTCTTAAACCTCATTCCCCTCTTCCTGTTGTTTCCCCAATGTCTATTTCCAGTTGAAATTTCTCTGGGATGGGAGGAGGGAGATGCCTGGACCACCCATATCAGAAGCCTCTATCGGTAAAGCTGCTGAGGAACTGTCTTGCCCTGAGGGGATGGGTGAAGCAAGAGGAACTCATGAACAGAAAGGAAAAGGGAAAAGAGGAACAGCAGAAAAGGAGGAGGGCCAGAGGCAAAATAATAGCAAAGAATAAGCCAACCTTGAAGAAGAGATACAAACCTGAAGACAACTGGGTGCAGAACAGCTTTATTTCTTTCCATTTCCACAAAAACATCCCTATTGCACTGCTTTTGCCCCCTCTTCCCTCCCCATCCCACTTTCCTTATGTCTGGTTTCTTGTAGATAATAACCCTGAAGGCAGGGGTTGCCTAATTCTTGATTACTGTAAGCTACTCTGGAATTGACTTCTTGTTGTTATGTGCCACCAAGTAGGAACTGACTTATAGTGACTTTTAAGGGAAGTGAGATATTTAAGGAATGGTTTGACTAGTCCCACATCTCCAGTGAGCATCCATGGCCAAGTGGGGATTCGAACCCAGGCCTCCTATCCTATTCTGTCATTCTATCCACTACACCTCCCTGGATACCCCTTGGAATTGATACCATCGTATAAATACAGAACAATGTAAACGAATTGTCTTATATAAAGAGTCTGTTCTATAGGACAGAACATTTATTCCACTACCTCTCCCCTAAATTCTGCCTCACATTAGCATGAAAAAGAAGCCAGGATGGGTTCTGTAAACTGAAGGGGTGGGAACTCACAGGTGGGAAGAGGTGGTTTTGCAATGACCTCAGAAACCAGAGTCAAAGAGCAAGTTAATCCCCTCCTGGGAGATCCCCAATGACACCCTTTTACCTTTTATTCCTGTGGGGACAAGTGAAGCCTCCTGCATTTTTTGGCTCAGGTGGGCTAAAACCTGCCCCTTGCCCCAGGTCTGGGCTCCTTGCTCTTTCTCTCAGGGACCTTTTGGAGCAAGCAATGAGCTTCGGTGCTCAGAGGCAACGTGGGGCATGACCCAAACCCCTACGGGTGCTTTCATTAGGACAGTCTGTTGCATTTGCTATTGTCTCAAAACGACAGGCATGGGGTTAGGTGTAGCCATCCGCCAGCATGACCTTCCAGGCTTCGTCCTGGTGTTTGCTAAGTCCACCAGGCCAGGGAAGGGGGAGAGCGTTGCAGGTGCCTTTTTAAAACACCCCCTTCCCATACTTCCTGGCCGACTTCTTCTCTCCATTGCCTTACTCTGATGACATAGCTGGAGACACACACAAAACCCTCCGTCTTGACCTTTTCAGTTACCCGAAGAGTCAGAACAGCTTCCTTGGGGGCACTTCAGTCTCTCCCAAGCCGGAGATAGTGGTCAGCTCGGAAGAAGACCGAAGCAAATATGATCTGGGGTGGGGCGGGGGAGTTGGGGGGGACGAACGTGCGGCGGGTCCTACCTTGCAGGTGGCTTATGCTGGAGATGGAGCCATGCTGGGAGTAGCACGGCAAAGCTTTTGCGGCGTGGCATGGTGTGGTGCCCGTTGCCCTTGGCACTGGAAGCATGGGCAGCGAGTCTTTGGAAGGAGAGCTTTCAGAGGCCAAAAATAGCCCCCCCCCCCCCAAACTCCCAACCTGTCACATGAAATTCTTTAAATGCAAAGGGCCGCTCCAGAAATAGAAGGCAAGCATCCCTCCCACAAACACACCAGCGTGCAGAGCTTCCTCTCCGGGCCGTCCTTGTTTACCAAGGACAACACATCTTGTTTTCTGGAATCGGGAAGACCACTAATCCCATTTTCCCACTGACAAAGGGGCTTTTTAAAAATTTTTGTTAACATGCACACACATAGATTTAAGCGTCGGCCTCCTTCCCCTAGTCTTCAGTTGCCTCTTCATCCATCCCATAACCACCCTATCCAGATAGCAAAAGCTATTGAACATCTTTAGACGCAGCCATGGAAAAAGAGGGAAAGACATGACAAATTTACTAAGGACTAAATTAGACTTGATAGCTTGTGTGGTTTCATTGTCTCCTATTAAGACTGGGAACAGGGTGCAACTTCCCACTCAGCCACTAAGCAGAGGCAACAGATGACCTTGGATTAGTCACTATTTCTTTGTTCTTATCTCACAGGAGTTGTTGTGAGGTTAAAATGGAGGTGGGGGGGGGGGGAGAGACTCATACATGCCACTCTAAGCTCCTTGGAAACAAAGGGATAAGAAGGGAACCAATAAAGTAATCAAATCTTCTTGAGTTCTGTCCTGCGAGTCTATCTACTGTCACTGGTTTTAGATAGCTTTTAAAAAGAAGATTGGACAATTTATGGAAGAGGGGACTTTACCCCTGGCAGCAACATGGAGCCCCCATGATCAGCAGCAGTATATCGATGTATAAGAGTTATTGGAAAGGGCAACAAAGGAGGGCCACATTGCAAAAAAAATATGGCTGTCTGGTCACAGTTTGGACCAAAATGCTAGAGGAAGAACCTTTGGAATGACCCAAATTAAATTCTCGGGTTCTAGTAAAATGAATGAATGAATAATTGTGTGCCATCAAGTCGATTCTGACTTATGGTGACCCTTTTCAGGGGTTTCTAGGTAGAGAGTATTCAGAAATGGTTTCCCATTCCCTTCCTCTGGGGGTGTCCTGGGACTGTGCAGCTTGCCCAAGGCCACCCAGGCTGGCTCTTTTCCCAGGAGGCCCCGTGGGAGAATCAAACTCCCAACCTCTGGCTCTGCAGCCAAATGCCTAAACCACTGAGCTGTTTACAAAAACACAGATTGATCAGAAATGTCACTTTTTTCCCCCTTGCACAGCTTTGGTGAGTAAACTAAAAAGTTGAGTCCCCCCCCCACCCACTTCCCTCCTCTTACACAGACTGTAAACATACTCTGTGCCTGTCACCCACTAACTCACTTCCTGTTTCTTACACACACACACAGAGAGAGAGAGAGAGAGAGAGAGAGAGGCAAACTTCCTTTTGAATAAAAGAGCTGAGTCAGAGTGTGAGGGTTCGACTTTGGGCTCCTCTTTCGGTTCAAAGAAATCAGTAGATTTTTGTTGCTTCAAAACAGGTGAAAGATTTATTGGTGCATTTAACAATAAACAAGCGTCTGTAACATGATTATGAGTCTTTTCTCCTTCTGCCAACGGGTCCGGAAGGGGTCTCCAATCTTCAAACAGGAACGGGTTGCCATAACTATTGTTCCATGGTCCCGGTAAATCAGTGGGGACCCAGTCTCTCACGGTTGGCCCCGTCGAACCTTCCAGCAAGGGCACGGTCTCGTCATTCCGATCGCCATCCTACAGGGTTCGTCTCTCGGGGTCTCGATCCTCCCAGGGTCCTCCCTGTAGTTCTTCTTCCTCATCTCTCTTATTCTCCATTCTAGTCTCTCTCTCCTTTCTCTCTCAGCTCTTTCTTTCTCTTCTCTTAACCTCCTCCTCCACTCTCTAGCCTCGGCTTCTCCCCAATAAGAGGGTCTGGGGGGAATTTCTCTTCTCCTCCTGTAATCCGCCTCCTCCTTAGGCACTCTTAGCCTCTCCCATAATCCCATCCAGGTTATAGGTGAAAACAAGTTAAAAGTTTTAAAAAAAGACAAAAACATGGTGGCACCTTAATGCATAATAAGAGCTGTGTGGGGTCAGGTTCAAGAGCTGAGAACCCCAAGAAGGAAGAGAAAATGGAATCATGGAATCCTAAGGTCATCTAGTCCATTGCTTCCCACCACCTGAACCCAGGCTTAAAGAGGATGTAATAACAAATTCTTATTTAGAAAACACTAAACGTCTAGTTTTAAGAGTTTTATTTGGAAACTTGGAAATGGTATCTTTTCTTCAGAGGAACCCCACAGAGGAAGTTGTTGTTTGAATTCATTATTGGGAAGACACAAAAAGCAACGTTTTTGTTTTGTTTTGTTTCCTCTGGATTTTGCAAAAGGCAATGTTTTCTAAACCTTGATTCAGCGCTTCCTGAGAGTTGGAAACAGACAGCTATGGTGAATTGCTGGCTGAAGGGTGCCACCTGCAGGCTTCTCAGAAGCAAATAGTATTAATTGCTATGGAGGGTGGGTATTGGGGGGGTATTTATTTATTTTTGGCATGTATTGAAAAAAGTGAGCTACACAGGCAGGTGACTGTCTCTCTTAGGCATGTTGCTCTTTTAGGCAAACCATAATCCCCTTCCTGCTTATGTTGCTAGGCTCAGCTAGGAAATGGAGGGGGGGTGTCTGTAATTTCTTAACAGTTTTCTTAATCCAAAAAAGCCTTGCTTGCTTGCTTGCTTTCTCTCTGCAAGTGAGTAGAGAAGAACAGAGCATGCACAATCTATTCTTTCAATTGGTCTGATGAAACCACAGCCTCGCTGAAATTGAGTAGGTCTGGATGTAAATTAGAGATGAGCCTAATCCAGAAACCTTAAAATTGTGGTTGTGAGTTCCTCTCCAGACTCAGCTCCGGCACAAACATTATATCCTTCCGCCTCTTCAAATCTCTCCATAGCCTGCTTCGCTTTGTATTTGGTTTTAACCATCATCAAACCTCCAGTGCCACCTCTTCTTTCACATGCTTAATGTCTCCTGCTTGCTCTGATGTTCCATCACTCTGCTTTACAGTAGCATTAGGAGTTGCTGCCCAGAAGAGCAGTATCAGCCATGGGCAAGGGGTTGCTCTTCAGATGTTGTTCAACTGCAGCTCCACCCACCCACCCCCAGTCAATGTGATCGTGGCCAAAGCTGACAGATGATGGGAACTGCAGTCCAGCAAAATCCAGACGGATCCAAGTTTCCACCTGAATTAAATAGTGCTGCCTCTCTTGAAAACTCCCCTTTCACAAAACCCACAATTCTAGTGAAGACTGTCATTCACAGCCTTTTTGAAAAGCATGTCCAGGCAATCCCAGTGCTAGAAGAATTTGTGGAATGATCAACAAGAAACACTTTTCAGTCTACAGCTTGTACTCGGAAGAGGTGTACCATTCCCTTCTCCTGGGGGCACTCTTGCCCAAGTCTACAAAGGCTGGCTCTTCCCCTGGCACGCCTAGTGGGGAAACTGGGTCTAACTCACTGAGCTAACCAGCCAACACTTTGTTAATCTTAGTGATGATGTTTTCTGTTCTTTGACACTAGGTGTCACTCAAGGACAGAGAGACAGATCACACCTCGGCTCCCGGACAGCCAATTTCAGTGGGCTGTGGAGGTGTGGAACCCAAGGATAAAAACACACTCTTCTCTTCTGGACAGTTGTCCAGGACCAAGGCGAACGTTTCCAAAGAATCAGGTTCCGATGGAAATCTTGCAGGAGCTGAGAAACTTTAAGCTCTAGTATGAACAAAGCTGCCTACAGCTTGAGGTCCCTCCTTTAAAAACTACAATTCCCATTTCAGCTTGGGCGTTGCAGGGCTTTCAAACCCAAATAGGGGTTATGGTGGTCCTGCTAACACCACATGGTTTTGCTCAGACTGGGAGTAGCTCTCGAAGATCTCAAGCTCAGAGATTTTTCTCAGAACCATGAGATCTTTCCCACTGAAGACTGCACATGGGATCTTTGACTTACAAACTGTGTGTGTGCCCCTCTGTTTCTGAGTTGCAGGCTGTCATACATGCCCCTGCCTGAGCAAGGATCTGTTCCACGTCTGCAGGCCTCCATCAGTCCCTGCTGAAATGCTCCCTTCTCTTCTTTCCCACCCCAACTTCTCTTCCTGACTCCCCAAGGCTGGCCAAGCAGAATTTCATTCTGAGCAGAAGGGGAGGTGAGGATGGAAGCGATTATTCTGACTCATGGCAGGCCTGAGACTGCCAGTATCCCTCACCCTGGCCCACCTACTGTCTCCGGCTTCAAATTGCAAAGGCAGGAGAGGGAGGTAGGCCAGGTCACTGCCATCACTGCCTACAACCAGTAGCTCCAGTTCGGGCTGATATTCCCCCCACCCAGCCCCATTCTGCAGCAAAGATGAGACTTTCCTGGGGAGGCGGCAGCTGCTGGGTTCAGAAATTCAATCTGCCTTGAATTAAAGCAGCAGTTTAAAGAAGAAGGGACAGGGACAGGGAAAACTAGAAATTGATTTAACCCAGGAAATGCTGTCACAGGGTATTTCTGTCTTCCAGGGAGCAAAGAAAGTAAGGGTGCGACCAAACTGGGAAATAGCTTGCATTCTGGACCCTTTGCAGCACCATCCAGCGTGAGCTGTTTCCTGGCGATCGCACAACGTACGGGCAATAGTGATCCAGCTTGACCCCGATCCATGCCCAAGCTGGGCCTTTATAGTCCAGTGGCAGGGCTACTCTTTTTCGGGGTGGGGGGGTGGGGAGGCGGACTAAAGCAATTCCAATCCTGATAGAGGAGTTGCTTTAAGGGAGATCGCTCCTGGCAAAGTGACTGTTTCCACTGCAATCCAGTGCAATCCTTTCTGGCCAACTTGATCGCACCCTAATACTTTAACAACAACTGGGACCTGACAACGAAATATTTCAATGTGGTCTATTCATGCTCACGGTTATACTCCACCAGCCCTACCCCCTGCCTGTTACTCCCTTCCATTCCACCACTCTCTGCAATAATCAGTCAACGTTCCTGGGGCATGGCCCATCTTCCATCCTCACTGGGTTGCTTTTCTAGGATTTGCTTTTCTGTTTTGTTTTTTCACTTCTAAAAACATTGTTCTCCTAAAACCCTTTTGTAGTTTGCTTTGGCTGAGGATCTCATAGACTGAATATCTACACAGAAAGAGAAAAAACTACTGAACGTTTTATAAGGCACTTCTAAACATCCACAAAAGCTCTTTGTATATCTATGATCCTGTAGCAATAGTCACAGCATGCTTATAAGGAAGATTATCATCATCGTCATCATCATCATCTTCCTGCTGCAGATAGGGAGCAGGGTTGCTGAGGGCCAAATCACTCTCAATGACAACAGCAAAAACTTTAAAGGACCCACAGAAGAAAGAAAGCTCCGTTTTGATCAGAGGAAGAAAATGGCGGGAGGCGGTATGTGATTCAGACTGAATGCCAATTTGCCATTTTAAATTGATTCTCAAAGCACCTATAAGCTGTGTGGCAGGGGAAAAAAAATCAAGGCACAACACCTACATTTATCTATTTATTTTTTTTCAATGGAGATGCTATCAGCAGTTTGGGGGAGGGTGGATTTAGATTGGAAAATAGAAGTGGGATGGAAGCAGATTTAAACACCTCATCCCACGTTTGCCTGAGCTGGGCAGGGTTCTTAATGAGCGAGCACCATTTAGATTCACAGGGTTGCCATAAATCGGAAGTGACTTGACAACACAGAACAATGACAACCCGCAGTAAAACTTTTCCAGATGCAGAACCTGGAAAAAAAATACATTTTGGGATTACAACCCCTCCACACGCATCCGAGCATGGTTGATAGCCCCATGTCACTATTCCATCCTGTGTTCATTCTATAGACATCAAAGAAAAAAGAGGTGATCTCTGATCCTCCATCAATGGTGCAGAAGAGAGATTTTGTCTGACTATTGAACAGCTTTTTTAAAAACCACTTTTTCAAAATATTATTTGGGACTGTGCCAGTAGCAATCCTAACAGTGCTTTAACGATAAGTGAGGTATTTAAGGAGTTGTTTTACCAGTTCCACTGCCCCAGTAAGTGTCCATGACTGAGTGAGGATTTGAATCCTCGCCTCCTGAGTCCTAGTCCATCATCCTATCCAATACACCACACGGGGTACAGCGATCACAAGGAGAAAGTAAAAAGAGCACAGAGATTTGATGGCAGGCCAGGTTCTACCCTACAAGCCACCTAATCCTTTGCTTGTCCCAAGTTGCCTGAGTTTTTCTTGGGAAGCATCTCATCAATGTCTCATTCCCTTCCTAAACCTATGGAAAACAAAAGCAATACCCCTTGCCGAATGGAGGAATGCTGTCTTCCACCAGGACAAGATTCTAGCTGGACCATCTGGAAGTCACTTAATAGACTTTTAAGTGAAGTAGGAAGATCAAAGAACAATCAAGTAAAATGCGGCTACTTGGATACAGGACAAATTATCTGTGACTGCGGAGAAATTCAATCTAAGCAGCACTTACGTGCATGCAATTTATGCCCAACATGTGTACAAAATAAAATCTAGCAAATGGCTGGGGTAACGCTATTGAAGTAGCTTGCTTCTGGACAAAAACAGTCTACTTATCGTCACATTTTAATTTATGTTTCATTTTACCTATATTTCACATATGTCTATAATTTTAAATTGTGCAGCACTCTGACACAAATAAAAAAAAGATTCTCTCCCTAAAACATCATCAGTAGCGAGAGATCCAAAGAGCTTGTCTCTCTCAGCCTTTTGACACTACTTTTAACCAGAGAGGTTGGCTGCCTGCTTTGCTTCCCTTCATAGAGTCCAGTGGTGGTGTGGTGGGTTCATTCAAAGCGGGTGAATGGCCCTACTAATCAACGCAGCAGTGGGGCAACTTGAGGTAATTCCTCAGGCAGTCAAAGGTTGGTTGGGCCATGCGTTACAGCAGAGTCCAAGAAAATAAGGAGTTCCTGAGGATTGTTATGGCACCTTTCTTTTATCCCTTTGCTTTAGGACATCTCCACATGGGTTTGGGACTCCCCCACCCATGCTGGCATCTTAACAAGATCTAGTGGTGAACTGGCTAAAAAGATGAAGGGGAAAAAAATAAAAAATTTTAAAAAAGGGAATTGCTTTAAAGAGAGTGAAAAAGCTGGCCAGGATAATTAAAGGTCATCCAGGCCATTCCGGAGACATCCCAATTACTGCTGCAAGAGTGTCACTAATGTGAGATAATGATGTCATGTGACCACTAATGAGATGGGTTAACCAAAACCTGCTTCTTCCCTCCACCAGAAGCTTTCTCTCTCTCCCCCTCTGCTCCCCATTGCTCAGTTCTCTCTCTCTGTGTGTGTGTCTCACAAAGGAAAGTGGCTTCTTCCCTCAGCTGGTGTGGTGGAACCAACCAATGTGCCCACCATCACGCTCCCCCCTGGAAGCCTCCTCTAACGATGTTCCTCCTGGGGGGAAAAAAAGGGGGGGATGCTCACAAAGAAAGCAAGGGGAGGCTGGAGAGAGGGAAAGAGTTCAGAGTCCTCTTTGATGTTTTGAGGTGGGGGGGGGAGATATATTTCCGAGAGCCTTCATTCACTTCCCACTTCACGCCCTGCTTCTTCAAGTGAAGTCAACAAGACATTGTTCTGTCCTAACCCTGGTCTGTTTCCCATTCTTGGCCCAAGTTCCAAGCCCCATTAGTGTTTCTTAATTGAACCTAATCGCTGCTTTTTAAGGGGAACCACCACCCTCTTTTCCCCCTTTCTCAAATCCCAAATCTCTCTCTCTCTCTCTCTGTTCCCACACCTTCCCACTGTGGCCAGTTTCCCCTTGAGGTATCCCACCCCTGCGGAGAAACACACAGAAGTCTTTCATCTGAGGTTGTCTTTGTTCATGGGCAGGTTGAACTGGGCTAGATTTTTTAGCCAAGGAGGGAGAAAGTCTCTTTTATGGCCTTTGAGGAAGGGAGGGTTTCTCTCTCCCCCCCCCCCCCCCAAACCTTGTGCTGAGAAGAATATTGTTTTCACATCCCTTTCTAAAGTCAACTTTTTAGAAATGGAATGATTCGGCGCTCGTAAAAAAAAAAGTGATGTTGGTGCTAAAACGTCTGAGTAAAATCAACCACACAGGGGTCTTGGGTCAACATTAGTTTTTGTCAGGTGGAGGAGGGCAGAGATGCAGGGGGGGGAGAGGAATGTTTTAAAATTCAGTTCTACTTGCTCCCCACTAACTGGTGTGTCTCACCTCTCCCTGGCTATAGACACTTTGCAAACTTCCAATTGTCTTTCAGCTCAGAGATGTGGCAGGAGGTGAGGGGACTAAAACAATCATCGTTGAGATTAAAGGAAACCCATGAATGCGGAAGGGGGGGAGCCACAGGGTCCTTCAAGTGCTTTGGAACTGAAGGGGGGTGTATGTGTGTGGAAAAAGATGGAGTAGGGAAGTGGGCAAAGTAAAACAAACTGTGTTAAAATTAGGCTAAATTCTGTTAATAGTTACTGACATTTCTACCCATTTAAGGTAAACGGGATAGAAGTCCAAGTATACTATACACAGCTTTGTGGTCAACAGTTTGTATGCATGGATCTGTAAGTAACCCTTGTAACAGTTAATGTATTAGATCTATAGTCATCCTTTAAGGAGTAGAGCTGGGTGGAAAACAGATGAGGGTCTGCTGGTGGATCTCTGGGTGACATTCAGTAGATTTATTATAATAATAATCTTAGAACTGCAGAGCTGGAAGGGACCCCATGGATCATCCAGTCCAGCCCCTGTCAAGGAAGCCCCGGGTGGAATCGAACTTCCAACTCAGATGCCTAAACCACGGAGCTATCCAGCAGTTGAAGAAGGGAGAAGAGAAAAGCCTGTTTCCCCTCCGAATCTGGTAGCTTTTGTTGCTGGGACTTCTGTGATGCCAAGCCATAAATCCTGGGGAGTTCCTGCCCTCCCCCTTTTAGTAACCTGTTCAAATAAACAGCAGATCTGTCACCATTCTAAATTATGCTGGGAAGATTAGAGGCCCGTAAGTGTGAAAAAGTTAATTGCTTAACACTTCAGTTAATCATCCTGAGAAGAGTCCCTAGAGAGGGAGCTGCCTCGTTAATTTCAGAGGCTACTGTTTGACCATTCATTCTCACCATGAAAATCCCACCAACAACCACACCCTGGATTCTTTTCAAGCGTTCTTTTTAGCATTGTAGCTAATTGTTAATTTACCTTAAGGCAAGCTATTCACTGCCCCTCTCTACATGCAGACCTTATTACCAGGGAAACCCCCAATTTCTTAGCAAACCCCTATTGGAGTAATTTTCTATCTTACATTTTAAACCCAACTTTTCTTCAAAATTTTAGGTCGATAACAAAGCAGTTTACACTGGGAAAAATACAAGCAGTTATGGCTTTAAAAATCTTCCTCCACGCCCACACTAGTTTAAATCTTATTTATATACTACAGGAAAGCTAAGCAAAGTGTGCTGCTTATATACCGCCCCATAGAGCTTAAAGCATTCCCCGGGTGGTTTACAATTTAAATATGCAGGCTACACATTGCTTTCCTCCACCCTCAGTGAGCTGGGTACTCAGTTTACCAACCTTGGAAGGATGGAAGGCTGAGTCAACCTTGAGTCGACTACCTGAGCCTGTTGGGATAAAACTCAGGTTGTGAGTTGAGTTTTGACTGCAGTACTGCAGTTTAACCATTGCACCATGAGACTCCTTACCAGTGATGGGGAAAGCTGACCCTTCCAAAGGTTGGGTTGGATTACAAGTCCCATCATCCATAGCCAGCCACACCAACGGTGAGGAATACTGGGACTTGTGATCTAGCAATAATTGGAGGTTGCATTTTTACTAACCCAGCACTATGGCATTCAAAAAAAATCTCATGGATCCTTTGGAGAACCTGAATGGTGGGGAATCAAAACAGAAGGGGTGGTGGTGAAGGATGTATTCCACAAAAAGCATACATTAATCTATGGCATTCAGGACTGCAAGATGTAGTCGTGGCTGTCAACAAAAGGTAGAGCTGTAACTAGCTTCTAGTCTTGGCTGTGTATCACCTCCACTCACATCTTCCTGCAGTCTTTTCTGGGGCCTCTGGTTGACCCCTTTGCTAAAACAACATGAGCCTAAGTCTTAGATATGATTCACTATGGCTAGTCTTCTGCTCTTAAAAACCGGCTGCCTCTTCCACCGAATTCCAAAAGCAGGAAAAGAGGGAACAGAATTTAAAATTAAAATCCCTCTGCCTAATCCCAACATTCTAGACCCCTTGTGGGGGGAGAGAAGGAGAACTTAAAAAGAGAAGGGTGAATCATGAATCAGAGAGAGAGAGAAGCAAAACCAAACTGAGGTAAGGGGACCATTTTCCCAGTAGAAGTGTGGCCTAGTAAGATGATCATGTACACACCTGACAATGGTGGGTGGATGCCAAGAAGTCTAAAAACCAGATTGTCTGAACATGTACACCCTGGCAGATGTGGTACGAAGAAGGCTGGGACTGCCAAGGTTCTTGATCTGATGGCTCAGAAAACAAACAAACAAACAAACAAACAAAAACACAGAACTCTGACAGAGTCAGAGCTACCAACTTCAGAAAAAAGCCATAGAAACTGGATGGGATAAGCTTCAGAATGAGAACACAGAGAAATTATTTTAGCAGCTCTGTTTATGCTGCTCTTGAGGCTGGGTCTCTTTCCCCCCACATAGCAGTGGAAACACACATGCTAATGTATATTAAATCCCCTGGCTTATTAAACCTTGGACTGAAGACAACAGTAACTTCCTTCCCACTATTGTTTGCCAGTGAGCCAAACTTTGCAAAAACACACACACAACCTTCTTGTGTTTAAAGAAGAGGTCTGTGCAAAACCTTTCTTTCTACAGGGGGTTAGTTTTCATGCCGCAAGATCCCATGTGTGTTTACTTAGGGACACAGCTCATTGTTTTCTGCGAAGCTTACACCCGGATAAACGTGGAGACGTCTGCACAAAAAGTATCTCATATACTAGAGTGGATGCATTCTGTAAATGCCAGCCGGGAGTTTGCTAAAACTGCATCCTCCAAGCAAACATGGAACTGCAAGATTTGCAAAGGTCAAGCAAATCTTTAGCAACAGGAACTCTAAAGGAGAGCCACCTGCAAAAAAGAAGAGCAATTAAATTAGAAATGATCACAGAACACTGAGTGGCTGTTGAAGAGGAAATAGAAAACGGGGCATGGTAGTGAAATGGAGCGTCATGAAAAAGGGCCTGGCTGGCTGGAACCCTGAATGAAGCACCTTAGTGACTGGCTGTTTGGAAGGGGTTTTTAAATGGAGTGTTGTGCCTTGTTGCTTTGAATCTGGTTTTTTTTTTGGTGTTGATTTTGTTTACCATTTTTAGTGTGGTATTTCTTTGATTCTTTTTAATATTTGTGTCATTCCTGTGTTTTAGCTTTTAAATATTGTCTTTCAACGATGTAAGGAGGGTTATTTTAAGGAGAAAAGCAGGATAAAAATATTTTTAAATAAATAAATACTTCTGTGATGAGCCAGTGTGATGCACTGCAGCATTTTGTTGCAGTTCATAGAGGATTAGGATGATACAAAATGTTAGGAAATGTTTCAGTCTTTCTCCAGACCTTAACAGAAGGTCTGTTGAGGGCTTCAACAAGCAGAAGAGGTCTCTCTATGCATGTGAGATTTTGGGAAGGAGAGCTAAGGGGCATTTAAAAATCCTTTTAAAAACTCTGCCTCACCCCCACCCCTTCCCGCCTCCATTATATTATATGGTGGCAAAGCATTCTAATGTGGGGCTGACAGAAGATTTTACAGAATTTTCTGGAAAGTGGGAAAGGGAAATGGAAAGTGCTCTTCCCCTGTTTCATAGCCGTACAGGATGGGAAGGAGAGACTGTTTGGGGGTCTTCACGGCAAACATCTCCCCAATCCTGATCACCCCCACCTCCTTCCTAAAGAATGCTACGAATGAATGCTTCTTCCATTTTCTTCTTCTTATCCCTCTTTCCAACTGTGTGGCTAAATAATATAATAATCTTAGGATTGCAGAACTTGAAGGAACCCTATGGATCATAGAGCCCAGCTCTGCAAGGAGGCACAGCGGGGAATCGAACTCCCAACCTCTGGTTCCACAGCCAGATGCCTCTACTGCTGAGCTACCCAGCAGTTCTTAATTACCTTGGACATTCTGTAGCTCCTGGAAGGCACTGAGCACAGATACCTTGGTCAGGTCAGTTATTTAATGAGTATACATATTAAAAAAGCTACTGCATGACTTCTGAGGAAGTAGAAACTGTGACTTTATTTTTGTGTGACTCGGTTTTACTTCTTAACGGATAAGCACTGGGACCACCCAAGTTCAGGATTAGAGGGAATGATTATTATTAAGAGTGAACTCACCCCTTATTCTTCATTCAGAGCTAAGAACTTTAGAAGAGCCCTGCTGGATCAGACCAAAGGTCCTTCTAGACTCACATCCTGTTTCCCACACTGGCCAACCGGATGCCTACGGGAAGCCCTTTCGAAACAGAACACGAAGGCAACCGCTTTCTCTTAACGGTTGTTGTGGAGATGATCTCAGGGTAGAGTTGCCCATGGCACGAACCAGGAGCTTTTGCAGTTACAGGAGTTAAAACAGACACGTCCCTTCACTCATCAGGCTCACGATGTACGTTTCCCAGGGAAAGCAACAGATGGAAAGATGGGAGAACAGAGGGCAAGTGCCGAGCGTGAGCGAATGCAGTGAAACGTATGCCTGTTTTCAGTCAAGGATGAGGATTAAAGCAGTCAGAGGAGAGAGCGACCCTCCAGAGCAGGAGGAGGAGTCGGAGTCCAGGGTGATTGCTCCAAAGGCCATCCCTCCATTATTCTCTTACTTGCCTCAAAGGAGTATGGGATAGGCGTGCATTTTGGTTCTTAAGAGAACACAAAGACGAGCAACAAGAAGTTGCTTTCCTGTTCAGAAACATGCCTTTGAAAATGGTAGATGACCCTCCTTGGAAAGGGGGGATATGTGAAGGAGTTACCCAAGGTAGTGGCTTAGTTTCCTTCCTGCCCACTCCTTACCATTTTGGCAATTTCTCACCCAGTATTGATGGTTTAACAAGAGGATGGGATGGGTAGAGGCCACACTTTCCCCAATCCCAGCATAGAATTGAATATAAGAGTGCAGAAACCTACCTAAGACTACTGCATAAAAACACTTGTATGTTAAATGTTAAGGGGTTATACTACAGCTAGCAAATTCTGCTCTCTAATCTTCCCTGAGCTGGCTAGATAAGCTCCGTGCTTTAGGTCTCTGGCTGCAGAGCCAGAGGTTGGGAGTTCATCCTATGCACCCCAGAAGAGCCAGCCTGGGTGGCCTTGGGCAAGCTGCATAGTCCCAGGATGCCTCCAGAAGGAGAGAGTGCTGAAACACGTCCGAGTACTCTGTAGCTAGAAAACTCTGGAAAAGGTTGCCCCCACCCCACCCCACAAAGTGGTAGGGGAAACACTGGCAGTTTACAAGCTAAAGAGGATGATGCCAAGTCTTAGTAAAATTCCATGAATAAGGAAGGCAATCGGACCATAAAAGCTTCCTTGGGAAGCTGCTGAGGTTAAGTTCTCCACCCACGGGGCAGGTGATCTGGAGCTGGAAGACAACCCTTGAGCTTACCACCTGATGAGGTAAGGGTTCAAGCAGGAGGAAGGGCAGCAGGACCAAAGACTTGATGAGGACAACACCCTGCTTTGCTTGAAGCTATCAGCCTGTCCCAGGGCACACCAATTAATAACACAATTAGTTACTCCTTGTGATGAGGCTGAGTGCCTACTTAGATGGAACCTTACGGAGAAAGACACTGCTGTGCACCTACATTCATCCACCCTCCTGAATTACCCTGGGGATACAGGGCTGGCTGCATCTGATGAGAGATGATGCCAGGACACACTGCACTGACTGAACCCTCTGTCTTCTACTCAGCTCTTAAAGGCACAACGGGCGTAGGTCTAGAAAGAAGGCAGCTGTAGATCTGCTACTTTTGCCCCTTCGTTTTGGTGGAAATTAAGGCCGCCAACTTTTTTTTTCTTTCCAACAGCCCTGCTCCTGTACCCACCTGACAGGGAGAAATTAAGAAGGTAAATGCTAGGAACCCACGGCCTTGAGGGAGTGGTGATTGCTATTAATTTAAATGAAATTAAAAATGAATTAGACGAATGCCTGGAACAGAAGTCTTCTGTGTCCAGAGGTTGGAACGGCTCGTTCCATTTGCTAGAGGCACATACCTCCTGAACTGCTGCAAGCTGCTGCTGGACTTGATAATGACCATGCTTTATATTTATATCCCACTTTTTCTCCAATGAGCTCAAGGCAGAACACCTGGCTCTTCTCCCCACTGGCCCAAGACCCCCGAGCAAGTTTCATGACTCATTGGGAACTTGGGCCTGAGTTTCCTGAGTTCCCAGTCCCCCACAAAGCACTTTTTAAAGAAGTACATAATAGCCATTATAATAAATAATCTAATAATACTAATCTCAGAACAATAGAGCTGGAAGGGACCCTATGGATCACCGAGTCAGTGGTTTAGGTCTTTGAATGCGGAGCCAGAGGTTGGGACTTGATATTTTCTATTAGAAACAGGGCTTTCACTTATTTGTTCTTAAACTTGGCAATTTCCCTGCTAATCATGGATTCTTGATGTCTGGAAGCATCCAGCTTTGAAAAGCAGCAATATGGATATGTACTGTTCAGAAACTGCACCATGAATTTGGGAAAAACAGAACAGGTTGCTGGAAAAGGGCAGGTGGCATGAAAGAGTTAACCTCTCTGGCTGCCATCTCTCTGGAAGTTTTTTTCCCACACTTCTGAGTACCAGGTTGAGCAAGACCTTGTCAGACGGGTGGCTGATAAACTGCATACCATAAAATTTGTCAAAGGCCTCTCTGCATACTTGACTTCTGAAGCTCAGCCTCACCCTGCCCTTGTGCTGCTGTGCGTTGGGTGTGTGTCTGTCTCCCCATCGGGTCGGTCTCTCTCTCCCACAGGCAGGCGCACACACTTCTGTGTAATTCATTAACCCGAGTGCTTGGGTTTTGCCCCAGGAAAGACATAACCTGTGGCTTTGAGTCAAGGAGGGTGGAGAATTCCCACACTCGGCCTCTGCTCTCCTCAAAGGTGAAGCAACCTGTGCAGGACACAACGCATTCCATCTTGGTATACAGCAAGCGGGTCTCTTTAAGTCGCCAGAGGCCAGGTGGGGTGGTGGGTTAAGCAGGCAGGTGTTAAAGATCTACAGGCCATTTTTCCCCATGAACCATTGTTATAAACTGAACATTCTCCCTTCTTCCATACCTTGCCAGTAAATAAGGAGTACTTTGTTCCAAGTAGTTCCCTTCCATTTAAAGGCGCAGTTTATTTTTTTATTTGTTAAAAAAAGAAAAGGAGGGGGAGGGGGGAATGCCAACAGCGTCTCACCTGGGCTAGATCTCCAAGACAGGACTGGTTTTGTGACTCTTAAAAGCTTGTGAATGGCTCCATTCATTCAGGAATACCAGACTGAAAAGAGCAAAGGGGATTTTTAACCTCTCTCTTTACCACACTCACCTCCCCCCCCATAACACTCACTGCCTGCACTTTTGTTCATGGCTCACTGTTTTATTATTATTATTATTATTATTGTGCATTTGTAAAGAAGTATGGGGAAGAAGGAAATATTTATGTGGCAAACTGAGACTGCCAAACTTTCCTGCTCTAGGGCAATAATCAGTAGCTTTTACAATACAATCTTATGCACGTCTGCTCAGAAGTGAGACTCACTGAGTTACCCTTGTTCCTCGGTAAGTTTGTATATGACTGCAGACTTAAGGATGGATCCAGAGTTTCCTGCTGTTAGATGGACTGGGTATGTATGTATGTATGTATGTATGTATGTATGTGTGTGTATGTATGTATGTATGTATGTATGTATGTATGTATGTATGTATGTATGTATGTATGTATGTATGTATGTATGTATGTCCTGCCTTTCTCCTAAAAAGGGTTACAGTATTAAAAAGAAACAACATTAAAAGCTAAAAGCAATGAATTATTACAGTATTAAAAAAGAATTAAAAATATAGCATTAAAAACAGTAGATAAAAGCAGTACTTAAAAACACATTAAAAGCAACAAAAGCACAACAGTCCCATTTTTAAAAAAGCATCTTAGACAGCGGGTTGCTAAGAGAAAGGCTGCCTGAAGAGAAAGGTCTTCGCTTGCTTGCGGAAGGACAGCAAAAATGGGGCCAGCCTGGCTCCCATGGGAGGGAGCTCCAGAGTCTGGGAGAAGGCCCTCTCCCAGGTATCTCACCAAATGCACCTGTGAGGGTGATGGGACCAAGAGAAAGGCCTTTTCAGATGAGGTGAAAACCCAGGCAGGCTCATCAAGACATTGGGTATAAAACCACTTCATGTACTCAGGATCCTGCGGAAAAAACAAATGCAAAGCCCTGAATGTCATGCTTGTTGGCCTGATTGCATATCAATCCTGCTTCAGAGTGGCAAGATGGAAGCAGTTTGAATGTCTAGTTCAAAGGAAAGAAGATGAGTTGGTATGATGGAATCATGTAGAAACGGAGAGATGCAGTGGAATACAAATCCCCTACCCTTTCAGGAAACACTTTGCCTGTTGATCCCTCTACTGAGGAGCCTGTAAATACATACCATAGGAAGCAGCCACATTCAAGGAGACATTATGCAGATCATGCACAAGCGAACAAAGAAGATCTCTGCTCGATTGGAATAAAGGTCCCTTCCCCTCAGGCATCCTGCTTCTGACAGTGGCCAGCCAGTTGTCCCTGGGACGGCCATGCGCAGAGCATGACAGGAGGTGGTTTTTCAGTTTTGTGGACAAGGGTGGCCACCTGTCCAGTATGATCCTCGTGTTTGTTGCTGCTTGCATGCATCCACAGGCTGCCCTTAATGACACTTGCACATTAGCCTGTTAAAAGTGCAAGTTGCTACATATCTGCTGTGGTACAGAAGCTACATTACAGACTTTGGTTCAGTGTTTCACATACAAAAAGTCCCAAACACCCCTCCAGCAGCTCCAGTTAAAAGGATTGGGTAGTACAACTTGGGGAAAAACCCTTTTCTTTCTTGCTGAGATCAGAGAGAGCTGACACTTGCCCAAGCAGACGATGTTGGTCTAGATCAGGGGTTCCCAAACTTGGGTCTTCCCAGATGTTTTTGGACTAAAACTCACAGAAGCCTTCAGCACCAGCTGTGTTGGCTGGGATTTCTGGGGGTTGCGGTCCAAGAACATCTGGGGACCCAAGGTTAGGAACCACTGGTCTAGAGGGACAAGTACCCTCACATTGCCACACTTCTAGCCTGTTGAGTACAGGAGCTCGAAGTAGCAACCAGAGATCTTCTGTGTACATTTGGCTGTGGTCTGGTTCTTCATTCCACAGAAGCAGCACGTGTGAGCACTCTCCCGGCAACCTCACAGCAAATACACCCAGCGGGCCCTCCAAGTTTGCAAGCTGCTTACTGTAAACAGATCTATCCATTTCCCAGCCTGAAGTGGACCGCTTAAGCTTCAAGCGTGGGACAAAAACTGTTTGTCTGCCCTTTGTGTTGACACAACAAAAAGCAAACAGAAAAAAAGAGAGGAAAACTATATGCATACACCTATAGAAATGAGGGGAAAGGAAAAGAGAATAGCTTCTCTCTTTTTCTTTCCAGGAAGTTTTCCAAAATGATTCATAATATTCCTTCTCAGCCAGTAAATCTGTAAATTAACCCCATTATGACAAAGGCATTTCAAGACTTCTTTGCTCTTTTCTATCAAGGGAACAGTCTGTTTATAGTTTTCATGAAGATGGGAACAAGGGTGTGGGACTGGCTGACATTTCTCTCTAACCTTTCTGGGAAGATCTATTGTAACTGTGCTGTTCCCTACCATGCCCTGTGTTCCAGGGTGACAAATTCTTTTTTAAGCGTTTCGTGAATTAATAGCAAAGATGGTTCCTTGGCAGGTATTGGTGCCTGATAATTAAGTGGGAGTTAATGGCTGGATGATGAAGGTTGGTGATTGATGATGAAATGAACATTAATTGCTAGTGGCTTTTAGCAATTGATCACGGTCCCTCTGCAGCCGTCAGAAACTAGATAGCAACAGGTTGGTGGTGTGGGAAAAAGGCCAGCAAAGGAGACCAGAACTTTGGCTTGAGATGTCTTCCACTGAAGCGTCTAAGAGTCCATAGCATCTGAAGACACCAAGCAGGGAAGACTGATCTTGGGTCTTGCCTCCTTACCAGCTCGTATATTTCTGGCAGCGATCACAATGAATGGTGACAACAACAGGTTTGCACTAGGAGAACCACTGGAGCTATACAGTAATCTTAAAACTGCAGAGGTGGAACAAACCCTATGGATCATGGAGTGCAGTCCCTATCAAGGAGGCCCAGTGGGGTAAACATGTGGGACCGTAAAGCCACTCCTAGAGGCACCCCGTAGCATCCTCCAAAAGTCAACAAAGCTTATCTAGCATACTATTGGGTAAATGCTCCAGTCAATGTCTGGCCTTTTAGACCAAACTGCTTTTTAGTTAACACCACCCAAAGAAGATAAAGTATGTCAAGAATAGGGAGCAGGTGGTGTAGCGCAGAGGTGGATAACACGCAACCCCTAAAACTTGCCAAAGTCCTTTAGTTTCAAAAGCCTTCTCCGAACACTAAGTTCCGATCTCTAGCAAGGGACCTCTTTCTCCTATGACTGAGGGAGTGCAGGATAAGGGAGAATAGGTGGCTTCACTTGCCACTATCATATGGTCCTCAAGAGATCAAGCAAAGGGAAATATATAGGATTCATCTATTTTTCAACAGCATGTTCTGTTCTGCCTTCTGTGCCTCGGCAAACAGACCATAATGGTTTACTGTTGTTGTTGTTTTTGCTTTTAGAAAAAAAAAAGGTTAAGATGTTTAGTAAAACTTTTAGATTATATCACCATAGATCTGGTGGTACTTACGACTAAATAGCTGCCGTTCAAAGATTCAGCAACGTAAATCTTGTGGAATTTACAGGCTGTTTTGGGCCAGGGGGTGAGAAGAGTAAGATGTAATGCCCTGCTGCCATCCAAGTGGGCTTATGGTCAGAAAAATAATAATTCCTCTGCTCTTGCTCAGGTATATATAACCCAGCAACCAAGAAAAGCAAACTGAAGCCTGAAGAAGTGGGAAGGTTTTGCACCCCTAGTGCAGTCCTTAGCCTGGGGCTTTCCAAGACATTTTGCTGGCTGAGGCAGAACAGCAGATGACACCCCCTTTTCTAAGACAAGGTGCATGACACCCAAAGGTAACCCAAGTTATTTTGGCATGTGGGGAAGAAAATCCCACAGGTTCTTCTCTCTGCCAGAAAGCATACATCCCTGGTCATCCAAATGACTTGCATTTGCTGGTCTTTCATGAGGGCCTGGATGGACTGCCTTAGGCAGACACATCACATCAAAGGCCCTGCCCAGTCTCTCTAGTTTGTTGTTTTCAAATGAAGACAGCTGAAGCAGAAGAGTCCAGCGAGGGCTACCTCTTTTTTCTCATCTGCAAAAACCATCCGGGAAGCAGGTGCATAATGGTCTTCTCCATGTCACCAACAGATGTCATTACTGAATTCAGACAGTGCAACTGGGGGGAGAATTTTGATCCAGTTTGTTTTTCAACAATCAAGCAAAATCTGCAAACTTCTTCGTATTTGGGGGGGGGGGGGGGCGGGGGGAGAAGAGAATTCAAGTTCTAAAAAGCCTCCAATGTGGAAAAAACCTGAACAGATAGATTTTCCTCTTTCCCCCACATTCCAAAATCTTTAATTATCAGGTTGGGAGAAAGAATTTATATTTTTCCCACCATAGAATGACTGTTACATGCACAGCTATGCACGTACCCACCCTTTCCCACACCTCAGGGCCATCAGTTAAAACAGAGTTTGTATTGCACATAGATATATAACATGATTATTTACAGTAAATAGTGACAGAGCTACAGAAGCTTTCAGAATATCACAGAAGCATAATGCAACAGTGGACACTCAATTTATTATATAACTCAACCATCCCTGGCAAATATTTATCTATCCCTCTGTTGCACTACAGACCTGATGGACTGGTGGCTATATGTGTGAATCAACTACAGTGAAAAATGTTGCATTTCCTAACCATTCTTATTTATCAGAGACAGTCACTGTTGACTGTAGATGTTTCAGGTAACACACTGTCCCTCGCTCCCCTTTCTTTAAATATAAAGTCTGAAATCTAACTGAATCCTTATGCCAGTGTTAAATCCAATTTACCAATGGTGTAAATTTCAGTAGCAAATTACCACTAGTTTAGAAGTTGGTGTTTGGATTTCCTGTCATGTGCTAAGTCTTGTCACTGGTGTACACCAAGAAATAGAACCACCGACTTTCTAAACATTGGCAGCAATTCATTATTGAGCTTACACTGTCAGACTTAACTCTGGCAGGTGTAAGCAACAGGATTTTGGCCAAGAGTCTTGTCACGGGAGGATAAAGGCTTCTCTAGTTCAGTGCCCTGGCAGCTGGTGACTCCAAGTTCAGGAGAACTGTGATTCCACACCAGATTTTAGTCTGTAGTTTATGTGAGCTCTCCAGGTGGCTACAACCTATTCCCCAGGTTGTAGGTCCAGCACCATGGATAACTCCTGTGAAATGAAAACTAAATGTTTGAGTGGATTCTCAGCACCCTTGAAAGAGGAGCCACCAGCCACTATCACCAACCAGATGCCTCTGGGGAGCCCAGAAGCAAGACACAAGGGGGGCAATATTATGTCCTCCTGTTACCTCTCCAACAATTGGCAGTCAGAGACATAGTGTCTCTCCGATCGCAGGACAGATGGGGATGGGATTTTCAGGTGCTTTAGACTACAAATCCCATAATTCTCCATTCTGGGACTTCCATCTGACAGACAGACACCTAAATGTGGCTCACCTAGGAGAAAGGCCTAAAATGGAAGCCTTTGAGGCCTAGCTAGGCCTGGCTTTGCCCAAGCTTCCTGTTCCTGCCCTGGTGCTAGCTGGGAACTTCCTTTCTGAATGGGAATCTAGGTGGAGCTAGGCCTCCAGCAGGCACTCCATATGAGCACACTCAGTCCTTAAGGAGCTATTTTGCACATCTTCCCCCTTAGAAATATATAGAAAAGAAATACATTGAAATAAATCTTGGGTTATCCCAAGTCTACTCATAATCACCAGGTCAGGCTGTGATTTTAGGATTAGGATATGGGGCTTTTGAGTAAAACAACAATGGCCAGGACCAACAGCGTATTTTTCCTGGATCTGACTCTTGCCCCCAAATCAGCAGCTCTGGTTTAGCCGCTCCTCAAGCACACCAAAATCCATCCAGAGCTGTTTTTGGGTGCCACAGAAGACTGTAGCAGGAGAAAGAAGAGAAGAAAATACCGGTTTTGCTGTCATTAGATAGCAAAACACAATGCCCCCTGACTTTTTTTTTGCACACCTAATATATGGGGTGGGGATTTGAAAGTTCTCTGTGCTGTATCAGACCTCTGGAAATGGTCCATGTTTTTGCACACTTCTGATATACGAAGTGCACTTTACTCCTACAACTGCTTTGTTGCAAATAGTTATACCAGGAAGACACATTTGTGCCTGGCAAACTTAGATGAACACCTAGAAATGCCACAAGAAGTAAGTGACTAAAATAACAAATTGCACCTCTGTGATGTGAGCCTTGTCCATGGTTTATTGCTGTGGTCTTGCCTTCTCAATGCAGCCCCCCACTGGAGAAAAGGACGTTGCCTACAATTCTGTCTCTCTGAAAGAGAGTGACTGTATCTTTTCGCTACTCCCAAGGTAGAAGAGGTTGCTTATTGCAAGTCTGTATGAGTCACTGTTCTGGACACGACCTTGTTTCATCAGTCTCCGCTAAACAGCAGACAGATGAAACTTGATGCAGTGAGATCATTCACAGGCACTCCCAATGCAACTTGGTAACCTGCCTTCAGAGGATGGTGCCTATTGTGTTTTTACAAGTCACCACTCTCACCTGGCCTCCTCCAAAGACGATTAAGATTTGCCAGGAAATTGGGTGTAATCACTTCATTGAGCTACTTTCAATAGACCTGAGTCTCAGAAAAGGGCGGCTGTTGTCTCTCGCCTGGACTGGCCTCCTCAGTGGGGACAGAGGTTCATGCAGAGATGCACAGGAAACAGCAGGCTCCTCGTCCTTAAGTCACATCTTTTGGTCGGTGTAACTTATGCCTTTCATTCATGAAACAACAATGTCAGTGTGTCTTGGCGATCTGGGAAACAACTGGCTTTCAAAGGCCCAGGACAGGAAGCTCGGCCAGAACAGTGGTAACTGTGCTGTCCTCTTCTTGACAGCTTTCATCTTAGAGATTAACCACCGAAACCAGCTAACAACAGCAGTTCTGCTTCTCTATTCTCTCACCTTTCTGTGATACCAGATCCTTCCTGGCTCATATATACACTCCCCCCCCCCTTTCTCCCTCCCTCCCTCCCTCTCTCTTTCTTTCTCCTGTGATCTGGAGTCTCTCCTCCCTTCCTGGCCTCCTCCTCCTAGCCTCTCTCCTCTGCCTGCTTGCTGCTGCTGACTGAAGCTGTCATTATCAGCTCAATAAATCTCTTGGCAGTGGGTTCTTTAAAAAAGAAAAAAAATTGAACCGCTTGCTTGCTTGCTTGCCTGAGGGAGGAGGTGGGGGGGGGGATGAGGCTTGCAAAAGGTTGAGGAGAGCAGCAGTTTCCCACGCCTAAGACACACCGCCATGCACATTCCCTGGCTGCCAGAGCTTTAGCAAATGTTTGGATAGCCTTGAACAAACAGCACACCTTCTTTTTAAAAAGCGAGGCCAGCAGGAAATTTTGCTCCGTCTCTCTCTTCCCCCTCCCCACCCTTCCTTCACCCCTCCCCTCCCTGCACCCTCTGGAGCTGATCCACCACCACCCTGCTCTGAACAAGTCACCGATTGTGTATCTGCCCTGTGTGTGTGTTTATTCTAGATTTGTCCTGCCTTTGGGGTTTAAGAGTTTTGAGCAAATTGGAGGACAACCGACCAAAGAAGATCGACACAAAGGAAACATAGGGGGAAAGGTCGCTGCTACCTTCTTTTTCTCCCCTCCTCGAAAATAATGGCTCGTGTGCGCACTGAACGGCTGCCTGCTAGGCCGATGTACAACAAGTGAAGCTTCCCCCATTGCTCCCTCTGTGCTATGAAAACATAATGTGTCGCATTTCTGCCTGCCTATGTTTTCAGCTGTTGCTGAAAAGCAGGCCAGCTGTGTTACTAAAAAACAAAACAAAACCCCTCTGCTGAATTTGCCCATTGTGGCGGCTCTTATGACTCAGCTTGTGGAGGACACATGGCAGAGCTGCCAGTTTACCAGCACAACCCCACCTGACAAGCTTTGTCACATTAAACAGCGACACCAAAGTTAAAGATTCATTCCAGGATAACTTCCCCACTACCACCACTACCACCACTACCACCACCTCCTCCTCCATGGGAATTTTTATGGGAGATATGTACAGCAGGCGCTGGAAGAGTTAAACAAAACAGTTTCCACTGGTTCTCCTTTAAACATTCTCGCCCCCCCCCCCCAATCTGTATTACAAGCTTGTGTGCAGGTTTGAGGAGCTGTACACTGGCCAGAAACGTAGAAATAATCTGAAACACCTGGTGTGGGGGTGCACCCCTCTGCCCTCCCTCTCTTCCCCCAAACGGTGCCCCTGATTGACTAAGAGCCAGGCTTTTCCAAAAGAGCCTTCAGAAATCCCACATGACTTACAGGATTTCTCTGACGCACGCGCGCACACACACACACATACACATGATTTTTCGGGGCTGCCAAAGCAGTCCAGTTTTTGCCTGGAGCAAGAAAGGAGGGTTCTGTTAAGTTTCCAGGCCGACACAGAGGTGTCTGGCCCACAGATGCAATAACTGGGCCAAACGAGGGGGGAGGGGGAAAGAAATATTATGCGTGTAACAGCAATGGTCCAGCTGGGAAGGGTTTAACATCGGTCCTGCTGGCACAGGATTAGGGAGGAAAACGGCCAGAGATGGGGTAATTCGCATTGCATTCCGGCTTCTGTGGCAAGGGCCAGGCTGCCGACGTGGTAAATCCAACGGGAAGATGCCTGGACTTGTTTTCTTGGAGTTTCTGGTGGGCTAAGGAAAGGCAGTTTTGGTCCTAGAAGCTGGGTGTAACCGGCACAGTCCTTTTCAGCTGCCAACAAGCTGAACATTAGAAGCTGGCAGAGGGAATTCAGTGGAGACCTTTTCCTTAAATCCTCTCCAAGGGTCTGAATCGGCAGCTTGAATGCGGTCACCCTAAATCCTACATGCTGCAAGAATAAGCTGCTCTGGTGGTGAAAAAAAATGATGCTTGCTTTATTGTATCACATTCCAGCACAGGTTTTGTTCCCCCCCCCCCCCCGCCCTCTCTCTCTCACACACACACACACTTAAAATTTGCATCTGTAAAGTTTCAGTCTACGTACTTATAACTAGGCTAATCTTTTGGGATTTTAAAGCTGACATGTCTAGGTTTAATTTCAGCCAGGCCCAGAACTTTTTTTTTTAGGGCTTAATCGGTTTAAATAAAGACGGGCATGTCTTTGAGCATGTGCAAAGTGCTTCAGCAATAACAATTCACCACTGAGTCACCACAAAGAGCAGACAGAAGCTTAGAGGACTTGCTTCCCAGTCCAGTTTAAAATGTTCAGCTCTGGAAAATGTAGGCATCGTTAGTCTGATTATTTTTGTCACTTGGCCGATATCCTGATGAATGATTCGCTTGATCCTTTGAAATAATCTTGGGATTTTCAAAGGTAACAACCTGCAGCTTTCCAGAACTGAGAATTTTAAACTTTTGATCAGCCCAGCAGACCCCGGCTCCCCTCCTGGCAAGAGGACCTGGTCTTCTCTGTGGATTTCGTAAGAACACATGCTTTAGAGCGAGGAGGATGGAACTTGGAAGGGATTAATAGAGCAGAAAGCTACAGCCCTGCAGAGTTCTGGGAACGTAAAGCTTGGGCGGCCTCCTGACAGCTCCCCCTTCCTCCCCCACTCCCCAAACAGCTTCCTGTGGCCTGTTTTCCTTGCAACTAGATGTTTGACCTCCAGTGAGTCAAAACTGGAGAGATTCCAGAATTTAGATTTCTGTTTACTCAGTTATTCTAGCCAACGGGTTATTGGGGGGAGGGGGAGTGGAGAGAGAAGGCTTTCATTTCCTAATATCACTAATCACATGCCATCCCTGTTGTTTGGGCGATGAGGGGGTAGGGCAGCCTAGCTGCAAGGTGGGTGCTGAGAAGTGGGGGGGGGGGGGGACGACTTCTGTCTTTAATGCAGTTGTGGCTGGCTGGATAGCTCAGTGGTTTAGGTTAGAGGTTGAGAGTTCAATTCCCCACTTTGCCTCCTGGAAGAAGAGCCAACCTGTGTGTCCTTGGGTAAGCTGCACAGTCCCAAGGCTGAGTATTCTCTACCTGGGAAACCCTGAAAAGGGTTGCTACACATCAGAATTGACTCAGTGACACATGATTATTCCTTTAATGCATTTGGAAATAAAAATAAGAGGAGATGTAAACTTTGTTGGTGAGAAGGTGTGGGTGCACCTGCACAAAACCCCCGATGCGCACCACCCCATCAAGAAAGGGTGGGTAGAAAGGGAAAGATGCATGATTAGGGTTAGCACGATGAAGAACATGGAGCTGTTATACTGTTATATTGCTTTAAAATGTGTTTTTAGTATTGATGTTAATTACTATTTTAATATAATACTTGTTTAATTCTCTTTTAATATTTGTATACCTGCTGTTTTTAGCTTTTAAATGTCATCTTTTTGATGATTTAAGCCACCTTGGGTCCTTTTAAGGAGAAATGTGGGGTAAAATATTGTAAATAAAGGAATAATAAATACCAAGTCATACTTTTGATCTACCTTAGTGAATACTGTGAGGTCTCCCAGGTTTAGTCCTGGGTGTCTCCAGGTATGAGACTGTCTTTCAGCTCAGTGCTTGGGTTGCTCATCGCCAGTCTGGATTCATTTGCATCCACTTTACATTTTCAGGAAAAGATTAAGATCAGCAGGAGAGCACCTGAGTCCCAAGTTCATTTCCAGGTAGAGACAGGTAAGTTTCCTATCTGAAAAAGTTCGGAAGCTGCTGCTAGTCAGAAAACACAGAATCATCTTAGATCTGCAGAGCTGGAAGGGACCCAATGGATTATCAAGTCCTATTATACTCCACCAGTTTCTCCCAGAATGGCCTTCCACTCCGGATGCATCAGACTGAGCGACAGTTTCCATCATCTCCAGCCAATTGTGGGACAGCCATGGGAGCCTTGATCCCTAGTTGGCTGGGGACAACAGGACTTGTACATCTGCAGGGCATCACACTGAGAAAACCCGAAGAAGACACACCAGCGGTCTGAGTCAAAGTAAGATGACTCCCAGCAGCAGCCACTACTTTCTGACACGCCCCCCCCCCAAAAAGAGCTGTCATAACTTTGGTATTCTCTGAGATCCTTTTAACCCAAAAGTCCACAAACTTAACTGGGAGGCCTTGTGTATACAGGAAGTGCATTGCTGGAGCTCACGCCTGCATGTTCAGATGAAATGTGTCCTGATGAGCAGGTGTGGGAATAAACCACAAAGGAGAGCTGTATGTGAGTTTCCAACAGGCATCTGTTTGGCTATGTTCAAAACAGGAGGGCAGAACAGACAAACCTTTCCTCTGATTCAGCAGATGGACTACAGATGACGCTTGCAGTTTCATGGTACAGCAGGGGACAGGTCCGTCTTTAAATGAATCTTGAACCTGTGGAACTCTCTGCCACAGGATGCGGATGGAGATGGTTACCAGCCTACTTGGCTTTCGAAAGGGATGTGAAAAGTTCAGGGAAGGCAGGGCTGTGGATGGCTAGTGGTCATCATGACAACCAAATGGCGTCTCTGTGTTCAGAGTCAGGATACTTCAGAGAACTACAACGTTATCATCAGCGTACCCTAAAAAGCTATGACGGCACATTTTGAGAAAACAGGCACCCAGGCAAATTGCCTAGAATTTGCTTGTTTCTTGACCCGGGATATCCACTTGTGCTTAATCAGGGCACAAGCACTCTGTGTATGTTTAAGGGACCACTCTCTTTTTTTTTCTGGTTTACTTCATACAATCGGAAACTTAGCAGGTGGGCTGCAGTCTGCAAAAATTCGTGCCAAATCTAAAACTGTTAAGTCTTTAAAAGTGCCACCAGATCCCCTTTCCCCCCCCCCCCCTTCTGTTGCAAACAGACCTCACAGGGCACTCTAGACCTTGGGGAAACTTCGTTCCTCTTGGCCGATGCGTCACGGAGGAAAGGAAAGACTGTGCGCTTAATCCAAGAATGGAGGAAGCGGCTCAGCACACGCTCAAAGGCGCCTGGTTGGTTTGTTTGTCGAACGGGGTGACCTTTGCCGCACGGCAAACTGGTTCCTTCAGGCTGGGCACAGCCCTGCTCTCTTTTTGAGAAAAGCAACACGCCTAGCTCGGACGGGGCCCGAGGAGCCCGGGCCGGACCGCGCAGCCGACGCGCGCAAGGAGAAGGGAGGAAAGGATATGGGGGGGGGGGCGCGCGCGTGGAGAAGGCCCCGGCGAGGGAAGACGCACGGAGCGGGGAGGGCGCGGGAGGAGGCCGGTGGCGGCCTGCGGGGCGCGTCTGTCTTTTTAGCCGGCTTCCCACCCACTCGCATCCCAAGGCGGCCTCGGCTCCTAAAGAGGGCGCGCGAGGGGAGGCGAGCGCCGGGAGAGCAGCCGCCGCCGGCCAGGCTGGGGAGAGAGGCGCGCGTGGCGCACGAGAGCAGGGCAGCCTCGGCGCACGTGCAGAGATGCCTCGGTCCACCACTTCCACCGCTTCCGCTTCTGCGTTCGGTAAATTAAAGCGGCGGGGGGGGGGGGGGGGGAGAAAGGCTTCGAACCGCAAACATCGGCTGTGTGTGAAGAAGGGCTCCCCCCTCCTTTTTTAATAATTTGGTGCGGAATTTCCTATCCTCCACCTTCAAGAGACGATCCCAGGTATGAGAATTAATAAAGGGGGAGGGAACCCCCACCACCACCCCCTTCCTCCACACCAAGTATAATTCTAGGGCTCTTCAGCCATGCTTCCCTTCGCTCTTCTTCCCCCGAAGGATGCTTCCATCGGAGGGCTCTTAATGCCCTCCAAAGGCTTTGTGTCGCTGTTCCGATTTCTATTCCAATCCTCTTCGAACTGCAGAGCTGGAAAGGGACCCCATGGGTCATCGAGTCGAGCCCCTGTCAAGGAAGCACAAGGGGGAGTCGAACTCTGAACCTCTGATAGCCAAACCACGGAGCTATCCAGCAGTTATTTCGTCTAGTGTTCCCACCCCAACCCGCCCCGACTTCCCTGGTAAGGAAAAACAACAGAAGAAGCAGTGGGGGAACACGACAAGGTTAAGGCTGAAGATATCAGCAGAATTGTACTTATGAGGCCGAGTAACCATAGGGTGGGGGTTATCACATATTAAAATGCGCCTTCAGATAAACCTACAAGCGGAAGCACCCAAAATCAGGCAATTCCAACCCTTGCAATCTTTTTGTCATAATTGATTCGATCCAGCTTTGGGCTGCACTTTTCTAGCGGTCAAATGTCCTTTTGGAGTTAGGACCAGAAGGGGGACATGAGATATGAGAGGTGCTATCAGCAGAGTTGCACCACAATCAAATAAATGATGGTTTCCCCCTCTTGCTTTCTAAAAGTGGGAAATAATGGTGGGTAGATTGGCTAGCTCCCCACTCCGCCCTGTCTTTGTCTTCTCTTGCAGCAGCCTGCTGAGAAGAAATTAAATCGGGTGACTCGGGAGCTATCTTTCAAGCCTCACATGTTAAATTGCAGGACGCCAAGACCAGCCTCAGAATTCAGCCCAGACAGGAGATCTTCCCCCTTCAAACAAGCCGAAGTGAGGCCTGATCTCTGCCTGGCTAGCCTGAAGGTGCTGAGATGGGGGAAAGGACTGTACCAAATGATGGTAAGGGCTGTGCCATCTCAGACTGCAGGGATGTTTCTGTGCAGTGGGAGGAGGGGTTATTACATATTAAAATACCACTTCACATAAAGAGGGCCTGTAAGTAGAAAACTAAAACAGGAAGAAGCAAAGAGCGCTAGAAGAACCTTTTGCCACTGGAGTGCATTGCGATCCACAAACGTTTGTTCCATAATCCATTTGTCGGCCTTTTAAGCTGCCATCAGACTCTTTGCTGCTGTCTTATTGTTCTTAATATTCACGGGGAGTCAGGTTGTGTTTGCTGAATGGATTTTTTTTTTTTTTAACCATGGGGGAAGCATTCAAACATGAGCATGCCCCTCACCTGCTCTCTGGAGTGGTACATCCCAGTCTGCACCACTTCATTTTGCTAGCACTTGTCTGAGAGTTTCCTTATGATGAGGAATTTTCTTGTGCCAACTCTGCCCCCTGTTTCTTCCCCCTGCCTTACTCCTTCTTCCCGTTAGTTGACACAGCCAGAGCGGTTCTTTGCCGGGCTCAGAAGTCATGCCAAGCTCAATTTCTGGGCTGCAGTGCGTGCACACAAGCAAACGAGAAGCCAGCTTGGTTCATGTGAGGTCTCTGTCTGGCATGCGGGTGGTACAGTTTGCCCCAGAGAGCATGGGAACCAGTGGCCTCTCTGTTTACCACCCAGCCTTCTGTTGTGTGTTGGCATAACTGTAGCCCACTGAACAAAACAAACGGACCCAAAGTTGACCACATTTCCAGTGGCTAGCTTCTAAAGAAAAGAGATACCTGGGAGGCATATTCTCTGACCTCATGGGACTTCTAATTTCTCCAAATATTTATTTATGTTTATTTTTTATACTAAAAATGTCTGTTCCTGCTTCCCCCCCCACCAATTCCAGTAAAGGTGCTTGACTTGGTTAACACAAGACAAACAGCAACAACATTGCAAGTTAAAATTAAAATCCGATCATCAGAATGAAAGAATAAACAACTCTGCATCACCACAGTAAAAAGGGCACAAAATGAAACCAGACAGCCAAACTCACTGATAGTAATGCCAAAACAGCAATGGATTTAAAAGGAAAGAAAAAGAAAGACTTCAAACAACAGCAGAAACACAAGTAAAGAAGGAGTTGATCTAAGCCAGCTTTCTCCAACCTGGTCTCCACTCCAGATATGTTGGGATAAAACTCCCATCTGGAGGGCACCAGGTTTGAGACAGCTACTCCAAACTGCTGGTGCATGAATTACAAATGAGGGAATACTCTCTCAGCATCTCTACATTTACTTCAGAATCAGAGTTTGGAAGTAACAGTTACAGATAAAGTTTAACAACATTTTCTAGCTACTTTTGAAAGTTGCTTTTAATTTAAAGGACATTTAAAATGGGAGATTCCAGGATGTCCTGGCGGTTTGGAAGTAAATGCACTTAGTGTAAGGCCACTTCTCCTTTCTTATTGTTTCAAATGTTTAAATGCATGAACCAACATCCAATAAACAAGACCGAGTCGTGCATATTTCAATTTCAAACAAACATGCTAAGAAAACACACACACAGCAAATACACCAGGAAACTTTATGAGGTTCTTCGGAACTAGAAGGTGTAACACAGATTCTGATAACAGATAAATGAGGAGGAAAGACTTTCTAGGTCCACCTTGATAAGTCATTTTGAGCTCCAGACTTTTTTAGAAGGATAAAACAAACCACAAATCTCATTGAACAGCAAGGATGATAATGGCAAATTCCATGCTAGGTATGACTAGAAAAGGGAGTGGAAACAAGGCAGCCAGTATAGTAATATACTTACAGAAATCTGTGATGCAGCTGGAACTCCAGGTACCATTCTGGTAGCAGTCATAAAATTACAGGATCACGTTCTCTGGGGGAAAAGCATAGGAAGTTTTTTTTTAGTTTGGTTGGGGGGAGACTGAACTGTATGCGGAGAGGATTATGATATATGTTTAGGAAGGGGCAGTGGTGGTAGGTAGGAAGATAGAGCACCTTCACATGCCAATAATCCTTTGGGTCTCCAGATAAAGCTGGCAAAGAATCACTGGAGAAGGACCGCTAGTCAGTGCATTGTCTGTACTCTAAACAATGCTTTGCTAAGTGGATGAAGAACCTGGCTGGGTATAGGTTTCCTGTGCCAAAAACAAACAAACAAACAAAAAACAGATAAGGAGAACTCCCCACCTCCTGTAACAATAATACAAGAAAGGATTGTCAGGAGGTTCAGTGTGGGCAGTCTGTGTAATAAATCTGTGACATTTTGTCCTAAGGATGGATGGCTCCAAGTTGATCTTCTCGTTCATTTAAACCAGTGGTTCCCAAATTTGGGTCACCCAGGTGTTCCTGGACTGCAACTCCCAGAAATCCCAGCCAGCACAACTAGTGGTGAAGGCTTCTGGGAGTTGCAGTCCAAGGACACTTGGGTTACCCAAGGTTGGGAACCCTTGTTTCAGACCAACCTGGGAAGAAGGAAGAGGAAAAGGATAAGGCAGCATATGGTTAATTGGAGAACCACTGTAGCGCTGCTGTTCAGGGGGTGGAATTTGGGAAATGATAATGATGATAATTAATTTTATTTGTATGGCACCTTTCTCCCCATAAGGGACTCAAGACTGCTCACAGTCTGTTAAAACAACACCATAATCACAATCTGAGTTATTCTCCCTACTGAACTTTGAAATTTACTGGACACCAAGAGTCAGTAGTTTTCTCTCTCTCAGTCTCATCTAGAGCTTGGAAAAGTTAAATATTGGGGACTACAGCCCCAGATTCTCCACCTGACTTTTCAGTATGCCAGTAGTAACTTCCTGAAACTCCATGTTTTCCCCCCTAATCCCTCTGTTTCTTCTGCCTACTAACTTGCACAGTAGTAATAACAAGAACCCTTTTACTCTCTCTCTCTCTCTCTCCTGATACAAATTACTGGTCATTTTATTCCGCCCATTACGACCTCTTTCTGGCTCCTCCATCCGGTATAAACAGTTTCAATAATGTCACACTGTCGTCTGCATCTCAAGAGACCATAAATATTAGCCCTACTTGGAAGATGAGAATGAAAACCTTGTGTTTTCTGCTTCCCTGCCTTCTCTCTCTCTCTCTCTCTCTTTTTGTTTAATAAGGCAAACTTGTGCATCATAAAAATGAGTCAGGTTTCCGGGGGTACTGGTTAATGCATTCATTCTGGGAGCTTAACTGCAGAGAATAAAAGAGGGGGAGAGAGAAGACAGGAAAGAAAAGCTCTTTCTTTTCCCCTCTGGATGACATCTGAACAAGGCCCCAAACCTTCTTGTTTGCTAAAGTTCTTTGCTTCCATCTCCCTTTGCTTTACTTGTGTAGGGGGAAAAAGATTTAAGGGATTATAACAGGAATGACTGTAGCAAGAATTACTTTTCTGCCGCCTTTCTTTGACACTCTTTTCTCAACAGCCTTAAAAATTATCCTTTTATATTTAGGAATGTAGCCTTCAAATTTTCTTTCTCTCTTTCTCCCTCTTTTCTCTTGCCTCCCACTTTATCTAACCATCACTGCCCAAAATATATAAATGTCAATTGTGCAAGGCTTCACCCTGTGACATTTTACCCAGGGCATAGCTGGCTGGATAGCTCAGTGGTTTAGGTGTCTGGTTGGGTGTTCAATTCTGCCCTGTGCCTCCTGTGAGCAGAGCCAGCCTTGGTGGCCTTGGGCAAGCTGCACAGTCCCAAGGCACCCCCAAAAGAAGGGGATGGTGAACCAGTTTTGAGTAGTCTCTACCTAGAAAATCCTGGAAAGAGTCACTGTAAGTCATACTTAACTGGACAGGACACAATTATTATTATTATTAATAAGTCTGTCTGCAGCTGCTGCTAGTCGTGATGGCTATGTGGGACACCCAGCTGCAGTTGCCATCTGCTGCAGAATACCAGCTACTGGATGTGGCAAAAGGATTTGGTTGTTACCATCAGGCTCTGATTTTGTGGGCTTCTTATTTAGTTCGTGCAGAAAGCAGGCTGCTGGGTGAAGTTCAACCTACAAAAGATGCTGCACTCTCATTTTGAAGCTGATAGCAATGTTTGTCTCTCCAGGAACTCTTCAGAGTTACATGCCTCACCCATGAAAAGACTTCCAGATGAAAACCATGTTTGCCTCCCAGTGATCTGCCATAAAATGATGCTATCTACTCTGCAAGATTAAGAAGTGAGAAATGTTTCTTCCTGGGATGAGCAGACCTCTTTTTTTATTTAAGGCAGCTCTGCTTCTAAACATAGAGCTGAGCATCTCACTTAGTTTGGCCCCAGGATGGAATTTTACAGTTAGGTGATTTTAGACTCTGGTCTTAATGGTCTGGCATGCTCCCTCCTCCACTGCTCTTTAGATGGAAATTCTTGCCACTTAAAGAGCGTGCAGTTAGGGAAAGCCCTCTGGCCCTTCCTGTTAATTTCACCTAGTAGAGCCCTGGACGTTTGCTCTTACTCCTGCCTTGATGACACCAGTGGCTTTTCTTCTGTTTTTAAAGGGTTGCTTTCGATAGCTAGAGCTGAGCTTCAGAGCAAAGAGCCAACTGGCAATTAAATCAACAACAGAGTCAGAGATTAAGGGAAAGGGTGACATTTCTAGACAGATTAGTAAGTAAGTACGTAAGTATTGCCATGAAGCTAAGGAGAAGGCCATTTTGTTCAGAAGGGAAAAGAGGCAAATTCAGCAGTGGTTCTACAGAGAAAGAATGGCACTCCAATCTCCTTAAGAGAGAGAGCAGCTGTAACATATACTGCCAGGGTGTGCATGCCATATATTATATAGATCCTTTCCGGAAAGGAGAAGCAAGATCATTTCCCCTCTGTGGGAATGTTCTTTTGTGGGTGTGCTGTTTAGAGCTGCTGGTGTGCCTAAGCTTGCCTCTCCACCTGCTGTGGGAGGCTGGCGGGGTGGAGGGAGGGGCCCTGGCTTGTTGCACTCCCTGTTCTGCCTGTGCTGTCATCACGGAGAACTTGGAGGTGGCTGCAGCCTCCAGACTGGAAACATCCTCTGTTCTCCAGGTGGGGAAGGACATGGAATTGCATGACATATAAGGACTGAAAAGAGGCTCCCTGGGTGAGATAGGCAGGGGCTAAAGATTCACCGTAGAGATTGGGTGTTATGGGCCAAGCAGCCATTCCCCATAGGACAGTTTTCATCTGTCAGGTGCCAGTTGCTGACTTACTGACAGAAAGCCATCCAAGCAGGGATTGCAGAGAACAACTTCATGGAGCTGGAAATGGGTGAAGGTGTTTTTTGTGTGTGGGTTGTTGTTGTTTTTTTCTGCAACCTCACATACCACCTTTAGTAGCCTTGGTCGGGAGGGACCTTTCTGGCCTAGGATGACTGCCAGTCTATCCAGAACTAACCCACTGTTCTCTCCTGCCTCTGAGTTCAAAGAGAGGCCTGCCTCTCTGCTCAGTGTTTTTCCTCTCTCTCGAGTCTATTGAGGTCTGTTGTTGAAAGCAGTCATGTTTGTCAATTTGCTGTTTGATCTGTAAGTAAAGAAAATTGTTTTTATTCTTGTCTTACTAATGTCTCAGAGTGAGTTATTGAAACTGGCAACGTTACTGAGAAAAGGGGTGGACTACTCTGGAAAACATGAAGCTGTTCTGCTCTGTGAGTCCCTGCACTTCTGCTGTGCAGCTAGAGGAGTTTAAACAAAAATTCAAAACTCTGCAACAGAAGGTCTGATGCCAGAGAAGAGAGGGGAGAACAATTGCAAGTTTGACTGCTGTCTTTTCAGCACTTTTGTGTCTGAAAAAAGTTACCTTTTAGACTATAACTCCCCTATTCACTGAGGGATAGTGGAAGATGGAGTCCAAGCCTAACCTTTTTCAAGCTTTACTTTTCACATAGAGAAATGTGATGTCATGCAATCAGATGAAGACAAGCTTCTTTCACAATGTCCCATTTTTCTATTTGAAGGGTCTCCCTCTCCCCAACAATAATGGAATATCAGAAAGTGCATCCCACTAAAGGAAGGGCTTTAACCTTGGATGATCAAAGCTGGCCCTTTGATTAATGCATCAGCTTTAAACACCCTGGACAGAATCCTGCTGCGGTGGGGGGAATCCCCCAATGCACAACAGTAATCATATAAGCTGGTTTGTATCTTGTGGTAGTGTGTCCATCATGTGAGGAAACTTTGGCTATCCAGATATTTAGGTCTATAACTTTCACAATCCCTTTCCTTTGGCCAGAATTGGCAGGGTTGATGGAAAATGTTGGCTGAAACCTCCAGAAGATTGAAAGCCACCATCCCTGTAACTATAAGAATAACTTAAAAAGTTACAATTACACTGCAAAATGAGGAAAGTGATCCCTGGCTTAGTTACAGCATCTCAGGGCCAAAACCAGAGAGCTGGGAGCAGCCCCAGTAAGCCTGTCTTCCAGGGAAACATGTCTGCTAGTAAAAACTGATCAGAATGGTTGAGAACCCCCTGGTAAGCTTCCCAAAGAACCCCGGGGTTCTTTGAGAGACACAGTTTTGAATGCCAGCGGTTTAATGGACACTTTGTCCTGCATGCCAATAACGTCTGCCTGTGGGAGAGAGAGCAAAACAGAGGAGAAAAGCAGAGAGCTGAGCGAAGCAGGAGGAAGGCTAGTGCTCGGAAAGAGTCGCTCTGTGTGTGAGACAGTGAGAGGGAGACGGAGAGAAAGAGTATGTACTTTATTGACACACGACTGCGGTTCAGCATCCCTAGCTGCGTGGGTGGCTCCATGAGGATGCGTGCTGGGTTCCTCTTTTCCCAGACACGAAGCAGACAGCTTGTCACACAAAGAAAGTGGTCATTATGGGTCTTTCTCTCCCTCCCTCCTTTTTCCCCCCCTCTCTGCCAGAGCTGCAAAAGAGTCCAAGTTCATTTTCAAAGGAGCGCTGGGGCCACGTCAATTCATGACCTCCCAACGCTTATGTGAAAAAGGGGCCCAGGATGTCATTTGGTGGTGGGTGGATGGGTGGGCAGGCAGGGGAGGGGGACACAGAAAGGGTGAAAGTGGGAAACGACAGCAAAGAAGTAGATTTCCTGGCATGCCAACAGGAGACGAGGGCAAAAGAGCAGAAGTTTCACTGTTGGTTTTTTAATGGTCCTCTTTGACTCATGCTGGCCATGCATCGCCATGTGCTCCAATGACCTGCACTTTTCAGGGGACAAGCCCACCTTCTGACATCTGTTCCTATTAAATCGCAATCTTTGGAAGTCTACCTCACCAGCTCTGACCAGGGGGAAGTTTCAAGGGCACTCAAGAGTTTGCCCACGTTTCATGTCCTTCAGAAGGAGGATATTGCTGTCTATAATATTTGCCTTTATTAAACAAATTTACTTATTTATTTTAAAAAAAAATTTTTTACCTCACCTTTCTCTTAAGAAAGGGCCCAAGGTGGCTTACATCATTAAAACACAATATTAAGACTAAAAAACAGTGAATTATTCAGATATTAAGCAAATGAATAACATTATATTAAAATGATAGGTAAATCAGTAATAAAACAGATTTGGAAGCAACAAAATGCAAACCAACTCATTTAAAAACCTTTCCTAGAACGTAAAGTCACTAAGAAAAAACCTGCCTGAAGAGGAAGGTCTTCGCCCGCTTGCAGAAGGACAGCAATGATGGGGTCAGTCTGGCCTCCAGTGGGAGGGAGTTCCAGAGTCTGGAAGTAGCAGCCGAGAAGGCAGAGCTGTGGCCTTGGAATTGTAGAGCTAGAAGGGACCCCCTAGGTCATCAAATCCACCCCACGGTCAAAGCAGGACATCTGCAACTGAAGTATCCAGGTAGCCATCCACGATATTACATGCTGTCAATTCAGAACTGAATTATACCACAATGATAAATGTTTAATTCCTTTTTAATATAGTTTTTAACGGTATTTTTAAAAACTGCAGTCATTGTATAGTTTTAATTCTTGGATCCCTTAAGAGGAGAAAAGTGGCATATAAATAATATAAATAAATAATTAAATTAGAGCAACCCTAACAAGGTTTTAAGGGCAAGTGAGGTATTTAAGGGGTGGTTTTACCAGTTCAGCTCCCAGTGACATTCCATGGCTGAGCAAGGATTCGAACCCAGGCCTCCTGAGCCGTAGTCTGTCACTCTCCACTACACCACAGTGGGTATGTTGATGGCCTGTTTAACCTCTGTTTAAAGATCTCCAATGAGGGAGAGCCCATCACCTCCCTTGGCTGGAGCACAGCATCATCACTCCCAGCAGACTGCCAAAGTCTGTTCCTTCCTCCCACAACAAGTTTCTATGGAGACAGCCAGCGCCTTGAAACAGAGGACCAGCCCCATTTTTCTCTGTGATGCGTCTTTCTCAAATGTCAACGTGCGTGTCCCATTCAGACACCTGAATTATCACACCCTTGTCTGGAATAAGGAGTCTCTTCCATTTTCTGAACATACACCCATAGGAAACATCCAATGCAGATTTTTGAGGAAGCAGATGATAATCCATGAAAGCTCACCTCAATATCACAACACTTCTCCCCCCCCCCCCTTTTTTTTTTTTTTATAGATGGGGAAACAGACTGACAGGACTGTCTCATTGAAAACTGTTCCTTTTTCTGATTATGCTTCCCATGCGGATCACTCCTCATATTCCGCTGGCTGATGATCCATTTCCGGACACAATTTGAAGGGCTGGTTCTAACCTGTAAGGCCTTAAACAGCTTGGATCCAAGCTATCTCAAGAACTGTGTCTCCTTTTTATGGGCATGCCTGCTCAAGTGTTAAGATAATCAGGCGAAACCTTCCTCTCAGTCCTGCCATTTTCACAGGTGCATCTGGTGGGGACACGGGAGAGAGCCTTCTCTGCAGCTGCTCCCAGACTCTGGAACTCCTTAAACATCTCATTTACCTTGAAAACCCTATTAGAGTCGATATAAGTTGGTACAGCACAGAACAGCAACAGACTTCCTTTTTTTAGCTTTAAATATTGCCTTTTAATGATGTAAGCCGCCTTGGGTCCTTTTAAGGAGAAAGGCAGGGTAAAAATATTTCAGATAAATATATGTGATAATAGCTCTGTATCAAGAAACAATTGGTTAACCAATTAGTTCTCATGGGAACATATCACCTGCCAGTTTCCTAACAAAGGAATGGGCCAAGACACATCTGGGTGGCAGGCTTGCCACTCTACCCTCAAGCTTAGGTAAAGGTTCCCCTTGACATTTAGTCCAGTCGTGTCCAACTCTAGGGCGCAGTGCTCATCCCCGTCTCCAAGTCGTAGAGCCAGCATTGGTCCGTAGACCGTTTCCGTGGTCACGCAGCCAGTGCGACTAGACACGGAATGCCGTTACCTTCCCACCGAGGTGGTACCTATTTATCGACTCACATTTGCATGCTTTCGAACTGCTAGGTTGGCAGGAGCTGGGACAAGCGACGGGAGCTCCCTCCGTTGCGTGGATTCGATCTTACGACGGCTGGTCTTCTGACCTTGCAGCACAGAGGCTTCTGCGGTTTAACCCGCAGCGCCACCACGTCCCGAGGCTACCCTCAAGCTGACAATATGATTATAATGCCTCTGGGGAATGTTGCGTGTCAGTGCCACCATCCGGTACCCCAACAGCCCTGAAACCATTGTTGGCTGTTGAGCTTTAGGAAAGGCAAGAAGCTTGGGTCTTTATCCCTTTTTCCACCCAGAGTGAGAGAAGACTGTAGGACAGTGAAGGAAGGGGAGAAACGCCTCCTCACTCAGTCCCTAGAGCAGTCAAGGTGAGTGGGTGAGAACTGGCACCTGTGGTTTTTGGTTACGTTTGGGGTTCTCCCCCCCTATAATCTGTCTTTCTCTTCCTGGTTCAAGCACAGGTGACTATGGCAATCTAAACCCACAACTAGTGCTGAGTAACCAGGAGGTTTGTGAGTGTAGTGTGAAGGCAGAGAGGAAAAGGAAAAAAAATAATTTTGCTTCTACCTTCCTCTCCCCCCCCCCCCCCCCAATGGTGTGGTTAAGACTTCCCTCAGGAATTGTGGGGTGAGTCTTTGGACCTCTTATAGTTAGCTATCATGAAACTAGCCATTTTTGGAAAGTTGAGTTTTGTTAAGGCAGTAAAAGTTACTTAACAACCACACCAAAAAAAAAAAAAAAGCTACTGGTTTGTGGTGCAAAATGTACTTTCTAGTCTGCCTGGTCAACACACAAAACAGGACGAAAGCTGACTGATACTGCTTACCCATGTCTACTCCTGTACATTAATCCATAAACTGAACATGCACAGTTTTTTTTAATAAGATGGAGCAACATGTCAAAGCTTTCCACATTAATATGCTAACTCCTCCAAAAGATGCATGTTGGACAAGAGGTAACAAATTTAACATCAGACCTCAAATAAAACTCTATGAGTCAAAATTCCAAAATCTAAAACCTATTTCATATTCAGGTGTTTGAAACTCGGTTTCCCAAACATGTGCAAGGGATTGTTTAGGATCTTCATTAGTAGTATATTAGTGTTCGTTTGTGTGTTTACTTGTTGTTTTTATTACTATTATTGCCAATTGCCCTGGCTGAAGGGAGTAAAACTAGCAAGCAAGCAAACGAACAGTTACCAACAACAGCAAAGACTAAGAAAGGAGGGGTGAACTTCGCTCATTTTAAGGAAGGCGGTGGATGGATTTTCCTCCTTGTGGTTCTGGCACATTCACTGATGACAGCTTTGCTTTATGGTCCTTGTGGTGCCTTCCTCTCTCTCCCCCACAACCTGTTCCACACCCATTTCCCTCCTCACCACACCCTGCTTCACCATAGTTAAGAAATCCCACACTTCATAGCCTCAAATAACTTACATTGCACATTCGGCAGGAGAGGGTCAATGCGGCTGTGTTTTCATGGCGGAAAGGCCTCGGGCCACATATTTTTCTAATTAGGGTGTTTTTTCCCCCTCCCTCCCTCCCTCCCTCTCTGTTCAGCACTGCTCCCCCCTCCCATTTTTTTGCAGCTGTGATGACACTCAGCCCTTGCCCCCTGCTTTCTCACGCTCTCCCTTGCCAAGTCATGTAACTGGCTGGGCGGCCGCCAACGGCCGAGGTCGGCATGTCAGCCCCCGCTCCTTGTGTACGTACTGAAAAGAAGGTGCTTTTTCTTTAACTGTGCTCCCTTACAGGCCTCCTTCCCTCCCACACTCCCCTCTCCCCTGACACACACACTTTGGCTCAGGGAAGTGGGTTCCTTGTCAAGGTCATCGCTCACAGCTTAGTTTGGGCGACCCAACTTGACAAGAGGAGAATGCATTCGGGAGACCAGATTTAGAGGGGGGAGGGGGTGCATCAATGTTCATACCACTTCTTTCTGAGGGTTCCTTCCTTCCTTCCTTCCTTCCTTCCTTCCTTCCTTCCTTCCTTCCTTCCTTCCTTCCTTCCTTCCTTCCTTCCTTCCTTCCTTCCTTGTTTTAGGAAGTTTCCATTTCTCTTTCCTATAGCTACCTACCCTTTTATTATTCTAACTGGCCTTTTGTCAAGCCTTAGAGGTTGATGGTGGTGGGGATGTTTTCTCCCGCTGCTGGTTCTGCTATTACTATTCTAATAGTTACTAACTGCGTGTCGTCAAGTCAGTTCTGACTTATGGCGACTCTTTTCAGGGTTTTCCAGATAGAGAATACTCAGGTTCACCCTTCCCTTCTTCTGGGGGCATTCTGGGACTGCGCGGCTTGCCCAGGGCTACACAGACTGGCTCTACTTGCAGGAGACACGGTGACGAACCAAACTCCCAACCTCTGGCTCTGCAGCCAGTTACCCAACTCACTGAGCTATCCAGCCAGCTATTACCATCCTACAAGGGCTTAAAAAGACTTTGTCCGAGTCCACTAGAGAAGCATTGGGTTTGCTTCTCTGTAGCTAACCCTTCCTCCTCCAGCACAAGTTAGAAAACACAGAGGTGGGGTTCCCTTTCCATGTCCCCAGATTCCCCCTGCAGCATCCTTCTGCCTGCTCTCTCTTCCTCCTGTGTTTGATGCTTTTCTCTTCCTTCTCAGCTGCAAGCCCAGAAACCACCCTCCAGCTGCAGCTTATTAAAGTCAGATTGTCCCTCAGGGACCCAGTGGAGAGCCAGGGTCATTAATAACAACTAACGACGCAGCTTTGCGTGCCAGCCCTCTGTGTCATGAGGCAGAAAAACACCAAAGCAAGGCACATGAAATACCATTTCTCTCTTCTCCCTCCTGTTTTCTTCCTCCTCTTTTTCCTTCCTCTTCCTCTTCCCTTTTTTTTTTTAAAGAATGACTACCATCCTTCCCACCCTCTCAAGCAAGAAAGACCAGGCCTCTTGAGAAGGATGTAATCTCTAAAGACTGGTCCAGTTCCCCGTTGAGGGACCCAAGGAGCCCTCACTGAAAGGCTGGAATTCATGCCCCACTTTGCAGTGGAGATGAAAGCTTGTGGCGGGGGGGGGGAGTGGAGGTGGGTAGTATTGGAATACGCATTGAAGTAAACATTGCACACATCTTTGAGGGCCACTTTCTGAACTGTATCTCCATCCAGTGTTTGCTCTGGATCCGTGGGGAGTGGGGTGGGCTTGAGTAAGAGGTCCTTGACAGCTCCCCTCTTTGCCTTTGTCCCCATGTCCCCATTCATGGCTCTCTGGCTCTGGTCCCAGTGTGCGCTCCTGTCCTGAAGGAGGAGCCACCGAAAGAGCTCCTTGTTGCTCTTATCACTGTTGGCACAGGCAGAGAGGTAGTGATGCAAGGCTGTTAAGTAGACGTTTTGGCCACCCTGGGGCACATGGCATTGTTTCCCACCCATTCCACCCTGTGGCACGGCCTGAAGGCCCCCCTCTCTGAAAAAAGGAAGAGAGAGTGAGAGAGTGAGAGAGAGAGAGAGTTTGTCCCTTCAAAAAAAGGGGAGGCTGGATGTGTTGCCATTTATTTTCTCACCCCTCAGCAGCAAAATCTCCTCTGGATTTCAGTGGATAGAGTGAAGGACTAAGACTCAGGAGGCCTAGGTTCAAATCTCTGCTCGGCCATAGAAGCTCACTGGGGGGGGGGGGTGGCAAGCTGCACCAGTCCCAGGGGTGCTCCCCAGAAGAAGGGAATGGTGAACCACTTCTGAGTACTCTCTACCTGGAAAACCCTGGAAAAGTTCACCATAAGTCAGAATTGACTTGACAGCACACAATTATTGTTATTGTTGAATAGAGCAGGGAAAAAGTCTGCAAAGCTGGTTTATAAATATCCAATGTGCATTAATAAGCAGGTTGGAGGAAAGTATGCAATGAAGATCACTCTAATTAATAGACAATGGGTCTGGCTTCCATATCTCCTGTATTTATGGATTTAAAGTTGTGGTTTATTCAGAAGATTATGGTTTGTGTGTGCCAAACACCACATAACTTCTAAGTCAGGGATTGAGTAAGTGTACTAATTATTGACAATATTGAAAACCTCTCTTAATCTTATGATACAGCTAGGTCCAGTCATAGCTTTTTGGGGGGTAGAGGGGGGAAGGATACTGTTTTTATCAACTTTGAAGAGTCTAAGAATTTTGTAGATCTAATAATTTTCTTAAATTATCTACCAGTTTCTTGGAAATAAACAGTGAATGGAAATGGATTCTCTGTGATCTTCTGGTTGCTAAATGACTGATGCTGCTTTAGTGGAACAATAGATGGCCACCATCTATTCATCAGTGGGCTGAGGACCTTACAACCTTTTGAGTATTCAAGCATGTGGCATATAGATTGCAACTACATATGACCCCCATTAGTCTAAAGAAGCCTAACCCTATACTAAACCCAACCCCAACCCTAACACCAACCCTTATGCTAGCTACAACCATCCCAACCCTAACACTAACCATATACCCAATACAAACTTGAATGTCAGCCTTAATCCTAATCCTAGCCCCAACCACAAACCCAAGACATACCTTAACTCCAGCCCCACTGCTAACTCAACACTAACCGTAAACCCAAATCCCACCCCAATTCTATCTCTACCCCTAACCCCAACTGGTACCCCAAGCCAAACCCTAGCCCTAACCCCAATTCCAACTTTAACCCCAAACTTATTCCCAACCCTAACACTAAGGTTTGGCTTCCCAGTCCTTAGGCTAGAGCAGTGCTTCCCAACCTTGGGTCCCCAGACGTTCTTGAACTAAACTCTCAGAAGCCTTTACATCTAGCTGTGCTGGCCAGGATTTCTGGGAGTTGTAGTCCAAGAACATCTGGGGACTCAAGTTTGGGAACCACCACCCTAGAGGAAGTGGGAGGGCCAGCAGACAATGCTGATGACATTCTAAGGAGACAGGCCTCCGAACACATCATACCAAAGCACCTTCCCTGCGAGAAGGATATGAAGTCAACACAGCAAATGGCACAAAAAACAAAGACCAAGAAATTCAGTTAATTGCATTCATTAATGGAAAATACAAGGGGGGGGGATCCTGTCCCCATGTTGCACGTGTAGTGGGACTGGCAACCATGAGAATTTGGGTGGAGGAGGTGGTGGAGTGGGTACTGAAATAAAGTGACCCAATGTAATTCGGCTGCAAACTCCCTTTCAAAATTTGCCCTTTCACAATGGTTTAAGCGAAATGTCAGCCAGCGCTAAACGCCTTCAACCACATACGGTCTCTCCAAGACAGCAGCTATAAATCAGGAAGCAGTTAGTGGGGGGAAAAAGCAGGTTCCAAGAAGGCAAGCAGTGGGGGATTTCTTTAACAGAGAGAAGGGGAAAAGCTGGGGTTTCTCTTGTGTTTTGAGTTTATTATGTGGCTCAGCAGTGATGGGATTCATCATTTATTGTCATCCTTTTCCCTCTCCATCCTCTCCCTCCCTCCTGCTCTCTCTTCTTTTTGATGAGGGGCAACAGGAGACAAAGCACGTTGGATGGGGGGGAGGACAGATCTAGTAGCAATTGCAATCAAGTTTGAGTAAATTTGGCCCCTCTGTGTCCTCTTCACAAAGCCGGACAAAGGCTTCCAGGCTGGTGTCTCAGCTGGGAATCGAGGTACCACAGCTGTAGCCAATGCTGGTGCTGCTCCTCTCAATATGGAGGGGCCTTGGCAACCTGCTTACAACCTCATCTCCCATCTTTCTCACAAAAGGAAAGGGGCAGACAATGTCTTCTTGACACTCTCTTGCCTAGCAAAAATCTTAAATATTTCATTAGATTATTTGCCCCGCTTTCTTCTTCTTCTTCTCAGTCCAGACAGAGAAAAAGAAAGAGAGGGGGTTAAAAAAAAAAGAAGAAGGAAAAGAAACCAGACCTCAAAGCTGGACACAAACAATAGTTTTTAACTAAGTGGGAAATGAGTTAGAGAGAGCTTCTGCCTCCCCATGGTGTCCACACAACATGTTAATATGTGGATCCTAGTTGCTTAGACAGGGTTGGGGTTTTGTTTTGCTTCTTGGAGGGGGGAGCAGTTTGAATGAGACAAAAACACTGCACAATGATTTTACTACCAAAGAGAGCAAAATGAGCATCTCTCTGGCAAGCAGGGGCAGACAGATTCTGCCCCCACCCCCATTTCTAAAGCAGAGATAGGACAAACAAGTAGATCTTATCCCACTCATTGAGTGAATCTACCTGTCTAAAGAGTGATGCACTGAGTTGGATTTTATCCCTGATTTTTTTTTTTTTAAAAGGACAGGTAGAAATTGAGGAACACAGAAAGCTGTTTCATATGAGGTCACACCATTCAGTACTGTGTACCTGCAGATGTCAAAGACTTAAAGAGTCAGCTTTCCCCTACAAAGATGCTGTGCTTTTAGAGAATAAAAGCAACGGCGAGCAACTATGGGACACAGAAGAGATATGCTTGCTGCAGGGTTATACTTTTTGTTTGCTAAAGCTTTGAAGACATTTTATCAAACTATCCTAACCTACCAATGGGCAGACCCCATGTTCTTGGACCTTCCCCTCATAATTGACCAGATAGGCGGGGTATAAATGAAATAAATAAATAAATAAATAAATAAATAATTCATTGACCCTCCTTGGTCACTGTTTTGCCATCAAAAGGGTGCCTTGAAAAAAATGTTTCTCTTAGTGAGTACACATACATTCTAGATGTGTCCCCCCTACCCCCAGGTTTCAGCAGCCCTCTTTCTGGGTTATTGACACTGAGATTATAACCTTTGTTCTTTCATTGCTTTTCAGATTGATTCCACTTTATATTTCAAGGTATGTGAGATGTCTGGGTACTTGGTTTATCATTGCCACCACAATCCCAGTGAGTTTCCTAGCTGGATTACTGTATCACACTTCATGGGGGTCTGCCTATGGAAAGCGTCAGGAAACTTCAGTGGGTCCAAAATGCAGCAGCCAGATTCTTACCTGGCACTGGACACCAGGATCACACAACCTCCGTTACAGCAGCTCCACTATTTCTGGGCATATCTGTTTCTGGGCAGAATTCAAAGTGAAGGTTCTAACCTATAAAGCCCTCAATGACTGGGCCCAAGCTGTATCAAGGACGGCATGCCCCTTTACGAGAGCGTCAAGTCTGCTTGAGTGTTAAGATCATCAAGAGACACCTTCCTCTTGGTCCTGCCACCTTCACAGGTGCATTTGACTGTGAGCTCACTGACCCAAACAGGGCTTACTTCTGCGTATGTATGCCTAGATCTGTACCATATATATAACTGGGTACTGGAAAAGAACAGAAGGACTTTGACTTTAATGTGTAAATGCGCACCAGTCCCTTGTGTTGACCTCTACCATCTAATAACGGCCTATTCAGATATTAAATGCAGTGTAATTTTAAAGCTACTGTTCATGCACCACTAGATTTACCACAACATTGAGACTAAATATTTACCATAAACATTTAGTTTAAATGTTGCTATTATACATGTTCAGGCTTCAAGTAATACAAGATAAATTGTTATGGTTCAGTTTTTATCTCTGTTCCAGAAATCTGAAGACACAGGAGATCGTAAAGAGGGGAGTAAGCCTACCAAATTTCAGACAGCTAGTGACTAGGTATCTTTAAAGTTTGCTTAAAACAAAAGCACTGAGGCCATTTGCACTCCTCCGCCTGATTCTGTTTGTGCTTGGGATTCAGATTGATTTGTAAATTTGTTTTGCATCACTTTGGAAATAGACCTGGCCATTCCACTTGGACTGGACCACATACAGATCAAGCCCATTAGAGTTTTGGAATACATGATTTGCCTGAATCCACTACAGAGCCTTGTTAATATCTTCAATACCCTCTATTGCTAAATGTTCCTCCAAAGTCTGATTTCCCATCACTTCTCCACAGCTGTCCTCTCCCCTCTTCTTCTGCCTTGGGTTTAAGTTGCCCTTAACGTGATAGTACAATGGCATCTTAGCGTCTTTGTTTCATTCTTGATATATCCACCCTCTTTAAGGAGACTAATGAATAATTCAGAATGATGTGAGATTATGGGAAGGGTCTTGCTCCCCTCCATCACCCTCCTCCCCCACAAACTAAGAGGACTGCTGCGTGACCCTTCTTGGCTGTCAGTTTGATAAATAAAATCTATCGCCAATTAAAAGCTCATTCGCTGTCTTCCCTCGTGCAAGGGAGCACCTCGTTAAGGCCTTCTTAGTACGGTGGCTCCCAGGAACCCTGGCAATTATTGATTGTGAATAATAGAAGGCCTGTAAGGTTTTCTTTCCCCTCTCCATCCTGAGTCACTTCGGCGTCACACATTGGCATGTAAATAAGTTATTCACCCCACATCACTTTTTGATAGAAAAATGACCAAGGAGAGCTTTGAATTATCCCCAACTCTTTCACTGTGCTCACAGTGAAGCCAACATTTTAATGGCAGGGGTGGGCGTGTAACGATTTTTCCCTACTGGCTTCATGTATACTCTTCTCTCTTCTCTTCCTGCCCCCGTAGCCACTAAAACTCCACTCCCTAAGAATGTATTTGCATTTTAATCATTTATATGTAGGCCAGGCTCTGGGAAGCTTGATAAACTTATTTTTGCTATCTTTCTGGAATGACAAAAAATAATTGTGGGATGGGGTAGGGTACTTTTAACCCCTAGCAGACCCTGATAAGTGGCTGTCAGGTGGTTTTGTCTCAGTCAATCACAACTTTCTGCAGGCCTACCTTGGGGCAGGGGGGGAGGAGGGATATGGGCCTTGGTGTAAAACTGGGTTCCAGAAGTGAGATGTAGCACATTTCCAGCCAACAGTCTCCAGAAGTCAGACGGCTGCTTACCATCCTTTACCAGGAAAGAATAAATATTTATATTCTTTTACAAACTTTGTAAACTGCTCTGAGCACTTTTTCTCAAGTGGATACATGAGGTAGAAATGAAACAATAAATAAATAAATAATCATGTGCCTTCAAGCCAACTCTGATTTATGGCGACCCTTTTCAGTTTTTTTTTCCAGATAGACAACACACAGAAGTGGTTTGTTATTTTCTTCTTATATGGCGCCCTGGGACTATGCAGCTTGCCCAAGGCTACACAGGCTGGCTCTTCTCCCAGGAGTCATGGTGGGGGGTCGAACTCTCAACTTCTGGCTACTCAGCCAGATACCTAAACCACTGAGCTATCCAGCTGGCATAATGAAATGAAATAAATAAATAAATGTATCATGGGGAGGGGGAAGCACATATGTGCTCAAACAGTGAAATATATCTCACTGTGGAGAGGAAGAGGACTGTGACGAGCTGACCCATCTGTAGGGTGGCCTCCTGTCCTCATTTATCAATGACAGTCCTCCATTTGAAGGACTGCTGCCCAAATGTTTTTCTTCTTTTGTGAAGTTTGTAAGAAATGAAATGACATGGATCAATAAACGCACTACAAAAAAGAAAGCACATTTGTGCTTAAATTTTGCATATTCAAAAGACAGAAGGCTCAGCTGGTAGAAAAGTCACCTGGCCACTGTCTTCTCCATTTGAGAAAGGTGCATTATAATTCTGTGTTGTTGTTTTTAATTAATCTGACATGAATAAACATATACAGTTCCATGCAAATCAGTGCCCTCTTTTTTCTCTCCATGATAGATGCCCTCCCTTTTCATGAGGTTTTAAGTGGTGGCCACTCTAATTCACTCCCTGCCTACTCAATCTGCTGCCTATGTGCTCATTGGGCATCATGGTGGGAGTAAAATATAAATTAAACGGGAAAGCGTTTTCCTTAAGGCTTCAGAGATGTGATTCTTTATTTTTTGCTGACTTCTTTTTGTCAATTTGGGGAGCTCAGAGCTCCTCCATGGGTTCCCCAGCCAAGGGTTGCCCACCCACCTGGACCATTTGCACCCCTGAGATCCCAGACTGTAGGAGAGGTCTTTGAACAGAGGAATGGTCTCTGTAAACAAAGATGCATGGCCACTACTCATCAGGAAGGCACTCAAGCTTGTCTTCTCTCCACTGCCCTAAGGGAGTCGAGATTCTCAAAGCCTGATGACTGAGAAGAATAAGAGAAGCTCCTAATTAAAGAGAGTCTGGGGCAAAAGAAGAGGCGGAGGGCCAAAGCCTTTTTCGTTGCTAGTGAGCGAAACCCCCTTTCTGGTAACCACGGAGGTGGCTTTTGCTTCTTCTCTTTTCTGATGGTGTTTACCTCACGCTTGATTTGAAGCTCCCAAGGCAGAGCTGAACCCCCGCCCCCGGGTCTCCTGTCCCCTCCAAACTGTTATTCTTTAACTTTGGAAGGCTCTTGCCCTCTCTTGTTTGCCTGACTGGCGTACCAAAGGACACTGCAACTCCTGCGTCTGTTTATCTGCTGTCAGTCAATAACGCAGCACCCCTCGTTCCCAAAGGTCACCCGAGGGGACGGGCACCTTTAACCCAGAAGGCTCCACTCCTTCTCTGCTCTCCTTAGAGATTCACCCGGCTGTCAGTAATTCAGCCCTCGGGTTTATTCAGCTGAGATCTTCAGATTTCAAAAGATAATCTGGGAATAATTGGGACTTAAGGAACTGGTGGGAATCTCGGTTCTCTTTGCCGCCCTGCCATTCACCACTCAGATGGACATCTTATTCCATCCTCAATGGGATGGGTGGATGGAATCCAAATGGCTGAGATGGTGTTATGGTGCCCTCATAACCTTGCCAGTCAGAGAGAACGGGATCAAGAGCTATGAAACTAGTTTTGTAAACTAACTGCAGGGTAGACCAATACAGGCACTTCTCTCCCCATCCCTTTCTCCCTTTTCTTTGCAGCAGGCCCTCCCTTCTCAAGCTTCACTGATGAAAAAGTGATGAAAAAGGGGGTGAGAACTTTAATGACTGATCACCTTGGGTCACAAACAGGGCAGTTTATATTTTGTTGCTTCTGAATCTGTTCTTGTAATATTTTTAACTAACATTTTTAATATAATGTAATTCATTCTTCTTTAATATTTTGAATAGTTTATTGTTTTTAGCTTTTAATGTTGTGTTTTAAATGAGGCAAGCCTCCTTGGGTCCTTTTTTAAGAGAAAGGAGGGATAAAAATGTATTTAATTCATATATATATATTTAATTAGTTAATACAGTTTGTAATATGAATTTTTCTCACTTAAAGAGATAATGTTTTATGACAAAAAGGTTTTTTAAAATTTTTAAAAAGTCCAGCCCCTGTCAAGGAGGCACAGTGAGGAATATTCCACTTTTACTGCAAGTAGCCTTAAAATGCCATACATGGGTATCCTTCTCCTCCTCCTCCTCCTCGTCTCCTTACAACAATCCTGTGATGTTGGTCAGGCTGAAAGAGTATGACCAATCCAGGGTTATCCAAAGAGTTTCACGGCTGGGTGGGCATCCTTTGTTCCACCAAGCCAAACTGCTCTTCTGTGTTGCTTGGCTGGTGGATGATAGAACTGATCCTTTTTGCCTGAAACAAGTGGCACTTCCAACTAATCACAAAACAGGGAAAAATTCAACAGGTGTTGCTTTTGAGGTTCTTCTCTAGGCAGAAAGACTCAAGAAATCCCAATGAAAGCAAAATAAAATAACAAGAGCAACAACAACAAACCCACAAAAAAAAAACACTATACCTTTTTTAGCTGGAGAAATGTATTAAAAATATTTAAATGACTCTACACATATTGTTCAAAGCTGCCTTTTATTAATTACCAGAGATGTGCAAATCTGTTTTAATCTGATTAATTTTACTGAAAGCTAGGTTTTAGCTAGGGACAGAGTTTTATCTATTTAGTACTAATTGTTGGGTGTTTGTTGTATTCCTATATGTTTTTGATGTGTTCTAAACTGCCCAGAGTGTGTGTGCGCACTCTCGGGCAGCATACAAACTTAAATAAATAAATATTGCTTTGGTCCACAATTGTCGCCTAAACTTACCACTTTAGCTGCCAGTTATTATGAAAAACAAAATTTAAATTTGGAGGGTTCCTCCCTCAGGCAAAAACATTTAGGGAGAATTTAACATCCCTTACACCCCAGTACCAAAACACTTCCCCGGGGGAATATTTACTAGTTTCAGTGAACTTTTGTTGAAAGGGATGTTAAATTTGGATATATATTTTTTTCACTTCAGGCATCAAAATGTATCTTGGGGCCAGAATCCTACCTTCAAAATCCTCAGCTGGTGGAGGGTGGGCTTGTGTCTATCTTATATGATATCCATGAGGTTTCCCTCCATGTGGTCTAAGAAATATATAAAGTCCCAGGCCTGTATGGATCTTAAGATATTCATTGCTTGAGCAGTATAAAGAACAGGGCTGAAAAAAAATCCGACATCACCAAATATGGTGACATGGACAAAACTTCTACATACCCAGACCTTTTGTGTTTTAGAGTTCAAAGACCCTTTTGGGAGCCCCGTCTTTATGAAAAGCTCCAGGGAACATTACCAACACGCCTTTCCAAACAGAGCAAAGTTTAACATGAATCCAGAAAGATACTTTATCACACTTTGCACACCAAGGGGAGAAGCATGATTTTCTCTCGCTCTCCCTCTTTCTCTGCAAAAACCTCTAGCCAAAAGGCATTATAAACCAAAATTATAAGCCTGTCCAAAATGAAACTCTCTTCCCTGGCTTTGATGTGTTCCATTCTTTCCTCTCTGCCTGTTTCAGCAATGAAGCGATGCTGAAAGGTTTGAAGAAATCCATCTTAATGGAGTGTTGGGAATTATAAGTCAATCGGGCAACAGCTTTAAACAAAGGGGGACTCTGAACAGAACAAATTAAATAACACCTGAATTGATGAACAAACTGGTTATTGTACAGTCCAATTCTTTAAGTCCACCCCATTAAAAAAAACACACACAAAAACCTCTTCTTCCCCCCCCCCCCCTTATTCTTTTCTCCTCCTTTTGCCTCCTGAGAGTCCATTCTAATGAATAAGATGCAATTGGAGTTTAATGGGCCGCGTCGGAGTGGGGTAGGGGGGCTACCATCTGATTCCCGTGGCAACCGACCCTTTCTCAAGATTTTAAACAGTCTGAAATGTGCTTTTATTGTCTGCTGAAAATGTGTCATGCGAGCCCAATGGGGTGGGGGGCTTGTATGTATCAATTTGTTTCTGTCTTGCAGGCAGGCCTTCATGTTGGCCATGAATATATGTTGGGGGGAAATCACCCAGACACGGAGACAAATGCTGATTTGGGTTCCACGGATACCATGATTTCTCTGGAAGGGTGACATATGGTCGCAATCTGACCTAAAGCCACAGACTTTCAGTAGTTAAACTTATACCTCTGCACAAGAGCTAGCCATTGTCCTTCTGTTTTTATTGCCATCTATTCATTCCACAGCCAAGTAAACTTTTCTATCCTTCTTCTTCTTTTTAAGAGAGGGGGAAACCCAGAATCAACTGCTGACCACTAAAGAGAGAGAGAGAAAAGGATGGTGTTCTGGCAATGTAGAAAGAAAGAAAGAAAGAAAGAAAGAAAGAAAGAAAGAAAGAAAGAAAGAAAGAAAGCTCCCAGCTATTTGTGTTTGTTTTCTATTTGGCTGGAGACTTGAGAGAAGGGGAGAATAACAAAATGGTACATTCAAACTTAACATGTCAGTTTTTCCCCTATTGTACCTGAAGTGATAATGCTAGGAAAAGTTGAAGGCAGCAGGAAAAGAAGAAGACCAAATGCGAGATGCATTGACTCCCTAAAGGAAGCCACGAATTTGAGTTTGCAAGAGCTGAGCAGGGCTGTTGAGGACAGGGCCTTCTGGAGATTGCTAATTCATAGGGGTCGCCATGCGTCGGGAGCAACTTGACAGCACATAACAACAACATCTGAGAAAATTATGGATTGACAATGTTTATCTTACCGGAATATCTTCATTTCCTTTGGTTGGTTGCATTATATACTTTTGTTTCAATAATTATTTTTCTTCTGAATTCATTTTCTCTTTGCATCCTGCTGAAAAAGTAAATATAAATTACTTGTTAAAAACCTGACAAAACACTGAGATTGTAGACCCATTTCATTTCCACCTCCTAGGTTTTCCCCAGTATTTTTTCCAACTGCCAAAGATTTGGTAGTAGCAAAGATTTGGTGTTTATTTATTTATTTGGTTTATGCCCATCCCATCTATCTTTCTCCCACCACTGGGACTCCTTACTAAGATTTTATAAGATTAAACATGCGATTAAACTAATTGCAGTATTTAAACATAAGTTGTTGTTGTTTAGTCGTTAAGTCGTGTCCGGCTCTTTGTGATCCCATGGACCAGAGCACGCCAGGCCCTCCTGTCTTCCACTGCCTCCCGGAGTTGGGTCAAATTCATGTCGGTCGCTTCGATGACACTGTCCAGCCATCTCGTCCTCTGTCGTCCCCTTCTCCTCTTGCCTTCACACTTTCCCAACATCAGGGTCTTTTCCAGGGAGTCTTCTCTTCTCATGAGATGGCCAAAGTATTGGAGCCTCAGCTTCAGGATCTGTCCTTCCAGTGAGCACTCAGGGTTGATTTCCTTCAGAATGGATAGGTTTGATCTCTTTGCAGTCCAGGGGACTCTCAAGAGTCTCCTCCAGCACCACAATTCAAAAGCATCAATTCTTCGGCGGTCAGCCTTCTTTATGGTCCAGCTCTCACTTCCATACATCGCTACTGGAAAAACCATAGCTTGGACTATGCGGACCTTTGTCGGCAAGGTGACCATTTTTGGCGCTCTCCTCTTTCACCCTCATTACGAGGTTCTTTAATTCCTCCTCACTTTCTGCCATCAGAGTGGTATCATCTGCATATCTGAGGTTGTTGATATTTCTTCCGGCAATCTTAATTCTGGCTTGGGATTCCTCCAGTCCAGCCTTTCGCATGATGCATTCTGCATATAAGTTAAATAAGCAGGGAGACAATATACAGCCTTGTCGTACTCCTTTCCCAATTTTGAACCAATCAGTTGTTCCATATCCAGTTCTAACTGTTGCTTCCTGTCCCACGTATAGATTTCTCAGGAGATAGATAAGGTGATCAGGCACCTCCCATTTCTTGAAGAACTTGCCATAGTTTGCTGTGGTCCACACAGTCAAAGGCTTTTGCGTAGTCAATGAAGCAGAAGTAGATGTTTTTCTGGAATTCTCTGGCTTTCTCCATAATCCAGTGCATGTTAGCAATTTGGTCTCTAGTTCCTCTGCCCCTTCGAAATCCAGCTTGTACTTCTGGGAGTTCTCGGTCCACATACTGCTGAAGCCTACCTTGTAGGATTTTGAGCATAACCTTGCTAGTGTGTGAAATGAGTGCAATTGTACGGTAGTTGGAGCATTCTTTGGCACTGCCCTTCTTTGGGATTGGGATGTAGACTGATCTTTTCCAATCCTCTGGCCACTGCTGAGTTTTCCAAACTTGCTAGCATATTGAGTGTAGCACCTTAACAGCGTCATCTTTTAAGATTTTAAAGAGTTCAACTGGTATGCCATCACCTCCACTGGCCTTGTTGTTAGCCATGCTTTCTAAGGCCCACTTGACTTCACTCTCCAGGATATCTGGCTCAAGGTCTGCAACCACACTATCTGGGTTGTCCGGGGCATCCAGATCTTTCTGGTATAATTCCTCTGTGTATTCTTGCCACCTCTTCTTGATGGTCTTCTGCTTCTGTTAGGTCCCTCCCATTTTTGTCCTTTATCATGTCCATCTTTGCACAAAATGTTCCTTTAATATCTCCAATTTTCTTGAACAGATCTCTGGTTTTTCCCTTTCTATTATTTTCCTCTATTTCTTTGCACTGTTCATTTAAGAAGGCCCTCTTCTCCCTCCTTGCTATTCTTTGGAAGTCAGCATTCCATTTTCTGTAACTTTCCCTATCTCCCTTGCATTTTGTTTCCCTTCTCTTCTCTGCTATTTGTAAGGCCTCGTTGGACAGCCACTTTGCTTTCTTGCATTTCCTTTTCTTTGGGATGGTTTTTGTTGCTGCCTCCTGTACAATGTTACGAGCCTCCATCCATAGTTCTTCAGGCACTCTGTCCACCAAATCTAGTTGCTTAAAACTGTTCTTCACTTCCACTGTGTATTCATAAGGTCTTTGTCTGCTTGCAGAAGGACAGCAAAGATGGGGCCAAGCTGGCCTCCAGTGGGAGAGAGTTCCAAAGTCTGGGAGCAGCACCAGAGAAAGCTTTCTCCTGTTTCCCCATCAAACACACCTGTGAAGTTGGTGGGACAGAAAGAAAGGCCTCTCCTGATGATCCTAGCACCTGGGCAGGCTCATAATGGGAGACACAGTCCTTGAGATCGCTTGGTTATCTCTTGTTCCCATGCTTTTCTCTCCTTTTGCTTTTGAACTTTCCCACAATGTAAGGTGTCTGTGGCAGTAAATAATAATCAGATATACACGGGCTTGGGTTTGTCTTTTGCACCTCAGAGCCAAATTCCCCCTGGCACAATTTTTATTGCTTGTATCTGAAAGCAATTGTTATAACTCTACTGCAGATGTATGAGAAGGACTGGAAGAAATAATTATGGTGTAGCAAAAAAACAATATCATGTCCCAGTGAGATTGCATCAACAGGATTCAGGAAAAGAAAAAAGGAAAATTTGGGAGGCTGAGCTGGAAATTACGCCAATATTTACACCAACATCCTGACATTTATCATGCTTGGGTGCTTCAAAGTTACTGCTCACTGTCTTTCTCTCATTAGCTAATTACCAGGGCTGTTTTCTCAAGATCCCTTTTTTGCAATCAAACCAGCTCTGCACAGACGATAAACGAGGAAGGGAAATGGCTTGCGTGCAGGATTTGAGCTCAGAGCTGATGCCTTCCCTTGCTTCACATAACACATTTGCTTCTCATTAGCAACAGTGGGCCTGCATGGCTTCAAGGCCACACTCTTTTCTGGAGCTCTTCACAGTTTCACAAAGATAAAAAATTGTGCAGTTTCTTTATCAATACTGCTCAACCCTCATCACTGCCATTATTCTGTCCTTACAATTCTCCTGTGCTACGCAGTCCACAAAGGGGACACCGTGACAGTGCCTAATGCCTCTAGTGTCACTTGTAGCCATCATCCTAACTCCACCCCTGTGAACTTGGAGTTTTTAATTTGGCAGCAACTTTCTGCAAGAGCTGAGCATGGCTGTTTAGGCCTGGACATTCTAGCTGTCAGTCATCAATAAGGTTGCCATAAATTGCAGGTGACTTCACAGCATGTAGCAATAACGACAGCTTTACAATTCCAGCTTTACTCCACCTTATGGAGAGTTGAAAGGATGCTAGATCTCATCATCGTATTGATTCCTGGAAGGGAAAGGAGAGATTTTCCAGTTTTAGGCCACCAATGGATGATTTTGCCTCATCTTCTTCCTGTTTGAGCCCACGCATAACTGCTTATCTATTCCCAGTCTGTGTGTGGGCACAGCATGTGTGTTTTTGTGTGAGCGTGCCATGTTTGTTGCAAGCTATCTCCAGGGTCCTCTTTTTCCAAATTATGCACACATTTCTCAGTGGCCCTCCTGATATATTTCAGCATTTCTCCTCAGTTTTTTTCAACTCTATGAGCCTTAGATACTGATATTTGGGGTTCCTTCCAATTCTTTTCTCCCTCCATGAACACACACATACACACAAGCGCATGCACGCACACATACGTACACAGAGAACCCTTTTCTCCCGACTGCTGCCCATCCAGGCCAAGGTCGCAGCCCCTTCTGAAAGCCGTTTAACCAAATGTCGGAGGAGTTCAGCTCGGCAGACAAGACGTTGGAGGAAAAAAGACACCATAGGGCAAAGAGGACATCTGGGACCCCGGCTGGGCCTCTTTGAGGCCTGACAAGCACCGCCGTGTCAGGCGAGGAGGAGCTGTGGCGCAGCTGAGGCATCAAGCCTCATTTCTCCAACGGTGGCTCCGGATTTCAAGGCTGCCCCTTTGGGCCATGTTGGCATCGCTCTCTCTCGGAAGGTCACTTCGGAAAGGACTGTGTGTCGATGCCGGTGCTGCTGGTGACCTCCCTCGTCAGCTTGACTCAGTTTCATCCCACGTTGGTTTCCTGGGGTGTGCATTCAAACACACACAACTTGTTCACCTTGGTATTTGGACATCTCCAAAGCGCACCTTTTCCCTCACTGAACATGGGTGGAAAAACGCAAAAAAACAGCCTTTATCTTGATCCCACCACCCTTCACAGGTGCGCTTGGTGGGGACACGGGAGACAACCTTCTCTGTGGCTGCTTCCAGACGGTGGAAACTCCCTCCCACTGGAGGCCAGGCTGGCCCCATCTTTGCCGTCCTTCCGCAAGCAGACAAAAACGTTTCTCTTCAGACCGGCTTTCCCTCGGTGACTGGCTGTACGAGAGGGTTTTTTCAAATGAGTTATTTATTTATTTGATTTTTTATACCGCCCATCTGGCTACCCAGGTCGCTCTGGGCGGTTTACAAGTTACAATAATACAAAACAAAACAATTGTTGTGCCTTTTTGCTTTGATTCTGTTTTTTGGTGTTGATTTCATGTACTTTATTTTTTTTTTAATTCTAAAAGAAAAATATAAAAGTACAAAAGAAAACAACATTAATAACAACAAACATAAGAATATCATAATTGGTACAAATAATACCTCTTATACATAATTATCCTAATTGCTAACATTCAGTGTTCCCCACCAGGACCTTTTGAGATAAATCAATTTAATTATTCATTCCAAATTTGCCACGTTTCTTATGCTAGTGCCTGACCTTTCCCTTTCACAAAAACATATTCTATAACATCTCCCCATATGTCATTAAATCTATTCATTCTTAACAAACCATTTTTAAATTTTGATCTCATATGTCAATTCGTCCCTGAGAGCTAAATTCCATATTTCTTTATACTCTTTACATATGTGAAAATTATATTCAATTTCTCAATTTTTCCTACAATTCACCTTGCTGCTATAATTAGGCTTGTAATTAATTTTTTTCCTGCCCACCTCCATTGATCATTCTCAATAACAGACAAAAGAGCAATTTTGGGCATACCATTTTCAGTCTGATTCTTTTAAAATATCTCTATATTTACTGTTTTTAAGCTGCCTTGGGTCCTTTTTATTTATTTTGTTTATTGATTCAATTTGCATCCCGCTCCCATTACTATCACAGTCCTACTCTGGATGGGTTACAACAGGTAGATCAGAAAACAAAAATAAAAATAGAGACATTAAAACCAACAGCAGTAACCCTTAAAGGGGGGGGGGGGGAAGGAGAATGGCAGGGTAGACATAAAGTGAATAAAATAAATACAGATTTCTGCACTTTAGAGGGAGATACTGTAAGCAAAGACTTAGAAACCACATCTTCAGACAGACTTGGCACCGAGGTCCACCATCAATGTTTTGACTTTTATCTACCATTTTTGTTCCCTATCCATGAAGGGACAGTGAACCCTGCACCCCAGCCTGAGGAAGTGAGATTTTCTCCACAAAAACTTGCAATTTGTTTGATTTTTTGGAGCGGTCCAGTAAAAGGCGTCCCCTCCACTCTTACATTTGAAGTTTTGGGGTTCCTTAGTTTACCTCAGCCACAACCTACATGGCTGCAGCCTCTTATTTACACAAAGGTTCCCAGCACTGTAAACAACAGCAATTATAGTATGGATAACATTTATTTGGAGGGAGGGAGAAAAGAAGCTGCTGGTCTTCAAACTTGTAGCAAATAATTTTTTTAAGGTCTTTAAAAGTGCCACATAGGGCTAGTCTAAGACAAACGGAGCCCTTCCACCCTATCTGGTTTAATGGGACTCTTAACATTACCTCAGAGAGAGAGAGAGTGGGAGGTATGTTATTTTAACAAAAATGGAAAATCAGGTGTATGTTTTTTTTTTTTAAAGGGGGGATAATTAGAAGTCCTTCCCAAATGGCTGTTTCCTTAATTTATGCATAATCTAGTATTTGCACTGTGAAGGAGTATTTTTTAGCCATTACAGGGGCTGCTCTGAGGGACGCCTGAGGTAATTTCATTCTAACCATTTTGTACCATAGAGGCTAAAAGAAAAGCATTTAACTCTCTCTTGTGTCCCAGAACTTGGAGGAAAAGAGTTACAAGGCATGTAGTTACTTGTAAATAGTTACTTTGGGAGGAGTTCCAAGCATGTGACGAAGTTACTTTTTTCTTTTCTTTTCTTTTTTTACCATTTTTAGTGTGGTGGTGGTTTGATTCTTTTAAAACATTTACTGGTTTCAGCTTTGAAATATTGCCTTTTCATCATGAAAGCCGCCCTGGGTCCCTCTTTAAGGAGAAAGGCGGGGGTAAAAGTATTTCAAATAAATAAGTAAAATTTTAAAGGTAAGATCATGTGAATAGATGAGGTTACATGATGTAACCTTACCCATTCACATTATATTACTTTTGAAGCTGAGCGTTACTTTAAAATTAACGTTTTAGGAGAAGAGGGTGAGTCTCCTGAGAGGAAATGAGGACGAAGGAACCATCTGGAAAGAGGCTGTGAGGGGAACAAAAATGGCCGCCATTCCAGAAAAAAAGACGGAGGCCTTTCTTTTCAGCCTGAGAAGAGAGGGGATGGAGAGGGAACGAGGAGGCAGTTTTTTAGATTTTAGTAATGCTTTCCCTAACATTCTTAATAGAATGTTATTTATTTGTTCCACAGTCGAAGAATTCCCTGGTTTTAGTTTTAAGAGGGGTGTTTTAATGACGGAAGCCGCCTTTGCTCCTTTCTGAGGAGAAAGGCGGGGTAAAAAAAAAAACCAATTAAAAAAATAGATAGTAATAAAATCTGAAAATTTGGAAGATAAGGCAGAGAGGCGGCGTCTCCATAGAGGGAAAGGGGACGAAGGAGCCATTTGGAAAAGGCTATGTGTGTGTGAGGGGGACGAAGGAACCATTTGGAAAAGTATCTCTCTCTCTCTCTCTCTCTCTCTCTCTCTCTCTCTCTGTGTGTGTGTGTGTGTGTGTGTGTGTGGGAAGCAGCCATCATCCTCCCCCCCTCCCCGCCTTTATGCTCTTATCCTGCCAGGTTGTGGGACTGAGCGCCAAGGTCTGGTCCAGAAATTAGGGCCCTAAAATGATGTTGCTTGGGTTGTGTGTGTGTGTGTGTGGGGGGGGGGGCACAAGAAGGAAAAAAGAAAAGGTAAGAAAACGAAGAAAATTGTGAAAAGGAAAAGCAAAGAAAAAAAGGAAAGGAAGGGGAACAAAAGATGAAGGCAGAGATGTAACCCCTCCCCCCCCAAGGGCACCTGCTAATTTAGAGATATTTATGCCTATTGGAGATATTTATGCCTATTGCAGAATGGCTCTGCATTTTAGTAGGAACGCAGCACTTCTCCAAACCAAGCATGGAAGAGATTTGGGGTGAGGTTGAGATTTGGGGAGTTGTAGTTCAGATTTTGCACCCTGGTGCTGAGCAGCTCTAAGGACGGGGTGCTTTCTCCTTTTGGGTAAACAAACAAACAAACTTGGATGGGGTGGCCCATCGAAAAGTATAAAGTTTTTGGATGACAACACCCAGAATCTGGGGCTACGACTCCCAAAAAGTGAGGGATTCTGAGAGTTGTAGTTGAAAAAAGCAATGTTTCGGAAGTTTTGTACATGCACCTCCCAAATAACCCCATATTTGTAATTGTTGTTCTTCATGTTGTTGGAGTGAACAAGAACAGTAATAATTCCAATATTATGGATATTGGATAAAATTCCTCTGGGTGCCCCCAGTCCATTATCCTCTTTTTTTCTCTGTGGTCTTCTTTGTACTACTGTAAAATGCTTGGGGCAGAGACCTAACATTTTCTTAGTAAAGTGCTTTGTACCTGGATGGCCATCCTATTATTATATAAATATTTTTAAATATTATCCACATTACAGGTGCACAAAAGCAGACCAAAGGGCCAAGCCTAAACCTTAGGAGTCAAGTGCTAAAAATTTGCAGGTAAGTTGACATGTTTATGTTTGCAAAAATCATTCCCTTTTTTGAATTTTAGGAAGCAAATTAGTGGTGAATAATAATAATAATAATAATAATAATAAATAATAATAATAATAATAATAATAATAATAATAATAATAATAATAATAATAAAAAATAAATAAATAAATAAAGTTAGAATGATCAAATATTAATCACATCAAAAACATGAAGAACAAGTATAATTATGAGAAATGCTTTAAAATCTCTAGATCATGTTATTCATTTTATTTGTTCTGGCTACACAGGAGACAGATATTTGAAGCAATGTCAGTGTTTTTGACTTCATGCTTAAAGCGTCTGTATCTGCAGAGTTCTCTGTGTATTATACATAGTTAAAGATCCAAAACAACACTAAAACAATACAACTCAACAAAAAATCACTAAAATTCTTAATATAATATTATTAATTTGTTTAATATTTGAATAATTCACTGTTTTTAGCTTCAATATTGTGTTTTTAGCTTTAATACAGTGAGCCGCTTTGGGTCCTTTCTTAGGAGAAAGGTGGGGGTTAAAAATATTTTTTTAAAAATAACATAAATAAATCACACACCAACACCAAGAAAGAACACAACAAAAGCATTCAAAGATGCTATTATTTTCTGTAGTGCTATTGTTATTAAGGGAAAACTGGAGACAGAGGATCAAATTATATAATTCAATTAGTCATAAGCTGTATTTTCCCACTTTGCTACTTTGGGTTTAGCATTCATGTTTTAAGCTCTGAATGTTGGAGCATTCATTTTCCCGCTCCAGCGTGCTCCAGAGATATCGGTTAGTGAGCTTAACAGTTGCAAGATCTGGCAGATTAAAATAAGGAAATCCCAAGATGAAATTTGATACAAACAGTTCTTTTTGTTTGAGAAGTTGAAAGAAACGAAGCTCCCCCCCCCCTCCCGCCCCCACCAGCCTCCACCTTTCTGCCCATGGGAAACAGGCTTCCCAGCGTGTCCCTGGAAGTCATAGCTCTTCTTGTTTGACAGGAGCTGAACGACTGAGGGAAATTCAGGCAGGAAATGTTAAAGAAATATTTTCAGCTTCATAAGGCAGACCGATCCTCCACTGAGTTAGGCAGCTCTAAAGCAGTTGGTTTTAACAGATGCTGTTGGGCTTAACTCTGCATGGGACTGGGCGGTGTTTACTTTGCTAGGAACTGAAGTTGCCACAGGAAGACTCTGAAAAATTAGCATCAAGTCCTGTCTTGTTTTTTTTTTCTGTGAGTTTTGCAGAGGGGTGGTTGAAGTATCAAAGCTTGAGCCGAAAAAAAGGAAGCCCTTCCTAAGACTGAAAGCCAGGAAGCATATGCCACATTCTTCCCCCAAGAGACAGTTTGGAAAATTACTTTGAAAAAGAAACTTTTTGCATTGCTCATTACATCTGGGCAGCCGAGTTTTCATTCCTTACTGACACACAAGTATGTTCCTTGTTAATGCATTGGGTTGTTACTGCCAGTGGGACAGAAATAATGTTTAGTTTCTACTAGTGATCAATTTTGACATTGTGCCTTGCAAATATTTATTATTGCTATGTGCTGTCAAGTTACTTCTGACAAAGGCAACTAGTAGGGTTTTCAAGGTATGTGAAGTATTTAAGGAATGGTTTTACCATTGCTTACCCACAATGAGTTTCCACAACTGAGTGAGGATTTGAACCCAGGCCTTCTGAATCCTAGAATACTCTACCCACTACAGCATATTGGGTCTCATGCAAATATTTACAAAAATACATGGCAGAATCAAAGAATATTACCCTTACAATTTAGAATTGATAAGAGAATGATATAAAACCTACAAAATTCCTGTCAAACTACCTCTAAAATGTCCTTTAAAAATAATACTTGATAGTAATTAGAAAAATGTATATATTACACCAAAAAGTAACTTTGTAACTACTGGTTACATTATTGTCACTATGATATTGTAATCATCCTCTATATTTCTTGTTATCACAAGGTAGCTTATTTAGGTAATTATGTTATTTGTAATTAATTACTTCCAAGTTCTGCCAAAAACAAACTATGTTTCAATCTGAAGATGATTATTGAACTTCTAGAGGACAAGAAACCTTCTACACATGCTGTAGCAGAACACAGCAAGAGTTAAGTTCACCATTGCCAGAAAAAGAATGCATACATCAGCTAAAACATATCAGTGTGTGCAATTTTAATAAAATTGCACGCAATAATATGACTTTTTAGAATTAGAATTAAACAGATTTACAGTAAAATTCTCCCAACTGGGCTTGCTGGGCCTACTATCAAAGCTCTAACTATGGGTAAACCAGGCATCCTACTGGACTTTTGCTGAGCAGAAACCTAAAGGGGGAGAATGATGATCTGGGCAACCAACCAGTCATGCATTTTAAAAAGCCACATCAACACTGAGCTTGGAAATTTATTTTGAAAGAATAACTACTTATACTTCAAATTTTTAAAAATAGTTGCCACTGTAGTTACAATTTTGGAAAAGTAAATATGTACTCCTGTCTGATCCACAGAAGTAACTAAGTTAAGTCACAAAAGCAATTATGCTTTTATTATTGGAAAAGAGTTAATTTTCCCTTTTAATACTAATTATTTGTAATTAGTTGCTTCCAAGCTGTAGGGACATATAGAAAACAGGGTCTGATGAATGTCAGGGAAATCTTGAAAAGCTTTCATGAGACATAACCTTCCTTTCCATTTTCTTCTTCTCTTACAGAAGTCTCAGCTTTACCAGATCAAAAATAGAGACACCACAGAGAGAAGTGGTTGTTGGAGAATATAAACTTGATTCCAACACAAAGATGAATGCCTGGGAAGAGGTTCCTGCTTCACACCTTGTGCTTCACCTCTTCGCCCCAACTGGTGCAACGTGGCATGAAACACACCTGGGAAGACAAGGTAAGCAGGTATTCAGAGAGGGTGGGACAATGAGTGCCAGTTAGGTCCCTTGGGTTTATCATAGATAATATTTGTCTGTGATTAGGGAGATGATTTATAGTAGCCTTGATTTCCCCCACCCCTATTCGACAATGCCATGACTTTCCTTGTAAGTGTTTATGCAATCCTGCTGTGGGTGCAAGACTAATTTCAACAACCATGTGTGTGATCGTAGTCTGATGTCATGGTTAGGATGGTGGACAAGGTTGTGTGTGTTTGTTATCTGCCATCAATTCGGAATTGACTTCTATGGACCCTAATACAGTATATCTTTCAAGGTAAGTGAAATATTTAACAAGTGTTTTTAGAGTTCCGCTCCCCAAATGAGCAGGGATTTGAACCCAAGTATCCTGAATCCTAGTCCATCACACTCTATCCACTAAACGACACTGGGTATTCCTAGAGACTCAAAAGACCCAGATTCAAACCCCCACTTGGTCATGAAAGTAACTGGGTGATCTTGGGCTGTTATTTTTTTTCACTTCACTGTGTGGTTGGAAAAATTAGAAAACACTAGTGCATTGACTATTTATCTTATTTATTTGGAAATATATCTAAAATCCTTACATCTGAAGGTTCCAAAGTGGTACACAAGAATGAAAGGATATACAATATAGAGAGAATACAGAATTAAAAGACAATTACAGTATTTATGTTAGTGGGAAGTTTCAGAGAAGCTTTTCAGCACCAGTTGACTATCTGATAAATTCCCAAGGAGCCACGGTATTATTCTGGGATGTCCTTTTGAAAAACACAAGGAGCTATTTGTTGGAGCAAATGATTTGTCTTTCTAGTTCAGTATTGCCTATTCTGGCCAGCTATCTCCAAGGTCTCAGGCACAGAGAGATCTTGTTCATCACCCTCTATTTGATCTTTTTTTACTGGAGATTCTGGCGTCTGAGCCCGGACTTTGGGCATACAGAGTAGATCCTATTCCCAACTTTCCCTGATATATAAAGTAAGCATCTAGTTCTCCTTATTTGGATTGATTGCAACAGAAATATGGTACACAGCTGTTTGTTAACATGACGTGGCAAGGGCTACTCCAGATCTTGGACAAAGAAGCTGTCTTTCCCAACCTCATCCCTTTAATTGGAAACACCAGGAATTAAACCTGAGGCTCAGATGTATTAAGGCTGAGCATGCTATGGGCAAGGATAAGCTGCACTTTGCTAGGTTATTACTGCTACTGAAAAGCCCTACAACCTCTGATTCTTCTGGCATCTCAAATGTACTTCTTTTCTTTTTTAACGGTGCTGGAAGTGAGGCTGTTCTATTTGTATAGTTCCCTCCTTAATCCTTCCCCCCCTCACCCCCCGCCCCCATTCATCCCACTGCAGCCACGGGCAAGCACCAGTCAACTCAACAGGCCTTAACACCTAGTGCATCCTCCATTCGAATCCGCTGAAAAATGTCTGCTGTATTAAACTTGGCATCTTTTCACTGATACCATACCGTTCCTTGATTTCTGTCACCCTTGCCACAGAGGCCCCAAAGCGGCTTTCGACATTCTGTCCAAACAGCTGATGCTGCTAAGTGGGAAGGAGAAGACAGGAAATGGGAGAGGGTGTTCAGCAGAGGTTTGTGTGCACGTATGTGTGTGGGAACAGACAAAAATAATCATGGCTTGGAAGACGACTCAAGGGCAGCTGGTGAAGGGCTAGAGGAGCCCTGTCAGTATTCTGCTTCTCAGAGGGGAGCAAATAGAAGCTGACATCACATTATCATCTTTAATGTATTCGAATTAAGGAGATCATTGACAGATATTTTCTTAATGCATAAGAACAGGAATACAGGGAGCGGGTCCTAGTCCAAGGAAACATTTAACAGCAGAGCCAGCAGATCAGTGTGAAAACGTAATAGTCCTGCTAGGTCAAATCAAAGGTCTATTAATACAGAATTCTGTCCATGCAGTGCTGTACTGGATGCCCCTGTGAAATCCACAGCAGAACATGGGTGCAGTAGCACCCTTGACCTGCTCAGTGTTCCCCTTTATATAGCCATCATGACTAGAAGACCCTGATTGCCTTGTCCTGCATGGGTTTCTCTAAATCTTCTTGGTCCAAACTGGTAGCCATCACTACAACTTGTAATGGTGAATTTAGTGTTTTAACAACAAGCCTGTGGTCATGCTAAATATTAAAAGGATGTCTATTCACTCCGATAAACCCTCTTTCACTCCCACACCAAGATTTCCTCAAATATATGAACCTCAGCAATCAGACTAGTAAATTAAGTCCATGTTTACCTTTCAAAGACCAATCACAAAACAACACGTACTAAAGACATAGGTGAAAGCTCACATGCTGTGGCAAACTTTGTTACCCCTTGGGAATGCCCCTCTGCAGAAAGAAAGACACACACACACACAGAGAATAAATTATTCAGTTTGACCACATATAAGTAATTTGTATTTTCCTTCTGAGTCCCCTACCAGTCAGTTATGGTAGCTGATGCTGGGATAGAGTGTTACAGAAAGATGTCCAACTTGAATGGAGACTAGAAAGCAGAAACAGTTCCTCAGTGAAAGCTGGGAGGTTAAGGACCAGGTATTTCCCATGCTAGGAACACCTTTTTTTTTGCCTTAAGGGTCCCTTCAAAATTCCAGCTTCTCTCTCCACTCCCCCCCCCCCCGCCCCATTTCTAACCCCTGCAGCTTTTTGCTGGAGGATATCAGCTAATTTATTGTAAGTAAGTTCAGACACATATTACAGGTTTGAGAAGATAAGTTTTGGGAGGTCTGTATTACCAGCTTTACCTGAATGGGCAGCTTGCTCTGATGAACTCTGACCTGAGGGGACACTAGCCTTAGACAAAAATCTGGGTTTTTAAAGTAATAATAATAATAATTATCTGCTTTTGGTGTTTGGCTCTTCAGTTTGCCACAAAAGCACTTTGTAATGGAAAGTGAAGTGCTGGCTTGTGGGGCACATCACAATGAACAAATCTGGCCCCAAGGCCTAACTTAAATGATCTCCTCAAGTAATCACTTAGCCTTAGGTCTAGCCCCAGTAGTCATCTTCTGTGGTCCTCTGTACCTTTTATCTTCTTGTCTCCCCTGCTCCCTGCTTTTCAGGATAGTCCAGCATTACTACAGTGTGTGCCATTCACTCCAAATGAAAGCATGAAAGAAAAAAAATTGGGCTGGGGCTTCAGAGATGAAGGTTCATGTCCCCAGTCAGCCATTAAACTCAATCAGTGACCTTGGACCTGTCTTTCTCTGTGTCAGCCTGACCTAACTCAAGTGGTTGCTGATGCAGTAAAATGGATAAGAATGACATTCAGGCATATTATCTTAGACTTATTTAAGGGAAATGGAATCTAACTTAATATGTTAGCAGTACAGCTATCATACAATATTCCCAACCAAATTTCCAAAATAAAATAAAATAAAAATAAAATCACCAAGTAAAGAAGGGCCTGATGGGTGGATAGTTCAGTGGTTAGACCATCTGGCTGTAGAGCCAGAGTTTGGGAGTTTGATTCTCCACTTCTACCATTTGTGAGTAGGACCAAGCTTGGGCAAGCTGCACAGTCCCAGTGTGCCCCCAGAAGAAGGAAATGATAAACCACTTCTGAGTACTCCCTGCCTGGAAAACCTTGAAAAGGATCACCATAAGTCAGAATTGATTTGACGGCATATTATTAAAGAAGGGCCCAAATCAAAGTTTTACCAAGTAAAATATTATGCAATTAAGATTGCATCATTTTGTCTGTATTGCTTATGCTAAGCAATTGTAGTTCAGTTGCACCCTGAGTTTGTACTTTGCATACAAGGAAGTCCAGGGTTCAGCCCTGGAAGCAAATGTGATACCCATTCTGGATTCCATCAGTAAAAGTGTCAATTTACAGTTGACTGGAAATATCTTTCTCCTCTGGACACCCAGGAGAAACTCTCTCTGTCAGACCAAATGAATAGTGGGATAAATGAGCCCATAGAACAATCTGATAACGAGGCTCCATATTCTTGTATGCCTGATGACATCTTACAGAGTCTCTACTGCAGTTTTTAGCATCAAAATCACACATCATTATCTTTACAAACTTAGGGACTAGAAACATAGATTTCTTAACTTAAGAAACTCATTTTGCTGAGTTTTCCATGCAGTATATGATCCCATGCTGAACAGATTCTTAGCCTGGATTATGGGGAGCAAACTAAAGCGGCGGGGGTAGGTGGGAGAGATCTTATATTGTAGTGCTAGGGAGGTAGCAGAAGTACATATGCATTTTTAAAAAGTAGTGCAGGTACTTCTCCATGTTCTTTATTTCTAATGCTTCCCTCTTCTCCTTCTGGCTTGCTTCTCTCCCACCCCAACACTCCTGACACAGCAAGATGGGGAGAGGCCTGGCGGCCTGCCGGCTGTGCGCAGCTGTTGTAATGACACGAACCAAACCCACCGCAGGCAGTTTCCAGTGTGAGGCAAGCAAGCGGCATGCGTGCGGGCTGGGCGGGCTGACACTTTCCCATGCATTGTGCCCTGTGTCACTGAGGAGGTGGGCCCCTCCCAGTCTGACAGCCCAGAACCGGATACCTTCAGTGACTGAAATAATAGGCCTAGTGGTGGGAAAAATGAGGCTGAGAAAAGCTCGAGGGAGGCATTAAGGGATGAATAACTTCCCCATCCCCCCCTTTACAGCTACGTTCCAGAAGCATGCCTGAGCTTGTGGTCTGCCTGACTTGTCTTCTTCCTCCTCCTCCTCCTTCCTTACTAACACCCTTCACTGCCCTTGTGGGATCAAAACCCAGTCTGGATTCCATCAGTGAAATAATTGGGATGTTTTAGAGAGGAAGAAGGAAGAAACAAAGCAGTCAGCTCTAGGATGCCTGCAGGCTCAGCGATGGAGAGCTCACAGGAAAAGGGCCGTCCCCTATTTTCTGTCTCTGGGTATCCACACAAGAAGCTATGCTGTCTTGGAACACAAAGGTTCCATTTAGCCAACCCTGCTGATAGCTATTGATAATAAGTCATCTCCATTATTTTGTCTATCCTCTTTGCAGTGGGTGATATATAGCTTACCTCTCTTCCCTTGCAAAAGAAAAAAAGAAAAAGAAAACTTAAATGTTTTACTCTTTCCATTCCTGTGGCAGGTTATGTGGCTTTCTTTACGTGAACAGCCACTGATCTTCTGTCTCTCTGTATTTCATATTCTGTCATGCACGCAGGCATCCATCATTGGTGGTGTGAGAGCCAGACTGTCAGACCAGGCCAGGCCCACATATAACGGCATTTGTGATTGATGGGCCAGTTCTTTATCTACAGCCGCCTCTTCCCATCCAGCACCTGCAGCTGGAACTTCACCTGACAAGCCATCAGGAGAGGAGAATTCCATCATTCATACATGAAAGGAGCAATACAATTCTCCCCCCCCCCCTCTTTCTCTTGCTTGGTTGCAGAAATGATCGCTCTTTAGCGTTCCTGTTTACCTTGAGATAGAAAACATCGCAGTAGGCTTCCTCCTTGAGGGGCTGGTGGTCTGCATCAGCACATGAGGGAAAGGGTGAGCTAAAGTGAAACGGTAAAAGTCAGGGTAGGAGTTTGGAATTTACTTGTATAAAGCAATTTGTCCCTGGTTTTCATTTTGTGCTCTGAAGAATAATTCAGTGGTTATTATTTGCTGCAGTGTTAGCAACTGGGTCATTGCATGACTGGTTATGTTGTCCCTCACTTTTTTGCTGGTACTTGTTACTTTTTAAAAAAGCTTTTAGGATTGATAATTTGAAAAATCCAGGCAGACGGACTCTAAAGATGTCTTTAAAATGTCCTTAAAATGTTACTTCTAAATATAATTGAAAGACCATCACTCTTGTTGTACCCTCTCATGCTATTATTTTTGAAATGGCACTTGCTGATGCTCTTTAGTGTCTCTCTGACCCCAGCAAACTGTTTTAGGTGAGTGCATTGCTTGTAATTCTGGCTAATGTGGTGTAGTAATGAGAGTGCTGAACTTAAGTTCAAGAGACCTCAGTTCAAATCTCCACTCAACCACAAAACACATTCATGGTGAGCTTGGGCCAGTCACATTTTCTGAGCTTGACCTCCCTGATAGGGCTGCTGTTGTGATAATAAATGGAGGAGCAGGAGATCCAACTTGAGATCACTGGAAGAAAGGCAAGATAGAAATAATAACAAATAAATTATTTGCAAGCTTTGGGACAGGGATATTTTAGCTCTATTGCCAGGTGCCTGAGGGCTTGGTTTTGAAACAAGGGCTGTTGTAGCCAACCATCACGGTTGTTGGAGAGACACAGGTGTATGGCAGTGAGGATCCTATGAATATCATCTGCTTCCCCACCTCCTGCTCCCTCCATGAGATGAAACAATACCTTAACTTTTAAAAGGGAAAATGCATGATATATAAAGAATCCCGAGGCACAATAACAAAATTATGCTGAAGTTCCCCTAATTGAAAACCCCTTCCTGGTTGCTGCAATCTTGTAACAAGAACTGACCCACAACATTCTGTTGCCTGAGGCAAAGGACAAACTGACACCCCCCTCTCATTCAGTGTAGTTTGAAATGTTAAAACAAGTCCGTTGTTTTTTCTTTGTTCCACATGATGTTCAAACAATAAATCAGTGAAATCTATAATAATATCAAAGGCCGCAACAGTTCTTTAGCTTTACAAAAACCAACAAACTGAGCCAGCTGCTAAAATAAAATAAAATCAAATCAGATTGTTACTGATTAAAGGCATTTGGGGTGCACCGTGACCCCCAAAATTGCAAAAGGAGGCCTTAAATAAGCAGCAGTCTTCTGACTTCATTCCCACTTCTCAAGCAGAGCTGTGCAACAGGATTTCAGCCAGAAGAGGCTTCCAGGGATGGGTGGGAGGCATGGGTAGAATTTTGGAACAGAGTGCCTCTGAATATGCTGCTTATACTAAGAATTTGTTCTCAGTTTAAAAAAAACTACTGGACTGGGCTCAGAGAATGCAGTGTAAGTCTGCAGAGCTGCACTAGAATAAAGCACGTTCCTTGCCACCCTCATGATTAATGTGTTTCCGAATGTGTAGAAAACAAAAGTGTAGCTCCTTGTTCTCCACATGGCAAAGGCCATCTTCTGCTGAATTTGGCCCACCCCAAAGGTCAAGCCTTAGATGACGTGGGCTTTCCTGAAAGCCAGCCGAATGTCCGTCTCCAGAATGTTGACTCTCTCTCTCCTTCTCTGTCTCTCTCTGTCTCTCACCTTGGCTTTTTGATCATAATGCTTTTAAAAGCTTTCTGGCTTCTAAGGTTTCTGAGGTTTCCTGTATGAAGCCTCAGAGGGTTTCACTTGGAGAAGACAGCCATGTGCTTTGCTCTTAAGAGAATCGATTTCCTATAGCAGCTTAACTTGTTGTTAAGAGGAAGGAGCGGCCCTACTTTCCAGGCAGACACAAGTGGAAAGAGAGTGAGTGTGTACAAACACTCTAGGGCTGGGCTGGATGACCCAGCCCTTGGTGGCAGTGATGCCAGGCTGAGCGAATGCCAGGGCCCAAGGAACCCTGGTGGGGAGAAACCACTATGCTGCCATTCTGAGATGGGATCCAGGGAAGTTTTGATTCAGTGTGAATGTCTCTTGCAGGTTTTTGGTTTTTTAACCTTCTCATACAAACTCTCATGCAAAGTTAGACTAACCCTTTCCCCCTAAAACTAGTGAAGATGCATATTGGAAAAACATTTCCAAAATATACAGAGCAGGCAAAGGGGATGGAAGTTTTCTATGATACATTAAACTTCTGAATACGAAATAATGCAATGCCTCCGTTTAACACTCCCATCCTAAATGTGTTTCCTCTCAATTAAACATTCTCAATTTTCAGTGCAGTTGAAGTAATCATAGTTGTAATTGCAACTTTATTTTAATTCCATTTTTAAAAATGACTTTTATTCATGAAAAGTGCATTTCCTTTATGTGATAATCAGGTTCCAAAACTGGTAGTAATCTACTTTGGAGAAGTTCATTAAAAAAAGAAACTGAAACAAAATTAATCCATACATGTTTCTGGATTTTGCACAAGCACTATTTGGCTTTTTTCTTTTTCATATCCCCCGATTTTGAGTGAAAATGGCCATGACCTGCATAGAAAAGTCCACCTGTCCTGGAACAAAGTTATTAGAAAGCCACGTTGCTTTGTGGTCATTATATGATCTCTCTGTTGTAGATTTTTGCTACCCAGCCTTTCTTCCCTACTCATTTTGACTGACACAGTGTGTCATTTGGTAACTGCTTATTAACATGTTCTGAGACAACACAACTTCTGATGAACAGTAAAGAAATGAGACCATGCAGTCTTCTTTCCCTGTGTAATATAGGTGGGTGTGAGTGAGTGTGTGGACGTGTGTGCGTACAGCCATGTGTACAATGCCACCCAAGGTCAGTCCGCTGGTGGAGAGGGGATATATAACTAGCTCTCTTTGCTACTTCCTTGTCATTCACGTCTCCCTCTTCACTCCTTCCTCTTAAACTAGCTGACAACAATTATTAATGTAATCCAAGCTGCCGGGGCAGCGCATCTTTGGTTAAAGATAAAGCAGCCATTTTTCAAGATGGCTGTGCTTTAGTCCCACCAGTATGGTTTCAAATGCCTAAAATGCAGAAAGCTAGGATATTTTGGCCATCTAATGGGAAACAAAAAGTACAGATTGCAACAGTGGATCATTGAAGATATGAAAAATAACAGAGAACAGAAACACATGAAGGAGAAGGATATAGATCTTTCTTAGGCTGTGTTCAGAATGGATGGCCTTTGGGTATCCTTTTCAGTTCAAATATGGATAGCACTGTGGTTTAGGCATCCAGTAGCACAGCCAGAGTTTGGGAGTTCGATTCCCCACTGGGCCTCCCTCAAAGGGACTGGACTTGATGATCCATAGGGTCCCTTCCATCTCTGCAGTTCTAAGAGTATTATTATCATTATATGGTTCCATATTAACTGAAGAACCTGTGGAAATAGTTTGGATGCAGCACAATATCATTGCTGAGAGATGATCTATCCAAAGTCAGTACAGTCGGGAAAAGATACGCCTCCTGTCAGAGAGAGCCAGGAAGAAGAAAGCAATGGTTTTTCATGTCAACAGATGCATTTGGCTTTTTTGGCCATCTATTGCACTTTGAGTACCCCTGTGCAGCCAGGTCTTATTGAAGATGCTGGACGGTTGTCATTAGCACTGAATAGAGCAGCACAGAAGAAAAGCCCATGGCTCCCTTTGGCCATGTGGGGAATAAACACCTTGCTACTGCCAGTTCTGCATGCAGCCTGGGGGACGGTGCAGCACAGTCATGGCAACTCCCTGGATAAGATGCTTCACTTCATGCTTCCAGGCAGTAGAAGATGTTGCACTGACCCTAAGCCTAATGGCCACTCAACGTGAAGCGTCCAGCCTCAATTTAACCCTACCTTGAGGATTTCTAGGCTCTCCTTTGCCATCACCTCTGAAGACAACATGCATACAACATGATTATAAGATCAAATCAACTCCTTCCTGTTGCTAGCAACATGTTGCCTGAAATGAGAGATTTTGAGGTCTCTTGTCTCTTGCACAGATTTTTGTGCCTTTTAATAAAAGGCAACAAAGGGTTTACCTACTGTATGAGTTTGGGAGTTTTTATTTTGGCCAGCACAGCTCCCTCTGTTTGTATTACTTCCCCATCCGTCTCTCTTTGCCAGAGGAATTGCTTCAGACAGACCTGCTGTTATCTCCTCCAGATAAATTTTGCCTTTTGAGACAGCCAGACACATAAACAGCCTTACCGCACCCTGGAACCATAAACCTGTGAGTTGCCTGCTTTTCTTCAGGGGGCAGTGATAAATATAACCCCTTGATGCAGCTAATTACACTTGCATGTCAGAGGTAGACTCTACAGCTTCCCGCCTGCCCCATCATCCCACCCATAATGTTTAGGAATCCTTCACCTGTCTTAGTCAGTTGATAGCTGAGAAGGCATCCGCAGCAAACAGATCCATCTGGGTTTGTCAGCTGTTTAAGCCCCTGAAGGCCACCAGAAAGTCAGCTTGGCTCTGACAAATTACAAATTTGTTAAATAAATGTGGATTCCTCTGTGGTCTGCCATTCCTTTTTATCACGCTCAGCTTTTACTACCCCTTCACTCCATCAAAAGTCTGCACGTTTTTAAATATTTGCCTGAGAAAAAAGAGGTGTTTTGGTATTTTTGTTGCACATTTTTTCCTTTAAACTCACTATTAAAAAAATAAAACAAACTATCTGGAGTGGTTCCTTGCTTTAATTCCTCACTGAGTTTGGAAGAGTTACTTTTTTTTTGAATGGCAACATCTGGAATAGCTCCAGCCAGCATGGCTGTGCTTTTTCCAAGCAAAGTCCCCCCCCCCCCCATGACTTGTTAAACAAAGCTTATCCCTATGTTATGGCATTTTGGAGAAGAGTTTACCAGATTGTTCTTCAATCCTAACCCACAGTGTGTAGAACCTGGCTATTGTGTGAAAGAACAGAACTTTCCACATGCTCAAAAACACAGTCATTATTATTCCTTCAGAGGGGGATGTATGGAGGTCTGTCACTGGAAAACTGTTGGTTCAACATACAGCACCCTATTTATGTGCATCCCCCCCCCCCCCCGCCAAAACCCCCAAAGTGCTAAGCTCTATCCCTGACATTTTTCTGGCAGGGATGCAAAAGGCTTCATTCTACATCCTGGAAAGTTGTTACCTGTCAGCCCTGATGCAAGAAGAATGGTCACATCTCCATGGTCTAAATTATGAAGCAAATAATAAAGAAGATGAGGCTCATCCAACACAGTATGCTTTCATCAAAGTTTTCTCAGATCCAGGCTAAAGGGCCTTGTGTGGTCAAATGATAACTTGCAGGTGTTGAAGTACAGATATGGAAAATAGGAGTAGATGGGGAGAAAGAAGAAGGAGATAGGGTGGAAGGAAGTACAGAAGATGGTGGCAGGAAAAGCAGGAAAGAATGAGAAGCAGGATAACCATTAAGTGGCATGTTTCAAAATTGTTCCCCACTCTAAACTCTGGACTGTCACCTGAACCATATTTAGGTGAGGCGCTGGACTGCCAGAAAGATGAACAAGTGGATCCCAAATCAAATCAAACCTGAAATATCTCTGGAGGCAAAAATGTTGGAACTGAGGCTGTCCTACTTTGGGCATATCCTGAGAAGGCAGGATCCTCTGGAAAAGACAGTGATGCTCAGAAAGGTAGAAGACAGAGAAAAAGAAGAAGACTAAACATGAGATGTACTGACTGCCTAAAGGAAGCCATAGGTTTCAGTTTCCAAGAGCTGAGCAGGGCTGTTTAGGACAGGACGTTTTGGAGATCGCTCATTCATAGGGTTGCCATAAGTTGGAAGCAATTTGACAGCACTTAACCACAGCAGCAGCAGAACGATGAATAGTCAGGAAGCTTATTAGGCAATACAGGGCTTTTTTCCCCCCCTGGATTTTTGTTCCTGGGCTAACAAACGTTACCAGATAAAACCAAAGGCGACAAGCCCAACTGGCAGGAATCCGAATTTTAAAATCTCTGGTGTTTCTGATGGACAACAGGTTCCAGGTTCCAGACATCATTACCAGACAGAGCACCACCACACCCTGGAGTGAAGAAGGAGGGGGAAGAGGAATGGCAGTATAATGGCCAGTTGTAGATTAAGAAGAGGCATGCTTCTGTTTGCAGCAGAATCCTTAAATCCTCTTGGCCAACCTGCAAGTGAAAAATGCCCTTAAAGGAAGTCTACAGATGGAACACAAGCTGGTTTTATTCATTTTAAACCCATTAACTTTTGTATGAGGTTTGATGAGAGACACCCAGGCCAAACTGAACTGGATTTGCTTGGGTTTTATTTGTGGTGCCGGGCCTGTTTGGGCCCAGTGCAACAGAAGAGGTGGGCAGTGGAGCAAGAAATTTGGTGCCAATCTATGCAGCTTTGAAAAAGCCGGCATTCCAATCCCTTTTTGGCCTGAGAGAAAATCCCTGACTGAGTGTTTCAGCACAGTGACCTCCTCTGACCCAGGAGAATGCAACCTCTTCTCCAGAGGCACTTCTTTTCAATTAATCAAATTAACAGCTTGAGTAAATCTGCCCACCACTTGGCCAGCTGTGACCTGCAGCCCCTGGCTTCTGAGAGCTTCGTGGATCAGGCCCTTTCTCTGCTCTGCTCTGTAGGTTAAGTGAATAATAATAATAATCTTAGAATTACAGAGCTGGAAGGGACCCTATGGATTATCAAGTTCAGCCTCTGTCAAGGAGGCACAGTGGGGAATCGAACTCCCAACCTCCAGCTCTGTAGCCAGATATGGCTGAAATATCCCGCAGTTCTTCAGAGATCTTCAGAGCAACCTATTTGGCTCAGTGAAAATATTTTTGATAACTTGACCTATCCTATTTGGCCAATCTGGACCATAAAAACCAAAAGAATGACCCTTGCTGGATCAAATTAAAGGCCCATCTAGTCTTGACTACAATTAGATCCATCTAGTCTAGAGTTAGATTTCCAGCAGTGGCCAAACAAATGTCTGTAGGCAGCTACCACCATCTGGACACAGAATTTATGGCCCTATCCAGCATCTGATTTTAAGATGCATTCTTTTTTATTTCATGGCAACCTACATGTTAGGTTAAGCAGAACAGTGCCAGAGGATAGTAAAGGCTACACTTTTCTCCCCAGCAAAGAATCAAGTGTAATAGTATGGAAGCTCTACTAAACCAGTGTAAAAAACTCTTCTGCAGATTACAAAGATGTAAATTTCAAGGAAGTAGTGGATAAAATGTCGAAGGAGGATTCAGGAGACCTGGGTTCAAATCCCTTCTTGGAGTTGTGCTGTGGTGCAAAGACGTGGAAGTAGAAATAGAAGAAGAGCATAATTAGTCAACCTGCTATTAACATCGGCTTCAGTTCTGTGGACTGCTCTCCCGCACCAGATCCAGGAGAGGCATTTTTCTAAATCACTGCCTAGGGGTGTCTGGGAGCACAGCATTACAGCGCAATCCCACCAAGGTTTACTTAAAAACAAGCCCCATCGAGTGAAAGGGGGCTTACTCCCCGGGCAGGGTGTGAGTTGCCTCGCCGCCACCCCTCGTGGTCAGCTCGAGCTGGCCATAAAAGATCCGGCGGCGGTGCGCGGGGCTTCCTCCTTCTCACGCTCTCTGGCTCGCTCCAGCCGCTCCGCCCCGTCGGGCCCACCCAGCTGCTTCCTTCCAGCAGCGAGGCCAGGCAGGGCCACCCGCCGCCGACCGAGCCAAAGCAGAGCTGCGTCACTCCGAGCTCTCGCTCCACCGCCACCGCCCAGCCCCGCGTGGGCGGCTGAGCGCTCGCTGCCTCGCCAAGAGCCCGCGGCGTCCGGTCAGCCAGCCAGCCAGCCAGCCAGCCAGCCAGCAGCCGCCGCCGCACGCAGTTCAAGCCAGGAGGGAATTTCTGGCTTGCTTGGCGGCGCGCCCGGCCGCAGGCTGCTGGAACTCTGTGCGCAGAGGGAGAGAAACCGCCCGGTTCTCACGACCTCCGGCCAACGCGCGCGGCGGGGCGGAGAGACGGCGGCCGCCAGCGCCAGGGCGCACCGCACGCTCCAGGGCAGCCGAATCAACAACAGTTGGTGGCTTCCTCTGCTAGGCTGCTGGCAAACCGAATCTTGTGTATAAAGATTCAAGACCACATGGATCCCCCTCGGTTATTCTTAAGGTTTTTTTTTTGCTGGTGGCCTCTAGTTCTTCTATAGACTAGACAGGAGGTGGGGAGCTGGTAGCTTCCCAGATGTTGTTGGACTCTGGATTATAGTAGTCAATTCCCAATGGCCAGTTGTCAAGGGTTGTGGCTCAGTAAACACCTGGTGTTAGAACGGTAGACTCAAAACAGGTACATGCAGTGTGCTCATCCAGATGTTGCATTTCCCATCCTTCTAAAGCACTGAGCTATGCTGATGAGGGCTGAAGGAAGTTTCAGGCCAACCACATCTGGAGGGGCTACACCTAGCCCACCCTTATTGCGGAAGCTTAGACTAACATTTGAGTGCTGAAGCAGCCACCAAGTATGTGAATCAACCTGAAAGGGAGCCCCAAAGGTCCATCTAACCAGTCCTCTTGATTGAGTCAGCCAAATGTTTCACACCACCTGGTCACAAAGACAGCATCTTTTGCCCTTGTCTGTCTTTTGCCTCTAGCATTGAGAGGTTTACAGCCTCTGAACATGGAGGTTCTATGCAGCCATTCTGCATATTTGGCTATTCTGAATGAATTTATCAGAACTCCTGCTACTTCAGATGGTGGCGGCAATGTCTAAACATTGATTAGGTGAAGTTCTCTCTTTCTCTCTCTCTCTCTCTCTATGGTGTGCAGTCATGTGAGTGTAGATGGGTGTGTATGCCAGATTGCCTCCCCATCATCAGGCAGAGTGGTTATGTTAAGGAAGATAAATGTGGTGGGGATTTTCCATGTTCCCACACTCCACGATCTTTCTCTCCTCCTAGCTAGAAGATACCAAACGTGCACTGCTTTAGTGCTTAAAGCTCTCTCTGGGTCATTTACAGTTTAATTATGCAAGCTACATATTGCCCTCCCCCCTCGCAAGCTGGGTACTCAGTTTATCAACCTCAGAAGGCTGGAAGGTTGTGTAAACCTTAAGCCAGCTACACGAGCCCAGGATCAAACTCAGGTCATGAGCAGAATCTTCATTGCAGTACTGGAGTTTAACCACTGCACCATGAGACTCCTTAAACATCCCAGGTTACTGCATTCTGAAATCTGGAGATTTCCAGCCATCAGTGTCCTTACAGTAAATGGGTGTCATTAACCATAGGGTGCCTTCTAGCTCTGCAGCTCTAAGATGATGGTGATGATAATGAGCACCAGGATGTGATTGTGATCATCTTAACAAATCACACCTTCCCACCCTTGCTGCTCTGCACTTTGGCCGTCCTTTGGCGTCATGATCTCAGACCTTTGTCTTGACTCGTGGCACACTCCTTCACAAGGGTTGGACCCATCACTTAAAGCAACCCCCCCTCCAGGTGTGACAAAAAGTCATAATGACTGACTGTTGTCCGCCTTACTCACTTCTCTGGACTTCCATCAAACGCTGATGATTACTCTGTTACTTTGCCCTTTCTGAAGTCTTAAGAAAGACAATTCTGAGGTTAGTCAGTTCACTTATTTACACAGCCTTAACAACTTCTCCTCCTTTTGCTGACCTGCTACATACAACAAAATCTGGACTGCCAGCTTGAATCTATTTAATAAAAGGCATAAGAAGGGCTGCTGTTCTGGTGTAGACCAAATTCTATCAATCTGCCCTTGGTTCTGGCCAACTGGATGTCTTGGAAAGTCCATAAGTAGAACATGAGTGCAATAACACTCATGTTCCTTTTCCACAGCCATTGCACTGTGGATGGAAGTACCATATAGCAGTCGTTCCCAACCTTGGGTCCCCAGATGTTCTTGGACTAAAACTCCTAGAACCCTTCACCACTAGCTGTGCTGGCCAGGATTTCTGGGAGTTGTAGTCCAAGAACATATGGGGACGCAAGATTTGGAAGCACTGCCATATAGCCATCATGGCCAGCAGTCATTGCTACCCTTATCCCCCAACCCATGATGTTGTCAAAGCACTTTCTGAGTGTTCATCCAGATAGTTATCAGTAACTTCTTAGATTAAGAAATTCCGTTTTAACTATGCACTCTGTGATGAAGCATTTTGTTTCAGCTGTCCCAAATCTTTCCCAATTCTTCAGTAGATGAGGCTGGATTCTGGAGTTGAGAAAAAGAAAGAGTGGAACAAATAAACTGCACATTAAAACTGGCTCCCTCTCTTAACCACTGGGATCCAAACGTTGTTCCTGCCAGCCTTCTATTTTCTTTGACACATTTTATATATATAAAAAAACCCTGAAGACAAAGATTCTGCACCCGCCCCAGCTTTCAATTAATATGTATCCAATGCTGGCAGAAATCTAGCATTTCAGGGTTTTTCCCCAGGCAACTGGAGTTGGCAGTGCTCAATTGAAACCCATGTCCACCTTGTATTTTAAATGTGGGACTTGTAATGCTGATGTTTGTTGTGGTTCTGGACTGGTTTGTAAAGGTAATTAATATTCTGCATTCCAGACTTTGATGAACAAGAAAACATGAAAAGCATTTGCTTCTAAACCATGATTACTGTTTGTAGTTTTCCATGCTCTAGGACAGACTGTAGTGATGTGTTGTATGCAGGCTTCCCTTTGAAAACTATCCAGAAAATCAGTTGTATTAAAATCCAGATGTTGGGTTGTTTGCTGGGACTGATTGGTGGCAATGTATCTTACGGTGTGGAGTCAACAACCAAAGCTTCTGGCCTATTTTCAACCACAACCTGAGGTGGTGTGTGGTTATTTTTCACTTCCTATACAGTTTAATACAGTTTAATCATCATCATCATCACCATCAATCTCTGAACTGCAGAGTTGCAAGGGACCAAGGATTATAGTAGTTTAGAAGTTGAGCTGAAATCCTTCCTGCCCCACTTTCACAGCTCAACTCTGTATCTGTATTAGGGCTGGAAGAGCTCAGTCAATTGTGTATCTGGCTGTAGAGCCATGTGTTGGAAGCTTGATTCCCTGCTGTGCATCCTGGGAGAAAAGCCAATCTATGTAGCCTTGGGCAAGCTGTACAGTCCTGGTGTACCTTCCTCTAAAGAAGGGCACGTCCACCACTTCTTGAATACTGTATAGCTAGAAAACCCTGGAAAGGATCAACATCAGAATCAACTTGAGGTCACAATTGGGTTGAATAGTAATTATGGTCTTCCTTCCAAAGCTGAGAATTGCTTTGATTGCTAGCTTGCCTCACAAATGCCGCAAATACTGTGATCATTTTTGTTTTCATTACTGTTGTTATTGTTATCATTAGCCACTTGAGGCAGCCACCTCACCTTGCCAAATGGGTAGCGACACCCCTGCGTATTGCTCCTCCACCCCACCCCCTATTTTGTAGCTTTCTCCCTCAGTGCCAGTTACGTAACAACTTATTTCTTCGCAGCTGGCTGGATAGCTCAGTGGTTCAGGCCAGAGGTTGGGAGTTTGATTCCCCAGTGTTCCTCCTGGAAGGAGAGCCAGCCTATGTGGCCTTGGACAAGCTGCACAGTCCTAGGGGGGAGGGAGGAGAAGGGAAGGAGAAATCACTTCTGAGTACTCTACCTGGAAAACCCTGAAAAGGGCCACCATAAGTCAGAATTGGCACATGGCGATGAGGGTGATTATTTCTCTGCAGTGGCTTCTTTGGCTGAGATTCACAAATTTGAGGTGTATGTGTGAGAGAGTCCTAATAGGTGGCAAAACTGTTTCCCCCCCCCCTCCAGTCTTTTCCTTTCTGTACCATGGATGAAGCCAATGGGGGCAGGGCGATGCTGATAGAGTGAGAGCAGAAGAAGAGGAAGGGAGGTGGGGGGAAAGAACAGGGCTGAATTATTCTCTTTTATGAGCTCGGCATTGTGAAGGCAGGCGATTGAATTTACAACACTATTGAGTATGAGAGTCCATCTCACCCTGTCAATGAGAAGGGGGCTTCTGAGGTGGGTGGGTGGGAAGCAGGAGAAAAGGGCATATTTAACCCTTCTTTGCTGCATTCCCAGGCATCTCAATAGAGGCTTGGTCTGGCAAAAAGAGCCCGCTGAATTTTGAATGAGACCTTTTATAACTTTTAATTACCCTTCCCCACAAAAGGGCCATGGCTGTTCTCTGCTTAGCACTCCTGTAAGATGGGAAGGAGGATAACTTTTCCCACTTCACCCCCCACCCCACCCCTGCCCACAAGACAGAAGAAGACAAACACTGCATAACCTCTGTGTGTCTGTGTCTTGTTCCCAACCATCTCACTGGGGGAAAAAATAGGTTGAAGCTTGGTTGAGTGGGTCAGCTAGGGTTTTATTATTTGATTCTGTTAGGTCTTCACCTTATTTTCCTTCCAAAAGAAGTTGGAGTGATGTAGAAGATGGCACCTTGTTGTCTGCCTCCTTTTTGTCTTCTCAGCAGGCACACAAGGTAGATTTGGGATCTGTGTTCAAATCCTGACTCAGACATGAAGCTGCTGGGTGGTTGTTGGTCAGTCAGTTCCTCTCAGTTTAATCAACCTTGCAAGACTGTACTGAGGAAAAAAATATGTGTGGGATTGTGTAAATGGTTAGGAGGGTCATATTGAGCTCCTCATAGAAAAGATGTGGAGATAAAAAATGCTCACGGTGATGATGATTGTAACAGACAACAGCAGCTTTATAGAAGTTGGCATGAATGGTCCATCTTGCCACTTATGCCTGGCAGTAGCTTTCAGGCAGGGAGAGGTCTATCCCAAAACCTGGAGTATTGTCCTTAACTGGAGACACAGTGATCGTATTTGGGATCTCCTGTTTCTACAGCAGTACTCTGTACTCAGTTGTAGTCTCTGTCCCAAAACAACCACCATGTAATGTAACGTGACTGGCCAAAAAAGTCATCCATGATTAAGTTTCACGTCTGAATGAGGATTAGATCTCTAACTCTCCCTAATCAAAGTTCAGAAACATATCCTGTGACTTTTTGTAGATTGGTTAGGAAACATATCTTGTGTATAGTTATGGTGCCTCTGTTGTCCTACTGATTATTGCTGCTTTCATCAACTTCCTATTTATTTCATTTATTTATTTAAAATATTTTTACCCCGCCTTTCTCCTTAAAAGGACCCAACAAAAGAAAACAAAGAGTATATTAAAAAAAGACTTCTTGTTTAGGTAATATCCTGATTGGATCACTTTTAAGTTAAATGATAAGTTTAGTTAGAAAAAGAAACTTTAAATGACTCAGTAAAAGTATTATCTATCAACGAACTCCTTATAACCTCCAGATAACCCATTGTTGTGGGATATATTTTTTTGTCCCTGTTTATGTATTTATGTGATTCTTCCAGTTGAATCTGGGGAATCCAGACTTCTGTCTGTTCCCGCAAAACTTGGGAAATAGTTCATTTTATTCCAAGTTGAGTTCTGAGCCTTCAATCAGGCCTTGACATACCCTCTTGATATTACTAGGAGCATAAGAGGATATGGCTCAGCCCCAGTGTCTTCAAACCCCTTTGCCAGTTAGCCACCTATACTATCCATTCTCCTTTCTTCCCAACTTAAATGTTTTGCTGCTTCAGTGTTTGAGTGGAGAAGGGGCTACTGACCTTCACATTTTTACCCATAGCCTGCAGTCATTGCAGCATTAAAGATGCTAGAAGTTAGAGGAATGTCTTCTTCAACCAGGGAAGCAGTGAATAACCTGCTGGATAGCTCAGTGGTGTAGGTCTCTGACTGCGGATCCAGAGACTGGGAGTTTGATTCCCAACTGGGCCTCTTTGACAGGGGCTGGACTCAATTATCCAAAAGGGTCCCTTCCAGCTCCTGCAGTTCTAAGAATGGGGAAAGAATTTGGAGGTTGCCATGGCGGATGGGCAAAATTGTTGCCTTTCGAATCAGTTGTATGACAAGAAGAGTTGAAATAAGAGCTGGGTGCTACCATATTGTGCTCCCTTCTGAAAAATAATTTGCAGTCTAGCCTTCAAGATTGTTAAATATTCCATTAGCTGAGCAGAGGCTGAACCCAATGGAGATGAGCAGGCAAGGAGAAGCTTCATCTGTTGAAATTCTGCCTACTGTGCATTTGCTTAAAATGGCACAAGGATGATACTCCCATCTCATCAGCATCCAAAAGTATAGAAATTTGAGAAGTAGAATAAATTCTTATCAAAGAGACTGGTCCTGAACAAATATTTTGTTTTCCCTTCTGAGGTATATAGTTGTTGGCAGGGGTGTGTGTGTGGGACACATACTGTGGGAGGTCTCTTTTTCTCAACTGTATGCAGGAACACCCTTTCTAAGGTGGAATTTCTCCACTTTATTTATTTATTTATTGGCATGGGCACTTAAAAATAATCCTCCATCTGATTAATTAGAAGACCATTTTAGTCAATCGAAAACATTTTCAGGTTGAGTCATTTAGAGGACACAGTTCAGCCCTGCTAATGTTGTGACCTCTCTCTGCACCCCAAAATGTAAATAAAATTAGAAATGTTTAATCCTAAAATAAATTCACCCAATCTTGAATCCAGATGAGTACCCCCCAAAAAATTATTGAAAGAGTGAGTTATTCTTTCCCCCATAGCCCCATGTATGTCAACACCAAGGACCCATCCTCTCCCACCCCAATTTTTGACTACTTCATAAAAATCAGCTCACTTAAGAGGCTAATATTTACTTCTTGTTGATCGTGAGCTGTTTACCAGCTTGATCACGTCTCCCATCTCCAGGCCCTTTCCAACCACACAGGGACATTGCTAATTCAAGAAAGTTTTTATTTGTACAAACATTTTCCCAACAGTCTTTTAAAAACAAAAGCTCAGACGTACACAGACTCACTCACTCACACACAAAGAAGCTTTGGCAATAGCATGTGGGAATATCGGATTACAAAACTAAGAACTTTAAAAAAATGAAAACGAGTATTTCACTGAACATTTTTTTCCTGTTTTAATTAAAAAAGAAGTAAAAATACAAACTTAAATCCCAACCTTTGGAAATGAATAAATAGACTCTGAAAAAAAAAATGCAACCAACCAATCAACTCAACTCAAACAAACAAAAAGTAAAGAGTCCTGATTCCATACAACGGAACCAAATTCAGATATATTCAAGGTCTTTTGTAGCAAGGGGAAGGAAGGCTATGTTAAAGGAAAGTCACCATGGTCTCCAGACTGTGTCACTGCGTTCCCCTCCAGCTTGGGAGGCGGATGCTAAGCTTCCCCCAAAGGATGTGAGACCTTGAACTGGGGACACTGAAGGCGTTGCTGTCGAGCTGCCTGAGGAAGCTGGCATGTTTGCGTTGGCGTAGAGAGGAATAACTGGCCCGGTGCCCGGTGGGAACGCTGGGTTAGGGATGAGGAAAGCAAACTGGCCATCGGTTGCCGGCACTAGTTGGAACCCCCCATAGACTTTGGGGGATAAGGTTTCAGTGGGATTAAGTTTGCATGGCACTGGCATGGCTCCAGCTCCTGCTGCTACAGGACCAGGCAACTGGACATGCAACGGTTGGGTCATATGTGCAGGCTGTCCACTTGTGGCTTGAGGTGGTGGAGGCGGTGCAGGGTAATTCATGGCCACGATCTGTCCCAAGCATGTGGAGAGGTGGCCCAGCAGGCGGCTGCGGACATCCGTGTTGACCCCTTCGCAGGTGGAGAGGAAACGGGTGACCTCATTCATGCACTCGTTGAAGCCAGCACGGTATTTGCCTAAAACGGTAGGGTCAGCACTCAGAGCGGCTGCAAATAGAGAGAAAGGGGCGGGGGAGGGTGGTTAACTGCTGGGAAAATTCACAGTCTTCCTGAGCTTAGCTTTTCCTAAGGGAGATGTGGCCTGCCCCTCCACCGCCACTCTTTTTTCCACCCCTGCTTGGAAAATCTGCAAGCAAACTGCTACAGGTTGGAATGCCTCCTTATTGCATGTGGAAAGGTGCATGCATCTTTGAATTGGATGATTCAGTGTTCAGAATGTTGTTGCAAGCTGTGGATTGTGATGAAGGCCTGAGTTTGATTCCCACACTCAGCCATAAAGATGTATTGGATAGACTTGGGCAAGGGTATGCCTCCTTGCAAGGATACATAGATGAAGAAAGGGCAAAAACATGATATGCGTATCAACAGGAGATAATGCAGGGAGGAGTGGTGTTGATCTTTCAGAGAATCATATTTTAATAAGATTGTTTTGTTTCTGGGCCCCACAAGGAGGAACAAGGGAGAGGCATGATAGATGAACTCTAATTCTACCCTCCCCTTTCCCCCCCCCCCAAATTTCCCAGCAGGAATGGTTCCACTCACCTGTCATCTGAGCTCTTTGGAGGTTCCTCAGGTGTTTTACTGTCATCTCCAAGATATCTGCTTTCTCTAGCTTGGAATGCCTTGAGCTCTGGGGGAAGGAAGCAAACAAGCAAAACAAATGAGCTGGGGAGGGGAAAACAGAGGATAATCTTATATATATCTATCTATCTATATCTATATATCTATCTATCTATCTCATAAAGTAGTAGTAATTTCCCGAGTGTTGCTGAATCTTCATTGTATCTCCCTATTTGGAGCTAGTTTACATGTAGCTCATCTCTCCCTAGCACCACCTAGCCTTTGCCATGGCTTGAACCATGCAAATTCGGTTGCTAGGGGCAGAAAAGGGGGGGCACACTCAGTCCACATAATGACCCCTCTCTCCACCTCTCAAACCTTCCCCCTCAGCCCCTCCAACTCCACTTACATCTTTCTTCAAGGCATCCAGGATGAGGGTTTTCAGCTGGCCCAGACTTTCATTAATCCTGGCCCGGCGTCGCTTCTCCATGATTGGTTTAGAAGACTGTAGGGGGGTGGGCAGGGAGGAACAGAAGGAGTAGAAATTTAGGTAGGCATCAAAGAAGGCACCATAACTCTTTGGCACAGTCCAGGACTCCTTGTGCTTGTGAACCAGTTTCCTGGTCCTTTCGCAATTCTGCATTAACTTTGGTTGCTTAGCAAACCATTGTGACACTTCGGATTAAGGTTAGATATCCTTGTCAGACCTTCTAATATCACAAACCCTGTTGCCTGCTTATTTATTAATTCCCAGTGTCACCCCCTTCCCCTCCCTCCCATAGTCTTTTTTGGTATCAACATGACAACTCTGAAAACAAATGCACCTTTCTACTTTTGCCTCTGCCCTTTAAATATTGCTGGGTTTTTAAAAAATGCACAATTCTCTAATGAGACGTCTTGCCCGGGCATATTCCGTAAATTTCCTTTTGCCACTACATCCACACATTCATTTCCCACCCACCCCAATTTCTCAGCAATTTCTTTGACATCTTTGTTGGGCTACAGAAAACACCACCTGCCAATCCCGTACCCTTCCCCCCCCCCCCCCAGACGGGGGATTAATTTTTGTCTCAGGAATTCACCCATGCTAACTGCATTCAGAACTTCTTTTGGGTTAGCTTTAAAGAAAAACACTAGGAAGGTTATTTGATGAGGAGGGAGATTACCTTTCTGTGTTCGCTGGCGCTCTTCGGTTTATCCGGGGTATGGCTAGAACTGGCGGGTGCCCCAGCAATCGGGGACGCAGTCGGCTTCTCCATAGTATCGGCTGGCATTTTGGTAGCTCCTTTATTTCAAACGCGGAACCCCAGAGAAGATAACGGGGCAAAGGAGGGGAACAAATAACGTCAGTAACCGCGGGGACAAAAGTGGATCAACTGATTGGAAACGCCACCAGTACCAGCAGCGGTGGCAGGAGCGAGGCGCGCGCGCGCGCGTCCGCGCGGTACATCCGATGCTGGCCCGCAGAGAGGCTCTTTAGGATCTGCGGGATCGTCGAAAGCAATGGGTGGCTTGTTTATCCCCGCTCAGAGAGAATCTGCTGACCAAACACGAGGAAGTGGGGTGGAGGAAAAACGTGTGAGTGTGTGGGTGTCTCTGCACGCGGGCATCAAAGGGCAAATGGCACGCACTGGGCAGGAGGCGGCGGCGGCGAGTTGCGCTCCAGTGGCGGCTGCAGAAGCGTCGGGGGGCGGCCGATCTTTCCTCTGCGCAGCTGGAGAAGGCTTGGCTTCCCTTTCCCTGGCTTGGCTTAGCTCGGCCTGGCTGGCTGGCTGGCTGGCTGACTTCGGGGAACTCCCCCCTTCGCCTTTATAGCCGGCGGCGGCTCCCAATTCGTGTGAAACCTTCTCCACATTCTTTCCCACACTCCCAACAGCCAATGGGAGACGCGACTCGCCCCGCCGCGCCCGCCGATTGGACGACGCCCCCGCGAGCTGTCAGTCACGCGCTGAGCTTCCTACCCCCCCACCTCCAAGATATTAAAAAAAAAAATATATATATATGTCTATGTAATCTCTCCCCCCCCTTTTCTGTATGTGCATCTCACACACGAGCCTGAACTGCAGTTAGGAAGTGTGTGTGTGTGGGGGGGCAGAAACAAGCGACACCCCACTTCCACCTCTCCTCTCCCAAGAGGTGTGTGTGCGGGGCAACCTGTGCAGGAATGGGAAGGACATCCGTACCGCCGCATCCCCCACCCGATGAAGGAATGCGCATTAATCCCACTTGCGCCTTGAGAAGAGGGAAGGGGTCCGGGTGGGAGACCTCTCAGAGGCTAGATCAGGCTTTTGCACAGAAGCGGGAAGGTGCTTTATGTTTGCAAACACGGTAGCTTGCTTGGTTTGGATGATGATGGTTTAGTAAACTTTTAAAAATCGTTTATTATCTAAACAAAAAAAGAGAGGTTGTCTTGATGGAAAATGCGCAACCTCTGCGTGGGTTTTGCTGCCCCTTGCCACGCAGTAAAGAGACCTTTCCTCCAAACGATCGGCGCAAATCCTATACACGTTTATTCAGCAGTTCCAAAAATCCTACTTATTCTCAGGTAAACGTGTATAGGATGGCGTATGCATATAGACGTCTCTCACTGACCTGGGGAAGGTTTTAATTCAGCTCGGATATATTGGGGACGGCGGGAGAGAGACTTCCTACACACAGGAAGGGAACAGGAACAAAACAGCATAAATAGAATTTGCACAGAAAACTGAAGGCGAGCGATGGCTTCCTTGCTCGCTGATTGATTGATTGGTTGGGTTAATACTGGATCCTATTTCCCCAGGCTTGCAGAAACTGTTTTGAAAAAAATCTCCCTTTTCGTCCACGTCAGCCTTTCTCTCTTTTTGTTATTTATTAGATTTGTTACGGTTTTTTTTTTTTTTTTTTTTTTTGGGTGGGGAAGAATTTCAAAAGGAGATGTGGGTATTTGGGTGAAAAATTGGTATTCAAACTTGCCTACCTTAAGAGAGATTTGCAAGTATCTTCTGAACATCTTTTTTTTTTTAAGAAAGCAAATAAAATAGCTTTACTGGTGACTACCAGTCGAGATCGCTGGTAAAATATGTAATTGATAAACCTGTAAATCTCGGGGTTATCTTACTGAGCATGATCTCATACTAACGCATGCATCGTTTACTGAGAAGAGAATCCCACGGAACTGAGGGCTCCTGTTTCGGTATTTCCTTACCCCCCCCCCCCCCCTTTACTGGGCAGCCTTCCAAAAAAGGGAGACGTGAAACCTGGCTCTCCAAGTGAACCCCTCCTTAACCCTGCATGTTTCTCTCCCGCAATTTGGGTTATGGAGCGACCACCCCGGATAAACATTTTCCAAAATAACAACAGCAACAAGAGACTGAATCGCGAAGGGAGAAATTCATGCAGGAGTAGACACACACAGAGAGAGAAATAAAAAGGAACCTGCATGGTTTAAAATGTAGAATTTCTTCTTATTTTTTTAAAAGACCCAACCAAGTAGCTTTGCTTCCAGACAAAACCTTGCCCTTATCTCTCTCCAGTTGTAAAAAAAAAAAAAAAAGTAGGGGGATTTCTCTCCCCCCCCCCCCCAACAGTAGGGGCAGCGAAAAACCCGAAGGTGGTGCGGCAGCGGCGCTGGAGGAAAGATAAAGCCAGGAAGAACAGCAGCCGCAGCTGGTCCGGCACGCGAAGCCCTTGCCCAGGCAGGCAGCCAATGCAGACGAGCCGGCCAGCCCAACGGCCTCCCATTGGTTGCCAGCTCCGGGAGCTGTCAATCAAGCTCTTTCTCACCCCCCCTCCTCTCCTCTCCTCTCCCACTCCCTCCCGCCCCACTTCCCCTCGGCTAAAGCATCAGCCAGCTGTTCCCGTGCCTCCACCCGGCGCGCCTGTGCAAGCCAGATTGGAGAGAGCGAGCGCGCGCGCCCGCCCGCTCGCCTGGCTGCCTCCCTGCCTGCCTGCCTGCCTGCTCGCCCGCCCGCGCTCTCTCGCGCAAGCAAACCCTTCCTCCCGCTCTCCCTCCTCCTCCTCCTGTTCCTCTTGCTTTTTCCGGCTCCTCTTGCCTCGCCCGCGAGAGAGCACGTGCCAAAGCGCTTCTGGCTCTCCCTGCGCCAGGCGCACGCACGCACCCACTTACTGGGAAGAAAGGGGAGCGGGAAGAGAAGCTCTCCGGCCGTCTCCTGCTGCGCGAGGGCGCTGAGAAAAAAACAGTCCTGGGAAAACCACGCCTCTCCTCTTGGGCCACTTTTTTCTTCTTCTTTGGTTTAAAAAAGGGTTATTATTGTTATTTGCTGGAGTTTTTCTAGGCAAGGTCTGCAGCGCAGGGCTTAGGTCTCCTGCTTTGCCTTCCATACCAAAGGTCACCGGTTCAATTCCTGGCATGTCCAGTTAGCGTTAGGGAAGTCTGAAACCACAAAGCACTCACGGAGAATGTGTGCAGCTCTCCAGATGTTGATGAATTCCAGCCCCCTTCATCGTTGCCTAGGAGTCTAGATGGGGCTCAGGGAAACTTAAGGGTGGAGATCTGCTTTTAAAAATAAGTAAAAAGTTGCTGCCCATGAGAATGCTGAAGCGATGGATTATTTAGTTGTCCAGGTTGGGAGATAGCATTTTTCCTGGACTCCTTTCTGTACTGTTGTGAGGTGGGTGTATGTTAGGCGGTGCCAGAATTGTGGCCAAATTAGGGAGCTCAACTCCAGGACCTTGTTTATTTTCAGAGTTTAAAAGGATCTGTTGCTACCTTATGAGGTATAATCTGGAGGTAACATTTCATTCTAATTTATGAGGCTTCTTCTTCTTTTAAGAAATCCTTTTGCACATGTTATCTTAGAATTCGTTCATCATGAATGTAAAATAAAAACAAATAAACCCAAAGTGTAGTGCCACCATAAACACTAACAAATTTAAGATTTATTAGGACTTTTTCTCATTATAATACATGCTGAAATGGGTAAATGGGGCTATCTCAGTGAAAAACTCCTACCCTTAAAAAAAATCTTAAAAACCATATCTGACATCTCTGTCTCTCATATGCCCAATATTCTTTGTTTAAAAAACATTTTGTTATGTGTAGATGCAAGCGTATGCTAAATATGCTCGTAATATAAGTCCTACCCCAAAAATAAGCCCTAGTTAAGTGAAACCCCGCCCTCCACCCTTGTGCAGCAACCAGAAGATGACATGACTGTAAAATAAAACATCCCCTGAAAATAAGCCCTAATGTGTTTTTTGGAGCAAAAATTAATATAAGACCCTGTCTTATTTTCGGGGAAACACGGTAGCACGGCTATCTCTGAACAATGCATCTGTTTTTAGCCCTGTTTATTTTAAAATCAAACTTGAATCATTATTGTGAGCTGAGAAACACATCAAAACATAAAATCATCATCATCTTTATTATTATTATTATTATTATTATTATTATTATTATTATTATTATTATTATTATTATTATTATTATTATTATTATTATTATTATTATTAAATTCTTTCTTCTAGATCTCCCTCCCCAGCCTCCCTGATAACCAAAGTTTAAAAGTGTGCATTTGTGAGAGAAATCTGTGTGTGGCGGTGTGTTGGAAGAGGTGGTGGAAAATTGCACCTTCTTTTTCCCACCTTCTTTTTTCAATTTCTTCTCATGGAACAATTACCGCCTAGGAAATGGCTAGGAGTGAGGGAGAGAAAAAAAAGGGAGAGAAAATGGGAAGAGATAGAAGCGCTGCAGCGCCATCTATCAGTCTTCTGCATAATGACGAGGGAAAGGTGGCATTATTTCTTCTAGTTTCCTTTGTTTCTTTTAGTTCTGTTACTAGAGCAATTTAAGTGAAGACTACATTTCAGATCATAGTTTTCAAAGATGTAGCCCCCTTATAGTCTGTGCAAGCATGCCAGTGTGAAGTCCTACACTGATTCTCACAGTTTACCAAGGTAACAATAACATTATTGTGTCGACAACACAATTGTTACTTTGTTATGGAAGTTATTTTTAACGAAGCATAAAGCCAATAAAGATCAGATTGGTTTAGTAATACCCAATGACTAGAGGGTGTGTGGATTTCTCACTAGATCAGCTGTCATTTTCAGACTATTGGCCATCGTGCTCCTCTCCTTCCTAGTTTTTAGCTCCAGGAAGGCTAGATTTAGAAATTCTCCTCCTGGATAGCTCTTGCTGCAAAAACATCTTTATTTAATTTTGTACTTTAAGCTTTGGACAGACACCCACCTATACTGACTAGGTCATTCTCCCCATGGATAACAATGTACGTGCTGTTGACCCAATTATTTGTGTTGAATTATGTTCCTGAGAACACAAGTAACTTCCTAGTAAGGGGTGAGTTTCCTTTGAGAGACTCCTCTGTCTCTCTTTGATCTTTAAGCCTGATTTTATTAGAGTGAAACATTTTCTATTTTTTTTTAAAGCATAGGCTCAAAAGCTTACAGCAGGAGAGGAGGGAAAAAAAGCATATGACTGGGATCAGCTGGAGTTTGAATGCCTGTTTTTGTTTGGCTCTAAGCCTTGAGAAGTCTTGGTGCTCCTGAAATGTTTTGTTTGGAGGGGATGATGGTTCACTCTGTGCTTTGTCAAGATCGCACCCTCTGTGTGCATGTGCACATCCTTGTCTCTTTGTGTGCGTGCATGCCCAAATGAAAGAGAGCAAGCCCCTTTGCTGTCTTTTCTCGGCTGTACTGCTGGACTTCAACAGCATTCTTTGAACATGTTAATTTAACAGGAGTTGTCACAGAATCATGAGGCTTTAGGGTAAGCAAGGAAGGTAGGGGAGCCTTTACTCCCATTAATATATCCTAAGATTTCTTGCCATTTTTAAATAGCTGTGCTAATCCTGTTTTGTGTTGGTTTTTCCCAGTCTTGTTTCAACATCTATTTTTGTTCTGCTTTTTTAAAAAAATAGTTATATGATGATGGAGAATAGTTAATAGGGTATTATGGTGAAGTATTTATGTGGTTAGATGGTGATGGAGAACCTTTAGCAGGGAAGAGAAGAGTAAAACATAGACTAAACAAATACATGCCATCTTCCAGAGAAGTGGTGAGGAATGTTTTTCTTCAAGTAGCTTGTCTGCCATTCCTATCTTCTCATTGAGGAATCTCTGATAAGCTTCTAGGTATTTCCTGAAGCAGTATAAAAGGGAAGAGACTATAAAGTTGATTGGAAACACAGATTCTTAATCAACAAAAATCTTTCTCAATTACCACCTTTATTTCTGTCAGCTCTCCAACTTTTACCTACATAAACCCATATTTATCTTTGCAGTCTAGAGACCTAGGGACTTGCTGTTTTAAGTTTAAAAGTTTCTGATATTTTTAATTTAAAAACATCTGCACATCTGATCCCCTCACTTTTATATTCATATGCCTTGTATTAGAGGCAGAGTGTTCAAGACAGCCCTGCCTTATCTCATTGACCTCCCCCCACCATTTTAGATCAAACAGCTTAAAAGTGACAGTTTATAAATACAAGTCGGATGTGCCAAATAAATGTTGCAGTGCATAGGGTGCTTGTATTTAGGATTCCAATAAAAACAGCTTCCCATTCTTCTAGGATATCCCAATCTGTTCCTTTTTACTCCCAGTTTCCACACCATTCTTTAAACTGTTCTGTCAGTACCCCATGTACACTGAGAATGCTTAATAGTGAATGGGTTGGTCTGGGGTGGGTGGATGGGTCTTCCCCCACCTCCTTTCCCCCATAAATGTTTTTATACCTATGCAAACTTTAGACTTTGCCAGGGGCTTTTTACACCATCCATCCTATGTATAGGTAGAAGCAATTTTGGATACATAAGCCAAATATCACAGAAGGAATGACATCATAGTTCAGTTCTGTAATTCATTAAAAAAAACCTGCTGGATAACTCAGTGGTTTAGGTCTCTGGTTGCAGAGCCAGAGGCTAGGGGTATGATTCCCCACTGTGCCTCCCTGGCAGGGGCTGGACTGGATGATCCATAGTGTCCCTTCTAACTTTGCAGTTCTAAGATAAATGACATGTTTGCCAAGTTGTCTCACAGGTTTAATGCAGGGAAGGGAAGTGGGGACAAAGGACTACCTACAGTTACTGCAATAGAGACAACTCTGAACAAATAAAAAGATGGACACATAGTAATTGGACTCTATGGCCTTATAGGTCCCTTCCAACTACATTATTCTATGATTCTGTGATATTCCAGCCCACTGTGGTGTAATGGTTTAGCCAGTTGGGTTGGAGTAGGATTTTGAAGACACAGTTTCAGCTGAAGTTTCCCCAGCCATGAAACCCACTGGGTAACTGTGGGCCAATCACACAGGCAAACCTACTTCACAGGGTTGTTGTAAAGATACAGTGTCAAGGAGGAGAGCCAAAAATGCCACCTTGAGCTCACTGGAGGAACATTGGGATATAAGTGGAATACACTGAATAAACATGGCCCTTCACTTGAATCAGCGTAGGCTGAATTGCGAGATAGAAAAGGGGGTTCCAGACTATTGGACTTTGTGTTGAGCACCATGGACAGCACCAAAAATATTGGCCCAAGGGCAGTTACAGATAGGATAGCATCAAAAGAAGCAGTGGCATTCAAGGAGAGACATATTTTTAGGTCCACAGATTCTCACTTGTTGATAGAAGGTACATGGGAATCTTGGCACTTTTCCCTGCCGAAGAGGTCACTTGTAGCTTTATTTCATTTTATTTTGCTATGTTGTTTTGGGACAACCCAGTAGGAACAGTGCTCCTGGAAGATTACATTACACTCAAGGGTAGGCATTCCAGATGTTGTTGGATTGCAAGGCCTAACACCAGCCTTAGACAAAATAGCTGGGAGTTTTTGGGATGATGGTAGATGTAGTCCTGCAGCATCTGGAGGGTGACACTTTGTCCACCCCATATACATAGAATAAAAACATATATTTAAATCCAGTTGTTGATGACAACTGGATGACTCAATCCACTGAATATCTGTGGAAGTTCCCTTGGTTCAATGGATCTCCTCTAGCTGGAGAGAACAGGTGAATTAAGTCCCTACTGAGTTGGAGTAAACAGTATCTCTTTGGAGAGCAAACTGTAAATAAAGGCCATTTATGATCAGAATGGGAGATAAAAATACAATATAAAATAAATAAAAGTGGCTCTGTTCATACTCTGCAGGTAACTAAACTCTCTAGACTTTGTTTCTATTCTGTGTTGTATGGTTGTGAATATTTATTTCCCTTCTAGTTCTGTTTCTCTTTATTCCCCTTCTCCTCCCCTCTCTAACCTAGTGCTAAGGAGAAAGTTGAAGGGAAGTTGCAAAAATCAGTCTTTTCAGAGTGCACTGCACCAAAAGAAAAGGAGATGGGGACCAACTTTGGCAGCACTGACCTCCTGAATGAAACAGATGTAGGCTTTTTTAAACAAGTGCCCCTTTGCTTTCCCCCTCCCTAACACACATTTGCTGACTTTTCCTTGGCTTGAAAAACACATTTGAAAAGGCGGCAGAGATAAAAAGGGAAAAGAAAAAAGCAAGTGGCTATGTCCAGATTTAACCCAGCCCAAAGCTGCACTCTCTGAAAACACTCGCAGATGGAGAGGTCCTTTTCTGTAGGTCTCCAGTTAATTTGCTGATGAATAATAGGAGTTGGGCTGGTGCAAAACTGTGTGCAGAAGGCAGAAAACAGAGTCAATTACATCTGTATTAAGCAGGCCTCGGGGAGAAAATCGCCTTCCGCAGATACTGTTCCTTAATTATATTTGCTAAAGGGGCAGGACATGTCCTTCTGGCATGTGAAGGAATTTGAAAAAACCCCACCAAGCATTAAGGACCTGGATGCCCCCTTGCATCAAACAAAGTGGAGTAGGGGAAAACATTCCTCTCTGTCTAAGGCTGCCATTTACAATGTAATGTCTTGGAGGTCCATCAAGATTGATCAGAGCTGTGGGAATAATAGCACACTATTTTCAATGTGCCCTTGGCAAATCACAACTTGATCTACATTACAGGGTTATTTTCTATCCATTTTTGTCTTCCTCCTCCCCCCCCCCCCGCTTTAAAAAAGTCACTGTTTTGGGCTATAGCTCTCGGTGTCTTGTAGCCTTTGTGGGTAGTAAACTTGTCAGCAGAGCACTGCAAAGCTTGGAAAATTATTAATAAAGACAACTTTGGAGACTGTGGCCCAAAGAATAACTTTTCCTAGCTCTGTTTCTGGTCTGTGATTGCTGGTTTGTAACTCCAAGAATCCTCCACCAAACTGACTGGATGGAGAATTCTGTGGGTGAAAGTAACAATCCCAAGAAATGATCTTAATGCATATGCATCATTCAAGGTACCTTAAAACGGTCCTGAGCAGTTGTATTTGCTTTGCCATTTTACTAGAACCCCAACATCTATTTGTCCATGCCCTTGACACAGTTCTAATAGGTTGGCGTTTTCTGAGAATTAAGGTATGGGGTTCAGCCAAGAAATGTGTCATTCTGCTGAGCAAAAAGTCCTCTTTGAAATGTTACCAGAAACAAACTCCCTAGTTTTTTCAAACAAACCATGTAATCTTGCTTTCACCCAAATTTGGCAGATAAGGTGGAGTGAATTAAGATGCTTTTTGATTGTTGTTAGACAGGTCAGAAAATCTTGTGGGAGTACCACAGGCCACTCGGAGACCTACCAGGAGATTCCCATGCTGCTTTCTGCCAACTCTTAGCTTACCATAACTAAAAATAATGTCCAGTTTCCTAAGCTTCTGCTGAGTGAAAAGTCCTGCTAGAAATACGGGGTCCTGGTGCGTGCTGCTGCTTGAGCAGTAGTGATCACTACAGAAGAAAACCAGTTGTTCACTTACCAATGACAGTGGACTCACAAGTGGCACAATCCTATTGCAGCAAAACCCACAAAGAATTATGTGGTCCCTTAAAAAGTAAGAAGTTTTATCTGGCATAATCTTTGTAGACTCTAGACCTCACTTCTTCGGATGCAGGAGATAGAAGTATTTTCAGAAGTTTTAGGCCCATTAATCAGGTAGATAAATGTTGGCGAATTGTATGAAATATAGTTGATAGATCATGCAAACAATTAATTAAAACCTGCTGAAATTTGCATGTGGATAAATTTAGTAGTTCCAAAGCAAGAAGTATGCTTGCTTTGTTTTTATACGATTCATTAAAATGGTACAGAATAGGCAGTTTTCTAAAAAGAGACATGCCTTTCCATGTAAGACAAAGAAGGGTTCTACCTTAAGATAGTGCTGGATACCTTCTGTTCACCTTGTAAATAGTTATTTCTGTCTATTTCTATCTTTTTAAGCCTGATTAGGCAACAATGCTCTTTTTAATGGATCAGGGGTCATGCTGTCCACTGCATTTTTCACAATTTGCAACTGCTTTTCTCTTCCAGGAAACTATCATTTAGTATAATTCCGAGGATTACTTTAGTGATCTGTTTTTGAAGGACCATCTTCTAATTTATGTTTTGATTTATGCAAAGTTTTTTTAAAAAAAGACCACAGCAAGTGCATATGCCAAGTAGATATGTCGGGAACCAGGAGGAAATGGTTATATGGCATGTTTGAACTTTTGGTGTATGGCATCAAACAGCATCTATCTCAGCAGTTTGATTGGACAGGGACAGATGGGGGGTTGTGTTAATCACTTTGGCAAATGAAATCAAGTGACAGACTGGCTTTTAAAAGGAGGTGAGGCAGATTTATGGGGATGAGTCTGCCAGTGGATACTAAATCATGGTGGAAATAGGCAACCCCGCAAAGCTGACCCACTGCTGGATGGCAGTTACAACCTTGAGGTCTTGCATCTGGGCTTCCCATATGCATGTGGTTGGATAATATTAGAAACAGGACAAATGGACTTTCAGGATTTTTCTTCTTATCTTACTTTTTTTTTTAAGGCAATTCTAGCAAAAGATATACGTTATCGTTTTTTTTTATCCTGAATATACAAAATGTGATACCAAGCGGTTAATCAGTATTTGGGGAAGTTAGCTTTTTTTGCATGAAAAATCCTAGAACCCACCATTACCTCCAATAATAATATTTTCAGACTGTGACAATCACTTAATGTAATGTGGATACTGCCTCATGACAATGCTGGGTATCTAAAGTCCTACTAATGGTTCTGGGTGATTTTATAGCTTTCTCCTCTAGAATTGATAATGGCATCCTCACCCCTTTGCAGGTTGTTATGAGAAACTGCTGCCTTAGGAAAGGGTTGTGTTTCCGTAGACCACACGAAGCTCACATTTAGTCAACAGTCTTCAGTAGTCAGCCTTTTCCCCCTATGTTTCCATCTGTGTGGACAACATCAGGCCCCGATCTATTGAAAAATCTATTCTTCCTAACTTAATTAACTCAGATGACTCCACTTTCCCTCTGAGCTTCATTTAAGAGTATCCCTCCTCAACTACTCAACTACTATGTTATCCAAACACCCATTGCAAATATCCATAGTATTCACGGTCTTTCACTTTCACCTCCCTTAATCTTATTAAGAGCCTGTTCCCATACCTGAGGTTAGAAAAAAGCGGGGTGGTGGTGGTTTAAAACATCAATTATATTGGTTCTGGCTCTAAAACAATTTATCATCTTGTCATCTGTAGTCCGTATGGCCCTATTTTGTTTGAACCTGCCTAACATTGCTGGTTCTCTTTTTATTTGGGACCTATGGCTCTCCTCCCCTTCCCCCCCTTCCCCTTTTTTCACTGGAGCTGTTCATGAGGTTGCCCTAATCAGATTAGCACAACCCAGACACAGCAAAAGGAAATTTATTCTCTTCTTTAAAAACAAAACAAAAAAAGACTCTGCATTTTTCATTCCACTCCTTTCCTCCCCCAAAAACCTTTTTTTTTTGTTGTAAACTTTTCTCATCTTGAGCGAAAATCTTTTGTAAGCTGTATCGAATGAACTCTTGAAAGAGACCCACGCTTCTCCTCAAAGGGGACCGGTTAGAATGGGTCACTAAGCTGAAATAGTGGGGGCCCTCCTCTCCCCTTTCAAGCTGGCTGTTCAGGCATCAGTAGTCCGGACCAGCTTAAAGGGGAGAACCAGATCGAATCCTGTAAATCGCTGGAACATTTAATTTAGTTCCTAAACTTAATGTGCTGAAAAAAGGTCCATTTTGTTTACAACTCTAATGAGATAAAACTTTTTTTGATAGTTTGCTGGGAGTAGAAAATGCCATGTTCTTTTCTCTCTGACTATATTTAAACAACTCTCCAATTCACTATGTGTGTGTTCATCTATCATTTTTAACATGGTTTAGGTTCTTTGTCCTCTGTCTCTCACAACATTCCTGTGAGGTAGGTTACCATTACACCCTCCACATCCCCAGTATTGCTGAAACCTGCTGATTTAGGGCAGAATTAAATTATATAAGGAAAGAGGGAGAAAATGAGTTTTCAACTCCTTCTTTTGTCTTGGAATGATAACATCATTTCTGGGAAGCATTTGAAGAGCTATTTTGAAATCTGGTTGGCTTTGAGCTGGTAGCAACTAAGGAAACTCAGTGGAATTGATAAAAAAAAAACAAAAAACCCAGAACTTCATTCTGCCATCTGTACTGGGCCAACAACACTAAAAAGACTATAAAGAAGAGAATCTGTACTGTTTTCACATCCTGGTCCCATGCATTTTTCTGTTGCACATATAAACTCGACGGAACCCTCCCTTGTAAGCATAGGGTTGCTGCTTAATTTTCCTAGATGAAAAGTTTTAATGGTTTACAGTGTTTTAAATAGGAAATAGGTGGGAATGTTTCCCGCCCCTCCACAATTCCTTCTCCTCTTTGTTTTCTTAATGGGAGATCTTGTTGGATCTTCTCTTGCATTGAGCTTGCTGTAGCGGATTGGAGATGTCTTCTGTTTCCCCATGCAAGCTAGAAATAGGCCACAGGGCACTCCACTGCCTATCTTAGGATGGATGCTTCGTGCATGTGCGTGGTTTTTGTACATAAGTCTTTGGAGGAGAGCTCCCACCTTGGTACCAAGGAAGAACTGTCTTATTTCTCCTTTGCATTATCAAAGATGCTCAAATAGCAAGGCCAAACTCAGCCACCCTGGCATTAGTAAAACCATACAAGAGAAGACACAAAACCCTTGGCAATAAAGCTATCTCTAATTGCCCCACCATGTCCTCTAGATAAACACTGCTCTTGGGTATTGTCTTTTTGTTGAAACAACAAAGTGTTCTGGCATTTTGAAAGACTAACACATTCATTGCAACATTGTGACTGCAGTATACTTCCATTATGCCATAATAAACCAATCAATCCTGCAGCCATATTACCCTCTCTTGTTTTCAGTGGCAACAAGCTTAATGTATCTACTTTTCTGGTTTTCCTGCTGTTCATTCCAAATGGAAGGATATTGTCTTTTCCTCTTTCCCTTCTGGCTCATAGGAAGAATCCACAAGGATTTACTTTAAAAGGTGAGAGAATGACAAATGGAAAGATAAGAGGATCAGTGAGTCATTCCTTTTGGGGATTCACTCATCCACAAGTTGCATGGATGAATTCCACTGAGATGGTTAGATAAATGCTAGGACAATAGGTCTTATCGATGGCTACCAGCCATAAGGAATGGCATCTCCAGACCCAGAGGTGATGTATCTCTGTATGGTGACTTGATAGTGGAGTTGAGGGGGGAAAAAAAAAAGTAAATTAACAGATAAGACTGTTTCTGCCTACATGCTTATAAGGGAAAAGACTTTCTAAATCTCAACACACAGAAAGAAAAAGAGATGCAGAAGAATAAGTTGAAAAGTAAATATAGTCATCAGTCCTAAACAATGAAATAGTAAATGCAGTTTTGCAGATTGTGGTTGCTGTTTAGGGATTAAGCTGTGTTTGGGGTCCTGCTTGCTCCTTGCACTGATTTGGGTCTCTGGACCAGAGGCCCCAAAGCCCTTCTCTTATGAGATCACCACAATAAGGCCCTTCTTATATCTTCAGTCATGCAAACTCAGCATCTCTAGTGAAACTATGACTCATGAAGGAGACGTGTTGAGTCAACAGTCTTGAGTGATTTCCACAAAAAGAGAGAACAAGCCCGGTCAGAGATGAAGGAGAGCTTTGTTATTTTTTGTGTGCTGATCAAGTCCAGACTAAACCCCCAAGAGGATTAACATGATGATGGAGGATCGGCACACCTCCATTAAAATCAGCCAGGAAAAGAAACTAGAGAAGTGTGTGAATTTCCCCATAAGGAATTATTCTTTCCTCTCACAAAACCTCAACATGCCAACACGATACAACAGAAAGTACCATCAACTCAAGCTGCATTGTCCAAAGAAGGTGTAATGCAGGAGATCTTAAAACATCCAATGAGTGCTGATAGTATTACTGGTGTGAAGTGTTCATATCAGCACAGTGCTGGAATTATTTATTTTTCAGACAGTTATCAAGAAAGGCTGAATGATGGCAACACAGCCTTGAAACCAAGTCAAAGGATTATATATTCCACCTTCTACTCAATGGTACAATGAGCTCAAAAGGGATATCCAAGATCAAATGTAGATGGATGCTTATTTTCAAGTGGCATTCATATATTGCCATTTAAAAAAATGTTTTGGAGGGCAACTTGAAGTCAACTCCAACCCACCAGCTGACATGAGCACTGGCTATCCTGGCATAGTGTGTGTATCTGATAGATGGATAGGAAAGGTTTCCATTTCAGACCCTGGAGAACTGCTGCTGGTAGGAGTAGGAAAAGCTGAGGTACATGGACCAATACCTAGTATAAGGTGCTGAACACAGGAAAGCGCATGGCTGTAGCTGAGTATGTTCTGTACTTAAAAATTAGGAAAGAAAAGATTCAGAAAAAGAAAAGATTCAGCTATTTGGGCATATCTTGTTTTACATATTTTTAATATCTCTTTCTGCTTCTGCTGAAGAGGCAAAGAGCTAAATTGTGCAGAATACTTAATACTTTGCCTGGTGTTCACTCCCAACTCGGCATTCTGGCACTGAGGCTTGCCAACTTTTTAAATGGTGTTGGTTACTACATCTTTAAATTGTGGTCAGATGTGAAGCCCTTAGCAGGCAGAAGGGGAATATTTCCATGCCATATGAAGTTTAACCTGGTCTCTTTTTTTAAAAAAATGAACTGCTGTTCAAGAGACAGGTTTGGAATAGAGCTGCATCCTCACCCAATCATTTGTCAATCCTATCAGGCAGTACCTAAAACTTTTAAAACTTAAAGGCAAGAAACTTTTACTTGAAACTTATGACATTTTGAGAGCTAGAGGCCTTAAAATTGATTTTTTATAAATAACTTTCAGTATTATTCATATTAATAACTTCACCAACATTTTTCTTCTGAATCTTTGTTCCTTTTCTCTTCAATATTTTTTTGCCTTTTCCTTTTCTCTCCCTCTTTCAGAAAGGATTAAAGCTTTCTGATGACACTTCTGTCATCATTCCCTCCCCATATCTTTCTCCATCATTTTGCCAGACTCATTATCTGTTAATTGCAACGTTGTGGCGGGAGGGGGCAGGATATATGAAAGATTGCTTTTGTCACAGAGAGGAGGCCAATCCCAATGCACTGATGTGACTGAAGAGCTGGTCAAACAGAAGGGAGGTGCAGGCGCATCCTTAATAGCTTGCTACTTTCACATCATACCCCCCTTTGTCATGCCCACATGGTGCTTAGCAAAATAATTAATATGATGACTTCATTGTTATTTGTTGTTGTTTAGTCGTTAAGTCGTGTCCGACACTTCGTGACCCCATGGACCAGAGCACGCCAGGCCCTCCTGTCTTCCACTGCCTCCCGGAGTTGGGTCAAATTCATGTTGGTTGCTTCGATGACACTGTCCAACCATCTCATCCTCTGTTGTCCCCTTCTCCTCTTGCCTTCATACTTTCCCAACATCAGGGTCTTTTCCAGGGAGTCTTCTCTTCTCATGAGATGGCCAAAGGATTGGAGCCTCAGCTTCAGGATCTGTCCTTCCAGTGAGCACTCAGGGTTGATTTTCTTCAGAATGGATAGGTGTGATCTCCTTGCAGTCCAGGGGACTCTCGAGTCTCCTCCAGCACCACAATTCAAAAGCATCAATTCTTCGGCGGTCAGCCTTCTTGATGGTCCAGCTCTCACTTCCATACATCGCTACTGGAAAAACCATAGCTTGGACTATGCGGACCTTTGTCGGCAAGCTGATGTCTCTGCTTTTTAAGATGTTGTCTAGGTTTGTCATCACTTTCCTCCCAAGAAGCAGGCATCTTCTAATTTCTAAGAAGGCCTTCTTGTCTCTCCTTGCTATTCTTTGGAAGTCTGCATTCAATTTTCTGTAACTTTCCCTATCTCCCTTGCATTTTGTTTCTCTTCTCTGCTATTTGTAAGGCCTCGTTGGACAGCCACTTTGCTTTCTTGCATTTCCTTTTCTTTGGGATGGTTTTTGTTGCTGCCTCCTGTACAATGTTATGAGCCTCCATCCATAGTTCTTCAGGCACTCTGTCCACCAAATCGAGTTCCTTAAATCTGTTCTTCACTTCCACTGTGTATTCATAAGGGATTTGGTTTAGATGATACCTGACTAGCCCAGTGGTTTTTCCTCCTTTCTTCAGTTTAAGCTTGAGTTTTGCTATAAGAAGCTGATGATCAGAGCCACAATCAGCTCCAGGTCTTGTTTTTGCTGACTGTATAGAGCTTCTCCATCTTTGGCTGCAGAGAACATAATCAATCTGATTTTGGTATTGCCCATCTGGTGATGTCCATGTGTAGCGTCGCCTCTTGTGTTGTTGGAAAAGTGTTTGTGATGACCAGCTTGTTCTCTTGACAAAACTCTATTAGCCTTTGCCCTGCTTTGTTTTGAACTCCAAGGCCAAACTTACCTGTTGTTCCTTTTATCTCTTTACTCTCTACTTTAGCATTCCAGTCCCCTATAATGAGAAGAACATCTTTCTTTGGTGTCAGTTCTAGAAGGTGTTGTAAGTCTTCATAGAATTGGTCAATTTCAGCATCGGTGGTTGGTGCATAAACGTGGATTACTGTGATGTTGAAAGATCTGCCTTGGATTCGTATTGAAATCATTCTATTATTTTTGAGATTGTATCCCAGTACAGCTTTTCCCACTCTTTTGTTGACTATGAGGGCTACTCCATTTCTTCTACGGGATTCTTGCCCACAATAGTAGATATGATAATTGTCTGAATTTAATTCACCCATTCCCGTCCATTTTTGTTCACTGACGCCCAGGATGTCAATGTTTATTCTTGCTATCTCCTGTTTGACCACATCCAGCTTACCAAGGTTCACAGATCTTACATTCCAGGTTCCTATGCAGTATTTTTCTTTGCAGCATCGGACTTTCCTTTCACTTCCAGGCGCGTCCGCAGCTGAGCGTCCTTTCGGCTTTGGCCCAACCACTTCATTAGCTCTGGAGCTACTTGTACTTGTCCTCCGCTCTTCCTCAGTAGCGTGTTGGACGCCTTCCGACCTGAGGGCCTTATCTTCCATCGTCATATCTTTTAGCCTTTTGTTTCTGTCCATGGAGTTTTCTTGGCAAAGATACTGGAGTGACTTGCCAGTTCCTGCTCCAGGTGGATCGTATTTAGTCAGAACTCTCCACTATGGCCTGTCCGTCTTGGGTGTCCCTGCACGGCATAGCCCATAGCTTCTCTGAATTACTCAAGCCCCTTTGCCACGAGAAGGCAGCAATCTGTGAAGGGGTTCATTGTTATGTGCCACACCAAATGGTCCTAACGGAAATCTACCAGAAGAAGGCCTGGAAAGACAACCTGGAGTTCTGCTGACAAAGTGCTGGGTGTATTAGAAAGGAAAAACTGCAGGAGTTACCAAGAAGTTATATGAGTCTGGCCCAAGTTCAGACCCAAGTCTGACTGGAAATGCATATAAGTCAACTCACATGCAGAAGGTCTTAGGGTAGCTCTTCCTCTACCTGGCACCTCCAGGTGCATGGCACTACAACCCCCATCATTCCAGCCAGAAGTCAGTGTTGCAGAGTTTTGAATTTCTGGTTAAATTCCTCTAGCTGCATAGCAGAAGTGCAGGGATTCACAGAGCAGAATAGCATCAAGTTCGCCTGATTAGTCCCCTTTTCTCATTAACTGACACTTACAGTCTCAGTAACTCACTCTGAGGCAGTAGTAGGAGAAAGAATAAAAGGAAACAAACTGATAGCAAACTGACAAACATGACTGCTTTCAGCAAAGGACTTCAACAAACTGACTACTTCCAACAGACAAAAAAGATGGGGGAAAAACAGGGTAGAAGGGTAAGGCTCTCTTTGAATCAGAGGGAAGAGGGATGGTTGATTACTGCTGGATAGATTGACAGTAACGTCAGCCCAGAAAGTTCTCTCCCAGCCACACCTACTAGATACAACATGCAAGACTGCAAAAAAAAAACACACCAATTGTGATCCAACCCATCTGGAGGTCCCAGCCATGGGGAAGCTGCCATATAGAAAACAATGTTATATCAATTCAGGCCATTGTTCCGCCCACTACAGTTACTCAGCATAAGTAATGGGATTGGGGTGGTTTAGGAGCCTGGTGCCAGTAGCTGGTGGTAGGATAGTAGGGCAGCTGTCTTTTATGGACGAGGCAGAATTACTGCATAGCCTCTCTATCACAACTACATGACAGACAGGCGTCTCCTTCCCCCATAGTTACAAGGTTTGTACTGAGTGAGCAGAGATTCCCTTGAGGGATTTCTGCCTGGCATGTAGGTGTAAGAAGGTGGAGGAATCATGGTGAGGAGAGAGGGGGGTAACGGAGTGACCCAGAGGTATGAAGTCCTCCTCCCTTCAGTTTTAAGAAAGTGGTGGACATTTTGAGACAAGCGCAGTGGAAATAGAATTCATCATGGTGATACAGTCAGTGGATGGATCACTTAAAATTTTCTTTGATTAAATGGTGAAGGTGAGTTTTCATCACCATGGGTCAGTTTTAGTCAGGGAGACTGCAATGAAGAGGATATCTGATTACACACTGAGGCTATTTCTGAAGTGTTACTGTAATTGTTCTACTCTAACAGGAGTGTGAGAGAGAAAGATAAGAGGAAAAGTTTCTAATCTTTTAACACCGTAGGGTAGTTTTTTGTTTCATCAGCTCTACCCTCTCGTTTACTTCCTTCAGCATGTTCCTGTGAAAGAGAAAAGCTAGCTAGAATGCACCAGAACTGAGGTTTCGGTGATATGCAAATTAGTTTAAAATGATTTGGTTCATTGTCTTAAAAGCAGGTGATTCACCAGCTTAAAAGATAAGAATTCATTTAACCAAGTAATCCCAAAATTCTATGCCCAAAGGGAGTGCGCCTGAAATGATGGATGGATGGATAGCTAGAATAGTAGAAGTGGCTAACGAAACAGAAATGTTTGGATATAATAGCAAGAAGCTTTGGCTTTTGCCTTATTCCATTGCTTTGAATAAAACTGTGCTGTATCCAATGTACCAGAGTGCAGAGTATTTGGAAGTAGGTGAATGGTGTCAGGCATTGTCTCCAAAGTTCATTTTCAGGTCATACGATGCCAGGATGCCAACAAAGTTTATGGATCTAGCTGTTTCTCCCTTCCTTCAAATGTTTTTGGGTCTAGTAGTATTTGTATTCCAGTCACAGATACATGTGATGTTCTGGATTAAAATGCTACCCGCTAGTTGTTCCTATTTTCTGGCCCAGAGATTATAGAATTATGATTCCTGAAGGGTGTAGCTAGATCTGTTGCTGTTTTGTTTACATACTGCAGAGGGCATTCTGGTTTTCTACATTCAGTGATGTAAATTAGATTGCCAGATTAGCAGGTGATGTTGTATTTAATACAGTAGGTTCTGCCAAACGTGGTGCCCTTAAAGGTGCCAGTCTTCCTAAAATACACTCCATGGATATAGTTTTAGAAGAGGTAGAAAAGAGGATACAGGGTGTGCATTTACACGCTGTGGCCCATGTTTGCTGACCAGAATTGGTAAATTACATTTATTCAATGGGCCTGGTCTAGCTGCAACTCATTGCAGGATATCAACCTAAATGGTGAAGAACAGACAAATGCATGCATTTATTGTATTGAAAGGTGCTCTTCATTTTAATTCAGAAGTGATGATGGGGGCAGGGGGTGGAAATAGAAGGAGGAGAGAAATACACTTCTCTTTTTGACAAACTGAGAATATCATTTTCTGAGTTAATGAGACAACAAAGAGGTTCCTCTCCTAGGAGAATTTGAGATTATGGGATACTGTAAGAACATTGATAAAAGTGTAGAGAGCTACAGAAGTTTAAACTCCAATATGGAGCCAGTTTATCTTGGCTGGGAATGGTGATCACAATGGACAGGTACCATATGGTCTCCCCAGTAATGAATGAAGCAGCTGAAAAGGGGACCGTCTGGGTCCATCGTCTAATGAGCTAGCAGGGTTATGTGTCGGACACCCGAAAAGTCACCTTTTTATCTCTGTCTGATCTTGTCCCCACTGCAACTCTGCCCCACTGAGATCAGGTCTCCCATCATACACATTGTCACATCACAGCGGCCTCCAAACTGACCCTAAGGAGCCAAAATTGGGGGCTGGGGGGCAGAGAAGCAAGCAAGAATAATTGTCCACCCTGGAAAATTGGCCTGGGAGCAAAGGAAGATCTTTACTGGTTTGCTCTTACTGCAGGACCTTTAATTATCAAGATGGGTCAAGACCCTTGGGTTTTGTTTTTTTTAAAGTTACATTTAATCAGAACAGACGGACTCCTTGGCCTGCTGGATTCTTGCCTCTGTCAACTCAGTGTTTTGTCACTATTGCCTGGCTTCAAATAGTGGGAAACTTTACCCACTGTTCTAGAGTCTATAAGTAGCCTCTGAGAAAGCCCAGAAAATCCTCCAGCTGTAGTCAAGGTGGACACAGCTTGGCAAAATTAATTTCCTGGACTACAACTTCCACAATCCCTCAACTAGTATAGTCAAGAGTCCAAAAAGTACCCCCCCCAACCCTGACAGTGGAATTAGGATTGCAGGCCCACCCCTTTAAGGGCCTGTCTCCTTTCTACCCATCCGCCCCTTGGCCGAGAGTGCAAAGAAAAGGGTGCAAGTTAATTAAGCATCTACTTCTGTTTTCTTAGGAGACATCTCCTTTTGTTGCCCGCTAAGGAGCCAGCTCATTAGAGGGAATCAACAGCCTCTTGACCATCTGTCATCTGACTACATACCTGGCAGAAAGACTGGCGGTGGCAGGGGAAACCCCTCCCCCAAGCCCAAACCAACTGGGGAGGGCTCAAGTAAAGGCTCTGAAGTCTCAGCAAAGTAGAGGAGTTCTTCCCACAATATAATTGCATCAGGCCTGCCAGAGAATGACAGATCTACTGAGTGGAAATAGAAGAATGTAATTAAAATCTCAAGGAGAGGAAGGAGGGGGGAACCCACACACAGAGGCAGGGAGAAAGAGATTCACACAGGCAGGGAGAGTTAAAATAGGGGAAGGGATACAGATTTATAAGAATCAGCGTGACTTGTGGAATGGGTAGCATATATCAATACCATTAACAAGGGCCAACATTTTTAAAACAATGGTATTTTCCCCCTTTTGATCTAGCTTTTTCCCTGCTCTTCTCCATCCAGATCTTCTTCTACATGTTAATAGCTGATCTCTGTTTCAGGGCATACAGGATGATTGTTTGCTGTTTGCTTGATTTTTTAAATGGTCTACTAAAGGCATCACCTGCTCTTGAGTTTGTATTGTTTCAGACAAAATGCTAAAAGTCTGCCTTGAAATTTCCCTTATGTGAAATTTAGTGGCAACTTGTCTGTTTGTTTTCACAGCTCTGTGAGGGTGGTTTTGCACAAAAGTGATAAAAATAACCACAATAAAACACAGGCCGCTGCCCCACAGAGCTTAAAATGTCAGAACTGATATAGAGGAAGACCATTGGGAGGGAGGAAGATGCAGGAAGTATGGTTAAACAGGGGAAACATGTGTTCAATTTAGTGGATTTTTTAACAGTTTGAGATTGGGGAGGAGATAAAGGAGTGATGCTGAAGTCTTCATGAAATCAGGTTTTTCCACTGCAGAGAAGGACGTCCTTTGTTATCTGTAGATTCCTAAAATCGACTGCTCCAGGGCAAACACCCATAGCAAACCTTGTGTATTTTTAATGCATCTCAGACTGACATGTCCATAAGTCCTTGGAGAGGTTTTCTGAGAATTTTTTTACCTTTAAAAAAAAAAACTTCCTTTAAAGTTCCTCCAAATTTGCCCTGAAAATACTCTTCTGGGAACCCCCTGCCAACCAACCAACCAACCAACCAACCAACCAACCAACCAACCAACCAACCAACCAACCAACCAACCAACCAACCAACCAACCAACTCTTCTTAGTGACCTTTCCACTTGCATCTACTAGTACCAGTGCTAAGAGGAGAAGTATTTCCAAAGTAGTATTGTGGCTTGAGAATGTCCCTTTCGCTGATGCATATGGGTGCCTTAGATGCTGTCTTACATAATTTTTATAATACCTAAAATGAAACAAAATTATTTCCCATCCCTGTTTTCAGAACAGGCTTTTATGGTCCAGCCTCATTCACAGGATGCTTCTGGACTGCACTTTTATTGTGGCTTCAGAATGTCCCAATCTCTGAAATTTGTGGGGGATTTTGGCAACAAAGACTTCACTTTGCAGCCCCCCCATGTTTTTTTCTCCTTGATTTCTTCCATTATTCTTTCTTATCCGAGGATATCCATTAACAGAAAAAAGATGGAACAACTCCTTCATGAATGCAGGAGCCCTTGGTCAAGATGCACCCAGATTTTCATTGAGGAATAGCCTTGTGTGTGAATTTGGGATATTTGAACTCTGATTCTCTTCTCTGCTATGGCCCACATTAGATGACCTTGACCAGATACCTTGCAGTCTTAATTCTCTCCCACATCTGCATAACAACATTTTAAAATATGACTTCACAGGCATAACCTGATTTAGAGGTTGTGGCAAGGGAAGAATATGGAAACAGTGACAGTCAGCCCAGGACATTTTATTTTCTGAAGCCAGGACTGATATGGAACCTTCTCATTCCACTTACAGAATTAAGCTGTAGTGTTCAAGGAGTCTCACTTCAGGGCTGACAAAGGCCCAGTGTCTTTCTTGATTGCTGAGGCCAGTAGGCTAGCTAGCAGTGACCACTACCACCCCCACCCCCCCGGTATATGCTGCCTGAGTCAGTTGTCTCTCTGAATTTTATTTTGTTTTACTGAAATTTATCAAAGAGAGAGATGTAGTTCAAAGAGACTCCTTAAATAGGTAAAATGAACAAAAGAAAGTGATGTTATAATAAACCCAGCTTTAAAGTCTTGTACCTCAGATTCCGGTTCACACCACAAAACAGAGGAATAATGCTTCACTGGGACTCTCTGTGTTCCCCCCTTTTCTGCGCTCTTCATTGCTGGATGGATGGGAAATCTGAGGAATGCTCAGATTTTTACTCATTAGCCCAGGCTTCCTGCTGGTCCTGGTTTAAAACAACCTGCAGAGTTGCCCTTGATCTGTGATGTATGAGTGACAGACATGGGGCAAGGCAACTAGGGAGTCTGACTGGAGTCAAACTGCCCCGTGGTTTGCTGTTAACTTGTGTTCTTCGGTTGAACATGATTTAGTCCAATTCTTTTAAATTTAATTAATTAATTAATTTTTGATTCAGAGTTCCACACTATGTACACCCAACCACCTGCTCCTATTTTCTGCTTCTTATCCGTGGGTAAAATACCTCTTTTTGTGGATCAAAGACATCTTGTTTTTTTTAAAGGTGATTGCTAAAAAGTGGTTAGCGTTGTTTTTCTTCATATTTCCACTCCTCTTGCCTGGGTTGCTAAAGGTGGAAAAGAAATGAGATGCTTCTTGTTTCTAATCAGAAAAAGTTCCTTTCTTTGGACTACAACTGGGCAGGTTAGCTGGTGAATTCTGTGAATTGCAGTTCTCCCAATATATATATCCAAACCATGCTGGACAGCAAACTCTTAAGATGTGTAGTTCAAAAACATAAAAACTCACAAGCTGGGATTCCCAAATTTACCACATATGTCAAAGCATCCATCCTACCATTATTAAGGGTTAGCTCTACCATTGGACAAAGTAAGCCAGCTGCCTTCAGGAGCAGATTTTGGGAATTATAAAAGGGCAGCAAACAGATAACTATCTAATTACTATTGCATTTGTACTGCTGGGGATGGCTTTATACCAAAATGGCAAACATTTTGATATGCTACAATCCACAAACATCTTTTAATTACTCCATCCGTTTGCCTAATTGTCATCTCTTGCTTCTGCTTTTATTTTTATTTTTTCTGCCTCTTGTGCCAAAATAATTTAGGTCCCAGGGCTCACCTGCTGGATTACTGCTGACCACTGGCCATTGTCCCTGACCTTTGACCATACTGATCTATAAGGTTTATGAAAAAACATCACAGCAATTGTGATCATCTTCTTAGAACTGCAGAGCTGGAAGGGACTCTATGGATCATTGAGTCTAGCCCCTGTCCAGGAGGCTCAGTGGGGAATTGAACTCTCAACCTTTGGCTCTGCAGCCAGAGACCTAAACCATTAAGCTATTCCCAGTTCCCTCCACAAACTCATCCTTTCTGTTTGGACTCCCTCTTTCTTTTAAATGCTCTATCCTGCCTCAGCTGTGATTTCCAAAGAGAAAACTACATATACTTCATTAATCCCATAAAACTGGAATTCTAGCTTCTCAGCTGTCTACCCTGTTTCCCCAAAAATAAGACAGGGTCTTATATTAATTTTTGCTCCAAAAAATGCATTAGGGCTTATTTTCAGGGGATGTTTTATTTTTTTCATGTACAACAATCTACATTTATTCAAATACAGTCATGTCACCTTCTGGTTGCTGCACAATGGTGGAGGGTGGGGTTTCACTTAACTAGGGCTTATTTTTGGGGTAGGGCTTATATTATGAGCATCCTGAAAAATCCTACTAGGTCTTATTTTCAGGTTAGGTCTTATTTTTGGGGAAACGGTATTCTTATACCCAGGAAGCACCAGGATGACTTTTTCACCTCTGCCAGTCTTTTGTTAAGGTACTTCTCACTCATGATTAGCAAAAGAAGACTATTATTTAAGTAAAGCACATTGTATTGCTCTAAAACAGCGTTAATGGAACAAACATGTCAGGGAACAAAACTGGCTGTTTGCACCCCAGTAAGCCATTGACTGATGTTCTGGCTGTTCTGCCTATTTTAATGTCCAGGTGAGATGGGAGAGGTTCTGCCATAGAATGTTGGCAAACACAGCAGCTTTGGGAAAGGAAGTGAGAGAGCTCACCAGTTGGCTGTGGCAAACATCTTACACAGCTGCAGATGGGAGTGGCTGCCTGCTGCTGGAAAAAAAATACTCTAGTCCAAGGTTTAAGGGGGCTGAAGGAAGGGTGTGGATGTAATAATTATAAGAATATTAGATATTTATGCTAGAGGGGCGCAGCAAGCTAGTGCTGAGCTTGTGCTTTGAACAGAATTAACTTCCCCACGAGCTTGTGAATGCAATAGAATAGAAAACTTACTGTTATTTGTTCCAGAAATACAAATGAGGAATGGCTGCCTTGGTCCTTTCAAGGCGAAAGGTGGAGTAAAAACATTTTAAGTAAATCCATACATAAATAAATAATAGCACAGAAAGCTCTAAACTTGGTTTCCAAAAGAAGACCTTGCAGTTGGCTTCTGTGTGTGCAGATCTGCTTTACCATTATGGAGAAGCCATGTATGTTTGCCTGTCTTTAACCAGGAAAAGAAAGTAGTGGAAAGTTGAGAGAGGAGGAGTAATAAAATTTACTAATCTACATGTACTGTAGATCTAGAAAAGACAACAGAGATAAATACACCAACACGTGTGTCTTCTATCTGGGTATCTGCCCTCCTGCAACAGTTCTGATTATTGGCTGTATTCAGTTTTCTACTATTCCAGTTCTTGCAGAATGGGAAGAGATGTATTTGAAAGAAGAAAGTGTGCTAGAGGAAAGCCTTACCAAATGTTTTGAGAATACAGAGCTTGAATTCACTTGCAATGCCTCACTGTATTTTAAAAATAAAGGAGTGGGGTCAAATCAGGTCCCAAGCCCTGTTTGTGATTAACACCTCCTCTCACCACTTCCTGGTGTTTTGGGTACACTAGGGAACATTCACCATGCACTTCTGAGTCCCGTGAAGTTTCCACTGTTTCCTGGCCTCCTCCTAATGACTCTCTTCTTGGCTTCGGGGCAAAACAGCAGACCTTTTGGTAAGCAGTGATCTAGACATAAGAACATCAGAAGAGCTCTGCTGGATCAGGCCAAGGGCCCATCTAGTCCAGCTTCCTGTGTCTCACAGTGGCCCCATCAGATGCCTCTGGGAGCACATGAGACAACTAGATACCTGTCTCCTGATACCACTCCCCTGCATCTGGCATTTTGGAGGTTCAATGCAGCATACTGGTTTAAAAAAGACAACCCTTTTAATCATTCCATCAGTTCACCTCATCTCTGTCTCTTGCCTGTGCTTTGCTTTTGTTTTTATTTTTTTTAAAGCTACTCCCCCCCCCCCCAAGCAGTGGTGTGAACCAGCTGGCTTTTCATGAAAGGCGGTCTCTCTTTCTCCATCATTGTTTGATGCTAAAAGCGCTTCAATTAGCCACATTGTCTTTGTCTTTGATGTTTTTGCTCTCCCAGGTTCCATGCACTGAATTCTTCTATTCCTCTTCCCCTTAGCCTGCTCTGAACCTGCAGCAGTCAAGTACCCCATCCTCAGGCTCTCCCAAAGTAGTTTTGAAGACCTAGGGCTTGCTCAGGGTCCTGGCCTTTTCTCCTCGTATTCCAGTAAGACCACTATGTGTTTTTTCTCCTCCATCCTCTCTCTCTCTCTCCAGCTTTTCCCCCCTACTTGCCGCCGCATCTATTCTAAAACCAATATTAACTCAAAGAAAAGAAGGGAGCACCCCTGCCTGGTTATTTTAATCAAAGCTTTCCTCCCAACAAATGAAGTTTTTACATGATCTCCGGGTACAGAGTTTTTTTGGTGGGGGGAGTTGGTGGGGGAGGAGACAGGAGGTTTTTATGGGTAGGAAAACTCTTAAAGTAAACATTTATAGTCGTTCTGTTGGAAGCAGAACTGGAAAAATTAGAGCATAGCAAGCTAACACCTTTCAAAAGGTGCTTCTGTGGAAGCAAGGCTGGACTAGATGAACTCAAAGATCCCTTCCAATGATACAATTCTGACTTATTCATGAAGGTGCTTGTATGATGAGCATAGCTTGGAACAGTTACTTTGCTAATTGAATTCCCCAGAATCTCCAAATGCTGGCTGGGAGATCCTGCATCCTATAGTACAAAAAAACCCCAAAGGTAACTTTTCTCCAATGTCTAGTTAGGTGCATTGTGTTTCAAACATCCTTCCTCTGTTCATATGACTGTTGGTCCATCTGTTTGACTGTCCATCTTTCCTTCTTTCCCCCATCTTTTCTCTAGCAAGTTCAAGGTGACCTATATGGCTTCCTTCCTCCCAAATTCACCTGCTTCTCTGAGGTATGTCAGGCTGAAAGGGTAAAAGCTCTGTCACCCATCTCATGTGTCTAACTATCCAACTCTAAAAACCTTCCAGCTTTTTCCAGCGGTGTGCTCTCACAACCTTTTACCATTCGCCATTCTGGCTGGGCTACAGGGAAGCAGTCTTTAAGATTTCCCCACCCTGCCATTAACTCCTATATACTCCTACAGTTCACATGCTGAGTGGTTTCTCCTTCTGGTATTCAGAATTATACTGCTTCTGAACATGGAGGTTCAATGCAGTATACTGGTTTGAAAAAGAATATACAGCTTAGAAAAGTTATATTTTGGATCACAACTCCCAGAATTGCCCATCCAGCACAGTAGCTGTACTGTCTGGAGATGATGGGAGTTGTACTCCAGACTGAAGTCTAGTCCTTTATTTTGGTTAGATGTATCCATTACAGCAAAAAGTGCTAAACACATATTCCGTAAATTTTTCTGACATGTTTTCTTTTCTTCTTTTACTTTATTATCTAAGCTAGTAGCATAGAGATGAAATTCCGCCTCTTCATTATGCATTGTAGAAGTAGCAGATTGGGGAGCAATCTCCTGTGAAGAGCTCCAGTGCCCCCCATGTGTGTATGTGGGGGGAACAGGGCATGCAGGGAGCCCAATAAATATCAGTCTTCATTGTTCAAACTTTGACGTATGAGCAGCAATTAGAAACTGCTACCAGCCTGCTTTCTAAATGACCGTTTCTTTGATTTCTTTCTTACATTCACCACTCCCCCACCCCTAAGACACAACCCCACCCTGGGGAATGTAATTAGTTGGGGGACACACAGAGAGGGGGGCTTCTTTGCTTCAGATAATGGCCTAAGACCCTGCCCTCTGTTTCTCAATCTTTTGCTGAGACAGTCTGGTATTGCCTGGAGCCTAGATCAGCCCCTTTTCCTATTTTGTTCCACCCTGAAAACCACTTTAGGCAGTTGCAAATGTTGTGGGATTTTTTTCTTCTTAAATTATTATTAACAACCCCAGGGGCTGGTTACTCACCAGGCCTCTTGGCTCCTGTTTCCTGGAGAGAGATGCTGAGGAAGCAGAACGGGGGCAACAATAGCTCTCTTCCAGGTGTTGGGCTGGTCTAGGGTGGAGACCCTGCCCCTTGCCTCACAGGTAGGGACTATCCCAAACCTGATTGTTTTGAAGGGATATCTCTTTAGTGTATACAAGAAAACAACAATGATTCTTTTGTTGCTTTAACCCTAGATATTAAGAGCTGCATGCCACTTTCAAGACTAACAGGTTTATTACAGCAGTTATTTTCACACTGCTGATAGTGAGATGCAGAAGCAGGTTAGATGCCATGCAGGATTTAAGGATCCATTGTCTCACAAAGCTCACATTATTTGCAAGAGTGATCTGCTGTCTGTACCTGCTTCCTGAGATTGGATTTTTTTTTGTTTCACCTAATCTCAATTCTGTCCCGCCCATTTGTTTATTGTGAATAATAAATACAATAATGACTGGTTTTCTTGAAACCTACCAATGTTCTTCTCTCAAGAAAGGAAGGCTTTTGGTTTCTATTATGGTGGGACTCTGGCACTTGGACAAGCAATCAGCAGGACATAAGATAATGAAAGATTGAGGGCTGCTGTATTACAGCATGCACTTTGGTGGACGATACCTAATGCTTCTGAGGAAGTGGATGGTCGTGAAGGAAAGTTGCTGTCATAAATTTGTTATCATAAATGTTATCATGGATCTGCTAGTTTCAGAAGTGCTGGATGACTCTTCCTTGTATTGCTACCGCAGACTAAAAGAAGTCTGTTGATTTTTCAAAGAGGTAGTGGTGTTAGTCTGTTTCCCAAAATCTAAACAAACAAAAAACAACAGTATTTTAAAGACTAACATCTCTTTCAATGTGAGCTTTGGTAGATTCAGTCCGCTTCCACAGGCATAGTAGCTGAAATCCAGTTGCAAGTTACAGCTAGAGTAGGCTCATTGAGTCGATGGAGCCTGTGTAGGGGTTGACTCACCAAATCCTCACATATTCAGTGGAGCTGCTTAGTTATGAGTTTCTACTGGATTTCAGCTGGAGCACAATATTTCGCTACATATACAAAATCTCTGCTTCGGCTGCGTGTGTGACTGTTTTCAGAAAACTAAATTGCTCTTGAGCTAAATTGCATTAGCCCAGCTCATCAAACTGCTCCTTCCCATCCCACCCACCCCAAAGAAATACTTTTCAGCCTTTGTCCAGATTGCCAGAGACTAGAGGTTTTATTGCCAGGAGACAGACTCCATCGAGTTAATCAACAGCCTAGGGGGAGTCAGAGGCTGGAGCATTTCCTTAAAACATTCTCTTTGGGCATCAAGCATTTATTGAAAGTTTTAAGCTGTGCAACTGAAGCATCAATAGTGTTAAGCCAAAATGTGCCCCTTCATATGCAAAATTCTGAGATTGCATTTGATGTGGTGGGGGCATCTTGGTAGTTTTAGAGAGGTGGTGGTGGAGAATATTGAATACAGAGAAAGCAACCCAGAGGATATGTAAATTCCTAGAGGGCAGGGAATCTGTCCATTACGTATCAGACGAAATCCAAAGAAAGTTTGTGAAACACCATGTGCTTTGACAGTGCTTCAGTGATTGTATATGAGCTGGAGCCAGCTGTTTCTCTCCTGCCCAGGCACTGTCTCTATGCATTATAGGGCCAACCAGCTGACTGCTTTTGCTCAAAGACAGGGATGTCAGCTAAATGGCTGGAACCAAGGCAACATGAAACCGGAGCCAAGTTGGGAGCGCACATGGAGGAATCCAGGCCTGAACATTTGACCTAGCAACAGCTGCTTGTGTGGAGGCAAGACTCCCGGCCTCCTTCCCTTTCCCACAGCAGCTGCAACAGCCTGGAAGTCCATGATGTTCCTCGGGGGAAGCGAGTCAGTAACAGGTTTTGGCCTGCAGACTTGGAATCTAGTTAAATCGGCAGTTTCCGAACATGCCTCGGCGCTCCCTTCTGGAGGTCCATAGCATGGGTTGGTTGCCAAGCTATTTTCTGGGGATGTTTTGCTTGCCATTCACAATCTTTTCCTTGAGGTGAATGGCTATTAGCCATGACATCTCCGTGGAACCTCAATGGCCCAAGGGAAGGGTTAGGGTTTATTTTATATTTTTCCTTTGTCCTGGTCTGATACCCCCCTCCCAAAGTTATCCCTTCTCTTTTTAACACTGCTTTTAAAAAAACCTCATTACACTGTATACATGCACACAGTGAACAGGTCCAATAGTAAATAGATCTTGGGGTGATCAAGGAACAGAACAAGCTGCTTTGCATCAGGTCAAATCTTTCTTTGACCATGTATCTCAACACTGACTATATTAACTGGCAGCATCTCTCCAGGCTTTTAGGGTGTTGTCTTTCCCAGCCCTTCTGGAGATTGTGAACATGGAATCTTCTGGTTGCCTCAAAAAAGAGAGGGTATTCTAGATCTGACCTCTAAGGCTTGTCTCAAGACAGAAGAAGAGAATCTGTGGCCTTGGGAGATGTTTGTCATCACTGCTAGCAAATGGCCAATGCTGGCTGAATAGCTCAGTGAGCTGGGTGCCTGGCTGCAGAGCCAGAGGCTGGGAGTTTGATTCTCCCACTGTACTTTCCAGGAGAAGAGCTAGCCTGTGTAGTTTTGGGCAAGATGCAGAGTCCCAGAGCACACTCAGAGAATGGCAAATGATGTATGTCTGAGTACGCTATACGTAGAAAACCCTGGGAAGGGTTGCTGTAAGCTGGAATAGGCCCGACTACACCGCATTATTCTGAATAACAAATAGCCATGTTAGGTCAAGTTGAGAGGAATTAGAGCACAAAGAACATGGGTACAGAAGAGGTTTCTCACCCCCACCTTAAAGCGTAGAAACTTGGCAAGTTGCTTTACAGCAAGTCAGACACAGTAACAAAGGCAGTTGTCTTACGCCATGCCTAGGAACATGGGAAGCTACCTTACACCAGATCCATTTTGCACAATATATGGACACTGACACTTCAGACAGAATCTCCTTCCCACCTTTCCTAGGCGATGGTTGTGATCGAACCTGGAGATGCCAGAATGCTGAGTGTTTGTTTTACCATTGATCTAAGGCCCATGAAAGCAGCAATAACTTGAAAAGATTTTTAGTGAAAGTGAAAGAAGAAAGTACCAAAGCAGGACTGCAGTTGAACATCAAGAACACCGAAATCACAACTACAGAAGAAATACACAACTTTGACGTTGATGATTAAAAAATGTAAGTGATTAAAGATTTTGTGTATATTGGTTGAACCATCAATCCAAATGGAGAGTGCAGCCAAGAAATCAGAAGATGACTGATACTCAGAAGAACAGCAATGAAGGAACTAGAAAAGATAATCAAGTATAAAGATGTGTCATTAGAGACCAAGACCAAGATCATTCACAGTTTTGTATTCCTGATCACCATGTACGGGTATGAAAACTGGACAGTTAAGAAAGCTGAGAGGAGAAAAATTGATTTATTTGAAATGTGGTGCTGGAGGAATGCTTTGCAGAATATCCTGGACTGCGAAGAGATGAACAAGTGGGTCCTAGATCAAATCAAGCCTGAACTATCTCTGGAGGCAAAATTGATGAAACTGAGGTTGTCCTACTTTGGGGACCTCATGAGAATATGTGCCTGCTGTTGGAGACAGAAGACTTTCTATTGTGCAGTGCTATCACTATGCATTTTGATTTTAACAGTCAATCTCATTATGCTGAATGGGTTTTCCTTTGTAGCCAGGATTTGCCCTAAGGGGAATTCCCTCTGATTCACCTGGACAATTCTTACCTTTTGACTTCCAAGCAAAGACAGGGCTTGTCCTCCCACTCTCCTTTCCTCCCAGTTGCCTTCCCTGCCTTTTCTAAGGAATGACTCTGTTTCACACAGCCTTCATCCCTGGTTCCTCAGTGGCTGGTGAAGAGCATGAGCAGTTAGATACCCCCCCCCCCCGCCTCCCAAACGGGTTTATGACTTTTGGCACAGCTAGAGGTGGAGACGCAATGCCAAGGCGGTGGCGGCAACAGGATCCCTCATCAGCCTCTCAGCTTCATAACAACAGCTGTTCCCCTGTGAGACACTTGACGTCTCTCTTCTTCCCCTCGCTGCAAAATAACTTTTAAATAATTAGCGAAATGCCTCTCCTAACAACAGATTGTATCTTCAGAAGGGGGATGTTACAAGAAGCCCTGTGGGAAATGCATAAGACTCCCCACCCCTGGAGTTTTTTTAAAGGGAAAGTGTGCTTCCCCACCAGAAAACCAACCCCAAATACAGTTTTTAACAGGTAGCCTTCTGAGTCTGTTTTAGCAGGTAGAACAAAAAAGAAAAAGTAACAAAAAAAGCAAAAGTTTTGTGGTACCTTGGAAACTAACAAAATTGTTTCAGCAAGATTACTAAAATAAATGGGTTACAATTCGTGGACTACAGTGTGAGAATGCTTGTGATATAGGCAATGGATGGTAATCTACAAAAACAATGAAGTTATTCTGCCTTGACTTTCTGGAGTAAACTTAGTTATGCCTTAGTATTGCCATGAGGAGTTAATTTCAAACAACTTGTTATTTATAATGAGTTTCTCCCAAGAACTAGTCAAATATCATAATCCATTTGAAGGTTTCATGCAGAGCTAGGAAGAATTATATTTTGGAAGCACACCTTCCACAGTTCTCCAGCCATATTGGCCTCTGGCTATATTGTCTATAATGTAATTTTGCTGAGGCTTGGATCCATGTTAACTCCCTGTACAGAAAATTGATTCCTTTGAAATGTGGTGCTGGAAGAGAGCTTTGCAGATACCTGGACTGCCGAAGAGATGAACAAGTGGGTCCCAGATCAAATCAAGCCTGAACTCTCTCTAGAGGCAAAAATGTTGAAACTGAGGCTGTCCTACTGTGGGAACATAATGAGAGGGCAGGATTCTTTGCAAAAGATAATAATGCTGGGAAAGGAGGATGGCAGCAGGAAAAGAGGAAGACCAAATACGAGATGGATTGACGTCCTAAAGGAAGCCACAGGTTTGAGTCTGCAAGGACTGAGCAGGGTTGTTGAGGACAGTAAATTTTGGAGATTGTTCATTCATAGGGTCACTGTAAGTTGGAGAACGCTCCTATGTATGAAGAAAGTTCTTAAGGCAGCCATGGGTCTCTCAGCACCCCAGAAAAGAGAGCAGGAAGAACTCAGTATAGCTGAATAAAAGGATATCTTTATCAGTCACTTTGCTGGATCCTTCTCCTCTCTTGCTTATGACATCTGCCAGCTACTAACTCTCAAATACGGCAAACCTGAGATGGCCTGGATTTCCTCTGTTAGCACTTGCAATTCAGATGAGGCAATGGAGAAATAAAACAAGAGACATTGCTTTCCCCGCCTCCACTCTTTCAGCAGCTGCCTCCACTTTGCTCATTGACTTTTCTCCATCCGCCCTTGCTGTTCCACACTGCCGGAAAGTGGAAAGTACTCGAATCCCCTTATGGTCTTCTCTAAAGTTGCGCAGGCAAGGAGTTTGAGAAGCCGGAAGTCTTGTAAATTTGGCAGCTGTGGAAAAGAGGACAGGTGGGGGGAATAGAGTGGGAAGTGAACAGTCCAGCAGTCCAGGAGCGGGTGGGAGGGTGCGCAGGTCTTGTCTATAACAGCAACATGTCTGCAACTCTCTGTGATTTGGTGGAATCTGCCCGGATTCACCAGGTGACAATGTGTTTGGATAGGAAGGTGTCCCCTATTTTATTTATCTGTTTCTTTGAGGTATATATTTGATCAACCTTTCTCCAAGAACTGGGCCTTCAAGCGGCTCACAATACAGTTAAAAATTAAGTACAGAGGAAAGCACAGTTAAGTTGTAACATAAATACACAACTGAAGAATTTAAAGCATTAAAGCACAGTTGAACTTAAAACAGTTTTGAAAGCATACAGTATCAGTGAGTAATAATAATTTAAAAGTACTGCCCTCCCCCAAATTAAAATACTTAGCCTAATTCCTTATTGAATCAGTGGAGATTTTCTAATTCAACACTTATGTAAATTCCAGTAATTAAACCTGGGCCATCTTAGCCGCCTCATGTCCTTTCAAGGAGAAAGACGGAGTAAAATACATACCCACCCCATTGGTTGCCCCAAACTCATCTGAACAGGAAACAAGTCTGTTGGTTAGACTGTATCAGGAGAAACCCTTAGTCCATCCAGAGCTGTGGTGTTCTTGTAGGGCAAGGAAGTAAAATGGGACACAAGAGGAAGGCAGTAATGGTTGAATGGAATTTTCACAGGCTGTGTGAAACGGAGAGGTAAAATATATGTGGACAACGATTACAGAGTAATTGGCAAAAATTACTCTGGGTGGCAAATTCCAACCATGCTGCCCGAGGTGGGGTTTGAGGCTGTGCCCTCGAGGTGGTTTGCAATCTTGGTTTGAACTTACCTCAAGCAGACCTGGCAGACACCTGCCATGAACATTTGGGACTTTTATTTACAGTTTTTCTGCATTATCCATAAATACTGGTGCATACACTTGAAGAAGTGGAATTTCATCCACGAAAGCTTGTTGTTTGTTCAGTTTTTAGTGGTCTAATAAAGGTATTGCCTATCCTTGCATTTGTGTAAACAAATCCTTCAGATGCTGGTTATTTGGCAGTACGTAGTGTCCCGATGGACTGGTCTCCTCCTGCCCCCTAGTGGAAACCCTGGGAAATTATAATTTGCCCGTCAAATGCTTCTATATATGGCAAGCAACACTACGTAAGCCCTGTTGCGCTTGTAGGCAGGCTGTGCTTATGGGTAGACCTTTGTGCAAACCAGTGCCCAAGGACAAGTGAGTTTATTGCCTATCCACTGCTAGCATGCTGTTCCAGAATATAAGCTGCTTTGAGCAGAATGGGAAAATACAGTCAAGAAAAGAAAAAAGTTTAATACTGACCTTTCATCCTAGCCTTGATCATCTAAATTATGTAGTATTGTAAATGCATCTTCCTCTCTCTTCCACCTGTCCCTCCCCAAACCTTGGGAAAGTTTCTCCTCCTGCTGCTGCTGAGTATGTGGGGGAGGAGCTTATAACTTCCAGAATCTCACAGCCAGCCTGTCCAACAGTTAAGAAGTGCTGTGACTTGTGGGTTCAAGCCAGTAGATTTTCCAAAGTCAGATCTTCCCATTTGTCCCACAGTTTCTGTGTATAAGAAAACACTTGTATAACCGGGCTGATCCAATTATTCCCCCTGCTGGCTAAACATGGCAAGTAATGTATATACAGAAATCTACCATTGGAATTCAGAAATTGGATTTAAAACCCCCCCCACAGTAACCTTAAATAAAATAATAAATAAATAATTTATTATAATTAGTTGCATTTTACATTCTACTTTTCCTCACATGGCCATGCCTCAAATCATCATGGTTTTAGAAGCTAAGGTGGGGAAATTGAAACAATGTTCCTATAGTTTAGTACTTTGGTGGAAAACAAGTACGTACGTAGCTGCACTAGGAATTTTCAAGTAGAGCTAAAAGTCCTGCTAGAGAATGAGCTGCTGCCAGTCAGAACTAGCAATATGGGGCTGAATAGGCCAAGGGTTGATTCCGCATAAAGCAACTTCTCCTCTACTCTGTTGGCACAACAACCCTGAAAGTTAGTCAGGCAGGGAGAGAAAGCGGCTGGCCCAAGGTCACACTGTGAGCTTTATGGCCCAGCAAGGATGTGAACCTGGACTGCCCAAGGTCCTTCTCCTACATTCTTACCACTATACCATAGTGGCACTTTTTGACCACAGTTGCACTTTGAATTCTCCAAAAGGGAGCTTTGTTTCAGTGTCCGGTTATTTTTCTTTTCTGTCATTTTTTGTAGTATCCACCACCATATGCTGGCATTCTGCTTGCCTCTTGTTTAAAAGAAGAGAGCTTCCAAACAAAATCCCTTTAAAATCCTTTTTTTTAAAAAAAAATCTAAGCCAGGGACTTAACAGAGAGTGAAGAGCTGAGAGCTGTTAAAGGAGGACAGTAATGAGTGTTTCATTGGTCCCTTGGATCCTTCCCCCCTCTCCCAACACTTGTATTCCATCCTCATTAGAGTGAAACCCCCGATTCAATTAACAGAGGGGCCCTCAACCCCACTCCTCTTTTGTCTTTCCATTAATTGGACTGGTCCTGCTGCTTAAGTGGGCAGCCTCCACATTCCGAGGGCCCTGAGAAAAAGCTGGATGTGGTCCGTCTCCTTCCTGTGCCCCCGCCGTGGATCTTGGGAAGTAGAGAAATAACAGCATAATTGGAACCTCTCTCCTTTTGTGATTCACCCCTCACCCTCCTTCTCCATCCTCATTCATAACGGGCAGGGAAGGATGACAGATGGGAACAGGATGGTGGCATCAATGGGGCATGCCCCCCAAAAAGCATTCATTGATCAGTCCTTTGCCAGTTAAAAATCTCTCCTCTGACCCAGCTCTCTGTCAGGGTGGAATGACCAAAGGAAGGTTGATTGCCCATCCTACCTACCCTGAACCCAACAAGCATGTCTTCTTTCCCCCCTTGTTTCTTTCACCCTGTTGAAACGCAGAGTGAGGTTCGAAGGAGGGTTCACGTGTGTGCAAAATAACTCACCACAGATCTAGCCTGCCACAAGGCAGACAGCGGGGCTCACAGCTTGTTGCAGACCTGCTGGGATATATCTTGTAATTATCTTTTCACACTGCATGAGCAAAACTGAGGGGGAAAGGATTTTCTCCTCCAGTTATTCGATTCTGCTCTTTTCCTTAAAGCAAAGCAAAGCGTGCTGCTTATATACCGCCCCATAGTGCTTCAAGCACTCTCTGGGCGGTTTACAAGTTAATTATGCAGGCTACACATTGCCCCCTCAGTGAGCTGGGTACTCATTTTACCGACCTCGGAAGGATAGAAGGCTGAGTCAACCTTGAGCCGGCTACCTGGGATTGAACCCCGGGTCGTGAGCACAGTTTTGGCTGCAGTACAGCAGCTTAACCACTGCGCCACGAGGCTCTTTAAGCGTGTTTTATTTTGGAAGTCCCTTCCATTGATTGCTGTGATGCTTCCCGTAGAGGATGGCCTAAGTGTTTGACTTTAGACATGCCAGTCCTCTATTTCAAGGGCCAAGAAAGGGATCTCATTTCATCCCAAGGCAATATATATAGAGGGACGTGGTGGTGCTGTGGGTTAAACCGCAGAAGCCTCTGTGCTGCAAGGTCAGAAGACCTGCAGTTGTAAGATCGAATCCACGTGACGGAGTGAGCTCCCGTCGCTTGTCCCAGCTCCTGCCAACCTAGCAGTTCGAAAGCATGCAAATGCAAGTAGATAAATAGGTACCACCTCGGTGGGAAGGTAACGGCGTTCCGTGTCTAGTCGCGCTGGCCACGTGACCACGGAAATTGTCTATGGACAAACGCTGGCTCTACGGCTTGGAAACGGGGATGAGCACCGCCCCCTAGAGTCGGACACGACTGGACTAAATGTCAAGGGGAACCTTTACCTTTACCTATATATATATTTATATATAAATTAACATTCTGGAAATATTACGATTGAGTAATCATCAAACTTTTAATCTCAGTTCTCACAGAGAATTGCCAGCTTTGGCAATACACATTTTATCTGGCTAGCTAGCTATTTATCTGGCTGTGGCACTTTTCAGCCTGGAAGCTCCCAAAATCAGGTCACAAAGGAAGAAATGGAGGAAAACTCCCAGTGCTTTGTTGGACAGATGCTGGTCAAGATGGCAGCAGGCACCTTCTTTAAGTGGGGACCCTTTTTTCTTCTGAGCTCACACAGGGCCTGATTAACTGCAGTTTTAATTAAGTGCTTGTCCCATCCATTTGTATGGGACAAGAAAGCTTGATCTCAATTCATCTTTGCCAAAGCTGAGGTTTCTCATTGGATTCACATTCTGCAATACACTGCCTTCCACCTCTTTTCCAGACTCCCTTAGAAGTGGAATGTGAACATGCTTTCTCTGCACTGTAGCCTTCTCTGCCTTCTTTTAAGGAGAAAAGCCTGGAACGGAAAAGCATGTATTTTGCTAGTTTTGCTGATTGATGGTAATCATAGGAATTGATACTGGATACTGGAGAGCTGATACTGGAGAGCTGCTCTCTGTTACCAGAGTAATAACTGGAGTGGGGCAACTGGAGCTTTGACCCCTGGTGCCAAAATTGTGTGGGTGTAGAAATTAGCTGTAAGAAAGGCACAACTCAACCCGAAGGTGTGCATGTCTTCCGACCACTGCTTCTTAGGCAGGAAACACACACGCCCCCCCACCCAAACAGGCAGTCTCAGGACAGAACTAATAGTGTCATCATCATTTGCTTGTATCAAGGTTTCCGTTTTATTCAGCCAGCCCTTCAACCATTCCTCCAGAGTCCACTGGTGATACTCATCTGTTGCACTACAGAAATGGCCAATTTCTCATCCCCCTAAATGAGTGCTGACCCAGGAGAGATGGACAATGGTGTCCTATCATCACTGCTAGCTATTTTGCTGCCTGAGATGGAGTAGCAAATGGAGACCCCTGCCTACTCAACTGAAGTTACATTTCACCTAAATCTAGCCCAACTATTCTAAAACTTGAGAAAAATTCACCAGTGCCTCTTGTCCTCTCTGACAGTAAAAATAGAACAATTAACAAAGTAAATAAGTAATAATTCACTTATGACCCATGACACTCCAAATCCGTTGACTAAGATCACAGCTGCGATTTGCTTCAGGGCTTTTTGGGTTTAATTTGCCAACCTGTTCACCAAATAGGAGCTTCGTTGCCCAGTGGCTTTTTCTTTCTTGCAATGTTTAATTGCTGGTGTTTTTTTTGGGGGGGGGGGAATTTAGTTTCACTTTCCTGTGAAGGACCTGTGGGCATTCTGTGGCTGCTTGCCAAGAAATTGCTTCCAGGATCACCAGATTTAGCAATCCATCATCAGAAAAGAAAACTTGTGAAATTGTGAAAATGCAATCAGGAGGTGCCCCCACTCTGCCTAAAGTTAAGAGTCCTTGCTGGTCATTGCTGAAGCAAGATCCAGCTGCATGCCCATCTGGTTTCTGTCTACCTTGCCCTTTGTCTCAGGCAGTAAAATGTCTTGGGAGTCCCAGCCCTCTTGAGCTGATCTCACAATTCTGTTGCTGACCAATTAAAACCATGGGAAAATAGAGTAAGTCCTGAGCTTCATGCGCTGTGTGTTCCAAAACACAGCCCTCAAGATTTTCTGCTCATTTCCAGATTAACATTAATAAATCTTGACTTCATTAAATCACAAGTGCTTTTAAGCCTTCGTGACCAGGTCACCCCCAGGGAAGGGAAAGTTGGAGGGGAAGGAGAACATGTGTTCAGTGGAGAAGCAGGAGGAGGGGGGCCGACCGAGGTTGACCCGTTTGGACCAAATTAGTGCGATGGCAGTGGCACAGACAGACTGAGGGAGTGATAAATCTTCTCCCACAAAACAAAGGCTGAGAAAGCAACAATAAAGAGAGCATCTGGTTTGAAGGCTGCGGCAAAGGTGTTTTCCAAGGAGAAAGGGGGAAGGCAGGGCCTGAAGAGAAAAGCTGGACAAAGCTGCTTAGCAGGGATGCCTCGTTCCTTAAATGACTCGTTGGCTTTCAAGGGGCTCAGCTGGGTGACTTGAGAATTCTCTTTGCTTTCCCTCCTTGCCCCCCCCCCCCAAGGCAAGCAAGTTAATTTGCACAAAAGAAGATGGACTGAGTATTGGAACAAAACAAAACTACAAAAGTGATGTGGCTCAGAGCCTGGAAAAGTTACTCACCCCCCAATGACAGCTTCCAACAGCCTGCCAGCCGCCATAGTGGTGGTGTGGTCTTAGGTGGTGGCCTTGCCTTTTTGGTAGGTTAATACATGACCCAGCAGAAAGAGCTGGCAGAAGATTCAAAGAACTGAGTCATTTTAGGTAGTAGGTGTTTGTGTGTGCTTGTTGGTGCCATTTCTGGACCGGAAACATTTCTTTGCAGGTGGAAAATTGGGATAAAAGAGGGAACAGGGTTCAAAACTAGCACCTTCTATCTGTAGGATCATATGGCAAAAGTGTCTCATTTAATCCCTCTGTGTGTGTGTTTATTTCTTTATTTACATACATAAGTTTTGTGCTTTAAGCATACCTGTACATTCACAGTGTATCGAGACAGAGGAACAAAAGGGAAATCTGAAGATATTAAAATATGTGTCATGGAAACTTGAGAAAGGTTCTGGGGAAAATACTTTGTCATGCTGGCTGAGATATGTTGTCAACTCTGGACTTCAAACAACCTTTCCTAGTCTGCCATCCTTGAAATACAGAGAACTACAATTCCCTTTCCAACAACACAAGAGGCGACTCTACACATGGACATCACCAGATGGGCAATACCGAAATCAGATTGATTATATTCTCTGCAGCCAAAGATGGAGAAGCTCTGTACAGTCAGCAAAAACAAGACCTGGAGCTGATTGTGGCTCTGATCATCAGCTTCTTATAGCAAAACTCAAGCTTAAACTGAAGAAAGGAGGAAAAACCACTGGGCTAGTCAGGTATAATCTAAACCAAATCCCTTATGAATACACAGTGGAAGTGAAGAACAGATTTAAGGAACTAGATTTGGTGGACAGAGTGCCTGAAGAACTATGGATGGAGGCTCGTAACTCTGTACAGGAGGCAGCAACAAAAACCATCCCAAAGAAAAGGAAATGCAAGAAAGCAAAGTGGCTGTCCAACGAGGCCTTACAAATAGCAAAGAAGAGAAGGGAAACCAAATGCAAGGGAGATAGGGAAAGTTACAGAAAATGGAATGCAGACTTCCAAAGAATAGCAAGGAGAGACAAGAGGGCCTTCTTAAATGAACAGTGCAAAGAAATAGAGGAAAAGAATAGAAAGGGAAAAACCAGAGATCTGTTCAAGAAAATTGGAGATATTAAAGGAACCTTTTGTGCAAAGATGGACATGATAAAGGACAAAAATGGTAGGGACCTTACAGAAGCAGAAGACATCAAGAAGAGGTGGCAAGAATACGCAGAGGAATTATACCAGAAAGATTTGGATGTCCCGGACAACCCAGATAGTGTGGTTGCTGACCTTGAGCCAGACATCCCGGAGAGTGAAGTCAAGTGAGCCTTAGAAAGCATGGCTAACAACAAGGAGGTGATGGCATTCCAGTTTAACTATTTAAAATCTTAAAAGAAGACACTGTTAAGGTGCTACACTCAATATGCCAGAAAGTTTGGAAAACTCAGCAGTGGCCAGAGGATTGGAAAAGATCAGTCTACATCCCAATCCCAAAGAAGGGCAGTGCCAAAGAATGCTCCAACTACCGTACAATTGCACTCATTTCACACGCTAGCAAGGTTATGCTCAAAATCCTCCAAGGCAGGCTTCAGCATTATGTGGACCGAGAACTCCCAGAAGTACAAGCTGGATTTCGAAGGGGCAGAGGAACTAGAGACCAAATTGCTAACATGCACTGGATTATGGAGAAAGCCAGAGAGTTCCAGAAAAACATCTACTTCTGCTTCATTGACTACGCAAAAGCCTTTGACTGTGTGGACCACAGCAAACTATGGCAAGTTCTTAAAGAAATGGGAGTGCCTGACCACCTTATCTATCTCCTGAGAAATCTATACGTGGGACAGGAAGCAACAGTTAGAACTGGATATGGAACAACTGATTGGTTCAAAATTGGGAAAGGAGTACGACAAGGCTGTATATTATCTCCCTGCTTATTTAACTTATATGCAGAATACATCATGCGAAAGGCTGGACTGGATAAATCCCAAACCGGAATTAAGATTGCCGGAAGAAATATCAGTAACCTCAGATATGCAGACGATACCACTCTGATGGCAGAAAGTGAGGAGGAATTAAAGAACCTCTTAATGAGGGTGAAAGAGGAGAGCGCCAAAAATGGTCTGAAGTTCAACATCAAAAAAACTAAGATCATGGCCACTGGCCCCATCACCTCCTGGCAAATAGAAGGGGAAGATATGGAGGCAGTGACAGATTTTACTTTCCTGGGCTCCATGATCACTGCAGATGGTGACAGCAGCCACGAAATTAAAAGACGCCTGCTTCTTGGGAGGAAAGCGATGACAAACCTAGACAACATCTTAAAAAGCAGAGACATCACCTTGCCGACAAAGGTCCGCATAGTCAAAGCTATGGTTTTTCCAGTAGCGATGTATGGAAGTGAGAGCTGGACCATAAAGAAGGCCAACCGCTGAAGAATTGATGCTTTTGAATTGTGGTGCTGGAGGAGACTCTTGAGAGTCCCCTGGACTGCAAGGAGAACAAACCTATCCATTCTGAAGGAAATCAACCCTGCGTGCTGACTGGAAGGACAGATCCTGAAGCTGAGGCTCCAATCCTTTGGCCATCTCATGAGAAGAGAAGACTCCCTGGAAAAGACCCTGATGTTGGGAAAGTGTGAAGGCAAGAGGAGAAGGGGACGATGGTGGTACCTATTTATCTACTCGCATTTACATGCTTTCGAACTGCTAGGTTGGCAGGAGCTGGGACAAGCGACGGGAGCTCCCTCCGTTGCGTGGATTCGATCTTACGACTGCTGGTCTTCTGACCTTGCAGCACAGAGGCTTTTGCGGTTTAACCTGCAGCGCCACCACATCCCATAGAACAAACATATTAGGCAGCTATTCCATCAGAACCAGATGGAAACTTTTAAAGCACTATTCCTTTCAAAGTCCCTTAAAAAAAAGCCACCAGTAAATTTGATTCTACTGTCTGAATGGTTCACTGCTCTTTTACTTTGCTATTAAATTATTTTACTATTTTAGTTTTCATTAAATTTTGAATTCTGCTATTTACTTATTCATTTATTGCATTTCCACTTCTGCCTTTCCATGCAAAGATACCACTCAAGGACATCACATGCCTGTTTAAAAAGATGTGTGTACAGTGGGACCCCTGGCCTTTTTCTGCTCCCTGCACTCAAATACTGAATGCAGCAGGTCATATATCCTGGATTTTTTTAAAAAAATGTTCCAGATGGTTTGAACTCCACCTTTTTGGGGAGAGGGAGGCATTCCAATTTCCCTAGGAGCACACATGGCAGGCAGCTGGAAGACAGACAAGAAACAGCAGCCTGCAATACTGTAACTAGCTCAGGGCCACAGCAGGGCATGAGAGGGGATGGTTTGCCCTGGTCTGTTTCCCCGGAAACAGAAGTGTAGGGGACATAATAAGGCCCAAAGTCTTTCTCTTCCTCTCTCCAACACCATCCTTTTACAGCTAACGGGAACCAGGAAGGGGAGGTTTTGTCCTGCTTTGGAGCCAATGCTATTGTGCATTTATGACAGAAGGCACAGTAGGGTCTGCATTCCTCCCTAGCTGCCCAAGTGACTTATCATCAACTTCATCTGAGTTGGTGTACCTTTGGAGTAATGCAGTGTAGCCCAGATTTCAAAGTTAGGCTAAGGAAAAGGTAGCCAAGATGCTTCCAAATTGTTTGGGGCTGGGAGGAAATAAATCAGGTTTGTGAAACTCACTTCCAAGTCAGTCTGAGTGAGGAGTTTGCCCGTCCATAAATGAGCTAGACAGCACACGGCATACGTTGGCATAGCCGATCAGTTTTTCTTCTGACTGGCCATGAAACTTAACATGAACATTGAAGGCTATTTGAAACATGTGTGTGTATGCGCATTCATTCAAAGGCGAGTGGAGAGATTCAGGTAGGAGTGCACCTAGTTTGTTAGGAGTGTGCCTGTTTGAATGCTCGCTGTTTGCAAAACCCCTGCAAACAGAAAATTAGTGTCGAATGCATGGGTGGCAGTTGAGAGCAAAGAAAATTATTTCCTGCACGCAGTTGGTTGAGTCAAGGAAGCTATTGTGGGACAGATATATGCACCAGAATGTATGATAAAGTCTGAACTACGGTTCTCAGAACAGTCAGCCTAACTAAGCTTGTCAGGCTTGTTCTAACTCAGGTGCAGTCAGACATTAAGAAAGGTGCCCATCTGATTGCACTGGACAGGGTCACTTTGCCAGGAGTGATCTACCTTAAAGCAACCCTTCTGTCCACCAGGGGATTGCCAGCCCCAGCCCCCTAAAGTAGTAATCCTATTGCTTGACCAAAAAGGTCCAGCTTGAGCATGGATTGGGGTCAGTTTGGAGCGCTATTGTCCATATGTCATGTGATCACTGGGAAATAGGTCACACCAGCCCACACCAAGGGTGGTCCAAAATGCAAGCCATATGCCCCCGTGATCACACTCTTTCTAGAACCTTCCTACAAACCAGCGTGGTGTAATGGATACAGAATTCAGAGACCTGGGTTCTAATCTCTATTTGGTCATGGAAACTTATTGGGGTGTGGCCGTGGTAAACCCCTCCTTGAACATCTCACACACCACGAAAATCCCATTAGGATTGCCATAAATTGGAAGTGATTTGGTGGCACAGAACAATGGCAAAATCTTTGCTGGCAATGAAGATATTGCGGTGGGATTCTTCTACACTTAGCTGAGCAGCTGCATCCTGGACCTCTCCCCCACCTCCTATATACACCCCCGTTCTGGTTTCCAGATGTTCTGCAGCTTTCTAAACAGATCTGCCCCCATGCCATTGTCCAGCCTCTGCCTTGTAAAACCCTGCCTTGTCTTTATCAAGGGAGCCTCTGAAAAGAAGAGGCTAAAGCAGAAAGCCAAACTTTTCTAAAGGGAGGGTCCCTCTGCCTTTTCTCCAATCCAGTCCACCCACCCATGGAGGACTTCAGCATGACCTAGAAACAAAGAGCCAACTCTGTGTACCATGTTGGGGTCACTGACCCACCCTATTGTCCAGGGGTCAGAGAGGTTGCACGCTCCGCCTTTTGACAGACTTTTCTGTCGTCCATGTTAGAAAGGAGAGAAAGGGATAAAGTTGGCAATGACAACGGAGGTCAAGACCTGTCCCATTGTGTCTTCCCAAAAAATGTTTGGGTGGGGTGCTGCACCAAAAACCCAGGGTCTTGAGTGATGTGGGTCCACCCCCTCCCCGCCACACCCTTCTGTCCAATTTTGGCACGACAAATGTCAGGCCTGACCTCTGAGGTTTGCAAAATTATTGCTCTTTAGCCAGGACATGCTCCTTTCTTTGTCCCAGAGAAGAAGATGAACCTCTGAGGTGTTTATGGATCCCTTGGCTGAGCATAACTCAGTGGCATAAAAGAGAGGCCTATTAACTCTGTCTTGATGGGAACATCAAGGGTAGAAGCAAGCTGTGGATTTTATATACCTTTTGTGTATCCATGTCACATTGGGAGAAGAGCAGGTTGTTCTACTCTGTTACAATTCCCCCCTTTGATTCAGACTGTTTCTGTAGTGTAGAGTACTTGGGATGGTGATTAACCTAGTCTTGCTTTACCTGCATGTTCAGGGTGGCTGGTACCCATAACTTGGAAAAATTCTGTTCAAGGCTAATAAAAATTACATGCTTTCAAGTCAGTTCTGACTTATGGTGGCCCTTTCCAGAGTTCTAGGTAGGGAGTATTCAGAAGTAGTTAACCATTTCCTTTTTCAGTGGATGTCTTGGGATTGCAGCTTGCCCAAGGCCACACAGGCTGGCTCCTCTCCCAGGAGGCACAATGGGGAATTACATTCTCAAACTCTGGCTCCACATCCAGATGCCCAACTCACTGAGCTATCTAGCCTTTTGAAGGTGTCTGGATGGTTTGTTTTGCTTGGATTGTTGTCTAGCAGGATTTAATCATAAAGAGCCACCCTAAGGAGGAGGTTGAAGTTGTCCATCTACAATGAACACACCTGGGCAGCAAACTCACCTGGCTAGTCTTTCCCACTTGGGTGAGATGCATTGTAATTCTGTTCTAGTTATAAAAATCATTTATTTTGTTTTGGTGCAGATAAAATAGTATGTGCAACATTATGCAAATCAGTATCCTCTTTTGCACTCCTTTTTTTGTTGATGGATTTCCCCCCCTTTTTTGGTGATGTGTAAGTGGCCACCTTAAGGAGCTGTGGAGCTTAATAGCCCCCTCTCCTTTCTTCCCGCCTCTCCTTTTATTCATTGGCATTTGAACTTAAGCTTGGCCTCTGGGAAGAATGAAGATAAGCAGGTGGCCATTATCATTCTCCCCTACTAAGAATTGGCTGGAAGTCTCTTCTGTATGGAATATGAAGTGGTGGGCTTCACTGACAGGCCCGTGGGACCGGCGGGCCTGAGGGCTCTTAACAAGCAGCAGAGCCCAACCCTCCAGGAGCGGATGTGTTAACTGTTTCTGGTTCACTGAAGGGAAAAACGCTGTACAAAAGAGGATGTACAAATATTGTGGGAAATCTATTTGCCCTTTAAGATTTCGCGAAGCCCCGAGACCATTGAGTGGGATGAATTCCCCAGCAAGTTTCCATTCAGATCGTGTCAATGGGAAACTTTTAATTGAGAGCCACTTCATTCAGGACCCCGTGAACGAAGAGGGGGCTTTCTGATGGGGGAACAGAAGCCTACGTCTTAGCCTAGCTACGCTGAAAAAAAAAAAGAATTGGTGGGCGGTGTAAGAGTATAGAAAAGCCACAATTTCTAACACTTAATGCTTCAATCGTGAGGGCCTTTAATCCTTCAGGGTATGAAGGGTGAGGGGTGTATATGTGTGCATGGAAAACCAACTCCTTTTAAGCAAAATTTATTCCTCAAGGAACAAAACCCAGAAGGAAGGAGTGGCAGTGTTAGTGGTATTTAGAGTGGGAACACTGACATTAAACCCACTTTGCAGCCAGGGTGAGGCCATGTTTCATGTTTTGGCCAGAGAGGAATGGGTCGCAAGATAGAGAAAGAGATGAAATGTTTCCCCACTTTGTTTCCAGCTTTTAAGACGAGTCCTGGGCCAAGTGCCCTCTTAGACAGAGCTTGGGAATTTATTTTTCAAAAGCGATTTGTTGTAGTGTTTGAGAAGGAATTCATTGCCATTACTTGTTAACAATGCTTTAAGAAAGGTAATGCGTTGCAGAGGCCTGTAGATTATTCATTGCTTTTCCGGAAATTGGTTGTTCCCTTTTTTTTTTTTTTTTGGGTGGAGGGAGAGAGAAAGAATCGTAGGAATGATAAAAGAACAGAATTAAACTTAAGGTATTCTACACTGCTGTACCTGCCTCACTTTACCTAATGACAGAGCCAGCCTTTGGAAGGATCAGTTAGAAAGAACTTACTTATTTGATTCAGGGCTCATAGTTTACAAGACTTATATGATCTGTAGCTGTACATCCATACCCCAGACTAGCATTTATATTCTTTAAATCCTTCTCCTGAGCAATAGTGGTTTTGCCACCATCTTTTTCTTTAGGTGGTCTCAGAAATAAACTATGGAGGGTTGGGGGACAGCTCGTCCATTCTTCTTCCTCCTCCCCCCTTTCTTGGCCCCATGTTGCAAAATGAGAGGAAAAAAATAATGCATTTGTTAAGTTCCCATCCCTTCGACAAAAGCTTTCAGATATTTTAACCGCGGACAAGTTCCGGCTGACAGCTCCGATTGTTAACTGTGCAAAGGCGGTAGGGCACCCAACAAGTCTCTCTCCACTCCCCCCACTGCCACCACAAACTGCAAAGAATAATGCTCATTAGGGCTCTGCTCTGTGCGGCTTATCAGGAGGGGGTACTGTGGAAGGATGGGGTGAGATATATTCCCACCCCTCTACTGGACTCTCTCCCCCCCTTCCCTCTTTCACACTTAAATTTACTGATGTGGGAAAAGCAAGTGGTTCAGGGTGAGGACACCAAGAGATTTGAAACTGGGTGTGAAAATATGCTATTCTAAAAAAGCAGAGCTTGCGGAAGTTACTTTTGAGGACTACAGTTCTCAGAAATCCCTCAGTTCTGCCTATGCATACTGTGATGTAAAGATGCTGATATTTCCATTCTTGATCTGTTATAGTTAGGATTGGAAGTTTGCCCCAGTTTTTTAGAGACATGTTTTCATCCTCATCATCTTAGAATGGCAGAGCTGGAAGGGACCCTCTGGATCATCAAGTCCAGCCCCTCTCAAGGAGGCACAGCGGGGAATCAAACTCTCAACCTCTGGCTCTGCAGCCAGATCCTTAAACCACTAAGCTATCCAGGTTTTGCACTCTTAAAAACTAGGGTGCAGTTTTAGAAGCATCAAAGATATAAAAAAAAGTTTAGGGAGCAATTACCACAACAGCTGCAGGAACATCCTGCCTCCCTCTCCATTCTGCAACCTTTTAACACTGTCGCTTACAAAAACAGTGGGAAGGTAGGGCTCCTTCACCCCATGTATAGCAGGAAAGCCTCATCAGCTGGAACAACCCCCTGTCATATTTCTGCATTTGTTTCTCATAACTCTGGAATAATTACAAGATTTGAAAATTTTAATTAAAATCAGGAAGTCCGTAACAGTTTGCTCCCACTTCAAAAACAAGTATCCCAAATTTTATGCCAGTGAATAGAATGTTAAATTTTGAGAAGAAGTTTTATCTCAGCCTTACTTGCCACAGCCAGCAGCTAATATTTACCATCACCATCCTTGTAGGAAGAACACTTCATTTATTTGTGTGTTTATTTATTTTTATTCCCTTTTCCTGTGTAAATAGCAACGGGATGTATGGAAAGATTGAGAAACACAACTCTTTTTAACATTACAGCCTTAAAACGAGGATAACAAATAGGCTTATTTCTGATCTTTGAAGCCACCCAGGCCTATTGAGTCTCATGCAACCATCTCCACACACCCTTCCAGTTGGAGGAGGGGGGGAACCATGTGCCATTCCTCTCCTCCGCTGACCTGGAAATAGTTAACATGTTCCAAAAGGTCATAGGCCAAAATGCTGCCATTTTCCAGGTCACTGCATGGCCTCAGTCTGACAGCCACTTAACCACCTGGCTTTTCAGTGGCCTCTTCGCTCAAGCACAGGCTTACCTTTCCTCCCTGGGAAGGTCTGATAGTTTCACTTTTAAAATCCACAACTGTTCTTTGCATTGGTTAACCTGTTAAGGTTTGCTAGGAATACGAATCTGCTCGATCCAGGCTAACCCAAGACATTTTAATGGAGGACTCCAATGTTTGTGCCTGAGTCTTGTATTTTGTGGTTTATTATTTATCTATTCAGTTTATGTCCCATGTGCCACACTTTTCCCACCCTGGAACTGAAGGTCACTTTGCTCTGGGTTTTGTCAGTTTCACTTCCACTCTGTAAAGAAAATGGCATTGACTCCTTCCACCATATGCACTGCAAATGGTGGTACAAAATTAGAAGACCTTTAAGAACAGACTTTTATTTGTAAAGATTTGCAACTTCATTGCTGAACCCACTTAAGAATGTAAAACTGGAACAGTTGCATACATGTTTCCAAACAAACAGCAGAAGGAGAAAGAAACATCATGTTGCTACATGCCAGAGCCTGGAAAGTTACTTCTTTTGGCATAATGAATGGCACTATCTGTTAAAAAGTAATACATTGATGTTACTTGTTTGTTGAAAAGTAACTCTGGGTTACTTGACAATTATTTCTCATTGCCTGTTTAAATAACAAACTCTTTGGATTTGTAACAGAATAGCATAAAACTTGAAAAATTCCTGTGAAATATCTCTAGAAAGGAACTAAAAAGCATTTTAAAAGTGACTTTACAAAGTAACTAGAAAACTAATATTGCACTAATAAGTAACACCAGGCTCACTTGTTACTTGTCATGTTACTTGTCATGTTAACGTTGAAAAAGATTTCTTATGCCCTTGTGGACTTGTTATAGGAAAGGTATGCTACTTACTGCTTTGGCTTATAGCTCAGTGCATTGGGTACCTGGCTGAAGAGCCTGAGTTTGGGAGTGGAATTCTCCACTGTGCATCCCAAGAGAAGAGCCAGCCTGTGTGGCCTTGGGCAAGCTGTACAGTCCCAAGGTGACCCCAGAGTACTCTCTGCCTTGAAAACCCTGAAAAAAGGGTAATCATAAGTCAGAATTGACTTGACGGCAGGTAATTGTTATTATATGTTACTGATACATTTCCAAGGTCTCCCACAAGCCCTTAGGATAGGGACAGTGTTCAAACCAGATGGCAATTTGTTTGTGAAATGATGGAGAGATGCATAGAAGAGAGGCTGTGAAAAGGGTTGGGTGGGAAAAGGGTCACCATTCTGTCTCTGAGGTGGCTGAGCTGAAAAAGCCTTTTGCTTTCCATATGGGACAATGTGGTTTGTCTATGGAAGCACACGGCCAGACATCTGGAGCAACAGGAAGCAGCCGTAAGGGTTGCTGTGGCAACGGTGTCTCCATCTCTTTGGTTCCCCACTGGGATGAGCCCTGGGAGATGAAGACCCCGCAGGCTTGGGGCTATTGGAAACTGCACTGCCTGATGGATGGGGTTCAGCGTTACTGCAGAGGGGTATAATATGTTAGATAAAGGTTTTCATGGGACTACTCCCCCCCCCCCAAATCCATTCCTGCTAGAAAAAAAATGACAATACTATTTAGCTCTAGCTGAAGCTTGGATGGTGCTCTGGGTCCTTCCTCCTTACCCGTCCCATCCTGCCAAAGCTGAGTCACTGAGTGGATGTATCTTTCAAACCCCCTCTTGTGAAAAAGTCACTGTCTAATTACCTCATCTTTGTTGGGTATCATTTTATTTATTTATTTCCTTGTTTGTTTCCATCATTTGTAAACCACTTTTCTCTCAGAGAGGGGACTCAAGGCAGCTCACAGTGTTAAAAGTAAGCCACCTTAAAATCAATTAAACCTACAACAATAATTTAAAAATCCATTAATTAATAATATAATAATTGCCAGCAGGTGGAGCAAGGGACTTTTTCCAGGTGGAGGCACAATATGCCTCCTTACTCAGCATTTTCCAAACTTACATTTTGCGTTAATACTTTAAAAATCCAGAACCAAAAAGCATGCTTAATTCTTACAGCCCCTGACATTTCCTTCTATAATTGAATCCCAGAAATGTATGTTCAGAAGGAAATCCTACAGTGTTCAGTGGGCTGTACTTTCATAAGTGTGTCTAGTTCTCTTCATTTTAGTTTTTCTTTTAAAGCACAAGTGGCCTAATGGACAAGGCACTGGTCTCCTAAGCCAGGAACTGTGGGTTCAAAACCCTATTTGGGGGTAAGTGCTGCCTTTTGAAATGAATTTTGTTACACAAGACTCACTTCTCTGTAAACTGGTGTTCAAAGCAGCTTTTAATGAATTGAACCCCCCCCTCATTTTCTCCCTGCCCCCCGCCACTAACAGTCAACACACAAAATAGTAATGTGCTCTGCTAATGTTTGTGGCCTGGAAAATATACAACGAGAGCAATGGAAAAGAATTAAGCTGTTAGAGTACCAGAGTCTAAAGATGTAAGCATATGGGGAGGGGGGTTTACTCTAAAGACAATGAAAAGCTAATGGAGCCAGAAAGGGTCCTTACAACACCATAAGGGGTAGCTAATCCCTGTTAAGTAGCTCCAGAACTTGTTCTAGGGTTGAGATATAAGCAGTTATTCTTCCTACCCTGTACTTTTTCATGCTATACGCTACTGCCCTCTAGTGGTAGAAAGGGAATAAGAGCAAAAAGCCCAATACAGTAATGGATTCTTATTGTGTGATGGAGCACTCAACTTCTCAGGGTGCACCCAGTGTTGATCCAAAGGCATAGAAATATTGCTTCCACAGATGGCACTTCCCAAAATTTCCTAGTCAGCAAGGGGCACTGTTTATGCAAGCTGGGAAGTACTGGGAAACAACCCCCCAGAATGTAACTTATCCAAGCTGTGATTGGCCCCAAACATTTTGCTGCCTGAAGCACAAGCCGAATTACTGTTTCCCCTCCTAGGAGCAACATTTTGGGTGGATGTGGGGGGGGAGGTATATTTTATAGCCCTGTAAACCACCCTTCTCATAATGCCACCTGAGGCAGGCTTCTTCCCTCTCTATTGTGGCAGTACAAATGATGGACAAACAATGATACCACTGGAATCCTGAAACTAAGTAATGGTGGTGGGAACTAAATAATTGAGCACTAGCAATGAAACTTGCAGGCATAGTGTTCTTCTCTGAATCTCACAGCCGTGCACAAATTTTGCCTATGAAGCCCCCCAGGCCTCTTTTACCGGCTTTCACATTCTCATCCAAAGCTCCACCCATGCTGAAACATTTTCTCCCACACTGGATGTTCTATGGCTCCTGTCACCTCCCTCCCACCCTCAGGATCAACTGCTTGCTCTGAGTCCCAGGAAGATGAGACAAGCTAATGGATGACAAGACCACTTATTATGTGTGAGGTCACTTCCAACTTATGGCAGCCTGATGAATGAGTGACCTCCAACATGTCATGTCCACAACAGCCCTGCTCAGCTCATGCAGACTCAAGGCCGTGGCTTCCTTTATGGAATAAGTCCATCCCTTATTTGGCCTTCCTCTTTTTCTGCTGCCTTCAACTTTTCTTAGCGTTAGGCGAAGATTATTAAAGGCTGTAATAAGACCTCCAAAATCAGAAGCAATACATCTGTAAATACCAGTTGCTAGAGTTCCTGAGACATGAGGTGCTGTTGCACTCATGTGGTGCTAGTGGGTTTTTACAGGCATGTCTGCTTGCCCATCCTACATTAAAAAGAGATTTTTGTAGGGCCAGCCCTATCATTAGGCAGAGTGAGACAGCTGCCTCCAGTCAATGCTGGTGATGCCTGTCTCTAGCAATTCGAGAAAAGTCCACAGAGCAGTGTACTCCAGACTCACATCTCCAGAGAGAGAGAGAGAGAGAGAGAGAGAGCTTTGCTTCAGAGAACAAAACCTCTTGGGCTGGCTCTGCTGAGGGTTAAAATAGGACCAAAAACCTCTCAAACAATCTGTCCCATCACCTTATATCTGCACTATGTGCTCCGCCTAGTGGCCATTGGTGGTAAGACTACCCCACTTCTTGTACGCTAAGCGTTTCTAAGAAATTAACCATTAACCGCTAAGTGCTGAATGGATCCAGGTAGATTCATTACTATAATTGCAGAGGCAAATTAGGGCCAGCGTGGATTGATTTACAAGGTTTCATTCTGCCCTGTATTCAGATATGAGCATGTGCTTTCTAAATTTTCTGCTGAGTTTCATTTGGGGGGGGGGAAGGGGGGGGAAGGGTTTTTTCCAGACTGTTGAGCCAAAAGCTGACTGTTTGCCTGAACGATATATTCTTGATTTCCCTGGCTATGCAGAAAATAGCATAGTTCAAACTCTTTGTTTGAAAGGCCAGTATTAGCATGCATTTATTCAGAGCTCACTTTTATAATTATCCCCCCTCCCACTGCAAATCACAGGAATTTGCTACAATTTTGTTTTCTTGGCATTGGGATGAGACAATTTATTTTTTTTGGTCCTAAAATTATAGGGATGCTCATTCAGAGCGTGATGGAACAGAGACAAAAGATTTCAGGGTGGCTGAAATCTCCTATTACTATTATATTTCTCCTCTCTGGGTGTTTGGTAACCTAGAAGAGTGTCATTCAATTTTTCAGCCTGGCTTGGAAGTCTATAGCTGAGCCGCACAATTCTGTGGCTGTTGTTTCCTTCTCCTTTGATTTTTACCTAAATGCTATTCACCCCAGAACTCCATATATAGATCTCCTGTTTTATATATATACCATTCTTCCTCCCTTCCTGTTTAGTGTATTCCTGCTGGAAAAGTTACATACTTCAACTATTACATTCCAATACAGTTTGTGGGTGCTGCTACCCCTGTCATTTCCCTCTGGAAGCTGTTTCTGCCCTTTGTCTAATAAGAGGGCCGGTTCTGCTGGAAATCTACAGTCCAGGCCGCCCATCTTTTATGGTATCAATATCCTGATAGAAAGGTCAAATCATATTCTGTTTTTCCTGTTACTATGCAGAGTGTGAACTATCATAGTAGCTGTGCATTAAGACATGAGAACTTAAGAGGTTTTCTGGATCAGTCCAAAGTTAGCTGAACTTCATTTAGCAACAGCATCCAAAGTAAAATTTCAGGTCTTAACTGAAGAGCAGAAGCACAGATAAAGTGAAAATGATCCTTAAGGGTAGAGAGGCTTAAAGAATTTAGTGTTTATGAATATGAATTCTCCTGACCCATGCTTTCTAGACTGACGTTTAGATACAGACTGGTTTTTGCACATTTGAAATTTTCGAATCAGCTGAAAAATTTTCTCAGCTGAAAAACAAATTACAATTTGTTTTCAAAAACATAAAACAAAGATAGTCTTGCAGGCCCAAAATAATGGCAACAACAAAAATGATAATAATACATGAATTCACAGTAAGGTTATACCTTTATTAGGCTTAATTGAAATGCAACAAAAGTGTACGAACCTCTGACTCTTCATCAGTAGATGGTTCAAAAAGCAGGAGAAAGGGGTTTAAACCAATAAAAGCCGAACATTTAGCCAGATGTTATGACTAAGAGGCAAATAGATTAGACAGTCTCAACAGCTTTAGAATATACTGTGGCCTGGCAGGCTGGTATGATGGAATTTGTAGACTAACACATTACAGAAGGCATCAGGTAAGCAAGGATGATCTTAAGATACTTGTGGCTTTTATTTTCAGTCCCTTCATATACTATCTGACAATCAGTTTGCCTCTTCTGGGTGCATAGCTGCCACCATTGTGTTATTATGTGCTGTCAAGTCAGAACCAACTTATAGCAGCCCTAACAGGGCTTTCAAGATAAATGAGATATTTAAAGAGTGCTTTTGCCAGTTCCACTCATCCTGCTGATTTTCCACAGCTGAGCAGGGATTTGAACCCAGGTCTCCCAAGTTTTAATCCATAACTCTATCCACTACACCACACTGGACAGGCACTGGGGGTACAACAAAATGCCCCAAGCATCTGGTGACTGTTTCAACTTCTGGAGTGCTCTGTCGGCAGAAAATAATTTTTTGCTTCTTTAGTCTTTCTCTCCTCTTCAGACAGTCAATATCTCCGGCAATGTAATTAATATTAAAGCATCGCTTCCTGGAATTATGATGAGGGGCTTTTGGCTTCCCATTGCTAACGGCTCCTTGCAATTTCATTCTGCCAACATCTTAATGTGCCAGACAGCTCCGAGCCAGCCGTTCACTTTAGCGATATTAATTCTCTCCCATGTCAGCTTTGCTTACTTTGTGATTTTAATTCCTACCATCCCGATTCTGTCTCTGTCGATCTGCATTCCTCTACCTGCCCCCCATCACATTTCCAAGCCCTCTACCACTTCTTTCCCACTTGTAGGTTTCTCTTCATTCCAAGGAAAAGAAAATGGTTGCACATTTTTTAAAGTGGTGGAAGATGTATGATTGTGGAAGCATTTCACCCCTTCTATAGTTTGCAGACTAGCTATGCTCTGTTTTATGTCTTCCTGGTTTAAGCATGGTTTTTAGGCTGTGTTTGCAAGTAGGATTGCTGAGTCTCAAAGAAATGACATCTCTGGAACACTTACAGAACTTCTAATGCTGGGTTATTTGGAAGTATAGTTTGATTTCTCCACAGATGGGTTATAGCGGTTTGTTTGCATCATTTGTTCAAAGACAGCAAAAGACCACCAGACGGTCTTTTACTGTGGATTTACAAAATTCTTTTACATGAGATTCTCAGACTTGAATGCATGGATTATAGGATTTTCCACTTTGTGTTTGCTGCAAATGCATCTATTACATTCATATCCTACTTCTCTTTCAAAAGATCCATAAACTGACTTGAGATTCAACTCTGCCATTGCTACATATTTATTTACGCAGAGTTGGGAAGTTACCTTCTTTTAAAAAAGTAAGTAGTTATGGTTATAGTTCTAAGACCTAAAAGTAGTTAATTACCATTATACTACAGATGAGTGTTTTCACTTATTTTATTCTCACTGGTATTTTATTTTCTCCTTGCCTGTGAGATGGCAATGTATCTTCTGGCACTCTTGATGAAAGAATTTTCACATTTGTGAGAATGACTTTTACACAACTGCACCAAGAAAAACCAAACCTGCAAAAGTTTCTGGCTTGTTGTGTGGACTTCTAAAACACAGAGGCATCGAATAGGTTATTTGCATCTTTTTGAGCATTGGCCAGTTCTTTGCTGCTTGCTCTCTGTGTGCTTTGCTTCATAAAGGGGAAAGATACTAACAATGACAATTTTTTTTAAGTGCCCCATCTTGTTCTTGTGATGAAAGAAACCTTTCGTGGGATTAGCAATTGTCATGAAAAATGTGAACATGCCGTACAGTGTAATTATAATTTAATAAAGTAATTCTTTTAATTGTGTTGCTCAAAAGCAGCTGAGATAGTAACTTTTCAGTTTGGGGAAATGGTGGGAAACATTGCAGACGCAGCTATGCTATAGATATATACAAAGGGATTCTTTCCATACCAGTTTGCTCCCAGGCAAATGGGCTAGTTGACCATCTCGTTTCTCCCCACCCCACCGTTAAAAAAATTAAAAGCATTTTCACAAATGAAGCAAACTCAGTGAAGGAGATAGCTTGAGAAGGCTTTAATGCAATGAAGGAGCTGGTGGGGAAGGAGGGGGAAAAATCCACCAGAGCAATTAATTTAATTGAAAGGCACCAGGCAGGAAGGTGCCAAAAAAGAAGCAAAACCTGCATTTTCTCCTGACGGTTGCTAGCTAAAAGGAGATATATGGTACATGGAGCCTTGGCTCTGAGTTCCTGCAGCTCTCAAGGTAATGCTTTCAGCCTTTTTTTGGCCGCTTTCCCAGTGCCAGTGATAAATAGCAGTTTTGCCTGCCCTCACCAGGCATCAAGTACCCTTTCAGATGGAATTGTCCTCTTTTCCAGACATCAGAGGCAGGCAGGCAGGTCTTTTGAGAAGGGATGCGACGACAGCAACCTTGGGTGGTGGATGGTTGGGGTGGTGATGGTGGTTCAGTCAGGGTCAGCCCAAGGTGTTTTGGAAGAGCCAGAGTGCTACATGGTGTTAAAACAGTGGATTGTACCATCAAAATGGTACACCATGAGCTAGTTTGATTCCTGCTGTTAAGCTGGGTCAGGCCGTGGCAGTACATCAGTGACAGACCTCTTACAAAAAAGCCATAGATGGTTGAGACATAATTATGTGATTCTCAACTCCACCATTGGTACACCTTTATTTATATGGAGCTGGGGAGTTGCTTTCTTTAAAAGTGTAAGTAGTAATGGTTATAGCTCTAAGACTTAAAAGCAGTTAGTTACAATTATAACATGGATGGAAGCCCTCATTTATATAAACAGACAATACCCAGGATCTTTAGGCAGGGCTAGGAAAAAAATCTGGTTTGAAACCCAGAGTCAACTGGGCAATACTAACCTGAATGGACTCAGTATAAAGGCTGCTTCCCCTGTGGTTTTCCCCACGCTGTAAGAGATAGAAATATATGTGACTGGAAGTTGCATCTTTCAGAATATTCAATAAGATCATGTTTCCCACTATAACTGGGGACAGTGGGCTGGTTCAGGGCTGGCAGTGCAGGTCTTGTGGCACACATAGTCCTGTCATTTCAGAGAGGGAAATGACTAGAGTTTTCAGGGAGAAAAGCTAAAGAACGGCTGCTCCTTCCCCTCAGCATCTGTCACTACAGGCAGTTGCCTTCCTCTGCCCAGTGATCGTGCCGGCCTTGACTTCAGTGCAGAAATTGATGGACAGATCTGGCATGCTGGGACAAATCCATCTATGTCCCTCCCCTTCCCCTGGATTAAAAGGAACTGGCCAAAAACTGTCATTGATTTCCATGGGATTTGAGTGACATAATTCTTTCTTGGATTTCTTATCTCCAGATTAGGTTGGTTTAAATCTTTGAGCAAAACAGGACCTGTGGAAAGACATCATAATGAATATGTGTTTCACAGTGATATAAATATTGCACAGTGACTTTGGAGCTATGAAAAGTTATTTTTTAGCCCTAAAAGGTAACTTTTCAAAGTTCTGACATTGTGAAATACAGATCACGTATTGCATTAAGGTGACTCTCCCTAGTGCCTGGAATTCTAGGAATTATTATCCTAAAATATAACCAAATGGTTATATCTCTTTGAACAGCAGACCAATCTACATGCAAAGGCCTGCCTGAGTTAAAAATGTATTTGCCAGCTGGTAGATGGACAACGGAGAGGGAGTATACCCAGCTTTTCTTGGCAGAGAATTCCAGAGTCTGGAGTGGCCACCACAGGAAGATCTTAGATTACACCAAAATGCTTTATTTCGACAAGAATACTGATCAGGAGAAGCTGTTGGTTTTAAGCTTTCCTAAGGAAAAAATGGCCACTGCTGCTTTTGGTCTCAGTATACATTACGGATGGCAGCTGATTCATGGCAATTGAGGAACCATACTATGAGTTGTGAAGTTTTCTGTTTAAATTATGCCTTCTTTGGTTCACTAGTGGCCTCAGACAAACTGCTCTTGGCTTGAGCAACGTCTGCAAAATGGGGATAATACTGGCCTACCTTATAGGGTTGTTTTAAATATTACAGGAAGTTGATTAAAACCAGACTGAAAAATGGTCCCAACAAGGGTATGATGTTGTCTGTACTGCAGTGCCAATGCCAGCCAGAAGATGGCACTATGTTTTACTTTTAGAAATCATCTTCTCACACTGTCACCCCAGGGTCTCTTTCCTTGCAAACATGAAGAATATAAAGGCCAGCTTTTTTTACCCTCTTGTGCATCTAAGAAGGGGTTCTGTGGTTTGCCACTCCCATAATCCTTCAGACACTGTGACAGTGGGACATGATGACTGCAGGATTCTGTCCAAAAAACTAACTTCTAAAGCTCTGCACCAGTCTATGTGCTACAGAGCTGCTCAAAATTCCCAATTGGACAGCATTTATTAAGATAATCTGAAAACATTTTGCTGATGAAATGAGGAGCAAGGTGGCAGCCTCTCTTCCTGTTGACTGGATTGCCAACTGAACAATAACTGACTGGACTACCCTGTTTCCCCCGAAAATAAGACCTAACCTGAAAATAAGCCCTAGTATGATTTTTCAGGATGCTCGTAATATAATCCCTACCCCCCAAATAAGCCCCAGTTAAGTGAAACCCCGCCCTCCACCATTGTGCAGCAACCAGAAGAAGATGACATGACTGCATTTGAATAAATGTAGATTGTTGTACGTGAAAAAAAAACATCCCCTGAAAATAAGCCCTAATGCATTTTTTGGAGCAAAAATTAATATAAGACACTGTCTTATTTTCGGGGAAACACGGTAGTAGCTAAATCTTCCTTCAATAACCGGTAGCATCGCCCAAAGTACCTAAGAAGATCAGCTGAGCGGTACAGGGCAAAACTCATGATAAAAAACCATGCTTTCCCACACCTTGCCGGCACCACCCAGTACTTCACCGCTGCGGCAGATGTCTTGCTCTGCCTAATGGCTTGGCTGGTTCTGGCATTTCCTAAGGGCTGAAATTTAGAATAAGGTCAAAGGATTGTAAAATGCTTAGTACCAATATAAAGGCTAAAGAAATACATAAAATGCACAGGCTCATTCATAAGGTTATAAGAAAAGCAAATCTGGGTTGGGCCAAAGAGTGGCTGGAGATGTTCACTGAGAGTTCGGCAGCTGCCATTTCAGGATGCACTACCTCTCCATTCAAGCAGAAGGTGGAGTAAATATGTTACAAGGGCTGCCGTTCTTCTACTAACCATCCAAGGGTAGGCGGAAAATGTCCAAAGGATGTGTCTCAATGCTTGTGGAATTCAAGTTGATTGTTCTAGTATTAAAAACATCCTAAGAATGTTAAAAATGATAGCCTGTATTTACATCTTCCAAAGTGAGCTGAAAGCTTATGTTTTTCCTGACATGGTATTTCAACAGAGTGAGTTGAAGGAACAATCAGGATAATAGATTATCCTCCTCATAATTATAATCCTGTCCTTTACATTAAGCTATACTGTCCAGCTGTATACAAGTTTATATAAGGCAGCTTTCTCTTTTCAGAGCACATTGGCACACAAATTCTACGGACCTTTCCAAAGAATCACAGAATAGTAGAGCTGGAAGATTTCCTTAAGGTCACCTAGATCATCCCATGCCAGTGAATCATTTATTTATTATTTATTTATCTATTGAAAATATTTTTCCTCACCTTTCTCCTTAAAAAAATGACCCAAGCTGGCTTACATCACTAAAAACACAATATTAAAAGTTAAAAACAGTACATGATTCAAATATTAAAGAAGAATTAATAACATTGTATTAAAAATGTTAGGTAAAAGCATTATGAAGATTTTGAGCTGGAGCTTCCCTTATCTTAGTGCAGCACTGACTACTACACCATGCTGTCTTTATAGGGCTTGTCTCAAACAGCTATATTAAATTGAAGTGTCTTTATCGTTTAAGAGTTCCATTTGCACAGAGAAAAAAAAATACTGTTGATCAGTGCAGCGTTCTGTACCAAAAGGTTGTAAAAATGGAGCCAAAAGGAGACAGAGAAGACCTGTCTGTTCTTACTAGCCTTTTAAGGGCTTCTTATTCATCCTTGTCTCTCCAAGATTTGACTGGACAGATGATTCCATCTCATTTTATCATCCCCAGAAATAACAGCCTGGGAGACAGAGAGGTTCATTGCAGTCAGTTTGTCTCCCTCTTTATAAAAGCTTGTTTCTGCCATGTGATAAAGGGACTTGGTGGTAAGGAAGGCGCTGCTGCTGTAGCTGCAGAAAGAATCTTGGTTCAGCAGCCACAGACTGTGGTCCTCCTTTGCTCATTAGATGGCAGGGTGCCTTGAAACTGTTTCTCTAGGGGTGTGGTCACACAGGGAAATAGATCACAATTTGGAGCACTAAGGTACAACCTATTTCCCAGCAATCACACAGCATTTGGGGAAATGCCCTCCATCCCAAACCCAATCAGTGCCCAAACTGGACCTTTTTTTGGTCCAACTCTAGGACTTCTACTTTTTTAGGCTGGGCTGGGCTGGGTTGATTATCTGGCAGCCAATATATATACTGCCATATATATATGGCATATATATATGAGGAGCAGGTTGGTTGTAGTTAATGACTCTTAACTGCCTGTTCCAAACCACCCTCAAGCAGTCGGCAATCCATAAGGATAACCTGAAATTATGTGCTACTCTGGGGCAAATGCATTCCTCTCCCAACTAGCATGATGGTTACAGCTACACTGAGAGGGAACAAAGATGCCTGAGGGGGCAGTGGGTGATGTCAGAAAGTCACGTGATTTCATCCCTGTGTGTTCTGGTTCCACTATATCATTATCCACGACGAATAACTGTCCACTCTCTCTTAAGCATCTCCTGCAAGAAGAGGCCTATGATTGCTCTAGAACCTTAGCTCCAGTTTTGAACTCTTCTTAACAATAGCTTTCTCATAATGCTGAAAACTAACCCATGTACCCCATAACTTAGTGCTCATTAGATCAATTCCTGCCCTCTGGGACAGAACAAGTTTTCCTCCATTTCTGAAGTCTGTCGTGACTCTACCCTTCCTTGTCTTCTCAAAATGTCCGCCTCTCCTCACCGCTCACTGGGGATGCTCTGTGGGTGCTACAGGCAATGCAGCGGCTGAATGTAATTTATGTTATTTATTTTGATTCGCTTTCTTTACACTGCTGTACAAATTTGTAGATGGGCCTTGCATGAAAATGCTGCAGGCGAGGATTAAAATCCATTGCCAAGTGCGTAAGCAAATATTTACCAAGTATTTACCAGATGTAGATTGAGTGTGGGCACATTTCAGTGATACAACAGGCCTGCATAATTCTAGATATTTTAATGAGAATTGTGCAAAAGCACTACCATTTAAAGATATTTTCACATTTGTGTATGTACATACAGTTTAAATGATCCATTTTTTCATCGTTTTCCATACATAAAAATGATACTTTTGACTCACTGGAGGTACCAAAATGGCATGGGACTTGTGATCCAGACAGTCCAAGAAACGTTAAGAAAACATCTTTATTTTACATGCTCCTCTTGACCTGAGAAAGAGAGGAATTAGCCTTTTGCATTTTAGGAATGTGAATTGAATTGAGTTTATTACCATCAAACACCAGCATCGGATAAATTGTACAGTACACAACAAAACAGAACATGCAACATACATACATCTTAGGAATGTGGTTGCTTTTTGTTATGGACCTGATGCAGGTTTAGTGCCCCTACTGCCCACTGAAGGAGTATATTTGACTCCATTATTTTCTGCTAGCATATTTGTATACATAAAAAAATTACACAGAAACATCTGGATAGATGATTCTGGAAGCTGCCTCAGGTCAACTTATGGTCTAGGTTGGGAGGGCAATTCACCCCAGAATTTCAGGGTGGGGGGCATTCCCTAGTCTGGTTTTTAAAATGCTTACAAAGTTGCTATCTGGAAAGTAGCATTTCCAGGGTCTAGATGAGAAGCAATAGCTGATGCCACCACCTTTCTTACAATATGCTAGAGTGATGCTACTCTGATGCTCATTATGGATTAAAATGGCAGGCAACTGGCAAACACACATGCCTGCCTGATGTAGAAAGAAGTGGATTTCCCCCCAAAATGGACTCTGCTATAGTTTTGGGGGGCCACAGTAGTTGCCCAACCACCCAGGTATTGACACCGAGTCCTTCATTCTTGATCTTTCCCTCCCCTCTGCTCTGCTCCCTTCAGCTCCCCTCCCCTGATTTTATGTTTCCTGCATGCTCTGCAATTATCGTAGGAGGTTCATAAATAACATCCCCTCTCCCGATTAAGGTAATACAGAGCAGGAGGTGATCCAAGTTAAGGGAAGGCAGTGAGGAATGGCTGCTTTTAAAAAAAAGTGTGTATGTGGGGGGGAGCCACACAGTTAGGATAATGTGCTGTGGTGTGCATGTTTTCTCTAAGAAGTGGTAATGAAGTCAGGAGCAGGTCAGGAGTTGGAAAGCAACGTTGTGGCTTGACTTGTTGAGTCCCCTTTCCATAGCATGTGAACACAAGACAGATTCAGGTATAGAGACTCCAACCAGGGATAGATTGATACACAAGCCAAGTAAGCTACATTTTGGGGCCCCAGACTATGAAAGGCTTTAAACAGCACCTCCTCAATGACACATTTAGTACAGTTCTTCGCATAATTTATTTTTTGGGGGGGAGAGGTAATCCTACGATGTTAAACTTGACACCATAAGATTATGGTGAACTTGATGGTGAGTAGAGTGCAGCTGGTTTGTGCTTCCCAGATCCCTTGGTGACCCCCTACTTGAAATATTTTGTCTGGCAGGGAAAACATAATGCCATATTTTGTTCCTGAAGGCCTTGAGGAAGATACATGTTTTCAATAATGCTGTCCACAAGAACCCACAAGACCCACCCCATCTCAAAAAAAAACAAATCTGGAAGTGTGGGTGCGATCAGACAGCAAGAAAGGTGTGTGTCCAGTTTGTGCAAGAAAATTGCAAATGACCCTTCTGTATGATGTGGAATTGCTCAGCCCATCCCCACAAATGTCCAGTTTGGGCATGGATTAGCATCAGGCTGGTAGGTTATTCCACATATCAATCTGTGATCACTGGGAGACAGCTTGCATCAGACTGCAACAGAAACAGTCCGATACGTGTGTTTTATGTCTGTGTGATCACACTCTGTATATCCGGAAACTTCTGGTTTTGAATTTGTGGTATTTCTGAACATTTTCAGGCTGATGGAGTGCACAGCATCTTCTGGACATGAGAAACCGGCCCCTAGTAAAGTTGTCCACTCCTGATTTAGGACTCTCAGCCTGTTTTGATCTAACCATGTCATTGGCACTGAGTAAGAAGGCTTGTCGGATCTATTTTGTGTGTGTGTGTGTGTGTTTAAATAGAATTTAAGATCTTATTGCCTAGAAATGGTGTAAAAGGCACATGCTGTATATTAAAGGATTTGAGTTGAACTAAGGGTGTTGTAACATGGGGAAATAGATTGTTATTTAGACTACTTGTGGAGTGATCCAGTGACCTATTTGCTGGTGATCACACAATGCATGGGGAAATGCACTCCAGCCTGGCCCTCATCCACCTGATCTTGGAGAGGTTCTACTTTTGGAGGCCCGCTGGGTCGAATCTCCAGCAGATGGAAGGGTCAATTTAAGGGAGATCCCTCCTGGCAAAGAGACAGTTTATGGTATGAACAGATACATGCCTTTCCCAGTGTCTGATTGTCCCCTTAGATTTGATAAATAACTTGGGGTTAGGATATCTACTGGGGGAGACATCCTCCTGTTAACGCATGTCTGGAATTGGAGAGTTTCATCAGTGAAGCCCCTGTTGCATGTCTCACCATCCAGAGAGGTTAGATGGATGAGAACATGAGACAGGGCTTTTCTCTTTAGTGACCTCTCAATGGTGGAGGATCAGGTCAACTTCATCCCTGTTGTGTTTCAGACAAAATCATATTATCCTGTTAGGCCTTTGACTTTTAAAATTGCTATTCATCTGTTCTTAAGGAATGCTTTGCTTCTGTTCAGTTTTTGTACTGACATGTTATAGTCCTTTGCATTGGAATGGGTGGGAAAGTGATGTATAAATACTTTAAACAAATAATAAACAAATAGCTAGCAAGGAAAAATCAACCTTTGCTTGCTAAATTTCTGCTTCTGCATACAAAGGATCTTTGTTAAAAGCACCAGCGCTATGTAAGGGAGAAAAAGTTGGCAACCCTACCGTGTAACTCCTTTTCCATAGACAGGGTAAAAATATCTTCTTTCTGTGCAGACTTAAAAGGACTAGGCTTTAATATTAGCAGAGAGAAAAATCTTTTAAAAGCTGGCCGTTTTAGTGCTTCTCTCTGCATGTACCCCCCTCTTCTTGCCCACACTAATGGGAAATGTAACAGTTACATTAACTATTTGGCTAAACTTCAAGAATTCCTCCCCCCCTTTAAATTCTCTATCTTATACTTGACGGTTAGCACCCATTAATCTTGTTTTATGAGTTTAAGGGAACTGCAGAATTGCAGGATGGGAAAAAAATCTCCCAACCTCCTCTCCAGGGAGGGCAGCGGAAAGGCAGTGGGGAATGGTGATGGTGACAGGGGTGGTAGGATGGAAGAGTGATATTTATGGACCTTTCGAAGTGTGCACTCAGCCAGGGTTGGATTTTGGTTTTCCCCAGTTCTGGGACAGAAATGTACAACACACACAGAGACATTATATACAAGGAAAGTGCTTGCAGAAAAGTTTGACAAAGTGTGTACCATAACGGTACATGAAAATGCATGTGGATTTTTTTTTTGGATTTTAAAAAAACAGTTCAGAAGTTGTTTATCATTCCCTTCCTATGGAGGCATTTTCTGACCATGCAGCTTGCCCAAGGCTGCACAGGTTGGCTCTTCCCCTGGGAGGCACAGTGGAGAACTGAACTCCCAACCTTGGGCTCGGCAGCCAGACATCTAACACTGAGCTATCCAGCCAGTTCATTCTTTACACATATGAAATTCCTGCTGTGAAAGTATCTATGGTGAGTTGATGAGGTGCTGATTGTTTGCAGTCAGATTACCATGGTACCCTTCAGCAGTTAAAGCTCCATGCACATAAATCCTAAAGATCCATAGTCTTCCATAAGTCCATACAGCACAAACTCCAGCCCCAGCCATTTCCTTGAGATTTCAGGGGAAACCAAATAGATCCAATGAGATAAAATGGAGATTGGAAGAGGTGTGGCTGAGTGGGCGAGCATCTTGCTTTTGTGTCTTGGGGTCATAGTTTAATCCTATGCCCCGCCTTGTAGGACTACAACTCTTCTGCCTGTAACTGAGCTAAATGGATGACATAAAGCAGCTTCCTAGTTTCTAAGAAAATAAACCAGAAATAAAGGTACATCTTTGGCTACAAACAAGTTAGCATGGGGAATTCTGGGAGGTGTATCCCCACTTTCCGTGCAAAAAAGCAAGCACAACAGAGGAGAGTTCTATGTGGCTAGTTAGTATGGATCTGCATGGAAAGATAAATGCAGCTGTATAAGGTAAATAAGTTCTAAAGAACTGGCCAAGAACTGATTGATGGTAACTAGAATACAAGAACTGTGAAGCAGTTTGGAGAATGATTTTTATAAAAAATATACAAAACAATAACAAGCAAACAAGTCATACCCTATAATCATTAGCAGAGTGTGATAGCCAGTGTGGAAAGAGTGACAAAGTAGGGCTCAGGAGACCTGGGTTCGAATCTCCACTCAGACATGGAAACTCACTGGAGGGTGTCAATGTTAAAATCACTCCTTAATTATCTCACCTACTGTGAAAACCATGTAACATTAGGATAAATGGTATGCAACCTGACAGAACACAACACATAATTGCTAGAGTGTCAGAAGCAATCATTCTGTCCCTTCAGCCTTTTTACAAGGGGATAAATCCAGTTGTTAGTGTGAAGTAGTCAATGGGATTTTGTTAAACACTCCTGTTGTTAGTTTCCACTCTTCAGTGTGGTTTTGGTAAATTATGCAAGTACCTTTGATTCAGTAGGTCTACTCTAGTTGCAACTAGTATTTGGATTGATCCTACAGTATTATGTTTTGGATCTTTATAATTAACGTTTTAAAGAGTATGGCTATGTTTCCCCTACTCTATCCCTTGCCGCACTTTGATCCCATTTATCTTTTTGTTTAATGCTACCTGCAAATTGCTTTTATACATTTTATATGTGAGAAATTGCTGAAATCCATTTTCTGTGATACAGGAGAGATATATATATATATATATTTATTTCACTGTTATTAGCTCACGATAAGGTAAGTAACTTAGAGGGAAGATGGATTGCTCCATGAAGCATTTTTACTTTCCCAATTAATCCAGGCATAATAGTAATAAATCCACCAGGAGAAGTAATTAAATGCAACCAGCCTCTGGCATCCCTCGGCTGCTGACATGTCAGGGGTAATGTAAAGAAACATCCTTCTTTTAGAAGGCGAGTCAGTGGCGGAGGGATTTGTGGGAGGAAAAAGATGGATTTCAATGGTTCCAAGATTCCATCCTTCCCTCTCTCTCCTTCTATAGAGACCACATTTATTCCATCAATCCCCATCAGGGTGGCTTTTCTCTTCAAGATGGCAGATGAGCACCAGTAACACAATTAACCCCAGTGCACTTTTTAAATGGGGTTTCATAATGGAGAATCTCTTTTGTTTCTTGGCCTTTTCAGATTGTCTATGTGTCTGGGGGGGGGGGGCACAGAGGTGAAAACGTTGTGGCAGCAATCCTCTTTTTTCTGAATCCTGAATTTGCCACTATGAGCTAGATAGCTCTGTGGTTTAGGTATCTAGCTGCGGAGCCAGAGGTTGGGAGTTTAATTCTGTCTATGCCTCCTGTGAGTAGAGCCAGACTGTGTGGCCTTGGGCAAGCTGCACAGTCCCAGAATGCCCCTAGAAAAATGGAATGGTATACCAGTTCTGAGTACTTTCTGCCTGGAAAACCCTGAATTGACTTGATGGCACATGATGATGGTGGTAAAAGGATGTGTGCAGCAGTTCTGGATGATACTTTTTCTCAGTGCTACTCAGTGCATACTGCTGGGCTGGCCCTGCTACTCAGCAGAATAAGGTGACTGCCCTAGGCCAAAGGTTTTGGCTTAAAACCATGAAAGGGTGGAAGTATGAAAAGCAATTGTTTGCTATTATATACATTTTTTCTTACCTGTCATGGGGAAGGAAGTTGGACTAAGGCCCGTGAACTAGGTAGGCCAGGGAGCTGTTCTTCTATTTCTTAATTCTGCAAATAATACTTCATTCCTTCCTTCTTTATCTTTCCATAAAAAGAGACACTGAAGGAAATTAACTGTAAGAAAGCATGTATTAAAAACAGCTTTAATTGCAATGGAACATGAAAGCAAATACAATAAAAATACAAGTGTATCATGTCAACCTATCCTACCTGGGGAGATATGGTCCTTCAGATCTTGGCCTTGACTAGGCCATTTAGTGCTTTATTGGTCAGAACCAGCACTTTGAACTGTGCCTGGAAAACAGACCAGTAGCTAATGAAGCTGTCATTAACAAGAGAGTTGTATGCTTCCTGCAACCTGCCCTGGTTTTCAGTCTGGCAACAGCACTGCAGACTAGTTGACGTCTACCCATTCAGCCATTGTGAAAGCTGCCTCTGTACTCAAGTTTGGCCTGATCCCAGGCCTGTTCACTAATGCCAGAGGTTAGCTGACCCTTGCAGAGTCATGATGGCTTTTCTGGAAACTATGGAGGCTTCAGGATGTGGGTTTTGTGTCTCATCTGGACATCTGTCCCTGATATCATAGTTGCTTGCTTGCTCAGGGTTGATTCAGAACACTTTCTTCTGTGTTTTTTCTTTAAATTCACTTCCTGTATAGACCCTCCAAGATATGTCCCTTATCCCAGCAGCCATTGCTTGTTGCCAAAATAAACAGTGCTGGCTTCTGTAATATTGATGGAACATGCACAGGAAGTGAGTATGCTGATGGAACCATTGCTCATGGTGAAAGCAGCCTATGGGGCAGCAACAAAGGAACACAGGAGCCATTCTAAAGATATGGCCGCGCCAAGGAAAGAATTCCTTCATATAAAGTAAAAATTAGAATTTGCCTTGTGGGGGGGGGGGGTGTCAGATGTTCTCTGCCAACCTATATTTTGGATGGAAAGCTGGAGAGACTTTTGCATCACTTTATGAAAATGAAAACTACCACATTCTTAGAATGCTATTTTGAGGAAATGCCATGTATAGAAAAAGTTGAATTCCTAAATTATTTCATTCCCGTTACACATTTCATCACATAAAAAAGCCATTCATTCTTCCGAATGGCTTTTTAAGTGAAGAAAGAGAGAAAGAAAGAAAGAAAGAAAGAAACCCCCTAACCGCCAGACACATCTAGAAATATTCCTTGTTACACACACAAAAAAGCATGGTTTCTATTTATTATGTTACATTTGCTATGTAACTTTATTTCTCTCTTGTCACCAAAAGGAAAGCAAAGTAAGCTCACCAGATCTAGATAATTGTTTTACTTATCCTTTACTACTCCTAAGTTTTGGACTCAAGGAGACTGGTGTGGCACAAAGGTCTGTAGCCCATCCCTTTTGTGCCAGTTTCTTAGCTTTATACACTAGTCAAGGTAAAACAGCATCCAAGTGGGTTTGCAGAGAAGGAACAAAGCAAAGCGAGCTGGAAGAGCACAGCTCTTCTCTAGCAGTTTACTTGCCTGTTACCTGCAAGGTATTCCAGGACCTTTGCAACTGCTGTGGGAGTTGTGGAAAACAAACTGGAACAAGTTCAGAGGAGGGCAATAAGGATGATCAGGGGACTGGAAACCAAGCCCTGTGAGGAAAGACTGAAAGAACTGGGCATATTTAGCCTTCAGAAAAGAAGATGGAGGGGAGATATGATAACACTTTTCAAATACTTGAAAGAGTGTCACGCAGAGGAGGGGCAGGACCTGTTCTTGATCATCCCAAAGTGCAGGACACATAACAATGGGCTCAAGCGACAGGAAGCCAGATTTAGGCTGAATATACGGAAAAACTTCTTAACTGTTAGAACAGTATGATAATGGAACCGGTGACCTCAGGAGGTGGTGAGTACTCCAACACTGGAGGCATTCGAGACAAAATTGAACAACCGTCTGTCAGATCTGCTTTAATTTGAATTCCTGCGTTGAGAAGAAGGGTTGGACTCAAAGGCCTTATAGGCCCCTTCCAATTCCATGAATCTGTGATTCTTTGAAAAACCTTCTTTTTAAAGTTTGGAACTTCCTTGAGAACATTGAAAGGTATTAGGTTTACCTGTGTTCTTTGCATGAATAAATTCTTAGGTGCTACACTTCACCTGTAGCCCAAGACTGGTTTACCTCACTCTAACAGAGCTTTAGATGTGCTAAAGTTTCCAGTGTCCTCCAGGAGTATAATCCAGGTCGGTGCATGCTGGAATTCGTAGTCTTGAAAAAGTAACATTTACCCAAGATCTAAGTTGCAGCTTCTTCTAGAAGATATGCATTCTTTTTCTTGCCCTCAGTTGCAAGACAAGTCTAGCCTAACCAACCTCTGATTGACAAAGACATTCTCTGCTTCCGTCTCCATGGCACGTTACTTCTCCCATTGCGATCTCATTAATAGATTTACTTATTTGAAAATCATTATCCGGGCAGACAGGCCTAACGAAGAAACGGTCTCCCAGGGGCGACTCATTAGGGAAGCTGCTGGATTGCTACTTCAAGAGATTTTTCTCCTGATGGTAGGCACAAAAGCTATTTGACAACACACAGATATCGCTGTCAGGGATTAAATTTGAAAAAAGGAAAGAAAAAAGTGGGAAATGGGAGAAACGCTTTTTAACATATCTACATATATCACAACTCTTTTATCAAATTCTTGAAATGTCAGAGTTCAACATAACCAAAATCCCCCAGCTACCCTGTTTCCCCAAAAATAAGACCTAACCTGAAAATAAGCCCTAGTATGATTTTTCAATACCCCTTCACGGATTGCTGCCTTGTCGTGGCGAAGGGGCTTGAGTAATTCAGAGAAGCTATGGGCTATGCCATGCAGGGACACCCAAGACGGACAGGCCATAGTGGAGAGTTCTGACTAAACACGATCCACCTGGAGCAGGAACTGGCAAGCCACTCCAGTATCTTTGCCAAGAAAACTCCATGGACAGAAACAAAAGGCTAAAAGATATGACGCTGGAAGATGGGCCCCTCAGGTCGGAAGGTGTCCAACACGCTACTGAGGAAGAGCGGAGGACAAGTACAAGTAGCTCCAGAGCTAAAGAAGTGGTTGGGCCAAAGCCGAAAGGACGCTCAGCTGCGGACGCGCCTGGAAGTGAAAGGAAAGTCCGATGCTGCAAAGAAAAATACTGCATAGGAACCTGGAATGTAAGATCTATGAACCTCGGTAAGCTGGATGTGGTCAAACAGGAGATGGCAAGAATAAACATTGACATCCTGGGCGTCAGTGAACTAAAATGGACGGGAATGGGTGAATTCAATTCAGACGATTATCATATCTACTATTGTGGGCAAGAATCCCGTAGAAGAAATGGAGTAGCCCTCATAGTCAACAAAAGAGTGGGAAAAGCTGTACAGGGATACAATCTCAAAAATGATAGAATGGTTTCAATACGAATCCAAGGCAGACCTTTCAACATCACAGTCATCCAAGTTTATGCACCAACCACCGATGCTGAAGAGGCTGAAATTGACCAATTCTATGAAGACTTACAACACCTTCTAGAACTGACACCAAAGAAAGATGTTCTTCTCATTATAGGGGACTGGAATGCTAAAGTAGGGAGTCAGGTGATAAAAGGAACGACAGGTAAGTTTGGCCTCGAAGTTCAAAACGAAGCAGGGCAAAGGCTAATAGAGTTTTGTCAAGAGAACAAGCTGGTCATCACAAACACTCTTTTCCAACAACACAAGAGGCGACTCTACACATGGACATCACCAGATGGGCAATACCGAAATCAGATTGATTATGTTCTCTGCAGCCAAAGATGGAGAAGCTCTATACAGTCAGCAAAAACAAGACCTGGAGCTGATTGTGGCTCTGATCATCAGCTTCTTATAGCAAAACTCAAGCTTAAACTGAAGAAAGGAGGAAAAACCACTGGGCTAGACAGGTATAATCTAAACCAAATCCCTTATGAATACACAGTGGAAGTGAAGAACAGATTTAAGGAACTCGATTTGGTGGACAGAGTGACTGAAGAACTATGGATGGAGGCTCGTAACATTGTACAGGAGGCAGCAACAAAAACCATCCCAAAGAAAAGGAAATGCAAGAAAGCAAAGTGGCTGTCCAACGAGGCCTTACAAATAGCAGAAAAGAGAAACAAAATGCAAGGGAGATAGGGAAAGTTACAGAAAATGGAATGCAGACTTCCGAAGAATAGCAAGGAGAGACAAGAGGGCCTTCTTAAATGAACAGTGCAAAGAAATAGAGGAAAATAATAGAAAGGGAAAAACCAGAGATCTGTTCAAGAATACTGGAGATGTTAAAGGAACATTTCGTGCAAAGATGGACATGATAAAGGACAAAAATGGTAGGGACCTAACAAAAGCAGAAGACATCAAGAAGAGGTGGCAAGAATACACAGAGGAATTATACCAGAAAGATCTGGATATCCCAGACAACACAGATAGTGTGGTTGCTGACCTTGAGCCAGACATCCTGGAGAGTGAAGTCAAGTGGGCCTTAGAAAGCATGGCTAACAACAAGGCCAGTGGAGGTGATGGCATTCCAGTTGAACTATTTAAAATCTTAAAAGATGACGCTGTTAAGGTGCTACACTCAATATGCCAGCAAGTTTGGAAAACTCAGCAGTGGCCAGAGGATTGGAAAAGATCAGTCTACATCCCAATCCCAAAGAAGGGCAGTGCCAAAGAATGCTCCAACTACTGTACAATTGCACTCATTTCACACGCTAGCAAGGTTATGCTCAAAATCCTCCAAGGCAGGCTTCAGCATTATGTGGACCGAGAACTCCCAGAAGTACAAGCTGGATTTCGAAGGGGCAGAGGAACTAGAGACCAAATTGCTAACATGCGCTGGATTATGGAGAAAGCCAGAGAGTTCCAGAAAAACATCTACTTCTGCTTCATTGACTACGCAAAAGCCTTTGACTGTGTGGACCACAGCAAACTATGGCAAGTTCTTCAAGAAATGGGAGTGCCTGACCACCTTATCTATCTCCTGAGAAATCTATACGTGGGACAGGAAGCAACAGTTAGAACTGGCTATGGAACAACTGATTGGTTCAAAATTGGGAAAGGAGTACGACAAGGCTGTATATTATCTCCCTTCTTATTTAACTTATATGCAGAATGCATCATGCGAAAGGCTGGACTGGAGGAATTCCAAACCGGAATTAAGATTGCCGGAAGAAATATCAACAACCTCAGATATGCAGATGATACCACTCTGATGGCAGAAAGTGAGGAGGAATTAAAGAATCTCTTAATGAGGGTGAAAGAGGAGAGCGCCAAAAATGGTCTGAAGCTCAACATCAAAAAAACTAAGATCATGGCCACTGGTCCCATCACCTCCTGGCAAATAGAAGGGGAAGATATGGAGGTAGTGACAGATTTTACTTTCCTGGGCTCCATGATCACTGGAGATGGTGACAGCAGCCACGAAATTAAAAGACACCTGCTTCTTGGGAGGAAAGCGATGACAAACCTAGACAGCATCTTAAAAAGCAGAGACATCACCTTGCCGACAAAGGTCCGCATAGTCAAAGCTATGGTTTTTCCAGTAGCGATGTATGGAAGTGAGAGCTGGACCATCAAGAAGGCTGACCGCTGAAGAATTGATGCTTTTGAATTGTGGTGCTGGAGGAGACTCTTGAGAGTCCCCTGGACTGCAAGGAGAACAAACCTATCCATTCTGAAGGAAATCAACCCTGAGTGCTCACTGGAAGGACAGATCCTGAAGCTGAGGCTCCAATACTTTGGCCATCTCATGAGAAGAGAAGACTCCCTGGAAAAGACCCTGATGTTGGGAAAGTGTGAAGGCAAGAGGAGAAGGGGACGACAGAGGACGAGATGGTTGGACAGTGTCATCAAAGCTACCAACATGAATTTGACCCAACTCCGGGAGGCAGTGGAAGACAGGAGGGCCTGGCGTGCTTTGGTCCATGGGTTCACGAAGAGTTGGACATGACTTAACGACTAAACAACAACATGATTTTTCAGGATGCTCGTAATATAAGCCCTACCCAAAAAATAAGCCCCATTTAAGTGAAACCCCGCCCTCCACCATTATGCACCATTGTGCAGCAACCAGAAGATGACATGACTGTAAAATAAAACATCCCCTGAAAATAAGCCCTAATGCTTTTTTTGGAGCAAAAATTAATATAAGACCCTGTCTTATTTTCGGGGAAACACGGTATGTAGGAAAATGTTTTTGTTTTACACTATTGAGTATACTTTGGTTGCATTATAAAGGGATTGGACCAGGCACCCCAAACTCAACTCAATTCGTTCTGGCTGCACTGGACCACAACACCCATCTTCCTCGGGTAACATGAAGAAACCTGGCTGTGGCAGCTCAGTGGAACTGAGGACTGTTAGGTAAAACTTAATGCTTATTAATGAGGAGGCCCATTTAAGGATAGTGCAAGAAGAAAAAGGAACATAAAACTTAGGCTTGGAATTCTCTAGAACTGATTTCCATACATGTGTACAACTATAACGTTTTTGGAAGTACTTTCCTTTGTGGGATATTTTAGGCTACTTAAAAAGAGGCCCTATAGATCCGGCACTGCAAACAGAGAACTTTCTAGGAGACATGGAGAGGCCAAGAGATGTCCTTGGTATCACAAAATGTTACCAAGTTGTAGAAAATGATGCATGGTATGGGGAATGCAGATAAGGATAAGTGTCCTTCCCTCTTTCATAACACTTGAACCCCAGATGGTCCAACGAAACCAAACAGTGGGAGAATTAAGGTTTATTAAATAAAGGCTTCAGCAATGCATAGTTTAGCTGTGGAATTTGCTACTCAAAATGTAGTGGTGCCTCCTATTAGAGATGTATTTTAAAAGGGGATTAAGGTGTCACTATCTCCTAGTTATGCTTAGAACTATTTTACTTCCAGCATCAGAAACAGTATTCTGTCAATATCTATCAATATCACTTTCTGGAATATAAATTGTTTCCCTACCCTATCCCAGCCTGGAACTAGACTGAAATTGACTAGAATAATCTGTTTCTTCCAATGCCTCCCAGCTACCAGTTTCTCTCAAGCACTTTACTCATAAAGGGTGTATCCTTGACAATGAGACACTCATGCTATAATGAGAAGAATCTGGCTAGATCAGATCAGGACCTGTCTTCATTCATAGAGGCCCTATTTGTAAATACGGATGTTCTGTTTAGATGTCACAGACACTGATAGACCACTTCTTTCTCTCTAGTCAGCTTTCAAAGGCCTCTAAGCTTACCACAATGTCTGGTTAGCCAATTCTATCAGGTATTTTGTGAAGAATACCTTTTTGAACTGAACTGTGGCTGTTTTATGTTGTAGCCAGAATTTTGTTGCTAAATAGTTTTGTTATGAACTGTTGGATAGCTCAGTGGTTTAGGTATCTGACTGTGGAGCCAGAAGTTGAGAGTTCAGTTTCTCACTTTGCCTCCTTGCCAGGGGCTGGACCCTATGATCCATAGGGTCTTTTCCAGCTCTGCAGTTCTAGGTTTATTATTTTACTTTTATTTCTTATTATTTTTCTTTTAGGTTTATCATAAACCATTTTGATGATTAATTATTAAATCATTTTGATTATTATTTCTATAAAACAACAGGCCTCGTATGTGCGGACATATTCTGGAATTGGACTTAAGACAGAACTGGCTTTACTTTTAAGTAGATCTGCCTGTGATTGCATTGTAACACTGCAATATTACGTGAAGCTAGCCAAGAATAAGTCTTATTGAAATCAGTTGAATTTAGTAGCCTGCATAGTATAGTGGTTCAAGGTTCAAAACCATGCAGAGGCATAGATTTACCTGATCTACCCCACAAGGTTGTTTTTCTATGAATAACATTGGGAAGAGTCATGTTCCACCTTGAGATCATCAGAAGAAAGCCAAGATATAAATGTAATTTGTAAGAAATGTAAGAAATAAACCAAATCAAGACTGTAGTCCTGCACATAATTACCTGGAAATTGGTTTCATTGAACTTAATAGGAATTATTCCTCAATAGATAAGAACAAGTTTTTGTGCTAAAACAAAAGGTTGCCGCTCCTGCTATTCTTGGTTCTTTTGCTTTGCACTTTTCCCTTAAAAACTGTAATCTTATTAGGAAGTTAGATCAAACTTGGCAGGATTTACTTCTGAATAAAACTTACTCAGGACTAGGCAGAATGAATACATTTCCTATTGATTTTATGGCACAGCTAGTTCCATTTTTAATTTTTTTAAAATATGCATTTACTTATAATAACAGTGTGAGTAAAAACATGTGCACAAAAAACATGTGCACAAAACTTCAAAAGACATATAAAAATGTATGTGAGATTAAAGGTGATTCCAAACAGAAGGCAATTAGTGATGCTCATGGACTGTTAGTGGGAGACAGTGGTTAAGAGTTTTGTACGGGAACCTGTAAGATTCCAGTGTGAGATTTCACGGAGCCATGAAACTCACTTCCTGGGTCAGCTGCTCTGTCTCAGGCTGGCCTGCCTCGCAAGGTTGGGGGGAAAGAATATGCTCTCTTGAGCTCATCAGAGGAAAGGTGGGGTGTAACCATAACACCTAAATACAGAAGTTGTTCCACTGTAAGCTTCAGGGGAAATTGTGAACGCCTCAAGACATGTTCCATGTAGGAATCTTTAACTTCTTTGGTCATCCTGCCATCCTATAAAAACTGAGTGGACAATAAGCATACATTTCTATATGGAAAGTAAACAAAGTATTGCCTGAGGACGGGGGGAATGGTACACTTTCCTCCACTGTATAACAGGGTTCTTGTGCTGCATATCAGGCAGAAATTCAACAGGTATCAACGCTTTTCCTATCTCTGCATGCCAGGAACAGTTTTTTTTAAAAAATGGTACCTTTTTTGTGGAAGGTGAGGACAGTGGAAGATCAGGAGACAGGAAAGATAATGTTGCTTTAAAAAACCCCTGAATTAATCTGATCTAGAGTCTAGGTCCAAATATAGTCTCATCTAGAGCCGGTTGCTGCAAGTCAGAACCAACTTAATGTCACATAACAACAGAGCAGATCCATTGACACGAGCAAAACTAATATAAATGCCATTGGGCATCCCTCACTTGGGGTTAAAATTGGAGTGAACTCCATTTATCTACCTGAAAAGTAAGGTTAATGGAACTCTATAAGACATGAAAAATGAGAGTTGTTGTTGTTGTTTAAAAAATCCAATCTAGATGTCTTAGCAGAGGGCGAGGACAGTGGAACGCCAAGAGACAAGAGGGAAAAAAAACGGAGGAGAGAAAATAAACAGTGATCCCGGACCTATGTAGCAGTCACTGGAGCGGATGGCTGCGCTTTCCTGCTGGTCCCCAGACGCACGGCCTGCCTCTGGAAACGTCTTAAGCTGCACCTTTAAAAGTCACATCACGTTTAGAGGCCTGATTATCCATTAACCTGATGTGAGCCGTATTTCCTGCGGGTGGCTTCTCTCCCCTCCCCGGTTCCTCTCTCTCTCTCTCTCTCTCTCTCTCCCCCCGCCTGCCCCCCCCCGCCTGCCCCCCCCCCCTTCCACCTCTCTTTGGAGGCAGGCGAGCAAACAGGCGGAGAGCCAGCCAGCCAGCCAGCAGCGAAGCTGGGCTTTCTTTCTCTCTTCATCATCATCTCTCTCTCTCTTCTCTCTCCCCCCCCCCCCCCCGTACCTCTCTCACCCTCCCCGCACTCCTTTCTCTCTCTCTCTCTCTCTCTCTCTTTTGCCAAGCCTCCCCTCGGCTTGCCCCCTCCCCTTTTCCTTATCAGCAATTCAGATCGCATGCAGATTCCCACCCCCTTCCCTCTCTCTCGGTAGCTTTTTCTCACACTGGCAAAAGAGCGAGCGAAAGCAGAGGAAAAATCGCCCTGCGCCTCCTCCGAGCTGGAAACCCATCCTTTCCTCTTTCTCCCTCCCTCCCTCCCTCCCTTTGCTTTTTTTCTCCCTTTCTTCTCTCTCTGATCCCCCCCTCTTCGCGGCTACAAAAGTAACCTCGCGGTTTCCTCCCTCCATGCAACCGAGGGTGGTTTTGGGGGGTGCCACCGAGCAGTCCTAGGGCTCGATTTTAGCCAAGCCCTTTTACCATCTTCTCTCTCCCCCACCGGCCCCCCAGCCCTCTCCACCTCCTTTTCGGCGACCCGATGTGGTGGGAAAAGCGACCCCCCGGCTTCGCCCGGGTTCGCCTGCTGCTGCTGCTGCTGCTGCTGCTGCCTCTGGCATCGTGGCTCGGGAGTTGCGGAGCCAGCTGTCCCGAGAGAGAACTGGAGAGGCGAGAGGAAGAGGCCAACGTCGTCCTCACGGGGACCGTGGAAGAAATCATGAACGTGGATCCGGTTCATCAGACTTACTCTTGCAAGGTGAGAGGAATGCGGAGCGTGGGAGGCGTGTGTGTGTGTGTGTGTGTGGGCGCAAAAGCGGCGGCTCCTTTAGATTTTTTGTTTTGTTTTTTTTGGAGGAAGGGAAGCCTCTGTGCACCGACCCGAAGTGCGCCGGGAGCTCCAAGCGGAGCCAGACCTTGGTCGTTTGTTCCTTCGTGATCTGCAGAAAAGAAAATGAAAAGAAAGTTTGCCTTTGTTTTAAGCAGGGCTTTTATTTCGTCCTTCCACTTGTTGGCTTCCTGTTCCTCCTCCTCCTCTCTTCCTTTGCAAAATGCTGCTGGGCAAGAAATGGCACTGCAAGAGGGCCAGGAGGTGTGCTTATTATTATTATTTTTAAGCCAAAGGTTACCTTTTCTGAGGCTGTGATTTAGGAAGGATGGGGTTGTTTTTACATGACAGACACACAATCTTGCAAAGAACACCCCCCCCCCCCACCGTCCGGTTTCATGCAAAATGTACACCCGACTAGCCCCCTCCTCATCCCAGGCTACTTTCAGGGCTCTTGACTCTCCCTGCTTGTAACTGGTAAGCCTGTAAGGGTCTGATTGCAGGGTGAAAGGCTTTTGAGATGAATTATGTTTTTCCTTAAGAGCACCCTGAGAAGCAGGTTATTTTCTTAACTGAAACATAGCACCACATCCCACTGAAGGTGCAAGTGGCTATTTCAGATGAAAAAGAGAGAGAGAGAGAGAGAAGCAATTTTACCACCTCTGCTTTTTAGCAACTGTTGCTAGAACTAAAGGTTGCTCCTTATAATTAACTGAACATCACCTAAGAGACACCCCTGCCTGCAGAAAGAAGGATATAAAAACAATGGTTAAAGAAACCATTTCCCTCCTTAAATTACAACTGGACATTTTTTCATGAGATTTTCTTGATTTTTAAGATTCTTCTTCGGGTTTAATTAAGGGTGGCACTTTTTCCCCTTTTGGTGCATTCCTGAGGGAGTGGAGCCTTGATAAATGTTCTTGTTCTTAAAAGGGAAAAGATAACCACAGAAGGGGTGAGGAAGGTACCAAGGGAGATCCATGCTGTTGATGTAAGTCATACAACCTTCCTCTTTACTCAAGTCAAGCCAGAATGGAAATAGGGGCCTTTTACAGGGGTCTTTAACATGGAACTCGAAATGGTCAAAAATTCTATAGAAATCAATGTGAACATATATTTTTTACTCCTAATGTTAACAACTTAACCAGAGAGGAGTTAAGTATTACTGAACACTAAGGCTTACTTTCTGACAGTGGTGTTCATACTAGAGCTTGGTATAGTTGCATTTTTGCACTACAGCTCCCAGAATCCACCCACTAGCATGGGAACTGGGCATTGTAGTGCAAAACATATCTTTTCCACACAGAACCTGGAGTGGTGCTTCATCCCATTGCTGATTTTTGGGTAATTCCATTGAATCTCTGGGAAACAGTCTGCCCCTGAGCATGTTCTTGCTACTTGTAAGCTGGAAGTTATTTTGGTGGATCAGACCAAGGTCCACATAATCTGGGATTTGGTTTCCAGCTGCAGCCAGAAAGGTGCCCCTTATGGGAGGCATACCTCCAGGCTGCAGAAGCCTTCCACTGGTGCTTGTCCCTAGCAGATTTGATTTAAAGCAAAAAAGCAAAATGTGCTGCTTATATACCACCCCATAGTGCTTTAAACACTCTCTGGGTGGTTTACAGTTAAATTCTGCAGGTTGCATATTGCCCCCACCCCGCAAGCTGGGTACTCAGTTTACTGACCTTGGAAGGATGGAAGGCTGAGTCAACCTCAAGTTGGCTACCTGAGCCTGTTGGGATTGAACTCAGGTTGTGAGCAGAGCCTTGACTGCAGTGCTGCAGTTTAACCACTGTGCCATAAGGCTCCTTTAGGCAGGTATATTGCCACTGAACATGGAGGCTCCAATTACTGTGGTTGATAACCATTGATGACCAACTCTGTTTATAAATGCAGAAAATGTAGTCACCAGATTTATTTATTACTTTTGCTTCCCCCTTAAGCAGGTGAGCAAAAAAGTCTTGCCTTCAACAGGGGACCTCTCAGTTTCTCATGTGCCAGGGCACGTGATTGTCTTGCTGGCCACAGAAGAAAGAGCTTGTCTTCCTCTGTGGCTGACACTTTGTGGGGTGATGGAGGAGGGGGTAGAATGATCTTTCCTTCCTCTGCAAGCATGCAGGTTCACCTGCATAGGCTTCCTTGCTGCCTATGGCGAGTGCTTGATGATGAAGCTGACCTGTACACCTCCAGGACTTTTTTCTGAATTATCCTTTTAAAGCCATCAGTTTTGCCCTGTTCTGGTGAATTCACACCATTAGGGAGAGAGCAGCTTTACCTTTTTGTAGGATCTTGTTCACTTAGCTCTGTTGCTTACTGTGCATATGAGAGGGGGGCAATCGGAAGTGCAGGGTCAGCTTTTCGTAGTTAGACTCCCTGCCTTGTTTAGAACATCTCAAACATGGAGAAGGCTGATCGGTGAAGGAAGCAGCAAACACATAAAGAATTTCATTGGGAAGAAAGGAGAGGAACGCCTTGCTCAGAACAATGTGGCAGTGAGTTCCACAAGCTAACTACCACTTCAAGAAGGGAATCCTTGTTCACAGTCATAGATTTCAGCAGGATGTTGAAATTTATGTGGAGGGTGGGTCTGTTTGTGGCATAACCAACCAAGAACCAGTGTCACCTTTGAAAACTGACCAGCCCGTTTTCTTTGGCATCAGCTCTTGTGGACCTCAGCCCACTTCATCTGATGCACTGTCTGAAATAGGCAAATATTTACATGCGTGCTTTGGATAGAAGGGGAATAAAAAAGAAAGACAAATTTTTATGGCTGTTTCAGTGGTGGTGATGGGTAAAACCACTCCAGAGGCTTTGCAGTGTTAATAAATACATAGAAAAACAGACAGATGTACAGACACACATGGACAGATGTTAAGACCAACAGACATGGGTTTCCTCCCAGCAATGTCCCAGGTATCTCCATCTATTTAAAACTTCCATGACAGGCTAAGCATCTCTGGGGCTATATTCTGTCTTGGGAGAATGAGAGAGGTGAAGAAGAGTGCCTCTGAGTGTGTGAAGGTGACTTTCCCTTTGAGCAGCCTCAGCAATCTTATGAAGCTGCTTTCCACTGAGTCAGAATAGATGGTGACTTTCCAGGGTCTTTGGTTTTCAGTCTGCTATCTGGACCTTTTCTAAAATCAAAGATGAGAGAAATTGAACCCTTGCTGCTTAGTTGCGGTCCTTAAATCTGAGGTAAAGAAATGCCCTAAATAAGAGGCAGCTTATATGACGGATGTTTATGTGTTGCTGTAGATGTGGATCTCTTCTTCCTCTCTTTGGAAACATACTGGCTGTGTTCACTAAACCTCATGCACAGTAGCTTCTCCCTAGCCTTTGATAATATGAGTGTCCAAAAGCCTATGAGCTCCATCCAGCAGTGGTGACCGGTTGGACCTAAAGAAGATGCAGGGTTGTAGTCCAGCAGAGGTAGACAAACAGAACAACCACTTTTCTTCCTGCAGAACCAAAAATTGTCCACCCCAGTCTCATGGACTAGCAGCAGCTCTGCAGCCATTTGGACAGGATTTTTGCCCTGCCTCATACTGCCAGCGGTTGATTTTGGGACTTTATAGATGCAATAAATAAGATTCTTACTGTGAGAAGGGAACTGGACCTGGTGGCCTTTTAGGCCCATTCCTACTCAATTATTCTATGATTCTATGAAAAAAGTGTCTGTTATCTTAGAACTAGCATTCCTGTATGACTCTTAGAGTGTGTAAGACTCAGGTCATTCTTTTCCTCAGTCCCTGATACTAGTATGGAGGGAGGCACGTTGAGCACAGGGTCATGCAGAGGCACAACAATCAATCTCCTCTGAGTGGGTGCATTCTGAATTTCAGTTGAAGGCACCTGAATGATCCAGCCACACTTGCTGCAGAGAGTTGGAGGGACTTGATGGGGTGATTGAAGAAGACAAGTGATGACAGTGAATCAGAGAGAAGAAAGGAGAGAAGGGGACCTGCCTTGCATGGGTCAATCCTAGATATTTCCAATAAGGCAAAGAAAAGGATTTATTTTGGAAGCACTGGAGAATTGCTTTCCAAGCACTTCTGAATGAGACAGACAAGGGTGTGTTGTGAAGGCAAATTTCTAGGTTCCTTTCATCATTTGCTATCCTGTAGCTGAGAGCTTGCCATTCCAGCTTCTGCTGTTCGGATTTTTCAAAAACTCAGTGCTCCTTCTGTATAAACTTAGTTGATTCACCCAAAAACAAACAAATCCCCCCCCCCCATTCAAAAAAAGACAGACTTGATTTCACAGCAGTTTAATTTTGGAAGGTGAAAACCACCCTCACTTGCTCGGATGGCTAAGCTTGTCATTGTACGCAGTGTCTTCAAAGCAACCACAAATTCACCCAGATCTCTTCTGGATCTCTGTTTGACACAAACCAAAATCTGAGAGCCGTTTGCCCCACAAGATATTCCTGTCTTGGTTATAGGCAGTGCTTCTCACTCTCTCTTTTCCCCCTCCCCTCCTTCCTCTAAATGCACTTCTGAATCCGATTTAAAGGCATGGACATGTGTTTTTCATTGGAAACGTTTAAAAGCTTCGGCACATAATTATGTATTTTTAGATGGGCGAGTAACCTTCCTAAAAGAGAGACTAACCTCTAAAATGGAGAGTCCTCAGAAAGCTGCTGTTAAGGGAACCCAACCCTAGACATCTATAGCAAAGGTCTTTTTGCACTTTCTGGTTGGAGAACCTTCAAAACCACAAGTTGGAAGGACGCTTCTTGCTAAAAACTTAGCTCCACGTGCACTCCTGTTAAAAAAAAATCCTCCCTCTCAACCTCTGTCTATTGTTGAGCTTCAAAGTTACCTCCTGGCTATAGATTTCTCTTTCCTTCTGCAAAATCTGTGTGATTGCAAAAAGAAAAGATTAAAAGGAAATAAAGATTAAAATCTGAAATGCCAACCTTCCATGGTTGAGGGCAATTTTTTTTAAAATGGGCATTACATGACTAGCGTGTGTGATCATCTGTAGAGGAAGAGGCTGGCAAATTCAGTGACAAATGGCCTACCAAAAATACCAGTAATTGCAAGGAAGGGAATGATACTGGGGTTTTGTGGGTTTCTTCCCTTTTGACTACTGAGTATTTTTTGGTGCTTGGGGGCCCTCTGTAATCTGTTTAAAAGGTGAATCATGGCTCCTGAATGCTCCAAGGAATGGCAATACACAGTTTTTGTGTTCTGTTTTTAACTGGAATTTCTTTTCTTTTTCATGGAGGAGCCTAGATGGGAGGGAAGGCTGCAGAAACAGCCTTGGGCAAAAGGCGTACTTGCAGCACTTTAGCCGCCATGGCTGTGCAGCAAAGCCCTCTGCCCCACTGAGTTTACAGTGCAGGTTTTCTGATACTGGGTAGAAAACTTCTGCAGAGGGAGGAGAGAAGATCTTAATGAATGAATGATTACCTTAAGAGGCAGTTCCTCTTTCATGGAGTCAAAGGCATGCCACACAGCTTCACCTCTCCTGGGCCTCTGTTTGCCAGATTTCTTTTTTTGTTGAAACTTCACGGGTGAATGTCACAGCAAATGCCTCCAGGGCTGTTAAGTATGTGGTTCTCCAAAGGTTCTTGTTTGGTCTTGAAATAAATTTTGTTACTGCCAGAAAAGCCCTGTGTTTATTTCTAAGGCATCCCTGTGTACATGGAATTAACAGGAGCCACACAGGTTGTTCTAGAGCTGGGGATAATTAATTTTGCACTCTACTGCTGGAAAATTAAGCTAGAGAGTCCTTTTTCTTCCCCCAAATGCATTGCAAGTGTGAATTTTACAGTCATGGTGGCATACTGGATGGAAAAATTAGAGGATTAAGTGTTTGGAGAGGCTCTGGATGCAGTTTGTGGCAGATGAGAAGCAGCTAATATGTAGTACAATTTGTGTGTGTTTATCTAAGATGAACTGCTGGATAGCTCAGTGGTTTAGACAGAAGTTGGGAGTCCAATTCCCCACTGTCCCTCTTTGACAGGGGCTAGACTCAGCATTTCCGAATTTATTATTATTTGTCTGCCTGGGGGGGGGGAGAGCAAGAGAGCGAGTGCACAAGCATGTAGAAGAAACAGAGAAGGTCCTTCTGGAAGGCTCTTAGCACTATCAGTTCCAGGTATTATCTAGCTATTGCATCTTTTCCTTTTTACTGCATTTCTTCCAGGAAGAGAAAAATATGGAGAAAGCCATGAGAGAACAAGTGTGTGTGGGGAAGGGTTACAAGTAGGAAAGGAGACACTGGTTCTTCCCAACATCCCCTGTTCCAAAGTTTTGGGCTAGGACCTCTGGAAATCTTCACCAGTGGCCACGCAGGTTGAGGTTTCAAGAAATTGAAGACCTAAACATCAGGAGATCCAAAGGTTGAGAAAAGAACCACATATCTAGATGGATCCTGCTTGGATACTATGAATGGGGCAGGGTATCTGCATGATAACAGCCTTGCTTATGCCAGAGAGAAGGGAAAGTTACTTGATTGCATCACAGCAGCTAGATCCCTGGGGGATTCCTGGCATCATGATCCAATACAGGAATGTTTCAAAACTCTGGTGTTGAAGTACTGAGAGGTGGAAAGAGGGATGGTGGTGGAATCCCAGCAATGTGAAAAGACAAATTCTTCCCAGTTTGAAATTAGATACTATTTTAGAACTTAGCCATGCATGCTCAAAATGAAATCAGATAGATCATTATAATTTTCAGCACTTTTTGATGCTGAAATTTTGGGGTGAGGCATTCCCCCTACCCATTTCTATAATTTTGTAGCCATTTCTAAAGAGGAGCTATGCTCAGTCTTTGTGATGGGAATATTTTGTAAGGGTCCTACAGGTTTGGTCTTTGGCATTGTAAGTTAAAAAGTATAAGGTGGTGGCACATGATGGAAAAAGATCCTTATCTTCTAAAGTCACCGTAGACAAGCTGGCTTCAACCTGATGCCTTCCAGATGTTTGGATTACAGTGCCTATCATTCCTGACCAGCAGTACTAGCTTCAACTGATGGGGGTGGTAGTATAGAACATCTGGAGGGCAGTAAATTGAAGCACTTAAATCTGGGCTGGTGATATGTGGATTGGATAGATAATCTGCAGTTCAGAACTTTGGGTACCCAGACGTTCTTAGACAAAAGCTCCCAGAAGCCTTCCATCACTAGCTGTGCCAGCCATGATTTCTGGCAGTTGTAGTCCAAGAACGTCGGGACCCCAGGTTGGGAACCACTGATCTAAGCTATATAATCCTATAATTGCTTCATGCAATAGACGACAGAGTCAACTTGTGTGTTTCCAAATATATTTCTTGAATATGTTTCTTGATTGCATCTGCCAATGTTTATTACAAATTATTGTTTACTTTTCGTTCTGTCAATGATCAGGAGGTACCCAACTGCTTTGGAAACATACTTTTGATGTTTAACATGCTTATCCCTCTAACATATATTGTTGCTGCCTTGGCAAATGCTTTGCTGGACAGAGTGGTTTGTGTAGTTAAACATTGCCCCCCTGCCCCCAAAGCATGAGCTGTGTATTGTACTGAGCTGCTCGGTCTGCCCTGGGTTAAATTCTAACCGTCTCAGACTGAAGACTGATAAACCCAGAGATAAGTGAGATAAGGGAGCTGATGAAAGATATTATAGGTAATGCTATCTCAACAGCTGTAGATTGCTCCTAGATATTAATTTCCTTGCCAGCTGATTAGCAGTCAAGGGGAAAAGAGGAAGGACACAAAGCAGAGACTGCTTGGCTTGGAGACTAGCAAATCTTGCCTCCCTTGGATGGGGTGACTTAGAAGGAAGGAAGGAAGGAGTGTCTCTGCTCTTCCCAGACCCTGCCTTTTCCTTTCCTTTCCTTTCCTTTCCTTTTCTCTTTACTCTGTTTTTTTTGGGGGGGGGGGGCTCTTGATCCATGTTTGCGGCCTGTTTCTTAGTGTCAGAAGTGGGTGGACAAAGTACCTAGGCAAATGAATGAACTTCTCCCTTAGTTTGGAGCTGATTGCATTCATGGAATGTTCTATGATTGGAGTTTCTGAGTCACACAGGGCTCTTGGTCTGTGGAGATGATCAATGCAGACTGAAAAAGTGTATATACAGTGTATATAAATTTTGAGAGTAACGGCATTATGTGTATCTCCTCACTTGTCGCAAGAACAGAGGAAGATGTAATTGTCATCAGTCTCTTGATGATTCCTCAAGTTCCATATGATGTACTACCAAAGGTCACAGCTCTCAAAGTTTCATACAAGGTGCCTTTTTTGGACTACAACCCCCATGATCCTCCAGCCAACGTGGCCACTGCAGTGTTAGCTACCTTTTCCTCCATGCTCCTCATCTCTTGTATCTCCTCTCTTACGAATTAGACACAATGACATTTTCCTTTAACAGATTTTCTGGCTTTGGCTTTTTGTATGTGTGGAGGGATACTAACTTCCTTCCTGTATGTCCTGAACGTTCATAAACATTTTGTGAAACCACAGCAGTCCCATAGCTTAGGGTGAAGGTTTCACAGGCAAAAATATGGATTGTCATGTGCCTTGTCTTCTTAAAAGGCAGGGGGATAATTAACCCCAATATATCCTTAATGGGACCTTCCTATCTTGATTGATCGACTGTATCCATTACCGCTCTTAACTCTTATTTAAAAGTAAGATCTTTCCTAAAAGCATTAAAAAAAAATCTAAGGCCCCTTGATCTTGCTGTCTTATAAATCTCCCTGGAATACATTTTCATCATTCGACGGGCATAATATAGCTGTGATCTCTCAGAATCCAGATTCTTTTATGGCTCTTCCTTCAGTTTCTTTTTAAAATTCCTAATGCACCCGGTGACTCATGGTGCAAGCCGTCTTTAATTGCCCTTGATCAGTTCAGTTTCTTTCGAGCAGACTGCCATCAGCTGATGCGTGACCTTCCTGTTCCGTCTATCTCCTGCTTGCAAGTCAGTGAGAAATGGGAAGCTCTTTTCTACAATTATATGGCATGCCATGAAAATGCAAGATTCATGAGAAGACAAGATTCTCTGGAAAAGACAATAACTCCGGAAAAGGCAGCAGGAGAAGAGGAAGACCAAATATGTGGGACTTGGGACATTAAAAAGAGTCAGCGAGTCTCCTTGGGCCACATGCCCCCTTGGCCTGCTGCACAGGGCTGTGGAGAGGATGGCCTAGGGGTAGGAAGTTACGCCTCTTGAGCTTACTGGAGGGGAAATGAGGTGTAAATGCAACTAATATGTGGCCGGCCTTGTAACCTTTCAAGTTAGCTTGCTTCCCCCAGATACGGTGAACAGTTCTTTCCCACTGCTGGTGTAACAGAAAAGTTAAATGCCCAGTGGGTTGAGTTTTTTCTTATGAAACAGGAGAGGCCACCGTTTTAATCTTTGCCTCAGGCAGCAAAATATCTTGGGATGGCTCTGCTTCCACTGTGCAGATGTTCTAGAGGCCGAAACAGCTCTCTAGGTGTTTTGGAGGATGTGATATGGTAAACAACTCATAACTAGTGTTTGTTTGAAAGATGCTCTGTCAATATTGTGCATAAACACATGAAAATGTTTGGCTCTTTGCCTCTTTTAAGGTGTCCTATAGAGATGGCAACTCTGTCTCAATTAATGTGATTAAAGAATTTGTAACAGGCTATTGTTCCCTTGTCCAGCATCTAAGACACATCAAAGGAGGGCAGCTAACGTTTTATTTGCCTACGGCCACAAAACATTCTTGTTTATGATTCAGTTATCATTTATAATTGGGAAAGGCTGCCTTTCAACGGGAATCCAGCAGTGAAGAAGAAGGTGGGAGGGTGGGCACAGCTTGTCCCTTTGGTACAGAGTTACAGCAGCATCTGCCTTCCATGAAGGCCACCGGCTGCTGGCGGTGGTGGCAACAGTAACAGCCTCCATGCTCTTCCTTCTGAATTCCTTGGCCATTTAATTAATTGATTAATTAATTAAAACTTTCTTGTTAGACAGAACTATGCTCTTTGACAAGTGTCCCACCCTTCCGCAATGCCCAGAATTAGCTGTCTGCCATTATGGATTGCAGAAGACTTTAAGCTGCAGTTGCCATTTGGTCCGGAGAAGGTGCCATTTTGTGTCTTACCTCAGGCAGCGAAATGTCTCAGGCAGCCTCTGAGGTGCACCCTATCATCTTTTCTCCCAGAGTTAGGAGTCTATGTGGCTGAGTCTCTCTCGCCCATGCAGGAATGCCATGAAGCTGCAGCTCCTTTTCTCATTTTCCATCTTCAGCCCTTCAAGGAAGACAGGTGTGGCACAGCACCCTGTGTGTGTGTTGCACGCAGATGTGTGGGCTTTGCCTCAACTTGAATCTGGGGTAAAGTGTACTTGCAGGGCGCAGCTTGGCAAACAGCTGCTGCTAAGGGTTTTGCATACTTCCCTTGGCACTGTTTCTTTGTTTTTTGTTTTTTTAAAACTGGCTCCTTTCCCGTCAGGGAGAGGTTGCATTCCATAAAACCGTTTCTTGAGATGGTCCTGCTTCACCTGAACTTCGGAGTATGTATGGGGATGGGTTTCTCTCTGTGTTTTCTTGCCTTAATGGTGCCTTGTTAGCAGTAGCTTCTGTTGCCACAGATTTTTTCATAAGCAAAGAAACATACATGTTTAACAGTAGAAATTGTGTGCTGGTTTCAGGGGAAAGAAGCAGGCAGGATATTTTCTGTGCCGGTTGCTCTTCCTTATAGTAATTCTGGCAGCTGGCAGGATGCCATGGTGTTCACACTGGGGAAGCGAGGCCTGCAGTGGGAAAATTTTGAAGTCGGCGGCCAGTGCAAAACGAGGGTGGGAGAAACCCACCTCTCAGAGCTGGGAGTTCAGTGTCTTCCCTGTGATCAGAGAAGTGTGTTTTTCCCCTTGTTCTTCTTCTTTAAATCTCAAGTCAGCAGGAGAGGAAAGGAAAACAGAGTAGCTTTGAAATTCACCCCCTTCCTCTCCTTTACTTTCCAGCCGATGGTATATGAATATCCCAGCTGGATAGGAGCAAAGGTCTGTTTGTTTGAACATCCTGAATCCCAACAATTCCTGACTAGATGCTACTATGAAGTCCTACCATCAACTGTCAGGCTTGAAGGCAGTAGTTATTTCCTGTGCTTGCTTCCCATCAACTGACACCCACAGGTATAATGCAACAGAATCTGGAGGTTCCATCAAGAGCCTGTCTCTTGACAGACCTGCATGAATTGGTCTAGTTCCCTTTTCAGCTTATCACCACAAGACATGGCACATTTAAGGCACCATCAAGGTTTAAACCTAGTAAGTGGATTTCCAGTCTCTTAGTTGCTATGTTGTTTAGTTGTTGGGAGTGTCGTTGGCCACAGAACTGCAGGGACCAGTCTTCTTAGTTGAGGGTCTTGTGGCCATGGATAGGCTCCGCCCACTGTCACCAGCTTTTGGCTCCTGCTGGGTAGAAAGGAGTATAAAGGGGACTTCCCGTTGCAGTTTTTGCCTTGATGGAGCACCATGGTCTTCGGTCTCCATGAATTGTGGGTTGTTGGACTACTTCTTCTCATGCCCAACTCCAGGCTCACTTACTTCTGGCTGCTACCCACAGTCTATCCTTGATCCTAGCCCTGGAGGGGCCTTGGAAATATTAACAGAAGTGGATGACAACTCCCATTATCCCTTATCCAGCATGACCAGTGACCACTGGTGAATTCTGGGAGATTGTATTGAGAAAAAACAATGTTTTCTTCCCTGTCTTTGGCCCCGAGACATAACGGATTCTGCTCACGTACACACTTCACTGCCATTTTACTTCTAGCAGAGCTCCTTTCTGCTATGGCAAGACAATCTTTCTTTTTTAAAAAGTAGAACTTGAAGTAGATGACTGGGGGGAAAAAACCCTTTAACTTAATTTGAAGTGAACCAGAGACCATTTTGCTTTGCCTCAGAGCACAGACAAGAGGTGTTTTTTAAAAAACTTTTTGAGCAGCCTGTTATTTATTTCTTCTCTGCTCCTTTTTCTTTTCCCTGGTGGGGCCAAAGTCCACCTGTGGGACTTCCTTGGATCCACTGTTATCTTATTAGCTGTCTGAGAAGCTTCTTCTGAAAACCAGGTTTTTCCTTGGCTTGAAGAAAAGTTGCTGCTGTCCTCCGGGCCATTCTAATGAGGAAATGGTTTCTGAAGTTTTTATTCCTTAGAAGCTAACCTTCGGCAGGGCCTAGGGTTATCTTGTTTTCCCCCACTTCACTTTCTAATTCATATTTTTTGAAACTGGTGCCTGCCCTGTGCTTGGGGCTACAGCTCTGAAAAAAACATAATGTTTAAAATAACAAACAAGTTGTAATATTAAAACACGATGAAATGAAAACCATTAAAAAACATAACACTGAACACCACTTACCTAGTAACACTCTCATCCACTAAAGTTAATCAGTTGCTAAAAGACTTTCATCATAGAAAAATGTTTCTCTGCCAGCAGGAAGACAACAGGGAGGAGGTTAGCCTAGAAAGACATGATGTGAAAGGAAGATGGATCAGGAGGGAAGAGGAAAAAAGAAGAAGCAAACTCTGGTATTAGTTGGTTTTTAGTTTCACATGCCATTCTTCCTTGGGGACAGTTAGTAAGGGCAGCGTCCCAGTGTCCCTTAATTCTCTGGCTGATGGATAAAGCCATGTGTGCCCTTTAGCTCTGCGGTGACAACCCAGTTGTTCTTTTGGCAGCTGCATGCGTATCTCAGAAAGATCACTTTGGAGAACTGGGATCTGTACAGCTGCAAGAGTAAGGTAGTACTTAATTGCAGTTTTCTGCCACCTTTGTTTCACAAGAAGCGGATCCTCTTTCTTACCCTTTAGATGCCTCTGGTGCAAGGCGTGGGTCGGGGGGCCTTTCCATGATGTTCTTTCCCTGCAGCTGGAAGGTAGACTGCCACTGAATGTGGAGGTTCTGTATAGCCACAGTGATGAGTGGTGGCCTTTGATCAATTTCATGTTCTTCCATGATGGAATTCTTTTTTTTTTCCTTTTTTTAAAAAGGTCTCAAAGCTAGCCTGCATGCCTATGTTTGGGGTTTGGACGGAGGTAGCAGAGAGTGTAGAGGAAAGTACGGTTTGGCCTGTATTTCTGATTCAAAGCCCAGAGCAGGCTTGTGGCGAGTGGGGTGGAAGAAAAAGCGTTTTTAAAAAACAAAAACGAGTCTGGAGGGGAAAGCAAATTCGGAGTGGTGTAAACTGAAATGAGGAATTCTTTGGTTGAACGGTTGTTTTGACTTACTTCATTTTATGGCTTCTCACAGAGTAGCTAATGAAATTAACTTCCTGGTGAGTGTTTTATATAAACTGCCGTTGCCTCCCTGCTTCCCTTGATGGGTAAAGGAAGATGAACTCTCCTTAGCACTCCTTCGGGCACTGTCTTGAGCTTTAACGAGACTGCAGGGATTCATCTGTGAATGATGTCTTGTGGCCCATCTTCTTTTTTCCAGGTGAGGGTCTGGAGGTATCTAAAAGGCAAAGAGGTGGTGACTCACGAGATCCTCCTGGACGGTGGGAACAAAGTGGTCATTGGAGGCTTTGGCGACCCCTTGATCTGTGACAACCAGGTGTCCACGGGGGACACACGGATTTTCTTTGTGAACCCTGCTCCACATTACATGTGGCCAGCTCACAAGAACGAGCTGATGCTGAACTCTAGCCTCATGCGGATTACTCTGCGCAACCTGGAGGAGGTGGAACACTGTGTGGAAGGTAAGACGGGAAATGCCTTCTTATGTACTGCCTTCCTGCACAACCTGATGTCCCCTAACCATCCCCAGCCAGCATGACCATGAGTTATCAGGTCAAAAAGTTGATGGCATTTACATGAGATACCTACGTCTCTGTACATGCAGTTATGGAGAAACATTCACTTGGATAAATCATACCTGGCTCTTGTGAAAACTAGACTGTTGGTACATGGTATTCAACCCATGGTTCAACAACACAGGTAGAATTAATTATAAAAGAGACAATGCTGTGGCAAAGAAATAAGAGTAGACCAAATATGGATGGGGGAAGAGGTGGGTACCTTGTGGACTGTCCCTTCTCTGGTGAACTTCTGTTTTTGTTGGAAATCTTTTGACAACTTGACGAACTTTGTGAAAATAGCAGTGATACTCATTGGCCATATTCACAATTCACACTGGACTATTCCTTATGTTAACTGTAGTTTGTTGATTTATCCATCAGTTGTCTTGCAGATCACTGTATAAATCACAGTTTGTGCTTTACATTTCAGAATTGTTTCCCTCCTGCTTGCTATCTCAGCTGGTGTTTCTGGGTAGCAAGCTGGTAAAAGTCAGAGTTCTTACACCAGTTAGTGGATGAATAACAAACCATAGTCTGTTTTTGGGAATGGTTTGGACATGCTGTTCCAGAAAGTGAAGGAAACCAATATCTGGCTTACGATAATGTGAAAACCTGGGTATTGGCTCTGTTTTTTATCTGTCTACCAAACCATCTGCACGGGATGGAACTGGCTTTAGGAACATAAAATAATGTCTATCTCCAGGTGCACATGTGTTTTGGAGGGTATACTTACTGCTTACTGATGTGGAGTAAAGACAGTGTCAGCTAAAGGAAACCTCCTTATACACAGAGAGACTACCTTTGAATAACAAATGCTTTGAGGGATCAGGAAGATGGTTCTTTGATTTTTCTAGGCATAGTTTACCTGAACTGTTTGGATTAACCGATCCAGCAGGCTGCTTTTACAATGTTAGAGGTAATGGTGTGCTTTATTTCCTCTAGCACAATCCATGATTAATCCCATGTTTTGTAGTTTCAGAATATGGGGGATGATGTTTGTAAAACGAAGCTGATATTTTGGCTGCTTCTGCCCTGGGCGGCTGCTACATTGATTGTGGGTTTTGCAAACAAAGCCAGCCTCTTGCATTGGGCTCTTCTGGCCACGGAGCAGGTGAACAAATAATTCAGGAGACTGACAGGGTCTCGTACAAGCCAGGAAAACAAACATTCCAGGCAGCGTCTTTGTGAAAATCCATCTTTCTGCAGCCTGCAGAGTAAAAACATCTTAACCAAGGAAAAGGTTTTAGTCTAAAAGGACAGGTAATTTGAACCTTTTCAAATATAGACTACGGACACCAAAACCTAAACCAGGTTTCTAATCTGAACTAGAATTGCATTGACTTTGGACCTGTTGACTCGATTCCTGGATGCTAAATCGATGCTAGGTATATCACATGGGTTCAATGGGTCTACTCTGGTTGGGATTAAGGACTGGGATTAACGTCTAGAGACCTCAGTGGCGAAATCTAGCAGAGATCTCCTCTGTCATTTTGCATTTTGGATGTTTTATCCTGAGCTCTTTAACGCTTTCCACCCTCCTTCACAGGCTTTAGGAACTGTTGAAAATGAGCCAAGGTAGAGGAAGATGGGGAAGGATTTCCTTTAGAGCAGAAAATGGGTGTCAGGGGAAGGATGCTTGTACAAAAGACCTCATATGGCAGTCTTTTACCTTCTGAACCAGCAGTCCAGAGAACAGATTTGCTGGCTTTTCTGCCCATGTGCCAGTTTGAAACATCTCTCCTTCTTTAACAGCTAGTCTGTGTTCTTTACAGTTTCTTACTTCTCCATTATTGAAATTTCTATCTCGTTTTGCTTCCATGGTTAGATAAATTAGAAGAGCAGTTTAACACCACAGAGATACTAGTAATTGAGAGGGTTAGCAGTCCTGAGTCCCAGTTTCAGGATAAATGTTTACAAATGTAACTCCTATATATATACTTGTGTGCATGTGTCAAATATTTGCTGTAAATCAAACCAAGAGTCAAGCAATAAGCAAACAATATAGTACAGATATTATGGTAAGAGCTCTGGCAAACAAAAGAGGCTGTAATACATCAAGTTAAACCACTGGTTCTTCTGCACTAATGCTGTTTGCATTGCAGTAACCAGTGTCCAGGTTTAAATGCTGTCGTCCTTCCTGGCCCTACCAGGAGACAGTGGGGATTCAACTTGGGACTTAAGGTTGGAAAGCACTGAGCTAGGTATGTTCTCTTATCTTCTGGTCTTCGTTCCTCCACCCTCATCCACGCCTCTGAAAAGGTCCTCCTTCCTATCTAGTTTGACTAATCCTCGGGTGATTTGCCATCAGGTTGAGTCTCTCTTACTTCTGATTATGGCTACAAAGAAAAATAATAATAATCAGATCTGTTATGTATAGTCTGGGTGGAGTTGACTCTGCACTGACGTTTCTGCCAGGGGAAGGAGATTAGGAAATGAGGAGGAAAAGCACCTGGAGGGGGCATGTGGTGGCGGCGCTCCTTTGAGGTAGCGATCAGTTTCATTCATTCCAGTGCAACTGAGTCAGCTACAATTGCGGTGCATTTCTCTCTCTCTCTCTCTCTCTCTCTCTCTCTCTCTCTCTCTCTCTCTGTGTGTGTGTGTGTGTGTGTGTGTGTGTGTGTGTGTGTGTTTATGTGTGACTATCTCAGTCATATGGACCTTGAACCAGGCTGGAGAGGTGGTGCCGTTTGTACCCTTCACGAGGAAACATGGATCAGGCCATTGACCGCCTAATGATAGGGCCGGCTCTGGCAGAGAACAAATTTTTGCTATCTTCTGTGTGACAGATCTTCCAGCACCTGAAAAATGTTAATCATGTTCCTTCTTGGTCTGTTCTGCTGTAGGGTAAACAAACCCAGTTTCTTCCAAAACATTTGAATTGCATTTGATTTCTTGGAAGAGTAGACAAAAAGTTCTTTTCCTGGCCCTTATCGTGAATATCCTAATTTCTCCTAATTTATAGCTATAAGCTCACTTTACCAGCCTGCAGCACTCCGTTGGCAAAATTTACTGCAAATTGCAGCAGAAAGCTAACAATATGTGAGATGTTCAACCTATGACTGAACTGTAGGATGCTAGATTTCAGATGGGGGCCATATGTATCAAAGTGTTCCCCTACACAAAAGACTATTCACCCCACAACTAAATTGTTATTCTTGCTGGTGGGAGAGTATCCTAGTTTAGCCTTCTTCCTGACATGCTAATTTTTGACATTAAGGGTTTCAAAAAAAGAAAATGTCTATTTTGTTACATGAGGCCGCTTGCCCAAGGCCACACAGACTGGCTGTTCTGGGATGCACAGTGGGGGAATTGAACTCCCAATTCTGGCTCTGCAACCAGATATCTAACTCACTGAACTCTCCAGCCAGCAAGAATTACTTTACCCATGGTTATTTTATCCCAAACTTTTATCCATGGTGGAGAAAGATGGCAGGAAGAGGGGCTTAATATGTACTTAACAACCCTAGGATGTAGACCACGCTGGGAGGTCATAATTGGCAGAGACTTGCCTAGAGTGCTTCATAGCCAGCTAGCATTTCTGAATCTAGATCCCCTCGGTTCATGGCGGATGCTCTTTTCTTCCTTTGATCGCCATTGTTTCTCGTAGTGCTTCTCCTGTGGGTGCGACGATGGACTAGTTGTGTCTACGCTTTTAGTGTTTCCAGTTTATTTATACGGTCTCTTCCTGCCTGTTCTTTTTATTTCTTCCCACCCTTCTTTCTTCCTTCCTTGCACACAGGCCGTCTTAATACTGAGGAAGCTTTGTTCTTGTAAACCAGCCCATGCAAAATTTCTCTTTCAGCCTCCTTAAAAGAGCTTGTAAGAATCTCCTGGAGGGGGCTCTGAGCAAGGAAATTGCTGGCAAACAGGCTGTCTGTTGGTGAATCCAGAGTCTGGTTATTTCCCATGCTCCTGCCTCTTAGCAGAGCGTCACCATCGCTGGAAAAAGAGTCCTTTTTCTCTCTTAATCCTTCCTTGGGCTTTTTTATTTTTCTTTTCTTCGTCTTCTTTTTTGATGTGGAGGGGCTTGAGGCCTTGTTTTCTTAAAATGTGCCATTTTGTTGTCCTCTCCCCCCTCACCCTCACTTTTGGCACAGAAAGGGCTTTCAACCTCAGGAGGCTGAGAAAGTTGACCAGCAGCTGTAAAAAATGGTAGCCGAAAACTATGAGGACCTCCTGCTGGGTGGGACTCTGGAGCTGGAACTTGTTCAAGTTCCTTGGGTGATATTTATTTCTGTAATTTATTAGTTACTTTCTAACTTACAGCTCTACTTAAAAAAAAAGAAAAAAATACAAAACCTGTACAGTAAGAGCAAGACAAGAATAAACAATTGGTTAAAAGCAATGAACTGCTGGATAGCTCCGTGGTTGAGCCAGAGGTTGGGAGTTCAATTCCCCAGTGTGCCTCCTTGGCAGGGGCTGGACTCTGTGATCTATAAGGTCCCTTCCAGCTCCCTTGCTGTTCTAAGATTATTATTATAAATTGCATCTGAAATGTTTATAAATGTTATTTTATTTATTGATTTAAAATATTTTAACGCACCTTTCTCCTTTTGAAAAGAGGACTCAAGCCAGGGGAAATTGGCATGAAAAATTCATGGAGCTTGGACTTCTGTATGAAAAACACAAGAGCTGTGGAGGTAATCACCCCAAAGCCTTGATTTAAAAAAAAGAAAAAAGAAATATTAGTATACTTTCTCTGTACCCTTGGATATGTGGTTTGGGAATTGCTGATGCAGATGGGACAGTAGGTCTGCAGAAATGAAGAGGCACAGAAGGCAGAGATTGGAAAAGTTCCTTTTTTTTTTTTATATAGTGCTCCAAGTGCCCCCTCCAGTGTCCATGGGAGTTGGGGTATTCAGTGGGTTGTCTTTAAAAAAAGTTGAAGAGTGAGTGAGTGAGTGAGTGTGTGTGTGTGTGTGTTTTTTTTACTTCGCTTGTTCCCAGAGCTGTGCTTGTTACATTAAAAACAAACAAACAACAACCCACAATAACACAGTACAGAGTAGAGATAATTCTGGTCAATGACATATAGCTGAACATGGAGCACCGACCTTGGCCTGGAAGGGTTAGTGTTCAGTCCTCAGGCAGGCTTTCCCAGCGTTCTGGATGTCGCAAACCCCAGCTGGCTCTGATCCCCGGCCTTGCCTCTGGTGGCTTGCCACCGGAAAAGATGGGTTGAAGAGATAATTTATCTACCTGAGGCTCCTCTCCTCTGTTGGAAAGGCTCTCAGAGTGATGAATATATCAATTAAAAAAAAGAAAGAGCAGAACAATTGAGACAATCCCTGCCCTGAAGGTTACAATATAAAAAGTCGTGACACAAAAGGAAGAAAGGATGGGGAAGGAAAAGGAAAACCAGAAAACTCAGGTTGTCTTTTTAGTAATTTTATGAGGATCATTGTCCTGGGGCAATGACTACTGAATGCTCATTGGGGACCTTCAAATTCTGATGCCTTTTCAGAAGGGCAGATAGTCTGACCCATTCTGCTGCCTCTTTAAAGCTGTAGTATTGTCCCAAGCTATGGCTGCAAAATGGGGGTTGGTGTGGAGGGGTGGGTGGGAGCCGAGCCACAGCTGGATGGAAGGCATCTTTCTGTTTTTGCTTTAATCCTGTGTAGGAGGAGGTTGGTCTGCCTATCTGTAATGCCTCCTCCTTCTACTGCAGATGGAATTTCACGCTCTTCCCCTTCCTTGTGGGACCATCTTCTCTGCTTTTAATGACCCAGATGTCTTTTTATTTATTTGCATTTTCGAAAAATATCCTCTCTTTCTCCTTCATTCTCCCCTGCCTCCCACCCCCCAAAACCCACACCCACTCACACTCTTTTTTTTCTGTTCTGGTTCGCTGAAGCTGCTGGTCAAGGCTATTTAGCTGGAGACCCATGTGTTACTACTGTTTTGGGAAGAAATGTAGAAAGTTAGCAGGCATCTAGTCTGGAGGCAAAGGGTCACGCTTGAAGATGGGAATTCTTGGCAACATCTGGGCCTTGTGTGTGTGTGTTGGCCTCTGGTTTACAAAATGCCTTTGGCTTACTGGCCTCTAGACTTCGCCAGCTGTGTGCAGCTGGTAATAGTGCTTATGAACCTAGCTTTCTGCTTGGGAATCTAAGTTTCTTTTGGGGAGGTGATTTTTAAAACCAGCATCCTGAGGATGTCTCTGTATCGAAAAAAACTTTTTTAATGGAAAGCTATTTTTAAATCAGACTGGGATGAAGATGGAAATGTTTGAACTGTTGCGGTGATTGAATAACGTAGCTTAGTAGCTAAGATTCTACCCTCAACATTCCTCAGAGCTTGCAAAAGTAATTTTGTATTCCTTTATTTGTAAATTGCATTTATATCTCTTCTTCTTTGCCAGTAAACTCAAGGTGGCATGCCTGGCTTCCCTCCCTCTAATTAATCCTCACAACAACTTAGAAAGTTTGGTCCAAAGTGTTTTGGGCTACATCACTCAGAATAAGAAGTGTAAACTCGCCTTCCCTAATCTGGCAGCCTTCATTGGTTTTGGTGCAACACTGTGATCATCCTACAGCTAGTTTAGCTGGCAGAAGGGGATGATGGGAATTATAGTTCAGGCCTCCTGGAGAGCACCAGACTGGAGAAGGGTGGTATAGTGACAAAGCAGATGAACTGCAAACCAGGAACCTTCCAGGTCTGATGAATCTTGCTCTGAGATGCTATCTTGCAGGCCATGATCTATCTCTAAGAATAACATTGGCTTTTCTTGGCCAGATTGCTAGAAAAGTTACCGAGTTCATTCTGACTGGGAATGAAACATCTTCTGCATAATGGCGGAAAAGGCTATCCATTTCTAAATGTTACCTTTCAAAGTGTGCGTGGAATTTATTACTATAAAGACTTTGAAAGTAATTACTTCATCACAGCTGGTGCGTTTTGAAATCCTGTGATTTCCTGGGCTCAATCGACCATTTTTAATGTATGCATTAAGAGTACACCGGTCTTCTTTGCAGTCTTATTTTGTATAGGTTTATACAGATTTCTTATTTTGCATTTCCTTTTTAAAAACACAACAGCAGCACCTTCTGATGTCCTTTAGGGAATTATATTTATTTTATTTATAATACTCTTACACATGAATGTATGTTCTCTGGGTGGCTTCAGAAAGAATAAAATACTGCACAATGAATGATGAAATACACATTTTTTTTTCCATGAGAAGAAAAGATAATGTAATTTGGCAATATAGGTGAACAATGGAGAAGGACTGGCCTGCTTCAAATATGTCCCAGAATGAGTTTCTGTCTCTGGATCCCATTGCTGACCCCCCTCTCTTGCCACCAGTGTGCTGTGCATGGTACATGAGAAAAGTGTGCCCTATAAATATAATTTATAGTTAAGGAAAACAATAGAGTAGCAACTGTCTTGACGACAGTGGTGAACTCTGTCAGGCCTTGCTTACATGCAGCAATGAGGGCTAGAAACTTGGCGTGCACGATGAATGCTTGTGTGACTCCCAGGTGGCTGACTTTGATGTGAGATAAGTCAGATGTGTTTCTGCAAATTCAGAGAAGGCGTGCAGGAGTGGTCTTTGCTCAGAGCTTGGAAATATATATATACTTTTTCTTTTTTTTCAACTACAGCTGAAAGATCGATGGCGGGGGAAGTAACCTTTAGAAGCTCCATCCTTGCCTCAGGTAGCTAGGAGAAGCCACCCATTCATTCATTTTTTGTGAATACTCTTCTCCTGCAGTTTGCAAAACAAATTCCTGCCCAGGAATGCTCTCCCTGAGTTATGTTGAGTGGGTGGCTAGTTGGCTGATGCAGAGATGTTTAACATGGGGTGGGGTCAGACACACACACACCTTTTCCCCCTTAAAATGAATCACTTGCAAGGCTGGCTGTCAGGCATTATTCAGGAAAATGTTGCAAGAGAAATGGGCCCATCAAAGGAGAATGTTTTCCAAAAAGCCAGCCCTTCCAAGGCTTGTCCCTGTAGGCTGCTTTGAAGAAGGCATGAGTATCACAGGTGAGGAGACTTGGGAAAAGTTATTTTCCTATCTGAATCTCCCAGAACATCCCCCCCCCCCCCCACTAGCACTGATGGTGTATAAATGTGAACAGCAGAGTCTGAAAGCTGTGAAATTCCTGTGACCCTCTCATTCAAAGGGAAGGTCACAGAATACATACTTAGGTGAACAAAAAAACAGCAGTCTTAGCTTTATGGTGATATTTTCACACCTTCAGCTTGAGAGGAAATCCTGGCTGCAGCGCAGCCCTCAACAAAACTGCACTTTTGAATCAATTCTACTTGAACTGTTCCAGTTGGTGAAATAAATAAATAAATACATACCCCGTTTCCCCGAAAATAAGACAGAGTCTTATATTAATTTTTGCTCCAAAAAACGCATTAGGGCGTATTGCACAGTGGTGGAGGGCGGGGTTTCACTTAACTGGGGCTTATTTTTGGGGTAGGGCATATATTACGAGCATCCTGAAAAATCATACTAGGGCTTATTTTCAGGTTAGGTCTTATTTTAGGGGAAACAGGATACATACATACATACATACATACATTTATTAATTTATTTATTTACCACCTTTCTCCCCATAGGGGGAACACAAAGTGGCTCACAGCTGTTCAGACTATACAGCAATCACAGTTTTAAAAATACTGTTAAAAACATATTGAAAGCAATAAAATGCGTGTCGTTATTAAAACCAAAATGAAGAACAATTTAAAAAATTTAAAAATCTCTGAGTTTAATAAATATAGCATTCCTGAGGCCCCCCCAACTTTCTGCTGAAATAATAATAATAGTCATGCACCATCAAGCCCATTCTGACTTATGGTGACCCCTTTTCCAGGCTTTTCCAGGTAGAGAATACTCAGAAGTGGTTTCCCATTCTGTTCTGTGCAGCTTGCCCAAGGCCACATAGGCTGGCTGTTCTCCCAGGGGACACAGTGAGGAATTGAACTCCCAACCTCTGCAGCCAGAGACCTAAACCACTGAGCCATCCATCCAGCTACTGCTTAAAAGCCTGACATAAAAATGAAGGTATTTGCATGGCAACAGAAGGCCAGGCCAAAGTGATGATTTTTTCACCCATTGCTCTGTATCTCCTTGCAGAAAGCATCCTTCTTCCCTCCACTGGGGTCTTAGAGAGCCAGTCCTGTTGTTAGGCAGAATGAGGCAACTGCAGCAGGCTATAGTATGGTAGAGAGTGCTTGCCGGATTTTGGAACAGAGAGGAACCTTTTCCTCTCCAGATGTGAGTGGTCACCGTCTTTTTCTCTGCTTCAGACAGCCCCGTGTCTTGAGCTAGGCAGGTATGTCTTTGGAGAAGAGAGGTGGTTTTACAGAGACAGCTTAGGCTTGCCTCTCTCAACCCTGCCTTGAAGTGTGAGTTAAGTGTTGGCTTGTTTACCATTAAGAGCATACTTCTTAAAATAAAAAAATGAGCCCACATTCCTTCATGAAGACATGAAGGGAGACTGACGTTTAATACGAGGGCTTCATTAGCCACAGGTCTCCCAATGTCCATTTTCCATTTTAGGGTCTTGGCAGTCTGCATGGCTCACACTTTCCTCTTTCATTCAATTAAATTGCTTTTTCTTAATTTTGTAAAAAACAAGAAACAAAAATCTGCCTCTTCAGCTGCACCGAACCACTCTCTTTGATTAGCAAGGAAATACGATTCGAGACGCTTCAATTATTTATGCCCAATTTAGCTAATTCCCTGAGCAAGCTCTTTAGGCTCAAAACTACAAAGTCTCTCTCTGTTTGTGCGCGCGCATGTGTTCTTAGAACTGTAGAGCTGGAAGGGACCCTGTAGATCATCAAGTCCAGCCTCTATCAGGGAGGTACGGTGGGGAATTAAACTCCCAACCTCTGGCTGTGCAGCCAGATAGCTAAACCACTGAGCTATCCAGTATCTGTATATATTTGTACCTGAATGACTTGTGGAAAGTAATGCTTTCTCTATAGAATAATGCCCCCTCTTCTTTTCCCCCCATGGCATTAAAAATATTAGTTCCTGTAAAACAATAAGTCTGAAAAGTATACTCTGACTAGGTCCAGTAAGCATGGGAAATATATTCCAGTGAATTTGACGGATATGACGCTGATGGAGCGATAATTGTAGGGTTTCTTTCTTTCTCCCTTTATATCAGGCAGTGACATTTATTTTTGAATTCCCAGTCCTGAGTCCTAGGAATGTGAATCCCCCAGAAATGTGAAAGGAATCAAGTTTGAGAAGAGGATGCCCCCACCCACTGAATCAAAGTCTATTCTCTCAGAGTTCCACCCAAATGGCTGGTTGTGTTGGTGCTTCATTAGGGTCACCATGTATTACAGATGGTGAGAGTTCAAGGATATGTAAGAATTCATTAAGGGGAAAGTTAACATTGAGATCAAGTCACTTAAGACCTTGTTTGTGGCAATTTTGGAATATGGAAGAAATTCTTCTTATGGTGAAGGCCCTAATGAATAGGACTGATTACAACTGATTATAATATCTGCTGTCTACTCATACATTAGCCCTGGTGAATGTAGTTGACCAGGAATTGCATGTAAATAAGTGAATGTCAGTTTTTCTTTTTCCATATTGATTTTTTAAAAATCCATATTTTTTTCCATACCTGATGCATGATTTGCAAATTTAACAGAATATCAAACAAACAAACAGCAACTGAGGTAAGACTGAGTTGTACCAGCCAAATTGAACAGATGCAGCTTTTCCCCAAGAAAACTTGATGTTGTTGTTGTTGTTTAGTCGTTAAGTCGTGTCCGACTCTTCGTGAACCCATGGACCAAAGCACGCCAGGCCCTCCTGCCTCCCAAAGTTTGGTCAAATTCATGTTGGTTGCTTCGATGACACTGTCCAACCATCTCATCCTCTGTCGTCCCCTTCTCCTCTTGCCTTCACACTTTCCCAACATCAGGGTCTTTTCCAGGGAGTCTTCTCTTCTCATGAGATGGCCAAAGTATTGGAGCCTCAGCTTCAGGATCTGTCCTTCCAGTGAGCACTCAGGGTTGATTTCCTTCAGAATGGATAGGTTTGTTCTCTTTGCAGTCCAGGGGACTCTCAAGAGCCTCCTCCAGCACCACAATTCAAAAGCATCAATTCTTTGGCGGTCAGCCTTCTTGATGGTCCAGCTCTCACTTCCATACATCGCTACTAGAAAAACCATAGCTTTGACTATGCGGACCTTTGTCGGCAAGGTGATGTCTCTGCTTTTTAAGATGCTGTCTAGGTTTGTCATCGCTTTCCTCCCAAGAAGCAAGTGTCTTCTAATTTCGTGGCTGCTGTCACCATCTGCAGTGATCATGGAGCCCAGGAAAGTAAAATCTGTCACTGCCTCCATATCTTCCCCTTCTATTTGCCAGGAGGTGATGGGACCAGTGGCCATGATCTTAGTTTTTTTGATGTTGAGCTTCAGACCATTGTTGGCGCTCTCCTCTTTCACCCTCATTACGAGGTTCTTTAATTCCTCCTCACTTTCTGCCATCAGAGTGGTATCATCTGCATATCTGAGGTTGTTGATATTTCTTCCGGCAATCTTAATTCGGGTTTGGGATTCCTCCAGTCCAGCCTTACGCATGATGTATTCTGCATATAAGTTAAATAAGTAGGGGAACAATATACAGCCTTGTCGTACTCCTTTCCCAATTTTGAACCAATCAGTTGTTCCATATCCAGTTCTAACTGTTGCTTCCTGTCCCACGTATAGATTTCTCAGGAGATAGATAAGGTGGTCAGGCACTCCCATTTCTTGAAGAACTTGCCATAGTTTGCTGTGGTCCACACAGTCAAAGGCTTTTGCGTAGTCAATGAAGCAGAAGTAGATGTTTTTTCTGGAACACTCTGGCTTTCTCCATAATTCTGCGCATGTTAGCAATTTGGTCTCTAGTTCCTCTGCCCCTTCGAAATCCAGCTTGTACTTCTGGGAGTTCTCGGTCCACATACTGCTGAAGCCTTCCTTGTAGGATTTTTAGCATAACCTTGCTAGCGTGTGAAATGAGTGCAATTGTACGGTAGTTGGAGCATTCTTTGGCACTGCCCTTCTTTGGGATTGGGATGTAGACTGATCTTTTCCAATCCTCTGGCCACTGCTGAGTTTTCCAAACTTGCTGGCATATTGAGTGTAGCACCTTAACAGCATCATCTTTTAAGATTTTAAATAGTTCCACTGGAATGCCATCACCTCCACTGGCCTTGTTGTTAGCCATGCTTTCTAAGGCCCACATGACTTCACTCTCCAGGATGTCTGGCTCAAGGTCAGCAACCACACTATCTGGGTTGTCCGGGACATCCAGATCTTTCTGGTATAATTCCTCTGTGTATTCTTGCCACCTCTTCTTGATGTCTTCTGCTTCTGTTAGGTCCCTACCATTTTTGTCCTTTATCATGTCCATCTTTGCACGAAATGTTCCTTTAACATCTCCAATTTTCTTGAACAGATCTCTGGTTTTCCCCTTTCTATTATTTTCCTCTATTTCTTTGCACTGTTCATTTAAGAAGGCCCTCTTGTCTCTCCTTGCTATTCTTTGGAAGTCTGCATTCAATTTTCTGTAACTTTCCCTATCTCCCTTGCATTTTGTTTCCTTTCTCTTCTCTGCTATTTGTAAGGCCTCGTTGGACAGCCACTTTGCTTTCTTGCATTTCCTTTTCTTTGGGATGGTTTTTGTTGCTGCCTCCTGTACAGAGTTACGAGCCTCCATCCATAGTTCTTCAGTCACTCTGTCCACCAAATCTAGTTCCTTAAAGGTGTTCTTCACTTCCACTGTGTATTCATAAGGGATTTGGTTTAGATGATACCTGACTAGCCCAGTGGTTTTTCCTACTTTCTTCAGTTTAAGCTTGAGTTTTGCTATAAGAAGCTGATGATCAGAGCCACAATCAGCTCCAGGTCTTGTTTTTGCTGACCAAGGTTCATAGATCTTACATTCCAGGTTCCTATGTAGTATTTTTCTTTGCAGCATCGGACTTTCCTTTCACTTCCAGGCACGTCTGCAACTGAGCGTCTTTTCGTTTTTGGCCCAACCACTTCTTTAGCTCTGGAGCTACTTGTACTTGTCCTCCGCTCTTCCTCAGTAGCATGTTGGGCGCCTTCCGACCTGAGGGGCTCATCTTCCAGCGTCATATCTTTTAGCCTTTTGTTTCTGTTCATGGGGTTTTCTTGGCAAAGATACTGGAGTGGCTTGCCAGTTCCTGCTCCAGGTGGATCGCGTTTAGTCAGAACTCTCCACTATGACCTGTCCGTCTTGGGTGTCCCTGCACGGCATAGCCCATAGCTTCTCTGAATTACTCAAGCCCCTTCACCATGACAAGGCAGCAATCCGTGAAGGGGAGAAAACTTGATAGGGTTGTTGAATAAGAATGTAATGTACGTATTAATTGGAAGGAAGCAACACGTAATAAAGAAAGCCATGTGCCCAAGAACCTCGGTGGAGTTCCCATAAATACATGACATTGTGGCAGTTGTGGAGATAATGTTGCCTTCCAGCTGTTATTGGACTACAACTCCCATCAGTCTTGTTGAACAGAGCTGGCAGTTGGGTAATGGGGTTTTGCATCCCCACAGCATACTAAGAAGTTCTACAGATCTTGAATATAGAGGGGACTTCAATGGCCTGAGTCTCTACCTATAGTTTTGGGAGATATAGCCTTGGTAGAAATTAGGACATATTCAGGGGAGGAGGGTGTTCCAGGAGCGAGCAAGGAGGAAGCAATTCAGCTGAACCAGCCTCACGGAACTTGGCACCTTGTGGATGTTTGAACCACAGCTTTCATAATTCTCAACTGGGGATTATGGGAGTTATCATCAAAAAAATTCAGAGTGCATCGTTTTGGGGAAAGCCTAATGAAAGGCAGAGAAGTTAAATTTTGAGGTGATAAGTAACAAAGTGCAGGTCATGCCTGCCTGTCCCCTCTAAGCCCACTGTGTTTTGGGGAGGGGTGTCCTTCTTTTGTCACCCATCACCACCCTCTTTACTCCTCCACCCTCTGCCCTCTCTACCAGCATTGCAAGCAAGCAGCAGTTGCTCTGGGCCTGCTTTCCTGCCATAACTGCTCTCCTGTCTAATACGTGTCCACCTCTCCTTGTGCACCTCTCTCTTTTTGGTGTGTATGAAAAGGATGTTAGCTAGCTTAGGGGATCCAGAGGACTGGCTGTCTCTCTACCTCTTTAATTTTGATTTACTGTAGATTATATGAGTTTGAGAAGAACCAGCACGGGGGTTGGGGCATTTCTTCTTGCTTTCCAGGCTCTGGTCCCTCATGACCGGCCATCAGCAGTGATAAAAGAGTTCTGTCCAACAGGATCTAGAGGGCCATAGACTTCAGCTGTTGGGTTGCTAAATCTGCCATGAAAAATTGTAGTAAGGGCTCTCTATTCCACCTATTTTTAGAATTGACGAACAGGACTGCAGCATAGCCTTTTTGAAGAGCTGGCATAGGAAGACAGGAAGAAGTCTTTTCCCCCTTAATTCCCTGACCTCAAATTGTGAACAAATGCATTGTATGTTGGCCACAGAGGGAGACATTTCTTTATTGGTGAGCTTGTATTTGAAGCAAAACTAAAGAGGCCACTTGGAAGCAATTGATGAGAATCCCGTGGGGGCAATTCCTGTTAAGGATGGAGTTACACAAGTCAGCTGGAGCTATGATGGTCCCCTTGGGTTCTGTTTTCAGTCTGAGAACATAAGGTTACAATAGGCAATCTCAGGCATACTCCAGTTTTCTCCAGATTTTTATATGCTTGTGTTTTTGTTGTTGCATTCTTTTCTTTGCAATGTGTGCTTAGGTGTACTTTTACAAATAGAATGCACCTTCTAAGCTAAGAAGTGAACATCCATGTTTTGTCTACACTATCAAGCTGGGTATGTGTCTACTAGTATCACATGAAAAGACCCACTGGTAAAAATCAAGGGAGCAAATTTGGCCCATAGAGATTCTCCGCTGAGAATCTAAGGAAACTCCTCCACCAACTTTTATCATGTAACAAGATTCTGTTGGATGCAGCATAGCTTACCTGTTGGATTCTAGCCCACCTTTTTATCACAGTCTAAACCAGTGGTTCCCAACCTTGGTTCCCTAGATGTTCTTGGACTAGAACTCTCAGAAGCCTTCACCACTAACTGTCCTGGCCAGCATTTCTGGGAGTTGTAGTCCAAGAATATCCGGGGACCCATGGTTGGGAAGCACTGGTTTAGATAGAGCTAACTGGGAACCCATGAAGTTACCTGATACCGGTCAGAGTTTAGAAAAATCTCCTCCCCCTGCCCCACTTTTGGGGTTTTGTTTTTGTTTTGTTTTTTGGCTCATTGTTTCTGTACTCACCCAGGTAGCATCGTCTGTGACTATGGCAGCTGTGGGATTCTGGGAGTTGTAGTCCAAAATATTACCCCCTGCCCCCCAGCTGTGGTGCTGCAGGGTCTCAAAGTCACTTTTGTCCTGTACTAATGTTATTCTGTTGAGCATAGAAGGAGCTATGGCAGATGATCTGGAGTGATCAGCCTGTATAGCATCCACTCTTGCAGAGAGTCATTAATGCAAGGAACTAGTAAGGTCCTGGGGTAGCCCTGTAAAGCTACTGAGACAGTATCCTGCCTTCTCAGTCGGAGCAACCCATTGACAAGTTGCAAGCTGAGCCAATGACAGGCCATTTGTCTGCTTGAATCTTGTCTGAAAGACAGACATACTTTACAACAGCTCTTTTCACTCTGAGCCATCTAGCTTCTTAATTTTCTGTTTTCAAAACCAGAATCCAAGCCTTTATGGGTATAAAGAAAAACACTTTCTGCTGAAAGGCCATCTGACTGCTGTGTATGTAGGGAAACCTTGTTAGTGTAGAAATGCTAATAACTTAATTTTTAGTAAAGCCCCCTGGATGCTTGATTTGGGGGTGTTTTAATGGAACAAAGAGAGCATTACCAATCTTAAAATAGCTTTCCCTTCACTTCCCCCACCCCCAGCAAAATGTAACCGGGTTTCTTGATATATGGAACGTGGGTTATGTCTTTGTGCCTATGTTGAATTTCTTACATTTTTTTAAAAAAATGGCCAAATGGGATTTCATTACAGAAAAACATGATTAGCATATTGTTTAACCAGAGAGCTTGCCATCTTCCATCTTCAAAGCGGGAAGCTCGAGAAAATGACCCAAGAAATATCCAAGGCGATTAATAATGCTCTGCAGACTCTATCTTGGCAAGATCATAAACATGGCTAAGGAAACAGCTGGCGGCCCTGGTGGGTGGGGAAAGTCACTCCAGTTCCAGAGAGATAATTTGATTTAACTTCGGTCCTTCATCTGCCTTGGTTTATTATTTGTTTTAACTCACTTGCAAAACCCATGTAGGTGGGTAGTAAAAAAAGAGCTAAAGCCAGTAGAAGGATAATTGATGGGTAATTCCCCCCACTTCCATGCTCTTTCCTCATGCCAGCTTACTAGTAGTTAATGTCCTGACTATGGGAAGAAAACTGGAAAATTACATTGGTTTATAAGTTTTTTTCCCCCTGCCTCTTTGTCTGCCTCTACAGCTCTCTTGCACATGTTCTTCCATAAATGTTTAGCACAAACTGGTGATTTGTGCTCCATGCTTACCAGGATTTCCTTGGATTTGACGACAGTAGCCTTTTTGCGCCTCTTAACAATTTGCAATGTTTCAGAGAGATGAAGTGCTCACATACACACACACAAAAAGTCAAGATGCAAACAGCTATAAACACATACAGTTGAAACATATACAAAAACACATTTTAGTCCATGGAGGAAACGTGAACGGTAAAAGCATAAATAAATGCATGCATTAGACAAAGTGCATAAAAATACATGCATATTTCAGTACATGAAATAACAAAAATCTTGCAACTGGTTTTAAAACAAGGACAGAAGTCAAATGAAGAGGGGATCTGGTGTAGCACAGTAAAATTGGGAATAAGATATTTCCGTACACCCAGACCTGAGCTAGTGAGAGCCGGTGGGGTGTAGCGGACAGAGTGTTGGAGTATGGCTCAAGAGACCTAGGTTCAAATCCCTGCTCAGGCCATGGAAACTCAGTGGGTTGCAAAATGCTAAACAAACTTCTCCTAAACTTTGAAAACCTTATGAGGATTGTCGGAAATGGGACGTGACTTGATAGCACAAACCAACAACAACCCCTACACCATGCTTGTCTCAGCTGACATACACCCGCCCTGGGATTTTGAGACCTATTGGGTTCCTGCATGAAATCCACAAATTAACCTTCCTTTGACTCATGATATTGACCTTCCTTCAACATGTTTCTGAAGTAGCTCAAGAGGAAGTGGCTTGCTTCTGGAAACCATGTTCTTTGAACCTCCTCATTTGATCCGTCTTAATTTCTAGCATGTGCCGAGTACCAAAAGCTTTTCCCTTTCAGTGACATCACAGAAACTCAGCCAGCCACTGGAGACGACAGGAGGAAAAATATTTAGTCCTCCCCCTGCCCTCGTCCTTGCTGTAAACTGGAAGGATAGTGACTCTTTAGCAAACATACTGTACTTACATTTTCTTGGCATGTTTCTTCAGACTTTTTTTGGGGGGGGGGTCATTTTGAAACCATCTACTGCCTCACCCTTAGTCTCATGGCCCACAACCCCCTATACTTCTTTTTCTCTTTCCTGCAGCTAGTCTCTTTTGCGCCCCCCCCAATAAGGTGTTTCTTTTTCTGTATGAACAGAATAGAGATGCCCCGACCTGCGGCCAGAGGCGATAACATTCCACTCATAGCTGGGGCAGGTACGTTACTGGTGTAGAAGTTGTTTGATTCCTGGAGGCATGATTTCTGCAAGAAGGGCTCAGCATAGGAAGGGACAGGTAAAGAAGAAGGGGAGGATCAAGATATTCCCGCAGGGTTGTCTGCATTGCCAGTAAAGTGAAGGCACAGTTGCGTTGGCACAAGGACTCGTGGATCTGCACGTACATGTCAGACTTTTGCAGAGCATGCATGAGGGTGTGCCAGGAATAACTGGCAAGGCTAGGACCAAGAATCGTCTGTTTTGAATCCAGCTGGCTAGGTGTGTGCAGACTCAGGCTTGGAGTCTTCAGGTGCTATACAGTGTTTAGAGCCGTGGTTCCCCAACTTGGGTCCCCAGATGTTCTTGGACTGCAACTCCCAGAAATCCTGTCCAGCAAAGCTCATGGAGAAGGCTTCTGTAATGATGATGACGACGATAATAATAATAATGGAACTGCAGAGCCGAAGGGACCCTCTGGATCATCCGAGTCCAGCCCCTGCCAAGGAGGCCCAGTGGGGAATCAGATGTCCTATCTCTGGCTCAGCATCCAGAGATCTCAACCACTGAGCTATCCAGCAATTCTGTTGAAGTGGAGAAGAGAAGGGCTATGCACACCTAGAAGTAAGGTTGGCTGAGAAATAGAGAGAGGGAAGGGGAGAACAGGCAGTTAATTTGTCACCATTTCCGTATTGGCTCTTTAGGTTGATGTTTCAAATCCTCATCCTCACAACAGGCCTGTGAGGTGGGCCAAGCTGAGCACAACTGGCCCAAGGACACCCACTGAGTGTCAGGGCTCAGCAGGGTCTAGAATGTGGATCTCCCCCCCCCCCCCCGCCGCCCGTCCCATGTTCCACCATAACACACTTAACCACTATTTGCACTGTTCTTCTTCTTATGAAGCATCAGATTGTCTTTTTGAGGTCTTCCTTCTGCATTAACTTTGGAGAGAAGGTTGCAAGTCTGGCAAAGAAATCTGGCAGCTGTAGTTAATCCAGGAATGCATGTGTTTTTTGGGTTTTTTTTTTAAAGATCATCAGGCCAGAAAGGAGATGAGCACATTTGCTTTTCTTTTGAAAACAGAATAATTGTCATGTTCAGGAGGGGGTTTTCCACTTGTAAAATGAAGGTCCTTGGGGAGAAATAATCAGAGATCAGGTTATCTTGATTAGAAGAGAAGGAGAAAGTGAAGTGGGAAGGCTGCTGTGGGATTTCCCAACCAGTGTAAAGAACTGGCATCTGCCATGAATTTAACCCCAACCTCACAGCTTTAGAGGGATCCTGGGCATATCAAATTATTTTTGTTGGGTGGAGTCTCTCTTCCTCCCCCCCCCCCGCCCCGCGGGATGTAGCTTTTCATTTAAAAAAACATCTTCCCTGACAGATTCCTCTGTTCTGTTTTATGACTCAGCTTTCTGAATCAATTTATTATTTCATTTCATTTATTTAAATGCTGGGACCCAGGACACCTCAGATCTTGATTAAAAACCAGAAACATCTAAACCCCCAGAATGTTTTAACTGAAGCACATTTAAAGAGATTTAAAAATGTTTGTCTGCTACTGAATCTACAGTTTTTCCTCTTGCAGGTCAGCCTGTCAAGAGGTCATGAGCCTTTCGGGTCCTGCATCCTGTTCAGTGCGGTGACTGGGTGCCTTTTTTCAGGAAGCCCACAAGCAGGATATGAGGACAATAACTATTTTCTACTACGACCCCCAAGAAAGTAAAATGCAGTGTTCTAATGCTTGTGATTCTGGCCGAAAATGTAGCCATTGTGTCTAGTATTTACTTTCAGCTTTGGTTGTAAGTACATCTGCACTACGCAGTTGTATCTGTTTGATACCACTGTTAATTCCCATGGCTCTCTCCTATAGATTCGTGGGAGTTGTAGTTTTGTGGGAAACTTAGCATTTTCTGCTGTGATTCCGGGAGTTAGGAATATCCTAATCGTCGTTGCCAAGGGGTCATAATCAGTGTTAGTCTTTGAAGTCAGTGAATTTCCAGGAACTGGATTTTCTCTGCCCTCTGAAGACTGTGGGAAATATTTTGAGCATGGCTGCCCTGTGGACGAACTCATGTCTTGTCTTTTGCCTCGGGTGGCAAAATGTCTTGGGAGGACCTAGTTAGGAGTCCTAATCAGCACTGACATTCCCATCCCTTGTCAATTTCAAAAGCTCAAGCATCTATTGGCCAGATCTGATCAGTTAAACTTTTGAGGGCTTGTTTTTATAAGGCACCTTAAAAATAATAATTAGGGCTTAGTTTGTTTTCTCTCTCTCCTCCTCTGCCTTTTCCCCAAACTGCCTGCTAAGATTTCCTCTTCCAAAGAAGACTGTCTTTTAACCTGTTTTGGCATGCAGCTGGGTCAGGTGGATTAGCTGAGGTGGAAAGCCTGCCAGGTTGGAATGCCAGCTATGTAGCTCTTGCGGAGAAGGAGTTACGATAGAAACAGGCACTTTGTCTTGCTCAAGAAATGGGTGGTCTCTTCTGTGGTCATGGGGGGGGGTTGTTTGAGGAGTGCAATGCAGCCCACCTTTTTAATGGGAAAGATGGTGGGCTTGTCTTTTTCTCCTGATGGAAAACAATTGCATTTTGCCTTGTTCCATTTTAATCTCACATCTAAGCCCCATGAAGTTAGTGCTTATTCTTACTCTGTCTTGGTGGCCTATATACCTGTTTTTCAGGCTGCCTGGAAAGCGCATTGAAAGCTAGATGCCACACTATTTCACAGCTTCTGCAGTGTTCCATGCATGTGGTATTTGTGTGTGCACAGCTTTTTGAACACATTTTTTTAATGTACAAAGATCAAGGCTTGGAAAAACTAGGAGTGGTTTTTTTTGGGCTACAACTCCCAGTATTCCCCAGTCAGCATGGCCAATGGTTGTGCTGGATGGGGGTTTGGGGATTTGTAGCTCAAAAAGTAGCATATCCAGGTATTTTTGGCCTACCACTCCCCAGCCATTATGGGGTTAGTGGCTGGGCTTTCAAAAAAGTAACGTTTCCTGCTTCTGGCACACATGAGCATGTGGGCTATCCAAGTAAGGTCACACCCACTGGCAGTGCACCCAAGCCTCCTGGCTTTTCAAGGCTCATGTTTGCTCATAGATTATAGGCATGCTACCCAGGACCCTCTGTTTTGATTCGTAATGACTCTCCATTGACCTCATGGATTTAGCTGAGTAGTGTTGTCCGCTCCCATGGTGCTGCTGACGTCTACTGATATTGCACCTCATGGCGGCATCCTGATGTTGCTGGGATCCCTGATTGAGTGGGACTGGCCACTTAGGTAGGAGGCAGTAGAAGAAATCATGGCCCCAGGGAAGCAAATCCCAAGGGGAACAATGGTGCCAATCCAGTTTGAAACCTACTGGATATTTGCACAATCTTCCTTTTTTGTTTTCGTTTTGGTGGAGTAAAGATTAAAATATCTGCTCTGCCAATAGCACAGGTTCAAAGCAAAACAGGTGAACATGTAGTACAGACCTAGTTTTGCTTATCGGCTTCTAAATCTTGCAGTTGGGCCCAGCCGTTGAATGACAAATGTTTTGAGCAAAAATGGTTTGAGTAAATTAACACCTGTCTCTTTTGAGTGACTGGCTGCATGATTTATTTATTTATTTTTGGCCTTTTTACATTTTTGCACTTTATGAACATCCCTGTTATGAAACAAATCACAAATAAGCAAATAAAAACTGGGTCTTAGCCAGCTCTATGCCCACTCAGCTCTTTCATCATTGCTCTTAAATAACTGGGGAGAGGGGCTTTTTTTTTCTTTTTCTTTTTTTAAAGAAGTTTAATCTCTGCATGTAAAGGCAGGAGGCTCATATTTCCATTGATGTTCAAGCTGGGTTGTGCATGGAACAGAGCAACACTGTTCTGTACAGGAAATGAAAAGGATGGAACTTAAAATCCTATTAAGATTTTACTTTATTTCCATCCTTCCTCTCTATTTATTGGTTTTCCACCCTTTTTCTTATCAACTTTGTCTCATCTGAGAGTTCAAAAATCCTATCAGCTTTCTTCTGGGCACAATAACTATCTGAGAGGGAGTTGATCTCCCTGGACTTTAAGATAAGAGGCTTTGTTTGTGGTTGTGTGTTTTTTTAAAACATTATCAATAAGTATGTAAGTACATTAAAACAATATTGAATTAAAAAGTCATTTAAAAGTGCATGAGTAAAAAAAAAGGGCTGTACCACACCATTCTCTTAAAAGCCTCTTTCACAGCAGCCAATTGGCTGTTGAAAGCCCACTTGGAAAAGGAAGGACAAAAGGGAGGGGTCCAATCAAGCCAACCTTGAAAGATTTCAGCATCCTGGGAGCAGCCACTGAGAAGGCCCTGTCTAAGTCCTAGCCAAAGGAGGATCCTGTATTGCCCCTTCCAAGGGGCTTATATAAATCTAGCCCCCCGTAGTTGTTTGGAACTTTATGGGCATCTGATCCAACCCCATTCAATGCAGGCTGTAGCCACAGCATCCTTGGTAGTTCGCTGTCCAGCTTCTGCTTCAGTACCCAGGGAGATCCTGACATCTTCCTAGGGAACTTGCTCCATGATCATGCAACCTCTTCTTTGTGATATCACCATGTTAAAAGCTGCATGTGCGGCAGGCTCTTGCATTGACACCTTCCTTGTAGGCCACTGGGGAAAAAACACATCTGCCCAGGGTGAGGCAGGAGATGACTCCATCATCTGATCCAGCAGCCATTTTTCCAGTCCCCATAAGACTAGACAGCTTTGGTGGGACTCAGCAGCCGAAGAATGCAGGAATGTGATAAGGCAAAAGAGGAAACTGTTTTTTCCATGAGGGAAATGCCACCTGCAGAGAAGACCCAGAAGAGAGAGAAAAAATCTTTGAACATGGTGATCACAGTTCTGATGAGCCTGGGACCATGAGAGAGCCCCAAAAACAACTTCCGTTGGGTGGAAGTGGAAAACATCTGGTGACCCCAGCCTTTGTTGATAAAGTTGCTTTTCCTTTCGCCCCTGTTTTCCCATGGATCTGATGCTGGTTTTCCTTCCCCTGTTTTGATAGGATGCCCCCTATTGAGCTTGTCTCCTTTGGTCTCCCCACCAGCCCTCCTTCTCTTGAGGTTGCTGTCGGCCCATTTGAACTCTTGAGAGCGGGGAGGATGCCTTTCCTTTGGTAGATTTCACAGTCTTGCTAATTTTCATAATGGAGAAAGGCTTTGGGAAGTGTTTTTGGTAGGATGTGTGCATTTTTGAAAGGTTCCTTTTAAACCATTTATAATAAATCCATATAATAAACTATGCACTTTTGAGGACATAAGGCCATGAGGTTTTGGGGGGGATACAGATGTCCATAAATTAATTCCATAAAGGAGTCTGGCCTCTAATAGGATGGGAATGGGATAAAATATTCTACCCCTTTCTCTGCACTTTGCATAATTTTATAAAGCTTTATCACGTTCTCTGCTGTGTTATTAGTAATCTTTTTCTAACCGATAAGGGCCCTATGGATTAACTATTCTTCATTGCAGGTGTCTGCAGCTCCAGGTTCATGTCATTTGCTCCTGTCCATACCTTTTCTAATTCCACAATATTCTTCTTGACATAAGGTGACCATAAATGGGTTGTCCTTGGGAAAGTAAACAGGGTTACAAAACATAAAGTATACAGATCCCTTGCTGTTAATCTGAGACTCCTGAATTTAGAAATGTTCTGGATTCCCGCTCCCATTCTTCAAATTTGAAGCACACTTGAGCTCAGAGCAAAATAATGGCAGGCTAATGTTAACTTGAGCAGCTCTGTTGCAAGACCTTGGCAAATGACATCTTGACCAATATTTGCAAGGGTGCGGAAGTGTTAGTCACTAGAGTTGGCCTGGCATCTATGGAGCCTCAGTGCTTTAGAAAAAACCTGTTGGAAGGCATGAGAAGCGATGTAACTTGCAAGGTCTTTTTAAACATTTTTATGCATGTATCCCACCTTTCCTCAAATGAGATCAAGGGGATGTATATAATTCTTTTCCTCACATTTAGCGGCTCTGTGGGATAAATTGGGCTGATAGAGAGATCAACTTGCTCAAGTTTAACTAGTGAGTTTATGGCTCAGTCTGGAAGTTGAATCTGGAAGTTTCAGCCTGGTATTCTTAATACTATACCACATGAGGAGTTGTAGTTACTGTTATATGCCGTCAAGTGGCCCCCGACTTATGGTGACCCCATGAATGAGTGATCTCCAAAATGTCCTGGCCACAACTGCCCTGCTGAGCTCTTGCAAACTCAAACCCATGGGTTCCTTTAGGGTGTCAGTCTATCTCGTATTTGGTCTTCCTTTTTTCATGCTGTCTTCAACCTTTCCCAGCATTATTGTCTTTTCCATGATGTTCCCAAAGTAGATCAGCCCCCTTTTCATCATTCTTGCATCCAGACATATTCCAGGCTTGATTTTTTATCTAGGACCCATTTGTTTGTCTTTCTGGCAGTCCAGAGTATCCACAAAGCTCTCTCCACCAGCACCACATTTCAAATGGGGAGTTGATGCTTCAGGAAAAGTTGGAGGAGGCTCTGCTGGGAGACCATCAGGAGCTGAGCTTGGGAAGGAGGAGAGGGGATCCTAGTTATAAAGGATTTTTTTTTCTTGTTAGAATTTCCAAGCTCTATTCCACATGATCTGCAGGCTTGCTCTGTTCCCTAACACGAGCTACCCCTAAAAAGGCCAGGGGATCTTCAGGTTAGTCTGTCACAAGCCTAAATCGAGTAAAAAGCCCATAAAAGTAATTTTAATAGGCATCTTGTGTATGGTGATGAATTTCTATTTCTCCGCACGCCTCTTTCTCACTGAGGAAGTTCCTTTCCCTGCCCTGGAGAGAGGGTGGTGCTTAGCACCAGATGCTGACTGACTTGCTAATTCTAACTGAAGCCCTTATCATTGAGTTGGGGCAGATGGTGTACAGGTGTGGTGTGCCACGAGGATAAGGCAAAGGAGCTTGACAAAGCTGTCTGTATACGTATTCATCTCTTCCTGTAGCTGCAGGTGCTTCTTTTTCCCCTCTTGTCTGTGCTCAACGCCCTAGCTTTCCTGCTGCCTCCAAATCTCTCTCGTGCATCTCTTGAAGGCTGGAGAAACTAGATGCACGAGTTCATGGTTGCTTTTTGAACATTTGTTTCCTCCTTCCATGCGCCTGTGCCTCGTCAGGCTTGTCCCAACCTGTGAACCAACCGCTTTTGCGGTAGTGTTTAAAGGCAGCGTTGTTCAAACTTGGCAATGGTAGTCACCAGCACTGAGAGAGCTGCAATTAATGTAGCCTATGAAATAGAACTACCAGGAGAAGACTGCCTGCTGTATCTTTTTATGGAGTATACTGTATCTTTTCAAAACAACCTCTGTGGCTGAGATGGGACATTCTGTACTTCTGTTTAGAACTAGTCAAAGTGGACAATACAGAGCAAGGCAGATCAACCTTTAATCGTCATCATCTGAGAACTGCAGAGCTGGAAGGGGTCTATGGATCATCAAGTTCAGCCACTGTCAAAGAGGCACAGTGGGGAATCAAACTCCCAACTCCTGCTTCTGCAGCTGGATACCTAAATCACCAAGCTCTCCAGCAGTTCTTTTATGTATAAGGAAGCTTCAGTCTGGTATAGGTCAGTACTGATGCCAGAGGGTTACTGGTCCCCAGAAACAACCTCCCCACTCTGTTTATTTCCCTGTGACTTCATTGTTCTGAATATGTTTTAATTTGGAGGGAGGTCAGCTCATGGCAGGGACTCATGCAGAGACCCAGCACATCAGCCTTTCACACCGTTCTTCTGTGTGTCTTCCTTGCGAGCAATTAAATGACCAAGCCAGACACCAAATACAAAGAGGCAGGGATGCTTCTAAGTGGGTGATTGCCAGCACTATCAGTCAAAAGGTATTTCTGAAGCTCTTTAGCCTTTCCCGTCTTAATGGATTTTTTCCCCTCCCTGGTAAGAAAAAAGATGGAAAAAACAATGGGAAAACTTTAGAAAGTTACAGGTTGAAGACAATAGTGTTTGGACCCCCTGGAAAACTGCTAATAGGCAGAGTCATTGCATGATAAAAGCCTAGTCTGGAAACATCCACAGCCTGAATTGGTTTCTCCCAGCAGAGGCTGACTGAAGGATAGTTACTGCAGAGCAGTGACTCATATGGAGACACAGAGGACAACCTCTGCTGTGCAAAGATGCTTGGTCCTGTGGTGCTTCTTACCATGCATTAGTATGCTTTGGTGTGGTTTTGGAATGACTGGTATCTATCCAGCTTGCCAACAGCCCTGAAGTCAACAAATACCCAGTTTTCCTGTGCATTGGAAAGGATCCTGAGAAGCACTTTAAGGTACGAGTGGTTCACACAGGGCACTCGCAAGGCTGCAGATGGACAAGCCCTCGCTTTCAGGGAAAGTTTTTCTGCTGTTAATTGATCATTCAGTGGAGGCACCTTGGCGGGTCGCCAAGTAATCTCACGTCACCTAAAAACGACAACTTGGAAAAACTGCTGGCACAGAACCATTCTGTCAAAGCAGGACTGTGCATGAATCTTTGCACTGGCCTTTCAGAAGCTGGCTTTTGTGAAACGTTTCAAATGTGCATGCATCCATGTCGGCTTTTTGGATTTATTAATTGTGGCATGGTGATGACATAAACTACGTCCGAGGAGCTCAGGGTGGCCCCTCTACACAGAGTACATTTTCTCTTTTTATTTAGTGGCGGCTGTCTGTTCTGCACCTGGGCAAAGTGTGTGTGTCTAGGTGTTTGTCGAATGGCTTTCTGTGTCGCATGCTTTCTTCTCCTCTACCTCTTCAAAACTCCAGGCAATTCGTTAGTGTCTTTCTCACGGAATATGAGTTGTGAGGATAAATGGTACAGAATTCCAATGACTTTGAGCTGCCTGTCTCCCCCTCCACACATTTCTGCCACAAAAGGGGCCATGTGAATTCCCAGGAGATCTCCTTGCCTGAAAAAAGAAGAAATTTTTGCTTAATTACTGTGTGTGTATCCACATCCTACTCCTCTGTTCTCCCCTGCTACTTTCAAAGTGATGGGAGCCAAGCAGGTGCCTGGTGTTTCTTGTCCATGGCTGTACTTGGAAGTTGCCACTCACATAGTCACCTATGGCAAATAAAGCAGTATTTCTAGGCTATCAAACAGGATCTCTCTGCCCCCCCTGCCAACAAACTAGAGGAAGACAGTTTGTTTTTCTTTCTCCAATGAAGGCTAATGTGTAGTTGGTACAAAAGCATCTGAGTTTTAATTAGCAGGGGTGTCCTCCACTATGTTTCTGAGAGACAGATCTGATTTTACTGCTTTCCTTTTGTGCTAAAGTCTAGCCCTATCCCCCCCCCCCGCCTTGGTCAATATTTTAAAATCAGTTTCAACCGTCCCCCTGATCCTGACCCCTGTCCCTAGCAGTTCCTTGCATGACTGAACCTGTGTGCATATACTTAGAGATAAATTATCCTGTGTGTAGTGGGTAAACAGTGGTGGGTAGTGGTCGGGGTAGGGTTGGAGAGTGCATCACTCTGGCATTTTGGAGTAAGGTGTGTCCCTTCTCCAGTTGCGAAGGTGGGTAAGTGTGCATGGGCTTGCAGCCCTGGTTGGAAAGCGGCGACCTCTTGACTCCAATGCGCCTGAGCATCAATGCCTGTGCATGGTCATTAATGTAATCTATAATAGACTGCCATTTTAACAAGCTGCAGACTGGTGCATTCTGTTTTGAACTGTGTGTAACATTTTAGGGCAGCCCTTCAAGAGGAGCATCTTGAATGTCTTCTACCAAAAGAACAGGCATCCTCTTTACTTCTAAATCCATTGAGGACAGGCAGTTGAAGAGTAAATGAATACACCATTCAGCAACTGAAAAAAAGCTTTTAGCAATGTGTACTAGTGCGAAGGGGGGTTTGATTTGGCAGCGATATTGGGGACAAGAACAGGGGTATTTCAAATACACAAGAGTGTCTGTTTTTTTTCATCTGAAATGTATCAGAGAGTATGGGAACTATGTGGGCGGCACAGCAGATTCATCGCTGCTGCCTATCGTGCGTCCAAAATATTAGCATTGTCTGGCATTCAAAAGGAAGGAATTTTAGTGAAATAATGCTAAGGATCCATTTTTGGTGGTTTTATAATATATTTTACATTCCTTTATTTTTAGAAATAAACTTTGGTGTTTGAATTTTTGGATGCAAATAGGTTGTGCCTTTGAACATGTGCATATAAGGGCATGCAAAGAGACCTGATGGTTGGGACCAAAGGCCAGAGTACTGGATTTGGGCACTCTGTACATGGATGTGGGATGGTCATATTATTTGCTGTTCCACCTCAGGCAGCCAAATGTCTTTGGTTTGTTCTGCCTCTTAAGTCATTGTCATGTACTGTGGCAGGAAATTGCATAAGCTGATGAAAAGTGTTGTGTGGAAACGGCTTTCTCATGTCTGAACTGAATCTAGTTCAAAAGTTCTTGTGCAAATTACAGAATTGCCAGCTAAGTACCAGGTTGGCCATTAAAAGATGACCCAAGGTGAATTCTGTTTTAATCAAAGCTGTGTGAAAGCAAAACAGAGGTAACACAGGAACCATGTTTGTTGTCCATTTGTTTTTTCTTGTTCATATATAAACTGGTGGGTTGTGTTTTCCTTGTTTATACAACTCACATATATGAAGCTGTAACCCTGGCCTCCAAAACATGTCTGAGACCTAAGACTCTGGGGAATCCCACCTCGAGCCAAATGTCTGTGTAACAGGACTAGCCATGTTTGATTATTCATGTGTTTAGCCCATTCATGTAAAAACAACTTAAGAAAGACTCTCATTTTTAGAACAAAATGTGTGAGGGAGGTTGAACCCATGCTCACGTGTGGCCTCACTTTCAGCATTTTCTCTCTCTCTCGCACGCCCATTTCTACCCTTGTTAGTCAAGATGAGAACACATTTCAAAGATAAAAATCAAAACCACTGTGCCACTTGTGTAGAAATAGCACCCCCACACTCCCAGACACCTTCATTGGTTTTATTCATGAATGGGGCATCCATGTGCAACAACCAAACAAATATGGCTGCCCTTGTGTCATCTAATTTGGCCCTTGCACGCGTTTTTAAGACAGAATTCACCACGGGCCTCTTGGCCTTGGCCATGTTTTGAAGATCATAGCGTGTAAGTCTCCCAAGTGATTATGTAAAAGTCAAATCCCTCGCTACCCTTCTTTTGTCCATGGAGAAGGGGAGACATGAGAGGAGCAAATAGCCTTTCCCTTTTCTGGTACATGTAGCAGGCCCTCTGCAAATCTCTGGAGGCCTGTGTTTGGATTACATTGATCATTGTTTGGCCTGGGTTCACAACTGCTGTCGGGTTGACTGGAGTTGCCTTTTGACTTCCTGGGAATGCCAGATCCTTCTGTAGAAGAATGTTGTTTAAAGTAAGGAAAAAAAAGTTTGGCGGAAGAGCTATGGAAGGCAGAGCTGAGGAGGACCTGGTTTGTGTCATGCGTCCAAAGGTTAATGGCTTATTCCTGGCTTCTGATAGCTTACACTGGGATGGGACAATTGAATGAAAGTATTTCTGGCTGCTGGGACTGTATCCATGTGAGATGCAAAGGCCAAGTAGACTTCCCTGTTGGGGGTGTAGAAAAACTTTTCATTTTGATGGCTACCCGTTGGGGACTACTGCCTGTATAACCTACTGTCTGCAACCTTGGTTGAAGATTAATAGCATTGGAATAACTGTCCCATTAAATTAGACCAAAGGTCTATCCAGTGTTCTGTTATCAAGCATTAGAGTACAAAGCTCATCAAAAATAGGTTCAGCAGAGCTCGAATGCCACTGTCCCTAAGAGAGAGAGAGAGAGAGAGAATAAAAGAGGATGCAGCTTTGCATAAAGTTGCCTGTGCTAATTTAGATGCAGAATCAGAAATATTTTTTTAAAAAAATAATTTAAACAGAAGTATGGTAGATCTCACCATGACTGGGGGTTACTGACCAGGCAACCTGTATATGCGTTCAGAGTCTGCTGTCTAAATGCTAACTATTGGTAGCCAACCTCAAGGTTCCTAATTTTCACACTTTATAGGCTTTTTTATTTAAATGAGATTTGGACTGGACAGCCGGTTAAAGCATGCTCACCAGTTGTGAGTGTAAGAGAAAATAAAGAGAGAATGGAATGGATCCATTTTGACTGCTCTCTGTAACAGGCAACCAAAATTGGGAAGTCATCATAACTTTTTGGGAGGCACAGTTTTATGATACAGGTGGATTTTATTCCTCCAGTGTACTGTGCCTTGGAGACTGCCATTCCCCCTTTCTAGCCTGCCTCTGGAATTATGGGTTGTCATATAGTTCTCTGTTAGTTCTGCCCTGTTGAAGGTTATTCCTTTTTAAAGAAATCAATCAGAGCCGTTGGCCTGCTATGCATTTTGAAGAGAGAAAAAAAGTCTGCTTGGCAATTCAAATTCTCTAGTAATTTATGGAAACTTGTGCGGCAGTTAGGTCAGAGGAGCATTTCAAGGAGACTGTGTCTCAAATCCTTTCTGCCAGCCCTCTGGTCTTTCAGTGGCTGAAAACCTTGAAAGATGCCACAAACAAGCAAGCAACAAACCAATGAGGAATAGATAGCTGCCTCTCAAAAATCAAAAAAGAGATTCTTCTTGTTGCTGCTGTTATGTGCTGTCAAGTTGCCCCTGACTTATGGTGACCCCATGAATGAGTGATCCCCAACATGTCCTGTCTTCAACAGCCCTGCTCAGCTCTTGTTGACTCAAGCCTATGTCTTCCTTTAGGGAGTCAGTCTATCTCATATTTGGTCTTCCTCTTTCCCTGCTGCATTCCACCTTTCCCAGTATCATTGTCTTTGGACAAATTTTCTACCCTGTGCCACATGCTGCCCTGTTCTACACTCCAGTAGAAATCTGGTGTGTCTGCAAAGGACTGGCTGGTTCCCTGTGTCAGCCCTTGTGTTGAAAACATGCTGTTGTTAGTGAGGAGGGGTCTGAGCTTTTAGGTTCTTCTGGAATGCAAAGATGCTATTTCTGAAAGCCAGAATGGTGGATTCTCAGCTGGACAACGAGCATTTTTGCCAGTCGTGGCTATGTGCCGGGGCCAATGGCACAGTGTTAACAAGACTGCATACCAATTCCTATCAGGACTTTGGAGGCAGAAATTACAGATTCTTTTATCATTCTCCTCCCTTTCCTTCGTGCCCCCCCCCCCCCCCATTTTTGAATGGTCCTTCTAGGAACAAAGGTACCAAATCCACAAAGTTTTCCTCCATGGAAGGTCCAGCTGCACCTGAGAAATCTGTCCTGCAATCACTATGTGACATGCTCTGACTCTTTTACAAAATCGGGCTGAGCAGCCAAATTCACAGGCTTCCACAGCATGCCATTTGTCATTCCTCAGCCAATAGCCGCCTTTTTCTCTGGAGAGAAAATGGAAGGCTTGCCTTTTCTTGTGGAAGGGAGAGTGGGAAGTCAGAGGTCATGTGCGTTTAACCCGCAGTCACAATAAGGGGCTCTGTGGCCAGTGGGCAGGAGGGGTGGGGGTGGGGAGAAGCATCTTGTCCCATCCTTGGCAGGCCTGTGCACAAAGCAGTAGAGTTTTGCTAGCTTGCTTTCGGGGCCTCTCTGTGTTCCACCAAAGGTAAAGAGAAGCATTGTTTGTGTTTTCAAAGAGAATGCTTTTAGAAAGAGGCATGGAGCATCTGTCAACATCTGGTCCATTTTAGCTCCTCCTTCTGCACTCTGAGGCCCCACCTCTTGATCCTTGGCAAGCTGATAGAATCTGATTCATCCAGGTTGCATTTCTACACTAATATTCATGTTGCGCCTTCAACGGCATTCAAGAGAAGGGCAGTTCAGCAGAGTGGTCAGCCAAGGTGGGTGGAAACCAAAGAAGTTCCTTTTTGGGTTGTAACTTCCAGAACCCTCAGGTTAGCATGGCTAGGGACCCTATTGGAAGGGCGATTCAGGGAGTTGTAATTAAAAAAAGAAAAACAATTTTGAACTTGGTGGAAGAACCAAGTTCAGTTCACCGCTCAGCCATAAAACCTTTCTAAAGTGGTTTGTTTTTACTGTTTATAGACTGACTTTTTTTTTCTTTGAAAGACAATAGCATTTCATACATTAGGAGAAGGTTGTAAAATTCTTCAGGCAAGAAAACTGCCAGCGGGAACTTGTTCGAGAAAAGCCTGCGGCAAATGTCTGCTCCCTGGCTTTCATGATTTCTAACTTCTAGGTACAGAATTCTGGGTACAGAATTTGGAATTCGTTCTACGGATTTTGTGCCTTGGATTCTTCAAACAGGCATGCTTGATCATAAGAGGGCCAGGAAAGGTGAGGTGGCTTGCCCCAGAGACAAAACCTCCCCTGTTCTACTTGGTGATGGGGTGGGGTGGGGGAGCGGTTGTGGCACATTCCTTGTCCATGACTTCAAAGGTTTTGTTGCTCAGTACACAAAGCGGCGCAGTCTTGGCAACCTGATTTGTGCATGGCCATCAGCTGTCTGGGCTGCGCACTCTTAATGGAGTCTCTGCTATGGAGCAGGAACAGCCCCGGTCACATCCTTCTTCCACTGACTGATTTATGGTCTTTCGAGAGGATCTTTTGTTAAAGTGAGAGTTGTCAGAAATCTTGAGAATTTAGCTCCCTTCTGATGGCCTCTGCATACAGTGGCTAGGATGAAAATGAACTCCCCTTTTTAGTCTCTAATGCAGAGGTTGAGAAAGTATTCCAGTTAGGAATATGTCCCCCATAAACTATTAGCTAAATTGGTTGGGAATTCTAGGAATCGTTGTGTGTGTGTGTTTTTTTTTAAAGGAGCCTTCCCAGCTAATACTCCAGCACACATGAGCATATAACATGTGCATATGATCGTTAAGGAACCAGCCAATCACTACCCTTCATGCCCTGCTTGTGGACTTCCAACGCCTCTCTGCTTAGACACAGTGGGAAACGGAACACAGACTGGATGGATCTAGCTTGATGCTGTTGTATTTATTCATTAGTCATATTTATACCCTACCATTTCTCCAGTGAGATCAAGGTCACCCCCCCTCCCCCAAATCATCACAATAACCCTATGAGGTTGGACATTCTAAGAAAGGGTGACTGGCCCAAGTAACTCAGTGAGGTTCCATAATGGGATGGGGATTTGAACCTTTAATCACCTCTAAGACTTGGTGCAACATTCAAGCTACTGAATCATCCCCTGCAACTATGATACTATCCAGTATTTTCCAATAATTCATATTTTTGTCTAATATCTTGTTGATCAAAGAACAAATAGCTTTGGCTTTTAAGTGGGTGAAGAGCTGGCTTCTGAAGACTGGGCAAAAACAAGCTGTCTACAGGCAGTCAAGCCTTCAAGAATTGGATTTTTTATTTGGAGACTGGAATATTAGAAGTGTCTTCTTATTTCTATCTGTAAAAGATTTCTGGGATGCGTACTTATAGTAAGCTTTCTGGATCAAAGTGAAGCAGCTTTTGTGCTGAGGAAAGCTGAATTTCACAGTAGAGGCAAACCTGAGCAAATTTCAACTCTTAGGTGTGTATTTGCGTAACCCGAAATTCGTCTAGATACAGAAAAGTGAGGAGCTATGCACGATATTAAAGCTCTGGTTCCTTCCCCCTTTGAAAATGTTTTTTTTAGCTCATCTTCAGATCTTGAGATTTCTCACATCTGCTTTCAAGTATTTTTCTTCAGTAATGAGGACTAGAAACGTGCCTGTTTCTTTAAACCTAAAGTTGAAGTTCTTAGGGTGTTTAAATTCCATGCCTACTTTTAACCCCTACATTTGCATCGTGTTCCAGGACACAAAACTTTCTGAAGTGGTTGTTGTGTGGAGAAAAAAGATATTAATAGTAAAATGACTTGGTATTAGAACACTCACCAGGTGCCGTCTGAAAGATATAAACACATCTTCAGCCTGCATATACAGTATTCATCACTCCCAAAGTGTGGCTTTGGTAACAAAACCCAGAGGACCTGATGAGAGAGGAACATGGAAGAGATTAAACAAAAACAGCAAAAAAATCTTCTCCCTTTTTCCTTTGTTTAATCCTGGGAGAATTGGATCAAAATGTACGTCGGCTGGAACATCTGCAAGAGCTGCAGCTTGCTGCAGAGAGCAACTGTTACCGATTGTGCTTCTTCTAAAGTGGGAAAACAATGTCCTAAAAAATGAGGAATCATCAAAGTTTGAGGGGTTGTTTGGAAAGAGAGAGTGGTCACATATAAGAGGAAATGGTTCCTTGAGTGGAAGATAAGAAATTGGTTACTTAGCTCATGTTTATGAAGCAGAGTAACAGTTCTACCTGCAAAATGTTCCAGGTTTGATCCCCAGGGTTGATTCTACTTGAAGGAATCGGGCAAGAACGACCAACTTGGTCTGTAACTCTGGTGGGCTTCTGGTAGCTAGGACAGCTCCTGTCTTAAGCTAGAAGGGTTGATGGTCTGGCTAGATGGGATGCACCTTGCTATGCCCCTGTTTTTGCACAACACCACGGTGGGATAGAAAACAGTTACCATCCCTATCTCGTAGGTAGGGCAGTTAGAATTTATGAAAGGCACTTGCTCTTTGTTACCTTTGTTTTGTAAGTTAACGGCAAAGTGAGGTCTTTGACCAAAGACTTCCTAGCTCATATTCTCACCAAAGAACACTCCATGGGTGCAGATTAATTTGTGATTCTGATCTCCTAGCAAAGACACATTTGTCGTGATAATGATTACGGTGACCCTCTCCAGGGGTTTCTAGATAGAGAATACTGTACTTGAAAGTGGGTTTCCCATTCCCTTCTTGCAAGCACCTGGGACAGTGCAGCTGGCCCAAGGCTACATAGGCTGGCTCTTCTGGGATGCACATTGGGTAAACTCTGGTTCTGCAGCCAGCTACCTAACTCACTGAGCTATCTAGCCAGTACGTGGGGGTAGGGTTAGGCTAAGGAATTATGATTGCTTCAAGATCACCAGTTGGAGTAGGGGTGAGATGAAACAGAGTCTCTTTTACTCAAATTTGTCACGTAGTGTATCAGCTATATCAGAAGCATCTGTCTGCTTGCTCCGTTAGCCAAGGAGGTTGGACTAGATGGACTCTGCATATCCTTTTCATCTCTATAATTCTATGGTACTATGACCCCCAGTGCATTCAAAATTTAAAGAACTTTGAAAGAGTAGACCACTTACCCTTGAAGTGGGGTTTTTCTTTTTTGTTTCAGCTGTTTTCTTCTCGCTGAAAGAGCTGGTTGGGGCAGTGCATTTTTAGGGGTTCCCCATCACTACATGAATTAGTGGGAGCATCAGAGGGCTTGCACTCTTAAGACCCAGGCAGTGCACCTGTTAAGTCTTTCTCACTGCAGCCAGACATCTCGGCGGCTCCAAGGCGATGCAACTGGAAGGAATTAAAGCCGTAAGCAAAAACAGCTGGCTGAGCCCCTGAAGGACACACATGTTTTGGAAGGAGATATGGGGGTGGCTGGCTGGGATGATGGCGCGTGGATGTGGGGGGGGGGGAGAGAGGATCTTGTAGAACAGATGTGTTTGGTGGATGTTTCTATTCCATTGCCATGCCTGTTAGGATAACACCAATTCAACCTTTCTCTTTTGGAGAATATCTGCAACATGTCTTCCTCTGGGAGAAGCAGAACAGACGTGTGTGTTCAGAAGATTTACAGATGCCCTCATTTTGTGGACCCCTGTTTAGTCTCAGAACTTGGACAAGTTACTTTTTTGATTGCAGCTCCCAGTGGAGACAGTACAGTGTCTTCCTTCAGTCTAAACACACCCCATTCCTTCTAGCTTTGGAATCTGAATTGTCTTGCTGTTGCATCTCAGGAGACAGCGGGGAGTGGTTTTCTACCTCTAGGACAGATTTCATTAGAGCTGCCCTCACTGACTCGGATCCTGCCCACCCAATGTACTGGAGTCCTGCTCCCATCATCCACAAGCCGGAAATATCTAGGGTGATGGGAGTTGTAATCTAAAATCTTTGCAAGATATCCAGATTAGATAAAGTTTCTCTAGCACCATCTAGTTACACCCACCCAGCCACACAGAGTTTTCTATGAAATGCATGCATTTGTGTACACACGTATGTCTGCGCTAGGGCGTAGCCCTCCTTTTGTCTCCATTCCTTGGCATCATGCCCATAATCCATTGGCCTTATTAAACTGCATTACATTAGCTGATGAACCACTGTTTGGTGGGCCCAATCCCTTTCACCTTTCCCACCCCCAGTTAGGAAAATCACTGGCCAAGAATCAATCGATAGACCCAAATATCAATCATGGAGTAGACTCATGAGCCATCATTCTCTCAGTGCCCAGCCCCCCGCTTCCCAAGTAGAAATGGAGATGAAGAGAATACTGACATAGCCTTAGTGCCAATTAAAAAATAGTGTAGCAATTTTTTACATTGTTTGATTTATTGTTGTGATTGTGGTGTTATGTTGCCAGTGGAAACTGCAACAGAAATGTTGCAGCTTATATTTTCCTCCTCAAGGGAGTGCTGCAGTTTGGGGTTTCTGCTGGTGGCTTCTTCTTAGCAGGGGTAATTCAGTCACTCCCCTACAGATCTATTCTCCTACTTTCTCAGATTTCTCTGAGCTTGCCTTGCGTTGCAGTGCAGGGAGATTCAAACAAATTCAATGTTCCGAGCAAAAAGCTACCCCAAAAGCTAGGCAGAGACTGAACATGGCCATGATGGTTTCTGCAGGGTCACACATAAAACCGGAAACTTGTCCTTGAGTTTTGTCCAACTTCTCTTAATGGATCAGTGATGTATTAACAAGATGTATAAACACAGGTTCTAAATGCACAGCAAAGTAAGGCAGCTTATACTACTTTCCATGTGTGCTTGGCCCTCACTGGGAGTGTTACGTTTATTTGGTAATTATGCATTCAGTGTGCATAGGCCTGGTGCTAAGCTTGTGAGTAATAAACTAAGAACAATCACTCAGGAAGTTGGTATTATGCCAAACATCTCCTATGATTTAGTTAAATCCATTTATATGTAGATCTCTAAACAAGTTGGTGACCATTGCAGAGTCTTTCTCTCCCTAAACAGAAGACAAAGGAAGCAGGAGGTGACTTCAAACTTAGAGAGCTGGAAGTACCAGTCTACACATAGATCTAGAAAAGAGATAAATGGGCGACCAAGTACATATCTTTCTGTTTCTCCCCCTGAGTGCAAATTACTTGATGTATATGTGGGAAGTCAATTCCAGTAGGTTTTTCACTGTTTAGAAGGTTTTTGTTTAGATTTTTTTTTTTGTAAACACTGGAATTTTCTGGGACTTCTTGATGCTTCTTTCTGGTTGTTCGCTGGATCCATATTGGTTAAAACTGTGTAGGCATTGAATGGCAGGTATTGAGAGTAGTAGGAGTAACTAAAGTTGCTTTTGGTTTCTTTGGAAGTAGAAACATCTTGACTTATTTTTGGAATAGTTTAATGTTTTGGTTCAGTTTTATAAACTATGTTTCTTTTTTTGTTGTACACCATTCAGAGTAGCAGTTTGCTAGATGGGTGATAAATAAATAAATAAATAAATAAATAATTTCAATGAAAATCAAATTGGGTGCTATACCTTCTCCTTTTGCTGCACCCAGGCTCAGCACCTTCCTACCTACTTAAGTCTACTAGACCAACGTGAAACGGCTTCCTTCTGCCAGGCAGAATAGAGTTAAAACCAGCTGTCTTTTTTTTTTTTTTTTTTTTGCCCTCTGTGGCACTCTGGCAGTGACAATCCTCTGTTAGAGAAGAGCAAGTGAATTTTAATGAAACCTTAAAAGACTTTAAAATTTCATGTTCAACTTCAATTATTCAAGACTTTTGGGGAGTAACTTCCAAGTTTTTCAGGGGACAAATGAGACAGCGAAGTGTGTGTGTGGGGGGGGGAGAGAGAAATGGAGAGCCACAATTTTGTTTAATGGGCATGTGGTATGCACCATACATACAAATATATTTATATTTAAATGAGCTGGCTTCTGTTTTGTGTGCTTGATTCCAGCAAGGATGGCTTTTAAAAAGACACTGTCAGGTTTCTTGTTGTAGCCAGCAGCAAGAACACTCTGCTGTAGGAGAAAGAAGAGGCAGGAGAAGATCAAAGCAGCCGCTGATTTATTTATTTTTATTTTTTTTAAAAGAGGTCATGATTGGAGGGCAGAGAGAATTGCGTGCACTATCGTATAACAGAGGAGAATGCCTCTAAGGAAGGGTGGCTGAGTGAGCTTCTGCAGATCCGTTCTGCTTTTAAATGCAGTGGGAAAACATATTAGGTAAAAATGCCATCACTCACCTGTCGGGTTGTTCTTCAGTTTCGCATCTTTATTTATTTATTTATTTATTTATTTATTTGATTTATATCCCGCCCATCTGGTATATCCTACCACTCTGGGCGGCTGAACATCTCCAGAGAGTCCTGCACATCTGGAGGGAAGAGGGTTTGAGAAAGGTGGTTTATCCCACCTGGCAGTGACTCCGAGAGAGAGAGAGAGAGAGAGAGAGTGGTGTCTCCTATCAGCTGCTGACTAACCATTGCAACTGGAAATACTAGGGTTTGCAACTGGGACCTTCTGCAGACAAACCAGGTGGCAGTATTTACTGTCAGAGCTTTTCCTTTTGGCCGTTTTTCTGTAAGTAGGTCAGACCATTTAGCTCCATGTATTGTGTAACATGGGACGTTCTGAATGCGAAACTTGCACTTTTCCATTGAGCTCTGGCCCTTTCCTTAAAATTAAAGCAAGATCCCATTCTCAAGGTTCTTAATAAAGGACCAATTTAAACAAGAACACAGGAAACTAAAGTCAGGGGCACTCAGAGATCTTAGGCGAAAGTGAGGACTTTCCCAATCATAGAACCATAGAATAATGGAGCTGGAAGGTGCCTATAAGGCCATCCAGTCCAACCCCCTGCTCAGTGCAGGAATACAAAGCAAAGCAGATCTGACAGGCGGTTGTCCAATTTTCTCTTGGATGCCTCCAGCCTTGGTGTGCTGGAGGCATCATTTTCTAATCATCTCCTAGTCAATCAATTTTTAAAAGCAATGGAAATGCTAAGGGGTGGAATGTGTGATCTTTTATGCAGTACAAGTGTTTTATCACTGAGATGTGATTCTTTGGGTTCCACCCCATGCCCTTTTCTTCTGTTTAGGATTACCTCTCTGCTAGTTAGGACAGTTTTATAGATTTACTTGTTTAAAATGTTTGTACCCCATCTTTCTCTTGAAAAGGCAGCTTTTAGTATTAAAAACAAAGGGAGAGCCAGTATGGTCTAGCCTTGGGACCTCTGAGATCCAGGTTCAAATCCCCCACCCCACCCCACCCCACCCACCCCCATGAACCACTCTGCTTGATAAATTTGGGCTAGGGGTTTAACCTGACCTAATTTATAATGTTGTTGTGAAGATACCTTGCGGGGAGGGGGGGGAGGAGGAGAGCCATGGACCCTGTCTTGAAGAGGAAATGCAGCATAAAAAGGGAACTGATAAACAATAAGGACAAGAATCCCAAATTGGGTTAAGCCTAAGAGAGGCCTAAGTTTCCGTGGGATGCTGTAAAATTATAGCTGGCTCAGTGCATGGCTCCCATCCGTAGAAAAATCATTTCCTTGCTCAAATATATTTTTTTTGGGGGGTGGATCTTCCTCTTCATTGCAGCCGCACACCAGCTGGGCACACCTCTGTTTGCGGGGCTCCAGCAGGTTGGCATGTACAGCAGCTTCTCTCTTGCAAAGTGTCTCGCCGGCCTCGGCTGGACAAATGCAGCTTTTCTTCTCCCCATCAGTGAGAGCTGCCAGCCTTGGCCTTCTTCCCAGTAAACAGAGCTGCTGTTAGAGAGAACATAAGCACCTATTGTCCTCTGGGCCGGCGGTGAGGGGGGGCGTTATTTTTGTCATAGGAGCTCCCGCTCAAGAACAGAGGAATACTTACTTTGTGCAAAACGGGGAGGGAAAGGCAGAAACGTCAGGCATAAAAGCAGAGAGCTGGAGGGCTCTTAATTGCATTAGTTTCACCAAAAATAAAGCCGACACTCCTCTCCCTTTGCAGATTCCCCAAGGGAGGGAAGGAGGGAAAGCGACTCTCTCTCTCTCTCTCTCTCTCTCAAAAAAACAAGCTCTGTTGAAAAGAAACATGGCAAAAGTTGGGCTAATGAACTGGGATTCTTCTCTGCCCAAGTGGTGCCATGGTGGAAAGCGATCCAAACTAGGACACATCACCGCCGCCTCCCCCCCCCCCCCCCCGGAAAGGGTGCTTTGAAATGCAACCTGGATCTTTCTTCCAGGCGAGGTCAAAGTCCATGTCGTAACCGTGTGATACTGCATTACATTGAGTCCCTTGAGCCAAGATCCTCTGGCCGCAGGTCTCTGAAGTCTCACACACAGGTTTTCCCAGAGTCTAGAAGCAACTGCAAGTAACAAGCTCCTTATAATTAATTCCTTTCCCCAGTAGTTAGATACAACTCCATTATAGGTGTTAGTGTAGTGTAGCTAATTTAAAGAAGAGTAATTACATTCCTTTTGCAGTGGAACAGTAACCTTTTAGTTATTTTCCTTTTGTAGTTGTTTTTTTGGTAACTTCTTTTGTAGGTGCAGGGGTGACCTCAATAAAAGGTAGCAAAGAAATTTTACCTGCTTCAACTGTTGTCTTGTGGTACTGTTTCGTTGTTGATGTTTACATGATGACCATGTGAATGGGAGTATGTTTTACATCACAGACCAACAGCTCTTAGCAAAACTTTTTTTAAAAAAAGTAACTGAACTCACTGCTTTAGTTACTGTCGATAAATGAGAAAGTAAAGACTTACTAAGGATTGGACCCATAATGGCAGCTTAACTACTTAATTCTAATATCCTATTTGCATCAGTGTCCAACCTTATGCCTTTGAAGTATAACTAATACTTTTTAAAAAGTAATTTTCCAACACAGTCACTCCTTGGTATGTTTAAAGCTAGAATGGGACCTTCCTCATTGCAGTTTGGGAGGTTGGTGCAATTCCCCCTATTTTATCTTCACAACAGCCCTGTGAAGTAGCTGACCGAGAGGGAATCTTCAGGTTACATTATGTTGCTGGATGAAATGAAGGGATTTAAACATGGATCATCTCCGTCCTAGCCTGAAATGGTAACTGGTTCACTCTGTGGAAGCTCTTGCAGGCTGTGGTCCTTCCAGTGTGTTTCAGTGTTACTGAGATCCCAAAGGAGTTTAAAAAAACCCCACACACCAGTGACTACTAGAGCTCCCATGTGTAGTGACAGTATATTTAACAATACCAGCTGCTCATAACAGTAAACCGTGGGGGGATTCTGCTTTTAATGCTTTACTTAGGAGCCTGGGATGAAAGGTTTTCTGCTTTTGGAAAAAATATGCTACATTTAGTAGGTTCTTTGCATTTTATCCAGTGAATTAATTCAAAGAATAATATTCTTTTCCTCCTTTCAAATCAAGTCAAAGGTCAATATCCAAATGTACAGATGAAACAAACTATAGAGTACTATATTCTCCTATATAAAAAAGTAGGCAAAAAAGTTAAAATATCCTAACAGAAATGATAAGTACTGCTTGTTTATTTGTTTAATTCAATTTATATCCCACCTTTCTCACAGAAGTAAAACTCAAGGGAGCTTGCAATTAATCAGGATGAATACACTGAAAAAAGCGAAAGGAATAACAGCATTTTAAAAAGTTATAAACGTTTGAGTGAAAATTGGCAAATACAGCAGTAAGAAACTATAGCACCAGCCCTGTTAAAAGTCCATTCTTCAGTAATTGTCTGAATAAAGAGATACAGTTAGGAGTTATACTCCAAGTGCAGCATAGTTTTTCCAGGAGCTTATAAAAATTGCAAGTGGCCAGTCATGTTTCAGAAGACATGTTTGCCGTTCAGATATGTTGACAGCTGCTTCTTGGTTATTTAATTTATTCAGTGAATTACAAACCACCTTCCAGGATATAAATGGCCTTCCAAGGTGATCTACAAAAAGTCATTAAAACCACTCCTGAACTATAATAAAATATAAACTTTCTATTTAAACCACAATGTACAAACTGAGGAGAAGGAACTAATTAATTGCAGCCCAGCAAGTATTCAAAACTGGGCTGACAGGTAAACTTCGTATTTTGTTAGATAAAGATGTCCAAGAATGGGGAATTGTGTGCGTGTCTTGGAGAGAGAAAATTCTGCAGGTATGGGGCCACCATGAAAAAGGCCCCGTCTCTGAGCCCGATCAATGTCACATTCTCTTACTGGCAGGTTAGAAAGTACAGTTGTAGAGTTTGGTAGCATGCAAGGCAGTTTTGTTCTGTACAAGGTGGATTTGTGATAAAATTATCCCAAACCATCTTTTAAAAGAGAAAAAAGTAAGCTTGGTTTCTCCATGACTGTTGTTTTTTTCTTGTTATGATTATGGTTTTTGCATGAAAATTTACATCAATCAGTGACCAAATTACATATAAAAAGCAGTCCTCCATCTGAAGGCCTCTCTGGGCTTTTGGAAGGTGTGCTGGTTAGAGTACTTCTGTAAATCCCACTGACTCAGTGGGTCTGCAATTTTTTGCAAACCCCTGTCCCTTCCCCCTCTCTCCTCCTTTTTGGTGAGGTGTAAATGGTCACACTGCCACTGATGGAATGATTGTGTGACTCATTGACTCAGAATGCCTTCATTGCATGTCGGGAGGCCTGGCAGAGGAGAGATGATGGGCAGGAAAGTAGTAATGCATGTTTTGTTGTTAGGGCCATTTCACAACTCATTTACTGTCAATCAGCAGGGCATCTAGAGAGGGAGGGAGTGGAGGCTGTCTAAAAAAGGAGCTGCCCAAGATAAACTTTAGAGGGCTACAGTACACTTGATGTTTGATTCATGTAATCTCTGTTTCATGGTCCAGTCTTTAAATTTTGGTCACTTAAAATCTGGTCCTTACTTTGCTTTGGGGGGTGTGTGTGGAATTTTCTGAAACATCATTCATGTGTGTTGCTAGAGTTAGGATTTGCCAGGACTTGGCATCTTGACCTGCATCGCATAGAATATGTGGAACTCTCTGCCACAAGATGTGGCAATGGAAGTGGATGTGCATTTTGGGCTTCCTGTCAGAAGAAGGAAACTGTTTTTTCCCTACCCTTTTCCTTTCCTAAGTTATAGATAAGTAAATGCACAATACTAAAAACATGTACATTTGCAAAAGGTGCACACAGTTAAATAAGTGGGAAAACCAGTAAACATTGCATACTCCAGAAAAAGTGTTTACCAACGAGTGCACAAATTTCCAAATGGGAAGAGGGAAAAAAAGTCTGCAAAATTTGGATGAGACAGGAAATAAAATTTCTGAGAAATATCCTAAGGAATGCAATCAAAATGCACCTGGTAGATGTTTAACATTCCTAGCTATGGCCTAAACTGAATGGAAAATCTTGGATGTAGCGGTGCTTGTACAGTGCCTGAAGATGGGAGGAAAAGAGAGCTCCCCAGACAGGACCGGCCCTAACCTTAGGCAGACAGGGGTGGCGGCTGGACGGCTGCACCACGGTGTCGGAGGGGAAAGCGGGGTGTCACCCAGCCCGCGAGGAGGCTCTCTAAACTAGCCTGCTTCCCAACTGCAAATCTTGTCGGCTTTTGTCCATGGAATGAGGAATGGGCACGGTTTTATTTTTAGCATCAGGTGGTCAAAAGTCTTGGGCGGCTTCACTTTTGACCTGGTGCTTCCAAAAACCGAACTGGGGTGGGGCGTGCCTCTGATCTTGTTGTGTCTCTCTTTTCCATCTGGAAACTTTTGGCAGAGGACGAGTCTCAATCCTGAAAAATACTGTGCTTCAGGAATCAGCATTTGGTCAGCTTAATGTTTAGGCTAAACACTCCAATTTATTCTCTCTCTCTCTCTCTCTCTCTCTCCTAACATTTCCTCTCAAGCTTGGTGGATGTTTTCCCTTCCTTTCCCCAAAGCGCAGGGTAGATTGTGCGCAAGGGAATGTCCTGGTGGCGACAGCTCGGAAGGGAAACCTCAAATCCTTACAAAGCAATTATGCCTAACGAGACATTTCCTCCACGTCTGGTTTCAATTCTTGACTCCTTCTGAGGTGCCTGTTACAGCTTTCGAGTTACGTTTCTATGCACGAGCGCCTCAGCAGCTTTGCCGCTGGTTCTATAGCACGCTCCTTGCAGGAAGCCAGGAGGGTTTCTTGTCAGCGGGATCACACCTTAGCCCTCCAAGCCAAGCTATTAATCACCTTTAAAGAATAGAATAATAAGAAGAATATATTAATACTCTTTCAACATCCCTCCTTCCCCTGGAGATGAGGGCTTTGATTTATAGGTGGATGTTGATAGGGTGCCAGTGGATTCATATGTGTTTGCTAACAGGTGCAGCAGTGGGTGTCATCCTCTATAATTGTAGAAGATAGAACCAAAGTTTTAGGGTGCCTTTTTTTTTTAACTTCAGGGGGGTGAAAAAGGTCTCTCTCTCTCTCTCTCTCTCTCTGTGTGTGTGTGTGTGTGTGTTGTATTTTACAAAATACTAATTGGTAGTCAAATTAAAAAGGAGGTTCTGCCAGAGGTTAAGGGGATTGCCTTCTCAGGTCATTGCAATGAGATGCTGGTGCTGTGGTTGTTGGGATTTGATGTGTGGATACGGCTTCAAGGAAGGACTCAAAGCTAGGAGGAGAAGCCAGTCGAGAAAGCACCATGGCTCAGTGATAAAGGTATCTGATTCGAATGCACAAAATAAATAAATAAATCCTGGTATTCTAAAATAAAGATTTTTTTTTTAAAAAAGTTCTGAAATAAAGATGCAAGCAGCAAGTGTTAGAATAGGTGTACCTCTCACTTCCAAGCCATAGGCAGCTGCCTAACCCGAGTTAGAAGTTAGAGACCTGGGACTCAGAACCAGCGCTTGGAAAGTTATTTTTATTAACATGGTTGAGAATGTACACTCTTATCACATTGTGTATTCTAGCTTCTACTGTACTGCATAGCATCGTGGACTATTTAAAAGAGGCTACCATAGAAAGGACAGAAGCATTCAAGATGTGGATTTATTGTTGATCTAAGGTTTTTGTACCCTGTATGGTTCGGTCGATGGAATGATGGACTAAGACTCAGGAGACCTGGATTCTTCTTCATCTCTGCTTCCCTCGCGTCACACCCACTGCTTCCTCCCCTCACCCTTGCTTTCCTCTGTTTTAGAACAAAAGTGAAAGTCAAGGAAAACATTATTCCGGCCAGTATCTGAGCTGCCTTTGAATGCCAGGAGAGCTAAACATGCTTTGATTTTTTTCTCTTCCCCCTTTCTTTAACACTAGTCAGCTCAATAAGCAAGTGTCAAGATCAAGAGGCTGGATTCTCCCTCCCTTTCTTTGTTCTAAAGTGTTTAAAATATATAGCTATATGCATAAAATTAGCAACAGAAAAGGTAGGGGAGGGAGAAGGAGAACCTTGCCTATGTTTCAAGGACAACTTGGCTGACTTTGAGACTCGCATTTTTTCCTCCTCCATGGAAAAGCATGGATGGGAGCAACTCAGAGTACCTGGATTGCACAGGGAAGGCTGTAGTTCAGTGCCTGCATGTCAGATCATTCCTTTACTCTTTGTACAAAGAAACACAGGACTTGCAGACCTCTGAACATGAGTTGCTGTGATGCCCATTGGACAGAATGCTTTTGGCTGCACACCCTGTTTGGGAGCTTCCCAGAAGCATCTGCCTGCCCACTGTTGGAGTCTGGATACTGGGGCAGATGGACTTGTACTTTAACCACCCTTTTTAAAGTGCTTTGTAACAAAAAAAATATGTCTCGCTGTTTCTGGGCTTCCTTTTTCTGTCTCTTGTCTTCATCTCTTGGATTCCTCTGTCTCTCAGCTCTCTATCTTTTCATCTTTTGTCTTTCCCTGTGGTCGCTTTGTCTCTTGTTCTCCCCCCCCCCCCCCCCCCCGGTCTCTTGGCGCTCTCTCTCTTTGTCTCCTGGCTCTCAGTCTTCCTATCACTAGGCTTTCTCTCTGTCTCTTGGCCCCATTTTCTTGCAGCTTCGCTTTCTCCTGATATAGAAGAAGGAAGGAAGCCCAAGACACTCTTCCAATGGGAGCTTGGGTGGAATCTGTCATAACGCACTCTGTGGAAGATGGATGTGGAGCTTTTCTCTGTCATCTCATCCCACCCCAATATTAAAGCACACCCCACTACTGATCCTACAGAAAAGACGATCCACAGACACATTTCTGGATGGATTACACTATCCATCTCTTGCAGCTATCAGGGTATCCCAGGAGGGAGATTCCACATGAGGCAGCTGCTGCCAGCCAGCATTGTAGCTGGAGAAGTAGAACAAGATCGCCCTCATTCTCTGCATAAATAATGAATGCCTTTTCGTGTCCTGACTATTAGTTAGTGATAACCAAATGTGTCATTAATTCATGGAATCCACTGGCACAGAATATTGCAGGCAACACTCATGGGGATGTCTTCAAAAGCTGATTAGACAAATTCACAAAGGAGTAGCAGTCTGGAAACAGTTGTTAGCATTAAGAGCTGGATGGAGCCTCTCTGTGGAGGGGCAGTCTATCTTTTATTAATGGCAGCTGCTGAAAACAAGTAAGAGGGAAGGGTGCTCTCCTGCTTATGTAGAATGTCATCGATATTTGGAATGGATGCAAGACTTCCCTCCCTCCCTTTTGCTTTATATAAAATATCTTTGTACTGTTCTGATGCTCAGAGTAGTTCAGAACAAAGCAGCAGCAGCAGCAACACCACAGTCAATGTGAGCATTACAAAGAATTAAAACCTCTCTTGCTGTGAGGCTAGTTGTCTGCTGAACAGCATTTGGTCATTTATTTACTGGCAGGTGGGTGTGGGTGGATGTGTATATATATATATATATATCTGAAATGGTGCTCTCTATGTTGCTGTCGTATAGTCCTTCTGTCTTCCTTTATGACTCTGCCACTTCATTTCAGAACTTGAAAAAGCTATGAAAAGGCTCTGACTGTGCTGGTGGGGATTCTGGAAAAAAGTTAATATTTTCAAGCACTTGTTTTATTTTGCCAAGGCCGGGACGTTTTGCATGTTTGGAAGGAACCCGGTGAGATATGAGTGCCGAAGAGAAGGACAAGAGCCGGGCAGCTTTGGACTCTGTGTTGATCTGGGAGCCTGTGGTATCGAGGAATGCCTGTCCTTTGTTTGCAGTAGGCAGTCATGATGGCGCACTCGCATTCCGACAGCTCTTCTCCCTTTCCCCCTTTGTATCCTTCCCCTTTTTCCTACGTGCTCGTGAAACAACAGGTCTCTCTCTCTCTCTCTCTCTCTCTCTCTCATTCATTCCCTTGCTCACTCACACAGGCACACTTATTCATTCTTCCACTCCCTCCGCCCTAAACTCCATCCCCAAAATAACCCTACGGGTTTGGGATATTTTAAGCCATCTTAATCCAACCCCCCAGGCTTGTGGCACGGGAAACGAGCCGAGCCGGGTTGCCAGCAGCATTGCATCACTGCATTGGCACACAGATCCTCTCGGAGGCCTTGGCCGGAGTCACTCCCCCCCACAACTGCCCTGATGGGTTGGGGACTCTTTCAAAGTCACGTTCCCCACTTGTTTGGCCTGTTGCCTTGATTATATCTCTCCTTATTCCTCCCCCCACCCTGCCAGCCAGAGAAATGGCTCCCCACTCTTCCTGCTGACTTTCCCCCTCCCTGACATATGGGTTGTTTCCATTCTAAAATGGGCAGTGCCCAATTTCTGGAAACAAAGGAATACCCTTCCACCCTGCCCGATCTCCTTGGGGGGTGTTGCTTTTGACCCACGCTACGTGCTGTACTCAATGTGGGCTTTCGGTGGATGGGCTGAGCTTGATATGCTCGTGGCTTTTTCCACCTGTTCTAAATTCTTGCTTCCAACCTGGTGGGAAAGAGATGGTGAGCAGAATGAAAAACGTTTGTTCCCAGGAGGTTGAAAATCCAAATTGGAAGTAGGTAGCAAAGGGAGAGGACGAGGCAGAGTGGCAGTGAGGAGCCAGCTCCAGCCTTTTGATCGACTGAATAGCAGATAAGATTGGCCGGTTTGAGAATTTCTGTGTTTGCAGTCCTGTGCACGCTTACCTGGGAGTGAGTGTCACAGAGCAGGCTGGGAATTGTTTCTCATAAAACATGCATAGGATTACACAGAGGAGAGTGTGGGTAATTATAAAAGCAGCAGAAACCAATGAGTATCTTAGATGAGGCATTCCCTCTTCCAGAGCTTGGAAAAGTTATTTTTTTTTGCACCAACCCTCCCCCCCTGCCATTCTGACTGCTGGCTAGACTGGTTGTGGGTTCTCAGAGACGTTCTCGAAAAAAGCAACTTTTCCAAGCTAAGATCAGAGTGTAGGAGGAATGCTTTATTTCCAGGATGACTCCTCCAACCTGGCATGCTAAAAACAAAGGTCATGTTTCTTTTGTAACTTGTGTAGAAATTCAGGTCTATTTTAGGCAAGACATTCCACCTGTGACAGAAGGGGGAATGCTTATTCTAAGATGTATGAGTTAACCTATTTTATTACTCCGTATATAATATATAAATAAGTGAGGCAGCAGCATGTCTTTGAATATCAGTTGTTGTTGTTGGGTCAGCAGAGGAAGGATTGTTGTCTTGGGGAACCTTTAGCTGTCTCATGTTGGGAACAGACCACTTGGTTCCACAGAACGTTTAGTCTGAGCTAGGCTTCCCTTCTGCGAACTTATGCATTATGGAAAAGGTGTTGTCGGCCTGCTCTGTGCTTCCATTCTAACCTCTTCTCTTTTCCTTTTCCTCCTTCCCTTTCTTCCCCTCCCTTGCTTTCTAAAGAGCACAAGAGACTGCTTGCTGGTAAGTGGAAACCGTTGCTTCCAAACTCTGCTTTCCTTTCGTTTTTTAGTCATTCTGTCCTTTCATCCATTAAGGGTGTCCGTGGCACAGTTTTAGTCATTAACTCTGATGTGGAGCACATCCCAGAAATGGCACTGATTATTTCCTGGCTTTGTGGATAGGGTGGCACTAACAGACAGCGCGAAAGCCGGAGCTGGGACGGGCCAGAAGGAAAAGTAGGTAGAAGACTCCCCTTGTCTTCCTCCTTCCCTCCCTGCTTCTACACTACCCAGTTATAATGGTGTGATTCCCCTTTAAATGCCATGGCTCTGTCCTATCGTATCTTGGGATCTGTAGTTTAGTGAGAGATTTAGAATACTAGAAATACTTAATGCCTTTGAACTACAGCAGAGAATTTTAAGTCCACCACTAAACTAGGTGTCCCAGGATTCCATTGGGACAGCATAGGGAGAGAGGCATGGATGTCAACCTGGAATCAAACTGCTCTTCATGTTTACTGCGGATCCACCTTCTCTCTCTCTCCCTGCTATTCCTCCCTCCCTCCTCTCTCTTGCCCACTTGGGCTACTGATGGAGAAACAGACATAGTGTAAATTGTTTTAATTTGTTCCAGTCTTATTTCTGATTGTGTATCTGTTCCCTTTTTTCTAAACCACCCAGAATAGTGCTTCAGCACAAATGGGGCAGTATATACATCAAATCAGTCACTCCATCAATCACTCAGTCAATAGATCTAAACTGATTGTTGCATCACAAATTAGTCCAAGGGCTACAGGAAAAGAGGCCTGGGGCCGCTGGTTGCCAACCCCTGTACTAAACAGAAGTTGTGATTCTCTGGATGTTGAACCATGAAGGATCATTCCCACCCACTTGCTTTCAGATTGTTGGTCTGTCTTCCAGTCTTTCCTGAGCGGTCTATATATTTGTTGCTTCAGTGCTGTTTGGTTCCGGAATGAGGAAACCCCATGCCATTAGGAACGAGTGTACTAAGGGCGAGCACAGAGGGCAAAGGGAGGGCGCCGTGTCCTACCATCCTGAAACTGGACCAATGCCCGTTCTTCCTGGGAAGCCCAGCACAGGGGATCCCAGCGTGCTGAGGGAGCATTGCATGCATGCGCAGGGGAGGAGAGGGAGTCGGGCTTTGAAGAGAGGAGAGAGAGGCTGGCGGTTCTTTTGTTCCGGTGGCTGCAGATATGACGAGTATGTAAGGCAGGAATTTGGAATCTGCCTGGGTCTGCCAAGTTATGTCTTGCCCTTCTGCAAAACGTTTCACATGCTTTTGCTTTTATCCGCTGGGTGGGGGAGTTCCAGCATCCTCTTTCCTTGGGTACGGAGGGTGATGGAGGAGTGCCGCTGAGTGGTGCATGAAAGGGTGCCCCCTACTGTCACCAGCAAGGCAGCTTTTTCACCTAGAAGAGAAAACAGAAAACTCAGACTCCTGGCAGCTCAGTCCAGATGTGACAGTAACTGGTTCTGCTCGGTGAACCTTCGGCACTCCATATGTATTGATTGCAACTCCTTTATCACTGAGGATTCTGGAAGCTGTAGTCCAAAACATCTGGAGTGCCAAATGTTCATCACCTGTGCCCTAGAGTTGAACATTCAGACATACAATGAGAAAACCAAGGTTTGGAGCAGATAATTCCTGTTTTTATGGGGCAGCAATTTTTGAAGGTGGTCAATCTTCAACCTTTTTTTTCCAAGGAGGTTAACCTGGTCCACACAGTGGTTGGACATATTGCTTTGTACCCAAAAGATCCCAAACTCCATCCCTGGGTTCCTCCGGGAAGTTTGGGAAATACCAAGTTCCTATCTTGCAGCTAGGGAGGGGTTTGTGCATTTAAAGCATCCCCCTCCACATATTCTGCTGAAAAAGGCTCCCAGAATAGTTTATCAGAGGGCCCTGAGAGAATGTTCACAGTTTACCATCTCTGTTATGTAATTCATAAGGCAAAACCGATAAAGGGAGTTACTTATTGTCTTTAATGGAGAGAGGGAACAGTTGCAAGAGAGAAGAAACGGATGCTGCAGGTGTCTCTGTTGAGGTGATGGCGTGGCCCTGTTTCACAGCTGTCCTGTTGGACCCTGAAGGGATGGCAGTGCCAGGTGGTGGATGCAGGAGAGGAGCCCAATGAAATGTTCACGGCCAGGCAACAGGTGATAGGAGGATGGCCCTGAGGGGATGAGCCCTGCCAGTTGACAGTGCGTGGAAGAGTATCCTGATGGAACTGGTGTCTCTGCAGAGCTGATGGTGGCCCTCTATCATGGTTCTCTTTCGTGGAAATCTGGTGGAACGGAATATTAAGCTATATGACTGGTGGTCTGACACAGTCGAATGCAGTTTTCTGTTTCTCTAAGTAGCACTAGCCATCTTTGGCAAACCGCATTGTAAGACCTTGCTTTCCAGTTTCACTTTGCTGCCTGATCACAGAGCCATGGTTTCTGACATTGTGCTGAATTTCCATGGCTTGGCGTCATGTCTGAATCATGCCCAAAGTGAGCCATAGAGTTTCACGGTTCTAGTTACTTATTTGAAATCATTGTGGCTTGTGCTTCTGGGACCTTGGGAGTTGTTAACTTCTGATACCTTAAGAAGATTGCATCTCCTGGTTTTGGTGGGGGGGATGAGGCTAACTTGGATTTCTCCGCTCTAAATACCACTCCTGGTTCTGCTTTGTTGTATCCTTCTGTCCTGTTTTCTCTGCTGTTTGTTGGGGAAGATCCTTACTGAGAAAAATGTATTACCTGTCAGCGTCAAAAAATATCTCCCGAGTTCATACCTGTGAAATATAGCCTTATGGTGTCCAATAGCACCTCCCGCTGGCTGAAGAACAGAATACTCTTCCTGAATTTCTCAAGCAAGGCACAACTGCTGTTTGTTTACCTCTCCAGGTCATAGGGGTCATGTACCAACACGTAGGGCATTTATTTGCAGTTCTCTGTCTGAGGAAGTGGATTTTGATCCATGAAAGCTTACAGTGGAATAAAACTGTTCCAGAATTACATTTTTCAAAAAGTTGACCCCTTCTGATTTAGCACCCTGAATCTCAGAGCCAGGTTGGGGGTTCTGCTTGTTGTTGTTGTTTAGTCGTTAAGTCGTGTCCGACTCTTCGTGACCCCATGGACCAGAGCACGCCAGGCCCTCCTGTCTTCCACTGCCTCCCGGAGTTGGGTCAAAGTCATGTTGGTCGCTTCGATGACACTGTCCAACCATCTCGTCCTCTGTCATCCCCTTCTCCTCTTGCCTTCACACTTTCCCAACATCAGGGTCTTTTCCAGGGAGTCTTCTCCAGGGGGTTCTGCTAGTTGCAGCCTAAGAAAGCAACTTTCTAAAGTCTATAGAGTCCCAGTACCTTACTGGCTGAAATCCATCAATAAGCCACAAGTAGAGTAGGCCCATTGAGTCAGTGGGGATTTGATGAATCATCTCCTCCCTTAAGTTCCACTGATTCAAGGAGTCTGCTCTAGTTGTGACTTACTACTAGATTTCAGTCAATATGACTCACTAACTTGCTTGTTTTTAAAGATGTTCAAACTCCCAAGGTTGAGACTTGTCTTGAGTGGGTGTCCAATATGTAACTGTCAGGATCTGGTCCATACCACCCTGGCAGCTGCAGGATCAGGGCCAGCCTGACCCAGGAAGGGCCTGGTGTTTGCAGGCTCAGGCCCTGGCCTGTGTAGCAGCTGCTGGGCCACTCATGAGGCTCACCTGCCAGGGTGGAATGGGCCAGATCCTGACAGTAACTTTATTTAGTTGTCTTGGATCAATTTTGGTTGGCCTGGCCTGAGAGTATATGTGATACCCTGTGCAGTGATGCAGCTGGCTGGGTCTACGCTTGGTCCTTGCCCACCTATGCGTATAAGGACTAGCCAGAGTGATTTGGCTAGCAGTTCCTCGTGAATCTTTAAGGCATATTTTAATCAACTCTGATTAATGAAGACACAGAGTGGAGTAAGCTGTCACGGAGTGAATGTGCACGAAGCTGACACAGACCTGAAAGAGAGAGCACCATCCCCAGCCAAAGATCATGTTGGTTTTGTCATCAATTCTGCAGCACCTTTTTCATCTTTTAAACTTTAATATTAATCATGACATTAATAAATCATGGCTGGGCTCACCTTAAAACCAGCAGTTTTGCTGAGCTCTTCCTCTTGGGTGCTAGAATACCGATTTCTAATGGGGGAGCTGTGTTAAACCTGTTGCTGAAAAACACCTTAAAAACACAGAATCTTTTAGCAGGAGCTTCCGTAGATTCCAGCCCAGGTCCTCAGAATCATGGCAGTTCATCTGAGAAGTCCAGGTTTATTTCATATGCCCAGCTAGTATATTTGGCTTGGGAGTAGTGAGATCGGATGCAGAATGTGTGTGAAACCGATATACGTTTGAAATAGCATGCGCTACAGAATTAGATGCAAGACATACAGTCAAAATCCAAAGGAAAAAAGAACAGCAAAAAGAGACAAAAAACATGTGGGTGGCACCTTGAAGACTAACTGTAATATCTTAATGTGAACTTCTGTGGATCAAGTTCACTTCTTCAGACATACGTTGTCAACCGCCCAGAGTGGCCTTTGGTTAGATGGGTGGTGTATGTATAAATACAGTGTTGGTGTTAATTTTAAGTCCTCCCGAAGGAGTGATTCCACTTCTCCGTCCTGGTCTTTGCGGCCTGCCTCTTCTTTATTTTATGGTGAACCGCATTAAGAAGAACCCTCTTGATCTTGGAAGCAAGAAACGGGCTTGCTTGAGTTTGGTGGATGCGCTCAGTTTGGCTTGGCATGCAGCCCGGCGTGTGTGGTCAAAAAGGGGCCGTGAGAAGCCTTCCTTCGTGTCGCCTCTTTAGGGTTTACTGCCCAAAGCTGTGACTTTCAGCTGCAGTTCCTTGTCCCCAATCTGTTGGTTGAAACCTCTTTGCTATTTTTGGCCGATCCCGTTTTTTTGAGTGGAAGTCCAACTCTGCGTGTTGCGCTCTTTGTGACCAATAGGTGGTACTGCTGCACCATCAAAAGGAGAAGGAAGCTTGTACGGGAGGAATCTTAAAATAAAGCTTGGGCTTTCAGCACTTAGAATCATAGAATCACAGAGTTGGAAGAGACCACAGGGGCCATCGAGTCCAAACCCTGTGCCATGCAGGACCCCCTGCCATGCGCGTGTGCCTCTTTCTTTCAGAAACTCTGGTAGTAAAGCAGGAATAGGGGGTTCTCAATCTGAGGGCCCAGTGCATTCTCCAAGACCTTCTTGTTGGTTGGGTGCATTCTAGAGAGGAGCAAAAGAGTAGAAGCAAAAAAACCGGCAACAATCCAGCGTCTTTTCTTTCATTCCTTTTGTTCTTCATGACAAAGCCTGAGGAGAGGCATGCCAGTCTTTTAGAATGGGGCTGTGGAATGCCGGGGATTAGGTAGCTTTTCCCGATCTGGAGCAGCATTGCTGTAAGATTAAACTGCTATATTCTTTTGCCTTTGAGAGAAGTGTGGACAGTTGACAAGAAAAGATGGCAATGAAAGTGCCATGGGGGCCTTTTTAAGAGGGCTGTCCTGCCCTTTCAGGAAAGGCAACTGGGGGTGGGTGGGCTTGTGAGGTCTACGTTGTTTTCCCCTGGAACTCGGAACTCAAAAGCCCACCTACTGGAGCCCTGAACTGGAGAGCAGCTGGGCAGGAGGTTCTGTTGCAAAAGGGTGGCTTTCAGGGTGTGTGGAGTCAGGTACAACTTTTTGTGAGCCATGGTGGGCATATGTGGTCTTCCAGACAGCTGTAGATGGAAACCTCAGACCAAACAGTCCTGGCCCTCCTGTCCAGTTATGGGAGTTCTAGTCCTACCCTGTTTCCCCGAAAATAAGACCTTATCTGAAAATAAGCCCTAGTATGATTTTTCAGGATGCTCGTAATATAAGCCTTACCCCAAAAATAAGCCCTAGTTAAGTGAAACCCTGCCCTCCACCCTTGTGCCGCATTGTGCAGCAACCAGAAGAAGATGACATGACTGTAAAATAAAACATCCCCTGAAAATAAGCCCTAATGCATTTTTTGGAGCAAAAATTAATATAAGACCCTGTCTTATTTTTGGGGAAACACGGTCCAATATCTGGATTCACGCCTAAGCCCTGTCATGACCCTTAAATTGGGACAACCTGCATGCAAGGACAAAATGTATGTCCCTGTTTGAAGTTTCTGGCAGCAGAGCCAGAGGGTGGGAGTTTGATTCCCCCACTTTGCCGCCTGTGAGTAGAACCGGCTTGTGTGGCCTTGGGGCAAGCTGCACAGTCCTAGGGCACCTTTGGACGAAGGAAATGGGAAACTGATTCTGAGTATTCGCTACCTGAAAAACCCTAAAAAGGGTTGCCATAAGTCAGAATTGACTTGACAGCACATGATGTGTATTACTACTTGATGATGATGATGATGCCAATCTGTAACGGTAAAAGTGTTAAAGGCGCAAAAGGAACTCCTTAGGTCAAAATGTTGATAGCTTTGCTTTATTATTTATTTATTTTTTAAATGGGGGAGTGCTTTTTAATTGGATGAACCTTCATTTTGAACACAGGCAGGTGCAAACAAAAGGCTCTTCTTCTCTGGGAGTTATACCCACCAGTTTCCTCCTTTTGTTCTGTTTTCTCTCACTTTTGTATATTCACACTTTTAGGCTTTTTATCCTTTTCCAAAACGTTTCCCCCACTCTTTTTTAAAAGAACTTTTTCAGCGCCATTGAATGGGAGCCGAGAGCAAACTGTGTGGAGAGTGTTAAATGACATCATTAAAAATCCCTGCTGGTTGGGGTGGGGGGCTGTTCTCCCACCCGCCTCCTCCCTGTTAGTTGTTTTTCTCTTTAATGCTGCTAATTAGCTCATAAAAAGCAAAAAGAAAGAGAAAGTGGTGTGTGTGAGAGAGGGAGGGAGGGAAGGAGGGAGAGAAGGGGTATGTTAACCCATTAGCACTCTGGACAGGGGTCCTTGAGAAGAGAGGTCATAATGAAATGTGTTTATGCAAGCCCGCCTGGGTTGCCAGATAAAATACCAATTACTCCTTTTGCCAAACTGGCTTTAGAAACTCAAGCACAGCTGGAGAAAGATCAAGAGACTCCACCAGGAGTGGATTCCAGTTCATGAGGGAAAGCACGCTGTGGAAAAAAATGCCTTCTATAGCATATGAAGATATGCCACCCATCTTTGGTGCTTGTGAATGATGAATCTGTTCTTTGAGTGTGGATTTCTTCTTGTGGTTGTTCCGTTTCTCGTCAAGTCATTTCTGACTTCTGGCAACCCTGTGAATGAGTGACCTCCCGTTGGTCCTGTCCTCAACAGCCCTGTTCATCTCTTGCAAACTTAAGGCTGTGGTTTTCTTTATGGGATCAATGCATTTCATGTTTGGGCCTCCTCTTTTCCTACTGTCTTCAACTTCCAAGCATTATTGTCTTTTCCAGTAAGTCTTGTCTTTCCATAATGGGGATTCCTGGCTACCCAAAATGGTGCTGCCCGTGCATAGGAGGGGAGCTCTCAGCAGGCTTGATAAAGTTCACAGAACTCAGGCTCTCTTCACCTGCTTGTGGCTGGTGCTTGTTGATACACTGCCTCTGAAGATGGAAGCTCTGTTCAGTTAGCATGCTTGGCCACTTCTCCTTTTCCAGGAATACGTTTAAAATCCCCTTATCAAACCATTGGAGTGAGTGGCCATGACTTCTGTGGGTGCAGAGAATTCTAAGAAGTCCTCCGACATTTTGCACAGGAACATCTTCTGCTCGTTCCCAAATCTGTTGCTAATTAATTTCAGCAAAGTTTGGGAAAAGCTCCCATCTTGGACTATGGAACAATGTAATTTTATATGTTTATTTATCTTTTTAAGGAGGCAGAAAGAGGCAGGAATATGAGGCTTGCCATTTGCAGCGATGGTCAACAGAGGGAAATGTGGAGTATGAGCAGCTGTATTGAAAGACGCTTTCCATCTAGCCCAGAGTGATACAGTCTACTAAGGAATGGTAAAATGCCTGGGAGCAGGACAGATGTGACCGACAGGCAGCAGGTTCCCACCTTGGTGCTAGAACCTCTTGCCTGTCCACCTGAGCAAAGATCTGCCTGTGAGGCATATACAAAAGTGGCATTGAGAGGCATTCACAGGGCTTAGTTTGAGGCTTTGATCCATTCTCGTGGCCAGGATTAATGTTTTTCTCTGGTGAGAAGTGGATAGAGGTGTTTGCTCTGGTGGCAGTGAATGGAAATCTGCCTCCAAAATAAGATTCTGGAAAGACAGAGCCTCTCACATTTATAGCCCTTCTTTTGTGTGCAAAAAAATCTCAAAATCAGTCCTTCAGATCTTTGGGGGGGGGGGGGGGAATGTCAGCTAGCAGGCAATAGAAGATATCCTTATGTCTGGATGAGATCCTGGAGAGCCACTCTCAGTCTCCTTAGGCCGTCCTGCACTCACATGGACAAGCAAGTATCCTGCCTTCCTAAACTAGAACTGGCCTTCAAGCAGGCAAAACTCCCAGGCCATGCTTAGGTATCACTTAACCTGCACTCTACCTTCTTTTTCTCTCTGGTAAATGAGAAAGTACGCTTAATTTCTAGCTCATATTTTTCTTTCTGGCTGGATTCAGGGCTGGAGTTGACTGGATTCTTCTTCGGCCCCAGTCGTTTTGTCCCGAGTTTGGAAGTAGGTCATTATAAATAATGAATCGTTTAGGTAAAAGGATCCAGTAGCAGGTGGTGGGAGAGATCGTTCTCTGCCTAAGGGACGGGAGATATATTGCCAGTTCCTACCAACAAAGCCAGCCTAGATGGAGAAACAGCCTAACCTTACAGAAGGTAGCTTCGTAATGTTTTTGTGATGTACAAATGTGTCCTCACCTGAATAACTTGCCTGTGAGTCATTCAAACTTCACAGCTTTCAACTTTTTTTCTGTGTTGATTCATCCACTGTGAAGATGCTGTGCCTTGCGGAGCACTGGAAATGCATATGAGGGCAGAGCTGGCAAAGTTGTATTTTAAAAAGTAGTTCGCCACCGTCAGAATTCCTAGGCTGAAAAAAGGGTAGTTCAGTCACTGTTATAATTAGTTTTAAGAAGTAACTCTTTGCTGTTCCATGTCTCAACAGCATATAAAATATTTATTCTTTTAGTTTAGTTTGAAAATAAATAAACATCTGAGTATAATATGCTCTCCTGTGGTGCAAAACACACCCTCGTTTGGCATACAAGTGGGTGCGGCTGAGCAAGAGGGGATGTATTTTGGACGCAAAAGGACCCAGGTTCAATCTGCAGCATTGTGAGATTTAAAACTTCTGGGTGAGGTGTCTCCAAGAGGAGATCCACAGAGAGGGAGAAAGAAACAGAGAGAGTGACTGACTCTGAAATTGGAAGTGTCATCTGCAGAGGAATGCAGCTAGTGCCACAGTTTGTGGTGTGTGTGTGTGTATGTTCACAACACATCTAAGCTTAGGCAGCAGGATAATGGCAGGATGACCTTCTAGGACACCCTTTTCTCCTTAGGGCTCTGTCAAAGTGTGTAGAGGTGTTAATTGGGGAAATTAAATCAGACTGAATTGAATCAGGGAAATCTATTTCTCATGGAGGGTCAACTCTGTTGTAAGGACTTCGCTGAACTGGAGCAAGATTTGGGAGAAAAAAAGGACAAAGAAGATTCCAGCTTTGAAGGAAACTTTTCCACAAAGTCCTTTTTGCTGGAAGCAACCAAAATGTCATGTAGCTTCTTAATGGGAGTACTCTGGTATAAGTTTTTGGGTACTTTTGAAGGCCACATCGTCTGATGCATGGAATGGTAGCCCCAGAAGATAGACTGTACAAGTTCAGATACAGTTTTACTCACCAATAGCTAATGTAGGATTCCTAACGATCACTGTTAAGATCAATATATGACTGTTAAACAACCCTTGATGATTATTGTTAAGAACCTTGTGTGTTTTTCCATGTGGATTATATTTTACACCCCTTCTTGTTTGTGTATAAATACCTGCCTACCAAGGTTATTGTCTATGTTTCTGGACTTGCATTGCCATCAGCAAAAGCTTATCCCAATTAATTCTTATTACTCTTGCAAAAACAGGGGTCATTACCCTGGAAATACTTCCTCATGAGCCCCCTTCCCTATTTTAGCTTCACAGCTCTGAAGCCACCAGTTCTGAAGGCATTTCTTAGACTTCTCATTGCTGTGTACCCTCCTGAACCTTCCACACCTCTTGTTGTGTGTCCCCCGGTCTGCACACCTGAAGGTTTTTCCTAAGGGTGGAGAAGCAGTAGTTATGTTCTGATCACAAGTGGAGCAGACCCATCCACCCACCCCCTTAATCTTCTCCGGGGGAGAAGATTCTTCTCCTTTTAGGGGAGTGAAGTGCTGTTAGGAAGCAGATGTCTACTTGCTTGGCCTCTGGCAAGTGGGTAGAGGAAGTCCAGTCGGTGACTCAACAGCCGGTCATCTTGGCTCAGAAGAAGTTGTAGGCGGAGAAGAAAATGTGTATTTTTTAAAAGCAGCAACAAAACCATTCTTTTCTTTGCCTAGCCTTTTTCAGTGTCCCTGTTGCTATCACCCTCCTCCTCCTCCTCCTCCAGTCACTTGTGTTTACAGAGATATACTGCCCTGAAGCATGGAAGTTTCACCTTTTTATCAAGCATCACTCATCCTTGTTGCTGGATCTCTCTCCCCTTGGACGGATTTGTTTCGCTCTCCCGGTGAAACACACAAAAAAGTTTCCGTCTCCTTTTATGAGATAGAGGCATGATTGAAATGTCTTCTCTAGCGATCTTGTGTTTTGCTTTTGCGTCTTCTTCTCTCCCGGACTTGCGATCGGTGCCCATGCGCTCTCTTCCTCCGCTGTTGAACAACCTCCCTGTTTCCACACCCCCACCGTTTCCCCAACCCACCGCCACAGCTTTCCTTCCTGGCTTGCCCTCTCTCCAATCCCCCCACCCCAAAATCAGCTGTGGAGCTGGCAGTGGAGGGTCTCCGTCTGTGGGGGAGCGCGGGCTGGGCTTGCGGGGTGTGAGCGCAAAGGCGCAAAGGCCGGCGTGGCGGCGGAGATCCGTAATGAGTTTTGACACCGTCTTCTCCGCCCCTTTCAACATCTTGAGTTCCCAAAGGAGACGGCGGCGGCGGGGCGGCGGCGGCAGTAGTGGAGGAGGAGGAGGAGCAGAGAGTGTGTGTGTGGGGGGGAGAGTGGGTCGGAGAGAGGGAGGGGGTAATTTCCCTTTCAGCCTTTCCGAGGGAGGCAGGCAAGAACCGAACTGGAGTGCTTCCCCTTGCTCGGGTCTCCCAGGCGATGCTGACAGGTGTCCATGGCTCCGGAGGTATCTTTGAAAGGCGAGCGATGGCCACGGGGTCCGGGCTTCATATTTGCATGAGAACAGCTCCCTAGAGAAATCTAGACAGAAAATACCACACACACACCCAATACCACATACACACACAGAGAGACACTCCTCTCTCCTTTGTTTTTACGGCTGCTCCATCTCTCTCTCTCTCTCTCTCTCCCCCCCCCCTTCTGCCGAGTGCCTCTACTAAGGAGACGACCCCGGCAAGCTGGAAACAGCTTTTCTTGGCTTTCTTTTCTTCTCTTCCCACCCACCCCCAATCCACTCTTTGTCCTTCCGTTTGCTGTCCGTGGTGCCAGAGGAGCATTCGTGGTGTTTTTTCATTTTTGGGAGACCCAAGTAACAGACGGATGGAACCACGCTCCGTGGCTGGGGAACAGGGACGCCGGCTAAGGAGAGCACACCAGCAGCCGTGGATGAGGAACGCTAGCGGATCGTAATCTAATTCCCTTGCTTCTTTTTTTGTGTGTTTTTGCTACTCCTCCCCAGAGCCATTGGGGTAGAGGGAGTCTTAAAAACTTGGGTGTGTGTCCTACACTCGGTTGATTCCGATTCCCTTCCACGCCAGGAACCCTTCTGTTGTCAATGCACAGGAATCAGGACTCCGGGGCTACCTCCAGTTTGGTTCCTTATGCATGGCGTGGTATGGATATACCTTTTCTTTAAAACAGCCCTGATGCCTATTTCGATCATCTTCACGGTTGGCCTGTGAGTGTGAGGAACTGGCGACAGCGGTGGCATCTCTCTGGAAAGGACTGGCATGAGAAGGGGGCAGGACGTTTCCCCTGAACGCAGCAGAGGCAAGGTGGGCGGAAAGAGCTTGGTTATTTGTCACTCTCTCCGAGCCTCTCGCCCAGAAGAAGGGGCTTGGAGGGGGAAGAAACAGAGAAGCTGAAAGGGTCTGCCGCCAGCTGCTGTCGAGGAAACTACAGCTGAGCCCCCCCCCCGCCCGCCTCGGACTTTGGCATCCCTTTGAAAAGGAACCAGGGAGAGATTGTCCTGGGCCCCCTTGCCCAGTTCTTTCATCAGATAATCCTAGAATTACAGAGCTGGAAGGAGGGACCCTATGGATCATCAAATTCAGCCCCTGTCAAGGAGGCACAGTGAGAAATAAAACTCTGGCTTCGCAGCAGGATATCTAAACCACTAAGCTATCCAGCAGTTCTATGATGTTCGGGGGCCTATATACAAGGGGGAAGTTTCTTTCTTGCTTTTGTGTGCATATTTTCAGTGCACACACCCTTGTCGCCAGAGGTACCCCTGCGACGAAGGAGCTGATTCCAGTACCCCAGAGGACCACCCAGCGATGACCAAGTTGATGTTTTAATGCTAAAGTGCCACGCCTTTTGAGAACTCTCAGAGACTCAGCTGGCTCTCGAGAGCATCTTCTTTGCCTCTTTTCCATTCTCCCTCCTTGTTCTCCATGGACAGCCTTCTCCTCCTCCTCGTCTCATGGGACGACCAGTCTGGAAGCCAGGATTATCCTAGTCTTTTTCAAGAAGATGCTGTTGGATGGAGTTGACCCAAATGGTCTCCCGGCTTGCTTGATTTGATCTGACCATGGATCTGGAAAGCATTTAAGAGGAGGAAAACCTTTGAAAGGTTCTGGAAGACATTCTGGAGTTTCTTCCGTAGGTTCGATTCTGTCTGTGGTAGAAATGGCTTGTTGGCAACAGTGGGAACCTTGGTGTCTGTGACTAGTTTGGAAGGGAGGGTCCTGTCCCAAATGAAGCCTAGTATTTGACACGACAGCATTTCTCGTTGGCTTGAATTTTCCTTCTCTGAGTTTTGGATTACAAATTGGAGATGGCTTACTGGGCACCACCTTATCTTTCCTCCTGAAAACCGACACCTCCTCTTTATGATGGCGGTCCACGAGAACACTTAGCCAGCTGCCATCTTGGAAACAGAAGGGCTTCCTTGGGCCCCCATCGACCGCTACCCTGGATCTCCCTGTGGGGGCTTGGGCCCCAGTCAGCGGCATGACTGCTTGTCAGTATCCTATGGGGCCGGGCTCCTTGGAGCGGGACCGGATGTACCAGCACAAGGTCTCCTTGGTAGTCCGATACTTCATGATCCCCTGTAACATATGCCTCATCCTTCTGGCCACCTCTACGCTGGGATTTGCTGTCCTGCTTTTTCTTAACAACTGTAGGTGTCTCTCTTTCAACACATGGCACTTACGCTGCTGGGGGGAAAAAAATATGAAAGGCACAGGGAAGGGAGGGGCTTAATAGCCAAGTGGGCGTGGCATAGAAATCTGGTGGATTATTAAACTTCTTGGCATTTCTCTTTGTTAACAGGTCTGGTGGATAGTAGATAGTCCTTTGGGTCTTCCTTAATTGTTTAAATTTTGTTTTAGCAAAATACTGCATACCTGCACAAGCACATACACATGTGCGCAGAAAGCTGCTTTCTACAGCCTGGGTAGTTTTTCTCTCATCCATTTTTAGCTTCTTCTAATCTGTGGGAGGAAGGGGTTGTACCTTGTGTTGGAGTCTCTACTCCAACCCCAATGAGGGACTACAAGTAGCCACAATCTATAGTAATGAAGTAGAACTTCCATGCATAGAAGCCGTATTTGATAGATAGGTCAGAGCTAATTGGTTGAATCACTACACATAATGGAAGTCCTGCGTTCTATTCCTGCCGTTTCCAGTGGTTATTGGACTCCTGCAAAGCTCTTGCCTGTTAATGTTAGGAGACAATACTTAGTTGATTTCCTGTAGTATCTGCCTTAAGGGAGGGTCTGTAGCTTTGTGGTAGAATATCTCCTTTGCATGCAGAATCTTTCTGGTTCAATCCCCACCATCTCTTAATAGGGAAGGGAAAACACAGCTGTCTGAAATTTAACAAGCCTAAATCTCAGTAACCTACTGTTGTAGACCCTCTATTACCAGATTTGGTTTCCCAAATGCTGTATGGACTTTATCACCTAGAAGTCTTGGTAAGCATCACCCCAATCATTAGGGGGTCCAGGAGGTTGTAGTTCAGCAACACCAGGGGAGCCAAGGTTGAAAACTGGGGATGGGGGCAGCGCCGAGGACGATGGACCCATGATCCGAATTGTACATTGCAGTTTTGTGTGCTGTAGGAAAGCCACAGCTGGGTAGTAAGTGCTCTCTTTTGGAAGCAGAAAACTCCTGGTTTGATTCCTGGCATCTCTCCATAAAAGAATGCAGATAGCTAGGGATGAGAAAAAGACGCCTCTGTTGCCCAAGACCTTGGAGAGCTGCAGGGAATCAGGTCAGATAGCCTTGGGCTGGGCGGCCAAAGAACCTTACCTGATACGATGCAGCTTCTCAGGCTACTAATATTCCTCTCTGACTATCAGGCGCTGCAAGCCAAAAACAAAACCTGTCACCTTTGTTGGTCAGCTTCCAGAAGCATCTCTCCAGCCGTGATCGGAAGCCTCATGGCTGGCCTTGCACCACGAGGCCCAGTGTAAAGCTCACCTTGTGATATCTGTGTGCAAAGATGATTGCAAACACCGTGGGGGGTTGTGGCTGCTGAGATTTTGCTAGCTGCTGGTTGTACAGTCTTTTGAGTCTGCATTTACGGCCGCAAGAGCATGCTTCTGTGTTTTTTAAAAAGGTCTTCAAATTGAAAACAAAGGCGCAGAATGCAAAAGATCAAAATGCCTTTGAGCTCACGCAGAGTGCTTTCTTTGCTTTCCTTGCTTACTTTGCAGAGCTCCTCCAAAGCATAATGGCCTGTGGTTGGCAAACAGAAGGGGTCACTTCTGTATATATATTTCCTTGAATGAAAACCAAAATAATGCTGATTGCCGAATCCAGTCCTAATGTTAGCTTCTGTGCCTACACTGAACCATAGACAATTCACAGCACTGGTTAACGAAGGGCAAAGTTGTGAGTCCAGACAGTTCCTGTGGAACCTTCAGCACCCGGGCAGCTTGGAGGTGGGTTGCTGAGAAGCAGCAGCAGAAAAGGGATTGTGTGTATCCTCCTTATGGGCTTCTCAGAGGTGTTGTATTTGTCACTATGGGAGGGAGAATGGGCTGATGTAACACAGCAGTTTTATCAGTTCTTAGCAGCTCTGAGTGTTGGGGATGGATCTTCCATTTATAGAGGCAGTATATCTGGAGAGACAGAGTGAGGAAGGGCAGGTTGCCTTTATGCAGATAGCTAAGGGGGTCCCAGAGACAACTGGTTGGCTACCTTGGGGAATAAGAGTGTAGATGGACTAGAGGAGATTTGATCTGACAGGAATCTCCTCCTGTTATGATCGGTAGTGTGAGGTCTTTCATTTCCATTAGGGCAAGGGCTTGGAAAAAACATTTCTGGGCTTCACAGAACTCTTTGTTCCAGAAAGTACTGCCGGATGCAGAATCCTGTGCAGTTCAAAACATTGCCATGTTTTCCCTTAACCTTTTTTTTTTTAAATCCAGTACAAATTATTTTTCCCCTTACTGCTTTTGTTGTCTTGTAATGACTGACAGCCTTCTCGGTCTGCTTTGTTCAGGTCTGTCAATTGGGGTCCCGTGGATGACAGTTATGTTCTGTTTAACTCTTTCCAAAATATGCATTTGAAACAGTCACTTATGAGACTGGGGAGGCAGAGCTCCTTCAGAACAAGGAGTTACAGATGAGGAGAGTTTTGCATTTGGACAAGCAAACGAACAACAGACCTTCTGGCGTTGGGATGCAACAATGCGTTTGTGCGTAATGTGGAGCTAAGCTTTTCCTGTAGATAAATATTCGATGCTGTATCTTTCCATAAAGGTTTTAACAAAATTCCCTGCGGTTCATGCTTTCCTGGAGGTGACCCCTTCTGTTTGCAGACTTCAGCCCAATATGCTTTGGAGGACCTTGGAAAGAAACCAAGCAGCACTCGGCATAAGCTCAGAGGCACTTTTATCTTTCGTTTGCCTTCATCGGCCACAGGGCAGAGCTCCTGGCATAAAAACCCCCAGTTCTCTTCCTGTGTCTTTGCCTGGGATTGAAAGCCCACAGAGGGGGCGGATGAGGGTGGGAGAGTCTCTCTTTCTCCAAACTGTTCACCAGCAGCTGCTAAGCTCATCTTTGTTTGCTATGAATCCCTGAAGTGTCTCGCCTTCAGCTGGATATAGAAAGGGAATGGGGTGTGGCTGCGCGTGTGAAGTGTGTGGATGGCATGTTGCTCAGGCACCGTGATGGCTTTCATTTAGATTCAGCCTCCAGTAGGGAGACTCTGTGTAAGTGTGTGTGTGTGTGTGACTTGAGATTAGATAGACATACAAAAACAGATGCACAAACCTAACGGCTGTGTTTATGGCTCTGACAACAGTTTTGGAAGGAGGCGCTGTATAGAGGATCATGGCAACCCCTCGGCTAGCTGTTTTGCAGGAGAACTCTCCTCTTTCATAGGTGGAACAGCACAATGTCTGCTGTTTCATTTTCATCTCTTTAAATCTGTCCGCCTGAATCTTTTCTCCTTCATCAGCACCTCAGCCCAGTTCTAAAATATGTTTCTATTATGCAAAGGAAGCTTATTCTGTTTGCTGAATCCATGGCTCCGTGCCTATTTCATTCTGCCAGTTGGGGGAGACAGGCAAGAAGCTTCTCCAGCTACTGGGAATACAGCTATACCCAACTTACACCCCTCACTATGGGGCTCAGTTAAGCAATTTATTTTAACCCGATCCTATAAATCAGGGTTCAGACATAAAAGGAAGGCTATACAAGACATGGATATCTGTGTTCCCCCTGTTTTTCTGTTATATTTGCCTGTATTTTAGGTTACAGTGTGAAAACAAAACTGGGACACGCCCCCCCTTCATTACCAAAAACCCTCCCTGGAGTTCTGTATCATTTTGTGTCCCGCTTATTCATTCAGCAGAAACAAGCCGTAAAGTTTTTCTGAACTGTACCACTTTGCGCAATGGTACAGAATCGTATATTTGGGAACCACCGTCCTCCTTTCACATAGAAAGCTCAGCTTTAACTCTGAGATGCTTGCTTTCTAGCCTATGGCTGAAGCTGGTTTGGAAGGAAATGATTTAAACAGACACGGTCCAATGTCCAAATCTGACTTTCATAGTCCAGGCATGACTTTACCTCTTCTTTCTAGTTTAGAGGTTGGGAATCTCAGGCCCTGCAGTGAATTTAGTCTTCTGCTTCCTTTCTCATGAGAACTCTGGTTGTTTCTCAGTGTTCTGTATGGTTTGCTTTTTTTCCATTCTAAAAGGTTCAAATGCCTTTCTTAAGGCTTAGTTAGTGAAAACCTTAGGCTATAATGTGGAAGGCCAGGATGGTGTAGTGCAGCGGTCCCCAACCTTTTTAGCCCCGTGGACCGACTGGGGAAGGCGGGGCACCCCCTGCGCTCGCGCGCATGTGTGAAGGAGTGTGTGCGCTCAGGCGCATGTGCAAAGGAGCAGGGGGGTGCTCGGGCAGGCGCGCGCTTGTGCGCATGCGCAAAGGGGTGGGGGAGCACTCATGTGGGCGCAGGCACTAATGGGTTGTGTGGGGGGGAGTGCGTGCGGGGGTGGGGGGGAGGTCTGTCTCCGCGGCCCAGTCCGACTCAGGCCATGGACCGGCACTGGGCCGCGGACCAGAGGTTGGGGACCTCTGGTGTAGTGGACAGAGTGACAGAGCAGGAGTCTGAGGACCAGGGTTTGAATCTCTGCCTGGCCATGGGGACTACCTGTGTGTGTCACAAGTAAAACCACTCCCTGAAAACCCTGTTAGGGTTGCCATAAGTTAGATGTGACTTGAGGGCATGTAACAACATAATATGCTAATCTTTTTGGCCCCATCCACCACAGAGGAGTGTGGCCTCTGAGGATTTGCTTGACCCTGACTGAAGCTCTCCACCCTGTTCTACCAGATACCTAAAAGTCATCGTGCATTCCCTCCATCCTGCACTCTTTTTATTGTTCTTTTTATTGTGTTTTTGGTGCTGGTGCTAGTGTTAGTTAGAAGTCTTCTAAGCACTGTTTATCCACCTCCTGTCAGGCATCAACCCTCGCCAACGTGCTTCTGCCTTACGGGATAATAAGCGCTAGCTCCTTTTTGATCACAGGTCACCAATCAACTCAAATGGGTTTGATGGATCTGTGTCTTGGGAAGGCCGCCTACGATAGGTAATAAATAGTTTGATTTTTGTGTCGCAGCTGGGGTCAGGTGGGACTGTGATAGATTGACTTGCCCGAGGGCAGCTTCTGTCAAGTCCTTCCACAAAGAAATATATTTTACGTTGTTGGCTTTTCGTGGACTCGGCTAATGGATCTCCAAACAAACATCCGCCTAGTTTTCTGTGCCTTCAGTTCAGAGCCGTAGACAAAGTAACTTTCGCAAGCTTTTACGTCTCGTTGAGTCTCAGGACCTTCGGAGGTTGCTTTTAATTTCAATAAGTGCAAATGCAACAGGAGGGGAAACCGGGTCCTTTGGGAGCGTGACCTTGTCCTGCCTGACACTGTTAGAAGCCCGATCCCTTTGTGGGGGAGGGGGTGTCAAAGGGTCAGGATCTGACTGTGGTCTGGACACCAGGGGCCAAAAGGCAGGGGAAGCCTTTGTTCAGCTTTCAAGAGGTCAGTTGCCGCCATGCCTAGACTTGGAAAAGTTACTTTTTTTAGTGAGATGTCCCCTGCTACTGCAGGCAGGAGAGGCAACCATCCAAGCTGTGCCTGTAGATTCCTGTACCTGCTGTCCCACTGATGTGGTAACAAGATCTGTCCTCACTTAGCTCCCAAAATAGGACAAGATGTAGTTGTGCTTGGGATAACATTAACTTTTGTTCTGTTGTTTTCCAAACAAATAACCTTTCTGTGTTTTGTGCAATTTGTGGCTTGTGACACCTGACAAGGTTTTGCTTCTCAGAGCAAGAATGACTTGATCTCAGGGGAGATTGATCTTGTCTCTGCGTGAGTCACTGTTCTTGAAGTTCTCCTTGGCTTGTCAGTAAGCCTCCCTTGGAGGTGGCTATTGCTGCAGTCCTGTACTCTGGTGTGGAATAATCCAGTCACATATGCTGAGAAGACATGGCAGCACTACCTCTCTTCTCTTGAAGTAGAGGCTGATGGGAATGAAACGAGCCCAGAACAGTGAGTCATGCAGAGACATAAGGGGCAGTCCTCATTGTGGGTGAGCCTGTTGGCAAGTTCTCAGAGCATATCATTTGGACCTGGGGGGGGGGCGGAGAGTGAGTGGAACATGTGGCCCTCCAGAGGTTGCTGGGTTGGACTGCAACTCTGAACAGTCCTAGAGAATGAAGAGGCATGATGGGAGTTGCAGCCTGGTAACATCCGGAGGGCCAAAAGTTGCCGAACCTTGTTTTAAAGCTTGCAGCAGTGGTTTGAATGGGAAAGTGATCATTGGAAATCACAGAGGATTACTCCCATGCTGGTAAAACCTGTGTCACGTCAGGGTTTCCAAGTTCTTGAGTGGGCTATGGAGTTCACTTTGATATGTATAATGGAGTGGGCTCTAGTTAGAATTTGGACAAGTTACTTTTTTTGTACTACAGGTCCAAGAAGAATTGTTTGGCCACCAGCCTGTGCCCCAGTCATTTCCTTCAGATTAGAGCGAGGTATAAAACCACTGGCTCGCAAAGAAAACCAGCTGACACTTTCCTAGCAAGAAATGGCTAATTTCCGGTATTCATAGATGCTTTTCTTTTGTTTTGCAGACAAACCGGTGAACTATTTTCCCCAGCCACCACCAACCCCTCAGGATGGTAAGTTGCAAAAGAACTAATTGTATTCCAAAGCGGTTGACTTTTTGCCATATCACATTCTCATCGCCCAGGCTCTGGCAGCTGATACCTCCTGCAGGAACCACCCCTTGACCTAGTGATCCATTTCACTGCTTCGCTTGCATCTCTTCCCCATCCTCCCTCCTGCATGGATACAGCGGCTCAGAGTAAACCAGTTCCCCATCTGCTGCCAGCCAGAAAGGAAAAAAAAGAAAGAATTATCATTAGTAACAGTCTGCTAATAGTGACTGTGATTCTCATGATCCCTGTGTTGTTTTTAGTGCCAATGTGTCTATCATAATAGAGCAGTGCTTCCCTGCTTTGGGTCCCCAGATGTTCATGGACTGCTACTCTCTGAAATCCTGACCAGCCCAGCTAGCGATGAAGGCTTCTGGGAGTTTTTGTCCAAGAACATCTGGGAACACCCAAGGTTAGGAAGCAAGGTTATATAGCAAGATTGTGTGAGTAGGGCATTGTGCTGAGAGATCTAGGTTGACGTTCTCTCTTGAGCTCATAGTGGACAATCAGAGTCCATTTATTCCATCTTAGCATGTCCTTCCTCAGAGGGTTATTGTAAGGACGAAAGAGGGGAACAGGGAGAGCTTATGCCAATCAAGCATTGTAGTTACTTGTTGCCTTTCTGTATCCAGTTGACTTAACCGGACTAGGAGTTAGGTTTAGCTCTAGGCCTGCACTACACCTCCCGTATATCTCCCTGCTCTTTTAATGAAACAAAGTCTCTCGCATATTAAAAATATTTATCCTATTACTGGGGGGGGGGGGGGGTGTCTTCTCCCAGCTTTATGATCTCATCATTTTGTATCTGTTGGAAAGTTTTTAAAAATCAAGATGTGCCACTTAAACCCTTTTGAAAGGAAACAAAGCTCATCTGAACTCTTTGTAAAAAAAATATATTTTCCCTGTGTGTGATTCTTTGCGTGAGCTCTCTCGCTCTCTCTGTTAATCTGCAAGGCCAGAATTTAATGCTTTCCGTTTCTTGAGCTCTTTTCGGTGAAATTCCAATCTCACAAAGAAATATAAGGACTTTAAAGAGGAGAGACGAAGGCCACTTCATACGACTGCAGATTACAGCTCTCTGGCGTCTCTCATCTGGAGAGGTTACACTCATTCATTCTATGCAACTTTCCGCTTTGTGGATGTGCATATTTATATATGCCTAGGCTTCATGATGTGCAAAGCAGATGCTATGGCTTAACCTAAGACTTTTGATGATGGTTGGAGATAGGAAGGTGGCCCCTATTCCTCCAGCCAGTTCTGGATTTAGGTGCAGACTAAGTATGTTGCAGCCTAGGACATCAGATTATGAGGAACCTGTGTACCAAAAATGAGTGCATTTAGAAAGAGGCACATGGAAATAGGCATTAATTTCCATGCAAGACATATCTTTCAATTGGTATGACACCTAATTTTGCTCATTTGCATATCCACAGATGGGGATGTCTTACCTGCAACTCAGTCTACGTGCCCTTTTCCGAGAGAAGTGTATTTGTATTTGTATTCCTCTCTTTATATTTGTTCTGTGTTTCTTCATACCTTTCTCCATGCTTATTCCATGGCCATCGGTTCTTTTTGGAATCGTACCCCCCAAAAGTAACTTTTCCAACTTTTCTATATCTCTTCCAGGCAGCTCTCAACCAGCCAGGGAAAAGACAGATAGAATGGAAACCTGGGAAGGGTTACGGATGGGGCCAGAATAGAAACGGGATGGGAGTGCATGGGTGGAGCCAAAATGGAATCATGGCGGGAGTGTGGGTGGAGCTAGAATGGGATCATGGTGGATGTAGGTGGAGCCACAACGAAGACGTAGCAGGAATGTGGGTGGAGCCTGTCAAAGTTTCCTGGCTTTTCCAGCCAGTCACTGCTAATATTCTTTGTAAGGCTGTGAAGGCCAGTGAGAAGCATTGTGTGTCTGTGTGTTTAAGCAAGGAATCTTAGCTCACCTAGCTTAGATGGCCCAGACTATGGATATATGTATGCTAAATATATGTATTTCATTTAAATTCACTGCTTCTGCTAAAGTGCACCCACTTTGCACACAGATAATGTGCCAGCACCCTGGCAAGCTATGGTTTGCATTCATAGACCTTTCCTTAATATCAGGATACATATATGCAGCTCTCTCAAATTGCCTCCACTTGCCCAGTGAACTGGCAAGAAATTGTTAATGGGTTCTGTGTGTTCCCCTTGAAGAGAGGGGATTGGTGTTGTGTTTGGGTTGTTTTCTGAGCCCTTGTCAAAATTATATGTTGTCTATGAGTTTCAGAACTGACAAGCATAGAGAGGGCTTGTCATAATTGACGAAGAGGGAGAAGCAGTCCTGATGGCTTGGGAACTGTAAAATATCTCTCCCACCCTGTTAAGGTGGATTTAGATGATTTTGTCATAGGAGGGTTGGAATAAGCACTCACTCAGGTTGTCTCCCAGTAGGGAACATATGCAGGGAGTCCAATATATTATACACCTGGTCATGTTTTCAGCTTGTTAGATTTTTATGTCTCAGCTTCAAGGCTCCTATAAATCCTGAGCTATTAGTTGAGACCTTAGATCCGAGTTGTGGAGCAAAGTGTCCCTTTCTTGGGCTGCAGAGTTCGCAGAGGCGAACGACAACATGGCAGCTCAGATTCATCAAGGCTTAGAAAAATCCAAGGAACACTTTCTCTGTAATTTGTTAGAGGGGCCACGCTATGTTGGTCCGGATGGGTTTGGGAACAGGTCTGATTTTGGGGGCAAAGTGTTTGGCTTTACAAACACAAAGTGTTTCTAACCACCAAGGAGCCATAATGCTGATGAGGATGTGGACCAAATTAAACTCGGGGAGAGGCTTTCAAAGGCAGAGTGAGGGATTATTGGGTAAGAAAGGTCATTCCCCTTTGTGTTTCTTAGTTGAATCTGGATCTCTCAAGTTTCAGCCTGGTATTCTATACCACATGAGGAGTTGTAGTTACTGTTATATGCATTCAAGTAGCCCCCAACTTTTGGTGACTCCATAAATGAGTGATCTCCAAAATGTCCTGTCCTCAACAGCCCTGCTCAGCTCTTGCAAAGTCAGTTCTGTGGCTTCCTTTAGGGAGTCAGTCCATCTCACATTTGGTCTTCCACTTTTCCTGCTGCCTTCAACCTTTCCCAGCACAATGGTCTTTTCCAGTGAAACTTGCCTTCTCAGGATGTACCCAAAGTCAGACAGCCTCAGTTTCAATAGTTTTGCCTCCACAGACACTTGAATTAATCTAGGACCCAATATTACATATGTACATAACGTGTACCTGTATCTGGTCTTCTTTCCCCACTCTCGCCAAGATACACTTGTGATCAAGCCGGTTCTAAGAAACAGTGGCCAATTAATGACTAGTGAATTCCTCTTTGTCAGGAGCAGGAGAGTGATGTATGCTTGCAAAAAAACACATGCGTGTGATTAATCTATAATTGGACCAAGGCTGTCTTGTTTAAAAATAAAAATGAACGTAGGTGTAGCTTGCTTCATGACACCATGAAATATTAATAAACCAAGCCCATCTGGATGGCAGGTTCATTTAAAACAACAACAACAACATTTTGTCCAAGATCCCAGGTCTATTCTCTTCCTGAGGAAGAGTCTGGAAGATATTCTGAGGCAGCCCTCTTGGCTCAATGCCTGCAGGAGAAATGAAGTCATTGTGTGTTTTCAAAGAAATCTTGCTTTAAAAGAGATCCAGTGTCCTGTTGTCTTTAGATATTGAATTTGTACTGGGAGAAACCTGGTTTTAAGTTCCCATTTGACCATGGATTTTTCTGGGTCCCCTTGGTCACTGTCTCAGCATAGCCTACCTCACAGGGTTCTTGTGAAAACCCATCTATGGCCACTTGAGCTTTCTGGCAGGAAAACTGGGATAAAAGTATAAGAAACAAGTGAAAAGAGCATTGCCTTTGGTATTGCTGTAATATGGATTTTGAAATGTAGGGTGCTATTCAGAGTGGAATATCTTCCTTCCTGCCACTTACCTAGCCTCTCTACTAGAGTGTTTATTTTAAATGATAAATGGTCTGCTCCAGCACAGAACTACTGCAAGGAGGCTTGGGAACAAGAAGTCAGATCACTATGTATAACTTTTAATGACTGCATGGACAGGGAAGGCAAAGGAATTTTTTCACTCCCCATTGGTGACGATACAGGCGCTGGATTCTAAACTGGATTGACAACCATAGCATTCTACTTGCACATTCTGCCTGCTTATTCTCAAGTAGTTGGCCTCAACCATAAAGGTTAGAAACTTGGGCATGTCTTGTTTTTCATTTCTAAAAACCCAAGGTTCCTACTGGGGGCATGTTCTGTACAAGAGCTACCAATGGTGCAGCAGATAGAATGCTGGATTAGGACTAAGGAGATCTGGGTTCAAATCCCTGCTTGGCCATGGAAACTCTCAGGGGGTGGAGGGCGGCAGTAGTAAACGACTCTCTGGACATCTAACATACCTCGCAACCCCACTAGGGTCAACATAAGTCAGAAGTGACTTTATGGCCCATAACAATAACAGTGAAAAGTTCTGTAGCAAATTCTCCTTTTTTTCTGTTGTTGGATGCAAAATGCAGGGATGAAGGTGACAAAGTAGCTCCCAGCATCTCAAGTGGGTGAGTTTTAGAATAGTCTAGCTCTCTAGAATTGGCCAGCTTTTGTCTCTGGATTGGACTTCTGTGTTCTGAGAAGTGTTAGCTTTTGCCTTTTTCATCTCTCTAAACTTGGCCCGTGGATGGAACGATTTGCGTCACATTGGCATAGCGGTCCAGTGGGACGTGAATCTGGTTCCCCCCCCCCTTACCTTTTTTTCTTTCCGTGTAACCAAGGGCAACGAGGTACTGTGCTCACTCAAAAGGCCTTAGTAATTGCCAGTAGTGCTTCTTTTACAAAAAAAAAAAAAAAAAAAAAAAAAAAAAAAAAAGGGGGGGGGAGTGATGAAAAAGAGAGATGAAGAAGATAAAGAGACTGGACCAGCTCTGGAATCTGGAGAAAGATGTCTTCTGGGTTCTCCCTGCCCCAGAGTTTCAGGTGCAAAGGAAAGGATGGATGATCTCTATCTCTATATATCTGTCTCTCCTAGGGAAGGCATAGCTGATAAGCATTAGAGGTGTTGCTGTTGATAAAAATATAAACACTCTTGTGTGGGACCAGGCAGAAGTAGGGTAGAGTGGTCGGAGACCCTGTAGCTGACTTGCAACCTGTGATGGTTGGCTGTGCCAGCTGGGGATGATGGGGATTTTTATCCATCAGCATTAGGAGAACCATGATTCCTTGTTGTTGCATTGGAATCTGAATGGGGCTGACCTCAGATTTTGTTTTGGTTGGAAAGGGTCTTGGGTGAGCTGCCCACTGTGGGCCTCTTGGAGAGTGAGTTAGCCTTCACAGTGATTGCAGCTCATTTGCTTCTCTATTTTTTCCCCTGTGAAGTAGAACTAGAGAGCGGAAGACAAGTATGGGCTTTTACTTTTTTGTTGTTGTTGTTGCTATTCTTACTGCTTTCATGCTTGACGGTGACATTAAGAAGAAGGAACCGCAAGGGCCATGAGGCTCAGAGGGAGGCTGGAATATCTGATGGCAGCAAGCCCCCTTGCAAGAGGTGTGCCTTGGCCGTTGCCCATCACTGCCCATGTTCTGTGATGGTCTTGAGCTTAAGATGTAGGAGACTCAGGTTTAAACCCCCATGCAGCCGTGAAGCTCATTGGATCACCTTGGAAACGCTAGTATTTTGCCACTCGGCCTACTTGACATGGTTGTTCTCAGGAGACGGTGGGCACGCACACGACCCTGAGCTTCCTGGGGAAGGGTGGGATAAAGTTCCACTAGATGGAAAACAAAGGCACGGCTATGTTAGGTTGTTCCTCTGCCACCCAAAAGTAAGTGCTAAAAATCCCCTGTAAAGTTTGTAGCATCAGTAACCAGCGAAGCCCCACGGGGAGCTTAAAAGTCTCAGCGTTTGTTGGTTTTATCCCTTTTTTTTCTCCTATGAGTGTGCATACACCATTTCCCCCTGCCTGCTTTCAAATGAGAAATGAGCTGAGCTAAAATAAAAAATATAGGTCACACCCACCCACGCCGTCGCTCTTCAGCAGAATTGCCTTGCAACTCTCTTGGGTCATCATGAATGCCGCCTCTAATCGTGCCCTCCAGCACTGGGTGAGCCTTCCGGGCACTGCGTAATCACAGCAGTGCAGCAGAGTTGGGTGGCAGAAAGAGGAGAAAGGCAGCCCGCTGGCCAGGGAGTTGGGTCAGAGAAGGATGAGGACACACAGTTTCTAAGGAGAGATGTTGGCAACCCTCCATTGCCCTGTGTTTCTCTGTAGGCATTACTGATCGTTACCGATGCCCCTCCATGCCCGTTTCCCCAATTCTTCTGTTCCTGTGTCTTGTTAGCCTGCTGTTGAACAGCAGCATCTTGTCGAATGCTCTGCCCTGCCCTGCCACAGAATAAGGGGCTGCCATCCTAGGACAACTTTTCTGTGAGCTGGAATAATCCACAGCAGGACCTAGGAAGCTCCTAGTTCAATTCCTGCTTATTCCAATAAGTGCTGAATGAAGTGTCATCCCAAGTCCCTGGTTTTTCTGCCATCCAGTAATTTTTTTCAGGAAAAACCAAGTGTTTTTATATAAATGATATTACATAAACCCTTCAGGGACTGCCCAATAAAAACTGGAAACTCATGTCCGGCTGCATTCTGTTTTGATGTGGGGGGTGGCTCTTTAAAAAAAACTTTTTTTTTTCGGGAGCTGGTGGCACCTACAGCAGTTTCTGGGGATGAGATTTCAGCCCCTAAACCCACCAAAGTAGCTTATCTCTGCTCTATACGATGTGGTGAGTTCTCAAATGTGGATACCTTGGAATTTTTATTCTGTCTGGGTACTTCTCAAAGATTTCCAGAGTTAGTGGTATTGGAAGAAGTTGGTAAGCGGCTTTTCAGCCTTGATAATGTCTATCTTTAGGTAGCTGGGACAAGGGTTTAGGGCCGGTTCCCTCCTGCTTGCAATCCAGTTGTGAACGTGGTGTGCTTCATAAGCCTCTTCATCGCCTCATAAAACTCCAGCAATGACGCAAGGTGGAAAGAAGAGCCACTCGATCACTTAAATATTGAAAAAAATCACTTTCTCTCCCTTGCCAGCCCCATAAATAGGGGGACTGTCATGCACCTCAGGATGGGAAAATGGAGATGAGCGTTATTTTTCACTCTTTCTTGCACCGAGGATCAGTTACTGGATTAAAAATCAAAGCATGGCAAATTCTTCTAGCCTGATGGTCGCTGTGGTGTTGCTACTGTAAGGTTCCCCTGCTGAAGTTACGTTCAGTTTTGTTGACTTTCAGAGGAGCCTTTGGCTTGATTTCACTCTTACTGGTTGTGGGCAGTTGATTGATTACATTTGCAAACATCTATGCAGGCATAAAACTATCCTTTTTAGATATTTTTTTTTAATCTGTTACTGGAGCTTTTTTCTTAGTCACTCAAAGCCATCAGTGGTTTAAAATCCTTGCCCTAACTTGTAATAGGGGTATATATGTGTGAGAAGAGTCCTATGTGTGCTTGTGAGCAGCTCAGGACTTTGGGGCAGACCTCTGTGTCCTCACTGAATAGAAAGAGTAAGAGGGTTCCTAAGTGTAGCAAAGAGCTTTTTGTACCTTTCCCTCTATTGCTAGATCATTTTATCCCTTCAAATCCTTCATCCTCAGATGTGTGCTGTGTCACCCCCGTTGCCTACAATCCAATATGTCCTCCCTTGGCCCTCGAAGCCAAACAGAACATTTCACTCCTGCCACACCAACTATCCTGATCTCCGGCATTCCATCACTAACTTTCCCCCCCTGAGGAGTTAGAATGTTCATGAATATTCTATGAGTGCTCACAAGAAAGCTTAATACAGATGAATGACCTTCTTACCAGACTTTATCCAGACTCTTTGGTCCCTTAGACCATGGTGCTTAAACCAAGTGCTAAATTGGGTGGGTTTTGTCCTGCTCTGCCAAAGAACTTTTAAATGAGTCTGTAAGGGTTCGAATATGCCATCTATTAATTCTTAGAATACTCAAGGATAATAAACCTGATAGACTGACATTTGGAACTGTACTTGGCGCTCCACAGGATGGTGCTCCACTGTCCAGTAACCTATATTAATATGGTTTATGGAAGGGGAAAGTTCTTCGACTCAATTGCCAGGTCTGATTTCATAGAAGATCTAGGGTCTGCATTACCCCAGAGGTGTGGCTAAAAATACCGGCGTATTTTAGCTGAACAGTTTTAACTGTCCACATCTACACCCCGCATAACTATTGAAATAACTCAAAAGTTACAGTTATGTTGCAAAAGGAGTGAAGTTCACTCTGATTGTCACCATTGCAATTTAACTTAGTCATACTATCATGGTTTGGGGTGTGGGGGGAAAGAAGCCAAGCCAAGCCTGCTGCTTATATACTGCCACATAGCCCTTAAAGCACTCTCTGGGCAGTTTACAACATAATCATGCAGGCTACACATCCCCCCCCCCCCCCCCGGGTACTCAGTTTAATAACCTCAGAAGGATGGAAGATTGGGTCCACCTTGAGCTGGCTACTGGAGCCTGTCACAATCGAACTCAGATCGCAAGCAGAGTCTTGACTGCAGTATTGCAGTTTAACCACAGCACAACTCATTATGTATAAGACGTTACTTCTAAGCTCTGGAATTTACTATTGTGCCCCTGTACAACACAGAATTTGGAAAATGATTGCTCCTTATCATGTTCCCAGGAACATCAGCAGCTGCTTATTTTACTTCGTAAGCTTTTGTCCATCTAGCCCAGACTGGACTGCTCAGACCGGCAGCAGCTTCTCATGATGAGAAGGTTCCTTCCGTCCTTTATTCCTATTTAACTGGAGATGCTTGAGATTATATCTGCGCATGCAAAGCAGGTTTTCTAACCCCTGACCGATCGTCCCTCTGGGGCGAGCTTCATTTTGAGAATTTAATCAAAGGCCTTTGGTCCATGGAAGATGTTTATCTAAGTTCTCCTTTGCCTCACCATTCCTTAAAAAAAAGGAAAGGAAAGGAAATCAATTTAAGCACATTCATATTTAAACGGTTCACAACTTCAACAGAGAGGGTAATAACTCCTCACACAGCCAGATGCCTCTGCAACCTTCAGTGTGATCAGCTAACTCATGGTAATGTTATTTCAAGATCCACAACTAGGAGCCGGGTAGCATGAACTGTTGTTGTTTTTTTTGCGGGGAGGGGGGACAGCATGGTTATTTATCCCGTTGATTTGCTCTATTTCAAGAATAGGAAATCTGACTCTCCCCCAGATGTGAGACATGGTGTGTGCTTTGGCTTTGCAACATCTGCATGGCCACCATTGCTGCTTCCCTCTCTAATAAAGCGCCTGAATCAGTCAAATTGAGGCACAGGGAGAAGACCTAAGGCAGGATCTAGGGCTGGGCAGCCTGTACTGCTTTAGATGTTAAACTCTAGTACCCATCAGCCCCACCCGCGTGGCCAGTGGGTCAGGGGCGGATGGAGTTGAAGTGCAAGAGCCTCTGGAGAGCTAAATAATTCCTCACTCCAGGCATTGGCACTTTGAACCATCTGAGCAGAAAGAAAGTTTTGTGTAACCTGTTGGAGAAATAAAGCTACTTCTGCTCATTTGAGGACTGCAAATTCCGGAGCAAGCTTCTGCTTGCTCCCATTTATTTATTTCGGGGCATTTGCATGCTGTGGTTCTTGATCATTTTGCAAAAGTGTCTTTCCTCTCTGCCCCTTGGAATAGTTTGCAAGGGTGTTCTCTCGCTGGGCATTTTGCTCATATGTGCGTAGTATAAACCAGCTGCTTATGGTGATAACCAAGGGAAAGAAATGACGGCAGTTGGGGTGGTGACCCCAGGAGCAGCAGGTGCGTGGGACCAGTGACGTCCCCAATGAAGTAGGTCAAGCGATACAGCCGGGTCATCTCGGCCAAGTAACTGAGTATACCTTATCCAGAAGGATTAGGTGCTCAGCTGATGAGGAGCACGACACTCCTCCTCTTCTCACGCTCAAGCATGGAGATTGTCCTTCTCCATGTGTACCCTTGAGAGGAGACCTTCTACGTAGCCAGGGTGACCCAAGACATTCTGCTCCCTCAGGCTAAAGAGCAAATGCCCCCCCCCCCCCAGTCAACCAAATGAAGATGCCATGTACCTTTAAAAAAACCACACAGCTATGTTATTTTGTCACACAAGTAGAAAACTGAATAAGAATCTCTTCCCTCTCCTTGCTGGTTGAGGGGGAAACTGAGATTATCAAATTGAATAACGATTTGCTGCTCTCTCATGATAACTCAGAATCGTCTGCCCAATTTGGCCATTTCACCCTACCTGATTGTAGGGCCGTCCTCCTCTCTGTACCAGCTGTATTTGTGACCAGAGTTATTTCATCATCATCATCATTGAACTGTACAGCAGGAGGGGGGACCCTTTGGATCATTTTAATGAACTCTGGATACCTAGCAGGTCCTTGAAAGGGGTTTCCACCATGGCCGGGCCAGCCTCCAAGCAACCCTTTTATATTCCTTTTCTCCACCACTTCTGTTAATTGTCCTTGAAGCCTGTTTCCTCCATGCTAAGCTTCCCTTCGTCTTCTCTTCCTCCCCTGTCAAGGGCAAAGAGGGAAAAGGTCATGGCCGTCTCTGTGGGGCCAGGGAAGGAGCATCAGGCCGGCTTATCCCCAAAGCCCTGGCTGTCTGGGAGAATTTGTTACGTGGAAAACTGACACAGGTGGACACAGCAGCCCCCAGGCCTTAGCAAGATGGATTACTGCTAGGGTAGATCAATTTCTTCACTCAAGCTGCTGGAAGTCAGCTGCAGACACGTTGAAAGCTGCATGGATGTATATGCGTGTGTGTGTGTGCTGTGCATTTTCTGACTGCCAAGGGGATACGAAGAAAGAGCTGGCAAGCCGTGTCTTCGGAGAGAGAAGCAAAAGGGCCACAGCGTGTCTTCACTCCATTAAGCCAGCTCAGCGGTAGTGTCCCCCCTTCTTTTCAGTTGGCAGAACACGCCGGCTCATATTGGCTTCTGTCAAAAAAGAAATAGGCTGGGATTAAGCCCGTAAAGCTGACAGCCGCTCCTTCCAAATGGGAGAAAAATAGAATGATCAGGTTGCGTGGTTTTTATTTTTTTTAAAAAAATTTCCTTTTAAAAGTTAGATGTATTTTCCTTAAAAAAAACAACAACCCAACAACCTTTCAGTATGATTGAATTTTGAGCCTTTCTCTTTTCTTCGCTGCCCCCAAGGAGGCAGGCAGAAGAAACGGACCAGCATTTTTAATAGCCTTGGTCTATCCATCAAGTTGGGAGTTGTGTGTGTGTGTGTGTGGGGGGGGGGGTCACAGAAGTTACCAAGAGGGAGAAGAAAATGCCCCTTGGGTGCCTTTCCTTCTCACAGCCAGTTTAGCTGTTTCATTATACTGGGATAAACAGCTCTTGAATTCAATATGGTCCAGTTTACAAGATGGTACAGACAATTCTGGCTGGAATGCTGTGGGAAAACCACCACCACCACCACCACCTTTGAACTGCAGAGCTGGGAATGTGTGCCTTCCTGTGATCTCTCTTGATCTCTGTGATTTCTGAAAAGACCAATACGATGTGAAATTCTGTGTTTGTTTGTGGTTTTCGTTGCCAGGAGTTATCACCTCTAAAGGCAGGTCCCTCTCCTAAGTCACTGTGTTCTTACAGAAGCAGAGAGAGGAACAAGGTTTTGTTCATTGAGATATCTCAAGTTGGGTTCAAGTGCTGAGTATGTGTTTTATAAAAGGTACATAAATACATTTCGTGCCTGAGAAGTAAAAGGTTGCTATTTGAAGCCTTAAAACATGAGTTCAGTCTTCCTCCACCTGGTTCTCCCCCACCTGCCCACCCCCCCAGCTGTTTTGGACTGTTTCATCTCCCACCAATCCCAGCTGGTGTGGCTGGTAGTGAAGGATGCGCCGACTAATGTCCAAAACAGATAGAGGAGACAAGGACCTAAATCCAGTTGCTAGCTGCAACAGAGTGGGTAGACCTTCTGGATGGAAAGTCAACATGATTGAATCCACCCCATTGATTCAGTAGGTCTACTGTCGTTGAGACTAGCAGCTGCAGTTAGGGGGAAGGCTGTCCTGGTTGCTCAGGGCATAGCTTTATCGACAGGTCCTTTAGAAGGGCTCCTTAATTATGAATCTGAAACGGCAGTGGGAATGAAGCCATAAAAAAGGACACATGTTTATCTTTGATATCCTTCCACCCATAAAATTTTAACAGAGGAACAAGATGGCCCTCTAAAAAACACACCGTTGGCTCGTTTGGAACGGGGATGGCTTCCTCCAAAGCAATGTTTATTTACATCCAAGTTCCATCTGTTCTGGCGAATCTGGAGGCCTTCTCTGCAGTTGGAGCTTTTATCTGCTTTGCCTAAACTGTGAATACAACTGTTGAAGAATTCTGGTCTCTGTTCACTAGTAGTCTCCAGAATAATCCCTAGATGCAAACGGTGCTTCAGAACTCCACTTCCTTGCTCCACTAAAATCACAGAGGTGGAACCAGAAGGATGATTTCCTGCCCTTGCAGCTTTCTGCTCATTCTAGATCTCTCCTGTGTCCCTTCCTAACTTTCTTATCCACAAAGCTTCCCCTCTGCTCCCCACCGCAGTTAATGAGGTATCTGGATATCGAAATTCCAGCAGCAAAGACACATACAGACCACTGTGCTTTATTCGTGTTCTGCCTGACAATTAACGTCAAAGTCCAGGGCTGAAGGATTGTAGGACTCAGATTTGAGCCTGGAAAAACTCGGGGGAATGTCAGCTAATTGGGTGAAATTATTATATTTTGCTTGCAGTCAGGAATGTGATTTGTCTCATCTGCCCAGATTTTAGAAATTGGGGCAGGGTCAGGCTCTAAAACTAACCCATTTGGTGTAAAGCAGCCCCACTCACCCACCCCCACCCCCCGTCATGGTCCAGGCAGTACCTGCTACAGGAATTGAAAACTTAGCTCCCTCTGGAGCAAAGTCTTGACAGTTGTTTGCCAGGGAGGCTTGTCCGAGATGGAACATCGCTGGAAGCCATGAGCTTATTAGTCTCCTTGCATGCGCTGCCTACCTGGCTTCTTGTCAAAATCAGATGCAGGATGAGGCTTGACCTCTTTTTTTTTTCCTGCTCTCCAACCCAGCTTCTCTGGTTCTTTCTCCCACTCCAGAATCTGGTAGGGAACCAACCTCTGTGCACCTTTGGAATGAATGTATGTCACCCCCAAATGCCTTTTGGGACACTTTCCAAAATTAAAGAAATGTGGAGGAGGCTTCTTTTAAGGCTCCTTTGTAAAGTGATTTGTAACCAAGATCTGCTTTTCTCACGACTTTGAAACAGAAATGACACACTGTTCTTTTGGAATAGATCTCATTCAGTTTCGTTAGCTTTGAGCAGGAGAATATCCTGGGAGACTTTTGTAAGTTTGTGCACCCAGTGTTAGAAGTTTTGAAAGTAAGAACAACTGCTAGCCTCAGGGAGACTGTGCTGCGTCTCTGCATGAGTCCTGAAAAGAAGGTGTAGCTGTTGTGCACAATCCATTGCAAGCGACAGGATGCAGGAAGGGCAAGCAGACCTTTCTCCTGAGTGGCAGGAGGTACATGGGGGCCCTTTACATTGGGGTGGTGGGTGATCCAGTCACCACCCACTCCAACCACATCTGGTGCACAGCCACAGCAGAATCACCTGCTTCCTGAGATGGAATAGAGGAGAAGCAGAGAGGCAATGGGCAACCTCTGCTCTGGCTCACAGGAGGTTTCAGTTGCTAAATGGCTTTATTTCTCTTGGCACACCAACCATTCTTTTGTAACACAGCTCAGCAATCTTAGTGATCGTCTCATTTGGAAGCTGAACGGAAGAAGGATGTGTGGTCTTTGTGTGAATGAAGAAGCTTCTTCCTTCCATTTTGGCTTTATTTGGGATTGCTTCTAAGTCTGCTTCAGTTTGATTTCAAGAGGAGAATAAATTCTAGACATAGCTCTTGTGGGAAGTGGGGGGGGGGGAACCTGTGAAGAAAAGTAGCTACTAGTAGTTAGTAACTTGATGCCACTTCTGATCTCTTGAGAGTACAGATATGTGTGTGTGACGTTTTCATCTCTTCTTTCCCACCTGTGTTTCCAGAGAAGCTTTAAGGGTGTCTTGGGGACCAATTTCTTCACTCTTTATAGGGTAAAGTAAAAATCTTGCATAAGGAAAGAATAGGAAGAGTAGTGAAATGGTTCCAGGATTTGACCACATGGTTTACTTATTTGGATTTCTTCTTGGGGCTGCAAAGGCCCTTAATCCTTCCCTCCAGACATAATTTCAAATTCCATTTCTAAAGATGTCTTTCTGGGATGCAGTTGGAGGGTATTTCACAGCCTGTTATCATTGTTTAACTTATACACCATCCCATAATGCTTAGGGCACTCTCTGAGCAGTTTACAATGTAATTATACAAACGAACACTTTGCCCCCCAGCGAGCTGGGTACTCATTCATTTTACTGACCTTGGAAGGATGGAAGGCTGAATCAACTTTGAGCCAGCTCCTTGAACCTGTCAGGATCAAACTCAGGTTGTGAGCAGAGGCTTGACTGCAGTACTGCAGTTTAACCATTGTGCCATGAGCAGTGTTTGCCTTTCTTCTTCCAAATTAGGCTCTTTTAAAAAAAAAACACATTCTCCTTCCTTGCAAACCCAGTCAGCCTTAGAAAATGAGGGAAGCTAGTATTGACTTTTATCTTGCTTGTTTGTGGCTATGGCCAGGCCAGAGCTGTGTCTTTTGAGGCCAGCTAGCAAGCTTAGTCTGGGTTCAAGAACGAAGTGGAGACAGGCAACTCCTATTCCACGGAGGCACTAAAATCCATGCCATGTTTTCGTTTGAATTCCACAGGAACTCTCCAAGGTACCCAACCCTTCTCCCCGCCCATAGATTCCGGACCTCAAATAGCTCCTGTAAAGCTCAGATTAAAATGCAGGGCAGACCCCCTAACCTGTGGGGTTTCCCCCTGCACCTCCATTTCTGGAGTTGGAACAGTGCAGTGCAAAATAAGAAACGGAAGGCTGGGACACTGGAAGTCGGAGGAGGAAGAAAAGCCATCAGGTTTAACATTGGCAGAAAACACGAAGGAGAACGGGCTGGTTGGTCCTTGAGCGAAACGGATACACTTTCCACCAGAAGCATTTGCCCAGAGATCCCCACTGTGCTCTTTAGAATGTCTTTAAAAAGATGCCAGGGCCGCTGGCTAAAGTCCTTTCAGGCAAAAGCTTTGTTTGTTTTTTTCCTTTCCTTTTCTTGGCTTGTCGTGCATCCGTGCGATTGAAGGCCCAGCTGGGAGGCCATCATAGCCAAGACCAGCTGTTGAGTCCCTAGGTCACTTCCTTACTCACATCCCCCTGCTGGTTCCCCCATCTGTCCCCCTTCTGGAGCCACTTGTTCTTTAGTGGCTCACTCTTTTCTCCATTTCTCTCTCTCTCTCTCTCCCCCCCCCATCTCCTTCCTTCCTTCCTTTGCCATGGCAACGCAATACGGACTCCCAGGTGCTTCCGAAGGGCAGAAAGGAAGGATTGTATCTTTCAAGCGAATAGCCGGTTCACCTGCCATCAAGCCGGCACCAGATTCTCATGGAGAGGACCATCTTGTGTGTACCTGTAGCATTTAACTCCCCTCTTCATCTTCTCTTCCCCTCCTTTGGCAATATTTGCAATGAAGTCTACATTTCCTCGTTATTATCCTTTCTTTTCTCCTCCTCCTCCTCCTCTTCCTTCGTCGTCTTCTTCTTTTAAAAGGAAGATAAAACTCCAACCAGGACCAAAGGCATCAAAAACGCCTCACTTTTCCCAGGTTGACCCTGCTGTGCAAGGGGAAAGACTCTTTTCCTTAGAGCAGAAATATGGTTTGCCTGTGTAAATCTGAATGTTATTTTCTGCTGAATTGAATGTTATCTTCCTGACATTCTCAGCTGTGGATTATGTTGAACTCGGGAGCTCAGGGGGAAAAGATCAACAAAACAGCCAAAAATTTTCATCTCTCTCTCCCCCCCCCCCCCCCCGCTCTGTTGATGTGCACCGTTGATAGGTCTTAGGCGGTATTGACAATCCTGAAGTTGTGTGGAATTGAGCCTCCAAGCCATGTTTCAAAGGGGACGTTTTTGGAAGCTCCAAATGCCAGATTTCAAATTTGTATATTTTAAAATGCAGGAAGCTGTCTTAGATCAGACCAGATTCATTGTCTGTCTAGCAGAGTGTTTGTTGTCTCCTCTGATTTGACAGCAGCTTTCCAGTTGAACTCAGTCTTTCCCATCATCTACCCTTTGGTAAAAGCTTGGAAAGAACTAGTTACCAATAATAGCTAATGTAATTAGCTCTCTTTTGCAACAACTAAGGCATAATTTACATCTGCAATATAATGAGGGATAGCTTCATTCCTCTTGCAGAAAACCTGCAGCTGTTTTAAAATTACTTTTATTATTTTGGGGCTTGGCCTCATCGTTTCAAGGTGCTTTCTGCCACAGGCCATCGGCTTGTGGCTTTCCTGCATGTGAAGGAAAGTCATGGCATTAGCAACATTAGCAGCAAGCAAATGTACAAATTAAACCAAGATGCAGCACGCAAACAAACCATGATTTTTAAGATGCACAAATCTTGTGTACTGAAAGAAAGAAAGAAAAAAGAAAGAACCACTATAGTAAGTTTTTTTCTTTTCCAAAAAAGTTCCTCAATATGAAAAATAATATGTAACCTCACCCACAGGAGGAAACACCCTTGATAATTTTTTCATTCTCACTTGCAAGAATTAAATAAGTGAAGATTTATATCTACATTTGAATGTTGTTGGGTTTTTTTTTTTAAAAAAACTTTTAATGTTTTAACCATAATGTTCATTAACTCCTTTTGGGCTCAACTGTAACTTTAACTAATTGCTTTTGCAAAATTTAACTTTCTAAATTCCATTTCCAAATCAATATGCGAGGGACCAAAACTGGGGCCCACCTGGTATATGCAAAGCAGCTATTGCTCTTTTCATGATCTAACATCCAGTGGCATCTCCCTCTAAGAGAGCAGGGGAGGATGCTGCCTGAAACGCATGTGTGTGGCATGCATTGTTGACATGTAGCATGCAAATCTGGAGTTCCACATGTGGTTCAGTAGTACTAGATTGGCAGCCCAGCTGGGCTGCTGGGCTGTTGAGAGAGCAACTGCTGGTCCAAAGCAGATCATCTCCTCGCTCAGAGGGTCTGTCTTGCAGTCCTTTCACAGGGTGTTGGGAAGTGTCAGCTGACCCAATCTGCCCTATGAGGGCAAAGAAGCTTCCTCCTGCAGTTCCCTCTTTTGGCCAGACTGAGTGGGGGCGCTCAGGCTGAATCATCACTTGAAATTTGAACCCGCAGCCATGGTGGTCAGGATTTTGAGAGATACTGCAGAGAAAACCTCCTGAACTGCTGTTCATTCCTTGCCACTCCCTCTCCCTCTCTCTCTCTTTTCACACTCCACCCCTGCTCTCTTGTTGGCGCCTCTTAATTTAAAACATTTCTCTTAATATGTGTCATGCTGCTTCCCTCTGTTTTTGCTGCCGATCGCTCTCCGCCCCAGGCAGATTCCTTCTTTTAGCTGTCTTTTATTTCCAGTGCCAGGGTGGGAAGGCAGTGTTAGTGGAGGTGGTGAAAAGAGAAGTAAACCAGAAGTTGGCTATTAAAGGAAGGCTTAGAGGCAGCAGCAACGCACGCTTGCTGACCTCGTTCTGTTCCTCCTCTTCGTTCTCTCTCTTATGTAGCTCTCCCACCAATCTTCACCTCACAATCTCCACCCCCTTACCCCACAAAGCTGATTAATTCTGCTTGGCGATTAAGTGCCAACCAGCACACCCCAGAGCCCTTCATTAGGGCAGGAATTATGACAAATGAGCAAACTCATGGTGTTGGATTTTCAGAGTTGGCTTGGATTTTCTTCCCCCACCCCATAATTAAGAGCAATCTATTGGGCCACACACTGCCTCACCCTCCGCTTGACTCCAGAACCCACATTCCACGCCACGTTCCATTCAATCCATTTGCAACTAGCTTAGCTTGTGGGGTCTTTTGGAAGGATAAACACTCCACCCCCAACCTCTTAATTACCAAAACCCATGTAATCCAGCTTTTCAGCCCACTCCTCCTGCTGTCTGTGTATGCAGAGGCAACTGGGGAAAGTTGGGTACTCAGCTGCAACGTCTACCTCCTTTTCTGCCATTGTTTTTGAAAGCCAGGCAGTGGAGACTTTCTAAACCCTGGTGTATTCAAATAGTTCTGGTTTGAATAAGGCAAGTGCAGAAGTGCGCTTTTAAAAATAAATTAATTAAACTAGCCTTGTGTCACACAGAGTGCTTGGTTTAAATAAGGCTTGCCAAGGATTGTTATCAGGAACCTTTCCATATTTGATTTGAAAGAGGAGATGTGATCAGCCTGTGGCACAAGACAGGCAATGCTTGTGTCCTGATCTTTGTGGAGGCTGTGTGCCTTCCTCTTAATCTTTGATTTACGGAAACACGAAGTGAGCATGGACAGATGATGCCAAAAAGACTCTCACCTTTTTTTGTGTGCAACCAGCTAGAGGGGGAAAAAGCTGCTAGAAGCAAGCAACTGCAGCTAGATTTGTTTGGACAATCTACATTTGGATGCATTTGTTGCATTGTATTTTTGTTTTGTGGGTTGTTGTTGATGTTGTTGTTTTTGCTTCTGGTTTTTTCCCAATTTCAGAAGGTCTGCTTGACCAAAGCTAGGAAAAATTACTTGTTTTGCACTTCTCCCTGAATTTTCCGGCTGACATGGCTGGGCATTCTGGGAGATGGAATTGAAAACGAATTCCAAGCTTTGTGCTGGGGCTCCACATCAATAATTAGTCGGTCATTAGGATAAACTTCTTGAGGGCAAGAAGGGTATCAGAGTTATTTGTAAGGCTGCCTTTTCCTATCAGTCTTTGAGCAGGAGATGAATTTCCATTTCTTGGAGATGTGTGAGCTTCGTATTTCCTGCAACATGCAGGAAGTTGGACTAGAAGGTTTTCGACAGCTCATTCAAACCCTACAATTTGAACGTCCCAGCCTTTTAAAAGGTACATATGATCACATCCTGATATTAACAGCTAGCATTTCCACTACATTTCCATGCTGCTCTTATTTATTTAAAATGTTTATATATCACCCAACTGTCAGTGCTGTCAGAGCTGTTTACAAATATAATCACGGCCAACTTGCTGGGTTATGCAAGAAACCTGAGGCAAGCTGTTTTCTGTCAAGCTAAAAATCAGAAGCCCATAGTAATCATTTCTCCACTTAACAAGCCAAGATGCATTCATTTCTCAAGACAGACTTTGCTCTCTAGTTTCTAGAGATGGGATTTTCAGATTTCTTGGACTATAATTGCACAGTTCTCCATTCTGGGAGTTTTGCCTTGTAGAAAGACACCTTAATGTGGCTCTCCTGGAATAAAGGTCTTAACTAGAAGGCTTTGAGGCTTAGCTAGGTCTAGTTTTCCCTAGGCCCACCATATCCCAGTTTATTATGTCAGCATGTGCCCATCTGAACCAGTGATGTCAATATGGTTCTCATTTAAAAAGTGTACATATTTTAATATGAGCCACAAGGGCTTTGTCGTGTCTATAGCGTCAATCCAAGATGAATGCCAACAGAGGGAATCCAGTGAGGCTTGGCTTTCAGGACTTCAGAGGCATTGCAGAGACCCAGGTGGCATGCTTAGCGTTCTGTCAGCAAAGACGACAAAGCCTCCACACCGCCTGCCTAATGATTCCTGTTGCAGTTCCGATACGGGGATCTGGCTGATGCTGTGACTTTTTGGGAAGGGAAGGCGTACAGGTTTCTGCCAGCTGCCATATATGTGCACCGGCCGTGTGTCTCCTTTCTAACCTGTATTTGTTTTCTCAAGTCTTCCTCCTGTATTTAAATAGGGCAGCCTCCAGCTGTTCCACCGAAAGTGGGAATCCTCCCCCTTCCTTGCACAAGCCCGAGGTGATATAATTAATATTGATGGAGGGGAGGGAGGGCCCAAAGTGGAGGATTGACTGCACGCCCAATGAGTGTCTTGGTTGGATCTCCATCCTACCAGGTCTCCATAGCAACATACACCTCAGCCTCATGCAGAATTCATGCTGGCCTTTCTCTTCCTGTCAGTATGGTTCCTTCTCTTCCTCATCACTCGTCACTAGCATCCACGAGTGACTTTTTGTTTGGGTTCCTTATTTGCAGAGTTATCAATAGTAATGGCGTTCCATTGACTCAGAAGGCCACCCTCTCTGCCGGATGTTCCTGCTTTCTTCGAGGATAATTTGGGTCCTTCGAAAAGTTGGCAGGGAGGAGGAGACAGGCTAAGCAATACTGACGATCCAGCTTTTTTTTTTTAAATGAAGATGGTTTTTCAAGGCCTTCTGGCGTGCCTTCCCTGTGCTTGACACTGGCAGATTTATTACACGTGCTTGTTCTACATGGAATGAATAAGGGCTTGTAGGGAGAAGAGAGGTGTTGGGGGGAATAAGGAAGACAAGAGGCAGGGACAGACCTTCAAGCGTATGTAAAGTTTCTGCTTTCGGCTAGGAATTTGAATGATCTCTTTTAGCTTCTGCGAAGGCTTGAGAATTAAAAAATATGATGTCACATTCCTTCCTCAACAACGACTGGAATTGTGTCCAGTAAGGCCACTTCACAAACAAGCAGGTGGCATGAAATGTCTTCAAAGAACATGGTGCTTGGCTTCAATGTATTCTCCATGTAACTCAGAAAAGCACATGTTCACATCTTTTTTAGAGATTGCTACATCTTTTTAAAAATTTTGTATGATCTCTTCCTTCCATTATAGCCTAAAGCAGTGCTTCCCAACCCTGGGTCCCCAAGTGTTCTTGAACTACTCTCTCTCTCTCTCTCTCTCTTTCTCTTTCTCTCTCTCTCTCTCTCTCTCTCTCTCTGTGTGTGTCAAATTTCCATCTGTAGCATCCATCATGAGCCACGGCAGTCTCAGAAATGCTTAAAAAAAAGAGAGGAGGAGCTTCAAAACTGGAACTTCTGTGTTTGCTTTTGGGGTTTGAGGGCTTGAGGTCTTTTGTCATTCTCACCCAAGAGCAAAACCCACTGTTCCTGGAGGCCATTTTTAATGGAAATCTCTCCTTTTGTGGGGTTTGTTTTTCCCCTGCACTCAAAAGGCATCGTGGGAGCACCGTGAGGTCCCTTGGACTGCAGTAACTACTTGGATTGGCTGCATGTGGTCCATGTACCACGTCTTACCCATCTGTGGCTGAAGGTTAACTTAGGATAAGAACTTTGAGGTAGCAGCAGTGACGCAAGGCTGTAGTCTTATTTTTAAACCTCCGTTGCCGGGAGACGTTTTCACACCTCGTATGAGAACGCAGAATAACTGCCCACTGTGGGCAAAAGTTCTTTAAAAAGAGATACAAGGAACAGCAGGAAAGGTGTGAAATTTTATAGTGGATTAAGGAAAAATATGCCAGTTTAATTGTCGTGGCTGCCTAGAATCCCTGTTCAAGAATGTTTTGTAAAGGACTCATGGAATCATAGAACGATGGAGCTGGAAGGGACCTCTAAGGCCATCAAGTCCAGCCCCCTCCTCATGCAGGAATCCCAGTCAAAGTAGATCTGACAGGGACTTCCTCTTGACCCTTGCTCTTCTGGAACTCAAACCCCAGACCTTTTGGGAAAGGTGGACAGTCTTGTGGCAGTCTTTTCGAATACAAATCAGCCCTGTCTTCCAAGAGGGCGCTACCTCCCCTTTAAAATGCTCGTACCTGGCCAATAATCATCCCCACCTTCATGGAGGAGGCTTAGCTGCTTCAAATCCCTTGCATGCGGCTGCCAAGGGCTCGTGGTCAATAGATGTGTTGGCATGAGGGGCGTGGCTGGTGGAAACATAGATCACGCTCCCTGGTCTGACGTTGGTTGAGCATGCCAGGTGTTTCACGTCCCCGTTGGTTTCCTCTTTTAACTACAGAATTGGTATATTGCCTTTGTTGTTAACCTAATCCATATTGGGTCTCTTATGTTTTTGAAGAGCTTTGGGGAGGGGGGTGCCCTGTTCTTGTCCAAAAGATGGGGTAGACATTTTATTAAGAGAGATCAGCTCAATAAATGACTTCCTCTAGTGATGCTACTCAGCTTGTTGTGACTTGGCAGTGCCTAAGAGAGTCATAGGCTTTATTGTGGCATTAACTCACTCATTTTGTGAACGCTGGAGGGGTTTTGGTTGTGTGTTTTCTCGTCTTGCATTCATCTTCCCTTCCCTTCTCCTCCTACGCCTACCTGAGGGAATGTGCCTTGAATTATACGTGGTGCGTAGACACATCTTACCTCGGTGGCCATCAATACCCATTAGAAGTAGAGAAAGGCCTTCTCAATTAAGAGTCTTCTATCCCCCGTGCTGTTTGGGCTAAATTGCTCTCTGCACAATATTCCCTAAAGTCTGCAGCTTTCTGTTAGCGGATGACCCTCCCTTTTGGCTAATCGAGTTAGCTGAAAGATTATTGTTTCGCTGAAGTTTCCTCTTCCATTTACACTCTCTGCACCACATCTATTGACTTTATAATATTAGTAATTGCATGCCGTCAAGTCAATACTGATGTATGGTGACCCTATTCAGGGTTTTCCAGGTAGAGAAGACTCAAAAATGGCTTACCATTCCCTATGACTATGAAGCTAACATGTTTTAATTTGCTCCAGATAAATCTTTCTAGTTGGTAAGACATTTCCTTTTAACTCAATTATAGCTAGGGGGCCTACTGATTTGTTTCTGTGTCTGCTCCAATTCAGTTTTTTGAGTTTTTAATCACAACTCTTATTATTCATGGCCATTATCAATAATTTATTGTTATTATTTCTTAAGCCATTTTTCAGCTGCTCTTTGTCCTTGCAGATTCCAGGATAGGGTAGAAATCACAAAAACCAAAACAAAAACTGCACAGTAATTTTTAAAAGCAGCAAACTCTATAAAACATATAAAATTGGCTAGTTAAACTGTTTGGGTAAACAAAAAAACAATCTGAGTGTTTGTACTTATTTATTATTAACAGCATTTTATATTTAATAAGTACAAACACTCACTCAGATTGTTTTTTTCCCCTGGAAAAGACCCTGATGGTGGGAAAGTGTGAAGGCAAGAGGAGAAGGGGACGACAGAGGACGAGATGGTTGGACAGGGTCATCGAAGCGACCAACATGACTTTGACCCAACTCCGGGAGGCAGTGGAAGACAGGAGGGCCTGGCGTGCTCTGGTCCATGGGGTCACGAAGAGTCGGACACGACTTAACGACTAAACAACAACAACAACATATTTAATAAGGAACATTTTATATTTAAAATACAGACAATATAACACTAAAGCACAGTAATAAAAACATGCATGCATCTATCTGTCTGTCTGTCTACCTATCTACCTATCTCCTGTAGTAAAATGAAACATGTAAACTTTGGCTGCAGCATTGAAGCAGTGTAGGATAAAAAAAATTGTTAGGACTAAATAGAAGATGCTTTGCTAAGGTTTGGAAAGTGCATCCTTGTGCAAAGACAGGGGTGTAGTCAAGGTCCAGGACTTTTTGAGTCACAGGATTGTGATGTCATCTGCCACCACCACCCCTCAGCTGTCTCTGATCCTTTTCAAATTTGGCTGCAACCCTCATGGTGGCTGGGAGAGAAATAGATGTTGTTACCTTGCTATAGCAGTAGGTTGCTCTCAGCTACCTCCCTTGTAATGCAGAAGTACTGGAGAATGGTTTGGTGTTGAATGGGCAATTAAGAGCCATTAATTGTACAGATGTATCCATTTTGTGCAGCTAGAGAACACTGAGAAATATGATCCTTGCTGATTCCTGTATAAAATATTTTTTTGCACTTCTCTTAATCCAACAATCTCACTTTTCGCTAAACGGCACACACAAATTTTTGGCAGTTGAACTAGGCACCAGTACAGAATTAAACGTGCCCCAAATTCAGCATTATTCTTGAAGACAACCCCCCCCCCCAGTCATGTTTCACTTTTGTTGGCCACTGTGGCCCAATTGCGATCATTTTCATTTGATATGTAGAGTTGCTGGATAGCTCAGTGGTTTAAGTATCTTTCTATCTGGTCCACTATGACCCTGCTGCTTCCCTACTGCAACTTTTCTCTGCCCCCCCCCTTGTCCTCCCCCCCCCCCCCGGCTCTCCCTCCTCTCCCAAGAAGCCGTTTCTAGAACATTTAGCCTTACGGAGAGCTCTGCGTTGGTGGGTGAGCAAGAGGGGTGTTGGTTTTTTTCCACCCCAGTGCGTCTGCCTTTGGAGAGTTTTTAAAAGCTGTGAAACTAGGTAAATGCTACACTCCTTTCTCCCACACAGGAGTTTTAATCGCTTTTCCTGCTGTGCTGTTTTGATAGTTTTTCCTCTCCTGCAGCCTGTAGGGCGAGGGACAAGTTGATGTGTGCCGGCACGTCTGACGTGAAGCCCCTATAAACTGGCAAATGGGCACCCTACCTTAAATGGGAGAGGTTACGCTTCAGAAGCCAGGCCCACACGATCTTTCCAGGGTAGCTTCTCTTTCTTTCTAGCTGACACCTTCACTCCCTCCTGCTCCACGCTGTAGGATGCTAAGCTCGGGTGAGGCTCCTCATGGTTAGAGGCTTGACCATCCGTTATGCGAGAGTGTGTAGGGTAGGGCCATTTCTCCAGATGGGGCTCCGGCAGCCCTGGTGGTTGAGTTGCTCTTGAAATGACAGTACAGCTCCATTCCTCCACCCCACATCTTTAGTTCCTCCCATCTCTTGCTGTGGATTTAGCCTGGTTAAGACCCTCCCTCTCTGGGGGTTTCCATGCACAGCTGTCTCAAAGTGTTGTTTTGATAGACCTTTTGTCCCCTTTCTTTCTTTCTCTCCCTCCCTCCCCCCCTTTCCTTCTCCCATCCCTCCAGCAACCCAGGGGGTTTGAGAAAAGGTCAGCTTGGCTGCTTCTGTTTTCATCCATTCATTACTGGAGCCCCCCCTCAGCAGAGTCTGCCTGCGAAATCCAATCCCTGACAGTGCTTTTTCCATTCTTAACCGTTTTTGGCTAATACCATACTAATTAGCCTTGGATCATCTCCTGTTGCTCTTGCATTTCGTTCTTTGGACTCGGACGTTGGAAGAATGCTGATAAAAACTGGATTTAGTTTGAAGTGGCATGTGTTGAATTAGGTAGAGTGACATTACCAAGACTCAGCAGTCTCCCTGTCTGATGCATCTGTGCCAGGTCAGAAGTAATTTTCCAAGGCTCTCAGGAGTATGGAGCATTCTCTATTCTCACGATATCTCTGGCAGTTTGAAACTAGCACACCGATTCACCACTGGTGTAAAATCCTAGTAGCACCATTATCCACCTCATAAACTACAGCATCCATGAGACAATGTGACTCTCCTTGTTAAAAAAACATAGGAGTATGACTCCTGCTGGATCGGTCCAGTCTGGACCCATCCCTCCTCAGCAAAGATCTCTAAACCTGGAAGGCATGAGGTTCCTTTCGAGCCAATGGTGTTTGGGAGCCTCCAAAGGCATCCTGCCTCTATGTGCATTGTACGTAGATATTTTATTTACCTCTTGTAACTAATAGCATTTGACAGGCTGCTCTTTCATGCATTTGTTTAATCTGCTTTTTAAGATAACTATCCAAACAGATGCCGATCTTCTGCTAGCAAATTCCAGGCACTAATTGTGTGAAGAAGTGCTTGTTTTCAGCCCTCTTGAATCAATCCAATTGGCTGTGTTTGCATGTCACTTTAAGCCAGAAATCCTGGCATATTAAACCACAGTGGGCACAAGTGGTCATTATTGACCCTTCCCTCTGCACGAGGAGAAGAGAAGGGTGGGTGTTGCTCCAGGACCCTGGGTTTTCTATACCCAAACAAGACAGGGATCTGAGATAGCTTTGAAAGTGGTTCTACTATTGTCTTCTAGACTGTGGTTCATTAAGACACAGCTTTGGGTCTGAATTTATTGTTGAGCAGGCGTGAGAAATTGGGGGTGGAGGGAATTTGGGGTCTCACTCTAAGCCAGCAAACAACTTAGAGACTGTCCTAATTAAAGGTTCTTCTAGTGATGCAGTGCTGCCATGAAGAAGGGGGAAAATGTCATTGGTGTTTTTTATATTTTGTTTTCAATAAGATTTTCTTTGCAAATCAAATTCACTCTCAGGCTAAAAGTGGTAGAGGCCCACTTTTAGCCTGAGAGTGAATTTGATTTGATTTGATTTAATTTAATTTAATTTAATTTAATTTAATTTAATGTTCAAGGGGGACCCATTTTGAGTGGCGGGTAGCACCTAAAGCAAAAAGGGCCCCCAGAATATTGCCATATTTTAGTTTGAAGCTCTTACTGCTGGTAATTAAGGTTTAGGACAGGCATTTCACCTTTGGAGTGTGTGCAAGGGGTGACCAGAGGTTGGAAATGAAGCATTGATGTTAAAATCATCATTACTTTTGCATGAGACAAGATAGATCTAATCTAAAAACAAGATTTTTGTCTCACACGTTACTGTCACAACCTTTATTCTCAGATGTTTAAAAAAACCCAATTGGCCTGTCCTCCTGTTTAATGCATGATGATTTTGACATTTGACGTGTTAATTATAACACGTTGTTTCCAAGATCTTCCCAATGGCCATCTGGGAAAGTCTCGAAGGCTAGATTTGGGTCCCAGAAGGGCCAGCTTTGCCCCATGACCTGAAGTCCCACCACCATAAACATTAAGAACAGGGTGCTGATTTAGCTTCTTTCTTCCTCAACTCCTCCGGTCTCGCACTTGCCTGCGTTTTCCTATTGTCAGCAAAGGAATATTGTGCCGTTTGTGGTAGAATAAATATTTCTACGGTACGTTCAGATGAGATTTCATTTGAAATGTAATAATCTGACAAGAATGCTCCTGCCCTTAACAGGCCACCTGGAGTCTGATATTTAATCAGAAGCCGGCTCTTGCGTTTATTACAGTGGGAATCCCAAGATCATTTCACACCACCCTCCGCTCGGAGGATTTAGCTGCCTCTGCTTTTCTTGTTTTAGCACCTCTTCCAATAAGACTCCGTTCAACTAAATGAGACAACCCCCCAGTGCCGTAATTTAATTTAAGCATGTGCTTAAATGAGGTTTCTCGGTCCACGCCTTAAAATGCTTATCCTCCTTTTATTTTCCCTGTTAAGTTTTCCCCATTTGATTATTCTCTTCCCTCTGCTGGAGTAATTTCTGCCAGGATGCCTGGAAGTTTGATTGCATATAAAGGAGTCTCATTCCGGCTGGGAAGCTCCCGCTGACTCCAGTGCCGGCTGCCTTCTCCTCCCCCTCTGCTTCCCTCCTGCCTGGTAAGGGTGTATGATAGGGCCTCTGAGCCAATTACCATAAACCAATTTCATGTTTTTAACATTTCCATGGGAGAATTAAAGGCCTTGCTGCATTCATTCATGCCCGCCTTTCCTTTTGAACTGCCTCCTCTGAGAGAAGCATGCTTTTCCACCCTACTGATGCAACCCAAACATAGGAATGAGGAAATCACTGGCAAATCATGGATTTGTGGACAGTTTTAAGGGGTTTTAGAGCTGTTTAAAAGAAAAGCTCTTGAAGTGTTACGGGGAAGTGGGGCTGCCTGCTAGCTGTGCCAGCCATTTGGCTGGTGCATACTGCCTGGGCTACGAGATCATTTCGGGCGGCTGAACTCTAGCTTCCTATCCAGCATCTTGGACAGCTCCTATAACAGGCAAAGTAAAACTGGAATGCATCCACAAAACCCATGGAATTGGATTCACTGATCACCACTTGTCTGGCTGCTGCTAATTGCAGATGGGCAACATCAAGGTCCTGTGTGGTTCATCATCATCTTTGAACTGCAGAGCTGGAAGAAACTTGATGGCTCTGGCCATCAAGTCCAGCCCTTGTCAAGGAGGCACAGTGGGGAATCAGACTCCCAACCTCTGACTCTGCAGCCAGATACCTAAGCCACTGAGCCATCCAGCAGTTCTTTCTCTTTCAATATGATCTGGGTTCAGTAGCCATGCATAGTAATCAGGAGCCCTTGCAAAAGGAGGTGGTTGTCTGGCAGCCCTTCCAATTGAGAAAAGATGACATGGGGCCATCCTAGTTTCCAAGAAGGCTAGATTGGCCTCTTCTCTGTTTTTCCTCCATTGTCAGGCAGACAAGCAAGCCCTTTGACATGTAGGCTGGTTGGCTGTCCTCTACTGAAGGACTAAGATGGACCCACCACCTGATCTCTCTTTGGCCTCCTAGACTTGGCTGCTGCCTTCATGTTTGGTCAAGGGTGTTGAGCCATGGCTGCTGTTGCATGAAGAGCCCCCTCCCAGTCTTACCACTCTCTGACTTTAGAGTGGAGAAAGGTGGCTCCTTCACCTTTGCCCCAGACAGCAAAAAATATTGGGATGGCCTTGCATAGGCCCCTAGAGTATAAATCTAAACACTCTCCTGACCTGTCTCTGGACATTGAACAGAATAAAGCCATGGCTATTAAATATTTAAAGGGGCTAGCATCTGGCCTTTGTTCTTCATTGGGTTCAACTCCCTCAGCAGGAGGTAGTTAAGGAGAGGAGGGGGAAGCACTACGGAGAAAGGGGTGTCATCTAGCCTTCAAGCTAAAAGTTCAATTAAATAAATTACATTATATATATATATATAAAAGAAAAATAAATACTCTCTTTGTTTCTCTCTTTCTGAGAAATGGATCATCCTTTGTTTGCTCAGCAGATTGGACCCCCTACTGGGTCAGCAAGATATAATGGCCAATAAAAAAGCAACTTTTGCAAGGAGCCTGGGATCTCACTAATAGGAAGAAAAGGCTTTAAAGGCTGGGGTGGGTGGCCTTGCTGTTTCTCTGAGAAGATCACCACTTAAGCCCCCTCCTCCAACCCCTTTCCTGTGTGTTCAAGAACAGAGGGTTTAATAATACATTTCTCCCCTTCCTTCTCTCAGGGTCAAGAGTGGCCCAGTTTTGATTAATCAACCCTGATGCCTAAAATAATGTGTCTCTTTTTAAAAGCCTTATTTTCTCACTCTGTCTCACTAAACCGTGTCACCATGCCTAGGCCAAGAGTTGGAGGGATAGAATGGCTCTCCTTAAACTCCCACCCCCGCCAGTGCTGCTTCCCTTTCCAGACACATTTCTGTCGATAGTACAGCTGTGGCAAACCCATCCTTTTAATGAAGAGACCAGAGGAAGCATTAGCTTATTGACTGGAATTAAGGGAAAGTGGAAGGGAAAATACACCTGGGGCAACCTCGGTGGCTTTCTCCACAATTTCTCTCCCCCTTTTCAATTACAAAGTGGTGGTCCAGACACTTAGCTCTTGGCCTCCTGTGTTCTTGCTGATTTTCCATTGCTTTTCTCTTCTCTCCTGTCTTGAGCAATTAGAATGTTTGTAAGCATTCCATGACGTCACAGGAGACTAGCTAATGGCGAGGGAAGGCTTGAAAAGAGACAGGTGACAATTTTCGATGTCTGCTTTTCAGAGAGAGGTGATTGTTTTTTCTTATGCTGTTCCAGTGAACAAACTGCAGAGTGGCCTAGAATCATAGAGTTGGAAGGGACCACAAAGGGGATTTTGGCCACCCCCTTGCTGATGCATAAAACCCATTGCTTCAATGCCTGTGATAGGTAATAATCCAGTCTCTACTTAAAGCTTGTAGCAGAGGAAAGCCCACCTCCTTCTGAGGCTGTCAGTTCTTTTGCTAGCAGCTTGTATTCCCAGTTTCTCCTAAAACACTGCACTACTGTACAGCATCATCCATGTTCTAAGGCTCGTTGAGTTTTTCTTTCTTGCTTTTGTTCAGTAGCTCTTTGGCAGTTTTTATGAACGTAAAATACATGGTTTCAGAGGGTCTCAGGTTTGATTTCCAGTAGCCAGGACAGTGGGTCAGATTTTGCTGAGACAGTGTACTTGGTCTGGATTTCAGTGCAAACTTCAAAAAGAGCTAATCAAGTTGCTGAACCATCTCGCCAATATCGGTTCAGCACCCCGGACAACTCCCGTTGCATGAGATGGAACAGTCATCTCATTCAAGGGAACCTGCGGCCCTCTAGAGGTTGAGCAACTATTGGAACTAATTCCCCATTGGCCAGGCTAACAAGAATGGATGGGACTTGGAGTCTGAAGACACCCCATGGGCCTTAGTCTCCCAGTCCTGACACTGAACTTGGGCAACATATTTGGGTCAAAGACATTTGCTTGAGAGATAAATTGCACCCTGGTGGCTTCTGCAATTTTTTTTCAAAGATGAACTTGTAGTTACTTGCATTCCTGGGAGCATAGTGAGAGTGGTTAAGTTGAACATGCCTGTAGCCCTTCTTGACGCATCTGGGTATTCTACACTTCTATTGACTAGATGATTGGTTAGTTGTATTTATATCCCACCTTTCCTCCAGGGAGCTTCAGGTGGCTCCCACAACTTCCTTCTTCTCTTCTTTCTCTTCACAGCAAGCCTGTAAGGTAGGCCAGGTAAGAGTGTGACTGGTGCCAGTTCAGCTGGTGAATTGCATGGCTGAGTAGAGTCTTCAACCAACCTGGACCTTCCAACCCCACTCTGACATTCTGGCCAATGCCAGAATACTTTGTATCCCGTCACTGTTTTGACATTGAGGAGGATGTGATAGCTTCCAGTTTAGGCTGGCTTCTACATGCTTCCAAGAGTGGTTGTGTGGTAATCAAGTCACACTGGGTGATGATGATTGCTGAGGTCCTTATTCAATGGAGATGCAGGCAGGAGAAGCCATGGGGGGAGGGGGAACACACAAAACAAGGTGCCAGAAGACCTAAGGAGAAAGTCAGCTGTATGCCATCCACTCAGACTCATGCATCTTTCATTGCCTTCTAAGTCAATGGTGTCCTCGCACACTCCCAGCTGTGCAAGGGGAAGCAGAAGCACCTGGCCCTAGCTGATCTTGCACTAAATTATTCACCAGGCCTTGGACATGACAGAGTGGGGGGCGGGGAGTCAGGCGAGAGCTGCTTTACACTGGAGGGGAATGGGTTGTGTCTCAAATATGAGATGGACTTCAGGGAGATCACCTTGGAAAGCAGAGGTCGAATGTAAAGCAGAGGACGGAAAGGCAACACAGTGTTGTGGTTAGAGAGTTGAGTTAGCCATGAGCCAGAGGATGAGGCCCAGACTCGGGTGGTTAATGGCTGAACAAACCAGATGTCGGGTGAAAACAGGAGTGCCTTTTGGTTGCAAAGAGGGGAGGGGATTCCGGATGTTTCGATGAGCGCCCTCCTTTGATAGAACATGTGTCACCTGTGATGCAATGCACACACAGTCAAAAGTATAGAGACCACAAGCAAAACTTAATCCACATGGGAAGCTCTTCTGCGGGCTTTACTGTCCCTGAGATGGTCCAGTACCCACCTTCACTTTACAGTGCCAGGCTAAGACTGCTGGGTACTTTATGGCGATGCAGCTGCTCCAGCCAGCAGTTCTGTGGGTCACTGCATGGGGCACACCATGCACAGAGATCTAAGACTCACTAGTTCTAGGCATCCTTCTGCTTCTTAAAGACATCCAGGTTGCCCTAATAGGTTGGACCGACATTCTGTTCCATGCAGAATGCTCCTGCAGGGTAAAAAGCAAAAAGCAAAGCTTGCTGGTTATATACTGCCCCATGGTGCTTAAAGCATCCTCTGGGTGGTTTTACAATTTAATCATGCAGGCTACACATTGTCCCAACTCCAAGTGAGCTGGGTCCTCATTTTACCAACCTCAGAAGGATGGAAGGCTGAGTGAACCTTGAGCCGACTACCTGAGATTGAACCTGGAGTCGTGAGCAGTTTTGGTTGCAGTGCAGCAGTAACCACTGCGCCACGAAGCCCTTCATAGCTGGATTCCCCAGGCTCAACCTTTGGATGGAGAGGCTCCTGGACAAAGTGTCCCCTGGTTGCTCTTCTCCTCTGGGCCTGGGCCCTAGTAGGATTATCTGGCTGTGATGGCAAGAGCTGCAGACAAAGCTGTTCTTCTGTTATCTAGCCATTCTTTGAGACTGATGGATTGTCTGATTGACCTGCCCCACAATAGTCCTCGATTAGACGGATTCCAGGAAATGAAAGGATGGCTGCTCCAGCCACTTGGTATTTCTGCGAGTGTTCTGCCAGTAGTAAAATTAGATAAGGAAGAGTTTAAGGATAGGCATTGAGTCAGCTCTGACATTAGGCTGGGGTGGTGGCCGCTATCCAAGGATTCCAGGAGCTGACACTGATCCTGTTGGTCATTTCTTCGATGTCTCAGCTAAGCATTTTAATGGGAGATAGCAGGAATTTGGGCCAGGACCTTCTGAGTGCAAAGCACAGTTTAATAATTTGGTAGCTGAATGTGTCATACTGTGTGAGGCTGTGAGTACTCTGCCTAGCCTGCTGCCCTCACCAAGCCTCTCAGACTAATCCAACATCTAGATTTTGCATTATGGACAGGGGCCTTTCCCTCATTACTTGCTGGGGTCTGAATTTCCAGGCAGACAGGTACCCGAAACCAGGCCTACAGTTGCCCCACTTTGGGTCTGTCTGCTGGGTGCAGAGGCAGAGAAGTCTCGAACTACCTTCCCGGCCTACCTTTGACATGCTGGAGCACCTTCCCCCCCCCCCCCCCATAACGCTGCACCAGCGCCATCTCTGAAATGATGGTTGTCTCTATGCGTTTCCCTCTTGCTGAGTGACAGTTTGATAACGCACTACAGTTTCTTAAGACTTCGGCTCTGGAAGAACAAGAGGGTGGGGGCTGTTTATAGGGGTGGGGGGAGGAGGAGGAGGCAGAGGGAAAAGAATAATCATCCTCTCTCTCTGAATTTTTAGAGGCAGTTGCTTTTCTCACCTCCTTCTCCACCCCCTTATCTCACTGTGGGGAAAGGAAGAGGGAGGGGAAAGAGAGAGAGGCTTGTCTGTATTTTATTTTATTTAGAAAGAGAGCAGAGCAGAGAAAGAGGCGATCCACAGAGCTTCATAAAAATGATAAATTGCTTTTAGATATTGGGCAGGAGAGAAAGAGAGTTCTTTTTTTCATTTGACAATATTAGTCTCTTAGTGGTGCATTGTTGCCGTGCATATGAGCTTAAACTCTCCAGGCAGCTGAAGCCAAGCGCCCGTGTATTGAAGTGTAAATGAACCGCTGGCAAACGTTTCCTCCCCTCCCCCTCACTCTTTTATGATTTCTCTTTCTCCACACACTTTTTAATTTTTCTTCTCTCCCTGCTATATTGTGACACACACACACACACCCCATGCTTCTGTCCCTAGAATATACATGTGATGCCCAGAGCTCAGAAGTTTAAACTCACAGAATGCTGGTTGGGGAATTCTGGGAGATGTAGTCCAAAAAAACTGAACATCCCAAGGTCTCTCACTGTCCTCAATGTCAAGGTCTCAATTATATCTAATTAAATCAGCAACTGGGAAGAATGCAGAATAGGGGTTGGTCCTGAAAACTGCCTCCTTCCTTACCTGGGCAAAACAGCAATCCTTTATTTATTTAGAAACATCCTATTTCACTTCTCTATCCACCAGGCTGGACAAACCCAGCAGTATAAGCAGGTAAAATGTAATCCGGGGGAAGCTGCATTTTACCTTTAACACAAGGTGCACAAATAGCATGTATCTTGTTTTCAAATTGAATTGTGCTTCTTCTGGCTTCTACCGCTACATGGCCACTGAGCTCCGTAGATCATCGGGCAATAGATAGATGTTCTGTCTGGCTGAGTGCAAGATTCACATTGTCCTATCAGTTACATACTGTACTGCCAAGTCAATTCTGATTTACGGCCACCCTTTCCAGGCTTTTCTAGGTGTAAAGTGCATAGAATTGGTTCCCCGTACAGTACTTTTCTTCTGGGGATGCCCTGGGCCTGTGCAGCTTGCCGAAGGCTACAGAGGTTGGCTCTTCTCCTGGGAGGCACAGTGGGGGGGGGGGGGGGTTTCCACAATTAGGTATTCACAGTCAGATGTCTTAACTCCCTGAGCTATCCAGCCACATTGTTCTAGTAATTTGTTCTAAGTTCTAGTAATTTGTTCTAATCAAGCCTGCCTATGTAAATCTGAAATAATTGCAGATTCCTCTCCTGTCTACCTTTTCTCCCTTTCTAGGTGAGGGACTTTAGCTAAGTGACAGAACGCACATTTTACAACAAACATAAAATCCAGGTTTCAAGCACGGTGCCTCCACTTAAAAAGGTAGACAACACTGGCCCAGAGACATGAATAGTATGAGACAGAGTAGAAGAACTTCCTGCTCCATCCCATCAGACCTGCAGTTCTGTGCTGAGAATAACATATGCAGATTTAGAATAGCAATGGTGAAAAAAACTGAATGGGGACAGAACTGAATGTATAGGCAGTGGAAACTAGGAGATCTGTTCATCCAGTCTTAATACTTTGGGTTAGAATCCTAACCTGTTTAGTGCTGGATTCGTGTTATTCTGTCTCTCTCCTTCTTCTTCCTCTTCTCCTCCTCCTCCTTCTTCTTCCTCCTCCTCTTCTTCTTGAGAGGTTCCATATCTCTGCAAGCAGATATAATAATAATCTTCTCAGTTCCGGGATAAGATGTATCTCTTGAATTAGGCCCATGCCAACTGGAAGAATATTTTGTGGCAGTTCTGTTTTCGAAGAAGGCTATCAAAACCCGCAAATTCCTTCTTTCTCGGGAACAGAAGAGCTTCAACAGAACCTGCTTGGAGCAAAAAGCAGAACAGATAGCTAACCCTATCCTTCATTTCGAAAGGTGTGGAGGAACATCTCCATTTGGATCAGCACCTCGAGAAAGTGCTGGCGTGAGTTTTAACGAAGCAGGGGTGGGAACGGGCAAAGATGCACATGATGGGGCACAAAGGGCGAATCGTCACGGCTAAGGTGAGGTCACCCAGGGCTTTTCCATGACTGCGCACGGATTGGGTACTGTTATATCCAAGATCTAAGGCCTGATGTTCTGTATTGTTTGGGGAGTGCATGAAAAATCATACATTGCTCCCTCCCTCTTCTCCCTCCCTCTCCCCCCCCCCCAACACTCTGTGTGTGTTTCTCAGCTTCACATACCTGGCATTCCTCCCACCTCCCCCACCCGCCTCCAAAAATAAAAAAAGAACAGCCACCCGCCTCTGCCTCATTTGCAATTCAGATAGAGAACTGCTCTGTGCTGGCTTTCTGTGATTAGCATGCATGATAAAAAGAAAGGTGCATCTCTCATTAGGAAGTCAACCCTCCCCCCCCCATGCCCCTTCTCCCTCCCTCTGCCACTCATTCCTACCCATCCCTTGCTCTTGTTATCCTCTTTGCAATCTGTAATGATTGCCTGTCTGTGAAGTCAATGGCACTACATCTGAACAAGTGGTTTGCATCCTAAAAACTTTAGACACAAGAACGTGGGAATGGGTGGGGTGGGAGAAAATGCATTTTTCATTCCCCCCCCCACCCCACAGCTCATGTTAGGAACAGAAAGGGGTTCACAGATGGACCTTCCCCTCCACACTTCTGCTGGCTGAGGAGGGATCTTGCGTAGGGCTTGAGGTGCAAGCAAGATGAAAGGTGAATGGACTTCGGGCCTACGGTGATGAAGAAGGATCGTAGCTCCATATATGTAAAAGGTTTTAATTTCAAACTGTAGCTTCTCCAGGTAAGACATCTTTGGAACTCCCTTCCACAGGAGGCCAGCCCGGCCCCATCTTTGCTGTCTTTCCACAAGCAGGCAAAGACCTTTTTCTCCAGGCAAGCTTTCCCTCCACGACGGGCTGCCTGAGTGGGGGCATTTAAATGCTTGTACTTTAGTGCTTTGAATGTGTTTTGGTGAGGCTTATGTTTTGTGTATGGTATTTGTTTGACCCTTTTTAGTATTTGTATATTCACTGTTTTTAGCTTTTATATTGCCTTTTAATGATGTAAGCCGCCTTGGGTCCTTTTAAAGAGAAAGGCATGGTAAAATATTTTGAATGAATGAATGAAGAGAGAGAGATGCCTATAGAACCATGACAATTCATGTAGATCATAGATAGCCCATCAGAGGATGCTGGGTTACAATTCTGTTCATGCCCATCTCCTAGCACCCTGCAACCCCTCACCCAACCTAGACCCTAAGCCTTGTCTCTTCTCTCCCAGTCATCTCCCACCACCACCATCATTTGGTTTGCAAAAGTCCCTGTGACGAAGATGCTTTCCATGATTAATACTGATTTTATGGCTTTCATTGACTTGAGTTGCTGGACTTTGGGGGAGAATGCTAATTGAGTTGTTCATTGATTGTCAAATAGCGTCTTAGTACATGCTTGTGTTCATTTCATTGTTAGCTGCCTTGCAGCTTATATAGAGAAGGCAAGACGTACATTCATAGATAGATAAACAACAGCAAGGGAAGTCCAGGGCATTAATACCCTTTCGAGGAAGGGCGAAGCATTAATGGCTTGTCGTTTTCCTTTGGTCTGGAGGGAAACCAAAGCAATTTTAATGGGTTAGTCATTGTTCTATGATGGACCTGTTTCGTTTGACTGTGTCTCCTGGTGTCTTGCAAAGTTGTATTCTTGATGCTCCTGAGAGCAGCCCTTGAAGCCATAGGTGGCGATGGCAGGCAGTCAGATTTTGGCTGAGCAGTGTTGCCTTAAAAAATTTTTTTGATGCCTCTTATGAGGTAGGTTGAAGTCTACAGAAGCTTATGCCAAATAAAAATGTGTACCTTTTGAGGTCTTATTAAAATACTTGTTGTTATTCTTTAAAATTCGATCTAGGGTGCATCCCCTATTTTGCCTTTTGATACAAGCAACCTGCATGGGTTCCTTAGCATTTTCTTTTTCTTTGTACCCACAGTGTGCCGAGGGGTCCTGTGTGGATTCGGGGCGGTGTGCGAAAAGAGCCCAACAGACTCCTCCCAGGGAGTGTGCGTGTGCAAGAAGAACACGTGCCCTTCGGTGGTGGCCCCGGTCTGCGGCTCAGACTATTCTACATACAGCAATGAATGTGAGCTGGAGAAGGCTCAGTGCAACCAGCAGCGCCGGATCAAAGTCATCAGTAAAGGGGCATGTGGTGAGACATGGAGATTCCCTCTTCAGCCACCCCACCTGAACCCACCGATGCTCCATGCTGTTCTTCAAGGGTGGGCAACATGATGCCCCCAGGCCACCAGTTGCCTTCAGGGCTCCAAGTTTACTGGTCCTCCCCAGCATCCCTGCCTCCCAACATCCTCACACCTCTCAAAAATTTAGAATGTTACTTTTTGGAAAAAACACTGTCTTGAATCATCCCTTGGTGTCCTGTAAAAGTCAGCCAGGGAGGAAACAAGAAAAGAACTTGAGCAGTAAGGCTGTATTGAAGGGTTAGAAGCCTTCATGCTATGGAAGATTGCTCCAGAGCTTGTCTTGATGCCCCAGAATGAATTTGGGGAGAGGGTGTGTCCCCAGAATGAATTTGGGGAGTGAGTGTGTGTGTGTGTGTGTGTGAAGCAGAGTGCTGCTTTTATCACTTTCTTTCTCTTGAAAAGGACAAAGCAGCAATTTCCTTTTTTTCCCCCCCTGAAGAGTGAGCAAGTGGCAAAAATGCAGCTTTCAGCTGCTCTTACACCACCCTTCTGAATAGCAAATAGGCCCGTCTGATTATGCCTCCTTGTCTGCCCCAGATAGAGCCATCGGAAATACATACACACGTCTTAGCCCACACCGAGAAAGACACTGATGCACATAAGTTGCGCGCCCGCCCCCCTTCTGCGCCCTGAAGCAGGTTATTTTGTGGAAAGGCCTGGGGAGAGAGGGCTAATGAACCCTTCTTGGTAACATGGCACGCACCAGCTGCAAGCCAAGAACTGTGCAAATGAAACTCCAGGCCCGCATGTCTCTTGAGTAAATTAACGTGACCTTTTCCCCCCCTCCCCCCACCCCTGACGCGGTGCTCCTGCTCACAATAAATCTGAGCTTTTCGGCTGGCTCCTGTAGGGCGCTCCAGTTGGAAGCCAGAGAGGGAGGGAGACAGGGTGCACCCGAGTGATTTATTCAAAATAATAATAGGGGACGAGGAGGAGGAGGTGGAGGAGGGGAAAGTGACAAATGGAACAGAGAAATAATGAAATAAATACAGGAGAGCCACTGGGGAGGGGGGCATGAATAACCCACGTTGGCCCTTCCTGTCTGAATGGAGAATGGCTTCTTGATATCTTTCTCTATCTCTCTAATTACATTTTGCTCACGGTGCCTTCAGGAATGCCTTGTTGATGGTTCTCACAGAACGGCAGGGCTGATGCAGCACATGTGACAGCAAGCCCTCATGTTTCCGTGTGAAAAATAAACAGGCATTCCGATCGGCTGCGGGCAGCAGGCGCAAGTTCCCAAAGGTGAGGTTTTCTGTGCAATACAAATGTGGAAATGGGTGGCCTGGGACAAGGGGGGCACAGCTAGCATTAGATGCCCGACTGACACCACACTGGGGCCCAAGAAGGTAAGAACTAGTATGAGATGAGTTCTTAATTAACTCTGCATTCCTTTCCACAACATGGAAAAGTAGTATGACTTATGGGATAAGTAATCTTTTCGGCTCCTTGAACTATTGTTTTGCATGAGGTCCTGCCCAAATCATCCTTCCCCCAGTTTTGCTCTTGTATTGGATAAGTCCACAGACCTAATGTTTGCCTATACCCAAGTTAGAAAACAGTGGCTGGGATCCTGTTGTACAGTTAGGCAAACTGTGTAACTTTCAAATGCACATGGCTGTAAGTTAAGAAAACTCCATAGATATTATCTCTTGCATGCTGAGATAAATGCCTGCAGAGGTTTCATAACTTGAGGCACATTGCCTCCAAAGTTATGCCATTTGCCTAACTGTGCACCAGGATTTCAGCCAGCATGTCCTAAATCATACAGTAATAACAGAAACTGGACCAGTTGCTTTTTTGCACTACGGCTCTCAGAATTGCTACTGGCTGAAGGGTACTGGGTGGTATCATCTCAAAAAGTTTGCAAGCTGTGAACACTACAGGTACCCTGTTTCCCCGAAAATAAGACCTAACCTGAAAATAAGCCCTAGTATGATTTTTCAGGATGCCTGTAATATAAGCCCTACCCCAAAAATAAGCCCTAGTTAAGTAAAACCCCGCCCTCCACCCTTGTGCAGCAACCAGAAGATGACATGACTGTAAAATAAAACATCCCCTGAAAATAAGCCCTAATGCATTTTTAGAGCAAAAATTAATATAAGACCCTGTCTTATTTTCGGGGAAACACGGTAGCTGCAAGTGTTTTACTTGTTGGTTCATTTTCCTTTCCTGAGTTGGTTTGTCAGAGTGGGAAGGAGATCTGCACTTCGAAAGCTCAGTGGGAGAGAATATAATAGGATGAGCTCTTGTCTAAAAAAGAATCCCATTGCCCCAGGGGTCTCTTCACTTGAGGAACTGCGCAGCTAAACGACACTGTCCTCCCCCCCCCCCCCACTTTAGGAAAGCATAGCAACACCTTCTTGTTTTTAAGGCTGTTTAGTGGGTTCCCTGCTGAAGTAGAAGGTAAAATTACTCCATCCATTCTTGTGATCTCACTGGCTAAAATGTTCTGCCCCCAACAACCCCATTCACCTATGATTCCTCATCTCAACTGCCACACTTACCATTAGGGATAGGGTTTTCATATTTCTTAGACTGCAAACCCCATAATCCCCTCTTTTTGGGAGTTCTACACCTTACAGAGCCCTAAATGTGGCTCACATGGGAGAAAAAAGCCTGAACTTGGAAGGCTTTAAGGCTGAGCTAGGCCTAGCTCCAACTAGCTTACTGTTCAGAAAGAAAGCTCCCAGCTAACACTGGGGCAGGAACAGGAAGCTTAGGCAGAGCTAGGCCTAGCTTGGATTCATAGCCTTCCAGTTCAGGCTTTTTCTCCCCCGTGAGCCATGTTTCAGTGTCTGTAACGTGTGTGTAAGTCAGGTAGTGCTTCCAGAATGGGAAGTTATGGGATTTGTAGTGCAAGAAATATGAAAATCAAATCCCCTCTTGCCATGTCATGCATCCTCATCCTCCTGGGTTCTCTTTTCTCTCCCCACCCCTTCCAGGTTCAAAGGACCCCTGTGTAGAGGTGACGTGCAGCTTTGGCAGCACTTGCGCCCGATCCACTGATGGGCTCTCAGCTAAGTGCATCTGCCCGTCATCCTGTAGCGGCGTTCCCGAGAACACTGTGTGCGGCAGTGATGGCAAGGATTACCGCAGCGAGTGCCACCTCAATAGGCATGCCTGTGACAAGCAAGAAAACATATTCAAGAAGTTTGATGGGCCTTGTGGTAAGTCTCACACGGGTGGGTGGCTGCCGTTTCATTCACTTTTGGCATGACGGCTGCAGAGCCAGAGGTTGGGTGTTTCATTCCCCACTGCGCCTCCCGAGAAGAAAGCCAGCCTGTGTAACCTTGGGCAAGCTGCACTGTCCCAGAGCAGTCCTAAAAGAAGGAAATGGCAATTCTGAGAACTCCATACCTAGAAAACCCTGGAAAGGACTGCTATGCATCAGAATTGACTGGACAGTGTGTAATGTAACCAGATGGTAACCACACTGGATGTGTGAGGGAGATTGATGTTGTGTGCCCAATTATACCACCAGTCGCATGACTGAGGGTCATCCAGTGTCAGTCTGTTCCTGAGGTCCCTCCTAAGGCACACACATGAGCTGTGGTCTCCTTTGCAGCAAGACTCTTTGCACATAATACAGGATAATTTTCAGAGAAGTAGCCATGCCTGCCTGTTTCGATATAACAAGAAAAGTGTAGCGAGATGCCTGAAGACAGAACTTAGAAACCTGGAACATTATTTTTAAAAGTGTAGATACATTGGTTGGCTTGTCCTCCTGTTCTAAATAAAAGTAATAGTTTTCTTGTTCGTGTGCTAAATGTAACATTTTAAGCTTTCCAAATCAACAACAGTGGTCTTTTACACAATACAAATGTAGAAGAGGTGATGCTTTTATTTTGACCACTAAAAACCAAACAATTCAGCACAAGCTTTCATGAATAAATTCCCTTCTTCAGGCATAGTGCAGAAAAATTATAAATGAATGTCCCCAAAATTGTCATGGCAAAAATATCTGCCAGGCATATTTCTTCAGTGAGCTCAGAGCTGGTTGCAATCAGTTTGGGTGTAATTGTGGGTGTGTTTAAATGCTTCACCCCGCATGCCATCTGGTTAGAATGGTCTAAATAAAGGGATCCCCTCGTCTGCATTTGTAGTGTCATTTCCAGACTCTGAGACAAACAGGTTTATTTTAGCATGAGGTTTTTTGCAGGTTACAATCTGCTTTGTTGGCTGTACCATGAGTTCAGTTTTCAAGCCACAGGTTTATCTGCAAGTAGTTATGATTATGGAGGCTCAGGATAAGAGAGAAATGGGATGCAGGAAATGACAACCGAATTATGAACAGTGGGCATAAATTAGTGTTGTTAAAGCATACGCTGTCCTGAAAGCAGAAACCCCTGTTTTGACACCTGGGAGGGCAGTTGACGCCTTGACAACCTAGCCAACTTGTGTATTACTTTAAAAATCCTTCTATAGCCAGGATGTTTCTGTAACCTTAATCCTTTCAAAATGTACGAGTGGTGTGAATGATTCAGCTGCCTTTGTCTGCATTCAACATCCTAGACCCCTGGTATATAAATTACTGGTTTGACTCCATCTGTGTGAAGAAGTAGCTTGTAATGAAAACCTGATGCAAGCATTAATCTACCAGTCTCCAAAGTGTCATCGGGTTCTCCTTGTCTTTTTTGCTGTAACTAGCGTGTATTAGACTGTTTGTTCATCTCGTCCTGTATTTCTGACTGGCAGCCGTTTTCCACGGTTCGGGGGCAGAACCGCTCTGCCCCCCTGGTGTAATCCAACCTGTGCAAGGAAACGTCAGAGCTTCCTGGGTCTTCTATTCGGTTGCCCAGATCACGGGCATTGCCTTATGTTGGGTTTTTTTCCTCCCCAAACTCAAGGGACAAAATGTTCTTTTGTCCGAGGACCTCCTAAAATCTGAAGATGGTTCTGGTCTTTCTGTACCATTTGTCTGTAGGGTTAAGGCTCCATTTCTCTCCCCCCCCCCCCCCCCGCCCAGCTGCTAAATAGATACCTAGGTGGCTCTTCCAGTCTCCATGGTGATGGGTTAATCCTTTGTCCCTCTTTTGTCCCCCACATCTTGGGAAGCGTTTGATAGGAATGTGAGTATTTTAGTTCACTAGGATCCATAACAAAACAAGAGGACAATGTGTCGGGTTTTTTATATATTATATAAAAAACCCGGAGTAGAAGCGGGTCGGTTCTTCCCAGGAGTTATCAACCCAGGTTGCTGGAAATGCCCCAGCAGAGAGACAGTGAAGAGGATTAGCCAATAAGTAGCCCGGTGTCTTTAGCATTCTGATAAGAGCATCCAAGCGGTGAATGGAAGGTGATCCGGATAAGCCCGGATTAGACAGGTGGGAGCCAGGTCTGCTGATCCACACCTGCGCTCCGGTTGTTTTTCGTTACAGCTCCACATGCACGTTGGTCTTTCCAGTGTGCTGTTTCCAATGTGATACTTGTCTTCCCTGCCATGCTAAAGAAAGCATGTATGTAACTGATATGTACCGACTGGGGCCTTAGGCTCATCTTTCTAGTATTCCTGAGATAACCAAATACAGTAAGTGATTGACAGGAAAGGATATTGTCTCCAGAACATAGGTGGATTTCCCTAGAGGAAAGACTTACAATAACCATCAAAGGCTATGTACAGCATAGCCTAGAGTGGCTGAGAGGCTTGGGTGTACAGTGGAGAAGCTTATAGAATTGCAAGCAAGAGCTGCAACGTAATGTTGCAGTGCAAGAAGTTTTATTCAAGATACACCATTTGCACTCTCTCTCAGCCCCCCTGAGCTTGCTGATTATGTCTTGTGGCTATTTTGGCCTTCAAAAGAGAATAGTCTGGCTATTAGCATATAGAATAAACATTTTCTTTTTGTCCAGACCACGTTGGATTTTCTCGCTCCCAGCTATAGTTGCACCCATGTCCTGTAAAGACTCTTGCCTGAGATTCCTGGGGAACGGCTCTCAGTTAGAACAGGCAAAATGTTAGTAGATGAATCAGCAGTTTGAGTAAGGCAACCTTGGTGGAGGAATCACATCTAAAGGGATGAGTCATGGCTCCGTGATGGAGCACCTGCCTTGCATAGAGGAGTTTTCGGGTTTGAACTTTGACATCTCAGTTTAAAAGGCTTCGGGTAGAAAAGTGATGGAGAAGACTGGAGAGGGGTTGCTCACAACTAAGACCAGACAAAACAGGGCTAGTGAGATAGACCTCTTAGATAGAAGACAGATCCCAAAGGCCATGCATGGGCGTTTGTGTGTGTGTGTGTGTGTATTTCTGGGAATTGTAGTTCTTAAAGGAACATTTCAAAGCTCCCTGGCAAGACTAGTTAAAAGGATCTTGTGTAGTAATGACTGACGCATCTAAGACTTTTTAGACCTGCTGTTGGTTGAAGACAGTACTAAGGATAATGGCCTAGAGGCATGGGCAGCTAAACTCAAGATAAAGGTGGCTCCATTGAGTCATGTTGCTCTCTTCTGCTTCCTCTTACTCCGAAGACCCCTGCAAAAGCACCCACAATGATATGAACAGAGTTTGCCGGGTTAATCCTCGCACTCGGCGTGCTGAGCTTCTGTCCCGGCCTGAAAGCTGCCCCAAGAAGTGGGACCCAGTGTGTGGTGATGATGGTGTGACCTATGACAATGACTGTGTGATGGTGAAGTCGGGCGCCATTCGTGGGATGGAGATCCAGAAGGTGCGTTCCGGACAGTGCCAGTTCCAGGGTGAGTTTTTCTCAAGTAAAATTATTGGGGGTAGCATGTGGATCAGTTCTAGTACAGAAGAGATTCATGGAAATTGTTAACATTATATCAGTATAGTGGCTAGGAAGAATGTCCCCACCAGGGATGGGATTTTTAGAGTACAACCCCCCTAATTCTCCATTCTGGGAATTCTGCCTGACAGACAGACACCTCACGGACACCTAAGTGTGGCTCACCTGGGAGAAAGGCCTAAATTGGAAGGTTTTGAGGTCTAGCTAGGCCTAGTTCTTCCTAGCTTCCTGTTCAGTAAGAAAGTTCCCAGCTAGCACCAGGGCAGGAACAGGAAGCTTGGACAGAGTTAGGCCTAGCTCAGCCTCAAAGCCTTCCAGATGAAACTTTTCTCCCAGGTGAACCATATTCAGGTGTCTGTAAATCAAACAGAATCCCCCCCAAAAAATCCCATCCCTAGTTCCCATTGTTTTGTGGTTTTCTTTGCTGGAAACCATTTGTACATATTTTACTCCAGCAAATTGTGTGCTACAATTGCACATTTCCTTGAATGCAGGGCATTATAATATTAGCTGGCATCATTATTTTAAATATTTATGGGCTGTTTGTTTGCCAAATAATGGGCATCTAATGTGGCTAATGGTAAAACATAGCATTATGATGTATCTCAAATGGAAACACTGAAATTGCAATAAAATAGAAACAATTGCTACCAGTCCAAAATTTCATATTATATTTACATTCTTCCATGCAAATGAATGGAAGCCACTTGTTTCTATGGAGAAAGTTGATTGGTGGAAAGGGACATATTATGTTTGGGGGAGGCGGGGCATAAAGGGATTCCACTTTGCACTGATATTGATAATTAAACAAGGAATGGTTTGTAAGAGGTAAGAGGACTGTAAGATGGTATGTATGTTGTGTGTGTCCCCTGTAGGAGATGAGGCTGTACTACAGCCAAAGCCCTCGGCAGCCGAGACACAAACAGGCAGTTATATATCAAGTTGAGATCAGTGGGAGCCAAACAGAGAACTCGCATAGAGCCATTATGCATATTTACAAAGTATCCTGGAAAATGTGCCTAATGGAACAGCACTGCTATGGTTTTTATACATTGTTCGGTTCATCCGTAAACTGTCTTGAGGGTGTAGGGAAAGGTGAGAACATGAATGTCTATTTCAGGGGTCAGTATGAATAGATTTCCCCCCCACACACAGAGAGAAAATATGCACATTGCCTGGTCACAAAGTTTAATGTTTTGTGCACGTTCTCCATTCAACTGCCATGCATCCCAGTGCGGGGGACATAAAGTGGCTTTAACTTTGCAGGGTGCCAGTCTCCTCCTGGATCTCCAGCTACCTTCTTTCTAGCCGATACGAGAAGGGGTAGTTTGGATGACCTCAGTGTAGAGGTTGTAGAAACCCCTTTTGGCAACTCATGTTGTCTTCCTCTTTTCCAGATAAGTGCAAGGATGAGTGCCGTTTTCATGGCGTGTGCCTCAACCGCCGGGGGGTGGCCCGTTGCTCGTGTGAGCGCGTTCTCTGCGACGGCTCCTACCGGCCTCTCTGTGGCAGGGACAGCCGGACCTACGCCAACGAGTGCGAGCGGCAGAAAGCCGAGTGCCAGCAGAGGTTGGCTATCCCGGTCAAACACCAAGGCCCTTGTGGTACGTGATGCAGCCAGCTCCCCTTTCTGGTGGTGGCGGCGGTTTTGCCAAGACGCAGGTTTGTTGGCGGGGCGCGAGGGTGGATGGACTCAGCTCTCACGTTGTGCCACATCCTTTGTATTGAAAAAGTTCCTCTTTTTTTGGACCCGGGACTAATTAAGTAAGCCTCTCAAGTTATGTCTCCGTATTTACCCTTTTGATACACCTGGGAGAGGTAAGTTGACAAAGGCCACTTTACTGACCCTCTCACGGGCTGGGCTGATCTCTCTCCCCCCCTCTTAATTCTTTGCCTTGGGTCTTCTGAATTCCTCTCTCCCGTGTTGTCTCTGTCTTTGCTTTTCTGTCTTCTTTCTCTTTCCTCCCTCGTGGTTTAAGGGGAATGTCTGAATATCAGTGTCTGGAGTGTTCAGTCCGTGCCTCCCATCCACCCTTCCGCCTGTCCGTCCGTCCGTCCATCCATCAATCCATCCATCTGTCCATCTGTCCATCTGTCTGCCAGCTCACTCTCTGACCGCTGTTCTTCCTGCTCCCCAGGTGCAGCTCTCTTTCCTCTTAAACCCTCTTTTGCCCCCCAGTCCCTTCCCTCACTAACTCCAGCTCAACATGGCCCCTGAAACAAAAATAAACCCCTCCTCTTACCTTCTACCTGCTTCTGTTCCCCCCACCCCATCCTGCAAAGCTTTCTCAGTTTACAGGTGTGATCTGTAAGCCATGATTCCTGGCAGTGTCTCTTCTTCCTTGTCTTAAACCTGTGGAGAAACAAACGGTGAGCACAGAACAGGTATTGATTTCCCTAGAGAAGACTTACACCCGTCAGCCTTGAAACCAATTTTTTTTTTCTTTGAAAGTCTCAGCTTGGAAACAGATAACAAAAGAAGAGGATTCATTCTTACCTTCGTTTCTATTTAGTCCAAGGCCACTTTTTCACAAGATTGTGCCAAAGTGGCTTATAATGTGTCATTTATTTATGCATGTCAGATAAATAAATGTAATATAAGTATATCAAATGAGTAACTATCAGATGAATGATTGGTGTGACCAACGCACCACCGTGACAAAAAACATGATAGAGGAATGAAGGAAGTTGCCACGTCTGCCTATCTCCACAACAGGGAGCAGATACTGTTGGAAGGGAACTCCCATGAGTCCTTGTCAGTGTAGCCGGTGGTGAGGAACGCTGGGATTTGTAGTGCAGCAACATCTGGGGAGCCATGCTTTCCCCATCTCTGGCCAATACTAGCAGGCGGAGTCTTTTCTGATTTTTTTAAAGGCATCTTTCTCAGCCTTGCCTTCCAGGGCTGGGGGACTGAAACGGAGACTCTTCTGCCTTTCAAGCAATCCCTCTGCAGAGTAACTTTGATCCTTTCCTTAAAAATAAAGTTACCCCGTCTAGTCCTGGGCCTTTCCAGTTAACATGGATTTGATATCAGATGATGGGAAAGCACCTTCGGCAGCTACTGTCTAAGTGTCGTGGTGTTTAGAGCCAGCCCAGGGCTTCGTCAATAAATACAGAGACCTGTAGGAAGCACCTCTCCACACTTCTGTTTGTGATGCAGTTATTTAAAAGCATGACAAAAATCACAGAATTTTGCTACTGGCTGCAGAAGTCCTTTAGCTAAGCACCTGTTGCTGTATTTTTTTGCTTTTAGTATTTATTTGTTCTTCTAGTGAAGCAGAGATGCTCAGATTGTGTAATCTGTCACGGCTACAGGATTCCCTTCTAGGTGGAACAGAGCCGGGCTTGCATGAGCATTAATTTCTGTCCCTTTTTAAAAGCACAATTGGACTTGATGCTTTGTATATTTCAAAGGTTTGTGTATCTTTCCAAGGGTACTATATTCTAAAAGATAGACGTACCTCTAGAAAGAGTTGGGGATCTGTAAGCTTTCCCAGCCCTTTCTGGAGGTATTCTAGCGGCATTATTTGGACTTCTCTGGTCTTTCCCAGGAAGGCCAAGGAGCTGGAGAGAGACGTCCATCTCCGTGCCTCGGCCAAGGAAGTCATGATGCTGCTGCCAAAGGCAGGGATTAATTTTGGAAGCATGCAAAGTACAGCCAGTCAAAGGGAAATAAGACCCTGTTCCCTTTTTGAAGCTTGAGCTGTCTGAGTCACAAGCCAGAGGAGCTCCAGGCTTTGCTCTCGACTTTTATCTGTACCTGGCAGAGCAGCATGAGGCCACTGGGGCAAGGAGGTCACCTGACTCAGCTCTTCCTTCCGAGATCCAGGACAAGAAGCGCTGGGAGGCTCATCTGTGTTCTCCTCCCTCCTCTGCTGCCTCCTCCAGCTTTCTTGAGGCTTTAGAGGCCAGGCTGCTCTTGGATGTGGTGGGTGGATCTGGGACTGTGCCCTCCCCCCCCCTCCATTGGCCTCCAGGGCCAGCTGCGGTGGTCACACTGTGCTATTCCCTCCTGAAATTGCTTGGGAAATCAGTGGATTTTTCCTTCTTCCTGGGAGAGGCCATCAGATCTAAGAAACGCCCTGCTGGAGACACCAGTGGGGACCTCTCAAAGGGAGGGCATAGCCCGTCATGCCAAGCAAACGTCACCATGCTTTTCCATCTTCTTATGCCAACCCTCTGGGGGTAGGGAGGTTTTTGCTCCTGGCTCATGAGTTCCAGTTCTGTTGAAGATGATGTTCTTGTAGCTCAGTGGCAGGTTGTTTGCATTACATGCTGGTAGTCCAAGCTAGGAGGGTCACAAAGACTCACGTCTGGGATCTAAGAGGGCAGCTGCCATTCTGAATAGCTTTCACGGGTCAATACAGGCCAATGCTCTGGTTCAGAATGAGTCAACTTTGGATGTTTAGCATTTGTGTATGTGATTGAACAGGGTGATTGAAAAGAAGAGGGTGTAAGGAAGGCTGGATATAAATAGGGTGGAAATTTTAGGCCAGTAGTACTCTTGACTGTGGAGGCAGAGGTTGGGAGTTCAATTCCCCACGGTGCCTCCTATGAATAGAGCCAGCCGATGTGGCCTTGGGCAATCTGCACAGCCCCGGGGTGCCCCCAGAAGGAGGGAAGGGGAAACCACTTCCACTCTACCTGGAAAACCCCCCACACCCCAAATGAGATCATCTGGAGAGCCAAAGGTTCACCCTATAAAGAGAGAATTAGCAATACAGTGGTTTTGCAGTGTAATCCTATATATGTCTACTCAGAATTCTGGACTGTTGTATTTGCTGGAGCTAAATCCCAGATAAATTCTGTGTCACTCAGGTCTCTGACTGCAGAGCCAGAGGTTGGGAGTTCGATTCCCTCGCTGTGTTTCCTTGACAGGGGCTGGAGACTCGGTGATCCATAGGGTCCCTTCCAGCGCTGCCGTTCTAAGATTATTATATAAGACTAAATAGATATAAGCAATCCTGTGGACACTTGCTGGCTGTTGCTAGAGTAAAAATGTAGGGTACAAAGATTTTAAAGAAATAAACATTATAGACAGGAAAGGAAGATATCATACCATTTAGTCAACAACAAAAATGAAACCAACCAACCAACCAACCCAGAACCATTCCTTCTTACTTGGAAACAGCAGAGGTTAATATTCTCATTTTCATCCCCTCTACCAGATCAGCCTTCAAAGTCTGAAGTCTTGGTCCCAACTTATCTAAAAGCCCCTCAACTCAATTCCCCTCAGAACTATCTCCGTCCTACTGTCAGTCAACAAAACCTTTAGTGGATTAAAGGGCTGGGCAAAGTTTGCAGCTTTGCCAAAATCCTGGCCCTTGCCCGTTCGTTGGTCCCTGCTCAGGGTCCTGACTTTGCTCTAATGAGAAGCCTAGGCAGCTTGTGATTGTAAGAGGGGGCGGCACCCCTGAAACGTTGGGGCACAGGCGCCGCTTCTGCTCAGCCCACAAAGCCCCCTTCGTGAGCAAGGGAGGATTCAATGGGTAGATAATCTGACCAGGCCTGGCGCTTGGTGGGCGGGCGGGGAGGCTGTCCGTTGTCTATGTCTGTCTCCTCTTCTTTTCTCCCCCCTCTCTTTTTCCTTTCCGTTGTGTGTCTTGTGTCTTCCAGCATTCCCCGTTTGGAGGAAAGAAACGCGCCAGCGCAGTCTCCTGCCACACCCTACTGGGATGTCTCTGCTCCGAGGTCGGCTTTCTCTCCTTCCTCTCCCCCGTCTCACCCTCTTCCCTCTCTGCCTGGGATAATCTATCTTTTCCTCCTCCTCCTCCTCCTCCCCTTAGTCCCATAGGGTGGGAAAAGGGGGGGGGGAATGATCCTTTCCCCTCTTGAAATGCAATGCCTTGAGCCTTGATCATGCTTTGCATCTCCTCCGCCCTGCCAGTCAGGGGCAAGAAGTGCACGTGGTCACCAGCATTTATTTGCAAGCCGCCATTAACACCAACACCTTCTGCCCCCCCCCCATCACCCTATGCTCCAGCACGTGCTCTGTGCTCTCCTTTTCCCTGCAAATTTGGGCTGCTCCTGGTTGGTTTCTAATCTATTGCCCTGCCTGGCTTTTTGGAAACGTTATGCTGTCTACTTTTCTCTTCACTCTCTAACTTGTTTCTGCATCTCTCTCTGTTTCTCTTTCTGTGTCTCTCTCTCTCTTTCTGTGTATGTATGCATGAACAGAACCAAGTTTTCCAGATCTTTCAGAAAAGTACAACTGCCATCGTGAATTGGCACCTAAAAACACACGAACCTAATACCAAAGTGTGTGATGGTTTAATCTTACTGAAACCAATGCAATAAAAATATAAAAACAAGACAAGTCGTAATCGCTAGTACATGTTTTTTTTCCCCTTCACAAAATGCAGTTTAAATAGTGTGCCTGCCCTTTGGTATCTGTGTTTAACATTCTACAAAGGTTAAATTTCCACTTAAATTGCAGTTCTTGGACTCCGAGTGCATAAAGTCTGTACTGAAAGCCCTTCACTGGTGTGCCTCTTAATACCTTACCAAAGGAAAACATATAGTCAGTTGCTTCTAGTAGGTGACACACGAAGCATGATACAACCCAGCCTCTCTAGTTATAATAACTTGAGAAGCAAGGTAGTTCATGGTTCAAGCCTCAAACCTCCAACCAGCCAAGACTTTTTACCATTCTATATTAAAGTTAGGTTGAATTGCTGCCATCCTTTTAATGCCTGGTTGGGCAACATAACAGAAAACCAGGGGCTATAAAGCTGGCTGGATAGCTCAGTGGTTTAGGTCTCTGGTTGTGAAGCCAGAGGTTTGGAGTTCAATTCCCCACTGGGCCTCCTGGGAGTAAAGCCAGCCTGTGTGGCCTTGGGCAAGCTGCACAATCCCAGGGCATCCCCCCTAGAAGAAGTGAATGAGAAATCACTTTTGAGTATTCTTTACCTTGAAAACCCTGGAAAGGGTGGACATAAGCTGGAATTGGCACACGATACATACATATGTATATCTAATGATGGACCTTAGAGGACAGGCACCTACTCCTGCACTCCACCCCATATATTTTTTTTAATTGAAAGAGCCTCCTTGATTGCTTTTCTTCCTTCCTGACTGGCTAGTTTTCTGTTTGCAAGGAAATCTGTTTCCAACTAATTCCCTGTGCATAGAAACTGTGCATAATATGGAGATAGCTATACGAGAAGGAAGAACTCTGTCCCCTAGCTTGGTAGTTTCCTCCCTCCAGGGTTTCTAAAAAATTCATTTTAGGATTTGTTATATTTGCATGGAGAAACATTCAGCTAGACAGCCTCTCCACCTGCAGTCTGGAGATTGCCCAGAGACAGGTGTGCCACCTTGCTGAGATCTGGGACTGTGGATCACAGTTGTCTTCATCTTCCTCTCTCCTCTGTCTGTCTCCTTTCAGTGTATCCTTCCTCCTCTTATTCTCTCCTTGCTCCTTCCTCCGTTCCTTCCTCCTTTCCCAGTCCTTCCTCCGGCTGTCGTTTGATCCTAATGCAATGTGGCCTCCCCATCTTGCAAACTACCTCAGGCCTGCCTTTCAGCTTCTCTTATTTTGGGGGCCTGGAAACGCATCGCTCTCTCTCCTAGCTCGTGGAAGAAGAGCCTCCGCCTACCCCTGACTTTAATCGTCTTGCCTCCAGTTGCATGAAGATCACAGATTCAGATTTTTTTATTATTAAAAAAAAAACGCTTTAAGCAAGAGAGAGCAGCTTTTGAAAAATGTCTTTGTCTTCCCCTGGCCTTAGGGTAACCTGGAGGTTGGACAGGCGAGGCGTTTCTAGTTCAAAAAGTGCTGAAGGGAGAGTCCAGTATCTCCTGCAGTTATTTTGGGTTGTGGGTAGAAACCCCTCCTACTCCTCATTCTTTGCAAGCTCATCTGTCAGCCTCATCCTGAAAATCAAAGTTTGCTGTGATGGTGACTTAACAAACCAGGTTTCTAGCCATCTTGGAATGTGTGGGCATGGCTAGGTCAAGGCAAAGAAGGTAGATATGTGGCTGAATGGGATTTATGAGGAGAGCGGGGTGCAAATCCCCCCACCCCAAAGTATTGAAATTCAGCATATAGCCTGGGACGAATTTTACTCTCAGCTTAACCTCTTTTTTTAAACAGGGTTCAGGTTGCCAAGGGTCATGTCAACCTTTGCAAATCTAGGGTCTAAAGTTAAAATGGCAGGGAGGAACTAAAAGCGCTACCCTAGAACAAAGGCGGGAGAAGTTGCTTTTGGGGGACTAAGACGTCCAGAATAACCTGGCCAGTTTAGCAAGGCTGGCCCCCATGTGTAGGGATTTGTAATCTTAAAAAATTACTTTCCCCATCTCTGACCTGAGCACCTGACCTTACGGCAGGAGGTAACCATGCTTTTTGTCATTCTTTCATTAGTGGTAATAGCAGCACCAACAACAAAGAGTTTGCACTGTTTTGTTCATGATAACCCATTATTAAAGTAATTCATCAGTGACCGTGGCAGCTTGTGGTCTGAGATGGCGGGGTGGTTGTGGTGGTGGCGGAAGCCGCACCCTGGTATTTCAGGGTGTATACCCCCTGCCACTCCAGTCACGAGCTTCCTGCGCTTCTTTTGTCTCTCCTAAGCATTTTTATACCCTCTTAAGGAAGTGTATAATACTCTGCTAGCAGACCTAGCATTTGATGCACCTGCTGAAGGAGACATGAAGCTGATGCCATAATTTTTGCTGCTGCTTCACTGGGAAATTAAAAAAAACAAATTACCACTGGTGGGGAAAATATGGCACTGTTGTGCTCCTGCTCCTTGAGGCACTGCGCACCTAGCGAAAGAAAATTAGAACTGCTGGATAGCTCGTGGTTGAGGTCTGTGGCTCTGGAGCCAGCAGTTGGGAGTTACAGTTCCTCACTGGGCCTCTTTAACAGGGGCTGGACTCGATGATCCAGAGGGTCTCTTCCAACTCTGCAGTTTGATGATGATGACTTCTCAAATTTGATTTTTGTTTTTTTAATCTACATGTAGCCACACATTCCCCACCCACAGGCTTGAATGGTATATTCCATACAGGTCAGAACATTTAGACCTTTATGGTTTGGTTAGCCTTGCTGCAAATTTTTAATTTTTTTTTTTTAATATACATATCCTTCACAAAAACAAACCAGCCATGACTAGTTCATCTCTTATTCCAAGAACGAAACATATACGTGGAGATGTGTTTATGGCCTGTCAACACGGACTAGATTCTTTGTCAGAAACAGGCAGCTACTGTAATTGTCTCAATTTTCTGTGAAGAGGGGAAAAATAACCGGTGGCCATTTTCATGTCAGTTTCAGGTCCTGGGGAAACATCGGTTTCCACCCTTGAGATTATCAAGCTGGTTTAGCGGAGGATAAGGATGTGGCTTTATGATACACACAGCTTTGTTCTCCAACAGCATGAAATGGCCAAGGAGCTTGTCAATGCCCCCAGCAGCTACCCTTTGAGGTGCTTGCCACACGTTCCCTAATGGTAGAGCCAGCACCCATGGTGGTAACAGATTCAGATCAGTCTCCTTTGGCCGTGGAGAGGAGGAGCTGAATGAGAGAATTGTGCTGACGTAGGCGTTCGGAAGAACTCAGTAGTCTAGTTGCAGAATCCTGCAGGGGCTGGAGGCACGGGATGCGCTTTGCACGCGTGGGGTGCGCAGAAGAATCATACCTGTGCTTTCTCTTTCCACTTCCCCCACTCTTCCCGTTCAGATCTCGGCACACCGAGCCCTTGCCTGAGTGTCGAGTGCACTTTTGGGTCGACCTGCGTGGTGAAGAACCAGGAGGCGGTCTGCGAGTGCCAGCAGGTGTGCCAGAGTGTTTACGACCCGGTCTGCGGCAGTGACCACCTCACGTACGGCAACCCATGCGAATTGGAAGCCATGGCTTGTGCCCTGCGGAAAGAAATCAGGGTGAAGCACAAGGGCCCGTGCGGTGAGTGTGTACCTCTTTCTGTGTATGGGTACCTCTTTCACAGGTGTGGGCAGAAGCAAGGAGTAGATTTCTGATGGTTCCTCTGGTGGGGTCTAGTAGTTTGTGGGCAGGAAGCTAGAGAGATAAAACTAAGCAACGTGGTCTGATCCAAAATGGCATGGGTTATATAATAGGTACCATGCTGGTTTAGGTTTCTGGGTGCAGAGCCAGAGGTTGGGAGTTGGATTCCCCCACTGGGCCTCCAGGGAGTAGAGCCAGCCTGGGTAGCCTTGGGCAAGCTGCACCGTCCCAGGGTTCCCCCCGCCCCAGAAGAAGGGAATGGGAAACCACTTCTGAGGATTCTCTACCCAGAAAACCCTGGAAAAGGGTGTCATAAGTCAGAATTAACTTTATGGCACATGATGATGATATTTTTATTTCATTTTCTGAACTGCTTGCCAAATGAATGGAAATGACTATTTCATTTGCCAGTGGAAAACCAGTGGACGCTTCAGTGTTGTTGCTGAGAGATCCGTAACATAATTCCCAAATCAAATGATCCCTTGCCAGGGTAGATTCCTCCCGACACAGGAAAGTGTGGGGACTTTGGTGTTGTGCCAGAGGTTTAACAGGAGTGTGTCAGTTGTGTTTCTGCATAACTTCTCCCACGATTCACACAAAGGCCTGATCCATCTTGTGGTCTCTTGTATCTGTCCCACCCCATGAAGAGATCCCCTCCACAGGGAAGCCCACCCAGTGGTATATCTTCCCGTCTTTCAGAGATTGATGAAATGTATGCCTCATCCAGAAGTGGATTTAGGAGTCTCTGGCTTATCAGGTTGCTGGTAATTTCAGAGATGCCGCCTGATGCTGCGCTGCTTTTAAATTGGGGAGATTTTATCGAACAGCTTTTCCTGTGTTAATTTTATTGCATTTTATAGAGCTTTGTTTGGTGATTGTTGTTGAAAACAGTCTGAATTGATTGATTTAGCAAGATAACATTTTCCCTCTTTGTATGCAGCCTGTTCAGTTTCTAAGCCTGCATTGGGTTTCTTTACTCTTAGCTGAGTTTTTTCTCCCTAAAAAGCTGCCACAGGGGTTGGTTTCTTTCTTTGCTAGCTATCTAAATCTGGTGATATTACTTGGAACTTAGAAAAGTTACTTTTGGGGGCTGTAAGTCCCAGAAATTCCCCAAGCAGAATGGCTGCAAGCTCAGAAGTAGTGGGGGTGGTCCAAAAAGCAGCTTGTTGCGTGGAGATGGTCTCCTGTTTTAAGTCTGGCACGAGAAAAGAATCACCAGCAATGAGAATGGACCACACTCAGCTACATGGACAGATAGTCTGACATAGTATAAAGCAGCTTTATAATCGTTTTTCTTCTTCCATTTATCAGATACTATTTCTGCGGGGGGGGGGGGGGGGGGGACAACAACCCTGTAGGCATTTTACAGGTAAAATGTACAGCATTTAAAACAATTTTAAAAAGCAATATATAATACAAAACAACACCTCCCCTCCTCCTCATCAAAGCCCACATTGTAGAATAATCCATTTGGCCTCCAGCCAGTGTGTTTAAAACCCAGCAATTCCATCCCGTCAAAACTCATAATTCGGTTACCCACTAAAAGCTATATGTTACCATGCATTCCAATAGTTTGGCTGTCGGGAGATGTGCGGGGTGGAGAGACTGTGGGCCTTACAAATTCAGTCTTGGCAGGCGTGTGTTCTCTTGGCTCGACTGTGTGCATTTGCAGCCTCTTGCACCCAGTCAGCAAATTGCATTAAATCCTCGCGTAAGGAACGAGAGGGAGAACAAAGCCCAGCTGCTGTGTGCTTGGGTGGCTGTGGAACAGCTTGCTGCTCCCTGGCTCTTGGTCAAAAGGGCTACGGTTCCTTTGCAGCCTGGATGGATTTCAGGTGGATTCCAATCTTTTTGCCATCTTGTTTTTTTTTTCCTCCTTGATGTGCTCGCCAGGGCCTATGGCAGAGCTCAAGTCTCGGTGGATTGCTTCTCCAGTGTGAAGTAGCTGTCAGGATATCGGGCAGGGGGTGGGGAAGGTTGGCATGCCAGGGCCTGCATTTTGTGCGACATCCCTGTACAGCGGAACTCAGCAGCTGACTGCACAATCCCAATTTCAGGCTGTAATTAAATTGGCAAGGAAGATGGGGAGCGCAGGATAAGACACCAAGCACCGTTTGCCGGCGTGTATCTCCCGCGCCAGCCTCTGTGGGGGTGTACAGAAGCTGCATGCAAACACATCTGGCCTGATGTTTTCATCGGGATCACTCTGGGAATACTGTATCGGAGTCGATTTGAAGCTGCCTTGTTCCGCGCCAGGCTGTTGATCCATCTTGGATTATCCTTGTTGATGCCAACTGGCAGCGCTTCCCTCAGGTTTCTAGCATGGGCTCCCCTAGTCCTGTGGAAAAGAGGCACATCTCTGACTTCTAAGTGGGAAGGCCTCCGTCGCTTACTGAGAAAGCACTCTACGCACAAGCTGCATGTCCGGGACCCCTCCAGGCTGCGCCATCAAGCCTGGACACCCAGAGGTTAAAAAGGCCCTTCTCTCTGTCCCCTCAAGAGCGAGCCTTCAGCGACAGGTTCTGAGAATTTCATCTCAAGTTCTTCTTCTCCATTAGCAGTCCCCACCGATCGCCTTTGAAGGCACTGCTAGCCCTCCTGCTTTGCAGTGTCAGGTGGCCTGATGTCCTTCAAGGTTTGGTCCCTCCATATGATCTTACCTTAAGAGGAGAAGCAGCCCAGGTGGGACAGAGTGGTTTTAAATGGGTGTGAATACAGAAGGAGATGCCAGATGATGGGACCCACAGTGGATGTTTGTCTCCTGATGGGTAGGATGGGGCTCCCCAGGGGATGCTGCGGGACCACAGCTCCTCTGGGCCCCAGCCAGCCTAGCCAGAGTTGTGGTTGCCGTCCAGCAACATCTGGAGGGTCTCATGTTGGTCACCTCTGCGCCATTGTGTGTGCATATAAGAATGTCAAGTTGCCGTTCCAAGGGGCTGCGTTGCTGCAGGTGGGACGCACGTGCCCTTTTGCAGAGGATCGGGTGAGGCTGATGTCTCCTCCTCCCCCAACAAAGCCACAAAGCCGAACAGCACCGTAGCAAAGGATCGAGCTGCCGATCCATTCTGTCGCTTCTTTCCGCCTTCCTCTGGGGTGCTTGAAGAAGGAGACGGTTTGGGTGGGCGAGTGAATTATGAAGATGAACTCCTCTGCCTGCCACCCCTCTTTCCCTCCCTTCCCCCCTCCCCGTCCGCCCCATGCTGCGAACGCACATTCGCTGGAGGAGATGGGAAGAGAAGGACATGGCAGGAGCTGTGAATTATTGGCGTCATGTTGTAAATACATCCGCTCCCAGGAAGGGGAGAAGCTATTAAAATTGGAGAAAGACCTGCAGGGTTGGAGTGCCTGCTTGAGAGAGAGAGAGAGAGAGATGCAAAGTGTTCGCCATCACTCTAAGGATGCAATCCTGGAAGCACTTTTCCAGCAGAGAATCTTGAACGGTGGTCCTGGAGAGCCTCGCCATCTGGAGCAGTGGGATTGTAGTTCAAGCCAAGGTGGAAGCTTGGCGGGAGTGCTGGTGGGGCCAGAGGCTCTGTCAAGACCCCTTCTGCGACCTGCATTTCCCAGCCATTAAGTTTTACGAATGCCTCTCCTCTTAACCCATGGGCCACACCTGGTTCTCCTGCCACCAATTATGGACTGGATCGCATCTTTTGTCACTCTGGCAGCGGAGGGGATTTATCAAATGAGTTGGTTGGGATCGTGCAGCTCTCCCAGAGCTGCCAACTGAAAAAGAGCAGGAGAAATGACAGCTTGCAGATTCTCCACCTCTCTTCCACAGATCTAGAAATATCCCTCGAAACACTGATTTGTGGTAGTGCTTCCTTGCTGATACAAGCATCTGGCTTATATTGCTTTATAATTGCGCCCAAGGCAGCAGCCTCATCTCTCTCTCTCTCTCCCTCTCCCATTTAGAGGCTTGCAACAGCCAGAAGCTTGGGTGATGTTTTGTTACTCTCCCTCTTGGCTCTGGCAGATTTAATGGTTTGTTGCCAGCCACCTCTGTGCCTCGGACATCTTCCCTTCCTCGGAGTCGGCCTCTCTCTGCACAAGCCTGGCTGAACAGCTTAGTGAGCGAGGCCGGGTGTTTATGTCTATGTGACATTGTAATGGAGTGGGGCAGGGAGAGAGAATGTAACAGGATTTTACGCTGTCCTGACACTCCATTAAGATGAAGAAGAGAGGCTCTCCCGGCTCACCCATTACCATATTCCACTCCCAGCCAAGACAAAACTCAGGGTCAACTGCGAGGCAGTGGTATTATTTCATTTCATTTCTGTTCCTCCTTTCTCTCCAACCTGGGACTTGAGGCAGGTTGCAACAAGTTTTAAGGAAGCGTACAAATAACAGACGTAAACGGGTATAATATTAAAACACATTGCAGAAGCAAAGGACAGCATTGAAACATTACAAAACGATTCAAAACACACATTGCTAAAGAAAGACAGTATCTGTCAGAATGGGGAACGTACAAACCAGCTGTAAAAGAATACAGCTAGGGAACTGGTGAGTGTGGTGTTGCGGACAGAGTGATGAGCTCGGCCTCTGGAGAGCAGGGTTCGAATCCCTATTCAGCCATAGAAGCTGACAGAGGAACTGGTCAAACCACTCCTTAAATATCTCACTTGCCTTGAAAGCCCTGTTAGGGTGACTCTAAGTCAGTTCCGACTTGACAGCAGATAACTAACTAAGTATCTAACCAAGGAAACTGGCAGACAATGTTGTCATGGGGAAGGGAGTGTGGCCATGTGGGGAAGCCCTGAAGGTCAGCTCAGGACTCCTACAGGGCCAGGTTTGGCTAGATGGCCTCTCTCCCGCCCTCATTATAGAGGGTGCAGAAGGGAGAGGACAACTTTAGACGTCTGAGGAAGAGGTCACAAGATATGGAGAGCGCTCTGATTCCTTCTGGGGAAAGGAGAGGGAATAATGCAGCCCATCAATCAACAACTCCTTCACCCTTCTTCCTTTCAGACCGCTGTGGGAAGTGTCAGTTTGGCGCCATCTGTGAGGCAGAGACGGGGAGGTGCGTGTGCCCCACGGAATGCGTCCCCTCCTCTCAGCCAGTCTGTGGCACGGATGGAAACACCTACCGGAACGAGTGTGAACTCCATGTGCGGGCCTGCACCCAACAGACCAGTATCACTGTGGCGGCTCAAGGCGATTGCAGTGAGTTCCTGCCTTTTCCACAACATGGTTCTGTCTGGGATAATCATGTTGCATTTGAGTTGTATCCTTTCCAAGCTGGAAGTAAGGCCTCATATAATGGTGCTTTTCTCCTGGAGGAAGAAAAGAAGGAAGATCCCTGCATATAGGCTAACTAGCCTGTCAAGGAAAATGGTCCCACCCTGGCAGGCTAGTTTTCTGTGTGCAGGGAATTTTTAATCACTTATTTTTTAGTATGATTTAGTATGGTTGCACTACATGAGCCCCAGAAAGCAGCCTGATGTAATATAGTCTGGTTGACCTACCTCCATGGGGTAGGTGCTTTCCCTTTCTTTAAGATCAGTTATTAGGTTTGCACAGCCAGAGGAGAGCTCATTCCGGTTTCCCCTCCAGAAATGAGTAGCTAATGCAGAGTACTACCTACTGATTTGAACACTTGTACCTGTGCCGTATTGGTGCTGGATAATGAGCAGATGGTTTTGTTTCTCCTTTCTAAGGGTTTATATCTTGGAGACCGAAAAACTCAAGGCAAAGATTTCTCCAGAGATGGTTAAGAGATTGAAAACACAAGCCTCTGCATACTTATTTAGGGCCTCATGGGGACTTACTCCTGGGTAGCATACATAAGATTGAACTTGTAGAGTGTATACCAGGGGTGGGCAGAGTCTGGTTGCCCGTGGGCCAATTTACCACCTCCAGCACCCCCAGAGGGCCTCACCAGTCCCCCAAAAGAAAATTGAAAACAGAAGTGGCTGGGCGCCCATTTCTATTTCTGGAAAACCCTTTTCCTAAACTTTACAAAGTTACCAGGGCATTGGCAGGAGGGGAGGTGGCTTCACCTTGTTTAAAAAGAGAGAAAAAATTGTCCTGGAGGCTTCCAAGGCCTCCTTTTCTCCATTTAATTAATTAATTAATTAAAATTCTTTCTCTTCCCCCCCCCCCCTCCTTTGAAGTGGGAGGGTTCACCAGAGCGCGTGCTGTCACACTGGCAGAGCTGGATCATCTGTGCCAGTTGGGCTACGTCAGCCTTCTAAATAAAGCTGCTAAAATACCTAGAATGAAAAAGGTTCACTAGCATGCTGGGGGGGGGGGGGGTGTCTGAGAGGCAAGAGAACCATGGTGGCTGGGGATGATGGAGAATGTAGTCCATTAGCTCTGAAAGATACGAAGTATGGGAACGCTATGTTAGACAGTGTTGGCCTTTTCCATCCGATTTGATCTTTTTCCCCTTCCCCTCTCTTCCTCTTATCCCGTCTCTAGAAACCTGTGGGGACACCGTGTGTTCCTTTGGGGCCAAATGCGTGGGCGGGCAGTGCGTGTGCCCACATTGTGAGAAGCAGCCCTTGGCCCAAGTGTGCGGGAGCAATGGGATCACCTACGACAATCCGTGCGAGCTGCAAGCGGCGGCCTGCCAGCAGAAGGAGGAGATCGAGGTCTCTAAGAGGGGCCCCTGTGATGAAGGTGGGCCCCTTTCCCCTTTTGATTCCCAAAGTCAGGGGTGTGGAGAGATTTCAAGATGGATTCAGGTAAAATGAACAGCAAAAGAGCGGCTGGAGCGAGAAGACCTGACTTGGTTGGAAAACACAGCAACGAGCCACCCTCGGTTAGAGCTTGTCGCATTAGAGTACAGAAGAGCCACGGAGGTGTTGAACCTCGGGTAGAAGAGGTGAGAGAGAGGATTCTGGCTTTGATTCAGCTCATGGAGAACAGAATGAAATCGACTGATAAACTCCGCTCTGATCAGTTTCATTCGCCGATCTTTCTTTCACCGATGCCCGCTCATTTAGGCTCACCGTTTCCTTAAGGCGAGCGATGCACCCGTGTCTTCTTTTTTTGGGCACGGAGTTGGCCTCTCTCTGGGAAAGTGACAGGGAGGCCCACCCACCCACCCCCGGTCCTCTTTGGTTCCTACCCCACTTCGCTTCCTCTTTCCTGCCCCCCACCCTTGCCTCGGGGGCTCTCAGAAGCCAGGGGCCCCTTCCATGCAGGCATGCGTCTGAGTGGGCCCTTCCCTCCCTGGAAGCTGCAGCGGAGCCACCCCCAGTGTAGGTGCGGGGGAGATGTCAGCGGGAAAGGGTGGGTGGGTGGGGGGTAGAACTGGCTTCCTCTCCGAGTTGATTAAGCTTGCCAGCTTCACCATTGTGTCAGGAGCTGCCTTCCCTGCTCATCTCATAACCCTCCTGCTCATTGTCTTTTTATCTGCCAATAATGAAAGGTGACGGCACGTAATAGGCCTCAGCAAAGAGGTTTATCAGTGCTTTAATTTCACAGTTGAGAAGGTAGAGGAAGGTGGGCGAAGGAAAGGCTCCCTCCTTCCCCCCTTTCCCTCCCTCCCACTCCCTCCCACTCCCTCCATCTATCGTAGGAGAAAGAATAGAGGTGGGAGGTAAAGGGGTCAAGCTGGGGTTTTCTTCTGACCCTAAAATATTCCACTGAGCCCCAGATCCAGGAAACTGCTGGAGGCTGGCTCTCTAAAACATGAGTAGGACGTATAACGGAACATCTCTGAGTGTGCTGGGTGTCTTCCTCCTACTCTGGAATAAGGACTGCCGAACCCAATAAATCAATAAGCCAGAGTGGCAGATACAAAAGTGCAGCTTTTCGGAAGGTGCAGACCCATCTTCATATCTAAATCAGCCTTGACGTTTGCTAGCCCATTCTCAGCCCTTCCGGTATTGTAGGGCATTTCTCCTTCTGCCAGCCATTCTTCCACCTGTTGTTCCTCTTCTCTGGCCGCCACTGAGCCGTGAGCGATACTGTGGCCCTCTGTGTGGCAAACAGCTGCCGTAGGCCCACCGTCAGGACTGACTCGCTCAGATAAAAAGAATGTGGTGGAAACTGGGCTTAGAGTTTCATGCAGCTAGAACATCATTTCCAAAAGGCAAAAATTATTGGGAAGCCCCGCATTTTCCTGCCATGAATTTAGATCTCAAAGCTGGATAACACGGTGGAACGTTTGCACAATTTAGACCAATGAACTCAAAAAAGACACATGCGGTGATTGAATCAGATCCTGCCCACTTAACGTTGGTTTCAGAATCCTGCTGCTCTAGACGCAAGCCTTCACCATGAGCTGGGCTGGCCAGGATTTCTGGGAGTTATACTCCAAGAACATCTGGGGACCCAAGGTTGGGAACCACTGCTCAAGAGGAAAATGCATGACCCCCTGTCCCTCTGTGGTGCGTGTGGCCATTTTGGATTTACTCTCTGGGCTCAGTGTCTCTGGTTCACAAGCCACACCTACAGTTGCGCCAGGATTGAGAGGCCAGCTGACAGTTGGGTGAACGCTGGCAAAGAGAGCCGGCAGCAGAACATGGCATTTAATCAAACAGCACTCTCCGCTCCCCGAGGAGGAGTTTCAGGTTGCTGTCCCTCCAGGGGAAACGCTTGAATAATTCTCTGTGTTTGTGCCAACTTCCTGCCTTTGATCACCTGGTGGAAAAAGGTTTTTTTTTCGGGGGGGGGGCACTTGTGTTTGGAGAACCTTTGAACAATTTTAAATAACTAAATAGACTCTCCTTAAAAGAGTGGGCAGGGGAGGGAAGGATCCTTCATTCCCATACTGGATCTTGGTACATATAATGTGTGCGTAGTTAAGGCTGAGGCAGAGTAGCAAATAGTGTTCACCAAACAAATCGCAGTGCGATGAATCCAAAGCCCACTCTTCCAGATATTTTGGAACGTGGAGGGGGAAAAAAAAAACCCCACCAGCCCCTAAAGATATAGTAATAATAAAATAATTAAAGAACAATTTGCAGCCCTCTCATAACTCCCTGAAGCTGGTGCCAGGGACGTCTGTTTCACTGCCTTAATGGCAGGGCCGGCCCTAACTTGAAGAAACCGTGGCAACCAGGATGAGGTTTTGTCCCTTTGTAGGTGCCCCTCCATGATGACACACTTTGCAAGTGTAGCCTTTGGGGTTCAATCAGCTCTGTGCCTGTTCAGTGTATTAAATGATATGTTTTCTGCCAGATGTTACAGCAGTTATCTGAGGTGCTGAACCCTATCAAAAAAAAAAAGGGGGGTGTTTCAGGACCTTGGACAGCTCCTTTCAAAGCACAGCTATTCATGGTGCTGAATGAACCTATGCAATAAGCTCAAAATAGATCAACTCCTGTAAAGCACAAGGTGTAAAACCCAGAGTGGATTCACTGCACCTCTGAAACTCAAGAGTGGACTCACTGTCTGTGCAAAACTGGAGTCGTCCGCCTGGAGTTCATCTAGTTGTGTATGAGCCACACCGACCGCTGCTGCTTTCCATCATCATCCACTATGTAAGCCTTTTAGCTAGGGATGCCAGAGATGAATATGGTGCCTTTCCCTCATGTAAAGCAGGTGTTCTACTACTGAGCTGTAGCTATTCTCCATCCTATATTCATTTTTTTCCTTCAGAACTCATTCTCCCTCTTATCCTAAGCAATGCAGATTTAATTAAAACAACCCAATCAGCTAGAAAACATACAATGAACTAGCTAAGATGCATTGAGTGACAGCTTCAGAACATAACATATGATGCTCATGAGGGCTAGAAACTTGACTGTATTTTCAAGCAAGCAGTGGAATTCTAAGAGTTGTTGAATTCCAGCATAGAATTCCACTCTGGTACACTGTGATTATTAAAAAGAAAAATACACAGAACATAAGGAAGGATTCAACTCCGCGTTTGCTCTCTTGGACAGAATGTAGCTCAGGAGGAGGCTCTGGCTCTGGGGACTCGAACGAGTGTGGCCGGGAGGTCTGTCGGCAGTACGGTGGCTCCTGGGATGATGACGTGGAGGATGATCGCTGCGTGTGTGACTACACCTGTGGAGCTGTGCCAAGGAACCTGGTAGGTGCCAAACACCTGTGTCGTTCGTAAGCCCAGCCAAACAGAAAGCCTCATTGGGGGACTCTGAGGTTGTGAGCCATCTGTTGGAAGTCCTTTTTAGCTCTGAATTTCCTGCATCCAGAAGGAGGTTGAGTGGGAAGGTTTTCAGGTTGCGTGGGGGGGGGGTAAGCCACTCCGGGTCCGGGAGTCACTCCCACCCCACATTTCACCAACCCCACACCCCTTATTCCCCTTGCCCAAGGGTCCAGCACCTTGTGACATGAGTCCTGAATTAAAATTACTGTGTAGCTATTCTGTCTTTTCCTTTTTTGCAACAAATTTTTAGAGGGTGTGTGTTAAAAAGCAGGAGGAAAAGTGGGAAAACATAGGATGATGAAAAACATTAGGTGTTTTCCTGTCTCCCCACCCCACGAAAATAAAATCCCATGTATGAGACAGGGTGATTTAAAAAGTCTTGTCCGGAAGAAATCTCTACGGCACCAGCAGAAAGAGAACCACTTCATTTAATTCTGACCTCTTCTGGATAATTATCTCACCTGCACTGTTTATATTTTCCTTCTTGCTGTAATTGTGCCGTTCTCGCTGTTATCCAGAAACCTCATTTTTCCAGTTCGGCTTTATTTCTGTTAGGCTCAAAATACAGTTTTCAATTCAGCCTCTTTCTGGATGCATACGAAAGAAGTCTAGGCTTCAACCATCTTGTTTTGGCATTGTAAGTAAATTATCAAGGTTTTTTGAAGTCCTTATTCTGGAAGGACCCGTGAATGCTCTGGAAGGATGGGTCACATCCTCGTGGGAAGATCGGCTCCCGAGGAGGCAGCCCTTGTCCTGGTTCTGGTTCCAGCAAGATTTGTCCTGCACCCTCTTGTAAAAAAATAAGCAGAGCACCACGCTGTGGGGGGGGGGGGGGGTGTCGCAGGCTCAGCCTTCTGCCACATTGTCCTCCAGTTCATCACCAGGACGTTTTGCAAAGAAACAAGACGGTCTCAAACGGGCGATTGACCCTCCTTGCGGAGCAGCCCAGAAACTGAGCCCTCATCAGGGGTGCTGCGTAGGAGATCAGCGAGCAGCTTCCCGACATGGGAAGGCGCCTTTCACCAGGGACTATACTATTTTCCCTGGCACCCAAGCTGGGGGTGAAATTTGGCAGTAACTCGAGCGGTGCTCTGGTGTGTGAAAGTTGCCAGACCACTCTGCTGTGCCACAGAGTCCAGTAGAAACTGCTCAGCAGGCTGGTATTGGAGGTGAAGAGTAAGGTGGGTGGCGATGATGGTGAAATAGATCTGGAAGACTCACACAGCCTGTGTATAGCTCCCACGTTTATTTCGCCATGATTCCCTCCCACCGTGGGTGCAGGCTGTGTCCGCTGTGCAAAAAGAGCAAGTGCAGACACAGGCGGATAGGGTGTGACTTCGAATGTCGAAATCCACCCACCGTCCAAGGCTGGGGGCTCGGGTCTGTTTTGATCTCAGTCCGGAGTGTGGACGAATCACCTCTCTTTGCTCTTCCGTGCAGGTCTGTGGCTCTGACGGAGTGACCTACGCCAACGAGTGTGAGCTCAAGAAGACGCGCTGTGAGAAACGGCAAGATATCTATGTGGCGAGTCAGGGGGCCTGCCGAGGTAACCCTCCCATCCAGGGCAAGCTGGTCCAAGACAATTTGCTGCCTGAGGCAGACCACCCCGTGGCAGTATCCGCGTCAAGGTGCATAGTAGCTGAAGACAGCCAAATCATTTGGTCCCATGAAGGGGAAAAAACAAAAACAAAATCCACCCAGCACCTGTCTGTCCATCCCTGGCAGTAAAAATGCAATAATAACAAAGCCAATGAGGAAGAGTTTTCTGCCTTTCTATAGCACCGCAGACTCGCTGCCTGAGGTGGCTGCCTCACTTCACCTTTGAAGGCATTCTCTTCCCAGCAGTCTCATAATTTCGTGTAGTATCCGACTGATGATGAACTCCCCTCCCTGTCTAGACCAGCTTTCCTGGCACCCTGCAGGGGACTGTACTCCCCATCATCCACAGCCATGCTGAGTGGGGATGATAGGGGTTGTGGTTTCCCAGCAGCAACATTAATTCATTTCCTTCTGACCATGCCTCCCTTTTGGAGTTACAGCTGTCGTTTGAAACCTAGCCTTTTACTGCCTTGTTGTTTATTTTTAATGTTTCCCCCCAGAAGTCACCAAGGTTCTGCCTCTACCTGACGTCCTCCACTGTAGCCAGACCGTTTATGGATGCTGCCCGGACAACCTGACCTTGGCTCTCGGGGTGGGCTCTGCCGGCTGCCCCAGTGAGTTGAATTCATATGTTTTGGTGGCCTTGAAAGGGCAGAGGGCTTCAGCTGTTGAGACGGCAGCAGGGGCGTCTCTTGTCTATACACCCACTGAGTGGTTCCCCACCTTGAGTCCCCAGACATTCTTGGACAAACTCCCAGAAGCCTTTACCATGAGCTGGGCTGGCCAGGATTTCTGGGAGGTGTCGTCCAAGAACATCTGGGGACCCCAGGTTGGGAACTACTGAACTGATTGAGAGGGCCAGGGTGACACCAAAATGTGTACAGTCTTTTGATCTGAGGATTCTGTATCTTGAGTGGGCCCCTGCCCTCTTTTAGAAAAGATTAGAAGACAGGCCTTCTTTGGGAGGTGCCGTCCGTTTCACAGGCTGCTCAGCCCAAGGCTGATTTGAAGATCACAAACATAACATGTTGCTGGTCCACATGAGCAGACCATAGACCTCAGAAGGAGCAACCAGATGGGTCTCCCAATCACAGTCTTCCTCCCCCAAGTGAAGTGTGTTGCAAATCCATTTAAATTACGAAAATCTGTTTAAATAATTATGAATAGGAAGATTCTGCATTTGCACGTCTAAAACAACATATGCAGCTTAATGTAGTGTGTGGCCTCTTTTGTCCTCTTTTGGGTGGTGCACAGCTGGCCGTGCTGGGGAAGACTGGATTAATATTTTATGAAATAATTAGCTGGAAGTTGGCTCTTTAACCTAATGAAGCAAAGAGAGCCTTAGAAGGTGTTCCCCCCACCACCACCACAGCTGTGGCTGCAAGTCAGCTCGTTGGCGGGCACCCATTAGGGCAAGGGCAGGCTTCAGACATGTCCTATCTGAGCAGGACGAGGCTGTCTTGATGGGTCATGTAGAGAATCATTTCACGCATCATATAATTTAATAAGCGGAGGCGTTCCGAAAGCAGCTTTAATTGCTCAGGAGCTCTGGGGTCGCAGAACTGGCGAGGTCACCTGTCAGTGGAACAGAGGATTGTGTGGCTTACCTGGTGGTATCACGTTAGTAACCTAGGTAACGTAGTAGCCAAGAGACCGAAGGATGGTTGACGTACCTCTCTTTAGACTTAGTCATAAGAGCTGTCGTCTGGTACATGCTGGTATTTTGGCTCCTCCTGTTTGCCTTGAGCCCTGTCTACAAGGGAGCTTCTCTGAAGTTGTATTTGGTCCTGGATCTGAAATAGTCCCCTCTTCCTTAGTCTCGGGACCCTTCCAGGGCTGCCCCCACAACCCCAGCCTGGCACATGGACATAATAAAACTGGCCTGCTTTGTAGGATTTCTGTAATGGGTCACAGAGTCATGCATGTATTTGCAAAGTAGTCGCTTTTAAATTTCTTTGGTCCAAACAAAGCTTTCTGCCCGTGTGCAGCTGCTGGCTCAGATAAAGGTTCAAGGCAGGAAACATTAGAGTTTTGATTTTGCTCTTTGTACTGTAGTTCCTGGGATCTTTGTCATAGGCTACTGACTATGTTGGCCAGGGGATTCTGGGAGTTGTAATCTAGAAAAAGTAACTTTTCTCATCTCTCGTGGAATTTCTGCGGGGAGTATTCCAAGTTGCATCTTCGTTCATGCCAGCTGCTGGCCATGACCGTCAGTCTTTTTTGTCTACCCGCAGGAGCTGCAAGTATGCACTAGAATATAAAGGGAATGCGTAGTCCAAAAAGAGAGAGTGTAGCGAGACACGGACACAGCACAAGTTTCACAAGATTTCAGAAGCTAGAGAAAAGAGGCAGGATCCGTGCTCGAGTGGGTGTAACTCCGTTTCCCGTGACTATTGCTCATGGCAGTGGGTGGATCTGTCCCATCCATCAGGTTGGCCTTGTTTGCATCTCCCCCACCCACTCTGGTTATATCCATCCCACCTTGCATCAAAACTCTCTTTAACTTGTGTCCTGCTTGTGCCCTTGCAGCTGCAGCGAGAGGCATAAATCACGATGTAATCGCCAGCCCGCAAGCCTTCCTATGTGTGGCAAGCATCAAGATTCATTCCCTGTGGTCAGATTCAGTAATAATTCACCACCACCACCACCTCCCGTTTTCCTCTCCAAACAACGAGTGTCACTTCGTCGCCTTGGTGTGTCCGTGTCTCGCTTCTCCAACCACCTGTCCCAGAAAAGCCCGGTTACCTGTTCGGGCCAGCCCACTCATTTCCTTTCAGTAATCAAACATACTTATACCCATTCCTGTGGAGAAACAAAACTGAGGGTCGGACACAGCTAGTATTTTAGCATTCGATTCCCACCGGCTGGGAATTTGCATGCAGAGAGCAGGGAGCAGATGGTCATCCCCCGAGAGGTTTTGCATGCCAGTCAGTGAAGGAAACTTGAGGGAACAGTCTCTTTTTGTCCCTCCTCGTGTGTAAGCGAGAGTACTCCTCCTTGTAGCAGGGCAGCTTATAAAGAAGCATCAGTGGAAACAAGCTCCTCGGGGAGACGATGGCCGTTGCAGCTCACAAAGCAGTTTGGCCAGGCATGGCTTGAAAATGAGCAGGGCTCCTTAGGAAACCTCATGTTATTTCCGTGCTACTGTTTCCTAAGTTACGCCTAGGTTCCCGGTGTACAGGAGGAATGCCAAATGTGCTACTGGAAACAGAACATCCTTATTTGAAAAACTCACCTTCCCTTCTTAAAAATAAACTGAAATAAAAATGTTTCTTGCTTTCATGGCTGCAAATAAAGCATGTGGGAGGCTTATGCCATGGTAGCCTCTCTCCCTCCCCCTTTCTCATACACACACAAACACTCACACAAAATTCAGTAAGCAATTTTATGGGCATCTAGAAGGTCTCAAGTTCAATCATGGGACTTGCCAGCCCCTCTCCCAAAAAGGACCAGGTCCCAAGTGATGTGAAAGACCTCTGCCTGAATCCCTAGAGTCCCAACCCCAAATTGGAGTAGATAACACTAGGCGTGATGAATCACTGGCTCAGTTCAGTGGCAGGGATCCTGTTCGTGCAGCTGTGCTGTGGCTGATGACATCACTGACCTTACGCGGCATAGCCACCCAAACAGGATTTCAGCCTGTGTAAGGCACTTTGCCGTATTCCCAAAATAGAGATGAGGCTGAATAAAATGTGTTGTCAGTACTATAGCTCCATTGTCACCCCTCTAAACCTTCACGACTAGCAGAACAATCAGAATAAATTGTGCAGAACAATGAAAATGTAAGCCTGAAGGCAAAGACTGTCTTATTATTGATCTTTGTAAGCAGCTTTGGGAGCCCTTTTTTTTTTTTTTTTTTTTTTTTTTGGCTGAGCTCAAGTGCTTTAATTAAATAAGAATGTCAAAATTTTCTTAAGAGAAATAGATCTCTTCACATAAGCCACAGACCCACCCCCTTTTTTAAAAAGAAAAAGAAAAAGAAGAAAAAAAAAAGAAAAGCTACAGTCCTTAGAAATTTGAGTCGTCTGCTTGCATGACACTTCTGCACCCTGTTTGAAGTTTCTACCTTCCCCAATTTCTTTAGGCTATTTTTAGTATTATTATCGGGTCAATAGCTACCTGTTTAGCTGTGTGTGTATGCTTTGTTTGTTTATTTTGTGGTTGTGGTACCAGATGCAAAAGAATCCAGGACTCCTGCCCCTTTCTTTGTTGTCCAGGAAAAGGAATTTCAGTTGGCACGGAAAGCCACACCTGTCGATGTGATGTTCCTCCTTCCACACAACTATTTAAAATGCAAAAATCCCTTCCTGTATCAGTCCAAAGGGACTGCGGTTAATCCTTCTCTCTTCCATCGGCCATTTGGGCTGGAGCTCGGAGAACCCGAGGAAGTCGAGGGTCTATATTTGAGCAATTTGGAGGACTTTGCATTCTTTGTTAGCTTCCCTTCCTTGCACATGATTTGGGGACTAGAGTGTGTGTTTTTTGGGAGAGCCCAGGAGGCTTTCCCGACTGTCAGCTGAGCAGATTTGTGGGGACTTGACCATTCACCCTACCCCACGCCCCACCCCTCTTTTATAGGCACCTGCCACTGCAACCCTTACGGCTCCTATGGAGGAGGTTGTGATCCTGCCACGGGTCAGTGCTCCTGCAAGCCTGGTGTCGGGGGCCTGAAATGTGACCGCTGTGAACCTGGCCTCTGGAACTTCCGCGGCATCGTCACCGACGGCAAGAGCGGCTGCACCCGTGAGTACCTTCGGTGGCAACCGGCGACAGCTCTGTTAGAGGCGTGGACCGGAAAAGCCCCTTACGCAAATGGAGGTCCTCGTCGCTCCTGCCCCCACATCTGCGAAGTGGTTCAGCACACTAGTGGGCCAAAGGATAAGACCAATGGTTTCCAACCTGGGGTCCCCAGACATTCTTGGACTACAGCTCCCAGAAGCCTTTGCCACCAGCTGAGCTGGCCCAGAGTTCTGGGAGTTGTAGTCCAAGAACATCTGGGGACCCCAGGTTGGGAAGCACTGGATCAGATATTTACCGAATGCTTTTTGCGGAGCGAGGCCACGTTCCATATTTAATAAAACTTGGTTGAACTCTGTTCCGTCTTGCTCTCGAGCGGAGGCCTTTCCTTAGGATTTTTTAGACACCTAGGCTGAAATTGAGTAGGATATTGGAACTAGGGTCAGCAGAGGTTTGGTGAGTCAACTCTACTGTAAATTCCATTGATTCAGTGGGTCTGATCTAGTTGCGACTCACTACTGGATTTCAACCATTGTCTGATAAGTTCTTGCAGGTAGCTATCCATAGCTGAAAATTTGGCTTCAGAGTCCAGTTCGAAAAAGGGTTCTTTCTAAAATACTGAGCCTTTTGTGCCATCTCTGTCACATCGTTTTAATCTCTTGTTTGTAAGTGACTAAACATTTTCAGTTGATTTTTATACAAACAACTAGTATTATTTTGGGAGGAAATGAGCTAACACTTTTCTCTAGCTCTTCACAGCAAAATAAGGAATACATTTCACTAAAGTAGACAGTTTTGAAGGCCCAGCTTATGCCAATGTACATTACCTTAAAGGACAAGAATTTATGCTTCTTGAATACAAAATCAAGGAAGGAAATCACAATGCCTGATCAGCAGGTTGGAGGTGTATACAGAGGAAAATGGTCTGCCTGTCTGCATCGTGTTAGTTCATGGGAGCTTTAAATTCTAGATGTTAAGAAGAAGCTGGCCCCATCCCTTTCTAATAAGCCTGAGTGAAAACATCTCCTTCCTTCCCTCCAGCTATTAACAAAATTTGGCCTAATGCTTTCCAGATGTTAACAGGGACCACACTTCCCTTTTGCTGTTAAGAAGAGCTTTAGGAGAAACCTGATGTTCCCATTTCCAGATGTTTTCGATAACGGTTTTGCCATGCACCTTGCCAGATGTTAGCAGTGGCCCCTTTGGGAGGTTCATTCTTCCTTCCAGATGTTCAGCAGAAACACCAGATTTAATCCTGCCTATTGTCTCCAGCTGTAACAATGAATATTCCACAATCCGACTGGGTGTGACTTAAATGAAAGGCTAGGTTTGCTGGACTGCTGTGGTAAAAAGTGCCACAAGGCTAAGAGTCAGGAAAAGTGCCTCTGGCTGTCACAATCTAGTCCAGGTGGTTGTGGGATGATGGGATTTGTAATCCAACATGTATGGAGGCTACCAGGTCAGGCAAGGTTTAGCCCAACAAGTCACTAAGATGCATACTTGGTAAAGATATTTCAAGGTACATTTCGGGCTTTAGCATTCAAGAATACCTAGTTAGCCTGCTGGGGGATTCAAAGAGTTCCAGAAGAAATATTTTTCAATATCCTTTTTTTAAATGTATGGTAAGAGAAGCTCCAGCATCAATCATTCTTTGATGTCCCAAGTAAAACAAGACCTGCTTAACTCCATTTTGTGCATGATGTGGTAGCTGTAAAGATGCCAAGCCAAGCAAACACACTGTGGTGCCCTTTTCCGTTGAGATCTTCAACACAAAGAGATCAGCGTTGGCACTGGGGACAGTGTGAAACCGGTGCCATGTCTTAAACACACACACACACACACACAACACACACAAAAAGAACACACACAACACACACACAAGAACACACCACAGCCAGCATGGATATACTAGCTTCATAATTCAAGGAGTTATACTGGAGCAAAGTAACTTTGCTGAATTCTGGGAGATGCTTACAGTTCCTTGAATGGGAATAACCTGGCCGATCATCCAGCGATAACATTTTCCTGAATTTTTCCGCTAGCTCCTGAAAATGTATGCTAGGGACCATTTCCCTTCTGGTGTCCTTCCATTTGCCGTACATCTTTGGTCTGACGTCCCAAGTTGGCCCTGCTGTCCTTCTAACAGAAAAGCTAGGGGCGTTCGGGTGGAGAGAAGATGCAGGCTCACAGCAGAGAGGCTAAACGGATCCATGTTTGTGCTATTCCCTGGACAAACACGGAAGTGAACTGCAGCAGGAAGGAGGAGAGGAGAAAGTGAACGGAGGAGGGAGGCAGGGAGAGAGAGAACTGTGTTAATTTCAAGCTCCATTGGAGACAAAAGCGTAGAAATCGATAATGTGGCAAACAGAGAGAGGGTTGGAATTATCGAGGGAAGGAATAGCGAACAAGTGAAAATGTGAATTCTCTCCTCTCTCCTCTCTTCCTCTCTCTGTGAAATTATTATAAAGACATCCTCTCCCCCTCTCCACTCGTCTCTCGTGAGCGACGGATCTGAAATTGTTCTGGAGGCCTCCGTCCTCAAATGGAGATGGCTTTATCCATCCCAGCTACTTCTCTTTTCACCCCCCGCCAAATAAAATAAATCCCTTCCCCAGAGTTGAGCACCAGATTGGGATCTGAGGCACTGGAGCTCCATTCTGGGTGCTTAGCTCATTGAAGTTATAAAAATCTGTGTGAGTGAGTGTGCATGCGCCAGGAGACACACATGCGTGCACACACACAGCTAAGAGCTAATAAGTAGACGCTGATGATCATGCTGGGAATTGGAATGTTTCTTTCTAATAGCATCACTCATTAACCGTTGGAACAGATGACTGAAGGGAGCTGATGAATCCTCTACCATTCTGAAGCCATCTGTCCCCTTTGTGAAGGAACCCACTCTTTGTAAAAAGGAACCAAAGACTCTTTTTTTGCTCCCCATTGAGAGTTTTTAGACCATAAGTGGTTTGTTGTATAACTTTCTCTCCCCTCCCTTCTCTTAAACACTCATCAGAGAGTTTGGGAAAATAGCAAAGGTTCCTCCGTTTGTGCGTGCAGTCAGGATTTGGGAGCAGGACTGAGCTCAGGTTTGTTTTTTTACAGAGCCGACAGGGTATAAAAAACAAATTTGTTTGCAATATGGTGCTGAAGGAGAGCTTTGTGGGTACCCTAGTCCACCAGGAGACGGGAAGGGGAAACCACTTCTGAGAACTTGCTGCCTAGAAAACCCTGAAAAAAGGGTGGCCATGAATCAGAATTGACTTGACGGTACCGGAGGATGATGTGTGTAGTCTTCATTCTGTAGTTGTTCCGTACTCGCTGTTGGTATTTTGCCTTTTTTAAAATCTGTTGTACCATGTCCAGAGAACTCTGGTTATCCCATGGTCTAAAAGGACAACAAACAAATAAACAGGCTGACTGGCAGGCAGGCAGGCAGACAAACGAAGCTGTTTCATGTGCTGTAAAATAGCAGGTTCATCATCCAGCATCTCCCATTCAAGTGACATGGTGTCAAGATGCGGGAAAGACCTCCCTTGCCGCCGGGTGTCCCGGAGAGCCGATCAGAGCAGAGATAGATCGACACAAAATAGCCTGACCTGGAATAACAGAAGGATGAGCGGCTTCTGTTCTCGGGTTCTGCCCAGCAGGCTCTCGAGAACAAAAGTCTCTTTAATGCAGCGAGAGAAAGGAAAGGGGAGGAAAGGCCTGGGAGCTTAAGCTCTGTGAAGAAAGATGGAAGAGCTGAGTATCTGTTGGAGAAGAGACCCTGGCAAGGCATTATTTTGGGAAAGCCGTCTTCAAACGTTTTAAAGGCTGTCACATAAAGGCTGGCACAAATTTCTTCTGTATGGCTCTCCAGGGTAGGATGCAAACTAGCGGCTTCAAATGAGGAGAAAGGAGATTTCGGTGAAATCTAAGGAAAGGCTCCCTGATGGTACAGGCGCTTTGATGGTGGGATTGCGAGGTTGTGACAAGGGGTGACCTCTTGGGATTCCTGCCAGTGCTACAATCCTGCGAAGTGGGGTTTTTTTTCTCATGGGCTCAACCCAGTTTCTTTCTTCCCACCCCGTTGCCTCCCTGTGAAGCTTGTCACTGTGACCCCGTGGGTTCCGTGCGTGACGACTGCGAGCAGATGACCGGCTTGTGCTCCTGCAAAACGGGCATCACCGGCATGAAATGCAACCAGTGTCCCGACGGAAGCAAACTGGGGATGTCCGGCTGCGAAAAAGGTGAGGAGGGTGGATCGAGAGGGAGGAAGATGGCCAGGCTCTTTGGTCCTTTCTGGGATGGGAGGGGGTCCCCCGAATTGATAGAAGAACCCAGAAATGCTGCCTTATTTGGGGATACAGCCTTAACTTCTCTCCGTCACAGCTTGGAAGTAATAAGTTGCCAGTTACATAGGCATCCATAATAAGTTATTTTTGTAGGGTTGGTATCCATGGTGTAGCTAACATACAAGTTAGCTGTGCAAGGGCTGCCTGGGCCTAATCCAGAAACACAAACCTGCACAGCAAAGGAGCAAAATGTGCAAATGAATTTATTTTATTGGCATAAGTATTTTTTCTCTCCTTTTTTAAAAAAAGTTGCTTTTTAAAAACCTTTTTTTTGTTGTTTTTGTTTTTTTGGGAGTTATTTTGGCAGAAGAGTTTGTGGCAGGGAGCTTTAGGCGATTCTCTTATCAGTCCAAAGGTGTGTTTGCGTGTGTGTAAAAGAATTAGTAACATAACGGCTGAAACCTTGTGCCACCTTTTAGATGTGGATTGTCGTGAGCTAAGAAATCGCCATCGATTTCTTAACTTATATTTGTTGCATACTGACTGAGTGAACTGGTGTGCAGTGGAGAATGTGTACGGATGTTAATTGGTGGCAATTTCTGTCTAAAGGTTACATCCTTCCTGGTAACTGTGCATCAGGATTTCAGCCAAAAAGTAATGCAACAAGTTCCTCTTAATACAGAGTAATAAGTAATCCTAATGCACTGCTTTGCAAATCCTCTGATCGGAATCAACTATTCTCTTTACCTTTCCAAACTCTGCTCCCCACCAAACACAGAAGGGGGCGAAACAAAGCAGAGATAAATCCCAAGAGCCGTTCAGCGTTAGGGCCTCCCTGACATCTCCTCTGTCTTCCGTAGACCCCTCTGCAGCGTCATCCTGTGTCGAAATGGTGTGTGAGTTTGGGGCGTCGTGCGTGGAAGTGAACGGCTTGGCCCACTGCGAGTGCCCGTCTCCGCTCTGCCGAGAGGCCAACATGAGCAAGGTGAGCAGAAGGAGAACATGCCGAAAAGAGGGCAGAGAGGACTCCACTCGGAGAGCACGTGGCAAGGGCATCATCCTCCTGGAACAGAGACAGGAGATCTCCTGGGAGCTGAAGAGAGGGCTGTTCGAGGGATGTGGTGTTAATTCTGCATGGATGCCCGGCCCCTTTGCTCTCATCCTTCTGTCTCCTTTTTTGTTCCGTTCTTTTGTTATTCTTAATTGTTCCCTTGTTTTGTTCTCGTCCACTGCTTATGTCCTATTTTCTATGGGCATATTTCTATAAAGCTTTTTCTGTTGTTCTCCATAAGAACCCTGATCTTTATTATTTCCATATGACTAATGAGGGGACAACAGCACTTATGGAAGAGGGAACTTTATTTGGTCAAAGCTGCTAGCATATATATACAGTTGGGATAGATTTTGGGGGCAGACCTGTCATATCTTGGGCTTGTATTCTAGTCCTGCCCCTAGCCTTAACCCTAAACCTAGTGATAAACCTAACCCTAACTCTAATGTTACCTCTAACCCTAACTCAAACTGTAATGCTAGTGATAAACGTAGCCCTAGCCCTAACCTTAACCCTCACCAGTGGAAGAGACTTGTGAGCCGTCTAAGCCTGAGAGGCTCCAGGTTGTCCCAACCCAACATCTGTGAACGTGGGGCTTCCATGTTCGTAACAGCACGGGCACTGTTTGCTTCTAGGATCTGATGAGCCACCACAGTGCCCGGCAGGCAACAAAATTGTGGAGAGGCAACCAGGTTGTGAGCTTCAGGCCATGGCGTTATCCCTTGAAGGCTTCCCATTTGGAGGGGAAGGAGGTGGAGCCTCCTTGAGGGAGGAGTCCTGTGGCAGCCGGAGGAGAAGCTGGAGGAGAAGCTGTCTCGGGGCAGCTTCAGCCCCCCTGATGGGGGGGGGGGGCAAGAGGCTCCCAGGGAGCTGTCCCGGGTGCTGACCCTTCTTGACTCAGCCCGGCCAGCGCTCCAGACTGGCCTGAACAGGGCAAGGCTTATGTTCAACTCTCTGGCCTTCTTTTCACTGCCTTTTTTTAGGGGTGGATTTTTTTTTTTTTAGTAGTTTTGAGACCCACCCACCCAAATGATCCGTTTCACACCCTCCATGGATGCCTCCGATTCATTTCACACAACCCATATTTTATCTGATATGAACAGAAGACAGAAATATTTTTTGTATCCCTACCCGGTCTCTTCTTACTGCCTTCCTCACCCCCTCTCCCCAGAATTCTATGGGGCTTGGATAATGCGTTGATCAAGGCATAGCCCAGTTGTCTTTCTGGGCGTTTAACCACCTCTTCTCTCTCTCTCTCTCTCCCCCTCTGCCCTCTCTGTGTGTGTTTGTCTCTCTCCCGCTCCTCTCCATACACACACGTCCTAGGTCTGTGGTTCTGATGGCATCACCTACGGCGATCAGTGCCAACTGCGGACCATCGCCTGCCGGCAAGGGAAAGTCATAGAAGTGAAACATTTTGGCCAGTGTCAGGGTGAGTTCCTCAGTGGTGCTGTGGCAGCCATCCTGTTCCATCAAGAAGTTGCTCAACGAAGTGGGAAGTCTGAAATGTAGTAGTAACCCTCAGAAATCGTTCAGCGACTGTTGGTGAGAATGATTTCTTCTTTCAGAGAGAGAGAGAGAGAGAGAAAGAGAGAGAGCAAAGTATAAAGGCAGGGCAGCTGCCCAGCGCAAGATCATAAGGAATACAGCAAGCTAAGACATATAGCCCTGGGCAAGACGCACAGTCCCAGAACAGCCCCCAAGGAAGGGAATGGCAAACCACTTCTGAGGGCACTCTACTTTTAAAAAAAAACCCTGGAAAAGGTCACCATAAGTCAAGACTGGTTGGCATGCAATTATTTTTAAGACGTCGTCCAGGCTCCAGCTAAGCAGCTTTTTAACAAACTGTGCTGTCTCTCCCCGACCCATCTTCTGGCCTTGATCCAAAAGAGGATTCTGACTTCTCCTCACAAGTAGGGCTCAGAGATATTCACCCTTTTGACGCCAGATAAACCATGCGCCTTTGAGGTTGCCTCTTGCGCGTGCCAGCATCCTACCCTTGAGTCTTGGAGACGGTCTTGGTAGGAAAATGCGACAACTTAGGGTATAGGTCTGCCTGCTTCACCGAGGATCCCTCTAGTCTGGATAACCTCACATCTGGGAGTTTCTACTGGGTGGGATGCCAGTTGATTTATGATTAGGGCAGGAGAGAAGGAAAGAATTATGAGTTCTGCTGTGCAAAGAGACCTCCAGGACTCCAATCCTAGTGACAAATATTCACATTTTGACCCCTGTAATGGCTGAAAGTCAGGTATTATTTTGTCCAGAAACAGAAGACGGAAAATTTATAGCCGTGATTCCAGATGAGATCTTATTGATTTTGGTGTGTGATACGCAAACTGATGGATTAACCCGAACTGGAATCAGATGGATGGGGTAGAGTTTGGAGTTGTCTGAAATTCCAAAGGTGATTTGGAAATATCTCTCTCTCTCTTCCTCAGCTGTTCTGCCAGAATGTTAAAATGCATATACGTAATGTCAATTCATCTCACTTGTCTTTTTAAAAAAATAATAATCTGAATCATGAGTCTCGAGGCACAGTAGTTAAACTGCAGTACTGCAGCCAAAGCTCTACTCACAATGCGGGTTCACTCTCAAGTAGCCGGTTCAATTTATTTATTTAAAATATTTTTACCCTGCCTTTCTCCTCAAAAGGACCCAAGGTTTCCTCAGTTTTCCATCCTTCCGAGGTTGATAAATAGAGTACCCAGCTTGCTGGGGGGGGATGGGAGCAATGTGTGGTCTGCATAATTAAATTGTAAACCACTCAGAGAGTGCTTTAAGTGCTATGGAACAATGTGTAAGGAGCATGCTTTGCTTTGCTTTTTTTTTATAACATAAAAGTCATGTCATATTGTGGTCGCTAGAACTTTTGTGTGTGTGTGTATTAATGTAATGTAATGTAATGTAACTCCTAGAACCCAATGTGTAATATGTGTTAAATTCCTCCCCCCAACAATAACATCCTTTGTGAATGCTTAGGAGCCTCCTCCCAATAGCAAACCGCAGTACTCCAGAGGTTTTATGGAGCCCTCTTCATGGCTTGTGGCCTGCACTATAGGGTGGGTTTTGCAAGTCCCTGGCCTATTTCTGATCACCCCCTGTCTTTCCTTTTGCTCCAGAGTCTATCATGCATTCCAGCCACACCACGCCACCCACAACTGTACGGCCCCTGGACTCCCTTCTCCTCCCTCCGCCCCCACGAACCACTCCTCCAGTTTCCGAGCCGGCAAAGACCACCACCGGCTCCCAGCATTTTGCAGGCAAAGCCTTCCATCCGAGCCACCCAGCCACAAGGCGGGTGGGCACCACCCCTCACCCATCCACAACTTCCTGGACCACACACAGCATTCGCCAGACGTCCATTCGTCCTCTCTCCACTGCCCCGGTCACCCCTGCCGCCAGCCAGCCAGCGTACAGTGAATCCGGCAGCGCAGAAGGCAGCGGGGAGCCAGAGATGGGCGCCAGTGGAGACCAAGAAGGCAGTGGCACAGGATCTGCCGGTAAGCCAGCGGCCCTTTTTACAGTCACAGGTTGGGTTTCGTCGTCCTTACGAGCAACCCTGGATCACCCAGGAGGCCAATCTGGACCAACGTCTTGTTCACTCAGTGGCTAAACAGTGCTTGTGGGAGCAGATGCTCCGTGTCATGTTTTCCCCATCCCTGATATACCGAGGCAAAGTGAAGAGCGATATGCAGCCATCTGTCTTCACTAGTTTTATTTCTTTTATTTAAATTATTTATATGCCACATTTCTCCCCACAGGGGACCCCAGGCGGCTCACAACAGATGAAATAAGAAATTTGAAAACACGATATAAAAGTCACGTTTAAAAACCAATTAAAGAGACGTTAAGATTGGCCATTCATTTCTGTGAATTGATCCAGTGCCTGTTTTAAAAATCCACGGCCATCTCTGCATCATGTGGCAGTGAATTCCACAGTTTAACTGTGCAACCTTGCAGAGACAAAGGGGGAAAAAAGGCTGGCCCTCAAAAGTCTTCCTGTGTGGGCTTCCAAAACTCCGGGAGCTGAACTCAGACCTCCTAGTATAGACGTTTGCTTCTTCTCAGTCACCTTACTTTTCACCCTGCAGGCGATGAAGAGACGGAAGAAAGAAGGGTCGTGGGCACCCCAGTTATAGAGAGAGCCACCTGTTACAACACCCCCCTAGGATGCTGCTCTGATGGCAAGACTCCTGCAGCCGATGCAGAGGGAAGCAATTGCCCAGGTAAGTAGCCCTTCCTCCTTGGTGTGCCAAGCGATTGGTCAGTTCCCTGTAGCTGGCTGGGTGGCTCGCTCGGCTGGAGCACCTGGCTGTGGAGCCAGGGGTCCCCTCTGTGCCTCCCATGAGAAGATCCAGCCTTGATAGTCTCGGGCAAGCTGCAACCCCAGAAGAAGGGGATGGGAAACCACTTCTGATTATTTTATACTTCAGAAAGGGAGACCGTCAACTTGAAGTCAACTTGATTATCACACAATTATTAGTATTAATTGGCATTAGGAACACAATTCTAGCACATTTCAAACTCTGTTCAAGTCTTACTGGCCCTCAGCCCTGGAATGCTGGGAACTGAAAAATAACCAACCAACCAATCAGAAAAGACCCAAAACAAAAGAAACCAACCCAAAACACATCCCTAGAGAGAAGAACCAAAAATCTTTGTGAAATTTTCCAACCGCTTCTGTCCTGTCTGTGCCCAGCACTTCGTGTGAGGACCAGCTCTGGAAATTCTTTTGAGACTTAAGCAGCTGCTCATGGTTTTCCACTGCGGAATTCCAGGCTCGATCATTCCGTAATAGGGGTCAGACTTCCCGTATCTTGCCCAGCAACAATTCCCAAGGTGGTGTAAAGCAAGCCGTGGCTGTCAAGTTTGTTTTTTCAAATTAGTTTTAAGTAAGCGCCGTGTACACATTTCCTTATTATTTATTTAGAAGTATTTCTACCCTGCTCTCCATCTAGAAAAGCTCTGACAGCAGCCCAGATACATGTCCTTCCTTCTGTCCTTAAGAGGGAGCCCTGTCTCGTGCTCTCAGGCTTGCGGTCTAAAAAGAGATGGCACAAAAGGAGAACGCGGTGGGGAGGGAAAAGGAAAACAAGACAACTCTGGCAGGGGGAGTGTTAGAAATTTTGTCACCCCGGTGGAATGGCGGCTGGCTGGCCGGCCCTCGAGGGGAGGCAAAGCGTAAGCCACTTTGGCCTCCCAAGAAGGCTAAGAACAGGCCTGCTTTTCCTTCCCTTCCCTCTTCTTCACTCTCGTGGGACAGCTTCTGGAGAAACAAGGCTCTGGGGGCCAGAGAAAAACAATTACTTTTGCTTTGTGTTCTGTATGTCTTTTTCCTTTCCTCCATTGACTGCTATTACATAATAATAATAATAATAAACTTAGAACCGCGGAGCTGGAAGGGATCCAGTGGATCATTGGTAAGGATGTAAGATGCTTTAATTTTGAGTGACTTTCAAAGGAGTGTCCTATTTAATATGTCAGAGATGTCTTAAGTATATAATGACTGAAATCCTGTTGCTTAGGGGAGTAAGTGGCACTAGAGTAGGCCCCCAGAACCCGTGGCATTTTGGTGAGTCCATTCCTCCATAAGTTCCATTCCTTCGTATGGGCTTAATCCAGTTGTGACTTGTTAGGCCCACGTTGCAACAAGAGCCGGCTCATTTGAATCAATGGGACTGACCGTCGACTCGCCCCGTCCCCGCTCATGCAGTGGGCTTACTCTGGTGCAACTTACTGTACCACACTGGGCCAACGGGGTTACAGCCAAGGAAATCTACTAATACAAATTAAATTAAAGACAATTTAAAATATAATAATTTGATGTTCGCCCTCCTGCTGTATCCGCATCTGACTGTAACTGTGCATTTCCAACCCTTCCCGGGATTCTTTGCTTCTGGTCTGTTGGGTTTCTCGGCAAGAAGCCTAAAGAAGACGATGTCTACAGCCATTTCTCTCTCCTCCTTATATTCCTTTCTCCTTGATTTCCATTCCTTTAGGCCTCCCTCCAAGTCCACTTTTATGCATGCAAGCGCCCAAACCTTTGTCTGCGACGTGTCTGCTACTTCTTAGCTAACTGTCTTTCTCTTGTTACTCAGGATGGCCACCATCCGGGGTGGAGCTTGCAGGAACCTGTGTGGTAAACTCGTGCCTTTTGGGGAGGGGGGGGTCCTCACCATATCAACGAGCATTCTCAATATACTAACCCTCCATAGCTCTGCCGCTCCTCCCCGACCCATCCGAACTAACCCCAGACGCTGGCACGACCCATAAACTGCCATCTTCTCACTCCCCGGGTTCTGCCGAGGGACTGAACACTCTTGGATTGTTTGGGCTGCAATGTTGTTCTTCGAAATGTTGTTTCCGTTGGCTTCCCCGAGGCCTTGGTTGAGGTAACGAAGCTGTTCCGTCTCGGTCTTGTCTCTTCTCCAACCTCCCCCTTTCCCCTGTAGCCACCAAAGTGTTCCAGGGGGTCCTGATTTTGGAAGAAGTGGAAGGCCAAGAGCTTTTCTACACGCCGGAGATGGCCGACCCCAAATCGGAACTTTTTGGGGAGACCGCCAGGAGCATCGAAAGTGCGGTGAGCCTTTGGCACCCTAACCTTGAAAAACGCCCCCCCCCCCAAGTTGTATCATAAAGAAATGGGATTAAAGAGACAGAGAGACTCAGAATTGGGAGAGGAGGCAGCAAACTCTGCTCAAGCGAAGGGCTCTGTGTGGGTGTGTGGGTGTGTGGTGTGTGTGTGTGTGTGTGTGTGTGAGAGAGAGAGAAATGCTTTTATTCTGTTAGAATTAAGATCCTGGATACCTAAAATGAGGAATAGTATCATCGAGGCAGCTTATAATTAGGCAGCTCTATCTCATTTAATACGCCCTCTTAAATCCTAATTATGGGAGAAGAGGCAGGTGTAAATAATAAGTAGTAAAAAAAAAAAATAGCAGGTGTAAATAGAGAGGCTGTGCCAGTTAGCTTGTTTTTGGACTGGATTCGTTCAAGTGATGTGGACAGGAGAGCCTGGATAAGATATAGTTTCAGACTACAACTCCCAGAATTCCCTGGCCAGCATGGTCACTGGCCATAAAGGTTCTGAGAGCCCGAATCCAGCGAAACAATCTCTCCAACCCCGAAACACCTCTTCCTTAAATCTTTTCCCTTTCCGCCCCCCCCCCTTTTTCCTGGGGCATCCATCCGATCGTTAGCTGGACGAACTTTTCCGCAACTCTGACGTCAAGAAGGATTTCAAGAGTATCCGGGTGCGAGACCTGGGGCAGAGCAACGCCGTGCGTGTCATTGTGGAGGCTCATTTCGACCCCGGTGAGTGTGATCCGTGCATCCTCCTCCTGGTGGGATGTATTCACTTAATCCCAAGAAAAACTGCCTCCTTTCACAAACCCTGGGGATATTTAGAAAGTTCGGGCACGCACGGCCACAGACAAGGGCATCCAAGCCACGTTTCTTTATGGCATCATCATAGTTTCGAACCGAGACATGTGCATGGCTTCTCAAACCCTGGAAGAGTTCCTTTTTTGACAGACCCCACACTGTAACTCACGTCACTGGGAGTTACCGTTCAAAACAAGCAAACAGGCGGTGGCACCTTAAAGACCCACAGATTTATTTCAGGATTGTAATCCATTCCCACCCAGATTTAGTAACTTCCTCCAGATCTGCCAGTTCTGCAGAAGTGTGGGTTTAAATTTTCGGGGGATTGGTGGGGACCTGGAGGGGGGGATGCAGAAATGTTTCCTCGGTATTCTGCCAGAATCTGTGGCTCAAAGCGGAATTGCAGTTAGTGGTGGGAAACTCTGCCTCTTTGTCCTTGGAATTAAGTTCATGCAGACTTTTCATGTTTGTTTGTTTGTTTGTTTGTTTTTAAACATAGCCCTCTGTCTCATCAGGCGGTGAGAAAGAGAGGCACACACAGAGCAAGGAAAGGCTGCTTTAGCAGTGGGGTCTTGTTAAGAAAAAGGCTCCGTACACACACGAGCACGGAGGGCTCAAAGCTCCTTCCCCCCCCCCCTTTGATGGCTCTCCTCCTATTCAGATGTGTCTTGTGCTCGGCAAAACAGACAAGGCAGAGGAAGGTCTGGAATGGAGGGTGTGCCAGCCTTTAGATCTCTTTTTCTGCAGGGGATTGGGAGAAGGTGGGTGGTGGGGGTGGGAAGAGAGAGGATTTGATTTTCAAGGATGGTATCAAAAGGGGGAAGACCATACAGAGGCTCTGACGCCCCTCACCCCTTCTTTCCTTGGGCGAATCTGCAGCCACCACCTCCACAGCGGCCGACATCCAGAGGGCTCTTCTGAAGCAGATCAAAGCGGCCAAGAAGAAGACCATTCTGGTGAAGCGGCCGCAGCAGGAGAACATCAAATTCATGGACTTTGGTGCGTTTCTCCTCCTCCCCTCCCACGTCCGCTTCTCCCAAATCATTCCCTTGGCCCCGGTTTCCCTCTTAGTCTCTCTCTCTCTCTCTTTCTCTCTCTCTTTCTGCCTTGGTGACACTTTCCCCCCTTCAAAGGAGGTCTCCGCCTGCTTCCATTCAGGTCTGGAGCCCATCAGAAACCTCCCCTCGGTACGTTATTATCCTGTCGGCTGCCTCTCTTTTCTCCAAAGCGAGGATTTTTAGAGGACATTTTTTTATCTTGAAGAGATAATGCTGCTTTTATTTGAAGCCGTAGCAAAGCAGCCCCATCCCGAACAAATTCTTCCAGACTCCCTCGGGAGAATCGGCTCCCCCTCCAGTCTCGAAAGCTTCCTTCATCTCTTTGGGAAGATGGAAAAAGCGCTTGGCACTGCCTTTAATTAGCACCGGCTTCCCGGAGCTTTTGATCCTCTGCCGAGCCCGGGGTTTGATCTCACCCCCGCAAAGGCACAGAGGGACAATTCTCACATTAGGATCGATGCCTTGCTTAATTTGAGAGTTGTCTCAGCGCCCCTAATGGAGAGAAGAACACCTCTTGAGCTGGGAGCGTGCAGGTTTCAGCTGGGATGACGTAAAGCACCTTTTGGAGTGGGGCTGCTCAGAGGCGGGTGCCAGGATGTGGCAGGATTGAGGCGTGCTGCCTTGAGAGCCAGTGTGAGGTAGAGCAACCGCGAGAATGCTCTTTAAGCTGTGGGGGGGCAGATTTACTCTCAGAGAGGTTCTTGAGGGCCTCATTCTGACTTAGTGCTGAGTATGCTGAGCTAGCATTGAGAACATCTAGTCCCCAGTGAGCCTTAAACCTCACCACTCACCTTGCCTTAGTCATTCTCTCTCTGTTAGGCTGGCCTGCCTTGCTGGGCTGTAGTTAAGCGTCAAGTAGAGAGGAAGATGGCCCTTTACCCCACTTTCAAGCTGAATGAAGACAAGCTGGGCTATTGAGGTAGGGAATAAATAAAATAAATGACTCACAGCTTCAACACCACTACTGTTCTCACCTTGTGTGAAGTTAAAAGGTAATATAAGAAAGTGCAGGGCTCATTTACCTTGCTTCTTCCAGGTTAAGGTGCACCATCCACTATAGACTTCCTTTACCTGAATTCTGCAGAGTCTTGCCGCTGATAACACATGTTTGAGTGTCTTGTGGCAGGGAGTTCCACGGTTGTTTTTCAGCAGGGGCCCCCCTCCCCAACTTTCCTTCTCATCTTTGGCTTGTTCTAGACTGGATCCCTCAACTCTTCACCACGACAACGACCACCAGCACAGCCACCACCGTGGCGCCAGCAACTGCCGCCACGACCCGCCGCTTCACCGCCGCCCCCCGGGTCCTGTACCCAGGGAGGACTCCCAGCAAAATCTCCCTCGCACTCACCACCAAGAGACCTGCTACCACTGCGCCGGCCACCACGGCCCGGAAGAAGCCAGTGCGCCCGCCCCCAGCCACCAAGAAGCCGTCCCGGCCCTGCGATTCCCACCCTTGCCTCCACGGCGGCACGTGTGAGGACGATGGCCGGGACTTCAGCTGCAGCTGTCCAGCTGGCAAGGGAGGAGCCGTCTGTGAGAAATGTAAGTGAGGTCGGGAAACAGAGGCACTCGCTTACCGTTGCCCTTGGCTGTGCAGATAAGGGCGATTCTCCTTTGCAAATGAGTGGATAGGCAAAAGGCAATGAGAAAGGGCCTCAAACCTCCGTTTTATAGATCACCAGCGCCTGCTATGGGTCAGTGTTTCATGCGCGAGCATGACAGAGGCAGCTGGATTTGCAGGGGTAAAAAGGTATCTGCTGCAGCTTTCTCAGGTGGAGATCATGCTAGGGAAGGTTGGAGGCAGCAAGAAAAGAGGAAGGCCCCCAAGTTGAGATGGAGTGACTCCATCAAGGAAGCCATGGCTTTGAGTTTGCAAGACCTGAACAGGGCCATTAAGGATAAGACCTTGTGGAAATCACTGATGCATAGGGTTGCCATAAGATTTCCAAGCCGTCTGTCATTCAGGCGCCAACCGTATCCCATCAGAGAGCAGCTACACTCCGCAGTTGCCACAGTCTGACACCCGTTTAACTGTCGTGACTCCGTCCCGGGTTTTGTAGTTCAGCAACTATGAACGAGTTCTGGCAAGTCACAGCAGCAAAGATCTCGTTACGTGTTGGGAGTGCAACACCGAAAGGGAGGGCGATCGACACACGTCAGTCTAGGCACCCGTACCAATGTATAAATACCTTCCCATCTGAAACTCCTCCGTCTTTGCCTGTCTGTGACAGCCATCAGGTACTTCATCCCCAGTTTTGGTGGGAAGTCCTACCTGGCGTTCAAAATGATGAAGGCCTACCACACGGTGCGCATCGCCCTGGAATTCCGGGCCTCCGACCTCAGCGGGCTCCTCTTGTACGATGGGCAGAGCCACGGGAAGGACTTCCTCTCTCTGGCCCTGGTGAATGGCTTCATAGAGCTCAGGTGAGTGGCTCTGTCGGCTTAAGACTCCATCCCTTTCTCACAGAAGGTAAGGTTAAGGACAGCTGCTTTCTCTCTCTCTCTCTCTCTTTCTGTGAGCCTCACCTACCTTACAAGGTCGTTGTGAAGAAAAATGGAGGAGGAGAGTCATGGGACCCCCCCACTGTTCCTCCGATCAGCACAACGTCATGTTTAGTTACATTTATAATCTCCCATTTGGTTCCATGAGCTTGTGGATCTACATGAACTGTCTCCCCCCACCCCACACACAACAACTTTATCATCACCTCAACCTTGTGAGGTAGGTCAGGCTGAGAGTGACTAGCTTAAAGTGATCAGAGACTGCCATCGCTCAGTAGGGGCTAGAACCTTGTCTTCCAAATCCCAGACCTGCCCTCGAAACACTACTTAATACGGCCTGGGTGGTTTGGCCGTGTAAACCGGTGGCTCTCAACCTTGGGTCTCCAGATATTCCTGGACTACAACTCCTAGAGATGCTTGCCCAGTGCAGCTGGTGGTGAAGGCTTTTGGGAGTTGTAGTCTAAGAACACCTGGGGGACCCGAGGTTGGAAATGACTGTTTTAGACTGAACTTGTTTCCTCTCTGGACAATATTATAAAATGCATTTTTCACCTATTAAGACTTGCAAAAAAAATGTTCAAAAGTGTTTTGGTTTTTTTTGCTGAAAAATCTCACACTTCGCACAACAGATCTGGGAGGTAAACTTCAGATTACTCTGCACCATTTCCCTCACCTCTTCTTCGTTTTCTCTCTCCTCCCCCCCCCCCAACCCCGCCCTGAGGACCTCGGCTTCCCTTTTCTGCCCCAGCTGGAGAAAAATTTGAAACTCTCCTTCCCTGCCTTTGCTCTTTCTCAGGTTCAACACCGGCTCTGGGACAGGCATCGTCACGAGCCGGGTCCCCGTCGAGCCCGGGAAGTGGCACCAGCTGGTGGTCAACCGCAACCGAAGGAACGGCATGCTCTCTGTGGACGGAGAACCCCACGTCCACGGCGAGAGCCCGAGCGGCACGGATGGGCTGAACCTGGACACCGACCTCTTTGTCGGAGGGGCGCCGGAAGATCAAATAGCCGCGTGAGTCGTCGTGGGGGTGGGGGTGGGGGGTTGAGGAGCAAGGAACCCCTGTGACTCTCTCACCTTTTTCAGCCCCCGCTCCGTCTCTGTGCACACATTGCAGAAATCCATCTGGTTTTTTTTCCCACCAGGCTGCTCAAGGAAGGGTATGCAAGGCTTCCCCCCAGTGGCATGGGTGGGGACTTGAGCCACGGGACTCACTGTCAAGTCGGACTTAAGTCGCACTGGTGGCTCGACTCAGACTTGACTCGGGGATTTTTTTCCCCATGACTCAGACTTGACTCACGACCCAAAACCCACCCACCCCTCCCTTTTTTCTGGGGGGGAAAGCTTGCTCTTCATAGGGACTCAGACTTGGGGCTTGGGACTTGAGACTTGGTGCCAAAGACTCAGACTCGGGACTTGGTACCAAAGATGTAGACTCGAACTTGGAACTCAGACCCAAAGACTTGCCAACAGCCCTGCTATGCGGTCTGTCATCCTGGCACCAACCTTATCCAGACGGAGTGCAGCTACACTACACAGTTGCCACAGTCTGATACCAGTTTTACTGTCATGGCTCCGCCAGAAGGAATCCTGGGTTCTGTAGTTCAGAAGAAGGGCTTTGGCTGCTCTGCCACAGAGCAATTACCGTGCTCGCTCAGAGCAGTTTCTCTTGAGAGGATGTAAAAGCAACAATATTCCATAACAATCAGGTTGGTTAGAAAAACCACAAAATCCAAAAAACACACAAAGAATGCAGGTAATCAATACAGCACTCGCCGCCGAACCACAAAGACATTATACGCTCAAACAAACAGCAGGGCTGTAATGACGACGACCTTAAACTGCAAGTCAGAATTTGTTTATCCAAAGCAATGCAAAATAATACATATGTTTTATATATATATATGGGGGGGAAATCGCTAATTGCCAACAGTCAGAATTCTGCATTGAAAGAAATGAATGCAAACCAATTATGAGTGCCGGTGTGAGCAAAGGCAATGAAGATGTTAGAATGCAGACTTAAAATTAAAGACTTTGGAGTGTGTTGTCCTTAATCTTTCCTGCCTCCTTCATTCTGAAGTCGTACAGTCTATAGCCAAGCAGGGGAACTTCATTTAATTGGAAGGGAACCAAAGTCTCACCTGCCGAAGCAAAGGTATATAAGCAAAGGGGATCTGTAGCGCTCTGCTTTATACTCAGCCATATCGTTGACTATTCCTGCTTTGTTTACTGGGGCGGCACTCGGTCTTTTGGACTTCAGGGCCTCCACAGCCCAGCTAAGGGCCAAGACTTTGGGGAGCTGAAGTCCAAAACATCTAGAGGGCGTCCCTAAGCCAGCACAACACCTACCGGATGGACTGGAAACAGCATGCCTGCACCCACAGCCAGCAGGACTGATGGCCTTGCTGAATGGGAGGCCTGGAATCTCAATCGTCTGGAAGGTGCTAGATTGGATGATCCTCCAGAGGTTCTAGACCAGGGGTTCCCCACCTTGGGTCCCCAGAGGTTCTTGGACAAAAACTCTCAGAAGCCGTCACCACTGGCTTTGTAGGGAGTTGTAGTTGAAGAACATCTGGGCAGCCAAGGTTGGCAAGCATTGGTCTAGATTTCAACTCCCAGACGAAGACCTGGTCTGCTCTGAGCGTCAGGGGTCCGTCTGGGTTTCAGACTACAGTCACCTGTTGGGCAAGCGCTGTAGCCAGGTGGTACAGCCTCTGCTTTACCGAGAGCATGGCGTAGTAGCGCTGGGAAAGAATCTGACGGGAAGCTCTGGAGATCAGCTGCAGGTCGATGTAGGCAATCCTGAACTGGCTGGATCGAGGAGGATCTGAGAAGATGCCTTCCCAACTTCCTGCTGAGATCCCAAGGGCTACAGGCAGACCTCTCTGCTGTGCCCATTTTCTGAATACTACCCTTTGTTTGCCCCTTAGAACTTCATACAAATTGTATTTTCTTCCCAGGCTGAAAGGGGTCCCTCACTATTGCTGTCGTTGATCCTGTCGTGCCTGGACTTCAAGGGGGAAGGGGAAATGCCTGGCTCATTTTTTGCCTCTTGCTTTTTTATTTTCTCCTCCAGGGTAGCAGAGCGTACCTCGGTCACCACTGGCCTGAAAGGCTGCATCCGCCTCTTAGATGTGAACAACCAGATGTATGACCTGCGGGAGAAAGGCAGTGACGTCCTGTATGGCAGTGGTGTGGGCGAATGTGGCAACAACCCTTGCCACCCCAACCCCTGCCACCATGGCGGCCTCTGCCACGTCAAGGAGGCAGAGATGTTCCACTGTGAATGCCTGAACGGTTACACAGGTGGGCTGAATAGATCACCAAGGGATGTTCGACTAAGTTCTTCCTGCTGACTCCCTCATTTCCTATATCACAGGGTTGCAGAAGGGGATGGAAGGGATGACCTACATTTTCTTCCCTGACATGCTAGTTTTCTAAATGCAGGGTTATGGAGTGGGAGGGAGGCTGGCTTCCATGTTTCCCTCAAACATGCTAGCTCTCCATGTGCCAGAAGGGTGAGAGGGATGATTTGAGCCTTTCTCCTTGAAATGCTAGCCTTCTGAATGCAAGGCACATGTGTACATTTTGAACGTGAAAATAATTTGTGACTTAGTGGTCCTTGATACAATTTTGGATCCAGCCTCTGAACGCCCTTGTGTTTCCTCTCCCATCAGGGCCAACCTGCGCAGATGAGAGGAACCCCTGCGACCCCAACCCTTGCCACATTTCTGCCACCTGCTTGGTGCTGCCGGAAGGGGGTGCCAAGTGTGAATGCCCCATGGGGAGGGAAGGCGAGTTCTGCGAGTCAGGTTAGCTAGTCTTGGCTGGATGTGGGTGAACAAACCGGGGAGGAATCGAGAAGTACAATTGAGCCACAATGTGTGGGGTGGGAAGACGTTTCACTATGGGAAATGCATTGTTTCATAATCTTAATGGATAAGATAATGGATACACGTCCATCTGGACGAATGGCTTAGATTCGGCATCTAAATCTTCACTCATTTCATTTCTGCAAGTGAGACTGAAAATTTTCATACCTTGCAAGACACAAGTGTTTCCTTGGCTGATTGTAATCTGACACCCACCTAAGTCGGGCCTATTTGTGCTCACCATTTAGGTGTGTGTTCTTTCGAGTTTTGGGGATTGTAGGCATGCACTCTTTCGAGTTTTTTTGGCACTGTAGGCGTAGACTGTTTTGAGTTTTGGGGCCTGCCGTTCCCAGAACACTGTCCAGAAAGCCGAAAGAGCACACCCTCTAGTCCAAGGTTGCCCTTGTTTGTTTGCTCAACTTTTCTCTCTCTCTTTCCAGTCACAGAACTGGACCAGACGGTGCCCTTCCTGCCGGAGTTTAATGGTTTCTCCTACCTGGCGCTGAATGGGCTACAGACCTTTGTGCCAGACCTGCAGTAGGTTCCATCCCTCCAATTTTGCTTTCTTCTTTGCTTTGCCCCAAGTGTGGCTACTGTATTGTCTGCAGGGGCTAGCAGCTGCTTTCCGGGCTTTCAGGCTGGAGACCTTGTGGGGTCAGCCAGCATGACCAGAGTATGGGTGGCCTCTGACAAGGGGGGACTTTCGACTGCCCCATGTGCCTTAAGAGTTGAGTTTTTGCTGTTTTATCATACAGGGACAAAATGAATATGGAAGTGGTCTTCCTAGCAAAGAACCCAAGTGGCATGATCTTCTACAACGGGCAGAAGACAGATGGCAAAGGGGACTTTGTCTCCCTGGCGCTGCACGATGGACACCTCGAATACAGATACGACCTGGGCAAAGGAGCAGCTGTCATCAAGTAAGATCAGCTCCCTTTATTGGGGGCAGTAATCCGAAACAACCACAGGGTGAGCTTGTGTGTTTGTGGAGAGAGATTCTATGCATCTGACCACAAGACGCAGGTGTAGGATCCTGATATTGAGCGTGTTTAGATCTCCAAAGTGAGCATGCTTAGATCTCCGACGGATATAGTGAATGAGATTTTTCTCCGTTCTCCTCTCTTTCTCATGCTCGTACGTCCCATGTCCTTCCTAGGAGCAAAGAGCCAGTCCCCTTGAACACCTGGGTCAGCGTCTTGCTGGAAAGAAACGCACGCAAAGGGGTGATGAGAATCAACAATGGCGAGCGGATCATGGGGGAGTCCCCGGTAAGGAAGTGTATCCCCTGAAACATGGATGCCCCCCGTCTCCCCGCCCTGCCCTCAGATCTTCCCAGAAACCGTTCCATGGCGGTGCTTGAGTGGTTGCAAAAAGGGTCCCCTTCCCTGGCTGAAACCCGAAAAATCCCCAGTAAGCAATAATGCCATTCTCATCGCTGCGTTGGGTCCCTGGGCCCTTCTGACTGATCCAGAGTGGTTAGAGATGCGACGGTTTCTTTCTTCGTTTTAAAACCGGGAAGGGAAGACACTCGAGAGAAGGGAGATTTGAAAAAGGAAGGACAACAAGACAGGCCCACAAAGGGAACAGAGGAGTGCCTGTGGCTTGTGTCTGATCTTCTCCATAACTTTCCTTTTTTCTCCTCTTCTGAGCTTAAAAGCTTCTTTTGCAAAGGAGCCGTCTCCTGCTTATGAGGACTGGATCCCCGTCCTCCTCCCCAGCCACCATGCCGCTGCTCCGTTCTGTGCCTTTTCTCTCTTGATGGCCCGCTCACGAGAGGACAGGGGGCAGCTTAGCCTTGCAGCTTTCTGTGTGATGATGTTGCCTCACTGATCTTTTGTCTCTCTCTCTTTTTTTCCCCTCTCTCTTTGGGTTTTCCTTTGGTTTTCTTCCTTCCACCCCCTTCCTCCTCCTTCCTGCTGTTTGGATTTCAGAAATCCCGTAAGGTAAAGATAAGTATAACGCTGCTCTTGGTTTCATGTCCATCTCCCCTGACCCTGGCACATTCCCTCTGTCTCTCCACCCCTCCTTCCACACAACACTAGCTTCGTTATCCTGCAGCCCATTTGCTTTTTCCATCTGATGTAATAACCACCTATTGATTTTCCTTTTGGTAGGGCACATGCTTCTTCCTTCTTTTATCTTTTCTTTTCTTTTCCTTTTCTTTAAGGGCTCATTAAGTCCAACCATTATTTTCCATTTTGCTTTTTTTTTTCTCCGTCTTTTCTCCATTTGCACAACATTCCGCCATTTTCCATTTTTATTGTCATTGAGCACTAGCTAGTCTTTCTCTTTTTTTTAACACCATAAAAGTTGGCTTTGAATCTGTGGCTCAGGGCAACGCCTGGGGGTAGGTGGCAGGCAAGGATTTTTGGGGAATGCGTTTCCCTCCCCTCCCCCCCCCCCCCCGCTGGCCCCCATGGCTTCTGCCACTCTTGCGTTCAGCTCATGAGCAGATTTAGAGTAGCTCACCCAAAGGATTCTTGGCAGGGCTGGGCCCAGGTGGGTGAAACAGAAGAGCCTAGGGAATGGGGAGGAGGGGGTGTGGCAAGAGAGAAGCAAGAGGTGTCCAGATGCTACCAAAATACTGCAACAGCTGCCATTCCTCACTGCTAGCTAGAGCTGGTGGCACACAGGTCGCTCGTGATCAGAACATGGGGGCACCCACTTCCAAATTATGGGGTGAGGCCACACTTGCTCGCTCCACGAACCACCCCTGGGATGGGAGTTGCAGTCCAGGAACCTCTGGAGGACCGCGATTTGACCAGCCTGGTGTAGGTCTGGCCTAGTTTTGTTAACCGCCACCCCCACCCCCCACTTGACTTTCTAGTCTGGGTCTTCTAATTGCTCACTGTGTTTCTCTCTTCTCCCCCCCCCCTGCCCCGGCTCATCCAGCTGCCGCATACGTCCCTCAACCTGAAGGAGCCCCTCTATGTCGGTGGAGCGCCCGACTTCAGCAAACTGGCCCGTGCCGCGGCCGTGTCCAGCAGCTTTGATGGGGCCATCCAGAAGGTAAGGCAGAGCCTCCCTCTGTTGGTTATGAAGCTGAACAGGATTTGTGTTTTGAGACAAACCGCTGCTCTGTCTCGGTTTCTTTCTTTTGTCTACATGAGATTCTGTTGCATGTTGATGAGTTTTGGTTTCACAGGGGAGTCCCCAGAATGCCCGAAGGATACCTGTTATGGAGATGCAATGGATAACATACATAGGCTCATGGAAACATACTATCATATGTGGTGGGCATGTGAAGAGAGACAGAAGGAATGGATGATTCTGTTTAATGCGATTAAAGAAATTCTAGGGTCACAAAGATGTCCAATGGTAGCATTGTTAAATGTATTTGGAAACAATCAATTAGATAGGAGGGAAATGGAACTAATTGTCATCATGTTAACAGCAGCTAGATTGATATTTGCAAGGTATTGGAAAAAATAATTATCAATTGATGTTGGAAGAATGGTATAAGAAGATGTGGAATCTAGCTATTAACAATAAATTAGCTTGTGAAAAGTTAGGAAAGGACTATTGAAAGAAAATAGTTTCAATGGGATCTGGAACCTTCAAATAGAATACGTATTTACAAAACCTGAAGGTTATACCCCAACACAAGAATCATATTTTTGGAAAGAGATGAGGCACATGATATAAATTAAGATGAAACATATCAATGAGAATATATATATATATTCCTGATGGTGGTGGGTTACACTGTATATTTGAGTTATGATTCTATTTATTTATGTTTTTTGTTATATTAATAAAAAATTATGATTAAAAAAATGCATAGGCTGAGCCCCTGCTGCTTAGTGTAGTAAACGGCAACTAGAGTAAGCCCATTGAATTAATGGAATTTACAGAGGCGCTGACTCAGCAAATCTCTACTGATTCAACAGGCCTTCCCTAGTTGTGACTAAGCAACAGAATTTTAGCTGTTGTCCATTTCTCTTGGATATGTGGAGGGGTGTTTATGTGACCCTCCCATGTGGAGAGATCTGGGTTCCAATCTCAGCCATGGAAACTCACTGAGGGAGTGGAACTGGTAAAACCACTCCTTAAAGATACCACATAACTTAAAATATGTAAGTCAGATGCAACTTGATGACACTTAACACGTGTGGAAAGAAAGCGGGTGGATGCGTTTCATTAAAGCAGGCATGACGCACCCCTTTCATCTCAAGGGCCAACTTCACAATCAGAGAAATTCTTGGGGGGCCACAGGGACGTGGTGGGCGGGCCCCAAACCTCCAACATGAGAGAGCTTGAAGCTTTTACTGTGACTAGCTCAGCCTCGGGAAAGGCATTCCAGCTTCTTAGAACAGTTGAAAACTCATCAAAGCCTGTAAAAACCAGAACAGGAGGCTCCGAAGGGAAGGTTCGGCCTCAGCCTCTCGTTTTCCTCAGCCTTGCTTTAAAATAAACCCTGGTGAGATCTCTCTTGTGAGTCTCCATTTGAAGAAGTGTCAGTCTCTTTTTTTGCCCTCCTCTGATGCCTTCCCAAGGAAGAAGGAGGGACGCGGAAATAGGTCCAGAGAAAGGTGTCAAAGCCGATCAGAGGTATAGAAAGCACAGGTCTTATGACGAAGCAACGAAGGAGCCCTGGTTTGGAGAAGAATAGGGGAGGAACCTCTCCCAAAGGCCCAGAGCGCTCTGTCGCCAAGAAAGAGCACAGAACAGGCGCCGTGCCGTTGTGACCAGAGGCATCTCCCGAGCTCATAGTGAGCCATCTTTGACCAACCCCAGACCTGTTTTAAAGCAGGGGTTTCCATCTGTTTGGGTGAGGAGCTTGGAAGCCATGGCCATCACTACAGGGCCCTCTTGGCCTCTCCTTACCCTTCTAGTAAATATGGAAGAATAACGGATTTCTCATTTTGCAGGGAAGTTTTCCCAGTCCTTGAGAATAATAGTAATAATTAAATGTCTCTAAATGCTTGCTTGCTTTCCCTTTTCTTCCCACCTCCCCAACTGCTCAGATTTCCATCAAAGGCATCCCGGTGCTGAGGGAAGAGAACATCCGAAGCGCCCTGGAGATCTCCACCTTCCGCTCCCACCCCTGCACTCAGAAACCCAGCCCTTGCCAGAACGGGGGGATGTGCCACCCCCGCATGGAGGGCTACGAGTGCACCTGCCAGAGAGGCTTCTTTGGGGCCCACTGTGAGAAAGGTGAGGCGGTGGCCCTCGAGAGCAGGGCTTCCCAACCGTGGGCGTCCAGAGGTTCTTGGACTAAAACCCCCAGAAGCCTTCCCCGCTCGCTGGGCTGGCCAGGATCTCTGGGAGTTGGCGTCTAAGAACGTCTGGGCACCCAAGGTTGGGAACCATGGCTCTCGAGGACGGGAGGGACCGTGTGGGGCTCAGGTGTCGGGGGAGAGCTTGCCTTGCGGGCAATTCCTTTCCTGCTCAGCTGCCACAAAGTAGAAATGGTGCAGTGATACGTTGCGTAGCACTCCCCTGTTTGCAGGGCATGTTACAGCATGCATACTTGAACATAGGTTTTGTGGTGCTCAGCGTGGACCTGGTCTACCTGAAAAAGGCGGAACCGATCTCCATCAGTCACGAGGCCCGGTCTGTCCACACCACATGTCTCTGGGAGACCTGGGGCCTGGCCTATTCAGTCTGTATCAGAGAGAGACTGACCCTGCAGAAGTCTTGGGGTCCACCCTGCCCGGTTGATTCTGCAAAGCATTAGGCCAAGTCTCTTGGCGATCCATCCTAGATTATAAGGCTTGGTGTACCTGCCCCAGAGAGAGAGAGAGAGACCAGGGGTTGATTCTACTCACTGTACCAGAGCTACGTCGGGAAGACCTGAGGCCCTGTTTACTCATTGCAATCAGGGTGTACCAGGCCCTCTACATACCATTACCATCCCATGTCTTTGGAACAAATGCTGGGTGCTCTAATTGCTCTGTGCCGTATTGTGTCCAACATGGTTGCAGAAAGCTGATCAGCAGTAGCAGCTGTGGGCACTAAATTTGTATAGTGCTTCTTAGATTGTTTAATCTACCAAGGAAAAGAGAGGTCCCTGGCTTCAAAGACAAGGGGTCGCACTATCCCACGCGCTGCTACCTGTGGCCCATATGGAGAGCCACGGAGCAGAACGTGGCTGCTTCAACTGTTTGCTTTTTTCCTTCTAGTCCTCATTGAGAAGGCTGCAGGGGACTCAGAAGCCATCGCCTTCAGCGGCAGGACATACATTGAATACCACAATGCTGTAACCAAGAGGTAAGGCATCTTAATTTGGGCTAGAGAATCTGGGGGCTAGGTTTGGGGTGTAGAAGCTCACGTCCATTAGGCGAATCTCTGGAGCTCACCCACGGTGTCTAAGCTCCTGCTGTTGCCGTTTCACAAGATTTAAAGGCGAATGGTGTGCCTGATTTCAGGCACAGCTCTTTGTGATGGGGAGTATACTAGGGAGGAAAGAGTTGCTCTACTCCATAAGTTGCAGCATGGCTGATGTTCTAGAGCCATGCGGAGCATCCTTCAAACCAATGGGTTACCCTTGAGAAGCTCCAGATTCCAGCATTCAATTTTTTGATTGGAGAAGTGGGGGGGCCTAAGCTGGGTTTGAAGCAGAAGGCCAAGTTAATGAGTTCCTCAGCCCTTCTGGCCCCAACATCCTGTGGTTCCTTAAAGCCAGAGGTCACAGCCTTTCAATCCCAGTGAGTTAAAGGGTCAGGGAAGAATTTTAGAAGCCATACCGGAGACAGGAGCTATGCACTCCTAGCTGCCTTCACTGGTGCCACGGTGCCTTGCAATGGTCCAAGCTGGAGAATCCAGTCCCTTTGGTATTCACGTACAAAATGACTTCCTGGTGTCCATAACATCCCCAGCTTTGCATTTTCCAACAAAAGACCAGTGGAATGCTTCTGGGAAGCTCATCTGGAGGATGGGCGGAGGGTGGCCTTTCCTCCCTTCTTGTATCCAGCATCTACTGTTGACACATGTAGTACCTTTCCACGCAGATGTTACATTCAGCTATTGGCAGAGGGAATATAAAACATCTAGCATTCAACGCTCCCTCTGTGGAAACCTTGGGAAGTTATTCCTTTTTTTTTCCCAACTGTGTCTCCAAAGAATCCCTAGCCAACACAACCAGTGGCCACGCTGCCTGGGGGATTCTGGGAATTGTAATCCAAAAAAATAAAAATGAAAGCCTTCAAACTTTTGTTCCCTCCTCACCCTGGACATTGTGTCTGCCCACCAACCATTGTATGCATTTCCTTGTCTCGTGGTTCTTGTTTTTCTGTGTCTTGAGTCTTGGCTTCTTTGCCACGTCTGTCCGGGGCTGGGGTTTTCTTGTAGGTGTTCTCTATTTGGGGATTTCGGAGAGGTTCTGTGTTTTGGTTGATCAGCCTCTTCCCCCCACTTTCGCTTTCCGGTGCCCCTCCCCTCCGAGGATTGTTATGTGTTTCTAAACTCTCTTGTGTTGTCTGTCAGTCTCTTTACTTCTCTCTCCTGTCTTTGTCTCTGTTCCTTTGCTTTCAAGCCAACTGACCAATGAGATTCCAGCGTAAGTAGATCTCCTTTCTCACCCACACCCCGTTTTGTCATCACCTTCTCACGCCAACCATCCTGCCACTAGCCGGCGCACCACGTCTCTCCGTGTCCCCCACTGTGGTTCACTTGGGATTCACTTAGGAATAAGGGCAGAAAGTGAGCCTTTATGAGGGAAGGAACCAGAAGCCCTGGAGGGGACAATCACACCTTCACTTCACACTTTTGTGTGCACTTGGTTGGGCTTCAACACAGATGGAAACCAGGCTCTCGTTCTTCTTCCTGAGTTCCGTGCTTAGCCAAACCTTGGTGGCTTTAGATCCAGACAGAGCCCACGTGGGGTGGGATATGGGTTTGCACTGACAGATCTTTGCTGGCAAAAGGATCCTCTGGCGAAGTTGAAATGGCACCCCATTGGCAAAGGTCCGTATATTGTTGTAGGAAAGATTCCCATGAGGACTAGTGAGTTGAATTAAGACTAAAGTTTTTGAAGCCTCTGACTTGATACATTTATATCCATGTGTTTGGGGCCTTTCTAGAGATCTCTGGGGATCCCACAGTGGCTTTTCTACCTCTCTCTTTTCTCTCTCTCAGTCTTAATTTTGACAAAGCTGGTCCAGTGAAACACGAACAGTTTCACTTCTGTTGTTACAATCTGTGCAGATACTCTAAATCTTGCATTCTATGCAAATGTTATGTGTCCACCTGTTTGGATATACAGACACACAGAAACCGAATTGTTGACAGTCAGGCCTAAAAGAGTGGGGGTGTTTTCTCTCTGTTTGTGTCAAAAGTTCCGAAATACACCAAGAAGGCAAGAGGGAATTTTTTCAGTATGTTGACGATCCACAGGGCTGTTCGCAAAATATATATTTTTTCAAGAAAAGATGGAGGTGGGGAAAAAAGAAGTTAGTCTCCAGACCATCACACTGAGCTGGATCGCTCGAGAGTCGTGACCCGGCTTTTGTAGGGGTTAAGACTGTCCGTACAGTCTTTACTTTTAAAAGCTATAGCTCCAGACTTCGAATCCCAGGCTGAAAACCGGGGAAAAGAAATAACAGACGTCTGCTATGTCGCTGGAATTGAAATGGGTTACAGCGGCAAGGTTCCCTTGTATTCTGATAAAAAGAGAATGGATGCCTGCCTAAGGAGAGGCACACCAGGCCGTTTCAGAGAGCGTTCGCGTGGGTCCTCCCCCCCCCCCCCCCCCCGGTGAAACCATCACCTTCGTTCTACATGGGCAGAGAGGTTCAGGCATGTACCTTTCCTCGAAACCCTGGATCGCGTTTAGGACAATGCATGCTTGCATCCTGGAGACACTGTTACGCTGTTGTAGAGGCAGTCAGTTCTTTGGGGATGAAACAGGGCCCCTGTTTAACGAGGGGGCTCTTTTTCTGGCTTTCTCACTTGCACCTACCCTTGGTTTAACCTCTTGCCCTATGCGTGCCCTTGGCTAAGCCAAGACTAATTCTAGAGGTTGCTCTGAGCAGACATGGAGGCACACATACTATGGGATGGAATGAAGGCGTATCAGGAGCCCGTCATCGACACAATGGCAAAAGGGCCTTAATCCTTCATGCCCCAAGTGCTGGATCATGTAATCAATCTGGGAGAGAAGAGCTGTTATTATTTGGAAGTGGAATGGAGGTAAACGGAGAGTCCCTCATTATCCAGAGGCTTCGCTCTTCCCTCTCACTTCTTTCTCTGACGATTGGCCCTTGGGAACCAGTTTAAGAGTGGGCAGAAACCCCGTAGCTCTCCCGCGTGGGACTGAATTTCTCATTCAGGAGATCCCAGGTTTTGTACTTGGTGAGAAAGCTGCTGGGATCACTCCCGTTTCACAGGGACTAGCCACTTCCCCTTGTGCCTTCTTCCGGTTCACTGTTTGCCACGAGCGCTTACTGCATGCCTCCCCTTTCTTCCTGCTTCTAAGTCCTGACGCTCTGGACTACCCGCTGGATATCAGGTGAGTCTCAACACATGTGCCTCTCCTGTCCAGATGTTGCTGCAGCTGCTGCCATCCTCTTTGTCTTCTTTGCATTCCGCTTTGTTCTTGTGCATGACTGCTTCGCCATCCCAACCTTAACTTTCCACGACCCAGGGCCCGGAAAATGACAAAAGAACATGTGGTCCAACCCGTTGTGGTTGGTTTTGGGGCGTGGGGGTGGGAGGGAAATGGGGGTCTGCCGGTGTTGATTTTCTCTCCTCTATCTGCTGCTTTGTCAAGTCCCACATCCTCCCGATCACTAAGTTTAAGATGAGGCTGAAAAGAAGATCCAGTCAGTGGGATTAGCCCCTTGAAACACAGAGGAGGGTTTTTGTTTCTGATTTTTGAGAAACAAAGCTGGCAGAAAAGAACTTTTCCAAACCCTTACTTGGAGATCTTATGGCCCATGGCTAGTCTGAACTACAGGAGAGCCATTGAATGACACTGAATTCTTCTCTTGTCCCTCCTCCTTGTTCATTTAATGTGGACTCCACCAACAGCCACGGGCCATTCTGTTTCTAGCTCGTGTCTGTTGGGGAATGAAAGCTTTTCTGTTCTGTTGTCGTGGTTGTGTGTGTTGTCATCTCATGTGGTACTTGTGTGGTACCTGTGTGTCTTTGTGTCAGTGAAAATCTGAAAAACCTTTCCCCTGGCGCATAACCCTTCTGTAGGCTTGTCAGCAGCTGCCTTCTTTCCCTCATTGGAATTGTGAAGGCTTGATACATAGGTGAGGCTGGGCCCAAGCTTAAAGCAAATGGGATTTCATAATCCTTAGAAGCTTAGAATGGCAGAGCTGGAAGGGACCCTCTGGATCATCTAGTCCAGCCCCTGTCAAGGAGGCCCGGGGGGGGATTCGAACTCCCAACCTCTGGCTCTGCAGCCGGAGGCCGAAACCAGTGAGCTACCCAATGGTTCTTGTTGGCTGATATGCCACAATGGCTGGTACACCTCTGATCTTACGAGGGTCCTATTGAGGAAGGAAATGGGTTGAGACAAGACATCTTTAACCCCCTTATCATCCAGAGTCCATGGGAGAAATGGGGCATCCCTTTGGAGCGTTTTTCAGAAGGTGATTTTCACCTCCTTCTGCAAGTGAGGGGTCGTCTCCTGTACCCCTCCCGCCTCGGATAATATAGATGGGGTGCCCCTTGTTCCAATCAAGGCACCGAGGTTTGTCCCTCCATTGTGGCTCCAGAGGGAACCGGGGTCCAAGGCCAGCGGTTCGTCTGCCAAGGGTGTAGCTCAGCCCCATTGTGCGGGCACGGAAAGGGAAGCTTCCCCGGTCTCCAGAACTGACGCTCTCCACTTTCCTCTGGGTGCAGTGAGAAGGCCCTGCAGTCGAATCACTTTGAGCTGAGCATCAAGACGGAAGCCACGCAAGGCCTCATCCTGTGGAGCGGGAAGGCTCTGGACCGCTCGGACTACATCGCCCTGGCGATCGTGGACGGACGGGTGCAGATGACCTACGATCTCGGCTCCAAGCCGGTGGTCCTACGTTCCACAGTCCCGGTCAACACGAACCAGTGGATCCAGATCAAAGCTTTTAGGTGGGCTTCCGCGTGCCTTGCTTTGTGTTCAAACATAAATGCTCGGAAATGCTGTCTTCTGTACAACTGCTGGGAAAGAACGCATCGCGAAGGAAGCCAGCGACTCGGAATGAGCTGCTCTCCCTTGTTTGTAATGTATTAGGTTTCAGAGATAAGGCAATGAGTTAATTAGTGTGTGCATGTGTGTGTGTGTGTGTGCATGCAGTGAGCAATATTTTCTAACTGCTTTTCGGTGATGGAGGACCTGGTCCTCATGCAAAGAGTGCCAGGTTCAAGTCCTGGCGTCTCTGACAGAAGAGGTTGGGAAATCCCCTCTCTGAAAAGCCACCAGTTGAAACAGGCAGTGCTGAGATGCGATGGATCAAGATAAGGCAGCTCCCCGTGTTGCAGGAGAGGGAATTTGACTGGAGGTCCTTTCTCATGGCAAACCACGCCAGTCGGTTGCAAAACAGCATTCACTAAAACTTCCTTGTCATCGTGGAAGTCGGAAAAGTACTGTGGTAATTACATCCCTATGCCTCATGTCTGTCACACCCCAGATCAGTCTCAAGTTCCCAGTCCTTAAGTTTACAGTTCTCCAAGTCAATAGCCTGGAGTAGGAGTTGATCCATAGTATGAGAAATGGGGACGTAGTGGGTGATGTCTTTGGCAAGGTGTGTATGCACAGTGCTCATGTTCTTTGCCCCCAAATCCCCTTCATGTAGAAAGACAGCACATCAAGCCCAAACCTTTCTCCCTGACATGCTAGCTTCCTGCTAGCAGAGAGTTCTGCTACCTGAGACACTGAACATGCCAAAGTAGTACTAACCCGGGAGAGTTGCACTGTGCTTACTGGTCAGTGCTCAGGTTTGTCCTCTGAACACCTCTCTCGGTCTGCTTGTTTTGTTATACGAATCCAGGAACCTGCCTTACGCACCATGGGTTCATCTAGCTGACTGGTTAGCTGTCCTGGGAGGAAGAACTTGCAAGGGGAAATCCCACCTCTCAGCCTTCCTACTTAAAATCTTTTAGCTGGAGATCTTGAAGGTTGAACATGGAGTCTTTGATATGCAAACTAGGGTGCGCAGCTCATCCTTACCCCACCTTTGTGTCTTCCTGTCAAACTGGCAAACCTGCCCTTAAGCAAGCTGAGGTCATCCTGCCTCAGGCAGCGGTTCTGGGTGTCATAACAGGGCCATCCGCTGCCCAGCAATTTCATTTCTTCTTCTTGGTGTATTTTCTTTCCCTCCAGTGAGGGAGAAAAGAAACGTTTGCAGGTATCTTATGCTTAGCTGTCAAAATCAGACTGCTGGTTTTAGTTACTATGCCTCAGGCAGCACAGAGTCTGGGGCCAGCCTGTACCTTAGCCCTGACTCCAGGCGAAACACGTCCTTTTATTTATTTGTCTGTTTGTTTCCTTTGTTGGCTGAGCCCCTTCCTCCTCCACAAAATGAGCTGAAGCAAGCAGAGTCTCCTCGCTTTTCACAGCTCGAGTTGATCTCTGCCTTGCAGCCTTGGCTGACCACCAAGAAAGAAAGTGGGGGGGGGGGAGAGAGAAAAAGCCCCATGAATGAGTCACGGCAGCCGGGCTGCAATCAACCGTGTTTCATGCCTAGACTTGTCCACTCGGGGCACGAGAAGGAAGTCACGAGGTGGGGGAACAGGCCAAAGTTCCCTTTTCTCCACCATAACACCGGTGACTCTTGTCAGCCAGACCTGCTCCCCTCTGCCTCCGTGGATTTTTATTAAGGCCATGGGAGATCTTCCTTAATATCACGGGAGACAGAGTAGCAGGCGGGCTCCCGGAGGTTTTGCTGCCTGAGGAGGACTCGGGCCGCGTGCACCACCCCGTCTTGGTCCAGGTGCTGAAAAACAGAGAGGAGTTCTGCTCTACTTTGTTATATAGCTCCCTACAATACTTGCTGATCGCCAGGGTAATTTTAGAAGGGGCGTTCTCTCTGGGGGCGGGGGAGGCCGGGAAGAAAGGGGTGGTCATGCCAGTCTACCTTCTCCCCCACCCTGTTTGCTATTGGTCATTTTTAAAATAACTTGTATAAAAAATAGGAAGCAGAATATATATTGTTGCCTTATTTTTACCCAAGCACCATTTGTGTTGATCCACATAAAGATAGACATAAACCCAAACATGAGAGAGAGAAAACAGTAACAATGCATCCTGCGGGACATTAAAGACTAACACGTTTTACTGGGCAATGAGCCTTCTGGAATTGTGGTGTACTTCAAATCCTTGGGATATAGGTTTTTATTTTATTTTATTTTATTTCTGTGCTGCCTTTCTCCTAAGGCCACCGATGAATTATTTTCTTAAAAAAAAAAACCCAGTTTAAAACATGATAAACTGTTGCATTAAAAAAAAGCCAATTAAATATAGTGTGTAGAAATGTATACACCTTTAGGGAAGAAGGCAAATGTGAATTGAGCTAAACACAAAGAGGGTGGATTAGACAGAGAGAAAATGAGATTTTAATAATTAAAACAGTGAGATATGTTATACAAATCCTCATTTTGCAGCAGTTACGATGTTTCCAACTTCTCTACTTAATTGGGGAGCATTTTTATTTTTATTTAAAACGAACAAACAAAAGCCCTGTGTGGTCTTGCCGGAAAGGCAACAGGGCTAAATGGTACACTGCGCCACTTGCCAAGCTTATGGGAAATGAGTGCCCTGTTACAAGTTGGAGCCCGTTTTCTGGGCCCCTGGATGCCCTTCCCTTCAGCAGGACGGTCTGGACTCTTTGGTTGAATGTGCGTCTGTGTCCCTTTTCTGGCAGAGTGCATCGGGAAGGCTCCCTGCAGGTCGGCAACGAAGCCCCCATCACGGGCTCCTCCCCTCTGGGAGCAACACAGCTGGACACAGACGGGGCCCTTTGGCTGGGTGAGTTGCCGTTGGCCCGTCAGCATTCTCCCTTGCCTTCCAAGAGCCTCCCCAGATTCCTGAGATTACAGTTCCCGTTGTCCCCCAAGCCATGCTAACAAGGAATGATGGGAACAGCCGGTCAGCCTATCCAAGGTGGAACTGCACCTTTGGTGATTAAGGGTTGGAGCCTCTGACCCATCGGTGATATTCTCAGTGATGTCAGAGAGCCCCGTTTGTTTGGTTGGTCTTAGACAAGGAGGAGAATCTTATGGGATGATCTTAGAATATTAATAATCTTAGAATGGCACAGCTGGAAAGGACCCTATTGATCATCCAGTCCAGCCCCTGTCAAGGAGGCCCCGTGGGTAATTCGAACTCCCAACCTCTGGCTCTGCAGTCAGATATCTAAACCACGGAGCTCTCCAGCAGTTCATATCTACTTTGTTAATTTTTACTAAGACCTTCAGCCCCGCATCCTAGGGTCAGGTATCAGGGCTAGCGGTGGTCAAGCAATTTAGCTAGTGGGTGCTGTGAGGAAGAACCCATTGATCATGCACCCCTGCGACCCCATACTCTGAGCTTTCCTCCATCTGTAAGTGCAGAATTACCTCCGAGGTCCAAAAGGGGATGATTGGCAATGATGTGAAGGCCTGGCATGGGGCTCACACCCAGACTACTCCCCCCCCCCCCCGAGACCTTCTCTGAAACTGACTTTGGGCCCCCCGTGGGTTGAAAGAAGGTGAGGATCTGCATCTGTTTTTAGTAGCCACCAGGCAGGAGAGGTTTCTCCTTGCTTTCTGATCTGTCCCCGTCTTCTCTTTCGTAGGAGGACTAGAGAAGCTCACCGTGGCCCACAAGCTTCCCAAAGCCTACAGCACCGGCTACGTCGGCTGCATAAGAGACGTCATCGTTGACCGCCAAGAACTGCATTTGGTGGAGGACGCTCTGAACAACCCCACCGTATTACAGTGCTCAGCCAAATAAAGCGGGCGCAGCTCTGCCCCCCTCCCTCCCTCCGCCTCTCCCCCTCCCTTCCCTCTCTCTTCCCTCCGCCTCCCTGGCTATTGCTGTAATTATTTTCTATTTTTGTAAACTTATTGCTTTTTATATTTTTGTGGGGGGGGGAAGGGAGGGGGGAAAAGCAGGGAGGAAGCAAAGGAGGTAGAAGAGAGAACTTTTGGGGAAGGGGGTGTTTATTTTTGGTTACGCGTTCGGTTGCAGCGTTATCTCATCCAAGCCAGTTGGACTCTCTTGAGCGACAGCCAAGCCTCCATTTTTATTTTTATTTTTAATTAAAAAAACCACCACCACCGACGAAAACAAAACTCCCAAGACGTGACCAAGAAACCAAACTCGTTCCTTTCGGCCCGCATCCTGCTTTTTTGAAGGTCGCCTTCTGCTGCAAGTGTCATTCATACTTGAAAACCTGTTTCCAAAAATCTGTTCACACCCCGGAAGAGAAAATGAAACGTTCTCCCACCGTGAACCGTAGCCCAGAAAAGAACGGTGGGGTCAAATTTTAAAAGCTGTCTGCGATCCTGGCGACGAACAAAGCATCAAGACCCCTTGGAGGGCATGGAAGGAGAGGTGCTGCAAGGAGGCGTGACAGAGCAAACATGGCACGGATTGGGGCCCTGAGGCAAAAAGAGGCACCTGCTGATGTGGTCCTATGAAGCTGGACCAAAAAAAAACAAAAACGCAAGACCCACTGCCAGCAATGGCACCACCCGGGTTTCACCTCACCCTTAAGTCTTCTTTAGGCTTGCTATTATCCTCTTGTATGTATTCACCATTAGGATGACAAAACACTGAACATGGTGGTTGTTTCCCCCCCCCCCTTTTTTTTTTCCTCTTTTGACATATTTTCAGTGCACATGCAAGAACTGGGGTTCCGACTCTCGGGGAGCGATGGCTTAGAGCCAGCTGTTTATTCAGAAGGATGCAGGATGTAAAGGTGTGATCTTGGCGGGGAGGGGGGTACGTAGGCAGAAAGAGAGGGGAGAGGAGAGGGTGAGCTGGCAAGTGTGGGGAGCGACGGCTGTGTTTTTCAGGAGCGTCAAGTCTTCAGTCAGTCGGAAGGTGACTTCAATAAATCCCCCATCTATTCCGCATGGATCCCTCGACTGAGCAGTAATGTCCTTGAAGGGCACCTTTTGGTTCCTATGCCACAAGATCAGTTAAGTTTAGAACAGTTCTCTTTTCTTTTGCATAAGTAAAGATTTTGGAGTCCTCCTTCTGTGGGCAGGCAGAGCGATCCCTCCAGTTATATCAAAAGGCCCCTTGTTATGGATGCCTAAGGAGGTGACCGGTTCTCTTGGATGCTGCTCTGTGGGTGCATCTTCAAAGAAGGGAGGGGTTCTTCTAGCCATCATCCCTGCCCATATTTCTGCGATGTCTCGACCTCCTTCAGGTTCCTATGCTTTTCCCCCTCCACCGGCAACAGGGCTGTGATTTCTTGACACGGGTCCCTGGTCCTGTCATTGACTGGCGAGGCGGATTCCAGAGTGTGCATGTACAAGGCCGAAGGAGGAGGGCCGTGACTGTGGCGGCTTCTTCCGGGGTCCTTCCAGAAAGTTCCAAGTTTAGTCGCCCCAGAAACGGCCCAAGGCCTTTGGGGGGGGGGGTTTCAAAGTGGCTCCCGCCTCCCTTTGGTGGTAAACGATGTAATAAAAAGAAAATCCTAAATGCCTGATATTTTGCTGGATTTAATGGTGCTGCTCAATCTCTCGGGGGAAGCCGGCCATCCCAACCCTCTCCCAACCGGTCGTCTCCGTAAATCTCACGGCCCAGGCGGAGCAACACAAGAGAACTTTCTGAAGTGTAGCTCCCCTGTTTGGGTTGAAAGGGGAAAAAAATTACACACACACACCCTCCGCCCCGTCCTCCATCACTTCCATCCTTGGACATGCACACGAGCAGCTGTGAAACCTATTTCCACATGTTATTTTTATCTGGACTTGTCTCTGCCGTTGCACAGCCTCGCTACTCTTTGTTGTTTACAGCAACCTCCTGACAGGAATAGGTTGGAGGCCGGTGACTTGTCGGGAGGAAAAATGATCCTTGGAGATGCTCTGTGTGTGTGTGTGTGTGTGTGTTGTGTACCCTCTGCCTGCCCCACAAGAACAGTTCCTGCGTGCCTCCTTGGCAGTGAATGATGCCCCTTAAATAGAATATGGATCCCTTTCCGTCGCCTTGCCCTGCTTGGGTTGCGATGTCTGTGAGGTCTAACTTTGTGAAGAATAGATTCTGGAATTGCCGGGTTTAAGAGGAACGGAAAGCTTGGGGATTCTGGAGGTTATTGTCCAAAAAAAGAGTAATTTTTCCTAAGCCAGGTGCGTTTCAGACCAACAGTCCACGTCACTGTGGGCCAATCATTCCACATGTGCCAGGAACTGAACTCAGGTGGCTTAAAGGGTCACTACTGACATGTGCTGTGGGTCCCTCTTTTAAAAATATACATTTTCCAGTACCCGCTTTGAGCTAGCCAGCTGGGACCAGAGGTGGCCGTTTTCATTTTCATCACCCACAATGCCCCTAAGGCGGTGCCCCTCTGGAGCACGGTGGGAAATCCAACAGAGCAGCAGCTTCCAACCGCAAAGGATGCCTCTACGTCTGGGCAAGTCCACTACCGCTCCCCCGTATCGCTCCAGGCGTACTGACGTAGGGGATCCGCCCGGAGACACTCTTCACCCAAAGCAGCCCCACAGATCTCAGAGGCTGCTATTTTACTGTTCATTTGACTAAATCTGAAGGTGGTGGAGTGACCAAACAGATGTAGAAAACCATTGAGTTCCAGTTTGGGGCCACGATGGGATTGCTGGAATTACATTCTCCTATAAAGGCAATATCAAATCTGGCCTATGTGTTTATGCTAACATCTCTGGTCATACATGTTTGTATTCTATCGATAGATTATTTTTATGAAGGGGCAACAACTGTAATGCAGTCATGAACGAAGAGGATGTATGGAGGAGCACTTGGTGTTTGTATTCTTTGTCACTGGGGAAACCCTTCACCCCCAAACCATGTTGCACTGAATGGTTTCCACACTGCTAGTCTAAGTCTGGCCCCCCTCTTTGAAAGAGAGTTCTTTGGGAGCAAAAATCTGACCTTTGCCCCCTCTTGGCCAGGGGCTTTCTGAAACATTCCCACCCTCTTCATGTTCTCAGCTGAAATCGGGGCTCATCCGGATAGCGGTGCCTTTGCAGAATCCAAAAACGATCCCAGTAGCCACCAGCTACAAACATGGCCAGTGGAATGACCACGGAAAGGAATCGGATCAGGGCAAGAGAGCAGAGTTGCTTTATACAGCTGTATAGGATTGCACCCGCAGCTATCCAGTGTGAGGACTGAGGTTTGACCCCTGCTTTCAGAATTACCTAGTCCATGGTTGTGCCACCTCAGGCATCATGGGAGGTGTAATTCAAAAGGGGGAAGAAATTGTTTTTTTTTTCTGGCTGGGGAAGAGGGGGGGCTGTGGCTGACTCAGAACTGTCTTGAGAATCCATAGTTGAACACGTCCCACTGGCAAACCAGCATGAAATTGTCATTCAAATTATGTAAGGTATTTATTCGTAGCTTTTTCAGCCCACCGGAGTTCCTAAAGTGATAGAAACCAATTCAAATGCCAGGTTTGTACACCAAAGGCCAGACCGAGATTAGCCCTTGTGTGAAACAGCGATCCAGCGAGTTGCTCGGTCCTCATTGCCTTTTCACAGAACTGAGGGTCTGAGTAACGAAGGGCTCCTCCCAAAAGGAGCGCCTGTCAATGAGGGCGGTGGGGCTGAGGGGAGAGGTCTTCCCTTTCCAAGTCTGGGGAGGCTCAAAGGGGAACGCCCCCCCCCCCACAAGGGGATTCAGCCCAAGCTTTCCAAGTGAATAAGCTCCTTGTTTTCTGCTGTTCCAGAGCGTAGGACCCGACCTGAACGGCAGGAAAGGCCATTGTGACTAAACCTTAGCAAGAGCGTCCCGATGATCAGAGCTGTTCGACAGTGGATGAGACCGCCTTGCAGGGATGGTAGGCTCTCCTTTGGTGGAGGTTTTTAGATAAGAGGTTCGGTGGCCCTCTTATCAGGAATGCTGAAGCTGTGGGTTTTCTATAGAGTGTTGTTAGGCTAGGTGACCTTTGGTGCCCCTTCCGACATTACAAATCCCATGCTTCTGGGACCCAGTGGCTTGCCTGTTCAGCGCTATGCTTCACAACCCATAAACTGGGTTGTTCCTCAAAGAATCACAATGAAGATTTGGACCTGTTCATTTTTAAAGCAATATAGAAATACAAAGGGCTTCCCTCCGTTATCCACCTGGCTTTGGCTTGGATTCATTTTGGGTTTGTTTGTTTGTTTATAATCACAATTCTGAACCTCTGTAAAGGTGCTGAAGGCTGTGGCAGACCACGGGAGGAGGCATGGTTCAGTTATCAACCTGTCTTCTGTCCCTCAATGAAAGAGAACAAGAAGTTTGGAAAGCCTTCAGTATATTTAAAAGAGACATTGTCTATTTCCCCCCTCCCTGCCCTTTTCCAGACTTCAGTCCTCTGAAATTCCAGCCAGCTCTGGCTAACAGTGGGGGATTCTGGAAACGGACGTCCAAAAACCCATAGGGGACCCACAGGTTGGAAACCAAGGCTTTAAATTAAGTCCCGCTAGCGTAGTATTCTTGTAGGTTGGGGAAGTTCCTTTTGGGAGACTACACTTGCCAAATTCCCCAGCCACCGTGGCTGCAAATTTCCCAAGTATCATTAAAAGAGTATCATAACTTCTATTGGATAAATCAAAGGTTTAGGTCTCTTGCTGCAAAGCCAGAAGTTGGGAGTTCGATTCCCTACTGTGCCTTCTTGACAGGGGATGGACTTGATCCATAGGATCCCTTCCAGCTGTGCAGTTCTAAGATGATGATGATGATTACTGTTACTGTAAACTCTTTATGCAATGGTGGTCAGATCTTTGCTAGGATGAGTGCGGGGTCCCCAACCTGGGATCCCGCTTGTTTTGATGATCCTGTTCAGTGAACCACACAGGCAGAGCTCAGACTCTGCCACTGCAGCCCAGAGCTGACCCTTCCGGCCAAACAGGGGCTTGAGAAGACCCAGTAAAACCCTAAGATCTGCACACAGGAGAGGAGGAGGAGGAGGAGGAAGCGCACGGCTTGGCACGGCCAGTCTGTTTTGGCGTGAGCTTGGCCTCCGAAGGCAGCCGCAGCTTCCCAGACAATGACCTTGTTGTCCCACCGCCTTGTAACATCCTTGCCGCTTTTATGTGGGTGTGACGCAAAGCCAAGTTGGGGGGAGGCGGTGGCTGGTGTCTGCTGGCAGGGGATGAAAACAGCTGGCTTGCACCAGCGGCATGCCGGGAAAACAGGTCGCAGGAAGGGAGTCAATAGGCCAGTCTCTAGTCTTACTGTAGCCTGTGTAACCGAGGAACCAGGGAGCCCCTTGTCTGAACTGGAGGCACAAACGTCGTGGAAAGGAGACAGTGTCCCAACCCTCCCTATTTATTATTTATTCATTTATTAGAGTGTTTCTTCCAGTGCTTTCCCAACCACTTATGCATCAGTAGAAACCTTAGACTTCTGATCTAGAAAAGGCACAGCACAAGAGGAAAAAGCAGAGAGGAGGGAAAAGGAAAAAGCTAGGCAGCTCGCTCATTTAGCGAGACAGAGGCAGAGCTGCAAGCCAGCCCGAAGGGCTTTGGTTGACGCCACAGAAAAAAATTATTTTCCCCTTCTGCACTACCCCCACATGGATTTCCTGAATTAATAAGCTGTAACTGTCTCTTTTGCCTTAATCAACAGAGTGATCACTCATAGATTCTAGACATAAGCAGGGCACTGGGTTCCTGCACTTTGACAGGCAACGCCCAATAAACAAACAGCACCCGAAGTTAATATTACATGGGACTTCAGCTTCCACACCAATACCACAAAGCCCATGGGGCTGGAAATGGCTGAGGGTTCATCTACCCCTCCCTTCCCCCTTGGATCTTTTCTAGCCAAAGGCAGACCATGTCTGTTTGGAGTGTCTGAGATGGGAAGTGAAGGCCCCCATGGAAAGGGGGAGAGGCAGGAAGAAAATTACCCTTCTGTTCTCTGTATTCTCTCCTCGGGGGATTTTAGGGGTAGGGAAGAGGGTGGAAAAACTGACCAGCATCTGTAACAATGGAACTTCAGTCGTCTCAGTGGAAAGCTTTCGGAGTGACAACGGAGGTCCCTCTGGGTTGGTCTCAGCTCAGAAACGCTGACTTAAAGATCGTGTGTTGAGCGCGTTGGTGGAAACCAACCCACAGCGGTGTCTGATTGCTGTCAAAATTTCATGAGGTCACTGGTCTCTGGATTTCCCCTAGACAAATGTAGCCTTTTGCTGTGTCTTATTATAGATTCCCTCAAGGGATGGTTTTGCCCATCTTGGTGGCATCTGTGGGTGGCATGGGGTAGTTGACTGATGATCGCCTTCCCACAAATAAAACCCTCAGTCTCCAAAACTTTGTCGGGGATACTTCTTTGGTTTCTTGCTTACTTCTCATTTCTAGCATAAAATTCCATGCACACATACATTAAATATACAGAATTAAAAGTTACCAATTTAAAACACTTTGGAAAAACTTTGTTTTCCAAAATTCTCATTTCTGTGCATTTCAGATGGAGAGGACGGATTGTAACTCAATGGCGAGCTTACATCCTGCTTCCCACCTTCCGTCCCAGCCTTCTCTAAACAGAAGGATGTACTAACTGATTGGGAAAAGACTGCCGTGTGGTTCTCATCCATTGGTTCTCTTGATATATGGGATTTCCACTCCCAGATGCCCAAGCCAGCATGGTCAAAGATTTAAGGAGATGAAGCCCAGGGCCAAAGATTGTGAAAACCCACTGGTGTAGACAAAACTGAACTAGATGGCTCAAGGTCTGACTCTGTATAAAACAGATTACTATATATTTTGTTCTACCGTAGCCTTTAATCCTGTCTATCAGACCAACTTAGACCTGTAGGTAAACAATAATGGTGTTTGTTTGATTGTAGGTTGTAATGAAACGGGAAGCAGTTAAATCTGAGAAATGGCAGGAAAGTGCGAACATTACAGCATGATAAAACAGCCTTGAAGGAAATACTAGAAAGAGTATACAGCAAGTCCGTCACTGAAGGTAGTGGGTTTTTGGGGGGAGGTGATGAATCTTTTCCAGGTTTCTAGTGAAATTTACAGGAGCTGTCCAGGGTGCTTAACCTATTTTCAAGACGGGCTTCAGCACTTTGGATGAATCAGGTAAAGTTCAGGTGAAAAGCCAGAGTGGAGTTGCCATATTCTTGCACAGCTGGAGTCCTCCTCCTCCTCCTCGTGTGTTCACAGAGCATTCTCCCTAGCAAAGGTAAATACGCCCTACTATTTTGCCATGGCTAAAGCCAACGTTTGTGGGAGCCATTGTGGTGTAGTGGGTAGAGTGACAGACTAGGGCATTGGAGACCTGGGTTCAAATCCCCACATGGCCATGAAAACTCAATGGGGGCAGGTGTGGCAATGGCAAAAACACTCTTCAACAGGGTTTTCAAGTCAGATGTGAGTTGACAGTGCAGAACACAACACAAAGCAAAAGGAGGGGTGTAGCTCCTTTACATAGCGCAAAAAGTGGTGGGTTCGAGTGCTGCCATTTCCAGTTATGCAGATTTCAGGTAACAAAGGTAGAAGAGCCCCTGAATTATGCGGTGTTTGGCCTGTCGTGTACCAATCACCAACCTAGACAAAAGCGCCTTTATAACTTAAATGAGGTTCACATGTTTTGAAGAGACATGGTATAATTTTATTTGCTTGTTGTCCAAGGCTGCAACACAATCCCAAGAGAACAGAGAATGAAATAATTTTAAAAGCAAAAAGTTAAAAAAAAAAAATAACACTGAGCAAAATGCAGCTATCCTGGCCGAAGCAGAGCAGACCCAACCAGGACTTCCTCAAGAGTTAATGCAACAAATCTCATTCATTTAATGGGTCTACTTGAGTTGGGACAAAATAGTTGGATTTAGTCCTGCAAATTAAAAGTGAGCAAAGATGATGCTGATGCTGATGATTTTGAAGACCAGGGTAATTTCGCCAATGCCATGTCAAAGAAAGCGATCACACAGCTAATGAAATCTGGTCATTGCACAAAACTTCCACTCAAATGTATTAAAAATACATACTGAAACGCTCCAAGGGCTGGGGGGGGGGGCATGTAGCCTTGAATTACAACTCCCACCATCCATCACCATTGCCTGCGCCAGCGAGGCTGATGGGAGTCGCCGCCCTGATCTAGTTTGACGAAGAGTCCTGGAGTGCTCAAAACCTTGCACATTTTTGGATCACTGGGGAAGCGGGCGATTGATTGCCCTAATAGGGATGTTGTCTCTCCTGAGAGGGATGTCCCTTTAAATGCGGCGCCTGCGGTTGCTAGGAGGTGCCTGTTGCTAGGGAGAGATGATTGGCGGAGAGGGGATTCCCTTCTCCCTGCGTCACCGCACAGGGAGGGTTTTCCCCTTGGCTGACACGTGGGTTTCCAAAGCCCAGCTGGGCTGGAAAGGCGTGTCTGCGGGGGGTTTGCGTCCCCGGCCAATGGGGATCTGGGGCGTCGTGTGAATGGAGGCGGGTGGCCATCCCATCTAGGGCAGCGGAGGGGGAGTGGCTTGGGAGTGCGTGTGTGTGTGTTTCGGTGGTTAAGTCTAGGGCAGCCACTCCCTTTGGCTGCTCCGGCCGAGCGAGCAGTGCCGGGCTGCGCATCTGCGGAAAGGAAGCAACGCGCAGCTGCTGGAGTGGAGCGGAAAGCCGCTTTTAAGTTCTCGGCTCCAGAGTGGAGCTGCGATGACTTCGCGCAGGTAAGAGCCGCCTTGAGAGTTCCTACATTTAGATCTACGGATGGATATAAAAGTGTGATGCTAGGAGGGGAAATCGGTAGTGATTTTCCATTAACAGCAGCAGCGAATTCACCAACAGTTTCCTTCCCCCTTAATCCCACCTCTTTTAGCCGCTAGCATTTGCAGCTAGATTGCTCCTGATGCTGGAAGCTCCCTCTGGAACGCTAACAGGTGCCTTGTGCTCAGAGCTGGGAAACACTTTTCTGGCATTCTGGAAGTTGTTAAAAAAAAATCCCCCAGCCACCCCAAAAGTAACATTTCCAAGTCCTGCCTTTCATGTTCTCTCAAGCGCAGCCCAACTTTTCCCGTCAGCTCCGCAGAAACTTTCTCGAGGCACTTGGGAATGGAGTGTGGGAGAGCCGTTTTTCATTTGCTCTACTTCGCGTTTCTAACTGTTCCATGCTTATCTGCTTCCAGCAGATTTCGGCTAAAGGAAGAAAAAAAAAAGCCCAAACAAACTAGAGTACCAGTAACTTTAAAAACAAACCAAAAAAAGGACCTTTATAAATCGAACAGCAAGGCAGTGTAAAATTCGGATTGTCAGTGTTTGAACTTTAGGGTGATAAGCAATTCCCGTTAACTCTGGTGGCTAGTTTGGGAAGGGGAAAAAAATCTAGTTAATTTATTTTAGCTTCCCCAATCCATTGCTCAAGAGAACTGGTGGTCATGAAGTCATCTGATTGTATCATATGGTGGGAAGAAAACTTTCTGCCCCAATCTGGGTCTTTTCTCCGTTGTTGTCCCAGTTTTAAGCTATTTTTTTAAAGAACTTTCACACCCTCTCTTGCGTGCATTGCAAACTTTAAAGCCTTGACCTTCTGCAGGGGAGGATCCACCTTTCTTTTGTGCCAGTGTTATCTTCTCCGTCCTCCCGTGCATTAGTATTTTCTTTTAACATTTCCTTCCTTTTTTCCTCTATAACGCAGATAGGTTGGGAAGCCCCCTTTTTTTTCTGAACTAGCTCTTTAGTTGCCTCAGAGCTTAAACTTAGAACGTTGAGAACAGCTCCCTTCCAAACAAGTTGGTGCCTCTGAGCATGTGCTGAGTGCAAAGCTGCTTGCTTTTCTGTGGTCTGTGCGTTGAGTGCAGAACCCTTTCAATATCTGTAGGTCAATGGGTAAGAATCCCCTGAGCATATGTGAAATTTATTTCTTTAGAACCGGCTAGCTGTACATTTTCCCCCATGTATTTTTGGGGGAGAAAGGAGAATCTTGTCTAAAAAGGAAAAAAAAAAAACGTTTTTCTCCTGTGGAAGCTTCTTGAAAAGAAACCAGCCGTCGCTTCTTTTCAGTTTAACAACTTTGATTGCATGTTTATGGTTAGAGACGTCCAGAACAGCTTGTAGGGGAACATTTCTCCCCGTCTGACGTCACCCGATTTGACCTTGTGTTCTTTCGGCCCAAAAGGATCTTGTCTCTTCTAAAAAAAAATTAAAAAAATCAACCAAGCAACAAAAATCCTATCTGACAACTTGGCAGTTCTGCTGACATCATTTTAACATTGTTGAATGGCTCACACCAGCCCTAGCCAGCTTCGATGAGGTGGTGAAGGATGATTGGACTGGCTTTTCTCAAGTGGGGGAGTTTGGGATTTGTAGTTTCCCAACCCAGGGCGCTTTGTTTGTCCCAATTATACGTCAGTGGACAATATTCCATGGCTCACCCTCCCTGTTTGCCATGAGAGAGGTGTACAGTTTAGTATCAGACCTAAAAACAGCAAGACTGGGGTCCATGTCTGCTCTGTGACTTGGGGCTTAATCTACCTTTCAAGACTGTTGTGAGGAGGTGTGTGAGCACGCACAGGTATGTGTTCAGCCTTTGGAGAACGGGCATATGTTTAAAAACTGCATCTTGTCTCACTCCCAGGAGTGCCTTCTTTTGATGATCTGTTTTAAAATGGGCTGTCCAGATTTTACGTCTACTGACTTGCAACCTGTCTTGGAAATATGTATCTCTGTCTGTATTTGAAAAGTGGATTTAAAAAAATAGAATGGCAATCGTAATCATAATTATGAACGTAATCTTAAAATTGCATGCCTTTCCAACTTCACAGCAAGATCAGGAGAAGGGATGCGATGACAGTAGGAAACGGGGAAACTCAATATTTGGAAAAGTTGTCTTTTTGCATCACCGCTCCTCAGTCTGGTGTGGACACTGAGCATTGTAGCCCAGAAAGTAACTTTTCAATCTCTGGCCAATATGCAGGCATGTGAAACATATATCACTACAAATGCTGTGGAATTACAACTCCCATTTTGTCCCAGTATGGGCTATGCTGGCTGAGGCTGATGGGAATTGTAGTCCAGCAAGGCCTGGATGTCCACCCCTTTCCGCGACACCTCTTGCACAGACAGGCTCTGTGGGGTGCTTTGTAGTTTAGTTTGGATTGGGTAACAGATTGAAATGTAGATGAGCAGGGGCGCTGAGGGTTCATGCTGAAGGTTGCCCGGCAAATGTGAGTTTTTAGAAGGGAGCCAAATTAACTCGGAGAAATAAGATCAGCTCTCTGAAGCTGGTTGGATGACAGCTCCCAAAATCAATGGCCATACTGGCTGGAGTTTGGGGGACGTGAGGCTCCAAATAGCTGGAGAGACATAAAGCTTCTCTTCTGGCCTTATAATTTCAACACAGGAGATAGTAAACCCCCAAAGTACCTATCTCCATTGAGATAATAACAGCCATAATAATAATAATAACAAATGAAAGAATTTCATGCCCTGTAATAACTCCTCAGATTTGCCGCCTGAGGTGGTTATGTCACCCTCCCTGGACTTTTGCTGTGGCATTCTTTCTACTGATGTTTATGTACGTGCACGCTATGGGTAATCAAGCAAAACTTTCTAATTCTTACGGTGGTTTTAGCCAGGTAGACCATTTGCTCTTGCGAAAGTGCCAGGTTCTACACTGATTTTACTTGTATTTTTTCCTGCCCTCCATACGAGGTGTCTAGCCTTGCTTAGTTCAGTGCCCTTTCCCCCCATCTTCCCATGCCTTTTCACCCCTCTTTCGAACATGGTTTATTTTTAGTCTCAGTTTGTTCCAGGAGGCCCAGTTTAGCCCTGTGGTGCTCCTGATGAAAGTTCGTGGCTGCGCTTAGAGGCTCCCGGTCTGAAGCTTCCACTTAGGGTTTCAGTGACAGACGTACACGATAGCCCTGCTAGAGAAGCTCTACGAGGTAAATGGATCCCTTAAATATTTTTAAAGGATTTCTAAGATTTCCTGAAAGGCAGCTGTTTTCACAGAAATGTCTTTTTAAAGGAGATTTTGCGCACAAGTAAACCCTGCGTTGCTTACAAGTGAGCAAGGAAACTTGGGTGCCGTCTAGAACAGTCCTGCGTCGGGCACATTCTGTCCTTCTGGATGTGAGTCATGTGCTCAACCTGTGGCAAAAGCATCTTTTGACGCTTTGTTTGCCTTGGCCGTTTCCTCTTTTATTTTTCAGAAAGAGCTGACTTGATGGAAAAGAAACGGCCGATGAGTTTCCACTGCAGGTGAAGATGCCACATAACAGTAGTGGAAACATTGGGTGGTTCTGGCTTAGAAAGAGCAACCACTTCTGGTGGTTGGCACTTCTGCGTTTAAGCAAATCAGCACGAACGCTCCCGACTCATCAGTAGCCACATCAGAACTCGGGAAGTCACTTTTTTGGTGTTAAGTATTGAGTCCTCTAAAACTTGTGTGTGTGTGAGAGAGAGAGGGGGGGGTCTAGATCCAATCAAGTCTAAACTACCTTTGGAGACAAACATGTTGAGGCTGAGGCTGTTTTTCTTTGGGCACCTCATGAGAAAGCAGGATTCTCTGAAAAAGACAATAATGCTGGGAAAGGTGGACGGCAGCAGGGAAAGAGGAAGGCCCAATACGAGATGGACAGACTCCCTAAAGGAAGCCATGGGCTGTAGTTTGCAAGAGCTGAGCAGGGCTGTTGAGAGGGCATTTTGGAGATCACTCATTCATGCATCACCATAGCTCGAGGGCGATTTGACGGCACATGACAACAACGAACTGTGTTAACAGCATTATACGAAAGCAGCCTGGAATCTTGTAGCGCCTGAAAAGCCCATCAAATGTTACTTGGCGTAAGCTTTCTCAGGAGCAAAATCCACCAGCCAAAAATGACTCCCCCCCCCCCCCCCCCCCCGGTAAGGCAAATTGTGCAAGGTTTTTCTTCCGTTGTCCTTCGTAAAACCGGGCAGGCCCACTTTGTGCAGCTTCATGCCGTGTGCTGGGCATGTTAACTCTGAAACGTAACGTTGTCGTTTCCTGTCTCTTGGAAGGAAAGAGAGCCTTAGCTGGGTGTGGGATTCTGGGAGGTGTAACTCAACCAACCAACCCATTTCTGTTCTCATCTCTGTTCAAAAGTAACTTAAATATTAATAATACTTTTTTAAAAAACACCACATCTGAATTCTGCAGTCTTTCTTGTCATCCCAAACTCACTTTCCTATCCCACCGTGGCCTTAATATCTCAACATCCACCCCAGAGCATGACGCACATCCCTTCCATCATCTAGGGAGGCCATTTTCCCTCCACCTGTAACTGTAAAGAAACTATAAGTGCAGGTTTAGGGCTTTGGGTTTCATTTCCCAAAATTCTCCAGGCAGTGTGCCTGGCTTTTCTCTCTGTCCTGATTGTATCTTTACAACAAGCTGACAAGGTAGGACAGGCTGAGAGAGAGAGGGTGAACACTAACAAAACCACCCAGGGGGTTTTGTGGCTCTTTGGGGACCCTCAAAAGTGACAAGTCTTCATAATTAAATAGGACCCATTAAGGAAAGTAGCTTGCTGCATAGCTCAGTGGTTTAGGTCTCTGGCTGCAGAGCCAGAGGTTAAGAGTTCGATTCCCCACTGGGCCTCCTGGGAGAAGAGCCAGCCTGGGTAGCCCTGGGCAAGCTGCACAGTCCCAGAGCGCCCCCTGGAGGAAGGGAAGGGGAAAACTACTTCTGAGTATTCACTACCTGGAAAACCCTGAAAAGGGTCACCATGAATCAGAATTGGCTTGATGACTTAATAATAATAATAATAATAAAGTAGAGCTGTCCCATGATGCAGTCTGCTTTACTTGTTCTATTGACATTGGTATATTTCTGCTTTTTTCTGCTTTTTTGTCTATGCAATTGAAACAGGTTGCAGTGTAGTTGGTGTTTCTAATTTCCTCCCCTCCCGTTCCTTTTGAGTGAAATTCAATTAGTTGACACAACATAATTTTATTGTAGTTTTAGGAGGGGTGTGGGTGTGTCTGAATTAATGGTTGCTAGAGACTGCGCGGAGTGCGGAGCCTGCCAGTCTGTTGGCATCTAAGGTGCTTCATAAGGGGGACAACCAGATTCAAAACAGGGGGAAATTGATGGGTTTGGTCACAGCATTTCAGTGGAACATCTATATGACGGACCCGATCCCTCAAACCTGCTCCTTTTCTCATCCAGCCTCATAGTCTTCCTCCTCTGCTGGCTCACACGTACGCTCCATGCCTGGAATCTCACATGCTCCGGACATTCCCTGGCTTTGCTTCAAGGTCTGGGGGTGGGTCGGTGAGGGAGAGAAAAAAGACACACATACACACAGAGAGAGGGGAGTTTTGCTCTGTCACCCCAGCTGGCTCACTGGAGAAGTCAGGCTAAGAATAACCCCGTCCGGCTCCCCGGGCCGTCGAAGCCTGCTGGGATGAGATTAAGAGCCCTGTATCGTGACCCAGCAACGGAGGCATCTGTAGGTCCGTGCCCTGGCCTCGGTTACTAGATCCTGGGAGCTGTGCGTGCTGGTGTTCCTAGAAAGGGGAGCCAGCCCCCCGGCTGCCTCCCGCATGATTCAGCATTTTCGCCCCCTTTCGAAGTCGTTCGGCTCAGAAAGTTACTTTTTAAATGCCTGCAGGGCCCATGTTGGCAGCCAGGTGGGTGTTCAGAGAGACTCACCCTTGTGAACAGCAACTGGTTTTGTTCTTACGCACAGCCTTCCACCTCACCTTCCCTTAAGCTACTTTAAACGGGACCAGCCTCTGACTCGGCTGTCTGGGACGCACCTTTCCCTGGGAGGAGTCCCTGTGCAGATGAAGGCGCCCCTCCTGTGCGCTGGATTGTGCAGCACCTGGAAAGGGAGCAGAGAACTCACTGACCCCGGGGGAGCACAGCCCTGCAAAATGTTTCAAAACCCGGACAAAAACAAAAGAGGTACAAGCATGCATGTCAGGCAATTGCCAGCCAGTAGCTCACGATATTTCATTCTTTGGGGGACTATAAAGCTGCTTTGCAGAACTTAGAAAGTTACTCATTACTATGATCTTTTAATTGTATTCATTAAAGTTACAGACCCCCTCCCCAATGATCAGTAACTGTTATAGGTTTTTTTTCAAAACAAGTATCTAATTACTTTTTTAAAAAAGTAAATCATTACTCTAGAGTTTTCTACTTTTAAAAATCTGAAATCAGCAAAAGCCAGTTTGTGAACTGTGTGATGTTCCACTGGTGAGCGTGTCTACAGCCCGGAAATTACCTGCTGCAGATGGAGTGAAGTGATTGTATACAGAACTGCAATCTGAATGTGTCTCGTTACACACATCCTTGCTGGAGGAAAAGGAACTGTTGTGAGTAACTTGTTATGTGGGTGGGTAGGTAGGTGCGTGTTGAAAGGGGAAAAGGCTAGGAATAGAATGTTAAGGAAGTCTTGATGACTTCTAGGAAGTGAAATTAAGCTTAGCTCTCTTCAGGTGATGTTTTGTAGTTGCCAAGACAGAATAAGCAAATGGCATTCAGTTGGATAACTAAAAGTGGGAGAGGGAAACAACACCGTGTGGGGGACAGAAGTCTGTCTTTCTGTAGGCAATTCATTTAACAGAAGCAGCGTTTTCAAGATGGTAAGCTGAGAAGTCCGAGGCTTAGTAAGGGCAGCTGGCCTGGCAGAGCAACAGCTTATTACTGTTGGTCCCTTGCATACAGTCTAAGACTGAACCGCACATTGGGCTGCTAGAGACTGGTGTAGGGGTGGAGGAGGGTGTTTGCAAGACAGCAGCAGGGGCGTCTTCTCTTTCTTCTTCTTGACCAAGAGCTTCAGGCAGCACCAGCAGTCTATCTGAACATTGGGAACCCATGGATTTGTCGGCAGGGCTTGTGGTTCCACTCAAAGCTTGGAAAAGCTGCATTTGGGGCGACGAATCCCAGAATTTCTCAAGCACTGTGGCCAGTAACTTACTCCAAGCCCCAGTTCGGCTCTCCTCTCCCCTCTGGCTGGGTGAACAAGTTCTAAACACACAACCAGCGTTTGGCTCCGAAGCTAAAACTTTGCTCAGCGGCTCATGTGTCCAGGAAACAGGCCTACGATGGTTGTTTAATCAGGCAGCCGTGCTTGTCCGCTCCGTCAGCTTCCTGCCTCGATGCTGAAGGCTAGATCGGAACCTCGGTTCCTTAAAACAGGACTAGATGTCAGGAAATACAACGTTTCCAGGATGCAGGGTTTTTGTTTTTTTAAAAAAACCTTTTCGTGCAAGCAACAGCAGCCCCGGCATTCAGAGGCCTCTCACAGCTTGTGTTTTGCCAGGCGTAACATTGGGAAAAAAGCGGCGAGTCTGGGCTCCTACTGATGCCACAAAATGAAAAGCTTATTTATTTATAGGATAGATTCAAGAGCTTTTCTTCAGAACAAAGATCTAAGGGATGCCCAGCAAACCCATTAAAGGTGAATTGCATCTGGAAAGGGTTTCGTAGGAAACAAATCTTGCAGCGAGGTGGCAGCCAGCTCAAAGAGCAAGGTGAAGTACCAGTGGAGTGAAGGAGTTGAGGGTGTGTTATTACAGCATTATTAGCGTACATTATGTCTTAGACACTTGCCGAGTGTACAGAGCTTGTAGAAGACAATAAATCTTAGGAGCTAGAGAGACAGGGTTCGGGGCAGGCAAGGTAACAAGAGTTGAAAAACCTCGCTTCACAGATCGGAAGGACAAATGAATTAAATATCTACAGCTCCCTTGCTGAATAGTGAGTGAACACTTGTGTGAATCCCATTGATTCAGTGGATTTATTTACACTGGGGATGCCCCACTGAATTCTGGCCCCTTTGTGTGATCTACAGGGTGATCCCTAAATCTGTGTGACCAGTCATACTGCAACAAATAGCTGTCGTGTGAAATGCCAGCCGATGACGCCCTTTCCCCCAGGCTGCTCCCATTCCGCTGCTGCTTCTGTTCTGTCTTTTTCACGCCCCTCTTACCTACATACCGAGCATCCGTGGCCATTGAGTGTGTTCACTTCTCATTGAGCTGTCCTTTTCCCCCCTCTTAAAATATATTTGTACTTTTGCAACTCTTACTTTCCCTCTGAGGCTGCTGATAACCTTGCTCTTCTAACCGGGTGTTGTGGGTGAGGCAACAATGACATTTACAACATAAGATGGCTCTTCTCCATAGCCATCATTTCCCCACAATGCCCCTGATGTCAGCCCAAAGCATTATGGGGGATTAAGCTTGCAGGCCTCTTAGATATCCAAATTTTGCGGAGATTTGGAAGTCAGTTCCCATAACGTCCAGCACATTCTGGGACTTGTGGTGCAAACAATTTACTTTTCCAAATTGTAAACATAGATTTTGCCAAGATTCCTTCCTAATCCACTTCTTCTGTAGTGGGTTTACTTTGTCTGTTACTTTTGGTGAATGAGGAATGTAATGAGTAGTTATAAAGTAGCTCCCATAAGTAAACCAACAAGTTCCTTTTAAAATGTAACTGAGCTCTGATTTGAAGGAGGCCGTGAGTGATCTAGACGGAAGGATGAGCTTAGTGTCAGATTACAGTATATTAAATTGCATCACTCCTGTGTGTTCTTCAAAACTGCCCAGAAGTTTGGGATATTGTTACATCAAATAAACAAATCCTACTCAAACAAAAAACGTCTTTGGATTATTTCCCAGAATTGCATGTCATCGAAAGAACCGTTGCGAGAAGGACAAAGATAGTCTTTTAAAACTGCCCAGAAGCCCTGCTGGTGGCTTTGGCTAGTCGACTACCCTTGATGGTCTTCTGATCCACATCTCTCCCCACCTCGGTGGAGAATGACGGGAATCGTTGCGGTGGCTTGAATCTGCTAGAAAACAGTGGGCTGATTTCTCCAGACTGTAGAAGAAGTCTTGGCCGGGTTTCCGGCAACGTTGCTGGCAGGAGATCCTGGCCTGAGCAGAAGATCGTTGGGGACAACCTGCTAATCCCCTACATGCTTGAAGCAAGAAGGCCTGCTCTTAAATAAACCCAGCGTTGCTATATTCAGCATCGCGAGGGCTAAATATAAAGGAGACACCCTTTCCTTACCCACCACGCACCTTCCCCTCGCTTCTGTCCCTCAGCAGCCACGATAAACAGAGGCTAAACAAGGAAAGGTGCCGGACACTGGAGAGAAGCCTTCTTGCCCAGATGCATAATCCAAAGTTCATGTGCAACAGAAATGCCATGCCCGTCATCCTGCCTCCTTTCTATGCTGCAACAAAGCTGGGCAGTGACGAACGGAAGGGAACCCCCCCCCCCCCCGGCAAAAATATACTGTGTGCTTTTTATTAAAAAAAATGTTGTTCTTGTGTACCGCTAAGTTGTTTCCCATTTACGGTGATCCTACGAATTAGTTGCTGGATCAAAAATCCACTCTTGAGTTTAGACGCATCTTCAAAAAGACTGCAACAATCTCATTATTATTATTATTATTATTATTATTATTATTATTATTATTATCATCATCATCATCATCATCATCATCATTATTATTATTGTTATTGTTATTGTTATTGTTATTGTTATTGTTATTATTATTATTATTATTATTTGGGTCAGCGAGTTCAATGATCCCGCTAAAATCCTCCCTACAGAGTTTTCAACAAGCCCGCCCCTACCATTAGGCAAAGTGAAGTAACTGCTTCGGATGGCGTATTCTAGGGGGTGGGCATGAATGGCAGCCCCCGTCCCCCCAATAATTCCTCCTGTTCTGTTCGCCAAGAGAAGCAAACAGATAGGGATTTTATTGGGAACAGCCAGAAGGCTGACTCCCCCCCCCCCCCCCACATGCCCGTATCTGCTGCCTGAGACCGTCGCTTCTTTTTTGACTAACAGGAGGGCCGGCCCCGTCGGAATGTTTATGGATGTTCCATCATTTTCTGAATGAAGTACAAGTAGGATGTTAAGTAGTGTTTGTGAAGGGAAGGCTTTACTTATGAGGTGTGATGCAGGGGTTGGAGCTCTGAAACAGGGCACGCCACAGAGATGTTCAGCTCTCTTGCTGGGGCCCAGCTGAGATCACCTGGCGCATAGGTGGCTGATGTTTTTATGTGCCCTGCCACGTGTGTGGCCATGGGCAAACGGCCCGGGGATCCCAGAGCGCCACCAGGAGGGAGGGCCTGGGAAACCACTTCTGAGAACTGGAAATCGACCCTAAGTGGGAACTGAATGGGCAGAACAAAATTTTAATTATTATAGCCTACGTCTTAGGCCTGTGGTGTAAAATGGGTCGCAGGGGGACCTATAGGACTCTCGGAGGTCCGTGGGAAACCTTGGGTGAGATCTGTGCTGGATAATGAAGCGTGTTGTCCTTAAAAGATTGTGGAGGGGTTTCAGGTGTTTCCTTCCATTTGGATTCTCCGAGGCAACTCTGATGTCACAACTCCATGGGTTCTGATTCCAGTGGGCTGCATCTACGCTGGACATCCAAAGCTATCCTGACGTCATGCCTCCCGAACCCTATTTTGAACCTCTGGAGTTTTGGGCAGGGAAGCGACAGGGCCAGGGAACCCGAGCCACATTTGATCACTTCGGCTCTTCTCCAAAGAGGGGGAAAGACTCGCAGACTTAGGTGGCGACAGATACTGAGTAGAAGTATTGGACTTTCTCCTGAGGGAGATGGACTTGATCCCGAGCGGAGACCGTTTTGCTGCTGGCTTGCCTTCTTGTCATCTGCTTCCCCCTCTTCCCTGGATCACAAACCAAGACTGAGTCCTTTCTCATTTCCATCTCGCTTCATTTAAAAAAATGAGGTAGGGAACACCCTGTGAGCTTAAGCGTCTCGTGAGAAACCACCTTTGAAACGGACCTTTCTGTATAGTGCAGGACTGGAAATTTTAAGAAGGCCAGAACATGCAAAGCTATTTTTGTAAAAAAAGTAACACGTTACAGTCCTACGGCCCATTGGCAATGAGTCACGGTTACCATTCTCTACAAGTAGCCCCTTTCTTCTTTGACATTCGAAAGGAACTAAGTTACTTTAAAAGAAAGGATCAGCACATATTGTTTAGGGCAAAAAACATCCTAAACATCAACCCCCTGCCCCCCCGTACTAAAAAAAATGATAGTACCTTCTTTTCCTGCATGCATGGTACCATGAGAGCTACAAATCTGTCTACAATTAGACAATAAGCTTGGACAGCTCCATTTATTTTCAGTGGTTGGTGGATTTTGGGATGTGTAGTCCAGGAAATTCCCCCCGCCCCTGGTTTTACTGCTGTAACAAAGAAAGTAAAACACTACCCTGGAAGACAATAGACAGACAGACAAACCAAGATTTGAACATGCATATCTGGTTGTTCACAAACACTAACGAATATTTGGAAGGGGTTCTAAATTTAGCCACCAGGAAAAGGAGCTTCCGGTGACAGATTGATGTGCCCGTGGCCCATTCTGCATCCCAGGATGATGGAGACACTTTTCCTTCCAGCCAAAAAACCAGACACTCCCAGATCAGAGGAATCCATCCTGTTTCCTGGCATAGAAATGAACAAACGGGGCCTGAAGTTGTCACCCTGGGAGCCAGGGATGTACCCATTTGAGATTAAGCGATGCAAAGGGTTGCAGGGAGGCAAGATACAGAGGGAGCTTCAGGCCAAATTTCGCTCTGCAGAGGTTTGCCTTCAGCACACAAGCTGCTTCTGCTTTTATCTCTAATCGTTGATTGGAGATAAGAGGCACGATTTTAAAAATGAGAGAAGCACTTCCCTGGAACCAATCTCTGCTTGGCAACTCAAGAAGCTGTGGCATTGGCATTTACTCCTCAGTAGACAGGCGTAGATCTGAGCTGTACATGATTAGGGAATCTTTCCAAATTTGGCAAGAAAGGTATATGGATGTGTCTACTTTGTTTTGGTTCTGCCCTGTGCTCTTAGCTCCACTCATTACCCGGTTGCACCCTTCAAGTCCTCCCAGAATGGGAACTTAGTCCTGAAAATAGGACCCCTAAACACCCCCCGCCCAATTTTCTTTGACTACAAGAAGTGTTCAAGGGGTTCAAGTACTGCTGGATAGCTTCATGGTTTAGTCTCTTGTCTGTGGAACCAGAGGTTGGGAGTTCGAATCCCCCACTGGGCCTCTTTGACAGGGGGTGGACTCGATGATCCACAGGTTCCCTTCCAGCTCTGCCGTTCTAAGCAAAGAAAGTTCCTTCTCATTATTAGATCTTTACTGCTACTTCTAAACTCATCAAGACCCTTTTAGGTTTGATTGAATGGGGGAACCTACGAAGCATATGGGTTCCCACTAAATTCCAATCCTTCCCCCCTCTTTAGCCACAATCAGTTTTAAGTCTTTAAATAGAGAGAGGAAGTGAATTGGGTGTGTACATTTTATCCCTCCTCTCCTTTTCCTCCACTGACAATGTTGTTGTTGTTGTTCCGGTTTGGAATGAAAAGGGCAGCTAGTTTTAAAGAGCCCATCCTTGCTATATTTGTTTGGCCACAGGTGGTCCTTTGCAGCAAAGATGGTCCTTGCGGTTTTGAACAAGCCCAGGGTTCACCAAAAATATATATGGAGAAGCAGTGATGGGTTGGGTTGCCTGCATGTAAGACCCGTGCCCGTGTTTATTTTATTTATTTATTTATTACATTTATAGCCCGCCCATCTAGTCAATCGACTACTCTGTTCATTCTCATCTGCTGTTTGCGTGCCTTAAGGAGAAAGGTCTGGCCTTTCCTTTTTTTCAGTTTTGTTGGCAAGTCTTTGGGTCGGAGTCCCAAGTCCGAGTCTTTGGTACCAAATCCTAAGTCCCTATTAAAAACAAGCTTTTTTCCCCAAGTGGTGAGTTGAGTTCCAAGTGGTGAGTTGAGACCAAGTCATGGTAAAAAAAAAACCTAAGTTGAGCCAGAGTGATGTCACCAATCCAACTTCAGCTTGACTTGACAGTGAATCAAGCGGTTTGAGTCTCCCCTCATTTGTTCAGATGGGTTTGGGTTGCTGTCCGTGCAAACGGATGAGTTAGGGACTGGTGCGATCCTGGGGCACTTTCATACAGGATGTCACATCTCTCTCTGAAGCCCGGATATTCGCCATCTCTGCTTCTACGTATATGACCAACAGAGCACGATCGAGGCCACGCCGACGCATGGCTCTTAATGGCCCACCTCAGGGGTGGATGTTTTGCAGATGGGGAATAGTTTGGCTCTGGCCCTTTATGGGGAAACAGGGTCTGCCTTTCTCGGCCGGATGACTGTGCAGATAAGACGTCGGCGGTCGTAGCAACAGGTTGCCTTGTGATGTAAATGTTTGCGGTGAACTTGTGAACACGTTTGTCAACAATCTGTTCCGTCCATCTGCACGTTGATGTCTTCTGGAGTTGAAAAAGGGAGGACAGACTTCCTGTCTCTTTCCCCTCTCCATCCCGTTCACACTCACCCACCCTGATCTCAAGCTACGCAAGAATCCAAACACGCTCATTTTCTTGGAAGGCATTTCTTTTTTCTTCTGGCCACATCCGTCCCGGGTTGTTTGGAAGGACCACCAAAGCTCTGTCTTTTTTTCTCCCATTCCTTTTGCTAATAAATAAAAAGAGGGTGAAAGAGAAGAGAATTATCTTATTGTAGCTGAATAAAAGGAAAAAATACCTTTGAAAACCAAAGCCATCAATTTTGATTTCTCTGTTTCCCCCAAATGTTGTGTTAATACCCATCTTCTTCTGTATCTCTTCAGGATTGTTTTTAAAGGAAGCAAGACCTTATTTAATTATTTAAAATATTTCTATATACCCTGAAAAGGACCCAAGGCCACTTCCAGTAGGAAAACAATAAATGGGATGAAAAGCTAAGAACAATAAATGATTCCAGTATTCAAGATTGGTATGCAATGCTATACATGTTGTGGGAACAAAATAAAATGCAATTTATACATTATTTTCCCCCATAGGCATATTTTGGGACATTTCCCCCCCCCCCCCCCCAATATATGCATGTTTGGATGCCTTTTAAAAACAAATTTGGAATTGGCAAACTTTTGAGTACCGTGTCCCATGTACTGTTGACAAAACATGCCTTTAGCCTTGATGGTATCTGGAAGTATCTAGCTGTCCAGCATTGGAAACAGTAAACTGGGCCAGATGGATTTTTTTTCCTGGTTTGATATAGCATTTTCATGCCTCTAAAGAGCTCTAAAAGTTGCTGGTGATTGGCCAGAGCGGGCTCTGGGAACAGCAGCCGGCCCGTCTTACATTCAGTCTTCACTGTGATTGATCGGCACACCAGAACTCTAATCCACAATGAACATTAATCCAGTGTAGTTTTGTCCGTAAACATCGTAAAACCATATATATTTACATCCAGAAGGTCCCATGTGAAATCTCCTGCATCTCCAGGTCGGGCTGGGAAAAACGCATATCCTGAAAGCAGTGGTTCCCAACCTTGGGTCCCCAGATGTTCTTGGACTACAACTCCCAGAAATCCTGGCCAGCCCAGCTGGTGGTGAAGGCTTCTGGGAGTTTTAGTCCAAGAACATCTGGGGAACCAAGATTGGGAACCACTGTCCTAAAGAGCTTTTTCTTGTCCATTGACCTCAAGGGAACATCTTATAACTTGTTTTAAGACAGCTTCTGGTGTCCTTGTTTATCAGAACAGGGAAGCGATCTTTTAAGGGAAGGGCCCAAATCATGAATGAAAAAGGAAGAAGTAAGGCCACCAGGCACAGTTTTGACAGTGCAAGGAGTAAGGATAATTAATTGCTTTCCAAGCACTCCCAACAAGTCACAATAGCAATGAGTTACTTTTTGAAAGTAATTTCCCAAGCATCGGGTAGGGTCATCACCTGTAGGTCATCATAAAAAAAAAACATCTCTCAGGAAGAGACAAGTAAGCTCTCGGTCCCAAATCCGTCTTCCCCCTCTATAAATGCCACCAAAATTCATTCCCCAGCACAGAAATGTTTCAACGAACTGGCATATGGCTCTGATTTCACATAAATGGTGTTGCTTTGATTCTCCTTTCCCATCGCAAGCTGTTTCAAACTTTAGGATGCAGATTTTAAATATTTAATATATATATTTGGTGTCTGTCAAACTGGTGCTTTAAGGGGGGAAAATCAGTTTGAGATTTTGCTCTTGGAAGTGTCCCGCCTTCCTGCCACCCCAGTCTTTTCCTTGCCCAGTGAGAGAACCGTATAAGGAGCTCTGCATTGGGAGGCTTTCTCCTCCTCATTTTATTTTTATTTTTAAAGTAATCATTAGCTTGGTTACAGGCCAGACACTATTGAAAGCTGCTTGACCTTTTGACTTCCTGGCTTGGGAGCTGATGGCATTTGAACTGGCTATTTTGGTCTGGCCCCGTTTTCCTTCCTGTCATTACACTCAGTCGCACCAAACAGTGGGTCATACTTCTCTATGCAGGTCATGCAAAGCTTGGAACATTCCTTTTAAAAAGAAAAAGAAAGGTTGTTTCTTCCTCTTTTTTGTCATGAGAGCAGGGTGTTCATGTTATCCTTTGCTTATTACTCAAAAGAGTAACACGTTGATTGTTACTAGTAATGTTAAAGTCTTGCTTGTCTCATTCTCATGCAGGAGAATGAGGAGCCTGCATTTTTCTCTTTGCTGTATGACATTTTCTGCCACTTTCAACGAGAGTTCTCAAATTTGTGGGAACAGATTTTTGGGCAAGTAGTACAAATAATGCAAAATGAGAAAAGCTGCTGCCTTGTTTCACAATTTTTAAAAAAATTCAAGGCAGTAGATGGGTTGTTTCCATCTTCTTGTTCAATCACCTAGCATTTCCATGCTTACTGTGTGTTCTTTTGTAAAAGGAAAAGATCCTAGTTTTTATACAATGGCGTTTTATGGAAATCACTTAAACCTTGATGGAAAAACCCTGCCCCCTTTTCCTGTTCTCACATTGGAAATGAGACTAACAATTTCTCATCATTGACAATCTCAATGTCTCAAGACGGACTGTCTTGTTGAGAACAAGTCAATTTATGTGTTTTGTATAGCCCTTCTTACTATTAACTTAGATTTTGGATATTTTATTTTGTTAAAATAATAATAAAAATACAAAAAAAAAAACCCCACACACCCAAGTGGCCAAATATTCTTCCCCCAAAGTGATGCTCTAGAAGTAATGAGTAAAATTTTAGAGTCAACGGTAACAGTGTTACTAGTTGTAACAATAGTACTAGTTGTTACATTCTTTTTATAAAAAGTAACTATGTTGGTAACAATGTATTCTCTCAAAGTAACGTTGTTACTTCCCATGCATTTCTTCCAAAACAGAATCCGGCGTTTCTCTGGTTTGGGTTTTGATGCAGTGATGGTTGGCTGGTTGTTGAGGGTGAAGCTGACATACTTCTTAAAAAGCCCCAATTCATGGGTTAGCGGGTTCATCAAATTATTAAACTGGGCTTCCTGGCATTTCCCTGTGTTTGTGTCTGAGTCCCATTTCTGGACAATCAAGTGCAAGACTTGGCTGGGAGTTCATTATTTCTCTGTCACTCATGCACATTTTTCTTCCTCCTCAAAATTGTGAACCCGGTTGCACAAGCCTAGCTTCCTGCTCGGAAACAAAGCTCCCAGCCTTAGGTGAACAGAAGCCATTGTACTGACCATGTTCCCTGGATGCCTCCATGTCCTGGCACGCTCATTAACGCTGTTGGTTTTACCTTTCTTTCCCCCAACCTTCTCCCCTTCCTCAAGGTGGTTTCACCCAAATATCAATGGAATCGAAGCAGAGAAGCTGTTGCTTACCAGAGGCGTCCATGGGAGCTTCTTGGCACGGCCCAGTAAAAGCAACCCTGGAGACTTCACCTTATCGGTCAGGTAAGAGCTGGAAACGTAATTGGGAACCTAGGGAACAGTCTCATCACATTCTTCTTCCATTTAGCCCAATTTTGTTGATGCTGACTTCCAGCAATTGGCTCTCTAGGGCTTTAGCCAGCATTCTTTCCTAGCCCTAGCTGGAAATCCTTGTCAGACTCCCATCTAAGGACTGGCCAGGTGTGATTCTGCTTCACTTCCCAAATCAGCCGAGATCTGTGTGTTCGGCCTGGAATGGCAATCAAAAATAATTTTTAAATGAAGCACTTGAGAGTGTCATTTTTTAAAAAAATTGGTTCTGGATGAAACACGTCCCAGAGAGCAGAGTGGGCCCTCATTTTACCGATAGATCTCATATTCCTTCAGTTGAGTATGGCTTTTGAACCCAAATTTGGGTGATTCAAACCTGAGGGAAAGGCCAATGAATGTGAAAACGGCAGTGCTTCCAGATGAGGCTTTTCTGGACTGATCCAGAATTTTGTGGGGAGAAATATCCCCCCCCCCTTTTTTTCCCCCTGTTCTGGATTTTCCACCTTTCAACTTCCTTGGTGATCACCGAGATCTAGCATGCAACGGGAGAGCTTCAGTGCTGTGTATTGAAAGGCTGCTTTTGAGCTTCCGAAACCTCTGAATGTTTAGCCTGATTGCTTGGGGGGGCCCTGGGGAATAAGAGCATCCATTTAACAACTGGAGCAAGATCTCTGTAAATAATTTAAAGGCCAGGGATTGACGTTCCTCGTGCGCGCTTCTCTAAGAAGCCTTTTGGGCCTCGGGCCAGCCATGGGAAAATGCAGCTGCTGAGGACAGGAGTTCGAAAACCTCTGAACGACCTGGCCGCTGAACGGGATAAATGAGGCACATTTTTATGGGAATGGATCCCATTTTCTCAGCACCGGATGTTGTATTGATTGCTTAACGCGGGAGATGGAGGATGAGGAAAGGGGAAAGTCTTCTTAGATTGTGTGTTTGCTTCTCCCGCTCAGAACTGTGTTGCTAGAAATGATCAGAACTTGGAAATAACGCGTTACCAATAATGTAGCTTGCTATTTTTTGCACTAATAATAATGCAACAGAGTTACATTTGAAAAGTAACACAATGGGTGGGGAAAGCATTACATTCTCAGGTGCAAAGATCCATGTTTTAGTTACCAGTAAGTTACTTTTCGAAGATGTTTCTAGCAGCATCTTTGAATGGGAATATTCCATTTTCATCAATGAAATCTATCAGGACATTAAAGGCTAAACACTTTTATGTGGCGTAAACGTTTGTGGGTGTTTTCCGTCAAGGACACCAAACACACCACTCATCTGATGAGGTAGGCTGCATTCCCACGACAGCTTATGCCAATAAAGTTTAGTAGGTCTTTAAAGTACCACAAGATTCTTGGTTGTTTTTGTTTTTTTAGCAACAACCCAACACAAGCAAACAAGCACAAGGCAAACAACCCAACACAAATCCTCCCACTTGGAATAATTTCTTTACTTTTTATTCCCTTCTGTTAACAATCTTAGCTGACTGGATAGCTCGGTGGTTTAGGTGTCTGGCTACAGAGCCAGAGGCTAGGAGTTCAGCTCCCCCACTGTGCCTCCTGAGAAGAGAGCCAGCCCGGGTAGCCTTGGGCAAGCTGCACCGTCCCCAGGGATCCCCCGGTCCTCCAGAAGAAGGGAATGGAGCACTACTTCTGTGTGTTTTCTACCTGGAAAACCCTGAAAAGGGTCACCATCAGTTAGAATTGACTAGACGGCGCATGATAATGATGATTATGATAATGATGATTAACCATCCTAATTTTTTTTCTTTAAAACAAATAACAAAAGTACTAAAATAAAACCTTACAATTCTTGTAGGAACTGATAGTGAGTTAAACTTTGAATGACTGTGATGAGGTCCCTTAGCAACTTGTCTTGAAAAAGTAACTTCCCAAGGTCTGCAAAAATTATTTTCCATAAAAGGGGTGGTTGCCTTGTTTTACATAATTTTATTCTATTGTAAGGGAATGGGACAAAAAAAGTTATACTAGAATTTAATCCAGATCCTTGGACTACACGTTCCATAAGCCTTGAAGACTAAGCTGATGGAGCTCTTGGCCAAAACATCGGGAGGCCTCAGAGTCACCCTGTCCATGAGCTCTTTCGGAGCTTGCCTCTTCCTTTCACAGTAGAAATCTTGATGTTTCTCATTCCGTGTTAGAAATCTTCCTGTTTGTGTGTCGGCTTTTGGCCCGTACCTTTTTGCCTTTCCCTCCTCCCATGAGGTCTAGAAACTTGGTCATGTTTAAAACAAACAAACAAAACCAACCAGGAGGATGTTCGAAAGCTGAGATAGCCCGGATGCTGAATTCTTGACACCCAGTCCCAGATGACACTCCGTGCTTTTCTTTGTTTGGCAGAGAATCAGAATTCGGTCCGCCATGGGTGGCGTCTGAGGACATGCCCTTAATGTTCTTGGGCAGTGATGCCGAACCAACGAGGCGCATTGCCTTTTGCACAGAGAGCTTTGTCTGATTTAAATGGCAATCCCCGCCCAACACACACACACACACATTTGGGGGCTGTGTTTCCTTGTGTGTGTGTGTGTGTGTGTGTGTGAGAGAGAGAGAGAGAGAGAGAGAGAGAGAGAGAGAGAGAGAGGCTGCTTGATGTTCTGAACTGGGACACTTGGAGTGAATTCTTTCTGCCCTGGTGATACGTTGGGGGGGGGGGGAATTGGGCTAAATGGATGTGATTGTCCATTTTTCATTCCCCACCCCTGATCGTGAAGTGCTGGAGGGCCTTTGGTTGGGAAGGCCAGGCAAAAGGGGGTGGCGGGGATGGCTTTCCTTCAACGGAAGCTTTGTAATTTGGGGTTTGGGAGCGGTGGAAGGATGGAGAGAAGGGAGTGGAGCGTAAAAGGAGGGCTTTGTTTCTCCTGGGCCATCTGGTTGTCCGTTGCTTGTCAAGAAGGGGGTGTTGGCCCCATTTGCTGGGTGGTGGGGCCTCGTTGATTCATTTATTATTACAGAGGTGGTGGGGCCTCTGCTTAGCCTACCTCGTAGGGTTGTTGTCTTTTTTTCCCCCGAGGGGGAGGTTTCTGACCCATCAAAATTGATCTAGGTGCTTGGATGGATTTTAAAACCAGTTGGCACTGTGGTTTCTTATTGAGGCACAGGTGCGTGTCTTAAATTTGAGGTGTAATGTTTTAACAGCCACCTGGTCCTTTCATCTGCCTTTTAAACTGTCCACTCCACTGAGCACTGTGCGGAACAGGAGAGATGAGATTTGAAATGTAACAATAAACCAAGGAAGTAGAGCCAAAGTGAGATTAAAACTATAACACAGTATTTATTTATTTATTATTAGATTTCTATCCCGCCCTTCTAGACAGGAGTCTACAGTAAATTCAAATGAGCATTTAGAAGAGTTACTTGATGCAACTGCAGGTCCTCGTTCCTCCCCAGCCACTGAAAAAGTAACTTTTCCAAGTTTGGAAACAAATGCACGCTTAACCATCAGTGGGGTTCAGTAGGCCGGCGTGCCTTGGTAGACAGAGGAAGGAAAAAGAATTAATTGTAACTAATTTCTTCTGGCAATAACTAGGGCATAAACAGGTTGCATTACTATAGCAATGGTTGCCTGTAAACTAAAGGCTGGCAGCAGCCCCGTGAGTCTAAAATGTGGGTTTTTAAAAACCTCCGTCGTGTGAAATGTCAGGGAATAGAAAAAGTGTATTCTCGAAGGCTTTCACGGCGGGGATCCGATGGTTGTTGTGAGTTTTCCGGGCTGTTTGGCCGTCTTCTTAAGGTTTTTCTTCCTAACGTTTCGCCAGTCTCTGTGGCCAGCATCTTCAGAGGACAGGAGTCAGAACTCTGTCTGTGTTCTGTGTTCTGAGCCCCCAACGGTGAGAGTCATCGAAGGCGCTCTTAAAATCAGCTGGAGAGCTTTCTTGTGGCTTTGGACGTAATTAGCAGCTGCAGCCGTGTGTTTTGGATAAAGAAGGGGTGGGTTGGTTAAACCCCACTAAGATGGCACTGGGGGGCAAGGGAGGGTCTCCTCGCTCCAAGCTGCAGCTGTTTTCATGTAATGATTTTATCCAGCCGGAGTGATTGAAGAGGGCCGGCTGCCTTCACTTGATAGCTGCCGCCACAGTGCGACGTCAGGAGACCCTCCCGTGCAAACCATTTTTTGCATCCTGCGAAGGGACTGTGACTCTGCCAAAGCTTTGTAGTGTGTTCAGATGTAGTCAGGAGTAAGGCTTGGGTGCATTGCTTAGCGTTTTTGTCTGGATCCTTCTCTTTCCAAGGCTTAAGTTCATTTTGGAACTGTTAGGAACTGCTAGACAGTGTAGTTGATGGTTTAAGGCCTCTGGCTGCGGAGCCCGAGGTTGGGAGTTCAATTCCCCGCAAAGCCTCCTTGACAGGGGCTGGACTGGATGATCCACAGGGACCCTTCCAGCTCCGCCATTCTAAGATTAAGATCAATATGAGATCCAGGGCTGGCCCTGCCATTAAGGTACCCATGAGAACACAAGTCCTTCACTCTACCCTTATACCTTTGCAGGTATAGGGTTGTGAGCAGATATATAGGATGCAACTATAATGTGTGGAGTCCACCATCTTTCACCTTCCACCATGCCACCGGCATTTTTATTTCCACTTCCTGAATTCAAATGCCTTGGCTTCTTTGGTTAAAAAAGTTTTAATTCCGCAAGTTTTGCAAAGAATGTGAAGGGTGTCCTTCCACCTCACAGACAGTGGGGCTCTTTGCTCTGCCCCATAGTTACCCTAAAATAACCAAAACACGACACACAGACACACACTGTTTTGGTCCTTTTTTGCACATTTATCTCAACCCTCTCCCTATTTAATACCAATTTCCAGAACTTTCACAATCCTAGCCTATGCGATATGTTAAGGTATAGTAATGTAGGTGGCTTATAAGCCTGCCAATGTTTAACTTTTGTTACTATTCTTTTTTGTTTTCAAAGGAGGCCACGGTGGTGAGAGGAACTGGGAGGTGCACGGGGTGGGGGGGTGCGGGATGGGAGTAAACTGGCTGCACCCTTCTTTCCAGCACTTGGAGGGTTAACTCCATTTGGCTCTTAAGGGAGAGCGCTAAAAGCTGCGAGCCCCTTTTGGTCATCATTCGGCCTGGCTAGCCTTCCTGACGGAGGAGGCTAATTGCATTTTAGAGGCACTTAGAGTCCGGCCGCCTGCTGAGTTCACCCAGACTTCAGACGCTTGATGGATGAGTTGAGTCGGGATGGGCCGTTCCTTCCGCTTTCCTAATTTGAATCCCCACCCCCTCCGCTCCCCACTCCCGGCCAAAGAAGCTGCCCAACCAATGTATTCAACAACTCTGGATGTATTCACCCAGGCTTTCGCCTCCAGGAAGAGGGACTTTTTTCTCCTTTTTGCAAACAAGGGTCCATGTGGCCATTTTGAAAGGTGCCCATTCTTAGCTCTGCCCACTCCTCTTCATTGACAAGTTCACATTTCTATTCTGCCCAGCCCTCTTGAGTCCAAGGTGACATACCCAGGGGCTCTTCTCTCGCCCCGCACCCCAAGTGCAACTGCACAGCAGTCCTGTGTAGGTCAAGCGGAGGGGGAGGGAGAGAGTTGCTGGCTGAAGATCACTCCATGGGTTTCTTGGCTTGTTGGGATCTTGAACTCCACACCCCAACAGATGGTTCACCCAAATTCATTGCCTCCCTTCCTTTCCCCATGCAGCAGAAGACTACTGGAAAAGTCGGGAAATGAAGTCCACTTTGCTGAGTCTTGTTTTCAGATTTGGAGATGCCTTAAAGATTGCGTAGAACACATAACAATTGGTGGGCATGATGATAAACATGACGGATTATAATATCAAACACTTCCATTCTTCCCCCACCCACCCACCCTGATTCTGTGCTCCAGGAGAAACAACGAGGTGACCCACATCAAAATCCAGAACAGCGGGGACTATTACGACCTCTATGGAGGAGAGAAATTTGCCACCTTAGCGGAGCTGATCCAGTATTACACCGAGCAGCAGGGGCTGCTGCGGGAGAAGAACAGCAATGTCATTGAGCTGAAATTCCCTCTGAATTGCCAGGATCCAACCTCGGAGAGGTGAGTGGCTGTCCTGGATTCGCTCCTAAAAATCATTGTTTTTTGTACCGTGGGTGGGGAGATGAGGGGGGGAAAAATCTCAGCATGGCTGATTTACATAATGAGACAGTTTGCTGAAGATTTTCTCCTCTCTACCAAGAGATCTGGCCTCCAGCCTGAAACCTAGTGGTGTTTTTGGTTTTTCACAACTTAAGCAGAATCGCTCTGTGCAAAATTGGTCTCTTCCCTTTGGGATGCTAAGCATGCACCTATAGCAAGCCCAAAAGGACAGATTGTCTGATCACAAAGATGCAGGCAAGCAACCCATCCGGGGCTTGTACTTTGACTGGTCCATGTAGTCAGGCAACATTTACTGCAGTTCTCACTCAGTTTTGCTCATTTGAGGAAAGTGCTTAAGAATCTGCAAAAACTCTTCGGAAATAACATGGCGGTCTCAAAATACGGAAGCCTTCCTTCCACTTTCACTGCATAAAATTGCGTAAAGTCACAAGGTGCTTCCCGAGATTTCCGTTCGGACATGGTCCAAACCTCTTTGGACCCAATCCTTCCTTCCTTCCTTCCTTGTTGCTCCTTGCCCAGGCTGTCACAAAAATAATTGATAGTGAGAGAATACAGGATCTAGCCTACGTTTTGAACCACTTTGGAGCTGTCTGCATGGCAGATATATTGGCTGTCTTTTAAAATCCTAGTTAAGAACTCTTGAAATCTCGACTAAAGTAATTATACCGTTCTCTGGAGGCTACAGTAAATACTGCTCGTGTAAAGGTGATATGAGAAGCCACCTGGCTTTCCATCGCCAAGCCAGCCGTGGGTGTTGGGTCTGCTTACAGATACGTTTTGAGGTTTTTTGTTTGTTTTTGTCTCATTCAGCACCATTCAGCAGTTTGCTTAACTCTCGTTAGCCACCCTCCTTCCTTGATTTCGACAGAAAGAGAGCTGGGAAGCAGGATGTGACCCTCCAGGGGAAAGTAGCCCCAGAGGTGACATTGCGGGGTCAGGACCCAGAGGGAGCTTCTGCTAGTCTGGAATAGTCCAGAGGCGCCATCTAGAGGAAGCAAGAAGAACCACACCTTTTAAAAAAAATTGAGGATGTAACAAATACTTGCTTGTGAATCCTTGAGAATTTTCTTGTGTATGATTAAAAGGGTGCCTGAACTCATTCCATTCTTCCTCCATTGACCCCAAGGGCAGTCAAGTTAACATGACACCTAAGGCAGAAGATCTAACACATTTATTTATTTATTTAAAATATTTTTACCCCACCTTTCTCCTTAAAAGGACCCAAGGCGGCACAGCTCCCCTTCCCTGACAATAAAATGATACATAGCCATGGAATACAATAATACCAAATAAATAAATAGCAATCTTCTTCCTTATCATTGTGGCAGAGTTTTGAATTTCTGGCAAAATTATTTTGCTATGCAGTAGAAGTACAGAGATCCACAGAGGAGAATAGCTACAAGTTCCCCAGAGAGTCCATCCCTTTCTCATTAACTGGTACTTAACAATCTCAGTAACTCACTCTGAGACATTTGTGGTAGAAAGCATAAGAAACATGTCTTTACATACAATTGCTCAAAATTACAGACTTGTACATGCTGCTTTCTTTACTGCAGTCATCCTTAGCAACCAACTGGACAGATCAACAGCAAACAAACTACTGACTTCAAAAGAGAGGGGAAGGAATACTCAGCAAAGAAGCAGGGCTCTCTTTGAATTCAGAGGTGGGAGGGAACGATTGGTCAGTGCTGGATAGATTGTCAGTCACTCCAGCCCAGAAAATTACCTCCTAGCCATACCTACTACGGGCAGCATGCAAGGTTGTAAACACTCCCAACAGTCACAAAACACAGTGGCTGAGGCAGATACGTCACTCTGCCCAGTGACAGAGCCAGCCCTTGCTCAGGTTAGGGAAGGGAGAAATTCATGGTGGAGATGAGGGTTTGAATTTGTGGTGTACCCCCTTAGTCTTTGAACCACAATCTTCCTTCCTTCCCTTCCTAGATGGTACCATGGCCACCTGACGGGCAAAGAGGCCGAGAATCTCCTAACCGAGAAAGGCAAGCCAGGCAGCTTCCTGGTACGCAGCAGCCAAAGCAAGCCAGGCGACTTTGTCTTGTCAGTGCTAACGAATGAGGACAAAGCAGACACAGGGGATCGGAAGCCCCGGGTGACTCACATCATGATCCGCTATCAGGTAAAGCGCCCCAGGAAGAAGAGGCTCCACTGGGGCTTTTTATCTCTTTTGCAGAACAGTGGTCCCCATTCCTGCGTGTAGGTGGTTTGATTGACTCCTGGCCGTGGGTCCCAAAAAAGTTACCACCACTCCCTTTTTTTTTTTGTGGTCTTACGATTATAATGCTTTCTCCCCCACTCGATAGCCAGATGGAAAATATGATGTGGGAGGCGGCGAGCGTTTTGACACCCTCACGGACTTGGTGGAGCACTATAAGAAGAACCCAATGGTGGAGAAATCTGGGGCAGTTGTACACCTGAAACAGGTAATGTGTCAGAGGATAGCTCAGAAGATGGGGATGAGCACAGGGTGAGCGAGCAGCACTGATGTTGCCAGAGATAAGTAGGTATGATGCGGGGGGGGGGGGGGGGGGAATGTGAAACCTATTTATACAGGTTGTTGGATATCATATTTTACAGGTAGCCTTCTCCAACTTTCCAATTTCCAGACATTGTGAACTATGAGCCAAGCCCTATCTAGCTGGTCATCAGGTTGTGGGAATTATGTCTGTAAACCCCCTAGCTGGAGAAAGCAGCTAAAATGTCCAAACTAGCCCTTTTGAAGGCTCCAATAACAAAATATGCCACTAGGGGGCAACAGCATCAACCAAAGTCTTAGAGGCCTCTTTCTCCACCAGTCTTGTATTTTCTAACATTAACACCAATGATTAACATAATGGCAACTTAAAGTATTTGAATGTTTCCACTCCCCAAAGTTAATGTGAACAGAGTAGATTTTTTAGCTCAGCAAAGGTCAATGTAACATGCTAACCTTATTCAACTAACATCCTAGTCTCTGATGACGATGTAGTTAGAACAATTTTTTTAATTGAGGAAAGAAATTAGCTACTAGTATCCTGTGGTTTGAAATGAGTTATTTCCAAGATCTAGCACTCCATCCCACGAAGCAGGGCTGCCCTGCTGCGTTAGAGATTCTTCCTTGGATTTGTTGTGCTTTCTGGAAGTCTTCTCTCTCTCCGTTTCCCTTTTGCTCTTTGCTTGTTCCTCGTGCTTGGAGGTGACGCCCCCCCTTGTCCCTCACGTTCTTTCAGCCTTTCAACGCCACCCGAATCATCGCAGCCAACATAGAGAACCGAGTGAAAGAGTTGAACAAGATGGCGGACCACAGTGAGAAGGCCAAGCAAGGATTCTGGGAGGAGTTTGAGGTACAGGAAGTTGTGGGTTTTTTTTTTTTTTAATGGTGATTCTACCTAATTTCTTTTTAAAGTTATTGATTCTCATCCCACCCATGGTTCCCCTCCCCACAGATGTTGCAACAGCAAGAGTGCAAATTCCTGTATCCCAGAAAAGAAGGACAGCGACCAGAAAACAAAGCAAAGAACCGCTATAAGAACATCCTCCCTTGTAAGCTTCCCCGTGTATGCATGTTTTTAAGAAAGGAACCTCCACATCCAGGAGGCGAAAAGCTCGCTCCTGCTGGCTGTGAAAACGAAGTGGGTTTGTTGACGTGGTTCAACATGGCTGCCTGCGTTTTTTGTCTCTCCTTAGCAACTTGAGAATAAGTTGTGTGTTGGGGAAATGCTACATGCACTGACTCAGGGTTTTTAATGGAGGAAAGGTGGGAGATAACATGTCTGACATCTGCAATGCCTTCTGCTTCTAAAGGTTTTCCTCTGGCGTGGAGCTCACCTAACCTAGGCAGCTTTTTTGCTCTGTCCCCACAGTTGACACAACCCGCGTGGCCCTCCGTGAAGTGGACGAGAGCGTCCCGGGTTCCGATTACGTCAACGCCAATTATATCAAGGTGAGTAGAGAAGACATGGAGCTGGCGCTGGAGGAGAGGGAGAGAAGGCGGAATTTGAACCCAGGATCAGCTGTTCAGTTCGTATAGGCCCTGTTCTGTGATGTCACCAGTGCTTTTGAATAGTGGGTGTGGCCAGAGCCCAAAGTGGGCGGAGTTACAGAGCTAACTCTTAACTGTGTGCAGTCTTCCACTGAGAAAAAGTACATTTCCCCTTCCTTGCCTTTGGCAAGGTTTTCTTTTTGCAAGGATGGACGGAGCTGTTGAATTTTAGTGAAGTAAATAGGTCTGCCACCCTTTTTTTTTTTTTTTTTTTGCTGTGATGCAACAGATTAATCAACTCCTGTTTGAGTTGATTGACTTGGGGATGGTGCCTGTTGCTTTAACAGACAAACAAAGGGGTGTGTGGCTTGATCTGTGATACCAGAGAAAAGAAGGAGCAGCCCAGATGAAGAGTACATTCATAAATTACCCCACGTATTCATCTCACAGGAAGAGTAATACACAACTTTGTTTAAGGCTGGAGATTGACAGTATTTATTTCCTCAAGAGATAATTGATCTGACATGAGCTTTGCTACCAGAAATGAAGCCGGGATGAGTAGAAACAGCACACAAAGCCATTCCTCTTTAAAAACGCCTTTCACGCTGAGGACAAAATTGCCTTGTCTTTCCCTCCTAAATTTAATCCAGTCAGCTGAAAAGGCAGGTGTTTAATGAACTCAAATGTCTCTTAATTGGTTGGTGGCTCATATCAGAAGACATGAACTGTTGAATATAGCCCAGTGGTTTAGGAATCTGGGAGTTCGATTCCCCCACTGGGCCTTCTTGACGGGAGCTGGACTCGATGCTCCCGAGGGTCCCTTCCAGCTCTGCCGGTCTAAGATTATTCATTATTAGGTTGTCAACACTCACTCTACCAGGTCCTCTGGTAGAGCGAGTGTTGACAACTTTCCCCCCTCCACCCTTTAGAGCTGATTTTCCTTTTCAGTGTCTCCTCTCCTTGTCTTTTCTCGTCTTCCTCCCCACTGCCCCTGTTGCTGATTCCAGAACATTCTCGAAGACGGACAGAGCTCCGAACATAGCAAAGTCTACATTGCTACCCAGGGCTGTCTACAAACTACCGTCAATGACTTCTGGGCCATGGTCTACCAGGAGAACACGCATGTCATTGTCATGACGACCAAAGAAGTAGAACGAGGGAGGGTGAGTAGAACTAGCAGGATTTCATGTTTCTAAAAGGTTTGTACTAGCATTCTCAGAATCCCTCAGCCTTTGTGGGTTAGGGGATCATGGGAGTTGTAGGCCTTATTCACTCAATTTCGTACTTCTTACTTGGCCACCTTCTGAGCCCAATAAATTCCCAACAACATGTTATGCATCCATATTTCAAATGCGTTTATCTTTTTTTTTTATAGAAGGCAATGCAGAGTTCCATGATTCTGTGCCATACAGTAGAACCGAGAATGCATAACACATTGTACAAAGTCAGGTTTTAGTTGCATATTACATTTTTTCCTCTTCAAGAAGCTGCCGGACTACATCTTATTTTTAGTTCCTTACTTCTTAGTTACATTTAGATCCCACCTCTCCTTGGAGGAGCTCACGGATGGCGTACACAGCTGCTTTCCTCCCCATTTGATCTTTACAACAGCCTCGTGAGGTTGGTGAGGAAGAGAGAGATCGAAACCGGTCTAATGAGTGTTGTGGCTCAGTTGGGACCTGAGTTTTTAATTCCCCAATTCTAGTCCAACAGGGGCTTTCCAAATTACAAGGGACACACCCACCCTCTGTATGGACAGGGAGAAAAAGTGATTCATCTAAAGTCCATGAATTTGATGACTTTTACAGCAGATGTGAACAAGACGCTCTCACACACATACACGGTCACAGCTCTAGCTGTCTAAGGGAAGAATCCTGTCGGTTCGTTCGGCTCATGCCGCAGTCCCCCACTACACATGGAATTTAGTAGTTTCTGAGCTTGTGCAGAGAGCTATTCATGGAGAACTCCCTGCTCATAAATTCCCCAGCCGTTCAAGGAGTTAGGACCATTGTGCGAATAGAAGGCACACAACCTCTAGTCCGTGCAAAAGTTTTGAACTTCAAGTCCCAGGATCCTTGACCCTGGTGTCTGGGACTTCTGGGAGCTGGAGTGCTCGAAACCTTGCACTGTGCTGCATGTTCATTTTAAAGCGCCTCTTCCTCCTCCATTTAATTCAAATGGAATCAGCAGAGGCTACCTTGCTTTGAGAGGGAAGAAACAGGACGGAAGGTCATTGAGCCCTTAATGCCCATCTGAAATGCCATCAATGAGCTGTGGGTGGGCAGCTGAATGATGAATGGCCCTCTACATGTGGCAGGGGCGTTCTGCCACTGGTAAGCTCCTCAACATGAAGTGCAGATTGCAGAGGATGCCGGGTGTCCCTTATTTCTCTCTCTCTCACTCACACACACACACATACACCATGTTGGAGTGAGCAAGTGGGTTATAATTAGTGTCTGATGAGCTTGAACAGCCCTCTTCAAAGGAGAACTTGAAAGAGCACCAGTGTGAAGCCCGGCCGATATTTGTCATGCCGTTTGACAGTCTGATTAACTTGTGCGTGCAATGCTTTTCTTTTCATTACCCACGCCGAGACCATGGATTTGTGAGATTCATTTCTTATTGAATTGCCTCCATAGCTCTGTACAGAAAACCAGGGTCCCCGTTAGTGCCTCTGTGCTGCTGTGGTTTGTGTCTCCTCCCCCACCTGTAGAGTTTCCAAGTGAGACGTATCCTGGCCTGGGGGACGGTTCTATCATTTGGCAGCATGAGGCGGTGGCCTCAGTCGGCAGATGCTTGGAGGGGGCAGCCCGGTGTTCCGGGAGCGAGCTGTGCTTGAAAATTACACTCCAGGCAGCTGATCAAGTGGGCTATAATCCACAAAAGCTCGTTCTGCCTTCAAGGTTGCCCAGAACTCCACATGAGCAAACATGGTGATCCTTTTGGAAACCATTGTTCATGTCCTACTCCTTCTTCATGGAATGCCATGTCTCTTTCTCTCTCCAGAATAAATGTTTCCGGTACTGGCCAGATAAAAACTGCACCAAAGAATACGGGCACACCAGTGTGACGAACATCAATGAGCACGAAGCTCAGGGTTATCACGTCCGGGAGCTAGAGATTGCACGGATGGACAGGGTGAGGTTCCCTCTTCCTCTTTTCCTAGCGAACCGTGTCCTGGTTTGTTTTAACCCAAGTGCTGATGTTTGCTTTGAGTCTGCATTTCTCCCACTGAAACTTCTGAGATTCTCCTCCTCCTCCTTTGGATAGGCTCCCACCTTCCCACTGGGTATAGGTGGATGTCCTGCGAAAAAATGTAAAAAGGAGGGATGGGATTTTCATAATTTCAGGACTTCTGGAACCCGGAAGTGGTCTAGAACTGCTAGACAAAAGATTTCTTGTCTAGATAGGTTTGTTCCACGTAGTTTGGCTAAAAAGACAAAGAGTCACACCGCTTCCTGGAAGTCCTCTCACTGCTCCATGGGAATGATTCTAGAAAGCAATGAGGCCCAGTTTTGGCTCCCCCGGTGTTCTTGGACTGAAACACCCAGAAGCCTGTAAAATAAAACCTCCCCTGAAAATAAGCCCTAATGCGTTTTTTGGAGCAAAAATTAATATAAGACCCTGTCTTATTTTCGGGGAAACACGGTAGTCATCATCCCGGAAGTCCTGGCAGGGGCTTTCCCGCCGTCTTCATGGTGAGACCCTTGTGGCCTTTGTACTTGCTTTCCGGAAACTGATCAGAAGACTAATGTGTGTTATCAGCTAATTGATGCAATAAATGGGCAAACTGTCTTGATTTTGTATAATGCTGCACAAGGCCCTGGATTGCACTGATAGGGTGTAAAATTTCTTCTGGGTCTTGTCTACCCACCGCGTTGGAGATAGCTAGAAAGTTGCTACGTCCGCCGAGGGTTACTCCTCCCTCTGGTTGCCCTGTGCCCCTCTTCTCACATCCCCGTGGGTTGCCTCTGCCGGCCCATGCCATCTCGCCCCCTCTCCCCACACCCTCATGTGCTACCTTGGCTGTGCCACTTCATCCCACGCTTGAGGCAGCTGGGCCTCTGTGTGGCCTTCAGGCAGATAGCTGTGGTCTCTTTTACTCCAGGGTGGTTCTTAACCCACAGTCTGGGGCACATGCCTCCTTGCTGCTGACTCCCCGTTTTGCTCAATAGGTGTTTGTGACTCAGAGATGCAAAGGAGGCAGAAGTCATGAAACAACAGTTTGGCATCACTGTTGTTCCATAACATCCCCTGTGCGGGGGTATAACGGTGTAAATATTTGCCTAGTCCTGTTTACATCATGCCTGGACAAATTATTCCACTAGTCACGACAAACACGTCATGATTTCCACCCCATCCGTCCACCCACCTTCCTCAGATTGGAACTGTGATGATCTGTGTGTGCATCCCCCAGCCAACCACACACATTAAGTCTAACACCTTCTTTTCTTCCCCTCTTTTTAGAAAATGTATTCATTTGCACAACAGTATTTACAGAACTAGCCAGATCAGGAGATTATAGAGGTGAAACTAATCTGAGAGACACATCATTGAGCCTTAATTTTAAAATCCCAATATAAAAATGAAAAAAAAAAGTAAGAATATTTATTTTCATGTACACACATTTATTCATGTTTTTCACATTTCCCCCCTCCTTTTCTCACATGCCACAGGAAGAGCGATCCAGGCAGATTAAGCACTTTCAGTACTTCAGCTGGCCGGATCACGGGGTCCCGAATGAGCCTGGAGGGGTCCTCAGCTTTCTGGATCAAGTCAACAGAGCCCAAAGGAGTGTTCCAGACCCGGGGCCCATTGTTGTGCACTGCAGGTAAGTGACTGGCAGAGGGCGCCAGCCAGCCAGGCCACGGTGGACGCCAGTGGTTGGCAGTGGTGGGTGTTTGCTGGCAGGACAAGACTGGGAAGTTTGATGGGGCACCCAATTTGAGATCAGAGACTCTGCGTGATGATTCTCAAACCATACCTACACAGTTGAATTATAGTGATGTGATGGTACTTTAAACTGCCACTGCTCCATCCAGTGGATCTGTTGGGTTGGCACTTTGGTGAGATATTTTGAACCCTCTGCAGTATTTCAAAGCACTGAAGCTCTGTAGCAGTGAACCCCAAGCACCTCACCAAACTACAAACCTCAGAATTCCTGAGGATGGAGCCATGATAGCTAAAGTGAAATCAAAATGCACCAGCAGTAGACCCTGAGATCTGATAAGGTCCCAGTTGTGCATGAGCAGGCACTGTATGAGATGTCTCAGGCACAGGAGCACTGGAATACTGGCATGCCTGGAGGGATATTATGATAAGAAGCAGGAAATATGCCTCTGTCTTAAAGTGTGATTTGAGGTATGGTTCACAGACCTTGTAAATGATAGACTGGTTATAAACCTTTTCTCCTCTTTCTTCTTCTCTTTTTCCAGTGCTGGGATAGGACGCACAGGCACTATCATCGTGATAGACATCTTGGTAGACACGATTCACAGACAAGGTAAACGTAGAAATAGCTACTTTTCTGGTTTTCTTCTCTGTTTTAAAAGAAGAGGACTAATTTGCATAAAAGTTTTGAATGTTTAATGCAGACTTGTAAATATTCATCCAGGGGAAACATACGACTGCAATTTCACCAGGGGTTGTAGATCCATGGTGGAGCTGAATCTATTTGGCTTGGGCACCCAATTTTGTACAGTTTAGATTAAACCTGAAGTCTAGATCGTATTTTGGTGGGTCTGCTCCGAGAATGGCTGAGCCATCCATCCCATTGTTTCCACCAGACCCACAGTGGGAATTGATTGCCTCAATACTATAAAAGAAAACTGGACTGGTGGAGGCAATCCCCATACTGAATTTTGGTGTGTATGCATTTGTGCTTCAGATGTTTCTGGCAGGGATGGGATTGTTGGATTTCTTGAAATACAAATCCCATAATTCTCCCTTCTGGGAGTTTTGCCTAACAGACAGGCATATAAATTTGGCTCACCTGGGAGAAAGGCCTCAACTGGAAAACTTTGAGACTTAAGCTAGGCTGAGCTCTGGCCAAGCTTCCCTTCCGAGCAGGAAGCCGAGTGGAGCTAGGCCTAGCTAAACCTCAAAGGCTTCCTGTTCAGGTCTTTTCTCCCAGGTGAGCCAAAGCACATTTAGGTGTCTGTCAGAGATCTATCTGTCAGGTAGAACTCCTAGAATGGAGGATTCTGGGAGTTATGGTCCAAGCAATCTGGAAACCCCATCCCTAGTTCTGGATTTGCCCTGTCTTCCAGTTTTCTTCGCTTAACCCACACCCCACTTTTGCCTCTCTAAGCAGGCTTGGATTGTGACATTGACATCCCAAAGACCATCCAGATGGTGCGACGGCAGCGATCAGGAATGGTGCAAACGGAGGCACAGTACAAGTTTGTCTACATGGCTGTCCAGCATTACATCGCAACAGAGCAGAAGGAGCTGGAGGAGAAGCAGGTAAGGGGCTGACTTGTTTGAAAGGGGTGTGGCTTACCAGGACGCAATGGTGAGACCAAAGATAAGATAACTTCATTGCCTTCCAGCAGTTTCTGGGCACAGTTCAAGGCACTGAGTTGGATATTATCAAGTCCGAAGTGCCTCATCCCCTAAAACCCTCCCTGAGATAGGTACTTGGCTTCCAGTGGTGTACTGGAGGCAGGGCTCACGGGATCAAAGCAACAGGGCTTTCTCAATAACAGGGAGCATGAGATGATCTGTCCCCCCCCCCCTTAACAAAATGCATCTTGCATCTTTTCCAGGAATATGTCATCTGCTCAATAAATAAAGCAGGTTTAAAAAAAAAGTCACACTTTAAACTGTTGGTGTCGTTTCCCATTTTCAGAGAACCATGAGGAAGGAGAAAGAATACTTGAATATCCGGTATCCACCAGTGGAGAAACCCAGAACCAAAGCACGGCCCCCTTCGCCACGGGTCCAGATAGGGTAAAGCGTGGAGAGAAAGCTGGCAATGGTGGTGGAAAGAGGGAAAGGGTGTAGTCTGGAACGAAGCCTAGAGAAGGTCTATAGGGGAGGAAAAACCCAAGAATCCTCAGTGCTCACTGTGTTGGTTGGAGGATTCTGGGAATTGTAGTAGGAAAAGAATTCAAATTCAGGATTTTCACTGTACGCAGGCATGAGTTAAGATCTCATTGTTTGTTTGGTCTGAAATAAGAACCCATCAGCTTCCCAGGTTTCCTCAGAAATTCACTGGGAAAAGAAAGGTGATCTAAACATTTCCAGTGAAAACGTACATATTTAAGGGTTTTAAAAATCTTAAATTGCTGGGTATTCAACCATGTTTCTAGTGCTCACTGAGAGTTTATTTATTTAAGGTTGCCGCCTATTCTTCCCCACCATGCTCCTCTGCATTTAGCATTGGTCTGGCAGCAGGTACAACATGCTTCCGCTCCTTGGAGGGAAGTAGCTGCATCTCTTGAACTTGACCAAGGCAGAAGAACTAAGATTTGCACATTTCTTTATAATTTGGACAAAAAGATTCAGTGATTAACATTAAGCTCTGCAATTAATGATTATCATCCAAGGCTGCATGTTAAGAGAATATGGAAATAGAGACAGGCAAGCAGATGGATTCATCCATCAATATTGGGCTCATATGTAAATCTAGAACAAAGTTTGTTGAGGAGGTCTCTGGTGAATTAAGACCAGATCTCTGAATTGACTAATATGTTTTAAGTTTTGTAACCTGCCCTGAGTTCCAGTTCTGAGAGAAAGGCGGGATACAAATGAAACAGAAAAATAAGAGTTTCCCCTGACACGTTTGTTTCTGTGATATAGGGTTGATGATGAATCAGCCTCTGTATACGAGAACTTCAACGTCAAAGCGCCAAAGGTCTCAGGGATAAGTAACTCAGGGCGATAGCCACTTAGGAACGGAGCAGATGCCTGTGGCTAGAAAAGAGGTATGTGTGTGCCTCCAGAAAAAAAAAAACCCTATTGCTGTGACTATTAGAGGCAGAGAGGGGGGGATATCAGTTCAGTTCGTGTTTGAAATATTTACCCAAATTCATTATCATCTATTTTTATGATAATTTATAAAGATCTCTAAATTGGAAAAAAAAGTTTTTTCCTTCCTTCCTTCCATCATTAGTCCTTCCTTCCTTCCTCGCTTCCTTCCTTCCTTCCTTCCTCGCTTCCTTCTTTCCTTCCTTCCTCCCTCTCTTCTTTCCTTCCTCCCTCCCTCCCTCCCTCCCTCCCTCCGATATTTAAAATAAAATAATTATAAATGGCAGGTTTGAAATAAGTGTTTATTCTTCCTGTTGGAGGCAGTAGATTAAAAAAAGGTTGACTAACACTGACATCAACGGACTTAACAATTCTACCTTTCACCTTCTGATATTACATCCAATTCTGTCTTTGATTCTCCTTCAGGATCCATCGAGGGGTTACAGCCATACCTTTGCAAGAACCTGCCCTTTACCGCGCATTGCTTATTTTGTCGCCAGGCCTGGCTGTGCTCTTCCACTCAAGTGCATCTTGGATTCTACCCAGAAAAAAAAAGGAAGCCTAAAAAATCCTATAAGCTGCCTGTCATTGAGGTGGACGATCCGCTCTTCACGGACAAAATGTGGCCTAATTTACTCAGGAGAAAGAGAGGAGAAAAAGCTGCTGATCCAACCTTGTATGGATTGCCTGGAGCTGATCTGGAAGTGCCTCTAGATGTTTATGAATCTTGTTTTACTTTGTTTCGTTTATATATATAAAGCACAGTAAGTTAATAAATGCCTTTTTCTTGCTGTTGTTAAAAGGATCCTTAAAAAGCCAAGAAACAAAAGAGAAACGAGTATGGTGTTGTGAATGAACACTAAAGCTGAGAGTGGAAGAAGCAGACTCTTTGACACCATTGGGTCCCTCTCTGACCTGAGAAGCTGCCATCCTCGAAATTCCCTCTTTCATCCTGCTACGGAAGGACCCCCTGCCCCTCTCCTTCACAAGCTCATCCCCCAATCCTTCCACTCTTTCCAGCTAAGTCTTGTTCCACCTTCCCAGTCTCCTCTGCGAGGTGGAACCCAAGAGAAGCCCACCGCCAAACCGGGATCGGGAGAAGACCACCACACAACCCCATTTATATAAAACTGAAATGTTTATTAACGCATATAAAATTAAATAGATCCTTTGTTTTTCTCCAAGGTTGAGAGTCACACAAAAGCGTCGGTCAGAGCGGCGGAGTGGAATCAGTCTGTTGAAACAGGCGTCGGTCTTTGTTCCGGAGGTACAGTCCTTTCCATGTAAATGCTCACTTTGGTCTTTGGCCGACAAGCACAATGTCAATGGGTGGCCATGGTTTTCTTCTGACCTTGCTTTTTCCAAAAGAGGTGTGTTCTCTGTGGCTTGGAGGGACAAAGTGGGCTGTGGGATCCATTAAACCCTCGGGCACCCAGAAGGGGTGGGGAGAAGGTGTGGGATGAAGAAAGGTCATGTTTTTGGTGATGTGGTCAAAAAGAGCAGCATGAATGTGTGAATTGAAAATATGGAAGAGTGGCTGGCAAAACCACGGCTTGTGCTTAGACGTTGCGGCTCCTCCTGGCATCAGCTCAGTGGTAGCTCTATAGCCTTCTAGCCTTGTCACCTTGGGTTTGAATCAGTTCTTCAGAGCTCCTGGATGGAGGCCTTTCCCATCATCTGCGATATGATCTTGGGGGAAAAAAATGTATAATACAACTAAAGAAGTGCTTGGAAATGGGCTCTGCCGTTGCTCTACCCTGCTGAGCAGGCGTTCATCTCTTAAGATGGGAAGCATGCCCTGGCTGTGGGATGATGGGATCTGTAGTCCAAAAAAACACCTTTTCCCCATCTTCGGTCCCTTCACAGTTGGGTTCTATGCAGTGGATCCTGGTGAACTTGCTCCAGCTTATGCCCAAAAGTTAGGTTGCCTTCTGGAGCAATATAAAGGGGCTGGTTGGGCTTCAGGACTTTGGACAGCTCCCTGAAGGACCCACCAGCCTTTTACTGGTTCTGTGCTTGCACCCCAGGGTGGTGGTGGTGGTGGTGGTAGAGGTGGCTCATTCTATAGGGTCAACGTGGGCCCGCAGTTGGGGCTGGGGTAGTCAGATGGTGATATGTCACATAGTTCGGCTTGGTATACGTCTGGGTGAAGCAACGGAAGTTGCCTGTCTTCATCGCACAGTGAACTGGCCATAGGATGATACAGAAGAGGAGGATGATCAAAACCGAGAGCAGGAGCACACGCTTCCAGTCATCACACATATCGCAGCGCGCGAGCCTGGCCATAAAGGTTTCAGGAGGCATCTCCGGGACTTCGGGTTTGCTGGGGGCAACGTCGACGCTGACATAATTATTGGCCGTTTCTGGGTCCGACGACTGCCGACAGCAGAGTTTGGTGCCTTCCATCCAGAGCATCTTCTCTCGTTGGAACTCAGGGGGCAGGGTGGCCAAAAGGTCCGTGCTGGTCTGGAGACCCGGCGGCCCTTCGAGGGGGATCTCCGTGATCTGCCTGCAGAACGGGCACGGGAGCTCATCTTCGACGTGATTCGGAGGGCGTGCGGCGGTCAAGCGAGCCAGACACTCCAAGCAGAAGGTATGGTTGCACTGGAGAACCTTGGGCGTCTTGAAGAGGTTGTCGTACGTATTGAAGCAGATGGAGCACTCGATGGGAGAGGTGGGCCGGTCCGTCGGAGAGCCCAGCCTGGTCTTTCCATCCACCGGGGAGCAGACGGGGCAACGGCTAGGCGAAGAAAGAGGGGAGCGGATGGGTGAAGACACCGGGGAGCACACACTGGGCCGGCCTTCCGAACCAGGGGACGTGATCACGATGGGGCTGAGAGGGATCGGGATCTCGTGGGGTGCAGCTGGAACGGGGCTGGTGGGACTCATAGGAGGCGACTCGGGCACTTCGGTGTGCCATATTTGGGTGAAGCAGGACATGGCCGAACCTGTGGAGACACAAACCAAGAACAAAGTGAGGGTATGAGTAACAGTGTAGTGGGGGGGGGGGGGAGTGTATTACAGAAGTTGGTGAGGTGCGGCTCATGGGCCATATTTTGTCTCCTTGGCCCCCACCCCACCCCCAGTTTTTATACCGCATAGGACATAGCCGAAACAGCACCATCCACCGTGCAAAAGAAAGAACCAAGGGAGGCCATGCTTTCCTCTGTCAGAATCAGAATACTTGGGGCTACGTGCCGTTTATTGACGTCATACACCAGGGTTTTTATGTTTTCAGCCTGATCTTAACCACCATTGGCTGCTGTTAATTCCACCACCACCCGTCACCACTAAAGCAGGGGAGATAAGAGAACAGCCACCAAAATAAAAGCATTAAAAACAAAACAAAAAGCCAAACACATACCCCAGCCGGTGCTTCTCCTAAGCTGGGAGGAGAGGAGAGTTGCCGTCTCCATGAAATCCACAAGGGATCTCTCGAAAGGAGGTTATATTCCCTGATCAGTGGTGGCGGGCAGTGGTGGGCAGCCGGGCACGCGCCTAAGACAGACAGACAGACAGACAAGCCCATTGAATGGACGCGGCCGTGGTGACAAGACGGGAAATCCAAACACACTTCTTAACTCACTATTTGTAACATCTCTTTTTTTTATCTTGGTTTTCCTTCACTCACTAAGACAGATACACCTGTTTTTATCCTAACGACAGACCTGCAGTGTAGATCAGGGAGAGAGAGCAACCACCTGAAATCATGGATTGCATAGGGATTTGAACCTTAGCCTCCCCTCTCCTAGTTCAGCTTACAACCTACTGTATCATGAAGCCTCTTTGTGTGTCTCTGGTGAATTTTAGAGGTGTGGCTGTTTGCTGGCCATGTTGTCCCGTGAGTTCTGGGAGAGAGAGTTCAAAAACCACAACCAGGCACACCTCAAGTAAATTTCGACAGGGCTGGGACCATCTCAGCCAAGTTCCTCCGAGCCTGCAGTTAAGAAGCATTAATGTGCATCAACCCGGCGAACCAGTAGAACCTGTTTCTGGAGTGAGGCCGAGCTGCAGAATTCAAATTTAATCAGAAAGGCTGAGTCAACCTTGTGAGATGCAGGCAAAATAAGTGCTCTGGTTGGGATGTACCATCGGGACTTTAGAGTAACCCCCACCTGTCTCCCTGTTATCCATCCGAGTGACACAGAGTCATAAGCTAATTCTAGGGTGAAGGTGCAGGCAGACAATCACATCCTAGTTCGTAATACTCCAGCAACAAAAATGTTTACTCATCCAAGTCAAGTCTGGGTGGAAATTCATTGAAGGACTTCGGTGCAGTGGGCAGCTTGACCACCGTGTGAACCCCTGAGACTGCTTCAGGCTCTTCGCCTTGGCCTTCTCCATGGCTCTTTGCTTTTATAACTCAGAATGGAGCTTCTCTATCCCGTTGCATTCTACCTCTGATTCAGAACTTGGAACAGGCTCTTTGTTGGACCACAACATCCAGAATTCTGGGATTTAGAGGTCAGAAAAGCAAAGTTTCTGAGATCTGTTTTGATTTCCTAGTGCTAATCGGTATAATTCACCTTCTAAAAATCCCCATCAAATGTCTCCTGATCTTTCTTTCCATGGGATCTCAAAGGTCATCCATTCCAACCCTCTTCCATTATGGGGGAATCTTCTCCTATGCTGTCCCTATCAGGTGACCATTTACCTTCTCCTTAAAATCCTTTGTAACGAAAAAGCAGTCTTTCCCGCATCTGAACAATTTTGAATCACGTGTTAATGTTTAACTCCCTCCTTTTTGTAATTTGAGTCCCCTTGGGCAACAGAGAACAAATCCAGCCTTTCCAATGGTGGAAGGTGACAACTTGGAACCGTGACTCTTTCTTGGAACAGCCCACTCTCTGTGCATGTGCAAAAGTCACAGTTCTGGCCCTGTCTCCTTTTAATTAATGAGTCATTCCCAGAAAGGTGACTCGGACAGAGTTGCAACAGAGCGGCTCCTTGATGACATAGGACTGAGCCACACCTGTGCACGGGGATAGATTGGATAATTCAATCACACTGAACACAGAAAGAGGTGGTGCAATTTTTGTCACCCCTCCCCAACCCCAGAGTATGATTGGAGGACAGCAACCTCTGGGCTGCAAGGTCGAAAGATCAGCAGTTCGAATCCACGCGACGGAGGGAGCTCCCGTCGCTTGTCCCAGCTCCTGCCAACCTAGCCGTTCGAAAGCATGTAAAAATGGGAGTAGATAAATAGGGACCACCAGGGTGGGAAGGTCACGGCGTTCCATGTCTAGTCGCGCTGGCCACGTGACCACGGAAACGGTCTTCGGACAAACGCTAGCTCTACGGCTTGGAGACGGGGATGAGCACCGCGCCCTAGAGTCGGACACGACTGGACTAAATGTCAAGGGGAACCTTTACCTTAAGTTCTATGGGAATCAGTAACAGACTGTAGTTAGAAAGGGGTAGACTATGAGCCAGAGAGACCCGGGTTCAAGTGCCACGTCCACCATGAACCTCACTGGGTAAACTTGGGGCAGCCACCCTCTCGTAGCCTCACCCACCTCGCAGGGTTGTTGAGAGGATGTAAAGCATTATTTGTTTAAGAGAGAGGAATGTAGACATTCTCTCGTGCTCTTCATCAAGGTCTCTACACGTTTTGTTTCCGTAACCTTTTTGATATCTTTTCCTCCTGCTTTGGCAACACTCTTTCCATCAATATTTTTAGCTTTAAAGCCAACTGGTGTAAGGTCCTTTTTCTTTCTTTCTTTAAAGCAAAATATATTTCACCCATCAGCAAACTACGAAAGCTATTTCCACCTCTTGTCACTTTAGGTGATGCATCCATTTCATTGTTATTCCTCGGCAGGTGTCAGCCTGCATTCCTCCACCTGACAGGCACCGGCATGCCTCTGAGTGAGCCCGCCTCCGCCCTCCCGTCAACATCCTTCCTGGCGCTTGATCTCATGCCGTTGGCCATGCGAGAAGATGATTAAATGACCAAGAGCCAGGATACCTCCAAACGTTGGGAGGGGTGGAGCCATAACAGAAAATCTGTTGCTCACAGATAGGTTCCCAAGAGTTACCTCCTTTCCCCCCCAGGAGCAATTCCAGGAACACCTGAACTGTCTCTCAGTGTTGGTTTATCTCATTTTATTTTATTTTATTTTGGTTTAAAAGTTTGCCATCACTCCGAAAGATGCCCGCTCGGTTGTCTTATGGAGTTACTACTGGGAGAAAACGCTTCTTTGTAGATAATTGTTGTTCTCTGCTGTGATTTCTAACTTACGGCAAGCTCCTAATAGGGTTTTCAAATTAGTGCCACTCGCCATGAGTGGCTGAGTGGGGGTTCGAACCCAGGTCTCCTAAATCCAACTCCATCGCTCTATCCACTATGCTACACTCACTCTTGAGCTCCTTTATAAACAGACTCTTCCATTTTGATACCGTGGTCTCTTTCCTAACCAAAAATGGCTTGTCTGCACTTTACAGTTACAGCGGGTTGATACTGCTTTAACTGCTGTGGCTGCCTCCCGAACGAGTCCTGGAGTCTGTCATGTAGCGGGGAAGCATCATATCCTTTGCTAAAGAGATCTAGCGCTCTCCCTTGAATGACAGCCAAGAAAGAGTACGGCTTCACTGAACTACAAATCCCATGATTCCATGGGATGAACCAGTGCAGTCAAAATGATCCCAGACTACTAGAACTGGGTGGTAGTTTACGCAAGGTCGGCATCACTTGTCCCAGATAGCTGCGGCTAACAGACGAGATGTCGGAGCACATCTCAGCTGTGCAGTTGGCAAGCGAGATGGGTTCCTGGACTCGTAAATTAGCTGCAATTATCTGCATCATGTTTCGCGCGGCTTATGCAAAGATTGATATGATTCTGGCTCGGTCACTCTTTGAAATTAGATTATTTGAAGGAATTTTCTCCTGCCACACAGTCCTTAAGCTGAGAGCCAGCTTTCTGAACCACCTCTGAAGTACATCATGGCAGGAGACGTGGTCTCCCCATCATGAGAAACTAATTTCTTCCTTTTATGCTTTTTAATGCAAGCTTTAAAGTCTGTGCTTTTTAATATAGACTTTTGCTGATGAAGTTGAAACTGGCTAAGGTTTTTCTTTCACCCCCAACGGTAACTTTCAGACTGTTACTACCGGATATCCTCTTGAGTGGTGGTTTGTTTTATCACAATTTTGTTATCTTATAATAACCTATTATTTTTGTGATCCTTTGAATTGCCTTGAAGGTGGCGTATTAGGAACAGATGAATCTGTCAGTTCCACTTCCTCACACATTTCAGTTTTAAAGTTTTTTCATCAAATTTATGGAGCGCTTTGTGGCTTTTGGCGAGTTCTGATAAAAAATGAACTACAGCAAAATTCTCCACCTTGTGCATGGGACAAATTCCATAGGTGTAGCTATTCCAAGTCTGAAAAATACCTATGCAGGTCTTAAAGATGAGGAGCCTGTCATGGGGGACGGGGGGAAGCAGTAATCTGAACTCAGGGCCACCACCACTGAGTCTCAAAGCAGAGTTTTCTGAGCTAAAGGCTGAAGCCTAAATCAGATTATTAGAGTAATCCAACAAAAGCCAGGGAATTTACAAAAGTCTACTTTTAGGTCTGTTCTGGTTAGGGTCTACATCTCCTTAGTCTCCTGCCTTTTTATTCACCTCTGTCAGTTTCATTTGCTTCCAGATTTAAATTTTTTAAAATGTGAAGTTCTTTCCATCAAATTTATAAAAACGTGTGGGAGTTTTGAAAGGTTCGTATCTGAAAGCAAGAATCAAACAGAAACGCACCCACCCACTCACCAATGGTGTATAAATAGTTAGCTTTAAAAAGTGATGTAAAACGCTCATTCTCGATTCCCACCTTAGCAAAATACTGGAAGAAGGAAGAAATTTGCCAAGGTTTTGCAAGATGGTTTTGATACCAGTTAACGATTCCTACATTCCCGGGCAGAGAGCGGTAAAGTGACCAAGCCCTTGTGACAGCTCTGTGGCAGAGCCAGGACGTGGACCACCGCATTCAGGCACAGCTCTGTGCCGTTCAGAGAGACACCTTCCTGGTGGATTGCATCCCATAAACCAGATGAGAGCTTTGAGTCCCTACCTTCTTTCCACAGTTCTGGAACTCCCTTTGGCAAACTTGAAGAAACGTGGAAGACTCAAAAGAAAATGTGATGGAGGGAGAAGAAAAAGTTACCTTACCTGTCCGAGGCTATTGATTTTTAGCAGTAGAAAAGCATCTTCCACTCTGTCTTATCCCTGAAGGCCTTGTTCTGCTGGACGTTGTTCCTAAGTAGATGCAGCTTATGTTTACGGCATGAGCCACTTTGGGCTGATATTTCTCCTGGTGTCTCCTCAAACGACACTGTTTACATCACTGGCATAGAGACAATTGCTCCGGGATCTTTTATACCTTCTGGTTTGACAGGTGTTTCCTCAACCTTGCCTGTCTCTTGGAGAATGTCCAGGTGAGGCTTCCCATTGGCTGCCTGTCTGGCTCTCCAAGGAGAGGGCGTGGCTTCTGGTGTTGACAAACAGGACTGGCTCGGGCAGCTTTCCAACAGATGTAGAACAAAGTTCTGGGCAACCTTGCCCATTTCTCCGTAGCTGGTCCTTTTAGAGATCTAAGACACAGACTTGAATTTTCCTGTTTCAAGCAGCTTTGAGCAGATCTCCCGTGTATATTTTTTATAGGGCAAGGGGAAAAACAGAAGGCCATTTCTGTCAGTGTGAGCCATGTGTGTGTGAGTGTGTGCTCTTGTTAATGAATGAACAAGAACCCAACCACAAAGATAACACTGATGGGGGCTGAGCTGGCAGAGCCTGATCGGGGAGAGGATCTAGAGATCGCTGTTGGTAGTTTGATGCAAATGTTGACCCAGAGGGTAGCTTCTGTAAAAAATAAAATAAAAACTTAAGTTCCGTATTGGGCATCATTAGAATCAAAAATAGAATTTGCAATATTGTGGCAACCCTGAGAAATCCATGTCGAGAGGACCTCTAGAAATACTGGATTCATTTCTGGTCACCACATCTCCAAAGTAATATGGTGGTGGTTGTGTGCTATTAAGTTGTTTCTGTTTTATGGTGACCCTAAGGAGTGACCATTCGCCACGCTGCTTAGTTCTTGCAAACTCAAGACCTCTGTTGCATCAGTCCATCTTGGGTTGAGTCTTCTTTTCCTGTTGGCTTCAACTTTGCCTAGTATTATCGTCTCTTCTAAGGAGATTTGCTGATGCAAGGAGCAGATTTTGCAGAGCTGGGAAAGAAGCGAAAAGGGCAACCAACGTGATTCAGGAGCAAGAGATCAGCTGATGAAAAGTGACAACATTATTTGGGGCTGCTGAACCTAAGCAGGAAAATAAACCAAGCAAGGGGAGACATGATGGAGGTTTATATGCATGGCAATGAGAAAGTGGCTAGATTTTCTCTGTCTTTTATAATACTGGAACTTTCAGTCATGCCAACTGAAGCTAAACGCTGAGATTTTCAGACTGGATAAACAGAGGGACTCTTCTTCACTCAGTGGATAGACAGCCTGTAGAACTCATTGCTACAAGATGGAATGATGGCTGCCAACTTGGATGGCTTTAAAAGAGGATCAGATTAATTCATGGGTGAGGACCATCAGTGGGCTACTCATCAGGATGGCAATATGTGACCTCCAATATTGGTGGCAATATGCCTTGGTGTGTCATTTGCAGGATATGTGCGACGGAAGGTGCAGTGTTAGCTGTTTGATAAATGCACACATCCTCAGAGGTCAGCGCTCGTTGGCATGTTTTAGCTCTAGAATTAGTCAAGTAATGGAGCAGCCAAAGGAACCAATCCAATTGTACTCATTCCAATTACACGGTGACTCCAGTTTCAGAGGGGCTGCGAATCCACTCCAGGTTTTCATTTTCATTTTACAGAGTTCTCCAAAGGTGCTGAACCCAGTCCCCAAAATAGGTCCAGCACTTCAGATAACCTTTGTAAGGTACTGAGTAAAACCTGAAGCAGATTCACGCCCACTCCTGAAACTGGAATTGCTTGGATAATGCTTGTTAGTGGATTTCCATTATGTCTGCCTCTTCCTTCTAATGAACAATGCTAGGAATTGAACCTGGAATCCGCTGTGTGCAAAGAAGTGATCTATCACTAATCTACAGCCCCTTCCCAAGACTTTTCAACCATATCTTCAGAGTACATAAGGGCTAGAAACTTCTATTATTATTTCTTAAGAACGCTGTGATTTTCCCCAAGAAGACTAACAACCTTATCTTTGAAAACAGAAATGGAGATGGCTTTAATATGCAAATATTTTGAAACTGTAGATTCCAGCACAGCGACGTCTCTGTATTTCTGCCTTCTGTCCTTGTTGTGTTCCTCACATATCACAAACACCCTGAGATTTCTAGGATTAATTGTCAGGGAGCGGAAACAAGGGAAGACTTCATTAAACTTCCTTACACTTTTATAATAGCTGTTAATAAATCTCCTCTTTTGTTGGTGCGTATCGTGCGCACTCGGAGCACTGGGCTTTGCAAATGGCTTGCAAAACACCCATTTATGTACTTCTGCCTGGTGTCAACAGCATCTGCATAAACACCTTGGTGCTTTCGAGGCAAAACCGTGAATGAGCGCTAGACGCATCGGCCGACTTGCGTGTATGGAGATGCGTGTATGGAGTTGCTTTTAGCGTTTAATGGGTCCAGATGGACCATGATTAAGGCTACCAGAGGCTGAGGATGCAAGTGGGAACCTTTTTTCCAAGCTAGTGCTTCTGGGGTGGCTAGACTATAAATCCCATCATCCCCCAGCAGCCTAGCTGAAACAGTGTTGGGTAGGCTGGGCAGAAAGAATAGAGGTGATGCTTCTTGAACGTTGACCTGTGTTGCTTGTTCCTGCTCACACAGCCGGGAATTCAGGAGGCTGAGTCAGCACATCCACCGCTACCCGTTGCTCAAGATGAGACAGCTCTCAACCTCGCCTCCGTCCGCTTAATTTGGGCAAGCGCCAGGGTTCGTGTCTGCCACTTCGGCTCCTCGCTGGAACCATCTGCATTTCCTGCCATCAGCCTGAAGAGCTTGACAAGGATTATTATGTAACCCTCCGAGCGAGCGAGCGCCAAGGAGCAAGAGGCATGAGGTCACCTGGAAGTTAGAGCCAGGTGACTGCCTGAGTCATGCCTGCCTTTCCCAATTTCTGGAATAGCAACCATTCTCCAAGTGTTAAACGCCAAATCGCCAAGGCCTTTTCCCACGCAATTACCAGTCAGGAGGCAATGACCGAAGTGTAAAGAAAAAGGGCCTGGTTTGAGTCAGATCATTGCTCCATTGAAGTCTTATATTGGCTACTCTGTCTGGCAGCAAGGAGGGGTGTGTCTGGCATAGAAAAGTGTCTTTTCCTGAGCTGCACACCGGAATTCGATAAATCACAATTTCCCAACCAAACTGGCCTTATTCGGGCTGATTTGTGCGGGATCCAGATCCACAGAGAGTGACCAGATTCAGTCCAGGGACAAAATGAAGCCAATTTATCATGGATGCAGATCTGGGGGCATATCTTCCTCCATAGGGCAAGTCCGTTCAAAGCAAACTTTTTAAGGGTGTTGAGGTCACAAATTCCTGAATCTAGGTGGAAAAAATTGCAAGGGTTGTGCTTTCCCTTTAAGACTTAGTAGGTCTCCAAATTTCACGTAAGGTCCATGCAAAAACAAACAAATCAAAACTATAGCATTTTTGATTTTCGGAGGCCTGGGCTGTGCAAGTTTACAAATTTGTTCAGATCTTGGAACAAGATGGAGAAAATAATTGGTCTGGACTTAGTCAAAATACTGTATGTAAGGAAGGCTCAAGTTGGTCTCCAAACCAAAGTGGGGGGTCCCAGTCCTCGCCTTCCGCCAACCCCCTCTACCTGACCCTCAACAGCCCCTTAACAAGGACTGAGAATCTGGAGGCGACTGACAGAGAACCAGAGAGCAAGGGGAAGCTTGGAGTCTGTTGAAAGTGGGCCTGGCTGCCCTGGAACCCTGAACCAGACCGGCGAAAACCCACAAAGGGGCAAGGAAGCATGGCCAACTCATTGTTGCATCTAAAGCTTTGCTCGAGCTCTGGCGATCATTCCATATATGACTTTTAAGTTCTCAAGAGTGGGAAAATGCACTCTTTACATGCTCAGAAACTCTCATGCTTTCCAAAGCTCCACTTCCCATAAAGCCTTCACTTTCCTCCCTCCATCAGCCTCCCTACGCCACTCCTCCCTGCTCCCCGGGACAAGACTTTACAAAGAAGCCCTTGGCCAAATTTCTTCAGCATTGGGACATGGCTCGGACTCCTCTGGTGTCTGAATGCGACCATCCCTCGCTGGTTTTATACGGGACAAAGGCAGCCATCCGATGAACCAGAAGGCAGCAACACAGAGCCTCGTGGCGCCGTGAGAGAACCCACGTTAATGGCTTACCTGAGGTATGGAGGGAATGACGGCTCACGAGCCCACGGCCTGTGCAATCAAGCAAACAGAGCCTGGAGCAATGGGAGAGTCATGGCTCCTGTTTAATGAGCACCAATTAGTCAGCGAGACTCATTAGCAAGCCACAGTTTGGGGAGCGCAAGAGGCTGCCAGCCCTGAGATCCACTCAATTAGCCATGTGACTATTTGCAAATCCAAAGGATGGCCCATTCAGCATTTAGGGCCAGCCTGCCTTCCCATATTTTTTTCATCACCTGAGCTTCAGCAACAGACAGTCGGAAAGGAGCGCGGTCTCCACCAACTGCTTCTGTCTTCCAGTCAGAGCTTTTAGTCCAAATTTGCCCATATTTATTCCTTTTGGGAAAGTGGTAGGAATCATAACCAGAGTTTGAAAAATATACTTGCCTGGACAGCTTCGTTGGTAGCAATGATGGGTGGGGGATTTGAGATGTTATCATTCAAAACACTAAAGGTTTCCAACTTGTGGCTTAGATTGAGTGTGGAAAAATGAGTTACAGGAAAGAAGTTATGTATAATTAGTTGCTTTTTCAACAAGGGTTTAACTAAGTTACATAACTAACTCCGCTCCTTTTGCAATGTTATTCTTAATTACTTCTATAGTCATAGCCATACTGGACAAACTGATGGAAACTGTCATTTTTTAAAAAAGGAACTTTTCCAAACTCTGAATGACATACAGCTTGGGAGTAATGAGTTACAAATGACAAGTTAGGTGTAATTTGTTGCTTTTTACAAATTTCATCTAAGGTACATTGCAGTGGCAAGCAACGAAGGATAATTTAATTCCTTTTGCAGTATAACTGTAATGTTTAGAGTTACTGTGTAACTATAGTTTTTAAAGTTTTACGGAGCAGCCTCCCTAAACGGTGATTGAGGAATATTACAGGGTTGAAATCCTGACTGGTGCTTTCGCTCATGTTGCATTCAGATGGTTGTTGTTTGTTAAGTAATTACAAATGAGCTATTGTAGTTACTTCTTGGAAATAGGAAAGTATGGTTAGGTAGCTAACTAGTTTGGGCTGTAGGAGTATATCAGTAACCAATTACTTTTTTAAAAAAAGGGATTTTCCAAGTTCTGGGATTAGGGAGGGATGAGAATTTCCTTTTGTTGAGGTTATTGTAAGAATGTACATCCACAAATCTCTCCATAAATTCGACTAGAAGAACTTGAGATTAAAAAACATTCATGTATGGGAGAATGTACAATTGACAGATCTACCCATCCTGGTTTAGGGACACTGAACTTTTAAAAGGGCTGGCTTTGGACCCCTATATATTCAACCATATCTGAATTAGGGTTGTCCCTTCTTTTTCTCTTGCCAGCCTTCTCAACCAGATTTTATGCAAACAGATAGGTGTAAATAAAAATCAGTCAGTTTTGCTGATTCCTCCCCCGCTTTCTTTTTGCAAATTCCTTATCCAAAAATGAACCTAAAGACAATCTCTTCCATCCTTAAGATTCCCGGGGTCCCGTCTCCCCCTGACAAGTTCTATGTAAGTGAGAGCTGGACCATAAAGAAGGCTGACCGCCGAAGAATTGATGCTTTTGAATTGTGGTGCTGGAGGAGACTCTTGAGAGTCCCCTGGACTGCAAGGAGAACAAACCTATCCATTCTGAAGGAAATCAACCCTGAGTGCTCACTGGAAGGACAGATCCTGAAGCTGAGGCTCCAATCCTTTGGCCGTCTCATGAGAAGAGAAGACTCCCTGGAAAAGACCCTGATGTTGGGAAAGTGTGAAGGCAAGAGGAGAAGGGGACGACAGAGGACAAGATGGCTGGACAGTGTCATCGAAGCGACCAACATGACTTTGACCCAACTCCGGGAGGCAGTGGAAGACAGGAGGGCCTGGCATGCTCTGGTCCATGGGGTCACGAAGAGTCGGACATGACTTAATGACTAAACAACAACAACAGCCTGTGGAAGACTTCTGTATGACTCAAAAGCTTGCTCACCGTTTTCTTGATGTTGTTCTTATTCTGTGTCATCAAATCAGAACCGACTTATAGCCATCCTAATAGGGCTTTCAAGATAAGTGAGATATTTAAGGAGTGGCTTTACTAGTTCCACACCCCAGTGAGTGAGCCACGGCTGAGCAGGGATTCGAACCCTGGTCTCCAGAGTCCTAGCCCTCACTCTGTCCGCCACTGGCTTATCTTTTTGCCATTACATCCTTTAAAAAAAAAGCCTTGGGTGCCTGAATTCACCCTGACCACCACCATGGATCCTCTTGATTTTAAAAAGATTTCACCATTTTGTTGACTTCTGACCCTTAATTGCTTTTCTCTCCCCTTGAGTGAGATTTCCCACTCCAGACAGAACATGATGGAACTGCATCAGTCAGGGCTCTGTTTGTTTTTTCACGAGAAGCATGTGCCTCAAAAATAAAATCCAGTTTAAATTTAACTAGGGGTTCTTTGGGAAAAAGGAAAAAAGCCTTATCTCTCTTCAGCTGAGTCCTGTGGCTGAACCAGCTTGGTTCAGCCCTGAAGCAGACTCTGTCTCTTCGTCTCTTAGGAATACAGCCTCTGTTTATATCAGCCCAGTTCCTGGAAGCAAAGCTGTAAAGATTTTTGCAGGCTACCAAGAATAAGAAGAGGAAGAAACTTTTAAAAAAGAAAGATTGAAGGAATAGGTTCCTGGGAATATCTCAGCATCCTGGAAGCGAAGTTACAGCCGCTGCACAGTGAAGGACCAGCAAAAATTCTACACAGAGTTCAGAAAATTGATTCCTTTGGACCACAACTTCTCAAATCTGATAGATTATAGTCTAAAAAGTAGTTTTTCTGAGCTCTGCTCTTAGTTCTCCCTTAAGTTATGGCAGAAAGGAATTAATTCCTTGTAACTGGTTATTTGTAATTAGTTGCTCCCTAGTTCTTTCCTAGCACAGGGACGCTAAGATGGGTCTTTTTGGATCAGATGGAAAGGTGATTTAATCCAGAATTTTGTTGTCACAGTGCCCACCAAGAATGCCGTTTTTTGAGAACTGGCATGATAATTGGGAGTGGGCGGAGTGTTGGACTAGGAGTCCTGGGTTCAAATCCCGCTTGGCCAGGGAAACTCATGCCAATGGCAAACTAGGCCCTGAGTGTCTTGCTGGAAAAACCTATTAGGGTTGCCTTAAATCAGAAACAGCAACATCACAGTTCCACTGAGAAAACGACATTGTATCGCTAAATTAGTTTTTTTTAAAAAGTCATTAGAAGTTTAGCAATCAAAATAAAAGTACCCACAGCCGTCTTATAAGAATTAAAATACAGCCCTTAATAAGATCTCTTAATATGTTAATCAATCTGGGGGAATGATAAAACATTAATAAGACAATAAATGTGATGAATATATGAGAACGCCGGCGCTTCATGAATAAATAAGATTATTAAAGAAGAGGAAAATATGAGAGGCAATAACTGACGGATTACGTGGGGTAATGAAGTACCGAATGGAGAGAAAGATTACAAGAGATGAAATGTGATGCTTACTAATAAAATCGTCCTTTGTGTTCCACCAAAAGCAAACAAACAAAAAAACATAAAGATTTACCATTCTATCTTCGGTCTATTTAGCAAGATTTTCTGGAATTTGGCATGATTATATCAGGCAATTTTAGTAATAACTGATAGAATCCGTAATATAATTTACATCGCAGCTCTGTATCTCTGTTTTCACTGCCTAAGATCAGTCAGAGGCCGGAAGCAATGGGTTACAAATAACTTGCTACTTGTAATGAATTTGTTTTGCTAATAACTAATGCACAGTCTGCGGGGGGTACAAATTCATTTTAAAATGGCTCAGAAGGTCCCACTGTGCCCTCAAGGGGGTGCAGGAGATCATTTCCTTTTGTTCTGTGATTGGTTGTTGAAGGATAAGCATGGACTTAATTTGCAAATCTGACTCCTAAGGCATCAATCTCTGTAGAAATCCCATGGCTGAAGGGAAAACAAATAACTTGAAGGAAATACGCATTCACTTGGATGTCTAATTTGACCCTCAGGCTGCTCTCTGGCTTTCTCTTCCCATGTTGTTGTGTTGTTGTTGTTGTTTTTTGCCTCGCAGACATTCTTTCCCCCTTTGCATCTCAGTGGAGCAGCCAAGTTCCTAAGTGTGGGTATGTGATAAGGAAAAGCCGCTTTGCCTGGTTGCTTTAGAGATAAGCGCCTTTATGTATAAAAATTGCCGCTGTGGGTGAATTTCTTTTCTTCCTTTTAAAAAAAAAATAAAATGAAATAAAGGAGTGGCTCTTGGTGGCAGAGTTCAAGGGGAGCGAGCGGCAGAACACGAGGGAGGATCACACAAGGGAGAGGACGTGTCGTGGGAATGCCACCCAAGTTGTGCATGGGCCCAACGGCTGATGGAGATTTAGGAAGGAAAGAGAGTCACAGTCCAGTCTTGGCCGGTCAAACTCTCTTTTAGATAGGTGTCTTTCTGGGAAAACTGCCCTGGACAAGGATCATGGGATCATAGAATATTGGAGATGGAAGGGGTCTGTAAGGCCATCAAGTCCAACCTCCTGCTGAAGGCAGGAATCCAGATCAAAGCAGATCGGACCGAGGGTGGTCCCATTGTCTCTTGAAGTCCTCCAGGGTTGGAGCGCTCACCCCCTCCCGAGATCATGGGTTCCGTTGTCGTACTGCTCTAACAGTTAGGAAGTGTTTCCTGATATTCCACCAAAATCTGTCTTCCCGTAACTTGAGCCGAGTGTTGTGTGTCCTGGACTGTGGGGTGATCCAGAAGAGATCCTGCCCCTCCTCCGAATGACAGCCTTTCAAGTCTTTGAAAAGCACTCTCCTCTCTCCCCTCCATCTTCTTTTCTCAGGGCTAAACAGGCCCAGTTCTTTCCGTCTTTCCTCCCAGGGCTTGGTTTCCAGCCCCCTGATCCTCCTTGTCGCCCTCCTCTGAACTTGTTTCAATTTGTCAGCATCCTTCTTGAAGTGCGGTGTCCAGAACTGGATGATGATCAAATTCCTCTCACCCAACTACAAATCCCAGCATTCTTTGGGCTAATGCTCTGGCAGTTAAAGTGTGATCATCCTCTTTATAACTGTGTGGTGTTACTGTGTTCTGGAGGCCATCCCCAGGCCTTTTCAAGACTCTTCACACCTGCATTTCTAAAGGAGAGTGTGCACTGGACTTTCTATAATCCCAGTTTGACATTTTGTCCCGGAGATGAGGAAAGCCCTGAGTTCCAGTGGATGTTGGATCACCACTCCCATCCACCCTGGCTGGCAGGGTTGAAGGATGATGGGAGTTGTGATCCCACCGCATCCAGACAGCCAAATGTTCCCAAAGACAACTCCCTGACTTTATTTTGAAAGGCTAATGGGGTGCAGATAGAGAGCAAAGGGCCGTCCTGTCGTTAGAGTTTGAAACTCTGATATAGATAACCTTCTTCTCTGTCTGTGGTGAGATAAACAAGCTCAAGAAGACCCATCCGTAGGGCAAAAGAGCCAGGATACAAAGAGACAGAGTTGTCGGGGGCCTTTGGAACTTGTGTAGACCGTTCTCTGAAAAAGCTGGACTGAGTGACTCCATCAAACAAGCTACAATCAGCTCCCGCACACCCATCAGGTAAGCCAGAACTGAGCCCTGAGTACATACAGAGAAATCATCTCTGCTATTAAACTTAATTTCATATGAAATCACTTGAGCATATTTCATTTTAATGGAGGCACGTTTACCATTGTGTGCCATTTCTAATGAGGGGCAAAGCATTATCATGGAATTTCTCAAATTAATACAGATGTTGGAACACACCAGGGTTGTTATAACCTTCTGTTCCTTTCTCCCTGATATGCTAGTTTTCTATATGAAGTGATTTATGAAAAAGACTATGGAACAACATGAGAACAGCAGCAGGGTAATCTTCTCCATCAGAAATTATGTTATGCTAGTTATGTGTCGTCAAATCAGAACCGACTTACAGCGATCCTAACAGGGTTTTCAAGGTAAGTGAAATATTTAAGGAATGGTTTTTTCAGTTCTACACCCCCAGTGAGCTTCCATGGGTGAGCAGGGATTCAAATCCAGGACTCCTGAGTCTGAGTCCATCACTCTATCCACTACAGCACACTGGGCATCAGAAATATATATATTCTAGTATTCTCACTTCCTTCTGTGTAAGCACATATGCTGGATTTGGAAGTGTTTTACTTTAATTGATAACCTTCTGGTGATATTTGCATAAGGAGCAAGGACTCTGTCTCAGAACCTGACATTTTCATAAAGCCATCTTCTGTGATGGAGCCCAAATGGTGCCCTGACCTTTGGTAATAAATAATTATGTCTCGTAGCAAGACGTACATGGAAAACGTCATATACGTTTATAGCATATTTTTTTAAAAAAACCTAACACGTCAGCATCGTCTTCCTTCACCTTTCCTTCAAAACATAGGCGTTGCCAAGGTAGCTGTTGTCACATATATTGTGTAACTTAAAAAACAAATAGAAGACAATTCAAAGCATACCAGGTTTGAATTGGGTTTGTTTGTGTCTAGTCAATATCTGAAACCAGTTTCGGGTCCAAACTGTTCCTTCCTGTAAACCTGTGTCTAGGCGGGTACCATGGCAAACTACATATCAGAATGCTCCCAAGTCCACCACCAAAGGAATCCCTGCATTCAGAAATCCAGCATCTCAAGGAGAAATGGATTAGGCTAAATAATCCTTCTGGAATACCAATTGTCAGGACAAAAGAAAACAGAAAATGAAGTATCCTAAATCGGGAACGGCAGGCGAGTTGCCATGTCAGTATAAAGATTTTGAGAAAATCTATTGTCAATTAATCATGCAAAGCAAGATAATAAAGTTAATAATGAAAAGCATACAAGAATTTATGATACAATACAAATACATTTTCTCCAAGGAAATTTAAACTGGGTGATGTATTAAGTATAAAACTATTTCCATGCCACTAGTCCTCAGTTTTAATCACTTTTTCCAATTTGACTCCGCCTCAACTAGAAGCACATTCCATGTGGAAAGAGTCTCACCATCCTGTGAACCCTAAGGTTGCAAAATAGAGAGTGTGGCACCTGAATGACACGTGACAGAATCCAAGATCAGAGGAAATGAAGTCTTTATTGAACAATGTCCGTTATATAACAGGGAAAATGACAACGCAATTGCAAATTTCTGCTCTCCCAAGTTAAACAGTAATTCCATGTACATTTTGACCAAAGGTAGTCTCTTTACATTTTTTACAGTTCCCTTCCTGTTTGAAAAATATCTGAAACCACCTTGTCACCTTGTACTTTTCCTTTCAGGGGAGAAATCAAAGTCCACAGATGCTTCTGGAAAGTGTATTTCTCCTCTTTCGATACACCCATTTTATTCTGGGTGAGGCAGGCCACAAATGGCCCACAGACAGTGTGATTCCCTCTCCTGCCTTGAAGAGATGCAGGGAACCAGCACGGAATGAATATCCTTTCAGTAATCATCATCATTACCGTAGAACTGCAGAGCTGGAAGAGACCCTGTGGATCATCAAGTCCAGTCCGTCAAGGAGGCCCAGTGGGGATTCGAACTCTCAGCCTCCAGCTCCGCAGCCAGAACCCTAAACCACTGAGCTAATCCAGCAGTTTGCCCGATTCTTTCCTCTAAAAACAACCTCTAAAAACTTGGAGGCAGAGGGAATGAATCCCTTTCCTGGCTGTTTTTACAACAGCTTACTTATCCGTCTCTTCTGCTCCATCTCTGTATTGATCTGAAACTTTTTTTAAAAATTCCATCCAAATGTGTGCATTTGAACATGGACGTGGAATAGATTTTTCTGAAAAATCTTAATACCGGTAGGATATCTCCAACCTACCGAGCCAAGCGTGAGCAGCGAATTATCAGCAAACCCATCGGCTCCCGCCCCCCCAAAGGCAACGATGGCAAGGTTTTCTGCTTTACACACCATTAATTCCCCCTCAAGAGTCTTGACCCTGAACACTAGGATGAAGAGGAAATACTAAAATTCAGCTCATAGGCACCAGGAAACCTCCATAGCTGAAATCAAAACTCAGTGATTAAATGGCGAAGCTTGAAGGCAACCTGTTCCCGGAAGAGATGTTTTGAGCTCATGATGCTGCTAACTAGTGCGTGAATACACAGACCTGAGTTTCTCCTTACAGGAAAAAGAACGCCAAGGATTTGAGCTTCTCAGACGCAAGATGGTGGTGTTGGTGTTGATATATATTCTCAAGGCCATTTGGCCAAGGAGATACGCCCCTCTGAGTAGAGGCTGACAGCTTTGACATTGCGCTCTGGGTTTCAGTCCAAGGTTTACAGGAAAGCCACCTCCGAAAGAGGCAGAGGACCTTGACGAGCTAAAATGTGGACCCTAAGTGTGGTGACCTCCATGGGCATCAAGTCCTCTACCCACTTTTACAAGGGGGGGGGAATCATGGGTTGCTGAGGCATGGCTTGGTTGTGACAGGGGCTATGGGCTCATGGAGTTGCCTTCATGGCCTAAATTTCACAGTATCCCAACGCTTGGGAAGGGTCGTGGCTCAGCAATGATGATCTTGGTGCTTTTTTTTCCCCTACAAAGTAGTCCCTCCGCTTTTGCTTTCTGACAATAGCCGTCTCAGTTGGTTCCAAAGTGGCGTACCAAAAGGCCAGGGAGCGCTCTCACCGCAGAGCAGTGCAACTCCACCTAATTGTTTGATGCATACACTGTCATTCCCCCCCCCCCTCCCCGCGTCTTGCTTTACTTTTGCCAAGTGTCACCCAGCTGGCAGGAGACTTTTTTGAAGACCGCTGTAATTGGGCACCAGCCTTCTGGCGCGTGTGCACGCATGGAGAGCACAGCTTTTACAACTTATTGTTTTAAAGTAATGTCACCCGTCACGTTCCCTTTGGAGGCACTGTGAATATTCTGCCAGCCCATGTCACAGCTGGTTTTTGTTTTGTGGCTTAGAATCAAGACTTCTTTTAGGTATGCAGAATATATATAGGTATGCCACATGGGGCCCCCATTGCCTGTGCATTATTCTCCCCGGTTTGATACCCTGTTTTTGTTTTGTTTTGTTTTAAAGGCAGATGCTTTACGGTTGGGATTTTGTGCTTGTCATTTTCAGGAAGGTCAGTATACTGCAGTTGGAGGCTGGTTAAATGACAAATTTGCCTGCAGGGTCTTTCTCCTCCCGCTTCACATTTTATTCTTCATTTCACCTCCCTTTGTATGCTGTACCATCATTTCCCGCTTCGACAATGTTTAGTGCATTTTTCGCAGTTTTGGGCTCATTTGTACAGTGAGCTAGATCTTACTGCAGGGGGGAAAGTGAGATTCCCACAATAGCGCAAGAAGAGAAGGCAACCTGGTATTTTCAACTCCCCTTACTGCTCCTGCTACCTTCGGCAGATAAAAAATAATAATAAATCTAAAGAATTGTTGCTTTTATTTCACGATTGTGTTATTCATATAAGCCTGGTTGTGTCAAGCCCCCCCCCCCCCTTTCCCTTGGCTCATTCAACTTTCCCTACACTTCGGTGATCGTTTTATTCAGAAACTAGAAAGAATTATTCTGACAGATGCTTCATTTTCTCCCAGGGAGTCCATAACGGAAAGCACAACTCCCAGTAATTGTGCTAGGAGTGAATGGCATCCAGACATTTCCAAGGAGGCAAAAAACAGGGAGTTGGCTCCCCCTAGAGGACAGATTGTACTCCAGAGGCTACAATCCGGTCCCCTTACTGGAGTCCCTGTTACCCCTCATGGAATGATTAATTTTTTTGTTGTTTAGTCGTTAAGTCGTGTCCGACTCTTCGTGACCCCATGGACCAGAGCACGCCAGGCCCTCCGGTCTTCCACTGCCTCCCGGAGTTTGGTCAAATTCATGTTGGTCGCTTCGATGACACTGTCCAGCCATCTCGTCCTCTGTCGTCCCCTTTTCCTCTTGCCTTCACACTTTCCCAACATCAGGGTCTTTTCCAGGGAGTCTTCTCTTCTCATGAGACGGCCAAAGGATTGGAGCCTCAGCTTCAGGATCTGTCCTTCCAATGAGCACTCAGGGTTGATTTCCTTCAAAATGGATAGGTTTGTTCTCTTTGCAGTCCGGGGGGCTCTCAAGAGTCTCCTCCAGCACCATAATTCAAAAGCATCCATTCTTCGACGGTCAGCCTTCTTTAGGGTCCAGCTCTCACTTCCATACATCGCTACTGGAAGAACCATAGCTTGGACTATGCGGACCTTTGTCGGCAAGGTGATGTCTCTGCTTTTTAAGATGCTGTCTAGGTTTGTCATCGCTTTCCTCCCAAGAAGCAGGCGTCTTTTAATTTTGTGGCTGCTGTCACCATCTGCAGTGATCATGGAGCCCAAGAAAGTAAAATCTGTCACTGCCTCCATATCTTCCCCTTCTATTTGCCAGGAGGTGATGGGACCAGTGGCCATGATCTTAGTTTTTTTGATGTTGAGCTTCAGACCATTGTTTGCGCTCTCCTCTTTCACCCTCATTACGAGGTTATTTAATTCCTCCTCACTTTCTGCCATCAGAGTGGTATCATCTGCATATCTGAGGTTGTTGATATTTCTTCTGGCGATCTTAATTCAGGCTTGGGATTCCTCCAGTCCTGCCTTTCGCATGATGTATTCTGCATATAAGTTAAATAAGCAGGGAGACAATATACAGCCTTGTACTCCTTTCCCAATTTTGAACCAATCAGTTGTTCCATAGCCAGTTCTAACTGTTGCTTCCTGTCCCACATATAGGTTTCTCAGGAGATGATTAATTAGACCCATGAAATAAAATTTCCAGAAATGAGCAGTAAGAAAGTGATCAAGAAACCCAACTGCCACTCAAAAAGATGTAGCTGGCATTTACCAGTTAGAAGCACAACATTTAAAATTGCTGCAGAAAATTTTAATGAATGGATTAATGTACTGTCAAGTTTTGGCAGTGAGAAATTTTGAGGAGGAAAGAAGGAACCCTGTCACCCTACTGTTTCGGCAAGTCCCTTCTTAAGCATGCAGCTTTTGCTTAACAGACGAGTAGCTGCTTGATTGAAGGCTCATCTATACAGCATTTGCTCCCCAAAATATATCCAACTGCATGCCAGTCTCGGCATTCTTCCTGCCATCCATGTGAGGTAAGGCCTGCTTTGGTACTTTCAGTGATGAAACAGTGACAAAAATGGGAGCCATTCAGTGTCTTTTTGTCCCTCTTACACGACATGCTTTTTTTCTTACCTTGTTTTGTTCCGGGGGGACGGAGCTCAGCACTAAGGCGCCTTCCGGTTCATTTCCAAGGTCCAAGTTTCCTGGAGCTTTTAATTTTTTAATCACGCCCCAAAGCTAGCAAACAAAAGCTCCAGAAGAGATGTTCCAGTGAAGAACTGGGCTTTTAAAAATTTATTTTTTGCCAACGGAATCAACAAGCTCTTGGAAGAAAAGCGGTAAAGTTCTTTCCCCTGCTCAGAAGTTTTCTATTTAGCTTTGTGCAACTTCCATTTCGTATAAAACACACACGCTAATTAGCCTCAGAAGAGAAGCTCTACTGGGGGACTGTTTTTTTTTTTCTTCTTGCTTTAGAGGATTGCAAAATTTTCTTGGCAGCAAAGAGGCTCACCGGGAAGAACTCTTAACAATCCTACATTATTCGCTCAGAATTAGCTGCAAATTCGTGCATGCATCAAATCAATCAGTTATGAAAAGTAAACACAACGAACAGGGGATCTGGTGTGCTTTTATTAAAGCCAGTGAAGGGGAGGTGCCACAAAGTGAAGAAAAGGGAGTGGAAAAATAAGGTTTACACAAACATATTTTGTTTTTCGCACAACAGTGCACAGAAGTTTTTTTAAAAATTGAGCAGCTATAGCTCTCCAGTGTGATCCAGTCAAAATCGGAGATGCAAATCCCCCATCATACTACACTGAGAATAAATAACAATTTGCCCTGCTTTGAACAGTGCAATTATACATCAACTAAAAAATAAAAATAGCACAACTTTCCTTTTGAGGTACACAGCAAAACACACACATCTTCACCACTTGTTCGCAGCTGTAGGTGTGTGCTCTGGGTCAAGGCAGGGCAATGGACAGGAAAAACGGGAGCTTGTGCTAAACTCAACTAAATTCTGGGAAGCCCCCTCTCTAAATTAAGCCACAAATGCACACACAGAGAACGTATTGGCTTTTGTTTCTAAGGAAATTTCATAGAAATTGCATAGTATCTTGAACAACCCGGGGGGGGGGGGGGGCGGGAAACACATGAAACGTTGGAAGAACCCCTACTGGTCTTTTCCCATCCGTACTTCCGCTTGTGTGGAAACTTAAGCAGCCAAATGAGATGGAGAGTGGACCAAGGAGAGAAAAATCTAAATAAATTCAGCACTCATGTCCAGCAAAAAGAAATGCATCTTCTTTTAAGAACAGGAGAGCCATATAAATCAAGAAAACTATAAAGCCAGCATTTCTTAAGATGGAACCAGACCAGTTGAAGTGCTGTCCAACCGCCATAATTGTGCCGTGTGGATGCACTCTGGTGTTGAAGGAAAATGTGGGGTGTTCCACCGGAGTGGCTGCAGAACTGCCTTCACCCCACAGCTCCTCTCTCTTGTAAGCCCCACATGAACAGAAGCCATTTTGGAACATAATCTTAAAAGAGAGACACGAGAATGAAGACAGTCCTAGATCAAGGAGGGATTTCGAAACAATCCAGAATTACATGTTATTTAAAAATAGAGACCCTCCCATCTAGAGAAAGAACACAAGCAAACAAAAACATGTGCATTCAATTATCCATGTTCTGTATCCTCTTGGGACCGATGGAAACAACAGTTTAAACAGAGAGGAAGAGGTCCAAACAGGGTTGTGAAATCTGTGCTGGACGGAGACCAGATGGGGGAGATTTTTCGGAACACGCGCAGAGAGAAGTCTTTTGTGTCTAAATCTTCAACAACACCATGTGCTTAAAAAAAAGGCACGAGGCCTTGTCTAAAAAGTGTAAAGCACAACTATTTCGAGAATCGTAAATAAGGACAAGGGGAGGTTGAACAGCACAGACCAACTGGTTCAATGTTGGTCATATTTTCTACACATCCAACCTCCCCATTTCTGGGGACTCAAAGTTCCTAGCCAGTACGGCGCATCTTTTTGCTCAGAACCGGTTGCTTAGCTCGCCTCCACCTGTTTCGTGAGCGCCTGCCCCCAAAATGAGTGGAGCAATGCGGACGTTTGGGGGGGGGGCTCAATCTGTCTAACTTGAGGACATGAAGCCTTGCGTCACCGAGGACGAACTTGGCTGCTCCCTTTCGTGAAATGCAGACAGACAGCGAGGGAAGGAAAAGGAAACAGACACGGTCGTTAGCAGCTCAGCGATGGCAACCCCTGCCAAGAGCATAAGGCCTCATTCAAAACCACCTAAAAGGCCAAGGAAGGAGGGAGCAGCATGGGGTCGGGAGGGAGCAGCCTCGAGTCCAGCCTGCCTCCGAGAAGAACACGAAGACAAGCAGTAAAAATCCTGCAGAAAATGCTAAATGCTTCCCACCTGCATTTTTTTAAAAAAACCACAAAAAAAACCATGGCACTTTTGTGTTCGTTCACACTGGAGTCGCAAGAAGGCTGCAAGGCAGCCTGCGTCCTCAAGAGACCCAGGAGCGGATCTTCCTGGCCACAACAGCCAGAGCTGACGGTGGTGCAGAAGGGAGGGGACAAAACCCAACATTACACGCTAAACTTGAGAGAGTCTCAAGGGGAGCAAAGTCTTGGAGCAGAGGGCTACAATCCAAACAGAAAACTTAGACCCGCAGCCTCCTGCTCAAGAGGAGTTAGGCTCTCTCCTCCAGCCAGACTCCTGTCTTTGTTTCACGCTCCTTGGTAGGAAGCCGCTAGCCGTCGGCAAGCCAGTCTTTCTCTCCCCCACCTCCGCACCCTTTTCAGCCGACGACTTCTGCCATTTTCCTGGCGACGGAGTGCATGTGTTTGTTGGCTGTGCCGGTTATTTACAAATCCTTGGTGGCAGCCCATGGTCGCCGCTACACGTTGCTGACTTGGGTCTCGGCGGAGAGAGTCGTGCTGGCGCTGGAGGTCATGAGAGATCGCTCCCGTCGGACGTAGCGGGGTTTCCGGACTGCAAACGGAAGAGGCACTATTAGCCCTAATGTTACACCCTATTGGCCAGTGTCCTGTCAGATGGAGTGGTCCATGCAATGGGAATTATTGCTGGAGAGCTCAGTGGCTTTGGTCTCTGGCTGCAGAGCCAGAGGTTGGGCGCTCAGTTCCCCACTGTGCTCCCATGACAGGGGCTGAACTTGATGATCAGCTTTGTAGTTCTAAGGTGATGGTGATGATGATGACACTGGCAGATTTTCAAGGACTAAAGGCTTCCGTTTGTGTTTTTGGGTATTCCCCAAAATCACAGAAGGACGTTTTGCTCGGCATAAGGTAAAGTGCAGTTTACCACTTCAGCATCTGAAGCTCATGTTAAAGAAAACTGTTAGTCTCTAAAGTGCTTGATGACTTTTTTTCAGCACAATAAAGAGTTTCACACCAGGACTTGGTGCAAAGAAAAAGAAATCATTACCTGAGGAAGGTGGTGATAACATGGATGCCTAGAAAGACAGAAAGAAGGCTTTGTCTTATCCGTGTTTCTTGATTGCGATGCTCATACTCGACATTCATCACCATTTCTGGGAGTCACTTGAACTACCCAAGGGAAAGCCATTCCCCCATATTCAGGGCGTTTGCTTCATTAAAACACAAAACCCCGTCAAGTTTGAAAAGTTTTGGAAATCCAAAACATAGCTCTGACATGACTCACTCAAGAGAACTGAGCCATTTTTTTCTACTGGCATCATTTTTACGTAGAAATAATCAGAGGAGCCATGTCACGGGTTTCAGGTTGCATGAAACTTTTTTTCTTTTAATAAAAAAACCTGAATTCTGCAATAGCAATTCAGACTCACAACACTCCTGTTTAGAGAGAAACATCTCATGTTCTTTCCATTGAGTTCATGAAGAGACTTTGGCATGTTCTTATGAAAAATAAAACAAAAAAAGCTCTCAACCATCTCCCAGGGCCAAATTCAACAGGCATAGCTGACTTCCAGCATGGAAAGAACGATATTATATCCACCTGCCGTGTAGCTGTTAAAACACGGAGGGCTTAATAGGAAAAATAGGTGGCAACACTAATTCGGCCCTGCAAGCAGAGCTCTATGTACCAAAATTCAGAGCCACATTTAAACATCCGAACGCCCCTGCCTCATGGGCAAACACGTCTCTTTCATTCATTTTTAAGAACCATCATCTTTTATCAAGCATACGAGGAAGTCTGAGAATTTTGTAATTCCGTACGCCAAATTGAGGCATACAAAATTTCTACCCTTCCCTACTTCAGTTAAGCAATGTCATCTGAAGTGTGCATTGATTACTTACTGATTCAGCAGACTGTACCACAGACCCTAAGAGAGTGGGGGGAAAGACAAGGGGGAAAAAGAGTGTTAATGGATAAACTGCCCTCTTCCATTCATGCACATTTTTAAAAAAAAACTGCTCTGTCCTGGGTAGTCGTTTCAAGATGATCTAAGAAGGTACCCTTTTCCCTCGGGTTCCCAGCACACAAACAACAAAATATTTCGTCATTTGTTTGACTCACGGGGCCTCACTCGTATCTCAAGACCACTATTCTTAAGGTAGTGGCCCTCAATCCGATGGGCAGTATAAAAATGAGAGAGAGAGATTCCTCCACATGAGATTGCCACAGCTTTGAGATCAGCCTTTTTCTTGGCCTCACCACTTTCACAGGTATGTTTGGTGGGGCTGTGGAACTCCATTCCACAGGAGCCTAAACTGTCCCCCTCCCTAATAATCTTTTCCCAGCAGGCAGGTCTTACTCAGCTAAGCCCCAGTTAACTGACGGGTTGCTTTTAACACAGAGATTCTGTACTTTTGTACTGAGAGGATTTTATCCTGCTTTTAATTCACTCGTCACTAAACACTGCCGTTTGTGCAACTGTGTTTTAATCTGATCACTCCTGGTGGTTTTATCTATCATGTTTTCAGCTAAACCTCTTGTGATGTACCTCGAGTCTGAGTTTTGGGAGAAAGAGAGAGAAAATATAATAAAATAAAAATGATGAATCAATAGCTCCTAGGATACCCAGATAGGCTTTTAAATATATATACTTTTAAACTACCCTTCCTTTAAACTACTATATATACTTTTAAATTTTCTGGGAGGGTAGTTTCAAAGTGTAATTGTTTTCATTTCTGGGATATAGATGGCTTTAAAAAAAGCTTAGGTTGAGAATTAAGCTGAAAAAGAGAGAGGTACTATGAGCCATGACCACTTATTATTGCTTCCACAATTGGTGGCAATGTAATTAGGGGAACCTAATTACAGGGAGATGAAACTACCTAAAACAACTCCATGGACTATCTGTGAATATGAGCAGAGACCTCTCTGAAGCAGCAAAACTTGGGTCTGATATGACAGATTTTAAAATCAAATTCCTTAGAAACATAAGCACTGAAGGCAATATACCTTTGCTTCTCCTGTAGAAGAGATCTGGAAGCTTATTGGCACGTTTGAGGTAGAAGAAGGAGGCGACACACAGGATGAGGAAGAGGCTGATCACAAATGTCCCAAAAATGAGCGAAGCGGCCATTTCTGGCCCTCCTGCCGAAACAGAAGAGAAAGAATGAAATTATTATTTGTTATCTTGTTCCGACTGCTGTATCGTTTTAACTCAGATCTGTGACCACATTAGAAGGTAAGCCTTGAAAGTAGGCCATCTTTTCCTAGCATTAGGACAGACAAAGCACTCAGTCCTGGGCGCTCGGTGCGAAAGGGTCCTGAAACGGCTGTTAAAATATGAACAAACAGGGATGAGTTTTTCAGATTTTCTTGACTACAAGGAGCGCGATTCCCCATTCTGGGAGTTTGGCTTGAGGCTGAGCTAGGCCTAGCTCCACTTTCAGAGAGAAAGCTCCCAGCTAGCACCAGGGCAGGAACAGGAAGCTTGGATGGAGCGAGGCCGAGCAAAGTTTCAACACTTTTCAGTTTAGGCCTTTCTCTGAGGTACATCACATTTAGGTGTCTGTAAGGTGTGTGGAGGTCAGGTAGAACTTGCAGAATGGAGAATTATTGTATTTGTAGTCCAGAGAAATCTGAAAATCCCATCCCTGTGGGTCAACACCTCAGATTATAATCTCAGAATCCCACAACTAGCAGAGCAAAAGGACTCTGGGATTTATGGTCCCCAAAAAATTAGTTAACTTGGCCCATCTCTATGCCAAACACAATCTGAAGGTTTTGTTTTAGGCACAGCTTCCTGTTTACTGCAGCAGGAAACGTATTTTGTTAGAAGATCTGCCATTTCAAATCTGGGTCCCTCAAGAACTCTCGGGTAGACTTGGCAACTTGCTATCTTTATTTCCGTTTGCCAAATTAAAAGGGACATGCTCCCTTCCCCCAGCAACAATGGGCAACCTCCCTCAAAGTGCCCATCCCTAAACATTCGAAACCAAAGAGGAATAAGCAAGAACTTTTTAAGGAGAAAGGCAGGATAGAAATATTTCAAATAAATAAATAAAATAAAATCATTGGTGCTTTGCCTCAGCCTTACTCGTGAGTAAAATGGCAGAAATCTTGTGACTAATTTTAGAGTGCTCAGCAGTTTGTACCTGAAGGGTTACTGGAAAACACACCGGGAGCAGGGTGAGCCAAGCCCATTAAAATAAGGTCTTTTTCTGTATTACTCACCTACACCAATAGTAACTGGGCTTATGGTAGTGAGGTTTGTTTGGGAATTCATTCCTCTGGCAACATCCGGAAGGGAGCCAGCTTTTGCAGAAGCACAATGAAGGAAAAGATAGAGAAAAGTATATGGTTAGGAAGCCTTAAGTTCATTTAAACTAGTCCTAAGATAGCATCATCTTCCAGTTACTCATTTCCCCTATACCTTTGTTCCATTTTAGCTTTCATGCAGTGAGAGCCGAGTGAAAACACCAATGCTGCACACCACAAAAGGCACATTTTGGTATAAATCATATTAACGAGGTACAATCCATCTCAATATGTCTCCCCTTCTTGGCAATGGGGGTGCAACTCCTTCAAAACCTACCCAACATTTTAGATGGTTCGGAGCATTTCGCATCATTGGCTGCTTTCCAATCGTTGGACCGAAATAAGTGGACAAATATTTGCAAAGAAGGACATCAGTAAAGAAGCAACCCTTCCAACGAGCACACCAGGTAGACCAGTATTATGATCTCCACTGAATGTAGGGGTGGGCACGAAGGATAGTGAAGGAGAAGAGTGTGGTTGCCAGAGATGATTCTGATGGGATGGACCTGAGATACATGAATGGGGATTCAAAACACTCTAGAGCACTGGCTTTCCATCCTTGATTATAACAATTTCAGGGGGGGGGGGGGAGGGATGGCGGTGACTAATTTAGCACTACCAGAATACATATGGGTTCAAAACTAGCCATGTATTTATTTATTTACTCATTCATTCACTCTAGCAAATTGCTACTCTAGTTATTTAAGAACTAACTGAAAAACTTCAGCACTCAAGCCCCTGAGCCTGCATGGTCTAATCATTTCGGTTTCACTTTCGTTAAGCATTATCAGGCAAAATCCAAAGGGGAAAAAAACACCAAAAATTTAAAATAAAAAAAGATTAAAACCTTGTGGCACCTTTAAGACCGACTATTATATTTTAATATGAGTTTTTCATGAATTTAAACAGCCCAAGTTCTTTCCATCCTGTATTTCAAGAAATATGCAAACTTTGGCAGACTCTTGTAAACAAACAAACAAACAAACAAACAAGAAACAAAGTTCTTCCCCATCACTAATCTTCCCCATTGTTCATTTTTGAATAACACGGACAGCAAGACAGTAAGGAGTCCAAGAGGCTGCCTCAGAACTGGGTCAGATGGGGACTGCTCATACTTCCTGGTAGAGGCTCCTCAAAGTTTCAGGAAGTACATGCTTCCAGCTCTTACCTTGGTAGCCCTGGATATTAAATGTACGCCAAGTGGATACTCTAGCTTTGAGTTAAGGGCCTGAAATTATTCTACAGTTGGATGACTAGGAAATAACAAGGATGGAAGGAAGAGACCATCACAGTGGTTTAAACATCAGGCTGCTGAGCCAGAGGTTGGGCGTTCGATTCCCCACGGTGCCTCCTCAACAGGGGCTGGACTAGATGATCCATAGGGTCCCTTCCAGCTCTGCGGTTCTAAGGTTAATTATATTAAAGGTTAATTAATCACAGATGAGTGATTCATTGGAGATGAGTCTTTGGGTGGGTCTCAGAATCAGGAAGAGACGGGCCTTACGGAACCACCACCCACTTGACTGACTTACCGTTGCGGCAGTCGGTCAGATTGTAAACTGGTGCGGCCGTGACCGTTTCGTTCTCACATTTAATGCAGTTGCTGCTGCCATCCTCGTTCCACCGCCTGTAGCAGCCTGCACAAGTGGAGGAGAAAAAGACGGTTGAGCTGAGAAGGGCAAGAGGTGCACCAAGGTTACCCTTTCAGGCACCATCAAACACGGGATGAGGCCCCCTTTGCTCAGTTTGTTTGAACCGCCCCCCCAAAGGCTCCCTTGTCTTAAGGCTCCTCTGGGTCCTTTCACTGCATCTGAGTCAGACTTAAAGGAATCCAAAGCGGCAGAACGGAAATGTCTTTTGGGTGGACAAGAGACACTCAGGAAGGTGCAGAACAATCCACGTCTCTTTGGAAACAGTAGGCGTGCACTCGGCGTACTTCTGCCTTTCTTCACAAAGGATGAACAACTCGGTATGGGAAAGGTCTCCCTTGCTGTCTGATGAGACACACGCCCAACAACCTCTGTTGGCGCTAGGCCTAGCTAGGACACAAAGCCTTCTAGCTTAGGCATCTGTAGGTGGGCCAATGGCAGAATGGAGAATTTGCAGTTCCAAAGAATTCTAGAAATCCCGTGCCTAAATACTGTACCGAATGGACCTCTGGATCCAGCACAGCAGCAATTATGGCCCTGTGCCTCTGAATTCACACCATAAAGTTCCTTAGGGCAAGAAGCTGCCACTTTTCTGATTACTTTGTAAATTTTCTAACGAGAGTCTAAAACGAAAATGCTCAACTTGCGGCCCTGCAGATGTCTCTGGACAACCGTCTCCGTAAGCTGCAGCCAGCACAGCGAACAAGGAGAGCTGATGGGAGCTATAGTCTGGTGGCCACTGAAAAGCCACCACGGACCCCCTCTGGATGAAAGGCATTTGAATTGAGGTTTTGTATTCCGTCTCTCCGTACAAGCGAACGAAGCGGGTCGGCCATGCAAAGTTACGGCTTCAATTTCAAGAGCCAAAGCTCCTGGCCTGTTAGCACACAGAGAGAGAGAGACGCCTACCCACTGAACAAAAAGTGTGTGTGTATGGGGGGGGGGGGGGTTTAAGCCTCTCAGCAGCCTTCAGCCAAAGACAGGGTCCAATTATTCCACAAAGCACATGACCATGTGCGCGGCTGATGGAGAAACAGAGTGCCCCTGATTCCGTTTTCTTGGCTGGGAGCGGTGCACTAGCTGCCCCCAATGATAAATCACATCTGACATTTAATCTCAACATAAAAACCAGCCTACTGGGTTGGTTCTTGGCAGTAGTCAAATATATGTATGTGTGTGCATGGGCACATATGCGTGGAAAAGAAAGCTCTTTTCCCGGCACCCAAGATGGCCAAAGATTAATTTTTCATATCTTTTGAAAGGTTAAAATGCTGAGCTCATTGACATCTTGTCCCTCCCTGCTCCTGTCAGATCACTTTGACTGGAAAAAAAAATACATTAATTTTAAGATAACCCAAAAGCTCGGGTGAGGAGAAGGGGAGCCATTTATTAGGCTTCCTCGTTTTTTGGACCAATGTCACCGATCTGCCACTTTGAACATCCTCCCACACTTTTTGAGCCAAAAGGCTCCTATCCCATGGAATACACCCCATCGCACAAATTCACACAGAGAAGCAATGTTACACATTTTCAAAATGATCCCACTTGCCACCATATAACAAAGTTTTGCCCTGCAAAAATTGGGAAGTGGCGCCTCCCACCGAAACAGGTCACACAAAAACGTGTGTGCTTTCCCCACAACTTCTAATGTCTTGTTTTGGTCTGTTTCGTGCATTATTGGCTGTGGCAGTCAGGAAGTTGGTGTCAGATGCTCCAGAAGATACCCACCCATGTGCTAGAATTTCAGGGTCTACCCCTTTGAGCCAGATGAAAAATGAGCTCATAATGTTGAGAGTAAAGAAACAGGATGCTTCTGAACATGGTTCAAACCAGGATCCTCCTCCTCCTCTCTGGATCACAATGAAGCTCACAAGTTAAGCCTTCACGCCATTGGTCTTCCCAGCCATCAATCATGTCATTCATTCCACACACACCCAGCCCAACTCAGCGAGGGCGGGACTGCCTTTGTTGTCAAGCAATTCAGAATCAGAAAAACCTGGCAGATCATGTCATGTAAAGAGGCACAAGGAGATGAACCCGGCTAGATTCCCACCACCCACATTTTGGCACGTGTCAAGAATCATCGATGACCTACCTGGGCTGCACTGGTTGTCAGCAGTGCAGGTTGTGTTTGCTTCCATGGCACCCGTGCAACATGCTAGCTCAGATTCCTACAGGAAGAAGAAAACAAATAATGATGATAATCATGTCTATTTCTGGAATTCTCATCTCAACTCCCCTTTTCTTTCATTTTTAATACCAGAAGAGCACAGAGTGAGTCATAGATAAACAACCCATTTCACATCAAATGTAGGTGACCCCCAGTTCTAACAGGGCTCCTTAACAGCGTGTGGGCTGCTTATGGCCTCTGAATCTATTGCAGACAAGCTAACCATGCTGTAGGAATGGAGTTTGCTTTCTGCACCCATTGCTGCTAAAGGAAATATGGAAGGAAAAGTGAAGGTTTAACATACGTCAGATCTTCCCAAATTACTCTGGATTAGAGATAGGCACGAATTAAAAAACGAATCACCAAATTCAGTCAAAAATTGCTAATTTGTCGATTCGTATTCATACAAATCAATGCCCCGATGAAAATGAATCAACAAATTTTAGCAATTTTTGATTCACCGATTGGTTTGGCTATAAAGCACTCCCCCCAGGCACCTAGAGACACCGAAATTGCAGGGAAGCTTCCCCTGACTCTCTACAATTCTTCCATGTTTATTGAAGATTGTGTTTCCCCAGCCAGCTGCTAACGGGCACTTTCCTTGGGGGACCCACTTTGTGGGTGTATAACTCAATCTTTATCAAACTTGGAAGGATTGTAGAGAGTCAGTAGAAGCTGCTCTGTGATTTTGGTGTTTCTAGGTGCCTGGGGGGACTTTCCTGAGAGGCTCTCGTCGTGGATGTATAACTCGGACATCGAAAACCCAAACTTCACCAAACTAGCAGAGCTTGTAGAGGAGAGTCAAGGGAAGCTTCCCTGTGAATTTGGTGTCTGTAGCTTGAGGGGCCATTTTATAGGGTTTTAAAATAAAAAATGAATTGACAAATTGATTTGTTGATTCATCAGGAAAAAATTCATAAATTTGTAATTCGTGATTCATCGACCTTGATGAATCACGAATCAAAATGAATTACCATTTCCCTGATTCGTGCCCATCTCTACTCTGGATTCTCCTCTCTCATCACCCATAGGACCACGTTTCCGTACCTTTTTCAACCCACACCTCTTCTGGCAAAGACAGAAGTCTTGCGCTCCTTTGAACCCGGCCTTCCTCAATTATTTTTATTTCTCGTTTGTAATACAGTGACTAAAAACAAATCAAAGCATTGGTAAATTGGGGGGGGGGGGGTGACACCCAATCCTTGGGTTTTTAAAACATCAAAGCCATAATATTCAATACATTTTTCCATACTACACATGCTTCGTCTGAAAACCTGGAATACAATGCATGCAAGAGCTGTAGTAAACTGTGAATATTTTTTGGGTGGGGGGGGACACCCCATCTGAGTGAAAGCCCCCCTTTTAGAGCCCCAAATCAACAAGCTCAGCTCAAGAGCAATGCGTTGCGTTTTTAAAAAGTGTGCCATGTGCTGCCTTGTGTGCACAGATGGGACATGGTAGACCCGCCTGCCCTACATCAGACAGGGATGCTACCAAGAGGAAACACGCCTCCACGTCTCACTTATCAGCTCCGTGTGTGACACTTGGAACCAAGAGATGAGTTTGCGAAGGAGGGTGTGTGCAGCCATGCGAGGACACACACATCAAGAGCTGCTCCTTTATGGAAAACACCAAGATGAGCCCAGATCGCAGTGACACAACTATTACCATATGCCTCCTTGTCTCTCGTTGACGGGAAGTTGGCTTGAGATCCCTCCCATAAAAGCTCTTGCAAAGCATCGAGAATAGCAAGGCTTCAGACTCGAAATTCCTGCCGCCAAGGGATAATTGGAATGCATTTCACAGTTTTCATGAAGGTGCAGCCAAATGTATTTTTAATTACCCGGGCTAACTATAGCGCAGAGGACTTGGGTTCTTCTTCGGCTCTTCAAGGAATTCCCAAAGTGTGACTTGAGAAAGGGTTTGTTGTGTTTGCTCCTGATATTCTTGGATACAGGATGTGATTTTTTTGGTAAATTCAGGGTAAGGTCAGAGGGCAAGAAAGGTGTGCATCTGATTGCACTGGACATGGTCCCTTTAACAGGAGTGATCTCCCTTAAAGTGGTCGGTCTGTCCATCTGGGGATTGTTCCAGGCCAACCCCCCAAAGTGGCAGACCTACAACTGGACCAAAAAGGTCCTGCTTGAACATGGATTTGGGTCGGGCTGGAGCGCAATTCCCTTTACGTTGTGTGATGCACAACGGAATTCCAGCCAGCAAATTACAACATTAAAACAAACGCATTAACCTGTGAAAGTACTAAACAAAATCGAGATAGCTCCGTAGGAAGGGGAAGAGTGAGGAATGGGTTTCTCCTGCATTTCTCTCACTTTCTTCTTCTCTTGAATATGCAATTTGGAAATTAGGGTCAAATTTATTTTTCTTATCAATTTTAATTCACAAATTCCAACAAAGAAAATGGAAAAAACTTGAGAATGTAAAGTAAAACAAACAAACAGAATAACTGTAATTGACAAATTCATCCGTCCAGGCCTGGCTTTGAGTGCTTCCTTCTTAGAAATATGGGTTTGATTCAGAGTGCTTCACTCTTAGAAGTACGTTTGATTCATGTTAGAGCTGAATTAAGATCGCCACCTTTTCCCCCCCTACAAGGCTCTTTGTCTTTAACAAATATATAGCATGCATCAGTGCGGTCTGCACGCCGAAAATAACTGTATCCTGTTGAATATGGCCAGTGTGGATGGTGGAAGCACTCATCAGAACTCACAAATCACCTATTCAGGATGGAAAGAACTTTATCCATACAAGGTTCAGATGTTGGAGGAAGCGGGATGGCCAGATTTTTGACTTCCCTCATACCGGGGTCCCCAGCTTCAGAATCGGTCACCAAGTTCACGGCAAAGGAAAATTAGCCCTCTGATAAAAGTCTGTTAAGTCCTCAGCCCCTCTCTCTCCCCCGCCCCGGAAGGCACGCTTTTTATGACTCTGATGCCCTCTTGCCGCCAACTCTTCCCTGCTCCTCCGTCCATTACGTTATTTTATGGCCATTGCCTTTCCTTTTTATGGCTCCTTTATTTTTTCCCTTTTAGGTGTAATCCACTTCAGGAACAAGTCAGCTATAAAATCTGCCGACCAAATAAACAAATCATTATTGAGTTTTAGGTACAGTGCCTGCCACCGGCACTGGGCTGGAGGATTTTTAAATTGGGGTGGGTGGGTGGCACTAAGCTGCTTTGGGCGATACTTTATCTCCCTTGCAGCGCGAGATTTACAAGCACAAACTTCACAGGCAAAATGCCTGTCGTTACAGATTGCTGGAGTGGGTGTGGAGGGAGGGTTTGCACTGACTAGGAGCAGCAAAATGTTGCCTTCCAGACATAGTTGGACTACAGTTCCAGCATTCATCACAAGCCGTGTACTTCTTCGTGTCTGTGGACTGCAATTCCCAGAATTCTCCATGAATACTGGGAATAGCAGACCACGAACCAGACCTGAAGATCTGTAGGTTTTTCTTCCCTTAAGAAGAGCTTTTGCTTTCTTTCCTCGCACTATCAGCTTCTCCAGCTTTGTGGTGCAGGGGTTAAACTGCAATACCGCAACCGAAACTCTGCTCACAACCTGGGTTCAATCTCAGGAAGCCAGCTTGAGGTTCACTCCGCCTCCCAGCCTTCCACGGCTGGTAAATTGAGTACCCAGCTTGCTGTGGGGGGCAATGTGTAGCCTGCAAAATTAAATGGTTAAATTGCCCAGAGTGTGCTATGGGGCAGTATATAAGCAGCACACTTTGGATGAAACCAGCCCTAATCATTACCTTTGATTTACCAAACCTTTTGTTGATTTTCTTAAAAAGAAAAAGAAAGCTGCCATGGTGCTTCCGGTGAGTCGTCTCATTGGCCATTAGGCTCTGTAATTGGCACCTCCCAAAGAGCTATGACTCCAAGGAAGAAGTGAGGTAGGCTTGCTTGCTTAGTTACTTATCAAAAACAGAAAGACCATGGAAGCCACGGAGAGATAAATATTCCAACAGCCCTTCTCTAGGGGCCTAAAATCTACAGTTTCAGTTTGTCCAAAAACACAACAGAGTGCACCCCTATTCATTACCACTGACTATGTTGCCTAGCAGTTGTTGGCAACTGCAGTCAAACTTGTGTAAGATTAACCTTGCTTACACTGCTGAAGGGCTTTAAAGCCCAGGATCAGCATTTTAACAAAAACAATTCATTAGATGCATATCCCGCCTTCCTGTCCAAGACAAGACTCAGGGTAGTTTGCAGTCCTAATAAAGGATGAACACAATTAAAACTCAAAAGGAAATGGACTATTAAAACAGAACTAAATTGAGATTCGATGCAACGGGAAATCAATGCCTCTATGCACCTCTGTGTGAATATGTGGGTATCTGTAACTACGAGGGAAATACTGGAGGATCAGGAGGGGTGAGACGCTGCTAGGGAGAAGATCGTTCTTCAAGGGAAAGGAAATTTACTTCAGAGAAAGATGAGGCAGCTCCGTCTAAAATTAGATTGCCAGCTTCCGGCTCTGGGAATTCTTGTCATAACACAATACAAGCAACCCATCCGGATCCTTTGAGGCGCTAAATCAAAATAAATATGATGAGTCATCCCCAAACAAACAGGTAAAGGAGATTAAAAGCACACAAGGGGGAAGAAGTATATCATTCGGCCTTGATCGGTTCGGTAAATCAAAGGTAATGATTGGGGCTGGTTTCATCCATCTGATGGAAGGCGGGAAGGGGAGGACAAAGCACGCAAGCGCACTGGATACACATACAAAGGAAAAGCATACTATATGGATTACTTTAAAGAGATGTGGGCTGTTGGCCCTGGAGGAGGCAGGCTCCACTTTTCAACTGCTCCATTTTTAAAACGGAATTGTGTACATGCTGTCCTGGTGAAAAACTGTACATTGTTGTATGCTAAGGAAATCTAGAAAACTGGAAGCAGAAATGTGTTCACTATTTGGGGCACCTCAGGAGAAGACCAGACTGGCTGGAAAAGACTGGAGAAAGTGGAAAGGCAAGCAGGAAGAGAGGGTGACCAAATGTGCGGTAGATGGGCTCCATAATTCTGGTGGCACCTGTGGGCATCATTGTCTAAACATCACAACCCTTTCCCCCTTCCTGAGCACTACAAAATACAGCTCTTTTATTGTATCTAATTTTCACCAGATAGAATCGAGCAAAAAATGACTGAACCCACTGACTTTGATTTTGTTAATCCAGTGGAAACCCAGATTATGACCATGTATTATGATCGCTGGCAACTTCCGTGATTAATAAGTGTATGCCGACAGGATGTTCGGCCGGGGGGCGGGAGGAATGGGTTGATGATCCATCTGAAGCCTTGGGTCACGTTGACACAACCAAAAAGGCAGAGTGTGTTGGACGATGCTGTCCTTGCACTTATTAGGAAAGATATAGCCTAGCCTCGCAGCAGTGCTGTGCAAGTACACAGCCCCGGAGAGCCACTTTTGGCCAGTGATGGCCCCAATTCAGGATCAGAGAAGTCCTCAAGGACTGCCTTCCAGGGCTGAGCAGGGCTGCAGAGTGCGGCCAAAAAAGGACTGCAGGTTTTCCCTGAGCTTTCTTACGGCCACAAACCGAGCCTCAGAACAGGAAAAACACTTACAGAGGCTGAAAACCACCCCAGATGTCACAGAGAAGGGCTGTGGCTTTCAGAGGACGGGCCCGAGGCCAGACCGGGTCTCAGTTTGGGCCCCGATGACAAATGAAGTGAAAGATCCATAACATTCTCAGCGCATCCAACCCAGGAGTTAAAATCCAGTGGCCAAAACTGGAGTGTAGGGACACTGAAGTTGGATCACAGGAAGGTACCCCTTTGAGAGGCACAGCTCACATCTTGAGCAATATCGGGATTTCTAGTTTGGTGACATTTCTTTTAGAGACCTCTAGTGCAGGATACACGGCAGAGACGTGCCTGAGAAGAAACAAAGGCACAAGGAGGAATCATTGGGTGCAAGTTATGCCACTAATTAAAACGGTGATAATTTAGGGGTGTTCAGAATTGTCACTGCTGCTTTGGTGGGAGAAATCCCTGCATGCACATGTAGGAGCTAAAAAAAATGAGACCCTTTATCGGCTGGCTCACACAAGAGCCTAATCCACACCCAGAATTGAAGAGATGGCAATCAAGGAGATTGTAGACTGGAGCCACAACTGCCTGGCACCATCACTGATAAAGTCTCCCTGGGAACAAAACACCACCGGGAGCAGCGCTCGGCTCTACAGGATCAATACGAGACCAGGTGAGGATGGGAGATTGAGAGGGAGCGCAAAGCACACCGTAGTTCTCATTTTAAAAATATATACATGCATTAACACAAAACAACCAGGCTCATTAGCACAAATGGGGTTCATTTGTAAAGTGTGCATTTTCAGTCCTTAGGTTGCTGGCAAAATTAAAGAGGAAAAAAAAAAAGAAAGAAGAAAAGAAAAAGAGGAAGAAAATATTGAAGACTTCAGTGTGAGTTTTTCTGGATCAAAATCCACTTCTTTAAACACAGGGAATGCAACCACAAGTCCCCTATATTCAGCCACATGGCGGCAAAAGCCACGTCCAGGTCAGGAGCCAGACAAAGCGGCCATAATTCGTTAACACAGGAATGGCACGAGCAAACGGCTATTTCCATGCAAACTGCACAGGTCTTGAAATGGAAAATTTTAAGAACAGGCATCCGAACTTTGTTCAGCTCAGTGCAGGTGGGGCTTAAAGGTAAAGGAGTGAGAATCAACAAACCAGCATCTCTTTGGCTTGACGTCCCCACTGACAGTCATGACACTTTAGGAAACGCATCTCACGTTTTCAGAATGGAAAAATAAAACCCTGTACTAAACTTTGAAGACTAACCCATGATTGAGAAGGTGCATGATCAGCTGGGGAATCAGAGGAACGAACTGGGAGCCCAGGAGGGACCACTCGGCCACTGAGTACCACGTTTTGGGCTGCTGCTTTAAAGTGGCCAGGTGGCCATTCTCAAAATATAGGGACTGGCCTGAAAGGAAGTTGGTCTATTTTCCTTCTAAGTCGGCTTTGATCAGCAGTGGCCCTGCGGGATCTCCAGAAGCCATTTCTTCCACTGAGTGCTCTCCCAGCTTTTTACAAACGAGAGATTAAAGACGGAACTGTCCTTATGTAAAACAGATAAGCCAACAACCAATTCCGTTCAAGTTCATATATGCCTTTCACCTTGATCATCAACGCTGGAAGGCATTTATGGACTGGAATGTTTATCTGTCACAAGCAAGCAGCTTTTACCATCTCCGAGCATCTCTGCTTCATTTTCTTCAATCTCACGCTACAGAGGATTTAAGACAACAGGCTGCCCTTAGATACTGCTAGTCGTATTCATCCACCGTCCTGGTTAGTGTCCGCCATTCAAACCTGCAATATGCTCCCTTGGGACAATGTTGAATCTGGAAGACAGTGAACCCTGACTCCTTAAGTTTCCGCAGAGGATAGGCAACGGAAGCAGACTGCAGTGGGAGTCTTTTACAATGTCAACATTAATATCAAGCATCAATAATACAGTAAGCCGTGATTATGCCTTCCATACCGCTTCAAGAGTTTCCTTTTGACTTACAAAGAGGAAGACGGTTAAAGATCAGTAAAACAAGACCACCTCGGTTTAGATTCTTATTCAAGTGTGAAATGAAGTTTCTGACTTTCGGCCAGCAACCCACTTTGGCTGAGTTTAACCTACCTTGTAGGCTCATTGCAAAGATAATACTGGGGATGGGATGGAGGCTGGGGAAAGAAAACCAGGCTGTCCTGAGCTGTGTGTGGTGGAGTTTTTACAAACTTGCATGCTGCCTTTAGTAGGTTTGGCTGGGAGGGACCTTTCAGGGCTGGGGTGACTGCCAATCTGTCGAACACTAATCAATTATTCCTTCCTGCCTCTGAATTCAAAAGTGAGCCCTGCCTCTCTGCTGTAAGCAGTTTTTCCCTCTCTGTAAGTCTGTTGAAGTCTACTACTGAAAGCAGTCATGTCTGTTAGGTTGCTGTTTGATCTGTTCAACCGTAAGTAATGAAACACACTTTTATTCTTTCACTTACTAATGCCTCAAAGTGAGTTACTGAGATTGTATGTACCAGTTAATGAGACAAAGGGGTGGACTAACCTGGGGAACTTGAAGCTATTCTGCTCTGTAAATCCCTGCACTTCTGCTGCGCAGCTAGAAGAATTTAACCAAAATTTCAAAATTCTACAACTTGCAAGATAGATAGAATGAAAGACAGTAAATCTTCAATAATGAACCTCTAATATTGCAGATGAAGATTCAAGTGTTGCATTCTAAACTGGATTTTTTGAGATTTGAAAAAAACAGCTGCAGAAACCATATCCAGAGCATAGATTATCTCCAAAAAGAAAGCAACTATTTGACAGGGGTGAATAAAAACCTCCTCCAGTTACATAGAGAAGCTTTAGAAACGTTGGTCCCTCTCCTTCCCTCTTTCGTAAGTCACATAAAATGAGTTATGCTCTCGCAAAATGTTGGCATGCTAATAACTTTTGTGAAACCTAATCACGAGGCAGTATTGAGTTCTAATTTTGCATGTATAAATAGAGGCGCTCCCAGGAACATAAAAGCAATCTTGGACAAATTAAGAACAGAGGGGAGGAAAAAAAAGCTAAAAGGAATCCAGACCAAATACACAGAACAAATTGGGTTTTTGATAAACCAAGATTAGAAAAAAAAAAGCCTCTCTCAAGTGATAATTGGATCGTTTTCTTGCTCTCTGTTCCTTAGAAGATGAAGTATTCTCTTATCTCCAAAAACTATCCTAAATTTAGCTCACTGAGCTCAAGGGGGGAGAAAAAACCCTGTTTCATGTCCATCATCTTCCTCATAACCAGGCCTCCCCATTTACTCCTTGGCGTTCTGTCACATCAAGAGATAGTACAAGCGTGTTAAAAGAAGCATCAGGGAAACTTAGGAGGAAAAAAAAAGCACAGCTTCTGTTCTTGTGGTTTAACCAAACAGAGATATCAAAGCAAGCTCCCTGTTAGAGTCCAACGCTTTTCATACCTTTTGACATTTTCAAATGAAGAAAGATGTGTGCAAGTTTTAGATTAGGGGCCCTACAGAGTCCTGTGTCTTTTACGCTGGGGAACAAAGAGAAGAAACCATTGCTACCTGATCTAGCTACCACTTGGGTTTAAGATGAATCTATACATCCAAATAAAATGAGATTGCCCCAAAAGTCCACCTGCTTTCGAAGTTTTATTACGTTGCTAACTACCACCAATCCACTAGTCTCAACAAGGAAAGGCCAAACATGTCTGAAGATGACAGAAGAGGAAGGACTGCTTCTGTGAGTTGACATCTTTATGGCCAGCTCAAGGTCATTCTGTCCTCTTCCTTCTCAGGGAAGAATCCTGCATCTGGTTGGTGTCACTGTGAACTGGAGAATAAAAGACAAGAAGAGAGAGAGCCGTCCCCTCACACGTCTATAGAGGAGGAAAAAGATAGAGAGGATGGAGATAGAGAGGTAGCAAAGGTTACGGAAAAGGTGAAGGAGCTGAAGGCGGGAGAAAAGGGGGAGGAAGGAAAGATGAGGAGAAAGGAGATAGATGTTTTCTTGACAACAGAGGAGGGGGAGAAGTCTGGGGAAACAAGGAAGGTGGTAGTTTTGGAAGATGAATGGGAGGAGGAAGAAGGAGGACCAGAAGTGTTTAAGATACCTCAGAAGGGAGAAACAAGAGATGGAAGTCGCGAGAATAAAGAAGCAGATAGAAAAGGGGGTGAAGTGAAATTGCCAATAGAAGGATTAGGACCCGAAGAATGGACCGTACTGGTATACCCTTGAGGATGGGGTCCATGGAGGAAGGTAATCCGGCCAGGACCTCTCCAACCGAACGAGAAGCCACCTGAGGGAGACTGGTCTCATCATCCCTGCTGCGGGACGATATGTGCAGTGAGGAGTGGCTGTTTGAGAAAGCCAACCGACCAGGAGCGATTCGGACATGCTCCCCGTTAAGGAAAGAAAGTTATGAAGAGACTTTGCCGTTATTATGGACAGATTTTCCTGTTGGTGTTGGTCTTGTTGACCCTACAGAGGTTATTGTTGAGAAACCTAAGAGTTCTATTAATAGTTTGTTGGTAAAGAATCTCCTCTCTTGTCGTTTCCCGCCAAATCTATGGAACTGTCAGACTCTGACAAGGAACCCTATCACAGTCACCAACTGCCTGGGGAGCAGGAGGCTGCCCCCAACACAAACTCCCTCTTATATCTCTGTACCAGATTATACAAAAAGGATCGGTGTTACTTGTGGCATTCAGAACAATCGGCACGTCATTGACATCAGGTTGATACACAGGTTGGCACTGAGTGCTTCTGTGCTCCCGCCTCAACATCCATGACTACTGATCAACCCGACAGTTGCACTTATGGACGAAACACTTGTTCATCGCTGCCAATTACACTAAAATTAGAACGTCTGTCCTGCAGCTGCTCAAAAACAGGACACTGGATGTAACTGTCTTTAGAGCAAAATCGATCTCTCTCCCTTATAGAGGCTGGCTGTTGATGGGTTTGCTTCTGTCTGCCGTTCTTTTTTTTTCACAAAAGAAAACCAGCAGGTGTTGCCCTGAACTGCTTTGGAGGCCCTTGTGGACTCGGTTTCACTCCTCCAGCATCAGGCTGATCACGTAAGAGAGCTACTTAAAATGTACACAGCACTTCTGAGTGTGAAAGAGCTTCAATGTTCATTGCCATTCTTAACTACAAACCTATGAAGAGAGCCAGATTGCGGTTGGCCCCCTGTGCAGCTGCATGTCGGAGACTGCTTCCGCATTCTAACTTGTCTCCTAAGCCTCACCATTCCTTAAGTCCAGACTATAGGGGTCTTGGGCATCTTGAACCGCTCATAGCCTCAAACAGGGGGAACAGGCGGATGCCACATGCAGCCTCTTCTTCCCATGGAGAAGGGAACAGAAGTGCCTTTTCTTCATCTCCTTCTCTCATTGATGGCGCTCCCTGGAAGGTAGCCAAACAGCGCTGTAGGACTGCCAGGACTGGCAACAGAACAGCAGTCTGGGTTTTCGTTGCTTCTGCAACCAAGCAAAAGCTGGCCCTGACTCTAGCCAGTTCCTTCCCCAGCTGTTTCCTCCTCCCGAAAGCCATTTTAGAAGTTGGCCTTCCAACCACTGATCCTCTTGGTTCATCTCCCAAGGTACAAGGAGAGCATCAGGAAGCTTACTGTTGCTGGGGGAGGTCAAGACCCAGTTGGGTAGAGCGCTGGTGGCTTTCATTCAATGCCTCTCTGTTCATCCATGTTTTAGAAAGGGAGTCGAAAATGACTTTTGCTCACAACCAAAACTGATTCATAGTATGCCACTGCCATTCATCCAGACCAGAAGACAATAGCTTAGCAAATACCAACCTTTAAATGTATGGCAGATGTTGAGACTTAATGAGGACCCTGCTACCTGGCCTTTCAGTCTCTTAGCCACTATACCCATTCCAAGATATGCCAAACTGGGCTGGAGGCTTCAGACAGAAATTGTTTTCGAGTGTGTAAACGATTCCAGCCGAATGATCTCCCGGGGCCTTTCACAATAAACAAGAAGTCGGAACTGGGGGGAAATGATTCATGACCAAGCTTCAACACTCAGCCAAAGACCAACACAGAATTGCAGACCCTAAAGATCATCAAATCCACCCTCTGCCAAGGCAAGAAGGCCACCGCTAGAGCATCCAAATGTGGAAGGGCAACTTTTCTTCATTTCCTTCACCTGCCCCCAAATGCACAAAGCGACACGATCCATATGCTTATTCTATTTATGCTAAGGCGTTCTTTCTCTCCCTTTTGCTCCTACCCCCTCAAGGTAGAGTGGTAAAGATTTCTAACGCTTCAATATTTAAGCTGATCAAATAAAGAAAAGCCTGTCAAAGCAGGGTATTAACTAGGATTGTGGCTCCGACAATGGTCTTTGAAGGCTCAGCTATTAGGAGATGGAAAGCCCCGTGCATCTCACTTGAAAAATGCGGGTATCACCACCAGATTTTAAAACCGGTGCCTCACTAACCGAGCTGAGACACAGTCCTTTTGAGCATCCTTCTTCAGACGTTGAAGACGGTTTGCAGGTCCCTCCCCAAGCCGGCCCATGGGCCTTGAGCTGTCACCCGATTCTCGGCGGCTCTAGTTCTTGCTTGCTAGGACCTCTGCCTCAGACCAATATGGCTTGCAAATCCACTTCAAAGCCACAGCGGAGAGCAGGGAGTGAGATCCTGGACTCTTTCGATCTTTCAGGCTTCAACTCCTGGAACATCAAATCAGCATGGCTGGTGGGAAAGGGGTGAGGAGGAGGAGCTGCAGTCTGGGAGAACAGCAGCTTCTGAGTCACTGTTTGGAAGTTGCTTCTTGTTACTTCTAGCCACAGTTTTTATGCCATTGGGGGTGTTTTGAGGGAACACCCAGAAAGGAGAATAAGGGTGCCTGTAGCCCAGAAAATCCAAAAACTCCATCCCTGCTATCCTTTGTCCCTCTATTTTTGCACACCCCGTCCCTAAGGTTTAAGAACCACTATGAAACATTGTCTGAGTACAATGCAGCCCTTCCTTTTCACTCCACATTCTGGAAAGCACCCAGGTCATATTCTACTGAGATTCTACTGAGAAGCTCTTCCTCTCAAAACTTTCATCATTATAACTCAAGCTTCACCCTTCCATCACCAAAATCATTCCCAACAACACTGAGAGCAGCTGGCACCTCACCTGAAACCTCTACGTTTTCTTCCTCTCCATCCTTCTGACACACACTCATTGCCATTATACACAAAGCCATGCCGGGCCTCCACCTCATCTCTCCAGGGATCTCCCTTCATAGAAATCCTCTCTCGTGCTCTCATTCTGCTGCTTTTCAAAACACAAGCGCTCCGTGAAACCTTTCGCACAACTCCTTAGCCTTCAGCCCTTACTGAAATGAAGCCTACCTGTGTGTAGCTGAACTAAATGCATGCACTTCCTCAATCTTCCCACATCAGGGGTGGGCTTTAGATTTTAAGCTGCTTGAAAAAGGAATCTTTGGGTGTGACTGTTGACACTGGCAAGCAATGTACACTTCTAATTATTGCATGCAGTTTTTATGGTGCAGCTCTCCAGACTGGTTCTGTGAACATCCAGTGGCTCTATCTGAGAAAACAGGCCAAGCTTTTCTTGTGGAGACATTATACATCTCAAACGCATGTGCACAGAAGGAGAAAATGCATGCAGGAGAGAGAATATAAATGGAGGTCACTAGGAGAATGGTATATTCAGTGGCAAAACACGAGAAGCGCAGGCCATTTGAAAAAAGAAGAAGCTTGATCCCAAAGTACTAAAAATAGACTACAAATGTCTTTAAAAGGTAAAAGAAAAGTTCAGAAATCCTTACATCTTCTAAGAAAAAGAATGTAAGGTCCACCCATTATCTAAGATTGTGCCCAGAATAACGAGGCTTATGGAGAAGCCACAGAGGCTGACAATAGAAGCCCAACACTTCTTAATACTGTCCAAACGTCACCATCACACATAAAGGAGGATTTGCTGGTGTCTAAGAAAAACTAGTGCACTGAACATGAAATAAAAATTGCGACTAATAAGAGGAAAAAAGGATCCCAAAGTAGGGTGCTGAAGCTTTGCTCAAAATATTCCTGAAGGCGTTCTCCCTTTTCTTCAGCTGGTTTAGCAGAAGGTCAAAGGCACGCCGGCCCTCTGTGGTCTTTGGAAATGAAATGCATTTGTGATCTGAAGTAGAAAAGCTTCCTGTGAACCCAGCTACCCAAAGGGTCTGCTCTCCTCCAAGACTGAATTCCAAATCCTACCTGCTTTGCCAAGCACACGCTAACGATGCTGCGTGGAGCAACCACAACCTGCTGTGGTTGGTGATTTCGAATATATATACAACCTCTGCCCCAAATTAATCCAGGGGAATATCATCTAAAGCTCTAGAGAATACCACACCCAGCACTGATGGAAGCTTTCACGGCTAATGCATTATGGGATGCATCAGCAGCCATGAACATTTTTCAAAACTTTTAACCAACTTTGAAGAAGAAGAAGAATGTGCTGTCAAGTCAATTCTGACTTAGGGTGACCCTTTCCAGGGTTTTCTAGATACAGGAGTGGTTTCCCATTCTCTTCTTATGGGGATGCCTTGGAGCTGTGCAGCTTGCCCAAGGGTACACAGGCTGGCTCTTCTCTCTGGAGGCGCAGGGGGGAACTGAACTCCCAACTTCTGGCTCAGCAGCCAGAGACCTCAACCACTGAGCTGTCCAGACTGACAGCCAACTATAAGCAGGGGTCTTTCCTCTCTCCTATGGCTTAACAGTGGCATAACCTGTCCTGTTAACTAGTAAATCTGCCCAGCTTTTTCTGCAGTTCATTTCTTGTGTGATTCCAGAAGAGCACTACAAATGACAGAGCCCTCATTCTGTAAAAATAAAGCCCAACAACATGCAATACTGGGCATTGCTATGGGTTTTTAAAAAAGTGTGTGTGTGAGAGAATTCGTTGTAACACATATGTAACGAGCTGTTTTTCTTAGATTGGTCTGGCTAAGCTTGGAATATGAGGAAGCCAAGGAAATTCAAGCAATTACAACCTCGCCCAAATTCAAAGCTTGGATTATTTTTCCCGAGTGCTTGGAATGTGCTTTTCTCCACCCACTTTTCTTTTAGCTTTGGCTGTTACCATGTGCATTGTATACTAAACAGTTTAAGACAACTTGGCCTTTATTTAAAAAAAAATTTTTTTTGCAGGCCCTTTTAATCATCAGGAGCAAACTTTATCCGGGAGAGAAATTTTGAGGCAGGCAGCTGCGCTGCTGTTTTCTCTCACCGACAAACTTATTTCTAGGAATAATTCTGTTTCAGTTTAGTTTGTTACAGGTGATGAATACAGTTCTCTCTTGTTTAGTTACATTAAAGGGGAACAACTCTGCCACAGTTGGAGGAAACTGATGAGAGGTGCTAACCTGGTAGATTTCCTTGTTTCAGCCATCTCTTATCATATGTCCTATGAAGAGAGACAATTGGTTGCAACTCTGGCTACACACCTAACACAAAGGACAACCCATCTAGGGATATGCAAGACATGAGAGACAAAGAAGCAGAATTAAGGCTCAGCACTATCCAGATCATATTTCTTTCTTTGGCGAATTTATGTTCATTAAAGCACCAAATGCTTCTAGTCCTCACCGGTAGAGAAGCCAAGCTTGAAAGCACGTTAACTCTTCACTCACCGACATTGGATCTTTAGGCTTCACTCCTCCACATCAACAGCAAAAGTTTGTGGTACTTTCACAACAGACAGGCACGGATATTTTCAGACCTGTAGCTCCACAGGAACAGGAAAAGGCCTGTTTTGGTTTTAAACTTCTGTCTGCTTCAGAGCACGAAAGCTGCATCAGATCAGCAACCACTCAGTCGTTGTGGGAGTTCCCGTGACACACACCTAAAAGCAATCCTCAACTGAGAGGCTGGGCGAAATTGCACCACATGCCAGCAACTTTATCTCTACAGGCAGAGTACAAGCTGTATTTTCCTTGTACTTACACATTCATCCTGTTCTTTGTCTCTCCCTTCATGTACCTGGTGGTGCTAGGCTCTTTACACTACAAGCTCCATTCCACCATGAGTCACACAGTCCTTACGTTGCCACATCTCATTTGTCCTTTTAAGTGTCAGCAGAAGGATAGGACGGTAAAGTGCTACTCTATGTCAGATCAAACATACACCCATCTAGTCCACCATTGCCTGCAGCTTTCAGAATATCTGACTACAGGATCTCCTACTACTTGTTACCAAAATATTTTTTTTTCAGCTAGAGAGCAAACCTTGAGCCTCCTGCATGGAGAATACAGGGCTCAAGCAACTAATTTATGTTATCCCTGAGCAAAAACAGACAATCTTATGCAGAAACTCACTGTAAATGAGGATAAAGATTGAGGAAATCCACAGCCCAACCCTCTCCCCTTTCAAAGCGGTTGCAGCTTTCCCATCCCCTGAGGTTCCTAGCCCCATAACTGTTTATATGGCCCCACAGCTCCCTTCCCTGCCTCCTGCTCCCATTGACATCATAAAAAAAATGCAGGAGACCCAAATACCCCACCAAGAAAAAAAAGACACAGAGTGAAGACATTAGTCCATGACAGATGAGTTAAGAGCACCACATTAAATAATCATCTTAGAACTGCAGAGCTGGAAGGGACCCTATGGATCCTCGAATCCATCCCTTGACAAGGAGGCCCAGTGGGGGAATCAAACTCCCAACCTCTGGCTCTGCAGCCAGAGACCTAAACCACCGAACTATATAGAGACTTGTTTGACATTGTATTGCCTGACTTCAGACCACTCTTCAAAGGTTGAGGGCAGAAAATACAACGCTGTTCCAAAAAGCCCCGGGGGGGGGGGGGGGAATATGGTTGACAAATTGAATTAACAAGGTAGCCCAAGGATGCCCTTTCCCTGCTCATATCAGAGGTAGAAGCCTCCAGACTTGACAATGACAGTGAAGATCTACAGTTTCCCCTGTTTCAGAGAACTCATCCCTTTTTCATCACAGTCAAACTGATTGTTTAGAAGGATAATATACTATTTCTAGGGTAACAGTTGGTGTGCTTCTCAGCAGCTGGGGAACTACAGAGAGTGAAGGCAATTGCCTTCACAACTGGCTTCCCTGGGGCATCGCTTTGCTCCAGTGCCAGGAGGCACAATTCTGGACCAGAAAGTCATTTGATGTAACCGGAGAGAAGCCCTTTCATGTGCCCCAACGCACCGGTGGTGAACGCCTGCTCCCCAAAGAGTCTTTTGATGCTCTGAAGTCTCACAAGCCGGTCAGGCACAATATTTTGAGGACCCGCTGATGGTTTTATTGTCACAAAAGGCCATCCTGGACCAGACAGACCTCCTCTCTCATTCTAAAGTCCCCTCATAGGGATGTTGCAAAGAATAAAAAGTGCAGGGTCGAGAACCACATCCACAGCCCTGGGCAGAAAGTATGGGCCATAAATGGAACAATAACGTACAATAAGCAATAAATAAATAAACAGATTCTTTCCAGAGCTAGTTTTGCCTCAAACGTTCAACGCTATGAACAGCCAAAACATCAAATACATGGATGCTCCGATACTCTCCTACCACTTGAGCCCCAATGATACAAGACCTACAGTTCTTCCCCTTTCGGAGTGAGTGGGCCTTTCGCCCCTTTTCAAAGCGGTCGTGTGTTGTCAGTCTCGGATCCGGAGAAGGGCTGCCCTCCTTGCCAAAGAATCATCGACTTTCTTAGCCACAGAAACCGAGACGCCAACACCGCCACAAGAAGACCATCTCCGTAAATGAAAAGATTCCTTCGGTCGATTAATTCATGCTTTCCGCCAGCAACTCCTAAAACACAGGGGGGAAAAACCCCAAAATTTCTACAACCGAGTCCTGGGGGCACCTTAAAGACTTAACAAATTTGTTGCGTAGTAAGTAACCCAATGAAAGCTGAGGAGGATACAATAAAGGAAACACACAAGCTTCATTGTTGTTGATGGGACCACAAAGTAACCCGGGCTGGCAACTGTTTCTGAAGAGGGAAACCACACCAAGATGTGTAGAGTGTTTAAAAACACCACCACCAACAACACACCTCATGGTGGGGCCCCCATCCCCACAGAGGGCCAGGGTTGAAGGTACTGCCCCCCCCAACCCCGTTTTATTTGGCTATATAGGGAAGCAAAACTTCCTTCTCCCAGCCCATAATAGACGGAGGAGCCAAAACAATATTGGATAAATATCTTTAGCACCCCCCCAATATATATATATATATATATATATATGAGGGGAAGGTCAAGATTTCCTGTCCCCCCCCCCCCTCCCCAAGGGAGCGCCCTATGCTGAGCCCCCCTACTCCTTCTCCTATCCAAGGCCCTTCAGGGATGCTGGCTGAGGGGCTACGGGGTCTCCCCCGCCACGTCTCAGGGGCTCTCACGTTCGAAGGGAGAGGCAGCCGAAGCCCCGCCCACCTGCACCCCCCCCCTCCCTTTCTCACCTGAGCAAACGGTTTCCACAGCCGTTAACGGTCCCCCGACCGCCACCGGCTCCCTTTCGTACCCCCCGCCCTGAGCCGGCGCCCTGCCTCGTCCCCTCCCGCTGTACCCTGGGATTTGTAGTCCCTGAAACCCGCCTCGGGCCCATCCGTGCCGCTGGGCAGGCCGCTCTTCAGGAACCACAACTCCCATCATCCAACGCGCCTCCCTCCTCCCCCCTCCCGCGCCTCACCTCGCCCAGGTAAACAAGTCCTCGCTGGTCCCACTTCCTCTGTGGTTTGTTTCTGCAGCGTTGCCTCTTGGGAAATGTAGTCCTGGGCAGGAAATGCGACGCTAGCAGGGCTGCACCCGGTGGACTACAAGGACCAGAAACCCTTTCGGGAGGGAGGCCATTTTGTGCGTTGCTAAGAGACGAAGACGCCCCCCCCAGGTGGTGGTAGTGGATGAGGGATCAGGTGAGAAGGATGGTTTTGGGGGTGTGTGTTTTTCCTTTTGCTTTGGGGGGATTAAATAACTGTCTGCATCTTATATATGCACAATTTATAGCTGCCACATGCATATAATTATGCTTTGCAAATAATAAGCAATTATGCAGTTAATTTTGTAATCAATAAATACTGCACTGTTGTATTCTAAGCAATTACGCACAGTTGCCATACATCATGCTTGCTTGCTAGGCAGTTTTGCAAGCATAAATTGAATATTTTTTTTCCCCAGCCGCAAACACCTAAATTATTCCGGCCATTAGAAAACAGTATTCTATTTACCAAAAGTAATTTAATTTTTATATTTCAATTTCTTTGAGTTGTGAGAGAGGAGAAACCCAAAACAGGGTCCCGGTTCTCCTTATCTGCGTGCATGTTGTGTCATGAAGTAGGAAATTGAGTTTAAAAAAGCAAACCCACAAAGCCTCTGATGTTTGTTCTGCAGATAATTTATTTGTTTGCAAACTCCTCTCTAAGCAGACAAACCAACAGGTCTTTGGGATCTCCCAAGAACTGGTATGACAGACCTCACAGATCTGAGGTGCCACCACCCTGCAGGTCCTGCTGTTTTAACTCCCCACATCATCTCAGAAGGTAATGATACTTAAAGGGACACCATCCGGATGATTTCAAACCACTTGGGGGGAATAATCCAGATATCCTTTTGTGGAGGCAGGCCATCTCAGGTGTTTTTAAGAGGTAGAGCTGCCCCTGGAAGAGACAGTGGTAGCGGATGAGTGTTACTGCAAGCATTTATTATTTATTTCATTTGTTTATTTGTACCATTTATTAGGAATCTAGATGCTTCTAGGTCCCACAACCTTCTACGGGAGTTTCTGTCTTTTAAAAAATCCCCTTTCCAGAGGTTTCTCCACCAGCAAAATGTCCTCCGTTTCTTCTAGAAATATCCTGCACATAATTCCTAAGATACTGCACAGAAACAGAGACCATATTCAACACCTCTTGTCAGCTTTAAGTTCTTAGACTAACACAACTATTTGCAACTGAGAAGTTAAGTGCCTGAAATTGACATGACCAACATCTGCTGCCAAACTAATGGGACCCTTTGAAACTGACAAGTGTAAGAGCTTGCAATTGACAGCAACAGCAAAAAGAATAAAAAATCCTGCAGAGGGGTAATATTGTGGGTACTGGTAACTGCAGGACTGCCAAAGTTAATTCTGCGCAGGAAATCAGTGTAAAGAGGGGAAGGGACAGTGTTCAGCTTTTCTCTCTGTAGTTTCTCCTCCAGGACATCTCTCAGTGTTTATGGGGTTCCTGGGGGCAAAATGTGAAAACCAACTGGGACCAAATACATGCCATGTCCCAAACTCTCATATCCTCCTCCATGCTGGAAAGTTCTTCTCAGCAGCTTATATATCAAAAGACAACAGAATCTCCTGTTTACAGTGTAAACAAACACAGCATAAAAGGAAATAGGGATGAGGAAGGCAAAGGAAAACAAGGGAAAACTCAGGCTTGGGTTCTTAGTATTATAACGCTTCTCATGAATGATGATGGTGAGAGGCAAAGCCTGCTGGAATTGGCTTCTTGTCAGACTGGAGAATGGCCCTGTTTCCTTCACTTATACTACACTTCAGTGCATTGAATTTACATTTTTCAGCATGCCACCTCTCTATCCATCCATCAGGGTTAGAAACTCCTTCTCTTGTCAAAAAACCCCCTTCAAAACTTGTTGCATCCCTGGATTCCGTTAGGGATACGCTAGGATGCCTCGTGCATGACATACCTTAGCACAGGAGCTCAAACAAGGGCCCTAAAAGATCCACGGATGGCTGTGATTATTTGGCGAGCCAAGGGTTGCTTAGTGGTTAATCATCTGCTTTGCATGCACAAATTCCCTGGCATTTCGTTTTCCAGTTAAAAGGGGTCTGTAGCAAAGAATGTGAAACACTTCTTTCCCCTACAGTTTGGAGACCTACTGCTAGGCAGAAGAGACAATGCTATCAAATTCTGGATTCCAGTTACCAACAATGAGAGATTATTGCTGAATTCTGACTAAGAATGCCTGCTTGGATGGTGGCTTGTCAGGGTGGAGAACAGGGGCCAGCATCCCACCTACCCCTGTGCCCCATAAAGCCTCCAGGCAGTTCCGACAATCTTGATTCCTTGGCTTTACATTTCCTTAGGAGCAAGGCAGGTTGAAAAATGTGCAGTCCTCCTATGCGTGACCTCCACTTAATTCACTCGTGAAGTAAAAAGTTGCCTACTCGTAAGTACATAAGTGCTAACAAGCTTAGGAACGAGCTGCCGTTTCCTCTCCCTCTTACTGGCCAATTAACACACTAAATTCCATCTAGCCGTCAACTTTTTACCGAAAGCTTTGTTTGTGGGGGGGGGGGGGGAGGAGGAGCAGGGCGAGATGTATTCCTGAAAGGTGTCTCAACATGAAAATCTAATTCTTGTTATATCTAGAAAGTGGTTTGGGGGGGGGGGGGGGGGAGAGAAAGTCACAACTGCTTTTTGATATCTCTGAAGAATCAAAGACAGCTTTGATTTGAGAGAAACCTTTGATTTCAGCACGGGGGCGGGGTGGGTGTGAAGGAACAGAAAGGCAGTGGAGAGAGTCGGGTATCCCCTTGGTTCCGTGCTTTGTTCCGACAAAATGTGACTTTTCTTGTATGCCAGAAAAAAGAGAGGGGGGAAACGATCTAAAGTATTAAATTGCCACTTAATGTATAGTTCTTTACAACCCTGGCTGGGCAACCTGTGCCCTTGCAGGTTTTGTTAGGAAGTAACTCCCATCCGCGTTGGATTGCATGACCAGTAAGGAGATCTGCTTTGTGGTCCTACATCTGGAGGGCCATAAATGGCCCACTCCTGCTGTACACTATCATCATCCAAAATGGCTGTCTTTAGCATCTTTCCCAGTATTTTGGATGCAAGATGAAGAGAGAGAGAGAGAGAAAGAGAATAGGCCTTCTGGCACAGATGACCTGAAATAAGAGGTTGATAAGGCAACCTTTTCTCCCCCCCCCAAACAGACTCCCCTGCTTCCTTAAAAAAAAAAACACACACACAAAACAGCATTTCCCTACAGTACTCCAATAATGATCACTCTAATCTAAGCCATCAAGTTGATTCCAATGGATGTCAACTCTTCCCAGGAAGAATACGTCTGTTTGTGATACATTAATTCCAAGCTCTCAGTCAGATCAGTTAATTAGGATCCACTAATTAACAGTTCAATAGTGCCATTCCAATGTTGAGAAACCATTGCCATTTTGTCAGCTGGATAGCGCTGTTCCTGTGTTAACGAACCATTGTCATTTCAATTTACCATCTGTGTCCTAATCAGTACACAACTCTTACCGCTATGGAAACAAATATCATCATCATCATCATCATCATTGTGTGCCGTCAAGTCAATTCTGACTTATGGTGACTTGTTACCATTCTCTTCTGGGGGAGTCCTGGGACTGTGCAGCTTGCCCAAGGCTATCTAGGCTGGCTCTTCTGCGATCCACAGCGGGGAATCGAACTCCCAACCAGACAGATGTCTAAGTCACTGAGATATCCAGCCAGTGGTAATAAATATAGAGGATATAGATTTGTATACCCTGTGTCTGAAAAAGTGGATTTTGATCCACAAAAGTGCTCACTGAAATACAACTGTTAGTCTTTTAAGTGCTGAAATATTTTTCCTCCCACCTCCTTTTTTTCCTCTTCATTTTTGCCAGCATGGATCAGATCAGCATCTCTTTCCACCTCTTCAGATGCTAGAAGCCAGGTGCCCAGGACTGCCCTGGTGGAATCTGGTTTGAGACTCTAGGCGTCTTCCACTCTCTTTGGGATGCCTCACAAGTGAAGATTGTACCTATCTTTCTATCTTCGGGCACAGTTTAAAAAGAATGAGATCTGCCTCTTGCCTTAATCTTGGCTCACCCTTCCTATTTGAGCAAAACACCACCCCTGGGTAAAATAGCTAGAGATTTATTTTTCTAAAAAGGCCAGGAAGGCAGCGTGAAAGAATGGGTTAGATCATCTCCCCTTTGTGCTTTCAGACTGTGTGACACAGAAACCTGGGTCACAGTGAAACACAGTGAAGGAGGCAGTTAAGATCTGGAGAGATTACAGCATGACAGTCTTAGAGATATATTAATAAACCTGTTTATTGGTCTTGTGCGCTACCAGATGAAATTTTAATTATCTGTGTAACAAGGCTAGGACAGATCCAAGTGCTTTCCTGCCTGTCTTTTTGAAAACGGTGGTAGTTTATTCCCACATTAACATATGTAGTAAAGTACTCTATTTCTGTACTGATCAAATAGCCATTCCAGGAGGATTTAAGTACTTCCAGAATCTGTAAATTCAAACTAGCTGCCTCTTTCCCTAAGTGCCTGGCCCCTGCTACATATTTAAAGAAACAAATCCGCAGTGCTGATGTATGTAAAGCCGAAACACCAGGCATTGTGCATTTGATCAATGTTAGCAACAGAAAAATATTTCCATATTCTCATGAAAGACAAACTCTTGTGGGAGAATTTGCAAGAGGATGGATTTACTTCTTGAAGAGTGAAAGAAGCAGTGGGCAAGCTGACATGACCGGATGAAGAAACGGCCCCTCAATTCTGTCTAAAGTTTCCACACACACTGGGAGGTTTTTAATGACTCTTATGATTAACATGTGCTTGTGTTATATACAGCTGGCTGGATAGTTCAGGAATCTGGCTATGGAGCCCGAGGTTGGGAGCTTGATTCCTCATTGTGCTTTCAGGGAGAAGAGCCAGCCTGGGTGGCCTTGGGCAAGCTGCACAGTCCCAGGGATCCCCCAGAAGAGAATGGTAACGAGTCACCATAAGTCAGAATTGACTTGATGGCACACAATGATGATGATGATGATATTTGTTTCCCTTCCCTTCCCAGAAGAAGGGAAGGGGAGACCACTTCTGATATTCTCTAGCTAGATAACTCTAGAAAAGGTCACCATAAGTCAGAACTGACTTGATGGCACACAATTATTATATTGTTATATACAGTGTAGGATATTAGAAACACACCTATTTATTATATGAGGCATTTGAAACTTTTGTTTAAGAAAATACGAACGCAGCTGACCAAAAAGAGTTAATTGTAGCAAAAATAGAAATACTAATAACAACATCGTCCTCAGAAAACAATAACAACAACAACCCAAACGAGAAACAGGTAAAACAAATCCATAAACTGCCTCCTCCACCAACACCGTATTTCTAAACCACCAAACAGGCTTCAGGTTTTGCACACAAAATAAGTGCTTGGATAATATTTATTTATATAAAGATTGTGTTAACCGCTTTTTTGAACCGGAATCTCGCTTGGTATTCTTTTAAACGTTCTTTTGGGGGTGGGTGGGGAGGTAATTAAAATGGGATGTTTCCACCAAAGACCAATGGCACGTCTCTGTAACAGGAGGTCCAAAAGAAAGATGGAGGTGGAGACGCAGAAGAATTACTGTGCCTTCACAGTATATCTTGAAGGACATGACGAGGAACGGAAAGACAAAATGGGAGATCCTGCTGAGAGCATTCAGGAAGCCTTCGAGAAGTTCAGAAGACGGCGGCAGGTAAGAATAGCCAAGATGGAAACTGTGCCATGGAGTTGATCGTGATCAATGGTTTAATTGTTGGTTCCTAAGCGACAAACCAGGGGTTGGGAACATCACTCCCATTTGGCTAAATCTGGCCACCTTGAGGATGACATCCAGCTCTTTAGTTTTTTTCCAGAAGGCTGTTCTCTTGTTCTCTGTGGTCCCATCATGTGGTTGGTGGTTCTCCAGTTCTGCAGATGTTTTTCCTCATTCTCGAATCATGGATGGACCATTGGAAAAGTAAGGTGTAAGGGTCAAAGTAAGCTAAGAAACCAACAAGGGTGTCAGATGTAGTGTGCCTCAGGTTTTTATTGCATCACAGATATCCTACATAAAAATCTGAGGAGCAGATCTGGGTTTACACACAAACATTATTCGAATGCTCCATTGGGTCTGGGATTGAATTAGAGGAATAGGTGTACCGTGGTGCAGGTGACCCACGTTTTAGATTTAGCTTGGGGTTCTCCACCGTTGCTCTACTTACCTTGCCAGGTGCTTCATTGCCTTGATCCTCCTAGATGTTTGCTTACACCCATGACTCAGGAGGAACCCTGAGAAGGAATCTCATTGACTGGCCTGGTCACGTCATCCCCCTGTTCCACAGAACAAGGAGGGCTTTGGTGGGATCCCCTAATGGCAAGAGAGTCCTCCAGAACAACCAGGACAGTGGTTCCCAACCTTGGGTCTGCAGATGTTCCTGGACTAAATCTACCAGGAACCTTCCCCACTAGTTGTGCTGGCCAGGGTTTCTGGGAGTTGTAGTCCAAGAACATCTGGGGACCCAAGGTTGGGAAGCACTGCTCTAGGAATTCTGAAGGATCCTTACATATCTAAGAGCCACCCAATTTGCTAGATTTTTCCAATTCCTTAACAGTTCCATGAAATCAAACAGTAACCCATGATTGTCAGCTTCAAGCTTAGAAAATAACTTAGGCTGATTACAATCGATTACAATCCTAAGCCTACCAAGGGTGTTTGCCACGGTGACTTCAGGGTTCTAGGACTGATACAATAGGACCTCCATGTCAGTGGGGGGATAACCTCCACCATCTCTTGTGGATACCTGAAACCATGGATATAGGAACACATACCCCATTTTCTCTCTCTCTCTCTCTCTAATACAATGACGCAGGACAAAGGCAGAAGGCATTTTATGTCATATGTAAGGGCTGTGATAAACTGTGGAAAAGTGAGACCGCGGATACCGGTTTCTGTGGATATGGGGGCCCTACTGTAGTCCAAAGCAATCGCTTATCCATAGCACTCTTTTTCCTCCCCTTTCCCTTCATCTGCCTAGCAAATCTGATATTAACAGAGCATGGTCTACTGTTACTATGGAAGCCGTGAGATCCTGAGCCACCTCTGTCTTAGCAGGAACATGGAAGCCCCCCCCCCCCCATCACAGTCAACGCAAGGCAGCTTCTGGGTGACAGGCAAATAAATAAATATATCGATAAATAATATACGTCGATATATATTTCATGAACGTGCTTGACTGGCATTGAAGTTGGTGACGCTGACCCAGTTTCTCAAGTGAGGAAGTTCAAGACAGCCACTAACTTCCACGAAGAGGAGCTGGGTGTGATGCCGAGAATCCGAGCGTGCCTTGAGATAGATAGGCAGAGAAATAAATAAATCCAAACAGGTTTATCTTGTGTCCCAGGTGGCCAATGGTAATCTCCAAATGGACACAATTTAAAAAGATGGATGTATATAGAAATAACCAATTTATTCCACCGAGGGGACTCATTGCTGTTATGCTTCTACTCTATTCCCTTACCTGGGTACTCACACCGGCTGCTTTATTTTTTTTAAAAATCCAGACAAGCTAGTCCCCTCCTCCCATTCATATTTAAAGAAAGGAGGTTTAATTCCTCCTTGATGTCTCCTGAGAGGTGAAATGGTTGTCTTGATGCTGAAAATTCTATCCAGCACATAGTAATTCAAAGCATTATTAAAATTAATGATTGTTTTCCCCTCCGTATAGATTTGTGTACCCTGTCTGCAGATGAAAGCTCTTGGCGCAAATTGTATCGGCTCGGTGTTGTATGTATGGATTTAATTGTGTGTCTTGGTAACAGCCTGAGCTGCTAATTAAGCCTGATGAAGATCATTCGTATATTAGATTTTCCTTTGTGGCGTCTGGTCTTGTTTTTAAAGTGGTTTTCCTCCTTTCTACCGTTCTGTTTTCACTTAGTTTAGCTAGAAGCGAGAGGGATAGAAATGATTCTGGAGATATGAGAGTGGATGAGAAAAGTTACTTTCTGAGCCCGATTCGGGGGATTTTGGCTTTGTGGTCTGAAATGTAACGTTTCCAACCTCTGGGTAAAAAGAGATCAGAAGCAGGGCGTAGAAGCATTAGCAAGAATTGGTTGTAACAGAAGAAGAGAGAAAGCGGCTGCCAATGAGAAGCAGACTCTGTGTGATGCAGGATTTGGCGACGTGAGGCTGTCCAGATGTTATCAGGTCCTAACACCCATCACCCCTAAGCCGCACAGCCAATGGGGAGATGGGTCATGGGAACTATTATCCCATCAAATCTAGACATTCCCTGTTCCAGGGCTACAAATGTTCCATGGAGTGAAGGGGAGGTGAGGGTGGGTGGGAAAAATGGCCCCTGGATGCCCAGATGTTGCCTACCTCTATTGTAGGACATGTTGTTGTCTAGAGCTGTGGTTCCCAGCCTTGGGTCCCCAGATGTTCTTGGACTACAACTCCCAGAAGCCTTTGCCACTCGCGGTGCTGGCCAGGATTTCTGGGAGTTGCCCTCCAAGAACATCTGGGGACCCCAGGTTGGGAACCACGGGTCTCTAGGCCAAATGTCATAGAGATCTATGCTGGAAGAGCGGGATGAACTCCAGGGTATGGGATGATGTCAGAAGCTGTGGCTAGGAGAAGAGGAGGTGCCACAGCTTGAAGGTCCTGTGGATCCAGAACAGAACAGAAGTCTACATCTTTTTTTCCAGCCCTGGCCCATCCAGAGGCCTTATCTGATGGTCACATTGTTGTCACTTCCAACTTAAGCCTCACAATGCCATTGGAGGTGACTGTGTGCAACTCAACTTGCAGTGAAGATCTGAGTAGAACCTCCTCAGGTTTTCTGGAGCATCCTTGACTTGCTCTGATCGCTCTCTTTTAAATGGGGTTGTTGCTGGTGGATATGGCCGTGAGCCACGGGCTGCCCACTCTGGCCTAGATGGTGTGTGCTGAATTTATGGACTGCTCTGTAATGCATGTTTTATGATGGTTGTAATCTGTAGATGTGAGCCGTTTCCACATATTCCCAAGTAAGTCAATCATAAAGGAACGCCTTCTCCAAGGAATCCTGCATCCTTTCCTATTGGAAACTAAGAAGATGTTGATTTTACAAGATTGGTATAATATTAATCAAAAGATCCAGCCTCTTGAGTGGGTGATTGAAGTTGGACTGATCCGATAGGTCCCCAAAGCAAATTCCTGTGCTTGAGATATAACCCTTGTAAAAATCCTCACCGTGGTGGTTAATTTGCCAGGTAACAGCATTGCGGCTTGCTGGATGATGAGGATGATGCTCTCTGAGAAAAGATCGGCACACGGGCGACTGCGTTTCCTATTTCATTACATGGGAACCAAAGCAAGGTGACAGGAGGTTGTATTTTGGGAAAGGAGACAGATTACACTAATATCACGGTCCCACCTAAAGGCCGAAATGGATTTAGGATGCCCAGCGGAAGCCGATGCCTTCCTGCTGAGCATATTTTCTTTATCTCTAATCTGTGCCTTGTAGTCCAAGACCACACACAGCTTGGTCCGCCGGTACGAAAAATGACAGTTTTGAGCTTCCTCTCTCATGGAGGAATCCGAGCTGCTGGGAAGGAGCCTGTGATCTTTTCCTTTCTCTCTGCAACTCAGCCTTGTTCAGGTGCTTCAGTATTCTGGGAATATTCTGTGCTTCAGCTTCTCTGCTGATTGCCCAGGAAAAGAAAGAATGAGAGAGAGAGAAAAAAAGGGGGGGCAGCATTAAGCTCCTTGCAGAACAAGAATATGGTTCTTCTTTTCCAGCAGAAATGGGTCTAACTCTTATTTGAAGTGGGCCGCCTCTCCTTAGCAAAGCCAATTGCGAGCAAGGGCAACGCTGCTGCATGAGTTGATCAGACCTTTGATCAGAGAGAAAGAGAGACAGAGAGAACAAGAATATGGTTCTTCTTTTCCGGCAGAAATGGGTCTAACTCTTATTTGAAGTGGGCCGCCTCTCCTTAGCAAAGCCAATTGCGAGCAAGGGCAACGCTGCTGCATGAGTTGATCAGACCTTTGATCAGAGAGAAAGAGAGACAGAGAGAACAAGAATATGGTTCTTCTTTTCCGGCAGAAATGGGTCTAACTCTTATTTGAAGTGGGCCGCCTCTCCTTAGCAAAGCCAATTGCGAGCAAGGGCAACGCTGCTGCATGAGTTGATCAGACCTTTGATCAGAGAGAAAGAGAGACAGAGAGAACAAGAATATGGTTCTTCTTTTCCAGCAGAAATGGGTCTAACTCTTATTTGAAGTGGGCCGCCTCTCCTTAACAAAGCCAATTGCGAGCAAGGGCAACGCTGCTGCATGAGTTGATCAGTGTCCCATTCCAGCCTTCTGGGATTCCTCAGATGGCCAATGCCCCATACCTTATGACAGCATTACTTGACCCCGCTCCATTCCCCATAAGAGCATGTTTAGCTACCCTCCCCTCCCCAGGAGAGCATCATTTTGGGCAATTATTCCTTTTTCATTTGAAAATACTGCAATGTGTCTCCTGGAGATAGGTTACCAGCCCGAAGAGATTAACACTAAAAGATGTGGGGAGGGGGACTTTTGTTCCTCCCCTTTTGCCTCTGGCCCCACCCACCGTGGGAACACGGCTTCCCGAAACCTTCTTTGAAATTGAATTCGGTCCTTAGGCTCCAAGAAGATCCTGGGCTTTCCTGTGTGCGTCCAGCCAGACCTTCCTTTTTGGGACCGATACCCTCTGCCAGGAAGCCATCAGCTCCAAGGAGGAGATGGAATGACAGGCAGGAAATATCAGGGGGAACGAGGCCCTTGTATCCCGTTTGTCTTGCCGCAGGAATATGCTTCATAAACTTGAAATACGCGGACAGCCGGGCTGACAGTAAAAACTGAAGGCTTGTTACATTGCTTTTTGCTGTTGAAATCTCAATTACTGGAGCTGACAAGGCAGAAAGGAATCAAGGAAGGTGGAGCATCTCTCTCTCTCTCTCTCTCTCTCTCTCTGTATACACACTTTTTTTTTTCATGTCATGTCAACAGCCAAAAGAATTATCTCCCCCTGCTTCAATGCAGGTGGGTGGCAAAAACCAGGCAAATTCCACACTTTCATAGAAGTCTCGTTAGCTCTGGAAAATAAAGATGGGAATCACCCTTTTTTTGAACGAGCACTAGCCGTAGTTTATCAGCAGTTTTTCCTCCATGCAATGCACAATCTGTTTTTTTTTGAAATCTAGGCCACAAGATGTGTTGATGGGCGCTAGCTGCGGTGCCTTTGGGAGGGCTCAGACATGTTTGTAGTGAGTTTGTCTCATCATCATCACTTCTGTATGGAACCTCCAGGTTCAGTGGTAGTCTGTGCAACAAACAGGAGATAGGCGGACCTCAGTGGTCAACCACATTTGGTGCCTCACATCCCACTAATTGCACCATCCTTCACACCAAGAGGATTAACAGAGATTTAACGGAAAAGCTGAAGAGTCCAAAGTTACTTCTTGCCTGCCCCCAAATGGATAAACCATGGCAGCTAAGTGGAATAGAAGATGGCAGATCAGATTAGGCAAGAGAAGAGCGAACGTTCATGATGACCCTCTGAGTTTCATCTAGGGTTATTCCAGACAGAACATTTGGTCTCCACCACATGCCTGATTCTACACAAATCTCACCAATATGTCGTTCCCACCATCCAGATGACGCTAGGCTTGTATCGGTTGAAACAGGAACAAAATCTGCAAACGTCTGTGCTCTTTTTGGTCCCCTCCTAAAACCCGGATTAGTTTTTCATCTCGGTTTATTCTGCAGAGGTGACTGCTGTGATGCTTTCCAGAGGTGGCCCGTTTCTGAATCCACAGCCTCCCGGTGAGAAGCGTCCAATTACTCTGTCAATGAGCTTTAAAAAAACCAAACAAACACAAAGATGTGCCAGCGTGGAACTTGGAGTACCTCCTTTTTCAAATAAAGAATTTCCCCTGGAGGATGTTTCAAGGGAAGTAGCTTTTGAACTCAGGTTTGGATTCAAATTCTGACAAGCCCCATGATATTTTATTACAGGAGAAACAATGGTGGAGGAACTGTTCCTAGACTATTTCTGTGCCACACCATGGGACTGCATGTCTTCCACCTCCCAAATTCTGTGATTCTCACCCTCTTTCTCTCTTCCTTATGCTTGCCGGTGGTCTAAACCCATGAGAATTCTCTTTAGATTCTTTTTCCTGATGTAAGCATTTCCCCCAGCACGTTCTGTTGCTCCCATCAAATGCCTAATCCACTCCCTCGTCAACACCTGCCATGTTCAATATTTATTTTCCCGGAAGAGGTTGAGCTAAGCTTGACTTAGTCCTCTGGCAGCTTTCGGAAAAGCGTTGGCAATATCAGAAGGAGAGGGAGAGAGAGGGTGAGATGGGTGGGGGAAAACGGAGATCTCAGGAGACCATGTGCTGATTGAAGATTCATGGAAGGGAAATGGCTTGTTTATCACAAACATCATGGATCATTAGCAAAAGTGACAGGGAGATTTTGAAAGGGGAAAAGCAGGGGGAACGACCCTTGCTTATTTATCGAATGCCAGCAATGAGCCATGCATCTTACAAAGATGCCCGCCGGCGTCAGGAAAACTGGAACAAGAAACCCAATTCATTTTTGCTGACAATTAGGAGACTATGTACTGCTTAAGGAAGGGGATTTGAGATGTTCCATAAAACAAAACAAGCTTGCCCGTCCACACACATCAGCATTTAAGACTTTGGAGCTGGAATAAATGAAGGAAATAGAGCAGGAGAAATGGCCAACTGGATCAGACCACAAGCTTCTCTGTTCCCATGGGGGCTGGCCAGATGCCTCTGGAGGCCCCACTAACCAGGCAGGAGGGTGACATGCTTCCCAACAGGCATTGGCAGCTTGTCCACTGAGACAGGCCTTTTGCCTGATTCAGCCTAATAATAAATAATAGTCACGTGCTGTCAAGTCAGTTCTGGCAGCCCTTTTGGGGGTTTTCCAGATAGAGAGTACTCAGAAGTGGTTTCCCATTCCGTTCTTCTGGGGGCTGGTCGAGGGCTGTGCAGCTTGCCCAAGGCCACCCAGGCTGGCTCTTTTCCCAGGAGGCCCAGTGGGGGAATCGAACTCCCAACCTCTCACTCCGCAGCCAGAGACCTAACCCACTGAGCTCTCCAGCCAGCAGTTGAGGTTATTAGGGACCCTGATGACCTCAAATGGGCCAATTGATTTGCAGAAGGGCAGAAAGAGGAGAGGGCCACGCCACTGTCCACTGTCGGTCCGACCAATTCTTGGCCCTTTGTTTCATCAACCAAAGGGATGGTTCTCAGCACCTGGGCGGGCCTATTTTCAGACGGAGATTTGCCGGTCAAAAAGCACTGGCAAGCAGAACCTGACTTGAGAGATGAAGTTATAAATTAAGCTTTTATGAAGGCACGCCGGGGAAAGAAAGAAAAAAACCCCCACGTATCCTGATGTCCTTTTTATAGCAATGTATCTGGGTAATGGCAATGAATTAGCTGAGACGCAGCCAAGGGCATCTTATCCTTGTGCCACCATTGATTGCTTGGTTGTATAATTTTTTATATATATTTTTGGTAGCATCTTGTTAGAAGAAAATTTATCGCATTGTGGGCCTTAATATGTTTGTGATGAACCTGGATTAGGAGACGGCAATGTATTGTCACACGGGCACATTCCAGAGGCCAAAGCTGCTGCTGTACATGCAGAAAATGTTGGCATATTTTCTCAGGACTTGCCTGAAACTTTGAGATCAGGCTGTAGTTTAGCTCCTTGTTGTCATGTGCCATTAAGTTGCCTCTGACTTACAGTGACCCCATGAATGAGTGATCTCCAAAATTTTCTGTCCTACACTGCCCTGCTCAGCTCTTGTGGCTTCCTTGAGGGAGTCAGTCCATCTCGTATTGGGTCTTCCTCTTTTCCTACTGCCTTCCACCTTTCCCAGCATCACTATCTTTTCCAGATAATCTATCCTTCTCATGATGTGCCCAAAGTAGGACAGCTTCAGCTTCTCCTGGAGACAGATTTTCTGTGTCACACACCTGTCTTGTGAGGCTAGAAGGTGCTTTATAAAATACACGTTGACTGCTTTTGATGGCTGATGGCTACTAGATGTTGAGCACTCCTGCGTTGCTTGATGTAGGAGAAGAAGCGGGAGAGTTGGAGAGTAAAATGTTTGACCACTAGTTTAGAGAAAAGGCTTACGTGGTTGCAGTTGACTCATTGACACCCGGCCAAAAGTCCTAAAACATAACTTCCCCAAGTTCCTAAATTAGTTTAAATGATCTGCTGGAGAGCTCATTGGCTTAGGTCTCTGGCTATGGAACCAGTGGTTGGGAGTTCGATTCCCCGTTGTGCCTCTTTGTCTGAACTCAGTGATCCAGAGGGTCCCTTCCAGCTCTGCACTTCTAAGATGATGATGAGGCATGGGTCGCTTTTGATCCTCTTTGTCACCATAGACACGTGTATCTGGATGCAGTTTGTAACAGGTGAAAACAAACCAATTGTACTGGGATGTCATGCATGCACAGAAACAAAAAGGGAGGGGGAAGGGGTCCCACCACTTCCCAAAACAACGTATTGAGTCCAAAACCTGTGGAAATCAGCTGGAGGGAGTCAGCAATGTGTTATGAGATATCCCAAATGGTGATTCATTCCAGAGAGGAAGGAGGGGGGGGGGGGGCACCTGGAGCAGGAGATGGTGACAGAGTGCCACCTAGTGAGCATTTTTGGATTTACACCCTTGCCTGCTTGAACGGCCGGGAGGTTCTTTGCTTCCCCTTTTCCAGAGATCTCGTAGAACAATGAGGGGGTTTCGTTTTTCCTGGGCTCTTCCCCTTCCCCACCCCACCCCCAGGCTCCGTCGTAAGGACAAGACTTCCCACCAGTTTGTTTTGCTGTGAGATGGAGAACCGAGATGGACGTCCTCCTATTTATTTATTCTCCCCTTTTGCGCCACAACGCATCACAACAACCGAAACACAGGGAGTGTCAGCTATTCAGAGAGAGAGAAAAATGCACAGAAAAGGGAGACCGAGCTCTTTGATCTGTGAGATGCTTTTGAGAAACATTCCTCTCCTAATGTCTGCGTATCCCATGGCACCAGACGTTTACATGTAAGGTATATTCGCCATCAAAATGTTGAGTCGGGGGTGTGTGTGTGTGAAGGCAGACACGCAAACCCCCAGCCGTTTGATTAGGTGCCTGTGAACTGATCAAGAATGAATTCAGCACGAGTGAGCATCCGAAATGTTAATTGGCTCGGGTTTTGAATAATTCAACTACACTGTTCCCCCCCTCCCTCCCCGCCGCACAAGTTGTAACGAATAAACCGTCTTTGCTGTATGTGGTGGATATGTCCTCAACCACCCTCTGTGGTTCCTTATGGATGCTCTCCTTTCTCACACCCCCCATTCGAATTTGGCCGAGGGGGAATTTATTTCTGGGCAATTGGAAGGGTCATAAATAGACCCCTATTATCCACGGCAGGGACAGGAGTGAGGCCTTGTGTTGGAAGAATCAGGAGCCAGAAGAGGAACAGAACTAATGTGGCAATTAAACCTTGCTTGCGAGCCCACCACCAGCCTCCTAATTCTTTTTCGGATAAAGAGTTGGACAGGGATGGGGAGAGAGAGAGGGAGAGAGAGAGAGAGAAAACGAGGTTGGAATATTATTTGAGAATCTAATTGAAGGCACCTGCTGCCCCCTGATAACACAGTCAGAGATAATCTAGAGCTACAGGTAAATACCCTTCAGTGGCGCGGCGTGGGGAAGATGAATGGCGCATGTAATTTCCTGCATTATCCGTGCTTCTGCTTCGGCGCCGGGATGAAAAGAGCCGCGTTCTTCCGATCGCCGTCAATGAAAAGGAAAATGTCAGCGAACTTTTGCGGCCACGGAGATCCTTCATTGTGAAGAGCTGGCGCGGTATTTCTTACACCACGGCAGCGTTCGATATTTAGCGTGGTATTTCTTAATGTGGTGTTTCTGAGGCCTCCCCACCCACCCACCCACCCCGGTCTCTCGCTGCTGTTTCTCCTGCTGTGGCCGAAAGATGAGGTTCCCTTCGTTTTGTTGACTTGCCCTGCCGTTGGGCAGAGTGAGGCAGTGGCTGGGAGAAGAGAGGTTTGAGCTGCTCAACGCCCCCAAGCTAGTAGACACAGGATGCGGTCTTGTGGCTGGTGTTGAAGAAATATTGAACAACCCAGCCGGTTGGCTTTTGCTCATGGGATGGGAAAGGGGGCCTCATTCTGTCCTGTGCCTCAGGCGACAAACTGTCTCGAGCCAGGCCTGAGCAGGAAAGACATCTACTCTCTCTTTGCTTCCTCCCATGCAAAGGGGAGAAGGGTCGCCACCATAACTGTTGACTCACCAGGGGCGACCAGCTCTTCAGTTTTGCCACACACCCCCCCCCCCCCTTGTTTTACACCCTGGGTGCAGCAGCAGGTAGCCAAAGGCCACCATCTCTCATGCTGTACTAACATAATGCAGGACGATCGGCCAGGCTAAACTGAGATCCGAAAACCATTTGGGTGAATGGCTAGCAGCGTTTCTCAGTCTTTAGTCTGAGCTTGGAAAAACTGCTTCTTTGAAGCACGATTCCCAGAACAATTTGGCCAAGGGACCCCCCTGATTAAGGAGTCCCCAATCCCCAGTAATTTTTCCCAGGGTTTGGAAAAGACTGCACTCTCCCCCTTGAAATGTCTGGGAGGAGGTGTGCCTCTGGGTGCAATGCATCAGAGGGGCTCTCCTCCCGATGGGTCTTCTGGTGAGGGGTCCGGGGTTTGGAGAAGAGAAAAAGCTCTGTCTCTCAGTGGTAAGCAATGGGGAAGGCCAGATTAAGAACTCAGAAGCTGTCACCAGGAGGAGGGTGGCCAGGCTGCACAGATGAACGGTTTGGTGTCTTGGAAAGTCTGCCGTTGTCTTCCTGTGGCAGCCCTGACAGCCGGGTGAGAAGTGAGAAACACAAACTGGACACAGTCACATGAGAGCAGAGCCGGCCCTCGCCTTAGGCAAAGTGAGGCAGCGTGCCTCAGGCAGCAAATATTTAGGGGTGGTGGCAGCTATCTCTGGGCTTTCCTTCCTGAACCGTCCAGCTCTTGTCTCCTGGGAGATCTGCCCCCTGTTCCTTTCCCCCTTCCCTAAACTGATCTGCCACCCTCAGCTAGGACAGTGTTGTGACGAGTCACTGGACTTGACATGCAATGTTCCTGCCGGTCTAGATGGCTTCTGTATATGGACTGGAGATCAGGTACCAGCTTGTCCTTGGCCTCAGGTGGCAAAATGCCTTTGGCTGCCCCACGCGGAGGACCATGTAGGGCTCAGGCAGGCATGACTGTTTAATGCGCCTCAGAACATCAGCTGCGTCGTGACCTTACGCCGTCGCAAGGGTAGCGTCTTCCATAGCATCTTGAGACGTAGGGTGCGGAGCTATTGAGCAGGCTAAATTAAGATTAGGAAACCGTTTGGTTAATAGCTAGTAAAGTTTCATGCTCTTCAGACGTTGAAGGGAAACATAAAAACCTGACAACGCCACCACTGAAGCTGTACACAACGCAGATAGACTTGAAATTAGCTCTCTCTATGCCGGGCCAACAGTAATTACATTTTTATGAGAGAGTGAATGTTTAATGTCATTCTTTAATAGCGTCTCATGCCCGGGCAGAACGTAGCTTTGAAAGATGCTTGTCCCCCTCGGATGTGGCCGCTTCTCTCGGCGACGATCTTTTGCTGGAGGGCCGAATTCATACTTGACTCTCTCTCCCTCTTTTTTAGCTGCCCATGAGAAGCAGAAGGGTCTGTTGTTTGTAGGCGGGCTAGATTTATATCACACTTTGTACACCAGAGAGGGTGAAATCAATCAACGTCCTTTTCCACCAGCGTCAAATATTACAAAAATCTCAAGTTCTTTTCGTCCGAATTATGAGGAATTTCACAAATGTCGGGAACTGCTTATCCAAAATGGTCCAGGTGAAATTCTTAATCTCCACGAATCTTCTTTCTGCCACATGATGGAGATGTGTGCGGATTTGGGAAATTTCTCAGAATGTGAACCCTACATTTGCATGATTAATTAATTAATGTATTTCTTCTATTTATATCCCACTCCCTTTAGTGCCAAGGCACTATTCTGGGTGATTACAACAACTATAATAACAATATATATATATAAAAAATAAAAAAAATTAAATGCATTCAAAGCAACTACAGTTAACCCTTAAAAACAGATGGCACAGACCAATCATGTAAAACCAGAGTGGATGGAGGAAATCTTCTACCTCTTGTAGAAGATTTATGGGCCTCCCTCGGGGTGGCCACCCAGAGGATCCTCGACTGGGATGACCTTATGAGTTGGACGGGTGACATTAAGGAAAGACACACCAACTAGCAACGTTTGCCAAAACCATGGAGGGCTTTGTATGTAAGTGTCAAAACCTTGAATCTGATCCAGGATGCAACGGGCAACCAATGGAGGCGAGCCAGAACTGGAGTGATAGGATCACATTTTCTCACACCCAACAGCAGTCTGATCACCGCATTCTGGACCCACTGATGTTTCCGGATCAGGCTCAAGGGAAGCCCCACGTAAATAGCATGATGAAATGAATCTAAATCATCATCAGTAGCATCTTAGAATTGTAGAGTTGGAAGGGACCCTATACATAATCAGATCCAGTCCCTGTCAAGGAGGCCCAGTGGGGAATCGAACTCCCAACCTCTGGCTCTGCAGCAAGACACCTAAACTACTGAGCTCTAAACGAGAGCATCCATTCCATCCCATTCACTCTTCATTAAAGGTGTCAAACCCAACTGCAGTTCTCTGTTCAGCAAGTCCCGCACCTCGAGTCTCCATCCCTGGTAGCAGAAGTGTGCAGATTTGTGGTTTTGGACTACAGATCCCAAAGTCCAGGGAGCCGTCATCCAAAACCACACATCTGCAAACCTCTAGTCTTTAGTGCCAACCTTTTTCAAACGCGGGTTGCCCCTTTCCTCTGAATCTGCCCCTCTTCCCTTGGTTAAGCCAACGGATCCACGTAAACACGAGGGACCTTCTCCCATCTTGGGCGCCCGCAGCCCTCGATGCCTTCGCACCTGGTGGTGGCATCAAGGAAGGGAAGCAAAATATGTTTACCCTCAACTCGATATGCAAGGGAAGGCATTATTGGATCTTAGCCTGGAGGTTACAAAATGTAAACACGGTAATTAAGGCGCTCGCTGCTAATTGCAGATGGCTAATTGCGCCGGATGAGCTGTGATTCTACCGCCCTCCGCCCCTCCTCTGTGCCAGATATCCAAACCCCTGAAGTCATCATCGGAGCTTATTCGAGGAGGGTTTGCTTATCCCCTCGTCACTTCGTTAACTGGAGATCTTCTAGGAGCCTCCAGTTTGAGCGTTGTTTTATTGCCCTTTGGGTTTTCCGCCCCACTCCCTGTTATTTGCAAGACAGGCCTTTGCTGAGGCTGCTAGATGCTCCTTGATTTCTCAAGGCACTAGTCCTCAGTGTGGCTTGCAGGGTTTGCTCAGGAGCACTTAATATCACTTCCATGTGGGATGCAAGGACTTTGGGTTGACTGGCTGCCATGCCTTAGCAGTAGTTCCCATCCTTGGGTCCTCAGATCTTCTTGGACTTCAACTCCCAGAAGCCCTTGCCAGTACAGCTAGTGGCGAAGGCTTCTGGCAATTGCAGTCCAAGAACATCCGGGGACCCAAAGTTAGGAACCCCGGCGCTAGGGGTTTCCCACTCAGGGGCTTTAAACCGAAGGCTGAATGTAACCAACAGTCTTGTGTTGCCGTGAAGCTTACCAAGTTTTCTTGGGCATACGTTGTCACGGATCAGAGCCTGCTTCAACGGAAGGAAGAAAAAAGACCAAATTTGTGTAGGAAGAGGCAGCTGAGTGCCGGGTTTGCGAAACAAGGTGGGGAGGCATAGGATCCCATCCTGAAGCTAGAGCCGCCTTATTGATCGTGGGATGCTGGTTGATTGTTGGAAGAAGGCTAGACCCCCCAAAAAAGAGAAGGGGATGCAATGGAGTCTTTTTTCAGAGGGCGTGACTGGCTGGCAGAACGCTCCATGCTGCAACATTTTGTTGTAGTCCTGCTCCTGCCTCTATCAGCGTAGACAACCCTTTCCCCACCTACTAGGTGTTAAGCAAAAACGAATGATGCAATCTTATCCCCCTGGCTTTGCTTTCTCAAAAGCTTTGCTGACTAAACCCGTCTTGGCTCTTTCAAAGAGGCGAAATCCAATGAGCTTGAGAAAGACACTAATTGTTGGGGGACTAATTACACCCTGCCCATTCAGATCTCATCTGATCTCCCCTGCAAGACAGAACAGGAAGGTGTCAATTACTCTGATTGGCAGCATTTAAAAAATAAAAATAAAAATAGCAGTGCACCCAAGTCATGGAGACTGGAGAGACCAAACTAATCATCATCATCATCTCAGAACTGCAAAGCTGGCAGGGACCCCTATGGATCGTCCAGTCCGGCTCCTGTCAAGAAGGCCCAGTGGGGGAATCGAACTCCCAACCCCTGGCTCCGCAGCCAGAGACCTGAGCCACTGAGCTCTCCAGCAGCTGGACTCTGCTTACTGAACCATTGATGTGGAAGCAAGCCCTGGTCCTGAGGGCTTTTTAATCTCTTCCTGCCCAACTCACGCTGACTTCTCCCATGAATCCCCAGCCCAGAAAGACTTAAAGAAAAAAGGCTTCCATCACTGCAGAATGAGTTCTCAGAGGATTCTGTGGTGCCATGGTTGATATTGTTTGGGCAACCCGCCATTATAACACCCAGGATGAGGAAGGCTGCTTCAGACTGCCAGGATCATTTCCCCCACCTCACCTACCCAAATTTGCAAATTATCTTGTTGTATTTTGAACCGAGACTTCAGGACATAAACGTGTTCTCCACCTGCCAGTCTGGTTTTCTCAGACACGAAAGTCTTCCTGAACCATGTCTCTAGAACACTAATGTGACTTCAGCACAGATCTCAGATGATCAGTCTTGTTTAGTTTGGTCCAAGGACTGCCTCCCCTTAAATATACCTTTTTTTAAAAAACACCTCAACTGTACTTAGGGTTGGGTCTAGAATATATTTTCTATTTTCTGGCCCTTTCTAGTTTTTGGCCACTGGATTTTGTGAGTGGTGGCCCATACCTTTCCAGTCCACCAGCAGCTGATGAGAGCGTTCTCCTAAACGTCAGCTGAAACAGAAGTTCATCAAGGGCTTTGCGGAAGGATGTTTTGGAGAGAGCTAGAGCGTTGCAGGGGGTGAGGTAGAAAGGCAACAGAATGTGAAGGAGGTGCCATAAAAAAAAACAACCCACAACTAACCACACAAATATGTTTTTCCAAAGGCATGTCAAGAAATGAGTATGAGTCAGGTTGGATTTTTCATCCTTCTCTCCTTTTCTAATTGGCTTGAAAAAAACCTAAAGATGTCTAGGCTGATTTTCCATAAAAGTGATCCGGGTTCTCCATAAAAACAACCAGACAGCTGGGCGCTTGAAATGATAAAAGTGTTCATAAATAAAACCCAAAATTAAAATATAGACCAAATCTATATAGGAAGTCTTAGAAATCCAAATGGCAGAATGGGTAAAACGAATGACTTTTTTAAAAAAGAGGGAGGCAGGCAGATCTCATTTACATGGTATGACATTTGCATTTTATCAAGAATGAGTTCATGCCATCCTATTTCTGCATAAATTTGAGATAAAAAAACCCACTACTCACACCAGATCTTCGTGGTGCAGCAGTTAAATTGCAGGACTGCAAGGAAGGCTCTGCTCACCACCTGAGTTTGATCCCAAAAGCCTCAGGTAGCCCGCTCAAGGTTGGTAAATGGAGTACCCTGCTCACGGGGGGGGGGGGGGTAGAGAGAGCAATGTGCAGCCTGCATAATTGAATTGTTAATCGCCCAGACAGTGCTTTAAGAGCTGTGGGGTGGGATGTAAGCAGCACACTTTGCTTTTGCTTTCTTTTATAGACGAGCCTAAATCTTCTTGAACCAATCATACTTTCTTCAGTGGCTTGTTTGCCTCTTCCCTCCTCAACCTTTTTTCCTTTTGTATGGCATCCTTTTCATGGCAAACCCGCACACAGGAACTGTTCTCTTTTAGTAAATCACTCTGGGAACTCTGGGCTCATGGAGGGAAGAACTATGATCTGGGCGTGTGCTTTTTAAAAATTGCAATTAATAAGTGTGATTCTGTTCCTCGTTAGCTTTCGCTAGCCTAATGCTGGGATATCGTCTGGCAAATATTGACCCTCCGGCTTGGCCCAACGTTGGAAGTCGCGAGAGCTCCTTGTTCTAATTGTAGCCTGTTGTTAGGTCATTCAGACAGATAGAGCAGTGAAAGATTACTTATCTAGTTGGCTTAATGCACAGAAACATACAAGAAACAGGGACAAAGGTTGGAATAGGGGCATTAAGGAGATAAGGCAGAAGAGAGAGGGGAATTTCAAAGGGAAAGAACCCTAGGCAAGTGGAATGGAAGGTAAAGGAAACCCAAATTATTTCATAGACCTAGGAAAAGTTACTTTTGGGACCACAACACCCTAATCCAAGACAAGTAACTTTTTAATCTAATCCTAATCTAATCTAATCTAAGAACTGCAGATAAATAAATAAATAAATGTAGAAGATAATCAAGTTCAGCCCCTGTCAAGAAGTCACGGCGGGGAATCGAACTCCCAACCTCTGGCTCCGCAGCCAGATGGCTAAACCCCCGAGCTGTCTAACTTTGCCAAGTTCTAGAATTGGCTTGGCGCTTTTAAATTTCGACCCACGGAATCCGTTGAGGAACAGGAAGGCGGTACGTACGTCAACCCCACAGATTCAACGGTTCTGCTTGAGTTGGAACTCGCAGTTGGGTTGAGGCCAATCCACGCAAAGATCTGGCTGTTTCGGCTAGGTCTACAACAGGGCAAAGATCAGCCCCCTCCTTGTTACCTGGCAGCTGCCAGTTCACATTATGACTCTCTCTTGTTTGCTAACCGTGCCAGGAAGGGGAAGTTTGTTGACGGCACTGAATGTCCGTGTTGGCTTTTAACAAGTTTTTCTCACTCTCTCCCTGTCTTATCACAAGGACGAGATGCCCAATGGCACACAAGGTGGGCTGGGGGGAGGAGGAGGCGAGGTGCCCTTTTTCTATTAAAATGGGAAAGGGAACAGGTAATTCGTGGGTGTTAGGATGTCCATTGTGTCTTTTCAAAGGTACCCAAAGAATCTACGAGGTTCATAGCTTATTGTCGTTATCATGGGTCATTTAGGTCCTTCCCACTTAGGGCAACCTGAACCCTGAGAAGGCAGGATTCTCTGGAAAAGCCAACCATGCTGGGAAAGATGGAAGGCAGCAGGAAAAGAGGAAGACCAAATACGAGATGGACTGACTCTCTAAAGGAAGCCACAGGCTTGAGTTTGCAAGAGCTGAGCAGGGCAGTTGAGGACAGGGCATTTTGGAGATTACTCGTTCATAGGGTCGCCATGACTGCACATAAACAACAACAACAGGGTTTTCAAGCTACATGAGATGTTCCAGGAGTGGTTGGCCATGGCCACCTTCCAGTGAGTTTTAAGGCTCAAGTTGGGATGTGAGCTTAAGCCTCTGAGTTCATGGTCAGCTCATGGTTGATCACAGAAAGCTATCCAAGGCTTAACTAGGCTAGTTGATTTTCATCTGGCTAGCCAAAACTCAGCAGAACCTTTGAAATGTGGCCATCTAACATCCTTTTAGCTGTATATGCTAGGAACCAGATGAGCTATGAACTAAGGGTATAAATCTTGGCTGGTTCAAATTTTCACAGGTTTTCTCCTTGTTGGGTGAAAATGTGGGCCCTTTTGTGTATTTTGTTGAATTTCGATGCTTGTGGTTGTTGTTTTTTTAACCCTGAAGGGGTTTTTTTTGCACACAAAAACCATTATGTGCAAAAATGCAAGTTTTCTTTACATAAAATTCAACTTATTATGTCCAAATAAATAAATAAATGAATAAATAAATAAATAAATAAATATCACAGACTTTTGGCTAATGGTGGAGCTTAAAAGATCACATTGGTCTGTTTGTTCTCCTACAGCAGCTAGATCCTACAAAGTATAAACTAAATTCTGGAATGGATTCACAGCACCCCTGGAACTGGGATTCACCAGCCGTGCCTGCTTAAAAGTGCTTTCTGGCAGAATTAAAAGCCCAGTCTTAGTGATATCATATGGTGGAATATAACTTCCTTGCTCCTTCTCTTCCCAGTTAGAATTTAGCCTTCTCCTTTTTATTTTCGTAGAAAATGAAACAAAACATAGCTATGATGCAGCTTCAAATGATCGCTGCTCTCTTGGTCTCATTACTCCCCTGGGCACTTTTTTCTCATATTAAAAACAGGATTGCAATTGTGTTGCACGAATATGGCAAAAAGCTGAATGGTGGATGTGTAATAATCAGCTGCTGCTGCTGCTTTTTTTTTTTTTTTTTGTCTTCCCCCCCTTTCCCATTCCCATTTTGCTTTATTGGAAGCTGAGCCGTTATCAAGAGCCAGGGACCCAGAAGGAAGGGGCACAGCAATCCAGAGGCCCTTGCTTTGATCTGACCCGCAGTCGGCTAACATTTATTACCACCAAAATCTCCTGAAACGATGCAGGAGGGGGAGGGTCCCTGAAATTGGCAGCGTGGGAATTTAGACCAGGGTGAGCAGAGTGTGGCCATTGGACCATGTGTGTATGCCCCAAGGCCGGTGACCTAACCTGTGTTTTTTTAAAAAAAATACCTTTTCTGTCCTAAAATTGTGCTGAAGAGAGTGGAATTGTGTTTAGAGGCGAAATAATGTTCTCTGCCATGCTTTTGGGCTTGCTTCTGCTACCAAAGCACTTTTAAGCAGTGGTGGCTGGTTGGTGGTGCCGTGAATCCACTCCGGAGGCTGCAATACACCCTTCCTTCCTTCCTTCCTTCCTTCCTTCCTTCCTTCCTTCCTTCCTTCCTTCCCCTTATCTCTCTTTCCTTCCTTCCTTCCTTCCTTCCCCTTATCTCTCTCCTTCCTTCCTTCTTTTCCTGCCTTTCTTACTTCCCCTTATCTCCTTCCTTCCTTCCTTCCTTCCTTCCTTCCTTCCTTCCTTCCTTCCTAGCATATTGTTGCCGAGATGAATCATTTCAACATCCATTTTCTGCCTTCTACAACTTCTCTACTGATTGAGTCTGCCTTTGCCTCTGTGGGCAAGGTGGTGAGATAGCAAAGTGGTGACTCAGCCTTTTCAGAATTTGGAGAAGTGACTTGTTTGAACCACAATTTCCAGAACCCACCAGCCTTCCGGGATCTGTAGTCCGAAAAAAGTAACTCTTTGTAGCTGTGAACTATTGATAGTCTTTGAGTGTTGCCGGGCAAGACACAGGATAGGTAGGTTAAATTTGTACTCTTGGTATTCTACCTCTTTGGTTGGGCATGAATTTCTGCCTGGCGCAGATGCTGACGACAGGTGCTAGTGGTTATGGGGGAAGGCTGTTTGTCAAGGAATAATAGTGCCAACAGGATTAACAATGGGAGACTGACTCTTCCCACAAGGTGTGTCAGGAGAAAAGGAGAACTCGCTGCATGGGCTCATGTGGGTGTGAGACAGACTCCTCATTTTTGCATTTAAAACAGGATGCCATTTCTGGTTTCTTAAAAAGAGGACTTATTATTTCAAAGTAGACCAATCCTAGTCAAACCGACTGAATTGACCCAAGAAACAATAAAAGATCAAACTTTCGACAGGAAAGCATGTCTTGCCCTCTTCAGAGTACAAAGAAGGCAGGATGTGATTTCCTGTCGAAAACTTGAATTTTTTTTTTATTATTGCTTTATTAAAGTTTTTACTTGGAAGCTAAACCTGTCAAGTTTTTTTGAGTCAGTTCAATCTGTTTGACTAGGATTGGCCAACTTTTCTTATGCTTCAAGAAAGTAGAAAGGTTTTTATTTATTATTTGTTCAGCTTTCTGGGTGGTCCCTGTTTAGGAGAGAGAATGTTCTTTACTGTGTTTGTCTTATACCCGGAATTTTTTTTTTCTTTTTTTGGATTATGATTCTCAAAATCCTTCAGCATTCAAGGTAGATCAAGGTCGTACACCCAACTGCTAGTTCTCTATCAGAGTAGACCTACTGAATCAAATGCAGAATGGGGAGTCAGCGTTTATGATGTTGTGGGGCTACCAGCTGGGTTAGCAACAGCCAAGCTTCACAACGTTCATCTTAGAATAGACTAGAGAAAGAGTTGGCAAACTGGAATCCTGAAGATGGTTTCTATGGTAAACCACCTTGAGTTCTCTTGAGGAGAAAGATGGGGTATAAACATTTGAAAGAATGAATGAATGAATGAATGAATGAATGAATTCTACCAGCACCAGTCATCATGCCTACTGACCTAGAGCAGTGGCTCCCAACCTTGGATCTCCAGTTGTTCTTGGACTACAACTCCCAGAAGCCTTCAACATTGGCGGTGCTGGCCTGGATTTCTAGGAGTTCTAGTCCAAGAACAGGAGTTATAGACCCAAGGCTTGGAACCCCTAATCTAGTGGACACCAGGTTCTCTACCCTTCAAGTAGAAAGACCCTGAACTGTACAGTGGATATTAGAGACAGGACTTTCTTGATGGTGGCCCCTTTGTTAGGAAGGAATCTCTAGGGAAATTCACCTTTTGCTGTCTTTTGTTTTCTCTTCTTCACCAGATCAAGCAATCCTTTGTTCTCCCAGAGCTTCTGCACCTTGGCAATGCTAATCCCTATAGCTATGAACTGTTTTCATTTGAGGCTGTTTTCAGCTTTTCACAATATTTTAATCATGCTCACACTCTACTGTATTTGTATCACGTTGACCCTGTGTTTTGCGCTTGTATTTTGATTAGGTTGCTTTTGTTTTTAGATCTTTGTTGCAGATCTTCATCGTGTTATTCCATTTTTTCTTCTAGCTTGAAACAGCACGACACCTTAGAAAACATGTTGTAGAGGTGTCTGCATCTTCGAACCCGACTTATGTCACCTTTTTGCTCGAGATAGAAATTAGGCAAGGCTTTAAGAATGTGTTGTACAGCTGTCTATGTTTTTAGATCTTGTGTTAACTCCATTTGTGTCCTTTCTTGACGTTAGACTACACCTTGATAATTTCCTATATGTGTCTCATAAATAATAACCTTTGGACATGCCACTCTTTCTGTAACGAGCAATTATGTGCATGGCTTGTTAATAATAGCAGCCCTGTGAGGGAATGATCCAGATCATGGGTGGGTGAGCGGACTTTAATTCTTTCTGTGATTCAGTGGCTTCAACCTGGATCAGGGGTCCATTACACCTGTTATTTTACACGGGAGGAAAGGGGAAGCTTTCCTTTCAATGAAGACATCAGGTCCCTGATGGGAACCGTAACAGGGGTGAAAGGTTCTCTGTCCCTTACCACCTCCACCAGCGTCACATTCCAGGTCAGACCCCCAGGATTTGCTAGTTTCTTTATAAGAAAGCATTTGCCAGTTCCATCAATGGCAGCCTGCCTCATTTGTTCCCTGGGCAGGTAAACAGAATTTTGTATCATCTTTCTGCAGTTTTCGGACATGATGTAATCCTTGGACTCCCTGTGTGGGAAAAAAAAAAAGAAACCCACCTCTAGCACGAGGAAGTAGACAGTCATGGGCGTAGCTGCTGGGTCTACCTGAACAATAGTATATGGATTGTCTAAAACACTGAGAAGTTTTGCTTTCTGGTGGAGCAGAGATACAGCTAGGCTCTTTGAGACCCAAACATGTTCCAACTTGTTTTCTGTAGCTCTAGAGCGGTGGTTGCCAATCTTGGGTCCCCAGATGTTCTTGAACTACAACTCCCAGAAATCTTGGCCAATACAGTAAGTGGTGAAGGCTTCTGGGAGTTGTAGTCCAAGAACATCTGGGGACCCAAGGTTGGGAACCCCTGCTCTAGAGGAGTAATGAATTCTAATTATGAGAATTTAATTTTAAGAGCAATTTGACAGTGGAATGGGCTTTCCTGGAGGATGGTGGGTTCTCGTCCATTGTAGGTCTTTAAGTGGAAGTTAGATGTCCACCTGCTATGGATGCTATAGGTGTCAATTTCCTGCTTTGGCAGGAGGTTGGACTTGATGATCCTGGGGTCCCCTACAGCTCTGCAGTTCTAGGTTTCTACAATTCTGTGCCCTATCCCTCTCGTTTAGATGGCCATGTAGTGTATGTGACTTCGATTGTGAAGCACACAACTAACTCTTCTTTTCTTCCTTTTTTGGCCCACATCAACATACCGCATTTCATAACTGTCTTGTCAGTGGCTCCCCAGGTTTCCAAATGAGAGTCCTTTCCAAGCCCTAGCTGGTGATCCTCTCCTAGCCCTACCTGGCCATTCCTCATATTCACTGGTGATCTCCCATTTAATAAACCAAGGTCAACCCTGGGTGGCTTCCAAAATCAAAACTAACAGATGGATCCAATGCTTCCCCCCACACCCCTCAGTGTTGCTAAAGCAGTGGAGGGCAATGGCTGTCCCTCACATATGTAATTCTTAAGCCAATGCATAGCATGTAACTCGCCATTTCACAGATTGGTGATCTGTATATCTTTAATCTGCTAGAGGTAGCTCTTGCAAGAGATGGAAGAAAATAGAAAGAAAAAGCCAAGAGTGGCTTTCTTTTCTATACTTTTGGGGACAGAATTTGAATTTTTTACATCAAATCTTTTACTCCTTCCCCTACGTGATCAGTGCATCTTGGGAAAGAAGGCAAGTAATACCATTCATTGTCTGTTTTGCTTCAAATGCCTCTCCTGCTTTCTTTTCCATGAGTTAGGGGTGATTCCCCTCACACACACACCCCCCTTGGGTTTAGACATTCCCCTTCTTTCCAGACAGTCTTTAAACCCGCCAGTCCATGGATAGCCGTGTTTTTCCCCTCCCGGGGCATAAGTTAAAAATTATTCAATGTAAAATTCCTGGCCTGTGAAGCAGTACCAGGCAAAGATTTTCACCACTGTTCTCTTGCGCAGCCAAGGCTGAGATAAGAAACTCGGAGGCATTTGGATGGAATAAATCTCCCCCTTCCAAGACTACATCAAGACGGTCATCTCCCCCCTCTGCCCGTGAGCCCCCCTTTGGTCTTTGCTTAACAAGATATTGTCCAGCTTTTAAGGTGGATATTTGGAATTGGGGGGAGAGGGCGAAAAGCATTTTAAAGACTTGGATGATGAAAGGGAGAATGTGGCTGATTTCCCCCACCTCTGCCTCCTCCTGTTGGTTGGTGTTCACGGGACAAGCCTTACTTCAAAGGCGAACTAAGTCGTGGATTGATGATTATTTTAAGCAAGGCTGCTCTTCGTGAACCAAGGAAACTGTGCATTGTTTTGTTTGGGGTGAGTTTGGAAGGCTGAGCGAGGAGCGGAGGAGGCAGAAATGGGTGAGATCTCTCTCAAAACTGGAGTAGAAATCCCAGGGACATTCCCCAAGGACTGGGGTGATCCCCATTTTGACCCCATCTTGCGCTGAAGAGGAATTGGCCCCGGGCGGAAAAGATCAGAGAGGCCTCGGGCTGCTTGCAGGCCCTTTTGGGTACCGAAAGAAAATACTGCATCTAGGGTCGTTTGAGGACTTCAACGTGAGGTCAAGGAGCACCCGGGCGTTCTCCTGCTCTGGGTGGCCAAGGAAGAGGAGAAGAACCAAGGCAGGTAATTTGGGAAGCGAACCTTTGCCAAAGGTGGGCCTGATTCGGGGCCAGTGCTCGTGACGAAACCCAAAAGGCGTGCTCGGCAATGTGGGCCGTGCGCCTTTCCCCAACAGGTATGCGGCACACCTGTCCGGTGCCTGTGCCAGGCTGAGATTGCAAAATTGCTTGATCAGAGGTGTGTGTGTGTGTGTGTGTGTGTGCTGTTGCTATTGTCGAATGGGAGTGGGGAAGATGGTGTTGCGGAGTACGGGAGTCGGAGCTCATCAGCTTCGTTCAAATTGATGGAATGTTTCAGGTCTTACTCTGGATCTAGGTGGCTTCAAAAGCATAAGACTTTGCCGCATAAGATACTCTAAACCTATTTCTATGTTTTTTGTGTAGTGCCATTTAGAGCATAGAACAACTCTTGGGCTACACTGGCCATGTTGGCCAAGGGGGATTCTGGGATTTGTAGTCTAACCCTCCACCCTGCCTGCCCTGGTGTCTGTTGCCAATCTGCGTACACTCCTCTACATTTAGACACACACATAACGCACATCTTAAAGTAGCATGGATGAAGCTGTTAAGAGTTTGGAAGCCCACGTCTGAGCTCCACAAATGGGGGGGGGGACATACCCCCAATGCCCCTCACAAATGTCGCCCCCCCCATGCTTCCCGAGACCTTCAGTGGTCTAACTCACCAAGAGAATGCGATTTATAAAAGGCCGTCTTTTAAAGGAAGCAAGATAATGGCTGTTGGTGGGTGCTGTATGCCTCTGAGAATTTAGCACTTTGGGTTTCTTTGAGATGGCCATTCTTTGTTGAGTTGTTTTTAGGGTGATCTTCCTTGTTTGAAGGGCTGGCTGGATAGCTCAGTGGGTTGAGGTCTCTGGCTGCAGAGCCAGAGGTTGGGAGTTTGATTCCCCCACGGGGCCTCCTGGGAGAAGAGCCAGCCTGGGTGGCCTTGGGCCAGCTGCACCGTCCCAGGGTGGCCCCTGGAAGAAGGGAATGGAGAACCACTTCTGAATACTCTCTACCTAGAAAACCCTGGAAAGGTTCACCTTGATGATGCATGATTATTATTCCTTTGCTGACAATCCACTTTCTCTGACACATGGAGTGATCATAGATGCTCTCCATATTTATACATATCTCAGTGGTGATGATGGGATCATGACCAAGTGAGAATGCAAGCAACAGATGAGTGACAATACATTGTTAACACAGAAATGGGATCATCAAGGTGTTAATTACTTAGAACTTCAGGCCACAGGCAGACAGATTCCCTCTCTTCCAGGTAGTTCAATTTGTGAATCCTCTTTCTTTCTCTGTTCTTCTCTCCTGGATCATATGCCAAATCCAGGAGGTTTCAGGCTGCGATGCAAAGCTATGGAGTGCGGGACGTTTGTGGCAGATCTGACCTCTCACCCTTTAGATGCGCAGAATGGGAGATGGAAAAGAATCTATTTTTTTTCAGAGTACAACGAACAAAGATGGTCAGGTGGATCTCAGGAGCCCTGTCAAGAAAAATGAAATATAGCACAGAGACAGATGACGCTGATTTGCATACAGCCTGCACATCCTGATTGATATGCATGGGTGAAATTTTAGAAATAATGACGGCAATTAAAATAAATGAAGCCTATTTTTGCTACATTCAGCCAAAGGCCATGGCTGTTTCCTAGACGCCTGTCGTAAAAAACAAGCCACAGTGAGATAAAAAACCCAATAAAGTCTCTTTTCGAACCGCTTTTACAGACTGTCCGTATGCAGATATATTGACAGCCCGTTAAAATTAATGACGGACGCTGGAAATCTCTCCCAGAACAAGGGCATAATTTTGCCAGGGCTGTCGCAAAGGATGCTTCTCTATCAGTGATACGGCTGGTTATCTTCTAATAATATCTTGTGATCATTTAAATAGAAATGCACATTATCTAAGTGGAGTGAGAAGTCCGTGACCAGGTTACCTATGTGCTTGCCACTTCATTTTTTCACCGCATTGTTTCTCTCTGTGTTGGATTTCAAGATCCCTAATCTTACTTTTTTGGGTTTGTTGATCTTGATATTCCACTTGAGCTGCACCAAAGAGCCATAAAGGGCAGTGGTAGCCTTCCAATAGGCTATTGGACTACAACTTCCATCAGTCCTTGCCAGGATCACAGGAGATACAGTCCAGCAGCATCTGGATGGCCTCTCGGAAGGGGAGGAATGTCTCAAATAGGGGCACGTCCTCTGTAAAGTAGGATGCATAGTCACATGATGTGACAACTCAAACTTAGTTCTCTTTGGAATGAGCACTCTTATCGTCTATGTTGTATCACTGAACTGCCCCTCCTGGTTTCCAGGATTAACTATCCCACCATGGGAGTTTTTCTACAAAAGGGGATCATGGACATAATACATTCACCCAAGGCGGCTCATACACCTTCGTGCCTGTTTTTCCCACCTGAAGGACTAGAAAACTTACTCTCTGTTTAAAAAAAAACAACAAGCTGAGGTATGTAGGGTGCTGATGTGTGTGTTGTTTTCTTGATGACTAGTGAGCTGCAGAGTTCACCGCCTTCTTTGGTAGTGACTCACCTTCATGTGATGCAAGACGAGCAAGTGGCAGCAGTAACACAGAATTATTCTCCAACACAAGAATATTGTGTTTATTTTGGAACCTTCCTAAGCCAGATTAATGTTAGAGAAAGAGGGGGAAAGTAAAGGGTAACCATATCTCAAGCGTTTCTGCTCGGCTAGTCCAGGCTGTTAATGATTTACCAGCACACAATTTGCTTCTCACAAGATCTGCTTCCTCCTTTCGGTGCCACACCGGGGAGGGGATGATGGGACTTGTCAGCTGGCCCATGGTCCCTGGCTTTGCAAACAGGAATCATTATCTTATTATGAAAATGAACTGTCGAATCAGGTTACTATGGAAGCATCAAACTCAAGACCTTCTCTCTTCTCTCTGATGTTCGTGGTGCCCTGGTTTGTAAAGTCGGAGTGTCAGGATTTTTCTGTTAGCAGAAGTAATAGTATTGAGTTGAAAGGCGACCTTCACAGTAGCTGGGGGAGGAAAAAAATTTTTTTTCCCCAGCAGAAGCAGTGAACTGGAGTGAGTTAGCCTTGCTACAATGCTAAGTATTATAGTATGTCTCTATCTCGAATGGGCCATTCAGACTCATGAGCTTTACAAAATACCTGCTCCTAGTCGAGAGAGGAATTGCTAGAACTGGATCTGAATCCACATCTTTGCCTGCCTTTCCGGACTCCGATCACACCATTTACTCCTGCCCCATTGCTGCTAGGTTGTGGGCAGCCCAGCTTAAAGAAGTTACTTTACTGGATGGCAACAGGGCTGAGTTGCTGTCCGGAGACGTAACTTTCCCTAGCGCTGGCTAGCAGCTGGACTCAAGTGGCTCCTGAGTCAGCAGGGTTTAAAGCGACTGATTCGAACACAGCACCTTCTTGTGCCTCTGTTGTTTCTTCTGGAGAATGACCTGCTGTGTGTGTGTGTGTGTGTAGTGTCTTGTGTATGCATCCCTGGCTCCAGCCAACAGCCAATCGGAAGTGAGTTTGTGTCGGTTGTGAGTCAGCTATTCTGTCGGTTTGAAACCCAACACCTGTCTCCGGCTTCATCCAGGTGCAGAGGCCACTCCCTGCTCTGTGGCAAAGGCCCACCTCTCTCCACGCAACCGCCTTTAATGCAAGCAACGGCAGGCCGGTCTTCCTTAAATCCCTGGTGAGCCAACCCACGGAGAGTGGGTTTGGATCCAGAGAGGTGACATCACCTCCAGCTTACAAATATCTCATTTAAAAAAAAAAAAAAAGTTCATCCAGGTAAAGGATACAGAGCGAGTGGTAGAAAGGGGAAAAAATGGGTTTTTGATGTATTTATCTAGCTTCTGCTCCTCGGCCTCTAAGAGCTGCCGGAGAGGCAGAAGTGCAACAGGCGTAGCTGTCTTCCTTCCCAGGCGTTGCATGGCCATGATGTGAGTACCTGTCCCTGAGGAATTTACATTGGTGATGCAGCTATGGAAGGTGCAGGGCTCCGTACGAGGAAAATAAAAGTCTGCTGTTTCTTGCCACTTTTGAGTTTTGGAACTTTCTATTCCAAAGCTGTGTTTGGAGAGTAGCAAAGCAGCGTAAGTAACACAGGTATAGGGTCCCTCTGCACCTGCTGTGGGGAGCCACGGAAAATCCGCTCCTTCCCAAGGAAGCCGGATCTCGACTGGGTTTTTGCTTTGATTTTTTTTCTTCCTCCTGTCTCTCATCAAAGACTCTGTAACTTGTGTGTGGTGTTTCTACTCAAAATGATGCCCTTTCCCCCATGAGAAGCAAAGGGCTCAGGAGCCTGCAGCATGCACAGCCCTGGGCGATTGTTATAAAAGATAGAAGCAACCCATCCGCTGCTTCTGATCCTTCAAAAGCCACTCCCCCTCCAAAGTCAATAACTCTTGTTGCTTTGTGCAGTTTACAAAACGGTACACACACAAAAAGTTTCCGTTCCTGTCCTTTCGTTCTTGTGGGGCAAGCAGAATTTCGTGGTTCTTCACTCTTGCCTGCTAGTTTGCCCAGGCTCTGTCCACACCGAGAAGCTCAGCAAGACACTGATAGACCCAAATATCTTCTTGCTGGGAGGATGTTCAGAAAATAGCTTGCACCTCATTTAAGCGCAGAAGCTATTTAAAATCCGGCACCAAGCTGTGGACAGTTTGCTTTTTCTTTTTTAAAAAAAACATGAATGAAAAGTATTTAATTTGACCTAGATTAGGTTCTGTGATTTACAAGATAGTTCAAAGCATGTTTGTTTTCAAAAACAGGTTTACCTCTTTTTCTTTTCTTTTCTGTGTGGGGGGGCACATCACAATTCAAGTCATTAACAAGTCTTGGCTGGGTCATCTTATCACTTCGGGGAAATCTAATCCTTTGGTTAATTAAAGCTTTTGCCTCTGGGGAACAAAGATCAAGTTGTTCGTCAAGGGTCATGTTCCCTGTTTGTTTTGCAGCAGATTGAAATGGGATGATTCTTACCGGAGACCCCGCAGCTGCTAGCCCATGCTTGAGCAAAGTTAAGGTTTTTAACAGGGATGGGTTTGGACTACAAATATCATAATTCTCCATTCTGGGGGGGTTCTACCTACCTGACAGACACCTAAATGTGGCTCACCTGGGAGAAAGGCCTAAACTGGAAAGCTTTGAGGCCTAGCTAGGCCTTAGCTCCAGTGAGCTTCCTGTTTGGAAAGGAAGCTAGGCCTAGCTGGGCCTCAAGGTCTTCCTTTCAATTGGAAGGCTTTGCGGCTCTTAAGCTAGGCCAGGATCTTCCCAAGACGGATAAAGCTTTCTTTATTCAGAATCCAGTTATTGCTTGAAACAAAAACAACAACAAAAAAAATTAAAAGTCCATGCTGGCTGAGGGTAATGGGAGTTGTAGTCCCAAAGAGGAACATCTCCCCAGCTCTGCCTTCCTGACTTTTTCTCATTTCCACTTTACCAGTCTCACTTCAGGCCCCCATCATTACGTGTCATCATCGCTGCAGCCCAACATGCCTTTAAAACAAACAGGCGATTCAATGGTGTCTTTTCAGGGTCTGAATTCCAGGTATGGCTCCTACCCCGAAGGATGAATTCCACAGAGTTCCTGGAAAGGGAGAGGCCCGCGATTCTTTCAGGGAGCTCAACGTTTGCACAAGCCCGCCTAGCAAATGCTAGATGGTGCCAGACCTGACTCCCGGTGCAATCAAGGGCAGGGTGAGGCCAAAAACAAAAAAAAAAAAAAAAAGGGAAAAGGAGGGAAAAGCGAGTGAGGAGAAAACAGGTCAAGAAGCAGCAAGAAGGCTAGAGATCTGTCGATTTTGCAAGAGCCCATCTCGCTTCTTCAGCCTGGCATGGGAAGATTTTATAGGGACGAAGATGGAGCAGGAAACTGTCTGGCCTGTTGTGGGAAGGCAGGGCAGCCATATTTATTTTTATCTGAAATTAAAGTTAAAGATCAGATAGTGGACAGAGGAAGAATATATGATGGGTCTTTCTCTACAACGGGGAAGGCATTGTGCCCTCTGACCACTACGTGTTACTACCTAACTAACCATCCGTTAGGAAGGCTTACGTTTTTCTTACTCACTTTATCATGCTCACTACGAGGATGACTGAAGTGTGTTTCATCCATAAGTGAGATATTTCAGTTGCCAGATGATGATGATGATGATTATAGAACTGCAGAGCTGGAAGGGACCCTATGGGTCATTGAGTCCAGCCCCTGTCAAGGAGGCGCAGTGGGAAATTGAACCCGCAGCCAGAAACCAAACCACTGAGCTCTCCAGCAATTAATATGAGACAGAGGTATCAGGACCTCCAGCATCATTCACAAAGTTGCTTTTCTGGAGAACAATGTGCCAGTAATATATGTGTGAAGGATCTAGATCAGTGGTTCCCAGTCTTGGTCCCCCAGATGTTCATGGACAACAACTCCCAGAAACCTTCGCCACTAGCTGTGCTGGCCAGGATTTCTGGGAGTTGTAGTTCGAGAACATCTGGGGAACCAAGGTTGGGAACTCCTGCTCTTGGCTTTCGGGCAAGATCCTTTCCTAGCTCTACCTTGAGCTGCCAGGGCTTGAAACTGGGGATTTGAAGCTGGGGAGCAGGCACTATCACTGAATCACAGCCCCCAGGCAGAATCAGAACAAGGATTTGATTAGGATTAGGCAGGCCTTGTCTGGCATATGAGTTCTTTTTATCTCGCAGAATCATCAGTCCATGGACCTCCCCTCCCTCCCCCAAACAGGAAATAATCAGGTTCCATTTAGTCTCCTCTCAAGTGGGTTGCCCAGGATTTTGTAACCAAAGCCAGGTGATTTGAATGGCATAGATTTGAATCACAGCCCTCGTTTTCCTTCCCTCATTTCCCTTGCAAACCGGCAAGCTTATTTCCAATTTCAAATCTGCCGTTCCTGCCTTGTGCGAGGCCCTCACATCGCAGCAGGGGCGGTGGGCACCGACGCCTCTTCTCCCCCCAGAACGAGAGTCAGTTTTGCATAAAATTGGAACAGAGGTTTTCAGATGTGCCGAGGCAAATGTAGATGTAATGGCTGTCATTTAAACAGGAACCTGAGAGCTGTGCTTTCGGGGGGGGGGGGGGAACGGATACTGTGATGGAGGGACTTGTCATACAGATGTTCTTATGGCTGACCAGCAGCTCTTCCTTTTTACAATTCTTTACTTCTAAGCTCCGGTAGTATCTGACCTTCCACCTGAAGACGCTTTCCCCTCTACCAGAGATTTTTGAACTCTGTCCCTCCAACGGTTTCGAACCTCAGTTCCCAGGATCCTTTGCTGTTGGGTCATGCTAGCTGGGACATCTGGGACTTGAAGGTTTGTGTCGCATCTTGGATCAAGGAGGACTTTGCCTGTATCTTAGCTTGGAGAAGAGATTTGCCTCTATCCCAACTTGAATTAAAGAGTGCTTTGCTTGTATCCCAGTTTGGATTAAAGAGCCCTTTGCCTGTGTCCCCATTTAGAAGAAAACCAACATAACTGCTGGAGAGCTCAGCTGTTGAGCTCTCTGGATGCGGAGCCAGAGGTTGGGAGTTGGGCCTTCTTGGCAGGGGTGATCTATAGCATCCCTTCCAGCTCTGCATTTCTAAGAATAAGAGTACATTATAGGGCAGTAGTTCCCAGCCTTGGGTCCCCAGATGTCTTTGGGCTACAACTCCCAGGAGCCTTCCCCACGAGCTGTGCTGGCCAGGATTTCTGGGAGTTGTAGTCCAAGAACATCTGGGGACCCCAGGTTGGGAACCGCAGAGGGCAGAGGGCTCCACCAAGGCCTCCCATCCTCTTTATCCTGAAGGACTGGGATATAAGCAGCCCTTTTCCTCTGGCTAGTTTCCAAAGAAATTGCGGTGATGCATAATCACATGGCTTTAGGGAGCGGGGACTCTACTGGTGCCAGCTGGAAAGGCGCGGGCTGTAACAAGCGATTTTTGGCACCCGGGGACTTCGCTGCCATGTTGGTTAAGATGGGGTCATGCAAAATTGACACGTGTGGAGGAGAAGCAGCATCACTTGTGAAAAATTACTTCTTTGGGACGGCAAGCCCCATAATCCTCCAGCAAGCAATGGCCACAAAAGGAACGGCTGTGCGTGCAGCAGGGGGAAAGGGGATTAAAGAGTCCCAGCTTGGATTCAAGAGGCCTTTACGGTGTCACACCAGCAAAGGTAGGTGGTCCCTAAATTTGGGCACTCTAGATCAAAGTTGTCCCACCTTAGGTACAGCTGTACTTTGGGGAAAGTGGTTTTGCCCCCCCATGTCTTGACCCAAAAGAACCATTTGCATCCATTTCAGCTCAGGACAAAGTTCCTGAGACCATAACTGCGTGTGTGTAGCTCGGGGGTCAAAGGTTACGTTATGAGCCACATAACGAGTGGATCTGGCCCCTTCACCTCTTAAATTTCCTACACTTCCTATAACAAAAAGGATGGATCCCACTCTGTGCACTGTACACCGATGATCAAGGAGTTAACAAGGCTTGCATGGTGCACCTTCTATTTACCTTGGATGGAGACCCATTGATATGAATCATCCAGTTCAAAGAGCAGGCTTATAGGTCTGGAGAAAGGGGCCTCTCGGTACCAGGCAAAATAATATTTTGGAAATATACGGGAGGGGCCCCACATATATCCCTCCCCTCCTTGCAGAAAAGGAGTGAAGCAGGCTGGATCCAGACTTCTGCCATTAACAGAACTGCGTCTGAGCCCAGAAACAATGCCATGAGACTCTGGAGAATTTCAGCAGCTGCCCTTTTATAAAACGATTAAACTTCCCAACTGTTTCGTGAAACTGGTTTGCCCAATTAACCATAGCACCAGATAGCTTTGACTGCAAAACTGAGCCAGTGTGGTTATAAAACAAACAAATGATGAAGACTTTCCTTTCTTTCTTTCTTTCTTTCTTTCTTTCTTTCTTTCGATACCTGACCTTGCATTTCCTTGTTTAGAGGCTTTGGAAATGGAAGGGGAAAAAAAACTGACATTAGGGTTACCTGAACCTACCCTGCCCCCAGTTGGAGATTCTGCAACCAACCATCAACAGGTTTTTCCTGTCTAATCCGGGCTTGACCAGGAACTTTGTCGAACCCTGGAACCGGATCTTCTGGCAGCTTAGTTTGGAATGGGGAAAGGGATCTCCACAATGTATGAACTCTTCACTTTTTCTTGCTGCGGGGGGGTGGGGGTGGGTGCCTTTCTTTCAGCCCAGTATACAACAGTTTTTGAAGCAGCTCTGAAAACAAGCAAAAATGATGTGTAATTTATGTATTTATTTAAAATGTTTTTACCCTGCCTTTCTCTTTTAAAAGGACCCCCAAACTCCTAATGATACACCAGCCTTGTTGTTCCTGTTATGTGTCATCAAGTCACTCCCGACTTATGGCAACCCCATGAATGAGCAATCTCCAAAATGTCCTTTACTCCACTGCTCTGCTCAGCTCTTGCAAACTCAAGCCTGTGGATTCTTTTGGGGAGTCTATCCATCTCGTATTTGGTCTTCCTCTTTTCCTGTTGCTTTCCACCTTTCCCAGAGTGATTGTCTTTTCTAGAGAATCCTGCTTTCTCATGATGTGCCCAAAGTAGGACAACCTAACACCAGCTTTAGTGGGTTAGGATTAGCTGTTCCGTGGCCATCTCAGCCACTTCAAATTGTTCTCCAAATAGATTGGAAAACTTGAAATAGCAAAGGCAACTGGATCCAGGTTTGAGAACCCTGAGCATATAGAGCAGGACTTAGAAAAATTACTGTATGGACAATCATCTTCAAAATCTCTCAGCATCACCATCGTCTGGGAGATTTGGGGGTTAAAATCTAAAAATGTGGCCTTTTGAAGCTCTGGAACACTGTATCTCAGTGGTCATTTTGCTGTATGAACCAAATAACTCAGCTAATAGAGCTTTGCTCTCATCCAGCGTGTCTCATCATACATTCTTACGCTCTGATTCATATCAGCATCTCCCTAACTAATACCAAGATCAGAACGTCAATCATACTCTGGACTTTGTTGGAAATGAATGTTTGGATCCCGCTTTTTAAAGAATCAGCACACTTTATTTCTTTTTCAGAGCAGATTTTGAGAGAAAATGGATTTAAACTATGTAAAATGTGATTTTTTGGCCCAATATTTCCCAATACTTCTCACCAATATTTCAGTTTAAGGCAGAAAAGGGACAGTGTTATATGTGAAAGGGATATCAGATGAACATAGCTTTATTTACCTGAATTCAGTGGGAAAAAAGTACTTCAGCTGCATGCTGTGGTGGAATTCTTGAAATAGCATGTCAGTGTGTGGGATTCTTGACTTTCATTTCTTCTTCTTTTTTCTTTCGAGCAATTAACGAACAGCATCTGAGTGAATCTGATAAAAAAAAAATAATTAACTAGATTTGCCAAGCTCTGTGGTGGGGAGATAATAGGGGAAGGTTAATCATGTACCAGAGATGGGTGGGTAGGGGAATATTCTCTCATTTGTTGGTAAGGAATTAACCTTTTTTCCTTGGCTACTTCTGTTTCAAAGAAAGAGGAACTCAGAGAGAGAGAGATCCTCTCAGGCGCCTAAGCCTGGTTCTCTCTTTGCCTACTCATGCATCATAGTTTCATTGCTAAGGATTACATTTGATGCTGGTCTTGCAGGCTGCCCATCTTATACCCACTCACTCATACACACATCACATCTTAGTAGAGAGTGTATTTCTGTGCTTTAAAAAAATCCAAAAGATTGTTCTCTTTCCATTAAGTATAAAAGTTGTACCCTTTCCTTTCAGCAACGTTCTAGCAGCCGCTTGATCGTTGTTTCGTTACGTGCCATTAAGGTGCTTCCAACTTAGGGCAACCCTAGTAGACTGTTCAAGGTATGCACAATATTGAAGGAGTGGCTTGACATCTAGTGAGTTTTCATGGTTTAGTGGGGGATTCGAACTGAGGTCTCCGAAGTCCTGATCCACCACACTATCTGCTACACCCACACCAGCAAACTCTCTGGTCATTAAGGCTGCTCTTTTCTATATTTTGCACGATACCCTTTCATGATTGTGGCAATGAAAAACAAGATCAGGTCCACCTAAATTAAACAACAAACCCCTGCTAGGTATGGCAAAACTTGGCCAACACACACAAATATAGAAAGCATGGCTTTTCACACCAGGACTTGAGATAAACTTTCCATAGCTAGTAACCACTAGCCATCAAACTTACAAAAGAAACACTGGCCAGCCACAAAAACGTATGGAAAAAAGTGAGTTTTTTTTAAAAATGGGCTTTGGAAAACCCTGGATTAAAAAGTCAAACTCTCACATCAGTGGCTCCCACCATATCACAGAGAGTGTCACCCATCAGGCTATGTATATTAATCCATATGTGGCGATGGGGATGGTCTCATTTTAAAGAGCTGCCATTGTTTGAACAAGATATATCCTCCCTTTGAACTGTAGGCCATTTAGACTTATTTTGATTATTATAGCCGGTATCCTTTATGTTGTCCGTTGCTGCCATCTTGATTTTTAGATCTGTTGTTTTGTTATATAGATATATCTTGGTATTTAACTGCTGGAAACCACCCAGAGTAGTAGCAAGGCCACTAGATGGTGAGGTATAAAAATATAATAAATAAACAGACAGATAAACGAATGAACGCAAATAAATGCATGTGCCCACAAGCTCCTTGCCGACATTTTCAACTCGCTCCCTGAACTAACTAGGCACAAAGGGAAACTGGCAAGGGACAGAAAGTCTGTGTTTTCCAAACCCTGTTCATAAAATGCTCAAGGGGGGGGGGGGGAACGACAGCAAAGCACAGAAGCCTGAGGCCCCGTAGGCATGAGCTGAAAACATTTCATTCCTGGGAGAGGAGCCTCCTTTGAGGACAACTGAGCCGAAAAACAAATTATAACTAAGTGGAAGGCTGATGAAACCCATGGAAGAAGGTGCGGGGCAGGAAAAGCTATACCATAAGAATCTCGGTGCAACCTCCATCAGAGGACTAGAAATGGACACGGCTTGGAAAATATAATTTTTAGAAGTAATCTGTTTCTGAAGCTTCCTGTAGATTCTTTAAAAAAAAAAATACCCCAATAGAGTACCCATTACTACCTCTACTATCAAAAATGTCCTTGTTGTCCTTGTGTTGTTCAGTAGCTTTTTGGGGTGTTACTCTAAAATAACCTTTTTTGAGTCGCGACCCCCCTTTTATAATAGCCAAGTAACCTGCGACACCCCCCCCCCCCCCCGGTCATGTTTGCGTAAAAAGGCATTTTTAAGGGAGTAAAGTCATCCTTTCTCAGAAAATACAGGCTTCTTTCTCCCCAAAGGACCTGTTTCTCATGCCTAAACATATATGCTAACATTAATATCCCACTCTGAAAGGTCAGTGACGAAATTATTTAAAAAGGGCTACCAAACCTATAAGGTGAAACACCCCCCCCCCAGAAAACACTTTGCTACCCCCTTGGAGGTCCTGTCCCCCAGGTTGGGAAACACTGCTCTAAAATAATCTATAATCTTAGAACTGCAGGGCTGAAAGGGACCCTATAGATCATCCAGTCCAGCCCCTTTCAAGGAGGCACAGCAGGGAATCGAACTCCCAACCTCTGGCTCTGCAGCCAGATGCCCAAACCACTGAGCTAATAATAACCATAATAATCTCCTTCAGAGTCATCAAACAAAGGTGTAATACTGGAAAGCTGTCTGGTCGAAAAGTCTCTTTTAAATAATAATAGTAACTTTTTAAAAGGAACTAGAAACTGTTGGTGGCTGCACAAACAAATTAAAGCTGCACAAACGCACTCGCCATGCATCTTTTGACATGGGTCTTCATCACAGCCACTTTACCTCCACAAGTAACTGATTTGAGGTAAATGTGTTACTTGTAACTTATTTGAAGCTCTGAGAAGGGGCAGCAATCTGGAAATCAGGGAGAAGGGCTCTTACTAGCAATTTCATCCAGCACACCATTTTAATTAAGAAAAAACACGTTCACCGTTTTGCTGATAAGGGAGAGAAGCATCTCTCTCTTGTATGCAACATGAATTCCAGATGTAAATGCAGATGTTTGTGTAACGCTGGGCTCTAGCGCCATTAGTTATGGGCGTGATCTCAGACCACTTATTCAGCATTTCAAAGAGGTTTCCCCACTGAATCTCAAAAAATATAAGCACAATGTTCACTGGAAATGGCTTGTATTTTGAAAGATTAAAAAGCAAAGCAGTAGAATTAAAGTGGAGTGAGAGGAGAGTAAGTCCCGAAGCATCTTTCTTAGCGAAAAGGTCCCTGACGGTATCTAAGGCCTGACCGTTTATAAGGGGCCCAATGTGTGAAGGAAGAAAAGTGGACTTTCAAAAAAAGCTACATTTTTAGATTTTAATCCCCAAATCTCCCTTGCAAGTGAGAGCAAAGGTAACTAAGAGCAATTTTCAATAATTAAGAGAGCCATTTTGCCCTTGCTGTCGTGATGTGCCGTCAAGTCACCTCCAACTTATGGCAACCCCATGAATGAGCAATCTTCAAAATGCCCTCTGGTCAACAGTCCTGCTCAGCTCTTGCAAACTCAGCTGGTGGTTTCCTTTAGGGAGTTAATCCATCTCACATTTGGTCTTCCTCATTTCCCACTGCCTCAAACCTTTCCCAACATTATTGTTTTTTCCAAAGAACTCTGCTTTCTCATGATGTGGCCCAAGTAGGACAGCCTCGGCTTCAACATTTTTGCCTCCAGAGATAGTTCAGGCTTGATTTGATCTAGGAACCCACTTGTTTATCTTTCTAGCCGCCCTTTCTGGCCACCAAGCTCTCCTCCAGCACCACATTTCAAATGAATCAATTTTTTTTACTGTCATCTTTCTTTACTTTACCCCTGGATAAACATAACATTTAGCTCATGATTCAGCTGCCAAATAGCATGACATTATCGTCAAGATCTGGACAGAATTTTACTGTGCTACCAGGGAGCAAATAAAGGACTGGGCAGGGGCAAATGACATGGTCACCTATAGCTATAGCACTTCTATGATTCAAGGAATCCCTCAATTCCTTAGATTCTGGGGATCAGACTTCAAAAAAGTAAAAATTTTAAGCTCTGGCAGATGACCCACAGAAGATGGGAAAGATAGTAGTGCAGGAGGCGCCTCGCCAAATACTACCCTTTCCCAGACATTGCTGGTCGCTGCCTCCATGCGGGAAACAGAGATGCCCAGTGGGTGCAGGAGGCGAAGTTAAAACAATAACAAACGTGAGAGCAGCTGCCCATCCGAACCCCAAATCCCAGCTGTTAACCCATATATTTCAGTGATTCAGCTGGACAGTGAGCATGGTTGCTTTCTCTCATTCTCCCTGCTGTCCTCTCCACTTCCCGGTTCCTTCTTGCTGACGTGCCCCCGGGGGTTATATTTCTGGTATTTTCTGATTTCTCGTTCAGATTGTTGTTTTGGAACCAGATCACCTGCGGCCGAGCTGATTCCTCCAAGGAGGGCTTTTAATTGGACTCTCAACAACCCTTCCTCACCCACCTCTGAGCCTGAGATGAGAACAGCGATGCCCCCAAGGCGCCTACTCTGAGATCATTTTCCGGAGAGCTCCGAAACAAGCCGTGTCTGTCAAACGGGTCTTTCTTCTGATACCTACAGCCTGCACAGCAGGCGTCTGGGGTCAAAACAACCCCCTCCCTCCTGCCCCAAAAGCTGCGATAGAGATGAGTCCAACACTAGAACACGAATTCAGTTGTGAAAGTGAGCAACACGCTGGGGGGGGGGGGGGAAAGAGTGTGTTATAGGTAAAGAAGCAAAACGTGGTTATGTTTTCGGTTACCACCTTTTTATTTTCCAATACATAAGTGCTCGGGTGCCTCTGAGCCTATGCAAAGTGCTTTTCCTTTGGAAACACTGCAGAATACAAAAAGACTGCTAAATAGCTCAGTGGTTTAAGCCTCTGGCTGTGGAGCCCGAGGTTGGGAGTTCGATTCCCCACTGGGCCTCCTTGACAGGGGCTGGATTTGATGATCTTCTATAGCAGTGGTCCCCAACCTTGGGCCTCCAGATGTTCTTAGACTACAACTCCCAGAAGCCTTCACCACCACCTCTGCTGGCCAGGATTTCTGGGAGTTGAAGTTCAAGAACATCTGGAGGCCCAAGGTTGGGGACCACTGTTCTATAGGATCCCTTCCAGCTCTGCAGTTCCAAGACGACGATTAAAATCCATGGGTATAAATAAAAAACTAGATATCCCTTTAGATATAAAAGAGGGGTATACTGCACTGGCAATATATGAAATCAGTTTCCATCCATTTCCAGCTAACGGCGATCCTAGGTATGCGTGTGTGTGGCATCCAGTTGGGCATAAAATGTGCAGTTGGAGAAAAAAACGTGCAGCTGGAAATTGGTGGTTAAACTTTTATGCCTCAGCATTAGAGCCATTCCATTTTTTTTCAGAGTTGAGCTTTATGAGTCCCTGCCCCCAAATACGGGCTTTGACAGTTCCTTGTTGAGTTATCAACTTGAGTTGAGACAGCCTTAATTAGAAGAAATTCGTGAGTATTTCATATATCTCCAATTTCACATCTCTTTTGCCACATCCACGGCTCTTTTCACGAAAATAGTCACCTCTCTTCCCTACGTGTAGACTTTTACAACTTGTCTAAATTGAGGGTCCACCCCTTTCAAGAGCGAGCTTGTCTGCTGATGAGTAGTTTGTGCTGCCAGGAAAGTTCTCCCTGTCTTGAAATTTCTTCCCAGATAGACTCGTTGGTCTGGTCACCTGGAGGAACTAGGAACCAATTTTCTTGGTCATCTGGTTCCTGCTCTTCAAATATTTGGAGATGGTTATCGTATCGGTTTTTCATTACCTTTCCTCCAGCCCAAGCTACAAAACCCCGTCGCCTTTTCCTCATCGGACGTGGCCTCCAGGACCCTCACCCCCTACATTTCACTCTTGTGGGATGTCGATTGTCTGTCTGACGTTGCATTAACCAGAACGGAGGGGGTTCAACTAGATGTTGTAGAGAGACAAAATGACCCCCCCCACACACACACACACGTTGTATTCTTCCTCCTTCCGTCTGCCTCGCTTTGCCTCCTTTCTCACCTCCTTTCTCCACCCTCCCATTGATTAAACAATGTATTTTGCATTCAAGAAGGGCCTTCTTGCCCCAGGTGTGTGCCTTGTTCAGACATGCCTGGGTTTTTTTGAGTTTCCCGGCAACCGACAAATGGCTACTCTGGAGGATGCTTCCTGTCGTGTTGGTTCCTTTTGTAGGCCTGGGCGAGGCGTACGAGTCATGTCCTGAGTCATCTCAGCCTCCTCCAAAAGTCAACCCAGGTGGGTGTAGTCCTTTTGGAGACCTACCTCTATGAGTCACTTGCACCATGCCTTCATAATCTTCTCTTGCTTGGCATTGGCTTGCTGAGAGTTGGTTGAAGCAGGCCGGTCCCTAGCCTGTGAAAGTATGGAGCAGATCCTTCAGAGATCCTCCCATTTCTCCAGGGTCGCTTGGAGGGGATGGCTAATCACTAGAGAAGGTTTCAGAAGATCAAAAGACCTGAGCTGGATGACTGCAAGAAATCCAGCGGGTCTAGAATCCTGTTTCTAATGGTGGGCTACTAGAAGCCAAAAAGCACGATTGAGAACCAATGTTGACGGAGTGGGCCGAGAGCTGGAATATGGCTCATGCGACCTGTTAGGTTAGGCTAACGAACATGCAGGCCTTACTCCAAACTTTATTCTTTATTCATTACTTTGTCTGTCACCTTACAAGAAATTCTGAAACATATGGAGAGAAAAACAAATAGCTAAAAGATAGTCTATTGGATCAGAGTGTATGTGTTGGAGATATCTTGGGTGCTTACCAATAGGTGCCTTCCATAGCTCATTCTTCCCTGGTTCAGAATGGAAAGTGTTTGAGATAGACAGGATTATTTTCCAGGGACAGGAGGAAAAAGGGGAGAAGAAAGAAAGGCACATTTGTATCAAATGCACGAAGGAAGCTTTCAAATTGCCCCCTCCCTCTAAATATATTTGAGCCGTTGTCAGTCTAAGTGTAATGGATGCAGCCGTAGCACATGCAAAAAGCACACATCAGCGAGTTGCAAGGGGCATTCCTTCTAGGTGGGATGGGGAATATTTATTTGCTATCCAAATGTGATGAAAAGAGCTGTGCCAGATGTTGCCTTCCTGATTTGCATCATGCACCTCGAGCTGGTATGTCTGTTTTTCACTCCTGGGGGAAGCCAGTTTGCCAAACTTGTTTGTGATGCTAATCCGCAGCATAATTGTTTCTGTTTCTTCTCATTTTCCTGGACGGAGTGGACTGATAAAATTAGGTCTGTATGAATTCGCACGCAAACCTGCCCAGACCACACCTCTTAAATCAATGTGCTGGTTGGAATGGAGTTAGCTTCTGGATTTCTCCTGCCTCTGAATTTTCCAGTGCAGCTCTTGGCTCAAAGCATATATGCCTAAGTCTGTTTTAGAAATGTGTAGTGTAGGTCAAGTATATTTACAAATGCATAGGTTTAGATACATTTCCAAAAGATGTGCTGTGTGAATTTGTTGCAGCAAAAGAAGGAAGAGCAGATTGTCTAATACTGATGTCACTTCTCTGGAACGGAGTTGGTATTAGCATCCAGTGGGTGTTCTGTCGCTAACTTAGCTTCTCCAGAACATGTTAGCATTAGCATTACAGCGATGATCTTTTTTTTACATCAGGGAAGCTACATCGTACAAAGTGAGAGGGACTTTTCACAGATTTGCCCAGAAGCTGTGGAGCTTGACAACTCTAGATGATTCAGATCCCCATATCCCCATGAAATCCAGATGATTGGATTGGCCAGCCTCTGTGTCTCTCACCTTCTCCTAACTCGCGGGTTGCTTTGAGGAAAAAAGCATATTGCGTGTCCCTACTTCACAACCCTCACCTTTTTCCTTCATATGCCAATTGTGTAGATTCAAACCATGAACAAATAATTCCTTTAACTAAACCACATCCACTTAGACCACTGAAAGTAATCAATCGTTTAATTCTTTAATTCAACCTAGTGGCATCTCCAGCTGTGAGGACTACCTGTTTCGGTTGGACCTTGTGACGCTCAGCAAGGGGAAAATGTTGATTTACAGTTTGATTATATTTATATCTGTTCTGTTATTTGTGATTGGCTTGTTTTGACTGCGTGTGCTTTTGTGTTGTTGTGGGGTTTTATTGTTTGTTTTCTTTTCTTGTACTGCTGGGTTTGAACAAAAGGATGGATCTGAAGCAACAGAATAAACAGATTTCACAGTGGAAATGAAACCACGGTTGGTACCCAGATTCTCTTGTTTGCTTGACATCAAACAGGCGCACATTTGCCTCTTTTAAATGTTGAAATAGTGAATACAGGGAGGGAGGGAGCCAAAAACATAAAAGATCTAGTGAAAGAAACCGGCTTTTTTCCTCTCTCTTTGTCTTCTGCGAGGGTGCAGTTCATCTGGAGAAACACATCTATTTGTAATGTAAATGCAGAGAGTTGGATAATCAAACAAGTCATTCAGTCGTATTGTTTTTCCTACACCTGCCCCCCCCCCCCAAAGATGCCACTTAGATGCCCACCGGCTGTCTCTTATGTTTGCCCATGTAATTGTGGAGAGCAAACAAGGACTCTGTTGAACATCTCCTGATCAAGGGTGGCCGTGCCGTCGGTGGAGCTGAGGGCGTGGCGAAGCATGGGCAGATTCCCCAAAGGGATCATCAGGGGCTTAGCGTAGATCTCTTAGCTGGTCGGGCCAGGGGGGAAAGCAGCACAGAAGGGACCCAAACTCTGCCCAAAATAACTTTTGAACTGCAGAGCTGGAAGGGACCCTGTGGATCATGGAGTCCGGCCCCTGTCAAGGAGGCACAGCGGGGAATCGGGAAGGAGGCATCAAATCCAGATGTTCCACTTCTGTTTTGAGCCGGTGGCATTCAGAGTAGGGAACTGGGGAATCTCCAGTGGCGAAAAAGGACTGATTGTGGCCGTGGAAGCAAAAACAGTCGCTGCTGGAGACCTCCAGGAGAGGAAAGCCCATCTGTTCATCTATATATATCTATACATTTAAGAAAGCAGCCTGTCCTGGGTGAGGTCTTCAAATGTTCCCTGAGCCCCAAATGGGACTGCTTTTTAAAAAAAATGCAAATATATTAATTCACTTAATTACACTTTATGAAAATGAACCCGCTTAGCAAACCCAGAGAGGACAAAGCTGCAGAAACGAGATTCTTGATATATTTTTTCCCCAGCCTAGGTGATTCTGTTTGCTCTTTGTGTTATGTTTTCATGCTTACTGTTTATGGGATCTTGGTTTTAATTGTTTGTAAATGGCTCAGAATAGTGCTTCAGCACTAATGGGGCAGTAAATAAATTAAAGTAATACATAGATAAAAATAAATTTGTAGGAAATATATGTTACATTTAGAGCTACACACACACACACACGGACACGGACACACAGACACACACAGACAGGTAAATATTTAAATAAAGAGGAGGGAGTATGGACTGGTCCCCCTTTCAAACCCTTTAAACCAACATCTTGTGGGGGTGAGTTCCACAGATCGACCCTGTAACGGAATACTCAGGTCCTTCCTTTTGTCTCTCTGGGATTTCCTGGCCAACCAGTTCCACCGAATGGCTCTGTGCTAAAGTATTAGAAGAGAGAAGGAAAAGGAGATTAGAGACCTGACGTCCTTTTGGCCGGCCCTACTGTCCGGCAGGGTTGGTGACGAGTACTAGGAGACCGTGCTCCCACTCCAGCCCCTACACTTGCCATCAGATCTTATTCCTACATTGTCAGAATAGGCCCTGATGATTCGTTGGGGGAAAACAGTGCAATCTGTTCATGCTCAGTGGTACCCTTGCCATTTACACTTCACACCTGGCACGAAGAATTAGGGAAACTGCCCCCCCCCCCAAAAAAAGAGAAGTCTGAAAATTATCTCAGATCCACCACCATGGCTTCGTTTCCACCTTGCTCGTCGTGTCAGATCTTTAAGAAGACAGAAAGGAAGTAAAGCAAGAATGATAGAAGGGAGGGGCTGAAACGAAGCATTAAAACGACAACAACCCTCGTCTAAGTGCCTTTATGAACAGATTATTTTTCGCTGCTTCCTTATGGCGCTGATCAGAGCTTGGCCTCCTTACTTGGCTGCTCAACCACCCCCAGGAGTGTGTGTGTGTGTGTGTGTGTGTCGTGGGGGGGGGAGAACCTGTCTCCCTTCGCCCATCTGGAACGCCAACATGGCCCGCTGCGTCTGTAGGTTGTGTCCGGGAGATTAGGAGTGGAAAAGAACACCTGCTTCCACTTTAAAACGATCCGAGCCGGGGACAAAGGGCGCGAAAATCTTGCCGGATTGGGTGGCAACCCAATATGGAAGCTTCAGCTGCTTCTTGGCAACCTCACCCTTTAATTTGGGGTTGTGGGGGGGGGGTGAGGGGGGAGGGGGGAGAGAACCGCAGGCACTGCCAACCTGTTGGATCGCGGAAGAAGCTACTGGAGTTCACTTTCCTCCCACACCTCCTCGGCGTCTTCGCCTGGACTCTAATAAAGGGCAGCAACGCAGGAGTGGCACCAACGTATAAATGTGGGGTGGAGAGAATGTGATAGAGCCGGCCAAATACTTGTGCCAATAAGGAGTGTCTGAAAGGCTTCTGCACCCGTTCTCTCCCTCCCTCCCTCTCTTGCGGAGAAAGCCAGCCAGAACAAAATAAACCTGCTCCAGTTCTTCAGGAGAACACAGCCTCCCCAAGAGGTGTTGGAAAGAATCCACCCCAGCCGGGGAAAGCTGAACCCCCATCTCTGGTCCTGCCTTCTGGCCCGGGTTTGCTGGTAAATATGGAAATGGGTGAGGAGGCAGACCGTGAGGGGGAAAGTAGCTGTTAGTGATTGACAGTCACCCCAAGCTAAGAAGGTACCTCCCAGCCAAATCTAATAAAGGCAGCATGTGAGGTTGCAAAAAAACACAACAAAACCCCCCAAAAAACTCCAACAGAGATATCCATGAGGCTATGGAAGGCACGTATTGGCAAGCACCTGTGACTTCACCAACACAGCCATGAGGACTAGCCACATGCAAAATGTATACAAAGAATAATGAGATTTTCCAAGCATCCGTAGAGTTGCTCAATAAGAAATCTGGGTGTGGAATTACATCTCCTAGAATATATGCTTTCTCCCATGGCAAAGATCCCTGCTTGTGGTCTTCCCTTCCATGTTCTTCTTCCCAGCTTGTTTAACATACAATGATGTGGATCCTGCCTCCTGCTGTTGAGGCCTCGGATCCTGTAAGGGCAGGTGGGGCCTCGGATTGAACTTTGCTCCCATAAAATGCAGCAGGAGACGTGACACACCTTCATGTCCTTTTTTTAAGCTGTCAGTGACCTCAGTAACTCTAGTGTGATTTGCCTCACCTTGATCACCAGCTTCCTGGCGTTTGATGTGTAAATAACCGTACCTGTCCAGAAAGAACTACTGACTACTTCTCATCTCTTTCTCCCCACACTCTCTGGATTTGGGAATCACTGGTGGATTAAGTGGCCCATGCCCTAAAACATCTCAGTGTGGAAGGTTCTTCTCCACAGCTCCTGCCCTCTTCTAACTTACGCCCTTCTACTCCTTGCCTCACATTTTCGCCTTCTCTGCCTCAAACTCAGCCACCCAGAATTCCATGGCCACCGAGCATGCTCACTCCATGCTGGTTTTAATTTTTACATTTAATTTTATTTATTGCCTTTTATTTCTGCTTCCCATCCACCTCAAGTTTTCTCCTCCTAAAGATTTTTTTGAATTCCTCCAAATTTGGGTGTTTTTCCATCCCTCTTAACTGGGTGGATACCCCTTCTTGTGTTCGTTTTAGGAGAAAGGCGGGGCAAAAATATTGTAAATCAATATGAATGATCTTATATTTTGGAAAGTTAAGGGCAAGCTTTCAGAGAAGGAGTTTGCTCTGAGAGAAATTCGGGACTCAGGAATTTATCCTGATTTGGCTGAGAGGAACTTCCACCCCATCTGATTCTGTCTGTGCCCTTGGTCAAATGCATTCATAAATTCGTAAAGTCAATTTCCTGGGAAACTGAAATGGTGTTAACTTTTTTGGTTTGGCACCTATATACACAAAATATGGGGATGTGATGGATGCCAAAGAGAGGAATAACCCTGCCAAATTTCAGATTGCTAGCTACTAGGGATCTTTAAAATTTGCTACAAAAAACCGTAATAGACTAGAGCAATATGTGACTCCAGTTCATTCATACCCCAAACCTGAATCAGTTTATATATATTCGCTTTGCTTTCTCATGAAACCAAATTGGTCCATTCAGCTTGGGTCCAGGGCTCAGATTCTGAAAGAGCACACTGAAGTTCAGAATTTGAGATTTGTCCGAATCTGGTGCCCAGCCTTCTTGAAACCCTTTCAAATCGAGTGTTTCCTGCTTGTTTGAAAGCCGAATTTCCAACATGATGCCACAACTGGTGGCTCGGAACAGGCTTGGGAAGGCTGTGTTAGAAACTATACATATATAGATGAAGAAACCAGTGATGGAAGAGACATCAAGAAGACCTTTGCCCATCAGTGTAAATCACTGGTTCCCAACTTTGGGAAACCTGGATGCGCTTGGACTGCAATTCCCAGAAGCCTTCACCACCAGGATTTCTGGGCGTTGCAGTCCAAGAACATTTGGGTTACCCGAGGTTGGGAACTATTGGTGCAAATAATCCCGAGACACACAGGCTCAACTAGAGCAAGCTGGCTTCTCAAGCCCTATGAGGATGGGCTGGTGAAATGACATAACTGATTTGCATGGCAAAATCAATCCATCTCCAGTTCGTGCAGTGCCTGCAGCAGCAGTTAATCTGCTTTGCCTGTCCTTCCTCTGCATTTGCATCTTCTTTATTTGCAAACAAATAGAGAGGGATCCATTGGAAGGGGCGGGCCTTTGCAAGGCTGGGTGGAAGCTCATTTTAGAGCTTCAGTGAGCCTCTGTTGGCCCTGCTCTCATGGAGGTAGGGAGAGGAAGAAAGCAGAAGAGGAGAATGCTTAGTCTTGATGAGGTCTTTTAGGTTTACATACTGAACTATCTCGTGTCCTATGTGTCTGTGGACTTCTAAGAATTAAATGCACTGCATGGGTTACTCTCATCTTTCTGAACGATCATCTAATCCTGCTTTGCCTGAAGTGCAGGTGTGTCCTTTGCTTCTCCAAAGCAAAGGCTGCTCGTTTCATGCATAGATGTCTCCCACAAGTGGTGACAACCTTGACCAGGGAAGAAAAAGCTCCTTGTCTCTCCTGGGGAGAGTCAGGAATCCTTGAGGGCTTGAAACTTCCTTTTCCGGGTGTTGCTTTGGGTCAAGACCAAATCAACCAGAATGAGGAATTTAGCAAGCACGAATCTTTGCTCATCAAGAACCAGCTCCTCTGTTGGCCAGTGCCCGACAAGGGCAGCCATGAATTGCCCTTTGTGGGTGTAGATCCCAGCAACGTTCATGGGCAAGTCCCACCCACCCCCTGCTTTTTGGGGTGATGCCTCAAATCCACTGCAGTAGCAAGGCAGAGCAATGCCAAACGGGCCGCCTTTGTTGGGAAACAGATCTTGTGAGGTCATCGAGCCCCGAAAGACTTATTCTCTTCATCAAAGCTGTTCACTGGGGTCATTATTGCAAGGGACTCAAATTAAGTTCAAAGCAGTTCATGCAGAGACTGAGAGAGAGAGAGAGAGAGAGAGAGAGAGGGAGGAAAAATGGCAGATTGTCAAGATAACGTGTCGGTATGTTGCAGCAATGTGGAAAATCCTCTATTTTATATCCAGCATGCTGGTTCCCTCTGCTTGTCTTTTCTTCTGTAATACTTAATTTAATTTGATTTCCACCCTACCCAGTAATGTAAGCAGAGCCAACCGTACTTCAACGTCTAGCCAACTCCCTGGTAATATCTGTTAAAGGCCAGCTCTACCGATAGACAGGCAGCTGCCTCAGCTGCCCGTTTTTGGTAGGAGGACCTACGTGACGGATCGGAGAGGGGAAGCGTCTTTGGGAGCAGGTCTGTGTGAGCCACCCAGTCGGGCTGGTGCCCCCCCAAGCCAGCCCGTTGACCTTAGTGCCTCGTGGAGAGTGCAGGCATTAAAGGCAGATTTCGCTGCCGACTGATAAGTGTCTGCATGGCCCTTCTCTCTGCCCAGTCACCTACACAGGCGCATTTGATAGGGAGTCAAGACACGGAACGTCTCAGTGACTGTGGAACTCCTTGCCAATGGAGGCTAGGTTGGTTGTCTCCCTCTCATCAAAAATGCTCTGATCCAGGAAAGCTTTCAGTGCTTTGCTGGTTGTGAAGAAAGGAGCTCTTTGAATGGATTAATGCTCCACTTTTCAAAAAATATTACAATTTTTTGGTTTTGGGAGGTGAATGTGTTTTAAAGGCTCATAAAATTAATAGTGCTTTATGCTATAATTTAATTGCTTCGTTTTTTAGCATTATGACCTTTCATCTTTATTGGGCTTCCCAACAGGGTGGGGAAAATCTAGACATAATTAAACAGGCCAATTCCCCATAGCTGTTCCTTGTTGAATTTCATCTCTGCCCTTTCTCCAAGGAGCTTAGCGCCGCAGGGTTTATAGGGCATGGGATTTTTGGGATTTTTGGACGACAGCCTTGTGAAGTCTGCAGGAATTCCCCCAGCTGGACTTCTGGGGGCTTTGGGCATAAAACCTCAGCCCTTTCAGGTGCCTGTAATCACTTTCACACAAGAAACAATAGCTTTTCTCAGACAAGTTGAGGATAGAGGAAGTGACTGAGCAAGGCTAACTTCTATGGGAACTACAAGGCCTTATAGGTCTGGCAATTTCCTGATAAGCACTCTATAAGAAGCATGTCAGTCAGGGAGACTACTAGACCCATCGTGTCTTGCAGCTCCCATAGAACGCGGTGCTGCCCAGCCACTTCCTCTGTCTTCATCACGTCTGAGAGTGGCTATTATTTTTCAGCTGAACATGATTTTTTTAAAAAACTGAAAATGATTGTTTTTTAAAAAATTAAAGCTCCCAGAAATCTAGCTGTTGAAATTTCTGCGAATGTCTGTGGGCTGTAGTCCATGAATTCTGGAGGGGGGGGGGAGAGAATCCCCAATGGTTTGCTTCACAAGAAAAGGCAGGCCAGACCTAGGTTTTGTGACTGAGATCCCATGATTTAATGTCCAGGGCCTTCCCCTGTTCTTCATCTAACTGAAAGATTGGTCCCACAACTGGTCATGCCATGACCAGAAAGCTTTCCTTTCCCTCTGAAGGACATCGTGAGGGTCCACAGGGAGGCAGGGGAAAGGGCTGATTCTAGGGGAATTGTGGGATTTTCATGGCCTTTTCCCATTGAATCTTGTCTTGTGAGTCCAACCCACCTTCCCTGCCTGAGCAGCCCAGCTTGGGGCCGGATCAGGCCCGGTGCAGGGAGAAATGAACTCCCTCTAGCAGTTCTCGCGTGTAAGGAGAAGTTGACATGACAACTTACATTGCCCATGATTAATGGGGAGATCATGGGTTGATAAAACCCTGATGTGGAGCTGTCTGTCGCTTCTATGTCATCTTTTCATTCTTGAGAACAAAGAAATGACAGCTTTATTACCGGCATCCTTCGCTGGAAGACAAAGCCTCGGCTCTCCACAGATGCATCATCCAGGTTCCGCATCTGGAGGAACATTATAATAATAATAATAGTATTATGATAAACTCAGGGCTCATCGCTGAAGATCAAAAGGGAGTAATCGTTCCTTGCACAGACGGCAATAAAAAGCGATGGCTGATGGAAAATCTATTTATTTCCAGGTTGCTCCCCGGAGGACTGAGCACCCCCTCCGTCATTACAGTTACAGAAGCCGGTGGTGCGGGCAGATTAATCTTATTTCGACGCTGGTGGCAGGAGGGTGGCTCAGGGCAAAGGCTGTAGGGCAAGCATGATGGTTCATGCCAATATCCTCTGAGACTTTACTGCCACGCCGCCTCTGCTGTGTCTGCCGCTTGAGGCTGCTGCCTCAGCCCGGCTTGTGGATGGGCCAGCTCTTATGAGGACCATTTTTGTGTCTGGAGTCTGGGGGGGACGGGGGGACGACAGAGCTGCAAATAGAGTTAACAGATGGAGGGCATGAGCTTCAACCACATATAGTCATCAAGCTCAGTGTTCAGCAGCCCTTATCTTCCTAACAGCAAAATTTTGCTTCTTCCTCTAGAGATCTTGAAGCTAAGACTTCGAGATGTTAAGGTCAACAACCCTGAGACCTGGCCACGTTACCTTTTACTTTTGCCCAGCATTTCCATGGCGAATGTTGTATCACTAACGGTTCTACAGAAGAAGAAAAAAAGATTCAGCAGGGAAAGGGTGGAAAATGCGACACCTGCCATTCAGTTACTGGCATGTGTCTTGGGGGAACGTTCCAGGTGCATCGTCCAATTAGCATGATAATTGGCCGTTCAATTAAGCAGCATCTTCCACAGGAAGCTGGGGACCACCGTTTCCATAAAAACAAGACCAAGGAGCAGGCGTGGGGGGGGGTGTTTGGATTTCAACCCCCTCCCCTCTTTTTTGTGGGGAGGGGAACTGAGAGGTGTAACACAGCGTTAAATTGCCAAGAAAGACAAAATAATCGTATAAAGTCCAGTGCTTTAACTGTCCCATGCACACACCAGCCTCTGTTTTCTATTAAAAAAAGGGGGGGGGAGCATCCTTAGCGTTGATTGAGTCCTCTTTGGTTTAATTCTATTTGATTCACATTTCTGAGCAGAGACTGGTGTTTCTAATTCAAAGCACAATTTGGTGGTGCTTTAAAAAAGATAGGGACGTGGTGGCGCTGCGGGTTAAACCGCAGAAGCTGTGCTGCAAGGTCAGAAGACCCGCCGTCGTAAGATCGAATCCACGCGACGGAGGGAGCTCCCGTCGCTTGTCCCAGCTCCTGCCAACCTAGCTGTTCGAGAGCATGTAAAAATGCGAGTCGATAAATAGGTACCACCTCGGTGGGAAGGTCACGGCGTTCCGTGTCTAGTTGCGCTGGCCACGTGACCACGGAAACGGTCTTCGGACAAACGCCGGCTCTATGGCTTGGAAACGGGGATGGGCACCGCGCCCTAGAGTCGGACATGACTGGACTAAATGTCAAGGGGAAACTTTACCTTAAAAAGATTATTAGATCTACCCTTGTGTAACTTTTTTTGAACTATATGTGTTTCCCTCTAGCATTTAGCGGATGGATGGATGGATGGATGGATGGATGGATGGATGGATGGATGGATGGATGGATGGATGGATGGATGGATGGATGGATGGATGGATGGATGGATGGATGAATGAGGTTGGTGGATTAAGAAACCCAAAAGGAAAACTTTGTGATTTTTCTGTATGACACACAGATGCAGTTCGGCCCAGTGCCTACTGATGGCAGAGGTAATTACCAAAGCAGCCTTGAGCTCACAGAAGCTTGTGGCACAATAAATTGGTTTCTCCTTAAGGCACCCCATGGCTCTCTGTTGACCTACCATCTTCCTAGTTTTGCTCAGTTAACTTTAACAACTGCTGTAGCAGAGAAAGCACTTGTCTTAATTGAGTTCCAAACAAGCAGAAGGGGAGGAAGCTTTAATTCATAGCAGAGACTGGCGGTCAGGAAAATCCGGCAGGGGTGCAAGGACCACGTCTCAACCGGGGTCCCACAGTTGACCACTGATGATCGCAACCAGACTCGCCATCATCATGGCTACACATCTGCCATAGCTGAGCTTGGGGACAAGGCCGTGGTCAAGGAAAATGAGCCGGCTCTCCATTGGCGAGGGATGTGAGACCACACATGTGTGCTAGAGCGAATATGTGGGTGCATGTGGCTAACTACGTGCATCTAAATCATGTTGAGACCACACGGTGTGCATGTGATTTGTGGCTATATACAACATGATTGATGGATGTAGGTGTGTATGAGAGGAAGAAAGTGTAAGATTGTGTAAGTGGATCCTGCTCATATTCACCATGTCCTGATTACTTGAGCCTCACCTTTTTTTTTTTTAATTTGGCTAGGAATCTGCCTCACAGATTATGCACATATGCACCAGTGGTGAGCGGTCCAAGAGACTATGACTGCCAGGCCAAGAAAGTTGCTCCCTTGCTTTTATCTTTTAGCACAGTGGTGGTCCCCAACCTTGAGTTCTCAGACATTCTTGGACTGCAGTTCCCAGAAGCTTTCACCACCAGCTGTGCCAACCGGGGTTTCTGGGAGTTGTGGTCCAAGAACACCAGAGTGACCCAAAGTTGGGAACCACGGCCCTAGAAGGATTTTTAGTCTGATCTGATAGAAGCTGGCTTTCTCTGTCTTAAGGAAAGGGTCTGTATCTCAATCAGGTGACCAGGTTTGAGAGGTCAAAAGGTCCCCAGTGCAGCCCCCCCCCCCGCCATTACCAGGCTCTCCATGTAGGGCAAGGAAAGACGCCAGTCTGACACAATGGCAAGCTGCCGCTGGCATACTTAGCTCAATGGGCAAATAGTCTGGCTTGGTATAAAGACGTTTCTTGTGTTTCTAGTTAGTTCCTGAAATGTTAAGGGGATCTTGATGATCGATTCCTGCTTTGGCATCTGGAGTGCTCGCTGGTGGACCACGGAGATTGCAGTAGCCCTAAAGTGGAGAGAACGCAAAACTGGAGCAACCCAACCTCCAGCAAACCTTTGACACCGATTTCCTTCCATCCCGTGCCCTCCTCTCTCCGACACCCCGGCAGGCCACTTCCTGTCTGGAGATGTCCAGCTTTCCCCTTGCTTCGTGCAAATGCACAGCAACACAGACCAAGTGAGGCTGACTGTTGCTACTTTATTTTTAAAGTCTTCTTGGTCAGGTTGTACACCTGCTTGGAAAACCCTAGTTCCAACCTGTCGGCCTGCATTGGGGGGGGGAAGAAAAAAATTAAATCCAAAGGCCGAAAGAACATGGGAGCAGGGAACGGGCCTGGTTTTTTTGGGGTTTTTTGGCAGAAACTGGTCGCCCCTTAAGGGTAACTTTTTATTCTTTCATTTTTGTTCCTCATGTTTGAGCGGAAACCGTCAGAGGTGGTGGGCGAGCGCTCAAAGGGGGGGGGGAAACGTGTTGGGGGGGATCTGTGGCCACATCACGCCAGACGGTTCCCCTCCTGCCCTATCCTGAGATGGCAGGACACACCTGTTCACGGCTAGAGGCAAGGAGATTGGTTGGAGGCGAAGAATGCACCTGCGCAGGGAGGGGTCAAGGAGGGTACATGTAAGCCGAGCCGTTAGACGCTCTCCGTCTCTCGTCTATTCCAGCTTAAACAAGCCACACGCTCAAGGCTTCCATGATGACCGCGCAGAATGCCACGTCTCCTGCCCACACCCCCCACACCCTTTTTTTTCTCTCTGGTTCCTTATTTTGAAAAGGATTTGCGTTTTCTTTTGGTAGTTTTCGGTCCTCTCCACGTCTTCCTTGCCCCGTCAGCGGAGGAGGCGACGCCGTGGCACCGTCTGGCGAAACTTCGTGTCGAGAAACCAGGTTCCTGCTCCACCTCGGCTCCCGAGATGTGGGAAGATCAGAGGCAAAGGCGGTTTTCCAAGAGGCCTGCTACAACCTGCTTTCTCTCTTTCCCCCCATGTATTGATTGATTGATGCTACTTGATGGTCTTGGGTTGGGGAAAGGTGACCTGGTGACTTACACCAAATCCTTTAGAGGTTTTCACAGTCCTTGTTGAGTGGTTGGTTCCATGGTTCTTGCAGTGAATGTGCAGGGTGAGCGCTAAGTAGCGCTCTAATTGTGTTTGCAGTTGGCCGTAGGAAAGACTTCTAGGTTAGGTGTGCGTTTAAGAGCCTCTGTTCTCTTTTCTTCTGCCCCTTTTCTTTCTCCGGGTCGGTTGAAGGAAGGTGTGTGTGTTGTAGAGGATCAGGTTTTGTCTGCTTTCAGATGGAAGGTGGGGGCGGTGGAGAAGGGGGAACCGGGAGGCCTGGAAAACTCATGAATTCAAATGTTCACCTTACAACTAGCCAAACCAGTTGGGGCAGGTAGAGGCAACGGCACAGGCTCCAGGTATTCACTCAGAGGCAGCCAATGGGGGGAAAGTTAGTGCCTCAGATCTTGACAAAGGAAGCCGGTCCCGGGTCGGTTGCAATGCGGCGATGAGGGGTTGGTGGAGGCTCGTGGTGAGGGACCACGAGAAGAGAAGAAAAACGAGCACCCCCGAGGTTTGTACCTGACGTGGAACCTTAGCTTTCCTTTGTCTGGTGGGGTGATCTGTGGGTTTGGTTCATTCTTTTGGTGCTTTCCCTCTGCAAACAACCTACCGTCTGGTCGTGGTAGCCCTATTTGGCAGAGAGGATGGGAAGTATGGAGATGAGGTGACCTGTATTTGAAGGTATTGCTATTTCAGGAGAAGGGCTTTGAATCTCTCTGTGTTCCTGTATGTCTGTGCTCACTAATCCAAAACACAAACCTTCACGAATAATGGCTCTGATAATTCAGTGCAAAGGAGAATGGGATTTGGGCGATGTTCCCGGGCTTTTGGCAATTCACCGGAGGTGTGGGGCAAAGGACCTTCTGAGGGAGCTTGAAGTCAACTAGCGTTGGCTGGTGGAGCCATTTTGAGTCAACCTGTTTGTTCTTTTCTCTCCGGAGCCTTTTGTAACGCAACGGAGGAAGCCTACAAGAAGCTCTTTGCTGCCTCCTCAGCTCAGCTCCGGGCCTTTCTCAGCTCAGATGGCCTTCCTTGCCAAGCCCAACCTGCCTCTACTTGTCTTGTCGAGTTGGCCACTCAGAACAGACCACATCAGACACAATGGTGTATGGGGTTATTTTTGAGGGGTCGTGGAGGCAGGAGAGCTTTGCCACTGTGAAGCCGGCAGAAATCTTCTGCCCGTCCACAAACATGGACGCATTTATGACGATCACAATCGTTGGTGTGTGTGTGGGGGGGGGAATGGAAATTGGTTGAAACAATGGCTTTTTTTTTTTTGGAAGGGGAAATATCTCAGCTTTTCTCCAACTCTACTCCAGTCTCTTGGGCCCTTGCAGCTTTTGTTGACACAGTAAACCAGGTGAGAGTTAAGATGGGTGCGTTTTGTTAGGCGTGCAAACCTCGGCGGTTGGCTTCGAAGCAAGACGGGATCATTTTCTGTTGTGCTCCTCAGGAGAGTCAATATAACACGCTTTGCTTGACCTTCGCCCGTTATAGGAAAACAATCTCCTGGGAGATTCGTTTATGCACTCCTTCTGAAACACAACCCAAAACCACAGGATGAGAAAAAAAATATTCGAATTTCCCTTCTGTAGTTGTTTAGTTTTTTTTTTGGGGGGGGGGGGGTTCTTTTTTCTTTTGGAAAATTACTGTTCAAACACATTGTGCATTCAATGCCAGCCCATTTCAACACAGAACTCAGAAACAGCTAGAGGAGAAAATATAGGGCTATGTCCATATTCCTAACTTCTTCCATCCATCTCCATCAAAAACCCTTTAATTAAATGTCACACTTTTTTGAATAATGTTCTCCAATATCTGTTTGCTTTTAAAGTTTCTGTTTTCTGCACTCTCACTAGAGAGCAAGAAAGTGTTTGGCAGGAGATTTTGTTCTGAGTAAGCCCTACGTAGACTTGTGCTGCTTGAGTAACCGCCTGGTTGAATGGGTTTTGTATTCCCAGAGGCACGTAAGCCCTGTGGAGTTTGTTTGAGATGGGCCAAGCCTTTGCTTTAGGTTGAAATAGCGCTGAATCTCCATAGCGTTGAATCTCCTATCAGTTTGGGTGGCCTTAGGTTAACGATAAGTCTTTGTGTGGGTGTAGCCTATTTGAATGTCAAATGCGCTTCCTGTTCATGACCTTGGTGTCATCCTTACCAGAATGGTATAATTTCCATATTGCCGAAGAAGGAGTGAGTGGTTTTAGAATGGCATCTTACAGATTTGGTAACATCTCATTTCAGAAGGACCACCTGAGTATTTTCAAAGGGAGAAGTCACATCCCTGTAGACCTGTTTCTTTCCAAAAAAATTTTCAAGGATCAAAATGGCAGCTGGCAAAAAACCTTTTTGCCGGATCAAAGATATTTACAGAGAAGGAGGGAGGGACTGATTTCCGTCCAAGTAGCTTTAATGTACGGATCCCCTCTCTCCGCTCCAAGACCTTGTTCAGCTGAAAAATAATTATAAGTATTAATGTGTAAAATGAGATCTCTGGATTGTGTATGCACGGTTCAGTTTTCAGGCCTTTGATCAGCGTGGAGTTCAGATTTTAAAACAAAAAGTCTGCTTCTTATAATTCCTTAGTATTCCCCAAGAAAAATAATTGAATCATTAATGCCTTACATGTCAATACTGGATTTGAATTAAACAGATTTATTGTGGCAGAAGTAATGACTAAACTCTAATCTGAGGTTCCAGTATTGGCAGTATTTCCCATGTATTCTAATGGATTTCCCATTTATGGGGTTTCCAGCCTCAAGCAACCTTTTTGGCGCTTCCAAGTAAATTGATTGAGATGCAAGCTTTGATCAATCAAGGCACCCCAATTTTATGGGCGCTGCTTATTCATCAAAGGCACCCCTAATATTTTCAGTAGGACGTGTAGCCCATTAAGAGTGCATCATATTGTCCAGAAAATGTTGCCTCTGGGTGCAAACACGTCCATGTCTACTCGGAAGCAAGTCACACAAGTTTGCTGGGAATTAGGAGGATTGAAGCCTTAAAATCCCCTTGGGATAAAAGAGCAAGGCGGACTGAATTTAGGTGGCTGTCTTTTATTAGATGGACACCCAAATATTAAAGCTTTCTGTCTACCGTTCCCGAACTAAATGTTGCAGAGAACGAAACCCGAGGCTGTAATCCTGCAAGTGCTTACGTGTGATATAGAACCCCAGAAGACTTGTCTCGGAATCAATAGCTGTCAGCTTGTGAGTTTCAAAAGAGTACCTATTGTTAATTTTTTATTTCAAATACTTACGCACAAGGAGCTACAAATGAGGATTAGAGTAAGTGCGAAATTACGAAAACTAGAGGTTTATCTCTCCATTTACGAGAGGTCTCTAACTACCAATGCTGTTCCTAAATGTGAAGTTAATTGTTGTAAACAATGCATATTTTGGGATAATGCTGTGGGGCCTTTTAATATAGCTTAGGGCCCCTGCATGCCCTGATCTGCCCCCCAAGTATAAACTTTATGCATGGGAGTAAACAAATGCAAGAAAAAGAAATTAAATTATTTCCCCCAAATGCTCGTCGTACTAATTGGGAGATTTGTCTCCTGCTTCCTCATTTCAATTTCTGTTTTCATTGGATCGTTTGCAAGAGGGAAGCCTAAAAGTATTCCCAGGAAAAAAAAATACTCGTTGATTCAGGCTTAAAATTGAACAATGGCCGTTATGTACCCCTGAGCCGGTTTACCCAGAAATAACGTCTTTTTGGACGGAGTGCGGTTTATTTTCACGAGAGTGGGCATAAGAGAGCAGCGTTCAGGGAAAATGTTTGGGTATTCACTTTGGTTTTTAACAGCTCCTGACTTTCTACGGGGCAAAGAAAGTAAATAAATCATTGTTGCAATCAAAGGATGAAAGAAAGAAAAAGGAAATTAAAATAAAGATGAGATGGCTGGTTCTTCCCCCCAACACACAAACAGATTAAAGCAGATGAAATTGTAAATTCAAATGTGCTTAATTATCTCATATTGTTATCCTGACAAAGCGGTGGCAAATTGCTTTTGATAACATTATATCTTTTTTTTTCTCCTAAAAGATGGCAAATGTTCACTTTGATGGGTCTCGTTGGGAGGTCGTCAGATTGCTTTGAAGGCTTCCATGCCTGTTGGTTGTTGAACCTTGGCGATTGAATTTAGATCTTTCTCTCTCTCCCACTCCTTGATTCCCCAGAGATCCTAAAATGAAGGAGTTGGGGGTCGGCCGCCGGGCGCTGGTTTCATCAAGGAGCTGGTAATGAGTTTGAAAAATTACGAAAATGCAAATCAGATCTCCAAGATGGTTGTAGTTGCATGTTAATTTTAGTATCCCTCCTGAAAGTGGTTAATGAGAAATTCTGGACACGGGGAGAGGCTGTTGAAACAATCCATGCCTTATTTATGGTGGGGGTCCCTTGAACGTTGACCCCCGCTGCAAGATATATGAGATGTCTTGCATGGTCTCGAAATGGAATGGACTTCCAAAACTACACCGAGATAACATACTCGGTTGAAATGCATTTTTTAAATGCCTTTCCATGCAATTTTTAAATACTTTTCCATGCAGTTTTTAAATACCTTTCCATGGTACACATAATTGGGTAATGAAAGAAATCTTGAATGAGGTTGAGCGGTTCTGCACAACCTCATTGCACACACTCTTCCCTAGCTGTACCCCCTTTTGAACTGAAATGGGACTTCTAAGGTTGGCATCGAGGTGCTGGGTCAACATTCGGGGGTTTCTTCCTTAATTTTTGAAAGATTAAAAAATGAGGGGAGGAACCAATTAAAATCAATTGAAAGAGATGGCAAGAGAAGGAAAAAGAGAAAAGGTGTAAGAAGCAACAAATGGTGGGGGGGGCGGGGGAGCTCCCTTTGTGCTTCTACTCCACCTTTCGACTCTGAAAGCCGGGACTGTCTCGACTCCAGGTATTGACTTATCTGATGGGGATTTGAGATAAGAGCTTAGCTTTCGTGTCCTTTGTTCCTCTCTGAGTCCCTGGCCATTGATTAAGGCTCAGCCGGGCAGGTTAACTAACACGTTAGAAGGTTTTCCTCCCCCCGCCGCCACCCTGCCTCTTCTCTTTCTCTCCACCGCTCCATTCACATTCCTCTCAGTACCTAGAGCGACCTGGGTAAGAAACCAGAGGCCCCGCATTCCCATTTAGAAGATAATTGATACCTGGATGGCTTTAGAAGCCACTTGGAACGTTTGCTGATCTGTAAGGAAGGCAAAAACAAGACCGGGTGGGAATGTAAAAGAGAAGAAAGACATCTCAGGTAGACGAGGCGGAAAAAAAAAACAACCCACCGAATTAGGTGGAAATTTGCTTTCCACTCCTTGATTTCCACCCCACTCTTAGGTCACTCTCTCCTCCTTTTTTCCTGCCCCGTCTCTCCTTGCCCCCCCCCCGGCATTGGTAATAATGGTGATGATTAACTAAATGAAGTCGGTTACCTGGACAACGAATAGGTTGGTTTTATATTTCATGGGTACCGAATGGTTAGAAAGAGTGAGCTTATCAAGGGCTCAGAAAACAGAGTTTGGCCTTTTCTTTAATGATTTCTTTATTTTAATTGCACGGGCCTTCTTGCCCTGGGCCATTAGGTCACGGTCAGGTTGTATGCGTTCCCTCGTCCCGCAACCCTCGTCTGTCTGTTTTCCATCTTTTCGCCGTAATTTCTTAAGCAGATTGGCTGGGGAAGTTCTGGGCATTGTGGACCAAAATGTAACTTTTTCAAGCTCAGTTCTCCCCCCCCCCTTCATCATCCTTCACCACGGCTGCACCAGTGTTTAAGAGGGGGCATCTTGCTGGATGTGAAGCAAAGGTGAACCCTCTCAGAGTCCTCAATCCATCCATCTTTCCCCAGTTCTTGACAAGACGACAAAAATTATGTACTGTAACTGCTTCCGCCATCTTGTTTGACCTCTCTGTGCAGTGGCCCCTTTCCGTTGTTGTTTTTTTTTAAAAACTATTTATTTAATTGTTGGCGTTGAAGGAGGCAACTGTGCCGTGCTCGGGGAACAAGTTGTTCGTCGTGCTGATGAGTCCTCTGATGGGCTCGAGGCCGAGAGTCGTAACGCTGGCAAGCTTGGTTTAATATTATTTTTGCCCTTGGGAGGATTGAGGGCTTGGCGCAGGCGGCAAGCGAGAAGCAATGCCAGTTAGAGACATACAGAGAGAGGCGGGGGGGTTATGTGTAAGGACAAGCCATCTCGGTTCAACTTGGAACGACTTTGCTCAGTGTTTCGGAACGCCTTCAAAAAAACATTAATGTGCAGACGGATACAAACAAAGTTTAAAAAAAAATGAAAAGGAGTGATACTTGGGTGTGAGATAGCAGTGATTCGAATGGGTAAATTAAAGTCAGTGATTTTCTTTTATATGTATATTTCCGAGTTAGGAAAAGTTACTCTTTTTTTGGAATATACTTCCCAAAATCTCCCATGCTGGCTGGGGGTTTCTGGGTGTTATTGTCCCCGGTCCCCAAAATAATGGGCAATCATAATCATAATCATAATCTTTTGAATTTGTGGTTGATTTTCAACTAGCCCGTAATCCATGAATGTCCTTCTGAAAGGGGATAGTCCGACCTTCAGGGGCATGTTTGTAGTGGTGGCTTGCCAGGGCAAAACAGAAAGAATTTGTCAATCAGTCTGTCTACTATCGTATTTTTATCACTGCGTCAAACCCTTAGGCACCCGAAACACCCCGGGCTTTCTCCAGGGAAGTTTAAGCCAGATGCTACTTCCGTTGCTGAAATTCCTAATAATACAAGATAAAACATTTGGAATTTTTTTTTAACCAAATATGGAATTGTATCCAATTGTTCAGCTCTAGCAGACGGGAAAGGGGGAAAGAATCCGATGGATTTAAGCCAATAATTCTGAAAATAAGCCAGTGGTTTAAGATCATAATTGCTGTTAAGCTTGCATTCATTAGCACACAGAGGCCACGTATGTGAGGAGAATGGAAAGTCCTCTCTTCTCCAGAAAGAGCTGTGATCAAACATCCATGGATTTCCACCAACGTTAAAGAAGGTGGCAGAAATCCATTTTTAGCTTCCATGGAGGTGGCCAAGATCTAATAATTGATCCCTGGGTCTGTGGGTCATACTAGTGCTTGGCTTCAGAACGGCTTGGAAAAGGAAATTGGAGATTGTTTTCCTGTCCATCCCATTTAGGTTCATAAGGAAATGGATTTTCCACTGGGTTTCTTGGAGTGCCTTAGAGCAGTGCTCCCCAACCTTGGGTCTCCAGATGTTCTTGGACTACAACTCCAAGAAGCCTTCACCACCACCTCTGCTGGCCAGGATTTCTGGGAGTTGAAGTCCATGAACATCTGGGGACCCAAGGTTGGGGACCACTGCCTTAGAGAACCTAAGGCCATAAGCAATATTATCATACATGTTTTGGCAATAGGGAGGTAGCTGGGAGGGTTGAAGGAGACATTTTTTCTTGCTTCTCGGTCTTGAGATGTGTGTTGCCCCTGTTCATTCTTGAGCAAGATGGGCAGATTAAATTTCTGGTTGATTCTATCTTAAGAGCGAATGACATTGAGAACGTTGGATTCACTTGTGGAAATGCTGTGGGTTGATGGTGCCCCTACCCTGGTGTTCTGTAGTTGCCAGCTTCCAAGCCCTTCTTGAGTTGCAACCTGGGGTCGTCTGAGCTGGCATCCACCAAGTCCCACTCATTGGTCATCTGCGTCACACACAGGTGCTATAAAAGTGCCTGTTTTTCTAGCTGCAGCTGAAAAATGATGGTGCTGGGCTGGCTTTGACTTGGAGGGACCCACATTATGGACCCCTGCACTCATCTGAGAAGGGATAAACCACAGTACAGGGCAGACGCTCTAGATCTTCCCTTTTCAAGACTACAGATCCCAGAATCCCAATCAACTAAAAAATTTCCAAGGGCAGCATCCGTTCCAAGCTGTCTTCCTCTTGACAGGACGTTCAGCTCCTCTTGAAAAAATAAAGAAGGGGGACACATAGGAGCCTGGGAGGCACCTAATCAAGAAATGAGCTGAAGCTGCGGTCCTAAACCATAGGGCCAGATGGGCAGTGTGAATCAACAGGTCCCAGAAATTAAACAGTATATAGTGTTGACTCCAGTTCCGGGAGTGCTGTGGATCCAGCTCCAGTATTCCAAGGTGATGAACCCTACCCCCCACATAGCTTCAGCACCTCAGATATCTCCTGCCTGCTTGCAGGCTAAAACCCGGTGTGGTTTCCCAGAACACCTGGAACCGGAGTCTCCAGCCAGTTGGTGCAACAGTGTCACTGCTCTCATGGTGCGCTAAGCGACACTGAAGCCGAACTTTAACTTGTTGGCATTAATAGACCAAAGAAAAAGCAACCAGAAATCAGACCAGTCCTCTTGAAAAGTAATAGCCATTTGGGCAAGAGTTCATTTAACCTGCATGCATAGAATTTCATTAATCTGCATGGAACAGGTCCATAAAACTGCCGGGTGGATGCCTGTAAACTTCCCTGGGGTCTTCAGGACCCTGAATTCATCAGTCAGACACTTCCCCTCTTCTTGTTGAATCACAGCCTGTATGTTATTCTCGAAAAGTGATCTTTTAAGTTACTTCCTAGTTACTTTTTAAAAATACCCTCCAACCCCCCTCAAAATACTAAGACATGACCGCCGCCACCCCGTATTGGCCGAAATCCTATTTTTAAATTTCTTTGTTCATATGGCAGTACAATCAGGGAAGGCTGAGTGGTTAATTAGGGCTAGTTAATTAGAGACTGGTCACAGGCCTAGTCTTTTGTCTGGCTGTGTACCTGCCATGGGCCTGGCTCTTTGTGAATCTGGCCCCCGTTTGCCACATCTGTGGTCGCCCTACGGCACACGAGGAACCACCAATAGGATTGTGGTAATTAAAGGACTGCCATTACCTGTTCATACTGGTTGCATCAAGACAGAAGTAGGTTTTGTATCATTAGTCAAATGTTCATACTGGAGTCATTTAAACATTTGAATTCGGCATTATTGGAACATGCAGTATCTTTTTAGACCTCTCTACACGCTCTCCCATCCCGAGATTTCAATCTTCAGCTATTTTCTCCTCACAGATGAGGATGAAAGACAGCAAAAACTGATCTCCCAGCAAGGTTGGGACCATTTTTTGTGTGCTTTTGTCACGAAATGTGACGGTTTTGTGCAAAATTCGCAAAAGTGGTTTTTGAGCAAAATCTTGCCTTTTGCACAAAACGCCAAGTATTTAATGCAAAATCTGATGCATATTTCCCCCCCCCCGCAAAAGACAAGATTTTTTTTTTTTTTTTTTTTTTTTTTTTTTTTTTGGCTAATGCTGGTGAGAGTCAGAAAACCTTGGCCTTTTTGCTTTTGCGAAAGAGCACAAATCTTGCGGTCTTGACATTTTGGGGGAGGCCAAGATGTCAAGACACCATATCTTATTGTGAACTAGAAAAACCACAAGGGTTCATCACATCCTTATTCTAGTAAGTCTTTTCTGGGTTGCAGCCTTAACCCCCCAACCTCACATTGACAGGGGTCTAAATGATCCCAAATATACCTGAAGTGAAATCCTATATAAGTGGAGAGATAAAATATGAGGGAGGGAGGAGGAGCCGGAAACATCTCTGCATCTTTTAGCTCAATTCTGTCTCTTTTCTGGACCAGGTAATGGGTAGTTCATTCTCCAGCCACATTCCTTACCAGGCAATTATTTTCAAGTGAGATCATTTACACCAGTTCGTTAGCTCACATCTCACCAGTGTCTGCTGTAATATCTGCTGTGTCGAAATAATAAGCCATCTGTAACAAAGCATGAATATTTTAAATGAACACAATGTACACCTCCAACCTCCAAAAAAAGTCTGCTTCTTTTCTTAAAGAGAGAGAGCAGCTACTACTTAAATTTCTCACCATTTATCCCTGCTTTTTTTTTAAAAAAAAAAATATCCATGAATTATGGATGCTGGGAGGAAGGAGCACAAGGAAAAAAATAATATTAAAGGGAAAAAAATCTCTTTTGTACAGGCTAAACGGAACACGTCTGACTGTCAATGAAATTTGATTTGCTTTATCTTTTTTGACAGTTACCTAATAACTGGGAGGAGAGGAGATGTAGCCAAGTACTTTTGGGATTGGGTGATGGCAGAGAGAGTGAAATAGCTTCTGGAGTTGAATTAACCATTTCCCTGCCAAGCAGTGGTTCCCAACCTTGGGTCCTCCAGATGTTCTTGGACTGCAACTCCCAGAAGCCTTTGCCACTAGCTGGGCTATCCAAGATTTCTGGGTGTTGTAGTCCAAGAACATCTGGGGACCCAAGGCTGGGAACTGTTATTGTGGAACGAATGAGATTTGTCCTCCTGTGAATGTTGATCCAGATGTTCTTGAGATCTCACCTTGGTGAGTGTCCATTGCTGGCACATTGGCAGCTGGATTTGTGGATTCCGTGGTTTCTAGGAATGTCTCATGAATTCCATTTCCAGTGAATCAGAGTCCAGACTGCTGTGTGGGATGAGCCTCAGAGTTTGCATTCCTTAGAATATCACAATGTATTTCCCATCCTTGGGGTGGGGTGGGGGGGGGCGAAGGGTAAATGTCTTGAAACATGCCTCTTCATGCCAGTCATCATGCCTCATCCAGTGGCCACATTTGCGACTGAACGTTGACTTTCCTGCTGTCGATCATTCCCATCTGCTGCACCATGTAAATCCATTTGTTTTTGTCTAATAAAATATGCAGTGGTTGAAGGCAGCAGGAAAAGAGGAAGACCAAATATGAGATGGACTGACCCCTAAAGGAAGCCTTGGCTTGAATTTGCAAGAGCTGAGCAGGGCTGCCGAGGACAGGGCATTTCGAAGATGACTCATGCATAGGGGTCGCCGTAAGTCAGAGGTGACTTGCCGACACATAACAACAACCCCTACATGTACAGGAATGATTTTTTTTAAAAAAATTGTCGACACCTTTTCTGCAAGTTCATGCCAGCTGCCAGAAAAGTGTTCTTAATCATTTAAAACCTAGCCTAAACCCAGTGGTTAATCTCAGCTAGTGTAGAATAAACTATGAGGTGAAAAATCTATACTTTATATAATTTACTGGTCTTTGACCATAATAAAGTATTCATACTTTATATAAATCCCATTGAATCCCTGGTTCTTGATTCAATGGAACTGCTGATTGCATTAGGATTGTATTTGCTGCAATAAGAATTATTAGTGTTGATGTCTTGAATCGGGAGGTTCACAGGAGAGTGGTTTATATAAGTTATGTCGTGATCCTTTTTCCCCAAGACTGGGTTGATCCGGCAGGTTGTGCCGTTGCTCGGATGCTGGACACAGATTTCAGAATTGCAGACAGAAGGTAGGAATATAGGGAACAAAATTAGGTCAGACTGTTTCTTGGACTGTGTGTTTTGGAAGGAAGTGACATCACAACCAGCTTCACAACTTCATGCATCTCAGTGCCGGCTCATGGCCAATGCTGGCTGATGGGCATGCCAAAGCGTGGCCAATAGACTGAAGCGCTGGTTGAAGGGAACCTTCCTGCCTTTTGCTCTCGTTCTCAGGCTCCGCCCCTTGTCCACGTTTTCCTTTGACAAGTTGCTTGTTCCAGCGAATGGCGTTAACTTGCTCTTTGCCCGGAAGATCTTGGGAGGTCATTGCCATCTTACTGGGCAGCATTGGATGTTCTCTGTGTTTCTAATACTGCCTGGTAATGATGATTATGGCCTCTCGCACCCAGCCTGGGGAAACGTCGGTGGAGAATTCAGAAAAGCAGCAAGTAAGTAGCCATTGATGGGGTTGAGAAGGTAAGGCATGAAACACGCTCTACAGGGTGCCATGATTGAGTATTTTGCTTTGGCCAACACCTACCAGTTGAGTATTTTGCAGGAGCCCAAGATGCCTTGACTGGGCTTTTTTTCCTCGAACTTGGTACTCATGACTCCCTTGGAAGTCAAAAGCTCTAGGCGGGGCACTTTGCTAGACCCACAAACCCTCTGCCTCCAGAACGTATCTGTTCTCCCCTTGCTAGGGGAGGACAGATGTAGAAAAGCCTTGAATTTGCTTTGCTGGCTCTTCCATGTAAAGAGGCAAGCTGGAGGGCAGCCTTCCTTAACCCCTCTGCTTTTCCATCAGCTAACGTAGTCAATCACTTGACACTTTTGGGGTCCAAGTCCCAAGCAGGTTGATTCAGAGTTCTCTGCTTTCTTGGTTCAATGCCCCAAACTCAAAGTTTGATGCTTCCTTTTCAGGATCGTGGGGGTGACGAGTCAACAGATTGAGTTGACCGCGTCTTCCAGTTCATCAGGCCCCACAGAATACAGCTAGACGTTGTCTCTGACCCATCATGGGATGTCCTCACTTGTAAAACACTAGGAGTCTAAGGGGAGCCCCAGTCAAAGCAATGCTCCATATAGTCCGGCATCTTGCATCCCATAATAGCCAACCAGACGTTCCCAACTTTTTCGGGGCCAAATCTGTGCCCTGAATACCGGAACCTGCATTGATCTATAAATCCAATGGGCACGGTGGTAATTTTTTTTTAAATGACCCTAAATATTGTTATTTTCCAAATTTTCATTTTCCAAAAAAAGGCATTCGATTCCGCTGGTCTCGCTGACCTGGGTGGGATTTACTCCCGTGTAAGCCTGGCTCAGAGAGCGCTCTCCGGTCTCCCTTTCCATGTCTCAAACCAAGCTCTCTAACTAATCAGCCCCTGGCCGAGCAATGACAATCACCACCTCCACAATAGGACGGAAATGTGCAAGCCTTCCTCTGGGTAGCGGTGATTAAAGGACACTGTAAATAATGATTTACAGGGTTATCTTGAAGAGGTTGTTATGGGCCTCTTAGGTATTTTAAACCCTGCTCACAGGTGTTCTGGCACACCTGGCAGGCTCTGAACTAAACAGAAATTCCAAAAGAATTTTGCTCCTTCCGTCTCCCCATGACATACAAATATACACATATTTAGACTGAACCCAAGTAGGATGCCTCTACCTTCCTTTCCTTCTGGATTATTTTCGGTAAAGACTTTGTTTCCGGAGAATCTTGGATTGCCCTCTGGTTTCCGAGCTGGTTCATTGCAAAGAAACAACAATGGTTTTGTGAGTCGGGACTGGGTAGGAGTGGCTAGGCTGATGGATGCCTTCAAGACATGAACCTGAGGACCTTCACGGATGCTCCGTTCCACCAAGGGAAGATGGGCCTCTGTAGGCATCTTACTAGACAGTGCTGGACATTGTGAATCTACTCTAACACTGTCTGGTAACGATGTTTAAAGGGCGAGCCTGTTGACGACAGCCAACCGATGTCTTCAGAAGCCGAGAATGAAAAGGACGGTCTAAGGGGAACCCAAGATTGGTTCCATGAGGCGTCAGGGTGGGGTGGGGGATGTACAGACTCCCAACACTGCCAGGGGATCTCCTGTGGAGATCAGTGGATGCTAAACCTCTTGAAGGATGTGTATGGCCTTTGTTTTCTTCTCAGCCTAAATAAGAACAGGACATGTAATCAGAATGGTGAAAATAACCAGGTGGTCCATGAGGAGAGATACGATTCTGATTTGTGTATGTTGTTTATGGAATCGTTAGAAACCTATAAACAAGACAAGCTCTCAGTTTTTTCCCCAGGCATAGGGGGTATTGAATTTGAGATGGGGAGAAAAAAAAAACCACCCCAAAGAGTTAGACCAGTAACAATGATCTTGAAGTTAGGCTGCTTTACATCAGCCAAACCAGAGATTAACTTTAGGTATCGCCCCTCTAAGGAGGATGCTGAAGCTGTCTTTTAGTTATCCCTGGGAGATAATACTGGAAGGATGTGTGTGTGCATCCCTCCAGCCCGGAAGGAACGAACGCGCAGCTTGGCTTGTTCACAGGAGTCGTTCCTGCCGTCTCTGTCCATCTGCCCTGCTCTGCGCCCTCCCTGACCCCTCAGCTGAAGGAGCACGGGAGGTAAAAGCAAAGTGAACCAAAGAAGGTTGACGTGTGGAGGAAAATTCACAGCCGTACGAGAAGAAAGAGGAAGAGGAGGGGGAAACGATTAAATAAAAGGAAGTTGGTTCAAGGACATACTGGCAACAAAGAAAAGTTGTAGTTTTTAGGTTGTAGGGTACAACACCACCAGAACGTCTAGTTGATCCTCAAAGGTTGCATCATTTATATAGGGGTCCCAGCCAATCAGGGACTTAGGCTGAGAGCTCATCAGGGAGCCAGGCTGGAAGCCAATCAGGGACTATGATATACCTATTTGAACCCTGTTGGATCTATATAGTCCCTTGGCTTCTATTGCCATATATGCCAGCTGAGGTGATACAGGGATTAATGCATAGGACTGGGTGATCGGGGCTGGACCCCCTACATGAGAGAGATACCCCTGAGTAAGTTACTGTCTTTCAGCCTAAAGCTACCTTGCAGGGATGTTGTGAGAATGGCACATGACATTCATGCTGGGTGCTTCCATCATTACTTCGGAGGAACAGCAGAATATAGTATTAAGGAATAAGCAATACTGGAAGGCTGAATTCGGCTCGCTTATCCCCTTCTAGGGACTTCCAGAAGTGGTGCAATGTTGTTTGCAGCCCGGTGAGTCACCTACGGTCGCACCCGGTTACACCCTTGCAGGAACCTGGCTTCTTTCTCTGCTTCCACCCCCACCGTCTTTGCAAAGATAACATTCCTGCCTGTGAAAGTTAAACTTTTCAGCCGCACTGCCAGAGCGACACGCCCTCCGTCACAACCTTAGATAAACCGTGTCCCCTCGTTTGCCTCGGGAGGGACCTTTCCCACCAGAGGATCCTTTCTCCAGAAAGGACGGCTTTGAGAACTTAAATAGTGAAAAGGTGTTTTTACACCACACCCAGCTTTCTGAAAAAAGAACGGTCGCTTCTTGAACTTGTTATGGAAACACAAGCTGTGATACCTACCAGATCGCCGATGGTAGAACTGTTGGGTAGCTCAGTGGTTTAGGTTTCTGGTTGCAGAGCCAGGGGATGGGAGTTCGATCCCCCCACCTGGACCTCCTTGATGAGGGCTGGACTGGGTGATCTATAGCAGTGGTCCCCAACCTTGGGCCTCCAGATGTTCTTGGACTTCAACTCCCAGAAATCCTGGCCAGCAGAGGTGGTGGTGAAGACTTCTGGGAGTTGTAGTCCAAGAACATCTGGAGGCCCAAGGTTGGGGACCACTGATCTATAGGATCCCTTCCAGCTCTACAGATTATATGTAAGGTGGCCCTGTTGATCCGCTCTGCCATGATGGCAACAAAATTGAATCTCTCAGAGACAGGAAGGTGTTCCGATTCTGGGCTCTGCCAGTTGTCCATGTTTTCTCTCTGGTGCTCCCCTAAGTTTCATATCCATCTCCTGTATCCCTTTTCAACATCTTCTGAGCAAATGACCGGTCTGTTTGTCTTTTATGCCATTTCCCAGCCAACTGGGCCTTTGGGTGCTGGTTGATGAAATTCAGGGTGTGCAAAAATTTGTGGCTTGAACGGTTCACCCCCCCGCCCCATACATTCATATTTGGCCCTAGAAGAGTGGAAAGCAGCCCACCCCAAGCATTTCTGGTGTCTCCAGCCACTCTTCACCAGGAAGAAAGAAAGCCCAGATAGGTGGGCTCAGCTGGGAACCATTTAGACTGCTGCATGCCCGGATACAGGGTTACCCCCATTCCTCCATGTGACTCAACCTCATGGGACTTGAGCTTAATCAATAGGACAGCAGGAGCCCCAGATGCCAAAAACAGCACATGGCATCTTTCTCCCATGAGAGAACCAAGAGTCTTGGGGGGCACCTTAAAAATAGGCAGGTATATTATATCAGAATTGCTGGATAGCTCAGTGGTTTGGGCATCTGGCTGCAGAGCCAGAGGTTGGGAGTTCGATTCCCCCGCTGGGCCTCCTTGACAGGGGCTGAACGTGATGGTCCAGAGAGTCCCTTCCAGCTCTGCCATTCTAAAGTCATCATCATCATGGGTTTTTATGAACTACCTTCCTCTTTCTCCAAGACATGGATCTTGGAAGTTCTGTTATCTGCGGAGTTCTGTTATCAGCCTGGTTCAGCCCGAGGAAGTCTAGATCCAGAATGCCCTACCCATAGCAAGATGAGGGATGGGAAGTGATGGGGATAAGTACAACTGCTCTGGAAAACCCACCGGGTACGTTTAGCCTCACCCCCGTTCTTCAACTTCATCCCAATCTGTAATCCGGGGCAGGGTTGTGTGGAGAACATCATGCTTGCCTACCTTGCAGGGTTGTATGGATTACCAAATGATATACACAGAGCACTTTGCAGAGGGAGCAAAACCTGTTCTGTTATTATTGCTACCTTTGCTATTAGCTATAAACATAGGAATTGCACGAGACCTCCGATCCCTCTAATTGATCATTCAGCCGTTCTACTGAATTTATTGCAATGTGTTTGTTTCTTCTGAGGATTCCTTAATCACTTTTCAAGGCCAACCTCACACAATCTTTGCCGCAAGGTGCTATGGGTTGATGCATGGTTCCCCCCCCCCCCCCAAAAAAAAACTTTGGCTGCTTTTATCAATGCCATGGATATGTGTGTGTTTACCTCTACCCTTTGTCCTCCTCAAGACTGCTAGCCGAAGCAGGCCACCTCACTTTGCCTAATGATAGGGCCTGTTTGGAGAGATGTATTTCTTCACAGTCACCCGGTGAGCTGTGTCGTTTGGGTATTCGGCAAGCCTTTCAGAAACGAAGGTGATTTGGAACTGGGGTAAAAAAAAAAAAAGCTTTTTTCCTGCCGAGGTTTTGATGGATAGCCACTTCCTCAGCCCTCTCTCCTTCCATTTCCTCCGCTGGTGGATTTATTTCTCCCAGCGAGAGCTTAATAGCACAAGGTGAAGGAGGCGTGGGAGGTAGGTTTGATGTTTTAGCCTCCTTGTTACAGATTAACTGCTGGAGAATAGCAGAGGAAATAGTTCAGATTGTGGAGTGACCCTACCAATTGACTCCGAACAGCTGGTGTCCCTTGCTTATTAAAACTCCACTTCCTGGAGGACCAGGTGTGAATTCTACCTTCTCCCCCTAGAGCAGGGTCATGTTGGCAACCACGGCTATCTCAAGAACTGGGACAAGAGACGGGGAAGCGCTCTCAAAATATGCCTGGGCCTTGCAGCTACTTTGTGGAGAGAACTCCTTGACAAGGGCTGGACTTGATGATCTGTAGGGTCCCTTCCATCTCTGCAGTTCTAAGAGTATTGTTGTTAAAACCCGCTCCATCCAGTGTTCCTCAGCGAGTGGGATTCCGAGGTTCACCGCCCCTGATCCCGGAGTGAATGTCACGTCATGAGGACTAGTCGCCAGAAGAACCAAAAAATATCTGCAAAAGATTGCGAGAGGAAACTTCCAAATGGCCTCAAACGGGGAGGCGCGTCCGAAAACCATCGTTGTGGAGTTGTCCACAGGAAGGTGGAAAGATGGAGATGTCCTAAGTTCATGAGGGAAATGGAGGCACAGATCCTCTTGGTGTGTCTGAATGTCTCAAAGTTCTTCCTTATCCATCACCGCTTGACATCGATGGCCTCCCCTCAGGGCCGATCGCCTGCCGATCGCTGTCTTACCAGACAAAGTTAGATCTTAGCTATCCCTGTCTAATACTGTCTGGTAATGCCGTCGATCGCACTGGCAAAGCCGTCGCCCTGGAAAGAACGAGGAGAGCTTGCCCCAGATCTAAGCAGGCTGCATCCAGGTCTCCCCCTTCCCAAGGAAAGAGGGGCGCTGGTGAGAAACGTCCATGAGATGCCACTTGCGTGCCCTCAGAGGGCTTTTTCTAAGGTGCGGGGTTCAAAGTCCATGTTTACGACTCCCGGGTTGGCTCCATAAAGCCGCACATAGAGAAGGGATAAAGACCCTGATAAAGAGAAGTTGGAAGTGGGTGTGTTGTCACCCATCCAGGTTGGCCGAGCGCATTTGCCCTGATAACAGGCTGTTCTTTACCTTCTGCGCATGCAATATTTGGCTATGTCAACAGAACGACAGAGGTCGGTTCCTCTTTTCCTTCCCCGCAAGGCTGAAAAGGGATGCTGGTGGAGCCGGTGTGGCTGTGCCCAAAGCAGAAGGGTGTAGCTTGGTGCTGGAGCACACAGGATCTGCTGCCCCATTGATTAAAATTTGGACACATGAGATTGGCATCTGCAAGAGGAGGGCGGACCGTTTGGGAATGTTTGAGTCTCAGTGTGGAACAGCCTTATGGCTCCACCCTTGGTTTTATGCTTCCTTCTGAGCAGGGAAAATTGGCGTCCTGCGCAGGAGTTGTCACAGTCCTGCGCAGTTTCTTCTGCTCTTGTTTGGATGAACCCTATGTAGGAAAGATGCCATTCTGCGCAGGACTCATTATAACACTGTACAGTTGGTGCTTCTTCCAGGAAGAAAATGACCCTGAAATCTCCAAGGAGTCCTGCAAGAAATTTCTTGTAAGATTTTTTTGGTGGAAGAGAAATCACGAGCAGAGAATTTTTCAGGCAAGGAGGAAAGACAACTTTTGGTCTCTCTTTCTCGGTGAGAGCGAGAGGCTGAAACATTCACCTGCCTATTCATGACAATTCCTGGAATCTCTTGGCCATCAAGGCCTGTATCCTGGGGGATTCTGGTTTTTGTAGTTCCCAAAAGGGCACTTTCCTCCAAACACTGGGTCAGGTACCATCCTTGCTTATAGAGGCATAACTTTGTACCAGATATAGAATGCAACTAACCAAGATTGTCTTTTCCATTGAAACACGCACGCATGTTCCTAGTCCTTATGGGTGCCAAGATTAGGCTGACAAAAAGGGGCCAGATTCTTAGAAAACGGGACTCTGTACTTTTTAAGAGGGCATGGCTGTTTCCGGCTGAAATCTGAGAAGGTAGCGAAGTGGTTAAGTAAGATTTCCAGTCTGTTGGGGGAATAAATGTCCTGGTGCCCTGCATCTTTGCTTCCCACATTTCCCAAAACGAACAAACCCAGAATATGTAACACCAAGTGGGAAGTACTGCAGACGAAATTATGCTGAAGAAAATGATGCAGAACGGCTTGATTTGCATAATGAGTGGTGGGAGCATTTCAGCTGGCTTTCTTTGCTAACAAATCTGGATTGTGCAGACGCCGAGTTTTTAATGCTTCAGTGGTACTTGCTTATCCTTTTTCTATAACTATGAGTAAATGTGTGTGTGTGTGTGTGTGTGAGAGAGAGAGAGAAAGAAAGAGAGAGACTTTAACTTTGAAAAGTCAGCAACAGGTGACTTCCCCCACCCTCCTGTTTTCTCTCCCGCCATACAGTTGTGGAAAGAGAGGCAAATTTCTCTGACCTTTCCTGTCAAAAGAACAGAACTGATCTGGCGTGGACTAAAGAGAACTCAGTGGATGCTTTTGGAAGAACAAAGGGGCCCCTTATGTGTTTCCTTCCTCTTTCCTCCTTGCTTTCCCAATGGAACAAAAACAACCTGTTCAGAGCGAAGTGGGATCATTTTGCCGGCTGAGGTGGACTCCCTCGCGTCTGAGACTGTGAGGCTTCCTCTGTAGTTAGGCGCTTAAGCCTCGACCTAAAGGCCCGTCTCGAAGCTGCACAACAAAGGCCGGCTCTACCATTTGGCAAGGGGAAGGGGTTCCCTCAGAAGGGGGCCGCTGGAAGGGGTCAGCCTAGCATTGGAAGAGAGAACGGGGTACTCAGTACCTTTAATGTAACCCTAGATGGCTCCTGTTGGGTGGGGGGACTCCCAAAATGTTGAGGTGAAGCACACACTCCCAGGAGGTGTCCATGATCCTCACCTGTTGCTTACACTTGTTGAGAAAACTGTGTTGAGAAGGATTTTTGAACCAGAAGATCAACCCGCTTTTGTGCGTGGAAACGCACATTTAGGGAAGAGGAGCCCTCTTGGCGTTACTTCTGGCAGCAAAATTTCTTGGGTCAGCTCTGTCCAAGCACGGTTACCCCTATCTGGGATGACGAGCCTCCCCCTTTATGATTTATTTTCCGAGCAGCATTTCCTGATCTGTCAGGCCCCATCTTTCCACTCACAGAATCTGCCTCCATGACCCAGAGAAGACTCCACAAGTGGACAACCAAAGTCTCTGAGATGTGGGGCACCAGCCCCTCACCTGTCTCTTCAGAAGGCCCTGTGAAACAGAGGTTTTGGTGTTCACACAACACACAACGTGGTTGTTTTATACTCTTTCTACCTTTCTTTTCCTTAAAAAGAGAGAGAAGCTCTGCTCTTTCCCTCCTGATCCCAAACCACCTGTTGCCCACAACCCATGTTGAACCTCCTTTGAGGTCAAGACTCTACCTAGGGACTGAAGTGTATTGGCCATCTTTTCCTGACGTGGCTTCTTTGCTAATCACCTCCGATGTCTTGAAGCAAAATTTGTTCCCGGGTGAGAGATGACTCACGAGAAATCGCTCCCGCTCCCTCCCTCCCTTGCCCAGCTCGTTTGCAAGTACACCAGTTGGGAGGGTTATGTTTACAATGTTTTGTGTCGACGGGTTCAATACTGCGCTGCCAATATTTGGGGCACTATTTCCTCCCCAGACAACAGTAGCTGGGTTTCTCCACCTCATCTGCCTCCCCTCCCCTTCCACAAATCAAAAAGTATTTCCATTGACTTCTAGAGTGCTCATTGATATTCCTCAACATGCTGTAAGATCGTACGGCTTTTCTTCTGTGCTTTTAAATGATTTCCCATTATTTCTCTCTGTGAAGCATGACTTTTGTTGTATATACCTTTCAAATAAAAAGAAAATACATGACTATCCAACTTGGGCTTGATTCGTATTCATTTTTTAAATTAAAAAAACCACACATGTTGATGTCTTGGTTTCTTTCTCGTGGAGCATAGTGTCTTGAGACGGACACTATCGCATGGATGCAACGTCGTTTGGTAATCAAAAAACAGGAAAGCATGTGAGACCTGTGACAAACAGTTACAAGCCAGTGGGTGCGTTTGGATATTCTGATTTCTAGGTACTCCATTCCATTTCCTCTCCCCAAGCCCCCATCTCTCCTGCAAGGTTATTATTTCACAGCATATCATGGGAAACCCAAAGAAAATAATAATTAAAAGGACAGAAATCTTGTGGCACCTTAAAGATTACCTGTTACATTTTAATGTGAGCTTTCGTGGACAAGTCCACTTCTTCAGACATACGAGATAAAATACAGAGTTACACAATAAAACCTTCATGCCCAACTTTAAAATACAGTGGTGTATCCTTGCATTTCACACATACAATAATTTATGGCCTGTGTTTGGTGTTCAGTTCTTTTGAAGTCAAGTTTTGTAAACAGTCCCACAAGAGACAGAAAACAGAAAAGGCGGCAAGAGTGAGAAAAGGGGGAAAGACCAACCATAAGCAGTAACATGATTAAAGGAGACAGCAGAGGAACGTGTGTTAATATAGAGACCATTAACAGTCTTGTACTGAAAAATGGGCCTGGTAGTTGTGAAGGAGAATAACAGTAGATAATAGCTTAATTATTTAGTAATGATTTAAGAAACCTTGACCGACATTCAATCCCTTTATATGGGTATCCATCATGTGTATACATTTTAGCTGCTTCCCTTTGTATTCTTGTTCTGTAGTGTTTCTTTTCCAGAACAGCAGCTTTCATATCTTGTGAAGAGTGTCCTGCTAGATTGAAGCAGGCTCTTGACTGGGTTGTTTTTGTCTAGTTAAGAGTTTGTTAAGAGTTTCCCCCCAAATATGCCTGCCTGCCTGCCTGCCTGCCTGCCTGCCTGCCTGCCTTCCTTCCTTCCTTCCTTCCTTCCTTCCTTCCTTCCTTCCTTCCTTCCTTCCTTCCTTCCTTCCTTCCTTCCTCCCTTCCTCCCTCCCTCCCTTCCTCCCTTCCTCCCTCCCTCAAATCTGGAGCTTCCTCCAAACTAAATGATAGGGATGTGAATCTCAAAACCTCTTGTTCTCAATGAGAAACAAAGGGAGGGGAAATCCTCTTTTTCTTCTAGCAGAAAGGTTTCTCTGTGCAAGTGTTGGAGTTTTCTGAAAAATACTGTGAGATTTCTTTGATGTCTCATTTCTCCCTTGAAGAACCCTCAAGCTCCATAGAATTACCACTCCTTCACAAACCAGTCCCTGCCTTGCACAAGATTTAGCAGAAAAGACACGGAACTGGCTGGGACGTGGCAGTTTCTTGGATAAAAGAACAGGTGAGGAAGGTAGACCGGTAGACTCCGGGTCTCCAATGACGACTAAGGAGACCATTGTTACAGGAGGCTGGTTAAACCTGGGAGGGGTTCAGTAAACACTCCAAGAGAGAATTGCTTTCAATTAGAGTGGCTAATTTTGTTTACAAGGCCAACTGCCTTTTTAGCAACATACCCATCGGTAATTCATGATTAACCACTGAAGTCTGTGGGAAACTCTCAAAAGGACGGTTGGACAAACACAGCCAGAACAAGAGAGTCTACGATGCTGAAAGAAGAGTGTAATTTGAAGATGGGGGGGGGGGACCCCTCTCCTTTCTGGGCTTCTCGCCCTGTTTACTCTGCACCAGCCTTGGAAATAAATTTCCCTGTTGCAAAATTCAAAGGGCACAACATCTTTGAAAGAGAATATCCACATTTTTGATAAATAAATTAGGGATGTGGAAAATCTCCTGGCTTTGATTTGGTTGAGCTTTTCCAAATCCTGCCTCTATTTTCTTCCTGTCCTGGTTTTCTCTTGTTTTGTGAGACTTTGTGTGTGATCTTACCACCCTGAAATGCATGCACATTTTAATATATTTTTTGTGACCTGTGTGCAATTATTATTTTTTTTAAAAGCAAAGCATGTAATTTACCTAATTTATGCAGCTTTTTCCATGGCGTGATACTTTTTCCTCCAGCCATGTGAATTTTACCCATTCATGTTTTAAACTGTGTGCATTGTTTCATGCACATATCCTTTCTTTAGAACACCCTATTGTAAATGGGCAAAGCTGCAAAGCGAGGTGTATTTCTGCTCTCCTTGACTGTTCAGATTTGCAAAAATGTCATTTTCAGAGAGACTGAGGAATCCAGTGAAATTCTCAGAACTCAAAAGTAACTAGATACAAGTAACATTGTGACCAGTTATATTTGGTAACAAAGGAATGTAATAAATACAAAGTTACTTTTGAAGTGCAACACGGTTGTTACTTAATAATGAGTAACAGGCACTCTCAAAAGTTGTTTCCAAGACCATTTTTACAGGCATTCTCTCCTCAGCCCTAAATGGCAAGGGAAGTGGTTTTAGATTTTGTATTTTTAAACTATTTCCCAGGTGCATTATCAGAACTGGCCACTAGAGGGCATGAGAAAGCATTTCCCTGCATTTTCTCTTCTTGCTAATGGCAAGTCAACGAATTAATAACATTACTTGTGTGATCAGAGAAACAATATTGACAACAGCCACCTGGCCTCAGGTGCTTCGAGGTCACTTGGGGTTTTTAATGTTCCAGGACAGGTGAAAGTGAAGAACAGAAGCCAAAATGCCTGCCTCTGATGTCCACACTTGATTCCATGGAATTTCTTTCTTTCTTTTCTCCCTTCACCTCTCCTTCTTTTCTCTTCCCTGGCGACACACACAGGACCAGGAACCTCCTACCTTCTCTGAAGCCACAAGGTCATCATGGAACTCACTGACCAGATTACGAAATTACCCATTCCGTCGTTACTCTGTGATTATCTCCCTCTCTTACCTGCTTGCCATCTTTCCTTGGTCACGTGGGCCACATTAAAAGAAAAAGAAAAAGAGGGGAAAATAAAAAAGAGGAAAGGCCTGGAGCTGAGTATGCAATTTAAAATATCCATAAAAAGCTCCATAAGCTGCGTAATGAAAAAGAAAGAAGAGAATACAAGGTGAAATTAAATTTATTTTTTTTTAAAGGCAGCACCTTTGCTCGTCTTTAACATGTGCACACTTACTGGTGAGAAAGTGCAACTGAACCCAGGGTCTTAAACCCCATTCCCTATAGAATCAATGGGCTTTATATCAGTGTAGCCTTCAGCAGTCGATCCAGTGGGACTTCCTCGTGAGTAGATCTGTGTTATAGTACTCCAGCTCTGGACTGAGAAATGCAGTCTCAGGTGGAGTTAGGGGGCTGTGATCCCATGGAAGTGGTGGAGGATCCGCTCTGGGTTTCAGCAAGAACATGACAGGAGCTGTCCAAGCTGCTGAACCTAAGCTGCTGAAACACTGCAGAATTGAGTCACCTCTTTTTTCTGCTTTTCTCTACCGTCTCCCTCCGCTTCTCTCTCTCTTTCTCTCTCCTCCCCTGTCTAGTGACCAAAGGAGGACAGAAAAGAGCACAGGGAGTTACTTTTTAAAAAGGAATTAGTTACAGTTACAATCATTGCAGGCAATTCTTCCATCCTGAAATGGTACCCACAACATCTTAATTACAATTATAGGTGTTGGGAAAGGCACTTTTAAATAGCACACATTTCTCTCTGTGGTGCACATTTTAGTATGGTTTCCCTGCAAAATAAAGGGGGCAAACAGGTGGTCTATAGCTGATTTTTAGAGCCCTTGAAGTCTGCCAGAGTGAGTCCCCCCTTTGTATTATCAAAATAAATTTAATGATTATTTTTTAAATGAATAGCCACTAGCGAGGTGTGGTTATGATCTCCCACAGGATCTTGGACTGGAGAAATGCCATCGCCCACAGCCTGCGGCAGCTTCGCATGGCCCTATACACGATGCATTTATGTACAGTATTCCTTTTTTTAGCTGGAAACTTCATCATAATATATGGAGAAATGTGAATTCTGACAGTTCGATCTAACTCTGCCTGTCTCTTTGTTTGTTACTTTCTGCTCTTTTCTGGAGGAATCTGGATCGATCAGGAAAGAGTATAAAACTTGAAAAAAAATCCGGTTATAATGCTTTTAAACACCCTTAAAAAAGTAATTGTTGAACCTGATGAAAGGATAATGCTGGCCACACCAAGAATTACAGTAGGACCACAGTATGCATGGGGGATTCCTTCCTTCCTTCCTTCCTTCCTTCCTTCCTTCCTTCCTCCCTCCCTCCCTCCCTCCCCTCCCTCCCTCCCTTCCTCCCCTCCCTCCCTCCCTCCCTTCCTCCCTCCCTTCCTTCCTTCCTTCCTTCCTTCCTTCCTTCCTTCCTTCCTTCCTTCCTTCCTTCCTTCCTTCCTTCCTTCCTTCCTTCCTTCCTTCCTTATAGTGTTTTACCCTGCCTTTCTTCTTTAAAATACTTATAGTGTTTTACCCTGCCTTTCTTCTTTAAAAGGACCCAAGGTGGCTTATATCATTAAAAGACAGTATTTAAAAGCTAGCAACGGTGAGTATACAAATACTAAAAAGGATCAAACAAATAACCCCCCCACAAAAAACCAGTAAACAAAAGCAGCACCGAAAACACGTTCAAAAGCAACAAGGCACAATAATCCATTCAAAAATCCCAGCCAGGCAGCCAATCACTCAGGGAAAGCTTGCCTGAAGAGAAAGGTCTTGGCCTGCTTGCAGAAGGACAGTAAAGATGGGGCCAGCCTGGCCTCCAGTGGGAGGGAGTTCCAGAGTCTGGGAGCAGCCACAGAGAAGGCTCTCCTCTCCCGGGGTCCACCACCAAGTGAACCTGTGAAAGTGGAAGGACCGAGAGGAGGCCTCTTCTGATGATCTTAATGCTAGGCATTTCTCTCCCTTTGGCTTCAGCGAAGGGGTGGGGTGCTGGGTGCACATCGTTTCAGGGCAAAAAAGGGCCAAGGGGTTGCATATCGTCCAGGTCAAAGAGTCCAGGTCATATCGCCCAGAGTCAAAACTGAGTCTGTGGTCCTTCTCTTTCAGCCACCTTCTTTTCTCCTTCTGATCCCTGTCCTCCCGTCTTTTCCCCTACTCACCATTATTTTTGGAACCAGAAGGTTTAAAAAAAATGTGGAGCATCCTGGGTCATTTGAGAGCTCCACCAGGCCAAAAAGTCTGCTTTAGGGGTGTCTCTCACCACCCAAGGCCTGCACTTTGGCTGCTTCCTGACCAATGTGGTCGAAACATCCCCTGTGACAAAGCACCTGCAGTAGGACAGTCACCGTTCCTCCGGACGGTGTTGGGACCACGCTCATGATTTGCTGGGTTTGTCACATAGAAATGGGAAAAGACTGTATTTACATGGGGGAAAAATAGTGGATGCCCTCCCTTGTTTCCACAAGTCTTTCCCTTCACCGGCACGACTCCAGGTCCACCTTTTTGAAGCAACCTAGCTTCATTTTTTCCCCCCTTTTGGCTGCAACCCCACAAGCTGGAACCTGTTCCTTGGGCACCTGACAAAATCTGCAGTGATGTCAGGGAAAGGTAAGATAACTCCACCCAAGATCTCAGCTGCCTGGGAACAGGAGAAGGACAGAGAAGGAGGGATTAAGAAACTAATTTTTAAACTTTAATAATAATAATGATGATGATGATGATGATGATGATGATGATGATAACAACAACAACAACAATAATAACAACAATAATAATAATATGTCAGAGTCGAAAATAAAGAATTGGAAAAACTAACAAAAGTACAGAGGACCTGGCCATCGAAACTTCTTGCTTGTAGATGAAATGCACTTCCATGGTCCCCCGTCGTCATCGGGGCTTTGGAACAATATCAAGAAATTTCACACGAGTACTATAAGCAGTTGCAGATCTCAGAAATCACACCATCAGAGTTACAAAAAAATGGCAATATTAGGAACAGCACACATACTGCGCTGCTATTTAACAGATACTTAGGTTTTTGGTTAAAACTTGTTTCTGTTATATAAGAGCAGTCAATGTTCTCCTTGAAAAGATAGTCGTGCCAGGAAAAGTGGAAGGCAGTAGGAAAAGAGGAGCATCAGACAGGAGATGGATTAGCACGGTAAAGGAACCACAACTTTCAGTCCGCAAGGGCTGAGGCAGGGCTGTAAATGATGGGACTGTTTGGAACTCATTAACTCATAGGGTCACCCTATGCTGGAAGCAACTGGATAGATGCAACTTGAGGCTATATAAAAGCGATCCATTTAACTTTCGTGATGAATAGAAGGGGTTGGAAAACAGGCCCCTTGGACAGAACCGGCAGCCAGGATGGGTGGGAAGGTTTGGCGTAGGGTGAAAAAGACACCTGTTTTTCCTCCTGCCTTCTCCGTACCTCACAAAGACGTTGTGATTACAGGCGCCGGGTGACGTGTCCCGGTTGCTATGAAGCAGCTGCACCCTGCAGGAACGCACCGCCCGACCGAGCCTCCGGTTGGCAGGTGTCTCCCTCATAAGCCCAGGAGATTTTAACCCCTGCCCGCCAGACGTTGAGCCAGAGAGTCAGGCAAGGACGTGGACAACCTGTCGGGGTTTTGGGTGGCCCCACCTCCCCTGTTGCTCCCGCAGGCCAGATTCTCATCTCACATAAAGCTCCCTGCAAAGTCGACTCATGAAATTTGGCCGCCCGAGGGGGAAGCTGCCAACACATGCGCCAGAAGGCGCATGACTCCTAAAGCCGGCCAACCTCTTTTGGGGGCCTCCTAGCAGCGAAAAGGATCACAATAACAAGGAACGACTAACTTGAGGCTCTTCCACGACATCTCCAATGCCCCCTTCGGTGAGGCAGCTGCACCACCCTGTCCAACGATCGGCCCAGATGCCCACCAAGCTTGTACTAGATACACCCTCCGGTTTTTCACTGGAAAGGTGGTGCGTTTCCCCCCCCTTACCCAACTCCTGTTTTTCCAGCTTTATTGTTTTCATAACACTGCTGTTTTTCCCAGCCCAATCCTCGCTCTCGTTTTTACCGGTTTCATCATTTTTATGACCCTGACCTAATACTGTATCGTATCAATTTTCTTTGAAAGCTCAGGGGTGAATAAATCATTTTTAGCACCTGGGGAGATGCGTGTGTGTATGTGTGGTTAGCTTTGTATTGTGAAATAAGAAATCGTAGGGCTGGGAAGGAAGGAAGGAAGGAAGGGAGGAAGGGAGGAAGGAAGGAAGGAGGAAGGAAGGAAGGAAGGAAGGAATTAAGGAAGGAAGGAATTAAGGAAGGAAGGAATTAAGGAAGGAAGGAAGGAAGGAGCTGATGCTGGAAGGAAGGAAGGAAGGAAGGAAGGAAGGAAGGAAGGAAGGAAGGAAGGAAGGAAGGAAAAGGAAGGAAGGAAGGAAGGAAGGAAGGAAGGAATTAAGGAAGGAAGGAATTAAGGAAGGAAGGAAGGAAGGAGCTGATGCTGGAAGGAAGGAAGGAAGGAAGGAAGGAAGGAAGGAAGGAAGGAAGGAAGGAAGGAAGGAAGGAAGGAAGGAAGGAAGGAAGGAAGGAAGGAAGGAAGGAAGGAAGGAAGGAAGGAAAAATAATACAGATTTACACAGTTGAAAATCTGGGAGACTGCAGCTGTGCTAAGAACAGCTTTCAAAAGGAAATTAGGAGAAAATAATAAAATTGAAAGGATGTCGGCGCTTCCGGGGAAGAAAAACAGATGGGAAATAAAAGAAAAGATGGGAGCCTGAGAAGGGAGAGGCAGAAAAAGAATGAGGGAGACAAAAGAGGCTTATTGTACGTGGGGGATGAGAGAGAGAGACAGACAGACAGAAAAGGAAAATGCAGCAGAGAAGTCAGGAAAAGGTTGGGAGTTCGAATCCCCCCCTGGGCCTCCTTGGCAAGGGCTGGACTCGATGACCCAGAGGGTCCCTTCCAGCTCTGCCGTTCTAAAATGATGGTGATGAGAAGGAAACCTTTTCGGCTCTGTTAGCATTGCAACAAGTTCAGGCGATTAATCATCGTCCTCTCGAATCAATGGCTTTCGAATGATTAATGGATTTAGTTCGATATTAATAGCCTAAATCCCAATTAAGGTGTTCTGTTTGTGGCGTTGAGCAGAACACAAGCACACATGTCTGCTGTGGATCGAAAATAGCCCTAAATCCCAATTAAGGTGTTCTGTTTGTGGCGTTGAGCAGAAACACAAGCACACATGTCTGCTGTGGATCGAACCTTTTCTATTAATTGCACCTGCCGTCAAGTCCAAAGTGGAAACATAATAAAACTGATTAAGCAGGGTTTTTTTTTAAAATAACTCATCAGCAGAGATCTTACTAGAGGCCTGCAGTGAAGTTGTGACTTCATCTGCATAGCAGTGCAGGGAGGGAGATAAAAGGCTTGGAGGCAGGGACTAGCTGAATGGATCTTGTGACTCACTGAGGACCAGAAAACATGATCTCCTAAGTGTCAGTTGAAACAGGTTTGCTGCCTGCACCCACACCAGAGGCGGGGTCCGAAAGATACCCTAAGGCCAATCCAACCTGCTAGCCAGAATTGAGCTAAAACAGGTCGAAACCCGTTGCTTGAAATGGTACCTTTAAGGATAGCCCCGCTTCTGGCCAAAAAATAATTTAATTATCTTAGCATTTTAATTTGTTTTTTAATTTTAACTATGTTTCATAGACATCCAAGATTTTTAAATTGCGCCACATTCGGATACGAATCAAGAAAGAAAAGGACATTTAAGGGGACTGTTCTGATGCAGAAAAACTAATCAGAGGAGAGAGAAAACCCCCTTCAACATGAAAAATAATCTGTTTGTAACAGTATGAAACAGCACTGAGATGGGAAAGGTCACTTTATGGGGACTACAAAACCCAGCATCCCACAGCCAGCAGGGCCAGCACTCTGAAAGATGGGACCTGGAGTTTCAAATCCCAGAATCCCCCAGGCTCTGGGAGTTTGTGGTCCCACAGATTTAACATTTTTCCAGGCTCTGTGTTGTCTGCTGGGCGTTTCATGTTGTTCGCCTACATATAACCTAAACACAAAGGTTATAAGATGCCCCGGAAGCTTCCAGGCATCCCCTGGTCCCCCCCGCCTTTCCAAAGAGAACCCCTAACTCGAGGTGTGGTGGTCCTAGGGACTCCTTGCTCCTTGGCATGGGTGGGAGTGTGTTAAAAAATAATATTTGCATGGGGAAAAAAAAAAAAGAAAATGAAAGAAAAAGGTGTTTAGAAATAGCTGTGGAACTTGAAGGCGAGGGATGGCTTTGCAGCGCCACCTAGTGGCTTCCTCTGATACTCACTCTGTGCCCCCAGCCTGCCTGTGAACAAAAGTGGGACCGTTCCACAACATTCACCAACGCAAGACTACAAAATTTGGGGGATGTTTGTGAGAGGCCATGCAGGCAAACGGGGTCTAGTTTCAGAAATTCCTAAGCGCAGGGCTGGAAGGAAAAGTCTTCCTCCCGCCCCGCCCCCCAAGGCTGATGAAAAGGCCCGGGAGTCCCTGGATGGTTTTAATAGTCCCTTAAGTCAGACGACTCCCCATGTAAACAAGGGGGTGAAGATCTTGGGTGGCTGTTGGACAACACTTCATAACATCCCCTGCTCGTTGCCCATGCTTTTTTGGGGGTACATGGGACTTGTAGGACGACAGATGGCTTGTATCTGATATAAGTCACAAGTCCACTGGAAGATGTCCCTGTGGATCTTCTGTTTCTTGTCTGCCTTCTTTTGAATACAGTTATTAACCACCAGGAACCTCAGCAGAAGCAGACGAGATGGGAAACTCGACTATTCCAGCCAGCCTGCTGAAAGGCGGCTTGCTTTTTCCCTCTACCCTCCTCATCCTTTTTGCCCTTTTGTGCCGTGTCCTTTTTAGATTATGAATTCATTGGCTAGAACTTTCTTTTATCGATTATATGTAACCTGCTCTGGGAGTCCTTTTCTCCCTTTCCGAGGATCAGGACAAAGAGATTTGAAATCAATCAATCACCACTTTGGCCATCATCATCACGTAGATGAAATCTAGTGTGGGGTGGTGTTTAGAGCATTGGATTTAGGAGACCATTGGTTTCAAAACCACACCTAGCCAGGGAAGCTTAATGGTTAATCTCAAGACAGCCAGAACCTACCTCACAGGGTTGTTGTGAGAGAGAAAACAAGAAGACTTTGTACCCTCGTTGAGTCCACTTTTTCAGTTACATCTCTCCTCCCTTGTCTTTTGCCTCTAGGAGGCGCTCCAAAGTCTTCCTGGAAAGAAAGTTTGCATCCAGAGAAGGCTGCAGCAGCCGGATGCCCGGTGGGAACTCCGAATGAAGTTCCTCGATCAGGCGAAGCGTTACATCGGGGTGCCCGTACGCCAAGAACTACCATGGAACCTGGAAGTAAGGGACTTTTTTTTTCCTATTTCTGCATATTTCTTTCAACACAGATAAGGAAAAGAGACATCATCCCCAAAACAGGACAAAAGAGAGGGAAAACAGCAGAGCAGAGAGGCGGGGCTCTCTCTCAATTCAGTGCTAGGGACGGAAGGATTGGTTAGTGCTATTAGCGATTGACAGCCACCCCAGCCCGGAAAGGTCCCTCCCACCCCAGCCCTGCTACAGGCAGCCTGCGAGGTTGCAAAAACTCCAGGAAATCCTGCACGCAACCGGAGGTGGGATGAGGTGACCTCACACGTCCCTTAAAATATAATAATCCACGATGCTACTGCAGTAGGACACTAGCTTTAGCCACAGCCGCTTTGTGCTAGCGGGGATGCGCTTGGGTGTGGCATGCCCTGAATTTTGTGACAGCGGACTGATGAACTGATCCCAGCTTTTGTGCGGATGGCATACGAGCAAAATTAGAGGGGGGAAAACATGAATCATTCATCCTTGCCTGGCCTTTCCAAGTGAATGGGTCTCCTCATTACGATGATGGGAAGCGCCTCTGGAGGGCTGGGATCTGAATGAGAAGCGGCTTTTCAGGAGGAGCGCAGAGACCTTCCTTAAGGACAAGACGTGGAGGAGGCGAGGCTAAACCTCCGAAAGGTCAACTCTACAATATATGTTTGTTTTCAGAATTAATGTTCACAGCTGGAGCCCACGTGGGAGGAATACAAATCTCGACACGCTCTTTTGAGGGAAACAAGGATAAAGAGATGAGGAGCCAGTTAGCCCTGGTGCGGGTGTTTCAGTGTACGCACACAGTGCGAATTAGGAACAAGGGCAGAAACTGCACAGAGAATGGAAACCTCATTTTCCTTTTTCTGGTCAGTTAGCTTTCATGCCACCAAGCCATTCGGCATTTTGCATGAAATGTCACCGTCTTAAAAACTGGAGGAGAACGCCGCTTCCCGGAGCAACGGAATTTGAAATGCCCTACTCTGTTGCTTTTCGCGCATTTCCGAATTTCCGTTCAGCTAAAAAAAAAAATTGCCAACCTACAGATACAAAGAAAGGGCTTGGGTGTTGTTTTTTTTCCTTTGGACTACAAATCCCAGTATCCCCAGTCCATTTATTGGCTGGGGAATTCTGAGGGTGGTAGTACAAAGAACAAAAATGGGAATAATTCTCAAGTTTTCTCGAGAACAGGTATTTTATATTTGTGTGGCCATGAACGGAAGTATGGATTTTACAATAAAATACAGCCAAAGTAAACAGTTTACAATAAAGTACTTACTCAAAGTTTTGCATAGCTTCAAAATCCAGGATCTGAGGGTTCACACTACAGATGTGAATCTCACAGGTCTTGAGACAGAGATTTTCACAAAATCACTGTGAACAAGAAATCACTGAGGACAAGATCTTTTTTGTGTTCTCTCTATACCCTTAGGTCAAATTGTACATTATAGAGAGCACATCATTAGAAAAGGGAAGTCTGTAAGTGCTGAAAGACACTTATTGTCACAGCTGAAAATTTTCAACCTTACCCAACGGCTTGTTCTTTTTCGTTATGGGTTTTTGGGAAGGAGATATGGGCTTTGTTTTGCAATGAGTCACATATCTCAAACATTAGCATAAATTCTGCTAGATTAGTATGTTGTTTGTAATACCGTAGGGGCCCTCTTATCCACAGGATCAGTATCCGCTGATTCACATATATTTCTAAAGAGGAAGTTACTAGAACTGGCCACTAGAGAGAGCCAGAGACCGTGTTATATATAGCGTTCATTATAATCCGTATTTTTCAGCATCCATGGGGGGGGGGGGTGGCTTGGGGGTCCTACTATACACTCACTTTGCTTGACTCTGCAGCCCCCGAGTACGAATCTCGACTTTTCCTGGATTGTTGCGGGCTCATCCGAAGAGTGATGCGGGACTTAACCCAAGACTTTGGCTTCTCCATTGGCCCCGGGAACCAGGCGTATCAGTATGACACCCTTCCCATTACTGTTCCCAGCAAGGAACACCTGCAACCAGGAGATCTCGTCTTCGTCTCGGGAACATACTTTGACGCCCAACGTAAGGTCTACCACGTGATCCCTTTTTCCTCTTTCTTCCTCCGCTTCCCTCCTTCCGTTGTGATGCTTCTCCCCTGCGGAGGAGGTTCTGGCCAAAATCCAATGCCAGCCTCAACTGGAGCAGATCCAAGTCCCCATGGATGGAGTGGGTCCATTCTAGCTATCATTAACAATTGGATTTAAACCAACAATATAAATTGGGCCTAGGCGGGTGAGGTGAACCCAGGCGGCTGAAGGAGTCGACGGAAGACCAAAGACATCCGTGAACAGAAAGATCTCCAGTTCAATCTGCATCATGAGAATGGTGGTGAAGGTTGAACCTGAGGCATCTGTCATGATCCTTCTCAAACCGGAACTCAGCACCCAAGCTGGAAACTTCCTCTGGTGAAAGGAATGGATCTGTGGTGCAAAGTGTCTTCTGGGAGAGGCCCATAACTAATCAGTAGAGGAACTGTTCTTCATATGGAAGGTCCTTGGTTCAATTCCCAGTATCCCCAGTTGAAAAGGAACTTTGCTAAAAGTGTGTTGGACTACATAAAACAATAGGAGGACTCAGTCTAGGGTAGCTTTCAATACTGAGTTTATATTAGGGATGGTGTTTTCAGATTTCTTGGGCTATCAATCCCATAATTCATCATTCAAGACACCTTACAGACACCTAAATGTGGATCAAATGGTAGAAAAGGCCTGAATGGGAAGGCTTTGAAGTTTAACTAGGCCTAGCTCCACCCAAGCTTCCTGTTCCTGCCCCAGTGCTAGCTGGGAGCTTTCTTTCTGAGCAGGAAGCTTGGGTGGAGCTAGGCCTAGCTCAGCTTCAGGTAGAACTCCCAGAATGGGGAATGATGAGATTTGTTGTCCTACAAATCAAAAAAAATCCAATTCCTAGTTTATATCTCAACTGGTAATGGTGCGGCTAAAAAATCTTGTAAATAAATAAATAAATAAATAAAATAAACTGTGGAGCACTTAATATGGAGAAGTTTGAAACGCACTGCTGAGCATCTTTAGTAGAGCTTGGAAAAGTTACTTTGACTACAACTCCCAGTCTTCCAGCTAGCACAGGCGCCGCCCATGTGGGCTGCAGGATTCTGGAAAGTGTCTTTTTAAAAAGTGTCCCCGAGCTTCACGAAAAAGGGTCTCAGGTGGCAAGTGCGAGGAAGACCTAACCTGAAAGCGGTGGGATTTTCTGATGTCAACCCTGGAGCTACCCTCTTCTTCTAGACGTAGCCCAATTAATTCCAAACCGGCATTCCACCATTTTCACTTACCCCCTTCCTTGCAGGGAAAAGGCAACCCCACGACATCGTCCATGTAGAAATCTGGTTGGGGGACGGAGACCACAGCCTCGGGGCCAGGTGGAAACGAGACACGGTCCACATCTTTGAATCCTACAAATTTGTCTCCAGCACATACGGAAACATGGAGTACCACTTCAAGTCCATTGAGACGTGGCTGAGAGGCGTCTGTACCAGGCAAGCTTCTGTCGGGAAGGGGCGCTCTTTCAGATCTCCAAAATGTGTATCCGGGAACCAGCCATGGAAATTGCCACTAAGAGCACAACCCCAACCATTTTCAAAGCCGTAGGTGAGGCATTGGTACATTTTGAGGTTCAGGTGCTCATCCTGAGAGTCATGTCTAGGGACAGAAAGAATACAGGCTGAATTCCTCATTTTCATCAGTTTAGGTTGCAGTTTGGACTACAGATTCCATCATCCCTGAATACTGGCCGTGGTGCAGAATTGAAACTGGTTTGCAGAACAAAAGTTCTAGTGGGCAACAGGTTGTCTTAACTGACGTCATTCCTTCTTCTGAACGTTGAGGGTTTTATATATCTTATTGGCTCTGTAAGCTGGCTGGATAGCTCAGTGAGTTAGGTCTCTGGCTGCAAAACCAGAGGTTGGGAGTTCGATTCCCCCCACTGTGGTAGTAGAGCCAGCCTGGGTTGCCTTGGGCCAGCTGCACAGTCCCAGGGCGCCCCCTGGAGGAAGGGAAGGGGACACCACTTCTGAGTCTTCTGTACCTGGAAAATCGTGAAAAGGATCACTGTAAGTCAGAATTCACTTGGTGGTGATTAGGATGATGATGATGATTGGCTGTGTTGAGGTTGGTTTTCAGGTGGGACCAACAATGGAAGGCAGAGCTTGGCAAAACGACAGGGGCAAAATCCAGTTCCACATTTCGCAAAGGAAAGGCAACCACAATGATTTTCTAAAGGTTCTCACCCTCAACAGGCGGTCCTTCTAAGTTCCTAGCCGAAAAGTTATACACAGTGTGGGGAAGAGTGATTTTCTGTTCAACGCCCTTCAAAACAAGGCCACGGGTCGGCATGCTTCAGCCACAGTGAAAAGGCCAGGCCAGCCTGGCAGAGATCCCTTTAATGGCTCCAGGTTCACAGCTCTCTTCTGGGGTTATTTTATGTGTTACGAGGCCTGTAAAAGCGGGGTAGTCGTTCTGTGGACATCAGATGCCTTTATCATTCCTCCTCACCCATGCCTCTGGAAACGGTCACGGCACCCACCATTGTTTCCTGCGGCTCAATATCCTGCCGCCGCCCCCTTCTCCTTGGCCTTCATTGGAAATCAAAGGCTCATTACAATTTCAAAGGCTTCGCCTGAACTGCAGGTTGAGCTGTTCGGGGCTCACAAAAGAAGTAACAAATTATGATCTAAAAATATAGGTCCGAGGCCAGCCATTCAGAAAAACCAGTGAACCTGAATGCCTGTGGGGGTTGAAAATGTCTACCTTCTCTTTTGTCTAGTTCGCACTCGGTGCTTTGCAATACATTTATAATAATCACCTTAGAACGGCAGAGCTGGAAGGAACCTTATAGATCATCCAGTCCAGCCCCTGTCAAGGAGGCACAGCGGGGAATCGAACTCCCAACTACTGAGGTCAGAAATAAATTCCTCATTCATGTTAACTCGGACTGCAGTGACACCCTGAGACACGTCACCAAGGTATTTTCAAGCCCCTTGAGATGCTTCGTCTTCAAACAAAATGAGAAAAACAGTTCTTCCCCACTCTCCACCCCATCCAAGCTCACATTGGAGAAGGTAAGGGCAAACACACAGAGTGAGCAGGGAAGGAGTGCTGGTTGTTCAGAAAGATGTGAGCAACCCATCTCGTGCTTCACACTCTTCCACCGCACTGCCGCTGTCCCAGTTTTTGGTAATTTGTCGATTCGTGCAGGGCAAGCTTTTCTGGAAAATAAAGTATACCGAGGCACATTTGTGCAAAGTGGAGAATTTTGTGCAAATTTAGTTCTTGTCAATGCAACTGCACTAGGGGAGAGGGTAAGGAGATTCCTCACTAAAAAGAAGAAGCCATCCCCCACCAGTGAAGAGAATCAGGTCGCAGCTCTTCATCGTAGTGTACAAAAAGATGGAACAAGCAAGGATCCCTTTTAATGAGGCGCTGTATGAAGGCACCCTTTTATCTGTCCTAAATCTTGTGCTGTTTCGCCTCATTGGTTGAACCAATTGAATTTTAGCATTTATGAGAGCAGGAGAAGAATTCGTTTCTGTCTGCTTCCTCTACGCCAGAGCATTAATCATTTCATACACATCTTTCTCATGCTCCCACTTATTTATTTGTTGCCACCCCGATAATGGAGGTTCTCAGGGTGACAGACCATTTAAAATCCGTCAAGCCAACAAAAACACACAATAAAAAAAAAAAGTCGATCCGATAACAAGCTATAAAACCCAGCTACAAATAACGGAGCTGAAATTAAAAGCGGCTCAGCCGCGCTCGTAAAATTGGCACGAGGAGAACCGCAAAATCGTCTTTATGGGGCTGACGCTCATCGTCGTGAAGGCTCCGTCACGAATGGGAACATTAAGATGTTCTGACTCTCAGCTAATTTATGAAAAGATCTTTAGAGGCCTGGGTTGCCTTTTTTATTTTTTTATTTTTTAAAGATCGGGAAATAAAAGTTGTGGGTAGGTCCTCAGGAGGTAATAAAATAGGAGCTAAGCAAGATGTTTCTGAAGGGCCAGCCAGAGTTGAAGAGATTATACAAAGGGTGGGCATCAAAGCTAGCATAGAATCATAGAATAATGGAGTTGGAAGGGGCCTCTAAGGCCCTCGAGTCTAACCTTTGCTCAATGTGGGAATACAATTCAAAGGATATCTGCCAGGTAGTGGTCTAAATTTCTCTTGAATGCCTCCAGTGTTGGAGCGCTCACCACCTCTCAAGGTCATGGGTTCCATTGTCGTACTGCTCTAACATTTCGGACGTTTTTCCTGATTTTCAACTGAAATCTGACTTCCTATAACTTGAGCCCATTGTGGCGTGTCCTGCACTCATGGATGGCTTCTTCAAACAGTCCTGCACCCAACCAAGTGCCTTGGAGATGACAATTCCCAGAAGGACCAGAGGCTGATAATTCCCTTTCCATCTACTCCGGGTTTCGGTCCAAACTTTGCAGGAGTAATCCACTAAGTGGCACTTATTTTGGGCCTAGGGCACCTTAGAGAGCTCTTGTGAGTTCCAACTGAAACCCAGAGGGACATTTATTTATTTTATTTTATTTTATTTATTTATTTATTTTTATTTATTTTATTTATTTAAATATTATCCCCATGGACCTGGGGTCAACCACCACCATGGCCTAGAACCTGCTCCTTCTTTCCACCATTACACCTGCTGGTTTATCTTCCTGTTGGTTCAGCCTGGATAGCAGCCGGGTGAGGAGCAACTGTCACTAGTTACTTCCAAGCAGAGCCAGACATGGGGGAGTTCGATTCCCCCACGGGGCCTCCTTGACGGGGGCTGGACTTGATGATCCATAGGGTCCCTTCCAGCTCTGCCGTTTCAAGATTCTTAGATTGTTGCCAGGGGCCCTTAAAAGCCCATAGCAGTGATGATACCCAAACCTACACGAACACCACAACACACACACCCCCGCCACACACACAGCCTTCCCCACCCATCCCTCAGCAGAAGCCAAATTTGCTCATTAAGAAACCTTGGGCAACTCCGGCAACGGTTCCTAAGCAGCTGTTGCTAGGAGACCAACCCTTGTTGATAGCACCGAAGCCGGTCCCTGAGCTTGCTTGGGCAGGGTTGCTGTCAGATCTCGGATGCTCGGAGCACCGAGGCCGAGCCGCTTGAGACGTCGCTGTCGCCCGGCGAGCGCTGAGCAAAACACGCTGATCCTCTCAGAAGGCGACGCTGCCACAAAGCTGCCAAAGTCTGAGGCGGGCGGCTTTCTCCAGAGACTTTCTGCATGGCTCGTCTGGAAGCTAAACCTACCAACGCCTTTTTAAAGCATTTAGGGCGTGCTGTGGCAAGGTTAGAAGATTTCCCCCCCTCCCCTGTGGCTCTGCTTTCTCTTCAGGGTTGGGCTTCTCTCGCCCTCTGGCTCATGGTCGGCCCTATCGTTGGGCAAAGTGAGGCGGGTTGCCTCAGGCAGCGAATTCTGGGAGGTGGCAGCAAGGTGCATCCTGCCTTCCGGGTGGGCGGAAAGGTATATCCCCACTGCCGCGGTGGGCGATCCAGTTGGCTCTGAATGGGACAGAGACGCCCCAAATTTCCCCTCCTTCATGGTTATTATTAACCACCTTCTGTGCCTCTGTGTTCCTCAGATGGCATTCTGGCCAGTGTGTGCTTTTATCATAAAAGCCGATCAGCTAAGAGAAACTGGTATTTTTTTAAAAAAAGAACAGAAGCTGAGTCTGTTTTAGTTCTCTAAGAAGCTCAGAGAAATCTTGAGTCAAATCAAATTTAAATAGAAATATATATTTCCAATGACCGAGTCGTTTTCCCTCTCGCAATGGGATTTCTTCAGATACCGGCCTCAACCCTCAGAGTTGTTGACTAAGCCCTTCCAGTGACCTTCCCCCCCCCGCCCCAAAAAAGCACACTAAATGCAAGGTTCAGAGGTGAGGAAAATCACGTACTATGATAAACAGGCATTTTCTGGGGCACTTGGGGGGCGCCCCTCTAAAAAGAGTGAGCTGAATATATTGTTGACTCTCACGCTAGAGAGTTGATAGGTCTGACCATGCTTGAATTAACCAAGGGATCATCTTTGATTGTCTTCACAGCCACTGTCCAGAACACAAATGGGCCTCGGCAAGAGAGCTTCCTGGAAAGAGATCCATCTTCCACCCCCGAAGCGATCAAGACGAACCTGCTGAAGACGATGTAGGTGCTCAAGGCAGAACATCTTGGTCACAAGTGGGAGACCAAAAGATGGCTCTCCAGGTGGAGCCCTTAGTGGAATCCATTAGTAACTGTGAACTGAGCAATTGCAAACCGATGGAGGCCCTGGATCTGCAAGACGTTTGCAGAGTAGGACCAAGGTTATCTGGGATGGACCTCACGGAACAAGACCAGGTTGTAGAGGCTGGGCAAAGCCAGGTGGCTTCTCCAGAAAGCCACCCTCTGGAGAGTTCTAGTACAAATATGGGACATGGCAGCCGTTCCTTGGAGGTGGGCCAAGCCCAGGAAGAAGGGTTTAAGGAGAGGCCCATGGAGACCCAAGCTCATGGGCAGGAAGCCTGTGAGAGACCAGGACTCATTCAAGACTCTCTCAGCAACGAACCTGAGAAGTCCACCTTGAAAGCAAACTCTAGAGGGGTCTTAAGATGTGGTGGGAAGAAGCAGAAAAAGAAAAACCAGCCAGGAACTCAAGGAAATCCTTCACACTTTGTGTGTGTGAAGCCTCCATCAGGTGACTCTCAGAGCTTCCGTTCCTAAAAGTGAACGGCAAGACAGTTTTGCTTCAGGGCATGGGTGGCATATACAATATGTAATTTGGTCATTCTGGTAAAATTCCTTCATGCTACGCAGTAGATGTACAGAGACTCACAGGTGACATTCACTTCAAGTTCCTCAGATAGTCCACCCCTTTCTCATTAACTGGCATTCAAAGTCTCAATAACTCATTCTGAGACATTTGTAGGAGAACGAATAAAAATGTTCAATTACTTACAGTTGTGAACAGGTCAACAGCAAACAAACAACAGCTCTCAACTGACTAATGAGAGGGGAAAATACACTCAGCAGATGGGCAGGGCTCTCTTTTAATTTAGAAGTGGGAGGGAATGATTCGTTAGAGCTGGATAGATTGTCAGTCACTCCAGCCCAGATAAGTCCCTCCCAGCCACTCAGACCACAAGCAGCATGCGAGGTTGTAAAAACTTCAGCAAAAGGTTGCTTGTCTGAACTACGTCTCCTATAATCCTGCAGCCAGCATGGCCCTGGATCTTGATGGCTGCAGGATTTAGGGAATGGTGGTCCCCAGCCCCTGATGTTTTCCCATCTACGGTTCAGTCCTATTTTCAGTCACAGAAGCCAGAATGACTGGTAAGCCACCATAGCTGTTGTGTTCTGTGGCAGATAGGCCAGGAAAGGGACCCTGTGGACTACATTTCCCATGATGCAGCCCCATTGCCAACACAGGCCAGGTCTTCTGGGTGGTTCATATCCAAAACATCCTGTATGAAACCCAATCTTTATTTTTAACAGGATCTGTTCTGCACTATCTTCTCTATACCAGGTTGGGGCTAAAAAGCAACCGAAGCCCTGTATTTCTGCCTGCCAAGATTTTCATAAAATTAAAACCATCCTTGTGAGACTTATAAAAAGAGAAAATTAGGAATCTGGAAAGAAATATAAAACTGGGGCCCCATTAGCAAGCCGTTTGGCTGAAGGCAAAGCTAGTAGCTTCATTAATAGGGCAATTTAGCTGGGGGGGGGGGTGCCAAGAAGGAGAGGAAAGGGGAAACCAGCAAATATTTGTATGCTATAAAATGTTCCCGTGCCTTCCCCCTCAATCCGTTATTTTATTTTTCTGGCGGCGGAAATATTGGCTCTTAATTGCCCTATTACAGCCCTGATCATAATAAAATTGATGTCGGTTGATTGCGAAAGCGGGAGGTGGTGAGAGGGACCGAACAATATTGGAATAAAGAAACAGCACCTGGAATGATCGTGAAGTTGAATTGGAAACAAATGTGCATTCAGAGCTGAGGCACACTAAAACCTGACCAGGGATTCTCTAATAGGGATGGGATTATTTTATGCCTCGGACTACAGATCCCATAATCCCCCAATTCTGGGAGTTCCGCCTGGTTTATAGATACTTTACAGGCACCTAAATGTGGCTCACCTGGGAGAAACGGCCTCAGCGAGAAGGCTTTGAGGCCTAGCTAGGCCTAGCTCCGCTCAGCTTCCTGTTCAGAAAGGAAGCTCCCGGACAGCACTGGGGCAGGAACAGGAAGCTTGGGCAGAGTTAGGCCTAGCTAAGCCTCAATCCTTCCAATTTAGGCTTTTTCTCCCAGGTGAGCCACACTTCAGTGTCTGTAAGGTGCAAGTCAAGTAGAACTCCAAGAATTATGGGGTTTGTAGTCCAAGAAATGAAAAAGTTTTATCCCTCCTATCTAGCCCAGCAATGCTGTCTACTAAGGCAATGGTCTCAGGATCCGAACCTGGATCTTCTGTGTGCTGCATAGATGCCCTACCACTGAGCTATGACTCCTCTCCGAAGCCTCCTTAAACCGGGTCAAAAACTTGGAGGTTGGAAACAATGTGTTAAATTTAGCACCATAATTGCTAAGAGTGTTACTTTTGCATTAAACAGGATGAGAATGTAACTATTGCTTCTGGTCTACCAAACAATGTTTTGAAAGTGACCTTTTAATGCTACATTGTTCTTTTTGAAACTCCCCCCCCCCCCCCCCCGGCATTGTTTAAATGTTACTTGAAAGTAATGTTTTAAAATTAACTTGGGCCAGCTTAGGGGCATCTCTGTTTCACTTCCAACCAAACACTGAACTGCTGCTGGATAGCTTCGCGGTTGAGGTCTCCGTCTGTGGAGCCAGAGGTTGGGAGTTCGAATCCCCCCTGGACCTCCTTGAGAGGGGCTGGACTGGATGATCTATCGGGTCCCTTCCAGCTCTGCCGTTCTAAGATTTTGTGACAAAAACAAGTTCCGGGTCTCTAACAGCAGGACTCAGGCCATAAAGGTATGCTCAATGCTTGGTGATGAAGATAAGAAACCAAAGGATTCACCCGTGTGGACGAGCAGTCTTCCACAGGCAAATCTCCTCGCAGGAAGCTTCCATTTTGATCTCCTGGTGTCTTTGTGCATATTCCAAGTGCAGACAAGTCCAGAAATTTAAATGCACCAGGCGACCATCATGGCCTCTCACTCACCTTTGCTCGATATTCACTGCTTTATAGGTCTTTTTTTAAAAAAAAAACAACAACAAGCTGTAGTGTGTAAAGTGCTCTATAAGTAGATGAATAAGACATCAACAAATAATAAGAACAGGCCTGGAAGGGTTGAATCAGACCCAATATATGACTCATCCCAGTATCATGTTTCCCAGAAGCCTGTGGAAACCACCAGCAAGTTAAACTGCTTTTGGTTAGGGAGGTTCTACAAAGCCATCATAAGACTAATAGCTGCTGACACTTATTATCCATCAACACATCTAATAATTTATTGATTTTATAATGTAAAAATCACCGTTTTACCTGTTTTCTCCTTCCCTCTCTCTTTCCCTGCATTCCAGTGGGTTACCCCTAACCTTAACCCTAACCTACCTACCTACCTACCTACCTACCTACCTACCTACCTACCTACCTACCTACCTACCTACCTACCTACCTACCTACCTACCTACCTACCTAAAGCCTCCTGAAGGCAAAATTTTAAAACCAGTCAAATGCAAATACAATTAAACACAACAGCAGCACAAGAACTTTGAAAGTCATAGCAGCAAATTCTAATATACAAAAATGAAACTGGGTGTCCAGGTTCTCAGAGCCCATTAGAAAAATGGTATAAGGATAACTGAAAAATAAAAAAGAAGTCAAAAACGTAGTGGTACCTTAGAGACTAACGGCTATATTTTAATGTGAGCTTTTGGGGACAAGTCTGAGGAAGTGGACTTGCCCACAAAAGCTGACATTTAAAATATAGCAGTTAGTCCTTAAGATTCTACAATGTTTTTGCTTTCTTTAATTTTTCTTTTGTTTTTGCCTGATACGGAAAACAAAAACTTGACTGAGTTTACTGGGTAAATCCAAGACCCCGTGTAAAGAGAAATGCCTCCTGCCTTTTCTCTCTCTAACTCAACTTTTTCTGAGCCCTACTTTTATATATTCCTCCGTCTTGTGTCCGCTGTCCTGTGCATTTCCACCTTCTCGTAAAAGGAGCCTTATCAGTGGTTATTATGCTTAATTATCACCCCGATTTGCCCTTGGTTTGCCTCTCCGGAGCCAAAGGGGATTTTGGCTTTGTGAAGTGAAAAGAACCGTCGGCGAGCCCTTCCCGGCATCTGGTGAAGCAAGGCTACGAAGAACTTGTGAAGCCTGTGAGGACGGGAGAAAAATCAGTTCATACGCTTCTTCATCCACATGATGGAAAGGAAGTGAGATGTTTCAACCACGAACGTGGGAGGAAGGGAAACTGGTTGACGCACTGAGTGCCTGGCATTGTCTGAAGAGGCAAACGGGGTCCCTGAGCTCAAAATGATGGCCACTGCAAAGAGAATGGAAAATTGCTTTAAATATATATATTTACTGCTTGAGCAGGGCTCCATTTGAAGCTTCATCTCAGAGGTCCAAACATCAATCTCGCCTCTCCTGCCAGGCCAGGCCAGTCTGAAAGCATTGGTCTGCTGCCTTCAATCTCCTCAGACACACCGGGCGAACAGATTTATGCCCCTGGCGATCACCGTGCTGGCTGGCGAGAAGCCTTGAAAATAAATCAAAAGGGTTCTGAATATTTGCATCTCCCTTACCTGCGCCAGAGACTCGTCTGCCTACCGGCTTGGTGGAGGGTTCACTTTTCTGAGGCGAATTTAGCCGGAGGAGTGTTCCTGGCCTGCTCCTGAAGTAGACGACTCGGGGGTACTGGTCTACCTACTAGGTACAGAGAGGTCTACTGTACAAAATAAGGCGTTGGTGGCTGATGGGTTCATGAGTCCTGCCTTCTGTAGGGCCTTGGGCAAGCTTCAAGGACCCAGAAGAGCCCCAGAAAAAGAGACCAGAAAACTATTTGGGAGTTATTTATACCTAGAAAACCAGAGGGGATCCGTGTAAATTGGAACCAACTTAGGACGTAATTATTAAAGGCATCATCCCACACTAATGTCTGATTTTACTCAAGGGCCACACATCTACTCTCCCTCCCCCTCCCCCATTACTATGGAATTGGCTGCCAAAATATGCATATTTTTCTATGGAAATCAGTTTTTTTATTTGATATTTTCAGCAGCGGATAAGTGAATCTGTAGATGCTGATCCAGCGGATAGGGAGGGTCCTACTTTATGTGAAGCTGACCGGGTGGAATGAGATTTCCTAAACCTCTCTAGCCTCCTGACCATGGTTCGCAGAGGATGCTTGGGCCCCCTGATGAATGGAATGATTTACGGAAGAGAAAACAGGAATCTCCTCTCACTGGATAGAGGTACCTTCCATCAGCTGTGCCCTTCTGCTAACAGAAGGCGTGTCTTGAACTCAGAGTTCTCTGCCTGAATGGACAGATCTGTCAGCTTCAGTTCCTCCTAGACATATGGCCACTTTGTAAACCTCAAGTTCTTTCCACTGTGTTTATGAAGGAACATAGAGCTTTAGAGGATTTCTTATTCAAGAAAATGAGAAGTCAGGACGGTCACCAGCTCTGACTGGCAGCTACTCTGAAAGGTCTCTGACAGATCTGGTGGGAGGTACCTTCCCCCCATCACCTGCAACCTGTTCCTTCTACCTGAGGATGCCAGGATTCGAACTGGACATCTGGGCTGCAAAGCCAGGGATCGTCCCTGTGAGCTACAGATCTTTCCCACCTTGAGTCAGAGAGGGGAAAATTCTGGTGGTGGCTGCCTGACTGAGTCCAGTGTCAAAAGGTGACATCACAGATGTCCCATTGTGATCAGCACCATGCGTCAGCTTCTGGAGGAGATGGCTTCTGGGTGGGGAGGAGACTTACCACCGGCTCCCCAGGAACAAAACGTCGGCAGGAAGAAGCTGTTTGGCGTACCACCCTTCTTGACTCTCCAGAGACCACCATGCGTTCCAGGTGGGCCCGTCTCTCTTGAAAAGAACCAAGGCGTTCAAAGGCTCTGCAGCTTTCTGGACCGCCATCTTCTGCTCCAGTCATCAAGCCATCTTGCGAGGAAATTAAAATTCGTAGGGAATTCACCGGGGAAGACCAGTTAGAACTTGGGAAAGTGAGCTTTTTTGGCCTACAAATCCCAGAATCCTCCCAGTCAGCATGGCTTCCACCAGTCACGTTGGCAGCAAGGTTCTGGAGAGTGTAGGCCAAGAAAAGTAACTTCCCGAGATCTAAGTCGGGCATTCGATTGTCCAAGTTCAGTCTTGCTTGCTTCCATCGGTCATGGCTGTCCAGGGTTGGCGAGCTGGTGGTGGAATTCTGGGAGCAGTACCGGGTCTCGCACTCACATCCCCATGGGAATTCTACACCCGTAAAAGAATAGCTGATTCAAACGTCCGATTCAGGGGCGGTCACCTCAAGAGCCTTTTTTAAATTAAGAGAAGATGATGATTAAAAAAAAACCCTCGCTTTCTGCCAGGCAGGCCTCGTTAAAAGTGCAGCCTTGCTCTCGAATGCAGAGAGTGTTCATTAATTAAATGGCGAGAGGCAGTCAGAAGTACTAACGAGCCTCAAGTGGAGATAGAGGGAGAGGGTGGTTGCTCTTAGCAAGTCAAGGTTTCTTCGCGAAACCTTTAATTAAATAAGGAGATGAATGGACATGGGCAGGAAAGGAAGCCGCTCAAAATCGTGAATTTTTCAAGGGTTCCATTTTGACAGATAAACCTGGAGTTGGAGTCGCACTCAGGCCCAACCTCACGGGTTCTTCACCTCCGAACCTCCTTCGGTCACCCCCCCTGACCCAACAATGTTCTACCATTTTCCATAAGTTCGGGAGGGGTAGAGGAAAGATACCCCTTGTGAAATTCAGAAAGTTACTTTTTTATCTATAGTACCCCAAATCTCCTAGAGAGAATGGAAGTCATGGTCTTATAATGTACCATTCTCAGATTTTGTCTCAAAACAGAGACGTTTTGTCCAGGACCGGAAGAAACATATTCACTCATTCCTTTACATACGCTGTTCCTCTTTTACCACCTCGGTCTGGTTCTCATAGACGTGCCTTGGCTTATAGGATGGATGTATGAAAGGCCTTTAGAAGCCAGTGAGAAAGCTTCTGCCCTTCGCTTCGGCTTCTGTTGGTACCCGTATTACTACAAACCAGGGGAGACGCACAGGGGGACGACCACAGAAGACAGAAGTAGAAGAAACAACAACTCAAGGATTAGAAGTGCGCCATCTTATAAGCAAGGAGGTGAGCCTTCACTATGGGTCCAGAGTAGCAGAGGGTTGGTGTTTGTGACATCCTCACACGTTGGGTTGAATTTGGGACAAGTGGCTCATTCAGCCTGTGGAAGCCTGCGGACACCCTCAGCTCCATGGAAGCAGCTGGACCTGCTTGAAACATCTCCTTTCACATTGTCTGATATTTCTTTACTTTCCTCATTCCAGTATGTCCTTACCTGCAAAAACAACATCAAAAACTCCCTGCAGCACAAAAAGCCAGCATCTCAGGAAGAAAGGGTTTCTTCACAATGCTAGATTTCTACATGCAAGGCTCTTCCTTCCTTCCTTCCTTCCTTCCTTCCTTCCTTCCTTCCTTCCTTCCTTCCTTCCTTCCTTCCTTCCTTCCTATCTATAATTCCCTGGATGGTAGAATCAAAAGACGAACATTAATTAGAACATATTGTTTCGCTCCCCTATAGATTCCAAGTGTGGTGCAAATCGGAGAGACAGCAAGTATCTGAGGATGTCTGAAAACGACGAGCTTGAAGACGCGCCGTTCCAAAAGCCAAACAGTACGAAATTCGTCATTTGCTGTTTCTCGTCTCCTCTCTCATGGCATTGATCCTCCCGTTTCCCCAACTTGCCTGCTTTTAAATGCATTTCCTTAATGTGTGTGTTTTGTATGCATTTTTCCTCTATCGGTGAAAGTGGGTTTCTTTGCATTGTTTGAAGATATGCTTTTGGCCTCCTTGTGTGCATTTATTTGCATACATCTTGAAAAACTATAAAACATCAACGGCGAGCTTCCCAGTGATAAGAAAACTGAAAATTATGTGTGCGTGCTTTTGGTAATAGTCCCAAGGAGCGTGGATTGCATACATTCGTTCCATGTTTCAAGTCCATGCGAATTTATTTTCTTTTTCACTTGACACGTCGTCTAGCTTCGGAAGAGAGCAATATAAAGCTGTGAGATCCTAAGCAATTCGGTGTATCTTTGGGCTTTGGTGTCCCATCATCCCCTGCCCAAATGGCCAAGGGTCAGAAATAATGGCCATTGTTGTCCAAGGTATTTGGAAGGCACCAAGTTACCTAACCATGATCAAGAGGTCAATTGCTTTAAAGTAGAGGCTTTAAAACACTCTGCCAAATTTTAGGGACAGCTCCTGTAAATCTTGAGCTCTTCTGAGTGTGTCAGCACTGTGCTGATTTCCAAAGTTAAACCAATCAATTTAATGACATGGTTTTTTTTTTTAAAGGATGTTTATTACAGTGGTGCTCCTGGATCACTGTGAAGGGTCAAACTACACATTACATGTTATCTCAACAGAAATCATGTCAGTGCTCCGGGAGATCTTTATGTCTAAGGAATCAAACTTACAAAGTAAGCTAAGTTACAAACTACAGGAGGTGAGCAACGCTTCTGTTATGCCAATCAGTTGCTTTCAGCACTGAAGAAATGCCCTCTTCTAAGGAAGTGCTCTGTATAATGTGTCGTTTGACCCTAAACTGGACACTGGGTACCACTGGGGCCACTTGCACCCTCATGTTCCACGTGGTCCCATCTTCCAGGAGCAAGTATTTCTATTTCGGTTTCCCCTCACATGGAACCTGGCATCTGTAACAGCCGACCTCAGCTCCTTGGGCCAATTAGGTAGCAACTGAAAGGAGCTTGTTTTCTCATCTTTGGGGTCATATAATTGCTCCGACCTCTTTTCCATCTAATTAACTGGCATAAATACATTTCCTGGTCTCGGATAAAGCACAATCCATCTCTCTTTCTCTCTCTTGTGCGCTGCTGAAACTTGGTCAGCTTGAATGTTGGCTGGGATCTGGACTTCTCTGAGTCACGATGGATGGCATAAACCACTTAGAGGGGAGCCCTCGATTGATCAGCCAAATTCATCACATTGAACATACAAATCCAGTGTCTGCCCAAGATATTTGTCTGACAGGCCAAGCAGCAAAGGCTGCCTCCCCAGACCCAAGTTGAGACGTCTTGTTCCCAAAGCACTACCACCTTCACCATCAGAGTCCAGAAGCCTTCACTGCAAAAGCTTCACCTCTTTTTTTTCATTCCAGGCATTCCTGACTTGGCTGAAGGGGAGCCAATAAGTGAAACGAAGTCGAAGGGGCCCAAAAATGCCCTCAAACCATCACCCCGAGGGAATCTTCCAGAAGAAAAGAAGCCAGAAGAATCAGGGCCTTTCTTTTACATCGGAGGAGCTAATGGAGTGGAGATGTAAGGAGGCAGCTGGATCTTATTTCACAAGGACGGGGTGTATCCCCTCAGAGTTTCGGTCCAAACTTTATAGGAGTGATCAAAGGTGAACCAAGTTTCAGCACTCTGGAAGAGCTCCAGGAAAGTTCGGGCAAAAGCTTTGGTCCATTCCCAACCTTAAAAGGTTGGGACACGTTGAGGAGGACCTCAAAAGGAAGATCTGATTCAGAGAGGTTGAGGTGCATTAGATGGTCTTTTGGGACTGGAGCCAGAGGAGGAGAGGGGAGGGGAGGGAGGGAGGGAGAACATAAGAACATAAGAAGAGCCCTGCTGGATCAGGCCAAGGGCCCATCTAGTCCGGCTTCTTGTATCTCACAGTGATCCCACCAGATGCCTCTGGGAGCACACGAGACCATGAGATACCTGTCTCCTGATCCCCCTCCCCTGCATCTGGAGGAAGGGAGGGAGGAAGGAAGGGCTCCACGTGGTGGAGGATGCTGAAGGAAAGGTTTATGAAGGCTGTGGAGGCACTGGGTTGCCAAAATAACCTGCTGGCCACATGTTGGCCACCACTGCCACAGAGACTCCAGACCAAGAGGGTGGCTGTTCGCTGATCATTTAGGATGCCAAGTCGTAGAAAGAAGGCTCTCTTTCTTTGCCCGACGGTTCCTAGAAGGAGCGGTTCTCTGTTCCTCCTTCCTCCCTCCCTCCCAAGCTGGAAGGATGGCTTGGCCCCTTCTTGTTTCTTGAGTGGAAAGCCAAGGCCCCGGCCCTCATTAGGCTGAGGCTGGCAACCTGATGGTGCGGTGATGGAAGGGAGTCACGAGGAGCTTTTTAGGGATTTCCAGACCGCGGGGCTCATGAAGCCTTCGCTCACTGGCGAGGCTCATGGTGCCATGTTTTAAAAAAACCAACGCGCACGCATCCCGACACCAATCGATGAGGGAAGTCTTTGTCTCCTCTCTGTTCAGACTGAACATCTACGGCAAGAACAGGGGCTGGCAGCGTATCTATGACAACCGGCGGGAGGATTATATCCTGAAATGGTGCGAAGCGAAGTTTCGGGACACCTATTACAACTTCAGGGAAGGTACGGGGGCCGACCGCGGGGGCAATAGAGAGCCATCCTTAGGCAGACTTCTCTGTGAGTGAACCACACACGTTCGTTTCTCTCGGTTTAGTGGCAATTTGAAAAAGAGCTCTTCCCAGGGGTTTCCACTCATGATTTATTTGCCGGTTTGTTTAAAATACTTGTACCCTGCCTTTCTCTTTTTAAAAAAAGGGACCGAGATGGCTTGGATCATTAAAAGACAATATTTAAAGCTAAAAATGGTAAGTATACAAAGACTAAAATGGATCAAGTCAATACACACATGAAAAAAATGGTAAACGGAAGCAACATGAAGAAAACCTGTTCAAAGCAGGAAGACGCAGCCATCCATTTAAAAGCACCCACTCAGGCAGGCAGTCACTGAGGGAAAGTTTGCCTGAAGAGAAAGGTCTTTGCCTGCTTGCGGAAGGACAGCGAAGATGGGGCCAGGCTGGCTTCCAGTGGGAGGGAGTTCCAGAGTCTAGGAGCAGCCACAGAGAAGGCTCTCTCCCATGTCCCCACCGAACACACCAGTGAAGGTGGTCGGACCGAGAGGAAGGCCTCTCTGGTGATCTCAACACCCAGGCAGACTCATAATGGGAGATGTGGTCCTTGACGTAGTTTGGACCCAAGTCACTTAGGGCTTTATAGGTTAGAACCAGCCCATTGAATTGTGCCAGGGAATGGATTGACAGCCAGTGGAGCTACTGTAACAAAGGGGTTCTGTGATCCCTATGTTTGACCCCAGTTAGCAATTTGGCTTCTGTGTTTGGAACCCCTTCCAAACTCCACCTCAGAAGTGGTCTGGGAAGGAAATACTATGAGGATAACACTCTTAATTTGCTCACCAGAAAGTTTAAGGTGCAACGCTTCTAGACGTGAAGGATAGGCCACCTTCACGCCATTGTCCAGGAGATGCTCAAATGTACACTCAACGCTTTCCCACTCTTCGGCGAGGCTCCTGCTATGTCCCCTGACACAGTCTTCTGTGACTGTGGAGAAATTCAATCCATGCACCACTTATATGTAGGCAATTCATGCCCGATCACATGTACCAAAGAAGATGGAACAAATGGCCGAGATGACGCTATTGAATTAAATAGTCTATTTACCATCACATTTTAATTTGTTTTGAATTTTGCCTGTATTTCATATCCTTCCATAATTTTAAATTGTGCCACACTCTAATACGACTAAAGAAAGACTATATTATCCTACTTGACTTCTGGAGCACAAAATGGCGGCCATCAGCCTGTGGCCGCCATTTTGTTTCCATTTGCCAAGACCTCTATGCTGGGTTATTGTTCCTTTTCTCTGGAAAAAAAGTAACTGAAGTTCCTTCTCCACTGCCCCAAATTTTGCGACCTGTGAAAGGAGCCTACAAAATAGCAGAGACATAATTTAATTCTCAAGCTTGGGGAAGAGATATTGCCACTTCTATTTCTCTTTCACTTTTGAATCTCTAAAATCGTGTGTTCCTTCCACGCCATTTAGGAAGAAGGGTGGGTTTTTTTTTGTAAGTTCTGATTGAAATAAATGACGTGGGTGAAATTCTCCATTTCCTCCCAGGAGAACAGCTGCTTTATCAGATCCCGAACAACAAAATCCTCACCACCAAGATTGGCCTTTTGATGAACCTCAGAGAGTACGAGCGGGTGATGAGGAAGATCAACAGAAACACAAAGTGAGCCCCACCTCGAGTGGTCCAGCCTGCTCTTTATGCTCTCCCACCTTTCTTGATGTATGGATTCATTTATAACAGGGATGGGGTTTTAAGGCCAATTTTATGACCCCAGGAACCTCTGAGGGGGCCACAGAATGAGAAGCTGTGGGCTGTGGAATCATAGAAACCAATTCTGGATTGGAATTCCACTCTCATCCTGTAGGACAGTGGTTCCCAACCTTGGGTAGGCCAGATGTTCTTGGACTACATCTCCCAGAAATCCTGGCCAGGACAACTTGTGGTGGCCACTTCTGGGAATGGCCGTCCAAGAACATTTGGGGTCCCAAGGTTGGGAAGCCACTGCTTTAGGATAGGTCTCAAGTCCTCAGGACTTTGAGGAATGGGTTTGGAGCATGCTGGAGTAACAGAAGCCAGAGAGGTAATCGTGTGAGACTTCCAGTTGTCCGAGATTAGGAGAGGAAGGAGAACGGATCTTCAGAAGCCTAAACAGTAGTTGTACCTTTTTATGTTATAATTATAAGAATAAATGATAGGGTTGAGTTGAAACACTCATATGCCTCATGTCAACCTCATAGTGCCTTGTGGGATAAGAAGACCACTTTGGTGGTTTGGGAGAGGGGCTCAGACCAGTGAAATGTACACCTAAATTAAGAATCTTGATTCATTTTGTGACAAGTGAGCCTCTAGGAAGAAGCAGAACCTCCTTAATACGTGTTCATATATGCATCTTTCCCCTTGCTAGCCCGGAATATGATAAAGGAAGCATGCCCTCACTCTGAATTGGCTCTGTTGTCCTTAATGATATCATCACCCCTGGCATTACATTTGTAACGTATGGTTTTCCACTTGACATGTTGATCTGATCCCTTCTGCAAGGTGATCCCTGATTGGCTTGGATCAAGTTGTAGGCAAGGAACATGTGTGTGAAAAAGAATAGGGCTGAAATAACCATTAGAATGAGACAGTCAATAATTTTAAAAGATGTATCCAAGCTGGAATTATTCACCTGAGTGCAGCTCAGTGTGGTTCCAAAAAATTATTAAACATCAAAAAAATAAATATTGCAGCGTTAGGCAAAAGAGGAGGAAATATGCAAATGATCCCAATTTGGAAAAATTTGAGTCAGCTGCAAGATCCTCTCTGCTTGTCAGTAACTGCATGCCAAGGGATGAATGGCGTTTCTTGATGAGACTTAAAGGAAGCAGAGGAACAGAGTTTTGTAAAAACATTGATTTTGGAAAGGAGATACAACCTTATTGCCGTAGCAGTCGGCAACAATATCTTAGAGTTAATTTTTACGAAAAGCAAATAAACAGCAAAGCTCAAAAACAAAAATTTGACAAAGTTTACTCTTCAAAAAATCTGAATCAGATGCTGTCATAGTATCAAATTCTACCTTTCAGTCATCTGACATTGTGAGATCATGATCACAATAGGATCGCTGATTGGGTGGTATATTGCAAGGATCACTGATAGGCTGGTATGTTATAGGAATGGAAGGATCACTCCAGGATTCAAGGAGGCTATGAACTGCTTCCACTGAACTATATTGTCTTCATGGTGATGTGAGTCAACGAGGAAGATCAATCAGTGGTGTCTGACCCTTAGCCCTTGATGAGCCATTTCATACATGTGGCCTGCTCTTTGATGGCGTTTCCTATCTTTACGTGAAGAAAATGCATGTCTGAATGCATTGTTACCCTGATTTTTTTGCAGAATGCTGAGAATGGAAGACTTTTTCCCCGAGACTTTCCGCCTGGACACGAAAGATGAGAGAGAAATCTTCTTTGAAATATATAGAGGTGATCAATGGGAATTATTAGCTTTCCTCTGTTCATTCATTATACATCTACAAGTGGGATCCGATAGTCAGCCGATCAGCCATCTGGATGATATTTCGATTCTGTACACTTCCCATTTTTCACTTTCCCCCCTCATTAGCTCATACACACAGCAAACAAAGTAAGACAGGCTGGTTGATCAAAAAGACACAAGTAACCCATTCAGGGCTTGTGCATGTGCTAGTTTGTGCAAGGAGACAACCCTTAACCACATTATCCCATAATGCACATTTTCCAGAAATGCTCAAAATCAGTCTTGCAAAGGCAAAAAAATATATAAACATTTATTGATTTATGTATTTCCTTAAACTTGTACCCCCTCATTTACTCTACATTCTTTTGCATAAAAATATTTCAGGCTATGGATTTGTGACCAAAACCTTGTCTTCCACACGACGCATCATTTTATTGTGAAAAAGAGCACTTTGGCATTTTCCCCGCAAAAAAAAAAAAAAAAGTTCTGGTCTTTGTGTTCTCACAAAGGAGTGAAAAATCTCACAGCAGGTGCCTATTTTTGGATTGTATCAAGGAAGGAAAAAAAATCACAGCTATTTCTTACCTTCTCAGCAGAATTATCTGCATTAAAAACTCAGTTTGCATGGAGCAGTGAGTGACGTTTCTCCTCTCCACCCCCAGAGCCGCAGATCTGGATCTGCAAGCCCACGAGCTCCAACCAAGGCCGAGGGATCTTCCTCCTGAAAAACGAAGCGGAGGTCAACGACTTACAAGTCAAGCTCCACAACGTCGAGGAAGACCCAATGTACCAGAAACTGCCCTACAAAACCCCCCCGGCCAGAATTGTGCAAAGGTAGGAAGAATCCAGTAAGGAGGATGGTCTCTTGCAAAAGTGACCTCCAAGTAGGTCTGCTCATTATTGGCCCTCTTCAGTTCTTGCACACTCCAAGTTGTGGCTTCCTTTAAGGAGTCCACCCATCTCATGTTTTGGTCTTCCTCTTTTCCTGCTGCCTTCCCAAGCCTTCCAAACCTCATCCCTCTGGTGCATGATTTTATAGGAATCCTAACGAGAGAGGCTCTGACCTGTGCTTCTGGACTACAGCACCCATGCTGCATAGGGAGTTCTGGGAGTTGTAGTCCAAAACCACCAATCTGCCCATCTCTAGTTCTTGAGCTCATTGGCAAGGGATTCGAGGTGGCCCTGAACCAACTTTCTTAGTTTGGCTCATTTTTTAAATTGATATGCATACTCCCATTTCCTTCAAGAACCACCAGGCCATATGTGGCGGTGATCTATCCAACCCTCCCTGTAAGGTAGGCCAGGCTGAGAGCGCGAAGCCGGCCCAAGGCCATCCCGGGCATTACATTGCTAAGTAGAAATTCGAACCTAAGCCTCCTGATGGCCTCATCCGACACTCTTAACTTCTCAGCCCCCCATTTCTTATGTCAAATTTCCTCCAGGACCGCAGCTGGCCATGGGGTGCCCTCTGCCAAACCACTCTCCCTGAACCCTCCCCCCCCCCCCCGTGAAAAAGGAGGAGGGGAAGGTGGTGGTCCCCACACCAAAATAGAGAATGTCGGCCCTTTGGGGGCCAGGAGGTGTCACTGTTGATCTTCCTAACACTCAGCAGTAGATTCGCCTCTAGAGTCCGGGGCCTTCAAAATATTGGCATCTGTGGGGTGACGCTCCAGTCCTTCCACCCTAGTTATAACCCTTCCAAAGAGTCCTTCTGGGGCCGGGCCGGGCCCAGTATTTTGTTCCTTCACAATGGCCAATGGGTAGCATCTTGACGGGAAGGTGGAGTCGCTCATCAGAGATCTGGTGCTTCACCTGGCTGATGGTGCTCAAGCCAATCCCAGGATCTCTGCACTGGGTAGGGAAAGACCCCGATCGAAACTGTGGTGGTTGCAGTTGTGTTTGTGTGCCATCTGTTTCCCTTCCACTCCTACGGAGGCGTGACCTCCAAGTCGGTCTGTTCAGGTCTTGCACACTTAAGGCAGTGGCTTCCTTTAGGGAGTCTGTGTGTCTCATGTTTTGGGCTTCCTCCTTTCCTGCTGCCTCCCAACACTAACAACAGGGAGCTCAAAGACCAGGGGAATGACTCAGTATAAGGCATTCTCCTATGTTTAAGGCATGTAAACCCTCAAAGCAAGTAGCTTGGGCAGCTCCTAATCTAAGGATTTCCTGCCTTTTGTGATCAGAGGCTTAGTGTAGCATGCCTGACTGGTGTGTGTGTGTCTGTGTATCTGTGTGTTTTGTGGTTTCTTTTTTTTTAAAATCATGTTATTAAGAGTTAGTATTTTAACAGGTGGAGGGAAAGAATGAGACAGAGGGGGAGATCAGAAATTATTTCTGTCTGGAAATCTGTGGGGAGCTTCAGAGAGACCGATGCAGAACCGAAGACTTTGCATTGTGTAAGCTGAATAAGACTCCCAACGCCGCACTGACATTGCAGGCGACTGGGCAGCTGTATCCACACGCTCTGTCTCCCACAAGCTTCTTAGAGAGATGGAGGCTCGAGCAGGAACCACTGTTGGCGATAAGAAGCAGACTGTGGCTCGTCGTATCCCTTTTATTTTTATTCTTATTTACCATGTTTTAAAAACATCTCAAAAATTAAATTGTGCAACGTCTGAAGCCAGAATACACAGGCTGAATCAACCAAGAGGTTAGCACATGTTAGAGAGGAATTTCGTCGGCTTAAGCTTTTTCAACATTGAACCGGAGACCAGCACAGAGTCGGTCACGTTAGGAGATATTGTGTCTGGACAAAGTTGTGTCTTGACCCAGAAGTCTTTATACTGCCTTCTAGGTCTCGGGGGAGCCCATTTTTTTCCAACCCAGGATTCTTGCCTCCAGTGCAAAAATGAGACGAGTGTGCATTTTTTTCGGTCAAGGGTTCTGTGGTTCATGCCAAATGGGCCAACGAAAGCTAGTATCTTTTCCCTCTGAAAAGCAAAGCAGCAGACAGAATCAACAACAAAAAAAAGGGTGGATTGATCCAAAAGATAGGAACAACCCATCCGGTGCTTCTGAGTTTGAAAAGGCCGCGCGACAAGCCAAGGAGCTGTCATCGTTCTGTTGTGCAGTTTACATGAATTTACACAAAAACCACCTCCATGAATGTGCAAGACCCTGTCCAAACTGACCAAAATCATCTCTCTGTCTCACGGGTGAGACGAATCGTTTGGTGGTTCCTTGGTCTCATACATGGGTGGGGGTTCCCAGTTTCAACCACCACCTCAACTGAAGCAAAATTTGTAGCTGCTGCATCTTCTCCTACCTGCCCTGTGTCTCTCTTTGTGATTGGTTGTTTTCCCTTTGCTAAAACGTAGACTGGAAGCTCATTGGGACAGGGACCTGTAATCCATCGATCAGAGCTCGTGCGCAGTGAGGGAGCTATACACACAACCCAAACAATGTTTTAAAGACTAATAGATGTCCCAGATGGTATCCTTCTCCCTTTCTCCCCTTCCTCAGGTACATTGACAAGCCTCTACTCCTAGAGGGAAAAAAGTTTGACGTTCGCTCTTACCTCCTCATTGCCTGCACGGTACCCTACATGGTGTTCTTTGGTCATGGCTACGTCCGTCTCACGTGCCTCAACTACGACCCAAAGTCGGAAGACCTCACTTGTCATCTGACCAACCAGGTGAGGAAAGGGAGCAAAGGCAGGCAGTTCTGTCCATCCGTCAGCCAAGACACGGCCCGTCGTGGCCCCCAGGCAGGCCCCGTCAGATACAAACACCCACACTAGCCAAACTAATTGGACGGTCCCGGAGCTCTCCGGAAACAGTGCGAGAAAAGCGGAAGCCCAACACGGTAAAATAAAGCCGTTAAGCCACCTCAACATGATACGAACAAAGGACGAGAGAGGGAAGCAGGTGGGCTTCTGGGAAAGGCAGTGACATTAAGGAGAAATATTTCACATCTCCAAAAGGAAAGACAAGGCTGCCCTCCTTAAACTGGGCTTTTCCGAATTCGTGGCCCTGTCCTCCAGCCGGTATTTACTCTATTTTTTATCTCAAACGTTTTCTGTCCAGTCCTTTCACAGAGGGGGTGGTGCCCGTTTTGCTCTCGAAAGGACAGGCGTCAGGAAATAGGAATACTCCTGGATAAATAGGGGACAGCTGGAACATACGAGATCCCCTCCCCTTATGCATTGTCTGTCTCTGGCATATGCCCCTGGCTAGCGATTGTCTCGTTTTTCCTGGAGTCGGGTTGTTTGCTCAGCTCAGAACTCAGCGCGCCAGGCTGTCTTGGGGGGCTGCGGGATGGCTCTTCACCACAAAAGATTCAAAGGAGGGCCAGGTGTTTCCATTCAAAGCCCCGGGATTACCTGTGACTCTATCGGGACTGGGCGGGGAATAGATGCTCACCTGAACAGCTGGCAATGGGGACACTCCCTCCTCCTCATTATACTCCACTCTGGCGTTGTTTAATTTTGTGCTCTGTGTCCTAGGTTGGATAAACCCTTGGTTTTTCACATTTGGAAGTGGAAATCCACAACAGTTGAGGAAAAAGAAGCCCTTTGTGTGTTACCCCGGGGGTTTCCGAATAATAAACTTTTCTAGTCATCAATCCAAGTTTAAAAACAGACACTGTATAACTTTGTAGAAGCTTGTTTCTGATGCAGAGTTTTGAACTTTGGTTAAATTCCCCTAGCGGCGCAGCGGAAGTGCGGAGATTTACAGAGCAGAATTAGCTTCAAGTTTCCCAGATGAATACATCCCCATTTCTCATCAACTGGCACCCACAGTCTCAATAATTCACTCTGACACAGTATTAGGGGGAGAGAAAAAAAAGGTTTCATTTACTTACAGTGAACAGATAACAGCAAGCTAAAAACGTAACTGTGTTGCGCAACAGATCTTAACAGACTACCAACGGCCAACAGAGACACGAAGAAACAGAGCAGAGAGGCAGGGCTGTCTTTGAATCAAAGGTAGAAGGGAACAATTGGTTAATGCTGGATAGACGGACGGTCACCCCAGCCCAGAAAAGCCCCACCTAGCTGAACCTACTAAAGGTAGCATGCAAGGTTGCAATAACTCCAACAGTTTCTGCATTATGTTCTGCTTTTTCCACTACCAATTTGACACTATATTCATTCTGTGACGAACTTCTTAATAGGGGAAACACGTCCATGTGCTGATGCACCAATAGGCACATTAGCAGACCCTTGCTCCCACAGCTAAAACAATGGATTCATGGCTTTTCCTCTATCTGTCCTCAGTATGTACAGAAGAAAAGTCCCATGTATTCGCATGTCAAGGAGGAGACTGTCTGGCAGATGGACCGCTTCAACACCTATGTCAACGAGAGGTTCAAGCAAGAGAAGGGTCTTCCCAAGGATTGGGTCTTCAATGGGTTTACGGTGAGTTTTCACACATGACATCCCCCTTCTCTAAGCTGGTCTGATCATCAGACAGGTGGGGAAAAAATGGGAGTCAATAGTGAGAGCTCCCCGTAGTTCTTCCTGAGCTCTTACACCTGTTGGAGGACATATCCCTAAGCCAGCCTCCTCTCTCCAGTGGGAGAGATGATAATATCTTCTTAACAGGAATTGGGGCGTCTTTCCCTGGGAACATCAACCTGTGCCACCCGATCCTCACAGGCTATGCTCTTATGGGTTGCCCACACCAAGAGGCCAGGAAGACATCTACAAAACATTGGGCCTTCTCGGTGGTGGCTCCATCCCTATGGAATGGACTCCCAATAAAGCAGTGCCTGGTCCCCTTCCTCCCAGCCTGAGTCCCAGGAATATGACCCTTCAGCGATCCATTAGAACAGTGGTTCCCAACCTTGGATCTCGGATTAAAACTCCCAGAAGCCTTCACCACGAGCCGTGCTGGCCAGGATTTCTGGGAGTTGTAGTCCAAGAACATCTGGGAACCCAAGGTTGGGAATCCCTGCTAGAGACCAGTGGAGAGTCCGAGTCCAGTAAGTTGAGAGGACAATTTTGTGGATTTCCGGAACGTTCCACAACCTGCCTCCTCTCTTTGTCTTTCAGAGGAGAATGAAGGAGATCATGCTGCAGTGCTTCCTGGCGGTCAAGTCCAAGCTGGACTGCAGACTGGGCTACTTTGACCTGATCGGCTGTGACTTCTTGATCGATGAAGATTTTAAGGTACCACCTTCATTTGATGAACACAAATCTCATTTGCATGACAGAAACTGTCTTGCCGATGAGCTTCTTTTAAAATGCACCCGGTCCCTTTGAGCACCCCTGAAAGCAGATGCTTCCCTGCCAGATTCAGGATGCGATGAGCAAAATCCTAATACCACATAGCAGTGACTGAACAATTTGGGGGCCAGTTACTGAAACACAATCCCTACTGTTCTTTAGGGAGGATATGAATTGTCAGTGGAGAGAGTCCTCCTTTCATTCTTTGAGGCTGGCATGCATCTATGGTGAACTTAATTTCAGTAGGGCGAGCCAGCGCTGTTTCACTGTGGCTGCTCCCCAAGGGGCTAATTAAATGCTTTCCTTTCACCAAGTGATGCTCTGGAAGGCTAAGGATGCCCCTCCCCCATTACAAAAATCTATGTCTCACTGAGGGGGAAAAAACACCCCAGATATTAAAAGCAAGATCCTGCAGTAATAACGCCAGGAACAAGGTCTTTTTCACAAATGTACCACGGGCTCTAATCCATTCCGTTTTCCTCAATCTGGTGGAGTCCAGATGTGCTGGACTACAACACCCAATATCTCTCTCCATGATGGGCATTGTAGTCAAACACCAGACTCCGTCGTCTGCTTTTTGATTCTGCTCATAATCCCCTGCACGGCAGACAGGAAGTGCTCAGGTTTATTAAGAGAAAACTGGAAGACCTTTAGTGCCCCCTAGTGGGCAATGATGGAATCGTTTCATTCAAAGTATCTGATAGGCTTTTGAAGAACACGTTGACCTTACAGACTTATTGGGTTTTTTGAAAGCCAGTGTGGTGTAGCTGATAGAGTGGTGGGACTCAGGAGACCCGAGTTCAAATCCCCACTCACTCATGGACATTTACTGGGGCACGGCAATAGCAAACCTCCATAGGGAGCCGCAGGCTACGTGTATAGGATAGATAACATCATTTGACCCTGAGAATAGTGGGAACTCATGGTGGTGTCACTCTGTCAACATTTTTAAAAGCAAAAGGCTTGTTCCTTCAGTGTGTGTAGGACATTTTTTTGGGGGTGGCAAACCTTCTATGTCTACATTTGTTATTTGTGTTTCAAGGAGAGCCAGAGCGAGACACCCACCCTAAATGTTGTACATTGTGAAAGGGCACCTAATAGGTCATGATGTGCTTAGGGTCTCTTTAACTGCTAAGGAGGGAGAAGGGTGTTTTTCAGAGTTGGGCTGAAATCCTGTTGCTTTAATTTAGGCTGCGTAAGGCTGATGATATGGGTTAAGTCTTTAAGTTCCAAAAATTGCTACAGCTGGTAAAGTCCTCCCACCAGTGGGAATTTTTGAAAATCAAAGACACACACAGATCCCATGATCTGCAATTGCTCCCCACGATGAAAGGGATCTCACAGGATCCTTGGGATGTTCAGGGAGAGAATCAGAAAATCGCTGGGACTGATGACAGCATCAGCCTTACGCAGCCTAAGTTAAAGCAACAGGATTTCAACCTTTCTGTGTTACGTGCTAACACAACTTGGGTGGGTTCAGGTACTATGCAGTGTGACTTGAGTAGTCAAATACTATTGTTTGCCTTTCTGCCTCAGGCAGAAAAATGTTTAGGGCCTGCCCTCATTGAAAGTTGTGTCTTTAACACACGCAAACCCGCTTATCCAGGACTGAGGCATCAAAAGTAGAAGTTGTTTGACACAAAGGGAACTCTGATTTTGTAGAGGTGTGATCTGCTCTGGGTTTTGATCTGAACTTTAATGGAACCTCCACCGGTTTGGCATCATTCAGAGGTTCTGAGGTTTCACCTTACTACAGCAAGACCCCAGGAATGAACCCAAAATCCAGTTTTAATGAAATTGTTAGCTTTCATGACCCAAGGGGTAGATGCTCGATAACGAGGTGTGAATCTAAAGAAATAAAATCTGTTTTTTTAATAGGTGTGGCTCTTGGAAATGAATGCGAACCCTGCTTTGCACACCAATTGTAATGCTTTGAAGAGCATAATTCCCACAGTGGTGAACGAGACCCTCGGTGAGTAAAAAGAAGACTGCAAGAAAAAGCGAATTTCCCAATGTATGCCTGTAATGCCCAAATCACAAATGCCCTGGTTAAACAGATGGGTGCCTATGTGTCTCTAGAGGGGGGAGACTGGCAGTGTGGCCAATGGGTATTCCCTCTGGGGGTCCCCCTGCATCCTTTAGCACCCGAGAGCCCTGTGTCTCTTGATTCAAACTTTTAATTTTTTTAATTGCCCTTTGTTTTGGCCACGTTCTTCAAAGGGCTTAAAAGGAGGTCCAAAAGTAAATGGAATCATCCTCCACCGGTAATGGGTGCGAGGGATGTTTTATGTTTTAAAAAGTGAGGTGGAGCAGTGTGTATGTATGTGAAGAATGGAATAACCCTCCAAAGTCTGCTGGGTTCTTGAGACCAGTTCTAGACGGTCTAAAACGACTAGATGGGCGGGATAAAAATGTAAGAAATAAATAAATAAATAAATTCTTGAGACCAGTTCTAGGTGGAAAACATCCCAGCCACCAGGGAGAAGACCTCACCTCACATGAGTTCTCACTGTATTTCCACTGGTGGTATGAGAGCTCCATCTCTCTCTCTCTCTGTTTATTAATTATATGCACTGTCCTGGCTGAATGTATTCCCCTGACTAGGTGGGTGTGCATTTTGACTGAATATGCGAGTCTTCATGACCTAGTGGCTGAAATCCTGTTGCCCAACTTACGAGGCCTAAGGCTGATGAGGTAATCGGCTGTGGTGCTTTTTCAGAAGTTAAACATTTCTGACCCCCCCAAGGATTCCCTTTCAACTCGGAGATACCATTGAGGGCCACAGGACGGGGGAGGTCTTTCACTTCCAAATATCACCATTCCTGATAAAATCATCCCACCAGCGGGGACTTTTGGGAATTAAAAGCCACGGTGGCTGATGACCTCATCAGTCTTATGCAGTGTAGAGTTGCGCAACATGATTTGATATTTTTTTCTAACTCTGTGTGCTTTGTCCCAAATATGAACATGAGGATTTCCTAACTGTGTGCGCGCGCTCCTGTGTATTGTATTGTGTTTGCCTTTTCTGTTTGCCCCTAGCTGTGTACGACGGTTTCCTCACTGTTGTGTGTCTATGAGGTGTGTGTTTTTTGAATGGGTACTCTGACCATACCTCTGTTTCCCTGACTCTGTATGTGTGTGTTTTCTCCTGATTGTGTGTTTTCCAACTGTTTGAGTGTCACCCTCACTATATGCGTGTGTGTGTTTTCCTGAGAGTGTATATATGTGTCTTCTCCTTCCTCTGTAGATGTTCTCCTAATTCTCTATGTGTGTTGACTTTACATGTGTGCATCATCATGACTCTCTCTCTCTCTCTCTCTGTGTGTGTGTTTCCACTGATTTTGCCTGTTTCCTGACTAGACATGTGTGTGTTTTCCTGTGTGTATGTATATGGAGTCCTGACGGGGTGTACGCACATGTTTTCCAGATCTGGTGATTGAAATCTTTACTAAAATCCAAAAAGGCCAGAACGTTTTACCCCTGGAATCCATGTGTCACTTTGCTCTTCTCTACAACGGGGCGACTTCTGACAGCGGAGTGACCTGGCCCACCAAGAGCAGGACTTCCCTCCGTTCTCTGAGAAACCACCACTCGCTCCCCGACAACACCAGTGGTGGCCCCGCCAGTTCCACCAGCACCACCAGCAACCCCAACAGCGTCAGCCGCCGCCCAGCGGACAAGCAGCCACCCAAAGTTTTTGAGAAGATGACGAAGGGTGAGCCCTCTGCTGTTCCTGAGGGGACATCCATCGTACCCAACAAAGGAGCCCTTCGGAACCCCTTACCCATGCCCCAGATCCAGATTTCCATCATCCCCAGTCTCTCCTGTTGCCCCTCAGTAAAAGCCATCTTCCGGGGCAATCAAGTCTGTAACAGCGGCAACCAATATATCATCAAAAACGTGCCATCTAACTTGCCCGAGAGACAGCCCAAAGCGGAGAGCACGGACGACAAGACCAAAATGGATGGCGTTATCGTTGCTGGGGGTCTGTCCAAAGACAAGTCCTATGCTGCTTGGTTCCAGCAAACGTTTGGGGCCAAATTGTCGTCGGCCCCCACTTCCCATGGATCAGGAGGGCCTTTGACCAGCTCGCAAATGGTCTCCCTCCATCTCCAGTCCAACCTTCCACCCAGCCTCCCCGTCTTCCAGGAATTCCCCAAGCCCTTCCGACATCTCATGACTCACGCCAAGCAGCCGCCAACGGACAACACCAAAGTGGCGGTCGCCAGCCGGAGTTGCGGTGATTCGCTCCCAGAAGATAAAAAGATCTCCCGACGCAGCTCTTAAAATAAGATCACCTGTGTATTTGAAAAGCCCTTGCCCTCTTTCCTATAAAGGACTCCAAGAAAGAAAGAAAAAGCCCTCATTTGTGATATATTTCAGCATTTTTTTAAAAAAAATATCAAATTGTGTACTTTAAAAGAAAAAGCTATTTTTAATATCTGTTAAGGCAAGAAAACACTGAAGAGTAAGAAATATGGATTCGCAAATAGCTGATTTTGCTTGTCACCCATGCCTTTCTTGGAAATTTCAATACTGAGTTTGTTTGTTTATACACACACACACTGTATATATACACACTATATCTATATCCCATTGTACAGTTGCACACAATGAAAACTGAAATACACCAGATCTGCCCCTCTTATCAGGTGGTATAGCCAGTGTGGTGCAGCAGGAAGAGCATTGATTTTGGCTTTAGGAGTCCTGGATTCGAATCCCCATTTGGCCATGGAATGCTTGCTTGGTGGTGGCCCCTGATGAAACCACGCCATGAACTTCCCATGGATCTTAAGTTCCCTTTCAGGGTCACCATAAATGGGAAGCGGCTTGATGGCATAATAACAAAATTAACCACCACCACCTAGCCAAAGGAAGGGAAGAATGGGGACCAGAGGCCAGAATCCTATTGGGGTGTAACGCCATTGGTGTCTCATCGGCGAATTGCCACAAGGGGAAATGTTAGCAAACTTAACCATTTAAGAAGCCATGTGACTCGATGTGCAATGCCAAACATCTACGCCAGTTTACTAACTTCTGGTGATTTTCCATTGTGATTTACACTGGTTCATGGTCCGTGCAAAAAACAGGATTTTTACGTTGTTTTCTTGTGCGTCATGTGCGACACACAACACACTCCCCTTAATCACACACCATTTGCAAAAGCTACGCAGAGCTGTTGACAACAGGACCTTTCAGAAGTCACTCTTTTTTGGCCTGGTGTGAAGCCAGAAGTGACTTCACGGCCCACAACATTTATTGCATGGACGTTCTCCATTTGAACGGTATCCATCCATATTGTTGGTTTGCTCATGGTGGGGTTTTCCAAAGGAGGGTTTGCACATCCACACTCCAGCTGCAAGCAGCTTTCACAGGTAAACCAACTGCTTCAAAATGGCTGCCTGAATAAGCTGCAATTTCCCCTTCCTGTTGCTTCGTTTAGTGACAGAAGGAGAAAATCTTCTCTGTCCTGTAGGAAGGCACAGTATTTATCAATCTTTTAAACCCCACTATCTTTTGGATCCGCATTCATGTCTCAAGTTCCCCCTGCTTTGGTTTTCCAGATAGGAGCAAAGAGACCTTAAAGATGCTAACAGACGTCCCTTTTTCTGGTTGAACCCCAAACCTGATTTTGAGTCTCACCCTGGCTGCAAAAAATGTCCTGCAAGGACCACATCTGATTGTAACAGAACGTGACTGAAGAACGGTGAAGGAAGTTCTCTGCTGGCCATTGGCCTAAGAGGGGGGTGGTCTTCCAACCGTCGTGGCTGATGATCAAGGACTAATGGAAGCCGAAACTTTAAATATCGGGAAGACACAACTTGAGGAAGGCTGTTCTTGGTGAGCAAGCTCTCCGCCTGAAGAGACGCTGTCCAGAATCTGGTTGTTGTCTCGCATAAGGATCACGTAAATATTTGTAGCTCATTTTTTAGGTGCGTTGGTGCATCACAATTATGCAGTCGAGACACTTGGCCAGGCCCATGACTGAGACGTGACTCAGCACCTCATTGACCAATTCATGGCACCAAGTGATGTGAAACGTAGGTCAACACCTGTAAGATTCCAGATATAGAGTCTGGAGAGACTCATTAAAAGGAATTAGTTACAGTTATAGGAGTGGCCGTTACCATCACAGCAGGGCTTGGTCACAGTGGGGCAGCCAACGACATGGCGGACGACCACAAGAGGTGAATGAGCCTTGGCCTCCCTCTAAACAGACCTTGGTAGAGACAGTTCCCTTCTGGATAACTTCCTCAGAGGCATGTGAGAGGTGTAACTTGAGAAGTTACATGCGCACAGCAGCTGGGCCAACAAAGCCAATCTCGTGGGCTTCTCACCATACGGAAAGAAGCTGCTGTGTTTGCAGTTATGGGTTGGGAGAGACCTCTTCTTCCACAGTCATGTGCTGTAAGATGAGGGAAGCTCAGTTAGCTTCTCACCCTCAGGCGGCAGGGGAACCTGAGTGGGCATCCTTTGAACAATAGGTAGGGAAATTAACAATACCTGGAATCCAGTTGAAGAATGAAACCAGCATAAGCCCGTCAGCACAAATTTTAGCAGTGAATTGCTCCTAGTTAAGAAGTTGGCGTAGGAATCACACCGTCACACAACTGATACATAATGCTAAATGCACCAACTTTTTAATGAGCTGAGATTTATGGAAACAGACTCACGCTGATGGGCCTGCGCAATAGGATTTTGGACCGTCTTGGCTACCTCTTTGAGTGTGTACTCTGGACATCTTCATGAGATCAGCACAGACCAACACAAGATCTGGGCAGTGTGGGGGGGAAAAAAGACTCTCTGTGGCCCTGATGATACATTTGGAGGCTGGCCATTATGGTAGATAGAGTGATGGACTGGGATTTTGGAGACCAGGGTTCGAATCCCCGCTCGGCCATGGAAACTGACTGGAGAAGTGGAAGTGACCAAACCACTCCTTAAATATCTGACTTACCTTGAAGGCCCTGTTTGGGCCACTATAAGTCCATTCGGACTTGACAGCATGTAACAACAGTGACAATTTTGGAGAGAAGCAGTCGATGGATGGAAAGAAAAGGAGGTTTACAGAATTCCCCAGCATCCCATCACGTAACAAAGCCTTCATTCGGCAGGGTAATGAGCAGGTTGGTCTTCTCGCGTCAAGGGAAATCACCGAGGAAATGAGTCACACACGTCTCTGCCTAAAACATTTCAAGGAAACAAGCTTTCCTTCAACCCAAGGCTGCCTCGAGAAAGAGAAAGTCTACTCCTGCCCATGAGCTCAGCCTACGCAGAAGACATCAATTTCCATACACACCGCCAGCATTCACAAAAACCACACACCGGAGAGAAACCCAGGCAAAGTTGAACATTTATTGTTCTAATAAAGAAGTCTCATTTTAGGTTTCACAAAGGAAATGCCGTTCAAAAGGTTGATTTAAAATATATATATTAGAAGTCGTACAGTGAGTCTGGTGAAGGGCCTGATGCTGGAGGCTCCGCTTTTTTGAGATGAAAGCAGACCTTTACAGATGCATCACACAGCACGGCCGGAAAATTGAAGAGAAAAACAGAAAAACTCCCTTAGGTTTCCGAGCGCCGATTCCTCCCCCCCCCCCCCCGAGTTTGAAGAGTTATCTTGAAGGGATATGTACATATTCATATACTACTAGCTATTTGTGTGTGTTTTCCCTCTAGCTACAAAGATACATGTGTGTATATTAACAAAAACATTGCAGGAAAATCCCAGGAAAAGCACCAGATGCTAAGGTGCCTTGTATTCTGCTCTCCTTTGCTCATCTACAGAAGGGGCTTCTCTAAAAATGAAGAAAGCCTGCCTCTTTCCGGAAAGCATGCACAACCTGTGTTTGCCAGGGGCAGTGCGTAAATCTCACTTATCGGGGTCAGCCTCCTTTGGGTGGGATTGTTGGGACTTTGCCCCACAGTGACAAAATTCGGAAGGCACCAAGTTCACGACGTGAGCTTCCTGGTGGATATTAAGAAATAAAAGACAACCCCTCCCAGCCCAGTTCATTCTGCCTTGAGCCAGGTTACTGCCTTCACCTCCATCTCCTGGTGATGTCAGTGTGAACTCTTGTCCCGGGTACCAAAAATTGCTAGTTATGGCTCTGCACCCTACAGGTAAACATAACGATTGAGGACCAATTTCCGTTCTGACCTGTGAAATAGCCAGAAAATCAAGAACAAGATTTGGAAAGCCAATTCATGCTTTCCACATGACCCCACCCAGGAGATGTTCCATGTTGGCTCCGCCCCAAACCCGTCGCATCAGTCCAGACTCCGCCCTGCCCTCTGGCTCCGCCTCTTTTAGCTCCACCTCCTGTCTCAGCTCCGATGAACTAAGTATTAAGTTCCACCAAGATGGTCCACCTGTCTGTACATACACCCCTCTGCTCTCCAACGACGAAGCTTCTGCTTGCCGCCTATGAAAAACAAAGGGGTGGACGATGGGGGTACAGTCGTACAACAAGTGGATTGAAGCTTTCCGCCAACTTTCCCCACCTGTCTTTTCTGGTAAACTATTTTTGCCTGCCAGCCAGACTTAGGATCAAATCCGCGCCGTCTTTGAGTGTTGAGTCCATGACACGAGAAGACCAGCTTCTTGGGAAGAGCCAACCTGCATGGTCAACGCATCTCTAAGACATGGTTCTCCTGCCCCACTTCAGAAGGCAATCAAGGCAGTTCAAATACTCATCCAAGACACGAAGGATCAAGAGATGATGTTTGTGGCAGTGTGCGGTTGTGTGTTTCAGCCTACCAAACATTTCAACGAGCCTTACTCTTCTTCCATTTTGCACCCTTGTTCTTCCTCTGGGAACTGGCAGCTGTAGGTGTCTTCATGGAGAAGCTGGGCTCCTAAGGGTTTCGGTTGGTTGGCGGATTCAGGTTCTGTAAGGCAAAAGGTGTGAAGAGTAAGCAAACTTGAGGTTCTATAGCTAACTTCGCAGCCAACCATGGACCACCTTAAGGAAAACCATAAGGGCGAGGTATGAGCCCACCTGCTTCAAGGGCTGCACAGACCTGGAGCTGGTGAGTAAAAAAATTGGTGGGCCACTCTCTTCTCTCACTGTCTCATTGCCATCTTTCTCCCTCCCTCCCTTCTCTGTGTCCCTTTATTCTCCACCCAGTAGAGCTGCTGATGGAGAGAGAGGTTGCCCTCATTGGGCAATAGATAAATCTTCATTTTTCGGCAGCAATCAGATTGGACATTATTCTTTTTATGGTGGGCTTTTAAACAGCTTTTCAATTACCTGTTGTTGTTGTTTTTTTTAAAAAGCATTGATTTTTAAAAATGTAATTTATTGTTGTTTTATTTGCATATGATTCTCCTCCTTTTGCAAGCCACCTTTGGTCCCTGGGCCAGGGAAAGGCAGCATAAAAAAAAAAAGGCAGGCAGGCAAAGAAACTTGGAATGGAAAGAACTAAGGGAAGGCGATAGAGGTGTACTGACCTTCGTCCAGAGGGAACGTCTCCTTCTGCCTCCAAGTGCAAATAATTAAGATGAAAGTCAACAGCACAAGAACGAAAATGCCGGCTGCTGTCAGAACAGTCAAGATGGTGGTGACAGTGAACTCAGCAGCAGTGGCACAATCTAGTGACATAAAACCATTTGTTCAGAGGAGGGGTGCAATCGACAGAAGGAAAGAAAACAACAATATCCCCTGTTCATCAACACAGATCATCAAGAAGAAGAGGAGGAGGAGGAAGAGAAAGAGGAGGAGGAGGAGGAGGAGGAAGAAGATTTTGTTTGCCTAGATGTGATGGTGTATGGGAAAACTGGAGAGCCTTCATAGTACCTTGGAATCAAATCCAGGTGTTTGTCCAGAAATAGTATATATCTCACTGCTGTGTGTTAAATTCTAACTCCTCTTTGCTTCTTGTAAAAGCACCTGCTTCAGTTTGGTTGTGGGCAAGATCCCGGAAACAAGGATGAAAATAAGACACTCCTAACGTAGGAGTGGGACTTCTGTGGCCGACGTCCTTTCTGCAGTCACTTTAAGGTGCAACCAAATCACATGCTGGTTGGCTCAGAGGCGCCACAAATGCAAAGACCGAGCATTACCAAAATATCTGCCCTCACTTTTAAAAACTCCTTGGGACCTCCCCCCAAAAACTCGGGAGTTTTATTACAGGTCTTATCAGAATCCGCAGCCCAGTCCCCTTCTTGTCGAAACTAATTGCTTGGTTTCCTTTTCTCGGTATGAACTGGAGAACTAAATTATACAGATACCAGGTTGTGCAGCAACGGTTTCGGGTTCTTGGCCACACCGCACGTTATGAGTTCTATTCCCCGGTCGGTGAGTTCGGAGCCCGAGTTTCTCGCAGCTACAAAGGAAGGAAGGAAGGAAAGACAGATTACAGTTGTGACATGAGCTTTGTGGTTAAGGCATCGAGTTTGTGGGAGAGCTTCTGCTTTGTACACAGGAGTTTGGTTTCAACGTGCAGGACGGTGGATCAAGGAGCTGAATGGGTATGTGGCAGATTCCTATGTAAATCCCTCTTGAGGACTAGAATCACATATTTTATGTTTAAATGACGTGGCTCTTATACAGCATAAACAAATTGTTGTAAGCCGCCCAGAGACCTTTGGGTAGAGTGGGCGGCATATAAGTTAAATAAATAAATAAATTAAATAAATAAAGTCCCAGGTTCAGTTCTTGCCCTATTCCGGCAGGGCTGGGGGAAAATGTCTGTCTGAAACCCACCAGAGCTGCTTTTAGCTGTAAAGCAGCCTTCGACAACCTGGTTCCTATGTGACTGCAGCTTAATACACCGAGTTTGTAGTCCAACGTCTCTGGAGGAAAGCGGGTGCAAACAATAAGAAGCTAAGTGAACCAGTTGTCTGATTCAGTAGAAGGAGCAGATCTTTTGCGAAGCTAATGGCTCTTAATTGCTCTTGCAAGACCAGACCATCCCCACATAGTTTTCCTTTCCTTTGCAGCAAGCATCACTGATGACAACACTGGGGATCCTGCAGAGTGGACCGCTAAGCTCAGAGGCAACAAGGATGTGTGAGGAAGGGTCAGGGGGCTGACATTATTGTCCCTGCTATTCAGGCCAGCCCCAGATATTTGCTGCCTGAAGCAAATGGCCGGAGGGCACCCACCCCACATCCCATCAATAGAAACGAATTGATGCTACTTTGACCTTGCTGATGATGAAAACAGTCTGGCACTTTCTATGGAGTCTTGGCTTCACTACACCACTGCATGGAACAGCTCATATAAGAGCTGGAATCCAAGCACAGACCAAGCCAACACAGCTCTGGATGGATGGGAATAACATGGTGTCACCTTCCAGTGGCCTAGTTTGAAACCCCTTCCTTTGTGAATATGGGTGCATGCAAACTGCTTGACCAATCCCATATTAAGGGAAATGCTTCTTTCCCACAATTGCAATGGTTTCCCTCCAGGCACACAGTTCCTTCAAAGCTCCATGCCCAAGCAGTTGCAAATGAAGCCCACGCTTACTTTCCGATGGCCAATCACAAAACAAAAACAAGCTAGCTGGCAGCCTACAGAGTGGAAGAAGCTCAGGTTAAGATAAGCAGATGTCTTGTGTCTCTTAAGGCAGCTCCCCTTCTAATGATACGCTAAGCATGTTTTGTACTTGGACTCTTAATGCAATCATTAAAAATAAAATAAAATAAAGACTTACTCAGTCCAAGGAACACAACAGCCGTTCTTGGTATCCAAGTACGTTCCATTAGGACACTGTTTGCAAGAATACCTGAAGTCGAAAGTACCTAGAAAAGGAAAATAGGAAGAAATCAGCAAAGCTTGGGAAGTTACTTTTTAAAAGTAATTAGTCCTATCTATCAGTCTTGGGATCCCCAACATAGCCGGTGACTGGTGTTGTTAGAAGTTTTAAAAAAGTAACTCTTTACTTCTCTGCTTCTCTGAAACATAGTTATTTTGAGAAGAGCTTAGAAAAGTTACTCTTTTGGACTGTAATCCACAGAATCCACCCGCCAGCATGTTTACTCTGGTTTGTGTTTGGTTGATGTTTAACATGCTGTAATTCTGGGGAATGTAGAGCAATCAGACTCGGCTCTGTGGTGTAGTTTTTCCCCGTGACTCGCACTCGACTCTCAACTCAGAACCCACCCACCCCTCCTTGCTTGCTTTTCATAGTGACTCAGACTCGGGGCTTGGGACTTGAACCCAAAGACTTGCCAGCATAAGCTGGAGAGCTCAAGGGTTGAGGTTTCTGGCTGCGGAGCCAGAGGTTGGGAGTTCGAATCCCCACTGGACCTCCTTGACAGGGGCTGGACTGGATGATCCTCGGGGTCCCTTCCAGCTCTGCCGTTCTGAGGAGGAGGAGGATCCCCGCTCTCCATCCTCCTCCTCCTCATGGGAACTAGCTGAGAAGGAGGGTTCCAGAGCCAAGGAGAAGTGGCTCAGGAGCCGAGTGGGAATCCTCATTGCACCTACAGAGCGACACCGATCACTGACTCAGAGGCAGTGGTGCAGGAGATAAGTTTACCTGAACAGAAGATTTCCTCTCCTTCCTGGCATCTGGGGAGCTTCCGACACTGTGTACACTGCTTGTCTGCACAACACTTTCCAAGACCACACATTCCACATGAGTTGGGATGTGCCCCTGCCAATAAGAAAAGCGCATGTGAGATCTTAGGAACTAGAATGAGAAATGTTTATATTATAGCCACTTGTCTGCTCCAGCTGGCCACATGATTTTCAGCAGACCTTGGGAAAAGTAACTTAAAAAAACAAACAGTAGTAAGTCACCATGGACAAAGTTATTTTCAAAGACCAGAACTCCCATCACTTTGTAGCCAGACCGAGGAAAGTTACTTTCTGGGACTACAGCTTCCAGAATCTTCCAACCAGCACAGTTATTGTTTAAAAGTAACTCTTTAAATTTAAAGTTACTTTAGAGGAAGAGAACTTCCAGACTAGAAAAAGTTACTCGGTTGCCCAGCATCTCCACAGCCATGCTAGCTGAGGGACTTGGGAAGACTGGATCCAAAAAAAGTAACTTCTCCAACTTCTGACTGCTCTCCAGCCTGATGCCCTGGACCCATTTCTCAAAGTGTTTAAGAACTGGAGGAAAACAGAGCAAAATGAGAAATATCTCCCTTGAGATCAGAAACGACGGTACCGATTTTCAGGTTTTTAGTCACACAAACTCATAATGGAAACTGGGTTTGAAAAGATGGAGTAAAGACTCAAAATAGAGAGCAGTCTAGCATCTTGACATGAGTCCTTTAAACTCTGCTGGACTACATATCCCATGTGTCCCAGGCAGCCCTTTAAACTCTGCTGGACTCCAGATCCCATGTGTCCCAGGCCGTCCGGATCATCACTGGGATCTTGGAAGTTGTATTCTAAAACATACATCCCTACCCAGTGGGCCCACCCTAGCGTTAGACTTTTCCCGGTCATTCCAACCACCCCTTGGAAAGATAAGCGAACTGGACTTCAGAACATGTACAGAGTGCCGTTCTCCTAACTTTCTGCTGAATCGGCCCCGTGGGCCTCCTAAAGAGGACTGAAGAGAGATCGATCCACTCACACCACCTCCCATGTCAGTACACTCACCTGTCAATAAAACAAAATAAAACGTGACACTCGAAACGTACCTTGAGGACTCTGGCCGCAACAGATGGGCACAACCTCCTTCTGGATGGTGACTCCTAACTCCATACAGAACCAGAAGGCTAAGAAACAAAACAGACAGAGGTCCGGCCGGGATGGAGAGCGACTTCCCACCATTGGTCTCAACTCTTCACTTCCTGCCCTAGTTTACGTGGATCAAGGACTTGCCACAACCTGTCTCCCAAGGTCTTGGTTGGGTGTCAAGAACCAACGTTGCCGTGTCTCTCCGGCCCTTCTCACCGTCACCTCTTGCTCCTGCTTCTCTGCTTCGCTTCTTCCTGCCCATTTTGTAGCCTACCGCCCCCGCGATGGTGAGGAACGTCACAGGGCTTCACTTCCTGTGCATGACGTTCCGGAGGTCTTCAACAGAATCTCTTAAAATAGCCTTTCTTACCAACCAAAGTGAAAGTAGCTGAAGAGAGACAATTGGGAAGCTCAACCCCCCATGGGCTGACCACAAGCAAAGGTGGCTGAGATATTTCAAAGAGGTCTTCTTCAACCCATGATAAAAGAGCTCACGGTCTGGCTTGGTCCATCTTCTCAGCCCCACCTCCTTCACTTGGTGGCTTAGCAGAAGACGGTGGCCGTGGAGTGACACCAAAGGTGGTTGAACGCTAGCGGCTAAAGGTGGGTGTGAGGAGATCAGCCTGAGTGACTCAGTGAGGAAACCCCTCATCCATTTCTCATTCGCCTTGAAGTCTCTTGAGGTAATGTCCTTCCCGAAGGTTGTTTGCGAGGCAAGGAACGGCTGGACAGCAAAGTGGTTTAAGTCTCTGGCTGTGGAGCCACAGGTTGGGAGTTCAATTCCCCCACGGTGCCTCTTTGACAGGAGCTGGACTTGGTGTTCCAGAGGGTCCCTTTCAGCTCTGTCGCTCTAAGATGATGATGACAATGGTGAAAAAGAGCTATAAACATTCAGATATGGATGGGTAACTTCTGTGGAGTTGTGGAACGCTTCCCGTGCTGACCAAATGCTGGAGGTGGAAAGAGATAAACCTTGGTAGAGCGGTTTCTACTATATTTTGCATTTTATTATACTCTACCTTCTTATAATTAAGAAATAAATATTTCTCCACCAGCCCTCTGAAAGTGCTGTTATTGTAAAGGTGACTTTTAATTTGGATACCCAGTGTGGTGTAGTGGATAAAGTGGCAGACGCGGACCCAGGAGGCCTGAGTTCGAATCTCCACTCCGCCATGGAAGCTCATTGGGGGTGTGGAACGGTCAAGCCACTCTCTTACCCTGAAAGTTCTTAAGGGTCACCCTAAGTCCGTTCCAACTTGATGGCACCTAACAACAAGTTTTATTTTATTAAAGATTATTTCATTTGACCCTTCCTTAGTTACATCAACATGTAATTAAAAGAGAAGTTAAAATGCATTGCAGATTATTTTCAACCCATTAAAGAATAAATGCAGAACAACTATAATCAGTTATAAAGGCTGGGCGTCTGCTGGAGGTGAAGCATGCAAGGGTTTTTCACATTTTTTTGTATGCAGTCTCGCACGGACCTGGCCACACAACTGATGGTGCAACCACCCTTCAGCGCATGGCCGACTGTTTGGGAAAATCAATAGCTTGATTTTTTCCCTTATTTTTCTCCTCCCTCCCTCGCTCTCCCTTTTTATTGTAAGCTCAGTTTTCACCCTGATCACCAGGGGAAAATTCATAACCCAGCATCCTATCAAACCTGTCAAGACTTTCATGAAACTCCTTTTATGTCATCAGAAAGAGTCTTCTCCACACTTAACTTCTTCTCCATTTTGCAGACACAAGACTGTGGATGCAGGGGTGATACTAATCATCATCATCATCTGCAGAGCTGGAAGGGACCCTGTAGATCATCAAGTCCAGCCCCTGTCAAGGAGGCCCAGTGGGGGAATCCAACTCCCAACCCCTGGCTCCGCAGCCAGAGACCTCAACCACTGAGTTATCCAGCAGTTTGCTAGATTTCTTTCAGTTTTACACGGGGAGTGGGTGGAAGATCAACACCATGTCCCATCATCTTCCTGACAGAGCTAATCTGGAACATGGAACAGAATCAGAGAATGGTAGACAGAGATGGGAGGGACCCCAAAGGCCAACTTAGTCCTACGTCACTTAACGGAGACGAAATCTATTATTGGCACATGTTTGATTAATGGTCTTTCAACCTCTGCTTAGAAGCCTCCAATGATGGAGAGCCATCCATTCTTCCGAATAGTTCGTTCCACTGTTGGAAAGCTCTTCTCATCAGACAAGTTCCTCCTGATGCTTCGACAGGAATGCGGAAGACCAAGGTGCAAAGAGTAACATGTAGTTACTTACCTTTCAAAGGCCTTTAGAGACATTTTAGAAGCGTTTTGAGGAGAGGAATATTTCAGGGTCTTGTGCCATTCTCTTGTCGATCCTAAATGGCCAGGAAAAAATTCTTGGCCATGCCTTTTGTATTTTTACAAATATTTGCTGGTCGGGCACTTTACCAATCCAGGGGGCCTCCCTCCCCCCCCCCCCCAAAAAAGCCGAACACCTATGTGGAAATTCATAAAAACATCTGCAATAGTGCTGGAAAAACTTTAAGGCAGCAGGGAAAAAAGGAAGATAGCTCAGGGGTTGAGGTCTCTGGCTGCAGAGCCAGGGGTTGGCAGTTCGATTCCCCAGTGGGCCTCTTTGACCTGATGATCCATAAGGTCCCTTCCAGCTCTGCAGTTCTAAGATGATGATGATGCTTATATAATATGAGATGGACGGACTCCCTAAAGGAAGCCACACGCTTGAGTCCGTAGGAGCAGAGCAGGGGTGTTGAGGACAGGAGACTCTGGAGCTCAATCATGCATAATGATAATAATTGTGTTGTGTGTCGTCAAGTCATTTCTGACTTATGGCAATCCCTGTTTTTTTCCCCACAGGGTTTTCCAGTGGAGAGAATTCTGAGGTTGTTTCCCATTCCCTTCCTCCAGGGGGCGCCCTGGGACTCTGCAGTTTGCCCAAGGCGACCCAGGCTGGCTTTTCTCCTGGGAGGGGAATCGAACTCCCAACCACTGGCTCCACTGCTGGATACCCAAACCACTGAGCCATCCATCCAGCTCATTCATAAGGTTGCTATTAGTCAGAGGTAACTGGACAACCCAGACCAAAGAAAGGGATTTTTAAAAAATGTACATGTCATTCTTCTAGGGCTTAGCATACATTAAGACCCCAAATACGGAAGTTTTGCTCACTGAGGGCACCCAAACAACCCTTCAAACCCCCCAAAAACCTAGAGCAGCTCCAGAGGCCCACCTCCACAATTTCTTTCAGCTGATCTCTTTTCTAGAGAAGCTACCATTTCCTGTCAGAGCACCTCAGCTACTGCTGTGTGGTAAATACACTTCTGACATACAATCCCTTCGAAGCACCGTTTCAGTGAGAGACGAGGGGGAGCAAATACCACCTACAAAGCCATGGAAGCCAGATTTTGCTCAGCTTCGTGTCAAACCAACCGCAAGGCTTCAGAACCTGGGTGAAAAAGAGAGAGAGAGAGAGAGAGGATGACAGCGATGCGTCTCGGCGTCATCTTTTCTCTGAGGAGGCCCAAGCATCACTCTGGTCCGTGGGTTGGCCGCCTTCCCCCCACACACACACACAAGGAGGTACCGAGGAAAACGTAGATGTCCCCTGGTGAGAAAGGGGTGCCATTTCTGTATGGTGAGCCTTTCCTCACCGTTTCAAAGGCCAACATGGGAGAAGGCTCAAGATGAGAAGGTTAAGCCCCACCAAAGATGCTACCATGCAATACAGTCACAGAAGTCTGGAAGGCACACCTGTAGCAACACAGTGGCCGCTTACTCACAGACGTAGCTCACTCTCGGATTGTGGAGATATTCAATTTTTGGACTACAAACTCCAGCATCCCCTAATGGCCAGGCAAGCTGAGGGTTTCGGAGAACGGTTGTCCTTTATTTTTTTGTTCTTTTAAACAAACTTTTGCAAACCCTAACAGTCAATCCATCGCCGAAGACCTCCCTAAGCGAGGCTTTCTGATGGAAAGCCATGGAAGAAGTTGGCCATCTAGTCACCCTACACAAGGAACTCTATGATCTGGCAGATGGTGTCCTGCCTTTTATACCACAACAGAGAACTCCGAAGCATTACACTGTTTTTCTTTTCAGAAGTCCCCTTTGATTCTTCAACGAATCAAACTCCCAACCTCTGGCTCTGCAGCCAGAGACCCAAACCACTGAGCTCTCCAGCCAGCTTAAACCCACATATACACATATGCTATTCCTAATGCAGGTAAAATTTTACATGTGTTAACACACTGACAGATTTTTAATGCCTCTAAAATAATCTTCAATCGTCTGTGATGTGCTTTCTGTTTCCTTTTTTGCTGAATCATGTAACCCTTAAAAAATAATAATAAAAAAGAAACCACAACTCACAGTAAGTAGAATTGAAACATTTAATTTCTCACGTTTTGCTTCAAGTATCTTCTGGCCTACTTGAGTTGGAAACCGAGTATCATGACACCGCATGAGACATGGGTGGTCAAAATTTCCCTGACTCTGCAAAAGGGCATCATCATCAGCGGCAGCATAGATAACATCGGGTCCAAAATCCTGAAATCTCAGCAATTGGTGGTGGCTGATCTGTCAGCGTGATTAAATATATATACATATATTGATGAGCACAAGAAAGCGTAAACCAACATCCGCTGAAATATACCACCGCAGTCTTGAATGAATTCAGCGTTGTCTCGCTCCGTCCTGACTCTTCTCGCCTGGAGGGGGGAGGCGGAAGACATTGCGGAGAGAAGAGTAACCGTAAAGTTTGCAACGTATCTGAAATTTAAATGTCAGTCAGAGCTGGGGGGGGGGTCCCCTGCCTGGATGTTTATTATTGTTTTGTACCACCGAGGTCTGTCATTGTGTGTGTGTGTGTGTGTGTGTGTGTGTAACCAGCGCTTTGCCCCAGGGTGCGAACATTTCGAGGGCACCGAAATCTGAAAAAATGAATCTCCCGGTGAAAGTTAGGGAGGTGTAAAAAAAATATGGCACCACCTCCTGGCCTTCTCCAATTCTTTTTCGAAAGCATCACATTCTCCCCTTTTTCTTGGGGATTATGCCCGAGAGTTAGGGTGGGGTGAGCAAAACACTGTTCTGGTTCCAAACACACACACCCCTCAAAAATTATTATTTATAGCTCTGTCTTTCATGAGCACAGACTTCAATCGAGAAAGACAGCTCCCTGTACTGTTGCCCGTTGGTACTGCAGGCAATTTAATTTCACACACACACACACACACACACACACGATCGTCTCTACTAAAACATTCATGCTCTGTGCAGGATCATGACCGTCACCTAAGGCCCAGCCCCCAGATGGCACCCCTCCCAGTCCACATGCAAAACTGGACAAAGGGTTGAATCTTCATGCCACACTGGTGTGTGGTGAAGGGTGTGTTTTATCATTCGCAAAGATGGCTGACGAGTTCACAAGACATACAACAAGCTGCCACCCTGGTAGAGATGGAACCAACATTCTATTACTTTTTGCTGTTATGCAAAAAAGAGAGAGAGAGAGGGTTGTGTCTCTAGAGACTCACTGGACACCCAGACTCAGAAGGCCTGGGTTCGAATCTCCGCTGAGCCATGGAAACTCACTGGTGGAGTGGAAACTGGTCAAACCACTCCTTCAATATTCCACCTACCTCGAGAGCCCTATTAAGGTTGCTATAAGTCGGTTCCAACTTGACAGCACAGAACAACGACATAACAGAGACTCATTATGGGAAGGAGCACCTCTCCTCTCAAAAATCCTCCCTCTGCGAAGCTGAGACGTTTTGGAGGGAAAAAAAATTGTGCATGCTCAACTAAGCATATGCCTGAAAATGGGGATTGCTAAAAAGTGTACCATGGGGGGAATACGTAAAGTCACTTAAGACAAGGGGAAGAAATCAATGAACACACTGGGAAAATGTGCAGAAATACAGAATGTGGAGAGAAACACATCTCATAAGCTGAGATGAAACAAAAGTGGAAAGAAAAGGCAAGCAGAATTTGGAGTAATATAATCGAGTCAAAATGGAGAGATGCTTGGATCCTTGCTTCCCAGCCTCAGCTGCTTGAGACTCCCGCGTCATTCTGCCCACTGGTAGAGCCGGCCCTCACTTTTGGTCTTACTCAGCATGATTGTTTGGACATAATGCCCTTGAATGTTCTTACTTCTTACACTAGAGGGCAGAGAGTGAAAGAGGATGAGAATTGTAGGCCAATGAGGTCTAACAGACAGGATGAGGACAGGATACAGGTTCTTGATATGTTTAGGGATGATATTTAAAAGCTGCCAAGTCAGTTCTGACTGATGGCGACTTGTCTCAGGATTTCCAAGGCATCAAATGCTCAGAAGGGGTTTACCGTTCCCTTCTTCTTCGGATGCTCTGGGACTGTGTAGCTTACCGAAAGTCACAAAGGCTGGCTCTTCTCCTCCAAGGCACACGGGGGGGATCGGACTCCAGGTCCCTCACTCGGTATAGGCTTGAAGAAAACATTGTGACATGGTCTGTTCTTTGCTGAACTCATCAATTCATCAACGGGGAGAAAAGTCCCCTGCTGACTTCCGAATTCCATTGACGTCTGCACCGCACAATATTTGTACGCCTCTTGCGACAAGAAGAGAAAAACCTCCACAACAAGAACTGCAAAGGTAAATTCCCTCCACTTCCTACAAGCACTATCATCAGCGGAGACAGTAAAGTGAGGAGCCTCAGTCTGCTGCTATTTTCAGAGCTGTGTTAACAACCAGCCAGATCTTTTGCATAGGCAGGTCTTCCGCTGAGCTATTTTTGGAAAACGAGTAGGATGATGCCACATCTTTACATAAAACCCTCAACCCAGGAAGCTAATTGGCAACTGCTACCTATCTGGCGACAGCCCCTCGTGTAACCGTGTAATTTGCATTTTGGTCTTGGAATTCACCGCCACGGCAAGATTGCTGTAGATTTTATTCCATTCTGGCTTCTCTACAGGTGAATATTCATAATTTTTTTGCCATTTGACTAAGCCTCGGTTTTGCCTGGGTGTTTGGTTTTAACATTTTGGTATTATGCCTCTAGATGGGGAGCTAAAGAAGGATTTTTGATTTAAAAAAAGAAAAGAAAAAGAAAACAAAGAGGTCAGTGTCTCGAAAAAATATACAGGAGCAGTAAAAAAATTACTCAGAAGTGGTTTGCCATTCCCTTCTTCTTGGGATGCTCTGCGACGGTGCAGCTGGCCCAAAGTCACCCAGGCTGGCTTTTCACAGACAAGGCACAGCATGGAATCAAACTCCTGAGCCCTCACTCCGTATAGACTTGGAGCCGTATAAGCTTGAAGCAGCACCTTTCAGAGGAAAATGTTGCAGAAAAAAGAATATCTCCATTTGCTGAAATATTGTATTTCTAGTATTTATTGATTTGATTTTTATACAGCCCATCTGGCTACCAGTTGGGCAGTTTACTCAGTTAAACCACATATCATTAAACAACAATTAAAACAAAAAGCATAATATAAATCAAAATTAAGTATAAACATACCAACAGAATTTAACTAATAATAACTAGAATGATTACAACAACAGGGCAGCAGGATTGATAATATCTTCTGCAGAAGATATTACAGTGGTGCCTCGCAAGACAAATGCCTCATGCAACGAAAAACTCGCAAGACGAAAGCGTTTTGCGATTTTTTTGGTGACTCGCAAGACGATTTTTTCTATGGCCGTGCTTCGCAAGACGAATTTTCCCCCTTTCCCCCCCCCTTAAATTTCAATGCATTCCTATGGGAAACCGCGTGCATCGCAAGACGAAATTTTCGCAATACGACACGACTCGCGGAACGAATTATTTTCGTCTTGCGAGGCATCACTGTATCTTCTTCAATATTTGGAATATGGTGGAAGGCGAGATAGAGCTGAGTGTCACCCGCATATTGGTAATGGCTCCTCATGACCTCCCCCAGCAGCCTAATTTAGATATTAAACAGCATTGGGGAGATGATTGACCCCTGTGGGACTGCAGAATGGAGAGTCCAAGGGGTGGACACCATCTCCCCGAGCTGTACTCTCTGAGGACGGTCCTCCAGGAAGGATCAGAACCCGGCCAAAGCCAGGCCACCAATCCCCAACCCAGAGAGCCTCCCCCGAAGGATACCGTGGTCGGTGGGATCGAAGGACCAACAAGAACCTTCTACCCTTATCCGTCTCCCTCAGAAGGTCATCTTGCAAATAGTAGAAGATTGGGCAAAAGGCCGTCCATGGAGTGGGGGGGATAACCTTCACACTTCACACCCCTAGAATATCTTATCTCAAATGCTATCTTTTTGGTCATTCAACCTGCACAGCAAGAAGTTTATCCCTGTGGTCGCCTGTCTTAACTTCACTTAACACTGGAGGCTGATCTTAACTTAGAAAAGGCTGTTTTTATATTAACAGTGAATTAATTGGGGGTGGAATACAGCAGACAGGAAAAAGAGTCATTTTAATATCTATTATTCTATTTGATTGTAAATGCAACCTGGCATTGATTCTCCCCTGTGGAAGTTCGGAGTGTTGCTACAGGTACTGCTCTTCAAAAGCAAAGCAATATATACAAAACTAAAACCTCATGAATTTTCAAAATTCAGCACATTACATTTCTCACATGTGTTGGCCACATGCATATTCTTAGAAATTACGATAGCATTCCTTAAATTGCTATCTTTCCTCCTCCAAAAAATAGACAAAGAAGCAAAACCCCAGTGGTGGACAACAAAATTGCAACTAACACACCCAAGCAGGCATCTGATTGGCATCACACCTTCCATGAAGCTGAGTCAATGGGTGAGGAGAATGGGAGATGTAGTGCAAAACCACTCAAAACCCACTGATGTCAGTGGAGCTTTGGCTGGTCAGGACTAAGATACATTTTATTGATTTCCCCGGGTCTGCTTGTGACTAATTTTGGTCCAGTCCACACCACTTGACTTGCTGGATAGCACAGCAGTTTGGAAGTTGGGAGTTCGAATCCCCCACTGTGGCCTCCTTGACAGGGGCTGGACTTGATGATCCACAGGGTCCCTTCCGGCTCTGCCGTTCTAAGCTTATCATGATGTTAATAACACCATATAACATCTATGTTTTTACAGTTCCCTCTTTGGGGACATAAGCTAATGTTTCCTAAAAGGAGCACATAGAAAATGTTGAAATGTGCTTAATATTATGAAGAATATGTGTAGAATATATGAGAGACAGACATCCATCTGCATGTGTGCGTCTGTGTTAAAGTATTTTACGCGTGACCCCCCAGGAGATTTGGTTTTTGTTACAATTCTGAACACTTTTCAAATACACAAGGAGCGTGTTCAATGGCCTGGGTCCAAGCTATCTCAAAGACCATATCTCACATTATGAGCCGGCTCGGGTGTTAAGATCATCAGGAGAGGCCCTTCTCTTGGTCCCACCACCTTCACAGGTGCATCGGATGGGAAAACAGGAGAAAGCTTTCTCTGTGGCTGCTCCCAGACTTTGGAACTCCCTCCCACTGGAGGCCAGCCTGGCCCCATCTTTGCTGTCCTTCCACAAGCAGACAAAGACCTTTCTCTTCAGGCAGGCTTTCCCTCAGTAGCTACCTGTGTGTGGTTTTTAGATGGATTGTTATGCATTACTGTTTTGACTGGATTTTTAGTACTACTTGTGTTTTCCATTTTTTGGGTTTTCCATTGCTCAGATTGACATTTTTTTAAAAATTGTATACTTGTTGATCTTTGCCTTAATATTGCCGAATAATGACGTAAGATCCCTCCTTATTCATTGTTCATAGCTTTAAGTATTGTCTTTCAATGATGTCAACCGCGTTGTAGACTCATTGTATTCAACTTTAAATATTGTCTTTCATGGTTCTAAGGTCCTTTTCAAGGAGAAAGCCGGGATAAAAATATTTTAAATAAAGAAATAAATGATCATGTTGTGTTCTTGCTTTATAACAATATTAAAAATCTTAGAACTATGTTGATAGAAGGAACCCGATAGATCATGCAGTCCAGCTCTTGTCAAGGAGGCCCAGGGGGGAATCGAACTCCCAACCTCAGATGCATAAGCCACTGAGCTATTCAGCAGTTCTTTGGTTTGTCTGGAATAGCACCTACTTCTTTTATTTCAAAGCACCTAAAATAACAAGGTGCTGAACTGGCAACCACACACACACACAAGGAAGAACAGTGTCTCGTTCACTTCCTTATAACAGAGATGGATCAGAAAGTGGTGGAGCAAAGAAGGGAGAGACGGATGAAACAGGAGGCACGGTCTACACTGGGTTCATTTCAGCGCAGAAATTAAACAGTGTTGTTTTCTGGTCAATTCTGTGCTAGGCTGGCTTTGTGGTCCATCTGCTCTTCCTGGATCGGAATTCGATAGCTACTTCTTCCGTCTGCAAACAAGGAGGGGAGAACAATCCCATAGATTATAGGCAGAGGAGAAGGCCAGAAGCACCCAACATGATTCTGTCAACTGGAAGCATTTCCTGGAACTTGCATATGTGACGATCCTACGACTACAACACCCAAAATCCCCTGGAAGCTGCACCCTTTGGATGAGAAGAGGAATCGGCAACCTGGCGGCCTGCGGATACTTGGGTCTACACCCCCCTCCCCCATGATCCCCAGCCTCTGGCCAGGCTGGCCGGGGACAATGGGAATTGTAGTCCGGCAGGGTGTCCCACCACACCAGTTTTGGGCTGGGAAAGGTTGGCACCCCAACTGCTGGCCAGTGTTGAAAAAAGATGCTTTCCTAAACCGGCAAGACGCCCCCTTACAAATTCGTAAGACAAAAGTTCGCCACATTCGCGCCAATTGAAAATGGCCGGAAAAATATGCAAAATATTTTAACCTTGTGCATTTTATGCCAGCCATAGACCTACCTTCACGAGGAACATCTGAGAGCGCCCCCGGTCTTCTTTGAGACTTCTTGCCCTCAGCTTTCTGAAAATACAGCAATCCCACCCCTCCAGCTACGAACAGCATCACAGCAACGACAACGACAACGACAACGATGAAGATGCCTAAAGGTCAAAGGGACAAGAGAAACCATGTGTTGCCACCACCTTTCTCCAGAAAAAAATATTGAAGTTTCTAGTCCTCATCGTTTCGAACGAAGGAGTGGCTTATCAGAGGAACCCAGGAAGTTCCATGGACTCCGCCTGTGAACTGTGGCCTTTCCATAAAACTTAGAAAAGTTTCCGGTTCTCAGTAAAAGTCAGGTTTCAGCAGGAACAGAGGGAGGTATTTCTTTCCGAATCAAGTAGCATAGTGCAGAATTGATGGCGCGGGGTGGCAGAACATTGCCGTGATGTTTAATCAGAAATTTCTTCCCCACTCAGCTGGATACACTGGGATTTGAACCTGGCACAGGAGGCGAATAGGACCATAACAGAGGAGCAGAGGAAACCAGACTCTTTGTCAAAAGGGAGCGAGCCCCGATTTTCCAAACATTTGCCTGGTCCCTATGGAAATCCATCATCCTCTTCCCATTTTTTCCACAGTGGAAAGCTCACGCGCCAGACGCAACGTCTTTCCCCCTTACCTGATTTATCCGATGTCGTTTCCGTCTTCGGGTGAATGACCAAACTGATACTGTAAAACCTGGTGGGGGCCATTGTCGTCCATGTGCTATGCTTGTTCTTGAAGCTGGTGGGAAGTGCGACGGTAGGAGAAGGTTCTGAAGGGCCAGAGGCTTGCTCATCGCAGATGGCGTCCTTTTCCCGTTTCCCAGCACGGAGAAGTTTCAGGCCCTTAGCAGTGCAACTGCCGGCATAAGTGAAACAAGCAAACAAAAGGAGTATGTAAATATGTGCATGTGTGTAGAGCTGGCTGGATAGCTCAGTGGGTTGAGGTCTCTGGCTGCAGAGCCAGAGGTTGGGAGTTCGATTCCCAGATGTGCCTCCTGGGAGAAGAACCAGCTTGGGTAGCCTTGGGCAAGCTGCACCGTCCCAGAGCAGCTCCAGAAGAAGGGAATGGTAGACTGCTTCTGAGTAATAACTCAGTAGTTGAGGCCTCTGGCTATGGAGCCAGAGGTTGGGAGTTCAATTCCCCCACTGGGCCTGCTGGGAGAAGAGCCAGCCTGGGTGGCCTTGGGCAAGCGGCACAGTCCCAGGGACCCCCCCCCCCCAAAAGAAGGAAAAGGGAAGAAATTTCTTTGTATTCGCTATCTAGAAAACCCTGGAAAGGGTTGTCATAAGTGAAAATTGACTTGGCTGTGGCTTCATCATCATCATCATCATATTTGCAATGATTCCGTCACGATCATTGGACAGAAAGATGCAGACCGCCTTCCTCTGTCCATAAATACGTACTTTGTCCAAGGACGACATTTCTCCTTCCCTCCTTTGGAAAAGGAACCAGCAGGACAGGGCTTACATCCTGAAAAGATTGATAAGGGATAGATGGTTACAGATTTTCTTAAAAGGAGGCAATCAATGTTACCAGCCTGTACTGAGCAAGTTTGGTCCGATGTGTAAAATTCATGCCAACAAACTTATTCCTTCTCCAGCTTCGAATCTGTTCTCGGCTAGTTTTCTATGAATTATGTTTAGCAAGGGACAAAAATCTGCTCTTGTTTTATGTTGATTGAATGGATCCACTGTTAATGACACTCCCATTCAGGGTTTGGAAAAGTTACTTTCCCTAAGATCCCCAGATCATCATCCTCTTAGAACGGCAGAGCTGGAAGGGACCCTATAGAGATCATCGAGTCCAGCCCCTGTCAAGGAGGCCCAGTGGGGAATTCGAACTCCCAACCCCTGGCTATGCAGCCAGAGACCTAAGCCATTGAGCTATCCAGATGGCCATGCCAGTTGGGAGATTCAGGGAAGTGTATCCTTAAGAAATCAATTTTAAGCCCTTCCCCTGTTGATTAAAGTATGTTTGAGCACTTTTGAGAAATGCATGCCAATCTTATCCAGCCATGTTGTAAACACGTCACAGAGCACTCTTCCCCAAAGAGTGTATAGGTTTCATACCTCAAAATGTATAGATTACTACAAAGAGTATCTGTTTGCATTTTTGTTCCAGAAGGCAGGGATGGAATAAATTTAGAGCTACTGTCAGTAGAAAAAAAATTTCTTGCACATCTTTAGCGCTACACAGTGGCATGATCTGCTGGATGTGGGTTGCTGATCAGTGCCACTACTTTAGGGGTGAAAGAAGAATTTCTATCTAGATAACTTCCCGTCAGGAAGGGGCTGTCAAGGCGGAGGTGCTTCCCTCTGAATCGTGCTGATTGGCTAGCTGCCTTTGTTGACAAGATCAAGGGCAGGTAACCAATCAGCAACCGCATCCTTACACAAGCATGGTGAGACCTAGAGGGTTCTTTTTGTTGCCCCCTAGAGTTGGTTATTGGTAAGGGCAGGAGTGGTCCTCCCAAGTTGCCTTATTCCATTGAGATAGGCAGCGCTTGCCACTAGTAACATCGATGACCAGCTACCACCAGCCTTGCCCCTTCAGAAAGCTCCATACTCACTTTTATCATCTTCTCTGCTTGCTTGGTTTGCTACTTCCTCGTAACCCGGAAGACACATGCAATGGGTATTAGAAAGCCGATCACATGGCTTCACTTCTTGGAGACCTCTCTCTGGGAAAGACATAAATGCACCCAAGAAAGAGAGAGAGAGAAGAAACAAGAGCTCTTGAGAAACCTGGTTTCCATTGACATAGTGACATCATAGGTATTGGTCAATCAGTCCTTTGCCTGGCAGAACAATCCACCTGATCAAGCTAATGGGCAAGAGTTAGACTCTTTCTTTTCAGGAAAGGAGAAACGAAGCCAAAGGGGATGAGAAGAAGTGGCTACTTCTGAAAATAAAAGAGATAAAAAGGTAGATAATGAGCAAAGACCTTTTGGAAGTCTAGGTAACTGCTGCAACTGGTAACATCCACAGTGACCCTGAGGCCGTGCAAGCAACCATCCTCTCTCTTTAGTGCCAAGAACAGAGGCACTCAAACGTGGATGTCTGGAACTACAACTCCCAGAGCACCTGACCATTGGGCGTGCTGGTTCAGGATTCTGGGAGTTGCAGTCCAAGAACATATGGGGCCCAAGATTGGGAACCACCGACCTTGAGGAACCTGGTTGCCTTGATCCAGAGTATCCCCTCTTTTGCTTCTTTGTTTGCAAAGAAAAATCTTCCCCTGACCAACTTCAGCCCCAGTGGTCAGAAACTTGTCAGGAAGTGTCATTAACCTTCTGTTGTGGCGGCGAAGTGCAGCCAATTGACAAGGTGCCGACTGTTTTACCCATTCATGCCCAAACCAGCCCTTGAAATATTTTGTAATCTGACAACGCTAGACTACAGAAACACATTACTGTGGGGAAAACCTGTCTCTCCCCCCCAGTGATGGTGACGTAGCAGCTTGGCTCAAAGGGAGTACGGAAGGCCAAAAAAAACCACACACACAAAAACAAAGAGCTGGAATAGCAGAGAGTGCTATCATAGTCCCTCCGAACCCGGAGGGCACTACAACACGAACTAACATTCATATTTTCCTAGCCTTGTTACTCCCTGTCCCCCGCATTCCAACAGCATGTGGAAAAACCATCTGCACATGAGCAGAGGTAAAAAGGTGGTCTAGGTCCCCGATCATGATTCGACCTTTGCTCAGCCATGGTTGGTTTTAAGGAGACATTATAGACATTTGTTTTAAAAGGTAACTTCCCATGTTTTGCTCGTGACAAAAGGGGACTGGTACCTCTTTCACAGACTGCGCAACGTTTACACCGTTTCTCGGTGAAGCCTGCGTTGTAGTGGTCCTCTTCGCATGGAACACATAATGTGTTATCCGGAAACGTGCAGCGTCTTTCCAGCTCAGACCCTAAATGTAAGAAAACAGCATTGATTCATTTCTTGAGTTTACAGCAAGGAAGGTGACCCAAAGCTTGGATGAACTTACTTGGATGAAAGCTTGCATGACCACCAACACAAGTTGACACGGCCACTCATCTCGCTGTCTGGGGGATTCTGGTAGTTGTAGCCCATCGAAAGCTCAGTGAGTTGGAGGGCATAGCTGTAAAGCCAGGGGCCAAGAGTTCAAATCCAACCAGATGTGTATGCTAATGTGCCCTGCGCCACCTTTGACAGCCTTGGGCAAGCTGCTCGGTGGTCCCAGAAGACCATTACAAGTGGCCCTGGTAAACCACAAACCACTTTTAAGTATTCAATACCTAGGAAACTCTGGAAGGAAACTCTCATCATCATCAGTCAATCACAGTGGAGACTACAGCCAAGAAATCAAAAGACTGAGACATGCAAGGAGAGCTATGAAATAACTAGAAAAAGTCTTGAAGTATACAGACGTGATGCTGGAGACCAAGGCCATGATCACTGATAATATTCATACCAATTACGATGTACAGATGTGAAAGCTGGACACAGAAGGAAGGGTGGGGTATAGTGGAAGTCAGTTCTTTTGAAATGTAGTGTTGGAGGAGGGCTACACAGTCCCTGTGGACAGCCAGAAAGACAAATAAAAGGGTGCTAGATCGAATCAAGCCTGAACTTTCTCTAGAAGGAAAAAAATAATGAAGACAGGACTCACTGGAAGAGACCATAACGCTCAGAAAAGTTGAAGGCAGCAGGAAAAGAGGAAGCTCAAATATGAGATGGATTGACTCCCTAAAGGAACCCACAGGCTTGCATTTGCACAACCTGAGCGGTTAGCAATAGGGCATTGGGGGGGGGAGGGCATAAAATTATGCGGTCACCATAAATTGGAAGCCACTTGGTCGCTCATAATGACACTTAACTTTTAAAGGCTCCTGAGACAAGACGGAATAAATCAGACTGACTCAGGTCACTCAGCTGAAAGTGTTCGACCGCAGAGCCCAGCCTTAAATGTTTTGCAAAATTAACTCAGACCACTTCAGGATTTGATAAACATGTGATGGGGAACAGGCTTCTCAAATTGGTTCCCGGCAGTTACAGGTTGTGTACGAGACGTGGTAGGTGAGTTGGCACCTTGTGCCGCTATCTTCACATGAATCACGACACCCGACAACCACACTGAGGAAGAAGGGGACGCTGTTTTTATCAAACAACCGCTACAGAAGGAAAAAGTGAGCGAGCCTCAGTGAGACGCTCAATGATGTTTGGAGAAGGGCTGGAGCAAACATGACTTCTGGTTTGTTTTTGCATCACTCCCCCCAAAATGAGCACAATCATCATCATCATCCCCTCCAGCATGATCATCATTCAACATGGGCATGGCTAAAACTGGGAACCCTTAAGAAAGAAACTGAAGGCTTGATTTTTGCTGCCCAAGAACAAGCACTTGGAACCCACATGAAGAAAGCTAAGATCCAAGGAATTAGGGCTAACAGCCAAGGTCGACTCTTCCGAGAAAAATATGAAACTGTGTTGCACCTCATCGGCGAATGTCCAAAGATGGCACAAACAGATTGCAAAGTTAGACATGACAGAGTGGCAAAATTAGTGCACTGGTCCTGATCCAAAAAAATCCAACTTGCCAGCCTCCAAAAACCCGTGGGAACATCCGTTAGAGAAGGTGTCTGAAAATGAGGGAGTCAAGATCTTGTGGGATTTCCGGATCGAAACGGATAGACACCTTGAACATAACACACCAGACATAGCAGTCATAGAACCAAGGAAGGTCTGGATCATTGACATGGCAATTCCAGGGGATGCCAGAGTTGAAAATAAAGAACTGGAAGAACTAACAAAATACGGAGACCTGGCCATCGAAACATCTCGCTCAGTGGTCCCCATCGTCATTGGGGCTTTGGGGAAAATATCAAGAATCTTCACACAGCGCTATAAGCGGTTGCAGATCTCAGAAATCACACCATCAGGGCTACACAAAACGACAATCTTTGGAAGAACATACATACTGCGCCGATATTTAGCAGATACTCAGGTTTTTGGCTAAAACTTGCATCTGTTATATCATACGAGGACCAGTGGGGGACTCCCAGCCTCTGGTGCCGCAGCCCGAGATCTAAGCCACTGAGCTGTAGAATGCTGAATATACTCCTTTGCATCGAGAGAGCCAGAAGTAGAAATGAATAATGTAATTTAAGCGGAATCGTAATACATCCCGCCCAAGCTGAGAAGGTAATGCTATATAAATTGCCTGCAAAGTCCACTCAGGCACTCTCAAGAGTGGTTGAGCCTCTTCAAGGATCCAGAACTATCTCCTTCTAGTTTCCCCCCCCCCTCTTTAAATCAGATTTAGATGGGGAGGGTCATTAAACAAAGAACTCTTTCAATGGAAGGACTGGTCTCTCCCCAGTCTTTTAAGCAGAGGAATATATTTGTACAGGAGAAGAGTTAGCCACTCTAGCGGTTGATGGGATAAGACGATAGCATGGAGAAGGGAAAATTAAGGTGCACAAGAGCTTAAATCCAGCCTGGTGATTTTTCACACAGGAGGCACAAGATAAGCACACATGCATCTCCTCCCTGCCAGAAAAAAAATACAGTCACAATAAAGTAAATTAACTCAGGAACTGCTGCCTTTTCATGACACAAAAATCTGCTCCTCAAGGCAGCTGGCTCACTCTGCCTAAGGAGAGAGTCGGCCCCAGGATGAAGAGATGGGGATCATTTGGACTTCTGAGGATGCTGGACTGCAACTCCCATCATCCCTTACCTTCAGGATGATGGGACTTGCAATCCAAGAACAGCGGGGAATTTGACACCTTCTTACTTCTGGCCTCTGCAGAAGGTTGGGAGTCGCTGAGAAACCATGGTGGAGATGAACGTATCTCCCCATCATGCTGGAATTGTCTGCAAGGAGGGAAGGTTTGAGATCGGCAACTGGAGCCGGGGCGGGTTTGTCCCAAGAAACAATGGGACCTTAATGCACATTCTCAGGCTCTGAACGATGTGGGATGAATTACAGCCAGGTGCAAATCAGAGGGGGGAAAATCAGAGCAGGTATAACTATACAAGAGGTTAATTTTGGACAGACTTCCAGACAAAATTCAACTGGGCAGAAATGAGAAATATACTCCAAGTCCTTGCATATATTGCTCCCAATCTGCTTAGCTATCTGGCTGCCGAGCCAGAGGTTGGGAGTTCGATTCCCCCTCCTATGCCTCTCAGGAGAAGACCCAGCCTGGGTAGCCTTGGGCAAGCAGCACAGTTCCAGGGCGCCCCCAGAAGAAGGGAACGAGGAACCACTTCTGGATGCTCTGTGCCTCGGAAACCCTGGGAAAGCTTGCCATCACTCGGAACTGACTTGATCCCATGGAATGATTATGATGCTTCTCCCGAGTCTTCCCTTGCGGCCCCTTTTAGAAGGAACCTGATGGACATTACAATTCAATCTCACTCACCTGGTGGACATTTTTTGCAGCATTTACCGTGTCCCAAGGGGTACTGGTCGCGAGCACATCCTGACCCCCGAGCGGTGCACCGCAGAAGCAGGGTGAAAGCCGCCGTGAGTGCCAGCGTGGAGGCCATGCTCCGCTTTGCTGTGGCTGTTCCAAGCCCTACTTGTGTGGAGGTGTCACAGGGAAGGAAACGTCGTGCGCAAAGCACAGCTTGTGGCTGGAGAGTTCAGAGAAGCCTACGAAGCGTAGGCTCCTTTATTACTTCCCCCTCCTCCGAGTTCATGGAACAGCCACGCTCAGCACTTCTGCCACTGAGCACTAAGATCAGTGCCTGCTAACACTTCTTGGACCCAGACGGATGGCTCCCACGATTCTGGTTCCCCTCTTTGTGGGGGGGGGGGGGGGACCAGCAACCTCTGGAATGCCTCCATCAGAGAAAAGAAGCCTCCGAGCAAAACCCTGGTTGGACAGCTTATGGTTCTCCATTTGTTACCAGGCAGCCAGTGTTCATAGTGATCGCAAGAACCTACATAAGCACCGAGGCTAAAAAAAAGGGCCCCCCCTTTCCCATGGGGCTGCCAAGGCACTCAGAGTCCATGTGCAGACCCTCCGGTGCAACCGGCAGGCTCAGAAACGACATGGCAGAAAAGCAACGGGACATAACAAGAGGAAAGGGAAATGTTACTTGACCCCTCTTGGGCTTTCCTGAAGAAACTGGTCGGCCACTGCGTGAAACAGGGTCTTGGCCCGCAACAGATCGGGCCGTCTGCTTGCTGAACAAACCAGCCTCTCTCCATGCGTGAACACGAGGGACTGCCAAGTGGTTGAAGGGGGAAGTGGGAAGCACCCATTTAATTTGCTTTACACTGAATAAAGCAAAGCAAAAAAAAAGCAAAGTGTGCTGCTTATGTATTGCCCCATAGCACTTAAAGCACTTTCTGGGTGGTTTACAATCCCCCCCGCCCCAGCAAGCTGGGTAGTCAGACCTCAGAAGGATAGAAGGCTGTCAATCTTGAGCCGGTGACCTGGGATTGAACCCTGGGTCCTGAGCAGAGTTTTGGCTGCAGTACTGCAGTTTAACCATTGAGCCAGGAGGCTCTTGAATAGCTTTACACTCTCCTCCTTGAAATCACGAGGGGTCGAAATTAGGACCTTGTTCTTGCAATGTGCCATCAAGTCGCCTCCGACTTATGGCAACCCCATGAATGAGTCATCTCCAAACTGTCCTGTCCTCAGTCGCCCTGTTCAGATCTTGTCGATTCAAGCCTGTGGTTTCTTTTAGGAAGTCAGCCCATCTCGTACTTGGTCTTCCTCTTTTCTTGCTACCTGCCACCTCTCCCAGTGTTATCATCTTTTCCAGAGAATCCTGCCATCTCATGATGTGCCTAAACAAAGTAGGACAGCCTCACCTTCAATCTTTTCGCCTCGAGAGAGAGTTCAGGCTTGATTCGATCTACGACCCACTTGTTCGTCTCTTTGGCAGTCCAGCGTATCCACAAAGCTTTCCTCCAGCACCACATTTCATAGGAATCCTTTTTTTCCCCCTGTCCGCTTTTTTCACTGTCCAGCTTTCACACCCATACATGGTGATCGGAAACACAAGAGTGTGGATGATCTTGATCTTGGCCTCCACAGACCCATCCTTAAACTTAGGACCTTAATCGTATACAAAACGTAAAGGAAGCAGGATCACACCTTATGCTGTCAGATTACTTATCCCTCCAGTCCAGTCCTGCATCCACTGGATGGCAGGGACTCCATAGTACCTTCAGCAAGAGGGAGGAACTTTCTCACCACCAATGACTCAATCTTGGTTTTCAACAAGAACCACAACGGATGGAAGCTGAACCCATTTGCCTCCCTTCTACCACAGAGCCTCAATCTTTTCTCCCCCTGCCAAAAACCTCCCCAAGACAAGCTTCCCGAAACACTTTATGCCCAAAGCCACCTTGATCAGACCTATTTAAACAGAACAGGAGGTCTATTCAATGAAAGCACACAGAGCCACCTCATTACATGTATTTACATTATATTAAGGAGGATAAAATCCATTCAGACACCGTCGGCGGCAGCTTTTAAAAGAACAGGGTTTCCTCGTAGAAGGGGCGAGGCCTGAATTAAATCCATTTAAATGAAATAAAAGCATCAGTGGGCCCCCCGATTAGCAATCCCCGGCAAGCTTAGCCAAGTCCGACACTCCAACAGGCAGGGGGAAATTCTTTCATGCTTGGGGCCTCTGTTCGAATACAACAGCAGGACGGTTTATATTCCAGATTTAAAATATTCCTTGCTAAAGAAGCACCATAAGAAGGCAGTTCTACAGAAAAATGTGACCGTTGTCTGGTCTTCGTGCCGGTAAGGTGACTCTCCTAAAATGAACCGGGAAGGAGAGGAATAAACTCGGCGGAGGAAAACATCTTGGTTTAAGATTGTTTTACGATCCTGTGCAAGCGGAGAACTGGAATAAGAGCCGGCTTTATAGAAGCAAGCAGCAGGAGTCAGAACTGCTGTGCGTGCATATACTCCCCTATGGATCGCTTAAGCCAGCGGTTCCCAACCTTGGGTCCCCAGACGTTCTTGGACTACAACTCCCCAGGAGCCTTCCCCGTTATCTGTGCCGGCCGGGATTTCTGGGAGTCATAGTCTAAGAACATCTGGGTTACCCAAGGTTAGGAGCCACTGTTTTAGTGCATAAACCTGTTCCTATTGTTCTTGACGAGAAAAACAAGAGGAAGTCCGTGCTACCTTTGCCACTGCTATGACAACACCTGCTCCCCACACAGGAACCCCACAGCTTCCCCAGCCTAACGTATCGGGGAAAGACAGGCAGCTAACAAACACCCCCCCCCCTTTTTCTTTTTTTTTGGTGTCTCCATACATGCTGGTTTTCTACACGGCCAGAAAGATTTCACCAGGTCTTCCTAGAAGGGTCAGGGGGACACAGCCACAAAACCTCACCCATTCTTGGGAGTCACCCTTCTTTTCTTCCCAAACGTGGCTCTATGAAAGACCACAGCACAACAGTGCTATTCCAAGGGGACAATTTTGGAAAGCGCACAGAGGAGCCCTGGGGTGTTGGCAGAAGGGGAGGTAAAAGGAAAGTCAATTTTATGGCCTCAGGATGAAATCTGGGGAGAGAATCTCCAGGAGCGGGTTTTTTCAACTCTGCCCGATTACCCCTAGGAAGGCTTTCCTTCCTTGTAGGTGGAGACAGACAAGTCACACCACTGACTTTTCAGTTTTCCAAAATGAAGCTGGAACTTCTGTTCTGGCAACCGAGTGCTCAGTCTGGAAACTGAATTCAAAGGCCAAATTGGGGGAACAGTTTTGTGAATGACTTCAAGATGCCCTCTTGCCTTGTGTGTGTGTGGATTCAAACATGCAGTCCACTAAATCCCCACACGCAGAAAAACAGTGGCAACAGCATACAAACTGCTTTAAAAACCGAATCCTTACCATCAGAGCGGAAAAGCACCCATGTTCCGAGAAATGCGAGCTAGGCTAGTTACTTTCGCGGCCTCTTTGGCCCGGCTGGAACCAACATCTGCTTCCCCAACAACACAAATACAAGGACCAACCGTTTGCTACAATTCTATGCGATGCACTCACAGGTGCCGGTGCACACACAGCTCTCCTCCCTCCCAACCCTCCAGGACAAAGTGTCTGGTCTTAAGACAATAAAGATGGCTTTTAGAAGTCAACCGGAAGAATCGAAGGGAGTAGATTGTCAGAAGGTTCGACTGAGACTCGTGAAAGTTTGATGCGGGGTCGGAAGGTCAACTGATAACAGATGTGTGTCTGGTTCATGCCCTGCTGGTCATATGGAGTTCTCTTCAAGGAAAGAAAGGCTCTAGCTGTTTCTTTCTTTAATATACAGTACATGGACGGTTTTTCTTTCTTTTTAATTAAAAAAAAACAAAGTCTAGAACCACACACGGCATACGCACAGAACAAGAGAGATAGCAGCAAAAGGTAACTTTTCTGTGGTTTGTTTTCGAAAGCGAGAAGGTGCAACGAAGGGCCACGGGAGGGGTGGCTGGCAAGGACTCAGAATTCCTCGTGGACGTTCCGCGCATAGTCCATGAGCTTGCTGCCGGTGAAGTACTCGCTGTATTTCAGGATCTCTTCCAGCTCCAGGTGGTGGTTCTGGTTCTCGTCGGCGACCGCGATCATCTGCTTGGCTTCGTTCAAGGCGTTGTATTCGTTCATGGGGTCCATGTATTCCTGCAGAATTGGGGGGGGGGGGGGGGAGAGAGAGAAAGGTTTGGAAAGGTGTGTGGAAATGTTCTGGATTGTATGACGAAAACTACCGGCTAAGGGCCAGATCAAAAAGCCTTAAAACTTTGGTTCACGAAAAGCAGACAACGAACCATCCAGAAAGATGGCTCTTGATGAAGTTGACAAAGTTATCCATGAACGAGGGAGTTGACGAGAAGTAAGAGTATGACAAAAGGTTTTGTTGGGTTTTTTTTAATGGCACTTTTAGATATTTAATGCTGGTCTCATCAAAGGTTAGCAGGAAAATGTGGGAAGCAGTTTTTCAAACAGCCTGGCACCAAGCTGTACAGGGTTTTATTAAATCATCATCATGTGCTATCAAGTCAATTTGACTTATAGTGGCACTTTTCAGAGTTTTCCAGGTAAAGAATACTCAGAAGTGGTTTTGCCATTCCCATCTTCCAGGGTTGCCCTGGGACCGTGCAGCTTGCCCAAGGCCACCCAGGCTGGCTGCTCTCACCTCTAATTCTTCCATCGTCACAATTCCATCGTGGTCGGCGTCAATGACCTCCTCAAACTCCTTCTTCCGATCTTTCACCCAATCATCATCAATGTCCTGGGCCTGCTGGTTCTCCACGGTGCCGACCGGCAGAGAAATAAACTCGGAAAGTGTCAGCTTCTTATCCCCATCTTGATCTGCAAGGGGAGAGGGGGAACATTGTTTCTCTCACTCTCTCTCAAAAAACAAAGGAGGAAAAGAAAATGAAAAGCCCACCCCACACACGTGAAACTTCTGCTGTTTCAAGCAACTGTCACACATGGGGGCGTTGCGGCTTTTGGTCCTCTGCAAGCCACCGACAAGATCAGGGAAATTCTTCACAGCTACAACCTTCCCTGTTGGAAAAAAACTCTTGGGAAATCCAAAAGCTTAGCTATACCTGGGGGAGGTGGAGAAAAAAAAAAGGGGGGAAGCAAAGAGTGCTGCTTATATGCCGCCCCATAGGGCTTGAAGCACTCTCTGGGCAGTTTATAATTGAATTATGAAGGCTACATATTGCACACACACACCCTGGTGAGCTGGGTACTCAATTTACCAACCTCAGAAGGCTGGAAGGTTGAGTGAACCTTGAGCCGGCTACCTGGGATGGAACCTGGGTCGTGAGCAGAGTTTTGGCTGCAGTACTGCAGTTTAACCACTGTGCCAAAAAGGTCCTTTAAAAAGTCAAAGGGGGCAAAATTGCTTACTCTTCCCCTTTTAGGGACTGCTTGGGGGGCAATGCTCACTTACATTTCTGGTGGCACTTTAACTGCTTGGGGTTGTGTTCTTTTCTCACAAGCATGAACTCCCCTCCAGGGCACTAGGGGAGGTTTCAGGGGCTGCACAGAGGCGAAAGTCCAAAGAAACGATGCTGTGGAAATGCCAGGAAGGTCCCCCCCCCCCCCTGCTCGCCTCCATTAAACAGCTAGAATCCCACCAAGTTTTCATGAACTCCCATTGTTCTGGGTTCTCCCCAAAGTCTGAAGCTTTGGCCAGGACCGAGGCAGCCTTGATGCCCCAAAGGATGGGGCCAAAAGAAAAAAAATAGAGCGCAGTAAAGTAGAAAAGGATGCAGAAGAGATAAGAGCGAGCGAAGGAGCCTTTGGTGGTTCTCGGCTGCCACCTGCTGGATGCGGAAAGCCTCAAAAGAGGCACCCAAACAGCACCATAAAGGCAACACTAAATGCCTTCCCACGGTTCCAATGACAAACAGTTTCCTGGAAGTGTCCGAAGCAGCCCAAAACAGCTGGAAAATACCAGCCGGCCAAACTGCTACCTCCTCCCACAAGGCTGCTGATGATCGGGGGAGATGGGAGACCCTCCCAACTGGCCAGTGAGGGCTGCTTGCTCTCTCAACCCCACTCCCTTTTTTTCCCTCTTGCATCTGGAAACGTGGGCCATCAAAACTGGGCTGCCTTTACCTTTTCTAGGAAGGCCACCTCTCCGCCTCTGAAACCTGTTACAGGCCTCCTTCTAGGCTAAACCACCCCTTCTTACTTTCTCAGCCCACGGACGAGGCTCCGAACATGGAGGGCGCTCCCTGTCTAGAACAGGTGTGGGTGACACAGGGCCCTCCAGATGTTCGTAGACTGTAGGTCCCACCTGGTTTCGCCAGCAGAGCCAAGGGCATGGCTCATGGGTGGTGCAGCTCAACATCTGGAGGGCTCCCCCCCAATGGTCTACTCCTGGCTTAAGACCCACCTCAGACATGATTCCTACATTCTTTTCACCACAAGGATAGCTCAATGGCTTAGGTCTCTGGCTGCGGAGCCACAGGCTGGGAGTTCACTTCCTCACTGTGCCTTCTTGACAACGGCTGGACTTGATGATCTACAGGATCCTTTCCAGCTCTATGGTTGTAAGATTCTAAGATTCTCGGTCTCCCAAGGGCCCTTCCCCTCCTCAAAGACCGCCCCTTCCTATAGACAAGCGCTGGGTCTTGCCCCCAGCATGAGCCGCTCCATCAGCCATGCCGATACGTGTACAACTAGCCTGTGGGGAGTAGAGGAAGCTTTAAGAATTTCTGCCTGCTTGCGGCAAGAGGCGGAACAGACGCACCCAAATCCCGGACAATCTCCTTGACCATAAATTTCAGCATCCCTCTGCTGTGCTCCGGATGAAGGAAGGACAGGAACTCTTCCTCGTTCAGCAAAAGGTCAGCGGGAGGATTGTCCGCTTGGTACCAGCGGTCCTTCAGGTTGTCGAGAACTTCCTGTGCTAAATATTGGGGTTGATGAGAAGAGATGAAAAAAATAAACATATCCTTTGTAAGTCTAGGTTTAAGAAGTTTTAAACAAGCTTTTCTTATTAAAAAAAAAATCAGCCTGTTCAATACAAACACTTATAATTTCCAACATCTGGAGTCAACGGCATTCCAGTGAACAGACTGGCCGGAGACGAGCAATGTCCAGAATTTGAGCAAATGTATTAATTTTCTCAAGACGTTGTACTAAACCACAATTCAGTGAAAAATTATATGCTACAAACTCAGTGCTTCTTATGTCTCCCTCTTCCTCTAGAATGACAGTGTCTACTGTACTTTTAAACTGCCGTTCCTAGTTAGTGCCTGAACTGGGGAGACCCCAGTTCCCTTAAACCAGGATCATGCCATTGTTTGTGATCCTGGCTTGCTCTCAGAGCTACCGGTTCAATGCTGTCAACACAGGCAACAGTAGGAAATGATGAGAGATGTAGTTCAGTGGCATTGAGAGAAACATCCCTCGTCGTCCCCTGGTTTACAGGGAATGGAAACAATACCCGGGAATTAAGCACAGAACTAAGCAGATCCTTTTGTGTGCGTGCGTGTGTGTGCGTGTGAGAGAGAGCGAGTGAGAGAGACAGACAGGGAGGAAAACACTGTTCTCATCAGCAAGCACCACTTGCCTCCAAGTGGGGCTGATAAATGAACAACGGCGGAGGAAGGGGTGCAAGATGGAAGCAGGAAGCCTCTCCATCCAACGCAGCCCGGCTCCTTCACAGTGGAGTGGTAGCAGGCTGACAGATGGGCTGATCTGCCCCATATGGCGCATCACTCTCAACAGAGTGATTAAGACGGCATGTGCGTAATGCACACGGATGAGATTAAAGGGTTGCGTGGAACGTTTGACGGCCTCGTTGCAGATCAGAAGACACAACATTCTTACAGAAGCATGCATGCGTCTTACCGGGGGGGGGGGGGGGGCTGTGTTCAGCCACGCCAGCGCCAAACTGACTGAAATTTCCCCCTCTTAAAGGGTTTGCTTTGAACTATAGTACTTCTTGCAAGTGGCTGCAGTGATCATAACAAGCCTCTCGTTTCAGAAAAATGCTGTATGTAGTTTGCTAGTCTTTATGGACACTTTCCTTCTTCTGCATGATTGAAACTGGGTCATGGTGTATTCTGCAATCCTGCTGGAATATATGTGTGTGTGCGCGCACATGTGTGTAGCCCAATGCTTGGCTGCAGAAACCAGTTTCCAGGGAACCTTGGCTTTTGTTTAGTAACAAAAAGGCAAGTTACTAGACCTTATGATGGCGAAGAGATGCTAGACAAGAGGGCAAGGCCCAGAAAAATGTCACTGGAGAAGTCCGAAGGAAGGCCAAAAAACCAAAATGATAAAAAGTTGAAAAGTTGCACAAAAATGAAACAAAACTCCTTGTTTTGCATAGCGAGTAGAGATGCTAGAAGTCAGCTTTCCTAAGTGCACTAGTTTGTAGATTTTATTTTTTGAGGCCGTGGCTTTCATTGGAGCCCCTACTGAAATCAATGCAGTTGTTACAGCATTGGAAAGCCTGGGTTCAAATCTCCTCCTCAGCCATGGAGGTAACTAGGGAGGCTTTGATTTGTCATTCAGACACCACTTGCCAGACTATGGTTTGCGCTAACCCTGGTTTAGAACCTAAACTATGGCTTGATCGTCAAAAGAGGCAAATCCGAGCTTAGAACTGCCTGCCGATTTTGCTCTTTGTTCGCCCACTCCGGCTTTAGGTACAGAACGTCCTTGGGCTTGACGGGGAACCTTCAACCCTGGGGGGCCAAGCGATTTCAGGCAATGAGAGCAGATCAACACACTTCGGCGCAGCCCAGAGGGAAAGAGTCAGAGGCCACCACTTACTTTCCTCGTCAATCTTGAGCTCCTCGTTGTTTTTTATTTTCTCAGCCACCTCCTTCTCGTTCATCCCTTTGCTTGCCAGAAACTTGATCTTATACTCATCCCAAGACACGTGACCTGGAAAAGGGGGCAGCAACACAGGAACAGGCTCAGGAGACAGAGAGAGTTTAACATGCTTACATCTATCCATTTAATCTGTTATCTCATCAATACACCCAGCAGAGGCCTTGTGGTGCAGTGGTTACACTGCAGTACTAAGGTCGAGACTATGCTTAGAACCTGAGTTCAATCCTGATGGACTCAGGTAGCCAGCTCCAGGTTCACTCAGCCTTCCATCCTCCTGAGGTTGGTCACTGGGATGGGAGGGGGGGCAATGTGTAGCCTGCTTAATTAAATTGTAAACCACCCAGAGAGTGCTTTAAGTGCTATGGGGCAGTATATAAGCAACACACTTTGACTTTGCTTTTATGTTTGATAACTCGATATATGCAAATTCTATTTTTCACAGCTAGCCTAAGGCTGTACATTTTCTGCCCTTCCCAAGCCAGTCTTTCTGCATCACTGTGAAGGCCATCCCCAGTAATTCCCATTTCAACCATTTCAAGGGAGAGGCAACTGCTCCAAGATGTTCACCAGAGCTGTCGGACGAGAAATACCGTATTTTTCCGTGTATAAGACTATACTTTTGTCTAAAATCTTTAGACTAAAAATTGAGGGTCGTCTTATACACGGAAGTAAGCTGAGGAGAGAACAAAAACAAGTGGAGGGGAAAGCAGGGATCAAAGCTATCCTGCAGCGCTTTGATCCCTTTCCCCCCACCCTTGCTAAGCCCCACTTAGATTTCTTAATTTTGGATTAGAAAAGTGGGGGGCATCTTATACATGGGGGCGTCTTATACACAAAAAAATACGGTAACCCCCTAAGGTCATCTGGTCCAAAACCTGCCAAGATAGAAACCCCTCGGCTGGAGCATCTCTGACAAAATAAATCATAATAAATAAAAAAGGGCCACCCAAACTCTGCTCAAAGCTTCTAATGGGACTTGGAGGCAGACGTGGTGGCGATGGAGGGCCTTTTCTTTGCCTGCCTGGAAGTCACATCACTTATATCCGTAGAGCTTCCACTCAGGGGCTGCTATCCAGCCATCCATGAGCTGCTAAGCTGGGGTGGGCCAAATGCAACCATCCAGATGTTGCTGGACTACAAGTCCTATCAGCCATATCCTACGGAAGCCACAGTAAGGAATGTGGGGAGATGCAAGTCCAAAAAACCCTTTAAGACCCCCGCTCTGCCACCCTGGGCTAAGCCATGCTGTGACCGGAGACTGAACAGCTGCCGTTGACCCCCTTCCTACCATCCCCATCAGGATCCACCGCCCGGAAGTGCATCTTGTTCTCCTCCACTGCCTCCTGGAAGTGCTCTTCTGTCTTCTCCATGATCCACCGCTGCATCTCCTTCGCGCTGACCTTTTTGTCTCGGTTGATGTCCACTCTGTAGGAGAAAGGCAGGAGAAAGGTCTGGTCAGAGCCCAAAGCTACCCAGGACCTGCCCTCTAGGTCAACGCAGAGCAAATAACGTCGGTTACAGTCTCTGCTTGGCTGCAAAGAATGCCACGTAGCCTTGGATCAGGCCCCTCTCAGGCAGCAAAGGCAAGGGGAACTGGGAGGGAAGGAAGGTAGACCACTGCTCAGAGACAGGATATCTTTGCATCCAAAAAGGTGGCTGGTGGAATAACCTTATCTTCAAAAACAACATTAGCACCATATTCAAAAATCTGGAACATAATCACTACTGATTCATGGGTTTTAAAAATCATAGCCTATGGCTATGCAATAGAATTCATAACTCAGCCTCCTACAGATCATTTTCAGATAACAACCCCATCTCAAGCATTAAAGGAGGTAGGCACTTCACTATGCAAGGATGCTAATGCAAGAGTTTCAGAAACATCAATACACAACGGATACTATTCTTGATACTTCACGGTACCCAAGAGGGATGGAGGCTTCCGTCCAATTTTAGACCTGAGAGAGGTAAACAAATATATCAAAATAATAGTAAAAAAAAAAAAAAATCCAAAAAAACCAACAGCAGACACAGATGGTCACACTCCAAGCTACATTGCCTTTACTGAAGCTGGGGGATTGGTTTGCCGCAACAGATTTAAAATGTATTTCCATATTTCCATCCGGCAAGAACACCAAAGTTTCTTACATTTCATCAGAGGAGGAAAAATATATCAGTACAAGGTGCTCCCATTTGGTCTGTCAACAGCCCCCTTTCTTTTATAGCTGGATAGACTGAAGGATGATTGCCACTCAGGACCAAATACTAGTTTCCAGTTGCCCACTCAGGAGCTGTGAGTGATTCGGGCTTCAGCCACCATGAAAAACCAGGGGCCTAACTCCTATCACTGTCCCAGACCTACTGAAACAATGGGATTTATGCAGCTTTTGACTTAACCCTTCAGCAATTTGGGGGAGGTGCCATGGGTCTGCTGTAGTTGATGAATTGTCCTAGCTCTTCCAACTGCCCTCAGCAAAGAGCAGGCATTGGTCTTTTCCAGAGGCTTTCTCCTGGAAGCAGCGATTGGAAAGCTGATCAGAGATGTCAAACACCAAAACAAAACATCCAAGTGGGTTTTCAGAGACATCTCTGGGTCTGGAAAAGTGGCAGACCACTGGCACATAAAATACAAAATGAGAGGGACCAACAACCTAAACTGGAATATGACAACCTCCTATTTTCAAGCTCTTGCCTGCCTGTCAGTTCTCGGCTCAGTTAAGGTTGCCTGCCGTTTCCACTCCCAGCTGCTTACACTGCCTGAGATGCAGCTGATGGTCCCCATTACCTGTTCCACGGCAGAGGGGAGAAGACCAGTGGCACAAAGACAAAGAAGCAATAATTTGAGCTAAGAACAACCTTTTCTTCCCATAACCAGCTCTACAGCATGCTGGACATTAACAGAACTCCATTCATCAGACAATAACTTGACTGATCACAGTCCTTAACGCTTGCTTGAAGAACCAAAGTGGTTTAGAAAATTAAGAGCGACATTTCAGCACCAAGCTCTTCCAAGGAAGAGGTTTCTTGGTCCATGGCTCGGGAGAGAAAGCCCTGATCAGATCTCAACTCAATTTCCAAGGCATGCATCTTAAAACAACAACAACAAAATCCTTCACTTCTAAAGATCTCTGCTCAAATTTTCAATCTCTGCCCCGAGAGAAGGCTACCGGCTTGAGAAAGCTCTTGCCCTCTGCCTCTTATAATTTATTTGCAAGGTCAGGAGGGCGACAATCAAATTACTCGAAACTTGCCTCGTTCCCTATAAACGGGAAGCACTAGAGGGGGAAATGAGGGCTCACAAATGACATAAGTCACTAATCGGCCTCCAAGAGCATTAATCACATTCACTATTCCCCTTATCCACTACACACTTAATAATAAACCTTTTAATTTGCAGACAAGATGCCTGTGAGGTCAATACCAATCCAGTGTCTTTACAGTCTGTAACAACGATTCTCACGTCAAGCTGGGTGAGGGTCAGAATGAAATGGCACAGGGTTCATCTTCATCATCATCATCTTAGACCTGCAGAGCTGGAAGGGGCCCTATGGATCATCCAGTCCAGCCTTTGCAGGCAGAGACCTAAGCCAATGAGCTACCATATTTTTCCGTGTATAAGATGCCCCCATGTATAAGACGCCCCCCACTTTTCTAATCCAAAATTAAGAAATCTAAGTGGGGCTTAGCAAGGGTGGGTGGAAAGGGATCAAAGCGCTGCAGGATAGCTTTGATCCCTGCTTTCCCCTCCACTTGTTTTTGTTCTCTCCTCAGCTTACTTCCGTGTATAAGACGACCCTCAATTTTTAGTCTAAAGATTTTAGACAAAAGTATAGTCTTATACATGGAAAAATACGGTATATCATAGACAAAATAATCGGCACTATTTTTCTCCTTCTAAACAGAGACAGATGTAAAGAATATCTCTGGGATACACTCAGCCTGTGGTTGAACCACTCAGTCCATACTGTTTTAGCTAAAACCAGCTATGGGAGCTATCTTATGATTTCCCCCTCAACCCATTTCCGCTTCTCTAGGTGGGACCTCTTACATAAGATGAGGGGAAATGCCCCACATTCTCTCACAGAAGGGCTACTGCTGACAGGTACAGAGGAAAAAAACAAACACAGAATTCTAGATTTAATCCTCATTGCCCATAGCATCTTCAGGGAAGAGAATGTAAGCGTTGTGCTTCAAACCCTTACCAATGGGTGGGAAACCTTTAGACTTTGTATTTTGGACTACAAATTCCATCCTTCCTCACCATAAGTCGTGCTGGCTTAAGGATTCTGGGACTTGGAAGTCCTAAACAATTGAAAGGACAAAAACTGCCCACTGATAGAGGCGGCCCCATTTGGGCCATCTCCGGAGACCTGGGGGCTTAACATGCCCCTCCTCAGACCACTGAAGGTCACACCTAATTCCATGATGCTCACTCCTTGAAAAAAAACCGAGACTGATTTTTTTAAACTGAAAAATTCCCCCTTGCGCCCTCTACTGGCCAAAATATTTTTTTTAATAAAAAAATCTGGGGTAGTGTGGGGTAACCCAAGGATGCTAAGGTCCTAAAACATGGCAAAATTAAGCCTAAACCTCTTCTAGTGGTCACAAGTATTTCTGAACCCACACTTTAAAAAATATATATATTTTTAAACTTGGGGGTGCAGGGAAACTGGAGGACACATTTGGGCCCCTGTGGGACATGTTCCTCACCCTCAGGATGACCTGCTTCTATAAATGGCAGATTCCTACAATCCCTCAGCACCCCCGCCTTACTCACTTTCAAGCACTCCCAGCTGCTTTTAAGCCAAAATGAACTTGCTAAGGATAATACAATAGAACCCCCCCTATCCACAGGATCGGTATTCACTGATTCAATTATCCACTGCCTGAAAATACGAAATAAAACCCACAGAAATATGTATTTCCAGGGTATATTTACCAGAACTGGCCACTACAAGCAACCAGAGACCATGCAATGTACAGCGTTTGATACTTCTGCAGTTTTCAGCATCCGCTGTAGGGGCTTGGAACCAATCCTCCGCGCATACTGCAGTGCTACTGTACTCACTTGGAGAAAATAACCATGAGCTTCCTCCTGTTCCTCCGCGGCTCAGAATCCTCATCAAATTCCTCCATCTCCTTCCCCAGAAAGACCTCCTGGTGGAATTCCTTGTTCAGGTGCCCATCCATTTCCATCTTGACCCCGTTCAAGTGATCCGGAGGCAGGATCTCGTTTTCGTCCTTGCTGCCATCGGCGGCCAACTTCTCCTTGAGAGCCGAGTTGTTGGCGGGCCGAGCGTAGACGTCCATCAGCAAGAAGACGAAGAGGAGGGATAAATAGATGGACCCGAGGCTGCAGAGGAAGGCTCGTTTTGAAACCATGGCTTTTTATTCCTCCTCAAAGGGGCAGCAGTTTAGAATACTGGCAAGGCAAGGCGAGTGAATGACCTGGAGGGGAAAATCCAACAAAAATAAGATGTTATTTAAAAAGATACTTTCTGCAAACAGAAAAATTGCTCTGATCAGGTGCAATTTTTTATGAGCCCTAAGTATATTAAGCCAACTTCCTCAAGTCAATCCCACTGATTCTTCCAAGCCATTTTTTTCCTCTAGAAAATTCATCTGAGAGCCTACCACCAAACTGAAAGATTCTAAAAAGCTGGGGGGGAAAAAACCCTATTGCATTAAAAGGAAGATTCCTCCCTGAGAACAGAAGGACTCTCTGCACATGCTTAGAGGAACTCTTCTAAACCCTTCTATCTTGACAACAGAAAGCCAGTAAACTACCGACTGGTCCTGTTTGGGCTGGAGGCACTCTGCACACGGGCAGAGGGAGTTTTATTTAAAGCTCAGAATGCCACCCATTTCTGCCCTATGGAGAGGCAGACAACTCTTTCGACCTGTTTCGAGCAACTCTTTAAAAAATCCCCTCTTAAAAACTATAAATAAGTTATTAAAAGTTAGTTAGATAGTTAGATAGATAGAAAAACATCTGTCCAATCACAGACTTTCCCCTTTGCTCTGGGCAGAAGCCTTCTGCACATGGTCAAGGGAAGGGTTTCAAACTTTAAAATCTCGGGCCTAGCCCCCCACACGACTGCCCTATATGGAGAAGAGAAGGGGATTCTGCACATGCTTAGAGGACCTCTTCCAAAACCTGACAGAAGCAGTAAACCACCCATTCCCCCCCCCTGCTGGGGCCAGAGGCGCTCTGCACATGGGCAGAGGGGCCAGCCTAGCTTCCCCTGCCCCTATTCCTGTGCCCAGCTTAACCCCCCTGCCCGGTACCTGCCCGGTCGCTCCGCATACCCAGACCCGCCTGGCCGGGGAAGCACCAGGGCGAGCGAGCTCCAAAGGCTACCTACGCCGCCAGGCGGACCGGAAGCAGGAAACGCCACTCAGCACCGCTGGCGACGGCGAAGCTCCGCCTCTTCCGCCCCTCCTGCTGGGGGTGCCCGGAGTCCTGCCTCAAGGACCCTGCTCACGGTCGGCCTTTCAGCACCGCTGAGGCTCCGTTGGGCCTCCACCATAAAATTATAAATAAATCACTTTATATGTGTGGTTTTTTTTCCTAGTCATATAGTATGGGAAAAAGAAACAGGCGGTGCGTTCCTTAGTGTAGTCTTAAAATAGTGGCTCTCCACACAGAAGACATATTTGTTTAGGGCACGTGAGGCCCGGACGGCCATCTTTACTTCGGTCACAGAAGTTCATAATATTCTCTCTTATGGACTGAAGCGGAGACAACTTTTCATTGTTCTGGCGCGGCGTCGGTTGCCTATTTTAAATTTAAACCCCTCTCCTCAAATGTGTTCTTTCTCAGTGCAAACATCCCGATGGGGAAAGGCGACGCCGTGCTTGAGAACAAGCGAACTCAAGCTGCGCCCTTATCCAAAATGGAAGCCGCGGCAGCTTCGACTGCCATGACGCAAAATGGCGGCTGCAGAAGACGCTCTCCCCTCCCCTCCAGACAGCTTTTGGCTTCCTTGGCCCTAAGAAAAAATGGCGGCAGGAAAGGCGAAGGCGGGAGGGAAGGCAGGGTCACGTGACGCGACAGCCTCCGCTCCCCCCTCCCTCCCTCCCTCCCTCCCTCAGACGTTTCTATTCATTCCCATTTTCCCTCCACGTCGCCTGAGGAGAAGATGATGATGACGACGCCGCCGCCGGAGGAGCAGCGCTCGGCAGCGGGACACTAATCTCCCCGCACCGCTTTCCTCGTCCGGCCTTCGAGAGCGACGGAGGCGGGAAATGTGAGAGAGAAGGGGGGGGGGCGCAAAAAAAACACCACCCCTCAATTCTGTGAGGAAAGAAGAAGACAATGAAACCGCCGCCGGAGGCGACTGAGGGGCGGCCGGAACGCGGTCTGAGGAGGAGGAGGTGTGTCCCAAGCCGCCACCCGTAGCCTTTAAAAAAAAAAAACCCCTGAGGGGGAAACGAGGAAGAGGCGGGGCCCTGGCCTCGCGCCCGAGGCGGAGGGCGGGGCTAAGGACGCGGGGAGGAGCTTAGAGCGGGTCGCCCCCTTACCCTTTAGTGACCGTTGTGGGAGGAGCCAAAGAGTGGGCGGGGGCACAGGCCTCGCGCTCGAGGGGCGGGGCTAAGTCTGCAGGGAGGAGGAGCCAAGGGGTGGTTGAGGGGGGGAGGAGGAGGAAGTTGGCGGGGGGGAGGCTCCCTCCCAGGAGAGGAGGGAGGTGATTGGATCTGCCTCCCTAAAAGGGAGGAGCCAAAAGAGTGGGAGGAGCCAAAAGAGTGGGAGGAGCTCCCCTTGGGTGGGAGGAGCCTAGCCATCGTTCTTCCTGCCCTGAGGAAGGAGCTTGCCGCCTAGGGCCTCTGCAAGGACCAGCCGGGGGGCACCATGAAGCTCCTCCGCATGCTGTGCCGCCACAAGACCGCCCTGGGGCTGGGCGGCCTCTCCCTCTTCGGGGTGGTGCTGCTGTACCTGGCCAAGTGCACCTCCGAAGGCCTCAGGCCCTCCCAGGGCGGGGGGCTGCCCCATCAGCAACTGGCCCCGGCCCGGAGCCCTGGGGGGCTCCACCCTCCCGCCGCCGCCCCGGCCCCTGCTCCTGAGGAGACCGCCTTCCTGGCCATCCTGGTGGCCAGCGGCCCCAAGTACACCGAGCGGCGCAGCATCATCCGGAGCACGTGGCTCTCGGCGGCCGGCCGGGCCCCCGGCGGGGACGTCTGGTGCCGTTTCGTGGTGGGCACCGGCGGCTTGACCGGGGAGGAGCTCCGCCCCTTGGAACTGGAGGAGAGCCGCCACCGGGACTTGCTGCTCCTGCCGGACCTCCGGGACTCCTATGAGAACTTGACCGCCAAGGTGTTGGCCATGTACGTCTGGCTGGACCAGCACCTGGACTTCCGGTTTGTCCTCAAGGTGGACGACGACACCTTTGTGCGCTTAGACGTCCTGGTGGATGAGCTGCGGGCCAAGGAGCCGCGGCGCCTGTACTGGGGCTTCTTTTCCGGCCGCGGCCGCGTGAAATCGGGGGGCAAGTGGAAGGAAAACGCCTGGCTCCTTTGCGACTACTACCTGCCTTACGCCCTCGGGGGGGGCTACGTCCTCTCGGCCGACCTGGTGCGCTATTTGCACCTCAGCCGGGACTATCTCAACCTCTGGCAGAGCGAAGACGTCTCCTTGGGGGCCTGGCTCGCTCCGGTGGACGTGAAGAGGGTCCACGACCCGCGCTTTGACACGGAGTATAAGTCGCGCGGCTGCAGCAACAAGTACATTGTGACTCACAAGCAGAGCATTGAGGACATGCTGGAGAAGCACCAGACGCTCGCAAAAGAAGAGAAGCTTTGTAAAGAGGAGGTTAAGCTCCGGCTGTCTTACGTGTATGACTGGAGCGTGCCTCCCTCGCAGTGCTGCCAGAGGAAAGACGGCATCCCGTGAAGGGTTCATGGATGAGGGGGAAAGGGGACGTGAAAAGGGAAAGGGGCACCCATGGAGACGGACGTGTGTTACACTGAAACACTTCCCCCCTGCGGCCAGAGGTTTCCATTCCTCTGGGACTTCAGTTTGTCAGGACCATACTGGATCGCCACCACCACGGTCAGAAGAGGCCTCTGAAGACAAGATTTGAGAAGGAGACGGCATGGACTGAGGGAATGAAATGGTTCTGTAGCTTCCTTACATTAATCCGCTATTGGATGTGACAGTCCTTTGTGCCATCCTGTAGATCAGTGCTTCCCAACCTTATGGTTCCCCAGATGTTCTTGGACTACAACTCCCAGAAATCCTTTCCAGCACAGCAAGTGGAGAAGGTTTCTGGGAATTGTAGTCCATCTGGGAACCCAAGGTTGGGAGCCAGTGATCAAGAGAAGTGCTTCCCAACCTTGAGTCCTCAGATGTTCTTGGACTACAACTCCCAGAAATCCTGGCCGACATAGCAAGCAGTGAAGGCTTCTGGGAGTTTTAGTCCAAGAACACCTGCGAACCCAAGGTTGGGAACCACTGCTATTGATTATAGAGAAAATAAAGTATCTAGTACTTCCTTGTCTTAAAAAACGCAACAGGACTTGGGCCAATGGTGTTGGTAAATCAGAATGAGGCCCAACGGGTTCCTCTTATTAGTGTACCCCATATTTCGTTTCTCAACCGGGAGAGCTGTTTCTCTCACCGATAAGTGTTCTTAGTGGTTGAAGAGTGGGGGAAATAATTCACTTCTAGTGTAAAACATTTCGATCGGTTAAGTGCGCGCTGTACTTGAAGGATTTGTGTTTCCCAGAGACAAATTTTCTGAGTCCCCTCTTCATTACTTCATCTGTTCATCCGAATCATTTGTCAGCTCCTCTGAAATGCCTGTCTGCAAAAACGATGTCTCGGTCTAATAGGATTTCGGCTTGAGATGCTGTAGCGACTGCGTTATCTGGTGTCAAGTGAAATGTCACCCACTTAAGTGGCCGCTTGAGTCGCTCACCAAGGCTGTATTTAGGAAGGGGGAATTATGCAGTTTTGAAGAGGGCCTAGCAGTGACTAATAATCAAACAGCCTTGAGTCCAGTATTTCATTATTAGTTCCCTTGTCTCAAGTAAATTAATTAAGAAACAGTTAGTGTCCCTGATTTGGAAAAGAATCAGAGTAACAACTCTGTTGAGTTGAGATGGAGAACTTGCTTAGATTTACAAGAAAGCCTTCCCTCAAACCACCACCACCCTTTTTCAGCAGACAGTGGGCTACTCCAGAGTAAATAAACTAAGAAACATTTTGCAGTTTTCTGTGGCAGTCCGGTTGCTTTCCCCAAAACCCACTTTCCCAAGCCTGTTGTTATTCTTATGTGCCATCACGTTACCCCCAACTTATGGTGACCTCACGAACGAGTGATCTCCAAAACATCCTGTCTTCAACAGCCCTTCTTAGTTCTTGCAAACCCAAGCCCCTGGCTTCCTTAGGGAATCAGTCCATCTTGTATTAGACCTTCCTCTTTTCCTGCTGCCTTCCACCTTTCCCAGCATGATTGTCTTTTCCGGGGAATCCTGCCTTCTCAGGATGTGCCCAAAGTAGGACAGCCTCCATTTCAGCATTTTTGCTTCCAGAGATAGTTGAGGCTTGATTTGATCTAGGACCCACTGGTTCATTTTTCTGGCGGTCTAGGTTATCCTACTGCCTGGAAAGTCCTTTGAGGAACCTGGCTTAGCCCTCCAAGGAAATATTATTGAGTGGTTTCATGCAGCGTCCCTCAGACAGCCATGGGGAACAGAACAGCAACCCATATTTCCCAGTCATGAAACACAGCCTGTCCGATGGTTGATACCTCTTCCACCACCCTGGGCAGATTAAAAAACAGGGCAAATATTCCAGAAATGTTGCTCATGATTCAATTTGCTCTGAGAAGCTGGTTTCTGAAGAAATTTGTTTTTAAAAATTGTCTGTTTCCCCCCCCCCCCCCTGAAAGACATCGGTATTCTATGTAGAAAATTATGTGTTTACAAGGCTGATGGTTTATTTATAAATGTTGTAAATGTACTGTGTATAGTTGCAGCCTTGCAAATAGCTGAGTGTCACGGTAATTTTAAATTATTTTAAAAAGAGCCTATTGAAGCTTGTAACGAAATGCCTTTTTCCATTGTACAGTTGATTATTTAAATTCTCCGGGGCTCACTTTGAATCCCATGTACCTGCATGTATCTCGGGAGCTTGTTTTAAAAAAAACAAAAACAAAGGATGCACCAATCGCACCATTTATTCAAAATATCAAGGCTTCTGAAAGTCATTTCTGCTGTCGCCTGCTTTCCTTTTTAAAACGAGGCCTCGCCGGACACACACACACACACACAAACCATTATCCTCATGACTCCCCTGTGGTTATTGGATTTTAAGCTACCGAAGAAAGGGAAAATTACCAAATGCAATGTGGCAGTGGGAAACACACGTGAGCAGCGCTCCTGGCTGGGAGGCTTTTTCTAGAACACCCTCAGCTACCTGAGCTCAAAAGATTAGAGGCTTCGTCGTTTTGAGTAGATGCATGTGGATTTTGTAGCAGTAAAATTCTGCAAGACCCGGAGTTTTTGACTCACCTAGGAAAAGCACCAGTTAAACATGTTAAATTTGTTAATGTATTACAGTAGGGCCTTGCAGTCTGCTGAACACTTGCATACTGCCAACCAGGATAATAATAATATAACAATAATCTTAAAACTGCAGAGCTGGAAGGGACCCTGTGGATCATCAAATCCAGCCCCTGTCAAGGAGGCACAAGAGGGGAATCGAACTCCCAACCTCCGGCTCTACCACGGAGCTATCTGGGATACTGGATGGCTGGATAGCTCACTGAGTTCATCTGTATCGTGCTGATCTTGCTAGAGAAGCTGGTTTCTCAGCAAGGACATAAAATCTCATTTTGTCAGCTGAGGTGTGGCATGTTTGGTGAGAGAATCTATAAGCCATACAGTGGTTTTCTCCCCCAACTTGGCACAGCACAGCCGAGCATGTATTCATGCCTCCGTTTTCATGGTGTGCACATTCTGGAAGGGAGGTTGCTTTTAAAGTGCGTCTTTGGCAGTTAACAGATGAAGCCCCATTAAGATCCACCCGTGTTTTTCTTCATTATCTAGCAATTAGTAACAGCGATGGCTGCATTAGCCACTTCATTTATCAATCTTCCTTACTGCAGAATCTAGCCAAGATTTGCTATTCTTCGCCTGCGTGGTCAAGTCTGTCAAACCACCCTGTTGGTATGATTCTATTACGGTGCTGAGCTTGCCAGATGGAAGCCACCTTTGTTTGTTTCTTAGTTACAACAACAAGATGCAACGGTGATGTCGTGAAAGCTGTTAGGTAGAAAATGATTACAGGATGCAATCTGTGCACACAGAAAATATATATACTAAACAGTCTCACTGCATACAGCACGTTCTGGATTAGGATGAGGGTCAAAAGATCAATCAAATATTGTCATTAGCCAATGACATGATTATCCAATAAGCAGAAAGCATTTTCTAATTCTTGATATCGTTCAGAAACCGTAATACCAACACCTATTTTTCCTTCCTATCCGGGTTGGATAAAAATCAATATTTTTTTTTTTAAGAAGTCAGATTGATTTCAATCAAGCAATAGGAATTTTGGGACAATTTTTTAAAAAAGAGACTGCTTCCCCAGATGTTCTCGGACTATGATGCCCAGAAATCCTGGCCAGCACAGCTTGTGGTGAAGGCGTCTGGGAGTTTTAGTCCAAGAACATCTGAGTTACCCAAGAGGTTGGGAACCATTGAACTAATTTGAGCTGGCCCCGGTGAATCTAACAAGATTAAGAACGCTGATGTACATTACAGAGTGGTTGTAAGGATTATGGAGTCAATGCAAGCACGGAACTCTTTACACTCTTAGACAAAGTGCGACAGAACACCGAGTATCTTCATTATTAAGTGATCCTGCCATGAATTCTACCTGCTCCTCCTGAGTTAGCAGCTTTCAGGGAATATATACAGCCTTAAATCTTCCCCTTCCGAAGGCGTTGTGACCATCCTGACGTACGGAAAGACCTCACAAATCTTGAGCAGATCTATTCCCAGCCCTATTGTCGGCTTTTTCCAAGCGTGGCAGAAAGAAGTGACCACCGTTATGAATTGCCGTGACCTAATTAAGACGTGATGGATCAGATGCTCGGTGTGTCCCAACATCTGTATTAAGTATTTATAATCCCAGCCGAAAATGCCGAGTACTGTACAGTCAGGGAGGTAAATGGTTATTTAACAAATACACGACACATCTCCTCTGCCCGCTCCTGAAAACAGCTGGATTAATAATTCAGAGGCACTGTTCTGCCTGGGGACTGGACATAAGAGTAAAAAATGCAACGTGCAATCATTTCAACATAACCTTGGTGCCCCCTTTTCCGTTTCCTCATAGCAAAGGATGCATTTATTCCCTGGACTCGTGAAATGAACTCAGTTGATAAATGAAAACCACCCTGTGCCAATTAAGAGAACTAGGGGATCGGAGCTGTTAGAAAAGTTAGTTTTGCTTTCTCTTGCATTTTTTTTTTTATTTTAAAGACACTCCAAGTTCTTTCCATCCTAAATATACGACTGGTCAATAGGAGCAAATTTTTTGGAAGGGAAAAAAAAAAAAACAACCCTCAGAAACCAACTATTCGCCCAGACAAATTCCATAATAATAAATAATAATCATATGCCGTCAAGTCGATTCTGACTTACGGTGGCCCTTTTCAGGGTTTTACCAGGTAGAGAATACACAGAAGTGGTTTCCCCTTTCCCTTCTTCTGGGGGAGTTCTGGGACAATGCGGCTGAAGCGGACAGCATGTCAGGTTTGGCGAGAAGGTGCAACCTGGGTTCTCTTGCTTGGAGACGGGACTGAGATGTAAGCTGGTATCAGAGAGGAGCTGAAGCCGAGAATAGCACCCCAGAACATACCTAAACTTGGCATGTGCCCTAGTTTAGGTGTCAAAACCCACCCCACCCCAAGGGTGCCATGTCTACACCTTCCTGTCCAGGAGGGACCAAAGGTGACCAAAGGTAGATGAGATCCACCCCAGCATCTCATAGTCCACTGAACTCATTGTGTCCTCAAGTTTGGACTTCAACTCCCAGAAGCTCCGACCAGTGTGTGTGCTGCCAAGGGTTTATGGGAATCGTAGTCCATCTGGAGCCCCAAATTTGGAGAAACATTGACAACTGCCGGGAAAATGTCCTCAGCTGTCGTTCCAGCAGCTCACCACACGAGGGTACTGTATGCATGTCCTCGGAAAACCCCTACAGCTTTCACCGTGGGCTGTGAAATTCAACCATCACCTAGCCAACACATGCTGCTGCTTGTGGTCCACCTAGATCATCATCCCTCTTAGAGCAGCAGAGCTGGAAGGGACCCTGTGGATCATCCAGTCCAGCCCCTGTCAAGGAGACCCAGTGGGGGAATCGAACTCCCAACCTCTGGCTCTGCAGCCAACAGACCTCGACCACCAGAGTCTGTGGCATAACTAGAGCTTGAAAAAAAATGTAATTTTAGGGTTCAGACTTACAGACCTCCCCTCCCAGTCAGGTCTCAACCGTGCTGGGATTTTGGAAGCCATCGTCCAAGTTCTTTTTAGCATTTTTCAAGCCTTTTCATCCGAGATCTTCCCAAGCTGAGATGTCGAGGCTGGATCCAGTAAGGCTGTGCATGCAAAACGGATGTGAAGTTTTCCTCCAGGCCTCCAGCCAGAGAGACCTTTTCTGGGAATAGGGGAAAAAATATGTTAATCAGGCTAACGTGATTTGTGCGATAGGAAACAGTTTCGCCATTGTCTTGGCAATGTATCCAGGAAGCGTTAATTGAATTTTAAAATATCCTTTTCTGCTCCTTTCAGGATTCCATGGTTATCTGGAGGAGGGGGTAGAGAACAACACAGGGTTTTTTTTCCCTCCCAGAGATACAAACAGAGATCCACCAGAACACGGAGAATAATAATTCCAAGCCAATTACATCCTTGTCCTAGACGGATTTGTGGATGGGAAATAATAATAATAATAAATGCCTTTGATTTCCATTCTCCACTTGAACACAGATGAAAACCTTCTCTTTGAGACAGACATTCCCCTCCTTTTCAGGGTCCAAGGTTAAAGGAAAGATAAGGGTTCCATTTTCCAAATCTTCCGGTAATATCTTATTTCTCATCTTGGCCTGACTTTCCACTTACTTGTTAAAGGTTTGCTAGAAGGCACCATGAATTATGCATCAAGTGTGGTGGCTTGTTTGTTTGCTTGTTCATTCTTTCTATAGTTGGACTACAAGCACAGTGCCAATGAGAAATTGCCAGTCTGCCTGGCCAGCTGCTCATTGTGAGCCTCCGGGGAAGCCGTCTGACTCTTTGACCCCCAAAACAAGTCTGCTTGTACCATCCAAACCAAAGCACTACCCTTGTTTCTGCTTTGATCTTGGGCCTTAATGGCTATCACTCACTAAGGAAATTTTCAGTTGAGAGTCTTCATCTCTGTTGTTTTCTCATTACTGTCTGTCATTTCCTATTGCTGTCCTTCATAGTTAGACAGCGCTTAGGCATCAGAGAATCCCGGACGGTCACTCACCATCAAGTTGTGTAACAGGAAATTACAAAACAGTTGCACAGAATGAAGTGAATCAACTGGCTGAGAGCTTAGAAATTCTAGAACTCCAGAACTAGAAGGGACTTCACGAAGGATCGGGTCCAACCCCTGTCAAGGACATACCGTTGGGAATCAAACTCCCAGCCTCCGGCTCCTCGAGGCTAAACGTGCCCAGTTCCTTCAGTCTTTCCTCCTAGGACTGGGTTCCAGTCCCTGATCCTCCTTGTTGCCCTCCTCTGAACCTGTTCCAGTTTGTTGGCATCCTTTTGGAAGTGTGGTGTCCGGAACTGGACACAGTGCTCTAGATGAGGCTTAACAAGTGCTGAATAGCGGGGAACTATATCTACTCAATCAGCTGTCTTTGCAAAGCAATTTAGTGGACAAAGAGATGTAGATTTTGCTCCTGAAGGGGCCCGCTTAGGAGAGCTGGATGATGTAGTAGCTCATAACCTTCTGCCCTCTTCTCAAACTCTGTGGGCAATCTCCAGGCTCCTTTGGGATGTCCAGTGATAAGATCAGCAGCTACGTTTAGTTCAATAATTCAACAGACCATTAAATTTTAATTCTGTCCTGCCGCAGTCATCGTGGAGAGCCAGGAGTCCCATTTATTCATTAATCTGAACATTATTATTGGTTTTAATTAAACACACAGCCATCTCTTTATTGCGAAGGGAGCTGGAGGCCCTGTTTCTCCACCGCTGCGTTTTGAGGAATGAAGCAATTGTAACTAAAGCAAAACCGTGATTCATTTCATAGCCATGAAGAAGAAATGGAGAAGGGGGGTGGGGGGACACAGAAGAAGTTGCCCAGGGAAAATCAGTGTGGACAATTCTCTCCTCTTCCCCTTCCATTTCTTATTTCAATCATCATCAGTTTATCACTGAGCCTTGAAAAAAAAAGTTTTGCACAAATTTTGCATTTTGTGCAAAAATTATGCACACTGAAGTTTCACTTAATCCACACATTTCTTTTTGTTTCCTGAAATCTGACATTAAACCAAAATACAAGGGGGAGAAAGGGTATCTGTTTTTGAAGGATGCACTTATGATCTGCAAAAGAGATATCTCAGAAATACAAGTGTTGCTCCTAAAATTATTTCACTTGGTTTTTGTTGAAACAGGCTAACACAGCTCCCTTTCTGAAAATTTGCCAAAGACATTCGGCAAGTTCAATACATCTGTTCTTGTTTTTTTCTGACATATTCACACACATCCCTAATTGAGGATGTAAGCTTTTATGGTCCGCAGCCCTCTTTGTTAAAGACAACTGGAAAGCCATCCTGAAAAGCTTATTCTCTTCCCCAAAATGTGTTCAGCCTGAGGGTAACCACAGGACTGTTCATCATTTTGGCTGCAGCAGGCTAAAACAGCTCTACCTCCCTTTGAACATATGCTGTTTCTGTTTTAAAGTACTGCTTCCATAAATCCCCTTCCATGGTTTTTAATTGATTAATTACTGAGGATCCCATTCTGAGTTGCACGCAGGCTGACGCCGGTTGCCCAGTGTCGCCAGAAAAACTTCATTTTAGGCTGCAGCCTGCCCTCTGGTGGCCGCTAAGACAGTTGTTGGCCTTCTCTTCTCCAAACTGGCTGAGCAAGCCCAAAACGTCTTATTGTGCAAGGCAGAGCTGGAAGGGATCCGGTAGATCATCTAGTCCAGCCCCTCTCAAGGAGGCACAGCGAGGAATCGAACTCCCAACCTCTGGCTCTACAGCCAGATGCCTCAACCACTGAGCTATCCAGCACCCAATGTTGAGGTGAAGGCAGGATGAAATGCAAAAAAATAGAAAATGAATGGATACATATTTCATGCTTTAAGATACCTTTGAGCATCGGGTGCGATTTGTATCCAAGGCCACTTAAGTCGATTTGCCGCTTGGAGGAAGGGAGAAGATGGTCCCCTCACCCATATAGAGAATCTAGCTTTAAAAAAAAAAATATTCTTGTGGATCTTCTTATTTTCCCATGTTTTACAGGAAGAGCAGCAACAGCTAAGTAGATCCTCCTTGGTACCACCTTCCCAAAGTCTGCTGCCTGAGGCATCTGCCTCAACTGTAGGTAATGGCAAAGCCGTCAGTGGTCACAGATGGGTCAAAACCTGAACTCGGGATGAAGATCCGGGAGGCTGAACGGTTGGATTTTGCAGCCGGCAAGGAGTGAGGTATCTCAGGAAAGGCACTCACAGGGTGCACTTGTTGTACAGGAGAGGGATGGCGATGGGAATGGAGCTTTACAGAAGAAGAGTCTCTAGAGGCAACTGCCTCTTTCTTCCAGCTTGTATCGTTACAAAGATAAAACTGTCCAAACGTCCTTTAAAACTTTAAAAACATTGCCTTCAAAAAGAAACCAACCAGCCAGGGCTGGGGTAAGGCACATCGAAGACCAGAAATGGGGAAAGTTTGGGGTGTTTGTTTGTTTGTTTTTAACTACACCTCCCAGAAGACATTGCCTAGTATGAGCCCTGGGACTGCCGGTCAAGAAATTTTGGGAGACATTGCTGGGATAAAAAGCCCACACCTTTTCTCGTCTCGATCGAGCCCTTAAGCTGTGTCAGACTTAAGAGGGCCCATAACCTATAAATGAAATTTGTACGATGTAACATGGAAATACAGCAATCCATGAAGCTTTAAAAATAATAATTTATTTATCTAGATGGCAGAGTGTTAAGTTATTGAGCTTATGCGTAAATCTGGTGCTGTGAACCACTGTCCTGGAATAATTGCTTTGACATATGTGTTTGTGTGTAAATGAATGTGTACACACATACAACATGCATGAACATACATATATTCATAACATTCTCAGCCCCAAATTAGGAGCACTTTCCCACGTTTTGCTCATACCTCAAAGCACATCATTATGTGCTTTCTGATTCTGGATGGCGCGGGCAAGTCTACGGACTTGATTCCAAATTCAGTCCTGGAAGTGATGCATGAGCGGAATGACCGATGATTACCTTATTCAAATCAAGAACCCGCGCCGGCTCCCATAAAACCTTACCGAAGGCGGGTTCCCACCGGGGCCCAGGCCAAGTTTATGAGACGCGAAGAGGGAAAACCTTAACAAGTGGGATCTGGTTTCTTAGAAATAACAGATCGTCCAAGTAAGGAGCAAGGAGAACAGCAGTCTGTCTCTCTCTCTCTCCCTCTGTATAATGGCGACAGATAAGATCAACCCATGGCTGATGTTCCCAGGGAGGCCCAGACGGCTGCGGCCAGAGGCACTGAAAATAAATTATTAAAAGCCGAGACAAATTAAGTGCAGCAGTTTGGAAAAAGAAAAAAAAAGTCTGAAAGACTCCTCCCTCCCTGTTATAGGCCTGTCTTATCTTAAGGAGAATAAATGAACACTGTGGGGAAATGAGGCAGTGCTCTCACCACTACCACCACCCCAAATATAGGGGTCACTGAAAGAGAAAAAGAGCTATCTGCCTTGGTGTGGAAATTAAGAAAGCTAGACAAGAGAGATGAATCTTCCTCGGGTGAAAAGATCAGGGCCCAGGCCATGTTGACGAATTCTGTTGGTGCAACAGTTTTTCATCTCTGGGACAATTGAGCTCGTGCAAGACTGGAAATGTGTGTGTGTGTGTGTGTGTGTGTGTGTGTGTGTGTGTGTGTGTGTGTGAGAGAGAGAGAGAGAGAGAGAGAGAGAGAGAGGAGACTGTTGGAGGGAGAGAAATGGTTATGTGATTGCTCTTAGGTGAATGGAAGATGTTGATAAGATTGGGGCCAAGCTGCCGTAAGTCAGAAGCAACTTGGAGTCACCTACAGACAATGGATTTGAAGGATCGCCCTTACCTAATGGCACGGCAGGTATCAGAAGCCCTGGACCGGCGGCGGCTGAAATTTCGGTCAGGATAAGTTTCCTTCCAGCAGGCAGACGGTGAAACTAATAAGTCACGAGAAGGGTCTGTCCGCACCCATATTTCCTAAACTTCGGCAGAGATGACAAATGAGCGATGATCTCATTGAGATGGAACGGAGCATCCGAGACACATCTTAGTGCTTGGTTGATTAAAAAAAAAACCCAGATCCTTTCTGCTTCTTGCCGAGGTTGTCCCACCCAATGTGTATATTTTGTCTTTCATCTCCCAGGCCTTCTTGACAGCTTGTTTATTGTGTCACCCTTTGGTTTAATGAATGCCTCTCGAGTGATGTTGAACATCAAAGAGTACAGGCAGCTCGCGATTCCTTCTCCAATCACTCTGTTCCTCCACCCAAGATCCATGTTGGATGTTGGGGGTCACCAAGCTCTGAAGGCATGGGATGCTGCAACTAGGCTGCAGAAGTTAAGACCATCCCGTTGAGCACCAGGCATGGATGGGAAGGCACTGAATAGCCCTAAATGGAGTTTCCATGGAAAGATATCAGCCTAAATCCAATTATTACTCCCAGCTACGGTTGGTTGGTTATGTGCCATCAAACTGGAAGTGACTTAGAACAGCCCTAATAGGGTTTTTAAGGTAAGTGAGATACTTAAGGACTGGTTTTACCAGTTCCACTCCTGCAGTGAGTATCTGTGGTTGAGCAGGGATTTGAACTCAGGCCTCATCAGTTCTAGTTCGTCACTCTATCCATTGCACCACACTGGGTAGCAGCTACAGTAACACTCATCAGATTGATTCCCCAATGATGAGCCAAGAACTTTATAAACCCTATTGAGTCCATGGGTCTACTCAGTTGGGACTAGCAAATGGATTTAAACCTCCCTTCTTTTTCTTATGGCTTTGTCCACCGAAGGAATAATATTCAGTAAGAACTGTGATAGAACAAGACCAGCCTGTCTGTTCGTGCTTATTTTGCCTGGACTGCATTTAAATGCAGTTTGGCCCTGTCATTAGGCAGAGGGGGTTGATTGCCTCAGATGGGAAATGTTACTGGGCAACAGATTTGGTGCCTTTTAGATTTTGGTGCCCTAAGGCAAAGCCCGGATTGTCCTGTACGAGTGACGTCCTGGATTCTCAGATGCCCTCCCGGATTCTCCATGCAACTATTCAACTTTGAGGAGTTCTTTTACATTAGCCAGTCCTCTGATAGACACCAGGGCAGGATTTGTGCTGTGAGATTGTATTTTGCTGGACACGCTCCGTCCCTGCTGATGGAAGCCAATTTGTGATTCACCAATTTCTCCCTAAGCAAATACAGGATGACCCCCCCCCCCCCATTCTCCATGTGCACCTCCCATGTAATCAGTGTTTGTTTATGGCTTCCCTTTCATCTCGGGCCCCTGGCTTTTGATTTCCTTATGGCCATCAAAGGCTGATTTCCTCTTTGCCTTTTGTCAGCTAAATGGACTGTAACAGAGACACTCAAACAAAGTAAATCAGCCACATCCTGGTTGATTTTCAGGTCTCCCGTAATTTATCATTGTAGAGGATCCGACATGATTTTCTAACACGTATCTTATTCTCTCTCTCTCTGCCATTGCAGAGGGGAAGGAAAAGCTTGTCCCTTTTTAACTCCACAAAATGCAGAAGTTACTTTCCTGGCCTCGTTAAAATAGACCCATCAAATCAGGGTGGTTAACACAAGCACTGACTTCCCATCTGACAGTGGTGTCAAAGGCTCGACTCTAGTAGGGAGTAGCCATTGGATTTAGGTCTTGGTCTAAATCTCCCAGAATTCCCCTGCTAGTACTTGCCATGGAATTCTGGGAGCTGTAGTCCAAAAAATGACCAACACTTGTACACTGTCTTCACGTTTTGTGTGAACTCTGCAACAAAATCCAACTTTAGGAAATGAATGTATCTGTAGGAAAACAGGGAAAGCTCAACTCTGGGGAATGAATACATTTGTAGGAAAACAAGGAACGCTCAACTCTGGGGAATAAATACATCTGTAGGGGAACAGGGAAAGCCCAATTCTGGGAAATGAATATATATGTGGGAAAACAGGGAAAGCTCAAGTTTCAGAAATGAATACATCTGTAGGAAAACAGAGAAAGCTCAGCTCTGGGAAATGAGTGTAGGAAAACAGGGAAAGCTCAAGTTTCAGAAATGAATACATCTGTAGGAAAACAGAGAAAGCTCAGCTCTGGGAAATGAGTGTAGGAAAACAGGGAAAGCTCAAGTTTCAGAAATGAATACATCTGTAGGAAAACAGGGAAAGCTCAACTCTGGGAAATGAGTGTAGGAAAACAGGGAAAGCTCAACTCTGGGGAATGGATTTATCTGTAGGGAAACAGGGAAAGCTCATTGCTCTGTGATCTTCTGAGAAACATCTGCTTGGCTGCTGGTGAGAAGCGATGGCTAGATGACAAGGATCTTTGGCCTAATCCAGAAAATCCTGTCTTTAGTATATTTCAATTTTTTTAAAAAAAACAACACCATGTGGTTTGGAAGGAGAATTTCTTCAGTACTTCTACAACTTCCTCTTGTTTTCTAATAACACGTTCTAACTCAGTCCTGGAGCCAGGCGAGAGCCACAAAGAAGAGCCAATGCCTCAGAGTTTATCTGCCCAGAGCGGCCTCATCAATACCCTTGTGGCCGTGGCCTTGTTTTTTCATTAATGTGTTTTAGCAATTTCCGAGCGGAAGACGGGAATGTGTGGCCCTTATCGGCTTAGAAGACCAGAGGAGAGAAAAGATAAGACATCCAAGTTTGGAGATTTCGCTTTAAAAAAAAAAAAAGAAATACGATGCTTTTTGGTGCAAACCTAGGTTAGTCCATTCCAGAAAAACCTCAAGGATGGTTTTGGGCCTGAAAACTATTCATGGAGTATTGGACTGATTATCTGTTTCCAGGATGAGGTCACGGTGTTAGACGTTTGCAGGGAAAACAGCAAAACGTTTCGGGGTACCTGAAAAGAGGAACATCTTTTATCGTCCTGAACTTCTGTGTTTTGCAGTGGACTTCTGCAGTCCGTGAAAGCTGAAGGCAAATAAAACCCATTAGTCTTGATGGCGCCGCAGACGGCAAATTGATTCTATCAGAAGTGTTCATGGATCACAAGCCATTTGAGGAGGTCCACTGCAGTCGTACATGAGGGGTGTGGTACTAGAAGCCCTGGGGCCAAATTGAGCCCTCTGGGAGCCCAATCTTCTTTAGCATTTCCCAGGTGGCAACACTTCTTTTCTTGTAATACCGTCATTTTGCGGGTTTCCCAAACGGTTTCTTCCATTCTAAGGGGCTGAACTTGAGGAAGGCTTCATTACCAGCCCTGAAAGATTTATCCTAAAATATCCTTGATTGAACCCTTTTGATTCCTCTCCACGCCCTCTCTGGAACTTCTCTGGGATTGAATTTGATCCTTTGGGATATATCAAATTAGCCTCCCTATGTCTGAGTCCAGAATCCTGTTGCGTAAGGTAAGCAGATCCGTAAGTTTCCATCTCTTCCTTGGTGGTGAATAAAAATCCCCTGAGATGATCCTTTGAACATACATGCATGCCCTTCCCCCAAGAATCATGACAGGTGTCTTTACTGGCAAGGAACGGACCACAGCTTATGAATTTGCTCACATTGTGCAACAGGATTTCAGCCATATGGATCGTTACCGTAGATGAAAGACATTGTGGTTAGGATTAGGGTTCAGGAGACTTGGGTTCAAATCCCTTGCTTGGATCACGGAAATGCATTTGTCATTTGCATAGAAAATCTGGCACCTCCCCACTTGTTTTGGACTCCAAATCCCATTTGGCCTGCCCAAAGTTTCAGGCAGATGCGAGTTGTAGTCCAATGGCATCAGAAGGGCCACCAGTGCCTTACCCTTGCTATAATAAAGTGCAGGGGGAAAACCCAAACAAACTCACAACAGGTATTAATTTATTCAGTAGTTATTGAAGTTTTAGAAATATATTATTAAAATTCGGGAAACATGTACGTAGAGGCGCTAGTCTCCCTTTGAACGACAGAGGGCACTTGTGTGTTTTCAAATCGACTGCCGGCTGACTGAGGAAAGGAAATCAAATACTAAAAATACCATCTTGCTTCCAAACACCTTCTAGAAAACACACTCAGAGTGAGGACATGGCTCAGGGGTAGAGAAGCTGCTTTCAAGATCATGAGTTCAATACCTGACTTCTCCAGGTAGGTCTGGGGGTGGGGGGGAAGGCTCAGGTTGAAACCCCGGAGAGACACCGCCTGTCAAAATAAGACAATGCATGGGTAGGTGAGCCAACCAACTGAGCCGATATAAGGCAACTAGTATTAAACTAGTCCCTGCTTTCTTACCGATAGTGAATACTTACACATTTCTTTGAAGTCACTTGGGTTAAAAATCAGCCGCTGGCTTGATTGGAGGCTTACTGAGGGCAGCAGGCCAGGCAGAGTGGCCCAGCCATCGCTCTTCATTGGCTTACAGCACAGTGCATTCCATCACAGGCATGGAAAAGGTCAAAGAAAGAGTTTTACAGTTTGGGGCTATGCCAGCGGGTCGCAAAGTGCTTGTAAAAGCTAGTCTCCCGGACTACAGCGCCCAGAATCCCCCAGCCAGCATCCTGGGCTCTGTAGTCCAAATGAATAACCCTTCCAGTTTGGGCTATCAGCAGAGAGACCACCATCCGCCTCTGCTCTTCTAAACTCCAGAGAGACGGTGAGTCAAGATTTGCAAGGCGCTGTGGCATCCTAGCGGCTGAGTCCTTAGGCGTCGGGGTTGCTTTGTGCTGCAAATCTGTGCGGATTTTAAACTGCATGACCTTTTCACCCCCACCTACACAAACCTCTGCACATTATGGGGAAATCATCCAGAATGAAGAACGATGAAGATAGACTGCTTAGTTAGCCTACCTGCCATGGAGTTACTCAAGATGATGAGACATTTTGTAGAAGGGCGGGGGGGGGGGGGAGGTGAGAACTATCTTATTTTATGTAGACGAGCTACACATCATTCCAAGCTGAAACCACATTAGTGTCCTAGAGACATCACTCGGGCAGAGCTTCCGGTCCGAGCCATCAGCATTGCAAATGAAGCCCGTTGTTTACCTTGCCGTGTGCAATATCAGAACAAAGCCAGCGGGTTTGCGAGCTACAGGAGGCGAGGAAAGCTCGAGCAGCGACATTCATACTATCAGCACTTAAGGAATCCCCATTTCTAACGAAAGACTACCTGTATTGAACACTATAGCTAAGATTTATGATTATGAAAGGGGTTTTAAAAATGCAATTTTTAAAATTTAGGGGGGGTTAACACTACAAGGCCGCTTAAAATTAATACTTAAAGATGTTTTTTCTCTTCCTCTGTTGAGTCTTATTCCAAAATTTGGTGAGCAAGCAGATACTTGTTCAAAGTTTGGGCGTCCGTCCTCTTGGGAAACGTTTCATTTAAATCGGGAAGGAAAGAAAGAATAATACCACATCTCTGTCGATGCTTCCTGCAGGCCCGTTTGATCTCCAAATTTTTGAACTGGAAAAGAATCGACAGAAAAAAGAAAAATTAGCTCAGCTTTTTCCTCTTTTTTCCCCTTTTCTTTCTTTCTTTTTTTACTGTTTACTTTAGGCGCAACAGAACAAGCGTTTGGCTGGGACTCACATTTTGCGGGGGCTTTAAAGAGAATAATTAGAGTGTCTTCCATGGCTAATTAAGTTCTCCGGTGAATGAAAACAAATTTCCTGGAATGAATGTCAGCCGGGTTGAGAGGTTTGCGCAAAAAGTTAAAAGTGACGGGAGTCTTTTGAGCTTCTCGTACCCTTGTTCCCTGAGGGAACTGGCTACTTCTCTCTCTCTCTCTCTCTCTCTCATCTTGTTTTGCCACTTCCGGCTCAAGGAAAAGGGAAAATAAGGTGATCAGGTAGCCCGTGACTGCTACTGGAGTCTCTTCAGGTGCCACCAGGGCTTGAAGGATGATGGAGCAACAATGAAAACCAGCCACAGCGGTGACACAGAGGGTGCCAAACTAGAACTAGAATGAAGAGAGATCCATAGAAATAGTATATAGACTAATAACAAATCACCAAACAAAGCAAGCTAATTTGCATGCTGCCAGAGATAAAAGAAGTGTCTACTGTGACATTCAGATGCTTTTAATAGTTAAGGATTTTCCTCTGCTAATCACACACTATCTCTAAGGTCTGTTTTTAGACTGAGAGATTATGACTGGCCCAAAGTCACCCATGATTGAGTGGGCCTTTGAAGCCAGGTTTTCTGAGTTTGAATCCAATACACCAGCCGCCAGGCCACTAGGTTGCTTTTAACTCATTAACTTGATTGCTTTTTTTAAATTCTAAGCTCTCTGCTTCTGACCATTTTTCCCCGTTTGCGATCCGCACAGGGTGACGTTTTCACCTGCCATGTAAAAACAATCCTTTTAAAAAGCATTCTGTGATAGGCGAGGGTGTTGAGGTTTCATTGTGTGTGTGTATGTGTGTGTTTAGATCTTCTTTTCAATGCTAGCCTACTGTCATGGTTGATCCCCACCAAAAACGTGTAACACAAGTAGACGGGAAAACACCACCCCAGCTCAGAGTTGGCACAGAGGGGGAAACTGCCAGGAATCAGCAAAAAGTAAGACGTGATCTCACCCAGAGCAGAGAGTAGCTGCTGAATTTATACTTGTTTGCTTACTGATTTGCAAACTCTTAATTATTATTAGGGAGTGATGGAGCCAACTTTATTATGCCACAGAGGATAGGAGAAGTCCACAACAGTAAACCATTTACTTCAATCCCAATGCGGGCGTTGCCAGGCGTTAGCTCATACAGAGCCCCAGACGAAGGGAGATGTTGAGATTGGGTGCAAGCCCCATACAGTGGTGGGGGCTACCTCACTTGACCTTAGTTTACCTTTCTATTTATAGTCTGCTCTCAGGGAGATCTTTTACTAGAGAGTGAAGAAAACTCCAGGGCTCGGGTAGTTTACTTACATCTATATAGATGTCATGTCCTAGCTGAGTCGAAATGGGTGCAGCCGGAGACAGAATGCCTGGCACTGCTCAGGAAAAGTTCCCTGGAATTCAACTCCCATAATCCCCTTGCTAGGACATCACTGAACAGGAGATCTTGTCAAGAGGAAGGAGCTGCAGACCCCCAAATTAAGTTCAGATCTGAGCTGGCAAAGCCGTCATTTTGCCGGAGGGCTGGCTTGGCTGCAATGGTATCCAACGTGGTCTATGGACTCTTTTAAATTCCAGGAATCCCCGGGAGTGGCATTGCGTTGAAGGCATAGTGGTAAGATCAAAAGGAGAGGAGATCACTTCCAATAATGGTGTCTGCCGTGTCATGCAATGAGACAAAACCCAGTACTCATGATCTGGTCTCTCTCTCTCTCTGTGTGTGGAATAAATCCGCTCTAGAAATAAAATCTAGTCCGAACTTTACAGGAGGTGTCCAAGGTCCTGAACCCTTGTCTTCCACATAGTCTTCCACCTTTGACTCTGAACTTTGCAGGAGCAGTCACAACTCCAAGAAGGCCCAAGACCACTGCAAAACCAGAGTCTTCAGCTACCTGCTGAGTCCGGGAACACTTTACAGCCCAAGGAACAATATGACTTTAAAAGTCTTGGTGACTCTAGTTATGATCCACCGGCCGCCATATGTCTGGAGACAGGTCGCAGCTCAATGGTGGAGCACCTGCTTTGCGTATGAGAACTCCAGAGTTCATTTCCCAGCGTCTCCAGTTCAAAGAGGTGTCCTGGGTGCAAATGGATGGGAAAGACCCTTGTCTGTTGAAGTGTTGAGGTCCGTAACTAGTGTGAACCTCTTTTAACTAAGGGCTGAATTTGATCTCGGAGTGTCTTTTTGGGGAACAAAGATGAAAGGGCGGGACCAAACCTGTGGCCAGTAATTTAGCCTTGAGAAAGAAACGTCAACCTTTTGGGAGAGCCTGTGCAAAACCTGGAAAGTTATCAAAATGTAGGGGGCAAGGTCATTTGGATAACCCATGGGGTCGGATTCAGCCCCAGGATGGAAGTTTCCCACCCCTTATGCAGGTTATATTTGGACTAGATGGATTAGCAATCTGATCAGATATAATACAAGCCCTTATGTTTTCGTGATTCAGCAGAATCAAAATTTAACCATCTGGAACCTGGATTCTTTTTAGGGGTGGTGGGGGGATACCCGAGTGCAGACAAGAGCAGAAACCAGACTCCCCATCTTACATTTCCAGCTGATCTTAGGTACCTTTCCTCCTGCCTTGCTCTCTCTCCCCTCCTGATCCCTCCTTCGTGGACAATTTTTTCTTTTAAAGTCCAAGCGAGTGTTGATCTTTCTTCGCTGTCTTAGAGGGCTAACGAGGAGAAATATGAGCGGTGCCAAGAATAATTGAACAACAGGAAGGTGTGTGTCTGTTCGCAGAGGGGTGCACGCCGTACGGATGGGTCCAAGGGAGGTGAGGGGAACAAAGAAGCTTTACCACTAAGGGAGAAGAAGGCTCAAAGCTTCGTTGTTCGGAAAGCGCAACCAGGAGACTTTGGTTACCTCCTCTGTCAGCCTCCTCTGGAGGGTTTATGGGCCGAAACACAATGCTCTCAACATGTAGGGCCAGCTCTCCTGGATCAGCCCATCGCCCCCCATCACCCTGTGTGGTAAACCCAACTGAACATCTGGCTGGAAAAAGCCACCCAGAACGTACGTGTGGGCCGTCAGGCTTCCTAAGGCCTCGTGTGGGGATTTGTGTCCTTCATGGCGGGAGTAAACAACCCGTCATGCTTTCCAGGTGGGCCGCTGAGAGTCGCAAGACCGGGCCAGTGAAGAAGGACCTAGTTGGGAAAACAAGAAATTGGATCAATGAGGAGAAACGTTGGCCTACAAGCATGCCCACTTATTTATGCCCCAGTCCAACCTAACAGTGGTTGGGCCAGGGTCTCCCACTGAATTTCCTTGCCAAGTGGAGATTTGAACCCAGGTCTTTGGAGTGATTACCCTGTTTTCCCGAAAATAAGACCTAACCTGAAAATAAGCCCTAGTAGGATTTTTCAGGATGCTCGTCATATAAGCCCTACCCCAAAAATAAGCCCTAGTTAAGTGAAACCCCGCCCTCCACCCTTGTGCAGCAACCAGAAGAAGATGACACGACTGAATAAATGTAGATTGTTGTACATGAAAAAATAAATAAAACATCCCCTGAAAATAAGCCCTACTGCATGTTTTGGAGCAAAAATTAATATAAGACCCTGTCTTATTTTCGGGGAAACATGGTATTAATATTAATCTGAGAGCTGCAGAGCTAGAAGGGAATCTTATAGATCATCAACTCCATCCCCTGTCAAGGAGGCCCCATGGGGGATTCGAACTCCCAACCTCTGGCTCCACAGAGAGAGACCTAAACCAATGAGCTTTCCAGAATTGTCGGTCAAGGCTTTAACCACTACACCACCCTTCCTGTCCTTAGATCAGGACTTCACTCGGGAAGACGAACAGTGAGGACTAGCCTCCTAATCACTAGACCAGTGGGTTCCCAACCTTGGGTCCCCAGATGTTCTTGGACGAAAACTCCCTGAAGCCGTCACCACGAGCAGGGCTGGCCAGCGTTTCCGAGAGATGTCGTCCAAGAACATCTGGGGACCCAAGGTTGGGAAGCAGCCCTAGACTATTTTGGTGGGTCATCATCACTTAAGAACGTGAGACATGGACAGCTGCTATGACCGAGGGAGTCTAGGCCTTCGCTTTTGTGTGAATGCATCTTTACCTGCTGAGAGAAAGGAGCACTTTTCTCTCTTCCTTCTGTTTTCACAAACTCCAAGCTCCGGCTATTAATCGCTCCATCTCACATTCCACTCGTCCCCGATGACATTTCCACAGAGGCGTGGGGATTAAATTAATTTGTGTAAACATTAACTCATCCCAGGGCAGACAGAGAGACGGGGGGCACCTTGCCGATCATCATCCTCGGAGCCGGCTGAGAGAGCAACGGGCCGAGATGCCTACCAGGTCTGACAGATGGGCACCCGTGAATGTCTGCTCCAGAAACAGGCTCTCTGCCACCCCCTCCTTCAACATCCCTCGTGTGTCTCTTCCCCAAGTTGCAATGAATAAAACCTTGAGAGAACATGGGAGAAGACCGAGGGATGGGGCGGACTCCAAAAATGGTATTCTTTTAGACTACAACATCCATCACCCCCCTGGCAGTCATACCAGCTGGTATGGGTCCATTAAAAGTCCCAAAGAATAAAGGCATCCCACTAAGCCCAGCCCAGACCAGATCACTACCTAGTTCAGCTTCCTGTCTCCTACAGTGGTTGGCCACGTACCTCCAAGAATCCTTGAGGTATTCCACTGGGCTGCAAGAGATGGAGTGATGGGACACAGCTATCATGGGTTCTTCTCTTCTCCATGAACTGTTATCTGCTCAGTGTAAGGAAATGAACCCTTTTCTTCTTTCTCTAGTGATGTCTCAGAGTGAGTTATTGAGACTGTAAGTGCCAGTTGAGGAGGAAAAAAGGGGGAGGGGCTAATCCCAGAAATATGAAGCTATTCTGTCAGTCTCTGCACTTCCACTGCACAGCTAGAGGAATATAACCAAAATTCAAAACTCTGCAACATTTCCCCCCTGAATATTCATTTGGTTGGGTTGGTATATCTACCAAACGTCGGGGGGCTCCTCACCTTCCTTGGTTGCTCATGGATGGTATCATTTCAACTACTTCAGGATCTATACTCAAAGAATGAGTTTATTCTTCACAGAGCTCAGAATAGTTACTTCTGTGGACTTCAAGTCCCAGAATCCTCTACTAAGGATGTCCGTCGGCCATGCTCTTTAGAGGATTCTGGGATTCGTGCTATAAAAAAAGGAACTCTCTCAGTATCCAGCTATTCCCGCGTTGGTTTTTTGCCGTGCCGGCTGTAAAAACATGTCCTTCTGCCTTTACGGTGCAGATTTTTTGGCACAAACAGCAGTTCAAACAGTGAAGTCGTTACCGTTCAGCCATTTGGTCCCCTGAAAGCGGCGATGTGCAAATAAACAGGACATTCGCCGCCCGTTTTCTCTGCAGCCACAAACACGCCTTCCCACAGCGCCACACAGAAGAGGCACTTGTTCCAAGCTTAATGAGCTACAGAAGGGGAAAACACAGCCCGTTGGAGGCTACTTAATCTCGCCTCCCTCAGGACTCCACTTGCCCATAATGAGGACCGTCACCACAGAACCACACAGGCAGCGGTGGCCACAGGGCGGGCGGGGGGACCAACCCATCAAAAGGGCCTCCATTTCCCTGTGGCCTGACTTGACATGGACTCTGAAAAGGGAGGTAGCCACAAGGGCACGGAGGAAGACCAGGTGAGAGCTGTAGACAAAATGGCTGCTTCCCAGCCTGCACCATGATGCCTTCCTGATTCTTAACCTCTCTAGGTTGCTTCCCTGGATGAGATGCACCTCATTTCCCCCCACAACCCAAACCTAGCTCCTGGTTCTTCCACAACTCACATCAGTGGTTCCCAACCTTGGCTCTCCAGATGTTCTTGGACTACCACTCCCAGAAATCCTGACCAGTCCAGCTGGTGGTGAAGGCCTCTGGGAGTTTTGAGTCCAAGAACCTCAGGTTGGGAACCACGGCTCTACAAAATCCTACACCTAAAGGTAACCCCGAGCCTCATGATCGCTTTTACCTTAACCCTACACTTCATTTGGGTGGGAAGGAGTGATGAAAACAGATGACTCTCTCTACTGTTTGGCCTGCCCTGCCTGGTACTGAGTTCAGATCCATCCACCACTGTCACGCAGCCCAACAACTGCCTTAGTTGCCGGTGATGGAGAAAAGCAGGACAGAAAAATCAATTGACCCACCAACGAACCAACCAGATTATTGCCAAGTGAATACTGTATAGACTTTGATGGAGTGAAAGAGAAGCCCTTCTGACATCATCCATCCATCCATCCATCCATCCATTCTATATACTGTTCATCTGGCCAAGGGCCGCTCTGGACAATTCACAACAGAATTTAACAACAGACAACAATTCTAATAAAAGAACCTTAAATTCTGTCAACATAAATTTCAAAGTAATAAAAACAATATATATTAGACATTCTAACTGAAATACAAGACAATAAGACATTTAAAACATTGAATAAAGCAGTCAGATGCTGGTAATCAGTTACCTTAATGGCTGTTAAGAGTCTGTAGGTGGTGTGGTCTGGAAAGCCTGTCTAAATAACCATGTTTTTAAAAGTTTTTTAAAGGTCACCAGCGAAGGGGCCAGGCGAATATGGGGCGGACGTTGGTCCCAGAGACGGGGTGCCACCGCCATCGGGCAGAACACACCCCTTTTCCCATCACACCCTGAGCCGTGAAGAGAGAGGCGCATGCTCCTTCTTGAGCTTCCTGCTGGGATAAAGCCAGGCTGGGCCCTTTGGCCAAGGATGAAATCGATGTGGTGTGGTCAATGTCAAGGCTCTTCAGGACCAGGGACAGCTCCTAGGAGGAGCTGGGGTTGAGCCATTGCACTCGGACCCACTCCGGAGAGCCATCTGATTCCCCGGAGAGGACCGAGGATACATACACAAGGGCCACGTCCCCCCTCAACCATGCTGGGCAAAGTGCCTCCTTCTAGATCTTGGTGTCAAAGTCCAAGGTATCCCAGGCAGCCTCTCACCCTGGACAAGGGCACCAGGACCCAGTCCGCCACGCGGGGTATGGAGTCCAAAGAAACTCCCCGCGCAGCTGGCTGTGACCAAGCGGAGGTGGGAGCACCGGGCTGGGAGCCAGGTTGCAGGATCGGGAGCACGGTGCCGAGATGCAGGAGACCAGCAGAAAGAAGCAGGGACAGGAACCCTGGAGTCCAGACGCAGAGATGCCGGAGGCAAGCGCAGGGGCCAAGGCAGGAACAGGTGGAACGCAGGTACTCTGGAGCTCAGGGGTACTAAGCACAGCACAGCAGAAGACCTTTGTTGCTGAGGCCAGTTCTGGGAGGGAGAACCACTCCTTAAATAGGTCTTCCTTCCAGGTTTCCAGGTGAGCCTCATGAGTGGCCGAGCCGCGGCGACCCAGGCCAGGACCTGAGCCTGCAAACACCAGGCCCTTCCTGGGTCTGGCTGGCCCCGATCCTGCAGCTGCCAGGGCAGTGTGGGCCAGATCCTGACAATTGGGCTCTAAGACCCATGGGCCTTAGTTAGAACAGGCCAGCATGACGGGTGTCGCAGTCCAACGGGACAAAAGGGATCTGCCCCATTCTTCCAGGTAGATGTGATTTCTTTGAGGCCACACCAAAGTGAAAGGGACGGAGGACAAGAATTCTAGGGTATTTCAGTTTAAAGCTCTTCCTGTCCGTAACGGAGCCTCTGTAGGTATATTCCGACCCTATAGAATGGCAGGGGGAAAAAATACATATAAACTCTGGGAAACCACCAAGCACTGAGAAGGTGATTTTGCCCTCTGGGGAACCCCAGAGAGTTAGATTAGGATCCTTGGAGGGCTGGATTCCGCCCAAGATCCTTGGAGGGTTTTTTAACATGTAAAGCAGCAAAATATTTTAAGGGGAAATTCTCTGGCTACCCAGTGTCAAGACACTACCACCGATGGGCTGGATTCAGGATGGAGGAAACGAGAGAATAAATGAATATGGCCAACGTCTGTCCATCCTTGATCTAGAAGGAGCCTTTGAGATGAGGGAGGATGGCTCGTGATTGGACTACAATGCCCATCAGCGCTCCCCACGGGCCCTGTTGCCATGAACTGATGGAAATTGTCACGCAGCACCAAGCTGGCAGAACGTTCGCAGATGACAACTCCCAGGCATCTCTGGTTGGAGGATGGTGGGTGTCGGAGTCCAGAAGGTGGAACGGGACCAGCAAACACTAGAGGGTATAAACATCCAGGCCTTGGCAGAGCCCAACCCTGGGTGCAACGCTAAGGGTGATTGTGCAGTACAAGGGATCAGGGATAAGTAGGAAAGTGGAGTTGAAAGCCAGCCTGATCACAGTTGCACAGACTCACACAGACGCACCCTTGGGCCAAACGCTTGGCATTAACAAATGAGTTGCTAGAAGACAGCATTCGTGGGCTGAACCCCAGCCCTTCCCCCCCCCCCCCGTGTCTCCCTCTTTCTGCCTTTTTTCTCCTGACGGCAAAGAATGCCACGGCTCCTGGAGGTCTATACGTATCCGTGTGATTTTCAAAGACTATGTAAACTCACAGCGTTATTATATACTTTGAAGTCATCTTAATATAAACCGTGCAGGCGCTGCCAGGGCCATCCGGGCGGCTTCCTCCGCATTAACTGGACCTCAGCACAGAATCCCAGTGCCCGTAAATAAAAGCTGTTGAACTCTGAAAATCTCTGTGCTTCCCCCCCCACCTTCAAAAGTGTTTTTTAGGAGGTGCGTACAGTTAAGGGCAGGGAGGAGAAATTATTTTAGGGGCCCGTGGGGGATCATCACCCTCCTCTTAAAACTGCGGAGCTGAAAGGGACCCAAAGGATCATCTGGTCCACCCCTTTTTAGGGAGGCACAGTGGGGATTCGAACTCCCAACCTCTGGCTCTGCAGCCAGAGACCTAAACCACTTTTCTCATCTCTGGCTAGGAGACAGGCATTTCTCATAATTTGTATGCAGAAACAGGCAGATTTCAAGTTCCAAAGGGTTCCTGCCCTTCCCCCCCTTTTTTTAAAGGAACCATCCTCTCCACGGGATCAGTATCCGCTGATTCACTTATCCACTGTCTGAAAATATTAAATATTCCCCCCCCCCCCGGCAAAAAATATGCATTTTTACGTATTTCCAGGGTGTATTTATCAGAACTGGTTACTAGAGGCCTTGCAACGTATAGCGTTTGATACATCAGCATTTTTTATCATCCATGGGGGCTTGGAATGGATCCCCCACAGATATCACAGTCCTACTGTAATCCAAATTTGGAACGGAGTCCTCACACAGAGCTCTACCCGGGGAAGCTGGTGTATCTTCTAGCCCAAACTTTGGAAATGTAACGTTTGGGTAACTAAGAATCTGCCAGCCAGCAAAAAGATCAACGGTAACGTAAACGCACAGTCTGTTCAAGTAATCTTTCTGGAGCAACCTGGAGCAACTAGATTAAAAAACCAACATGGGCAGCATGGCTTTTCATTATCCTCATCACTATGTTTGGGATTGTTTTAAATCAGCTTACAGATCTGGAACTTCGTCTTCCAGCAAATGAGCCTCTCTGTGTGTCAGACGCAGAGGCATCTCTCAGCTATGGGATAAATACCTTGTCAAAGCTTCCTCAGTCAAGTTATCTCCTCATTCTCCTCTCACTCCATGCCAATTACATGGTGCCAAGTTTCTGTGTAGCTACTGTTCAAGGCGGCTGAATCTTTCCATGGGGCACAGACGATACTGTGGCCTCATCCACACTCAGGTTTCTTCCAGCACTTCTGCTGGGCCGGTTTTCCGTCGTTTGTCATGGAGTGCTTCCCACGATGACGGCTCTCCTAAGTAACCAGTGCCTTGTCCACGTCGCCAAGACAGGGTGTCTATATAAAGGCATGGTGGGCTGGCAAGCAAGTAGATTCAAGAGGGCAATGGGGAAGTGAATGGAAAGCCACTAGGTTTTATCACAAGTGAACCACGGCAGTTCAGGCTGGGCCCACCATAGGACCAGCAAAGCATTAAGGGAGTGTTTTTTTTTTCTTAAAGCCACCATCTACAAGGACTAATGAACAGAGAGACTACCATCTCCTAATGCCTTGCAGGTCCCATGGAGCTTAGACATTTCCACCCATGTCCTTGCTTTGATGGCCACCTGCAGAGAGATCCTTGGCAAGGAACAAGAGAGGATTCCTGACAGTTCTCTGAGAATTTGGATTTGGGGAAATGGAACGACCAGGATTCTAGCTGGATTCTGGTAGCTGTAGTGAAAAAAAATCCAAAAATCCCATGCCCAGTTGTGGGAAACGATGTAGCAGATCAGCTGCGATGTAAGTGGTCACCTCTGAGCAGTTCGGAGGGCTTGATCCGACCTGGTTCTTAAGTTCTTGTGGATGAACACAAGGTTTAGACACCTGAGCCCGTGTGTGTTTGTGTGTGTGTGTGTTGTCTATTTCTTCTTCCACCCAAAATCCAAACCCAATGGCATTTCTCACCTGTTGTCATGCTCTCCAGGCTCCCTGACACAATCTCTTGAGATGAAATAACAAGTGTTTTGGGGCTGGCTACCCCCAAATGAAAAGTTTTTAAAATAATAATAATAATAATAAAAAAACAGCACAAATTCCAGGCCACTGTTCCAGCTTGACAGCTGGATTCCCGGCATCCTTAGAGTTAAGACTCTTGAGACTGTGCCAAAGACGACACCACTCCTGATGCACTCTTAATCCTTGCTTAATGAGGATTTGCTGCTGCCCTCTTGGAGGGAGGCTCTTTTCACTTTGTTCTCCTCCTGCCACTGATTCGAGACAGATGGCAAGGAAGGGGATGACCGGGACTAGCCAGAGTCTGCTCGGAAGAACCTGAGAACGTGAGGTTCGTCACCCCAGGGTCCTGAAAAGCAGAAGCCCCGCACCTCACCAGTAGGGAGGGCATTTTCAGATTTTTCTGGACTACCAGTCCCATACTTTTCCATTCTGGGAGTTGAACGTACATTATAGACAAGTTCCCAACATCTGATTGTGGCTCACCTGGGAGAATAGGCCTCAACTGGAAGGTTTTGAGACCAGCTCGGCCTAGCTCCACCCAAGCTTCCTGTTCCTGCCCCAGTGCTCCCTGGGAGACTTTCTTTCTGACCATAAGATACATGGATTTCCTCTTCCCCACTACTGTATCTTCACAACAGTCCTGTGAGGTAGGTTGGACTCAGAGAAAGTGGCTGCTCACCCAGTGAGCTTCATGACTGAGGGGTAATTTGAAACCGGATCTCCCACAAGTCCTAGCCAGGCACTTTAACCATTACTCCGCCCTGCTTCCTTAGCACTGTAACTCTCCAGTGGGGTGTACGGTGAGATCATTCAGCAAATAAATCCAGAGGATGGGAAAGTAATTTTCCAGAACGACAGCTCTGAGCTTTCTCCACCTCTCCCCTGGGCATTGTGATGTCACGAAGGGATGCCCCAATAAAATATCTAAGCTAACACAGGATACATACTTCAGCTCTCATATCTGCTGGATACCTCCGTGGTTGAGGTCTCTGGCTGCGGAGCCAGAGGTTGAGAGTTCGAATCCCACCTGTGCCTCCTCGACAGGGGCCGGACTTGATGATCTACCGGGTTCCTTCCAGCAATTCAGTTCTAAGACTATTATTATTAACTATGACTAATCTCCAAACTCTGCTGGGATTCAGGGTCCACAGTTCAAAAACCCTTAGTTTCACCCCAGAAATTCTGCTTGAGATGTACTCTGGATCTGACGGCAATTTTTATCCCTGTGAGCACGAGATCGGGTCTGTTCTCAGGTGTGGAGGGTGACTTGAAAGAGACAGGGGAGGGCTTTTGTCTGGACCACACACTTATTCTATTCCTCAGCTGCAATGGCAGCAAAAAAAATCAAGCTGTCTCCATGTATATACATTGTGTATATATGCAATATTATACAATCTTGTCTAACAATATTGTGTGGTCTGATGGTGCCGTGCTCCGGTCTATTTATAACTCACCCGAGGAGCACACGATAACAATCCCCATTTTATGGCGATTTCACTGCTCTTCTCCTTTGAGGCTGGTTCTCTCCGTAAATATATAAAGTTTGTGTTGATGGATCCGGCTATCTAGAGAAAAGCTCAGGAAAGGGGTTTCTTAGAGGTCTTTATACCCTATCCAACATCTGCTAATCTTAGAATCATCATCATCATCATCATCTCAGAACTGCAGAGCTGGAAGGGACCCTATCGATCATCTAGTCCAGCCCCTGTCAAGGAAGCACAGTGGGGATTCGAACTCCCAACCTCTGGCTCCGCAGAGCTAAACCACTGAATCTGCTTATCTGTGCTTGGCAGGGTGGCCCCGTGTGCTTTTTAAAAGAGACCACAGTCCTCCATTTGAAGTGTCCTATGTTTAAAGCGCGATCTAGTCTCTCTTTGAATTAAAGAGACCAAAACAGGATGGAGATTGGGGATCAGGGACTTTCCCATCCACCGCCACCAGCAGCACCTGAACAGCAGACCCAGATTGGTGTATTGGGGATCTGGGTTCGAATCCCCACTTGACCACGGAAGCTCGCTAGGTAGGGTGGCAGTAGCAAACTCCTTCTTGAACATCCCATGTACCTTGAAAACTTTATTATGCTGGCTGAAAGTCAGAAGTGACCTGGCAGCACCAAAGAAGAAATTCTGAATGGGGACAGGGTGCATTTCTAGGTTTTGCTGAAGCTAAGCCAAAGGGTCTACTCACTGAGGACTAGCAACTGAATTTAAGGATGTTTTCCCCCCCAACCAGGAGCATAAAAGGATCACAGAGAGATATTGGACATTTTATGGTGTGATGGATTTTTAGGTTGACCAGACCTCTGTCCCCTCTTTTATAATAATCAAAGCTCAATGTTTCTTGCAGGTGGGTGTGTTTTCGACGAGGACCGAGCGGTACCTTTCCGATCATTTCCGATTCTGGACTTTTAGGGCCCTTCTGTTTCTAAAGATGACCTTTGTGTGAGACTTGGAATAGGGCATGCCAGCCTTGTGGTGCGTTCGAGGTTGCCTGGTTCCACATCTTTCAACAACTTGACCCGTCAGGCCAAGGGAGGGAAGGAGAAAGGATTCACCTAAATTCAAAGCCGTACCATGGCTCCGTTGAAAAATTTGCTGTACACTTCCATGGGAAACCAGGGGGCTTATCTCACCCTGACCTCGAGAACATGTTCAACTGATACTTTTGATGAAACCGTCGGCCTTATGAGAAGGCTAAAGGCTTCCGCTAAGGGCCTGGGATGTGCCCAGCTTGGCCCAGCTGTGAGACGCGGCAGAGATACAGCCCACCACTTTTCTCCTTGAAAGTTTCCGGATTATCTCCTTGCTATCATGCTTTTTTGGTCAGCTTCTCCATGGACTGTAACGAATATTGCGCCTGAATCTCTCTCTTTAAAATCCAGGTCAGTCATGGTTTGAATGGGCAGGGCGGGGAAATGGTTTTATTTTACCAGTTCGACCATGCAGGGATTCAAATAGCAAGGATGATCAGCTGTAACAATCGGCACCATTCTCACTGTGTAACTAAAGTATTCCAGCTTTCTGCTCTTCGTGAATGTCTGGGAGCGGTTAGGGGATTCTGAAGGCTGTAATCCCAAAAAGTAACTTTTCCAGACTCTTGTTTACATCCAGAGATAGTCATCTTTAGCCCTGGCAGAATGCCTCTCTGATGGCTCGGTGAGCTCTCAGCCCGAGCTCGTTTGCTTGATGGGCAGCCGAAGTGGCTTGTCTGTCTCGGTTTGGGTAACTTGGCTCAGGGCTGGCTCACCACAAAGCTTTTGTAATACAGCCTCAGTGGGATTTCATGCTTCAGCTGAGACAGGCAGACCACAAAAACCACTCCAGAATCAGACGGCGGCGGCTGGCTCATTGCAAGAGGCACGTTGGGTCTAGTTCAGTTTGGGATCGGATCAAGGACAGGATCCCTGATTGTTTGGTTCCCTTACAATCAGGGATCCTATTCTTGCAAGCCATTTTGTTTTGAGACTCTCTCTCTCTCTTTTTCCCTCTCCAGCATTTCACAATGTTATTTGCTCATCGATCTTTTTTCTAATACCTAGAATTCCTGCTGATTCTACACATCACGGCTCTTCCCATTTACTACATTTCAGTCCAGTGATGTCTCTGCCTGCTGTGCCCTGTGTTGATTTGCTCTCAAATCGTCTATTTTTTACTGGCCTTTGAGGAACGGTATTACAGACTATAACCACAACAGTTTAGAACCGTGGAAGCAAGAAGGGATCCTGAAGGCAGAGCGAGAGGCGCATATTCAGGTTCACATGTTGTATTCCATTGCCATTCTCCTGGATGTGTCCACCCTGCCTGATGGGGCCGTCCCAAGGCCTTTTGCTGCCTGAGGTACATTAACCAACAGTGCAGCTGCTCAGCCAAATCCAGAGGCAAAACCAGACAAGTTATTCTGACATACGAAAAAGCAACATTGAGAGAGGAGTCATTTAAACACCTCTCTTCTTTCCTCACAGTGCAGACAGACGAATAACCAAGTCAAAGGCGAATCATTTGCTGCCCCGAACAAATGGCAGATGTTTCCCTCTGCCTCACCATAGGGCCGGTCCTGGCCCTTTTCCCACCGCCCCTGAATTGACTTGCTCTTTTGAGAGCAGACAAACCACACCGCCCCCTCGCCGGAGCGGATGGCTGTTCCAGTTTGCTTTCGCAGACGGAACGGAGAATTGAAGGTGCCCTCTTGTGCTTCGCCGCAGGTGGCAAAATGCCCGGGGCCAGCCCTCTTGAGCAGCCCCGCTGACCACGCTCCCGTCTCCTCCACCCCTTCTCACCCACCGAGATGTGCCGTGCGAGACAACCACCTCGATTCCCTGCTTTGGCAGAAGCCAGGTCTACCCAGCCCCCCTTTCTCTCAGCGTCTTCCCCCATCCCTAGCATAGCTCTTTTCACCGAGCGGACCTGCACGGCACCCACCAGCCAGAGTGGGCCCCGTTTCCAACCTTCTCCAGCTCTCCGGCTGGAATGCGACCAGGGTGGGCAGACACAACGGCTCGTCCTCGCCAAGTAAGGACCAACTTTGGCTCCGGAGAGAAATTTCCAGCCACTCTGGAGCCAGACACATTTACATTCTTCTATTTGATGTTAAACCCTAATCCTTTCAAAGATTTACAGGCTGCGGTGGAAGAGCTGCTCACCAACCACCACCACCACCATGGCGCGAAAGGTTGTTCACTGGGGCTTGGAACCAGAAGCGGCCACGAGCTTTGAGAGAGACTGAGAGATTCGGAAAATTAAATTAGAGGAGAAACACACCTCTCTAGGTGCATTCCTAGGAAGAGCCATGCCTTCTTGAGCTTCTTATAATATTTTTTTAAAAAAAATCATGTCCAGGTGACGTTTCTACCCCTGGCTTTTCAGACCAGCACTAATAAGCCTGATGTAGCTTCCCTTTCCAGTTTCCCAGAATTCCCCTGACCTAGCATGGCACCGAAGCATGGTGGGAAATGTGAAGCATGGCTACTCCCATCCTCCTAGCGCTGTTAGCCCTGACGGAGAAGTCAGCCAGAGCTCAGAGCACAGAAATAACAGGGTCACCAGCATTTTCTGACTTTCCACTTAATTCCCTTTTGCGATAGGGCATAAACAAGGGTTAAGCTAGATATTAAGGGGATGTTTATCTCCTCCGATTATGTCATTTCCCTTCCCAAAGTGTTTTTTTTTTAAATAAATACATGTTTTAGCAATGAGACTTGCAAATGAAGTGTCTTGCAGAGATCAGGTACGAAACAAAGCACGCTAAATGCAAGATGCTCTGTTGAGAAAAATCACAATGCTATGATAAAGAGATGTCTAGTGAGTAGTCCTCAATCATCATCATCATGTGCTGTCAAGTAAATTCTGACTCATGGTGACCCTTTCCAGGGTTTTCCAGGTAGAGAATGCTCAGAAGTGGTTTCCCCTTCCCTTCTTCTTGGGGGGGGGGGGCGATCCTTGGGACTGTGCAGCTTGCCCAAGGCCACCCAGGCTGGCTCTTCTCCCAGGAAGCCCAGTGGAAAATCAAACTTCCAACTTCTGGCTCCCCAGCCGGAGACCTAACCACTGAGCTATCCAGCCAGCTGAGATGTCCCTTACACAAGAGTACATCAGCAACCTAACTCCTGGGTAACGCCCTCTCTGTCCTTCTCTCTCTCAATTCCTCCCCCTCTGTCTCTTGTTCTCCCCCTAATGTGTGACAGCCACATGCAACAAGATGCTCTGTTTATATTTCACCCTCTTTATCTCATGAGAAGCAGAAACTTGCTCCTCATGTAGCATTTTATGGCATTTCACTCACTAAGCTATCCAGTAACTCAAAACAGTAACTCAAAACAGTAACTAAGCAGTTACACTGTAAAAGAACGGGAACAATCCCTTACTAAGTTACAGTCCTAGCTTGAAAGTAGTTACACATTAGTTATAGACAAAAGGAATCAATTAATCCAGTTAATGAATTACTTGTAATGCGTTCCTTACCAGCTCTGTTTGGATGAAGAGATCCACAGGGAAGTTTTGCTCAACTTATCCAAATCTTTTGCCTTCCTTGAAAAGAGGAGCCGGCACAGGGCCTGAGCAGATGTCTCGTGGTTTCGATTCGGCCAAAGTTCGGTGGCATTCACCCTACTTGGAACTCAGCTGCAGGGGTCAAAACAAAGGCCGTTTTCCCAAAACTTCACCCCCAAACCTGTCCCTCCCCATGAACATACTTCACCCTCATCCTGGCAAAGTTCGGCAAGCCACTCTGCCAACACACCAGGTGTTTGGCCAAGGCTGCTGTCAAACCTCATGGGCATCCCCCCCCCCCCCTGCACCATTAAACCAGCAGGCAGCTGAGGACAACACGGGCGCCAGATGGCCTCCTCAGCCCAAACTCATGTTTTGTTTTTTAGATCCACAACATCCATTTCTCCCTCTAGGTCTGAAGGCAGACACAGCCTTCCTCGGCTAAGCCAAGAGGTCACAGGGGAACATCATGAAACCAGAGATTCTTGGCTCCCTGGAGTTGCCAGCATCAACCCTGGAGAACCAGCTTAGAAGCCGTGTGGCTGGAGTCTCATAAACTTCGTCCACTAACACATAAATCCTTCTTGCTCCTGGATTTCCAGTCAAAGTCTTGGATTCTCCCACCGTAGCCTTGGTACGGCCCGTCCCTCTTGGGCCAACACGGCTATTGCGATAATGAGTTGTTGTTCTTCCCCTGTTTCCCCCCACCCCCCACCCCATCTCTCTCCAGCTTTAATAGTACAAGTTCTGGCTCTGGCTTTCGGTAAAATCATATTATTATTAGTTTTCCTTCCCCACTGCAGAAGTTTTATTACCCTGTAAGCCTTCTGGCAGATCCTTGGGGAGATCTGTCTTGCCTGTTGAGATCTGTTTGATCTAGTCTAGTCCAGGGGACAAGACCTTGCTTTACAGCTGTCCTAGCCCCAGTATGATGGCCACAAGTAAGCAACTTCTAGGGCCCTCATAGGGCTTTCAAGGCAGGTGAGATATTTAAGATATTCCAAGGTGGTGCCAAAGTGGTGCCACTGGGGTTGCAGCTCAAACCAGAGAGAACTAAGGGGCCACGAACCAGTTCCACTCATGAGTTTCCATTGAGTGAGGATTCGAACACAGGTTTTCTGAGTCTTTATCCATTGCTCTACCCACTACACCCCAATGGGTATGAGTTACCCAGAGAAAGATACACATAAAGAGGAAGTACAGGGTGCTCCATTCAGGGCTGGGGGTTCAGAAGCTGGATGATCCCTAACTTCTTTTTTGGTTTGGAAGATGTCTTATCCACCCTACTTTCTGCCTTGTAGAAGTCAGCATCTAAGAATGAGGGCCTTATTTCTTTGGAGATCATCTTCTGAGAACTTCAGCCAACAAGACGTAGGGCTAGAACAAAAACACAGTGAGTGGGGCACCTCTTTCTCACTCACTTTCTGTCTTCTTCTCTCCCTATGTATGAAACAGCCCCGTGAAAGACCACTCCCTTCTCCCGGAAGTGAGTCATCCCTCAAGCCGATGACATCTGGAAGACTTTTAAAACCGGGCCACCAAGTGGACCAGGACAACCAAAGTTGGTCCAACGACTCCAGTTCTCTGCTGGGACAACATCACAGCTCCGCCACTTGAGTAGGCTGGGATCTGTCCAGGGTCCTGACACCCGGCCTAGCCTTTCTCTGCTTTGACCTACCAGGCTTCCATAGGGTACCAAGGACAGGTTGTCTTGAACGCTCTTCTCTGCAGGTGGGGACTGATGACCTGAACCCTGCTACCCAGCATCGCCGTTCTGTCCCACAAAGAGATAAGACCATTTGATGGATCCGGGTTTCCCCCCTCCCCAATGTAAGCCCCACTCCTTTCCACAGGCACATCAGGCCTGAAAAAGCCAAAACGTTGTGAAAACATGTAAAAAAATATATTGAAAACCACATGGGTCCAGACATCCGGTTCAAATGTTGATTTGGACTTTTGGCTTTGGGACTAGTTCTGTTTTTTTTAAAATAAAAATCCACCACTCTCAGAGGTTTCCAGGAGCTGCAAACTTATTTTTTTTAGCAAATTATTACATATATTTAAATGAGGGGGCACTGAGGGATTCTGTGGCCATCTAGGGATACAAAACTAGATTCAGGGGGATCCCTTGAGGAGCACGGGATGTTTTCTGGGCGTTCAGGGTCTAAAAATGAAGCCAACGCTAACTGACTCCTTGAAGTCAAGTAGGCGCCACCAGGGTTGCAGGTCCAACCAGAGAGAACGAAGGGGCCAAGAACCAGCTTGGTTTCCAGAGCATTCAGATTGTTCCTTTCCCTGAGTCCCTCCTCACTCCACCTCAAATGGCCAGGATGGGTTTGAAATAAAGCATAGACTTGTTGAACGACTAAGTTGGAAGGGGCCTGGAAGGCCATCAAGTCCAACCCCCTACTCAGTGCTGGAATCCAAGTCAAAGCAGATCGGACAGATGGTTGTCCCATTTTCTCTCGAAATGCCAGATGTATACATAGTTCTGGTGAGCTAAAAATGTACTAGCCATTTATGGGTAACTGTTGTCCAGCTCTGATATCTCTCATGCCTGGGGCAAGATTTTTTTCCCCTTCCCCCAGCCAATTTCCAGGCATAAAACCCTTGCCAAGGCTTGCCGGGAAGAAGGACCATTAGGAGCATGTGATATCTAACGGTCTATGGTTTTTGAAGAACTTATTTCCAGAACCACAGGGAGATCTGTTCAGCCTTCTGCTACCCTTGATTTTTCTTCCATTCCCATCATTCCACCCCCAGAAGTCAAATGTGCTTTTTGAGACAGAGAGTGGGAGGAAAAAATCTCAGGTATGCCTGTTTGTTCAGTACATTTCTGGTGGATCTCGTGGAAAGCCAAAAGACCAGAGATGAAGTCCCAGTGTTGATCTACCTGATGGAGGGTAGTCACATTTATATATCAGGGTGTGCGCACTAAGAATGAAAAGGTGGTGAGATGATGTATCAAACATGAGCCAATGGATGTCCTTTATGTGCTTCTGTGCGCAGAATGTCCACTTGCCCAGTTTTACAGAAAACAGTCCTCTATCACAGCGCTTCCCAAACTTGGGCCTCCAGATGTTCTTGGACTACAACTCCCAGAAATCCCAGCCAGCAGAGTGAGTGGTGAAGGCTTCTGGGAGTTGTAGTCCAAGAACCTCTGGGGACCCATGGTTTGGAACCACTGCTCTACTGGAAGGGGCATCAGAAGGTTCAAAAATGTGTCTACACTGCACAGTGATGTCATTTCGGTATGCTCTGACTGCTGTCACTGAATCCTAAATAATTTTGGGATTTATAGGTTGGTGAGGGCTTAGATTACTTAGCTTTGCTTCAGAGGATTGTTTTTCGCAGAGCTCTTGAAGTACCCCCACCAAACCAGAAAGAAAAGTATTCCATAGGAGGTTGAAGTGGTATCAACGTGGTGTAACTGTACAGTGTAGACACACTGAGTGTCTGGTTTCCAGTTACTACCGTTACTGGTTTACTAAAGGGACAGGTTTGTGGTGTAGTAGTTAGTATGGGGAACTAGGACTCAGGAGGCCTGGGTTCAAATCCCCCCTCAGCCATAAAAACTCACCGAGGCGTGGGTGGAACTGGGAAGAAACACTCCTTAAATAACTTGACTTGAAAAGCCCTATTAGGGTCACTCTAAGTGAGCCCCCACTTGGCTGCCCATCACACTTCCACACTCACATTCACTCTCCATATTAGCATATGCAATTTAATGCAAATTGATGTCTCCGCTTTCCAGGTATGTTGATGCACAGTGTCCCTCTTTGGGCAGTGTGTACGTGGCCACTCTGTGTGTGTGTGTGTGTGTGTGTTTGTCTTCCAAAGCCACCGTCTGCCTCCTCTGTAGAATTACACGCATGAGTGGACTCAGCAGCTAGCTTTCGGCGCCCGGACAACTCGCCGATCGAATGTGTCTCAGATAAGGGTCTTTGGACTTATTACCTGGAGTGACAGCCTGAGAAGGAGGCCGGGGCCTGGCTCCTGTCTAACCAGTCGAGCAGAAACCCTCCTGCCACCCGGGCGAAGCCAGGTCAAGTGTCTTGGCGCCTGGGGTGTACGAGAGCTCTTTACAAGTGGCAAGGAGAATTTATGGAGTCTAGCAAGATGGTGACCCATTCTCTCGTGGCGTGTGTGTGTGTACGGAAGTGTCTTTCAATTCTGGTTGTCCAGGGCCATGGTCCTCCTCAGGCATCTGGTAGAAACACCATGCTTGAAGGATTTCAAACTGGCTTTCTCAGTGTATCTGCTGCAGGAACATGGGGCCCAACCCGACTGTAAGTCTCAGCAAAGCCCAATGAACAAACCATTTCAGGATGAGTCAACCCCGGTGTAAATCCCACCGGCGGAATTGCTCTACTTGAGTTGGGAGGAAGTGAATCCTGGATCAAATCAACCCTGAACACTCTCCTTCCAAGTCCTCGATTCTAGAATACTAGGGATTCTTTCGCTGGGTGTGGGTACTCCAGTTTGGATCAAACTTCTCAACCAGTTTGGAACAAACGCTTAAACTTCTCGGGCTTCCTCTGAGGGGCTCCTTAGACGTGTAGGTTGCGAACGCCGACAGCCGCAGCTCTTCGTCCTTCAAAGAGTAAGCCGTGGCGGCGAAGTGCCACAAAAGATTCCTGGGTTCAGCAATCATCCTAATTTTGGCTGTGTGAAGGGAGCATTCCACTTCCAATGAAAACGTTGAGGGCAACAATGTGTTCTAACCTGTCGTCGGGGTGGAAGGAATGGCTCTCGCCAGCTTCTAACCTCTCTCTGTGTGCATGTGTGTGTCATCCCAAGCACGCACCCACCAAATGCCTGAGAGCAATACTTTACATGTCATCAATGTTGCGTCGGGAAGCGAAGACAGATGCTGTTAACGAGGTGTCAGTACCGTTGCTAATTTAGACGGCAGATCAGTCACTCTGGGCTTCCCTCTCCTCCTCGTTCTCTCTCTCTCAGTTGTTCCATTGGAGGGTGTTTCAGAAAAGGAACATTACTCCAAAAAAACAAAACAAAAACGGGGGGGAAAAAAACCACCCCAAAAGTGTGTTGGGCCCTTGCAGCTGGAAAGCTGTTCAAGAGAGGGTGTCAGTCAAGAAATTAGAAGTCAGGGGAAATGACAGGTCCTCGGTGTCGAAGGAGTATCAATCTCAGCAAATCCAATTCCAAGCTCATGGAGGCACACGCGCGCCTCACCGCTTTGGGCAGCCAAACCGAGACCTTGGAAAAGTGACTTTCGCAAGCACTGTCCCGTTGAGCCTCGCAGTCGTTTCAGGGATCGGCCGGCGTAGCTTGGAGGGGAGGAGCCGCAAGGCTGCAGAAGGGTTGGGAGTTCGAATCCCCACTGCGCGTCCCGGGGGAGAAGCCCGCCAAGATCACCCAGCGGGAGTGTGCATGGCTCGCGGCTCCCCTCCAGGCAGGATGCATAGTGGTCCTGGAGCGCCACCCAAAGGAGGTGGTAGAAAATCACTTCTGAGTCCTTTCTACCCAGAGCGATGGGAGCTATAGGTCTGAACTGATTTGACAGCCTGTGCTGTATTATTATTATTATTATTATTATTATTATTATTATTATTATTATTATTATTATTATTATTATTATTATTATTATTATAAAACACCAATCAAAATTATAAAAACATTGACTGGTATTATATAACAGATACAAGTTGGAACCAAAAACCTAAGTACCTGTTAAAGATCGATGTAGTATAGATGCTGTTCCTAATACTGCCAATTTTTTGTAGCTCTGGCAGTGTTAATTTCTGAGATCTGCAACTGTTTATAATACTGCATGAATTATCATCATCATCATCATCATCATCATCATCATCATCATCATCATCATCATCATTATTATTATTATTATTATTATTATTATTATTATTATTATTATTATTATTATTATTATTATTATTATTATTTCTACAGTTCTAAGCTCCTCACCAGCCCATTATGCCCATTTAATGAAGACGTGAGTTTAGTTGATACAGGATATTTTTCACTGCTCTACTTAAGTCCCATGGGTCGCTCTGAGAACCCCCTGCTCCTGCCAAGCCAGAGAGGGGAAAAAAGCATATTGAATGTAAATTTGGCACACAAAAAGACATACTTGCTCCTGCACAGCTAATTTGCATTCTTTGCCAATTCCGCTGCCAGAGAAAGACATTTTTTTCAGTGAGCATGCACATCAGTGAGGGGATCTGTCTATCCGACCACTAGGTACGATAGCCAGTTGGGTGTTTTGAACCCGGTGGAACTGAATCCCAGCCTCCTGCTTCGTGTTTTTACATGCTATCAAGTTGCTTTGGTCTTGTGGTGACCCTAGGAATGAAAGACCTCAAAGAGGTCATCTTTGCAAACTGAAAACTGTGGCTTCCCTAAGTGAGTCATTCCGTCTCATGCTTGGATTTCCTCTTTTCCTGCTGCTGTCACTTTTTACCATCACTATTGTCTTTTCTAGGGAGTCTTTGTCTTCTCATGGTAAGCCCAAACCTATCTGTCCATTTGTCCATCTGCCTGCCTACCTACCTACCCAGAAAATATGAATACATACAGAATATATGATGTATAGAATGTGTACATGTATATGTATCTTCTTTAAATCTTTATATTTATAGATCTGTGGCTGGCTTGATAGCTCAGTGATTTAGGTCTCTGACTGCAGAGCCAGAGGTTGGGAGTTCGATTCCCCATAGCGTTTCTCAAGAGAAGAGCCAGCCTGGGTGGCCTTGGGCCAGCTGCACCGTCCCAGGGATCCCCCCCCCCCCCCAGAAGAAGGGAAGGGGAAACCACTTCTGCGTCTTCTCTACCTGGAAAACCCTGGAAAGGGTCACCATAAGCCAGAATGGACTTGATGGCACCAGATTATTATGATAGGCACATGTATGAAAACACACACATACAAGACCACCCACGTTCCGAGCCACTGAACCCCAGGGCGGAAGGCAGATATTGGGTAAAACATATCATAGATATATTGGGGGACAAAAATTCCCAAATATCGGGGAACACACACACACACACACAGACACACTTTGCACAATTTGTCATTGGGAAAGGAAAAGAAAGGGAGTACCTTCTTTCACGCACCCTTGGGAGCAAAGAGAGAAAGCATATATAAATCAAGAAACTCACCCCGGAGCATCATATCCTAGAAAGATGCCCGGTAGTTACCATAAAGGAAGTAATGGGAGGAGGTGGCTGTTATGAGAGGGTGATGAAAAACAGCATTGCTTGTTCTGGGTTGCTCAATCCCTCCCGGTTTTCTGCCCGAAGGGTGGTTTGTCTCGTTCTGCCCTTCCCCGCAGCCCACGTTTCCTTTGCCACAAATATGCTGACGTCTGGCAACAGTAAACAAACACAAGAACTCAGAACATCTGGGGGAGCCTCAGCAGAGCGGCCTGGAGGTCTGCTTGCCCCAGGATCTGACGGGGGTCAGCTTGACTCCCCGGGGAAGCCGACAAAGAGGGGGTGAAGAGATGAGGAATCACCCCATTCTATTTGTTCCTCAATATCAAATCACCGGTCTGGGGTATAGTGCCTCTGGATGGGGAGGTTCTCATGGTGAGTGCCGACCTGTCTTGTAGTGCAGCACTCCACACTGTAGTATTTTGTTGCACGTTCATACAGCGAATGCAACAGGATCCCCTCTGTCTAGGCAAAAGCTGGATCTAATGCGTTTGGCCCGTGCGGATGACATCCATGCCGTCATCATCACCATCCAGTCTAGAATCTGGAAACGAGGGGGGCAAAAACTTGGCATTTTGGAAATTTGAAAAGGTGTGGGGAAGGAAAATGGAGAGGCGCAACCATCAGAACAGCAGTCAGGTGCTGGAAGCTGGTTTGGCCCAAGAGATTTTGCTGCCTGAGGCAAAAACAAAACAAAACCCCAAGATGCCATGGACAAATGATAGCCACACAAGTAGTTGAGGCTTTCTTCAGTGGTGGGAGAGCCGGTGGTCCCCCACTCCATCTGAAGGCACCTTTCTAGCTTACAAGTGTCCAGGACCGGGCATAGGGCACCTTTCGAACGCACCACTGGCACATCTCAGCCTCTGCCGACTGCCTCACGATAGAGCCGGCCTCAGAGGGAGGTCACAGAGCGCAAATCTGATCTCAAGCTGGCGGAGACGACTGCTTTGAACCCAGACTCAACCGGCAGCCTGGCTCACTTCTGTAGTAGCCAGGGGGTGCCGTTTTCTCCTCAGGCAGCACCGTCTCTTGGGTCATCCCTAGACATATTTTTTTACCTGCTTGTTATCAGATTGTCCTTCTTCGCCAGCCTTAAAGGCTAATAGAGCCTTCAAGGATAGCTAAAGGGGAAAGTTGGGGTGGAGTAGAGAAAATGGTTGTTATCAGGGGAAAGATCCGTATCGACCCCCTTAACATAGCTTAAGGCGCAGCCTTAATTGTCAGAAATTGGCGGGAAAAAGACTGAAGAATGCGTCCCATTGAGAATGGCTGGAGCGGATAGTAATGATGGCTGTAGATTTGAGACCCAGATGTCTCGCTGCTCAGACCAACCCTTGTTCAGACAGTCCGTCTCTGGGTCTCCGGCTTGCTTGTCGGCGTTTATCTTTGAGGAATATACGGGGAATATAAAAACCCCAGGGGAAGAATTAAAGCCTGCTTCCTAAGACTCCGGTTTGTCTGCGGCGGGATCTCGATAGGATGCGAGCGTTGGGATAGAATACGTGTAGCACAGAGCCACGTAACACAACAAAGTAACTCAATATATTAATTTCCGATGCTTGTTTTTTGGAGTTATGTGCTGTCAAGTCGTCCCTGGTTTATGGCGACTCCTTGAAGGAGCGATCGCCAAAATGTTCTGTCCTCAACAGCCCTGCTCACCTCTTGTAAACTGAAGCCTGTGGCTTCCTTTAGGGAGTCAATCCATCTCGTGTTTGGTTTTCCTCTTTTCCTGCTGCCTTCCACTTTTCCCAGCATGATTGCCTTTTCCCGAGAATCCTGCCTTCTCATGATTGACCCGAAGTTGGACAACCTCAGTTTTGATGTTTTTGCCTCCAGAGAGAGTTCAAGCTTGATTTGATCTAGGATCCACTTGTTCGTCTTTCTGGCAGTCCAGAGTTATCTACAACGCGCTCCTCCAGGACCACGTTTCAAACCTATCAGTGTTTTCCTTCTCAGTTTTCTTTTCTGTCCAGCTTTCACACCCAGACATGGTGATCGGAAATACAAGAGTGTGGATGATCTTGGTCTCGGTCTCCAGGGTCTCATCCTGACACTTGATGATCTTCTCTAGTCCCTTCATTCCTACCCTTCCGAGTCTCAGCCTTCTTATGATTTCTTGCCTGCAATCTCCATTTGGATTGAGGTTTGAACCAAAGTATACGAAATTTCAATTTCTAGGGTTTATAGCCAGAAAAAAACTAACGGGAAGGAAGAACCGAGGTTAGGAGTTCGATTCCCCCACTGGGCCTCCTTGCCAGGGGCTGGACTAGATGATCCACAGGGTCCCTTCCAGCTCTGTAGGTCTCAGATTATTAACCAGACTTTAAAAAACTAAATACAACAAGATCTAGAATTGACACGTTTCCTGCTGTTGAGTTTACATTAAGATTGGCAGTGTGTGTTTTCCTTGTTGTTTTACTATAGGGTTGGCTATTTCCCCAGCATCCCACCTTGCTCACCTCTTGGCTTTATTTCAGAGAATTTGGTTAATGGTATATCCGGATTACCATAGATTTACTTTGCTTCTCTTATCCAGTCACATCTCTTCCACTCCCTGGCCCAGCTTGGCAGGGTTTGCAAGAGGATACGTTTAGTCCTTACAGCAAAAACCACAGACAAAGAGGAAGGTTGTTCCACCCACTGCGCCTTCCTCTTCATCAAGGCTGGGAATGATGGGGTTTGTGGTCCTACATTCTTTGGAGCACAGCCGGGCAAGGTCTGTGGACTCAACCACACAAATAACAAAACCAGAAGTAACTACAAGTTGACTTTGAGTTTTGGAGGAGGAGGAGGAAAAAAAAAGGTGTATCTGGGATATTAAATCATAGGAGAGAACAGCAAATGAAAATACGTGCGGATTGAGAACCCCTCTTTTCTCTCTCTGATTCCAAGCCCTGGGAACTGTCATTGGAAAATTTACAGTGAAGGACAAATTATCTTCAATGCCAAGTCACATTCTAAGAAAAAGATACAGTGGCGTGGAAGAGAGGTAAGCTTTCTGCGTACCATGAGGTGAGCGGTTATCATCCTTCTAGAGACAAAGGTTTCTGTGTTCTATCATCCATTGCACATATTTTGGAGTTACAGAGTTAAGGCCCGTCAATTACAACAGGCGCAAAGGCGGGGGGGGGGGGAAACAACACCCCAACCATCCAGCATCTTCTTCCTAACAAGGTGTAGCCGAGCCAAATTTTTAAGGGATAGATATGGCTCAGTTATAATGCGTTTGATGAGTGGTTGAAGCCTCCGGCGAGCTTCCTAGGGAATATTATCTTGTATAGCAAATCACCTAAATATCCGGCCCAGCCCTGAAACGTTAAACCGACCCGCCCTGACAATAAATCGTGAATCGGTTTGCCCTCGCCACCTGGTGAACGATGGCAACCGCTGCAGAAGCTTCTGGATCTGTCTTCCCAAATAAAATAATAGCCACCATCGATGGCAGAAATGTCGGGAAGACAGTGTATGAGTGTGTGTGTGTGTTACTCTGTTCAGCAAGAACAACCGGGGCTTGGTGTCCGTTTTTCACGTGTATTTGTGGGTTTTCCCGAAAGGTGGGGCAGGTCTTAGCACCGACAGGCCACATTTAATTTCAGAAAAGCTCTCAAGGCCCACGTTGAAATGGGCGGTGGGTCCACGGGGCAAATCTTTTGGGACATTTTAAGCTACGGATCTTACTGCTGCTAACTAAGCTTTTTAGAACAGGAAGGATCCCCATACAAAAGACGGGAAGTTATCTGATGTCAGTGAAAAGAAGGTGTGGTCATCAGGGATATGGGTTCAAATCTGGGACAGTTGCATTCAATCCCAGGGATAAATGCTCCTCACCCCCAGTTTGCTGAAACATGATTCTCCAGTTTAAGCCTCTTAGGATGCTAAAAAGTCACCGTCCGTCTGCTTTTACAAAGTAAAAATAACCCATGGCTAGTAACTCTGTTACCTACAACTAGTTATTTCTTGTGGTAACTAGAATGAAACTACATTTGAAAGTGATGTAATGAGTAGAAGCAAACTTAGTTTATTAATTTTACTTATTTATTTTTTTACATTTGTATACCGTCCTATTAGCGCGAGGCACTATTCTGGGCAGTTTACGACAAGATAAAAACACAACAACCGTATATGAAATAAAACAGAAATAATGCACTGTATTTCTAGCTGCTTTCAAATGTAGCTTTTTTCAAAGATGTTTTTAATGTGGTGTTTTGTAGGTTTTAGCCAGAATGTTTCGTCGTATAGCATTCTTGTATGATTTTTTTTTTTTAACGTAACAGAAAGTTGTGGAAAAGTAGCACTATTGCAACATGGAATACAAGTTACTATTTCCCCCCCGCACTGCCATAAGTTATGTTTCAAACCCTGTGATGACTTTCTGAACTACCAAGCTCTACCCAAGATCCATTTTACCAAGATGTAGCTATAAGAGGTAACTTAACTACAGACATAAAGTTTACATAACCCAGTCCCCCAAGGCACATGTTTGGACCACAGCGTAGATCTCCCCCCCCCCCCCCTTGATTCATACAGGGTTTGAATCCCAAAAGGAAGCCATAGGTTCAAATTTGCAAGAGCTGAGCGGGGCAGTTGTGGATGGGACAATCTGGAGATTGTTCAATCATAGGGTTGCCATAAGTTAGCATCCTGCTGGCACATCACCACCACCACAGTAACAACGCAGGTGTGCGCTCCCTCTCATGGATGTGTACTCGAGCATGGGCCCACGTATGCCTGTTCATGCTCCACACCCAACAAGACCTTCAAGACAGTCAGAGACACACAAACACCTGTACCACAGACAAGCTAGTCCGCTCAGCAAGGATTTCTTACATAAGTTGCAGCTGACTTTGTGAGGTGTGGCCAGAGACTTTTCAACGCTAAGGAATTATCTCCGACAAATCGCTCCAACGGAGCACGGTCTTTCAAGACACCCAGAAAACCTCATCCGTGTGAAATCTCAGAAATTACATTTTTTTAAGGACTTAAAATCCCCCCCAGCCCGCATGGCAGTCGGGTGTTCAGTCTGGGTGATGCACAAGGTTGCATCTAGAAGGGACTTTATCCAAGCTTTGCACATGAATCAGGGATCGGACCTTGAGGTTGCAGGGCTGACCCTGCCTAGTTTGCTGTCTGAGCCCAAGGACAAGAACTTTGAGTCCATGGATGTTCTTGGATTAAAATGCAAACACTTTCTTTCATTAGAAAAAATTACTCTGGCTCCCAGAACATAACTTGCTGAACTACCACTCCCAGAATGATCCGGGCAAGAGCGCCAGCAACCTTCTGGGAATTATAGTTCAACTTTCCAAGCTCCTCTTTCCGGTCAAATTCGAAGAAGCTACTTAGCAATGAACCAGTGGGTCCTAGATCAAATTAGGTCTGAACTATCTCCAGAAGCCAAAAAAAGTTGAACCAGAGGCTGTCCTATTTGGGGCACCTCAGGAGAAGGCAGGGTTCTCTAGAAAAAGACTATCATGCTGGGAAAGGTGAAAGGCAGCAGGGAAAGAGGAATGCTGAATACAAGATGGATTGACTCCCTAAAGGAAGCCACAAGCTTGAGTTTATAAGAGCTGAGTTTATAAGAGGAGATTTTGGAGGTCACTCATTTAGAGGGCCACCATCCATACGTCGGGGGCAACTTGATGACACATAACGACTAAGAACTTGGCAATCAACCAGTGACTTAATCAATAAATCAGTCAATACAAGTAGAGGTTTTGTGCATAGTGTCAAATGTCTTACAACTCACATGGAGTTTACATGCTCTGCATTCTTCCTCTCTCTCCCTCTGGAAGCAAGCCGCTGCTAATCCAACGTAAATACCCATGGAGTCAGTCTGGAGCGTGGCATTAAAATCATTTACAAAAACCTGAAATCCGAAGAGGGCTTTAAAAGAAAAACAACCCCTAACCTGTCAAATCTCTGCCAGGGAAAATATTCAACAGCCTGCCTCGGAGCTGTCTGGGTGCCAGAGAAAGCTCGGCCAGTTGCCTTAGCAGCTAGAAACGGGAGGAAAGGAAAAGAGATGCCGATATATTCTCTCTGTGTGTGTCTGTCTCTCGCGCTTCACTTCTCATGGCCTGACACAAGCCAACATCTCTCTCCAAGTAAGTCGTGTCCATGAGAATGGGTTTACAGACTTTTCTCCTTCAGGCCATGAGAGACCAAGATCAAGATCATCCATCACATATGGGTGCGAAAGCTGGACAGTGAAGAAAGTTGACAGGGGGAAAAAAAATGGATTTGTTTGAAATGTGGTGCTGGAGGAGAGCTTTACAGATACGTGAGACTGCCAGAAAGACAAACCAGTGGATGCCTGAACTCTCTCTGGGGGCAAAAATACTGAAATTTTTGTCCTACTTTGGGCACCTCGTGAGAAGGCAGGATTCTGTGGAAAAGCCGATCATGCTGAGAAAGGTGGAAGGCAGCAGGGAAAGAGGAAGACCCCAATACGAGATGGACTGACTTCCTAAAGAAAGCCATGGCTTTCAGCTTGCAAGAGCTGAGCAGGGCTGTTGAGGACAGGACATGTTGGAGATGGCTGATTCATAGGGTTGCCATGAGTTGGAAGCGACTTGACAGCACATCACAGCAAACTCAGGCTTGTGGCTTCCTTTACGGAGTCCATCCCTCTCGCATTGGGTTTTCCTCTTTTCCTGCTGCCTTCCACCTTTCCCAACATGATGGTCTTTTCCAGAGAATCCTGCTTTCTTGTAATGTTCCCAAAAGTAGGCCAAACTAGGATTCTTTATCTGACCCCTATGTTTGACCTTTTCTTACATCCATGTTTGTCTATGTGCACACACGTGTATTATTCATGTTCTTCTCCAGAAGACAGACCAATCTCTCAACAGATGCTGATGCTCCAGAGTACATACATTTTAATTTCAATGTTTTAGATAAGCGTGCTCCCAAATCCACAGGTTTCATCCTGTTCCGAAATGAAAGAATATCAGATTTAAACTGAAAAACAAAGCGAGAGAAGCTGAACCCTGACCAATTCATCTCCCACAGCCTCGGGCCTTTGAGGGGTTCCATCTTAAATGTCTTGGACTCCCAGTGCTTTCAAATCACATTTGGGCTGAATTCGAACCTCTATCTCTTGGAAAGTATGGAGTCTGTGTTAGCCAGTGATGACAACCAGGGTGAAAGAAAACCATTGAAGGGAAAAGCACCTTCAAGCCCATAGCAAGTTCCCCATGTCATGGGTTAAAACACGGGGTTAGGAACCTTCGGACTCAAGGCTGAACCTGGCCAACCCTAGATGGCCAACTCTTTTCTCCATGACATCCTGATCGGAGGAGGGACTCCCAGCTTTTTGTACGGATCTGCTGGTCTCCCTTCCTAAGGTCTCCTGAGGCTAAGCCTCAGGCGGTACGAACGCTTTGGCTAATATAGGTAGATATTTTGGCCCCACCCTTCCCCCTTTGGCCCCGCCCGTTCCCAGAACACCCCATACCCCGATAATTTCTCTGAAACTGTGTTAAGTGTCCCCCACCTAGAGTTTAGCTGCAGCGTCGAACAGCGATTTAACAGCTGTCTTTTCACCCAGCGTTGTTCCACACATGTTTTTATCCCTGCCGATGCCAAGCCTGCTCCATAAAGACATCAACATTTGCTTTGCCAGGCAGCTGATCCCATGCCAGGCTGCTTGGCAGCCAGGACACCATGCGATGATGTGTTTACAACCGTATTTTGCCTGCCCTGAGGGCGGCTGTGTACACAATGGGACTAACCATACAGATTTATTTATATATCTTATTAAAACATAAGACGGTAAAGAAAAACGAACAGTCTTTCTAGTAGGGTTGTTTTACAATATTTTCCCCTGCATTTCTTGATCTCCTCTTATACTGTATATATGTAGACAAACCCACGTCCAGCTATTTTCTGTGCTTTTTGAGATAGGAGCTCGATAAGTTATTTTTCTAAGTAGTTAGTTACATGCCCAGCTATGTTCTGTGTTTCTTGAGATCAGCGTTTGGCAAGTTACTTTTCAAAGTAGTTAGCTAAATGTCCAGCTACACTGTGTGTTTCTTGTGGTTAGAGCTCGGTGAGTTACTTTTCAAAATAGTTAGTAACAAGGCTTCTCTACTGAGTTACTGTTATAGTTGTAATTCTTAAAAAGCAACTCTTTACTTTTTCATTATCCAAATTACTCTTTCACTAGCTGTGGTACAATATTATGTACCACGGAATTATATATACTGAAACTGAATTCAGTTCTTAAGCGGAAATTAGTTCCTTAGCCTTGTGCTACTGCATACATGTTGTTCTGCTTAATTTCCAGGTAGGGTAGACAGCCAGGTCTACTGTGATGCTCTTTAACCACAGCTTTGCTACTGGTGGTACACCTGCTCAATGGGTATCTGTACTATCATTTGATCTGGGTTCTAACCTGATCAGATTTGGAATTTTTCCAAATGCCAAGAAAACATTCCTTCTGTCTCACTGGGTTTTATCTTCAACTTCCCAGCTCTTTTTACCTCCTGCCCAAACCATTGGTTTATTTTTTAGTTCTCCTTTGTCCTCATTGAGAGGTTAACTTTAGCGCTACGGCACTGCCCGCAACGTTCACCATCCACCTTTTCAGAATTTCAGCTGGAATTTCCCGCGGGGAATTCTGCAAGACAACCGTAGACTCATGTTGGAAACTGTCGAGAGCTGAAAAGGAGGAGTGGTGTAGCGCTAAATCACTTGTGATCAGAATGAGATTCCTGGTCAATCCCACCTGCCAGTAGGTGACAGAAGAGGAAGTAAAAAATAAAGGGTATAAATAACCCGAACTGGAAAAACCCATATAATCACAGCTAAACCAGCTCCACATTCTGTTGGACAGCAATTTTGCGGGTCTCTGCCCTGACCACGGTTGATCTCTTCTCCGTCCACAGTCGGCGAAATGAAATGGTTTCCCCTACCACTACTCCTTTAAGGAGAACACAGAAGATAATGATCTCTGGATGTATCTAGGTCCCGGTGAATCAGGGGGGCATTCTTGCGGTTCATGCAACATGCCATCCTGTTTATAGCAGTCATATACTCAAGCCTCACAAAAGTCAGCATTGGGAGTCTTATTCCTCCAGAACGGACTAGCGAGATTTGAATCGGTGCCAACCAATCAGCACTGATTGGTCCGATACCAAGACCTCCAAGCAATGGAAACTTGACTAGCCAGTCCTTCAGTTCAGTTCAGTGGGTCCATCCTTTTCAGGGGTGTCCATGTGGGCTCGTTCCCCGACCGTGTGTACAACGCAACACAACTCTGTTCCCATTGAAGGCAACTCAACAGCGTCACATCCCAACAAAACACTTCCAGTCTTGCATTTCTTGGCCTCCGTCGGGTGACGCTCGGAGCGCCTCGTCGAGCATGGATAATTTAAATAATATACCATTATTTCTCTTATAATTATTGTTCAACTATTTTTTTTTTTATCAACACACGCAGCCTTTGTGAAGAACTTTAAAAGCAGCCCTTGGCAAAATTTGGCAGGGGGTTTAAAATGTCAAGATGCTTCAGGGTTGTGACAACGTTGGAAAGAGTGAGGGGTGACGGATTGACCCACTTAAAACAAGATCAAGGATTTTGTCTGTTAATCACCATTCCCTTTTCTCTAACTCAGTGGTGAGGGGGAGCTGGCACTCCCACCGTTGAGATGCTGGCATTTTGCAATTATTAAGGATGATGCCATCATCTACCACCCCCCATCCCCCTAAAGCTTTCCTCTTCACTTTGAGCTGACCTCACAGTATCTAGTGTATGTATGTGAGAAAGGAGGAGTGAATTTTAAAAGCAATAATGCTCTGTTATGAGGGGGTCCCAGTTATAATTTCAAACACTTTGGGGTGGCTTTGTTTTGAACAAGTAATCAAGGCCCCTTAGCTTTACAAAAGACCTGTTCCAGGAATAATGTTCGAACTTGGGCTACCGTTCCATTTTGAGGCCAATCTGGGGCTTCCGAATATCTCCTGATTTCATTTTAGAGCTATCTGAACTCTGTCGGTTTTGGTTTGACTCCCAGATTCAAAAGAATTTGTAAATATATCAAGTCAGCGTACTGACATGCCCTGGAAAAAAACAATACGGCTGTCACTTTTTTGTTTATGTATGGAAATGCGTGAAATTTGGTGGCACAGTAGTCTCTGAAGAGGGAAGCAAGCCTGCCAAATTTCATGTAGCTCACTTCAGATATTTATCTATAGGGCTTTTGGTTTCTTCACACACCCCAAAAAAACTTGTAGGCTGATGTGATCTGAGCACCCACCTGATTTAAACTGTGCTCCGGAGCCACCTTGATTTCTAAACTGACTTTACTTTAACCCCAGGGCAGGATCTGACCATTTGCTTCAACCCAGACCAAACCCTTGGCTAAAATTATGTGGGAGCAATTTCCTGTACGTTCAGCTTTAAGCTGCACCCAAAGCAACTGCGGTCGTAAAACGCACAACTTTTTGCCTTGAATTTGGTGTTCAGCTGATCTTTGTTCAGCTGCGGAAGGCTAAAGGGGCCAAGAGGTGAAGACTTGGCCAGGTTTAAGGGGTGTCGGGGTTCAGATGTAGAAGTCGGTCTTTGGGCACACTCCTTTCTCCCTCCCACGCGGCGTCATGGGTCCTTGGGCGCTAGATCCCCACGAGCAATCCCATGAAGTCGGATCCATTCTGAATGGTGACAGGCGCACCGGCGCTGTTGTCGACAAAGATGGAGGTGTACTGTCCAGCCTGCAGAGGGATTCGGGAGGAGAGAGAGAGTGGAAGTCCACTGTTAGGGATCTGCAGCGGTGCATCTGTTAATTAGCAGATTAATCACCCCAGGGCAAGCTGTCTTCTAGAGTTGGAACTAGAGATGGGCATGAACCGGTTCGTCCCAGTTCGTCAAGGTGGCAGGACAGGTGCTGCTGCTCCCCTTCCCCGCCTCCTCTGGTTTGATCAGCCACTCACCAGGCCCAGCCTCCATGATCTTCAACTGATCTTCCAGTGTCCGGCAATAGCTTAGGTTTCTCTGCCCCGCCCTCTTGGCTGATCTCCCAATCAGAGAAAAGGGCGGGGCCGAGAAGTCTGGGCTCTTGCTCGTGACTGGGAGATTAGCCAAGGAGGTGGGAAAAGCAAGCAAGCTGGGCCTGGTGAGAGGCTGATCAGCTGAGGAGGTGAGGGAGGGGAGCAGCAACACCTGTGCTGCTGCTTTGACAAACTGGGACGAACTGGGATGAACCGGTTCACGCCCATCTCTAGTTGGAATCCGATGAGATCTCTGCCTTCGAGAAGGAACCCACCATGGGCCATGAATCCAGACCAGGGGGACTCAGGTCTCTTCTCATACCAATGGCACCAATTTCATGGGGAGAGGTAGTGAACCCACTCTGGGTTTTAGTCCGAACTTTACAGAATCTACATTCCCTCTACCTTTCCCCAGAATCCCACAGCCAGCCATGGTTGGCTGGCTATGGGATGCTGGGAGTGCCAGATAGAGCTCAGCCCCTTTGATGGCTCTTTTAAAGTTCAGGCTAAAAGCCAGAGTGGGCATAGTGATTGCCCCCTACAAAACCACTCCGAACAGACTCCACTGCCTCCTTCTGTACCTCCAAGACATCCTAGGGAATCAACAAAACCAGGGAGGAATCTAATCCAGTTACACAAGTCGCATTTATAATGCCAGACTCCTTCCAATTAAAGAGACAATAGAAAGTGACTTTTAAAAAATAATACATTGCCGTTATCATTTGAAGGACCCCCAAAGTAACGAGCTTCTTACATTACATGGGACCAAGTCGATTCAAAGTGGCATTGGATCCCCAGAACAACAATAAGCTTATAGGTCTCTGCACCTATTCATAGCACCAAGGATCCGACCCAACAGCCTTATTTGGAAGGCAGAAGAACCATATCCGTGGATCGGGTCCTCTTTACGACTGAGGTACCAGGCTGGGTATTTAAATCATAAGCAGGCCCTCCTTTGCTGGCTTGTTGTTTTGGGTCACGGTGATCTGACCCAGGTAGCATGACTAATGATCAGTAATCCAAAATATATGAAGGGCTCAAGGTTGTCTAATCTTCTCCTGAACCATCATTTTTCACCCACTTGGAAGTTGCCGATGGAACAACCTCATTAGACAGGGTGAGCTTTGCAGATACATGAACAGCAAGAAAGAAAAATAAGTCAGAGCGAGGTCAAATAAAGCCGTAACTCTCTCAAGAAGCAAAAATATCTCAGGTGAGGCTCCCATAACTTTGGGCCCATCACGAGAAGATGAGAGCCATAGAAAAAAGACAATAATGGTGGGAAAAGCTGAAGTCAGCAGGAGAAGAGGAAGGCCAAATGTGAGATGGACTGCCTCCATAAAGGAAGCCACTGGCTTGGGGTTACAAGAGCTGAGCAGGGCTGTTGAAGGGAGATGATGGAGTCACCATAAGTTGGAAGATAACACATAGCATCAACCAACTGGATAAAGAACGGCAGGACTCAGAGAACGGACTTTGTCTGAGCTTTGAGAGCTACCAGCTGAAAGCCACTGGTCATCAGTGGTCCTGTGGCTGGAAGTTTTTGTGATGAATCATTGAACCCCATAAACTACATTCACATGAGCTGCTCAGCTGGTCTTACCTGTAGCTGCAGAAACCCATGGACGTAAACGGTGAAGATCTTACTGTTGCTTTCCAGACCGGCAATGACTTCCAAAGACCTAAAAAAAGAGAAAAAGGTCATAATGGGTGTAAGCAGTGTGGCTCAGTGGGTGGGGGGAATAAGTACTTAATAAAGATGTCTTGGGTTTGAATCCTACTTGGATCTTGTTAACAAGGGCATGGGAGGATCACCATCACTCTTGTTATAAATAAGCACAATTAGTATCCCAAAGAGTTGTGCTGGCCAACGAAATGTCGAGAACAATACCAGTAATTCATTCCCCAAGGCTCCAGATACTGTGATCTTGGGTTTTTTCCCTCCTCCAATAAACTGTTTAAATTTGAAATTTTTTTAATGGCAAGATCAGTTCCACTGCAGATGCACGGAAGGGGGTCAAGGGGCCTCGGCTGCATTCCCAAACCTTGCACGCAACTCTGGTTTATGGCTTCCTTGGGATTTCAAGGACGGCCAAGCAAAGCCCTCCAAGTTAATTTTTTCCCTTTTTTTTTTTTTTTTTTGCTTCCTTTGTTTCTGCAGAGTTATTGCTCACAGAGCCAGGTGTGAAGGATGAAGAACAACTAAGGTGGGAGAAGATCCAAGATGGAAACACAGATGGTAAAGAGATGAAGAGGACCTTCCGGAACAGATGGGTGAACACCATTGCCCTCTACTGGATGAACCATACTTTTTTTTTTTTTTTTACCTGATGTGGCAGGAGGTATAGATGGTGGCTGGTAGGTATATGACATTTGTTGTTTTTTTAAATTATAAATCCCAGAATTCTCCATTCTGAAAATCCCACCTGACAGATCTCCTAGAAACACCCAAATGTGGCTCACCTTGGAAAAAGGCCTGGAAAACATTATGGCCTAGCTAGGCCTAGCTTCCTGTTCAAAAAGGAAGCTGCCCTGGTGTTTGCTGGGACCTTTTATTGTTTAAACAGGAAACTAGGCAGAGCTAGGCCTATATTCAGCCATAAAGCCTTCCAGCTTAGGCTTGTCCCAAGCCACTTGTTGTTGTCTGTAGGAGTCTGTCAGGTAGGACTCCCTGAATGAAGAGTTCTGGGATTTGTAGTCCCAAAAAAAGATTTCCGTGTGTCACCTTGGGTCCCCAATAGGAGAGAAAGATGTGATACTATATAGGTAAGTAAGTAAGTAAGTAAGTAATGGATCTGCTCTGTCCTATACCATTACCTTTGATGTATTTAATTAAAATGGCATTACCCCTGCAGTGAAGGGACGTGTCAGCAAAATTTGGGAAAAGGCAATGTATGCAGAAAGACCCCCCCCCCAAAAAAGAGAAGCCCTCCATCACTCTGAAACATTTTGTTGCAGGTCCCATTTGCCTAGAGCGCTAGAACACTACAGCGCTAGCTCAGCTGGCCACTCACGTGTATCGGTGACAGAGGGATTCAATGCAGATCAAAACACGCACATTGTCTCTCGCGCGGAGCTGCAGTTTGCTTTTCAGCTCACTGTGGTCTTAGAAGAACAACAGAAAAATACAAAGCATTAAAAAGAGAGAGAGAGAAATAAAATTTACTGAAACCCAAACATGCCACAAAACAGAAGTGCTGATTTGGAGATCTTGACTGTAAAGCACACACAAATCTATGGCTTGCCAGGGACCAGATCTCTGATGAAAAATGTGTTATCTTTGAAAGCCAAACATGACCAATTCACTTCCAGTTCTTGGGGGTGGGAGGGTGATCCAGAAAGTCTCTCTTGCTTACTTACAAACACACACACTAAAACAACCACCATTCTGGGGAAGCAGTTCTCCTATTTCTAGCATTGTGTTGTTGTTTTTCCAGTGGACGACGATCTGGGAGGGCTTAGGACTTATAAAAAGGACTTGGCCCCCAAAGTTGCATGTTGTCTCATCTCTGAAACAGACCCTCCAAGAACTGGGAGCTCACCCACATGGTTCCATCCATTGGGGTGGGTCACACATGCTCCCTATTCTCTGTTGGTCTCTGCTTTCAACGCCTAAGGTCGGAGTGGGTTGAGAGCCACAGATGGGGCTGAAGGTGAGGCCCAGAGGTCTACCTCTTTAAGGTACTCTACCCTTCCAGAACAGGTGGAACCCTGCAGTTTCATATGGGCCCCTAAAGTGCATAAAAGGTCTCAGCTGAGTTCCAAGGTTCCAAGATAACTTGGAGCTGTCCGGGGTCCTGAAAACTTCATCCCATTGCTATACAACATGTCTCCTTCACTGATTAAACCATGGTGGGAGAGCTCTCTGATCTCCTGTGGGTTCCTAACTCTTGCCCAAGACTGTCAACAACCATGATCCAACCTGAACATCAGAGACAGCATGTCCTTAAAAGCTGAAATCACTTTAATGTTCTAGAGATACGATTCTCCCAAACCATCACGTCCAAGCTGTCATGCTGTGCTTACAGTGACCAATCACAAAACAAAGTGAGCCAGTTTGCAAAAAATGATAGGAAGTGTGAAACGCTCCTCCTGTAGCAATCAAATGCCTTTCAACAGTTAAGCTTTTTCATCTTCTAATGGCGTGCTGTCTGTAATGAATAGGAGAGAAATCTCAGTCCCTCGCTAAGCTACATTTCCCAGGATTGCCTAGAAGGAAAGCTATGATAATTGAAGTGGGGTCATCCAACCACATAACTCAAGTTGAATTCTACTACTCACCAATATGGACATTGGCTGAGAATTGGTAAATACCAGATATGGAAGCGGTGAACCGCCCAGTTGTTAGATTTAGTCCAGATCCTCGGAGGAAAGCTCCTTTGGCCAAAGGCTGTGGAACGAAGAATATTCTTTTAAATACAAGGAGATGCTCAACCTGTCAGCCATTTGGATTCCAAACTAATCTGAGATAATAAATAATCTTAGAACTGCAGAGCTAGAAGGGACCCTATAGATCATTGAGCCCAGTCCCGTCAAGGAGGCACAGCGGGGATTCAAACTCCCAACCTCTAGCTTTGCAGCTAGAAATCTAAGCCATTCTATGGAAGAATCTCCCGAGACTAGTAGCCTGGGAAATCTGCAGATTTTTTTGTTCAGCAGTACAATACATACCCAAAAACACAAGATTTTTTTTAAAATGTGATCCCGTGTGCAGTTGAAAAGTGCACACAACAAACTTTACCCAATGACGGAAGTGTATGAGAACATGCACACAGTTTAAAAAAAAATGATGGGGAATATGCACAGATTGCCAGAGGAGAAGTTAAAATCTTACAACATGATTCAAATCAGGAGGTGCAGCAAAAGGCAATGTAATCAAGACTGAGAAACTTCCACCTTCCTAGAGCTAGTCCAGCGGTCACCAAATTAGTGGTGAGCAACTCGATGAGTAGCTGGCTGGATAAGCTAAGTGGTTGAGGTTTCTGGCTGTGGAACCAGAAGTTGGGAGTTCGATTCCTCCACTGTGCCTTCTGGGAGAAGAGCCAGCCTGGGTAGCCTTGGGCAAGCTGCACCATCCCAGGGCGCCCCCTGGAGGAAGGGAAGGGGAAACCATTTTCCAAGTGTTCTCTACCTGCAAAATCCCAGAAAAGGTCACCGTAAATCTGAATTGACGACAACCCATGATTATTATCCCACAATTGGCGGATTCGCATAGCTAGTCTGTGGCAGGATGCTACCACTTCAGAACACTGGTGGGAAGACTAAAAACTGTCCCCAAACCATACCCGGGGTTGAATTCCTTTCAACCAGTGAGTCACATCATTGATATGACAACTCTGACTTTCCACGCTGGTCTCTCAACACCCCTGGTGGGTTATTATAGAGGCCTTCAGAACCCCTTCCAGATACAGTTCTTGCTGGGCTCTCTGAAGCTGCCAGTCCTCCCTGACAGCTTGGTTTCTTGATGTTTCATTAAAAGCAATTAAACTTAAACGGAGGCGGCGACTTAATTCCCCCAAAACCGCCGACTTGAAATGGAAGACAATTTCGCCGGCACCAGTAAATTACCGCTTGATAATTTGATTCTGTTGTTTCATGTCTCTCTCTCTCTGTGGTGATACTACTCTGGCTCTCTCATACAGGCGTGCGCATGTACGCACTGTAAAAAGAGTCATTGTGGGAGTCCAGGAAGCAGAAAATTGGTGTCAGGTGTGGCTTGTGATTAAGAAAAACCCTTACCAACTAGATCTTGGGAGTATTAGGGCGCTTTGGAAGTTAAAAATAAGGATAGGAAATATTTTGTGTGTTGTGAGGTGCCTTTAAGTCGCTTCTCACTTGTGGTAATCCTAGTAGAATTGACAAGGCCTGGGAGAAGTTCACAAGTGGCTTCTCGTTTTTATTTATTATTTCATTTATTGTTCTTCGATGCTGCCTTTCCTCATGGGCAACCCCTCCAGGGCTACATGGAGATTTGAAGGGAGCTTTAGTTAATATCTGAAGAAGTTAGCACTCCAGAGAGTAACAGTCTTCTTCGTTACAGAACAAGATGTAGCTTGAGTATTTGAGCTACACTTTGGATGGGATATTCATATTTTCTGGACTTTGAGGCCTAGCTAGGCCTAGTTCCCCAAAAGCTTCCTGCTTAGGAAAAAAAAAAAAAGGAAGCTCCCAGCTAGCACTGGGACAGGAACAGGAAGTTTGGGCAGAGCTAGGCCTAGCTCATTGTCAAAACCTCCTAATGCAGGCCTTTCTCCCAAGAGTATCACATTTAGGTGTCTGATAGGTAGACAGAACGCCCAGTATGGGAAATTATAATATTTGTTGTTCAGAAAAATCCAAAAATCCATATCTATTTGAGAGTGTGGGAGGATGGCCCTTAGGGATTATAATCATTTTTGGATCCTGCTAAAGAAGGCAATACATGAATATGATGGAGGACATCCCTCAGACAACTAAGACGACAAATGAAGATCAGGGCCCATTACGCTCTGTATGAAGAGCTGTGAGCGAAGACAAGGGGGTGTTGAAACCCGGCCACAAGAAGGCCTCTTTTTCCTTTCATCGCTCCGAGACAGGGCTCTGTCATCGCGTCAACAATGCTTGTTGCTGAAACCCCCCCTGCATCTCTGCGTTAATGCTACAAACAGGATCTGCTTGGCTTCCCAAAAGCTGGCACGTTTGCGCTCCTTGGCACAGGAGGCGCCGGGTGTCCGCCAACAGCAATTAGAAAGGCACTGACTCCATCCATTATGGCTTCAGCTTGGGCACTGATGGCTATTATGATGTCTTGTGTCTCTGTCCTCCACGCCAATTAGGGTGGCACCAGGATTGCGCCTCTGAAAAAAGCTTTGCCTGTGCCCACCCTCTACGACCTTGGGTCCCCAGCTGTCCTTGGACTAGAACTCCCAGAAGCCTTCACCACTAGCTGCACTGTCCAGGGTTTTTGGGAGTTGTAGTCCAAGAACATCTGGACACCCAAGGTTGGGAACCACGACTCTAAGGGATAATCATGCTCACTTGCTCACTCTCCAGGTTCGAGAACATATGCAGTGCATCCTGGAAGCCATTGATGAAGCTAAACACACGGAGGCAGCAAGCAGAAAAGGACAGCCCAGTTGATCAAAAAGATTAAAGCAAGCCATCCACTGCTTCTACCTCTCACAAGTCCCTGCAACAACATGGCAGCAGTTATGGTTGTTTGGTGCAAATATTCACCTGAAAGGTGCGCATATTCTTTTTAGAGAATAACCCTGCTGTCCAAATGTTGCCTGTCTTACTATGATAAGAATTCTTGGCGTGTGTCCTCTCATTTAGCATACAGGGAGAAAAGAAGCTAGGAATTACACCCCTTGTATCGTTTTCCTCACCATCTGGAAGTTCTGGAGTTCCATCAAAGTTTTCTTGTCCACCACTATCTGGCCCTTGAGTTTGCAATGGAAGGCTTCCTCCACTCTCTTATAGGGTGAAAGCTCCTCCAGAGACAGCAGAGGGGGCACCTCACTGGGATGAGAGGGCAACTCAGGAGATGACCGCCGTTCAGTAGCTTCTGAAAGAAAAAGGAGAGAGAGAGAGAGAGAGAGAGAGAGAGAGAGAGAGAGAGAGAAACATAAGGTCCTCACTCTTTGCATCACAGAATGTGAAATGTTTCTTCTTGAAAGTGACACTGGAACCCTGGAAGACTGTGCAACTAAGCTAGGCCTAGCTCCACTTAGCTTCCTGTTTAAAAAGAAATCTCCCAGCTAGCACTGGGGCAGGAACAGGAAGCTTCAATGGAGCTAGGCCTAGCTAAGCCTCAACACCTTCCAACTGAGACCGTTCTCCCCAATGGGAGATGTTCTGATGTCTGTAAGAAGTCTGGTAGAATTCTCAGCATGGAGAATCACAGGAGTTTTAGTCCAAGAAGTCAAAAAATCCCATCCCTAGAATCAGCACGGCTACCACGTGCTAGACACCCACGCATTCTAACCCATCTTCCCTCTTCTTCATAGGCCAACCTCACGTGACCCAGCTTAACCAATTGGGTAAGAAATAATTCACAAATGCCAGATTATGGCTCCAGTTTGTACATCCGGTGATGGCTCGACAGCAGAGGCAAAAGAACAGGGGCGGAAGGGGGAGGCTGACCTTGAAGGAGAGAGACCATTCTGCAACCGGCTTACCTTTTAACATCTCCTTAAACTCTTGCAGTAAGACTTCCTGGGTGACTTCAGCACCGGGAAGGCCAGGAGGTCCGGGAGGACCTGGTGGTCCTGGTGGACCGACTAGCCCACGCTACAAAGACAGAACAGAGAGAAAATATTTTTAAAAAACCACCATTCTGCAGACAAGTAGGATGCTATCTGTCCATCCATCCATCCATCCATCCATCCATCCATCCATCCATCAGTCTCAAATTAGTCTCATTCTCAGCCAGTGGCAGCGGGTGACTCCAGCTTCAGAGGGGCTCTGAATCCACACCAGGTTTTAGTTGGCATGCTACAGGAGTTACTCAAGGTGTTGGACATATTACAGGAACTATCCAAGGTGCTGGGGATACAGTTCAACACCCTTGACAAGAACTGTAAAGTAAGAATTAAAACCTGGAAAGGATTCACAAGACTCCCGAAATTGGAGTCATCTAAGCTAGAATGAGCCTAGAAACAAAGATTTTCTCATGTGTGACCAGTTACAAATTTCCATTCTTGTGCTTTATATAGAATACATAACATGCATCTATTTTCTGCTTATTTGTTTTCCCATCTGCATATCTGTTAGATTGTTCAACGGTGTCTCCCAGCTATACATCTATATATTGTGTGCAACAGCATGGTAATAAAGACAGAGATAAATAGAAATTATCCAAAATCTGCCTCTCCTCATATCCCCTTCTAGCTGTTCAGAATCCACCCTGGTCCCCTTTACATAGCTCTATCTCCTTCGTTTGCATAGCTTCATTTTGGTTCCTGTTCATTGCTCACACCATAGTGTGATTGCCCATGGGGAACTTAGTGTGGAGCATTGAAATAAATAAGTAAATTTTGGCTTTTCCATGTAGATAGATCTATAGAAACATGCAGCTATGTTGGTTTGTCGTTCTGTAGTGCTATAGCGCTGTAGCGCTATAGCACTACAGAAAAATTTCGGAGAGCAGCTTCTTATGAAACCTCAGAACTTTTACCAGAACCCCACATTTTTCAGAGGTGAAAAGAAGAGGCCAATATTTTATTCATAGGTACACAGATGGAACGGAGTGCCCTCTAAAAGGGGAGAGAGTGTTCAGCTGGAACTCTGAACCAGAGCATGCCACTACAATATTTTGCTGCCAGTCCAGGAAAAATATATTATAACAGGTTACATTCTATTTTAGTCCCAGCTGGAATGGATCTGTTGAAATCTATGAGATTTATATTCAGAGTGTTCCCTTCATTTCAACAGGCTTGTCCTAGCTTGGACTAAATCTTGAGTTTCACCTCTAGGATTATGATGGCCAGCTAAGGCTTCCAGTAATAACCTACTAATTTCTTATCTTTCCCTCTGCATTTCTTTTTGGCCGTGCTGCTATCGCCAGGACGCTGTACAAATGAGATCCACGTCCGACGTGGGTCAGTGACAGGCAGGTCAGGTGTCTCTAGCATCTAGGGAGAAAAGAAATAAAGATTGAAGGCTCGTATCCACAGCCAACTCATAGGTTCTCTCTCCCCAGCATTCGACGTCCCTTCCTCTGCCTATGAATCGGAACAGAATTCTAGGTGTAAAATGAAAGCTGTGTTTGCGGGGGAATATATGTATTTTGGGGGGTTGTAGCAAATAAAGTAATTCCAGCAGATTCTGAATGCCAGTCAATGCATTGATTTTTTTTTCTTCTAATCAACCACTCTTAGCCAGATGCTGGGAATTTCTTTGAAAAAAACAAACCCAAACTAAACTAAAAAGAAAATTTTGATGACTATCCAGAAGTTTAGATTTCAGGACTTTGGGGGAGAAGGAGGGGGGAATGTGCTTTATTTTTCACTTGCCTAGGCCAGTGGTTCCCCATCTTGGGTCCCCAGATGTTCTTGGGCTACAACTCCCAGGAGCCTTCACCACTCGCTGTTGCTGGGTAGGATTTCTGGGAGTTCTAGTCCAGGAACATCTGGGGACTCAAGGTTGAGAACCACTGGTCTAAAGCAGTGGCTCTCAACTTTGGGTTCCCAAATATTCTTGGACTAAAACTCCCAGACACCTTTGCCACTTGCTGTGCTGGCCAGGATTTCTGGGAGTTGTCGTCCAAGAACATCTGGGGACCCCAGGTTGGGAACCACTGGCCTAGATTATCAATGGCATGCATGAGAGAGAGAGAGAGAGAGAGACTGACCATTTAGGCTGTTATTATCAGTTATGTGCACAGAGCTAATCTGGTTCGTTTTAACTGCAAGTTCAATCAAACTGTGTTGTCTTTGACCACCTATACGTGTAAAAGTCCCATTTTACAGCTGGAGAAGACTGAGGGCTTAGAATAATATACATTTTGCCCATAGCTCGGGCAAAGAAAGTTGTATTTCTATATACACATCCACGGGAGTAAGGCCCAGAAAAACAGGGGCTGAAATCCTGTTTACTGCTACACTAACGGAGTAGCTTTGGCCAGAAAATTGCCTCAAGTTACAAAACTTCCCTAGGCAGTACCATGCCAAACCACGCAGCTCACTGCACCGCAGTTAATGCCCACAGAGGTCAAGGCTATTCTCAAGCAAACGTTACACCTTTTTTAGTAATAGCACAACAGAGGTTCTGCCGGTGGGGCTTAACTCAAGAAAAGCAAACAGGAGAATCATAATATCGTAGAACTCCAGAGCTAGAAGGGACCCTATGGATCTTCAAGTCCAGTATCCGTCAAGGAGGCACTGTGGGGAATCGAACTCCCAACCTCTGGCTCCGCAGCCAGATACATAAACCACTGAACTATCCAGCAGTGGTTGTTTGCTGCTGTTGTGGTGGTGGCTGACCGTGCTGAAAGATTGAGAGTCCCAAATCCCCCCCATGAAACATTGTCAAACACCTAGAAGTTCTTAATCTACCTTTTGCCCCACTTGTGCTATAAACCATTAAAGCTATAATTTTAAACATACTTCTCAAAGAAGGATCTGTGTTATCCTCTTGCAAGCTTTACTTTCGGAGACTTGACCCTACATGGAGACTTCGGTGTCCCTGGCCTCTGGTTTTGGGGAGGCATGGGCATCCGCTCCGGGTTTTCATCTGCACTTGACAAGAGTTATTCAAGGTCCTGAACCTATATTGTGGGAATCGGGTTCAGCACCCTGGATAGCTCATGTCAAGCACAAATTAAAAGCTGGAGTGGATTCACCACACCCTAGAAACTGGAGTCACCAGCAGGCACGGCTACGTGAAGGATGGAAGAATCTTAGAATTGCAGGGTAACTTTCAAGTAACTTTCCCACACATGGGATAAAGTTGAATCTCCTCTGAGTGAGTGCGTAATCTAAAATCATACAAAAAAGCAGGCAGTGCTGTATTGGCCGTAATCCGAAATACGTATGTCTGATTTCTTCATTAGAACAAGCAGAAGAGGGAAAAAATATGCCTACAGACTTTGAACTCAACACCAGACCCTCACCACACCCAGAATCCCCCACCCATTGACCATACTGCTTAGGGGAATCTGGGATATGTAGTCCCCCCCAAGGCAACATTCCCAAACCCTAGAACTTTGAGGTTTCGAGCATGACGGTCTTGAGCCAGAAGCAGCTCCTCTTAGTCGCCTGCCGCAACTATTCAGAGGTAGACTTCTCTTGTAAATGGAGGATCTATCAGTCTAAAAGCCATTGTCTTTCCCTTCCACCGTAGAGTTTTGTTCATTTCCGTGTTCTTAAAGGGGGGTGGAATTCTCTGACTGCTCCTAAATTCTAATGTTCATGCTGGCTGCATGGGGATTATGGGAGTCGTAGTACCAAAAAAATGGTGCAAGTTTTCCCAGTCAAAATGACGATCACATTGAGCCGGCCCTCCATCATCGCCAGGGCCGATTGCTTGTCGAAATAATGAAATGCCTGGATGATCTTTTTCCCCCCTCATCCATTCATACCCGCCCTTGCCAAATTTCTGTCATCGGCCCGGTCCGATGAGACAAGCCCTCGAGATGTGAGCCTTCCCATGAAGGAGCTGTCAACTCCAAAGCTTTTATGAATCACCTCCTGGAATCTGGGCTTGTTAATGAAACGTTGGAAAGTATGTATCAAAAATTGAAAGGGGAAAAAAAAGAGTAGATATTGTTGCTAGCCCGGATTAATCGGGGGGGGGGGATAGTGGAAGAGGGGGGCTGGATCCGTCTCAGTTTAGGGTATGGGCCACATTTTTTAAAGCCAGAATGACAGGACCGTCGTGAAAACCAAAAGGGACCTTCCTCGGAAAGCCGTGCACTTTTTCCCCCGCAGGTAAAGAAATAGAGAGAAATCCCCATCAAATTTCACAAAGGGAAAGAGAAGATCCTCAAAAGTTTTTGGGGGGCTCCGATTCACCCTGGAAGGAGCACGGTAGCTTTTAAATAAACCATATTCCAGATAGAATGGGTTTTGGGGGCCACATCTGGCCCCCCGAGCCTCTCCTTGGAAACAGGGTGACTGAGCTTTCCTGCACGCCTCCATTCTTTCACCCCGGGGGCGAATGCTTGCAGAAGGGCAACTCAAGGCATCAGGTTCGTAAAGCACATTCCATGGTAATTGCCTAATTAATGTCAATGTTACATCTGTAAAGCACACCCTGCAGTGCAGCAGATGGCTTGGGAACCCGATCAAGAGTCAAATGTTCTTGGTGATCCCAAATCGCTACTGCTGCAGAAACAAGGGATGCCATGAGGAAGCATTTGTGAGCTATTTCTTTCGGCTCAGATTCCAACCCCCCCTCCCAAATTCAGAGATGTGCTCTTCCTCGAAAGGATGCGGGCTTTCTAAGGATGGCAGAAAAGTAGGCTCAAACAAGAGAGAATCGGCACATCGTTAGAAGCAGAGGTGGCTTAAGAAGTAAAAGGCATCTGTTGATGGCAAAGTAAGCATTTCCCACCTTCCCTGCCTCAAATTAGCTTGGGCTGTCACAGGGTTAGCATAGGCGTCCTTGGTATATCTGGTGGCTTGGGAATGGAGCTTGGAAGTAAAGGTGTGCCTTGAGGGAAAGGAATGTCATAGGGAATGCTAATCAAATCAATCCTGAACTATCTCGGGAGGCCAAAATGTTGAAACTGAGGCTGCCTTACTTTGGACACATCATGAGAAGGCAGGATTCTCTGGAAAAGATAATGAGGCTAAGAAAGGTGGAAGGCAGAAGGAAAAGAGGGAGATAAAATACAAGATGGACTGACTGTCTAAAGGAAGCCACAAGGTTGAGTCTGCAGGAGCTGAGCAGGGCAGTTGAGGACAGGGCATTTTGGAGAGCGCTCATTCATGAGGTTGCCATAAGTAAGCGGCAACTTGACAGCACACGACAGCAATCGGGGTTCGCCTGGCTGGTGCAGAATTCAAAATAAATGGGCGGAGAACCGATACACAGAGGCAGCAGAGGCAGTAAGCGAGTAAGAATTTTTTAAAGTAACTCACGAATCCATGGGCTTAATTCTAGGGCTTTTCCAAGACCACAAAACACCCGCCCAACCTGAAAATTCAAGCGGCTCAACATGTCGACGTAGACAAGGTGGTTCAGCGCACCTCGTGGCCGCAATGGCATAGGAAAGAACATGAACATGGGTGCACTGCCTCTCCCAACACTTCCAGAAAGCTAAGCCAGATGCCCGCCGAGTCGGGTTCCTCGTCTCCCCGCTTGCGCAGGGAAACCACACGATCCTGGCAACCACCACATGTGCTCATGGTGGCCCCCGGGTTCCCTGCCTTTCAAATCCTGCTGGGGCAGAGGGGTGGAGAAGCCGGTCCAGGCCTCTCCCTGGTTTGCAACCCCCCCCCCCAACAACCCCACCAGCCCTGGTGTGATTGACAGTTCCAATGAATGCTTTGTCTTTTGCGGGATGATTATTTAATTACGATGGCGTGCATGAGCAATCCAGAGCCTGAACATGTAAGCCAGTCTTGTTTATCTTGGCAGGCGGTGGCAGGGGGCTGACAAAGATAAGCGCTCGCCGCCAGCTTAGGGACAAGCCCGAGAGGCCCCAGAGTTTGGAAATGCAATGCTTTTCCACTCCGACACCCAAACCGCCCCAAGCGGCACGGCCACAAGTCGTTCGGCTTAGGGGATTTGTGGAGTTGTAGTCCAGATATATATATATTTAAAGACTTTGCCACATTCTGACTAGGATCAGCTAGAGTTTGGAAAAGTTCCTTCGTTGGATTCTATCTCCCATCCTCCTCTGAACAGCAGGGCTCATGCCCCTTACTGGTAGTGGATTCTGGGAGTTGTAGTATTATGAAATGCCCTCCCTCAGGAGATCAAGCTGACCCCCTCCCCTCTATTTTTCCGCGGACAGCTGAAAACCCATCTCTTCAGGCAGGCTTTCGACAATCACAACAGAGTCCCCGAATACCATTTTCAAGTTAAGATAGTGCTTAATTTGCTTGCTTTAAATGATTCAATTGTATTTTAATCAGCGCATCGTTTAATTGCTTTGGTGTTTTCTTTTTAAAGTTTCACTTGTTATCTTTCAAATTCTGTTCTTTTTAATATTGTGAGCCGCCTCGGGCCCCCTTGTCAGGAAAAAAAGGGGGTCTATAAGTAAAATTCAATAAATAAATACATGACAAACTTAGTTGCCCGAAATCTATTTGGAAAAACAACCTTAAGACCATCACCGCATGTCATACGGATGGGCGACAAACCTGATTCCACTTCTTTGTTACAAGAACTTTTCAGGAACGCTCCGTTTCTTCGAATCTTGAGGTGGAGATGAGGAAAAACCTACAGGTTTGTCCAGGTGTGAAGCCCTGACCATTGAAAGTCAAGGCTTTGAATCATCATGTCTCCCCATCCTCTTCGTGCTCAATTAATATTGACACCTTGTTTATTTGAGGCATTGAGGTTCCTGAGGCATGGTTGGTAGCCTTTTCAGCTCTCTGAAAATGCCTCTTCAAGACCGGGGTTGTGCCTCCTGGCATATTTGGGGATAAGGCAGGTCTATAGGATCAGAGGTAGCGGACCTCAAGATTACCAAGCAGTGAGGAGATAAACCAAAGGAAGTTCTCTCATCTTTTTTGGTGGACTTCCCAGAAGCATTGATCTGACTACTGCTGGAACCAAGAGTTTGTGGGACCCCCCCCCCAATAAAGCTCTTTCAAACTTCTTATCGATCTCTCCTCTGCAACTCAGCAAATAGTAACAAAAAGCCATCACCTTGTCTACAATCAAGACTATAAGGGAAACACTGATTTTCTACTCCAGGTGGCTTCGTTCCAACCACACAAATCTTCCCATTTAATCCCCTTTTACAGAGCAGGAAAACCGAGGCCAGGTTCCAAAACACAGAAGGGGGGACCTGCGGGATGTGTTAGTCCAACCCTTTTTGATACAGGGCTGGCCATTTTCACCTACGGAATCAGCGGGGAACAGGTAGAAATCCCTTTCCTCATCTACTGAACTAGAACACCGCTCTTCGCATAAGCTAGCTTCCCTCCAATTAAACTGAATTATTCAGACATACCTTGAATTACAGAGTTAGACCGAGACCCACAGCGAAAGCCATCCAAAAATAAAAATAAAAAAGACACCCATCTGGGCTAATTAAAACCAATGCTTAAATGCACAACTAAAGAGAAGCCATTGTTTTTAGCCCCATTTTCTACCAGGAAAATCTGTCTCTTCCCGGGGAGGTAATTAGCCCTCATTAAGCAATTAACAACAGTGGGGAAATTACCTGCTCTTAAGCCGGGGTGCAGACATCCACTGATTAAGCCAAATAGTTTTAAATGCTAATAGGAACAAGGTAACTGTAAAGAGCATTAAGTGTTGCACCTTGGTGGTTACACCCTGAATCACTGGGAAATTCAGATTTCAGTTCTCAGGAAACACCCAGCCCTGATGATGAAGACTCCTGTAGGAGTCAAAAGCTTGCCAGTTGGCAACATTTTACCAAAGGTCTTTCCTGCTTTTGATGATCAGCTTTCTCTTAGGGTTTACACTGGCCATGTGTGTCTGTTTTTTCTACCTCATGTTTTTGTGTTCAGAATAGATCGCCAATGCTCTAGGTCACCAGGCAAGGTTCCATTTAAAAACAAAAGAAGTCGTGCAGTCCGGTTGTGTGTTAAAAGAGAAAATCAAATGTGGGTCAGGCTTTTCTTAGGGCCAATCAAACTGAAGGGAAGCAGGAAGATCAAAGAACAATCAAATAAAATGGAGCTTCTTGGATACAGGACAAATTTTCTGTGACTGTGGAGAAGTGCAATCCATGCAGCACTTCTCCACATGCAATTTATGCCCCAGCGCGTGGACAAAAGGAGATCTAACAAACAGCCAAGGGAACGCTATTGAAGTAGCCTGCTTCTGGTAAAAAATAGTCTACTTATCTTAGTATTTAAATTTTAAATATGTTTTCCTATATTTCGTGTAAGGCCATAATTTTAAACTGCAGTGCTCTGGTATGAATAAAGAAAAAAAAGAGAAAGATGTTATTAAAGTGTGTGAGTTTTGAAGTCCGACAGAACTCTCCATCAGACTCAATTAAAAAAAAAGATGGAAGAAGAAAGTAAAAGTCCAAAAAAAAAATCTGGCCAGATTTGCTGGCTCCTGTGTCTGCCCCGCTGGATTGTGTTTGTCATGCATGGAATCATTCTCCCTTCCCCTTAGCTCAAGGGAACAGAAAGATCTCACAACAACCCTCTGAGGTAGGTGACTCAAAGAGTAAGCCATGGAACCCAAGTCATTCACTGAGCATTTATAATTAACTAAGAGCTTGAACATGAGTCTCCTGATGCTACCCACTCTACTCTACTGCCTTTGGAGATTTCTGTTGTCAGGTTGCCTATGACTAAAGAAGGCAGGGAGCAAAATGCGGTTTCATGGGAAAAGGAATGAGTGAGAAATGTGCTTACAATAGACATTTCAGGACACCCCAAAACCCACCAATTTACTCATAAGCTTAAGTTCAATTCAAGCACGGCAGAAAAACAAAACGAGGGCTTTTTCTAAATGAAGACCCAGGGCTTTGGATCAGCAGACCTTCAAGTCCGATCTCAGGAGTAGGACTCTCTTAAGGTATTGTTGGGCTGCACTCCATTTGCCCAAGTCTGCAAAGCCGACATTGGGGGATTGTGGGATACGTAGTCCGACCACCTCCCAAGGACCACACTACCCCTAAGTCCCTGATTCACACTTTGGAGAAGACAAAGCCTCTGAATGATTCATTGTCCTGTTTATCTTTGTAGACATATAAGCATTTGAGTGTCTGCCAGTTTCTCCCCATCAAACAGAGTCTGGTTTCCCTGGATGAGTAAATCAAGTTTAATCTCCTTGATGGGCTTATAGTTCATAATTCTTTTATTCTTACTTGCCACTCTGGTCTCTTTCCCCATATTTCTGTATTTCCTTTTTTTACGGTGGACTTCTGAAAGCCGAGGCAGAGACCATGTGGCCCTCTGAGACATCATGGAATTACAATTCCCATCATTCCGTTTGGGGGTTTATGGGACTTGTAGTTTGCCAATCTCTGGAGAACTCCCCGTCTCCTAACTGGAGTTCTTTACTCCTAATCAGTAAAGACAGCTGATAAAGGGTTGCCGCTCGCAATTAATAAATTGCAAGTCATGGAACTACCTGGAATGAGTTATTTTTTTGTGATAACAGACCAGTAGCAAAGTTACTTTTCAGAAGTAACATAACAAGTGAGAATAACGATATTTTATTATTATAACAAATATCATTTTCTTGTTGTTTCAGTATCACTGTCTAAGACCATTTTCATGATTTTTTAAAAAAATATGTTTTCTTTCTTTCTGCACGGTACACATCGGTAGCTTCCCAAACTTTTGGCATGCCTGCTTCTGTCCTCTCCCTCTCTCTTTCCCTTTAGACAAGACCTTCCCATCGCCAACTACAACTCCCATCATCCTTGGCCATGGGTCATGCGTGCCGATGGGAGTCGTAGTCAGATAATGTCTGGTGGCCAGCACGTGACAGAAAGGGTCTCTACACACTGTGCCAAAAAGCCCCGGATCTCTTACAGACCATGGGTGGGAAGCCTGGTCCAGCATTCCAGCTCCCATCATCCACATTTGGGATGAGCAATGGACAAGAATAATGGGCCACATAGTCCAACTTCTAGATCCCTTATTCCTGCTTTAACTTCTTCACATCCGGAATTATCATAGAAATATGTTCTATGGGACGAGAACTAGAGGACGGGATTATAATTATAGCATTACAACAATACGAGCGACTTTCACTTAATTGGGCCGATTCAGCCATCCGTCGAAGTTGCCCCCAGCATCTGATACACAGCTCCTAACTATGGAAGTCCCATTTCCTCACTCTCTCAGCTCCTACCACCTATCTGCTAAATCCTTCCTTTCAAAGCGACCTCATCCAGGTCTCTATTGCTACGTCTTGTGGCCATGAGTTCCGTAAACTCGGACGGTCAAAAATGGAGACAAGCTCAGGATAGGCTGAACCGATCTCTTACTGAAGGAGAGACCCATTCAGAAGATCTCGGGGCTGCCTCTATTTTAGGTTGTCGTTTTTGTGCCAAGCAAGTTCTTAATCTTGAACCTCAGTTTTCACCATCTGTGAAATGGGGGTGCCAGCAGGACAGATATGGAACTGATACGGAAGAGACAGAGTGATCAGCCACACGCCATTGGCAGTGTCCAGTTGAGCTATGTTGGCACCTACCTTGGAGTGTCCATTGAGTTCTTCGCTGTTGGACAAAGTTGTGTTGAGGGGCTCCGTGTACTGGTTTGGGTCTCTCGGTTTCTTCCGCTCTTTCTTCGCCGCCACGCTCCAGAAAGGACAGAACTCTTGACCCACCAACGTGGCCAAAATCAGCCAGCTCCAAAATTTCATCCTGGCTTTGCCAGACATGTTCCTTTCGAGAGGAAGCGGGGGGGGGGGGGAAACCCCTCTGGAGATGGAAATCAAAGGCAAATATATATATATATACTTTGAGAGAGATGTGATTTATTTTTCTTCACCTCTCAAAACATTAAAAAAAAGAGAGAGAAAGACTAGTCCCGTTCATGTCGACCGAATCCCCATTGGAAATGACAAGCGAACATGCCAAGAAAGTTGAGTTTCTTCTCTACCTGGAAGAAAAGGTCCACCCAGTTTAGAGAAGAGATTTGGGTGACAGCAGGTCACGGGGACAAAAACCCCAGCTCAAACTGGTCAACCAATTCTAGCAGCTGCAGGGATCACCATGTCACCTTGGAACGCCTTCCCGGCCGAAAAATAAATATAAATACACTCAAGCATCCCCCTTCCAGAGGGGTAGAGAATAAGGATCTTCACGTGGAGGAAGGGACAGCCGGCTGGAAAGCACGGATGAAAGTGTGGGGGTGAAGAAATCCCAGCTTGAACCCAAATTTCCAGGGACAAAAGTTCATGCACAAAACCCGGAACGGCGCCCCATCCCTCGGAGACACCTCCTTAGGGACCGGAAAACTTTTCCACTGGAGACGTTTGTCGGGATCTCTAGAGCTTCGAAGCAACAACCTTCTATAGAACAAAGTACTCCAGTTTATATATATATATATATAAAGCCCAAAAAGTTTTCCAGCAGCCAAAATTTCACCAGGACGTCGGTGGAGGAAGAAGTAGGGGATCCTTCTTTGGTTCGAAGGAGACCGTTTGAGGCTGGATCTTTTCTGCCCAGTGTGGAGAACCTTTTTTTCTTTTTGTTCTCTTCTCTTGGGTAAACGTGCCTGAAAATTAGGAGGGTGTTGTTTCTGCTTTGCTTGTCCTTGGTTTCTTTCCCTCCAGCTCGCAGGCATGCAAAGGCCTCCAGAGCCGCTCGCTCGGCAAATAAATAGGACTTTTTTTGCAGGAGAGTTTTCTTGCCGACTTGGAGGAAGGGGGGGCCAGAGAAGACGCAGGAAAGGGAGGGAGATTTATACACACAAGGGGCGTAATGACATTGTAATGAGCTGTCACTGGGAGTCTCTTCACACTCCTATTAAGGGGAGCCTGGTGGATAAGCAGAATCTTCTCTCTTGCCAAAGAGATTTAAATCAAAAATGACTTTCTCATTCCTTCTCGCTCCCTCCCTCCCTCATCCATATTATCTCCTGGAGAAATTGTAACTTTCCACCGACAAATTCCGCACAAACACACAACCACAAAATGCAACCTGATGTTTTTCTTAGGCATTCCCCCCCCCCCCACGAACCTGATCTGCTATCCCTAGTTTTTAATGTATTATTTTTAACCAGTGTGTTTCTTTATTATTATTATTAAAATGGTTTTATTTATCTATTGAGTTCCTGGTTTTAATGGCAACATTCCGAGACCTTCCTCCCCATGACAGGAGAACCATGGGATCAGTGGGGTTGACCCACAGATGGATTCAACAGGACCATGCTGGCTGGGACCACAAGGGAACATATCTACAAAGGCGGAGCAGGGCTTTTGTGAAGCTAACGACTCTTAGTTGCACCTTCAAGGCCAAAATACCCTCAAACACTTGGCAAAGCAGACGGGATTGTCTTTAAAATATGGGCACTATTAGAAGTGAGTGATTGAATGAGAGTTTGAGTGTGTGCTAAATCTCTGGGAGATCCACAGCAGATCAGCAAGGATTTCTGAGTCCTGGATACTTAACAATGTGATGGATGAGAACAATCCATCCAAACCAAATTTGCTGTTCTTTAGGGGGACCCTAATCGGGTTTCCAAGTCCGGCAAGATGTTCAAAGAACAATTTACCCAGACTGTCTCCCAGATGCATTTCTTTAAAAAATAAAATAATAAAAAAAAACTTCTTGGAAATTCTGCTTAATATTAAGATAGCAGGAAGAATTTGGGTGGAAAATAGGTTTCTGATTTCTCCCCCACCACTTTCCATAATTTATTCTAATTTGAGATGCCAGCTCTCTTTGGCAACTGTTTTTTTGTTTACTTTTGGGTGCCGAATATTTAGAATTTTATCTGTAGACATGCATGGAGGAAGACTCCGTGCAGATTGCAGGATTCGAAGAGGTGCAGCCAAGGAAGAGATGGGTGTGGGTTGAGAATCAGGGAGGAAAACGGAGCCACAAGGACCGCTGTCTGTGCCACGGCCCGCGCAACCGTCTGGGATCGTTCAGCCGCGATCTGACAGGTCATCCTATTAACATGTCATCAAGCACCCTTATGGATGGGTGCCCCGTCTACAGCTACCCCAAATGGGGTGCGTGAAGACGCCAAAGCAAGTTAAACATTATTAACCAAGAATGACGGCTACGTTGTTTGTCAAGAATGTAAGAGCATGATTTTGTAAGAAGGAAGAATATGGTGTGTTGGGGGGGGGGGAGAGAGAATAGAACAAGGAAAAAAGAAAGATCAGGTTAACTGTTTAATAACTCTGTGTTTCTCCCCCCTCCCCTTTAATTGTCAATGGATTGAGGAATCTGGTCAGTTCAATCCACTTTCTAGTTGATCACTTGTGGGCTAAAATCTGATTTAAAACACAAGTTTTTTTTGTTTTTTAAATGGCTTTATCCCGAGTCAGACCATTGGGTAACACTGCCTTGTAGACACTTATCAGCACCAGTTTTCCAGCATATCGGGAACAACCTATACACTCCCAGCAGCCTGAGGACAAAAGCCAATATCCATTACTGTTCCAGAGATGTGATTCAGGCAGACTTTCGGGACCGAGCCGTCATGATTGGGGACGAAGGTGGCGCTTTGCTCCACAATGACCAAGCACATGAGAAAGGAAGTTAACAGGCAAACTGCGGGAAGGGTGAACACCTTCTGTAACTGAGGTTTTAAGGACGTAAGGAATTCCCATCAGGGTGGAACTGCATCATAATGCAGTGGCCATGAAAGAAGGGTCATTCCCAGTCTTACTGGGAATGCATATCTTGGTTCCCCAGTATATATCCATATGCTGGAAATGTTGTGTGCAGGAGCCATGTTTTTTGGTTGACTTGAGGACTTTTTCTTGAAGATCTGGTAAGACTCCGGACCTCATGAATTTGAATCAAGTGTGGATCCAATTAAATATATGAATTGAAACCCTTTGCTTCATCTAACTTAGCTTCATACAGTCACCCTGCTCCCCAGCTTAGCTTCACACCAACCCTTTGAGGTATATCAAGTTTGACTTGACGTCATCCAACAGGTTCTATAGATGAATGAGGTCTTGAACCTTGATGTCCTTGTTTCCGATCCAGCATGTTTGACCCCCACACCTGACCTCTTCTCCTCTTAGTTCTTAAGACCGGTTTCCTTCCTTCCTTAAACCACGGATAACCAAAGTTGGCGAAAGTTCCTTTTCTTAACCAGCAGCTACTGGAACCCCTGGCTGTGCCGGCTGGAAGCCTAGAAACGGGACTGTTCGTAACTCCGCTGGTAAAAGCTGATGACCAGATGGAGAAAGAATAACAATAAAGAATAAGAAAGTCCTCAGTCAAGAATCCCAGAAAACCAGGTTTGGGAGACCTTTTCTATTTAAATTTGGGTTGTCTCAGAGCGCCCCCTTTCGGATCTTAAATAAAGATCCGAGGTCACGTCTTGTCTTAATAAGAGGTCCAATCAAGCTTTTAAAGATCTCTCGATCAAGAAAAGATCAGAGCTTGGAAAATTCAAGGTGGCTTTTTAATACTTTGTTTTTTGCTGGTGTGTGTTTTTTTTCAGCCCGGAACTCCCAAAGTGCTCCTTCCCTGGCCTGGCTATTCTGGGAATTAGAAACGAAGAACGCAATTGGTCCCAAGCTCCGGATCAGGATGCGACCCAGAGCGTTGGAAACCAGCAAGGTCAAGGTTTTAAGAAGCAAGTCGTGTGCTCCGTGGTTGAGGAGCAGCTGGTGGTACCCATTCTCTCTGATGATTTTCCTAAAGTTGCACAACACATCCTTGGGCTGGCCCTACCATTAGGGAGGACAAGATGGCCCTCCTCAGGCAGAAATGCTGTGCGGTCAGCAGTTTCCCCTGCCGCTTCTTTTTACAGGGGTGCAGAGTTTGGTTTGCTTCTCCAAAGGCTGGAATGAACACAACTTAGAACCCAACGAAAGCCCATCTGGTCTGGGGTTGGTGTCATCTCGCCTTGCCCCCAGCATCACGCATGAACAGGTACACTGCCTTGGCGTATGGAGGTTCCACCGCTAATTTCAAGACCAATGCAAATATTAAGAGTTTGCTCCTTGGAGCAGACCGAAGAGCCACGAATTTCCTGTTTTCCAACAGTGGGTTATCAAATACCTCCAGGGCGTGCACATCAAACTTAATTGCCCCTCCTTTGGGAAAGGGCAGGAGACTTCTTGAGAAATAGCTGTGAATTCCCATCCAAGATCTCTCCGGTCCAAAGTTAATTAAAGACCTGGAGCAAGCTTGTAAACATTATAGCCTTGTTTTGCCATCTCTCTTTTCCACCGCTCTGCGATGGCTGCCTAAATAAATATTTACCCCACCTGCAAGAGAGGCCAAATTCTCTGGTCCAGATGCTGGGTTGTTTCCAGATGTGGCGAGAGTCTTCTGCAATTAAGCAAGCAGATATTCCCTCGATAAAAAAAAAAAATGGGAACGATTACAGCACAACAGAAGGCAGCTTACCAGCTGGCAGACCTACAAGTAGCGTACATATTCCGAAAAGCAACACCCCCCAAAAAAAACAAACAAACACAGTTTGATCCTTTCAATGAAGACATCACAAAACCCACAAAAATAAAACTCATCGCCCCACATTTCTGTCTCGTCGCTTCTTTCCCCGGGGACGGGAGATGGAGACCAGAGCAGACCAAAGCTCTTTTTTGTTTGAGCCAGGAGCTGGCAACCCAAAAAGCAAGATCCCATTTTTTGAGGAGAGAGATGGTGATTTGGACAGTACCCAGGCAGAAAAAAAAAAATCTGTCCACATCAACAAAACAAAGCATAATGAAAGAGAACAACATGAAACAAGACTTCCCCGCAAGTAAAAATCAAGTGTGTCAGGGAACACTGATATCACCAATCCCAATCTTGACATGCTAGCGTTCTACTTGCGCAGTAATTTGAACTCTTTCCTTTTAGCTGGGGAATTTTGCTGTTTTCACTCAACACTGATAGCTTAAGAGCCCAGTATCTCCAAATTCTTTTAGGACAATCCCGGGAGCAGATGATGGGGAAACATATTCTGTGGCCTGAAAAACAAAGCTGCTTCCAGTCACAGCTAGAAAATCCTGATGTAGAATCTTGGGCTAGCGAGGGGTTGATATGGAAAGGGGATCAGTTTGCATAACAGCCCTTGCATAAATGTCTTTCAGCGTTGAACCAGGATTTGGGAGACCCGAGTTCAAATCTCCACTCGGCCGCAAAACCGGAGACAGATCTGTCCGTTGTTGAGACCTGTCAGAGCCAGTTGTGAGGATAAAATAGGGAACGCAGCCGTGAACGCTGTTTTGACATGAATAGGGAAAGGCAGGATATACCTCTAATAAAACAGACAACTCCAATTACCAGGACATTTTTTAAAGTTTCTCCCTCACACACAGCTTATTTGCCTGCATCTCTGATATACAGTAAATATTTTTTTTTTAACCTTGATTTTAGCTCTGCAGGAAACATTAACAGCTAGAAACAAAGGGCAGCCGGCCATTCAGCTGTGTCAACTGCAAGGCCAATATAAATGTTAGATTAAATGCAGGAAACACACTTGGCATTTCTTGGTTTAAGCCACGGTTCCATGTGCCGTTTGGCGTGATACAATGCGGAGCAGAGCCGAGGGGAAAGAAGTATTTCAACCCATTTCTCCCTTTGCGGCATTGATCAAAATCGATTCCCCAGAGATCCGATTCCTAGGACTTGCCGCTTGGGTGAGAGGACTATTGGTAGACATGGCAAGGGATGGGTTGGGCTACAGTACCCATTATCCCCATTCATTCATCGGGTTGGCTGGACTCCAACAAGCAGGAGCTGCACAGTGTCCACACCTGATGCACCGTGAATCTGTAGAGGGTTAGTCTTGATGGTCAACGATCTGTAGCTTTCCGGTTTGCTGTGACCACTACAAGTCTCATCAGCCCCAGGCTGCATGGATAAGAGCAGGGGACGATAGGAACTGGGGGGTTTAACAGCATCAAAAGAGCTGCACGTGGCTGGAATCTCCGCATTCAGTCCATCTTCCACAAGGTACCACGTGCCAGGGAAAGCGATGCACCTCTGCTCAATTTCTCATGCTTTTGCAAACTCAGAAGAGGCACCATTGATTAAAAAAAACTCCGAATTAGATAAGAGCGTGATATGAACCGAACGTCAGTTTCTCCAGGCTTCAAACTGTGTTTTCACCGCAAGAATTCCCAGCATTTGGAATACCTCCACCAAGAATCAGCCGGCTGGTGGACAATAACAGGAACCTGGTGGCTTGCCCAATTTCCTGTTCAGAAAGCCCAAAATAGAGTACTTCGGTGTGTATGTATGGATTCCCAAATACAGGATGGACTAACACAGTAAAGGAAGCCATGGCCTTCTGTTCGCAGGGAAGGACTTCGTGGAGATCATTCATTCATAGCATCCCCCTAAGTTGGAAAAGCCTTCCTACAGCACTTGAGCAGCTGTTCCAGCAAAAACAACAAAAATCGGTCATGGTACCTTAAAAGGTTTTGCTAGAAAAACATGCATGCACCACCCCAAATGGGCCAGCTGCCCTGCCTCCTTGCCCGGATCATCACAACTGGTCGTGTGACAAAAACCTTCGTGAAAGGGTCACACGAGCGTCACTATGCACAAGCTGCTTCCAAACAGGATTCTACCCTACGTGGTTTATTAGGTGTAGGTTTTCCTGGACCGCTGCCCGCCTCAGCAAATGAATGGAAAGGTTTTCACGCCACAAGCCTTTGCCCGACAAGGCTTTCTGGGGCCAGATCCTGCTGGCCAATGCGGAGTGTAACTATTTAACTTTTGATGTGCTCTGCTCGCCCTGCGATTGGCAGCTGAATGAGCCAGGGCCTGCCCGGTCCAAAGCAACAGCCCTTGAGTGAGTGAGGCAACAAAACCAATCAAGATTCGGGCCTTGTGCTTTCTAGGAAATTTTAAAAACTTTTATTCTCCATCAATAGCTTGTCTCCTCTCCCTCACTTTACCCCCCCCCAAACTCTAGAGACATAAAACCCCGAAACTTCGTCGTACAGAACTTACACCCACCTTTTGGATCAATTCCAACGCTGCTCTCTCAGAAGGCACCCCAAATCAGAGTGTGGATTTAAAAAGAATCATCAAGAGAGAAAAAACACATGGTTCTTTTCATAACAGAAGGAAATAGAAGCCTTTGTAGAAGCATACAAGAGATGAAGAAAAATACAGGCTGCAGGGCTGAACCACGAGAAACAAGATTTGATCCCAAACAAACAAGCAAAAATGAAGGAACCAAACACAACAAAATCTCGAAAGTGTTTTATAAATACAGATTTTTTTTTTTAAATCACTCCCTGTCACATGGGTCTTCCCCCTCCCCTCCCCACCCCCAATAAGGTCTTCTTTCAATGGTGTTTTCCTCCGTAGTCTGGATCCTACCCTGTTAGCGTCAACTAACCCACACCTCTTTGTAGACAAAATTGGTCAAAGCACACGTTCATTGATTTATCTAAATCTACGTGGCTCATGGGTTTGTTTCATGCCCTCCTCCTAGGCGTTCCCCCTCCGATAAATCCAGTATAATCAAAAAGCTATGTCACAGAAAGAAAGCAAGAAAGAAGGAAAGAAACCTGCTTTTTGGGGGGGGGGGGGGGTTTGCTGAGAAGAAGCAGAATGTCACATTCTTTTAATACAGGAAATAACCTTCACTGGAGCTAAGCAGGAAGTTTTAGCAGAACAGAGTATGTGGATTCTCCTATTTTTTTCTTCTTCTTCTTGTTGTAAAGCAGTGGTTCCCAACCGTGGGTCCCCAGAGGTTCTTGGACTGCAACTCCCAGAAGCCTTCGCCAACAGCTGGGCCGGGCCAGGATTTCTGGGAGTTGTAGTCCAAGAACCTCCGGGGACCCCCCAAGGTTGGGAACCACTGCTTTAGAGGTACAGAGATCTTCCAACCTCGCCGACGTTCCTTTGGACAAACATCTGCTGTTGTGAGAAGGCACTAGAGCTTTCCTCTGGGAGGAGGAAAAACATCTAGGGGAGATTAAAGGTGAGGGACCCGCTCGCTATAAAATAAGGCTCAGGCCCCTCGATCAGGTGCGTTTTCCAGAGAGAGTGGTCCTAAGCCAAGCGCTAGGGCAAGAAAAACGTCTTGGGAACTTTGGCCACCGTTGGGTCATCTCTCGCCCATGATCAGAAGACTGATGGTTGCGTATGCCAGGGATCTACCCACTCGGGCCCCATCCTGCCACCACAGCCCTCCAGGACTGATCTAAGATCCTCCCTTTTTTACCCTCAAACTGGGCAAGGCCAATATACCCACCGTAGACTGAATGACCCCTAACAGGATGCCAACTCACTGCTTAAACATTGAAGAAGGCAATTATCCAGACAGTGTTGCCCAACCGTGGGTCCACAGGTGGTCTTGGACTCAAAACTCCCAGAAGCCTTCACTACTGGCTGGGCCGGCCAGGAATTCTGGGAGCTGTAGTCCAAGAACATCTGGGGACCCAAGGTTCGGAACCATTGATCTAAGGGAAGACCTACCAGTCAACCTCCAGTTTTGGGGGGCTAGGAAGGAGGAAAGAATCCAGAATTCTTTAGTTCTAACCATGACTTAGAACCAGGTGTTGCTGGACTCCAACTCCCATCAGCCCCAGCCATGACAGTCAGAGGTAAAAAATTACAGGAGGCATAATCCAACATCTGCCAAAGATTGCTTATAGTCCAATGTCCTTTTAAGAAGGCAGAGATCATACATTCCAATAGGTCAAAAGTTCCTTTAAACCACTCAAAAATAATCTAGAATCAGCATCTCATTTTGGAAGATAAAGCCCTTTTCCAGATCCCCGATCATGCTTTAACAAAGCCTCGATTGACCTCCAAGTCACAGATTGACAGAGCTTTGCCTCTAACATGTTCCACACCAAAGGAATACACTCAAATTCCTTCAAAAAAACAAACTATTCTGGATTTTAGCACGCACTTTAGTTTTCTTGGGTGAGCAACACCTGGCGCACCAGGGCAAAACCTCACATGATTGCAAGTTTATGAAACCGCCCTCCCTCCCTGGGAAACACAGCAAAACACCACCAGCACCCAGCCGGACCGTGCCAGCTCAATGTCGGACAAGCCAGTCAAGGCCCATCAAGGTCAGTTTCCCCGGTGCCAAATTAAAAACTTAAAAGAAACTGACATTATTGTGACAAGCTAGTCAAAGAGCAGGCCCACTCGAAACACAGCATCACCCTGAAAAAACTCCATTTCCGGTCATCACCATTCACGGATCCTCAAAATCCAGCTCCTTGGGATGAAAACGGCTCCTTTCAATGCAAAGAATCAGCCGTCTTACTCTGTTTCAGCCTCAACTCATAACTGCTGGCCCTATTGGGGGGGGGGGGGCAGGAAGTCCTATGCCTCCCCCTTAGTCACTCGTGTTTCTAAACTGCTGTGGTGTCAAGCCTTCCCCCCTATGTTTGGGGTGGCGTGCTTCAAGGATGTGCCTTTCCCCAAATAACTTCTCAACCTAAGGACCAAATAGGTTTGGTGACCAAACCCGATGCGTGAAACACCAGTAGTTTGGGGAGAAAGGAAGGTCACACCATCCAGCCCCACGCACCCCCCCCTTTCTGTTTTTTCTCTACACTGCCCTCACCTACAGGAGACGGCCAGAGGTGTTTTCTGCTATAACGAGGAAGATTTCAAACGCCATAAGCCCTTTCTGCCACCGCCGGTCCCCTTGCTGCTATCTTTCAATGGGGAGGGGGGGGGAGACCCAAAGGTGCCCCCAAAATTCTTACACGAATGCCAGAGGGCGTTCAGAGATTTCGGAACTGGTTCGGCGTGATTTGAAAAACAAACGTAACATGTCGAGTGTCGCCCAATCACTTTTATAGCACTTTTAACTTGTCTCTTCAAAAATCAGGATTTTTTTTTCATTTCCTCCCATCAGTCCAATCTCATCTGCTTCCAAATGGAAAAAAGGGGGGTTGCTGCCTTTCTCTCCCTGCCAAAAACTAAACCCATGAGCCAAACCTGTATATAGAATTTTTTAAAACCTATACATCGTGGTCTTTATCCCAGTATCAGGAATCGGATACCTACAGAGTCCCCCAAAGGCTTTATCTTTCTTCTGCCGCTACAGCTAATTTTGGTCTTGGAACCGGAGGGGGGGGGGGGGTTAAGAAGGAGGGGGGTTTAAGAAGCGCCTCATTCTTGCGCGATGCTCCTCAAGACGTACTTCACCGTGTAGGCAAAAGCCGCGAAACCAACTATAACAAACAAGTTCGCCAATGCTCCGCCCAGGAGTCCGTGGTTCCGGTTGGCCTGCTGGAGGCCAGGGGGGTTGTTTGGGGCGGCCAGGGGCGCGTGCCCGTTCAGGAGCGGCAGCCCGTTCTGGCCGTGGTGGGGGACGACGTCCGGGAGGGGGAGGCTCGGGGGCCGGCTGTGGAGATCCTCTCGCGCCTTTTGCTTCTGTTTGATTTCCTAAGGAAGAGGCGGGGAGGAAGAGAATCAATCTGACCGACAACAATCTCAACATAAATCTGTCTACTCAACAGTGGCTGGGAATCATAGCAAGACTTCTGTCCCAGCAGATACAGGTCTCTGGCTCCGGGGCTAGAGGTTGGGAGTTCGATTCCTCACTGTGCCTTCTTGACAAGGGCTGGACTTGACAATCTACAGGGTCCCTCCTAGCTCTGCAGTTCTATGATTGATTGATTGACCTCTACAATTTAGAACTCATGGGACACTGCAGCACTTCTACCCTGGCCGATTTCAATGCTCCGCCTTCAGCCATTTCAGAAGGAAGATACTCATGTTTCCCTTACAACCCATGTTTTTGCCCCTGCCAAATCTGATAGGGTGGAAACTGTGGAACATGTCCCAATGTACAGCACATGTTATAAAAATGCACACAGTCAACTTATTTCCCCAATTTTAAAGCATTATCCAGGTAATCATCATCTGAGCCGATAAATTTTACATCTCTTTTCTTCTCTGATTCCTCAAGTGAAATTACAGCTGAGGCTGCAAAATTCTGTGCAGCAGCTTGTACAGTAAGAAAACAGATGACTAAATCGCTGCAGTCAGATTAAGAATTCATACCTAATAGAAATTTGGTACTGATTGTAAATGTTACATGATTCACCACTGAATTTTAGTCTTGTACGTAGCTCCAATAATGGTCATACTAAAAATAAAGTAAATAAATGAAGCTAAGCAACATGGTTGACTGAGTCACCGCACACTCATTTTTGAATACTTCTCTGTTAAAATCTAATTCCATGCAATGAAGATGCCTAGCCTATCAGGGGAGAAGATTCTAGCCAATCCACACCCTGTTGTGCTAGTTTTCTACTTCAAGGAATTTCAGGTTCAGGTTTTTTTTAAAGGTCTGCCTTCTTTAATCATGGCACCCCCCAATGTTACACATCACACAATCTCAACTGGGTTCACCGGGACTGATGACAGTCTGAGTCCACAATCTTGGGAGGGTTCCAAGCTGGAAAAGACTTCTCCCGGCCCTACATCTCCCCACGACGTTGTTCAACAAATCCCATCTCCCTTGGACAGCAGGCTGCCTGGGGAAGATGGGAACTGTAATCCAACACAACAGGTGCCTGGTTGGAAAAAAAAGGATGTACTAAAGAAATAAAATAGGAATTAAGAGTCTAGGACTGTAACAATCAACAGTCCAGGCAGACGGAATTGTATCTCCTGCTCAGCTAACAAGCACTGCTCGGCCTTACCTCCACCACGTCCGGGAACAATTCACAGAAAACTTTGTCTTTGACGTTAAATGCTAAACTCTGGGAAGCCAACTGCCTCTTCTGTTGAGAGAAAGAGAAATCAGTCTGAAACCACGATTTTGAAAACCAACCCAACTCCATGAGCGCCTGTGGGCCATTTCCTTTCTGAACACGGCCCGACCACCCTCCCATCCGGTTACTCACAGTGAACTCGGATGTTTCTATACTGCCCAAAGTGGGGCCCTTTTCAACCATAAAACTTAGAAGGCCAGTTAGGATGGTCGAAACAGACCATGCTGGATTCCACGTGTCCGGGTGGAAGTCAGTAATCGAAAGACACAGCCTGCAAGGGAAAAAGCACACACCATGTACAGAAATCACCACCAAAGAGCACGGAAGGGGTGAGCCACCAACTTTTCCTGTTATCTCCAGAGTCACTTCACTCTGCTGAGCACGAGCAGAACTAGTGACTTCCATTTGGCATGGACCACAGCCCACCTGAGGAGTACACAGCAAGGCACAAACATTTGTGTTAAAGAAAAGCTGCTAAATCTGTAAGGTTCATGAGATGCTTCCTACTTTTTTTCCTGATGGAAATCTATTGGGGGTTTGGAAGTCAGTGGGGCCAAAAATGAGGTGGTTGGGATCCCTCGTTGCTCTCCCACCCGCTCTCTGTCCTTTTCAAAGACTTGAAAGGTCGTCCTCCAGAGGAGGGGCAGGATCTGCTCTCGATCCTCCCAGAGTGCAGGACACGTAAGAATGAGCTCAACCTACAGGAAGCCAGATTTAGGCTGAATATCACGAAAAATGTCTTAACTTACGACGATGGAACCGATTAGCTCGGGAGGTGGGTGAGCACTCCAATGCTAGAGGCATTCAAGAGACAACTGTACCACCATGTGTCAGATCTGCTTTGATTTGGATTCCTGCTTTGAGCAGTGGGTTGGACCCCTTCCCACTCAATTATTCTATGAATCTGCTACTCCTTTTTTGTTTATTTGAAAAGAGACTTAAGAACGTGGAAATGGGAGCACGGTGTTGCTTTGATTTGAGAAGCCAGATTCATAAAGGATAACGCTTTGCTTTCAGATAGGGACCGAGAAGCCATAACCCTTATGTTCCTGCACATCATGTCTGACAGTAATCATGCCATGCCAGACAATGTGGATGGGTTTAGAGTCCAGCAACATCCAGAAGATCAGGAGGTTCCCACCCCTGTTCTGAATTCAGTTGCATTAAAAACCTGGGTCCTCCGAGGAAACCGCTTACCTCGTGTTGCATTTAAATCTTCCATTTGGTGTGATCATATAAATACTAGGAGGTTTGAAAGGAAATTCTCTGGGGAAAATGAGTTTCCCATGGTAATAGCCACCTGAAACATGAGTGGAGGAAAAGAAAACCCATGTTTAAAAGAAGACAAAGCCTTGGTTTGCAAGTTTGAAGAGAAGACCCTCCCCCCTCCTCAATTCCAAGGGATGACTTACCTTCATACGGCGTCATTTCAGGGCCTCGCACTACGTAGTGCCTAAAAGAACAAAGGAAACCTGAGTTACACATCTCACGTTTTTAGGAAAATGTGTCTAACCTGGTTTGTTTAAACCGTAGTTTGTTTGTGACATTTGAATTCGAAACCACGGTTTGCTTCCTGACTCACCCACCCTGAAATGGAGGCAATTCAGAGGAAACAACAAATCAGGGCTAAGATAAATGTCTGCTTAGTGTAGCACAAGCTGTCAGGGCAGTAAATGTAGTTCTCTGCTCAGCTCCAACATACGGTGCCAGGCTGGTTACTGTCCTTACCATTCAAGGATATTTGATGGGAGCGGTTCAGCACAAATATAAGGCACTGGGTCTTTCTTGATGCGCAGGTAGTCCTGTTTGAGGCGCTGGGTTGCTGTCGTGGGTGCGCGCTTGTTACTGGTGCTGCTCATCTGGAGACCAAGAGAGAAAGATGGTAAAGACGCCTCCATTTCCCCCCCCACACACACAAACACTGAAGGGCTAGTGACAGCCGTCAGAACCCCAGAAAGGGTGAGTACAGGATTATCATATTTTTGTCCTGTCCCCACCAACCCTGTTCCCTATCCCCATGATCTTGTGCCACCCCCACCCAAGATGGGAATGGTCAGCAGCCTTGCCAAAAAACAAAACAAAACAAGGATGGTAGATGTACCAAAATATAATGGAAACACTTCAGAAAAACAGAAGGAGAAAGGCCCCTCAATAACCCAACGAGGGCTGGGCACACTCAAGGCGGACAGTGTGCGCGTGCACGCATGATCATGAAGAGCAGAACTTCAAACTAAAGTCTTCTATCCCAGGTTCTACTGCTGGATGGCTCAGTGGTTTATGTCTCTGGGTGAAGAGGCAGAGGTTGGGAGTTCGAGTCCCCCACTATGCCTCCTGGAAGAAGAGCCAGCCTGGGTAGCCTTGGGCAAGCTGCACAGTCCCCAGGGCGCCCCCTGGAGGAAGGGAATGGGAAAACACCTCTGAGTAATCTCTACCTGAAAAACTCTGAACAGTGTCATCGTAAGTAAGAACTGACTTAATGGCACATGATGATGATGAATCTTTCCCTATTCATTGTGGATTACAACACCCGGATGGGGTTAAGGAAGGTTTACCTTTGAACCTGGCTTTCCAACCCTCTTTGAAACCATAATTTGGAAAGACTGAAGGCTGTCACAAAAACACAAGAGGGGCAGGTGAGCTTGCAGCCCACTTCGCTCAGTTTGCCACATCTTCAGCTGAACCCAGCAGTTGCAAAGGTGAAACTGAAACCACGCAGCAGTCGGGGGAATGTATAATTATGGAAATGTCATTGCCGAGCTGGGAAGGAGAAACAAGGACTGGCAATTTCCAACTGGCGTTCTCCAAGTGGCCACAGGTAAGGACTGCCTCCAGCCAACTCAGAAACTGCTGTGTAGCTCAGTGGTCGAGGCATCTGGCTGTGGAGCCAGAGGTTGGGAGTTCGAATTCCCCACTGGGCCTCCTTGACAGGGGCTGGACTCCCATGATCCACAGGGTCCCTCCCAGCTCTGCCGTTCTAAGATGAGATTGATGACGAATTAGGATAGGCTGCTCTCACATGCGGCTTGCGGGACTCCCCTTTGCATCAGCTCAAATGCTGTGAGACCAGAACAAGGTCAAGACAGACCTCTCTGGTCAACCCCAAGTATTCTTAGCCATTTACTACCTTCAACTAAGTTTTTACCCACATGAGGTGGCTTGCAGCCTCATGGAGAGGGCGGAAGACTCCGTGTGTTGTTGTGAAAGGCTGTTTGTCAAAAAAAGGTCAAGATGATGACAAAAGCTCCTTTTATGCACACATTGAGCATGTGATACCTAAGCTGTGGAGAGTAGGCTGATTGCGCCATTTGTATGACAGAAAAGATTTAAAAACCCAAAAGGAAAACCGGAACAACTTTGCCCACAGATGTTCAATGACTATTCTGGGGAAAAACGGAAGGGTTGGGGTGTCATACTAACACAAACAGCTTAAACTTTCTGTTGCAAGCTGCAGTTTGGAGAGGAAGGAAGGAAGCGCCAAAATTGGTCTTAGGCTGGTAAAGTTCAAGATTCTGAATCCAACAGACGTTTATTATCATGATTAAGAATTGGGCAGTCGTAATCCCATAAGAGAGGAGGCACACTTCTCCAGCCACAACCAGAAACCACCCCGAAGATCCAGAAAGCCTCTCCCTCCAAATCATACAACACTGAGAAGAGAACAAACCCTAACTGGCATGGTCAACATCTCAGGGACCCCTTTCCTTATCGCCTTCTGCCCCCATAAGCTTGATGTCATCCCCTGTTCCCTGCCAACATGCAGTCTCCCACTGGGACAAATCCTCATGCAGAAAAAGGGGGCCCATTAACAGCCAAGGTGCAGGCTTCCAGAAAAGATGGGTTTCTCTGCCTGTCTTCATGATGAGGACTTCACCCAACAACCTAAGGGGAGATCCTGTTTAGTAGCCAGGCTGGTGAGGAGACTCTAGCTGCTGTAACCCCAGAAAGGTCCAAGTGCTATGAAACCTACATGTTCAAAGGCAATCTACCTCCATATAACAGATGCCACGGACAAACAGTGAGAAAGGAGACACTACCCGCCATCAGCTCACTTACGGGTCTCCGAGCAATGCCTAACTGGATATGTGGGGCACACGGAGAGATAATTCTGGTCTCGACTGGTCCTTGGCATGTTCTCACAGGGCCAGGTATATTAGGCACGGAACAGCGAAATGCCAGGGAGGCATGCCTCAGATATGCCAAACACCTGAGCACCGGCACTGAGAGATGGTTGTCATTCTCATAATCCACATGCCTGAGGCATCCTCGTAAACACTTCCAGTAATGCCATGCCAGACTGATCAGATAAGGAAGGAAGTTATTACAATAATAATAAATAATTGTGCGCTGCCAAGTCGATTCTGACTTATGGCAACCCTTTCCAGAGTTTTCCAGGTAGAGAAGACTAAAAAGTGGTTTATCCTTCCCTTCTTCTGGCGGGTGTCCTGGGACGGTGCAGCTGGCCCAAGGCCACCCAGGCTGGCTCTTCTCCCAGGAGGCCCAGTGGGGGAATTGAACTCCCAACCTCTGGCTCCGCAGCCAGATTTCTAAGCCACTGAGCTATCCAGCTAGTTATTACCCTATGGGGGAAACACAAATTACGGCAGAGAGAACCTCTACATTCAAAGGCAGCCTATCTTTGAATACAAACTGCTGGGAATGACCAAGAGAAGACTCTTGCCTTTACTGTCCTCCTTGGGTGTCTCCATCTAGCTGAACCCTACCGGGGCGCGCGGAGGAATTACCAGACTAAAGATGCTTAGCCCGATGCAGACAGAGTAGCTCCTATGTTTTCATAAAACCAGAGCAGAAACACAACAGCCCATCCTGCATTAGGGACTTCAACTCCCAGAAGCCCTAGCGAGTGGGGGCCAACGATGATAAGACACTGTCGTTCTGGAAGTCCAAAGCTCCCAAGCGCTCCTAGGGAGGCAAGGCCAGGTTTGCAAAGGGCCCAGCACAGCCAGTGTCCCCCAAACCTCTTCAGCTCCCCCGGCCTATTTTTATTTCATTTAAATGGCCCTTTATTTTATAGCTCAATGGTTGAGGTCTCTGGCTGCGGAGCCAGAGGTTGGGAGTTCAATTCCCCGCTGTGCCCCCTTAAGAGAGCCTGGACTGGATGATCCAGAGGGTCCCTTCCAGCCCTGCAGTCCTAAGAAGAGGAGGAGGATTCAATATTAACAGACACATGTGTGCATGATGATGATTAAACCCTAACCTTTATTATTATTATTACTATTATTATTATTTTTACTATTATTAGAAAATGCCAGGCACAGTTAATCAAAATTATAAAACACATTGACTGGTATTCTATAACAGGCACAAGTTTTAACCAAAAACCTGAGTATTTGTTAAATATCGGCGGAGTATGTTTACTGTTCCTAATACAGTACGGCTATTTTTTTTTGGTAGCTTTTGATGGTCTGACTTCTGAGATCGGCAACCGCTTATCATAGTGCGTGAACTTTCTTGATACGCTTCCAAAGCCCCAAATGACTACAGGGACCATCATCATCATCATCGTCCCCACTGTTATTGTTGTTACTACGACTGCTGCTGCTATTATTATTATTATTTCTCCTATGCCGCCTTCCTCCCCCTGGTGGGAGCCCCAGTCCTAAAACAACAACTCCCCCCCCCCAAAAAAAACCCCAAGGAAACCCATGAGCAGAACTTTTTTTTCATTGCACCGAAAAGGAAAAAGCCAAACGTATAATGAACAAGCAAGCCCTTCAACCTGTTGTTTTTCCCCCCTCCCCCATCATCCACGCCCGCCCTTCCAAGCCTCTCAGCTCCCTCCCAGGAAGCGAGAGGCCTGAGCCCAGCTCCCTTCCTCCTCCCTGGTCAGGATGCGACCCTCTCTTCCCCCCCCCCCGCCCTCTCCACGGTCCCTCCTCACCTCTCTCCCTGGCTGGTGGGGAGGGGAGGCTCGGGGGCCTCCTGCTTGCCTCCCTCCCTCCCTCCCTGCTCAGGGCCTGGTCGAAGGGGAAGGAAGGGGAAGCCCTTCGCCGGCCTCCACTCGCCACCCCGGGGCGGCTCCTCGGCTCCCTCCGTCCAGCGGCGGATCCCTGCCGTCCTGCCCGCGACCCTCAAGATGGCGGCCCAGGGCAGGCCCAGCTCCAGACCGGCTTCTCTCCCGCCCCCCCTCCTCCTCCCCAACCACCAACACCGCCCGCCTCTTCCTGGCACTTCCGCTTCCGGGCAGCGAGCGAGCGAGCGAGAGAGGCGTTTCCGGGATGAGGCGAAAGCGGAGCGCTGACGTAGAGACGGCGCCGGCTGGAGGGGGGGGGGGGAAGAAAGAGGCGAGGTCGCCCTTTTAGAGACGCCTGGGCTCACTTCCGGTGTTGGGAGGAAGTGGTCCTCTCTGGCACGTGCAAAAGCCCATAGAGTAGAAGGGTGGCTTTTTCAAAAGCCTCCTTAATAACGCTCTCAGGTCGCTTCCAACCCCCCCCCCCCCCCCAAATGGCGATCTCTAAGGGCTCTGGTTCTCAGAGAGTCGTGTCCAAAATGTCGGCTTTTTTTTTTTTTTTTGCCTTTGCTTTACCTGTGCTTAGCCCGTAAGGTAAAGGCAAAGGTTCCCCTTGACGTTTAGTCCAGTCGTGTCCGACTCTAGGGGGCAGCGCCACCCACGTCCCCTGCTTAACCCGTAGTTCGTTCTATTTTTTTCCTATCTCTATGTGCCACCCGTTATAAAGCTAGAGATACGAAATGAGAGAGGAGAGACACATAGGCAGTCGAGAGAGCGTAGATGAGAACACACGCCTCTCGGATGCTTGTCGCGTTCAGGCTTCTTCCTTTTGATGCTTGGAGACGTGGGTTTTTTTTTGGGGGGGGGGGGTGGCCGTTCCCAGAATCCCCCGGGGAGCCTCCCTTGGACAGCATTCCAATGCAAATTCACACCTGCAAAAGGAAAATTGCATAGCTTGTGAATGCATATTGCTACTCATGAATCAGGTGGTGGTTGCGTTCCTGGATATATATCCTTTTGCAGGTGTGAATTTGCAATGGAAAGCTGTCCAAGGGAGGATCCCTGGGGGATTCTGGGAATGGCCACCCCCCCAAAAAAAACCCCCACGTCTCCAAGCATCAAAAGGAAGAGTCCTGAACACCACAAACATCCGAGAAGCATGTGTTCTCATCTATGACATATATAGATATACACACATATGCATTAGACAAACACACACATGTATATGTGTGTAATGCATATGTATTTTTATATAATTTAGTTTTATCTATCTATCTATAGGAAAACTATAGTAAAGCTATACAATATATAATAAAACTATAATTCAGTAATATATACATACAGCTAACACACAAATTTAATTTAGTTACTGTTATATACACACACACACAGATGCGTATATATAGGTATATATAAAAATAAGATACTTTTATACATTCCAGCTTTGCTCAAAAACAGACTTGTTAAGAGAAAACAAAAGCAGAGAACAACCTTTAACAAATTTAATTGGGTACAGTACAAGCTTTTTAGGGACGTGGTGGCGCTGCGGGTTAAACCGCAGAAGCCTCTGTGCTGCAAGGTCAGAAGACCCGCCGTCGTAAGATCGAATCCACGCGACGGAGGGAGCTCCCGTCGCTTGTCCCAGCTCCTGCCAACCTAGCAGTTTGAAAGCATGTAAATGCGAGTAGATAAATAGGTACCACCTCGGTGGGAAGGTAATGGCGTTCCGTGTCTAGTCGCGCTGGCCACGTGACCACGGAAACGGTCTTCGGACAAAACGCTGGCTCTATGGCTTGGAAACGGGGATGAGCACTGCGCCCTAGAGTCGGACACGACTGGACTAAATGCCAAGGGGAACCTTTACCTTACAAGCTTTTTGGATGTACCTGAACAAAGACAGGGGATTTGAGACTCATTTACATTTATCTATGACCTTGTCTGTGCAGGTTTCTGTTACTCCCACAGTGGAGAGCATGTCTGATTTTTCCAGCAAGACTCTGTGACTAAAGAGCCCACTGATGACTTCGGTTAAAATAGAACCATTGCTTCTGAAAGTAGAACCATGGCTTTAATGACTTGCAGAAATGATTTTATCATTTCTACAGTGTTTCTGTGGAACAGCTCTTCAGAAGTTCACGGCCAGGGTTACTTAATACAATTGCCGATTTCCGGGGTGCCCTTCATTTGATCCTATAACCACAACTAGAACTAGTGTACATATAAAGCTCTGGTTCTATACTGTATCCCATGGTGTGACACACCTAATAAAACTTGCTAGTCCTAACAAGGTCACAAGACTCTCTTGTTTTTGCTGCAGAATACTGACAAGGATACTTCATTGGAAACCATTCCTGCATTCCTGCGTTGAGCAGGGGGTTGACTTGATGGCCTTGTAGGCCCTTTCCAACTTCACTTTTCTATGATTCTATGATTCCCAGGGAGGAAACCTCAGTTGCAGATCTTGGAAATGTGATGATTGATTGATTGATTGATTGATTGATTGATTGATTGATTGATTGATTGACTGGCTGGCCATGCTGGCCGAAGCATTCTAAGCCTTTCTCCCCCACCCCCCCAATTTCTCTTCAGATCGTATAAATCTTTCACTTTTTACTACAGGTTGTAATCCCAAGGTCACTTGAACAGCTTTGGGGGCACGAACAAGCTGCATGACTCTTGGTGTGACTTGCCTCTCCCCTTGGCTTGCAGGTTAGAAAGTGTTTCGTTAGGTTCCTGTGAGATGAAAGGCACTTCGGGACGGAAGGCTATTTAGGCAGAATGGTTAGGGGATGAAAAGTACCATAACATATAATTAAGGGGTTTTATTCTTTGTCATTTGACGGACTGTGAAAGAGTGGGTGAATCTGTCTTCTGAGACAACTCCTAAATTTACAACACCCAACAGGAGTAACCATCAACTAGCTTAAACCCATGTTCACCTTCTCCCACCTCTTATGGAACACCTTTGATTCTTTTCCTTTATGGCTGCAAAAGAGTCTTCTCTGTTACACCACCGTGGCTTCACAACCATCTGTCATGAAGTGACATCTGTCAAGCTCTTGAATTTCCATCCCATCCGACTGCCATCTCTGGTCCCGTGCTCACCACTTCATATACCCAGGGCTGCTTTTCAGGTTCCAGTCACTTGTCCGGTATTTTAATCTTCATATTAATGACATAGTATGTTATTAAGCAAGCGTGTCTTGGAGAGGAGAAAAAAAAAGATTTCAACACCTCTCCTGGCTTGTTTTCTCCCACATGCAAATGAACAAGCAGTACAAGAGGCGACGTCAAGTCTTCCTGAGGAAAGAAAAGCTTCCATGGGTGGTGCTGGATCCGGAATGGATCACCAAATCAGAAAAAGAGGCCAGGGTTTCGTATTATTCTTCCTCTGAGAGCCATGCTGGCTCTGGATGCTACCTGTTTGAGATCTTAGAAGGGAGTCAAAACTGAAGGTAAGAAGAACAGTTCTCCACATTTAATCAGGTATAGATGGATCCGGACGGTACAGGCTTACCTGGTTTCGCACCCAAACTGCCCTGCTTTTAGCCACGTTTGTCATCAAACCTGTGAATGTCTTCTGCTGTTATCACCAATCAGGGATTGGAGATAAGAGCCGATTTTAAAACCATTTCTCAAAATCCTACAGGGGGTGGGTGGAATCCTTAGCTATCAACTTCTCTGCTGGAGCTTTGCTTTACATTTTTAAAAACACTTTGCGCTCAGTAAAAACTTCTGATCTGGAGGCCCGGACGCAGAAATACAGTTGATGGGGAAATACTCCTAGAAGCAGTGAAGGATCTGTTCCAAAGGTGACATCCCTAAATAGAACTCATCAGAAATCCAAGACAGAGAGCTGACCTTGATTATTAAAACATTATTAGTAATTTATTTATTTATTTAACTTATATGCCGCCCACACTACCCAAAGATCTCTGGGTGGCTTCCAACAATTAAAATACAATTAAAAAAAGATAAAACAATTAAAATACAATTAAATTACATACTCTAAAATATTTAGATTAATTATTATTAATATTTATTATTATTATTTAGATTAATCATTATGATTTAGATTAGTTAGATTATTATTTAGATTATTATTATTTCAGTTTTCTCAAATAGTTTAGTAAGTAACTGACTGTGAAGAAAGGGATTTTGAATGGAAGATGTTAAACTTTTTATCTTGTAACATGTTTACATTTTGTTTTAATCACTTGTTATTGAATAGTTTTAATATGCAATGTGTTTCATTGTTTTAGTGCTGTAATTTATCGTATTTTTAATGGACATCCTTTAAGTATTTTGTAAGCTGCCTTGTGTCCCCTTATTCGAAGAAAGACAGGGTATAAATGAAGCGAATAAATGGATTTGCCAAGACCTATGCTGAATATGCTAGTATGAATTGTATTCGTGTATTTTTTAAATAATCAACGAGGAATCTTCAGCCTCAGGGCCTGCCACAGTTCACAGACGTTCGTCATCTAGCCTGTGACATTTCTTCTACTGTTATCACCGATCAGGGATAGGAGATAAAAGGCAATTTGAAGTCTGGAAAGCCATTGCTTAGAACTGAGCTTTTGCTGTGGTCCTGGAATATGTATCATAGAATGGAGCTCTGCTTTGCAGCCCAGAAAGCTGCTGTATTGAAGGGAGCTCTGCTTTGCAGCCCAGAAAGGTTTTGCTTAGAACAGAGGTCTTCTTTGCAGCCCAGAAAGCTGCTGTATTGAAGGGAGCTCTGCTTTGCAGCCCAGAAAGGTTTTGCTTAGAACAGAGGTCTTCTTTGCAGCCCAGAAAGCTGCTGTATTGAAGGGAGCTCTGCTTTGCAGCCCAGAAAGGTTTTGCTTAGAACAGAGGTCTTCTTTGCAGCCCAGAAAGCTGCTGTATTGAAGGGAGCTCTGCTTTGCAGCCCAGAAAGGTTTTGCTTAGAACAGAGGTCTTCTTTGCAGCCCAGAAAGCTGCTGTATTGAAGGGAGCTCTGCTTTGCAGCCCAGAAAGGTTTTGCTTAGAACAGAGGTCTTCTTTGCAGCCCAGAAAGCTGCTGTATTGAAGGGAGCTCTGCTTTGCAGCCCAGAAAGGTTTTGCTTAGAACAGAGGTCTTCTTTGCAGCCCAGAAAGCTGCTGTATTGAAGGGAGCTCTGCTTTGCAGCCCAGGAAGGTGTTGCCTGGAGTACAGCTCTGCTTTACAATATTGAAAGTTTTTGTACACGAACGTTTTTGTACACAACAGAGTTGTGGTGTGTTACCTTCAGTCCCACGGGGCAAGTAAAGGTGGCTAAGTCCATGTTTGTATAAATCACCATAACCTTTAAGAAATCATAAGCCCTTGGGCTGCTCATTTTGCAGATTACACACAGCTCAGTGGCTTAGGCATCTGGCTGCACAGCCAGATGTTGGGAGTTTGATTCCCCCGCTGGGCCTCCTTGACAGGGTCTGGACTCAAAGATCCATCGGTTCCCTTGCAGATCTGAAGTACTATCATATTGGGACTTAGTAAATAATGGGAGAACTTGGTGGTGGAGGAAAATGTCCTGGTGTTAAAATTCCTGCTTTCAAACCCTGGCATTTTCAGATAGGGCTGGCAAAGAACGTGATCCAGAGACCATATCCAGATAGACTAAGAGAATCAATGCTCTGTTTTAGTACAGTACAAGTTTTAACCAAAAACCTAAGTACAGTATCTGTTGTTGTTGATGCTGTTACTATTTTTCTGACATAGCTTACTCTGTGCCTTTCCACTATTAAATAGTACTCAAGATGGCTTTTACATATCACGTCATGAAGCTTCCTGAAGGTGAATGAGATGTCGTAGAATATCATGAGATTGTGGCTCAAATTCTGTTTAAGTCACATAGCGCCCCTGTGGCGCAGGGGATAAAATGGCACACGAACACTTGAGAGACCTGGGTTCGAATCCCAGCTCAACCATGGAAACTGGCTCGGGAGTTACAGTGTTAAAATATTCTTTTGATAGCTCGTTTGAAAAACCTCATTAGGGTCACCGTAAGTCGAACACAACTTGATGGTGCGAAATAACCCATAACCCACTGGGCGTCCTGGGCCAGTTCTTCTAACCTACACTAAAGGATTGTTGTGAGGAATGATGTTGCAGGAAGAACAGCTCAACGTTGAGCTTCAGCACCACGGAAGAATAAACAGATTTATGGGCTGGCCAACCTTTCCCTGCCTCTTTCAAGCTCTACCGAAGGCCTTGGGATCAGGGGCCGGGCCGAAGCGTGGCGACTCAAGACAACCAGAAACGGTGTGTATTTAAAAGAAGGTGTGACGTGAAAAGCCAACGAATGAATCTGACGAAGAGGGAAGGGTAAAAGATCCATGCGCAGCTTCGGCAGGCAGGCGATTTCATCATCCTACGGCGTTGATCCCACAATCAAAGACTCGATCGAGTTGCCGAGTCACCTTTGTGAAGTCACTCCTTGGGGGGGCCCTCTTTGCCATTTTATCAGCCTTGACTCCTCAGAGCCTTGTCCAGCTGCTACAGAATGTAAAAGGAATACTCTGCTATCAGAGGAAAGGTGACAATTATCCAAAGTCTCACAGAGCAGAAGAAACAGTTACTTCCCCCACCACCACCACCATGATTTACTCTGATTATTTGTTTCCAGGCTGGGGAAGAAAGACCATATTAACACCAGGGGGTTAGCCACTGTCTTCTTCCCCTGCTGTTTTACTCTAGTGCAATTGTGGGGAGCGTAATCACGCAGAGTGGGACCCTAGTTGGACCCTCCTATAGAGTCCTCCGTCACTATCACGATCACCCATTGCACCCTCAATTTACGTTGCAAAATAATTCCCTATTTCGTTAATAAATCACGAGTTTGCATACCTTGGACACGCACATAGGTTTGTGCTCAGCCCCAACCTCACTCCTATTACATCTCCTGTATTTATGCTGGCAGAGGTAGGGAGAAAGACCTGGTTACAACCTAGCCCTCTAGAATAATGTCTGCTTTGCCTCATGGTGCCCCAGCTTTATGCTGCTGAGAAGCTCACAAGGAGAACAAGAAGGAGATACACTTCTGTAATTGGTCTCCCCAGCTACAGTGAATCAGAGGTAGACTGCTTTGGAATATGGATGCTCCACTCCCAACTAGGACGTAAAAAGGGCCCTGCTGGGTGTAGTTAAGCAAGCTCCCTGCTTCCTCAGGTAGACGTGCAGATGCCACTGGGAAATCCCCAAGCAGGAGATAAAAAACAGCATTAAATATCAACAGGAATGAGGAACAGCACAAGATGCCCTACTATCTCGTGTCAGGAGGACTTGTGACACCCCACGTCACTGATCTGATGCTCCAGAGTGGTGGAAAAGGTGGCTGAAAAGGTGGGAGTAGCCCCTGGCGACTCCAATTCCAGAGGGTCCGTGAGTCCATGCCAGGTTTTAGTTACTTGCAGCTGCTGTCGAAGGGGCTGAACCCACCCCTCCAAATAACGTTCAGCACCATGGATAATTCTTAGCCAGGATCGCGAGCCTGTGCAGGGGGCGACGGTGGCGCAAGAGGACCTCCCTAAGCTCTGGAGACACAGATCTGTCTTTTGCCGGCCTTTGCATGGCAGAAGCTGGCAACAAACCCAATGTGTGGAAATACCTTTGTTGCACATAGCAGAAAATCCGGGAAGCTCACAAGATGTTCCTGTATTGTCAGTTTGAAGTCAGATGTCGTCACCGCCAGCGTCCGTGCCTAGACCTGTACCAAAGCAGGAGGAAAAGTGGATTTTGTGCTGATAAGCAAAAACATGTCCTATGGATGAGTCAACTGCCCTGGATATTATTATTCTTTGTTGATCAACAGCGTGCCTGGCTTGACGTTTTCCTCTCCGCCATCTTCAGTTCCCTATGTCATTCCTTTCTCAGGCTTCTCGCCCACGTAACTTTCTTCCACTTGTTTATTTCTTTAGAGCATTTCTGCCCCACCTTAGAGTAGGAAAAAGCTCCCAGGATGGTTTTCCTTTTAATAAAAACAAGACTAAAGAGTCCCTGCCCTCAGGCTTACAAAAAGAAGCAGGAGGAGAAGCAGAAAGTGGCACAGTGCAAAAGGAAGTATGGAAGAGGAGGGTGAAGGAAAACTCAAGTGCCCGGTCTTACTATGATCATAGAATCATATAGAATCATTGAGTTGAAAGGGGCCTGGAAGGCCGTCGAGTCCAACCTCCTGCTCAAGAAAGACAGGAATTCAAATCAAAGCAGATCTGACAGACAGTTATCCAGTTTTCTCTTGAATCTCTCCAGAGTTGGAGCGCTCACCACCTCCCCCTGAGGTCATGGGTTCCGTTGTCATACTGCTCTAACAGTTAAGAAGTTTTTCCTGATATTCAGCCTAAATCTGGCTTCCTGTCGCTTGAGCCCATTGATGATGTGTCCTAGACTCAAGGATGATTGAGAACAGATCCTGCCCCTCCTGTGTAGGACTACTTTTCAAGTATTTGAAAAGTGCTGTCATATCATATTATGAGGTTTGTATCATTAGTCGGATGCAGCTGTAATGCACGGACATGCAGCCAGATGTGGTGGATCTTCTCATTAGGGTCCCCTGATCTTTCTGAAGGGAACCCGGCTGATAAGCCAAGAGACAAATCTAAGCCTGTTGTAAGGAGAAGGTAGACTTGCCCCATCTGTCGACCAGATGAGCTGCTCTTTCTGGTTCCTGCTAGAACGAAATTCTTGTCCAACATCTCATATTGGAGGTGCAGAAATGAAGGAAATCTAGTCCAGGGAAAATGGGCACAGCATGGCTTCCCTGATTCTTCACTTCCACCCTCGCTGGTAGCCCTGCTGTGATGATGGAGCTAGCTTCTTCACTTTCGCTGGTGAATGCAGCTGCAGGAGTCAGTTATCCCCTGGAAAAGACAAAGCTAGTCATGAGATAGTTTCCAGCTGGCTGAATAGCTCAGTGGGTTAGGTCTCTGGCTGAGGAGCCAGAGGTTGGGAGTTCGATTCCCCTCTGGGCCTCCTGGGAGTAAAGCCAGTCTGGGTGGCCTTGGGCAAGCTGCACAGTCCCAGGACACCCTCCAGAAGAAGGGAAGGGTAAACCATTTCTGAGTATTCTCTGCCTGGAAAACCGTGAAAAGGGTCATCAAAAGGCAGAATTAACTTAATAGGACATAATCATGTATTGTTAATCGCAAGGCAGAGCCGAACAGTTACAACTCCCTGGTGATGATCGTTCTTGGAAAAGTATTGAGAAAGCATAGAGGAGAACTATCACTGGGTGGGAATTCCCAAACAAAGTTTATGAAGGAAACAAGGAAGGAGATTAGAATAACAAATTAGGTAGAGTATTGATAGTTGGAATTTTGTTTTGGTGGTTGCTTTTTTAAAGGTGCTAAACTGATGCCCAGGATAACTCAACAACACCTAAATTAGTCTGGTTTCTGAAAGCTTCGGTCCACCTGTATTTTTGCTGTCTGTTCTGAAGCGAACACCACATTTTGAACCACAGCCCTGGCTCTTGGTGAAGAGGAGGGCAATGCTAGGCTTAATGAGACACACCACTTGGTTTCCTTTCTTGGGGCAGGGATAAGGAATCCCACACTGATAGGCATCTGGAGGAATCCAGATGGACCTGACCAGGTGGTCCTTGGGCAGGAGAACGGCCAGGCCCGTGAGTGTAAGTGCATAAGAACAGACCAGAAGAACAGGTCCAGCCTTCTACTGACCCAGTGGCCAAGGAACAGTGGCCCCAGGCAGAAGAAGAGGAGAAGGTCCTACCATGAGGCAGATGGAGAGGGTGGCCCCAGGGTAGAAGAAACTGGCTGGTTGGAAGAGGTCAGCGGTCAACACCCAAGCAGCTCTTCCTTCTGGAGGTCAGAGCTGGGAGCTGCAGCTAAGGTTGCCACATGGAAGAGGAGACCTCTGTCCTTTTAATAGCTATGGGAAAGACCAGCTTTCATCTAGGGTTGCTTTGTAGGGCTGTGCCACCATTTCAGAAAAATCACAAATCCCAGACTGGCTTGTGTGATGTCCGGATCAGGGCAAATTGGCCAGATTCCATTCCACAGCGAACCCAACTGAATTGGCAAAGGACCCCAGAACACAAATCAAATCAGAGAAACAAACTACCTGAACATAGTAGGGATTTTTTAAAGCTACTTTATTATTATAATAATAATCTTCGATCTACGGAGCTGGAAGAGACCCTATGGATCATTGAGTTCAGCCCTTATCAGGGAGGCCAAGTGGGGAATCAAACTCCCAACCTCTGGCTCCACCGCCAGGTTAAAACAGGACTTGTAAACAAACATTGTTTGATCTTGGCTGGCTTTACTCCCCTCTTAGGGAATCCATCATGTTTCCAAATTTCAAGGACATTTGCCCACAGCTCGAATCACGAATGTTTGATTTCCAATGCAATGGCTTTTCCACATTTGCCGGTTGATCTGGGCCCAGGACACAAATCAAAGGGGTTGTGCCAAGACATATGCCAACCCCAACCTAATATGGTGTAAAAATTGGACTCGGGAACCTATGCACGACCCTGGTGACTTTTTATATAAACGACATCTGCTGGAATTTCCTCTTCCTGACTAAAAGCATAAGAGCCTTGTTCTTCATTTCATGGGACCACCCTCATTCCAGGTAATCGTCCCCACTAACCCGTTGAGCTTCCCTGCTGTGGTTACATCGGTTTTCCAAAGTAACGTCACTGTTGTCTCATTAGACCAAGTAATATAGTTACAAGTAATATCGTCAGCAGCCCTGTGTTACCTCTTAGTCCTGGTGGAGAGTTCACAACCTCACCTAAGGTAGGTTGCATCAGTGGCATCACAACCCTTTTCAAAAGAAACAAAAGGACTTTTGGGGCAGAAAAAGAGAGGGAAACAGCCAGAGAAAGGGAGAGGAGATTCACATTTCATTATATATATGCAATTTTGAGGCTGAAGCGAAGAGTAACATGTAGTTCGGCCATTATCTTTGTGTGATTCCAAAGTGGAATCAGATTTCTTTCCTCGCTGACTTGATGGTTCGTTTTAAGGACTTCTACCCACCCACAACAACTTTTCCCCCCAGAGGGGCTTACACAATCAGTAAAGTAAAATAAATCCTTTTGAGGATGATCGTGAGATCTGCAGTAAAATCTTTAAGTGTGGGATATATTCCTGTTTAACCAGCTATGCCCTTTCCCTGGGGGGTACTGCGTTCCAATTCTGTCTCTTCGGTTCCACCACCTTTGAAAATGCCCAGAGGTAATCTTAAACTGTTTGAAGACATGACTAAAAACCTCAGGGCTTCTTTGATAATCTCACACCCCTCCTTCTTTGCCGGTAGACCCATTTTGGGTACAGACCTGCGGGCACTCATCATCCGCTATGCTAGTAAAGTTGAGCGATGGTGAGAATCAACACATGGGGAGGTGAGGGGGCGAGGAAAACGATCATGAAATCTCGATGAATCCAGTTTACAAAAACTAAAACAGCAAAGATGGAACGATGACAACAGAAGTGAGCAATGAGGATAAAATTCATCTTTAAAAAAACCAAGGATAATTTTTAAAAATACAGAAATCTTAGCTTTGGGCCTGAAAGATAACAATGAAGACACCACGTGGTTTTGTCTGGAGAGAGCCTTTGGGAAGCAAGAGCTTCACTTATTTCCTTCTCACAGTTAAGCATGAAGAAATCTCCAACTTTTCTCACTGTTGGGTGAGATGATCAATGTTTATTCATTATCTGTGTTTCAAGGTTCCTGAGAACTTGCCTGATTTTTTTTTAACAAGGTCCCTGTATTTTTCATAGGGAAACTTATTGTTTTGCCTTTTAAAAACTTAGATTAAAAACATGATTTTTGCTAATATCACGTATACTGAAAAAGACGCTGGTCCTTTTTTTTTTTCTTTTTTCTTTTTTTGCTCTTGGGCAAGAGCAAAACATCTTCCAGTGATGGGCAGTTCTTTTAATGGGGGCATCTCTTGATACATCAAGACTCCCCTTTTCTCAGAGAGTGAGAAAATCAGCAGATATTCCTGAGGGATCATTTCACTTCCCTGAAGGCCCAACGAGAACTGCTGGATAGCTCAGTGGTTTCAGTCTCTGGCTGCGGAGCCGGAGGTTGGGAGTTCAATTCCCCCACTGGGCCTCCTTGACTTGATGATCCATAGGGTCCCTTCCAGCTCAAACTTCCAAGATATTATTATAGAGATCTCAGTCTGTCACAAATGGGTAAACAGTCAGATTAACATTAAAGAGCCAGTCCCCCAGACTGGCCAGGATTATATAGGGGCAACCTGTGAAGTCTATCCAGTTTTCAAAACAAAGGCTTCCATCAAGCTCTGAAAGTAACACCTCTGTGGAGGGACTGTGGCTCAGGTTTTATCCAGAGAGCCTCAATAATAATTCTTTCCCAGAATTGACTGGCTTTGGCCAATACTTGTACCCCATTCCATTGGGGATAATGGCTATCCTGAATACAATGTTCAGCCAGTCCGGATTTACTCAGCTGGTTTTGATGGTATCTTTCGGTATTTAAGGTTAGTTTTGTTTCAGTTGATACCTTGAAGATGGCGCAGGATATTGCCATCAGAAGCTTTTACTTTTTAAACAATAGACATGTATTGTCACGACCGGAAACCCGTGAGATGTTTACACATAATATTATTAATTGTTGTCTTTCTTGGAGAAATCTCTGGGGGGGAAAGTGTATCAGCTTACCTCTTGTGGTGTCACCCTCTAAAATCTGGAGATGTCACCTACAGATATTTGAACCCTACCAAATTACCCACCGGTAACAGTAAATTCCATTATAGGTGGAAAAACACATTGTTGTGGAGCCCTAGACCTCAGTTCATCATTTGAATGTGTATTTCGTATGTTGTGATCGCCGGAACATCTGCAGGAACATATTCCCAGGTCTGTTTCTATAAAGCCTGGTTGTGTTTTTCCTAAGCCAGCTAAGTCTTTGCATTGCTCAAGGCGGGAGTAGCAATACTGGCTGCACACAGAGAAGAATTAGCCTTGCTCAAGGGATGAAGAAGGATCATTAACATGCCACAAAAGGATGAATTGTGCAACACAAATGTACCTTTCAAGGCAGAAGATGCTGGCTTTATCTTGCGCTTTTCAGTACAACAAACCCCTGGGCCACTAAGATAAGAGTCAGAATGACCAACTAGTCAGATTTTTCCTGGAGTGTGGCATCAAGGATGGTGTGTTGTCTGTGAAACTGTAGACACCACATTCATCACTGTATCCTACGTCACAGGGAAATCCCCCAATTCTTAGCTACAAGATCATGCTAAACTTGACATGCAAGGTCACTGTCACATGCATTATACAATCTCCAAACATGGTCACTTCCTTTCTTTCTCACTTCCAGGTTGCGAATACCAGTGTCGTTGCTTTATCCAGTCAAAAAGCAGAGCGTTCACTCCTGCCTAGTTATATGTAATGCTGTTACTTGGAACTAGTTCCTTTTGAGTAACATGTAAAGTAACTGGTATTTACCCAATTCCTTTTTAGATGCAACATTCCCTAAAATAGTTTCAAAAGGGCTTTTAATCCTGACCAATGTTTAAGTATATATATTTTTTAAAGTATAGTTTTGTATGGCATTTTTAATTTGGATGATTTTAATTGCAGGGAGCCCCTCGGGTCCCCTATGGGAAGAACAGTGGCATACGAATAAAATAAATAAATAAATAAATATAATACTAAAATGATAAGTTACTTCGGTGTAATGAGTTACGCTTAGTTAAACACTTTTAAAGAGCACTGAACACCCTTTTAAAGACACAGTTGGGCAGGAAGGTTTCAGGACTGACACCATTCTCCTGTCAGTGCTTAAGTGGCAAAGGATGTACTCTTTGGATTTTTGTAAGAAAAAAAAAATATTTCCAAGGTGCAATATCAGAATTGGCCACTAGGGGGAAGCAGAAAGCATTTATCTTTATTTCTCTGGTCTCCTGGTAAAGCCAATGGAACATATCAGTAAGGTGCAATACCAGAGATGCTTGTGCAGTCAGAGAACAGAAACAATAATAGGGGTGAGAAGAGAAGCGTTGATTAAGCACATCATGTCGTCAAATGCAAGAAATCCAAAGGCAGACTTCTGGGAGTCTATTTTGGTTTTCTCACATTCAATTAAAAAAAATAATGTTGTGATACCAATTACAAGTTCTTTTCACACCAGCAATGAGAAAGGAACCAAAAGTGAAACAAATCAAAGCCAAAACCAGGAGCGGTGGAAGAAATCTGCACTGCCTTGGCTTGCCACAGGATGCAGTAGAGGTTGTAGGAGTTTCCCCAACACAGTTGAATCGGGCAATGGGTTCCACACACGAAATGAATTTCTGGACATCTTTTCCTGAGGTCAGTTAAGGTCAGGGCTCTCCTTTGGGCCTGACAGCCAAGCCAGCTCCAGACGGAAGAGCATACATCAGACAAAATTCCCAGTGCATCCGTGAGCCATGGGAATTCCTCCACCCAGCTCGGAGGGAGCCCAAAGAAATGACTGGACCTCCAAATAAAGATTATAACGTTCTCTGAGATCCTGAGATCAGATTGAGACCTGGAAGTCCTACAGCCCTTCTTTTTTTTTTAAAGGTCTTCTTTCTTTCACAAACAAGAAGCCCTTTCTCTGACTGTCTGGAGTGCCCTCCCCAACGGGAACATCACCGAACCAAAGTGAAATTTCCAGTTTTCTCCCGTTTTTCTCCAGCCCCGGCCCTCTGGATTCCCTGGAAAAGGCGCAGGCACGCAGCTGGATCCGTGCTGTGCCCAACAGAAAGGCCAACCCCTTTTGGGCCATGACTCAACCTCTCAAATCTGCATAACGAGGCTGGACAGCTCCCAAGCAGCCTTATCGGTGGTGATTATAAAGAGAACCTTGAAGATCTCAGTCACGATTCTTTGGCAGCTGCTCCAGGGCAAAGCTAGGAGGCAGAGCCACGGTTGGAGTGCCACCTTTCCGTGGACAACGTGTCGCAGCGATTAAGGTACCAAGAGACCCGGCGTTGGTTTTCCATGCAGGTTCCTGGGTGTAGACCGTGTTCTAGCCGTGCATGGATTAGATTGATGAGAAAAATGCTAAGTTTTGCTGGCATGACTTTAAGATGGGTGTTCCAGGGAGTGTTGCACGTTTGCTGCAAGGATTTTTATTTTTTAATTTTTTGCACTCGGCTGTGATTTGGGATGCATCTTGAACACGGGCACTTCATCATGGGGGAACAAGAGAATCAGAATGGGGCTGTTCCACTTCAGCTAGAAATATATCCCATGTTTGATGGCTTCCCTGCATCCAATAACAGCAAGCCGCCAGAGAATCAGTGGCCTTGCAGTGGTTTGGCCCCCAGTTGAGGTGTCCTTGGTAAGCGTTGGGTTTTTTTGACCCACTTTGAGGCAGGGAAGCCTTCAAAATTCCGATTTTTCTACTTTTCGCTCCATCTGCTTGACGGCCGTTGTTGCCAGACTCTGACTGACCAGCACTTCTCTCGGTTTTAAAGTCCACGTCTTCCGCTTCTTTCTGTAATTGCCTTTCTATTTTCAAGCTACCTCCCTGTGTGCATTTTTCCTAGATTTGCACGTGCAATTTTGCCTCATAGGGGAATCTTTGCCATCGGGTTTCTCGAACTGAACTGTGGTTTAATGCATGACTGTATATTTGTTCATCTCTTAGTTTGCAATGATTATATATCAACTTTCTTAAAGGAATACAAGACAGTGTTTTTTCTCTGCTGTATCTGCACAGCAGCCCTGTAAGGTAGACACAACTGGGAGGGAGGGAGGGACTGGGCCAAGATCTCTGTGAGTGACATGGCTGTGCAGAGACTCGAACCCAGATCTGCAAGCTGTAACGCAACCCTAAAGACTACCGCACATAAACTATTTTCATCCAGCATTTTTACAGGCAGTCACATCACACCCTTTAGGAAAGTGTGGACTGGAGGTACGGTATAACCACATTTTGGTTCCTCCACTAGTTTTGCAAAAGCAGATTAGGTTTACGATGAAATGTGAACTCAACAGGTCGCTGTTGTGTATTGGTTTCAGGTGTCAACTGTGTGCAGCTCAAATGTTGTGGGTCCTTTGTGAGAAATTTGTCTCTGGAGTTCGGTCGCAGGAGATAGCCATCAAGGGCAGACTGGATAGCTCAGTGGTTTAGGTCTCTGGCTGTGGATCCGGAGGTTGGGAGTTCGATTCCCCCTTGTGCATTCAGAAGAGCCAGCCTGGGTAGCCTTGGGCAAGCTGCACAGTCCCAGGGCACCCCAGAAGGGAATGGGAAACCATTTCTAAGTATTCTGTCCCTGGTAAACCCTGCAAAGAGGTTTGCCATAAGTCAGAATTGGCCTGATTGCCCATGATGATGATGGACACTGAATGATCTCGCCCCCTTTACTCTGCCTTCATACAGACTTGTAGTTTCCCCCAACAGAGATTAACTGGTTTAACATCAACGCTTTTACTTTCAGTCAAATTTTCCCAGAAGAAATAATTAAAGGGTGTGATCAGTTTTTGATCGTGAGGAGCCAGACTTTAAGTTTCGGCTGGTTTCTATGGCAGTAAAAAAGGACAGGTTTGAAACCGCTGACGTCTTTCAGTTTTGGAACAGGGTGGTTCCGTTTGTATCTCAGACACCGTTCTGTATTTTCTCCTGGGTGTTTTTAGACGCTGGCTTGGGTAGGGCTTTGCCCTGGACGGTGGGCTATAATTATTTGGAATAGATAAATAAATATTAAAATGAGTGCTGGACAACACCGAAGGGTATTGGAGACTTTCAGCCCGGCTGCCGTTCTGTGGTCTGGTTCGTTGCGTCCTGAGTTGTTGAATCCAATGGTGAGCACGTGGCGATTCCGATCAATCCCTTCCAGCTCTGTAGGTCTAAGATGAAATATAATAGTCCAGGAGGATGGCGGAGCTGCTTGGTGGGAAGTGAGACACTGGTTGGATTCTCGGGCAAGTGTCCAGGCCAGGAACGCAACCAGCGCCACCTTAGTGAGTGACTATTTGTGCGATTTTCCTTTTATAATAATCATGTGTCGTCAAGCCAATTCTGACTTATGGTGACCCTCAGGTAGAGAAGACTCAGAAGTGGTTTCCCCTTCCCTTCCTCCAGGGGGGCGCCCTGGGACGGTGCAGCTTGCCCAAGGCCACCCAGGCTGGTTCTTCTGGAATGCACGGTGGGGGAATCGAACTCCCAACCTCTGGCTCTGCAGAGGTTGGGAGTTCGATTCCTGCAGCAAGTCACCTAAACCACTGAGCTATCCAGCCAGCTGAGATTTCCCTTACGCAAAAGTACATCAGCAACTGAACTCCTGGGTAAGACCCTCTCTGTCCTTCTCTCTCTCACTTCCTCCCCGTTTGTCTCCTGTTCAGCTGCTTATACCCGTACATGACAGCCACATGCGACAAGATGCTCTGATTATATTTCACCCTCTTGACTTCATGAGAACCAGAAACATGCTCCTGGTGTGGCGTTTCCTGGTTTCCCTGGCAGGGCTGTGAGCCGCTCCATTTTCGTTCTCTCTCACGACACCTTTGGCCCTACGTCTTTCGCTGAGCCTCCCTCCTATTCCACCACAAATCACGCAGAACATTTTTGCTGAGTAAGATGAGAAGAACCCTACAACTCGTCATTAAGGCTGTGGTTTCCAGCACACAGACACGAGAACCAGTTCCACGGAACTGGTTGGGATTGGTTTCTGAGTGTAATCTTGACAGCCAGCATTTCTGGCGTAACGCGCCTATTTGTCTGCAGGCTAAATCCCAATTTCCAGCTGCGCCAAAGTCACATGGAAAGATTCAGCTACCTAGACTCAACCCCATTGAACTCAACCGGACTTAGTTCTGAGAAGGCACTTTCATAAGTTCTGCCCAGCATGTGAGGCTTGGGAGTAACTCATTCAAAGTAACTAGTTACATGTCATTAATTCCCTTTTTTGCTTCCTATACTGTATTGGGAGCGCAATGAGAGATAGTAGCACAACGTTTGTGGTGTAGCTATAACTGTTTTAGTTACTTTTAGAGTTGTTGGAAGGGGCTGGAGTCTGAGGCACACCTTTGCATGCAATTTAGTTTTCATCATCATCATCTTAAAACATCTCACCTTTAAAATGCGAGATGCCACAATATCTGATTGTTCTGGGACACTTAAACAGAGCTGGGACAGGCAATGGTGTAGCCTTCCAGCCGGAGCAAGGGGTCAGACTAGATGACCCCCCAGAGACCCCCTCCAGTTCTTAAAAAATTCTGATGCCATCATCTCCCCGGCTGTCAAAGCTACAAACAAGGGGCACAACAGTGAAAGGGATGGTATTAGAACAAAAGCAAGACGGGGGGCCTGCGAATGGGCAGTATGCTGGAAAAGTTACTTTTGAGTGACTTCCTAGGCTTTGGAAGGCTACAGAAGCTGCTTTCTGAAGCTGTACAAAGAGGGCACCTACCTGGTCTGTGTAGACAGCGGCTGGGGGGTTGTGAGTACGCCGGGCCAATTGATCTGCACATGGGCTGGCGCACTCTTGCAGCACACTTGTAATGCTTCAGCTGGAGGCTGGTCTTGACTCAGAACGCAATCTCACCATCCATGATTCCGCAACGGCCTGCACCATCTCGGCTAAATATATCAGCATGACCACTCCGTGTTGCAGGTTGCATGGTATCACACTGGGGTTGGACCTGATGAGGACATCTGCGTGACATGGAAAGATGCCTCACTTAGCTATGTCAGATCTCTAACTCTGCACATTCTGGGCTGGACCTGAACTCACCGCTGAATGAACAGAATGGTTTCAGGGGGAGGGGGACCTAAAAGGCTTATTGTCGTTATTATGTTATCAAGTCTCCTCTGACTAATGGAGACTCCATGAATGAGCAATCTCCAAAATGCCCTGTCCTCTGCTGCCCTGCTCAGCTCTTGCAAACCCAAGTCTGTGGCTTCCTTTAGGGAGTCAGTCCATCTCGTATTGGGTCTTCCTCTTTTCCTGCTGCCTTCCACTTTTCCCAACCTTATTGTCTTTTCCAGAGAATCCTGCCTTCTCAGGATGGGCCCAAAACAGGACAGCCTCCGTTTCGACATTTTTGCCTCCGGAGAGAGTTCAGGCTTGATTTGATCTGGGACCCACTTCTTTCTCTTTCTGGCAGTCCAGAGTATGCACAAAGCTCTCCTTCAGCACCACAATCCAAACGAATCAAAAAAACATTAGGAAGCTTTAAATTCGTGGAAAATAGAGACACCCAGGTTCTCTTTTTCCCTTCCTGTTTTCAAAACCGTCTCACTTCCCAAATTGCCTTTCCAGCCGTGGTGACGAGCTCCCTTTTCGCAGGTCGAAGGAAAGCCAGTTTTCTTCTGCTGTGTTCGGAGTTTTTGGAAACATTTCCTTCTGAACTACAAATCCCAGAATCCCCCAGCCAAGGGCCATGCAGGTTTGGGCATGCTGGGCCTTGTAGTCCAAAGAAGGAACTTTCCTGAACTCTGTTAGAACTTCTGACCATGAGGCAGGAGAGAGAGGAATGTTCAGGTTCTTCCCAGAATTATGATATCTAGAAACATCTGGGTTTGCTTTTTTAAAATTATTTTTCTCCCGTGTGTTAAAAGGAAACAGAGATTAGAAGAAACTGAGTAAGAAAACGCATGCAGAGCCGGCTCTATCATTCAGGAGAGTGAAGCAGCTGCCTCTTGGGAGTTATTTAATTTGTTGCTTTACTGCCAGGGAAGGAAAGGGGTGCGTGTAATCTTTTCTTCCTCGGGTATATATATAGACCATTGAACAGGAGGAACAGGGGGTGGGCAGGGGGCTATTTTGTTGTCTGGCCTCAGTCGGCAAAATATCGTGGGCCACCTCCACCAAGCAAACCTTTCCAAAGCGTTTCCCAAACTTCTCAGCAAGTGGCAGAAGTTTCCAACTTTTGCGAAACCTGTAAAAATCAAATAAAACAAACCGTAAAGACTTCATGCAAACCAAAAATAACACACTATTTTTTAAAAAAAAAATCAAAAATAATGGTCCTCTTCACTAAAAGTGAGTAAAAATCTACTTTACCTTAAGAAGTAGCCCCCCCCCCCAAAAAAATAAAATTTAAGGGGGGGAAAAGATGAACGTTGCACCGTCTTGTGGAATTTTTCCCCTGCCTCTCTAGAAGAGGCTGAGTCCCCCCACTTTGGTTTGGAAACCTTTGCTGAACCCCATGCAAGGAACGGTTGAGTGTTCAGCATTATTCAGATGCAACCATTAGGGGTCAGCATCTCCTAGCATTGAATCTTTGAAATCTTTCCCAGTATCGGCAGGATATTGCATTAACCACCTGTACCCTTTTCCCTGTCTTTTGACATTCCGGTTTCAAGGCACCTACAGGGGTGGAGAAACAGCATGCATGCCACACAATCCTGCATCTCCATGCAGGAGATGTTAATCTCTTAGTCTCAGCCATTTTCACACAAAAGCGGGTTGAGGACTGAGCTGGCATTTGTAATGCAAATGAACCTTCTGGCCAGTGCTGTTTGGGAAAGGGAGAGAGATTAAAACCCTCCTAAATCTTCTCAATTAGGCAGAAACAACCAGAGAGTTCAAAGATTCAAAAGGGGGAGAAAGTTGATGGCTATGCCCAATTAGGCAGAAGGCCTCCTGTGTCGGACTCTGAGGCTAAGAGCACTGTGGAGATTCGAACTCCCAACCTCTGCCTAAGCTGCTGAGCTATCCAGCAATAAACCCTTGTCCCATAAATTTTGTGTGTGTCTGTGTGTCTGTATTTGTAGGAATTCGTTTTGGATTACACCACCCCAGAATCTCCTGCTCATGCTAGCTAAGGGAGAATGGGAATTGTAGTCCCAAAATGACCTCAAACGCCCCCCCCCCCAAACTCTGGACTCTCATATGCCCACAAAAACATCCAGAACGCCAACCAATTAACCCATTAAGTGCCGGAAGCCTTCACCAAGTGTCAGATTTTGCAACGGTGACTGGTGTACGTATGTCTGCTGCTGAGTCCTGGCTGTGATTCAAAGGTGTTGCTGAAATTTTGGAAATGTGAGTTACTCAAGGAAGTGGGATGTTGTGAATCAGATGCTATCACTCATTCCATCTGATGATGACAGGCCAGTATCCCGGTGGAGGAGGAAGGGTATTGTAAGCAAGGCATTTAAGAAAAGCAACATGTTGTGATGATAAGGGGCCAGTCATTCTGATCCAGCCTCACCACATCTCGAGTTTTGGTCTTGGTTGCGTGTCATGGAAATTTAAGGACTCCCCCCTTGCCGTAAGCAGAACATCCTGCTGCTATATAAAGACCTGCATGGAGATTTCCTTCTCTTGCAGCTTGTGGGATGTCCATCTCCAGCACCCTAGTGGATAAGATGTTGACTTTCTAAAGAGAAAGAATAAGTTGCTGTGGATGAAAGTTTGGGGATTATGAGAGTTTTAGTCCAAACAAATCCTTGAAGTTCTAGGAAGGACATAGGCCAGCATTACATGGCCAATCAGGGATCTGAGCATAAAGCAGCATTACCTGGCCAATCAGGGATCTGAATTGAGCCTTGCACTTCATGGCCAATCAGGGAATCTCTCAACAAAAGGAAAGGAAGGAAGGGATGATCATCCAGAAAAGGCAAGGTGGCTAGATAACTAGGATGCTATGCAAGGGCACACCCTTATTAAGAGTGAATATATGCTGCAAAATTATTCCCCCTAGCCTAAAATTACAAAATGTGTTCCAGGTTTTGAGAATGGAGAAGGACACCGATAAAGAGACGGAACCAGAAATAAAAGAGGAAGATGCAGCCCTGATCGAATTCTATAGCTCCTTCAAGGATCTTTTCGAATTCTTCTGCCTCAACACCACCATCCATGGCACCATCCGCCTGGTGTGCTCGAGCCGCAACAAGATGAAGACGGCCTTCTGGGCCCTCCTCTTCCTCGCCAGCTTCGCCATGTTGTACTGGCAGTTTGCCCTCATCTTCACCCAGTACTGGGAGTACCCTGTCGTCATGTCCATCGCGGTTCACTCAGAGCCTAAAATGTTCCCGGCCATCACGGTCTGCAGTCTTAATCCCTACAGGTAAATTCCTTACCTGGTGGGTGGAATGGGACAGGCTACCTGGCAGGCTGGGAGGGCAACTAATGGGGTAGCTAGTGACTCCTGATTTTTGAGAGACTCGTTCCGTATTTTAATCTGAACTTTGCATGTGCTATCCAAGGTGCTGAATAGGGTTCAGCACATTGGATAGCTCCTGTAAAGTTCAGATTAAAACCTTCACCTCCTTCTTCCTTGATTTGTTATATGTGTGATCACAGCCAATCAGATTTTCCTATGTGCCGATACCTCCAAAGATCAACAGCATTTAAAGGTCCCATCCTTACCAACCATTCAGCTGCTGATAACGTGCCTGAATCAAAAAGTCTTTGATGCCTTTTTCTTCCATTTCAGTTCCCGAATTCTGATACAAACAAAGAGATTGTCTGTGCTTCCTGATTGGCTCTAGATTGTGTTCTCTGGTGGCATACACATAGAACCCTTTACTGTTGCTTTCCTCTCTGCAGGATTGACGCAGTTGCAAAAAATATGGCCGAGCTGGACAATCTGGCAAGGGAAACAGTATACAATATATATGGTTTCACCATCCCGGAGAAAGAACTGGAAGACAATGAAAGTCTCCATATGGAGAACTGGTCAAACCAGACAGGAGCCAAGGTCAATGGCTCCAGCTTTCATCTGGACCGTAACATTGCCCTGCTGAGAATGGACGAAAAAGTAGGCTTCCGACTGGTAAGATAAACAGGGATCTTGGTGGCTGGTCTTTTGATTGTCATGGTTGTTCCTTTGTTCTTGAGAAGTTCCATCAAACTCAGATGGAGAGGGGCAAAGCTAGTAGTAAGCGTTAACAAAAGCCAAAAACTATTGTTTCATGATGACAGGGCTTGCCTGGCAGTCACAAAATGTTGAGCCTCAGTGAGAAAAATGGAAAAGGGGGGGGGGGGATAACGAAATAGAGACCATCTGGAGAAAGGATTGGCTCCCTGGTTGGCTGGGACCTTGGCAAATGTTGAGGGACTGGGCACGGTGTGAGCTTCTTAAGTGAACTTATAATGGCTGAAATCCTGTCCCTTAGCGTAGAAAGTTGCCCTAGAGTAAGCCCATTGAGTCAGTGGGGATTTGGTGAGTCAACTCCTCCATGAGTCCCCTCGATTCAATGGACTTCCTCCGATTGTGACTTACTTTAGCTGATTCAGTTACAACTAGAGTAGGCCTGTTTGAATCAATGGAACTTACAGAGGAGTTGAACTCACCCAACCCCCACTGACTCAATGGGCCTCCTCTAGTGCGACTTGCTAGGATTTCAGCCATTAACATTTAAGTGAAGAGTTTTGCAGCCTCCAGGCCCCCTCTGTGTGTGAGGGACTACAAATCCCATTGCCCCCAGACAGCATGGGTGTTACGCAAAGGGACTGTGGATGAGAGCAGATGTCATCAGCTCACTTGGAGGGTGCCAGGTTTACGGAAGATGGCTTTGAAAGATACTGGGCTCCCCAGACACGCACCTTTTTGATTTTCGACCTTTCGTCGCTTTTAGAGGAGGGAGGTTCCACGGGCGGATCTGATTCAGAGAAAACTTTCACTGGCATTACCTCAACTCTGCCGTTCCAATCTTTAAAAAGAAAGAAAGAAAAGAAAAGACGAGCCAAGGCTTTCCAAGCATGACTCAGTTTGTTGCATAACTGCTGTTCCAGGTTAAGTCCAGCCTCACCCAAAGCCACCTCGGTCAACTCTGCTCCTGTGTTGTGGTTTTAAGAAATGGTCTATTATTAAGCACAGGCCATCCAGTTGGCAATTAAGAGCCATTCGGGGAAAAGAAGAACATGCTCCCAGAGTTTCGAAAGGGTCCCACATAGAGCATCGATGCCATGTAAAACTTCTCTTTTGAAATCCCAGCGTTGGCAGGATATTGCATTAACCACCTGTACCCTTTTCCCTGTCTTTTGACATTCCAGTTTCAAAGCACCTACAGGGGTGGAGAAACGGCATGCATGCCACACAATCCTGCATCTCCATGCAGGAGATGTTAATCTCTTAGTCTCAGCCATTTTCACACAAAAGCGGGTTGAGGACTGAGCTGGCATTTGTAATGCAAATGAACCTTCTGGCCAGTGCTGTTTGGGAAAGGGAGAGAGATTAAAACCCTCCTAAATCTTCTCAATTAGGCAGAAACAACCAGAGAGTTCAAAGATTCAAAGGGGGGAGAAAGTTGATGGCTATGCCCAATTAGGCAGAAGGCCTCCTGTGTTGGAATCTGAGGCTAAGGGCATTTCAAGAGGTCTGTGGTGCTGAATTCGAGTTTGCACCTCTTTCTTCTTCCTTCACAAGCTCATAATTTTTCAGAGCCATCAACACGGCCTTCTCTCTTATTGGGGACCTGGCTCATGGCGTTAGTCTGAACTTAGAAAGAGCTCTCCGAGGGGCCAATTCCTTTGGCTGATGGTTCCCAAATGTAGGTCTCCAGATGTTCTTGGACAACGACTCCCAGAAATCTCAGCTAGCACCACTAGTTTTGAAGGCTTCTGGGAGTTGTAGTGCAAGAACACCTGGGGACCCAAGTTTGGGAACCACTGTCTTTGGGGCATAGCTTTCAGCACCTTGGACAGTTCCCAGTAAGATACAGACTAGTAAGCAGAAGTCATCACCAGCTTCTGCTGTCCAGAATATACACGGGATCACCAGGTTGGGCTAGGAAAGAACTCTGGCTGGAATCATGGACAACCACTGCTGCCGGTCAGAGCAGGCAGTACTAAAGTAGACAGACCAATGTTTTGATTCCTACATTCCGATGGGCATTTTCCTCTCATTTCTCACATCGGTGTCCCTCTTCCTCCAGTGTAACGAAACAGGTGGGGCCTGCTACAACATGGTCTTCTCCTCCGGCGTGCATGCCATCCAAGAGTGGTACCGTTTCCACTACATGAACATCATGTCCCAAGTCCCATCCATTTTTGACATTCCGGACAATGAGAAAGACATTAGCCACCTGGTTTATGCCTGCCAGTACGACGGAGAAGCCTGCCGAGCCAGGTAACAGATTTAGCTGCCCCGTGGGGTGACGTGTGTATGAGTGGAAAGTAAGAATGGGTGGGTAGATTCTAGAGCTTCAAAAAGTTTTTGAGGCGGCTGCAAACTCCCAGATCCCATAGACAAGAGATTCTAGGAGGGTGGATCCAACAAATCCCAAAAGGAATCCCCCATGGTGGAGGTCAGTAGCTCCCAGCCTTGGGTGCACAGATGTTCTTGGACTACAACTCCCAGAAATCCTGACCAGCACAGTTCATGATGAAGGCCTCTGGGAGTTTGAGTCCAAGAACATCTGAGGACCCAAGGTTCTAGGTAGTTTACCTGTCCAAACGGAAGCCATGGCTCTGTGGACCACCTTTCTGAAGGTCCCTCTGAACAAATCCGGGCACCTGGACTGAATCAAAATGAAAGCCAAGTTTCTAGTTCTCATGGGTATGATGCAAAGAGATGAGCCACATCTACCAGAATTTCAGGAGCTGGAGGACCAGTTAGCTTTCTGTTCCTTAAGGCAGTGGTCCTCAACCTTGGGCCTCCAGATGTTCTTGGACTTCAACTCCCAGAAATCCTGGCCAGCAGATGTGGTGGTGAAGGCTTCTGGGAGTTGTAGTCCAAGAACATCTGGAGGCCCAAGGTTGGGGACCACTGCCTTAAGGATTGGGTTTCAAGCACACATGCCCATATTCTTCAAATCCTCTGACTCTCAGAAGTAGATTAAGATTCAAGCACCACTGTCTGTTCTTGTCCCTCCTTCTTTGGCCTCTGAGAGCTTGGAACATAGAAAACCCTCAAACAAGGCATGGGGGTCCCACCATCTATCACTCCATTTCTCCCTGCTTTTGATCACCTGGAAGAATCCTTAGCCATCATTCCAGGCTTGCATTGCAACTATAGTTTACTGTAACTTTCCAGTCCTTTGCTATGCTTGCTTTCCCCCCTTTATCTCAGCTTTGGAGGATCATGGAGAATTTATATCTTTCTAAGACATTGCAGAAGAGTAGGGCATCTTGATTATGTCATGCATGAGAATCCACAGCAGACCTCAGAACATTACATTTGGAAAGATCTTTTGACCATGACTCACTCTGTCAAAAAGCGAAGTTGGTGTTAATGTGGCTCTGGTTTTACAAGCAGCTTCTTGCACTTTATTAAATTCATTGGGCACGGTATGAACCTGCCAAAATAATAGAGAGATATACTCTCCAGCTCCCCCTAGTGACCAATTCTGATACTGCACATGGGAAGTATTTCTACAGAGACAAAAATCAATGCCAACAAATATTTCCCTTTGCCACTCAATATTTATAACAGACGGCCACCAAATCTGCGGGGGAGGGGGGGGACTCTTTGCCATTTGTTCTTTATTTCTTTATCCACATGGTTGGGCTTATCAGTAACTCAGAGGGGAAAAGATTAGAAAATAAACAGAAATAAAAAAACAGGTTTCTTAACGTCTCCGTTTCTAATTGAGTGACTTCCAAATGATCTTTTCAAGGCAACTTTTCCAAGCTTTTCCTGATCATTTGGGCTCACCCTAGCCTCCGGGCACACTCCACCTCTGCAACGTCTCAGGAGCACAGCTAGTTTTCTGAGGGTGTGGGCCCTTTTCTCCCGCTTCTCTTGGGATAATTTGAGGACACAGCAGAAACAAAAGGCTCCACCTGCTCCCGGTGTCTCCTGAGGTAAAGAATGGGTTGATGCCATTCCCTGTGGCACCCGGTCCTTGCCGGCTTGCGAGCTGCCTTTTGGTCGGCTCAGAACAATCTGATAAAACCGGTGCAAACCTGCCCTGAACCTGGTTAAACGGCCTCTCTTGGCACTTGACCTGGAGTTTTGTCCCGTAGAGGATCTGATTGCAATCCAAAGAAGCAAGAGAAGAGTGTAAAAGCTAGGAAGAGGAAAGTCTGAGGAATTAAATTCCCCGCAACTGGTATTTCTTCAGCCAAAAATGACCCAGGAGCATCAGCCAAGCTGATTTCCTAAATTCAACGTTTTCTTCTCTCTGCATCCTGGGCGTGAGGCATGAACCATTGACAGTGGTTGGATTTGATTCCCTCTGTCTCCTGATTCCCCCTTTCTAACTTCTTCTTGCCATCAGCCTCCGTTCCGAGGTCAATAGTTTTGATTGCAACTGTTTTCATAGACGTCGAGCCTTGATTTGCACACCAAAAAGGGATGGTCAGAGTAAGGGACATTTTGCAGCTGGAAACCTCTGGGACCGTAGATTTTCCTATTTAAAAAAGTCACAAAGGTTTGCTTTAGTGGTGGAAAGGGGCATTTTGAAGTGTGTGACTGTTCTGGATACCACATTTTAAAAGGAATGCCAACAAATTGGAGCACGTTCAGAGGAGGGCAACAAGGAGGATCAGGGGGCTGGAAACCAAGCCCTAGGAGGAAAGACGGAAAGAAATGGGCATGTTCAGCCAGTTTTAGCTTAGTAAAGACTGAGGGGACATATTATAGCACTTTTCAAATACTTGAAAGGTCGTCCTACAGAGAGGAGGCAGGATCTGTTCTCAATCATCCCAGAGTGCAGGACATGTAATAATGGGCTCAAGTTAAAGGAAGCCAGATTTAGGCTGAATATCAGGAAAAAACTTCTTAACTGTTAGAGCAGTATGACAATGGTACCCATGACCTTGGGAGGTGGTGAGCACTACATTGCCGGAGACATTCAAGAGAAAAGTGGACCACCATCCATCAGATCTGCTTTGATTTGGATTCCTGACTTACTTCAGCAGGGGGGGGTTGGATTTGATGGTCTTCAAGGCCCGTTCCAACTCAATTGTTCTATGATTCTTATGAGTCTATTATTGTTTGATAGAGCAAATAAACGATGATTGGTTTATCTACCAATATCTACATGACCTTTTGCCTAGAAGACTTCTAGCTTCTCTCAAAAGTTCCTTCCCCTGGTGCCAGCGCTCTGATAAAGCTTGGCCTCCATACATCACAGTGGGCGACTCTGAATCACAGCTCTCTCGTGTGGCTCTCTGCCACCTTTCTGTACCCAACCTTATCTTGCCTGTAGAGAACATGGTGTGGCCACAGTGTACTGGTTGTTCTTTTGGTATAGCCAAGGTGGGACATGCCAACCTCAGCTGGAGGCACTTTGAAAACCAGAAGGTGAGGAGATAAACATAAGACACCCATCCAACTGATAAAATTATATGAGCAAACATTTGCTTAAACATTATCAGGATGAATGCAGAGTACTTTTTTTCAAACTCCTGGAATTTCTAAGAAACCTCCATGGGTGGAGTTTCACGATTGGTTCGTTTGTTGGTTCTGCTTCTGAATCGAAACGGCGTGAGTCATAAAAGCAATTTTACAAGATCCATGGACGGACTCCTTATGTACTATAGAACTAAGATCTTTAAACATGGGCAGACCATGTCCTTTTGATTAGTAGCTTTTGTTCCCGTCTTTTCCATGACTATGTAAAAATAAAATAAAACAGCAGTTTAAAAAATTGACCCCCAGAAGACAGTGAATCATAACCGCCGTGCAAAACTGCATGCTACTAGGGGAGTAGTTCAAATTTTTGCAAATTTGTTGATTTCTTTGTTTGTTTTATTTATAGGCTGCCTTTCTCCCAATCAGAGGACCCCAGGCAGCTCAGAATGTATTAAAAAGAATAGAATTAAAAACATCAGAAGTTAAGCATGAAAAAAAAAATTAAACGTATGCTGATTATAATGCAATTGAATAATTAAAAGCAAACATGAAAAATTAGCTTAACTTTAAAAAGGCATTCAGGGACTCAATCGTGATTGTTTAAAACCTACCTGAAAAGATGGGTTTTCAGCTTTTGGTGGGAGACGGACAGCCTGATCTGAAGGAAAGCATTCCATATCCTGGGAGCTGCCACTGACAAGACCCTGCCTTGTATCCCCAGCCATTCCTCGAATCTTTCTTTATTTCATGTCTGCAGCTCTCATGCGGTTCTCTCACTTTTTGCAGCCACTCTGGCTTGGAGTGAACCTCCAGAAAAGTAACTTTTCCGGGCTCTGCTTAAAAGGAGCCTCCTCTCTCACACCCACGTTGTCACACAAAAACACACACTATAAATGCACAGTGTGAGAATATAATACAATGAATATAAAACAACCATAGCATTCTTCCTATTGTTCTGTCATTGATATTATATGTAGATGCAGGTGGGGCAGTGTGAATGGTATAATCTTGTATTAGGAACAAACTGCTGGACAACTCAGTGGTTTAGGTCTCTGGAGCCAGAGGTTGGGAGTTCGAATCCCCACTGGGCCTCCTTGACAAGGGCTGGACATGATGGTCCATAGGGTCCCTTCCAACCCCACTGTTCTATAATATATATTATATTATGAGGACACGTCAATCAAAAATGTTTATATTTGGTTTCAACCTATCCTGATCTTTTTCTTCCTTTTCCGTTCTCTGTCTTCCTCGAATCACAGAGATTCTGAGCATTTCCACCACCCCATCTATGGGAGCTGCTACACTTTTAACAAGAACGGCACAGATGATTTCTGGAAAGCTTACAAGCCTGGGATTCCTTACGGTAGGGCCGGAAGCGTAAATGGAGGAAATGAATGATTTGCATAGTCAACCATTTCTGTGAAGGAAGGGAAGTTGGTTTGGGTGTTCCTGAGCACAGGAATAACTCCTGAGCAGCCAAGAAAGTTTGTAACGCTTTCACAACTAGTTTTTCATCACCACAGCTACCCCTTCAAAGAATCGTTCCTTAATTATGAACCTGATTTCTTTCCAAGGTTTGCCACCTCTTTCAGAAACAACTTTTCACTGGGTTATAGGATAAGGCTGGCGTATTTCTGTAAAATATTGCTGGTGTTCTAACATACCAGTAGCCCAGAACCACACACACTTAGTTTTTGCTTTTAGAAGCGCAGTATAATGCTTTTTGTGCGGTTCTTTTCACGACCACGGGAGACGCAACGGGTTTTTTTACGAGAATTCTGAAAAGGCGCAATAAAATAAAAGACGCCGGGAAAAGGAAGAGGCACACGAACTATAAAAGAGAAATACAACATTTCAGGCAGCTACAAATGAAAAGCAGGGAAAAAGCAAGCGGGAAACCAACATGCTAAAAAGAGACTTTTAAAAAAGAGACGTAAAAGAAGTGGAAAGTGTACTGTGGGTTTCTGTAGCAAGGGATCTCACAACTATGGTAATGCTGCTTTAAAAAACAAAACAACTGAAAGCAAGCTGATAAATTTTCAAGCTGGCAGGAGACCCAGAATTTTCTAGATGTGAGTGAGAGAAGGACCCAAGCCTGAACATCTGGAGGCTGGCAGTGCGTTGTAATAACATATATAAGAGGAAGGGGAACACCATCCCGTCCCCCCAACACGTTCATTCGGTAGTTCTTCTCCAGGCAAAATGAGGTCCCTGGGAGTTTTCCAAAACTAAAACCAGGCGTGACTTTCACAGTTGCAAGATCCAGAATGAAAGCAACCTACTTTGATGGAAGATGATTTCCTGGTTCTCCCTTAAGTTAGCAGTGGTTCCCAACCTGGGGTCCCCAGATGTTCTTGTACTAGAACTCCCAGAAGCCTTCCCCACTCGCTGGGCTGGCCAAGATTTCTGGGAGTTGTAGCCCTCCAAGAACATCTGGGAGCCCAAGGTTGGGAAGCCCTAGGTTAGAGCCATTCATCGCTCAAGGAATTGTGCAGGAGGGGGTCTTAGCAATGACCTTGCTTCCTGTTTGTCCTCGACGCCAATGTAGAAATGGATTTCCGTTCTCTGCCCGCTGACTCCAGGTCTGTCGCTTATCTTGAAAGTCGAGCAGAAAGACCACATTCCTCTCTTGTCCACTGTGGCGGGTGTGAAGGTGATGATTCATAACCACAATCAATCACCCTTCTTGGAACATGAAGGGTTTGACATCCAACCGGGGGTCGAGAGCACCATCGGAATCAAACAGGTAGGCGAAGCCTGGCCTTACATTCTGAAATTTCAAATATACATCCCCATTGTTGTTTTGTTTCTATCTACCTTTTGGGGTGGATTCTTACAAACCTGGGTTTTTTTGAAATGCTGCTTCTGAGTTTCCAGGGATGGCGTGGGTGAGAAATGTCCTTATTTTCATGAGATTTGCTTGGTTGGATGATCACTTTCCCAAAATTCGGAAATCTCTGCACTCATTTCATGGGTATTTTTAAAATCCGTTTCTCTTAGCGTAGGATGAGGACAAGCAGTTTTTCCTAATCAGAGATGGAAAACATGGAGGCCTTATTTTTATTATTACAACTGCCTGAATATTCCTATTTTTCTTCTTCTTAATACAGGATTTTAGGCGCTGGGTCAATTTCCTCTCACGTACATATTTTTGCATGCAGATTTTTCTAATTTGGGCTTTGCCTCGTACAATACTGTAGCAAATACACTGTTCATCTCTTTTAATCCATAGGATGAGGTGAATCGCTTAGGTGGAAATTATGGAGATTGTACGGAGGAAGGAAAGGACGTGAGCGTTCCACTCATCTACAACAGCAAATATACAATGCAGGTATACTTGACGCAGGAGGGAAGCTTTGCATTGTTCACATTTTTATGCTGCGATCCTGGCCCGCTCCTATATTTAATATTCACAGCACCCGACTCATGGACAAAGGTCTGGCTGGTTAATTCTGCTTGGGGTGTGAAATTCACCCTCATGAAGCTCTCTTCCTTCCATCCTGCTAGTTGGTTGCATGAGATTGCCTGAATCTGTGGATTACTGCCCCAGAAGTCTGCAGGAATTTCTCCAGCCAGACTTCTGAGGGCTTTAATCAAGCCATTAAAATCCTGACAAATATTTTCATGTACTTAAGCTAATGAAGCTAATGAATACTGCTAGAGCAGTACAACAGTGGAACCAGTTACCAAGGGAGTTGGGGAGTGCTCCAACACTGGAGGCATTCAAGAAAAACTTGGATAATCACCTGGCAGATATGCTTTGATTGTATTCCTGCATCGACCAGGGGGTTGGACTTGATGGCCTTGTTAGGCCCCTTCCAACTTCACTTTTCTATGATTCTATGAATTCCACCTCTGGTTGCGATTTTGGACCTGTGGCAGAGGACAGGAGAAATGGATGGGTGGAGCTCAGCTTTGTGGGAGCTGCAAGAGATTATGGCTCAGATAGATTTTTTGGTAGGCAGAGACTACCACACCTGTAAGCCCTTGCAGCTCACACAGAGCTGAGCCCAATCCACCCATTTCCCCTGTCTTCTCCACAGGATGAAAATGGCTGCTGGGGCCTGGGTTCGTTAGCTTAAAAACTTGAAAACACGTGTCAGGACTTTGGGTTTTTAAAATTAAAGCCCCCACGCATGCGTCCAGGGGATTCTAAAGGCAGTAGTCCACAAAATCTGAAAACCCTACACCTACTAGCTGGTCCTTAAGGTGAGATGGGGTTCACCGAGTCAATGAAAACTCACTGGATGTCCTCTTTGGTTCTCTCCCTATCCCGTTTCCACCTCCACAGGCATGTTTGCATTCCTGTTTCCAGCACCAGATGATTGAAAAGTGCCACTGTGGATATTTCTACTACCCATTACCTTCTGGGGCTGAATACTGCAATTATAACAAGCATCCTGCTTGGGGTAAGTGGAAGACAGAGTGACAGATGTACACGTCCATTTAATCTGGGTGTCTTGATAAACTTTGGAATGATAGGTGTTTGCCCGTGGAGTCTGGTGATGCCAATGTCGTTGGGGGCAGTAAACCCTCTCCTGGTTTTACTCCGTACTTTAAAGGAGCCCATTTGAAGGAGAGGATTCGGCATTCTGTTTAGCTCCTCTGAAGATCAGCTGCAATGGACTGGACACCCTGGCAGATCCCCCAGACTCCACGAACGTCAGCTGAACAAACATTTTCAGGGACTTTCCCCCCTGTAACAGCTGCCTCCTATTGACCGTGTTCTTTTCTTTACCTCCAGGTCATTGCTTCTACCAACTGTACAAACAACTTGCCCACCACAAACACATCTGTTTCGATGAGTGCCCCAAACCTTGCAAGTGAGTAGCACAAAAATATCTCCATCATTTGAATGGGGTGCAGTTGAACCTAGTTTGATTTTGAGACCTGCGTTTCTTGAGTGGCCCATTGAATATATCTCTTCTTTCCTCATCACATGCCAAATTACATATCCTCCAAGCAAATACATCGATATTAAGGTCCAGGCTACTGTAGAACTGTGCCTCTCCAGTTTCGTCACAGAGACAGCCTGACCTGCTGGACCGAGTTCCACTGGCTTGCTGCAGAAACTGGCAATGCACAGCACTGACTGGCCAATGTCAGTGACTTCCTCCCACATCCCCACAAATCCTGTTTTTCTCCAATCTTGCACAAAAATGAGACATCCACACACACACACACACACACACACACACACACACGTGTACCCTAAACATGTCAAGTGCTTGAAGAAAAAGTGGTTTAAGAGAAAGAAAATTCCACCTTCTCTTTGGGCAAAGAAGGAGAGGCGGCAAGTGGCAGATTCCTAGAGAAGTTCAAAGGCAAGGCAAATGGAATTAAAACCATTTCCCTTGAAGCATACTGACCATATGACTAGGTGTGTGCTGGATTTTAAGTGCAGAATTCGCAGTTCATCGTTCTCTTGGTTTGTTTCCTTGGCAGGGAATCACGGTACACGCTTTCAGCCGGGTACGCCAAATGGCCATCGACCAAATCTGAGGTAAAGTAAGACTTTGTTACTGATCTACAAAAATGCCCATACTCACACTCTACAAAACTCACAGGAGTTGTCTAAGGAAGTGTAGACAGAACCACATGTGTGTGCCAAAATGCACCCATGGGAAGGGAAGTGTTTCGAAGCAAAGGAACAGGATGGCTGTGACCCCAAGCTCGGAAAAGTTGCTTTTTAAACGGACTTCTCTGAAAACTCTTCGTTCAACATGGGCATTGCCGTTTGACGTTCTAGCTGGGGGATTCAACATCCCCAAATGGGGTTTCCCAGAAATGGCCCTAGAACAGCTTTAAGTTGACGAACCTAGAACCCTGTCAAGCTGGAGAGATACACCAGTGGCCTTCTGAATCTTGCTGAACTACAGATCCCATTATTCCCCCCCTTGGCTGTGCTAGCTAGAGTCAGTATCACTGAGGGCGGACTCCCTTTCTATTCAGAAGATCTGAGAGCCAATCCAAACACAACCAGAGGACCTTATTTTACAATATTCTTATAATACTTTCTACCTCTCTGGAATTCATGTTATCTCCTCCATATTTCAGAATTGGATCCATAGAGCATTACAAGCCCAGAACAGTTATAACAAAAGTAGCAACAGGTGAGTCACAATACCGTTTGGGGGGATTTTTTTCCCTCTCCTTTTTCTATTCACTACAATACAGATTGTTACATCTATCTGTAGCATCAAAAACAAAACACCCAGTAAGAAATGTCTTCGTGTAGTTTAGAATAAAAATCCAGGCTGCAAAAGGAGGTTAAAATGTGCAGTTTTTAAATGTTGAAAGGCACACAGTTGAAAAATACATACAGTAGGACCCCTTTTCCATGGGATCAGTATCCACTGATTCACTTATCCACTGGCTGAAAATACAAAATGAACCCCCCACCCACCCAGAAATACCCATTTATATTTCCTGGGTGTGTTTGCCAGAACTGGCCACTCGAGGGAACCAGAAACCATGCAATTTATAGTGTCTCATACTTTCACATTTTTCAGCATCCGTGAGAGGCGTTGGAATCAATACCCCCCCCCCAATGGATTCCTCAGTCTTACTGTACACAAAATGCTTAAGAGGGAGCAGGCAAAATGTGATGAGTTTTGGCTCACCTTTCGACGTGTTTTCCTCTCTTCCAGAAAAGATATCGCCATGGTAAATATTTACTTTGAGAAGCTTGACTATCAGTCATGGGACGAATCTCCAGAGTACACCGTGAGTTGGGGCTTTCTCTGGTTTTGACTCAGACTAAAAACCCTACAGTGTGCAAGGGTTAAAAAAAATAAATTAAGGATGCCAGACAAGAACCAGCATCTACAACTAACCGTCTTGTCTGTCTTTGTGTTTAGGAGACCTTGGTAATGTCCAGCATGGGAAGCCAATGGAGTCTATGGTTCGGATCTTCTGTGTTATCCGTGGTCGAGCTGTTTGAATTCGTGGTGGATGCCACCATCTTAACCCTCATCTTCTTCTACCGGCGGCTGACGGCCAAGACCCACAAACTGACTCGCCCTCCTAAGACCCCGAGTGCGAGTTTGACTTTGGAGAACTACCGGTACGTGGAAGAAGGCATGGTGACCAACCACAGTGAAGAGAAGACCGTGGTGGCCATGACCACCATGACGCTGGAGGACGGCAATGCCTCCACCTGTCAAAAGGATGGGCCTCTTTCTTGCACAAAATACAGCAAGCACGAGGTGCCTGAGCTGTACTCGGGCGTCGTGCTTCATGGATTCAAGCAGAAAAATGAACATTGTGTGGACATGGGTCCAAATAGCTAAGGGTATCTAAAAGGAGGTTGTGAAGAACTGCCGAACCTACCTTCATAACCTCACCATGCAGAATTCCTGAGAATGGCCCCACTCTGAGACTTCGTGGCCAGAAGAGGAAGCTGTGACCTCTGACCAGGTCAGAGGAACCAGAAATACAACAGGACTGATATCTAATGGGGAGTCAGAGTCTGTTATTTTCCCTCAGTTGTTTACTTTCAGACTTCGTCCCGGTCTCCTGTGGCAACCAAGATGGTGTCCACCAACCTATGAGAAGGTGGATTTCAAAAAACCTGAGTAGGGTCATGGACATCAAACTAGTATCTACCTCCTTTGTGTAGCCTTACATCCAATATGAATGGTTTTGTTTCTAGAAATGACTTCTCCTTGCAGTATTTACACGGTGGCTGGATCTATCTCATTTTTAGATATGTCTCAATGGCAATGCACAGCACTGATTGGCCAATGCCAGTCATGTACCTTCCTTTCAAGAAACTTGAACTGTGTCCCCTTGAGAAGTCTACTTCCTCCCCCCCTTTGTGTTATGTGTGGAGTGTCGTGGTTGTCCCGCTCCCATTTTAAAAAAGGGGGGGAAATTGATCTTAGCTTTCCACCCAGACGCTCCGGAAGAAACCAGATTCAACTGGGCATCCCTGCACAAACAGATCGGATCGTCAACATTTCACAGATGGTCCCAGGTTAAATGTTAAACCGCTTGCACATGTTAAAAAAATATCTCGGGGCAGATATTTTACGAGCATATGTTCTTTCTGAGATCCCAGGAAAAAAAAGAGATAACACTTGACCGCACTAATTGATAACATCCAAGATGCCTCATTTATTTGACAGCGAAAAGAAACTGGTTCTCTTTCACACATAAAACCCACAGTAAGGAGGGTGTCTTTAAAGGATGTGTGTGTTGTTCCTTTTTTAAGCTGTAAAGTTCATGGACTTTCCCAAGCAGGAGAGACAAAAGAACAAAACAGGAGCAAGAGGAAGGAAACAGACTTGATGTCCAAAGACTGTGAAATCTAGTAGTTTCCTTTAGATTCCTTATGCTCATACCTCAGAGCCTAGGGGTGGAATTTTTGGACTTCCGAGCCTACTAATACCATAATTCTCCATTCTGGCTGTTCTGTCTACCTTACAAGCACCCTACAAAGAAGGCCAAAATGGGGAAGGCTTTGAGGTTGAGCTCGGCCTAGCTCCTCCCAAGCGTCCTGCTCAGAAAGAAAGCTCCCAGCTAGCACTGGGGCGGGAACAGGAAGCTTGGGTGGAGCTAGGCCGAGCTCAACCTCAAAGCCTTCCGATTTAGGCCTAGTCTCCCAGGCGAGCCACACTTAGGTGTCTATAAGGTGTATGTAAGTCGAGTAGAACTCAGAGAACGAAGAACGGTGGTATCTGCAGTCCAGAAAAATCCAAAACTCCCATCCTTACTAGGCTCCCTTCAGGCAAGGAGGTGATCGTGGCGTGTGCAATATAAGCTTTTGTGCCTTGCTGTTTGTAAAAAAAAAAGATCTACAAATTGGCAGGTGCTAATATGTTGTAATATGAACATTTTGACTGTAATTTATTCCAGAGTGTTTGTGTATATGAGAGGAGACTCGCACCCTATGTAACGACAATACGGACGCCAGCTTTTATCGTTTCCAATGTAACTTTAAGGTTGAAATCCAGTAGTGAATTGTGGCGAGAGTATTACCAAATCAACAGGGATTTGGTAAGTCAACTGTTCTTCAAATTCCATCAATCCAACGGGCCTGCTCTCATTGCGACTTACTCCTGGATTTCAGCCCCAAATTTATTTCCCTTTCCCCTTTGCCCCAATTTCAAACAGGTAAACAGGAATGAATGAAAGAATGAATCGTAGCAAACTTGCATTGATTGTTTTGAACTAAAATGCTGTGAATCACTTTTCATACCTTGTGTGTCTCTTCTTTGGGTTTGGTGATATCTTGGAGAAAAAAAGTGAAAGAGAATGTTTTAAAAATTTAAAATAAAGACCTACCTCCAATTGTTCATTCCTAGAGCTGGCTGGATAGCACAGTGAGTTAGGTCTCTGGCTGTGGAGCTGGAGCTTGGGAGTTCGATTCCCCCACAGTGCCTCCTGCGAGTAGAGTCAAGGATAGTAACTGTGCTTCACATACAAAACATCTTGGGTTCAATTCCTGTCCTCTCTAGGTAGGGCTTGGAAAGAGTTCAGCTGAAAACCCAGAGAGCTGCTCTTAGTAAGAATGGTTTATACTGGCCTTGATTGACTAAGAGTTGAGTGTACTAGGACGGGCAAAGAGTAGTCAATGGCCCATTGATAATGCCATTGATTCATCTCTATCAAGATTGCCTCCAACGTGGCAACATTCAGCACACCAGATGTGGTGGGACCACCTCTCCCATTGGCCAAGAGGGAGAAATGCTGGGACCTGGACTCCAACCACAGCTTACTCCAGATCCCTAGACAATATTCAACTAAATCAATGGTTCCCAACCTTGGGTCTTTGGATGTTCTTGGACTAAAACTCCCAGAAGCCTTCACCACCAGCTGTGCTGGCCAGGATTTCTGGGAGTTGCAGTCCAAGAACATCCAAAGACTCAAGGTTGGAAGCACTGTTCTAGATGAACCAACAAGCTTCTCAACTGGGAGGTTGCCAACACCGGCTTGGGTGTTGCCCTTCCTTGCTGGAGTTTTGCCCATTTCGACAACTCCTTCATCCAGGAAGCAAGGTCTGGAGAGCAACGAGGCAACTTGACAACCACCAGGCTGTCAGTTTCCCAAACGACTTGTGTTGGCCAAACCCATCTAATCCTGATTCAGTTCCCTGGTCTTGTTATTAGTGCTCCAGCTCAAAACAATGGTGTGGACTGTCGCAAATGATTGACGAACCGCCTCTCCACCTCCACAGCTTCCCCAGCAAGCCTGGGCTGGTCTGATTTCCAGACACCTTTCTCCAAGGAAAACTGAACGGGAAGGGAGAGATTGGGTGGTTTCCCACATCTTGTCATACTGTGCTGTTAGTGGACATCTTTGGCACAGTCAGGATGCAGGTGAACACCCATCACATTAACCTGATGAAGCTGTTTTTGATGGTCTCCACCCCGATTCCACCTCCCAACCTATCATCATCATCAACAACAACATCATGTGCTGTCAAGTCAATTCTGACTTATGACTACCCTTTCCAGGTTTTTCCTGGTAGACAATATTCAGAAGTGGGTTTCCCCTTCCCTTCTTCCAGGGGAACCCTGGGACCGTGCAGTTTGCCCAAGGCCACCCAGGCTGGCTGTACTGGTAGGAGGCACAGTGGGGAATCGAACTCACAACCAGAGACCTAATCCAGCTGAGCTCTCGAGCCAGCTTCCAATCTATCATGCAAGCATAATAATGCCAGCCAGGACTCCTGGGGTATGATGGAATGCTGAGCTTTCCTCCCCACATCCTCTCAAGGTCTTGGACTACAAGTCTCATCAGCTCAACCTGGCCCACAGGAGGGTAGACGTTCAAACCTGGCTTCCTCAGAAAACAAGCAGAGGGTAGGATTGTAGCCAAAAGATCTGGGGATGATTTCTGGATGAGAGCCTGGATGATGGGGATGATGAGACCTGAAGCTCAGCTTGTTAGGATGGGGTCCAGTTGGTGGAGGCAGGTCTACAGATATTCTCTCAGGGAGTGAACCTGCCCGTTGTACTGGTTGAAAAGGTCATCACCCATCAGACTGGCTTTCCACCACATTATTCCAGACCCTGAGAATCAAGCATGCAGGTATCTGTGCACCGTGCTCAGGGAAATCTGCGAGGGTCAAAGTTTCACGTGCAAAATATCCCAGGTTCTGCTCTGCTTTTGCCAACGTTGTGCAGGTGGTAGGATTGTAGCCGCTGTTTTGGGATGGACAGCCTCTGGGTGCAATCATGGACTGCCCTATACATGGTCAAGGATTCTCCACAGGCTACAGCGGAGCCGAGAAGGAACCTGGGTGTTTGCTTTGCCCCCAGCTGCCCCACAGTAGCTATTTTGCCAGATGAAAGAGGCAGAGAAAAGAGATTTTTATAAGTCCAGCTGAAGGATCTGGCCATCTTCACCTCTTCTCTTGGAACGTTTTCTCTTCCAGTCCGTCGCCATCTGAAGACAAACCATGCCACTGAAATATATTGTAGTAACCCTTCATAGAACTTTAAAGAATGGAATCCCTTGCTTTTCAGTTTTCCTTTTCCCTCCCCGTCTCTTGCACCTTTTGTGTCGTGCCTGTTTTGAGACTTGAAACCCAAAGGTAGGGAATGGTGCTTGGGGTTTTTTTTATACTTGTTTGCTCCATGATGTATTTTGGGAGACTTTTGGGATAGTAACTAAAGTCAAAAGGCTTTAAATAAATGAATAATACTGGCTCATACATCAGAAAGACTACATCCCTGAGCATCAGGCACTTAGGGAGGTGGGTATGCTCACCTGGCGCAGGTTAGGGCAGAACAACACCTGATCTCTACTGCCCTCCTGGTGCCTGCATCAGACATACAACCAGGTGAGTGTGTTGCTGAAGGTGATGCTTAATGTATTAAGCAGGTTTTCCTCCCCACCATGTGGTGGCTGCTGCTTAGGAATTCAAGTTATATCTGTTATGGGGTGGTTGCACCAGCTGCCGACTTCCCCTCCTCCAAAGAAAGGATGTTAAGATATCATCCTATTTCCACGTGGCAACTTATCTTCTAACTTTGGGAACTCACAAGCAGAATGGCCTTCTCATTGTTGTTCTCTCAGAAAGTAATGTTTAGAGGTAGACTACTACTGGAAGTGGAGGTTCCATATAGCCGTCACGGCGAGTAGCCACTGTTAGTCTTTCCACCCTTCTTCTTCTGGAATTTATGGAATCCCCTTCTTCAAATGATCTCTAAAAACTGTTACATCTTTGAAAGGCAAATGGTGTTGAAAGAATACACTTGGGGTAGGCAGGTCTCCAGGTGTTGTTTGGAGTCTCAGGCAATAGTTATGCTCCTCCAGGTCTCTTGGTCTACAGCCGAGAAGCTGCCCAGCCGTGAAGGCAGTGATTCAAAGAAAGAAAGTGGCACAAAGGAAACCAGAACTTTCTTGGAGGTCATTAATTCATAGGGTCTCCATAAATTGGAAGCAACTTAATGACACATAACAATGACAACAGTAACAACAAGTTGCTTTCGCTACTCAGTTGTCCCTTCCTCTTGTTCCTCTCTTTCTGTTTGGCAGCAGTGCTTCCCTTCTGGCTTCAGACAGGAAGCAAGCTTGTGCTGGTTTTGACTTTATCTGACTTCAACTGAATCTATGTTCCACTGGATCTATGTCCCACTGGATCTATGTTCAGCTAATGTAGCCTGGAAATTTGGATAGATCAATACATTTGTCTGCATTTCCCCCTGTTTTTATCATACAGAAACCACTGTGATGCAATCCTCTAATTCACCATTCCCTGGCCAAGAAAGAAGGACAGTGCCATAGGTAACAAATGTGGGTTACATCAAGTTAGCAAAGAGCACAAGCGTGAGTTGCAGATCTTTAGGTCTGCAGTCGAAAAGTTGCCTAGTTGTAGAGGCAAAGGAAGAAGGTGTAGAGGAAACCAGAACTTTTTTTGGAGGTCATTAACTCATAGGGTCTCCGTAAATTGGAAGTGACTTGATGGCACATAAAAATGACAAAAGTAATAACAAGTCGCTTTCACGACCCACTTGTCTTCTCCTCTTCTCCCTCCCTTCCTGGTCAGCAGCAGGGCAGCTGGGCTTCCTTTCTGTGCTGGTCTTGAATTTACCTCTTTGAATCAAACTGCATCTATGGTCAGCTCATTTAGCCTGGAAATAGGTAGAGCCGATGGATGAGAATTCCATTTGATTCCCGCCTCCCCCACAATAGTGTTTCAAACTTTCACATTTCTTTATAAATCAGACAGATTTAAAAGATTGGAATGGGGGAAAGGCAAGACTGGCAGACTCGTCCATCCCAAGACGTAACCTATTCACAAGACAGCCTGTTCCAGGAAGACAATTTTCTTGTCTTTAGCCTCTCAATTTCTCTGGAGGCTTGGCTCGGAAAGAACTTGGGTGAGGCCATAGGATAAATGCAATGTGGGTCATCCTGTTCTTATCCTTTTTTGTATATATCAATACATTTGCTTTTTTCCCCTGTTTTCATCATACAGAAACCATTGTTTATGAGTAATCCTTTAATTCCTTACCCAAGAAATAAGGACAGCGTAATAGGTCACAAATGTGGGATACATCAAGTCGGCAAAGAGCGCGTCATGAGTTTCGGCTCTTGCAGATACAAAACAAAGCCGTCGCGTGATCCATGCATAGAAACCAAATTCTGAGTTGGCCAATTGTTTAAGAAATCCGTGAACAAAGCAAGCTTTCGAGATCTCTAGGAGTCTTCTACAAGCCTAGAGGATGCTAAATGTTGGGCTCAGAGAAGAAGGGAAAGGTTTTTCCAAAAGCAAGCCAAGAGCAAAGCCCATGTGTCGTGTAGGAAAAATATATATACCTGTCCGAATTTCATTTTGGGGTGATCCGGAGATGTTTGACGGAAGCCCATCTGGAAAACGACATGCATGTCAAAACTACATCACGAAAGTTCGTGTGTACAGGTTATATGTGCAAAAACAGATGCATGCTTTTTTTCTGCAGACCTTGTTGTTGCTTTGGCGTTCAGGATTGAGCAGGAAGTTGGAGTCGATGACCTTGAAGGGCCTTCTTGGTCTTTGACGTTTTGCACAATCGCCTCCATGGCCGTTTCTAAAGCTAGCGCCTGGATTCTTCGCTGTTGCACAAATCGGTCACGGTTGAGTCTTTCCCAAGGAAGGGCGTCGGAGACCAAAACGCCACACAAAGACCAGGAGGGTGAAACAAAACAAGCAGCGAACGTTTCAATCAACAAGAGAATGTGGCGCATTCCAGAATGGTCTCTGAATGGTCTTTAAAATGTCGTAACTCACAAAGAGGAACACTTGTTATTATCGTTACCTAACCGGACATGTGTACGCAGACAGAGAGCATGAACACACACCCAGACATTTGATAGCTCTCACCAGATAGTCATTTTTCCTTCTTCTCTTCTATGGAAACTCTGTGCAGAGTAGATGTCTTGGTATTTTTAAAGTACGGCAGCAACAAAATGTTGCAGCATGGAGTGATTCGCTTCCACGTGTCGGCCAGCCAGGCCCTTTCACAAGGTACTCCATTCTGTCCCTGGTGTCTCTTCATTTGTGTTTGGTGGGCAGGGGATACCGGCCGACCGTTGGATGAGCATCCAACAGCCGGCCGGTATCCCCTGCCCACCAAACACAGTTCATCCCAACCAATCTGCTTCCCGTATTCCTTCTGCTAGCAGGGTTTTCATCCCCTAAAAAGGTTTCCACTTCTGGAAATCTTCGGGATGGGGGAGACTCTCACTGCCCCCTTGCCCGTGCGAATGGCTGGGGTTATTTTGCCTACCTAAAGATGGAAAACCAGGCAAATGAGATCATGATTCATCAACAGCAGCTTCTCATAACTAGGAGTTCTCCACACACTTCAGACTACCGCGTCCGTCCCTCCCTAGCTGGTGGCATTGCTGGGGCAGATGGGAACTGTAGTCCAATAGATGGGGGAAGGCTGCTCTGGATTCTTCTCAAAACTCCCTAATACTGAGTTTTAGAAGGGGGGAAACTTTGCTGTAGGGTTGCCTTACACCCATGATGTAACTGTTGGTTCAACCCTAGAATGCCATCATCAACAACATTGGAACATCTACATGCCTTCTCCTCTTAGTTTTGGCTTGTTTGTCTTCTGTTTGGCCTCGGGCCCTTCCTGACCAGAGGGGTGAAAGGTGATATGCCTTCTCCCCACCCCCTTGGTGTCTGCTGTACACTCACTATCTCTGGATCTCCTGCATCCTCTTCCTTCTGGGCTCAGCACTTTTGGCTTTCCAGCTGGTTGTTTTGACTGCTCCAGGCTTCCGGGTGGAGAAGGCCCTCGTGCTTGTTTTTCATCAGTGGTCTATTTACCTTTGAGCTGATGATCGCCGGTGGGTGAAAACAGAAGGAAGGATACGGATCATCAAGCCTGCCTAACCTGTTTCCTGCTTTTTTGCAGCATTTTATGAAAAACTTACATTCACCTGGAAGAGGGCCTTGGAAGACCGTGAAGTACATGTGAGAAGAGAAGACTCCTCTCCCAGTCTGGTCTCCATCTCTTCTGTTGGTCAATCCTCTGGTTGCAATACAAGCAACTGGTATTCTACCAGTCTGACAGTCTGTGTTGGCCTGCCTCCAGTTCCGAGTCACCTAAGGTGTTCAGACTGGCCATTCCATAATGCCACACTGAATCGATGAATTAGGAATTGTTCCATTGAAATATATGTATATATACTTGGATGTTTTGCGGTCACTTCTTGCTACTTCTGGTCCCCTCTCGTTGGTTGGAATGGGGAGCCATAGTTGAGGCTCCCTGATGGACCTGGGGGTAAAAATTGCCTACCCCTCGAACGTTGGACTGAAATGTGCAAAATCGAGGCATAAGTCCCCACGAAACTCAGCGGACGAGTTGGGCCAATCTTCTCTATTTTTCTTGACCTACCTGAGAGGTTGTTGTGCGGATAAAAGCAGGGGGAGCGGTAGAACCAGGGAGGTTGTCTTGAGCTCATGGAAGGAAAGGCAGGATAGAAATGGAACTAATAATTAGGTCAATAAGACATCACCTCAGCATTTGTTCCATGCTGTGGGTTACCCGAGCACAGGTGGGTGGGCTCCCAACAGGTGTTATCCTGAACTATGCACCCCGGCAGGATGTTCGGATTCAAACCCAGCACCCACATGTACAATATCTACACCTAGAGGGGGAAAAACAGTGTGGGGTGAGCGAGACAGGCTGGTTGCAACCAGGGATGTTAAACTGAGAGGAATAATCGCACAGGGTCAAACACGGGCTCCATCTTAGGTCTCTCTGCCCCCCCACCACCACCTCACCTTCTTTTGGGGGACAGCTCTTGACATGCCATTTCCATGTTTCTCAGCAGTCAAAACAAAGGACCGTGGAGGCGAGGGTGACTAGAAAGCTTCCGGCTGCTTCCGGAAGGATCTCTTCCTCCACAACCCTCCGTTCAAGAACCACTCAAGAGGCCAACCTGCTAGGCAATCCGGCGGCCGTTTTGTTGAAGGCATCTCCTAACGTTGAGACAGAACGGGTCTCTTTGCCTCCCTAGCATGGCTGCCTGGTGGTTCTTCAGTTCGCCCACAGAATGAATACACTGACCATTTATTTACCCCGTAATGGAACCCCTTAAGAAAGAAAAAAAATAGCAATCAAAATGGTGTGCATTAAAATAGAGAATTATCATTATCTGGCACTTGTTCATCATATTGCAGGGTAATCTCCAGGGGTGACACAAACCTTAATTGGATGCAGATGCCCCTTGCTCTTCCATCTAGATTATGGGAAAGATTACCAGGGTAACACTGATTTGGGGTTTGAAATTTAATGCTACTCCTTCCCCTCAGCCAATATGTCTTCATGCATCAATACATTTGCAGTGACCAGTCCCGACTCCTGTTGATCAGGAAGAGTGTTGCAACGAGGGCGGGTGTTTTTCCCCCCCCTCTGATTCAGCAGCTGGACTGAGAACCATAAACGTGTACCCAATAAATCTCACCCTATAAAATGCCCTTTGACCTTGTGTTCTCATCCGCTCAAATTTGGTACAGACTGGAAAAGCGAGGAGGAAAAAGTAGCCAGTCTCCCGGGAGAACAATCACTCCCATTTCTGTTTCTAACCTTATTTACGTAAGACGGAATCAGTGCTTAGAACAGAAAAGATTGCTTTTTCAAGATACCGGCGCTCGGTCGGCCATTCAGGCACGGGCTAAGCCGTCATCCTTCGACGGGTCCTTGCCAATGGTGGTAGAGAGGGCATCATTTTGTCTCAAAATGGATGGATCTCAAATGGATCTCAAAATGATCCCACTGGATCCTGAGGCAAGAACAACCTGTATTTTCAAGTCCCAGTGAGCACCTATGGATGCCAGCTGCTCAGGGGTGGGTGGGATCCCAACTGTTGTTTCCAATCAAGGCTCAGAGAAAGAATAGTTGACACACATCGGTGGGAGTCAGAACTGCAACCTGGGGCAGATCTACTATGAAACTAAAAAAGTTTAAGCTTCAAGACCCTTAATCCTGGAGCGGCCCTGAAAGTGAGTTTAGTCCACATTTTTTGTGGAACCACCCCATTAAAGAAGATAACAGTGATTACTCAGACCTCGTTGCTGGTTGCAAAGGGGCCCTCATAAGAGTTCAAGCTTCAGAGGCCCCAAAATGGAGGTCCACCACCGGCTGTAATGAGGGGAAAGTGCCAGGAGTGACAAAACGCAGAGAGCGTTGAGATTTGGACACGAATTTCCTGGTGAACCTCCATGTGTACAAACTGATCATCTTATGAGATGGGGTGCATGGCACCGAGGGAATGGCCACCACCCTGCTTCAATCCAGCATGGTACGGCAACTCTGCTTTCTGTTCACGAGATCTGGGTCCCTCTTTGGTAGCAGTGACCTGTAGTTCATGTTTAAAAATGGCAGTTTATGGAATTTGACGCGATAAAGAACAGGTAATTGTGAGGAAGAGGTATGTGTGCATAGATAGGTTATACACAATGACTCTTACTTTTTTCAGGAACAGGAAGGGGGGGGGGGAATCTTGGCCACTGGCCTCAAACCTATAAACATGTACCCAATAAATCTAACCCTATAAAATGTCCCATAAGAGAATTTTCTCACCTGCCCTGAAAAGGGCTAGCTGCACTAGAAAAGCAACGACAAAGCTGCTCCTAGCGTACTGGGGGCGGGTGGGGGGGAATCACCCCCATGTTTATTTATATCCTTGTAAATAAGTTTATTTTCTCCTTGCCTAGAGATATATTACATTTTTAGCATATAAAACAGGATTTCTATACATGCTCAGCAAGTTTTGGAGGTGTGAAGCCTGTACCAGTACAAGCTCTCTGATGTCTCCATTTTGTAAATATGAAACAATAACACAAATGTTTTTTTTAAAAAAATAATAATAATAAGGGTAACCAAGCCATGCTTTCCTAGAAAGAGAGAAATGGAGAGAGAGAAATGGAGAGAGGGAGAATGAATAGGGGGATTTATTTTAGACCTTAAGAATCAAAGGAAGACAATAGGGAATGGTAGAGATTCTTAAATATACTTGAAGGAGAAAGACGGGTTGGGTTGGGTAGCCAATGGCCTCCAACAGAACTACCCGCCATTTAAAACTTCCCACAATGCTCTGGGGGGCGGTGCTTCATCTTTGCTTGTCTCATTCGTATGCACAAGAAAAAACAAATTAAATTGGGAAATTAAAAATGGTAGCCACTGTCAGGGACCCATCTGTGTGGGCTCATTTCTCCAAGGACCTCTCAAAAGTCAAAAGGACCCTGGTGGGTCCATTCTTCCCTTGTCCCTCCCAGTTGTGTTATGAGAGAGAAATTGGCCAATTCAATTGGCCTGTAAGATCTACTGTTCAGGGTTAGGGGGAAACTCTTCTCCACCTTCGATGAACCCATTTCTTCTCCAGCCTAAGAATTGTCCCTCCCTCGTCCTTGGTGGCATGTGGTTCTTCCTTCTGAAGCCATCATAAGGGGTAAAAAGGGGCAATGCTGGTGAAGGCTACCGGTAGGAGTGACTGAAATGTAGGCTGCGGCGATTGAGTTTCTCCGGGTTGTTGGACGCCATGTGTGAAAACTCCCGGAAGATGTCAAGGTAGGTGGCATCCCCTGCAAAAGAAAAAGACACCAGTGTCAACATGAATGCTTCTTTTTAAAAAGAAACCAGCAGAAGGCTTGTAGTTCAAAATACAAGAGGAAGCTTGTATCCACACCGGATTGGCTCTGAACTCCCCCACAGATGTTGAAAACTGCAGTTAACAAAGAATGCTATACGTAGCATAGTAGAAGACAAAAATCCAGAAATACGTATTTTCACAATTTATTTATCAAAACTGGCCACTAGAGGGAGCCAGAGAACATACTATGTATTCTTCAACAACATGAATACATTGCATGGTCTCTGGCTCCCTCTAATGGCCAGTTCTGGCAAATACATTGTGAATATGTATTTCTAGGGTTTTTTCTCTATTAATATTTTTAATATTTTCAGACCACAGATATGTGAAATCACAGATACTGATCCCGCAGATACAGAGGTCCTACTAAACTCTGTTCTATTCCAGACTTATCAGTTTTTTTGCTGACTCCATGAAAGACATCTGTTCTTTTTCCCTAATTCATGATTTTTCCTCAGCTACCTACCTTGCATTTAGTGTGCTTCGTTCTGTGATTGGGCACTGGAAGGGAAGTGCAAGTCTGATTGCTGAGACAGGAAAATTTAAGGAAATCCTGTCATGAGGAAAACAGGTTAAAGCTTAGGGACACACATTACTCTTAACTTCTAATTTAATCCTTAGCCATTTAGTTCCAGGATGGCAACCACAACTGTCCATCTTCTCCTTACAACCTTTTCTCTCCACGATTTATTTATTTCAAAGATATTTATATTTTTAAATTTTATATTATATTTATAAAGTTAGGGTCATTATAATGACACATATCTAAGTAACAATAAGCACCCATAGATTTACAACTGATTTTGCCTTTACCCACATTTAGTGATGGAAGTTTTGATGTAAGCAACTTTTTTCTACCGTGCAGGATGTGACATGAGGGGGAAAAATGTATCTTGCCCAGGATTATGCATGCTGATGAGGTGCAGAGGGCATTCGGGGGGTTGGGGGAAATATAAAAGATGATTTAGTCAGTGGAGGGGAAACATATAAGAAAAAATGCAATGAAGTAAACATTCACTTTGAGTCACACAGTGTAGATAAATGCACACATTAGACAATCTCTATAAAAGCTCTTTTAGTGTGGTATTTGATCCTTTTTAATATTTGTATATTTACTGTCTTTAGATTTAAATATTGTCTTCTAACGAGGCAAGCCGCCTTGGGCCCTTTTTAAGGAGAAAGGCGGGGTAAAAATATTTTAAATAAATAAAATCTGATAACTGATATTCTCTAGTAACTGATTTAATAACTGATATTAAGCCTCTTGTAGTGTGTCTTATAGTCTCTTGGTTTTATTTGTAACCCTGTTGTTGCTGAGTTAATTTTATTTGGCTGTAAACCGCCCAGAATAGTGTGCCAATAAAATAAAATAAAATAAAATGGCAGTTTCCACACCATGTCACATTCCTGCACATTCTGGAAAGGTGAGGATTGCCACATCTGAGTCAATAAAAGGCACCAGGTGGTTTGACATCCATTTTTATGCCAGCTGCTCATGACAGATGTTTCTGTGGAGAAATCGGGTCCGTCGATCCATCCATCCTTTCATCCTTTCATTCTTCCATCCATCCATCCATCCATCCATCCATCCATCCATCCATCCATCCGGCCCTGTTTTATTCTTCAATTCAGTAGGTTCCCTTACTAGGAGGGAAAATTATGTAATAAACAGCTGGCTGGAGAGCTCAGTGGTCGAGGCCTCTGGTTGCAGAGCCAGAGGTTGGGAGTTCGATTCCCCCACTGGGCCTTCTGGGAGAAGAGCCACCATCTCCAAAGTTTGATACCATCTCCAAAATAGCCAGTTATCAAAACCCAACGTTTGTTTTGTCTGTTTTTTGAGCTCTCTGTGGTCCTGAGGGACAGAAATGTGGAATTTGAACCCCTTCCTTCAAGTCCCACCTTTAGGAGGTACAGAAAGCAACCTTGCTCTGTCTTCCACAGGACGGCCTTGAAGACGGCGGTCGTATCGCCTCTTTTCTCCACGCTAACCATGCTCAACTCCCTGAACCATCCTCCGTTAGGCTGAGTTTCCAGGCCGTTTACCATTTTGGCTATCTGGACGTGTTTCAGCTTGTCAACATTCTTCTTAAATTTAGGCACCCAGTTATAAATACAATCAACCTCAATATAAGCCCTGTTTATATTTTATATGGAGGATTCCCAGTGTGGGGTCGTGGACAGAGTGACGGACTAGATCTCTGGAGAACAGGGTTCGAATTTCCACTCAGCCCTGGAAACTGCCTAAGGGAGTGGAATTGTTAAAACCACTCCTTACCTTGAAAACCCTGTTAGGGTCGCTATAAGTCAGTTCTGACTTGACGGCACAAACACACACGTTTTATAGGAACAAAGTAAGCCCCTCCTTGAATTTCACTAGACTAGACAATCATGGACTAGTCATCAAGATCAGATTTTGGGGGAAGATATTGGAACATGTGCGGTGGCTTTTCACCTCTAAGGGTTCCTGGAGGCAAAAAGGGTTAACTAGATTTGTCTCCATCTGGCTTCAGGTCTGGTTATGAGGCAGAGACATCTTTGGTCACCTTAGTTGAGTGGCTGACCCAGAGAACTGGACTGGGCCAGTGTGTTCCTGTAGGTTCTGCTGGACCTCTCAGTGGCTTTCAATATCATCGGCCGCAGCATCTTTCAAGGACACCTCTCTGAGACGGGATAAGGCCAGAAGCGTACTCCTGTTAGACACTTTGGTCATGTGGGGTTCCCTTGGGATTCTGTTCTAATCCCCACGCCATTTAACATCTATATGAAACCAGTGGAAGAAGTCACCTGGAGTTTTGGGAGTTGAGTGTTATCAGTGTTGCTAATGAGGGACCATGGTGGCTTTGAAAACCAGCATCTTCTCCACCCTCGCTTCTCTCTTGTTAAGTAAAACGAGACTTCCTGTATCTCAGGCCTCTTTCAGGAGGTACTAAAAAAGGACAGAAGCTGTGACTCCCACCCAACCAGCCAACGGTGAAGGAGGATGGGAGCCGAAGTCCTGCATCATCTAGAGCAGTGGTTCCCAGATTTTCTCGGACGAAAACTCCCAGAAGCCTTCGCCACGAGCTGTGCTGGTCAGGATCTCTGGGAATTGAAGTCCAAGAAGATCCGGGGACCCAAGGTTGGGAAGCACCGTTCTAGAAGACCACAGGTTGCTCACCTCAGCACCAAGATCAAATGTCAGAGCGCTGTTCTACTGGAAGACCGGCCAAGTTCAAGTGTGATTTAAAGATAAAGACCCATAAGGAGGGAGAATAGAGGTCTCTAGAAGTTGCCGATACACCAAGACAGGTTTGGTTGGTTGGTTGATAAATCAGGGTGAGATAGGAGGAGCCTTGTTGAGAAGAAAACTACATGACGTGGAAGCTTCTGGAGACACAGATCTCCCCGTTTTCGTCCAAAATTGGGGACCTATGGGAAAGGCACGAAACCATATTTGACCTCTTAATGAGGCTCCCAGGCAATGCCATATTCCCATCCTGCCACGCAGCATCCGAGCGGTGAGCAGAAAACCCATGGATGCTTCGTTCCAGAGTCAATGAACAATGACAGCCATGGGTTCCCAACCTTGGGGAACCCAGGGGTTCTCGGACGGCAACTCCCAGAAGGCTTCACCAACGGCTTGTGCAGGCCGAGGTTTCTGTTATACCCGGCGGCCCCTTCTTGCGGGATGAACGTTAAGTGCGCTAGATTTACTGTTCCCAAAGCTTGAGTGTTAATATTAGGAAATAAAAACAACGAACAGGAGGCGGAGAGACATTAATAAAAACAAGAGGCAAAGCAGAAGCAGGAAAAAGACTTTACTGTAGGTTTTTTATTAACAGTGTTTCAAGACGATAGAAGGAAGAAGGGAGGAAAGGGGTGGGTAGAAAGACATCAGAGCAGCCACGTTTTTGTCCCTTCCACCCCCCCCCCCAAGGTTTTCTCTCTGTGTGCATATATGTGTGTGTGTGTGTGTTTATGCTTTCTTCTTTTTTTTCTGTTAAAACCGTACAAAGATAAATAACGTACAAAGTGTTTGGGCCCGAAGGTATGATCCAGTAGAGGGGCTGGGCAGGCAAAAGGCGAGAAGAACAGGAAGGAAAAGTAACTTCAGAAGAAGAGACGGGGGTGGGGGGGGTGGGGGAACAGCGTTACAAAGATTTGTACAGTCAGAGTCATAGAAGAGCAGTTAGTACGGTGGAATATATTTACAGAAAATGCACATTTCACCAGAGGAGGCGTCTTTCCAAGGCAATCCTCACCCACCCACAACCTGACTTTTTCTCGTCTTCACAGAGCCCGCGACAAAGCTAGAGGTGTGCACAGCTTGGTGGGTTTTGGACTACATTGCCCAGAATTCCACACGGCCAGCGGCCGTTCCGGGAAATGTGGGTGTCTTTATCCAAACCCACAAATCTGTGCAGCCTAGAGGTGTGGGTTTCGACGACACCCCTCCAGAACCAAGTCTAGCTAGTGGCTTTCTGCAGTTCAGCCAAACCACGTGGTACAGTCCCACACGGACTGTGCCAGTATATCAAATCTCAATTTGATGGATATAAATGGAGCGGACTACGAAGAACGCACTGGGTGGTTTTGCTGACTGTATAGCTTAGCTCTGACACAGCCGGGGGGGGGGGGGGATCCAAAATACACCCCCTCTGACACAGCAGAAAAAAACCCACACATTTTCCCCTAGTGCTATTCCAATAGGAAATCAGGGGATTTTAAATTGTGAGATTCTGATTAAAAAGGTAAGCCTGCGACCCGTTAAAATATGGCTAGCCGAATCTATAAAACATAATATTGCATTGTAATCTTTTTTGAGTTTGATTCTCAAATCTCTTCCCCGTCCTGCTTTTGAACCAGGCTGACACAATAATAAGAATACAGTATGTTCTTTTTCTTATTTTTCTCTTTACAAAGCTTTGAAATCGCTTGATTTTCTTTCACAGTTTACAATGGTCAAAAAGCGCCCCCACGTGGTGAATCCACATATTCCAGGCCCGGGAAATTATTCATTAAGAAGACAGTGTATTCTAGGTGGATGGTCCAACTGGAAGCCAGTGGCAAATGTGTGTGTGTATATATATAAATACACACAGGCCAGAATCCTCTTGGGGATTTACACCAGCGCCAAGTGTGATTGTTTAAATTGTGGCAGTGAATAGCTGCAAATTAACAAGTAGGGGTGTGCTGTTTGGAGTGTTTGGACTACATATCCCAGAATTCTCCCTTTGGGGATTACCTCCAGACAGACTCATATCTACTGACATTTAAATGTGGCTCACCTGGAGAAAGGCCTAGCTGGGAAGGCTTTAGGCCTAGTATAGGCCTAGTTTTACCACAGCTTCCTGTTTGGAAAGGAAGTGGACCCACTGCTAGTTGGGAGACACATTTAAGTGTCTGTAGGTGTGAGTCAGTCAAGAGTGAAGAATCCTGGGATTTGTAGTCCAAAACATCTAAATGGCACATCCCTATTAACAAGCTGCTGCTCACATTTCTAGTCATGTGCCAAGTTGTGGGACTGACACATGACCAGGAATGTGAGCAGTAACTCAATAATTCACATGAAAGCAAGTGTAAATCCTCAAGAGGATGCTGGCCATTCAGATACCACATGTTATCTGCACATCTGGGTGAATTCAGATTCTGTATTTACTGAGATGTGTGATTCCTATGAAGACAGCACTTAGGATATTGGTGCCTCTTAAAATATTAACTAGAGTTTCTCATTTTCCACGCACACTCTCCAGTTCTTTTCCACATGCACTCCACACCCCACCCAATACTCTTTTAAGAGCATACACATCACACACTGCTTTACATGCACACGCAGCTCACACACATCTGTCGTGTCATAGGCTAAGCTACTGTTAAGTCCAACTCCATTCTGTATTCTTTCCCCCCCCTTCGCACCTGCTGATGGTTTTCTATGTTGAGTTCAACAGCTGGCTAGCCTTAGGGCCTCACAGCCTTAGGGCCTTCCCATAATACACCACTCCCTCTCAAAACTCAGGAAGTCTGACCAACATTTAGGTAGCCAAGAGTAGGCAACTGAGATTGAACTACAATCCCCATGGTTCCTCACTCAGTGACTAAGGGACTTGTAGGTCAAAATATCTGGTGACCACATTTGGGTGGTAGAGGAAAATATAGTAGCGCCCCCATATCTGCAAGATCAGTATCTGTTGTTTCACTTATCCGCAGTCTGAAAATATTTAAAAAATTAAAAGAAAAAAACTAGAAATGTGTGTTTTCAGGACATATTTACCAGAACTGGCCAATAGAGGAAGCCAGAGAGCATGCTATGCATTCTATGTATTTGACAAAGAATACATATCATGGTCTTTAGCTCTCTCTATTGGCCAGTTCTGGTAATACATGGTGAACATACTTTTTGGGAGATTTTTTTCTTTTGCCATGCTATGTATAGTGTTTGCTATTATCCACGGTTTTCAGCATCTGCGGGGGGGCTTGGATTAAAAAAAAAAAACCATGGATACAGGGGTCTTAACTGTAATTTCATTGTGCTTGTCACTATTGTGTGGTTGTGTTTTTTTTGCTCCTTCCAAAATCCAATGCAAGAAGGAACACAGATGGCCTTGAAGACGTACACACTTGGCAAAGCTCATGGAGTATCTCCAGGAATTAAAATGTGCACTGAACAAGGTGTGTAAAAATGGGGGAGAGGTGCTTAAATGGGGCCAAAATGCACAAGAAATATGCTCCAGTCAGTGGGGAGAAGTTGCGTAAATTAAGTAAAACGCATAGATCCACACCAATGCCTTTAAAATGTGCATGACATTCAGTGGGGGAAGAAAACACAGAGCCCCACAAAATAGGATTTGGAGAATGCAGAAAAACTGAAACAGAACAAGTGGCTTAGGTACCTGGCTGGGGAGCCAGGGGTTGGGAGTTCGAATCCTCCCCCCCCCCCCCCCCCACTGTGCCTCCTTGACAAGGGGTGGACTTGATGATCTATAGGGTCACTTCCAGTTCTAAGATTACTACTATTAAGATTTACGCATTGCTAGCCATGGTTGCCACCCCCTTGCAGCCATCAAACAAATCAAGGGGGTGAGTCAAAGCGTAGAGGCAACCCCCCTTTCGCTGTGTGCGAAATCGGAATATTAGTCAACCTGTCTGGAAATAAATGAGAAAGGAAATCGGTCTAAACCCAGAGGGGGGTTGCTTTCTTCACTAAGTTTTGTCATCCTGTTTGCGACTCAGTGGCCCAAATCCTGTTGCTTGGCGTAGTCAATTTCACAAGAATCGGCCCACAGAATCCATGGGGAATTAGGGAGTCAGCTCCTCCATAAGTTCCATTGATTCAAACGGGTCTATGGTTACTCGAACTCATGGAACTTTTGGAGGAGTTGATCCCGCCTTAATTCCTACGGATCCAATGGGCTTCCTGCAGTGTGATTTACTGCGCTACACAGCAGGATCTGGGCCAATGATGTTGTTTAAAAAAAAAAGGAGCAGGGAGAGAAAAGCAGAAAAAGGAACTTTTTTACATGAGATGGTTCCAATGGGATTTTACAGCACATAAAAACACGTCCTTATTTAAAGGAGGAAGGGAAACACAAGCCAAATTCTGTAGTGTTGTACCTAGATGTATATATATATATATATTTATACTGCAAAGGAACTCAAGAGTTATGTACAACTTTTAAAACATACATTCACCTTTCCCCTCTTAAAGTCAAGCATGCGCATCCTGCCCATCTTATTCTGAAGGCCCCTACCACCAACAGAAGAATTCTTGGTAACAACGGCCACTGGCGATTCCCGTTTCAAGTTTGCTGTCCGTTCTGGGTTTTAGTCCAAACTTTACAGGAGCAATTCTGAATCTACTTTGTGGAGATGGTTCAGAACCTTGGATAGCTCCAGTAAAGGGCAGACCACAAGCCAAAGGGGAGGCAGTCCACCCCGTAAAGAAGTTTTACTAGAAGTTTTACCACCTCTGCTTTACACATGCATTTTTCCCCCATGCTGAGAAAAACTAGGCCACTCATTTCCTGCCGAAATCAATAGGAAAGGCTTCTCCAGGTTCAAGCTCTATGGATTTCCGAGAGGGGTTATGGTCACCTGCGCCTGGATCCCAGCCAGAAACCTTCACATTAGAAATGGCAGGGATGTGTTAGCAGCAGTGTACAAAATGTGCCACCCTCCAAGTATCACTGGATTCTTAATCGCCAGAAGCCCTGGCCAGCATAGCTGACGTCAAGCATTCATAGAAATCTAACACCATCTGGAAAGCCACGTCTTCCGATCGAGTTGTTTGCACATTTTAATCACGAGAGGCCCCGCTACGTACCAAAAAGAAAGCAAAGAGATAAGAATGAAAGAATAGAACTTGAAACGGCTTAATTATGAATAATAGGTTGCCTGCCATAAATACATCCCACCCTCACAGCTATGGTACAGCTAAGTTACATTATAATAGGGATGTGACAAGTACTCACAAGATTTCTTGCTTTCAGTGATTTTCTGAGTGTCATCATCCCAAAATTCTGAGACTTTTCCCCGCACCAGAGAGATTTCTCGACCTTGCAGAAAATAGAGTCCTTCATCTTGTTTTCTTCTTCATTTTTCTCTTCTTTTTTCCTTTCATTGTTTTATTGAGGATGTTGCCAAATTCTGCACCTCCTAATGCCATTCCAGGTGAATCCTGCGCAGGAAAGGTGGCATCCTGTGCAGGAATTGTAATAATCCAGCACGGCTTTGTGTTTCTTTTGCCCTTCCCAGGTAAACCCTGTGTAGGAAAGGCATTGTTCTGTGCAGGAATTGTAATAATCCAGCACGGTTTTGTATTTCTTTTGCCCTTCCCAGGTAAATCCTGTGTAGGAAAGGCATTGTTCTGTGCAGGAATTGTAATAATCCAGCACGGCTTTGTGTTTCTTTTGCCCTTCCCAAGTAAATCCTGCACAGGAAAGATGCTATTCTGTGCTAGAATTGTAGCAATTCTGCACGGCTTTGTGTTTCTTTTGCCCTTCCCAAGTAAATCCTGCACAGGAGAGGTGCCATTCTGCACGGGAATTGTAAGAATCCTGCACGGCTTTGTGTTTCTTTTGCTCTTTCCAGGTAAATCCTACTCAGGAAAGGTTTCATTCTGCACCTTTAATTCTGCACTGTAATAATCCCACACAGCTTGACAAATGAGCTCAAAACATCTGAGAAATCTTACTATTTCTCATGGGGTGGGGGGAAATCTCAAAAGGGAAATCTTAATGTGAGGAGAGAAGCAGAATTTTTTTTGATTTCCATCCAAAAGCAAGAGGCTGTAAGATTCACATTCCTACATTTTACCATAATGAGTGGAAATTTCATTCTTCTGTGGTATAACTTTTTAAAGTTACTTTTATTGTTACAAGTGTGTGTGTTGTCACAACTTATGCATCACTGTTCCTGAAGCCAGTGGCTTGTTGTTTTCCAATATTTTAAAAAGTAACTAGAGGTAACTCTTCCAATTACTTTTGTATAATCCAAAAGTGAAAAGTGTATTTTCCAAACTTGGAACATATAACAGTAACTAACTTCTTTGAGGGGGGGGGGGGGCTTGTAACTGCAACTAACTGTAATTTTCCAAAAGTAACTGCTCTTAGAAAGAGGTAAGAATCAAGTTGGGGAAAGGCATGTTTTGTACACTGTTTTTAAAAAATATACTCCCAAGCAACTGTACAAAAGAAAAATCCAAACATCCAATACAGCCAAGCTGTATTAAATGAAGGAGGGAAAATATATATATATAATTGCACTCACCCTTTGGGGCTTTCTCAGTAATAAATTAAATACTTAACAATATTACCCATTTTAAAAAGACAGCACATACTCGCGAACAAAAAGTACGTTAAAAATAATAACAATAAAAGAACCCAGTACTGTTGAGTAAGAAAAAAAGTGCACAAAGTTGATTTTTATACATTGAAATTATACCGATAATATTTTAAATAGGAGATCTCAAAACAAAACCCGAACGAACCCCAGTCTCGTGAAACATGCAGAGTTTATCCCCATCTCGACTTTTGTTTGTTTCGGTTTCAGTTAACTATAAACGAACGAATCTCTCGTCTGTACTCATGCCACCGCTGTACACCTCCTGCATTTTAAAAATATCTCAGGGACTGCTTGCTCTAAATATCAACAAAAAGTTAAGGGAATGATGGAGGACATGGGAACAGTAGGGATTTTTTTTTTTAAAAGATCCCACAACCTTTCTGTGGCAAAAAGATGTGAGAGTTGCCGTTCACACAACCGTCCTTCAGGTCCCAAACTTTCCTATACACAATGATTCCCCAACCTTGGGCCTCCAGATGTTCTTCGACTACAACTCCCAGAAATCCTGGCCACCACAGGTAGTGGGGAAGGCTTCAGGGAATTGCAGTCCAAGAACAACTGGAGACCCAAGGTTGGAAACCACTGCTATACAGGACTCTTTCGGGCACGGAGATTTTGAGGTGGCCCATCTCACAGGACTGAACCCAGCCTTAAGTAGAGCCATGACGCTTCAGAACAGCTGAAGTGTCATGGCTTCCCATCCTCAACGGCAAGGGATTCTGGGGATTTTTAGCCGGAGGAGGTGCTGGGAGGGACAGACGGCCATTCTGGAGGTTGGTACAGGAAAAACAAGGTCAATCTCAAGATAACAAGAAGACGGCGGCCCGTCTCCTCCAAGGGCAACTTGGTTAAAGGTCCCTGCTACAGGGTCCTGCAGCGATGAACTGACTGAAGTCAAGGGATGATGATGAGTAGACCGGCCCAGGGAGAGAAAACGTCCTCTCGAGAAGCCAGGATGGAAAACTGAAGGAGCTTCTGCTGACAAAGAGCACATCTAATCCAAGGGAACCAGCGTGGTAAAATGGATGAATTATAATTTTTGTGTCATCAAGACAATTCTGACCGATGGCGCCCCTCCTGGGCTTTTCTAGAGATCAAGAAGTCTCAAGTGGATTACCCTTTCCCTACTTCTTCGGGGGGGGGGGGGAACCACCTACAGGGAAGTGGGGCACGCAATCCCATCAGTCACACGTTTTCCCTCAGTGTGATCTTGACCGGTCCTTCTCCCGGGAACTCCCAGTCCCGGGTGCTCCAACCCACTGAGCTACATCAATGCAAAAATGGGCTGCGTGGCTGAGCTTCAGAGTTCTGCATGACTCGCTTTTTCTACAACAACTCCCTGTATCCCCCACATCAACAGCTTGGGAATACTTGAAGATTCCCCTTGAAGTCATGGGGTGGAATGGGTAGGGACCTGAATCCCTGCTCACAGGCTCATCTTAAGGCCAGTCGCTGGCTACGGATGCAGCTCCCAAATCAGGAAGGGGGCATCACCCCAACCCTCCACATTTTTCTACAGCAGTGCTTCCCAACCTGGGGTCCCCAGATGTTCTTGGACTGCAACTCCCAGAAATCCTGGCCACGACACAGCTCGTGGTGAAGCCTTCTGGGAGTTTGAGCCCAAGAACATCTGGGAAGACCCAAGGTTGGGAACCACTGGTCTACAGGTTTCAGGCTCTCCCTCCAACTCAACAGCCTCTTCCATCCAAACCTTCTCAAGATGAGATCTGCAGGGACTCCACCTCACATCATGATATGTGCCTGCAATCCACAGAAAGTGGTGTCGGACAAAACGCGATCGCCTTTAAGGTCTCACAAGTCTCTTTGTGATTCTTGCCACCGCACGTTGACAGGGTGACACGGTCCCGTGAAAGACAAGACTATCTAACTCAGTACCATTCTGAATTCTGCTTACAGCCAGGCAGGGAGACAACAAGGAAAATGGAAGAGAGTGTTCAGGGGGTGAGAAGGACAGAAATCAAGATATAGAAGAACAGGAGGAGGAGGACGATAGGAAGGAAATTATGGGATGCAGCCAACAGAACCCACTGGCAGAATTTACTCATCCACCCTAAGCTCTCTAACCCATCTGCCTTGAACAAAAGATGATGCCAAGCCCACTGTAGAACTTTAAAAGATCAAGAACCACTCTGCCCAGCCATGAGCATTGATTTAGCTGCTGCTCTATACCTTAGACGAGAGCATCCAGAGAAGTTACCTCCTTTCTAAGTCGAAAGGAAAACCCCAGTCCATCACCTGGCAAAGACCGTAAACCTCCAGTGTTACTCAGAGAGTAAGAACAGGTCCCACACTGGCCTCCCAAAAATAAAAAAGAATAAATAGCCCTCTTTCGCCTACCCCAGTCCCACCCCGGAAAATCCCAGATCCCAGAAGCTGGCAAAAATATTTTGAAAACTTAATTTTTTGAGCCCTCTGCGGTCATGCATTGGTGACGGGGGAATTATAATTTTTTTTTAAAAGGGTGTGCATGCAAAAAACAAGAAATCCCCGTTCTCAGAAATAGGTTAGTAGGAAACTGGTAGTGATACAGGAATACAAAGCCCCTCCCCTGTGTGCTCCAGCTAACTGTGGCCTGAAAAGGTGGGAGGAGAGTGAATTTACAATTCTCCCCGGCGCGCGCATGTGTTTCACCCCCCACTTTTACAAAAATTTAACCAAAAAAAAACCCCATCGCCGGCGATGAGCGTCTTTTTCCAAGCCTCACCACATTGGTAAGTCACGTTGGATGAAGACAGACGTAATATCTGAAGGGTGAAGACAGATGTACTGTTTCAGGAGAAATTCCAGAGAGTTCTTCTTAGGCAGTGAGAACTTATTTCTGGGTTCACAGTTTGCTTCCTGGAGCCTATGTCATTTGGATTGCTCACCTTCAGGTAATCTTTGCTACCCTAATCATCATCACCATCCCTGCACTAAGAAATCTACTACATTAGGAAGACTAGGCTAGAAACCTTCCTAACACGCTTGGTTTCTATGTGCATAGATAAGGATAAGTGTAAGGTGAATCACTGTGTGTGATCTCACATCTGTGGTCAGAAGGGGTATAGATGAGACACAGGTTAACCACCTCATGTAAACATAGACCTAAAGCATTTTTTTTCCAGGTCAAACACTACTAGCAGCCTAAAAATTGTATGCTGGTAGTCCGTCTTGTATAAACAAACACGAACCACATAAGGGACTTGGATGGGAGATAACTTGTTGACATCCCAAGCAGTAGCCAATCGGTGCTGTCCACTGCAGATTTTTGTCAAGAAGTTGCTGAGTTTCCCACCAATCAAGCTTAATCCTGTTGGCGCAGGTCTGCTGGTAGTGAATACAGAATGGCTGCTTCCGACGTGGCTCTGTTGCTCCACGTATATTCCATCTGTCTTCACCCTACTAGGATTGCGTCCTCATCTCGGAAGCGGCTGAGTTATGGCTTTGACCAGCTCTGCTTACCTCCCTGTTCATTTGCACCCCTTGCCTGTGTCCCTCTACCTCCCCCCCCCAAAAAAAAAGTTCGAGGAAGCATTGGCTGGCTTTAACCTGAGAGCATGTTAAAGGTGGGCGGTCATGCCTCTCAACCCGTGAACTGCTGTGCATGCGCAGGAGATAGCAAACAGATCCACCAGCAGCCCTGCTGAAACCCAAACAACGCCTGCTCTGTACGCAAGCAGGCTGGGTAATCCCTAAACCACCTGATTCATGGGTGTACGCCTGTGTATGTGTGTGTGTGTGTGTGATTCATAATAATAATCATTCCAACCGATCCAGAATCCCATCCCATGATGGTGGCCAATGCTACTGCATGTGTGCACACGAGCGACCGAGCAAACAAGAGAGAGAGAGAGAGAGAAAGAAAGAGAGACAGTGCATAAACTTCATTCATTTTCAACCCAGGATCAAAAAATATTTACCATTCCCTCTTCTCTCATGAAAACGGCTACGACTCTTGCTTTTATTCCCCAAAGGAGGGATTTTTATACAAAAATAACTAAATTAAATTAAACAATGGATGTCGACAAAAACGGAGGGAGGGGGGGAGGGCTGACCACTCTTATTCTCGACTAAGATTGGTTTACGTGCGTGTGTGTTTATAAATCCTATATAATAGACTTTGTGTTGAATCCCTGCCATGCTCTCTCCCCAAACAGATCTGCAGGTTGGTCCCCGATAGGAGCCTCTTCTGCAAACCAGATTAGAAATATTTTATGTGGATTTATTATTATTATTATTTAAAGTGGTCTCTCCCACATTTCTCTCCGTCTCTCTCTTTCCCTTTCCAGGAGCGCAGCGTTTGTCCCCTTCGGTCTTTAGCAGTTGGAACGGAAAACTCCCCACCCCCACCCCGTCCCGACTCAGGTACAGTTCGTTGGTTTCCCCCGGGGCTCAGTCCCACATCCGTAAATTTCGACCCAAAAGGAGGAGGAAGAGGAGGAGGAGGAGGAAGCAGCAGGCTTGTGAGAGAAGTCACTAACACTGATCTATGTTAAGGCTGATGAACTCCTGTATACATTTTTTGTACTGGAGCTCTGTCGGACTGTTGTTAGCATATTGACCTGGGTGCCCAAACGGAGCCTCGGCTTCGCGCATCTCTTCGTTCATTCGTGCCAGACGCAGCCTGGAAAAAGAGAGAAGGAAGAAAGCTTGAGTCATCCTCGGTTGGGTAGAAGTGAGTTCCAGGAAAGGATTAAGGGGCAACTGCACCCGAAGCCTCCTTCCGTAGGAGACTGTGCCCAACGAAGGATGTAAAACTGGGTCCCCAGCCCTCCAATCATTGATTTCACATGCACTAGCCAATCAGTGCTGTCCATGGCAGATTTTTGTCAAGACGCTGCCCAGCTCCCCACCATTGAACCTAATCTTGTTGAACTTTTCTTCCCATGAACTTAAGGTGAAATCACATGACTTCTCCCTCACTTCATCCTCACAACAACTCTGTGAGGTCGGTCATACTGAAGGACAGTGACCGGTCCAAGGTCCCCTGGTAAGCTTCATGGCTGAGCAGGGATCTGAACCCAGGTCATAATCCTGAGTCATAATCCAACACTCCAACCACTGTGCCGCACTGAATTCTTTGTCATCCTTGAGACGTCTTGCTTTCAGCACAAGGACTGTTTCCCTCTGCCATGGAGATGTCTTCAGTCTGTACAAAACTAGTTACTTCCCTTGAGGAAGCAAAGCACACGCACCCAGCAAACACTGAAGGACCAGCTCATTGACTGGAAAGACACAAACAACCCATCCAAGGCTTCTAAGTCTTAAATGTCCAGGCAACAAGGCAAAAGCTGAAGGATCAAAGTGAAGGCCTATCTATTCCAATATTCTGCTGCTGCAGGACAGCTCCCAGCCCACGTGTCTCAACTTCCCCAGCAACTTAGGCACCAAGACATTGTCCGTTTTGTACTTGCAGCCATGCGGGCTGAAGAACTGAGAAATCTTCAGTCTGTAAACTCCCCAACGTCAGAAAATTGCAGCAAAAACACATGGATTAGGGAAAGTGGCACGCCTCCGGGAAATCTATGCATGAAAATACATGGGGACTGTAATGCTTTTTTATCCCCACGCCCCGTAATCCTAAAACGATTGGGCTCAACGCATTTGGGATTCGCACAGATTGGAAAGCGAGGGGTTGGTCCAGTCCATTGGGCCAGAGGGGTCTACTTACAAAGTTACAATGTCCGCGTTGGCAGCCTGCACCGCAATGCTCAAGGGATCCTGCCCGTCCTCGTCTACCGCATGCTGGTTGGCTCCTCGTTTTAGGAATAAGCAGACCTGGCTGCCAGGCACAAAAGGGGGGAAAAAACCACCATATGATTCACAGATTTCAAATTTGAGAAAGATCTGCGACATGAGAAAGCCAAAAGGGTTATGCCCCAAGTTCAGGGGTGCCAATAAGAGCTCTGGCCCTTCCAGGGTCTGGCCCAGCCCTAGGATGGCGATCTGCTTCTAGGAACTGCATGATCCAGGGGGCTGGAGGCTAACCCCAGGACCACACCCAACAGAAGGTCCTAGAGTGGCAACCAGGTTCTGGGCTTGAGGCCAGGGAAATGTCCCTTGAAAGCTTCCAAGTTTCTAATAATAATAACCTTAGAACGGCAGAGCTGGAAGGGACCCTGTGGATCATCCAGTCCAGCCCCTGTCAAGGAGGCCCCGGTGGGGAACTGAACTCCCAACCTCTGGCTCTGCAGCCAGAGACCCAAACCCCCGAGCCATCCAGCAGTTGTGGTGAAGGAGGTAGAGAGTGGAAGGAGAAACAGGCTAAGAAAGCCCCCGTCTAGCTCCAGAGGAGTGTGGGGAGATGCTCTTTCCTTAACGGTCTTTTGTTCCTCACCACCAACACACCCTGTTCCTCATCCCAGAGCCTTAGGTTCTTTCCTGAACATCCATGGTTCCACACCAGGACAGACGCCAAGGGACTTACCCGGTGTGCCCCAAATACGTTGCATGATGCAGAGGGGCGCGACCTCGTATATCTCTTTGGTTAACGTCTGCTCCGTTCTGGAGCAAAAATTCACAGGCTATCAAGGAACCCTGTCCAAAACAGAAGGGGAGCAATTAGTTGAGGATTCTGGGCAGATCGGTGGATTCTGGGCAGAACACGCGATTGTCAAAGCTGACTCGAGAGGTGAAAAATTGCCTGCTTCCATTTCTGTTGAGTTCTTCCACACCCCATCAGAGGCGCTTCTCATCCTTGCTTCATACCAGGTGGCTCCACGTGATGTTTTCTTTGCCCACAAAGATCTGTGTGCTTTTTGATCGTGCTTTCTTAATTTGAACACTTTGTATAATGTATGTGATCCTCCCCCACTGACTTTGGCGTAGCTGTGCATGCTTTTTCCCCAGTTAAGACACCTTTCAGCCATGCAGATTTTCCCACGCACACCATGTTTTGGGCATGTTTTATTACTCGGAAAAAATGCCGTAGCCCTAGCTTTTGAAACTAGCCCTAGCCCTGACCTTAAACTATGACAGTATAAGACACATGAGCCACCCAGGCCTGAGATTCCCCAGGCTGTGCCCGGGCACCTCCAGGTCCTGATCTGGCACTGGGACAGCCGTCTGCTTCTAGGCACTCCATGGCTCCATGAGGTGGGATACTAATCACACTCAGCAGAAGCTGCTAGAGGAGCTAGCAAGTTCTGGGCTTGAGGCCAACAATCTAAGAAGCCTTGGTTCCATCCACTCCAGCCATAAGTGGCTCGCTCGGAGCTGTCCTCGGTACTGAACTGCAGATCTAGCAGGGACCCTCTACCACAGAGGTCCCCAACCAGTCCGCGGGGCTAAAGAGGTTGGGGACCGCTGCTCTACCAGGTATTAGCAAGCACCGCAGCTTTGCTGCTTGAAGATTCAGGACCGAGGACAGCACCAGGTGAGCCACTTAACACCTGGACGTGAACTGGTATTAGCAGTATAAAGGCAGGAACAGGTGATACCTTTATTGGACCATTAAGAAAATAATAATAATAAGAAAGTGAGCTTTCAATAATAATTCAGCTTCCTCAGGCTATGCACCAAGTTCTTGTGGAGAGCTCCAATATCCTATGTTTATATTAAAGTGCCAAAGTCTCACGGCTGCTGTTGGGGGCCAGGGGTAGCTTCTTCGGTGGAGATGTACACCTGGCCCTCCACAGCAGCCATGAGACGTTGGGACTTTTCTTAATGGTCCAGTAAAGGTGTCCCCCTGCATCTGTATTGTTTTGAGGACCATGAGGCCTTGTCCTGGCTTTTTCCGAACTGGTTATTAGCAGGTCACCCTGCTCCATGCGCTGTCTAAACCCACTATGGACACAGTATACTCCCCGACCGTACGAGCCTAGAAGATGCTACAGGAAGGGCAAAGACAGGGAATAACTGACGTCATTTAGCCATTGGGATGAGGCCTGTTGGTGCCAGCTCAAAGGCACAGACTCAGCGTAGCCTGATGTTGAAATCTCAGGCCTGGTTTGCATCCTTTACCCCTACCCCCCCCCCCCCCCGAAGCAGGCAGGCATGACCTACCCCCATGACGGCTTGAATCAACGGGGTTTTGCTCTCGTCTTCATCGTTCACCCAGTTGACATCTGCCCCATGGGCCAAGGCCTCTGCCATGACCGGCAGGTTCCGGGCTCGTGACGCCTTGTAAACGAGTAAGCCCGGGTGGAGTTCCCGCAGGTCTTCCAGGTCGGAGGCTTCCTGTTCGATCTCAGCTTCTCCACTGGATTCCTCTGAAACTTCACACTCTACCGGAGGAGAAGGTTGGGAAGGAGAAGACACAGATGTGGTCCATCAAAGAAGAGCAGCCATGGTGGACCCACTCCGAGCAGGGAATATCTTTCAACCTAAGGACCTAGAAAAAGTTCACAGGCACCACCTTCCAGGCACCCAAGGCCAAAAGGTGAGACCGGCCTATTTTAATGAATTAACGAAGCTTTTGGAAAGCACTTTCCACCTTTCACAGTGGGGTGAAGGAAACTTACACAGAAGCTGGGAGACCATGGTGGGTATTAGGGAGGATGGGTGTGGCCACTCGGGGGGACCTCCGCTAGTTAGATCGGAACCCAAGAAGGCCGGATTCAGCCCGAGGACCCACAGCTGCCCACCCTTGCCAGCTGGCAGTGGGCTTTGGAGAACTAGAATCCAACTTCTGGAAGCAATCAGCCTTCCTGCCCACAGTACCTACCTTCTTCCGTGACGCTGTCCACCACCGAGCCGAACACCAGGATGTCAGTGCTACCATCGGTACTTCCGCCTAGCCCGCTGTCACTGCTCAGACCTGCAGGGCCAACAAGAGGCAAACCAAGTGCATTTTAATATGTAAGTTCTCCCACGGGCTAGTCTCGTATTCCCACCTTCCTCCTGTCTTCTAGCTCTCTGTTACGTGAACAAGCATGCAGAAGATGACAGCACCACCTTCTGGGGGAGACGCAGCATTACAAGCTGTTGTGGCACCAGACTTGGAGATCCTACCCAAGATCCTTTAGGCTCAGATTGCAGAGAAAGTCATAAGGAAACATGACTTTGCTGATCCTTTCTTTCTGGACAGACTCCAAACTCACTCTGACATAGAGATGGCTAACGGGACTACAACTCCCAGAAGTCTTCCCCACGAGCTGTGCTGGCCAGGATTTCTGGGAGTTGTAGTCCAAGAACACCTGGGGACTCAAGGTTGAGAACCACTGGCTTACACCATCCCTCCAGACCCTTTTCACTATCAAAGCAATCACATTGCTGAAATTCAACAGTGCCTTTTCCTCCTTCCCTTCTGGGAAGCAAAGAGACGCTCTGCTCTACCAGTTGGCTGAACTCTATGATGCAGAAGGGCACTCATGCACTCTCCCATACCATAGATGGCTGTTGCATTCACTGCAAAAGGGGCATATGTTTCAGCATTGATGTTAACCTATTTGAACTGGTGCTGCTTCTAAGCCCTAGTAGTTGTTTACTCCACTTTGAAGCATTCACACAAGACACTCTGCATCGATTTAAAGCAGTGGTTCCCCACCTTAGGTTCCCAGATGTTCTTGGACTACAACTCCCAGAACCCTCCACCATATGTTGTGCTGGTCAGGATTTCTGGGAATTGCAGTCTAAGAAACACCTGGGTTACCCTAGGTTGGGAACCACTGTTTTAAAGACTGTGTAAGTACTGGATTTTTCTGCACTGGTCTCCATCAGAGAAATGCAAGGGTTCGGCAACATTGTCAGCCCCATGGCAGAGAAGGAGCTTGCGAGACAAACCGAAGCAAAGTGACATGACCGAGGACACGGCGTAGGGCCGTGGTGTAGGCTTTGCACATAACCACCAAGGTATGGGGCAGTTCCATAATATGTACACCCCACAGAACACTTCTGATGCAACTTCCACACCTCATTCTCCAAAGGAACATCCTTCCCATTGGGCTGGAACAGGGAATCAGAAAGTCAAGATGACATTTCTATGGGCGCCGGTCTGTTTTTGCTCTGAACGGCAGCTCTGGGAAACGGCCCCGAGGAGGAAATTCTTGCCAAGCGAAAGAGCTAATGGGAAAGTGCTGTGGTACGGGGATCCCATTTCAAAATACTGTTGTCGTTTCGTGGCAGCTCCAGGAGAGGAGGGACAACCCACCACCTGAGATCCCGAAGTGTTGCTACCAACCAAATTATTGAGTTGAGTGGATGGCGTGGTTTGATTCCAGAAGAGGCAGGTTATTATGCTCAGGGGCGTTGATGGTGGGTGTCATCTGTAGCTCAGGGGTCAAACATCTGCTCTCATTGCAGAAGGCCCTAGTTCAGTTTTCAGTACACATTTTTTTGGGGGGGGAGGCACCCCATTCTCCCCCTCCTTTCTCATCCGGGAATTGTGCTCATGTCTCGCAGCAGAGGGTGTGTGTGTGAGAAAGGGCCTCCCGCTCCCCAGGGTCACAACAGCCAGTTGTGACTCTGCAAAATATTTCAGCGGTGAGTTCTTTGTTGCTCTTCTCCACGATCAAGTTGCTTCCAAACTAGAGCACCCCGAATTGACATTTTGGAGTGATGTTTAAGATGTTTGTCTTAGAGTTCACTGTTGCCCAGGGAGTTTCTGTGGCCGAGTGGGGATTTGAACCCAGGTCTCCCGAGTCCAACATTCTATCCACTACGCCACATGGGTGCTGTTAAAAGCCCTTCCTGGTGGTCATTTAAAGCCTTAAGAGAAACAGTCCAATCTTTGAGAAGAGGAAAAATTCCATACCACGGATGTAATCTTAGGTTTCTTTAGTAATCATAGAACTGCGGGAGCTGAAAGGGACCCTTTGGGATCATCCAGTCCAGCCCCTGTCAAGGAGGCATAGCAGGGAATCGAACTCCTAACCTCTGGCTCCGCAGTCAAATATCTACATCACTGAGCTATCCAGTAAGGTTTATGTAAAGCTATTAAAAGAGGGCGCCGTGAGGAAAAAAGCATGGTGACCTAGGAGAGCCCAAGAAGCAGACTGGGACCCAATAAGGGGTGAATTTGGGCTCAGGGCTATAAGCTCCAGCCTAAGAACAGACAAAACGGACCGGATCCAGGCTCCATGGGCTGATGTCTGTTTAATTCTAGGAAGCCCCCGAGCTTGGAGGAGAGTCCTCCACTCAGGGTTTTTTTTTTCCCCCAAGGGCCCTGGTCGTGTAAGGTACCCTGCTTCTGAACATGGAGGCTCTCTTGTAGCGAGAACCCCCTAACATAGCTACGGAGCAGCAAGAGCCTCTCAGAAGGCTAAACAGGTGAAGGTATTCCCCCTTACCTCCGTCCAGGAGGAACGCTGAGCTGCTTCCCGCAGGGCCCTGGCTATGGTCACTCCAGGGGTTGGCTGCCAGGGGGGGCTGCACAGGGACGTGGTTGCCACCTAGGAAGGAGGTGGACGGAACATCAGCCACTGGGGGGGGGGGTCATGGTCAAAAGGCACCCCATGCTCTTGTTTCTGTATCTTCCTTTTCTCTCTCTTTTTTTAAAGCAACAATAAGGAAAGCCATCTATTTCTCTTATAAAGGCCAAAATGAAGATGCGGGGGGGGGGGGGGGCAGAAAGGAGAGAATAGGCTGGCCACTTTTGCATCAGTTTGGTGGGGGGGGGACAGAAGGGGGGGATAATAACACCAGCCACCAAAAATAAAAATAAAAACACTAAGAGAAAATGATTAAAAAAATGCAATTGAGGGAAGTAGATAGAAGATGAGAACTGGAGGTATCTGAAAATAATTGTCTATGTCAAATGGAACTTGGACGGCCATGCCGGTTCAGGGATTATGGGACCTGTAGTTCCAGATAGAAAATCTCTAGATTCCAGCCCTCTTTCTCTCCTTGCTGTTCCACACGCCTGCCTGTGTGCACCTGCGCCCGGATGGTTTATCGCCTTCTGCTCTGTCCAGCAGAGCGTGTGCCCTTGAAATCCCAGAATTGAAAACCACTGTCCAGCAGGAAAAAAGCATCCGCGGCGTGGCTCTACTTACTGCGTGGCCCCGCTCCGGCGCCCGTGTCGAAGTAGGAGAAGAGGGAATCCAATTCGTCCGGGCAGAAAAGGGAGTCCCGGCGAAATTTGCGCTCCAGGGTGGCAGCTGTTTGTAAAGAAGGACATTTGAAAATCCTGTGGGGTTCATTTGTTGGAGTCGTGTTGTCGAGTCTCTAGGGGGCTGCCCCCCCGATGCCCGCCACCGCCCACCAGCTGAGAGGCCAGCCTGTTAGCCAGGCGGCGCCTGCGCAGTCCGAGTCTCAAGTCTCAAGCCACCGGGGTGTGTGTGTGAAGACTCAGAGACTCGAACTTGGGGCTCAGTCCCAAAGTCTTCCAAACATCCCTGCTTTGGGGGGTTATTGTCCAACTATACGAATCAGCACACACACACACACCCCAAGCTGACAGCATTTCCCCACAATCTGTGTTCAGTTAGGACTCTCAGATTGGAACAGGTTGTTACTAACCGGGGGTGGTGGTGGTGGTCTGTTACCCCCAAAGTGGGATGTCTCTTATTCTAATTCTTAGGGCATTCTTTGGCCGATGTGGAAGACTGAATCCATCAAGGTTCTAGTTCCACTAATTCATGTGATCCAGTTAAACCTCGTTATTTAGATCACTTTCCCAAAATTATACGCCGTCAAAACGAGTTTCCAAGACATGGTGGGAAAACATTTCAAAACCACCAGGAGAGTGAGCCTCGAAGAATGGCGCATGGCACTACGACTCCCAGCGCCGTCCCCTCCCAGCCGGAAGGATTCTGGGAGATGTAGTTCCAAAACAGGTAAAATCCCCAAGCTTTGAAGGTGTACAAGAACATAACCTTCAAAGCTTGGAAATTTTAACCTGTTTTTGGATTACAACTCCCAGAATCCCTCTGCTGGGAGGAGGACGAGGAGGCGCCAATGGGAGCTGTAGTGCAAGAATAAAGCTTCTGGGCTCTATTTGTGGTTTTGAAATTTCTTTCCACTGTGATCTGGAAACCGGTTTGGAAGGCCTATAATTCTGGAAAAGTGAACTAAATAACTAGGTCTAACTGGCTCACAGAAGCTTCGGGCGGTGGGACCCAGGGAGGGAAACAGGGAGATGGGAGACAGAGTCCAAAGGTCACCTGAAGAGTGTGCCGCTGGGGAGGCGTTTCCTGCTTCGTGGCGGTACTTCCGACGTGCCATCGGCACCTTCGTAGCGCTATTTCGCCTCTGGCACTTCTTGACGCTCCAGCGCCTAGGCTTCCGTTCGCTCTCCGCCAGGGTCTGGCCAGCGGGCAACTTCTTTAAGAATTTCTTTTCCACGTATTTGATTTTGATCCAGGCTTCTTTGTCTTGCCTGAGAAGGAAGACAGTGTTTAAAACATAACCATCATCATCATCATCAGGGGATCCTAGAGATCATCTAGTCCAGCTCCTGTCAAGAAGGCCCAGTGGGGAGAATCGAACTCCCAACCTCTGGCTCCACAGCCAGAGACTTAAACCCCTGAGCTACCCAGCAGTTTAGCTCATTCATTTCTGTTCTTCCTCCAAAGAGTAGATAATCTCAGAGCTGCAGAACTGGAAGGGTCCCTATGGATGGGATATTTAGGACCAGAAGTGGTGAGGTTCTCCCATTTTTCTCACCACAGTGAGCTTCAAATGAGGGCGCTGGCTCTTTTCATGCCATTGGCAGGAATCTGATCACATTTTTACCCGGGTGTAACGAGACCAGTCTAAATGGCAGTGGCAAATGGTCAGAAGTTCTGAAGTCAGCGTGGGCATTCCCTGTCTGGACACGGCGTCACAGGGATCAGAATATAATGCCCACCCTAACTTCTTAACTTCCAGCAATCCCTCACTAAGACTTACACCGATTGAGAGGCCCTGATTTAACTAAGTGGATCGTGGCCATGACATAGAACTGTTCTTGATTGGCATGATTTATTTTGTTTCTTATTTTCATGCACTGGGGGGGAAAGGAATTCAATGAATAGATAAATTTTGAAATGGCTAGCCCCAACTAGAATAGACACACTAGCCGCAAGTGACTTTGATCTCAGTGTAGCTACTTCCAAGCTTCAAAAAATAGTGGGGGACAAAGCAAGCCAATGGGGGAGGTTTCCTGATAGCAGGGAACTGAGAATGGAGGAAAGCAGGACAGACGTTTACCTGGAACTGCCCGCAGTGGGCTTCTTCAGTCCCGTCTCCTCACACTGGGCCTCGTAGATCTGATTCATGGTGGTGTTGCCCAGCTCACACATCAGCTTTTAGAAAGCATGCAAAAAAAAAAGGAAGAACATGAAGAGAAGACACAAGGCAGTCATAGTTAAAGCGGTATCAAACTGCTCTAACTGGGTAGTGCAGATTCACTCTGGATCCCTAGAATCCATGAAAACCTACAGGAAAATTCCACCCAACCCCCCCTTGTTCTGCGACGCTAATGGTTACCACCTCTCCTCTGCTTCATTCCTGTCCCTCCATTCCCATTACTTCTACGCTGTTGGAGGCTCAGTCTTTACCTTCAGCAGCTCTGGCTCCCAGGAATCCAACGTGAGTGACCGCACCTTAGAGCAATGTACCCCCAAGCTCCTAGAAGGAAGAGGGAGGCAAAACAGGGAAGATAACTACTCATAAAAATCAACAACTCTTTGCTATACATACAAACCCATGTGCATGCTGAGAGCCAGCTCCTTGCCAATAACTGAACTTTCCCCTTATAGTCTTTCTTTAAACCGATACTTCTTTAAACCAGAGACAAGCCACCCAGATCATATGTGGGTTCTTCCCAAGGCCGGTAGCCTTCCAGAGATATTAACGGTCTGATTTCTGAAGGGTTCTATAGAGCAAAATCTCCACAACGCCCTAGAACCACAGCACTCAAAAACTATAGCGCTGTAGCAGCATAGCGCTGTAGCGCTAGTGCACTCTACTGCAAGTTGCAATAACAGCCGTCAACTTGCAGGGCTTTAAAGTGGGATCCTATAAATTCATGGAGGATGAGATGGTCCATTGAGACAAGTTGTGAGGGATACCTATATATTCCCTTTAGCACCAGAGCCCTTTCCTTCTCTGAATTACACTTGGGGAATGTAAATGGGAAAGTGTTGTTGAGCCGATGCAGTCTTCTCGTTTGCATTTGACCAAAAAGGGAAGAGGATGCTGCACTAGATTAGCCTCTGATTGGATCCAGGACCCCAGGTCAAAAGTTCCTCATGGCTTGTCTCCTGGGACTCGTGCATGGCGGCATACCTGTGTATCCCAGAACATTCAATGCATAGTAAGATGCCCAAGTTGATGCTAGCCCATCGAGGGTCGGCTTGTCCGCAGTCACAGCACTGGTCATTGCCTGAGATGCTCTGGACCCTCTGTAGGATGGTCTCACATTTGCCACTCCGGTCTCGGGAGTCGGTGGCGGAGTCGATACTGCTGGTCGAAGGAGAGGCTGTTCGGTCCAGTCTCTGGACAGAAAGAGAGAGGAAAGGGGTTGTTGGGCAAAAATACCGAGTGGCTGAAATCCTGTTGCACTGTTACGCAAAGGGCTGAACTTTGGCAGGCAGTTAGTTCCTCCAGTTAGGAAACCTCCAGGCAACATATAATCAAGTTAAGGAGATTCCTTAACTTGAGGCCATTTTCTTCCAAAAGCTACTCCGTTTGTGTAGCAGCGCAACAGGATTTCAGCCATTGTTTATTCTTTGCATGTTTGATCTCGCCTTTCTTCTGATGACCTCCCAGAAGCCTATGAAGCTCTTCCCTTCCCCACTTCATCTCTGCAATGACCGTATGAGGTGGGTCGGACGGAGAGAGAAAATAACCAGCCTCAAATCATCCAGGTGGGTTTCCTGGTTGAGGTTGGATCTGAGCCTGTTTCTCCCAAGTTGGGATCATGATCAACAGCTTATTACTGTGTACCATTAATGTCATCATCATTATCTTAGAACTGCAGTTATGGTTGTGGGTTTCTTGGCTCATATCATACCATACTTTATTATACTATATCTTTCTTTTTTATTTTTAAAAATAAGTAAATACTAATCTAACAGATGTTTTACCCCTTTAAATTGTTTAAGTCATTATCTATTATTTGTATAATGTCTTTTAGCCGGGGAAGTAAAGATTCCGATGTGTGCTACCAAATCCCACCACGAGGTGGCGCAACAGGGCAAGTCCTACCCAAGCCATGACAGATCTCTGAAACTGGAGATCTGGATCCCAGGTTGCGTCAGCAAGGGAGCCTTGGTTTATTTCAACCCGCAAACCCGAACTCACTTCAATGTAGCAGCTGTCAGGGCTCTCCCGATAGGCCGAGGCGATGCTGGCTTGAACTGCCTGGATCCATGCCTGGCGCAGCTTCTCCGAATCGGCTTGCAGCATGCAGCTTCTGCAAGAAGAGTAATGTTGGACCACGTCTGGTACCTTACAAACCACCCAAACGATGACCGTACAGAAAAGCAGTCTGGTTGCCTCCTAAGATGGTGTACCAATTGGTACAATGCGGGCATGGGAATTAGCTATGTCCACTGTGAGAGGGTGTGAGAAAATAGACTACAGTTCCCAATATCCCATGACCTGGCCAGGCTGGGTGGAAGGTTCTCTCCCAGCTGTAACTAGGACACCTGAGGCTTTGATCTAGAGCAATGGTTCCCAACCTTGGGTCCCCAGCTGTTCTTGGACTACAACTCCCAGAAGCCTTCACCACTCGCTGTGCTGGCCAGGATTTCTGGGAGTTGTAGTCTAATAACATCTGGGGACCCAAGATTGGGAAGCCCTGCTTTAGAACACCACAATTTAGCGCTGTTGCACATCTGCTGCTGGAAGATCACAACCACGCCTGTTGATATTTGCTACCGGACAGCAAATACAGAGAAAATATGATTGGTGTCGAACCATGCACAAGATGGAGAATTAGCATCTCACCCGAAGAGTCCTGAATCATTTCCTAAGTTCTTTTACATTGCTATGAGGCCAAGAATTCATCTCCTGCCATCTTGACCTTAAAGGGTAGAATGTGGCCTTATATGAGTCACGGTAACTCTTGTGTTTATGATTTTTGCCCCCTTTTCATGAATTTTGCTAGTCCAATAAACAAACATAAACAAGTGTGGGCTATTTTCTTCAACGGGAACTCACTAAATTTCACACTTTTTCTTCAACAATTCTTTGCAAAGAATGTGAGAATAAAAAAATAAAAAAATCAGGTGCGGGAGAATGAAAAACGAAGGGATTCGCCTGTCTTTCTCCTCATTGTCTTTTTCTCAACACAGTCCGACTGCCCCCCTGGTTGTTGCCTTCGGAGAGAGAGAGAGGCTAGAGGACTGTTCCCCTCGCCACCTGGGCAACGGGTTGGTCACAGCTACAAAAACAAGATGGCCGACTAGACAGGCCATCGATAGGCCTTATCTGACAGAAGTTCTCCGTATGCCCTGAAGCATTTTAGAGGAGTCAGCATCTTTTGGGGGCGAAAGCCGGCGGTTGTCAAAACGCCATGGCTAATCCCCTGAATGCATTATTCATTCATTCAGTGGCTTCAGCTGTTTGGCGCCGAAGCGCTGCAACGCTCAACGCTTCATGGCAGCGTGGATGCAGGCCTTTCCACTTGGCTGAACCTGACAGCTGCTGACAGCTAATTCTCAGCATTTCCCACACCGGATCCCTCTGAAATCCAGAAAGAGTAGGCTATGTGCACCTCCCAAAGTCTAAGCTGGAAATGAGAAAAGTTGCTTTTTTAAAAACTACAACTACACGTGGATTTTTCGGATTTTACAGATTACAGCCCTCAAAAGTCAGGGTGTGCGGATTTCTACAGATTTCTGGTGGCTGTAGTTCGTGCATTCCGAAATTCCCATGCCAGCGATCAGGCTTTCCCCATCTCTGCTCCACATATAGGACTGGGCAATGCCGAAGGATCAGGTTCTTATTGACTTCATAACCGGTCTCTGAAAGAAGCCTTAAAATCAAATTGCCAGCCATAGATCAACTGTGTAAGGACTGACTCAGGACGGACGGACGGACGGACGGACGGACGGACGGACGGAAGGAAGGAAGGAAGGAAGGAAGGAAGGAAGGAAGGAAGGAAGGAAGGATGGATGGATGGAAGGATGGATGGATGATGATGTTTAACAAAATCGAAATAGCCACAACCTACTTGGTGGGTGAGACAACTTCAAAGCAAAACCGTCTTTCGATATCTTCACAGGGCTTGACGGTGCAGAGTCGGAGGTCCTCTACCACCACCGTGAGGACATCCTGCAAGGACCAAGGAGGAACATCAGTGGGCAAAGACATGGTCATGGTTGCGCCCTGCCTGTCCCCATCCTCCTTTGCACTCTCCTTGGTCTTCACTGAAACTATTGGGGAGAGATCCTTCTTCCAATAAAACAGTGACTTTCTCTTCGGAGTAATACATCAGGGATGCATGGCGTCAACGGGTGGGGACACCTCATCTCTCTCTACCCTCTGTTCCAGACACCTCTTTCTCTCTGCTTCACCCCCTCCCTACCCCCAATCTGCCAACTCTTTCTGATGATCACACACACACACACACACACACACAGTGCTCCTGAAATGCCAAAAGCCAAGGATGGCCCACATCTGTTTTACACCACAGTTATGGCCAAGATGTACAACGCCATGCTCCTTCATCAGCTACAGACATGGTTTATTTAAAGAAGTCCTGTCCTCTTTTTAACGTTTCATCCTGCTCCATCCAAATTCCAGGTAGGGCTTCTGGCTGTTGGGCAGAGAGGACTGGCATGGGATGATGATCTTGTTGTTTGAATTGTCCCTTGTTCCTTCCGCCCTGCTGAGAAGGCCTCCCAGATCCCTTGAATAACAAGATTTGAAGACAAACCAGCTAATCGGATAATGTCATGGGAGGTAACTTTTCTGACCTTTAGCTTCTTCTGGTACACCAGCTGGCTGTTCTGTATGGAGAACCATCGCCTGCAGAGAGAGAGAGAGAGAGAGAGAGAGAGAGAGAGAGAGAGAGAGAGAGAGAGAGAGAGAGAGAGAGAGAGAGAGAGAGAGAGATGAATGGAGGTCATCTAGTCCAATGAACTAGAGAATTAGTAACTAGCCCAAGATCACTCTACAAACTTCACGATTGGGCAAGAAGCGAAGGATCTGTCCACTATACAATATTGCCTGTAGCCTTCCTAGGATCTGGAATGGACCAAAGATTTAGCGGAATTCCCTGAATTGATAAAGAACATCGGATTGTCCCAACACAAACTTGCCTCAGCCCCCACGTTGCAAATCAGCTTGCTGCTGTTTTGTGATTGGTCCCTGGGAGGTAAACTCAAGCTTCATTTGCAAGTTTGATTGTGCTCCAATGGAACTATATGCCTGAAGGAGAAAAGCTGCCAGCGCAGGAACAGCTGCGTTTTCTCTGAATGTGGGATCTGACCCTACGACTGTGCTCCTTCCTTACCGGTTCCAGGTTTTGAAAGCGTTACTCGCTCTCTTGAAGAGGTAGCCTTCCATCACCACGCCATTGGGGGCGTCGACGTTGAATTCCACTTTGGAGTCATCATAGGAGAAGTCCTAAAAGAAGCAAACATATACTGTGAAAGGTACAAACTGTTGCTGAGTGATTACTCGTAGGAGGGAAAGTGGAAAAGGAAGAAGGAACATTTTTTTACCCATAAACTAAAATAATTCTACTCATGTCTACATAGGAGTAAGGGCCAATGGCTGAAATCCAGTCATAAGTCACAACTGGAGCAGGCCCACTGAATCAGTGGGGAATTTAGTGAGTCAGCTCCTCCATACGTTTCCTTGATTCAATGGGTTTACTCTAGTTACTACTGGATTTCAGCCAACAAGTTCAAGGGACCATAATCTCAGGTCTTGGGTTGTAGTCTTAGAGATTGTCTGGGTAGGTATTTTTGCCTTTGAAAATATGTTTCATTGCTGATTGGTTCAACAGGATGTAATGGCTACCCTGGTAACAAAAGTGACGAATCCTTGCCCTCCCAAAATTGTTAAAAGTCCCAGGAAAAACTACAGATTCTTTTTGCTCCAGGGTTTGCTGCGGTAGGTGGGGTTTAGCATTACAGCGCCTTCTGCGCTCCCCGTGTCTTCACTTCTCCATCAGGAGAGCCTCGAATTAGAGCCTTCTCATAAGCACTAATTTTTGGTTGTGCAAAAAATGTCCTCCATAATTTGAAGATGGGGATTCAGAATTGGAGGCTACCCTTCATTGGCTGAATTTATTAGATTTCAACAAAATGACTTGCTGAATCTACTACTTGCTGAAGTTAGCAATCTGACTCTTTTTCCCTTCTGAGCTTTGGAGCAATATAAAAAAAAATCTAGTGCTTGAGTTTTCCTCTTCCCTCCTCAACCCTTTTCCTTTTGTGTTGTGTCTCATAAGCTTTAAGCCTATGGACAGGGAACACTCTGAATATAAGCAGCTCTAGAAGCCTTTCTTGGGTAAAAAAAAGGGGGGTTCAATAATTAGATGGATCGATAGATAGACAGACAGACTTCTCCACACTTAATTGCATTTGTCACCTGATTCTACCTGCAGGAAAGTGCTATAATGCCCCCATGCAACCCTTAATTTGGTGGAGAGAGGCCCAGCAACATAGCAGTGGCAAATTTTTACAGGCAACAATAACCATTAACTTAAGTGCCTTTATAGACATGCCATGCACATCAAGAGCCAGGGGAAGGCTGGTTGCTAAGCAACAGACACTTCACTCTCATTAGGATGAGTTATTTCCATGTTGAGAGACTCGGGTGCACTGGGAAGGTCTTATAACCAAGGGATATGAGGCAGCCTGAGGACGAGATGATGCAGAGGGACAGGAATGACTCATCGTCCCCAAACGGCAGCCTCAGGCTCAATTAAAATGAGGGATGCTGAGCGATCCCAATTAGGGACAAAGTGGCTGAGTCACAAAGCCCCTCCCCCTTATTGATGTTTGCCCCACAGGAAGGGAAAAGAGGATGATGATGGCCGGTTGTCTAGTGGAATGGAGGAGGTCGAAATATCCCTTTTGGAGATGGGCAGGAACCACGGTTTTGGCGGTTCGTTCCGGTTCGTTTCGCGGCCGAACAGGTGTCCAGCGCTTCAAAGCCCCGCCTCCTCCGGCGGCACCCATTCAGAGGCAGCAGCTTGGCTTCTCAGCCCCGCCTCCTCCAGGCGCTGCCTCTGAGTGGGCACCCGCCGGAGGAGGCGGGGCTTTGAAGCGCTGAGCCGCTGTTCGGCCGCGAAACGAACCGGAACGAATGGCCAAAACCGTGGTTCCTGCCCATCTCTAATTTACAGTACTTGTGGATTGTTTGAATGAGAGATATCTAGGCCTCCAGGCATCATCAGCTGAGAAAGACGTCCGTTGCATCTCTCAGGTCAAACTAGTCAAGTGCTTCTGTACAGCAGAGCCATGTAAGATGAGGACAGGCAACCTCCATGTCTTTGTGGGACCTCCATTGTGAACCTCAAGCATGGACTCACAATCATGGACACCAATAAGCTTTGAGATCATGCGCATATGTGACCCACTTCAGTCGGGGTGAGAAAGAAGTGCTTCGACCAGCTGGAACACAGTCAACACCTAAGAAGCCTTCTGAACATTTAAAACCCAAAGAAATATGAAAAGTTGACCCCTGTGGCTTTGAGGTGGTCGTCACCTGTTTCTTCACCACGCAAGGCTCGCCCTGAGAGAAATACATCATCCAAGCTAGTGGTGCATTTCAGAGAAATGAACCAACCACTACACCATGGCGACATTTTTTAAAAAAAGGCAAACCACTTAAAGAAACACGTTCAGCGTGGGGGGAAATATGCATGAGCGTGTTTGGATCTGGGCTGGGGGAAATGCAGAAGAAAGTGCATGTGTCGCACACAATAGGTGTGGAAAACGCTTGCAACTATTCGAGCCGAAATGGGAAACGACACCTGGTTATTTGGTCGGAACAAAGGCAGCAAAAGGAATACCAGTGGGACTGAGCGAACGGGAATAAAATTGAGATTAATTTGGATTTTTCTTTCTTTCTTTCTTTCAGAGCGCTACTAGAACGAGAGAGCTGAGACCCAATATGGGAATCAGCGAAAGATACAGAGCTTGGGTTTTTTTAAAAGTTGGCCTTCAATGCCCATCCAGAACCTCCTGCTGAACGCCTCTGTCATCCTTTCGCTTGGCTTTAATATCATTTCAATAAATCCCAGAAACTCTCCTCCTCTTCCAGTCCCCCACTGATATGGTTTTATACCTCCAAGAGAGCTTCAAATCTTGCCTGGAGAGCTTTTTTAAAAAAGACAAGCAAAGAAAAATGACCTCAGACAATTGTTTCCTTGGCAACACCGAATGCCACAGAGCGGGATCAAATTCCAAAAGAGGGCCTCTCCTCTTTCCATTCTTATGATGGAAATGATGTCTCTCACACCCATACAAACCACCACAGATATTTTCAAACTGACCAATGAGGAAACAGGGCAAAACCCCTGAACCGTCCTATAACAAGGATGTTTAATTTTAACGCTTCTAATTCCAAGAGAATATTCCCGATCGCCATGTACGGGTGGCGAAAGCTGGACAGTGAAGAGAGCTGACAGGGAAAAATGGATTCGTTTGAAAAGTAGTGCTGGAGGAGAGCTTTGCGGATACGCTGGGCAGCCAGAAAGACAAACCAGTGGGTTCTTAGATCAAATCAAGCTTGAACCATGTCTGGTGGCACAAATGTGGGAACGGAGGCTGTCCGACTCTGGGCACATCATGAGAAGGCAGGGTTCTCCGGAAAAGACAATCATGCTGGGAAAGATAGAAGGCAGCAGGGAAAGAGGAAGACCAAATGTGAGATAGACTGACTTCCTAAAGGAATCCACAGGGTTGAGTGTGCAAGAGCTGAGCCGGGCTGTTGAGGACAGAACATTGTGGAGAGGGCTCATTCATAGGGTGGCCATAAGTCGAGGGTGACTTGATGGAACATAAGAACAACTTTCCCAGAGGAAGGAAGGAAGGAAGGAAGGAAGGAAGGAAGGAAGGAAGGAAGGAAGGAAGGAAGGAAGGAAGGAAGATCCCTAGAGGGGAAAAAAAATTTTTTTCCAATGTAAAAACAGAAGTAGAAGCCAGGTCTACTAGGAAAAAAAAAACAGTCAGAATAGTTTTGAGGTTCTTCAAAATCTTTCTTCAAGGTAAATGTTAAAACCATCTAGGATGAAGAAGAGAGAGAGAGAGAAAGGGACTTAACAACAGCTCTGGTGGCCACAAGTTATCCGTTGGAAGTCCGAAAACTCCAATTTGGGGGGAGTTCGACTCAGACTTCCGCTCTTGCACGAGCGAAATCCAGCAGTGGCACTACAAATCTCAGAATCCCCAGCTGGGTTTCCACTCACGCAAAAGTGGAATCTTATCACCAAGGAGGGTGAGGTTCCCCCCCCTTTGCTGTGTACACCCCTTCTCCTGCCCCCCCCCCCCGAACTCTAGATGCTTCTCCAGAGTACTGGGTGACCCCTCTGGAGCATGTCCCAGTGCTGGAGAAGGTGTACAGAGAAGAGTTCAAAGCCCAGACGCTGCTGTAGGCATCATATCAGATTTAGACACACACACACACACACCCATAAGGCTTGTGACAAACCAGAATCTCACCCATCGCAATCTGGCTTACCCTAATGCACAAACCTGAGTAGAAGGGTTGAAAGGTTCCTTCCCAGAACAGCCTGTTCACGTGCGCTCGCTCGCTCGCTCTCTGTATCTCTCTCCTGTTCTACGTGGTGTCTGCCACAACCCTGAACATCAGTTCTGGCAGGTCAACGGGGTATGTGAAGTCACCCATGCATGCGCAGAAGGCAACCGATCATGTTCAATGCGATGGCTGGTTCTTCGATGATGCTCAGAAGATGAGACATCAAAGCAAAGGCCAGGGGAGACTGGAACATGGTTGCTTTCCATTCATCTTTTCATCATGGCAACGGGATTTTCCCATCACCTCTGTTGCAAGTGGCAAAGCACAGTCAAGCTCCCTGTCCTTCCATCCCACCTCTAATTAAAATGAACCAGATGAGAAAACCAGTTCTCAAGACACCTTGAAGGATCACCAACCCTGGAGAGTCCAGGCATCTCTAAATCCTAGAATCTTAGAATCATGGAGTTGGAAGGGGCCTCTAAGGCCATCAAGTCCAACCTCCTCCTCAAGGCAGGAATCCAAATCAAACTGTATCTGACTTATAGTTGTCCAATTTTCTCTTCAATGTCTCCAGTGTTGGAGTGCTCACCACCTGAGGTCATGGGTTCCATTGTCGTACTGCTCCAACAGTTAAGAAGTTTTTTCCTGGTATTCAGCCTAAATCTGACTCCCTGTAGCTTAAGCTTATTATTACGTGACCTGACGTGGTTATATCAGTTCAATAGCACTTCAACCACAGTGGTTCCATTTTGGATTCATAGTTCGGTGCAAACCTTTTGAAGAAGCCCGGAAAGGCAGTATGGCGTAGTGGTTAAGGCTGATCCAGGACTTAGAAGATTTCAAGACTCCAACTCAGCCACACAGACACCACTGGAGGGGCCTTGGGCCAGTGCCACACACCACATGACCCAACCACGCAGGCCATGGAAGAAAAGGCAGGATATAATGAAAATGAATAAATGAATGAGAAAGAGTGCCTCCTTTTTTGTCCACATCCTGAGCATAAGGGGAATTAAAAGTTCCCAGGGAAACCAAATAGTTATGCAGTGCTTTTTATTCCAGAAAATTAATTAATCTCTAGAACTCATGGACTTATGTGAACTGTATGTGAAAATGGGCAGAGAAGCCATTGATTTTCTGCATGCTTACACACATAAATTTGGCCACGCGCCTGCTCCACCACAGCCACGTGGCCGTCAGACCCTGCCAGGGACTATGTGAAGCCTTTTGTCTTTGGGTAACACTCAATCACACCCACACACGCACGCCATGCGTCGCCCACCTCCTCCTCAGGCACCCGTCCTTTCAGACTGGCAAAATCTGTCTGGATGCTCCATGAGTAAAGTGCAGGGTTGGACCACTCCTCCCAGTGCATGCGCACATTAAAAGGGTTCCTTTTCTCCCATGTGCTCCCTTTGCTATGCAAGGTGTTTGGGGTTTTGCTTTCTTTTGTTTCAAACCCCTCCACCAGCTTGAGCATCCATGTGGTTTTAAAATGCCTCTCTCGGGTTTTATTAAACACTGCATTAGAATAATAAATCTTAGAACTGCAAAGCTGGAAGAGACCCTATGGATCATATAGGAGGCACCGTGGGGAATTGAACTCTTAAACCACTGAGCTATCCAGCATTCACAACCTCAGGCGCCCATGAGTACTAACAGAGGGGTGCAAGACCCTGTTTGGCATGCAACTCTTCCTACCATTCCTTTTATTAAAAAAAACAACAACCCATCTCTCTCACACACTTTGTCGCTGCCCTCCCCTGTTCAAGACTTGCAAACGCGACTCTGTGGCTTCCTTTCTGAAGTGAATCTGTCTCGTTTTCCCTCTCCCTCTTTACCTGCTGCCTTCAGGTTTATGCCTGGGCACAATCTTTAAAAAAACAAAACTTTAAATAAATAACTGAATCTTATTCATCCTCATCGTCTCTGTGCATGATACCTCAAAGAGTCACAATCACAAGAGACCATTCCCTCAGCTGAGCAGCTTACAGTCTTTAACATGGGGAAAGGCTCGGGGAGGATGATGGAGGCAAGGTGAAAGAGAAAGCATGCATCTGTTTTGCTGATAGATCTTGGCAAAGTGAAGGACTGGACACAGAACTGACTTTGTGAAAGAACGGATCAGAGCTGAGACTTTTGGTGTGTTTTGACTACATGTCCCATAACACCCCACCCCCTTTGGCTCACAATGCTCTCAGTTCACGCCCTGTAAGTCTGCTGTTTTCTCAAAAACCAGGTCATAAATGGCAATTAATGCACCTCTTTATCTGGAATGCCACGGAGGACACCCAGCTTAGAACGGCAGGCCAAAACAATCTGACGCGGTCTCATGCTGTGCATACGAAGACACACACACACACACACCGGCACAGCCACTTCCCTGAATGCCCCCAAAGAATATGGGACCAGGGAACTACAAAAACTAAAACCAAACCAAAACTCTTCAACATGTAGAGTCAAAAACAGTAAAACCGAGAGCAAAGACTGAAGATGCATGATAGAATCTCATCCATTCCATGCTGGAGACCAAAAGGTAGAACCATAAGCCGCAAATACACTTCCTCAGCTTTTATACTTAACAAAAACCACCACCATCAGAAGCACTGAACCTGCATTCTAGGCTGCCCTTTGGCATCGGAAAAGGAAAAAGAGAAGGTGCAGCTGAAGTCACCCCAGAACGGTAACACTCCGTCCTGTTTGATGGTCTACCAAAGAGACACAACCTCCTCACCAGAAGGTACTCCAGCCGGCCAAAGATCTTCATGGCACCGTTGGGTGAGAAGAGAAGACCAATCTCTCCTCTCCTTGCCTTCCTCGTTCTCCGCCACCCGAGCTACACATCCACAGAAGCCGTGCTCTGCGTTAATCCTCCCCTCGGATCTGTTCCTTGGCCCTTGGCTCTCGTCCGAGCAGACCGGGATGCTAGGAAGAATGAGCAAAGCGTGCTTTCCCTCTGTGAACCACCTGCCCGTCCCCCTCTCTTTGCCTCCCTGGGGGGGGGGGGCACTACTTGGCGTCCCTTTCAGAGTCAATCAGCTTAGCGGGCTAATTATCATACAGCTGTCGCCTCAGGATGAAGGGGAGGAAGGCAAGGGAAGAAGCCTCAGAGTTGACAGGGCCAATCCTGCCCCCCCTCTCCATCGCATGGCCTTTGACCTTCGGAGACTCCGTGAAAACTTCTTCCTACCCAGAGTGCATCCTTCTTGCTCAGACCTGAACCACAACAAACCCATCAGCCTCGGGATATGCCACCTGTGGCACATGGGGACTCCCCTCGCCAACAAAATTTCGGCCAATCCAAATTTCGTCCAGCCCAGTCAAAGGTGATAAAACAGTGCCATATGGTGGGGCGGGTTGCTTATTTATTTTTTAAAACCTCCCTAGTAAATCAACCCAACGGGGACTGCCCTGGGACAGGCAGAGGCCGTCTCTGTTCCCACGCATCCGCACGCCGTACAGCAGTTCTCCCGGAGGATGCGGGAACTTGTGGAGTTCTCCGTGAATCAAGTTGTACCACTAGGTATTCAGAAGCAAGGGTGGGGATTACAGTAAAGAGGGCACAATGGTGAGAAGTATAGTAAACATGCAGATGTGCATTCATTTTCTATTCCCTCTAAATAAAGGTGTCTTTTATCCTTCACTAAATAAAACAGAATTCTGTTTTATTCATCTTTGATGAATCAGTATCTGACATGGGAAGATGAACATTAAATTGTGTCAAAATGATTCCCCACCACCACTATTTTTGGCCATTCCCAGATCGGCTACAACCCATACTAGAAGCGAGAATGTGGCCTCGGGGCCGCAGACGTTCCTTGCCTCTGCTTTTTTGAGTACATGAGCAAGCATGTTGGTTGAGTCAAGCAGAAACTGTTATTAGCCACAGCAGATCCAAAGAACCTCCAGGTTCAGAGGCAGTGTACCTCAGGATCAGAGTGGCAGGAAACTGCATTTTCAGACCACATCTCCCAGAATTCCCCACATAGAGTGGGGATTCTCGGACATGTAATCCAAAAAAGTTGCATCTTGAAGTGCTGATCACATGTACAATAGAAAGAGGTCTAGGGTTCAGATGTATGCCATTTCTCGTGCATTTCTCCAGGCAAACAAATTAAAACTTTGTTCAAAAGTAATATACTCTCTCCCAAGAAAACTATATTCCCTGTGCTGAACAATTAAACTGCAATCCTGCACCCATAAGTACACTGATATTTGCTATCCCCAATTCTTGGTCTTTGCCAGCTGTTCAGAAAGTCAGCTGAAGGCTATAAAGCCCCACATAAAGGCTTCTTGGGGGTGAGGGGCATGGTCAGGAGAACAGAAGGGTCAACTTGGCTTCTGTTTAAGCAGGGCTTGTTTTCCTACAGGCTGTAAATCAGTAAGAAAGGGAACCCTCCCAGTTACAGAAAGAATATGGGGTCCAGTCCAGAAGACAGTTGTTTGCAAAAGAACAAAGGCGTTTTGGAATGATGGCCATCAGGGAATAAGGTATAACGGGCCCCTCAAGAAAAGAGAGAGAGAGGGCGAGAGGAAGGCGTGCTTGGGCGGGCCCATTTAGCAGATCAAATAATCCAGATTTGGGGGTTTCTCAAATCTTCACCCCAACCACCCGACTCTTGATCTCCCAATACAGGGAAAAAGAAATTCCATCACAATCACAATGTGTAAATTCCCACACAATACATGGACCTCTTCAGCTCTGAGACAAAGGGGTTAGAACACTGTTGGAAATATAATATTGTGCTTTGTGTTGGAAGAAGGCACAGCTTGAAAGTAACTCCTTGCCAGTAATGAGACGTTCGGGCCGAAAGACGGCCACAAAGCCGATCCATCCATCCACGGGAAGCACTGAGGTCCAAATCCAGTTGAAAACTGTGACAGGCTTTGGTTATGGAACCAAAATCAACTCACCTAAGGATGTGTAGGTCTGGATGTCAGGAGGAGATCGTTTACGGGGAAAGTGCTCTACACATGCTCAAAGACAGCCTTGCCAATCAGGGCATCAGTTCAGAGAACAACTAACCTAATTTGGGATCTGACAGGAGACCTCAGTGGGAAAAAAAATCTCACGTCAGCCTGGTCTGTTTCTCCTGGAGGAGAGCAACCAAAGCCAAAGACTATGCCGTGAGCAAGGCAGCAGGGGAGCAAAGCACTGATGGCCTAGCCTGCAGTTTCATAAGCCCTGGTGGGTACAAACAATCAGGAAACACCCAAGCTGGTACTCACCTGCAAAAGAGTCTGGGAGGGTGCACAAGCCATTGATGAGGAGGAAGGAGAGAAAAGGAGAGAAAAGAGCGTTACAGGGGTTCGTAAGTTTGCAAAGAAGATCAAGATGGTTAGAAAGGATAGGATAAATAATAACTGCATGCCGTCAAGTCAACTCTGGCTTATGGCGACCCCTTATGGCTTCCTGGGTGGAGAGTGCTCAGAAGTGGTCTACCGTTTCCTCTGGGCAATCGACACCGTCCCAGGACATCCCCAGGAGGAAGGGGAAACCACTTCTGAGCACCTTCGACCTGGACAACCCTGGAAAGGGTCACCGGTAAGTCAGAACGGATGGCACATGATTATTGATTATTTCTTCTGAACCAATCTCTCTCCATTTCCAACAGTTCCCATCATTTTTCAAATTTCAGGTTTTTTGCATCCAAAACCCTGCTTTTGGGATTTGTATCATCCGAATCCTAGAAATCCTGTCTTTGCAAGAAAACAAGAGCCAGAGAATGTGAATCTTTTTCTCAGGTTGGTGTCCCTTCCCTCCAGCCTTTGGGGCCGCCCCGTAAACCAACTTGCTGGGGGTGGGTGGGCCGTGATCTTTTACAGATACCGACAGCAAAGAAAAGGCACGGCCCTAGGACTGGCCCCAAGAGCTGCAGGACTTCAGCCATTCACCCTTTAAGCGTTCACCCGCCTGCCGCTGGGCTGATTTAGGAGCCCAGCGAACGCCATCTGGCAGGGGAAAGGGGGGAGGCAGCCCAGCTGGACAGATGTGTGGGAGGCGGAGAAAAGGAAAACGGTTGCCTCTTGAGACGTGGCGGAGAACTGTGGGAAACGGGATCCCATCTCTTCCTCTTCTCCTCCACCGCCAGACGCAAGGCGCAAGCATATAAGCACACCATGTCATGACCGTTGAAAACCCCAGGACGCTTTCTTGGAAGTAAGTCCCACAAAACCCAAGAAGATTTACTCCCTTGTAAACTGTGCTTAGATGGTGTTGCAGGATTCTGTCAGGGACAATTTTCCATCCTCATCACCATCCTCATCATCACAACAACAACAAAGAACCTATAATTATATATTTCATATATATATTATAACAACAACAATATATATATATATAATAGATATACTATATAATTATTATATACAATAACAACAACCTTAGACCTGCAGAGCTGGATGGGACCCAATGGATCATCAAGTCCAGCCCCTATCAAGGAGGCCCAGTGGGGGGAATCGAACTCCCAACCCCTGGCTCTGCAACTAGAAACCTAAACCACTGAGCTACCCAGCAGTTCTTATTCTACATCAGCAGCTCTCTAAGCGGGGTTCCAGGAACCAAAACGCCATAAAATGATCTAAACCAGTGCTTCCCAACCTTAGGTCCCCAGATGTTCTTGGACTACAGCTCCCAGAAGTCCTGGCCATCACTGCTCATGGTGAAGGCTTCTGGGAGCTTTAGCCCAAGAACATCTGGGGACCCAAGGTGGGGAACCATTGGTATAAAATGAGGATAACACTATGTCCACCATCCTACTAGCCCTATTATAGTGTAGTCCTAGTGTAGTCCTATTGAATCAGTAGGATTTACATAGGTGTTGACTGCGGATCTACGCTTTTGTGTAGAGTCTGGGCCTTTCAATCAATGGCACTGTTCAGAGAAAACAAATCCAGGTCTCTGGTTTTTCCCAGGTACGACAGCTCTTTCTTCCCCGCCAGGCGTGCTGGGCGGCTGGATGGCAGCCACTGGGGAGCACGGTGGCAAGAGTGGTGATGGGGACAGGACTCTCCCCGGATGTTCAAAGACCCCCACCACCACCACCCAGCTGCACACCAGACCAGCAAGTCCTGCAGGGAAGGAAGACCGGCGGAGTCCTCACCCGCTCAACGTGACATAGAAACAGAGGCAGTGGATCTGACCCTGTGCAAGCCCCAGCTATTGACTAAAGGTGATGGACTCACCCGTTGTTGAATGAGCGCGTGCTTGTGTTCCATCTCTCTCTTCTCCACAGCAGAGTCGATCACCAACTGGTCCAACTTCACAAAACAAAGTGAAGAAACAAAGTTCAGTAACTGAAAGATTAGGTTTCTGTCTTTTCCTTTCTTCTGTTTAGTCTCCTGTTGGGTTCAGGTCAATCCACTTCCTGGACTTAGTATTGTCCCTGTCTCATTGGCTTGCTTTCCACCTTCTCAGGTGAAATACGGCAGAGATCCCTCAACTTTTTTTTGGGGGGGGGGGGACTGGTCGACACAATTCCAATTTTGAGACGATGTCAAGGACACCATCACAAAATGGCTGCCACGTGAGCAGAGCGGAGTGTGAGGTTTGCTCCCTCATAAGATGGCTGCTCTGGGGGTTCCCAACCTTGGGTCCCCAGATGTTCTTGGACTAGAACTCCCAGAAGCCTTCACCACGAGCGGTGCTGGCCAGGATTTCTGGGAGTTGTCGTTCAAGAACATCTGGGCACCCAAGGTTGGGAAGCACTGGTTGATACGACTACCCACCAGTCTTGAAAATTTACCCGTGAACTTCTACACACCTTACCTACGTGCAAGAGTAGAAACAGAAATGCAAAGTATGGTGAAACACTGAGGTTTGCAGAAATTAAAAAAGAGGAGGAACCTATAAGGATGCACCCCCCTCAAATAAAACAACCAGAACAACAATCCTACAGAATCCTCTTCAACCAGTAAGGAACTGGAAAACTGGGTGGACAGAAACAGACCAGGGCAATGATGATCTTTTTTATTCTCCCAAGCATGTTAAGGATGGTTTAAAGGGTTTCTAAATCTACCCTCATCCCAAAGCAAAGGCAGTTCAAGGTTGGAGCCACAAGGAGCCATCTTGACACCTTCAGCAAGGCCCACATCTCCGACTGACCACTGGGAAAGGAGAATGTGGAGCCCCCACCCGAAAGAGAGAGAGAGAGAGAGAGAGAGAGAGAGAGAGAGAGAGAGAGAGAGAGAGAGAGAGAGAGAGAGAGAGAGAGAGAGAGAGTTTATGCTTAAAAACAAAAAAGGAAAGCGAAACAGGCTGGAAAACGTGGTCTTTTATTTCCCTAACATTCACAAATAGGTTCATGCATATGGCACCCTCCAAATTTTGGTGCTCTGGGGCTAAGCCCCACTTGGCTGGGTGTAATTGAGAGCCTTCCACCCTTTCAAAATCTTGGCCCATGGCACCCCCTTCCATCCACTCAACCCAGAAGCCAGCCCGTCCTACGAAGCAAGCTCTCCTCCCGTTGAATCCGGTGTTGATGGTTTTTTTTGTCTCTGTTTCGCACCCTGCTTTGTGGGGCCCTCCTCGTTGCGTTTGCCGTTGTCGGCTGGCCGAAACACTTTGGTTGGTGGTGACTTTTAAATATATATATATATATATCGGAAGGGCAAGACATACATAAATAAATAAAAATGCCCACTCTGGTTGGGTGGTTCACCTTCAGCTCAGCTGCCTTGGCCAGCGGTGCCCTTCTGAGCCAGGCTGAAGACATCAAGGGGAGAGAAAGAGAGAAACCTTCCTGGCAATGAGCCGGGGGATAACCGCCACGTGAGAGCCCTCGAGGATTAGGGTGTCGATTCTGGGCAATCGCTCTGAGGATTAGCTGAGCAAGATCTTATCCTGGGTTGACACAAGAAACGTGAGCGGCCGCCGGCCGCCCTGCAGGCTCAAGGCTAGGACAACCCGGGGGTTGGAGGCCTCCAAGCCAGGAGCCGAAAGGATCTCTCATCTACAAAGCCTGTCGGCTACAGCATGATCTGTCTCCTTATCTCTGAACCTTCTGGGCACCAACCCAGAAGCTATTTTCATTTTGTTTATGCTCAGGACAAACTTGAGGCAGTTGACCAACGAAGACCTCAACCGCAGCTCACACATTTAAAAAACAATCATGACCAAAAGACTACGGCTAGTCGGAGCTAGAGTAGATCCATTGGCCTAAATCCTGTTACTTGGCACAGTCAATTGCACTAGAGGAGGCCGCTTGGGAATCAACGCAAATTTGGAAAAGCAACTCCTCCATAAGTTCTATTGAATCCAATGGGCCTACTTTAATTTTGTACAGTAAGTCATCGAGTAGACCCATGGAAATCAACAGAACGTACAGAGGGGTTGACTCACTAAACCCCCCATTGATTCAGTGGGCCTGTTCGAGTGTGATTTACTACACTAAGCGACACGATTTGGACCCCCCAGAATCCACTGTAGTATAGGAAATCACCAGGTGTAAATCATGTTGATTCAACGGGATTGCTCTAGTGAGAGCTTATTGGGAATATCCTGGCCATAAAAGGCAACAAAATTAAAACTGTAGATGGCAGTAGTTAAAAAAAAAAGCATCACACGGACATTCTTTCACAATAGATAGAATTTTAGAAGTTCCTCGGTTTGCTCCCATCACAGCACTGAAATGTTGCAGGACTGGGGGTTTTATTGGACTACAATATCCAGGATTACCTAAACAGCACAGGCGGTGGGTTCTAGGAGGTTGACACCCACCAAAGTAACTTTTTGTAACCCACCAAAGTAACTTTTCCAAGCTGTGCCTTGAGCGAAGGAAAGCCCACGATCTCCCAAGGACAGAAAGAGTGTGTAACCATAGGATCCCATTATCTGTGGGGGATGCTGAAAATGGCTGATAATAGTGACTGCTATACATAGCATGGTCTCTGGCTCCTTCTAGTGGCCAGTTCTGGTAACTACATCATGGAAATACGTATTTCTGGATGTTTTTTTTTCTTTCAAAAATTTTAATATTTTCAAACGACAGGTAAGTGAAACCGCAGTTACTGATCTCACAGATATGGTTGTCCTACTGTTTTCATTTGGGTTCTGTAAGATCTTAGCCAAACTAGCAAACCTATTCCGAAATGAAGTGGAAAGAGCTTGTGATTCTTAAAAAGTGCAATATGAGGGAAATGGAAATTCACCACTTCCCCTCCCATGTCTCTCCCCTCTTCTTTTCTTTCCTCCCTCTTCCCTCATGTGGCCGCTTCTCACCTCAGTAGCCAGCTTCTTCATATAGGGATCCAGCTCGTGAAGAAGGCTGTAGCCCTGCTGGAAAAATGTGTACTGGGCATGCATAAAGGATAACATCTGAAAAGACAAAGAAGGTTTGATTGTCAACAGAGATACAGGGGAAGCATCCTCACATCTTTCCATCAAATCTGATCCACCCACTTGAAGCTCAGCGGTTTAGGTCTCTGGCTGCATAGCTGGGAGTTCGAATCCCCCACTGGGCCTCCTTGACAGGGGCCGGACTTGTTCATCGCTAGGGTCCCTTCCAGCGTTGCAGTTCTAAGACTATTATTATTATTTTATTTAAAAGATGAATGGTCAGAGGAGTAGGTGCCAGAGAAAGGGATTCCATTGACCAATTGCGGGCCTTGAATTTAGATCATGGTTGTAGTCCCTAGTGAGCCATGAAACTCACTAGGGCCCATCGCTCTCTTTCAGCCTGGTCTCCCTCACAGGACTATTGTAAGGATAAAGTGACAAGGTGGAGAGGCATGTTCGTCCTATGTTTGCAATTATATCGGTTAAATTTATTTTGCAGATTGGAGCTGACATCTCTTTTCTTATCCACCTCTTGGTGTGTGTATGAATGTGTGTCCATATGATCCAAATATAATTCTCACCGCATCCAAGATTTCAAATTTCTTCTTGGCCTGGAGGACATTGATCTGGAAAGAAAGAAAGAAAGAAAGAAAGAAAGAAAGAAAGAAAGAAAGAAAGAAAGAAAGAAAGAAAGAAAACATGACTCAATTACTTCGTTTGCCAATGACTTCAAAGAAATTAGTCTGATCTGCTCCTGTGCTTCTTAAAACAAATCTACATAAATCAGTACAGGCAGAACCAAATCCAATAGATACATTCCGCAGAATCAATATACACTGATTCACCTATCCACTGCCTGAAAATACGAAATAAAAAAACTCCCAAAAATACTAATTTATATGTATTTCCAGAGTGTGTTTACCAGAACTGGCCACTAGAGGGAGTGAGAGACATTGCAACGTATAGTGTTCCATACTTCCATGTTTTTCCGGCATCCAGGGGGCGGGGCTTGGAACCACTGTTCTAAAATAGAACTCAAGTTTTGAAATAACCATCAATTCACAAACAAGAAAGATTTACTATTTAGTTAGCAAAATCAAATTATGCTCACTGGTTTTGGAAAACATCAGGTTTTTTTATTGCTACCATTTCTTTTTTCTAGCATTATTTCATGGTAATAACAAATGGTGGGCACACGGAGCCACCTTGTGGCCTGGCTGAGGTATTGCCTCTGGATGTTTTCAGTTGCCAAATTTGCAGAAAAAGCTGAACGAAAAACACGGGTCCTGGAATGTAGATTCAGAAAGTAAGAGCTCACAAAAAAAAAGGGACAAATGGCTAAACTCTCTTTCAAATCTTCGAGTTTCCAAGGAGTTCATTCACAACATTATTCTGTCCCGAATTCACACAAACGAATTCTTTGTTTCTAGAAACTAGAAAGCATGCATAGAAATAATATTCAGCTGGATACATCCTTCGTGTGCAAATCTGTATTTTTGTACACATTTTGTCCTAAAATATGCATGCCATTGGCTTTGAGAACTTTTTTCCTGAGCTGAGAATCGTAACACAAAATTCGTGGGGGGGAAATGTATAATCCCAAAGATAACAGGATTCTGATCTGCATGTTAGTCCAAAAGCTAGGGATAATCTTATTGGTTCCCTTTGGTATATTAACTGTTCTAAATCTGCAACCTTACTTAGTCAAAACAAAAGGAACAAGGACGAATTTTCTGCGGGATAGTTAAACAGTCATAAACGAAAGGGGTGGATGGGTTAGAATCTTGGCCTATGGAAACTCATCATGGAATTCTAAGAATCTGAAGCACCTAATAGGTTATTTGTATCTTTTTTTTTTTTTTAACAAAGAGCAGTCCTCCTGGGCTTAGAATGGAATTCTAATTGGAAAAATATTGATCAGGGCAGGGCTCGTTTCTTCTTTTGCCCTCACACTGGGGGCAACAAATTTTGGAGGGGCTTCAAAAAAATATTCCACATCTATGTATCTTGAGAAACCCTCAATCAACAAGAATGAGGAATTGGGGGCATGGCCCTTCTTTACCTAGGAGGTACTCATCCTGACCTACACGTTAAAGCAATGGTTCCCAACCTTGGGTCCCCAGATGTTCTTGGACTGCAACTCCCAGCAGCCTTCACCACAAGCTGTGCTGGCCAGGATTTCTGGGAGTTGTAGTCCAAGAACATCTGGGGACCCCAGGTTGGGAAGCAGCACTACATTTAAGACATAAGATAATCTTTTCGTCCTCCACTTTTCTGTCCCCTCGGCTCATTCCTGGCAATCAACAGGAGACGACAGCATAAGCTATCCTGGGATGAGCCAGAAGGCCTCGGCAGATGGTTCCACTTTAAGAGGGTGGGGAGCGAGGGGGCTAATGGAACAGCTTGGGCCCATATTAGCCTGGAATCTGTTCGGTGGTGCAAGAAACCCATTACGAGGAACATACGAGCTGTATCGGTCCGCAGTCAATGGTGAGTAAATTCATGGGAGATAATCAGTCCGGAAATAGCTGTAGGGGTGTGGATATCACCCTCTCGTGGGAGGAAAAGGGCCGGGTAAGGTCGAACGCTAAGCTGATCCCGGCAAGTTAAGTGTGAAACTGGAATCTGAGACTTCTCAGCTTTAAACAAGGCTGTGGCCGTTAGGTCCATGGGCTGTGCATTGATCTGAGGAGGATGACAATCTGAAAAGGTTCATTTTGGGGACTCTAAATACACAGAATTCCCCAGCCAACCCTTCTAAACTCTGAAGAGGAGAGAAAGAAGAATGATCTTTTCCCGTTTCTTTCCTTTAAATGTTTGTGTGTTGATTATATCTATAACCCATATTTGTCTGAAGAGCAGTTCAAAGGAGCGGTACACAGCTTCCATCCCAATGCGTTTTATCCTCGTAACAACCCAGCGAGGTAGGTTTGGGCTGAAAGGTGGCAACCAGCCAAGACCGCCCAAGCGCCTATGGATTCGAATTCAGGACTCCCTGATCTTAGTCTAACCTGTCAAACCAGAGATGGGAAAATTCACGCCCCTCCCGATAGGGCTGGGCTATAATTTTCATCATCCCTGACCATTGGCTAGGCAGACTAGATCTGATGGGAGTTTTAGTCCCTGCTCTAACCACTAGGCCTTGGCCTTACTCCGACTTGCAACCAAGAACGAAACAGGGTCAGCTTTGCAACCTTCTGCCTTAATGCGGCATCCAGATTGCTTATCCATCCCATTTAAGCCACCGGGGAGAACCTGAAGGCCCCCAAATATACCAAACTAACTCAAGAACGTCACTCCCCTTGACCGGTCCTCATCTCAGGGGCTCACCTGTAAGACGTAGTCCAGGGCTAAGTGCCGGAAACATTTCCTGGTGATGGTTAAAGTGCCAGTGGCCTCTTCAACCTCGTGGGGCTTGTGCCGTGGGGCCTGGGCATTCTTGACCAAAGCGATCTCCATATCTTCCCGCACTTTATCAAACTGCTTCTTGGTCTCCTTGAATTTCCGAACATCACTGCAAAAAAAAGAGAGAGGGTGACGTTATTTTTCATTTAGAAGCACTTACCTAGGGTCAGAAAAACTAGGCTACATCATCATCATCATTACATCATCACCACCAGCACCACTACCATCATCATCATCATCTGTGGTATCAGTATCCACTGACTCACTTATCCACTTTCTGAAAACATTAAAAACATTAATAGGAAAAATCCTAGAAAAATATATGTCTAAAGATGAATTTACCAGAACTGGCTACTTAGAGGGAGACAGAGACCATGTTATGTTTAGCATTCTCTATTAAAACAGTGTTTGCTATAATCCGCATTTTTTCAGTATCCCCGGAATGGCCTTGCAACTGATCCCCCATGGATATGAGGGTCCTATTATATTATTATTATTGGTTAGAATGGAATTGCCATTACGCTTGTGTAAGCCGAAGACCCATCTTTTTCAGGCAGGTTTTTAACAATCACGATTGAGTCTCTGAATGCCTTTTTTAAAGTTAAGCTAATTTTTAATGTTTCCTTGCTTTTAATTATTCAATTGCATTATAATCAGCATACGTTTAATTGGTGTTTTTTTTTTCATGTTTCACTTACGATGTTTTTAATTCTATTCTTTTCAATGTCGTGAGCCGCCTTGGGTCCCCTTATCGGGAGAAAGGCGGCCTATAAATGAAACAAATAAATAATATCCAGGTTCAAAGTTGTTTGGGGCTTTATAAATTGACCACAGAATCTCCAACCTGGCCCATGAGTCAAAATATGGAATCAAAGAGGCAACCGGTGACCTTTCTTCACCGTAAGCAGAAATGACGATTGTCCACCGACTGCTGAGGATGGATTCTTGTTCTTGACACCATAAAAATTGCTGATTCTGTTTTCAGGCACACTTATGGCCCTGAGCGGTAAGCCCTGGTTTAGCTAGGCATAGCTGCTCACAGGAAAGGTGGCTAATAAATATTTTAGACCACCAAGCAAGGGTGGGCCTGCCAGTTGCTCCACTCTAGAGAAGCATTTGTCCTCTGCTAAAGGATCCAGCCACCCGGAGACAGAGATTGGAAAAGAATCTACTTGGATTTGATATCCTTGCAACAGTAGCTTGGATTCAGCTCCCAAGATTTGGTCGCGAAAAGAAACAGACGAATTTGCACATTCGCCAGGCCCGAATTTGTGTGTTTCGAAGGCCCACTTTGCAGAGGCACAAAGCACACTCTCTACAATGGGAATGGCTAGAGTCATCTTGCTATTTATGCTTGTGTAACAGAAATCAGAGCTTTGCGGATATCCTGGGAATACAACCACTGTCTTGTCGTCCGCGATGAAAAGAGGATGGGGTGACAATGCAAGTGGAATTCAAGGGGGGAAAAATAACATGGCAAGAGAGATTTTCACATCCCTGGTGCCTGTTTTAGTTTCATTTTTAAAACATCCCCTGTTCTTTATTTTTGCAAATTTCTCAATTTTTCTGGGAAAAGATGGGGGGAGACTGTCGTGGGCCGGCCGGTCGGCCGGCCTCCAGATTCGCAACAGGAATCACGAAGAGGACAGCTTTGGTCAACCAGATGCTCTTTAAATTTGTAGGACAACAAATTATATTTCTCGTCTAGACGGTCTAGAAGACAATGCGTCCCCTAACCTCATTCCTCGATCAGAAAATTAAGAAAGCAGCTCATGAAGGATTATATCTGTCTGGAAATTATTTCTGAGCATCCCCAGACTCCACTGAATTATGATTAGGTGCACTTTAAGGCCAGTCTTCCTTTATGAGTGCTCTGGCACAATTTCCTTGCTCGGCTTCTTCTCTCCTCACAACAACCCTATGAGGAAGGCACATGGAGCATAAATCCTTGGTCACCCTCAGCACATTCAGAAAGGTTTCTGGCTGCTCAGGGACTTAAACAACAGACACTGGGTGTCCCCGAAGTCTTGCGTTCGATTTTAAAGTGTAGAGATTTATTACAATCCCCATAATTAATAACTGCATGCAGTCACGTCAATTCTGGCTTATAGTGATCCTTTCCAGGCAGAAACTGGTATACCCTTCCCTTCCTCCAGGGGGCGCCCTGGGACTGTGCAGCTTGCCCAAGGCCACCCAGGCTGGCTTTTCTCCCCGGAGGCACAGCAGGGAATCGAACTGCCAACCTCCGGCTCCGCAGCCAGCGACCTACCCCTGAGCTATCCGGCCAGCTCACACAGTCACTCCCTAAAAGTGCAAGCAGCTGGGCTGATGGAGTTCTAGAAAACACTCATCAGCAGGGGCAGGGCTTTTGTAAAGCTAAGGGATCTTAATTGCCCCTTCAAGGCCCAAAAGACTCCAAACAGGCTTTGCATTGCAAGAGGGATATTTCGCAAAAAATCTGTCATTGCCGGAACATTTCTACATCGCCAGCAGCTACCACGAGGATTGCAGTTAAAACTCAGAGGTGTGAGGGAAAAGGCAGATCCAAATCGACTCCAAGATGCAGAATCCCCCACCTTTCTCCACAACCAGGTTGAGGTGGGAAGATGAGAAATCTCAGCTCCCTGGAAAAATGATTAAGGTGTCTAATGTAGGTTTGTGGAGGGACACCAGGTGGTTCACTTATTCCTCAGTATTGCCCCTCCTGGTCAACTTTCTCAAGTCACCTACAGCTGTCGGGTCCCACATCTGTCGCCGGTTCCCATGGAAACACAACCGCGTTGAGCTGAACATCTTGGCCGCCTCACTGACCTATATTTCCTTGCTTTCCATGTCTGCTTTATACCTGGCTTATTTTTAGTGAGGAATTGAAAAGAGACAGCAGGTCCATTAAGATGTCCATGATCAGAGGGCTGATCTTGGAGAAGGTTGGCCCCCTTACCAGCAAACCCCCCAAAGGGCGACTTACAGGCTATCCAGTTTTATGGGGTGTACGTTTCACAGACTGCAGAAGTGGCCTGCAATTTGGGAAAGCGTGTGCTATATCAAACCAGTTAGGCTTTAAGGGACCCCCAAAATGAACCAACTCTTTGGCGGTCTTCTGTATGTGGAATGCTCTTCTCCTCACAATGGCGGCCACCATTTTGGGTCACCTTCCCCCACCCCTTGCTCTTCTTTCACGTGTGTAAAATGAATGCAACCCCGTACTTTTGGAAACAAAATGGGAGGAAGCGTATATTATAAATGGCGATGGAATTTTCAGATTTTTCTGGACTGCAAAAACCATAATTTTCCATTTTGGGAGGTCTATGCTCCTGACAGACACCTTAAAAAAAACTTAAATGTGATCCACTTGGAAGAAAAAACTAAATTGGAAGGTTTGGAGGCTGAGCTAAACCAAGTTCTGCCCACACTTCCTGCTCGGAAAGAAAACTCCCAGCTAGCAGTGGGGCAGGAACAGGAAGCTGGGGAAGAGCTAGGCCTTATAGACTTCCAGGTTAGGCCTTTCTCCCAGGCGAGCCACAGTTAGGTTTCATCAGGTGTCTGTAAGGTAGGTAGAACTTCCAGAATGGGGAATTATGATGTTTGTAGTCCAGAACATACCACCCCTAATTATAAACTTAACTAATCGGGAGTTGCTCTAGTGTTTTGATCTAGAGACACACACAGGTGAAGGACAACAATGTATTCGTATAGGCACATTATCAAAATACTTGTAAGAAGTGGTGAGACATTTCAATCTAAATGTTCCAGCTGGTGTTAAAGGACAGTGTTCCTGCAACAATGGGTTAAAAATGCAAGAAAACACCCCCCCTGCACCCCACAATACTCACTCTTTCACAAAATTGTGCAGCTGTTGCCGGACAGACCTCTGAGCTTGGTCAAAAAGGATCTGTACCAGAAGAGAGAGAGAGCAAGCGGGGAGAAGAAGACGAGAAGATGTCAATAAAATGGATTTATCAAAGAACTTTGCAAAGCCTGTTCCATCCAATTCGGCAATTATGCAAGCAACGTGCTGCCAATGTTCCTTCTGACGTGGAGGACTTTTGGATGAATCCGTTGTCAAAGAACTTCAGAAGAATGGGTTTGACCGCACCAAAGCTCTCCGTAGTCCAATGTCAAGGAAGGAAAACCCACCAGCAAGACCCGAGTGCGCCTCCACCACCCTCCATTTTGGGCTGCCCACCTTGTCTCCCATCATGGAGAGAATACCTAGTCCTCTGGACCACTAGACAGGGATAAACCCATCCTCCAGTAAACTGTCTCATCCCCTTTCGTAGCTAGCCAAATCAGGGGACAACATCACATTTTGATGCTACAAAACTTGGATCATTTGAACTGTTTGCTTTCGGCTGCCCTGCCCCCCCCCCCCTTCCCCAACATTCAGCTTCTCTGGAATAAGGCTTGTTTTATTTCTGCTTATTTTTATATATTTTTGCTCATTTGTACATTCTACTCAAAAGCCCCCCAAAGCAGTTACGAATAAAACAACAAAATTAAAGTTCCGGGGAAAAATTAAGTGGTAGCAAAGGAGTCTCCCACAGGCATGAGTACAAAACCACAAAAATTAAGAAAAATAAGGTGTTCGGGAATATACCCAACTGGACACACTATCAAAAAGAGGTAATTGAAGATAGATCTATGTTTTTGACTTCTTTTTCCAATGGCAGAAACCAAATCACTTTTGAGACTAAGAAACGTATGTTTCTGTGAGCTTGTGTGGCTTCCTTTTTTTGCCCAGTAAAGGGCACCGTCATCTCTCTCTCTCTCTCTCTCTCTCTCCACACACACACACACACACACAGAGAGAGAGAGAGAGAGAGAGATACTGGCTCCATATAATGGAACCATCTCCCACAAAGAAACAGACATTAGAGACAGCCCACAATTAGAAGGTAAAAATCCTGAACTAACAGAAGCATCTGAGGGATTGCAGAAGTTATCCTTCCAAGCTCTGGCTGTCCATCTGTGAAATGACGAGGCAGTGTGGAAGTGCAAGACAGGCTTCTAGAACCAGGCTGATCATCCTGTGGTCATCCTTATCTTTTCCACTTCAGTTCCCAGAAGCTTCTGTTGACATGACCAATGGTCAGGAATTCTGGAAGTTGGAAGTCCAAAACAGCTAGATGGACCTTAAAGGTTGGGGGTGCCACAAATTCCGGAATCTAGCCTGCATGCAGGCACATCTGTGTACATGGATATTAAAGGATGCAGATGGGTTCCTTTCAGACACTTACACGCCATGCACAAGGACCAGGAACAGACTAGATGGACCCACAGCTTCTGCAGACCTTCTGGAGGTGGCTTGCAACCCTACAACCCCCGGTCTACGCACTGTGCACTCTCCAGCGTTGCTTCCGAACGCCTGTTCTTGGGGATTTTCTAAACATTGGCAAACCAGTTTCCTTGGCCCACAATGAGGGCAGGGTATGATCCATGGAGGAATATGCTTTTCAACCGTGCCAACATCATCATAACTTTGAATACCGAACTGGCCACCAGCCAAAATCTGAAGGAGGGGATTTGCAGAAGACGCCTACATTTTATTATTCAAAATGCATTAAACTGAGTTTTTAAAACCCAACACCAAATGGGCTTGGCTTGGCTTTTCTTTCTTTCTTTCTTTCTTTCTTTCTTTCTTTCTTTCTTTCTTTCTTTCTTTCTTTCTTTTTCCTGAATTATAACTACTCTGTCATTTTCTTGGCTCCCAAACCAGGCTTGGGACGGATTATATGAAATAAAAGTTTCCAGAAAGTCCTGCCTCTCTACTCCCACCCATCTCTGAGCCCCAAAGAAGTCATAAGGAGTCCAGGATGTGACTCACTCAAGGCTGGTCACTTCGGATGGAGATTTTTCCCCCCAAGGGGAATTAAGGGGAGAAGGATAATCTACACATTTCTTGGCTCTGGGGGAACAGCCCCACCATAGAGGAAACCTAACCAACAGCCCAGGAATGTCCAAATTCCAGGCATTCTACAATGTTTGTACAGAAAGAAGGATTTTTCACAAAAGTCATCCAGTTTTCCAGAAGTTCTCTGTTCAGATTTCTTAGTTTCCAAATTGTGTACAGAGAGTGACGCGGTCTTCCTTTCCGGCAACTTTGTTTGCTTCCCCTGCCAATCAGTGTAACCAAAGAATCCACCGAGCACCAATGAAGACAGTATTTAAAACAAATCCATCCTTTGGCGTAAATCTTCCTTGAGTAGACCCATTATATCAACTGATGACTGGGAAGTAAACACTGGGGTCAATTGCATGGATTCAACAGTTCTATTCTGGTTGCAAACGACTAAATGGATTTAAGCTGCACTAGGGGTATCATCTCAACATTTCATAATTACACTATGGAACTCACAGCCACAAGACGCAATAACATCGCCCTCACTCTCTTACCACAAGCTACAAACCCCAGAATGCCCCAGGTGGGAGCCATGGCTGGTCGAAGTGGGATCTAAATGCCAAAACTGTGCAATGTAGACACACACAGCTTTGCTCTCTGCTCTGCAATATTTTGCTGCCACTTCCCTTTGTGATGGCGTCACTGTTGGTTGTGTTCATGAACACGGATGATGATGCCACTGTATCTCCCTAATGAGGGTCTTCTGCATTAGGACATGAGCGTCTCTCTCAACCAGGACCTCAGTCTGCTCAGATCAGAAGACATTCTTGACCAACGAGTTTAGGAATTTACTCTGTTGAGAAGAACGTGGACTTTCTGCACCAGCAATGCAGGTTAAACTGCAATACTGCAGTTAAGCCTCTGCTCACAACCTGAGTTTGATTCTGACAGGTTCTGGTAGCCAGCTCAAAGCGGACTCAGTCTTCCATCCTTCCAATGTTAATGAAATGAATACCCAGTTTTGGGGGGGGGGGAGTTATTCCTAATACAATTATGTTGTAAACCGCCCACAGAGCACTCTAGCACTATAAGGTGTTATGTAAGTCAAAACAACACACAACAACAATAAGGCTGAACCCAAAGAAAATATATACTATGATTATAGAAGGTACAGAGTATAGAGTGAGAAGTATCTTGGAATTGTAGATCAAAAGCTGAATAGGAACCAACAGTGTGATATGGCTTCAAAAAAGGCAAATGCGATTTTAGGATGCATTGACAGAAGTATAGTCTCCAAATCCTGTGAGGTACTAGTTCCCCTCTATTTAGCGCTGGTTCGGCCTCATCTAGACTACTGTGTCCAGTTCTGACACCACACTTTAACAAGGATGCCGACAAACTGAAGCAAGTTCAGAGGAGGGCAACAAGGATGATCAGGGGACTGGAAACCAAGCCCTGGGAGGAAAGACGGAAAGAACTGAACAGGTTCAGCCTTGAGAAAAGAGGGGCAGGATCTGTTCCTGATTATCCCAAACTGCAGAGCACATAATAATGGGCTCAAGCGACAGGAAGCCAGATTTCGGGTGAATATCAGGAAAAACTTCTTAACTGTTAGATTAGTACGACGATGGAACCCATGACCTCGGGAGGGGGTGAGCACTCCAGCACTGGAGGCATTGAAGAGAAAACTAGACCACCCTCCGTCAGATCTGCTTTGATTTGGATTCCTGCCTTGGGCAGGGGGGTTGGACCCGATGGTCTTCTAGGCACCCTTCCAACTCCGTGATTCTATCATTCAGCTGCTCAAACAGCAGCCGTTCTGTGGTTCCAGCATGCAACCCGGAATTGCCTAAAGGAAACAGACGTAAATGTCCACACTGACGTAATGCTTTAATGCTAGTTGCACTGCCTCATTACCCCGGATGCACTGGACTGTAAAAATAAAGAGTATTGATCTGGAACTGGGAGTGTTGCGCTAGTTTGGCTCGGGGCAAGTGCTTGATCTCCCCCCCTGACTTGCTGGGAGACGGATGCTTCTGAAAACCCAGTGCAATCCGCCCCGTCCGAATTTCTCCCACGGAAAGGTGGCTTTTCAAACAACCTGGTTTTCTTTTCCAGAGCGTGTGCACAGTTACGGCACCTATTTTAACAGCTCTGTTCTGATGAATGCTGGGATTTGTCATTTGGGGAAGTACATTAATATTCTGCTGCAGTTTAGGGAAATATAGAAGAGCGCTTTAGCAGAGAAATCTAAGGATCCTGTCCAACAGAAGTAGTGGGAAGCTACTGTATAAGATTGAAGCATCATAATTAGGGATATCCAACTGCTCATGAATCTTGAAGTGGAATGATGGGGGGGGGGGGGTCAACATACTGAGAAGTTGGAAAAGTTAATTTAAAAAAAGTCTGCCGTTCCAAAAAATCTCTTCAAAGGCCATCAAGTGAGTTTCCTGACCAAGTAGAGATTCGAACTCAGGTCTCCTGCGTCCTACAAAAGTCTGCCTCTTTGAAACAGTGGCTTCGCCTCTGCCTGTCTTGAAGCAAAGGGTACAGAAACACACACATCTTCTGTAAGAGAAGGGAAAGAACAATCTTGGAAGCTGATAAGGAAGCAGGACGGAAGGAAAATACCTCTGGGACTCTGAGAAACGCAACCGGAACGAGGCTGATGGAATTTCACATTCCAAACTCCCTGAAAGAAAAAGGACCTGTCAACCATCCCGAACACGCCTGGCCCTGTCTGGTTTCAAAAGCTAAGCACGTTTGGGCCCGGTTAGTACATGGATGGGAGACCATGAAATCATGGGATGCTTTAAGGCAGAGTAAAAATAGTTTAAATAAAGAATCAATAAATGCGACTTTGGTGAGGGGCCATGAATCTGTGGAAGAGCACCTTCTTTCCAAGCCAGGTTCAATCCTGCTGTCGTCAAGTTGGTTGAAAAGGAATATTACCAGCAATGGTAGACAGCGGATGCTGTGAAGCAGCTTCTTATGTTCTAGTTCAGTAGTTCTGAACCTTGGGTCCCCAGATGTTCTTGGACTGCAACTCCCAGAAATCCCGGCCAGCACAGCGAATGGAGAAGGCTTCTGGGAGTTTTAGTTCAAGAATATATGGGGATCCAAGGTTGGGAACCACTGTTCTAGTTCACCGTTCTTATTCACAGATAAGAACAGCATCAAGATCCCCCAGATTAGTCCACCCCCTTTTCCTCGTTAACTGGCACTTACAGTCTCAATGACTCACTCTGAAAGGCTAACGGTAGGAAGAATAAAAAGGTCCCATTACTTACAATTGAACCGGTAAAGCAGCCAACTGACAAACATGACTGCTTTAACCAACCAGACTTTCAACAGACTCACCACTTCCCACAGACAACAGGGAGGTGGGAAAGCACTGAGCAGAGAGGCGGGCCTCTTTTTAAATGCAGAGATGGGGAAGGCACGGTTGCTTAGTGCTGAGTAGATTGACAGTCATCCCAGTCCAGAAAGGTGCCTCCCAGCCACGCCTACTTAAAGGTTGCATGCGAGGTTGCAATAACTCCAATTTAACCTTATCCAACTGGACCCCATCGGGAACCCTTTTCTCATTCTCCACATTCCAGAATCATCCAATCATCCTGTCGAAACCACATCTGGATCAAGTGTTACCCTCTCCTCCATCTTCATATGAGGCTGCACCAGGCGCATGATAGAAAACTGGAGAAGCTGGAAAGTCACTAAAAAATAACCCTACACACACTCCTGGCAGGGGGAAAAAAGAAGATGTTTGAGCCCATCAAGTGACATTCCCCTGAGACCGATCTTCACGCTTGAAAGCTTGGGGCCTTCGTGGTGCGAGAGGCCCCTGGGAATGAGCTCCGGCCAACCGAACATGTTTTATTTGTATGGAAGTCAGAAACAAGTGCTTTTATCCGAGACGGGAAAACGCTGACTCAAAAAAATTAACTACAACACTTAGATTGAGAGCCTAGGCTGTTTGGGGGATTTGGGGATATGTAGTCCAGAAAACCAGTGTTTCCCATCACTGTTTTTTTACAGTGGAGCCATAAAGAAAAGAGACCCAGTGTGGCGTAGTAGATAGGGTGATGGGCTAGAACTTAGGAGACCTGGGTTCAAATCCCGCTCGGCCGTGGGAACTCATTTCCACCCCTTGAACAGCTCACCGATCTCAAAACACTTCTTAGGGTTATCATATTGGAAGTGAATTGATGGACAACAAAGTAATGTAAACCAGAGTACAGGTGTAAGAACGGAAAGTAACTTTTTCAACGTCCTAAAACCCTAGACTCGTAGCGGTTCCCAGTCTTGGGTCCCCAGGTGTTCTTGGACTACGATTCCCAAAAATCGCGGCCAGCCCAGCAAGTGGTGAAGGCTTCTGGGAGTTTGAGTCCAAGAACATCTGGAGACCCCAAGGTTGGGGACCACTGAGTCTTAGAAGGGTTGGGGACATAAGCCAACACTTCAGTTGAAGGTTGATGGGGCCACGTCAGCTCCCTTTTGTGAGGTCCTATGGATGTCCCCATGATAGGATGATGACCTGCTGCTAGAATCTCACAGGGTCCCACTTGAAGCTTGAAATTTAAGGGAATGGGATCCTGCTGAAAGATCACAGTTGGTTTGGCCCGCTCACTACAAGCTTTAATAGCCCTGTTCGAACAGACTTCCTGACAGTGGCATCTGCATTTCAGTCCATCCAACTGAATGGGAGGTCCCCTGATAGCCTCTTCACCTCTCAGCTGCAGAAACCTCTCCTGGCTTCTATTTCTTAGAATCATAGGCTCGTAGAATAACTGAGTTGGAAGGGGGCCTCGAAGGCCATCTAGTCCAACCCCCTGCTCAAGGCAGGAATCCAAATCAAAGCAGATCTGACCGAGGGTGGTCCTGTTTGCTCTTGAAGGCCTCCAGCGTTGGAGTGCCCACCACCTCCTCCCGAGGTCATGGGTTCCGTTGTCGTACTGCTCTAATAGTTCAGAGGTTGAGAGGTACAGCAATTCAGCCTAAATCTGTCTTCCTTAGGTCATGTGTGAGTGTGACCAACAGACAGCACCCAGAAACCAGCTTTTCACATTCACAACAGCGAGGGCATGCCGAAGTTACTTTGGAAGGCGAAGTCCAAGGCATTCCCAAGTTACTTTTTCCTGACCACCGCTCCTGGGAATCATCCCAGCCACCGAGCACCCCTCAAAAATCAAAGTTTTGGAATTTTATTTATTTAAAATATTTTGAGCTCTAGCTGAAATCCCTCGGAAAGAACCTTTATTTTATTTTTTTAAAGTTCTAGATGAGACAAAAGAAGAGCCAATGTGGGCGTGCAGGAAATGATGGAAGGTGGAGGCCCTTTCTCTCCATCTCCCGAAGGAAATCCCGGTGGAGAAGAAAATGCGCTCTCGCCCTTCCTTTTTTGAGGATGATTTTTACGGCCTGGGAGGTGTTGACATTTCGAAATGTCAAAACAAGGGTAAGAAACGCGGCCCACAATATCCCCACCGTGCCACTCCTGGGACCGACGTTTTCCCCCCGTCTCCACCCTGAGACGCAAAAACCGCTTCAAGACATTCCCTCCCTCTGTCTGGTTGTTTGACTTCCAAGAAGATTTCTTGCTGGCTGCAGAGCTAACTCAGCAGCTTCCGAGGGAATGGTGACTGAGCACCCCGCCCTCCACCGCCCAGCATATTGACTGCATCAAAACCCTTCATAGATGTGATTTATTTGAGGCCGTGTTCTTTCCCCCCCTCCTTCTGCTGTGAAGAAATCTCTCCCTCTGCCCCCAGGGCTTCCTCAAACCTGGGTAGGTCTGTCAAGTCTCCAAGTAGAAGTCTCCAGGAACGATTACACATCTCCCCACCCCAGGCGGGAAGACAAATCTCAAGGCAGAGGACGCAGAAGGAGGAGGCTGAAAAGTTTCAGTTTGTCTGAGAGCGACGTGGCTCTAAAACCTGGGCACTCATCTCTGTTACTTTCCAGAGAACATTGGTGGCTTTTACTGTTGTGGGAAAAGTTGAAGGCAGCAGGCAAAGAGGAAGACCCAATGTGAAATGGATTGACTTCCTAAAGGAAGCCACAACCTTGGGTTTGCAAGAGGTGAGCAGGGCTGGTCAGGACAGGACGTTTTGGAGGTGGTTCCTTCATAGGGTCACAAATAAGTCAGAGGCTCATGATGAACATTAGGTGACTTGAGTTGGTCATATGAACGGGTCAGCCGAATTTTATTCAGATTCTGAACCCCTTTGCATGACCTCCCCTTCTGCTCATTTCCAAAATCAGAAGTCTAGTTCTTGCGTTCTTAAGAGCTGGTCATGCTACTGCAATTTATTCATAGTTGAGTAATTCCCTTCACTGCTGGAGCAGTTATTTGCATTTTATCCATAGCATTCTCCTTCACATGATCGGTTGTATGACTGGTCACACAAACAGGCAGTTGTGTGATTGGTCACACAGCTGATTTTGAAATCAGGGTGTGCCTAGTTAGAAAAAGGAGAGCCTGCGTCAGAGGGAGAAACATGGGATTGTCCTCCTGTGGTCATGTCAACAAACACAAGTCTAGCCATCTAGGAATTGCGACTTACCATATGATAGTTGACCATCTCTTGCAGGCTGTCTCCAAACTTGTCCAGGCATTCCTGCAGAAGGAAGTGAGGTACAGTAGTGAGCACAGAAGAGCATCCAGGAAGGAACAACAATTGAACCAAGGAAGCTCTCCTATTCCAAGTGGGAGCCAGAGACTGGGATGTTCCCTTAAAAAAGCAATCAGATCACTGGAGAAGACAATAAGGCTGGGAAAAGTAGAAGCAGCAAGAAAATAGGAAGAGCAAATATGAGCTGGATTGACTCATAAAGGAAAGTGTGCAGAAACTGGAAAAAAATGTCTATACTGTGGAGGAACACAGGAGGAATCCTGCACAGGATTGGGAAAATCCTACAGAGGACTAGATGAATCCTAAGCAGGACTGACAATTCCTACATAGGATTTGAACTGCAGGAAGTAAAAAGAAGAGAGAAAGAGGGAGGGAGGGAGGGAGGGAGGAAGGAAAGAAGGAAGGAAGGAAGGAAAGAAGAAATATCCAGCATATCCAGGTAGGGGTGGGGAAATCTAGCCCAGACCCCTCTAGAACTTCTACCCATCAGTGCGAACAATACTGGCCCAGATGGACCAAGAATCCGAGTCGGTGTAAAGCCATTGGCTCAGTTTCTAATATTTTGACAGCACAACATTGTCGGCGCCCAGCATGTGTGTGATTGCACCCGATTCCTCCGAACTGCTGGGATAGCTCCATGGTTCCGGTCTCTGTCTGCGAAGCCAGAGGTTGGGAGTTCGATTCCCCCACTGAGCCTCCTCAACAGGGGCTGGACTGGATGATCTCCGGGGTCCCTTCCAGCTCTGCAGTTCTAAGATGATAATTAACATGGAGCACCGGAGCGAGAGACGAGAGCCCACAAGCTGCTCCAATGTCCCGGGAAAGTGGCGCTCAACGCTCCAGGGCTTCCTCGGCTCCTTTGATCTCCATTTTGGGATGGTACAGCTCCATCATCCCCCCCCCCCCTCAACGGCTTCCCTGCCTCTTTTTTAAAAAAGAAGACAGCGGCTGGCTGACCTACTTCGGCTGCATCCTCTCAGCTTCCTGGTTATGCAGAAAACGACGCCGTTTCCTCGAGGCAGAAAACTCCTCAGATATTTTTAGCTTCGCGAGGGATTTAGTGGAGTGTGTGGGTCGCGTACGCAGTGAGCAGAGCCAATCATTTTTATTTATTCATTATTTTTTTAAAAAAAAAAACAGAACAATACGATTGCAGGCAAAATAACTTGACACACGCCTGGTTCGGTGCTTCTTCTTCCCACATTTCCAGCGTTCCTCTGGCAGACTGGCTTGCAAAGGTTCTCGTTAAGCAGCAATCGGTCCGATATGACTAATTAATTTGAGAAGAACGGCTTTGTTTGCTATTTGGATTTTTCAAACTCAAGTTCTTTCTGTCCCAGATATCTGTATTCCACGTGTGTTCCAGATAGGGCCGCTTTTCTACATCCCCGTCCAAAACCTTGCCTCAAAAGGGGATTTCTAAAACCAGAGAACTGTATGGGTCCCCAGAGGTCATCTATCCCAACCTGTCCCTATTGACAGGTCAGAAAATCTATTTCTACAGCAGCCTTCTTGGGTGGAAAACACAATCGAGCTTCAAAACCTCTGACAAAGGTACAGTATTGGGGGAAAAGACACCTTGAGAGGTCAAACATTCTCACTTTCCAAGGATATTGAACCCTTTATGATTAAGATGATAGACCGAATAGATCAGTAGCTTAGCTACCTAGTTTTTATTTATTTATTTGGCATATAATCATGATCTTAGAACTGCAGAGCTGGAAGGGGCCCTATGGATCACTGAGTCCCTGTTGAGGAGGCACAGTGGGGAATCGAACTCCCAACCTCTGTCTCTGCAGACAGACACCTAAGCCACGGTGCTATCCAGCGGTTCTGACTTTTAAACCAACTTTCCCTCCTAAAGATGTTGCTAACAAGAAACGCACAAACCCTTCCACTCTTGAGAAGGCGGCACTGCTGGATAGCTCAGTGGTTTAGGTCTCTGGCTGTGGAGCCGGAGGTTGGGAGTTCGATTCCCCCACTGGGCCTCCCTCGTGGGGGCAGGACTCGATGACCCAGAGGGTCCCTTCCAGCTCGGCAGTTCGAAGACGATGCAAAACATTTCGCAGCAAAGGCAGGGTGTCGTACTGTGCTGAGACACAGCTTGATTCACAGATGTGATTCAGAGCTGCATGACTGACCGGTCATGCTTCCCCCTGCTTATGCCCAAAGACCAATCACAAAACCAAGGGAGCTCGTTTGCTAACTACAGGAGTCAGAATAGCTTGTGCTGTGACAATCAGATGTTATTACACTTAAGGGACTCCCTCTTCCGATCACGGGCTTAGCTGTAGTGTGTAGTTTGCCACGCAGATGATAAGATCTGCCAGCGTTTCTTACCACCAACATACAGAAGCAGATCCATAGGGCCATCGCACAGTGGCTCAGGGCTGAACACATAGGCACCCGTGATCAACATCTCAGCATCCCGCACCCGCACCACTTACCGAGATCATCTCATCCTTCTTGCACTGTTGGGATAGATCCCGGACCCCGCCGACAAACTGCTTGTTGGTGATGATGTAGGCTTTGCCAGCATCAATCATATTACTGCATAGCTTCACCAGCTGAGAAGCAGAAAAAAAATGAGCGTCAGATAAAATGGACTCCGAGGCGTTGAACCTTCTCCCCAAAGAGGCTCAGAACCTTGAATTGCTCTTTTAAAGTACAGCCTAAAACCCAGAGCGGTCAGGCTGTTTGATGCATCTGTGAAAATGTTTGTTCTTTATTTGCATCAGTATTTCTTAACCGAGCGGGCTGGATAGCTCAATGGGTTAGGTCTCTGGCTGCAGAACCAGAGGTTGGGCGTTTAATTCCCCTTCTGAAAGAAGAGCCAGCCTGGGTAGCCTTGGGCCAGTGGCACAGTCCCAGGGCGCCCTCTGGAGGAAGGGAAGGGTACCACTCTTCTGAGTACTCTCAAGGCAAATCCTGAAAAAAGGGTCACACAACTAAGTCAGAATTGAGTTGGCAGCACGTGGTGCAGCCTGCAGAAGACTCCCAGAGAACATGAAAGCTCGCTGTGTCTACAGATTTCTTAAAAGATCACCCAATGCAGAATTTGGTTTCTATGTATGGATCACACCACTACCTTTTTATGTAGCTGGAAAAACCCTGAAAACGGTTGCCGTAAGTCAGAATTGACTTGACAACACGATTACTATTAATTCTTAATGAGTGAGATGTATTCCTGGGAGCAGGAGTGGGCAGGATCGAGACCCCCCTGGAAGGTATGTGTAGTTTGGGGAGGGAAAGTCTTCCTTGGAGTATAAAACTATAGCGGTAACTCACTGCTTTGAAAGTAACTTTGAAAATTCCATCGTCTGCAAAGAGACATGATCAAGGCCAAAGAGTAAGTCAGAGGCAGAGTGAGCACAGAGCAATATCTAGAGTGTTTCCTTTGCTTGTGCTCACTCCCTTCCCACCCTCGTCTACCCCAGCGTGACTAACATGCTGGTAGTTCAACAGCATTTCCCAAGCTTTCCTGCAAACGATTCTGGACTCTGAATCCAAACCCTGTAAATCTTAAATTCCCCAAAGGTGTGTGCACTGCCCTGCCATTTCACGGTTTGAATCGGAGGCTGCCAAAACGGATTTGCTGCCTTCTTCATCATGCCCGAGCTTCTTTTCCCATCCAATGGTCTTTGCACCGTTGCAGCCGAGTCCAGGGGAACGCACACACACTCACACAAAGCGCAACCAGATGCGGCTTCCCAGCCACATCTGGCATCCAGATGGCCACTCGCGAAGCTCGGAGCCAATGCGAGGCTCTGGAAAAGAAAAAGCGTGGCCTGCAACGTGGCAGTTTCGTCTTTCTGGATTGCAAAAACGGAGCTGTACTTTATTTACTCGGCTCTTGCAGTTCGGAGGGAGTCCTTATTAGAAACATCGCAGATTGGAGGGAAACCACCCAGGAGACAAGCAACAACGCTGAGGCCAGCTGGGGAGGCAAACATCAGGAAGAATTTGAAACCTGAACTTGTAGCAGGTTTACTCGGAAGCAATTGCGCCGACACTCAACAGAACTTCCAGGGTACTAAAAATATGTCAGGCTGTGGCCTAAGACTCAGATATGAGAAATATTAATTTTTCAGACCACAATTCCCAGAAATTGGCAGCCATCCTCACCCTCTGTTGTCTTAAAAAAAGTAACTTTTTCCATCTCTAGTGAGGCTCTTCATCCCATAACTGTATCCTTGGGTGTAAGCTAAGTGAGGTCTGGTTCTGGAATAAAGAAGTAAATGCTTGGGGAAGTTACTTTCTCTGGAGTGCAGCTTTCCGAAGCTCTCAAGAATTCTGCAATCCAAATAAAAAGGAATAACTTTTCATATCTCTGCTTAGGGGTCAGTCCCATCATCATTTATTTGGGAGCAAACGAATGAGGCCTGGTGTTAGAATAAAGAAACTACAGCCGGAAGAGTTACTTTCTTTGGGTTACAGTAATCATTTCCCAGTCAGAGATCTGTAATCCAAAAAGTCACTTTTTAACATCAAAATGGCCAAAAGAAAAATTAACTCGCCAGGTTCCCCCCAAAATGACATTTCAGTAATAACTAGTAAACTTTAGGAGGAGGACTGAAAAACTGGCTATGTTTTTCTTCAACCTCCTAAAAGTACTCAAGTATATCAAGTAACTGTCTTTTTTTAATGTGTTATTTCCAAACAATGAACTGGGACTGCTTTTCAGCCTTGGTTGAGCAGGAGGAACACTTGCATCAGGAAGAGCTTGGGATTTTTCGGCTCACCTTGTCGAGCTTGGCCTCGATTTCCACAACATCTGTTTCCACTTCATCGATGGTCGCCCTGCAAAGAGAAAAGAGGAAGGGGATTGGTGGTGGAACCCCAGGTGATCATCAATTTAACACGCTATTGGCCTGTTATGAGCAGGCCGAGCAGGCATGGGAAACGTGTGGCCCTCCAGATATCGGATGCTAAGAAGGTACAGTACACTTATTCAGTCTCTCATTCTCATCAAGAAAACTGAGGGGGGAAATGCATTTTTTCTCCTCAACGTGCAATTTTCTGTTTGAGAGATTTCTCACCCAACTTCAAGAAGCCTTGTAAGATTTCACTGATGTTTTATGGTTCTGTTTTTCTGGAAGAAACACCTATCTATACAGAATTATTACAATTCTTGGGCAAAATGGTATGTGTCCTACGTAGGATTCTCCAGAAAGGGCAATTTACAGCATTTACTAGTTTCTTGGGGGGGGGGGGGGTTGGAAATAGGCAAAAAAAAATAAGACTAGGGTTCTGTTTTCATGGGGTGGGGGATGAGCAATCTTGCTGGTGCAGGACTTGGTGAGAAGTCCCTAAAACCAGAGAGCTGGAAAATCACTACCACTAAAACAAACAAACACCAAATCCCATCAACCCCAAGCAGCCTGGTCATTGATGAAGGACAATGGGCATCATAGTTCACCAGTCTCTAGAGCGCCAGAATCCTGACAGGGGCACTCTGGATGCAAAGGGCTTGCCAGATCAGAAATGGGGAAAGAAATGCTATATAATATGTTAATATCAATAAATAGGCTAGGCTGATATCCAAATAGAAGATGTGTCCATACAGAGCAGTGATTCCCAGCCTTGGGTTCTCCAGACGTTCTTGGACTATAAAATCCCAGAAATCCTAGCACAGTTTGTGGTGAAGGCTTCTGGGACTTTTCATCCGAGAACATCTGGGGACCCAAGGTTGGGAACCACTGGGTTAAAAGTTCAAGATTAAGAGGTTGTCCCGCAGTCTCATTGCAAGCAAGGAAGACGGGGGCAAAACAGAATGATGATGTCTCCACCACCTATTCGGCTGGGCTTCTCCTTCCACTGGGAACCCTTCCCCATCAGACCCAACAGGTAACCACCTAGGACTGTATGGAAGTTTGTTTGAACGGGACAACCACCATGATAATAAGGTTAAATCCCATCCATCGCACAACTCTGGGTGCTCCACGCCATCTGTGAGATCAAGCTACGTCATCCAACTTTGAAAAAACGTCACCACAGAGTAGGAAACCCACCATAGATGCCTACAGGTCATGAACCCAAGCCATTGTTGAAGAACATTGGACAAGATGGACCATTGGCGCAAACCAGGGAAACAACAGCTATATTCTTAACGGGGTGCCCTGAAGGAAAACAGGCAGACTCTCTCTGTGAGGGTGTATGTGTGTCAGACCATCAAAGAATTTGTAGCGTTCAGATTCCTGCTTCCAAGAAATCCTTGGCCAGCAGGGCTATGCTGGGGTTTCTGGAACATGCAGTTGGGGGGAAAAAAATTTCCAAGCTCTGGGCTTAACATGGACATATTGGGCTTTGCAAAAAAAAGAGAGAGAGAGAGAGAGAGAGGATTTTTTTCTCTTTCCTCTCCTCACTCAACAAGATTTTAAAAAAAAAAAAAAGACAGCCTCTATTTCAAGCAAAAAACCAAGAATGATCCCCTCCACACACACACATACACAACCTCACACGCTACAGGAAAACAATTGACTTTTCCCAGCCAAGGTTTAAGTCCAAAGGAGGCTTTCCGAAGGGGAGAGAGCTGAGAGGGATAAAACGTGCTCCTCCTCAGGCCGAGCGAAAGAGAAAACAGAAAACGTGGCCCTCCAGGAGGTCATTCCTGCGGTCGAGCCGAACAATGGTCCTTTCAAACCGGCACCTGGAAGTGCGGTGAAGCCAGGCGGCCATCTTAGCCAAACAACCGGGCCAAACCCCGCTGGGAGAACGGCTCTTGACCTTGAGGTTTGGGCCACAAAGCAAGGAGGTTGGCGGCTGGAAAACGTCTGGGCTCTGGGTTGTGAAGCATTCCGACACGAAACGTTTTCCCTCAGCCTGTCCTTCCACATGTTCCCTCAGAGCCAGGTTTCCTTTCCCTCCCTCCCAGAAAACTCAGCTTGGTTCCCTCTTGCTTATTCTTTGAGCTGTATGGGTTGGTGTGTTTTGGACTACGATTCCCAGAATTCCCCCAAAAAACCACACGTTTGGGTAGTTGGCCGTATCATGCATGGTGAGCAAGAGAGAGGAAGAGGACAGAGTCTGTCTTTAGGCTTATAATCATCATCTTAGAACGGCACAGCTAGAAGGGACCCTATGGATCATCAAGTCCAGTCCCTGTCAAGGAGGCACCGTGGGGAATCGAACTCCCAACCTGTGGCTCTGCAGCCAGATATCTAGACCACTGAGCTATCCAGTAGTTCTTCAAATAATAATCTTAGAAATACAGAGCTAGAAGGGAACCTTATAGATCATCAACTCCATCTCCTGTCAAGGAGGCCCAGTGGGGGAATTGAACTCCCAACCTCTGGTTCCACAGCCAGAGGCCTAAACCACTGAGCTATCCAGCAGTTATCTCCTATTCAGGTGCTGTCAGGAAATGTCCACAAGTCATCTTTCCTCTCTGATGATTTACTCTTTCCTTAAAACCATTCCATGGACACCAGGATGAGGAACACACAGCCCTCCATATATCATATACACACACGGACACACAAACACCAATATCCCACGCAAACGGAATTATCTTCCAGTAGAAGAAGCTAGGGTTGGCCGTACCTTTTACAGAAGAACGCATTCCCCATGTGACTCAATTACGATGCTTCCACCATTGGTCCCGTTTGGTGTTCCGAACCAGCCAGATTCAACAAGGGATAAGCGGAAATCAATGGAAAGAGGTGAGCCTTAAGGGGTTTCTTCTGTCTCCCCAGCCGGGACCCAGACCTCTCCTGGAGAACCAGTAGCCACAACTGTCTAGCTTGGGCCAGACAACACTGGTCTGGAAGCTCTTGTGAAGATGAATCAGACCTGCTAATGGTTCTGTATGATGCTTAGTCAACGTCACCATCAGCTGGGGAGATGGAGCCACGTGGGTTCATACTTGCACGCTTGGGCATGTTCTAAGAATCTCCATGTCCTGAGGCATGCTGACCTTCAGTAGTTGGGTTGCTACAAGTTCTTACATAACCCGGAGAGAGTGTCAGCCGACGTTATAACAAGAGTGGTTCTGACAAGATTAGGGGTCAAAGTATTTGGAGAGCAGGGATAGCGGGGTGCCAGAACACCTTGCGGTCCAAACACCGGCAGAGAATGAGAACCCGCTGCCATTTTGGAAGCAAGATTCATCACCATCATCACCATGTACCAACAAGGCTATTCTGACTTATGGTGACCCTTTCCGAGGTTTTCCAGGTAGAGAAGACTCAGAAGTGGTTTCCCCTTCCCTTCTTCTGGAAGGGGATCCCTGGGACGGTGCAGCTTGCCCAAGGCCACCCAGGCTGGCTCTTCTCCCAGAAGGGGAATCGAACTCCCAACCTCTGGCTCTGCAGCCAGAGACCCAAACCACTAAGCTATCCAGACAAGTAAAATAAAGCAGCATGAAACTAAACTAAACTAAACACTCTCGGGCTGCTTCAAATTTCTGCAAGCAGCAGCTGAAACAGAGGCTTGAGTCACACAACACATATGTGCCATGTTCCCGGCTTTGAAGAACTGCAAAACAGACAATGCTGATGGTTAGTTAGATGAACTAACCATCGATGGAAAACAGTTTCCTGTGTCCATATAATTCTCTGAGGTCTGCCAAGGCCAGCTGGAAACAAAAGTCGCCTTTGTTTGCACTCTTCTTCCCATCTAGTGCCTCGTCAAATGATGCTGAGGTTCCTTTCTCTCTCTGTGTGTATGTTTTTTTCAAATTCTTTTAGAAACTATCCAGCGTTCCTCTTAAAAAAAACTCGTGTGTTGTGGCAGGATTTATCACTCCCATCGTGACTGACGTCCCTGCAAATCGTTAAAGCTGATCCTTGAACGGAAATCAACCTCAGAGAAGTGGCATTGGGGACTACAAGGCCCATAATCCCCCAAGCATGGCTTGCAGGCTTCCTGTAGCTCCCCCCTGGGCTTTGGGCAGGGAGGCTGCCTCCCGGCCACCATCAGATTTTCCACAGCGTTGACAAATTACCTTGGAAGTGAATTGGAAACCGGGCATTTCTTTTAACGGGCAATTCATCTTCTCCCTAAGGATCTCCCCATGCCAATTTCAAGTTTTCACCCCCTCCTTTTGCTGTCACTGCCCCACCACAAACATTTTGAGGGGTACAGCAGAGGGCGGAAAGTTCTATGGCTTCAGAAGAGGTGCCCCAGAAAAGGCTAGTCTTTGGCCTCCTAGACCAGTGGTTCTCAAACTGGGGTCTCCAGATGTTCTTGGACTACAGCTCCCAGAAGCCTTCACCACGAGCTGTGCTGGCCAGGATTTCTGGGAGTTGCAGTCCAAGAACATCTGGGGACCCAAGGTTAGGAACCACTGTCCTAGACTACACTTCAACAACCCTCCTTAAGCACTGTGTTATATTGTAACTTCTCTGTCAGCTGGTCCCCGCATTTTGGACATCTAAACTAGTCCCTTCTCTGTTGAAGGTCTTCTTCTCCAAAGCAGTGGTGGAAGACGCCCAAGTCTGTGGCTGAATCTGGCCCTTCAGGGTCGCCCAGAAGACTATGGTCTCTTTTCCACGACACCGCCATGTCATGATGTCCTCGCTTTTTGTATGTTTTCCTCGTCATTCCACAAAGCTCTCAAAACACTCCGAAGATGCTGGGTTTTGGTGGCCCCACACAATCTCCACCACTGAAACGTGGTCTTCAAGCAACTGTATTTGGTATGAAAAAGTTCTCCCCCCTTGCTCTAAACTCCTGCAGGGAGTTCTCATTGACATCCAAACGACGTCGTCTGGATGCCTGGAAGCCATGTCCCTTTTCTTTCGTAAGCCGAGACAGAGGCCTAGCAGGTGTCCCTTTCTGCCCAACATGGCTTTTCACCAGCCAGTCCTTCCTTCCTTGGTCAAGTTTCCTGAGCTGAATCCTTGTCGTTTCAACGTGAAGCATCCTGTTTCGTCTCCACTGTGTAAGCCACTCCTGTTCCAGGTCCACGCAGCCCATCTCAAGCGAGGGCGCCTCCCTCATTCACCAGCGTTTCTAGCTTCCTCCTCCAAGGAAACAGACCTTGCCCCAAATTGACTTCCTGCCCCATAAACGAAGCATCAAACAGCGCAGGAAACGCTCCAAGTTATTAATCACCGCTCTAAATTATTTAAGGAAGAGGGAGCGATCTGGTTTCGTTCAACCATGGTGGGCGTGAAAAACCAAAACTCTAGCAGCGGGCCTCGGCGGCCGATGGGAACGCAGCTGTTTTTATTGCCTCGCTCCCACCACCTGAGAGGAAGAATCCAGTAACATATGGAGAAAAATGATGAATAATCCCCTCTGTTAGGAATTTTAGCACCTCCAGAACCGCAGTACTTTCCCCCACTCGACCCTTGTTAAGTTGTGGGTCTACCAACAAAACACTGAGGAGGTAGTACATAGAAGATTAGGAAATGGCTCACTACACGACACCAAAATCTGTCCCTTTGAGCACTTTTGTTTCAGCCCCGTGGAACTCAGATGGCCCACACTCACTTTTTTCTTTTAACCATCCCAGTTTTCGTTGCAAAGGTTTGAACTTCTGGTTAAATTCCTCTAGCTGCACCGCCGAGGGGCAGAGATTCACTGAGCAGAATAGCTTCAAGTTCCCCAGATGAGTCCAACCCATTTTCTCATCAACTGGCACTTCTAGTCTCAACAGCTCACTCTGAGACATTAGTAGGATAAATAATAAAAGCCCCTTCTGTCCTAACGCTGGTGAAACAGAACAGCAAACTGACAAACATGATCTGTTTCGCTTATTTGTGAATGTTATGTTGTAACTTTGATTTTGACTTTGATTTTCGTTTTTGCTCAATATTGGTTTAATGTGTCCTTGTTTTATTGTGTTGCAAAACACCCCGAGTGGCCTTGCAGCCAGATGGGCGGTAAAGAAGTCAAACAAACAAACAAACAAACAAATAATGACTGCTTCAAGCAAAGAGACTTCAACAGACTTTAGAGAGGGAAACAAATAGCAGAGCAGACAGGCGGGGCTCTTTTTGAAATCAGAGGCAGGGAAGGAACCATTGGTCCGTGCTGGATAGATTGGCGGTCACCCCAGCCCAGAAAGGTCCCTCCCAGCCACATCGACTAAAGGCAACATGCGAGGTTGCAATAACTCCAGCAGTTTTGTGGCAGGACAGAAGATCAGTGGGTTGTAGAGGTTGCAAAACTGCTTTTGCCCTTTAGCCTGAACTTTATAGAAGCCAACCAAGGGGGTGAACCCACTGCGGAGATTAAGAGTTCAGCACCCCGGAGAGCTCCTGGAAATTTTGGACCAAGATTCTCCTCTTCCCGTGAACCGGGAGTCATCAAATACAGATGCCCAGGCCTAAAACAGAGAAGGAAGAATTGACCTAGAATGGCCAGTCATATCACTTGTAGATTTCTGAACGCAAAAGTGTACCTTTTCAGGCAAAATTTGCAATGTTTGCAGGGTGCCACGCATTGCAGATATAACCTCTGGACTCCACGCATTACCCACCGCCTCCTACACGGTGCCTAGAAATCTAGACAGACTAATCCCGGTTATCTGGAAGAGAAACAGGACTTCCGGGTGAGAAAGCAAGACCTCCACCATCTAGAGAACTGTTCAGAGCTCTAGGAACCAAAGAAGGCAACCTTGCGCACGCTTTGTGGTTTTATTAGGCAACTGGATTTTTAAGCCAAGGGGTGAGTCACTTGCTCTGCCCGCCACCTTCTGGCCAGCCTGAGCCTCCAGGACTGACCGCAACCACTCCGTCTTTCTCAAGGCAGCTTCCAAAAATAAGCAGCGGCTCCTTCTGCCCTGCAGGGGTTTCAGGCTCCGTCTCCTCTGCCAGCAGGCAGGCCGCAAGCCTGCGAAAGAGAATAATGAAAGAGTAACTTCTGGACAGGGGGCCGGCGGGCTATTTTCGTTCTCGCGGCTCGGAAATCATGTGGAGCTTCGTGCCGGCATCTTTTCCCTGCCCACCCGGATGCGATGTTTCCACTCGGCTTCATTCCGGCCGCGAACGCCGGCGAAAGAGGCAGAAGCAAAGATGTGTATGCGGATGACGATGCGTGAGCCGGACTGGCTTTGCCGCACGCAACACACACAAAGGGAAGGAGGGGTTTCTACGCACCGACAACGGGCAGAAATTTGAATTTCCAGGGCCAGCGTGCACATAGTCCTCCATACACAAAGCATACGCTCCTGGGCTACGCGTAACCCTCCACACGACCATTGTCTTCCTGGGCTGACGGCTTCAGAGGAAAGATGTCCACACAACGGGACGCACAAGCCGGGCAAGACACCAGGACAGATGGCATGACCTTGTCTTTCCCTTCACACTCTTTTTCTCCACCTAAAAGGCAGCGCACACGACAGGCACATTCGCTCTGGATAAATCAGTTACGATCCTTGCAATTCTGGCGTGTCGCCAGCCAGCGCTGATAACCAGTTAGAACTGTGCGGGACACCATTGTTTCTGACGGGATGGAATGGCGCGGGCCCGTCTTGGTTTGCTCATCTCCTTTCCCTTCATGGAAAGAGGTGGAAGAGACTCCAAAGATTATGAAGTCCAAGTTCTAATAATGGGATTTTTAAATTTCTATATATCCCATAATTTCCCACTCTGAGGGTTCTACCTGACTTACACACATCTTGTAGACACCTAAATGTGGCTCACCTGGGAGACAGGGCCTTAAGGCTTAGCTAGGCCTAGTTCCACCTAGCTTCCTGTTCAGAAAGGAAGCTCCCAGCTAGCACCAGGGCATGAACAGGAAGCTTGGGCAGAGAACCAGGACAGAATCATTGGCCGAGAGCCAGAAACAGCCCGGAATCCTTACAAATCTGAACGACAAAGCATCATCATTTCACAAAATTGGCATCATCTGTGCAATTCACGTCATTAGCTTAATGCTCTCATTCTCTCATTGAGATCACCTTGCAAGGTGGGGGGGGGGAAACTATTTTGCCATTTTTATCCCTTACATGTGAGAATTTACATCCATGCTCTGAAATCTAACTCTAACCACCTTCGTCTATGTCTATCAACACTACGAGGAGGGTGTCTCTTCCCTGTTTGTCATATTTCTGACTAATACCAAAGTTATTCTGAAAATAAAACAATGTTGGTGGCCCATTTAGAAGGGAATGAAAAAAAGCTTCCTGGATACCTCGGATTCATCTGCTCAGAGGCATCCAGCCAGAAAGCTGAGCTGTTGACTCAGGCTACGGACACCCAAACAGAGCGAGTTTCTAATCCCCAGAGACTTCTGGGCGATGCTGTCATCTCCTGGCTGGCTGCCCGGCCTCCTTCCATATGATGAGCTGTCCCTCTCCATGCTTTTCCAGCCCTGGGGCTACTTTTGTCAACCAGGCGGTGCAGCAGGGGGGTGGGTGGGACAGGCCAGGAATCCCTTGCACCAGGACCAAAACATTGGGGCGTGAGCTTTGCCAAAACTATTTGGAGACCCCCCCTGGATGCAACGGGACTCTGAGGAGGTTTGATCTGGAACCAGCCAGCGTTCATTAGACCTTCCCTGCCATAAACCCATTTATAGTACCTGTCACCAGCATTTGAGAGGTTATCATAGATAAATGAGCTCATCTGCTCATCATGGAATCTCCCAATCTCAATTTGCTAGGGCCGGCCGGCCGGCCGGCCGGCCGTCCGGCCGTCCGTCCGGCCGTCCGTCCGGCCGTCCTTCCGTCCTTCCTTCCTTCCTTCCGTCCTTCCTTCCTTCCGTCCGTCCGTCCTTCCTTCCTTCCGTCCGTCCTTCCTTCCGTCCGTCCGTCCTTCCTTCCTTCCGTCCGTCCTTCCGTCCGTCCGTCCTTCCGTCCGTCCTTCCGTCCGTCCGTCCTTCCGTCCGTCCGTCCGTCCTTCCGTCCGTCCGTCCTTCCTTCCGTCCGTCCGTCCTTCCTTCCGTCCGTCCGTCCTTCCGTCCGTCCTTCCGTCCGTCCCGTCCGTCCGTCCGTCCGTCCGTCCGTCCGTCCGTCCGTCCGTCCGTCCGTCCGTCCGTCCGTCCGTCCGTCCTTCCTTCCGTCCGTCCTTCCTTCCGTCCGTCCTTCCTTCCGTCCGTCCTTCCTTCCTTCCTTCCTTCCTTCCTTCCTTCCGTCCTTCCTTCCTTCCGTCCTTCCGTCCTTCCGTCCTTCCGTCCTTCCGTCCTTCCTTCCTTCCTTCCTTCCTTCCTTCCTTCCTTCCTTCCTTCCTTCCTTCCTTCCTTCCTTCCTTCCTTCCTTCCATCCTTCCATCCTTCCATCCATCCATCCATCCATCCATCCATCCATCCATCCATCCATCCATCCATCCATCACCAGCTCCTTCCTTTCCTTTCCTTTCCTTTCCTTTCCTTTCCTTTCCCTTTCCCTTTCCCTTTCCCTTCCGTCCGTCCGTCCGTCCGTCCGTCCGTCCATGCATTACAACGTGTAGCAACCACCTTGGAGGGCTCAAGACCCTCTCTGGAGGGATACAGGCACCACCCATGACTGCGCCTTGCTTCCACATCGTTCCCAACCTCTTCTGTACCATTTGCTGGGGTTTCGCTGCGACACAAGGGTTTATTTTGGAGATTATCCTGGATAGAGGCCTGTGAATCTCAGCTTGGTGGTCTGGGTGGAACAGATCGGGCACTTCTCTAGTGGTTCAAAGCCCTAACCTTTGCAAACACACATCTGGAGCGACCCACCGATGGGAAGGAGAATGTTGGACTTTGGATGCAAGCTGAAGTGAGTTGGTGAAACTTGACACCGATGAAGATTTGCAGTGCAGATTAAAAGTTCTCCTAAGTATCTGTCTTCAGCCACCTTCCCACATCTCCTGCGTCGGCTTTTCCCACCTTTTCAGCGCTGCTTTGCATCTCTCCCCCAGTCGGCCAGTGTGAGAAAACACAGCGCCATGGCAACGCTGCCATGGTAACTGTCTCCATGATAACGGGATCCAGCTAGAGCCACGGCATCCGCTCCCGTCTCTTCGAGAGGGCTCTCGTTTCGGTGCAGCCCGTCAAACGTGGCACTCAGCCAGCTGCGCCAGGGCAGGGCCACAACACATCTGGGGGGAAAAAGATGCTCCTGCCTTCCTTTGAGAAGAGATGGTAAACGGCCTGGAGAAACCAACCACACTGCACCGAGATGCGTCCTCTTGTGTGTTTGGCCTAGGCTGATTCCAACAGCTTCTGACAGTCCCGCCAAGCGGCTAAAAGCCAACTTGGCAGGAGATAAAGGACATGCATCTTTATCTGAGACAGAGGAGCACCATCGTGAGGAATCATAAATGGATCCTAGATTCACTACAGCGCCAGACGTGATACTGTGAAACAATAAGAGGCCAACCAACGTAGCGGCTGACAGCAAATCTGACTTTGCAGTGTGTGTGAGTGTGTGGGAATCCGTGCTCATTTTCAGTCTGAACTTTGCAGGAATTCTCCGTGGTGCAAAACTTATTTGGAGGGGCACCGTTCAGCACCCTGGAGAGCGCCTGTAAAGTTCACACATGGCACAGCTTTGCCGTCCCTGTGGAATTAGAGCCCAATCCAGTTCCCCCAGCATTCCCACTGCTACTTGATGTACCAGTGGGCCCTTCTGACACACCTTGAGGACTAGCCTTGCAAAGAATGCTTTGTGGCCATCCAACCCAGATATAATCAGGGCGTGAGCTATTGAGGCGAACTCCATTGCGCCGAATAGTATCAGCTGGGATGGACCAAGTGAAGTTGGTAAATGGCCCCCCGCTGGTATTCCAAGGTATATGGCACTGGTACATGGAGGCTTCGCTTCACCTTCATGCGTAATTAATTCTTGATAAACCGAGCTTCCATGAGTTTTTCTAAGCCATCAGAAGCATCTTGTGGAAACACAATCCAAATGTTTCATTAGGCATGGTGAAAAGAAGCCTGTTCTTTTGTTTGTCCTGAACTGACTGAACATCTGGACAACTTCTGGGCTTGCATGGTGTCATTGACTTTCTCATTGGCTTGGTAATGAGGGGCTCATGAACCTTGCTTGGGCCTCCTGCCAGGTCTCCTGAACTTTTGCCTGTCTGGTATTCATTTCCTTCTGGAATATTCTCTGGCGAACATGTGTCCCCCTTCTCAGGGTGCGGTGATGACGGAGAATGTTCAGCCACATACCCTTCCGCTCTTCCTTCTTTGGTCCACCTTCTCCACCATCCTTGATGCCTTTCACATCACACCTTTCGTTTCTAACATCCAGGCTGTGAGGCCTGGCACTCGGATCGGCAGTTCGTAGAAACGGGGAACGAATTTCGTTGGATTCGGTCGTCTTGACGAAAGCAGCTTTTCCACATGTCTCTGGTCTTGTAGCAGGAGGAGGTGTACCTCGACTTGAGAATTCAACACAACAGGGACAGAATTCCCCCCCTCCCCAAAATCAGGAGATCTCACAAGCAAAAAACAAATGTTTCCCAAAGTTTATCCCTTGGGATTTAGGCTGAAATTCTCTGGCGTAGCTCTGCAAATAGAACTTTTAGGGACAAATTGCCGTAAGTTAAGAAATCTCTAGACATTACCTGTTGCTGAGGTTTCTTAACTTTAATGGCAATGTGCTTCCAAAAGTTACACCAATTATAATAATTGTAGAACTGCAGAGCTGGAAGGGACCCTATGGGTCATCAAGTACATCCCCTGTCAAGGAGGCCCAGTGGGGATTCGAACTCGCAACCTCTGGTTCCGCAGCTGGAGACCTCAGCGCCAAGCTATCCAGCAGTTCTCTTGTGCTGTTCCATCGTGACTTTGGCCTTTAACTTCCTTTCTTTACCTTTCCTTTTCCACGTTGGCAGTTTTTGCAAAAAAAAATAAAATAAAATACAAATCTCAACTTTTCTTTTCTTGCAGACAATCCTGTTATGTCTCCCCAGAAGATCTCACATTTTGTGCAAAAAAAAAAAAAAAAAGTTTTATCCCCCCAAAAAAAGAGTTTTGTTCTGTTTCGCTTTGTATCTCCTCTTTCCTCCAAAGAGCTCAATGGCTTTTCAGAAGTGAGAATAATAAAATACTTTCTTGGACAAAAATTCCAGCGTTCCACAATCAGGTGAACCATTGGTCATGAGTGCTATAGGATTCTGGAAGTGGTTGGCCAAAAAAGTAACTTTTCCTAGCTCTGGATCTTTCCTGTATTCAAATCCTTTAAAAGGCCCCTGTGAGGTGGGACAGGCTTTAGAGAAAAATAATTTCTCAAAAGGATCTAGTGAGTTTTGGCTGAGCTAGGATTTGAACTCCTTACTGTCTTTCCAGTCTCAGTTCAGCAGTTTAATCACTATACAAAACCTGCTGTAAACACACCTACTGATGGAAAGCTAGGAAAAATTGAAGGCAGCAGGAAAAGAGAAAGACCAAATACCAGATGGATTGACTCCCGAAGGAAACCACAGCCTTCAGTTTCCAAGACCTAAGCAGGGCCATGAAGGATAGGACATCTTGAGCATCACTTGTTCATCGAGTCGCCATAGGCTGAAGGCGACTTGATGGCACATAACGAAAAAAGGAACAGCAACAAACCAACGGAACATGTTTTGCACAGAACCCGTTCCAAGGAGGGTGGTTTTGAAGCCAACAATAACCCGCCACAAACTTTAGTAAACGGGACCCCACAAAAGCTATCAGCTCCAGCTGTGGAACCTTCTTATGGGATCACAAAGCACTCTGTGTAGGTTAAAGGCTCACTCATTCCTTCCATGATTTGCTCTCAGATCGAAACAAACACTCTTGTGGGAAGCCCATTTGTACTTCAAATCTGCCCATTGTCTCCACAATGGGGATGGCTGTTATGAAAGAAGGATTATTTTCTATCGGCCGGGAAGGGAGGAGGGTTTTTTCCTGGTTTCTTGCCGCTCGTTAGCACAAAAGACAAAAAGAATTTAGACACAACACAGAACGACTTATGGGTTCCTTTCCTTCAGCCAAGACACACAGAGTTTCAACCCCCGTGTCCTCGCACTGGCCAAGATCTCTCGCGGATCAGAGATCGCCTGGCTCACAACAGACAGGAAGCTTTTTGTTGGAATGAGAGAAAGGAGCAAAATTTCCCACCCGCATCCAAACAAAACAGAGCTATGGAGATCAGCTGGATCTGGGATAAAATAACACATATGTCAATACTTAAACGACGAGCCGAGGCAAATATTTAAACTGGACGAGGTAAGGGGCACCCCGGCTCTTTCCGAAATGCCTGAGTCGCAGGAGAATTTTTGATCCAACGTCTTTGAGCGCTATCTCCCACCCCAAAAGAAGAGAAATGAGGACTCTTTATAAGAAAATCAGAGCAACTGACGGGCGCCAAGTGGTTTACAAGCATCTCGAAGTATTGATGGTTTGAGATGGTTCTCAAAGCAGGGATCTTACTTTCTCCCAGTAATCCTTGCCACAATCCTATAAGGTAGGACATATTTTGAGATGCCACCCATCATGTGAGCTGACTGGATAGCTCAGCGGTTTAGGTCTCTGGCTGCAGAGCCAGAGGTTGAAAGTTCGATTCCTCACTGGACCTCCTGGGAGAAGAACCAGCCTATATAGCCTTGGGCAAGCTGCACAGTCCCAGAGCAGCTCCGGAAGAAGGGAATGGTAAACCACTTCTGAGTAATAGCTCAGCTGTTTAGGTCTCTGGTTGCGGAGCCAGCGGCGGGAGCTTCGATTCCCCACTTGTGGGAGAAGAGCCAGCCTGGGTAGCCTTGGGCCAGCTGCACAGCCCCAGGGCGCCCCCAGAGGAAGGGAAGGGTAACACACTTCTGAGTATTCTCTACCTGGAAATCCATCCATCCAGGAGTGACCACGCTCTGTACAGGACGTCATTCAATCTCTCAGCAGACTTTTAAAGAAAACCAGTTTCTGGAACATTCCCTTCCCCTTCCACCATCCTCCTTTTTTCATGTTGGCTGTTTATGCAGAGTCAGCCACCTTCCGGAAGCTTCTTTTCCTTCCCAAGGCTGCTCCTCCTCGGCAGAGTGACACCGAGGCCTACAGGACGCAGGAAAACACTGAGCAGAAACAGACCCTGAGGAAGGGGGTGGAGGGACCTTCCTCGTTCCCTCTCTCTCTCTCCCCCTCTGGAGACGACGTCATGATGAGAAGCTTTTGAGGAATGAACTTCTACGACTTCCCAGCGCCTCCCCCTCCCCCTGTCTGCCAGAAGTTGTCGGTTTTGTTTCCTCATCGTCTTCTACTCGTCCATCAGGGGTGTTCAGTCCAACCGGTTTGGTTAACAAATTCAAAGCCACGGGGTAGAGGGTGCATTCCACCTCCGCTAAGGTCAAATGCAGACTAAGATGCAAAGCGTGGAGAGCACCAGATTCAAAGCTGGAGTGGACCACATTCAGAGTGAGAGAGGAGTCCGGGAGTTCTCATGGCATCCTCGGCAACAGCTCGTCTCCAATGGCAACAAGCGGACTTTTTGGGTCCAAGACCATACGTGGGGTAAGAGGACGACCAGGCAGAAGCCGGCCACAGAGGTGGCAAGGGTGTGGAATGAATGACACCACGGACGGACACAAGGTGACGTCGTAACCAGTAAGACTGCAATGAAAGGTGGCTGCAGTCTTGAGCACCCCAGTTCAGGGGTGCAACAGAGGTTCAAAGGATTTACCCCCTCCATCCATGTCTGTTTGTTTCCCTCTGTATGTGTGTGTGAAAGAGAGAGAGAGAGGGAGGAAGGAAGGAAGGAAGGAAGAAAGACAGGAGGAAGGAAAGAAAACAATGTTGTTTTAGATACCTAAGAATTACAATTGGGGAAGGGGTTCACGATTATAAAATATATTACTAATGACCGTGTGCCATCAAGTCAATTCCGACTTACGGCAACCCTTTTCAGGGTTTTCCAGATAGAGAAGACTTAGAAGTAGTTTCCCATTCCCTTCCTCCAGAGGGCGCCTTAGGACTGTGCAGCTTGCCCAAGGCTACCCAGGCTGACTTTTCTCCCTGGAGGAGAATCGAACTCCCAACTTCTGGCTCCGCAGCCAGAGACCTACTCACATCACACAGTTAGTTTACAGAGGCTGGAATCCTACTCTGTTTTTACACCAGCGTAACACCATCAGCACAAAACGTGGGGGCAACTGGACGCCTCGGCTGTGGTGCACCAAGTCACATGGCTTGGCATGCAAAAGCTAATTAGAGGATGCCTTCATAGAAATGGGTTTCTCCGTAACGAGGGACCCCCCTGGCTATTTTTGGCGACCCCACAGATGAAACCCCTACACGAGACACCCTCACACAAAATCTTGGTGTAGGGAGATGCAGAGGGCTTTTCTATCACCAGCGCGGAAAATCTGTTCTTCCCAAAACTGACACGGAGAACCAACTCTCTCTAGAAATAATTAGCCTTTCTCTTCCATCTCATTCAAGGCTATTTGTAGCTAGTGTTTGCTTTGGCATCAGAGATGCGTGCCAACTTTTTTTTCTGGCCTGGATCCGGCGTCCTTTTAAGAAAAAAAAAAAAATCACAGCGGGCCGGGAAAGGAGAGGGAGGCGAGCCGGCACCCGGTTTCAACAGCTGCAATGACAGGACTTTTCATTTCCACTTCCTCCTCGTTGGCAAGCGGGCCGAAGGAGCCCCGGCCTCATTCATAAACGGCGCTGGCAGCTGGCACCGTCTGCCCGGCCCTTCGCTAGGCGTAAAACCCAGCGTGGCCGTGGTGGAAGCGCTTTAACCCTTCCCCAGCCAGCTGCTTCCCGCGACGCACGGTGCAGGTGTCCATCGTTGGCAGGGATAAGCGCCATCCATCAACATCATAAACTCACACACTTTGTGGCTTGTTCTCCTCGACAATCAACCACACACAATTTCGTCCATCCTCATACAGTGTGTGCATTTTGAAACTGACAGAGACTCGCCCACAGTCCCTTCTGTTTTTAATTTTTTTTAAAAAAAAGCTTACTGGATGTTTAAGCCCTTTGCATTGTGTCTGATAAACACTGGAGCAATTTTGAAGACTGGCAGACGATATTCTCTCTCTCTCTCTCTCTTTCTCTCTCTCTCTTTCTCAATATTCTGGCCTCTGCTACAAGGAACTTAATTGTAGGCTTTAACACTGCCGACTGTGTTTCCCAGAATGCGATTCCCTGAACAAAATTCTCCACTGTGTGTTATTTTATTTTCTAACACTGGGCCACCACAGTGTTGGGGCTTCAGCCTTCTCGGCCACATCCGTCCCTCCAAGCAGCAAAAGAGCATCATCATCATCATCCTCTTAGAACTGCTGAGCTGGAAGGGACCCTATGGATCATCAAGTCCAGGCCCAGTGGGGAATTCAAGACAGCTCATTGTATGATGATTATTCAAAAACACCAGGCACAGCCAGTCAAAATTGCAAAAACATTGACTGGTAATTTATATAACAGATACAAGTTGGAACCAAAAACCTAAGTACCTGTTAAATATCGACGTAGTATAGATGCTGCTCCTAATAGTGCCTTTTTTTTTTGTAGCCCTGATGATGTTATTTCTGAAATCTGCAACTGCTTATAATACTGTGTGAAATTTCTTGATATTATTATTATTATTATTATTATTATTATTATTATTATTATTATTATTATTATTATTATTATTATTATTATTATATCTCAATTAAAAGCCCCACAGAACCTCAATTCCAGTTTTCTTTTCTGTGACGCCGAACGAGTCTGAAACTCTCTTCCCTTCTGCCAGGAAAAACAAAGACCCTTTCGCTCAACAAAGCCCTCAGAGGAGGGATAGAGTTAGCCTGAGGTCTGACGCTCCTCGTTCCCATGTATTTTCTCCTGGCTTCCTCCGCCCTTTTCTGATTCATACCCAGAAAACCACAAGAGCAAACATGAGCCTGGATTAAATTAAGGCCGAGCGAGAGAACTGGTTTCCGTTTGAGCTGTGAACTCTTGTCCTGCCGGTACGAGGACCTGGGAGTAACTCCACGCCTTACGGGAACCCTGAGCGGCTTCACATGTTACAGGATGAGGTCGGAGACCTGAGAAGGTGGGTGCGCTGGTGTGAACCGCTCTGTGAACAGCGGAGTGAATAAGGTCTAGCGTTTCTGCGTCAAAATTCTGCTCTGTGTTCACAATCAGCATTCCTTCCCTCTTCTGTACAACAAACGCACGCACGCACATGTGAGGAAACGGACTGTATCTCAGGAAATGGATTTCAATCCGTGAAAGTTTAGGCCATGCAAAAAATCTGCTCCTCACATCGTTCTTTTACCCTAACGGCCTACCTGTCTACCCCTATTTAATAATGTTAAATAATCATGAATATAAATAATAATAAACAATCAAGAAAGAGTTTTGCTCACCAAACTACACATACCTCACCTGGTAAGTGTAGATCCTCGACACGCTATCAAGAATGTGCCCCACTGCTTAAGAATTAATAATCCTCATGTGCTAACAAGTCTATTCTGTTTTATGGTGGCCCTTTTCAGGGTTTTGCAGGTAGACAATACACAGAAATGGTTTTCCCATTCCCTTCTACCAGGGGTGCCCTGGGACTGTGCAGCTTGCCCAAGGCTAACCAGGCTGGCTCTTCTCCCAGGAGGCACAGCGAGGAATCAAACTCCCAACCTCTGGCTCTGCAGGCAGAGACCTAAACCACCGAGCTATCCCTGTTTGACAACCATAAAGAGGTGAGAGCAGCCGCTTAAAACAGTGGTTCACAACTTTTCCCAGCTCATCCAATAACACAATGCAAGCCCATGGTTTTCTAGGATGGCATTTCTAGGTTTGTGGGCCTTGTGCAATCGCATTAGTGTCAACGGTAAGGGGTTTAGCTGTTAAAATATATTTATCGCTTCCGGAAAGGTCTCCGACGGAACCTTCATGGCTCATTGTACGGGCAGAAAGACCTCCGGAAAGAGGGAACGTGAGTTTTTACAAACGGTTGCGAACGCCTGGTGTCTCGTCTACGCTCGTGCCTCACTGAGGCCACGCCTGCCACCAGCATCAGCTGAGAACCGTGGGTTTAAACCACACGATACAAGGCTTGTGGTGGGGAAGCTGGTCTCTGCTCTCCTCCACATGGCTTTTTCAAATACTGGTTTTCCTCTCGGTGGCTCTCCGACAGGAAGTCACCCTGCCGACAGACAGTGGGGGCAGCTAAAAACAGCTTCGGATGGAAACGTGTGGGCTGAGGAAAAGGTCAGGAAATTCAAGATCACCCTTGGGCAGAAGGATTAGGGTGTCCGTGTATCCTTCTTTACAACGAATACTCCTCTGTTTGAAGGGTATCGGGCAGCCTTCTGCCTTTAAAAGCATCTTGGAGTTTCCAAATGTCCAAAGGGTTAGCAATGCAGAGTAGGAAAGACTACAATATCCAGAATCCCCAGCCAACATGGCCAGTGGGCATGCTAGCCAGGGCTAGCTCTGGCTCAAGGCCTGGTGAGGAGCGGGGGGGGGGGGGGGCACTGAATTCACCCTGTTGTGAGGTGGCTCTTTTGACTGGAGAACCAGGGGAACAGCTAGCTCTCCAGATCTATCTCCCTGCCAAAGGTGTTCCTCCTCGAATCCAGGACACAATGAGAGGGGTGACCTGAAATATCGGCTGTAGAACGGTGTGGGCAGCTTCCTGTCATGCTTTGGTTCTAAGGGCCCCTGGAGCAAAGTAATGCAAGGTTCCGTGTGGAGGAAACAGGGGTGTCACCAACCCCAACACCTCCAGTACAGTGTGGTGAGACACGGTGGCGGCAGCAGGACACACTGCACACACACAAACCTATACAACAGCCAAGTCAGCGTTCCACCTCTCACCTACACGATTCTGAGAAATGCAATCCAAAACAGATAAAACCATCCACCGCACCTTCATGCCTCATCTGCTTGGACCTTAGGACGCCCAATGCCCGCAAAAGGGATGCACTCAGGGAGAAGCTGCATCCTGTATCCAGAAGGAGTGCTCCCTCCAGTGGTGAAACAGGTTTAAGTGTGACAGCTGCACTCAGATATAACAACAGATCTCTGATCATTCGATGGGAAATGAAGTCCCTCTTAAAGACCGAACGATAATGATGATGAGCTGCCATGTCAGTTCAGACTCATGACAAGCCTCCCAGGGGTTTCCCAGTTCCTCCTTCTGAAAGTACTCTAGGACCACCAGGAAGCTTGTTTGAGACCACACAGGTGGCAGGGCAAATAATCCCACATGCCACATCCACTCCCAAGTGATCTCAGGCAGCTTCTTCTCTTGAGAGGCACAGTGGGGATTTGAACTCCCAGCTCCGGCCTCTGCACATCCAGCCCCTGAGCTACATCATAGCATCCAGCCATTATGAGGTTAAAAGAGAGAGAGAGAGAGAGCAGTTTGCAAAGGGGGAACCAACACAGCTTAGGGAAATCTCCTGAGAGAAAAGCCAGCCTTCTCCTGACAGATGGGCTCAGGAATCACGGAACCGCCCATCTTTCCCTGGGCGACCCTTCCTGCCACCCCATTCTCTAATCAGCTCTACAGTCTGGGAAAAGCAAGAAGCGGCCGTTTCAAAGAGTTCTCTGTCAGGGGGAGGATTTGTCGGTCGAATCCGGGAAAGGGGAAGCAATTAAGGACGGACAGGCTGGTCTGATCCAATTTGTAGGTCAGCCCCACCCTGTCTGCAGGCCAATTGAAAGGGGATCAAGGAACCTCAGAGCCTTCACATGGCTTCCGCAATGCCAACATGGCTGCGCTCAGCTCCCACAACAAACTGTACTTCTCAGTTGTATTAAGGATGCCGCTAACTCCAGAGATAGAATATTATGGGGTGTCTGCCAGGGAAGAAGGAGGCTTCTTCCCTCTCTAACCCTATGATGATTATTAGAGGACAAAGGCAGATGCACCATGTTGGAATTGTGCATCGGTGTGAATTAGACTAACGTAACGCTATACAACTCATTCATTTCCCCCTATTCTGGAAAAATATTCCCCCAGAAGCTGTTGTCTCTCATGACCCTGAGTTAGAAAATTTAGAATCAACCCCACCTTACACGTCATACGGTTGTTAAAAATATTTAAAATCAGTCCACCAGCCAGGAAGAAGTAGGAATTTAGCAGGTACCCATTGCAACCTCGGTGTTGATGCCAGACGTTTTCAAACGGTGCTATGACCAACAAGATACGAACTTCCATTTTTATGCTCTTTGTACGATACAAAACAAGCCGGGTCCATCTCCTCAGCTCAGTCGCTCGTGATTTTCTTTGCTAAAACACACCGCCGACGGGGACACGGGTGGAAAAACTGGATCTTCACTGCCGGCCTATCTCTTTTTGAGTGTGTTTTGAGTTAGGCACCCCAATCTATCATGACAAAAGTCCACTGCCAACTTCCCAGCTCCAAATACAAAGGGCTGGATTATTTACCGCCGATCTTGAGCCAGGCCTCGGAGAACAGATTTCTTTCAAGAACGGCCAAGATCTGTCAAGGCTGGGGCGGGAGGGGGAACCTGCCTTCGCCTGAACCATGGCGTCAAATTGTGTGGACAGTGCTTAAGGACAGTGGAAGCCAGCTGTCACGGTGCAACAGAAACCACAGAGTTTGGGAAGGCGGGATGGAAGGAGATCACTCAGTGGTTTAAATCTCTGACTGCAGAGCCAGAGGGCAGGAGTTCGAATCCCCCCCCCCCCGGGTCTCCTTGACAGGAGCTGGATTCGAGGATCCATAGGGCCCCTTCCAGCTCTGCAGTTCTAAGACGACTCGAAGATGTCCAGCTGGAGACCTTCAGGTAAAAGCCTTCAGAGTTATCAACCTGTTCTTCTTGAGGTCATTTCTCTCCCGTATCCTTGACAAACCCAGGGTTATTCCTGTGCAATTCTGAGATGACAAAATAAGGCTCTGTGGACATCTTGGTACCCTAAATAAATAAATAAAGTAGGCAAGCCAGCCAGCCAGGAAAATACTGCTTCTGTTCCTAGATGCACCGCAAACTAGACTGGCATTCTTCATAGATCTTCCTATAACTCCGGAGTGGGGACTGTGGTCTGTCTGTGGTCTGTGGGTCACGTGCCACCCTGGTCCCTATATGCTGGAATTTAATTTGGCCTCACAAAAATGGCCAAGAAGTGTATATGGGGGGGGGGGGGGGGAGGCGGGATGCAGTGGCCTATTTCAGGATGAAACTTTAAAAAAAAAAAAAAACTCCAAAAAACGTTTAAATCCCCCAAATAGCCTTACCACCACTTCCCGAAAAGGTCACGCCTGGTTTTGTGACAAGGGACAGGTAGGGCCCACTGAGATCTGGGAGGGCCCACCGGGAGCTGTCCGTGGTGCTGATTCCTGTTTAAAAGGATACCCGCTATTCCAACAGGTGCATTTTTGTATTAAAGGGATGTAGGGATGGGATTTTGGGATATATTTTTTTTCAATTTGCCAATCCCATAATTCTCCATTCTGGGAGTTCTGCCTGAGAGGTAGGGCACCTTGAAAACTCCTGAAAGTAAGGCACATGGGAGAAAGGCTGAAACTAGAAAGCTTGGAGGCTTAGCTCGGCCAAGCTCTGCCTAAGCGTCCTGCTCAGGAAGAAAGCTCCCAGCTAGCACTGGGGCAGGAACAGGAAGCTTGGCTAGAGCTAGGCCTTCAAGTCTTCCTGTTTAGGCCCTGTCTCCCAGGTGAGCCACATTTAGGTTCCGCAAAGTGTCCATCTATGAGGTCGAACTCCCAGAAGGGAGAAAGATGGGACTGGTCGCTCTCTTGTCGAACAGCTCCCTGTCTCTCTCAGCTTGCTTCCATCGGCCACCTCCTAAGCCACTGGCTCATGGTACACCATCTTTGACTGGACATCTGAATACCGAGCACTGAAGACAAATGACAGAGAAGAGGCATGTTTCATGATTATCTCACTAATAATAATACAAGAGAAGTCAAAAATGGTTCAGTGCCTGCAGTTCTTTCTAGCACCTTGAGCGTTCAGCTTCCACTGTTGCCACGAGCAACGGGAATTCTTTCACCGCCAGGAAGCTACCCGTCTACAGTCAATTTATAACCACCAGGACAACCGTCAATACTCCGAGTGCCTCTCTTTCCATCTTCTTCTCATCTCACCTTCAATTAATGAGGAAATTGTCCTTCTGCTAGCCAACCACGCCAAGGTCCTTACAAGGATGGATGTTCAACCATGCCGGCACTGCTGAATAGCCGTGGCTCCCAGAGATAGCTAGCAAGGAGACATCGGCCGAGTCAGAGAAGGACGTTAACGAAGGAAGACTTGACCTTGAGAGTAAGGGGGAGCCAGACGTTGGGAGTTTGATTCCCCACTGGGCCTCCTGGGAGAAGAGCCAGCCTGTGTGGCTTTGGGCAACCTGATGGTTTGCATGCATCTCATGCTTCTTCAGTCACTTCCCAACCTCTGCCTGCCCTCCTTCTGTGACATCAGAAGGCCCCGCCTCTCTGATATCACACAGCTCCGCCCTCCCTCACCTCAGGCACTGGAGTCTCCAGGAAGGAGATGTGGCTGACCTCGTGGCCCCATTTAAGGGACACACATGATGCGCTAAACCAAAACAGGGGAGCAGAAGCTTTGACCAAGAGCACGTGGACATTTTATTTCATGGGATTTTAAAGAAAGATGAGAGGGAGCCACCACAGGCACCCGTGGCTTGGAGGATCTGAAAGACATATTGTCCACCGAACCCTCTGTTTTCTTATTTTTCGGTCAGAGGGAGAGAACGCTCTGTCCCATTTTGCAGGGGTGGGCCTGATCTCATGGCTTCCCAAGACGGCCAAAGGATAAAAATGCATAGGGCGATCATGTGGTCCGAGGAGGAGCTTGGACAGGGCAGGAGAATGAAAGATGGAGAGGAAGCATAGAGAAAATTGGATCAATGGATGCTTCTCAAAATGGACATGAATGTAGCGTGCTATGCCAAGCGCTCCTTCCCAGGCTTTAAGAAACAAGGGCGGCTTTATGAGCAATGGTATGTAGAGAGAAGCCACATGGGTCATCACAACAAAGCATCACCCCTGAGGCCATCTCTGGAGGAACTTCTTCCCTGCCTTGGTTTGATTCGAGTAATAGTTCTGAACCTTGCCGCTTCTGCCCTGCCCCTTCCATTTCCATGTGAGGCACCCTCACACCGTGTCTATGCATTGCCTTCTTTGCAAACCACAAGCTGCACTTTGATGGCCTGGCGATGGGGCTTTTGGGGTTCCGGCTGGGCCCCAAGACTGTTAGATAGGGCGGGATCCTTTCTTCTTTAAGTACGAATCATGAAACTAAGGGTGAGGTGGGGACCTTTAGGTTCTGGGGCTGAATCGGGGCCGCCCAAGAAACTCCACTTTTGCACCCTAACTACTTACAAGTAATTTAGTTACATGTAATTAGTTTTTGTGGGAAATGACTAATGGAATTACTAGGTACAATACTGATTTTAAGGGTTGTGAGTAATAACTACGTTACTTATGTTACTTTTGGTAACAACAAATGAAGTTACTAATTACAATATTACTTTTCAGGGGTTGTGAGTAAGACCTAAGTTACTTAGATCTTATGAGCAACACTTAGTTTCTTTCAAGTCTTACCTTTCAAGGTATTTTTGAAGCATTAGCAAGAACCTTTTGGACTTTATGCCATACTTTTATTATTTATTATTTAGTAAGGGAAGCATTCTCAGGTTTCCCCTTCCCTATTTTTATAAATATGTCTAGGATGGAATATCAGAATCGGTCTTGTGGGGGCGACCAAGAGCACTCTCTTGCCTTTTTTCAGCCCTGCAGGTAGCCACAACACAACTGCACCGTAGTAATAACACACAACAACAAATTTCCCGGGAGAGGCCAAACGTAACAGCGGAGAAACACAAGCTCTTTAAAAATGTAACATTCTGAATTCTGTGTGGATCTCAAGAAGAGGTTTGTGAGCGACCGTCCCAGAATTCGTTCTGGAAAGCGTTGAGAAGACCAAGGTTCACCAGGCAGATATTCTCTGAGGAAATGAGGGTCTCCGGCACCCCACCCTCAAAAAAGGAGAGGAAGTCTTGCTTTCCTGTTTGAATCGCCTGCCCTCCTGATCTGTCTCCAGAAGGCCATCCTGAAGCTGCTTCCTCAGTGTATTGTCTTAGTCCAGATTTTGCTTCCTATCCTAACCCTACCTCCTCCACTATTCCTCTCTTGAATATTAGAACGTTTTCCCCGACCTCTTATGGTTCCATTATTGCTTCTCAGTTAAAATTACAGGGAGACTTAATCAAAGTGGGGATCCTCCATGGGAGTAGCTGATTCCCGCTTCTTCATCATGAGACAAAGCAGGTTTGGGCCCAGAAAATTTACAAATTGTTTGAAAAACAGTGGTCTAGGGCTTCTGGCTGCGAAGACAGAGGTTGGGAGTTCGATTCCTCACTGGGCCTCCTTGACAAGGGCTGGACTTGATGGTCCACAGGGTCCCTTCCAGCTCTAAGAGGATGATGATGATGATAAAATCATAGCTGCTGGGCCTTCCACCCCACCCACCAGAACAAGCCACAGCCGCCAGTGAGAATGGGCAAGCCGTTTCGTGAGGCAATGGAACCTGGTCAAACTGAGTTTGCCCTTGCGGACTGCAAAACCCAGCATCCCCCAGCTAGTGGGGGAGCTAAAATCCCAAGAAATAACTTTTTTCCAAACTCCACCATACAATCTCTAACAATGCGATCCCGGAAGCACAAAGATGACAATTACAAAGTCAAGCTGCCAGACTCTGGAACTCCCTGCCACTGGAGGCCAGGCGGGCCCCCTCTTTGCTGCTCTTCCACAAGCAGAGCAAAGACCTTTCTCTTCAGGCAAGCTTTTCCCCAGTGACTGTCAGAGGGGTTTTTTAAACGGACTGTTATCCCTTGTTGCTTTGAATGAGGTTTTTGGTCTTGGTTTTGTTTACCATTGGTAGTGCGGTATTTGATTATTTTAAAAATATGTGTACACTTACTGCTTTTAGTTTTTAAATATCTTTTAATGATGTGAGCCGCCTGGGGTTCTTTTTCAAGGAGAAAGGTAGGATGAAAACATGTTAAATAAATACATAAATAAATAATCCTCTGCACACACTCACACACCCAGAAAAAGAGTCTGGGGGAACCCTCTCTTCTCCTCCATCTGTTGCTTTTGAGTTATCCCCGGCAGCGTTTGCTACTAACGAGTCGTTTTTAAGCCCCCAATAAAAGAACAGATTTCTGTCTGTTGGGGGCAAGGAGAGCCGGCATTATCTCGCACACCAAAATTACATAAATCTGTTTAGGCTGGGCTAAACGCTCTGCTTATTTAGGAGCTGAGTGATCGTTTCCGTCCCAGCCTCGCACCCGCCACCCCTGGCCCGTGACATCACGCCTTAAGCCTTTGTAATAAATATCTGTAGTTATCCCAGCTTGGCCTCTCGGTGTTTTCCACTCCTTGTCTTCCTACAGACTGGTTATTAAAAAAAAGTGCCAAATTAGGGGGAGCCAATGTGACGGGCAAGTGAAGAGGAGAGAGGAGATCAAGAACATGTACAGTTTATCCACCTTCTCTCTTGCTTTGTCCCAAGCTTTAAATCCATTTGGTCTTTTTCTTAAAAGGGGAGGGGAGGAGTGGGAATTCGTTTTCCGAGCCACACGGGGAAACGGCTTACAAATCCCAGAATCCCCCAGGCCAAATTAAAATAAATAAATAAAATACAATTTCCCCCCAAAATCTAGCCAGGATCAAACAGGGTCCCTCGACTCCAGGAAAAAGTGAGCCGTGCAAAAACTCAGTGTTATCCTAAAAGTTCTGATTACTAACTTTCAGGAACTCATCTGGATTTACTCCTCTGTGCTTCCGGGGTCTCACATGCTTGTCGGTCACAGTTTAGAACCTGGACCTTTTCCACTACAATTCCAATCATCCCCAGCCAGCGTAGCCAGCCATATGGGAGTTGTAATCCCCAAACAGCACCCTTTTTTTGTTTGATTAGAGTTTAGAAAAGGTCCGTTTTTTCACGACAACTCCCAGAAAACCCAGCCAGCATGGCCAGCATCATGGGAGTTGTAGTCCCCCCCCCCCAATTTTTTTTTTTACAGTTTTTGAAGCTTTGATCCAGAGAGAAAAGGCGGACGTCCACTGGTGTCGCCCTTCCTGATGTTCGCCCCCTTTTCATCACTTTCCCCCCTTCCAAACAGTGACTGCAAGAAAGGAGACACAGACAGGCCCATACGCTGGCTTTTTCTCAGAAGGCAGCTGCTCTCTGCACCCCACTTGGAAAAGACCGGCCAAAGCATATGGAGGAATTCCAGGTGATTGCTCAGGAACACAACACAACTGACAGGCACCCAGAGCAGTTCAAAATCGAGACGGCGGCTCCTGGGGTGCGGATGTCACAACCACACTTTCCGCTTGGCAGGAGAAAGCATATGTGGGAGGCCCTACATTCAGACCGGCTTCCGAAGATCTCCGCCCACCCTTCTTCTAATGTAATGGCGAGATGAGCAGAATTTGGGAAGGTGACCATTTGGGGTTGTAAAAATCAGAGGGGCAGGGTTCAATTTGGAAGCACCCGCCCTTGTCGGGACAGGTCCTACCGGCGGCCGGATCGGTCCACGTCAATGAATGGGTTCTAGCGGTTCTGTTTCCACCGAGAGCGGGTCTTTTTCAAAGCTAACGGCTCTTCATTGTGCATGCATGACCTTCACGCATTTTGTGTTCCAAGCTCATAACCACCTGTTGTTCCTGGAATAACAGACTCCTTTCCAAACTGCTGGAAAGAGGGTCACCAAAGCCAGAGAGATGAGGGAAGATGGAGGGAGAAGCGGTTCTTCATGCTCGTAAGGTCCTCCTGACTCAACCCGGGAGATCCAGCTCCATAACACCACGGATTACATCACCCAGAATCCCCAGCTGGAATGCTGCATGGCAGGGACTCTGCACGAGCCTCCGACAGCTTCCTGGGCCCTACCCTTTCCTGCGCTTGGTGCCTCAGCCACCCGCGAGGAGGAGTCAACATGCCATCCAGCTCCTGAGTTCACACTGGCGACCGCGTGCTCCCCACAATAGGCGTCGGCGTGGCAATTGGACAAGAACACGGAGCGGACGCCGAGCAAACAGGTCTTTCCAGGTTATTAGTATTGTGTACCTGAGCGCTCAGCCTACATGCCTCTACATGGCGCGCAGCAGGAATGAGGCTAAACCGCCTCCCTGCACTGATCAAAGCCTCCCAACTGTTTGGGTGACTGGAGTGTGAAGGTTCATTTTTAAAATTTAATTTAATTTAATTTAATTAAAAGACAACAACCACTTGAGAGACTTCCTTCCCTTCCACCCCCCCCCCAAAGTTTTACTTTTAAAAAGAAGAAGATGATGATCTGAAGAACCCCAGCAAGAGTCCAACCGTGTTCATTTGGGTGGGGGGACTACACTTCCCATAATCCTGGTGATCACGATGGTGGTGGGGATCCTAGGTGTTGTAGTCCCCCCCAAAAAATGACCTTTTTCTGAGGTCTCCAAGAGTCAGATGGATGATTTCCCCCAAAAGAAATGTACTCCCCAAGTGTTTTGTCTTGAGTCACTTCTCTCGAGACCTTATCTGCCCCGTGTGATGATGTCCCAGGAAGACTCGCAAAGGCCAACGGTGGGTTGTTCTTTCCCCCACGAGAATAACAAGTTTACAAAGGGAAACCGTCCTGGATCCTTTTGAAGGCCTCCAGCCTTGGAGCGCTCCCCACCTCCTGAGGTCATGGCTTCCGTTGTCGTACTGCTCTAACAGTTAAGAACTTTTTCCTGATATTCAACCAAATTCTGGCTTCCTGTAACTTGAGCCCATTCTTAGGTGTCCTGCACTCTGGGATGATTGAGAACAGATCCTGCCCCTCCTCTGGACAATTGCCGTTCAGGTATTTGAAGACTTCTATCCTATCTCCCCTCCGTCTTCTTTTCTCAAGGCTAAACATGCCCATTTCTTTCCGTCTTTCCTCCTAGGGCTTGGTTTCCAATCCCCTGATCCTCCTCGTTGCCCTCCTCTGAACTTGCTCCAGTTTGTTGGCATCCTTCTTAAAGTCTGGTGTCCAGAACTGGACACGGGACTCAAGAGGAGGCCGAACCAATAGACCTCAGTGGCCAGATTTTGAGGGATGCGGAACTCCAAGACCCATCATCCGCTCTCAAACTGGGCTGCAATGGACCTTGTAGTCCAGCTCAGCAAGAATACCCCAGTGCACTGACTCAGGTGGAAGGGATGCAAGGAGACGCATGGGGGCAGCTCACAGCACCGAGTCTGCATGCGGGGGAGAAAAGCACAGCCCGCCTTCCAGACTGACGAAAGAAACAACTTTGGTGCAATACAGTCACAAGCGGTATGAAGGCAATGTAGTGTAATGGTTACAGCCTTACATTATATAAGCTTGATTTTAACCTCAGCCTCCCACCTCTCTGGAGTGGTGGCTTAAGCGGGTTCGTCTAGGACTCAGGAGTCCTGGGTTCAAATCCCCATCAAGCCATGTACTCAGGAGGCGACCCTGGACCTTAAGTAACGACCTCCAAACCTGACCTAGGCCGCTGAGATGTTGTGATGAGAATAGAAAGGAGACAGAGATGTCGTGAGGAAATGTGGAATAAAAATATGAAAAAGAAAGGAAGGCTGCTGAAGTAATAATTAAGGGTGTTAAAATCTCTCATTCTTGATCTCTCGGAAGCCCCACCCCCTTGCATTTTCTCCCTGCCGTTACTTCATATCAGGTTGTGATGTTTCATATCAGGTTGGGATCATTTTCTCCAACCACTTTAAAATCCACCCATAATTTGGGGGTGAAAATGTATTTTCTGTGCTCATCAAACCCAGCCCCAACAACAGAAGAAAGAACCAGAGTCAGTATGGCTACAGATTGGTGGAAATTTGACAGTATTGCTTGCCCTAAACACACACACACATATTTTGGCTTTGAAATCCTTCCTGTTGAACGTACGGCGCGGATGTGAAGGCTGCTTGCTAAAACCTTCCTTTCGACCTCTGGAGATCGTTTGCCTCCCCATAAAGCTTGAACCCAAGAATCCTTTTGGTTGAGTTTTAGGCCACGTACACAGAAATGCACAACACAGGGGTCATTTCCCTTTTAGAAGCAACGCACATGCAGAGAGAGAGGGGGGGGGTTCACAGCAAGCACAGAAGGGCTGGGTGACGTTTCAAAAAGACACAAGCAAACCATCGGGTGCTTCTAGTGATTAAAACCCCAAGAAAGAAAGCAGCACCTCCACCCTTTGCTTTAAAAACAAACATCGTTTGGTGCAATTTGCACCCAAAAAAACCCATGCCAAACAGCAGTTCTAACCAATGCAAAAACTTTTACCGAAAAGCACCATGAAATATGAAGCGGTGCTCACCATGAAGGAAAAGCATGTTTCTACTCATCCCTCCATGTAGATGAGAATTGATGTACTTAAATTATGACATCGTCGTCGTCATCATCTTACAGCTGCAGAGCTGGAAGGGGCTCTAGGGATCACTGACTCCAGCCCCAATCAAGGAGCCACAGTGAGGATTCGAACTCCCAACCTCTGCCTCCACAGCCAGAGAACTAAACTGCAGAGTTCTCCAGCAGTTCTGTACACCGAAATGTACAGAAATGCAAACACCAAGAACAATTGTCCAAAGTCTGGGACCTCCGATGTGTCACGTACTATATAACAGTTTATTTAAGCCATCATACATGTCCCAGATTCAAAGCTTGTCATTTAATATCACAGGGACGGCAGCCAAGGGAGAAAAACCAAATTTTCGTCCCAAAATCCAGTTTGGCTTTAAGCGTCGACACAGCGATCCATCTTGGTAGCAACAGCGTCCAAAGCAACAGGCAGGCCCAGAACCTTTCTACTTTTGGATACCATCCATGGTTTTTTAAATTTAAAAAAAACTATATTGATCCAAGACATCTCCTGGCAAGCCAAGGGGCTTGGCCGGTAGCCTATACACAATCCGTAAATAAAGCCCAGACCCATAGAACCCAATCTGGCGTCATGTCCCAAAAGGGTCATCGTAGAGAAACAAGACATCTGGAGGGGGTCATCCTCCCCTTGGCCTGATGCCACCAGATGCATTTAGGGACATCCCTCACAGTCTGCTGGGTCTATTTGGGGCAGATGGGCCTTTTGGAGGAAGGTGTTCAGCCCAGGTGAGCCGAAGGCATCACGGGCGACCAACACAATTTGGCAGAATTCTTGAAATCAGCGTAGGGGTTTGGGGGAAACAACTTGTCCTCGTTATTGCCCTGTTTTTCTGTTGCTCTAGTCCCGTGGTCCCCAACTTTGGGTCTCCGGGATATTCTTGGACTACCACTCCCAGAAATCCTGACTAGCACAACGAGTGGCGAAGGCTTCTGGGAGTTGGAGTCCAAGAACATCTGGGGACCCGAGGTTGGGAATCACTGCTCTAGTCCATTGCTGTAGCCTGTTTTGCTCTCCGGACAACAACACCCATCACCTTCAGCTGGGACATGGAAGTTGTAGTCTGCCATGTCTGGAAGGCGCCAGGTTGTGCCCAGCTGCAGTGGCCTCTCTGGCCCATCCCTTTACTCGGCCTTCTTCTAAAATTTAAGAATGGGAGGTGGCCATCACTCAGAGGCAGAGCATAAGACATGTGGAAAGTTTGCTTGCTATCTATTCCTTATTCTTCATTTTATTCCTTGCACATACAAAATGCCTAGGGGAAAAAAGCACCCTAGGAATAATGCAATTAAAAATACAGATTAATACAATGCAAAGAGTGAACCAAACACAGCTATTTTGAATGCCAGCCGTTCTCCAGAGTTTTCAAATGGAGCACCCCCTGATCTTGTAACACAGTGGTCCCCCAACCTTGGGACCCCAGATGTTCTTGGACTTAAACGCCCAGAAGCCTTCCCCATTGGCTGTGCTGGCCAGGATTTCTGGGAGCTGCAGTCCGAGAACATCTGGGGACCCAAAGCTGGGAACCACGGCTCTAGCAGAAACAACGGGGGACCAAACCAGCAGAAGACACCGGCTTGATTCCCCAGCTTTTCCAGGCATCCAGAAAATCCATTTCCCCTCGTGAAACTACACCACACTAGCAAACCCGGTATCCTGTTTCTGAGATCATCGAGCCTTGATACCTTGGGCCAACCACGGCACAGACCTATGTAACCTAGCATCCTGCTTCACACAGGGGTTAACCAGATGCATCTGGAAGAAAAAGGATCTTTTTGAGATACCGGAGGAAATATAGGCTAACTTATCTTATCTCATTCAATAAACAAAAGCTGCTAGGAGGAACGCTTGGCTTTTCCTATTTCCCTTTGTGGTCCTTGGTAGAATTTTTTTTTTCCAAAAAGAGGTTTGTTTGGGTCTTTTTTTTTTAAAGCTACAGCTGCAGAAATTCACTATATTTCCAAAAAAAACCCAACTTTTCTCCCCAAACTGGCTGCAATCCTGCCACCATTAGACCCACGGTAGGGCTGAGAACTCACAGATTCCTCCACCAACTCCTAGCGCTTCCCATGTTAAGAGGAAAGTGTATTTTCTATTGCCTTTTCCCTCCAGACACACCATTCCTTCAAAGCTCCATGCCCAGACAATCTGATTTGCATATGAAATCTGAGTTGACCTCCTGATGACCAATCACAAAGCAAAAGCCACCTGATCTGCAACATACAGCATGAGACAAGCTCACACTAAGATAAATACACAGTTTTCCTTCTTCCAGGGACCTCTGCTTCTAACGGCATTCCTAGTTTTTCTTCTCGGGAAGATATGCAGCTGGAATTTTGCTGACTTCCAGGGGAACTTTAGACCATTCCCCATCCTAGAATGCCTTCCTGTCCCCAAGTTTAGGATCAGATCACGTGTTATGAGAAATATTTACTTTCTTCTCTTACAATGTTATCCCTCCAGCCACGCCAATCTTTCAGTGTGACACACCTGAGGCATGAGACTTCTAGATTAATCGGCGCTCGCTCCCAACTGGTCAGTGATAACACCCAAGCTAGTTTGAAAATGGGGATTGGGGCCAAAGAAACAGGCTGTTCTCTTCCTTCTTCCCTGATGGTGATTGTGACTGTGGAGCCAGAAGCTGGGAGTTCGAATTCCACACTGGGCCTCCTTGACAGGGGCCGGACTCGATGATCCATAGGGTCCCTTCCAGCTTTGCCGTTCTAAGATGATTATTATATTATTGTGCATATATATATAGATGTAGGTGGGTGTACACACACAAACCCAGGAAAAACTTTGATTTTCTTCCTCGGGGAGGGGCTATAACTCCCAACACCCATCATGCTGACGGAGGGGAACCCTGCCATGTTAGACAGGGGATTCTGAGTATTGTGATCCACTCAAAATTGTGTTGTTGTTTTTTTAAGCTGTAAATGCAGACCCTGACATAGAAAGAAATGTCACTAGAGTAGACCCATGAGATCAAGCTGGACGGTAAGTCAACAGGGAGGTCAATCCAGTTTCTTCATTGCGTCAGCCCTGGTTGTGATGAGAATAACCCACATCACTCCAGTTTAGGGACCAGACACAGGACTTCAGAGATGTGCCACTCCCTCCCCCCCTCCCCGTTCTACCTCACAGGGCCGTTGTGGAGGCTCAAAAAGGGAGGAAGTGAGCCCCAGATGGTACCTCCAGCTCCCCGCAGGAAAAACAAGCAACCCAGAGCAGCTAAGCGCCATAACAAACAGATGCCTTCCCACCCCGATCGGCCCCACGTCCACAGGTAAACGTTGCCCCCCCCAATCCTTTTAAGGCCCATCGTGGAGACCCCCCTCTGGACAGCCACCGCCACTGTGTGGAGCCTGAGCCACACAACCCCGGCCTCACCCACGGAACCCTCGCCCCCCCATCTCAGCCACGCGCAAGGCCACGGATGACCTTGATGAGACCAACGAGGCAAGAGAGAGGAACGCCAGGGCGCTGTCTCAGCTTCTTGCCATCCAACCCTTGTGGGTCTCTCTTCCTAACCAGGAGGCCACCACGCAAAACGTCTGGGGAGAAGGGGGGGGACCATGTGTCTCCCCTCCCTCTCCTCCCACTGGCCCTGGAGGTGAACCTGACATCCATCCTTTCTCTCTCGACCTCTCTTGCCCTCCTGGATGCCTTCCCCAAGCTCGGTTTTCTAGGCAACACCACCCCCGTTTCCCTTTATTCCTTCTCCCGCCCAACTGAGCCCCCTCCAGAGGAATTAATGGGCATCCCTCTGTGTGTGTGTGCCCCTCCATATGACTGAATGTGTCCATGTGTGTCTGTCTCCCTCCATATGAATGAAGGGTCTGCGTGTGAGAGTGTCTCCCTCCATAGGAATGAATGGCGTTCCTCTGTGTGTGAATGTGTGTGTGTCTCCCTCCATATGAATGAATGGCATTCCTGTGTGTGTCTGTGTCTCTCTCCATCTGAAGGAATGGTATCCATCTCTCTCTGTGTGTGTCCCTCCATATGAATGAATGGCGTCCCTGTGTGTCCCTCTTCTCCGTGTCCGCTCTGGGAGACCAAGCTCAGCCACTGCCCCCCACGGCCGCCCCATGCTGCAGGCAGAAGGGGCTGCCCCCAGAGCCCAGCCTCTGTTCCAGAGGAACCCTTCCAGCCCCCAGGCCTGAGCTGTGCCCAAACGCCCGCCCATGCTCCCAGATCTCATGAGGGTCGGTCAAGGAGCACACCCAACGCCCTGCCCCTGCTCTCGCTCAGGGAGGGCCGCATCCTTCTCCACGCATCGCTGTGTCTTGACCCTTTTCTCCTACCCCCTCCATCTCTCTCTCTCTCTCTCTCTCTCTCTCTCTGTGTCTGTCTCCTTGCGTGTCATTTCCCGTCTGGGTCTCCCAGCCGCCACCCCCCCCCCCCTTATCATGCGCCCAGAGCCTTTGTAAGAGAGGAGAGCCAGGAGGAGATGCTTCTCCCCTCCTCCCTTTTCCTTTCTCCTCCTTTTCTGCAAAGAAGCCAGATGCTCCGCGAGCAGCCGCGGTTTCTTACGCCAGGCGCACAGAAATCACCCAGCCCGCTTCTCCCCGACTGGGGAGCCCATGCCGGGCGCCTCCTCCTTTTCTACGTGCCATTTTCATCATCATCATCATCATCATCATCATCATTATTATTTTTAAAGAACGTCCTCTCTCTCTCTCTCTCGCCGCCCGGCCCCCGGCCCGCTTCCCCTGCCCAAAGGAAGAAAGGAAGCCCGATAAAAAAATTTAAATCCCTCGGGGAAGCGCTGGCCGATGCCTCCCGAGCCTCTGGCACCCACCCTGGAGGCGCCCCTCGCGATGCCAGCCGCAAAGCTGCCGGCGATGGGAACCGCCTGGTCCTTGCCAGGCACCCGCTTCCAACCTCTCCCTTCGGAAAAAAAAAAATACAATTTCTTCTAGAGGGGGGGGTCTTCTTCCCCCCCCCAAAAAAATCCAACCCACTCGCCTGTCTCTTCCCCCCCCCCAGCCAGGAGGCGATCCAGGGGCGCCACCCCACCTACGCCCATAAGGATGACCCCCCCCAATCGGGGGAAGGGGGGATTTGGGGGAGGGGGTGGAGGATTGGGTGTGGACCCCCTTTGGCTCCTTGATCCGCAGTGTCTCCCGAAGAGGAGGAGGCGGCGGAGTTTTTTTGGGGGGGGGGGTGTTGGAAGCTTGGTGGTTCCGCAGCCAGATCGCCCCCAGGTCCCCGGTTTGGGGAATCCGGACTGACTCCGGTTTAGAGGGGGGGGGGTTAGGGTGTAGGTGGGAAAATCGGATCGGGAGCCGAGAGCCAAAGCCGCCTTACCGGAATCGGGGCGAGTCCTTGATGCACTCCTCGAATTCCACCGTCATTTTGGCACCGGAGGGGAAGCGAGCCGGGGTTTCGGGGAGGGAAGCGAGCTCACAAGCCGAGCCCCGGGAGGCGCATCTCCGGGCGCAGGAGCAGCCCCGGTGCCGGCGCTCTGGGCGCTCGCCTTGCCTTACGCGCAGGGAGGACTGAGCCAAAGGCAGGCAGGCGGGCAAGGCGGGCGGGCGAGCAGGCAGGCTGCGGTCCGCGCTGTCAGGCAGGCGCAGGGAGCGTCTGCCAATTCCCACTACACCTCTCTGAGCTTGGTGGTGGTTTGGGGGGGGGGGGGGACGGGGGGGGGAGAGGGGTCTTTGGAGCCGGAGCGACGCCTGGTGGGGAGAGGAGGGGCCGATTCGGAAGGCCAGCCGCAGAGAAGAACCAGGGAGATCCCTTCCTTTTTTTAGAAAGTCTGGCCTCCGGAGGGTGCTTCTTTGCCAAAGGCGGAGCGGGGCTTTTGTAAGGTCAACGGCTCTTCCTGGCTCATTCGAGAACACCCCGCCCAAAATTTATTTTGCATCCTCGCAAGGAGAGAAAGGGCAATCGCAGGCCGGTTTCTCTGGGGGAAACGGGCTTCTCTGTCAGCCTTGTTCCTGATAAAAGGTGGGTGGGCAATCCTGTTACATTTCAACACACCCAGACAGGCATCTCACCTCGTAGTGGCACACACTGGGTGTGCCAATTAAGCTAGTGTCCTGCTGTATATTAGCACGAGGCATGCATGCATGCACACACACAGAAGTATGTATATAATAATAATCTTAGAACTGCAGAGCTGGAAGGGACCCTCTGGATCATCGAGTCCAGGCCCAGTGGGGAATTCGAACTCCCAACCTCTGGCTCCGCAGCCAAAGACCTAAACCCCTGAGCTATCCAGCAAGTTTGCCTTCTTTATTTCTTATTTTTCTTTTTACCTGATATGCACCTATAAACAGAGACATATGTAGAAGCACTAAAGTCCCATGGATTCTAATGGGTCTACTCAAAACCTGATGAAATCTCAAACTGAGTCATTGCTTTCCCCCCCCTCTTGATCAGAAGGGACTTGCATGGAGCCACAGGTGAGCATGAAATGTGGCTCCTTCACACGACTACCAACATATTTTGCTGCCTGAGGCAAAGGACAAAATGGCATTTCCTTTTGCTTCATGGACCTACCAAGGGAAGCAGGGCCGGCTGTTAAATCGTACGCCAAAGCTGGCCGCTGGGGGCATCGGGCCAGTTTAAGGGTTTACACGGCTTCTGGCCTGGCTGCCGCCCCTTACAATTTGCCGCCTGAGGCCAGTACCTCACTCTGCCACACGGCAGGGTCGGCTCTCTTTGAACCAAGTCTGTGGTGTAGATTGTGAGAAGCATATTCAGAGGTCCAGAGAGGGACCGCCTCTCCACTAATCTCTGCCGCCCGAGGCGCCGGTGGCGGCCTTGCTCTACCTCAAGGTCGGGCCGGCCCTGCTCGGCCCGTCAGCGCTACCCCACGCGAAACCCAGAGCATCCACACACCCCTTCAGCTGCGGGGAGACAATGGAAGGGCATGCGTGGCTGAACTTGCTGAATGGAACAGCCCAGCGGTGGGCCGAGCAGATTAAATTAATCCCCCCGTGGCTAAAGACGAGCGATCGACTTAGCGCATGATGTGTCTGCTTAATCCGCATCTCCTCCCTCATCCAGTCAGCAAAAGCGGTGGGAGCATCTTTCACACACACCCGAGTGACACACCACAAACAACCAAAAATGGGGGGGGGGATTTTGTAAGCCCTCGGATGGGTGACACCAGACCCAGTGATTTGATGCAGATGTTTCTTTAAAAATGTTCTTCCCTCGCCTTTCTCCTTAAAAAGGACCCAAGGCGGGTTACCACAATGAACGACAATGTATAAAAGCTAAAGATAGGAAGGATAGAAATATTTAAAAAGCAGCAGACAAATACCACGCTGGAAAGGGTAAGCAAAGTCAGCACCAAAACCGGATTCGAAGCAACAAGGGACAACCATCCATTTAAAAACCTCTCTCTAACAGCCAATGACAAAAAAGGAAGACTTACCTGAAGAGTCTTTGCGTGCTTCCAGAAGGAGAGCCAAGACGGGGCCAGGCTGGCCTCCAGTGGCAGGGAGTTCCAGAGTCTGGGAGCAGCCACAGAGAAGGCCCCTCCCCAGTGACTCCATCAGATGCACCTTTGAAGGTGGTGGGACCGAGAGAAAGGCCTCTTCTGATGATCTGAACACCCAGGCAGGCTCATAGAGGGAGATACAGATGTTGCTGAATATTTGGGAATAAAAGATGATTACATTTCCACAAGGAAGAAGAAAAAAAATCACAAAACTGGAAATTATAATAGTTTGTTTGGAGACTATTAGTACCGAGAGAAAAATCACAGAACTGGGGCTCAAAAAAGATATATATATATATATATATATATTTGGACTACAAATCTCAGAATCCCCTAGCCATGCTGGATCAGATCCAAGCCATTTGGAAAGGAATTGCCATTTAAACGGGAATTTCCCCTAGCCCTGTTATAAAGGCTTTCTGGGAATCATTTTCCGAGTTCAACTACAGACCTTGTAGAAATAATCTAAGGTCACCCTAAACATGGCTGTAAAATACCATTTCCTTCATGGGTGGATTCGCCCAACGGCAGGAAATTTATTCGCAGCTGAATTCACACCGAAACATTCGGTTTTACGTCCTTTTTTCTGTTTGAGGGTTGATAAGGCCGAATCGGGCTGCAACCGAGGTAACTCCAGACCAAGAGATGTAACCCATACCATAAACTCCAGGCAAAGGATGGGAATTGTCTTCAAAACGGCAATGCCCTCTAGACATGGACAGGAACACTTTACTCTTAGCTGCTCTCCACACTTTGTGTTATATCAGCAGGGAAAGAACTCTGCATGCGCCCAGAGGCACGGAAGCCTAGATTCCAGAAGATCAGTAGGAAGGGAAAATGAGATGACAAACCGAGTTTTTCGACCGTCTCTACCTCCTGTGTTGCAGAATCCAGTTTTGACGAGCAGACAACAGCGTGATTTTCTGCACGTCTAGCAAAAAATAGTGGAAAACCAGGACAATCGCATAACTTGAACACAGCCCCCAAAAAGACAACTAAGAAATGTATGGGGGGGGATGCTTTAAAAATAATCTACAATCTGCTAAAACAAACCAAGCAAGATTTATTATTTATCCACAATTAAAAAATTATTATTATTATTGAACATTTAAGAGGATTGGACGTTTTTCTTCAGGGTTGAGACTTTTGTGCCTCTCCCTACTGAGGATCACAGCTGAATCTCAGTCCCTCCCGCAGCTGGCCGGCATCCACCGGCGGTTGATGACGCAAACAGAATGCGACGACCCTCCTTTAAGGCCCCATTGAAAATGCCCTATCTCTTCCATAGCACCTATTTTGGTGGCCCCACAAGTGCCAGCAAAATGCAGCAAAGGAGAAACGGAAGAAAACCTTTCAGCCTCTGGGTTTTTTTCCCCCCCCAAAGCATTGTAGAGGTGGAGAAATATAGCATTGCAAAAGTGCTAGCATTTTGGAATCGCCTTTCTTTTTAAGAATTTAATTGCTTATTTTAATTTATTTGGGCAAAAAAAAAGATACTTATTTTCACATTCTCACTTATCTGAGCAGGAAAGGCAGTTATTGGTGCATTATAATTTTTAAAATAAGTTTCTTAGCAGGAAAGGCAACCAGGAAAACACTCCTAAAGTGGGCCTTTATTACAGGCAACCCAGCATTTCCAAAGCCTTACGGCCATGCTGGGGCATGAATGGATGTTTGGGGAAACTCAAAGAATTGCTATTATTTTGTTTAGCAGTTTAAAACCCAAGCAAAACAAGGGCAAAATATGTTGCAAAATATGTTTGTCAGTATCGGGGCTGCTGAGCTGTAAATTGGTCAATTACTGCTGCCATTAGCCCTACAGTGAATGACAGTAATAGTCATTATTCACAAAAAAAAAAACACACAAAAACCAGGAGTGAGTCAGAATCTTGCTTTTTAGGACTGGAGCCGAAATTTTGAAAAGCCGAAATGTTTCCTCAAAAGACTCGGTATTTAATCTACTTTCAGTACTTTGGAACAAAATATAGGTAAGTCTGAGATATTTTAAAAGGATCTCTAAAAACAAGGATGCTCTCCAGATTGAGATAACTCTCTAATAAATAGTGACAGGGGGTTCTCTTACCTCGCAAGGACCCTGCGAAGTAGAACAGGGGGATTCGAACCCAGATCCTCCACATTTCAGACCAATACTCTAACACCATGCTTCCTAATTTGGAAAACAGCTTTCTTTATTGGCTTACCTTAGTAATTTCGAGAGCCCATGTCCCACGTAGTTGCTGTGTTGAAAACCTGTGTGATGTTATGTGTACAGTCTTGGAGTTCTGGGTTCAAATCTTCTCTTGGCCGTGGAAACTCACTGTTGCAGCGACCATGGAGGTCCAACTTCTTGAGCATCTTGCTCACCTCAAAAACCCAATTAGGGTCACCCTAAGTAGACTTGACAGCAGAGAGCAACAGTCACTAAATTTTGGCCACTCACGGCGTCCTACCCTACAGGGTTGTTGCGCAAGTAGAAAATGAATGCATAATATCTGTCATTCTTTGGAGAAAAAGTGGGATTAGAGAGATGTGTTTTGGACTGGCTCTTGAGAGGGATCCCTCCCCCCCCCCCCCAGTTCGGTCAGAGGCCTAGCTGTCGTTTTTAGAAGTGATTTCTCCAAACTTTGGTTGGACTTGCTGGACTCAGTCCCCTGCTAACCTTTGAAAGATGCCTTCGGTATTTAGATTAAGCAGAGAGTTGGTTTCATCCTGTAGGAGCTGGTGGTTAGCTCAGAGGAGGCAAGTTCAAATCCCCACCGGGTCTCCTTGACAGGGGCATGATCCATAGGGTGCCTTCCAGCTCTGCCATTCCGAGATAATTATTACTATGATTATAAAATGGTTGAAATACTATTCAATATGAATTATAGTGACCATCTTTCCCCTGCTTTCTTCCAGTGGGGTCGTGTTGACGCCCTACAACCAGAACACGCTGGGCGTGCAGAATTATTTGGAGGTAAGTCCTGCTGTTTCTGGTCCTTTCTATTTGTCTTGGCAATGTGATAATAAGACGCGGGCCAAGAAGTTTGTGGATCTTGGCCACCGGGGAGCTCCCCGACGCCCACAGCGGCGGGGACCCCTCTATATTGGAATTTCACAGAGCCCAGTTTTAACGGGCGAAGCCGCTCCGTGTTTTGCTCCGAACTCAACAGGAGCTTTCCCTGGGCTGCCAGTGCTGTGCTTTGCCCCCATCTCTGCAGGAAGTTAGTCATTGGCTCTGAAGGTGCTGTGCCAAGCCAGGGATGTTTGAAGGGGCCGGTGGCGTTGCTCCGGATAAGGAACGTGGCCACCGCCTCATCAGCACATGGCAATGACTTGTGTATGAAGGGGTTACACCCCTCCCCAAGCATGAGGGAGAAAACCAGGTCTTGGAAATGCAAGGGAATCCCAGGGCATCCGATAGCCTCTGAGGAAGCATATATAAAAGTTGGCTTGGAGGAGAAAAAAACTTGATTTCTGGATGGTTTGTAGCTACATGGCCACTGTTGTGAACTTGCTAAGGTGGCATGACTGCTGGAATTTTCTCCATCCTTTGGAAGGCTCTTCTGAAATGCAGATGACTCACAGTTACTCATCCCAGCCATGCAGGGGGAACAGAAGGGAGAGGGTGGGCTGGCACGTGCCTCGTTGGCCACCTCCCTCCATCTGGCCCATCGCAGAGTCTGCATGTGGGCACCCAGGACAAGAACCAGACCTTTTTCTCTCTCTGTCCCATGCCAAGGGCTCTTCCAAACCGCGAAATGTGCCAGAGGGAGCTCGGAGACCCCCTGATTGTTCGTATTCAGTTTTTGGACCACAACTCCCATGCTGACTGGGGATTTTAGGAGTCGTAGTCCAGACTGGGAACATGTCAACATTCTGGTTTAGGTAGCTGTCGCCGTTGCTTGTGCGTTCAACAGGGAGAATGCCCCTGATTGTCAGAAAGAACATTTCAAAAGCAAGATGGTGATGATGATGTGCCATCAAGTCAATTCCGACATATTGACGACCCGTTTCCCAGGGTTTTCCAGATAGAGAGTACTCAAAAATGGTTTCCCATTCCTTTCTTCTGGGGACGGACCATGTAAGGGCTTTTAAAAACAATTATGAACGTGAAAGACACTGGCCTTGAAATACCAAGTTAGGGGAGGAAGCGTAGATCGTGTGTTTCATCTGCAGAAGTTGTAAGTTCAATTCCCGGCATCTCCAGAAAGAGCTGGAAAGTACTCTGCTCGAAACCCAGTCGGTGTTGGTCATACTGGGCCAAATGGTGCTCGGATGTGATACAAGAGAACTTCCTCAGATGAGGAAGTGAGAGTTTTAGCCACACTTCTTAGCCACGTCTACCCCAGAGTGGGCCCCCCCAAAAAACTTTTCCGAAATCCATTTTCGCCCGAAATTCTCCACTATCGACACAACTGATCCCAAAGGGTTTCCAGAAGGTTCCTTGCGGATCAACAGAGACCTTATTGAAGCAAAGATTTGTTTCTAGCTTTCTGAAGGTCCATATTCCACCACGGCTTCCTCCCTCCCTCCCTCTCTGCTCCCCCATCCTTGCCCGCCCGCCTGCCGGGAAGAGCCTCCCATTAATTGAGATGGTTTGCCGTCCATTTCCGAGGCCCTGACACGCAAGCAATTACCGCCGAGTAAATAATGCATCTCCCCGTAATTTGGCCTGAGTGATATTAACGGATTAGTGGGGGGCGGGGGGGTTGAGATGGGTTAAAATAAGACAATGAATAAAAACGGCAGATGGGCCTTGTGGGGCAAGCTCTCAAGAGCGGTCTGAGGTTGTGGGGAGCACGAGGCAAAGGCCGGTGGCCAACGGGGTCAGGCGTTCGTGGTGGCGGGAGCGTATTAAATCGATGGATCCCATTTTGCGTGTCTGGGAAGGTTTTGAACCAGTGTGGAAACTTCTTTCCGCACTGGAGTGATTTCCATTTCTGAGATGGACTCAGGGGGTCGCCGTCCCGCGTGGCCGAGGCCGGGACTGAAAATAGTGGAATATTTTACCTTAAAACTCTACCTGCCAGTAACTCGGCCTCAGGAGAAGCGTTTCAGCTTTCAACGATGGAGGGGAAAAAATCTCCCCTACGTATTCCAGGAAGTCATCCAACGGCAGGCTTCTGAGGAAACTGAGGAAGCCCAAAAGAACAAACTGGGATGCTAGAAGGCCAGATAAGGCTCCAGGGCCATACGTACCCGACCCCTGCCTTTGTGGTGATTCTGAGAATTCATTTTTTAAAAAATTGCGAGCTGAGATCTGAGCTTTCCAGCCAGGACAAACGAATTTGTAGGTGGTCTCGGCATCCTGCCAAAATTTGATCGTGTTCGGGGGGCCCCCCCACCCCAAATCCAGAGGGAGAAAAGGTTGTCTCCTGATGTTATGCAGAGCTCAAAGGCTAGCCCAGCTGAATTGCTGGATAGCTCAGGTTGGGAGTTCGATTCCCCCACTGGGCTTCCTTGACAGGGGCCGGACTCCATGATCCATAAAGTTCCCTTCCAGCTCTGCCGTTCTAAGATTATTATTATTCTAAGATTATAGGGGGTATTCCTCCTTCTCTTTTTGGCTGGGTTTTACCCAATGTTTCCAAAATCTGAAGCTTCTTGAGGGAAACCTGTCCTTCTCCCCTGGTTCTGAAGCTGGCATCGCTTTGAGAGGTGCCCTTTTTTTGTACCAGGCGTGGAAGAATAACAACACAAAGGTTTTTCCCTGATCCCATAAAACGGGTACTCGCCCTTACTCACCTACGGCGAGCCGTCCATGTGAATCCTGGGCATGGAGTCAAAAACCACATCCACGAATTTCAGCCATTTGCCACAAATGGGCCTTTTCTCCCTCTTTCTACAAGCAAAAAAAAACCCACCACCACAACAACGATGATAATAACATAAATTAATAGGCTAATAGATCTACTGATATGGACATTTGCCACTGTGATACCTAATGTATTTTTGTTCCAGCCTGTGCAACATTTTTTCGGTCCCTTGAAAGAAGAAAGATGGGGGTCAAAATATTTTAAATAAATAAATATTGAGGCAAAAATAAACAAGCAGAACAGTCTAAATGTATTCCTCTGCTTTCCACCCCCAAAACCTAAAGCAGCCCGGGGGGGGGGGGGGGGAACAGTGAGTTCTATCCGTCCGTGGGCATCATTCATGGCATTTTTTAGGAAATAAATACAGACCACATTTGAGCCGTGTTTGTGCAATGCATAGGTTCCCAGGTTCAACCCACAGCATCTCTGCTTTCAAAAGGACCCGGTAGCGAGTGACGGCTATAATTTTAATTCCCTCCCTTCCACCCAGAACTGCAAAGCCTCGAGCTTTAGCTTGGCCCCGAGGTCAGCCATTCCACCAACCTTTTGATTATCCCCCCCCCCCCGTCGGATGAATTCCACACCCCAAATTGTTTCTTCAAAAGGGAGCAAACCTACATAATTTTCCTGATGGGCAATATTGACTTGGGGGCCTGGCAGCAGATCAAAGAGGGTTAAAAAAAATAAAATAATACTCTTATTACCCTGAAAGCCAATTCGCTCGCTGGCTTTTTAATCGGTTAATTCGATTGAATTTATGTGTTGCATACCTCCCACCGCCACCCCCCAGCAGATTGGGAGGCATTGCTTAAAAGGCGTATAAATACACCAAACGAAGGGTCCTCTTTCGGTGTGGTTGAGCCACCTTGGTTGAGCTCTGGGTACCACCATTGTATTTTTTGAGTGGGGCTTGGACTAGACATTTTAAAGGCATTTCCTGGCCCTCTCGGCTTTGGTGAGGCCCCCCACCTTGGTAGACGGCCGAAAGAAGGTTGGGCGTGAATCATTTTCTACACACTCGGCTTTCCGTCCTCGGCGGAATTCCAGGGAGCGCCGGATTCTCCCGGTTGACCCCATTCTGGAGCAGCTAAAGGAAAATGGCGTGAAGAACAGCCAGCCTTAGGGATGTTACAGTTCACGAAGGGAGCATTGGCATCATGGGAGGACAGCGTCTCTTGGGGGGAACGCTCGCTCGGCCTTCCCATCCGCCGCTCTGCTTTAAATAATTGATAGGATCCGGCGTCTGCCTTTCTTTTCCCGTTTTAATGCGATGTTTTCCCGTTGGGGATGACAAGAGGCCATCCAGCCTGAGCGATGGGTAGATGTCGAGGCGTCCGCTTCCCGGCCGTGAACCTTTCATTGGGACCCCTCGGAAGCTGCTCGGTAGAAAGCCAAAGGTGGAGTCCCTCTGAGCCGGTGTGGCCAACTCTGGCTGGCAGCCGCAATGGGGTTGAGGCACATCTCTTCACTGGCCGTCCTCTAGAGATCTCTGTGGTTCTCGGTGGTCTCCCATCCGCCCCCGAGGCAGCTCTGCCCCTTGCTGAGCTTCCCAAATCAGACAAGGTCACGTTCGTGGTGTTCGTCCATGGGGCAGTGCAGATGTCAGCCCCCTCTTGGGCTGGGGTGACCTTTGACCTTCTGCTTGCCCCATCCTCTTGAGCATCCTCTGATGATACACAGACGATACACTCTGTTTTCTATAATACCCTTCCCAACCTTCTGGCTGTCTCTCCTTCTTCTTAGCGCTTTTGCCGATCTGGGAACCTGTCTTGAAACCGAGTTTGGCCCTCAGGCACCGTAATGTTGACAGTCTGCCTTTCCTGACCTCCCTCAACCCACTAGATGTCCCGGACTACTGTTCCCATTATTCCAGCCACTGGGGAAAATAGAAGTTGTAGTCCAAGCTGTCTGAAGATTGGGGAAGGTGCTCCCGCTCTGATGGATGACAACTCGCCACAGATGGGGGTCTTTCCCAGCCCTTCATGGAGATGCCGTGGATCATTTAACCACACTTGAGAAAAGATTTCAACTGTCTAGGGGGGGAAAAATAGCCCTTTTTTCCCCTTTCAAGATTCGTTGCAAGAAAAGGCAGATTTTGCTTTACGAATCCACGCATTCGCAAGGATAACGGGGCAGTTTGGAGAACAGCACACACAGAAAACTACATGCATGTTTTAACATGGGGGGGGGGCTAAAGATGCATGGATACCCAGTGTAGGAGACACGAGTGTCGGACTAGGACGCAGGAGATCTGAGTTCGAATTCGCACTCAGCCAATGAACTCCACTTGGGGGGAGTGTTGGAACTGGTCAAACTAGTTAAATATCTCACTTGCCTTGAAAGTCCTATTAGGGCCACTATAAGATGGTTCTGATTTGATGGCCTATAAGAAAGACACACTGGATGTGTGGTGGTTGCTATTCTGAGCCGATCAAGCTGAGCTGGATAAATAAATAACCTGCAATACGATGCTTTATACATGGGGGGTGTTCAATTTTGGGGCACCTTTTCTGTGAAAGGGAACCCTATATGTCCTTTGGCCTTAATGTTTCACCGTGTCCCGTTCACGTCCTTTCCATTGCGTTTTCTTCCCCTACCTCCAGAAGGCAGTGGAGAAGCTTAATCCTCCCGCCCCGATCAAATTTGTCATCTCCAGCCGTACAGACGCCGGCGTGCACGCCCTCTGCAACGCCGCCCACTTCGACCTTGAGAGGTCAGACGACGCGCCACCTTGGGATGAAGACAAGCTGGTCCGGGGCCTTAACTACTACCTCAAGCCGGAGCCGATATGGTGAGTTTCTTGGCACGCCAATGCGTTCAGCGTTTTTGACGCGTATGGGAGAGGACAGGCGTGTCTGCCCTTCCCAGTTATACCAGTTTGAGACCACTTGAACGGCCACCCCTCCATCCCAAAGAATCTTGGGAACTGTAGTTTTGGGAGAGAATTAGCCTTCTTTGTTGTAGAAGGCCTTAGAGAAGAGGTTCCCAACCTTGGGTCCTCCAGATGTTCTTGGACTACAACTCCCAGAAGCCTTCACCACGAGCTGTGCTGGTCAGGGAGTTGCCGTCCGAGAACCTCTGGGGACTCAAGGTTGGGAACCAGGGCACGTTTTCCAAAGGAAGCCCCTCCCTGTAAGCCCCAGATTCATAAAATGCAGCCATGGGCATTAAAGTGCCATCAAACCACCATCATTGGGCGGTGTAGACAGACCGTATCCTTGTTTGGGTTTTAAGCCAGTACTAGGACATCCCTTTCTTAGGCCTGCTACCAGCAAAGGCTGGAGCCCGTGTGAGAGGAACCTCTCTTGAGGCCGAGGAACACTTCGCCCAACAAAGGTAGGTGAGTCTCCTCCCCGTCGTCGCTCAGTTGGCAGACTAAGACCTTTCCATTCGCCTTTGGCACGCAAGCTTGAGGGAAAGCTGAAAGAATGGAGCGTTGTTTAGCCTGGAGGAAAAAAAGACTGAAGGGGAGACAGGGTAGCACTCTTCAAATCCTTGAAAGGTCGTCCTGCCAAGGAGGGGCAGGATCTGTTCTCGATCGTCCCAGAGTGCAGAATAGGCAACAACGGGCTCAAGCGACAGAAACCCAGATTTCGGCGGAAGATCAGGAAAAACGTCTTAACTGTTAGAGCAGTACGACAACGGAACCCACGACCTCGGGAGGGGGTGAGCGCCACAACGCTGGAGGCCTTCAAGAGAAAATGAGGGAACCATCTTCCAGATCTGCTTTGATTTGGATTCCTGTCTTGAGCAGTGGGGGTTGGACTGGATGGCCTTCTAAGCCCCTTCCAACTCCATGATTCTATGAGAAGCTGGTCTCCAGGTAATCAACTGGTCCAATAGAATAGAACACCCCCACACCCATTATGTCTTGCAAACTGGACCTGAATCATCCATAATGATTCTTAAGGCTTCGCTACAGACAGTCAGATCTTTCCAATAAAGTATAAAATGTGAAAATCTGGTGGGTGGGGTTCCCATAAACCTATCCCATTTAAAGTCCTGCGCTGACCCCCTGAACTGTGAAAACGGATCCCTCCTTCCACGGAAGATCATCCAAGTTCATCAGGTGTCTTTGGTTCATCTGCCCCACTGCTCTCCTAAAGCTCGTTCCCGGCTGGTCTCCCCCACGGGTTTTTAATTTTAACAGCCCTGGGCTCGAGCGATGAGTCGTTTTCCCCAGCGTGCATTCTTCTGCCTCGGCTCCCAGCCGTTGTCATGGAAGCGGTGTTAACGTGGGCCCAGTCCGGGTTTCAGCCCACCTTCTCTCCTGAGACGCCGGTCTCCCGGCGGGTTTGGGGAGGACGGAGGCGGGCTGCTGGCAGCCGCAGAGAGCCGGATCTTGTCCCTTTTGTTTTGGATGTTATATAAGCCGATGAACGGACTTAAGAAGGTGCCAAAACGGGTCCGACGAGCCTCGTATGAAGGTGCTCTCTATGGTTTCAGGACCTGTGCCGTCTCGTCTTGAAGATGCTCAAGGTGATGCTGGTTGTTCTGGGCCTTCCTTGTGATGGCGGCACGCAAAATGGGTTTGGTGCCAGCTTCTGCCCGGGCATCGCCGAGAGTGGACGATGCAGCTGCGTTTATGGTCCTCTGTGGCATCCTTCAGCTCTACCTCTTCTTCCTTGCTTTGGGAGGAAAACAGTACAGAAAGGACCCTGGTAAATGGCTCGTAGCTCCGCCTTTTCTGGCCCTAGCTCCGCCTTCTCTTCCTTTCTGGCTCCGCCTTCTCTCCCCCAGCTCCGCCTCCTGCGCTGTTTTGACCACAAACCCAAACTTGGCTCCGCCTGGTTCCAACTCCGCCTCCCCGGCTCAATTGGCAGTCCCACCTCGCAGGGCTGGGGGTGAGAGCCAAACTGCAGGTGGAGAGAAATAAGACGAGTGGGTCTGAGCTCTTTTGAAGGAAGGAGACCTAGAAACGCGGCAAGATTGTTATTGACACCCCGCGGGTGTTCTGTGGCGGGCGACGCCATGCGGTGGTTGCTTCTTTCTAGCGTGGAAGCAGAAACGTGGTTTGTCTCTGGCTGTGGCCTTGAAAAGGTCTTCGCTTCTCCCTCAGCGTAGGTTCCTTTCCTGTTCAGCCCACCTGGGCTGTCTTTTTCCCCCTATTACTTCCATTTTGTAGGGTCCTCGGGGCAGAGATCGAGTGTTTTGAAAAGCCCCCCCCCCCCCCCCCGCATGCCACTGCGGAGTGTAATAAATAAGGACCAATACGAACAAGCTCCGTGTGCTGCCTCATTCTCCGCTCTCTGTCCCCGGGCCGGCAACAACGAAAATATTTCAACAAAAGGCGGATTAGGAGGGCTGATCAGCGTTCGCTGGGACCGAAAAGCCCACATCCCCTCTCGCCCTGCCTGTTTGATAAAGAGAATGGCAAGAGGTTTTGACCACTGAGCCCCTTCCTTTCTTCCTACACGCCCGGCTCCTTGCATTGGCATCATTCCCTAATCTCCGTTTTGTTTAACGAGGCTTCGCTTGCCGACACAGCAAGTTCTCAGAGGGGTGCCACGCTTCCCCCCCCCCCTCTCCTCGCTCCTGATTCTGGTCGCTTCCTGCTTCCCTAGCTCTGATCGTGCACCCTCGTTGGAAAACACACTCTATGATCATACTTTATCAGCTTTTCCCAGCGGGAGGGGGGGGGAGGGGGACCCTCCAGATGGGTTGGACGACCACACCCTTTATCCCTCGTCCTCACCGCCTGTGGCCGGACCAGGGCACACATTTGGGGAAGGAAAGCAGCAGGAAAGGAGGAGGCCCAAGGATAAGATGGATTCACTTCCTGCCAAGGAGGCATTCTGGAGCCACCGGTGGGAACCCTGTTGCACAGCTACCCCTACGTAATTAAAAGTTGCATAAGCAGTGGGGGGGGGGGAGAATCGCAACAGGGCACAAGGAATACCTACGAAGCACTTTGGCAGCGCACGCTGCACAACTGTCCCGGTATGATCCGCGCGGCGGGTGGCACAACTGCCTTGCAAAGCGCACAATTAATCGCACAACCATGATGTGAACCTTGCGCTCATTTGCACAAGGCTGGCTGGCTGCGCATAAGGCCCAGCACACTCTACCTTACGCTACTGTGAACAGGATTGCAACTGCTATGTTTCTCTTTTCCAAGAAATCTGCTTATATAACATGGTGACAAAACAGGCTGCAGGACTCATCATCTCCTCTGTTTACTTCCTCCCTCCTCCTTTTTAATTTATTTATTTATTTTGACAGTAGAGTGCAGAGACATGAATTTTGCCCACGTTCAAAAGGATTCCATGGAAACCGTTTTGGGGAAAACATATAAATGTCAGGCTGATCGAGTGATCTTCTGAGCTCGGAGCTGTCAAAATGAGGACCTTTGCAGATCCCGAAGCTGGCCTGCAAACCGGCTGGTGACACGCCTACATGTTTTTGAGCTAACTTGGGAGCTGGGGAGATAGTCGAGAACATATATAAGCGGTATAACGCTTTGTTTTTTCTATATAGCGAAGTAGAGATAATGACGGTGATGATTTTTTAAAAACCCTATGCGGAGAAAGTCAGCATACACAAAAAATAATATCATAAAAGAAAACCAAACCAACATATAATTCTGAAATCAGCCAAGAGTTATTTGCTACTGGTCATCTGGAGCTACCTCTCAGATCACCACGGGCGAGTAGCTATTTACAAATCTCTTACCTTGTGCGTGATTTGTGTGGCTCTGTTCTTGCAGCCGATTTCGCTCTGGTGATGCAGAGGCCACGGTCTGCGAGCCCCACTCCCTGTTCCTCCGTCGGTGTTCGCTTGGTCTGCGCTAAAAGGATTTTATACGGCCCACGATCCTTTCATTTGCCAGGAGCTGATCTGGCTGCAAGGGCTTAAGGGCCACCTCCTTGCCTCCTTATTTTGTGCCACTTTGCTTGTGCGGCTGCCATGTAGGCTCTCAAAGACCTTGTTAGTTTGTTAAACAGAAGGACCCCCGTTTCTTGGGGGATGGGTTCCCCCTACCCGCGGATGCTGAAAAACGTGGATTATAGCAAACATTATTTAAATAGCAAACACTAGACATAACATCATCTCTGGTGTCCTTTAGTGGCCAGTTCGGGTAACTTCATCTTTTGAAATATTTATTCTAGGATTTTTCTTTTAATATATGTAATATTTTCAGACCGTGGATATATGCTGGTAAGGGGAATCTCAAAGACGGCAGAAGAAGAATCGTACTCGGTAGCACCAAAGTTTTATGTTCCAGGGGTTGGGATGGGAATTGTTTTTTAGTGATAGACTGCTCCTGAACCTGGAGGTTCCATTCCTTACTGTCGTGCCGAACGAGAGCTACCTTACTCCCATCAGACTAGGCCTGATGATTTATGTACTCTAGGGTGCCATGTTGGCTAGAGGGGGCGGGATCCTGAGATATGTAGTCACCCAAAGGAAACTTCCCCTTACTCCAGTTCAGGCGGTGAAATTCTTGTTCGTTCCCAGCTTGAACATGGCCAGCTCGCATTTCGGCACCAACGGCTCTAGCTTGTCATTTTCCTTGAGAGGCTAGCTTTCTAAAGGCCCGTTCAGGTTCCTGTTTCTTCCAGGGACTAGTGGCTATTTCACAAACCTTAAAAATACCCACCACCTCTTGTTGAGTTCACCCGTTGTTGTGTCCCCAGAGGATAGACTGCCTTTAGCTGTGGAGGTTCTCCATAGAAGGAGAGGGACATAAGTTATTTTTACGTGGAGAACTTTCTAGAGATCTCCCAGCCAAGTATCTGAGCAGGACTGACCCCACTTTGCCTCCAGAATCAGACACAGGAGAAATGCACCACGGAGCCCTTGCTACGGGTGAGTCTCCAAGACCTCAGGTAGCCGGCCTGCCGTCTCGTCCGTGATGGCTATTTTCGGGTGGCTAGTAACAGCTTTGCTTCAGGGGATGCAGGCGGGGGTGAGGGGGGGGGGAGAAGAGAGAGAGAGGAAAACTAGGTCATCTTTGCTGCGCCTCCTGGCCAGCCGGCCATCTTTATGACACCACCACGCTACAGTCAAGCTGCAATGCACAGCAACACCTCAGAACAAATCCGTCTGGAGTCAAACAAGCAGGCCTTCTCCAGACATCAGAAGAAAGCCACGGAGCTAACGTTCGCTCTGTCTGTCCAGCGACATGCAGGGTGAGGTTCCATTTATTGGCAAGAGAACAGCCCCGCAGTTAGAAAGCTAGCCTGTCAGGGAGGAAACGACCAGCCAGGACTTTTGGCATGTTTGAGCTGGGAAGGAATGAGGAATTCAACTCCACGAACCGAAGTTTGGAAGATTTTCCATTGGGTGACTACATCGCCATGTCCAACATGGCCCCTAGTGTCCATGAATCATAGATTCAAGTGACCACAGAGCCATGAAATTCACCGTGGGACAGTCAAGATTTTTCACCTTGATCTATCGTATAGGGTGGTTGTGAGAGGGGAGAGCCACGTGTGGGAGCTCATGGTAGAAAAGCCAAGATATATATGAGACTAGTAAATAATGAAGAAACATTGAAAGTGGCTTTTCTGTGATTCTAGGAAAACTGCTTTATATTTGATGGGATTTCAAGCCTTCCTTTCTGTCTACCCCATACTCGCTGAGCTTCGCCACCCACATATTTGCAAGTCAGGATTCTTACTTTGATTTCCCCCAGCATCCTGGGTGCTCGGCGCGTACCAGACTCTTTCCACGCCCGTTTCAGCGCCTTGTCGAGAACATACGTGTACCGGGTGGTGACGGGGCACTCCGGGCATTATCAGATGCCTGTCTTTGAACGCGACCTCTGTTGGGCGACAAAGAGAGGGTGAGTGTGCAGGAAATCTAATGGCGATTTTTGTGGGAGGTATAGCTCTTTGGGAGGTGCACTCTGTAGAACTCAGTGCGTGGCAAAACTACGCCTCCCAGGAAACATCGGGGAAGTTCCCTTTTTCTACATCAACAACAGAAACATCTGTCTTCCAAACAGCCAGGAAGGAAAGGTCTCATTCAGATGAGTGACATGTAGCTGTCTATAGATGTCTGAGCACTAGAATTCCCAGAATTCTGCTGGGAAATTCTTGGAGAATTCTGGGAACTGGAGTCTGAAAACCCTGAAAAAAACCCAAAGAACAAATGGCACACCCATAATAGAGTATAAACTTCGTGGTGTGCTGTAATCTATTATAAACCCAGATGTAATGAGTTAAAAGTAGTGCCGTTTCCTTGTAACAAATTACTTTTTTTGTAACGGGCAGAATGAACTTGGGGACAAAATGTTCCAGCTCCAATCCATGTTGTCGACTCCTAGAACTGGGGAAAAAAAACCCCCACACACGGTTGTTAGAAACAGTGGAAAAATTGTGATTGTTGTTACATGTAACAGCAATTAATTCCCTTCTGAATACTGTTGCTCGAATCCTGTTGTTGAAGGATGCTGGTGTTAAGTGCAGCAATCTAAAATCTCCTCAGAGAATTGCCACTAGTTACTGATTGTACTCCTAGCCATGAGCCAGTTGTGTGACTTGGTGCACAATGGCAAATTCAAGCAGTGACTATTTAACTCTTGGTAATTTGCTACAGTCGGATCCCTGTATCCATGGGGGATTGCTTCCAAGCACCCACGGATGCGGAAAACTATGGATAATAGCAAATGCTATACATAGCATGGTAAAAGAAAGAAAAAATGCAGAAAAAAAATGTATTTTCACCATGTATTACCAGAACAGGCCACTAGAGGGTACCAGAGAGCATGTTATGTATTCTTATCCCAAGAAGAAGAATCCATAACATGGTCTCTGCCCCCCTCTAGTGGCCAGTTCTGATAAATACATAATGAAAACAAATATTTCTAGTTTTTTTCCTTTAATATTTGTAATATTTTCAGACTGTGGATACGGGGGTCCTACTGTACTGTGATTTGTATGCTGTTGCACTAATACCAATGTACTTAAGCCATAAGATTTAGGCCTCTTAACAAGTAAGAGAGGCCCCTCCTTTTAAAATATAACTTTCCAGAAGGGACCAGATATAAATCAACAGGCTGGGACTGTTTGCTGTTCTTGGTGAAACGCTGAACTCTCTGTTGCAGCCATTTTAACCTGGAAGCCATGCGGGAAGCTGCGTCTTACCTGAGGGGGACTCACAATTTCATGACTTTCTGTTCTACCTCTTCGGATCTCCCCTTTCGAAACCCAGTCAAGCATCTGGCCCGCTTGGAAATCAGGCCCGCTTCAGGTTTCTTGATGGATCATGGTCTGGACAGGTGAGCATCAAAGCCCTTTTAGACAAGCGCCTAACCAGCACCTGTACCGTTTTTTGTGGGATTTTCGTCACATCGTTGACTTGTTACCAGCCGAACCAAGAGGCTCTGCTGGGATATAGAGAAATCTGTCTTATTTGACACCCGACTCGGTATTCTCTGTGTTGCTCAACACCAACCATCTCTTAGTCATGGGATTTTCAGAATTTGTGTCTTACAGCCTCCAGACGTCTACACGGATTTCCCCCAGCTAGAGTTCTGGGGGCTTTCACCAAGAAACCAAAGTCCTAACGGGGTATTTTCAAGTTCGTAAGCTCATGGGTTCAGACTCGAGGCAGGCATTTGGGTCTTGTTGGAAAGGGAAAATGGTTTGGGCAGAGTTCAGCTCCATGTGAGCTGCAAGGGGTTATGGTTCTGGCAACTCTCTTGAGAAGCTCACTGTGCAGAGCCTAATGAACAGAGTTTCCCACACCCGTGAGCTCTTGTATTAAAGGGTAAAAGAGTAGCTGCAGAAATGTGTGACGGGCGCCTGTGGGAGGTGGGTGGCAAGTCGCCAACTAGATCAACAGCTATAGAATTTTTTTAATACGCAGCCCAGATCTTAAAGAAGCCACTTTTTCAATTTTTTTGGATGACAACAGGAATGACAGGTGGCCATGTCAGCTGGAGAATGTAGTCCAAAACTAGAAGTTTTCCAAGTTCTGTCAAAACCCACATGTTGTGGGATAGCAGAGCCCATCATCTCCCACTGTGCGCTAAGTCAGCTACAAGTGACACGATCTGAGAGCCCATGGGGGTGTAGAGAGTCACATGTTCCTCACTGGATGATGCTGGGTGCCATCATCCCCAACCACACCAGAAGACCCGACAGGTTCATTTTCTCCACCTTTAATACTTTGGCCTTTGTCATCAATTTGCCATTTTTTTCCCCTCCGCCATCTTTGTGAGGAAAACTAGAAAGCCACAGGTGATCATCCCGGTTAAATGGAAACCCCTTTCTCCACAAGACAACCTGAACCCTCTATGCCAGTGAAGCGTCGTACGAAGATGCTTCTCGGGTAGCTTAGCAATGCAATCGAGCCCGATTTTAACCACAGTTCTTAAAACAGCAGCCAAAGCTGCCAAATTGAGAAGCCACGCTCACTGTCTGAAGGGTGGGGGAAGTGGAAATTCCGGGCAAATATTCAGATGGATCTATTTAAACCAGAAGGTTTCAGCGTAATTATTCTCAGAATAATTACTTGTCAGAAAATTAAAGGGAAAAAACCGCAGAGGGATAAAACACAGGGGCCCTTTTTCTGCAAGATACCGAAGGATAAACCCTTCTTGATGTCATTTCGTGGGGTTATGGATTGATTGATCGTATTTCTATGCCATCTTTTCCCCCAATGGCGGGACTCAAGGCTCCTGCAAATTATTAAAAGACAAACCAGTTTTAAAGCACAATCAGTTGTTCCGTTAAAAAATACAAGTTGACATACGTTCATTCCGATCGCAGCCCTCTAGATTTTATTTTCAAAAGGGATGGATGTGTCGTTTAAAGAATTTATTTGGTAAAGAAGGGCGAGAAGACAGAAGAGAAAGCATGAAAACAGTTATGTTGGTGGAGGGCCAGTGAACTGTCCGTGGTCCTGAAGGGACCTCCCCAGGCCATATCATTAACATTACATTCTTTACACCAGCCAATGTTAATAATCTAATTTTTGCCTCCAGTTTTGCTCTGATCTCCTCAACCACCATGTTTCTATCCCTGACACTCAGCTATCATTACTCTGTGCAATTTGGGAAATGGGTTCCAATCCTGGACAGCTCACTCCAGAATAAATCTGTCAGCCTAAATCAACAAATGTATTTTGCTAGAAAAAGTCTAACATGGCTTGCTACTCCAGGTCAGACGCTGCCCCAACCTGTTTATTTATTGTTCAGTTGGCTTCCATGCTGTTAATTTTCCTAAAACAGAATTCAAGGTAACTGAAGGTAAGGTCAAAAAAACATAGATGATTAGGACACAAATGAATGCAATAAATGCAAAGCGTTTGAGGGTGGTTTAGTCTTGAATGAACAATTAAGAAGCATTGGCTTTACAAAAGACCTGCTTCCCGTTTGTTGATATGGGCTGATCCAGTTTTGAGACATATTGAAAACAGGCACGTTTTCTTTGGCTTAATGGTTTTTCGGACTGTAAGGTCCTCCTTCTGGTGCATTTGCACCAGAAGGAAGAGGCGCCAGTTGGTGAAAACTGACGCCAAAAACGTCTTAGCCTTTGGGGTCGTACAGAACACTTAGACCTTCTATAAGGGTTTCCCGGCTGTCCTCAAGAAATTTATTCTTAAGAGATGACGAGCATGTTATTTTTTTATTTTTATTTTTGGACTGATGCATGTCTAGCCCAAATCAGAAGTTCATTTTGCAAGTCAGACTTGCTTCTCTTTTGAACATTTTAAAACATGAGGCTTTACGGATATTTGACCCATCAGAACAGAATGCAGGGGGAAGAGGAGAGAGGCATTTCACATCAAACCCACATCCTTGCTGTCATGTGTCTTCTCTCTGTTCCAACATGCCAAGCTCTGGAAGAAAACACCCAGCTGTCTGGGAGAGTGATGAGACCAGAATCATATTCCTGGAATTGTCCATTAGAAAGGGGTCTTCAAAAGACATCCAGCATAAACCTCACTCAATGCAGGCGATCTAGACCTGAGCCCCCCGACAGCTAGTCCCCCAGCTTCTGTTTCTAGCAAGGACGGCCCATCCGCCTTCCATGTTACTGGTTCTGAGCTGGAAGACCTTTTTGCTCTTCTCCCACCCAAATCTGCCCTCTCATAGCTTAAACCCATGAGAGCAGTGGCTAGAGAGGGGATTTTTGACCTTTTAGACTACAGATCTGAAATGTCACCATCCGGACAAGACACCATAATGTGGCTCGCCTGGGAGAAAGGCCTTAAGCGGAAGGCGCTGAGGCCTAGCTAGGCCTAGCTTCCTGTTCAGAAAGGAAGCTCCCAGCTAGCACTGGGGCAGGAACAGGAAGTTTCAGCAGGCCTAGGCTATTTTAGGTGGCAAAACCTACATTTTTGTTGTTGTTTGATTTCAACGCCCCTGAATTTTAGAAAGATAATTAAAAAAAGAAAGAAAGAAACACAGTGCCTTTTCTTCTTTACTGTCACCCCAGCTAGCACACTCCTGTGCAGGGGATCATGGGGGGTGTAGTTCTTCTGAGAGCATCAGACATTAAACCCTATAAATCATGAAGTCCAGCCCCTGTCAAGGAGGCCCAGTGGGGAATTCGAACTCCCAACCTCTGGCTCTGCAGCCAGAGACAGAAACCACTGAGCTATGTGGGGGTGTATTTGACAGGCAGATTTAACTTAACTCCAAAAGGAGTCTCTTCCCACACCCCTGCTTCACAGCTAGACATGGTACAGTTGAGTCAAACTTTTACCTCTTTGGCCAGAGGGACAGTCCAAATAATCTCCGCTTTTCACGCTCGGCCTGGCAGCCAGGGATTCCTCCAGAGTGGGTAGCTTTTTAATTGTGAAATCTGCTGACGTTTCGGCCGGCGTGCTGCAGAGTGCTGAGTTGTGAAACGCACGCCACAAAACCCAGCGGAAAGGATGCTCTGACGGACAGTCGCCTCTCTGTGTGAAATCACACGCTGGGTATTAGCAGCCTGTTCTGCTGTGTTTGTTTGTCGGCCGTATTTATTTGGGGCTAAAATGTTTTGCAAGGCGATGGGGTGACACGCTCGAAGGTTGGATAACGAATTTCAGTCGCTAGTTCGAAGCAGGAGATTTAATCCCTCAAACAGTAGATATTTTGTCGAAGAGCCAAGTTACTAGTCCTCAGGATGGCATGGTTTTAACACAAAAAAACAGCACGCAGTGGGAGCTTTAAGACTTTCAATCCAAAGCAAATTTTTGGTTTTGGGCTTTCAGAAGACAGAAAAAAAATCCCATTCAGCCGAATGCTACTAGAATTTTAATCCTGATGAAGAACTAGGACCAGGAGAAGCAATAAAAAAAATGAGAAAATTTTCCACAGGCACAGCTCAAGAGCCGGTCTTTCTCTCTTCTTTCTCCCTCCAGGCTTTAAGAAGCTTTCAAACTGAACTCTGTGCCATAATCCTGTCTCTTTGCTGTGGGCGGCAAACAGATCGATCATGTTTCCCATCCACCCTCTTTTTTTCGTTCCTGCTTCCCATTAAGGTTAAATTGCTTATATTTTAGGTCACGGGGAGATTTAAAGAAGGGGGCTGTGGATGGGAGCAGGCTCTTTGTGAGTTGTGGAAAAAAAATTATTAAAATTAAAACGTACAGTTCTTGGGAATTCGTTCCTTTTTTAATCTCGCCTGGCACAGTTAGTCTCGCATGCAGGCAACGTCACAGGGAAGGTCTCGAATCCAGCCCGCAGCTGTCCCCCTCGGCCACAGAGAGGGAGACCAGGCAAGTTTAGAACTGCTGGAGAGCTCAATGGTTGAGGTCTCTGGCTATGGAGCCAGTGGTTGGGAGTTCAATTCCCCCACTCTGCCTCTTTGACAGGGGCTGAACTGGATGATCCCGAGGGTCCCTTCCAGCTCTGCAATTCTAAGATGATGATAATGCCATAGTTGCTGCTAGTCAGAAAGGTTTCTGAGTTTTCTTTTCTTTTTCTTTTCCAGCGCACTGAAGTTTTGGGAACTAGAATTCACGAGCAGATCATTCCTCTATAGGCAGGTACCGTGAGTATTAAATCTATCACATACACCAAAAAAAGCATCAAATGTGATTTGAAACCAGTTTGACACCCTATTTCCCTTGCCTGTTTGCCTTCCTGTTGCTCTTCTTTAAAAAAATGATTTGAAACAGGAGGTTCCAGAAAGCATCCTGATTTATTATTCTATTTTAATTCAAAGGAGAGAATAGAAATAGATGATCAAGGAATGCAAGGGGCATTTTGTATGTCTCGAATCTTAGCACCGAAATTTAGAGTTAAACAGCCCAGGAGAAAACAAACTGAATGTTTTATATGCATGAGATTTTAAAAGGGGGGGGGGAATATGGTGGGGTGGATTCACAAATTCAGAACGTGAAAGACTTAAGGCAATAAAACAGTCTTCACTGCACATGGAAAATAAATCATCATCATCATCATCCTTCCTGAACTGCAGAGCAGGAAGGGAGCCCTATGGATAATTGAGTCCAGCCTGTGTCAGGGAAGCCCAGTGGGGATTCGAACTCCCAACCTCTGGCTCCGCAGTCAGAGACCTAAACCCCTGAGCTATCCAGCAGTTCAGATCACACTGAGGAGGTCTTGGGTAACATTCTGCCTGATATGAACGCTCAAGCTGCTAACAAAATTAATATTCCGATATTTGACATGCCAGCGTGGAAGGTTTACACAAGATAGCATTTTACTTTGCCCAGACGCTACGCTATCTGCGAAGAAAGAAAAGGAATATAATTTGGGTTCTGCTCCAGACTTCAGCATCATGATAATCAGCTTTTTTTGCAAGGGGAAAACACCCACCAAGTTTCTAGTCCATGAGGCCGAGAACACAAGTCAGGAACCTGAACAAAGTGGGTGTGATAGGTATAGAAATTTCAAAAGCCAGAGAGGTGAGTACAATATACATTTCCAGTACTTAGAGGTGATGCTTTAGTGCAGATACAAGATAATTTTTTTAAAAAAAGAGGCTAGAAAATATGGTTTGCATCATGTATTCCCTTTTTAATTGTATAAGCCACCTTGGGTCCTTTTAAGGAGAAAGACAGGGTAAAAATATTTGAAATAAATAATAAATATGTAAGCTGAGGATTCGTTTTTATTTTCCCGGCTCAGGATTTGCACCGAGTGCAGAATTTTAGTCAATGAGGCATAGGGTATAAACGGCCCTTTTTCCCCCCATGGAGGAGAATTTAATGCTGGCTAGAAACCCATGAAAATGATTCCCCTTGCTGCATCAGGAGTGGCAGAAAAATACCGGCCGCTCCAGGTTTTAGGACTAAATTATCTTTTGCGGAAGGGTTTTGGGTTATAAAATAAAGGGGGAAATTGAATACGGAATATTGAGAAGAAAGTCAAATTCGTGGTGTGGGTGGTGCCCCCTGGTGGTGAATTCCAGGCAAACAAGTTCTGACTTCTCCGTTGAGCCTAAAGAACCAGGCTGCTGGGTTTTTTTGGGGGGGGGGGGGCAGAAGTTACTTTTTTGGCCACCGGTATCTCTGCCTTTGGTTGTCTTCCTCTCTCAAGCGACAGTGAGAAACCAGTTTTTCCACCTTGCCTGCAAGACGGTGAGGTACTTTCTGTTGGTATCAAGAAGAGTTTTCAAATTTTTGAGCACAATTTGGGGAGAAGGTACGTTGTATAAATGGGGTGGCGCAGCTCCGATAGCTACGGCCTGCTTGCATGGATTTTTAAGGAGAAGCCTCGGATGGTTTGTTTGTATCTTTTCCATCCATCCGTGCTTCTGCGCTGGCTTTCTGGGCAGCTTTAAAAGGAACCTTTAGCTTTTGCTTGTTATGGGGTTCAAAAGTAACTTGTTTCTTGTAGCTCGTGGTTTGGGGTGTGATTTTTTTTTCCCATTACAGTTGGTTAGCTTCTCCTTTTTTTTGTCTTTGGAGGAGAAACACATAGGCTTGATCAGAGAATGGCATGAAAAACAGAAGGATCCTTCAGATCTCTTTTACAATGCCTGGATGTGTCCTTGAAAAGTTATTTCCTTTTTAAATTACACAGAAGTGTTAACTTTATTAAAACCTCATAAGCAGAAAAGGGAAGCTCCTTACTTCCCCAGCTGTGCCAAAAACCACAGCGAAGAAAGATGTCTACATTTGGAAATGTGTGGGGCAACAGTTCCCATTCTCCTTGCAGCTCCCACTGCCCTGGTTGGTTGGGGAAGATGGGGTTTGTAGTTTGACAGGCCTGGAAGACATTGGAATGGCTCAAAGGCAAGAATGCCCAGCAAAATCGGAACACTATCATCCGCCAGGATCCCGGCAAACCATGAGGTCGGTGACTCACGGTTTTGTAGTGGTGGCGAATTCTCTGCAGGTTTTAGACTGAACTAAACAAGCTACTGTCCAAGGTCCTGGATTTGTAAACTTCGGAGTAAAACCCGGAGGGGATTCATCTCCAACCTACCACCTATGAAATGAGACTTGCTCACCTCCACAAAACCTTTGGGTTAGATTTCTTCCCAAGGAAATCCAACTTCGTTTTGGAATCTCATGAGATCTCTGTGGAACAGAGCTAGTGCAGTGTCGTGCCTTGGAGGCTTGGGGTTCGAGTCCTCGCCGAGCCATGAAATGTGAAGGGTGGCCTCGGCTGGCTGGCTCTCCCTCCCTCCCCACCCTTCTCAGCCTGGTCTACCTACAAGGATTGTTGTGTAAATAACATGAAAAAGAGCCGTAGATGCAACTGTTAAGTAAATAAAGATGGCTGCTTGTCATCTGATCTAAATGCCACCTCCAGGAGCAGGAGAGGTCTATCTGAGAAAAACAGTTTTTTGCCTTCCTGTTTTCCTCTTGGGGTTTTGTCCCTCATTGAAAGGTGGACGGTGCGTCCTTTTACTATTAAACTGTACGGTGTGTGTGTGTGTACACGGATGGACAGACAGATTGATTGATTCCCCCCCTGGATCCCCGTCTGAAGGCTGCAGGGTAGAAAACCAGAGGGTGGGAAAGTTACTTTTTGACCTCGGGTACCAATATCTATAAATAACAGCCAGCGAAGGACTGCTGTTGAAAAACACCTCTTGAGGCGCCTGCAGCAAACTGTAGGCGATGGGGGGTCGAGGAGCAGCCTTGCCATTTAACTTTGATTTTTCACTCAAGATTTCCCCGTCAAGGGGATGTGGTTGGTTACGTTTCCCTTTGCAGCGTCTGTGTTTTGAAACAGGCGCCTCTCTTTCACGCCTCCGCAGGCTTCCTCGCCTGTCCTTCCCCCCCCCCCCCACGTAAAACAGCCTAAAAAGAAAACGACACAACACGCACCCCGCAAAAGCGGTCGGCGATTCTCTCTCTCTCGTCCGGGTGGGCGGCCGCACCGTGACGGGGCCCATCGCTCCTGCCGAATTTGGGGACCAGGCCACGAAAACAAGACAGGAGCCTGGTCGGCGTCATGGTTAACAACGTTGTGTGGGAGGTCACAACCTCTCTGCAAACAGAAAAAAAAAGGAGTCAGAACCATTTTCCTTCTAAACCTCCCCAAGGGGTGTGTGGTCTGGGCTGAGTGAAAATGGAACTTTTCACTCTGTGTTTTTAACAGAAACAGGAAGAGGGAAAACGTGCCCCAGAGAAAAATACAAGGTGGCTTTTCCCCCCCCTCACAACGACCCAGCGAGGCAGGCTAGTTGGAGCGAAAGCAACCGTTGGGACCCTAGGAGTGGCGTCTGGGTCGCTCCAGGTCTCCTCTGGGGGGCTAACCACTGCACCGTACTGCCCCCGACCTAGTCCAGAGAGCAGCTGGGTCAGGACGAGCGAGATCGAAACCCACTGGGTTCTTCCGAGCCGGGCCTCCATTACAGGGTTGGCGCGAGAATAAAATGGGGGGAAAAGACAGCTATAGATCGATCCTGCTTTAAACTCATTGAAGGAAAGGTGGAGGAGAAATATAACATTTTTTACAAAACAACAACTCCAGGATCCTTTTTTTTTTCTGGATGCCACGGGGTAGCCCAGAACCAGTACATGAAGGTAGAAACCTAGCCCCTGTCTTCTAGCACCATCCGTGGACATCCAGAGGTATACTGCCACTGAGGCTGGAGGCTCCATTGTTCCTACCAGTAGATCAGTCTGCTACAAATTCTCCTCCTGCACAGACTGAAGGGGCAGGCATTTTTATTTCATTTTATTTTTCCTCCTCTTGTTTACCGTGAGCAGAAGATCACGGGGTAAACTGCAGAAGATGGGCGTACAAGAGTGTGAATTATGGAAATAAACCATTATGCTTGTAAATCAAGGGAACCTGGAAGGTTTGGCTTGCCAAAAACACAAACCGTGGGCTTAAGAGCACGTGCTCACCTTACATATGTGAGGAACTGCTGCATGGGGATGTTTTAGTGCTAAATTTCTTCCAGTGGGAAGGGGGCTGGACTAGATGCTCTAGTCTGGACTGGGCCCCCTCGAGCTTGCGCTTCTTGGTTGTCCGAAGGTGGACTGTGGTGCTCAACTTGACAAAGTGCTGATTTCCAAGCCGTCCCATCCACCCCTTCTTTCCAGGTGCGGCGCATGGTGGGCGCGTTGGTGGCTGTCGGCCAGGGCCGCATCCAGCCGTACGACGTCAAGAAGCTTCTGGAGGTCCAGGACCTGATGGCGTCTTCCCATATCATCGTTGCTCCACCCACCGGGCTATTCCTCAAAGACGTGGAATACTGCGAATCGGGTGAGGCTTACCATCCCGACCGTACATCGAGAGGAGAGAGAGAGAGGAATCCGGCCATGTAGGGGCTCCCTGTGCATTTTTTGCAAACTCTGTAACTCCCATTCCAAAAATATGATTTACAAGAAGACATAGTAGCATGGTAAACACATCGTGAAAATACATTTTTTTTTTCTTTTAACATTTTCAGACCGCGGATACGCGAAACCGTGAATACTGATCATGTGGCTATGGGAGGGTCCTTTTGTGTTGGGGGGGGCCCAGAAATCCACTTCTTGAGAGTTTGCCACTGCTGGCAAGTTTCTAGTTCTCATGGAAGCCAAACTTTAAAAGAGGTGTAAAAATCATCTTAGCGAAGGCAGGGTGGAAGGCGGGATTTGAACCAGGGGCTTCTTGGCCACCCAGAGTTTTACCCACCAGCTAGCTCACTTTCTCCCCCTTTTCTCTCTTTGCAGATCTGGATATTGGTCAGTCGGAAGCAGAAGGCTAGCTCTTGTGGAACGCTGCGGGTTTTGACAGGACTCTGTTAACATCGCTTGGCGAGGCGCTGCAGAGTGGTGGCGGAAAGGAAGACGTGGCTGCTTTTTTCTAAGCCTTCACCAAGGAAACCACATACCTTTCCTGCATGCCTAACCTTTCCCACAGCTATCATTTTTGTATCTACAAACAGGATTGTTCCCCTCCGGAATAAACTGGTCCTTTTGGAGAGTTGGAATCCTCTCTGAGTCTGCCATTTTGTGCTTGGGTTTCGAACCCAGAGCCCTTTGGGCTGGACCTTTGGGCAACATCCATTCCTGCCCCACCCACAGATTTGGTGGCCAAAACCAGAGCGAGGCAGCTGAGGTCCTCCGTGGGTTGGTTTTTAAAATGCCTTTTTCATACAATAAATTCAATAATAAATCAGTCTAGTCCCTACTGAAATCTTAATGTTTGCTTGAGCTTTGGTTTCACTTGCATTATGAGGACAGTGATAACTGGCCTACCTTATAGGGCCATCTCAATCTTAATCCTACCGGAGGATTAAGAAATCCGTGGTCCTTCCAAGTTTCTGGGCTTCCCCGCTCCTGGAAGCCCTGGTCCTGGGTAGGTCGTGGCAAAGGATGATGGGGTCTGTAGTCCAGGAGGGTACAGGCGGTTGAACTCTGTGCTACATAAAGGCTGTGGTTAGAATTGTTTCAATTAATTGTGTTCGGGTTTAACCCGTTTTGCAGGAAGAGGGGCTAAAAACGATCTGGGTTCTTTTATTTTATTTTTTTAATATCCGTTTCTCCTTAAAAAGGACCCAAGGCAGCTTACATCATTAAAAAACAATATTTAAAACTAAAAACAGTAAGTAGGTTGGTGGGACACGCTCAGATGTACCTGCTGGGTTTCCAGATTGACCGCTTTTTTTTTCCTTCTCCGGCTCATACTAACTTCCAGATTTAGGAAACTCAGCACCAGCTGTATTGGGTCCGTTTGGTCCTTTATCGAGGCCTCAATGTACAACCCATCATCCCCAACAAGGCAGCTTGGATCAGGCTGGAAATCTGGCAGGGGGCAGCCAAAGCAGGATGGGTGTCAGAGTCCCATCAGTTACCTTGAATGTTCTTGCTGCTTGGTGTTTGTGCTTAACTGGGGACCTACACACACACACACACACCATCTTCGGTTCCACTTCCTGTGGCTTTTTGGGTATAAAACAGGCGTCGGAGGCCCCGTTGCTGTGCAGGAACACCAGCACAGCGCTCCCTGACGGTTCGAGAGCTGGAGACAAAAGCGTCACCCGTATCCTCAAGGAGAAAACCGGAGGTTCGGCCGTTGACCCTGGAAGGCCAGCTCAACGCAAGACAGGCGAGTTGCTATTTTCCTTGTTCTTCATCTCCCAAGTTTGTTCTTGGGTGGTTTTTCTTGGCCTTTGCGCCTGCAAATCTTTGGGTTTCCCCTGCCACCTTTGTGGGTGGGGATGATGGTTTTGGCTGTCTAAGGGATGAGACTCGACGACTGAGGCTGTCCTGCTTTCGGGCACATGGCGAGAAGGCAGGATTCTCTGGAAGAGACAATAACGCTGTTAAAAGTGGAAGGCAGCAGGAAAAGAGGAAGCCCCAATACGAGATGGGCTGGCTCCTTAAAGGAAGCCATGAGCTGAACAGGGCCTTTGAGGTCAAGACATTTTGGAGGTTCCTCATTCATGGGGTCGCCATAAGTTGGAGGCGACTTGACAGCACATCTCACAACAGTGGCAAACCACTAGCCTAGAACAGGTGGTTTCTTTTTAACACCTTTCCTCCATCTTAACAGGACACATGGTTTTGTTTCCTTCAGGGTCCATTTTATTCACATATGAAAGTGGCTTCTCTTTCTGACTTAAAAGAGGATGCTTTTAGATACGGCGGCGTCGGGGTTCGACCGGATCGGCCTGGTTCGGATCGGCCGAACGTGATCTGCTCAACGACCCTGGCTTGCCTGCAGTTACAAGATAAGTTTCTCTAACTCCATAGAAAAAATGGATAACACAACTCTGACTCCCGTGCAGTGGGATCAGGTCCTGAGAAACACCAGTACCGAGTGCCCGCTTCAAGCCGATTTCCAGTATTCGCTCTTCACCGTCATCTACTCCACGGTTTTCGTCTTGGGCTTGCTTGAAAACGGAGCCGCCTTGTACCTCCTGGCCTGCAGAGTCCAGAAGAACGCGCCACGCTCCTACATCTACCTGGTCAACTTAGCCGTGGTGGACGCCCTCTTTGCCGGCGTCTTGCCCTTCAAGATCCACTACCACTTCCACCACAACCACTGGGTCTTTGGCGACGTGGCTTGCCGGATCATGGGCTGCATGTACTTCCTGAACATCTACCTCAGCATCGCCTTCTTCACCTGCGTGTGCGTGGACCGGTACGTGGCCGTCTTGCACCCCTTCGTCTACATCCGGATCAAGAGCGGCCACTACGCGATGGTGGCGGCGGTCCTCTGGGTCACGGCGCTGAGCATCGCCGGTCCTCTGGTGCTGGGGGGACCCCTCCACGCCCAGCTGGACAACACCACGGTCTGCTTTGAGAACTTCAGGCCAACCAGCTGGACCGGGCGCATGGTCCCTTACAACATCTGCGTGCTGATTTTTGGCTTCACCCTCCCGTTTGCCGTCATCCTGATCAGCTACCCGCTGATCGCGCGCCGGATCGCTCACATCCCTCACAGCGCCCGCAAGAGGAAGGCGCTGGGCACCATCTACCTCATCCTTTTCATCTGTGTGACCTGCTTCCTGCCGTATCATCTCACGCACCTCCTGCACTTCCTGATGCGGGCCAGGGTGATCGAGAATTGCCGCTTTGCCGCTTTCATTTACAAAATGCGCCGGGTCACCTTAGCGCTGGTGAGCTTCAACTGCTGCCTGAACCCCATCTTGTACTACTTTACCGCCGCCAGCAGGCAGTGGCGATGGCCGTTTCGCCTCCGGAGAAGGACGGTGCACGTCTACACCATCAGCAGGGATCAGGCTGCCCGGCGGGGGTCCGCACCGAGGGGAATGGAGCACAACAGGCCGACGGCCAACGGGGCAAAGTTAGTGAGACCTCCACGGAAGTTGGTTGGACTTTAATCGCCACCAGAAAGCCCGTTTTTTCCGCTCATCAATGGGGGTTCCAAGATTTGATGCACCTTTTCAGCAACCCAAGAGAGGGACAGACGGTGGGATGAAGGTGGAGAAGCGCCAAGCTGGCAGAAACGCCGGGTTCAGAAAGTGAGCTGCCCTTTGGGTTTTCTTAAAAGACAGTCAGGAGCCCTTGTGGCCATGAAGACATGTTTGGCAACTATTTTAGCACCATTTCCTGAAAGATCTGAGACGTTGAGACTTCTCGGTAAGATTCCTTCACTGATTTATTTTTTAGAACTCCTCCTCAGGGCTGGCGAAGTAAGGCCACGTACCGTCTTTTCTTGGGTGGCTCTACAACTCGGTTTTGTTTTTTTTGTCTGCTTGAGCCAACCCAGGGTGGGCACCTTGGCACTCTCTAAATGTTCTACACCTCCCATACCTTACCCAGACTGGTTGAACATAGTGCTTCAAAACAGATGTTGGGAACCAGGAGTTCAAGGTTGTAGAACACATAATAATGGGCTCAAGGAACAGGAAGCCAGATTTAGGCCGGATATCAGGAAAAACGTCTGAACTGTTAGAACAGTACGACAACGGAACCCATGACCTCGGGAGGGGGCGAGCACTCCAGCAGTGGAGGCGTTCAAGAGAAAATGGGACCACCCTCTGTCAGATCTAATTGGATTTGAAGCACGGGGTTGGACTCGATAGCCTTAAGAGGCCCCCTTCCAACTCCATGATTCTAGAATTCAATGATAATCTTCAGCAGAACCTGGAAATGTGTTTTTTTTTTCCCGACTGGTCTCCTAGCGAGAATTCTGGATGTCCACAGAAGTAACTTTTCCGGTCTTTGAACCCGCGAGAAAGCAGCCCCTCTGTCTTTCCATTCGGCCCAGGATTATCTGCTTTGGCATGCAGTCTTCAGCAAAGTTCTAGTCAAATGCTTACCTGGCTGTTTACACCAAAGCTGCTGGAGACTGAACAGAGAGCCCTGAATCCAGCTGTTAACCCCGACTGGAGCAGCCCTATAGACTCAGTGAGATCTACCTGTGTGTCGACCCCCCCCCCCCTTCTGCCGTTGATTCAAGGGCCTGCGAATTGGATTGCAACCTATTTATTATGGGGATAATTAACAAGTCTGAATACACCAGTGTGGTGTAGTAGTGGACAGAGCGACCGCCAAGGACTCTGGAGATCTGGGTTCGAATCCCTGCTCAGCCCTGGAAACTCACAGGGGGAGCGGAACTGGTAAAAACCACTCCTTAAATAGCTCACTTACCTTGAAAGCCCTGTTAGGGTTGCGATAAATCGGTTCCAACTTGACGGCACAGAACACGCAATTAAGAAGTGTGTGTAGTTAAACCGCAGACCTTGGGGCTGGGGAGGGGGAACGGCACCTACCTTCCCGAATTGGGACCTCTCTAGCTATGTTAGACTACACTCCCCATCGTCCCCAGACAGCGGAAGGATACGCCCTTCCTTAGAGATGCAGGGAATTGGGAAGTATGCTTTTCAATTAAATCAGTGGAACAGCCCTCAATGATCAGTTAACGTGTAACGGTTAAAAGTACAGAAGGGCTTGATAAACAAGAATATTTTAATGGACATTTGGGGAGATTTTATTGATTTTGTCCTCATGAAGGGGAAGGGTTGTGGACCTTCTTTGCAATGGTCAATGCAGTTTTGGAAGTGGCATGGAGGGGGGGCTCTATAAGTGGAAAAACACTGATTCGAGCTCCCAATGATTTCAGTGGGTTGGAGCACTCTTTGTACAATTGCACTGTTTATGTTGCTTATGTAGAATTTTTTTTAGGTGTAGCGCAGTTTGTTTTTTTGGTAGGTAGGTATTCTTTTTGTCTGTATTTTCTTTTTATCTAAAATCAAATAATCTTTAAAAGAGAAAGAGATGAGGAAAGAGGGTTTTCCTCTAGCTCCACTGGGCTAGAATCATCCCCAGCTCAGCTTGCTGGGGATGATGGGAGTTGTATTCCCACACTTCCAGAGACCTGGGGGTCGGGCGGGGGGGGGGGGGGGAACGCCGGTATACGTGACAGCCCTGCCGGTAAAGACAATAAATAAATAAATAAATAAAACCATAGAAACTAAACTTGCTTTTATTTTCTTAAAACAAACACACCTCATGACCATCGGAGTATTTACATGGTTCCCTGGGTTTTGTGGGGCTGAAGATTCCCAGCAGACGCCAGGGCTTAAGCTGTGATTTGGGGCAGTGCCTTTTTCAAGAGGGAGGTCACGTAGCTCCCTGTTTCTTCATCCTGTAAAATGGGAGCAGATTTTGACAATATTCGTGGCAACTCCTAGTCTTTAAAGGTTAGACCTGACGTGCGATTTCTGGCAGCAATCCTAAATCTCCGGATCTCGCTCTCAAAAACTATCGTTCGACTTCCTTCCTTATTGACTTTCTCCTCAGTTTTAGGAACCCTTTTTTTATTATTCTTCTGAATTAAAATCCTCATTTTCCTACAGAGGCCGGTTTTGTGCTGGCTCTCATTTGCCGTTTATATAAGCCGGGTTGGTAGTTTCTGAAACGTTTTCAACCTTAATTGTGTGAAGCCGGAATCAATGTTTTATCTGTTCCCCTGTAAGCTGTGTTAAGAAGATTTTGCCACCGAAGGGCACAGCCTAGAACCTCGAAAAATGAAAAATAAAAACTTTTGTTTACCGACTTGATTGAATTATCTCCTACTGCATAATAAATAATCATGTGCCCTCAAGTCAATGCTGACTTACGGCAACTCTTCTCCAGGGTTTTCCCAGTACTCTCAAATGGTTTCCCATTCTCTTCTTCCAGGTGGGGGTGCCCTGGGACTGTGCAGCTTGCCCAAGGCTACCCAGGTTGGCTTTACCTACAGGAAGCACAGTGGGGAATCGAATCCCCAACCTCCGGCTCTGCAGCCAGATACCTAACCACTCAGCTACCCATCCATTTAGTTCTGGATGGGTTGAAGGGGGGGGGGGGAAAGGATGGTGGATTATCTGAACAGCCTATTGCACAGTCCCAGGGCACCCCCTGAAGGAAGGGAAGGGGAAACCACTTCTGAGTAATAGCTCAGCATTCAAGCGAAGGATGCTCCCCTCTCTGCCGTGGGACCATCATTCCCATTTCTGCAGTGTAACGGAAGTGCACGCTTTCACCCTTCTTGCCGCCCTTCCCCATCAACCCAGGTTAGTCGAGAAGAGAGGACAACCCTGGCTATTCCAAGGTTGACACTGAAACCCCCGTCCGCAAACCCTTGACGGCGGAGGTGTGTCTAGGCAGCTGAGAGCAAGATTACAGCATCTTACAATGTCATGCAAAAACAGAAGGTGAAGACTCACCTGATACGTCCAGGAGACCAGGAGAAGTTTGGTGGCGGGGTCTTCCGACTGTACAGTGACCTGGATCAGGATGGATTCCACCATGATAGAGGTGTCGGAGAGATGCTGGACGGAATAATCCTTCAAAACGCTAGAGGGAGAAACCACACACATGACATTCCCATGAACTGGATAGCTCAGTGGTTTAGGTATCTGGAGAGTGATTCCTCACTGGGCCTCCTTGACCAGGGGGGGGGGGGCTAGAGTTGATCCACAGAGTGCCTTTCCAGCTCTGCAGTTCTAAGATGATGATAATCTAACAAGCAAGCCTAGCTTACAGTGTTTCTTCCTCTATTTCCTCTAACCTCATTCTTATATCTGCACATTTTCAAACAACCTGGAATGTGTGTGAAGCTGCTTTCCCTAAAGAGGACTAGAAACTTGCATATCCAAAACAAAACTAAAGCAAAATTAGATGGTTATATATATATAAAACTAACATAAATGTTCAAAGGGCACTCTGCTAGGATTCTGTGCTGTTCCATGGGGGTGCTGTCGGTGGTGCTGAGCACCGAATTTTGCTTCTCAGAAACATGGAAGTCCATTTTTCAAAAAAAAAAAAAAAAAAAAAGGAAGAGAGGAAAGCTCTCCAGCCTCAAGAGTGGGGAAATCGACTTCAGACGTGTTCAGGAGCCTTAAATGTGGCCTTCCACCAATTTCTCCTGAAACCCATAACCCCTCCTCACTTCACTAGTGAAATAAAACTGTTTTTTTTTTTGTTTTCTTCATGTATTGAAAATATTTTTACCCCGCCTTTCTCCTTAAGAACGACCCAAGGGGACAGACGTCATTAAAAAGACAATATTTAAAAGCTCAAAACTGCAAGTATACAAATATTTTTTCAAAAGGAACAAATATTCTATTAAAAACGGCCTCAGCTCGTGGTAAATTAAGAGAAGTCAACTTTTCCGAGAGCCAGAATTAGGCTGGGCAAGCGTGTATTTTCATTTTTAATTGACAGCAAAGGAGGATGTAGCCGAAACCATGGATGGATGCAGCTTCAGACCTATTTACAGACTGACTGAGAATGGAATTTAAGACAGTCCTAATGGGACTGATTTAAGGGGTTTAGAATCATCATCTCAGAACAGCAGAGCTGGAAGGGACCCCGTGGGTCATCCAGTCCAGCCCCTGTCGAGGAGGCACTGGGGGGATTTGAACTCTCAACCTCTGGCTCCGCAGCCAGAGACCTCAACTGCTAAAAGTTCACTTTTAGTATGATCTAGTCTGTAGGAAACCTCTCCAGCAAATCTGCACCCGATTTTATATCCTGTCTCAAGGACCGGGTCTACCTTTTGAGGTGGTTGTAAACCCGGAGTCCTGTCTCGTGCTCTTTCCGGGGGTCCTGGAAGTGGATCCGGCAGGTGAACCTCAGCTGGTGTTCGCCCAGGCCCAGTTCCTTGAGGGCTTGTTCAGGAGACACCAGGCGAAAGCTCTGAGGAGAGACAGACGAGGACGAACCATGGATCAAATACATGGCGTGCTCTGTAGCAGCAGAGAACTGAAGAATTCAGAGAAAACCTCATGGCTTGAACGATTGTCCTAGAGATGGGCACAAACCTCTGGTTCGCTAGTTCGTTTCTCATCCAAACAGGTGTTTGGCGCTTCCCAGCCCCGCCTCCTCCGGCAGGTTGCCCACTCGGGAGGCAGCACCCAAAGGAGGAGGGGCAGGGAAGCCGGGACGCTGCTTCTGAGTGGGCGCCATCCAGAGGAGGCGGGGCTGGGAAGCGCCAAACCCCTGTTCGGACGAAAAACGAACCAACACGAACTGGAAGTTCGTGCCCATCTCTCGATCGCACCAGGAAAGGGAGTGAAGACCCGGGGAGAACCACATCAAATAGACAGGTACCCCCCTCCCCACCTGGACAAACATGGCTGGTCAACAACATCCACCCCTAGGCTGAAAAGCCAAGATTGAGGTAGCGCCACTTACGTTATCTTTGATGATCAAGGTCCCGTGCATGAGCTTCGGCCTCTTCGAGTCTGGCATGGGGCCTAGGAACGGACCGTGGGCGAGAAGGGGGAAGCAGTCAATTCAGCACCCGCCAGTCATTTTAGTGTCTGGCTGTCCACGTCACCGTTTGGGGCCTGTGGTGGTGGTGGTGTAACCACAGCTGCTATTCTAGAGCCTCCCCCCCCCCACAAAACAGGAAATAAATTATAGTCCCACCCCTGTAAGGATCTCTCCGCGTTTTAGTCAGAGATGCTAATTTCATCCACCATTTGCCACAACCTTCTCTTCCCCACATCACGTTTTCCATTCTATGTTTAAGACTTCTAGCGTGAGGAGGGTGGGTGGCGTGAGGCCACACCTCAGGGCGTTATTTCTAACCCAGGACGTCAAGACACCGTTTCATCCACAGCTGACGTTGTGAAGGCAGCAAGGGTGCCATGCAGCATCTGTCAGCCATGAGGGCCGGAAACCTGACTTCCAGTTAAACCAACAGAACCGAATCCCAGTTATTTGGCGCAGTTTGATAAGACAAGCTTCTAGTCCTCATGGGTTGTGCAGATGAATTTCAAATCCTATAGGATTTGAGTACTTTCAGACAGAAGACACAACAGAAAGGTATCTCTCTCAATTAGCCAGAGAAAGAAGCCCAGAGAATATAATTAAGCAGGGCTTAACCCTGTGCCCACCCCCCACCCCCCGAGAGGGGCTGGGCTTGATGATCCATAGGGTCCCTTCCAGCTTTGCAGTTCTAAGATTATGATGGATAGATCAGCAGTTTAGGACTCCAGCTGCAGAGCCAGAGGTTGGGAGTTCGATTCCCCTACTGGGCCTCCTTGACAGAGGATGGACTTGATGATCTATACTAGGTTCCCTTCCAGCTCTGCAGTTCAAAGGCTTTAAGATTAAGATTGGGGGGGGGGGGGGGGTAAGGTGGGAATCCTTTTATGGCCTAGGTGCCATGCTAGCTGAAAGATTCAAGCACTGGAGGAATTTTTCAAACTTTTTCAAGTTCTGCTAGTAAAGAAACCTCCGCACCCCTCAAAATATTCAGGAATGGCTGCTCGATACATTACCAACAGTGAGTTCTCTTTTCAGCAGGCCAAGGGAAATGTCCACGGGGATGCTGGGGTTGGTGAAGATGGTCACCGTCTCCCCATTGGCAGGCATGTGGCAGTTGACATCTGTAAGGGAACAAGAGAAAATGTCTCAGGGAAACTCCAGGAGCGCCACACCCGGCCGGATTAATACTTCGCTGAGTCCAAGCGTCTGCATGGAATGGTATTTTCCAACTGTTCCTTTATTTATTTAAAATATTTTTTACCCCACCTTTCTCCTTAAGGACGACTCCAAGTGGCTTACATCAGTAAAAGATCATATTTAAACTGTAAGTATACAAATGTTTGAAAAGAATCAAACCAATATGGTGCAAAAAAAGGTAAACAAAAATCAGCACCAAAGCCACCTTCAAAGCAACAAGGCACAAGCTTCCATTAAAAAAAAATTCCACCCAGGCAGCCGATCGTTAAGGGACAGCTTCCGGGAAGGGAAAGGTCCTTGCCTGCTTGAGGAAGGACAGGAAAGATGAGGCCCGGCTGGCCTCCAGTGGGAGGGAGTTCCAGATTCCGGGAGATGCTAAAGAGAAGGCTCTCTCCCGGGTCCCCACCCAAGCACACCTGTGAAGGTGATAAGACTGAGAGAAAGGCCTCCCCGGATGATCTTGAACACCCAAGCAGGCCCATAGAGACGGCTACTCATGAATTCCCATGGGGAGCTTTGAGAAAACACATACGGAATTCCTGTTCGATCTTCTGCTTCAGGAACTCCATCTTCTTGGCCTCTCCATGGACCAGGAGGACATTCCGGGGCTCGGCCTGGCGAATGAGCTGCATGATCCCTTTGGCGTCTGCGTGGGCGCTGAACGACATGTATTCCACCTGCATCTTCACTTCCAACTAGAGAAGAGGAAGACGGAGAGAGAGGCGGATGCATGAACGGGGCTCTCCGCTCCTTCAGGCTCCTCATCGAAAGGAAGAGCCGGAAGCTCGTAGGGTAGAGGGTCAAAGGCTAAATCTCCCTGCTCATCCTGAGTGGAAGAAATCCACTGGATCCACTGCTGAAGGTAAGTCAACCTGTAGGGAAATCCTGTGGAGTCCGTTTGGCTGTTCTAGCAAAAGGGGGAGCAGAGCTGGATTTAGGCCGAAGCATCTAAAACTCAAGAATGTTGAGTTTTTATTTCACAAAGCCATTCGTGGACGGTCGCTCGCTTCATCAAACGCAAGTTACAGATGATAACTATCATAAACTACAGTATACAAACGTTTAGGACAAATACAACTTCTTCGCTTTGAACCTGTCTCCAAATTCTTTGGGGGTTTTTTTGAGCTGGAGCAGAAGTACACCATGACCCTCCTCCACTGACCCCCCCACAAATAATGGGTTTACAATAACCTAAGCTCAGGATCCTCGATTCTGTTGGGACACCGGTTGAGGCGGTAGAACAGCCGACAGCCCAGGGAGAGTGTAGGACATTCCTCACTAAAGCGGCAACTTGAGTTAGATCCTAATTCCCAACCTTGGGCCTCCAGATGTTCTTGGACGACAACTCCCAGAGGCCTTTGCCACCAGCTGGGCTGGCCAGGATTTCTGGGAGTTGTAGTCTAAGAACATCTGGGGACCCTAGGTTGGGAACCGTTGAGTTACGTGGCTCAGGAATCAGACAAGGGGAAAGACGTATCTCTGCCCGAGACCCTCAAGGGTCGCTTGCCGTCCAGAACAGGCCATCTTGGGCTGGAGGCACGGATGTAATGCAGCTTCATAGGTTTCCATGAACCTCAGTTGACTCATCCCTTACGACTCTCACCTTCCTGTGGTTATCAATTTGAATTTCAACAGATAATAACAGATAAAAGAAATCAGGGAGGGTACAGCCCTCCGCAAAGCTTTCAACTCACAATCTGTCTTCCTTCCATTTCCAGCTTCCGTTGACCTCCCAAGATTTTATGGCCGACTGTTCCTTGCACGCAGTACCCCGGCATGATTACCTGGGGACAGAATCCAGAGGAAAATTACATCGTCCCTCTGGAGCTCTAAATAAAACAACCAACAGGGACCGAGCTGCCTCCATTCTTAAGAGTTCAGCTCTACGCCACATCTCCAACACATCAGTTATATTTCTGTATTTATTATTTAATATATATATATACATTTTACCCTGGCTTTAGAAAAAAGACCCAAGGCGGCTTACATCCTTAAAAACAAGCACTGAAAGCGAAAAACAGCATTCTTCAAATACTTAAAAAGAATCAATATTATACTGAAAATGTTAGGTAAAAGCATGACTAGAAACAGAATGAGAAACAACATTCTCATAACTGTCACATTTTAAAACCTCTTTCTAACAGTCTGCCGTTGAGGGAAAGCTTGCCTGAAGAGAAAGGTCTTTGCTTGGGGAAGGACAGCCAAGGTGGGGCCAGGCTGGCCTCCAGTGGGAGGGAGTTCCACAGTCTGGGAGCAGCCACCGAGAAGGCCCTCCTCTCCCAGGTCCCCCACCAAGTCAACCTGTGAGGGTGGCAGGACAAAGGGAAAAGCCTTTCTCTCAGTCCGGCCATCCTCAAAGGGCCAGGCATCATAGTTCCACACACCTTGAGGACTAGAAACAAGCGACAACTCCATCTAATGCAAAGCATCTCCATTAAGCCGTCTGCTAGAAAAACTGAGCAAATAGCCTGCAAATCCTAGACTCCAGATCTGGGGACTTAGCATCCCATGCTTCTAACAGACCACTGAATCACAGATCCTGTGAGAGGAGAAGCAAAGTATATCTGCCAGAGTTGTCCGTACCATGTTTTTCTCGTTCCCGGCCCATTTCTTGAAGATCTGGAGCGACTGGCCTGCATGGAGCATCCCTGGGGTGGCAAACACAACCTAGTGACACAGAAAGCAAAAAATGGCAATTGGGAACCTGGAGCTACAGGTTGGGAGTTCGAATCCCCCACTGGGCCTCCTTGACAGGGGCTGGACTGGATGATCTACAGGGTCCCTTCCAGCTCTGCGGGTTTAAGATTATGATTATAGATCTTAGACCAGATCCGTGATAACCTGGTCGTGCCTTCCCTCCCAGGCACAGTGCATGTGCAACAGGACTCTAGCCAATGCCTTACAGCTGTGCATTGCCATAGAAGCCACCAGCACATAAAGGTGCGCAGATTGATGTTCTGGGACTTCAGCTCCCCAAAACACAAAACTTCAGCTCTCTAGCGCCTACCATTGGCCCCAGGTTATCAGCAAAGGCCCGGTCGAAGGCTTTGATGTGCTTGAACTCAAACATGTTCCTCTGGACGAAGGTTTTCCGGATCTTCTGGTTGGTCCACGTGATGAAGAGCTTGTAGTAGTGGTTGGCTTTCTCCGTCAGCCCCGTCGAAAAGTAGATGGGGGCCTTTAAGTTCATGCGCTCCCTTGGACCAAAAAGAAACAGGGAACATGGGGAAGGGGAAAGCCAAAAGAAAGAGAAAGAGTCCACCAAACCCAAACATAAATCCAAAGGGGGGAAATGAAGACACGAAAGAGAAGCAACGTCTAAGAGTGGTTCTCAATCTTGCGTCCCCAGATGTTTTTGGACTGCAGTTCCCAGAAGCCTTCACCACAAGCTGGGCTGGCCAGGATTTCTGGGAGTTGTAGTCCAAGAACATCTGGGGACCCAAGGTGGGGAACCACTGTTAAAAACCTGAAGAAAGAGCATGTTCTTTTCCACGGGCATAGAAATGATGAGGCTTTGGAGCCAAAGAGTAGAGAGTGAGGCGGTTTGAAAGGGAAATAAAAGATGCCCACGTACTCACCAGAAGGTCTCCAGTAAAATACAGAGCTCCTGGGCCCGTCCTAAAGCAAATACTGGGATGAGAACCTACACAGAGGGAAAAGTGTGGGAATTAGGCTAAAACATAACCACGACTGGCCAGGACGTATTTTTCTCAAAGAGGGGAGGGGAAAGGAAAATATTAGCCCGGCTTCCGCAGAAGAAAACTTCTGTTATCTCTGTGAAGCTCCTTGGATGAGTAGCGAAACGTTTCAACCGAACAAGAAAGAAGTCCCGGTGCCATGACTCCACTTCCAGATATATAGATGCTAAATAGATAGATAGAATCTATATATCTGGAAATGGAGATATAGGGATGCAGCACACACACATATATATATATGCTGCGTCCCTATATTCTTCTCACAACGACCCTGCAAAGCAGAATAGTCTGAAAGGGACCACCCCAAGGCCACCCAGGGAATTTTATTCCGGGAGCTCGCTGCAGGAAAGGCAGGCTGTAAACGTCACAAATGAGCGAATTTTAAACAATTCGGGGGGAAAACGGGAAAATAAGATGGAGATTTTTTTTTAAAAAGCAGGCGTTCCCTGCTTCTGGGGACCCAAGGTGGGGGAGCCACTGTTTTAAAGCCATCGAGAGGTACCTTCCCTCCGCGCTCAATGGCTTCGTGGACCTTCTTCAGGAAGTCCCGCTCTCGACAGCGTTTAGAGTCCCGGATGGTGGTGGCGTAGGTGGACTCCGTGATGAGCAGATCGGGGCGGCATTTGTCAATCCAGGCAGCCCTGCAAAACCCAAATATGGAGTGAAGCCCTGTGTACCCTAACCCGTGGGGCGCCCCACCACCACCACCACCACGCACTAAGAAAGCTTAAACCACACATCTTCTCGGATCGGCTGTCCGACATATTTGCTAAACAAGGAAAAACGGTTTGGCTGACATTTGAGACACACACCCCCACGGTGCTCCGTTATTTGATTTTCTTGGAACACATCCCGAGCATTGAGTGTGACTGTGCGCATGCAAAACGGAACCAGTCCGTGTATGTAAAAAATAATGTCATAGATTAGAAACAAGAACCTACCCTAAATGCCTGTCCGGAGTCATGTTATAATCGCCCTAATGAACAAAAAGAAGATCAGGATCGGTTAAACACAAATAAAAAGGAATAAAAATGAAAGAACAAATAAAAAAAGACAAAAACACGGTGGCACCTTCAAGACTGACGGTTACATTTTTTTAAAAAATGTGCGCTTTCGTGGACAAGCCCACTTGCTCACACATGAGAGCCGTAAGAACATCAGTGTGCTTTACGTTATTTATTTAAAAGATTTCTCCACTCAAGAGCACCAACCTTCTCTCTCCGATAAGTGGGACACTTGAAGGAACCAACATGTTGAAAATGCAAATGAAGAGGTGGTGTGCGCTTTAAACAGAAATGTGCAGAAGTCTATGGACCCAGCTCAGGCACTTACAGTATAAACCACGGACTCGCAGCCAACTTTAATCTGGAACATGGCCGCTCCCAGGACGTGCCCGGCGTAATAAGCTTTGATTTCCAATTCATCATCCACCTGCGGAAAGGTGAAACAAAGCATCGTTTTTCTGTTTGTTTCCTGCAGTTTTCTAGGGAGGCTTGGCGCTGAATTGTGGTTCACACACAAGCACAAGGCAGAGCCACTGCTCTGGAGCCAGGATGCGTGCATCATATCACAGGAACTGTGTCAGGCATCGTTGAGCATGAATTGACCCTACATTTCTGCCCCCAAATCCTACCATAAAGAAGCCGCTATAGTTACACAGAACAGCCACGGGATGAGGTGCTGGTTGTGTGATCAGTTTATACAGTGGAACGACCAGGCACACCACCAGAACCTTACCAGTCCACCGTGGCAACCCCGACAGTCAGAGCCCCATGGGCATAAACAGGGAACAAAATACAGAAGCTAAATAGGAAGAATCAGAGGGGGACAGAACACACAATACGCCCCATATGCCATGCAAAAAAGTCACAGGAGTTAATGTGAATAAATAATACAGTAGGACACCCACACCCATATCCACGAGAAATCGTTTCCAAGCCCTCCCAGTGGATGTTGGAAAATTCAGATTAAGAACCCGAGAATATTTGTTAAAGAAAGCTGGAAAAGGTTTTATGATTGGGCCCTGAAACAACATGGGGGTAGAGAATATAATATATATTATGGATTTTAGTATTGTAACACAGCCATGGAGTCAAGACGACATTAGATATTGTATTATTGGCAAATACTTCCCTGTGTTTGTTTTATTTTGTTTCTACCTTCCTTTCCCCCCCCCCCCCCATATTTGTACTCCTTTGATTGTTGTTTGTTTGTGTGTTATATAATAATTAAAAAAATTAAAAAGGAAAATTCAGATTACAGCAAACATTATTTTATTAGTGAGTGCCAGCAAGCTGGACGTTCCCCACTGCTCCTTACCCTGGACCGTCTGATGGAGGTGGACGGTCACCACTTTTTTCATACAGTCTTTGATCATCTGGGAGGTGAAGAAAATTGGTCCTCTCCTTTCTTGTCCCACTGTGATTTTCCTGAAGTCCTCCAGCAGGATGGGGCAGATGCCTTGGTCGGGTGGGTCATGTAAATGGGCCCATCATAGCCGACCATCTCACTGAAATACGGAAGGGCCCCGCAGTGGTCCAAGTGGAAATGACTAGGGAGAGGGAGGAGAGCAGAACACAAAGTCGTTGTTACAAAAGGGTTTGAACGCCGCCGTCTCCGATCTTGGCTCTCTGGAAGTTTGGGTGGATTACAAGCTCCATCATGCCCAGGCAGCTGGGCCAACCTGTGGCGTTAAAGGGTGTTTTCCATTAAACATCAGCGGGGGGACCCAAAGATAAGACAAAGGCAGGCAACTAATTGTAGGTACGAGCTGTGATGAAATCAATTTGAGTCTAAACACTCTCTGGAGACAAAAATGATGGAACTGAGGCTGATGCTATTTTGGGCACGTCATGATAAATTACTTTTGAGGGGGGGGCTAAGAGTTTGTACATGGATTTTGAACTACACAAGGGGGTGGGAACGTGGGCGCCCCCTAATCCTACTGTTGTGGAAGGGAGAACTGTACACCAGTCCAACATAGCCTAGTTATTTACTGGGAGGGTGGAGGGTGGGATCCGTTAAACATCAGAATAGTTAAAACTGCAGCTCTTAGCTTCCCTGGAAAACCGAACAGGAAAGCTAGGCCTCACACCAGTACAAACAACCAACATTGCTCAACAGCAGCTAAGCCAGTTCATGTCCAAGCACTGAGATATGAGGCAGACGTACGCACCTGATGATGACACAGTCCAGGAAATCCGTCAGCCTTCCATTCTGAGTGATGTATGAGAAATCAGGAAATCGCCTCTACGAAACACAAGAGAAGGCTGTGGTCATGCTTCAGAAGAAGACTTCTCTTCGCTGGCACACTAACTAGTCATGGCTGGGAGAGACATTTCTGGGCTGCAATGACTGTCAATCTGTTGAGTACTAACCAATCATTCTATTCCTGCCTCTGAGTTCAAAAGAGAGCCCCGCCTCTCTGCTGAGTGTTCTCTTTCCCCCTCTTTAGTCTGTTGGAAGCAGACTGTTTATTAGTTTGCTGTTGATCTGACCACAACTGTAAGTAACATAACATTTTTATTCTTTCTCCTACAAACTTACATCGTCATTATATCCCATATGCATGCCACAGTCCAACATGACATTTTTGCCCCCAAGGGACACAAGAATGCAGCTCCGACCCACATCTTGGCCAGCTCCTGAAAGCACAAAAGGGGAAAGAGGTTAACAAGCTCGCTGACACCCACACCTACCTACGGGCAATCCTAATACCCCAAACGTATAATGGATGTATTACGTACAGCTGGAGTCTCAGAATTAGATGTACTTGTAATAATAAGGGAAAATTATCTCTCCCCCAAAAAGGAGGGGGGAATAAGAAGTGGACTGAGGAAATATTTGCTTCACGCTGAGCCAGAGGGTTGGGAGTTGATTCCCCACTGAGTCTCCTTAAGAGGAGCTGGAGTTGATAAGCTATAGGTTCCCTTCCAGCTCTGTAGTTCTAACATGATGATGATCCAGGATCTCTTTTATGTATCATTAAGCAAACAACCATCTCTTTAAAATGTTATGGTCTATCTCAGTGGTTCCCAACCTTTGGTAACCCAGATGTTCTTGGACTGCAACTCCCAGAAACGCTGGCCAGAACAGTTGGGAGTGAAGGATTCCTGGGAATTACAGCCCAAGAACACAATAAACAGTCTTGCTTCAACAGACTAAAGAGGGGGAAAGAGACCCAAGGTGACCCAAGGCTGGGGAACCACTGATTTACAGATGCTTGGAACAGAAATCCTATCAGATCTAAGAACAGTAGGGAGAAAAATACAGACCTCCTCGATTTATACACCGAATACCTTAACCACTAGGCACCAATATTCACGTTCCTTACCTAGTGGAGTAACTTTGATTTCAGGCATGCTTAAACAAGCAAAAGGCTTTGATCCGCAGCTAGAAGGAAGGCTGATTCAGAGATCCCATATAGGAGGGTCAAAGACGGTCACCGTTAAAAGGGTCTCTCACATCCGATCATTCCTGGCATCCGAGAGAGAAAAACAAACAAATGTATAAAAAGAGAGAGAGATGGACAGGCAGAATTTCTCTAGAAAGCCAAAAGGCTGACAAGCTTGTGATTGCAATGTAGGTATAGACAATTTGGGGGGGGGGGGGGGGGGGAATTATATCATAGAGCTGAAAGGGGCAGCAGAGGGTATTGTATTCTTTTCCTGAACCTCCCAGGTTACTGGTGGACTACAGACCCCATAATCCCTAGTCTTGCTTGCTGGGGATGATGGGGCTGCAGTCCCAAACCAGCTGCAAGGGGCGAAAGCTGGGGAAGCTGCTTCAACTCCACACCCAAAAGAAAGGGACAGTCCACACTACAGGAAACCCCACCACCACCCCGTTTCCACAACAACAACAACAACACGCCCCACTTTAGGGATTTTCCTTCCGCTCACCTGGTTTGCGCAGCCGCCCTGCCTAAGAAAACTCAGCTGCACATGCGCACAATCTCCATACTCCGCTTCCTGTCGAGTGAAGGGAAAGCAACATAGAGAACAGAAAGTAAAGAATGACACAAAGGTGAATAAAATAGAGGGACGGAATTATCTCCAACAGAGCCTCGTTAGGTAAAGTCCATCCATCTACCACCTATGAATATGATCTTTATTTCAAATTAGAGCGAAAAAAAATGTAGTTTCGTTTTAAGCTTAAAGAGAAAGTAAAAAGTGAGAGGGGTGGCGACTCTATAATTTTCTGTTTGTATCTCTGTAAGTTAGAGACTTCCAGCGCAGGCGCACAGGGCTTTGTCCTTCTACGCATCCGGGTCCCGGACCGAGCCTTACCCGCTCCAGTGATAAAAGGATGTCGCTGGTTCCGGAAGTAGAGTCCCAGCTCCTATTGGCTGGCGGTGCAGAGCAGCCGGCTCGCGGGGAAGCCATGGGGGGGGGTCTAGCCATTGGCTGAGGTGTATAAGGAGGCGGGCCAAAGAGGATAGGGACGCGTGCGCTCATTGGCTGCCTTAGAAGAGGGAAGTGGCTGAAGTTGGGAAGAGGGAAAAGAAGGTGAGTGGGCTGCTCGGGCGGGGAATCCTCCAGAGAGGAGGAAGAGGGGGCCCTCCCCTGGGGGGAAAGGGGCGGGGCCAATATGGGGTGGGGGCTCCGAATGGGCCAGAAGCCAGAGGAATGCTGGGTATTTTTAGCCCCCACCCAACTCTTGCCTATTTAGAGCAATAGGTCTCAGCTTTTGCCCCGCCCCTGTGATTTTTTTTTTTGAGACTACAACTCCCAGAAGCCCCAGCCAGCATCACCAATGCCTAAGGATTCTGGGAGTTGTAGTCCAAATCACCTGGCAGGCCAAATTTAGGACTAACTGCTGTAGTATGGCTTATACATGATCAAGATGATGATCAATCATCATTATAATTATTGGTCAGAGCTGGGGGGATAGAGAGTTCTCTCTTTGTTTAACTACAAATCCCAGAATCCTTTTTGCCCACGGCCGGGCTGCAGGGGGATTCTGGGAGTCCAGGAAAAACGGGAAATACCCAACCACCCCCCAGCTGTGGATTAGGGAAAGTGGAATGATTCATCATCAGGTTTGGGGTGGGGGGCAATATTTAAAAACTGCCACCTGAGCCAACTCTTGCTGACTGTTTTCAGAGCTGCGCCATGGCGGACGGAGACGACGTGAACGGCCTGAGGAAAGTGGCTGGTCACTTTTAAAGAGCTGCCTCACTGACAATCAGGAAGTCCTCATGGATCCGTACTTGGAAGGCTGGAAAGGGCTTGTGGCGGTAAGATTACGAGATTTCCCTCTGCGTGGTGGGCAACGCCTCAGCCCACTGGCCAAAACCTGCCCCTTCCGCCTGTACATTTTAAAGGGGAGCACAAAGTTTCCTCTAAAACATGCCTTAACCTTCCCGTTCCCTCCGTTGCAGATTTCTGAACACGATGGGGGCAATGTTTTCGTTCATCTCCAAAGATGCCGTGGCCAAAATCCAGATCATGGAGAACTTCCGCAGCGGCAAGCATGAAAGAGAACTACGTCACCCTCCAGTCCATGGTGGGGTATGAACTCTCCACAGCCTGGTGGACTTGATGCAGCCGTTGCACCCACCCCACGTCCGGCTGCCGAACGATCCTCCGCCTCCACCGCGCCCTGCGCTGCTGCAGCTCTTCCTGGAAGGCCTCCGGACGAGCAACGCGGAATTCCCGGACATCTGGTGCTGTGCACGGATTCCTACAACGCCTCCTGGCACCAATTACCACCCATGGATCATCCGCAAGGCGGCCAGCATGGCGTTTTACACCTTGCCCACCCGGGACGCCTTCCTTGAAAACATGAAGGTGGGCACCAACGAGGAGGCGGTGGCGATGCTGGGGGAAGCCTGCCTCACATTAGTAAAGTCTACGAAGTGACAGAAAGTCTGTACGCTCAACACAAGCTTCTTGACCTCCCATAATGGGGCATCTTCCTCCTGAGTAGCACAACGGAAGGCAGCCATATCATCCATGCTTAAAACTGTGCATATCTAGAACAGTTCTGGAGCTGTGCAATATATCTCCCTCTGATAACGTAGGGATCCTACCGCATAAGATCAGCTTCTCCAATCTGGTTCTCTTCCGTTGTTTTTAGATTTCAGCTGCTGCCCACTCCTGCCAGCAAGCTCAGCAAATCATGGGATTCGTAGCCTAAAACTTCTTGGAGAGCATCGGGGTGGGAGAAGTTGGTGGCAGCTCTCAAGCTGGCGAACAAGAACCATCTCTGTTCTAGTTCAAACTGCTCAGATAATCTGAAATCAAGAAAGGATGCCTGTCTTGGCTGTTAAACTTCAGGGAGGTCAAGTCTCAAACGTCTGAATGGCCACACGTTCGTGGCTTATAAGATCGTCCTGTCCCCATAAAGGGGAATTGCTTGCATCACTGAGTTCTTTTGGGGTGGCGCAAAGCCCTGAAGTCAAATCATTCCAGTTGCCTGGCTTGACTGAGCTCTTTGTCTTCTTGAACTTGGCTTGGTGGAATCCAACTTGCACGTTCCTTTCTTCAAATCAAATTAAGCTTTCAAGAGGAAAAGGGGAATCTTTTAACATTAGGGTTTTCCAACCTTGGGTCCCCAGATGTTCGCGGACATGCAGCTCCCAGATTCCTGGCCGACTCAGCTAGTGGTGAAGGCTTCTGGGAGTTGTAGTCTAAGAACATCCAAGACCCAAGGTTGGGAAGCAACGTTCTACCGGATGGAGGTAAACTTGATTGAATCAGTGTGAAAATGGCGAGCCGGGGGGGGGGGGGGGGGGGGCTCCGAATTTGCAGCACAATCCACACATCTGGCAGAGCGGGTTTCATAGGGATACAACACTGGGGTGTGCCACAGCTGTGCCCAGCCCACAGGAGTTATCTCAGCCTCCTGATTCTAGCCCAGGAGAAAGATTCAACAGCCCAGTCCTCTCCAGACCCCAATATGGAGCTCTTTCCATTAAAAGAATGAACATTTTCTTGGTTTAAGGACCTGGAAAGGGTTGTACCTGTCTGTCGAGTTGAGAAGGTACATCCTGGATGCAGCCCCATGTACCTGCACATTCAGAGTACACAGCTCAAGTTGAATGAATGGGGAGATCCAAATTCATTAGCAGCTGGTGCTCAGCAGTGCCGGCGAGGTGGAGGAGAAGATCTACTCAAAGAGTTAGCTTACACCAGAGATCAGCAATCCCCTTCCACCCCTGAAGGAGGGAGTATATAAATAAATATAGCACCTCTCTGTTACAGACTGAAAACTGACAATCAATCTTGTCTCTGCTGGATACTCTCTATCTTTCTGTGCATATATCTATAATGTGAATTAAGCAGCTTATACCTAAGAAAGAATGACAAATCAGGAAGGAAATGCTGATGATCCCGGATATAGTCTGCACCTGGGAGGTGAAAAAACTTTGAAAATTCAAAAAAAAAGTGTATTGCACAAGATTTGGGGCCAAATCTTTAGAATAAAGACAATCTGGATTTTTTTTTAATCTGTGTGTTAAAGTGGTATTTGATTTTGTCATAATGTTGTGTCACACTGGACTCTTTTCTGGACACCCATCAGGCAGATCCATTATGTACCTACAACCTGGTTGTGTTCCATGCCTCGTTCATTAACCCAGCTTCAATTATCAATATCTTATGCAAAGCAGGGCAGAAGCCACAGAAGTGAGCTCCTGAGAACATTTGCACAGTTATCCTATGGACTATATGCATGCACTGTGATTTGTTTATATTTTATCTCTTGTTGCTTGGACTGAAATAAAGATGATCCGTACTGCACCATTTCAGTAGCGGCGCCCTACATTTCAGGAATTTGGAAGGGTCTGGCTGAATGTTGGAATTCATGGTCAACTCTAGAGTCTTAAAAGGAGAATAACCATCATCATGTTCCGTCAAGTCAATTCTGGCTTACGGAGACCCTGTTTCTAGGCAGAGAGTGCTACCATCCCCTTCCTCCAGGGGGCGCCCTGGGATTGTGCAGCTTGCCCAAGGCTACCCAGGCTGGCTTTTCTCCCAGCAGGCCCAGTGGGGAATCGAACTCCCAACCAGATACCTAAACCACTGAGCTAACCAGACAGACATAAAAGGGGAAGGAGTTTTTAATTCAATCAACATGGACCTTTACGGGTTGTCATGCTACAGCTCCCATCATTCCTATCAGAGCAGAGCTTATGGACCCTGGGAGGTGCAAGCCAACAATATCTGGTGAGCCGCAGGGTATCTTATCACAGATAAACAAGGCACACATTCAAAGTGCTTTCTTTACGTTTCTGTTTTTGCTTTCCTTTGGCAACCTAACTGCCCAAGTGATCGGCAAATGATCAGGAGAAGACCCAAAGCCGGTTTGTCAAAAACAGTAATCAAAAGCGGCTCACGGAACATGCAACCAGCAGCTTGACCTCTCCGTCAAAGTTGCTAGGTTGGCTGTGGGTCAGCTGGGAAGCTTGGGGGGAATAGCCCATGACATCTTGGTTTGAATAACATCTGGCCGGGAAGGAAATGCAGACAGTCCAGGCCTCCAGTTTACAAAGGAAATGGACTCAATGAATGCTACTGGAAATTTGCTTAGTGCGAGTGGTCAACCATGTCCTTCTGCTGATGTACAGGCGTGCAATTTGTCGTTTGCTAAACAAATGCCCTCCACCCTCGGCTGTATTTTGTCTTGAACAAAACAGCAGCTTTTCTAAGGGCTCTTCCATTTCTTGGTTGTTTCATTTGCCTTTTTTTAAAATTCGACTCGGTTTTCAAAAGGCAAGCCGAGAGAGAGATGGCAGTGCTCTTTTTACTCACAGTTCCTTTAGACTGGGTCCCAGGAGAAATACTGCATGTCTTCCCAGTTCCGAAGACCCGGAGACTACATGCTGGGCGGCTTGTTTCCCTTCACGGTCTACACCGGCAACAACACAGACCGGATCCTACCTGATACTTACATGGGCAACAGGTAAGGTGGGATCAAACATCAGCCAACGATGTGATGCTGCAGCAAACATGACTAGTCCTCTTCAAGGCCTTAAAAAGGCCATCCCTTTCCTCTTGTGCTAGATTTTGGGAAGAATTTATACTTTCGAAATACAGGGCAGGCATTTAAAGATGTGAATCTCCAATAGCTTCCGTCTAAAAGTTGGGACTGTATTGCGCCGTTTCCTCAAACGTGTGGGTTGATTGTCTGCCTTCCGCCAGACTGTTTGCCGTTCCCAGAATAACCACCACATCCCTTTTTCCCTCGTCATCATGCTGTTTCCTTGTATTCCCTTAAGTTGTGATCCAGCCAAAAATATAACAAATGACAAAACAATGACCGTTTCCCTGCGAAATGATTCCCATTCTGCACATTTTCACAAGTGATTCAGAGAAGCTGATCCGTACGGTCGTTAAGGCTCCATATATATGGACACTGCTAATGAGCTCAAGGAAGAAAATGATCTCTCTGAGAGCATACCCATCTGGAGGCATCTGCCACTTACCAGTCCAGCTTACGATGTCCAGCTGACCAACAGCAGAAAGAGGAAACTGGGTCTTTTTTAGCCCCACTCAACAAGGCAGGTGTCTTGGATCCTAAAAAAGAGCTCAACTTTAGGAACCTCCAGGCACCTGAAATAGGGATGGCAAAGGCATTTAGGAGGCTTTGGGGTGTACATCTTGGGGGGTTTTGGTTTTCAAACTAGATCCATTGATTTTAGTTAATTAAACCCTGTCTGTGGTCTACAATATCAGCCCCTCGGCTGCAGACCTTTTCTTATTCAGGAAAAACAAACCGGGCACAGACCATCTGAGATGCTTTCTGCTGCAGGGTTTCAGAACGTCTCACAGAGGGGGGAACGTTCCTTACACTCTTTAACGGTTCCCTCCCCGCGTTTCTGCTTGTTTCACCAGTCTCCGCAGGATGTACTATGCTGGATTCATCTGGGCTCTTGGGATGAAGCTGGCGGTGGAAGAAATCAACAACTCCACCACCCTGCTGCCGGGCATCACGCTGGGGTATGACCTCTACGATACCTGCCAGGAACCGATGGTGGCCCTCCAACCCAGCATGTTGTTCCTTTCCAGAACGGGCACCCACAGCATCGGGGTTCTCTGCAACTATACCGATTACGAGACCCGAGTGACGGCCATCATCGGACCTCACAACTCAGAACTTGCGACGGTGACGGCTAAGCTGTTCAGCTTTTTTCTGATCCCACAGGTAAACAGGAGAAGGGATTCTCTACCTGGAAAACTCTGGGAAGGGTCCCCAGAATTGACTTGATGTCAGATTGTTGTTGTTGTTGTCGACAAATAAAGTTGTTTTATTACAAAACTACCACTCCTCCTGACTTGCAGGAAACGAAAATGACATACTTGGCATAGGCTACTAGGGTGATAAAAAGCAACTTTGGGAGACCATAGGTGGCCTCAACAAGTCACAGTTTGCTTACCCTTGCCATGTACAATAATAACAACATAATAATATTAGAACTGCACAGTTGGAGGAGACCCTATGGGGCATCCAGTCCAGCCCTTGTCAAGGAGGCCCAGTGGGGAATCGAACTCCCAACCTCTGGCTCCACAGCAGGAAACTGTAAGCTTCAGTGCATGGCAGGGTAGTGAGAGATGCCCTTTTTCCCTTTGCCTCAGCTAGCAAAATGCCCTCGGCTGTTAAAAATACAACTTCAACCTAGGTTGGCATCAGATTGTTCATCCATGCCACTGATGCCACTGTTACCTTGTTATCTTCTAAGATCAGCTATGGAGCCACCATGGAGAAGATGAACAACGAGGAACTGTACCCCTCCTTCTTCCGCACAGTGCCCAGCGACAAGAGGCAACTGGAAGCCATGGTTCAACTCTTGCATGCTTTCCAGTGGAACTGGATTGCCATCGTCGGAAGCGATGAAGAGTATGGCCGGGAAGGCGTCAGCCTGTTGTCCTCCATGGCGGCGAGCTACAAGATTTGCATTGCCTACGAAGGAATCATCCCTGCAGAAGTCACGGACCCCGATCTCCAAAGCAAGCTGAAGAGGATCATCAGCTCGATCAATGACACCAATGTGAACGTCATCGTCGTGTTCTCCATGGACCGAGCCGTCCGGGAACTCTTCAAAGCCGCTCTTGCTTTAGGGCTGAAAAAGAAGGTGTGGCTGGCCACGGAAGCATGGGTGATGTCCGACGTGGTGGCCACTGTCAAGAACATCAGCGCCATTGGGACGGTCATGGGCTTTATCATCAAGGCAGGAGAAATCCCTTGTTTTGAGGATTATGTGTACCGTCTCTTAGAGGAGACTCAACATGATGGCTTCTGCCAGGCTTCCCAAGAAGAAGCCAACAAGGTCGGGCCCGACGTCCTTGGGCCACAGTGCAGCATCTGCAACAACATCTCCCGCAAGAATGTGGAGGTGGTCCTGAACCACCAGCAGACCTTCGCCGTCTACGCTGCTGTGTACGGCGTGGCCCACGCCCTCCACGCAGCGTTGCATTGCTCAACAGGGCAGTGTCTAAAAAAGAGCATCAAGTCTTGGCAGGTAGGTGAGAAGCAACAGTCCATCTCCAGCATCAGGGGGTGATGAGAGCTAGAGATCTGTGGTACATCTTAGTACCACAGATCCCAGCCATGGGTTCCCAGACTTCAGCTCCCAGAACCTTTGACCACCAAGACACTGGCTGAGCCTTCTGGGCTTGGAAGTCCAACAAAATCTGGATGGGGGCCACATGATTCCTACCACTGTTCTAGGTGACTGATTCCACCATCAATTTTTTCATGCCACCCAAACTGACCCGGTTGCAGGGTAAAGCTCTACTGCAGTGTAGACGGGCAGCGTAGATAATCGCGTTGACCTTGTTTACGTCTTCTTCAAATATCTGAAAGGATAACACAGAGGCAGCTAGAGGACAAAACCAGGAGAACATATGTTCCCCAATGTCTCCACTTACAAGGTTTTAGGGAGTTCTCCAAAGGTTTAACAGTGAGAGACATGGGGTCTTCTCCTGAGAGTCCCTCATGACCTCACTTCCCCTCTCTACAGGTGTTGGAAGAGTTGAGGACCATCAATTTCACCGTCAACAACCAGTCACTCCATTTTGGGGAAGATCAGAGCATCAACCTAGGTTTCGAGGTGATTGGGTGGAAGTGGCAGAATAACGGAGTCGAGCACATCAGTCTGGGGGAGTTCAATGGGAACTTAACGATCAACATGTCAAATATCCAGTTTTACACTGAGGATCAAAAGGTAAAAAGTGAGAAAGAGAGAGAATGAGAGATGGGGGAGCCAAGAAAACCCTACCAAGTTTGGGAGATATGGCTTCCAGTCTCCTCTAGGGACAGGATTTTGAGGTGTTTTTAAGTACATATCCCATAATTCTCCATCTTGGGAGAATTCTACCTGTCAGATATCTTACAGACATGTAATGTGGCTCACCTGGGAGAAGGGCCTCAATTGAAAGGCTTTGAGGCCTAGCTAGGCCTAGATTCTCATTCAGAAGCTCCCAGCTAGCACCAGGGCAGGAACAGGAAGCTTGGGCCAAGCTAGGCCTAGCTAAAGGCGTCCAGTTTAGGCCTTTCTCTGAGGTGTCTGTAAGTCTGGCTTGACAAAGATGTGAAGATAAAACTGGAGGAAAGACAGGGTATCTATGGAACTGGGAATTATGTAATAAATAAAATGGCGCCTCTTTTCCCTCCTTCCCAGGCACCCCGGTCGGAGTGCCTCACAACATGTTTGGCGGGGCAGATCCGTCGGATGAAAGGGTTCCACTTCTGCTGTTACGACTGTATCGACTGCGAGAGCGGGACCTTCCGTAGTTCTTCAGGTGAAAAGGGCGAGGGTGGTCGCCCCACTCCCCCAACCCATATTACTCTCACTGAAAACTGGGGACAAACGATTTGGTGATCAGAGACACGGAATGTGTCTCTGGGGCTTTAGGGACAAATTGTCTTGAGTTACTAGTCAAAACAAACGTTTTGCAATGGGTTTGCTTTGAGGTTTTGTGGGGTAAAACTAAGAAAGCATTCCCATTTTTTAAGAAAAGTGGTGAACAAGCAAAGCTCTAAAACTGTGGCTCCCAGCCTTGGGTTAGGAATGGATGGATGGATGGAGATGGATGGAGAGAGATGGGTGGATGGATTGCACATTTTCTCCATCACCACTATTCTCTTGCAGATGATTCAACGTGTACTCCTTGCCCCGAGCACCAATGGTCCCCTGCACGCAGCATGCAGTGTCACAACCGTGGAGAGAAGTACCTCTTCTGGTCCGAACCTATGACCGTCGCTTTGGTGGTTGTGTTGTGTTTCATTGTGGCCCTCATCTGCCTCTTGGGAACGCTCTTTCTGAAGCACCTCCAGACACCTGCGGTGCAAGCCACGGGAGGCGGCCTGTGCCTCGTGGCCCTCCTCGGCCTGGCCCTGCTGTGCACAAGCGCTGTGCTCTACATGGGGAAGCCCACCGCCAAGGTCTGCCAGGTCCAGCAGCCCTCGTTGGCCCTGGGCCTCAACCTCTGCTTCTCCACCATTGCGGTCAAAGCCCTCCAGATCATGCTGGCGCACGACTTCGCCGACAGCCACCCTAACGTCCTGCATCGCCTCATCCGGACCCACCCGTGGGCTCTCGTGGCCTGGTCTTTCCTGGTGGAAACCTCCCTTGGCTTTGTCTACGTCTACCACACCCCAGCCATGTTGGTGAAGAATTACAAGCTCCTGCCCACTCAGGTCCTCTTTCAGTGTCTCACCACGTCCTGGCCCGTCCTCTTCCTCCTGCACGGGCAGAATGCCTGCTTGGCCTTCACCTCTTTCCTTTGCACCTTCATGGTCCAGCCGCCTCCCAAGAAGTACAACGCTGCCCGGGGCATCACTTTTGCCATGATCACCTACTTCATCACCCTGGTGGTTGCGGTGCCCTCCTATGCCACCGTGAAGCCCATCTACCAACCCGCCATCGTGATCAGTTCCATTCTGGGAGGCACACTTGGACTGCTGGTCACGTATTATCTTCCCAAAGGTTACATCCTGTGGTTCAAGCCGGAGTGGAACACCTCGGACTATTTTCAAGACTACACCAAAGAGAAGCTGCAGGAGAAGGAGTCTCAAGATTAGCTCCGGAGATGGGCTTCAGGCAGGAAGGAGAAGATGGTCACTCGCTGGAACTCGGGGGATATAAATTGTTGCGGAAATCTGAATGGACTTTCTTCCTTCGTAGAATCATAGAATAGTCGAGTTGGAAGGAGCCTATTAGAACACTGAGTCCAACTCCCTGCTCAAGGCAGGAATCCAGACCAAAGCAGATCTGGCAGAGGGTTGTCTGTCCGTCTGTCCATCTGACCTACCTACCTATCTACCAACCAACCAACCAACCAACCAACCAACCAACCAACCAACCAACCAACCAACCAACCAACCAACCAACCAACCAACCAACCAACCAACCAACCAACCCAACATGGTTTGTTTTCACATCCAAGATACATAAAAAATGAATAACAGTAGACAAGGTACTTAAAACCGCTGTATCAGGACACCAGCTTCATGTTCACCCTCCACCAGGGAACTCCTTGAGTGACCTTAGGCTGCTCTCTCTCCCTGTTCCCTTTCAGATCAACCCACCTCACAGGGTTGTTTTGAAGATGAACTGGGGAGGCAGCAAGAGTTCCCTGGGGGAAAGACAGGATGATGGAGCAGGGAATTGGACTCAATGGCCTGATAATAGGAACAGACAACATTCCATCTCTTAATGGCTAAAATTCAGAAACATGGTGTGAGATAACAAAAAATGGACTTTTGTGTGAGAAGACTTACATCTTCAGCTGGTACCTCACTGCTAGTCTCAACTAGAGAGTAGACCTATGGAGTCATTTCTTGAATGGGAAGCCAATATTTAACAGAAATCCCATTGAGTCCATGGGTTTACTTTTCTTGTTGGGCCTCACAATAGGATATTGGCCTTTGTTGTCTATATTTTTACACACTGTTTTCCAGCTCTTCCAGTGGGTGGTTTAACTTTGTTTGGATTTCCCTCCTGCTTATTTTGTTCAGATGTTTTGCTTCATGGTTTTCAATGTGATTGTTAAACAGCAGTAGAACATCTGTTCCCGGATGAGAAACACATATGTAATTGAATAAACTGTTAAAAGACATTGTTGACCTAACTGACCATTGCAGGAAAGAGGCTCCTGGGCTAAGTGACCCCTTGGACTGGTCTGGACGGCCGGTCTTTAGGGCAGTGCTTCCCAACCTTGAGTCCCCAGATGTTCTTGGACAACCCTCAGAAGCCTTCCCCACGTGCTATGCTGGCCAGGATTTCTGGGAATTGTCATCCAAGAATATCTGGGGACCCAAGTCTGGGAACCACTGGGTTAGACAGTAGCGACCTAAATGAACCCATGGTTTGAGCTGGTATCATGAAGCTTCCTATGTTCTTATTTAAATCAGTCTGTTATTAGGAACCATTAAGCCTGGGATCTCAGACATCTGAGAGTCCATGGCTTAGCGATAGAACACTTGACTTTCTCACAGCACGTTACATTTTCAATCTACAGCATCTCCAAGCAGGTGAAAACACTTTTTAAAAGATCAACAGCTGTATTGTTCACATTTATTCCTGATTGGGGCTGAAACCAGATATATTTCCCGGCTTAATGGGAGTCCCTCAATGGGATACAAGGGATTTATTTTTCAAAGGGATTTGAATGCACTGGTTTGGCCTCCAGTCCATGCAAAGGACATGGAAATAAAGAAGAAGTGAAAACAGAACCTCCAGTTCCTCATGCAAAACCGTTGCTTTCCAAGTTAAAGCCAAACGACGCTTGATGCCTCAGTGGTTGTGCAAAAATCTGCCAAGAAAGACCCAGTGTATCAATGCAAGACAATCTGCCTTCTTGTACGCTACAAGGAAAAAGAAGGGAGAATAAAAACTTACTTTCTTACTTTACTTGCTGGAAATCACACCCTGCAAAAGGAGAAATAAGGCAACAACTTATTTAAAAATAACATACAAGGTCTGTTGTTTCCAGAATAACATGCCTCTAAAATTCCTCTTTTTAATTAGGCTGACCTGTTTTAAATTGTGCATTTACTTTAACTTCCTCTCCCAACCGTCCATCTCGTCTTATATGTTCGGTGCAGTTTTTATTGGGCGTTATTGTGTGTCTCCTTTTTGGGGAGAAGATGGGGAGCTAAGTTCCAGACATCAAATAAAGTCAGCAGCAAATAAAGTCCTCCCAAGACTTCCTCCGTTTGGTCCCTTCCTAGGCAGGAAGAACCTGGTGGCCTGGTCAGTTCTGTATGAGGTCAATGGGTTGATAAGAAAGCTCGGTTCTAGTCCACAAAAGATGAAGGCACAGGCATAGCCAGGGAGTCCAAATCAAGTCCTACCATGTGGTCAACAACTCAAAGAAGGGCAGTAACTTAAAACGAGGTCCTACCAGTCCGTAAATGAATACAGAGCTAGGAATTCCACAATCAAGATCAAAGTAAACTAGAGTCTATCAGCCAACACAGAAAAATGACTCAATCATCATCACATGCCATCAAGTCAATTCTGACTTAAGACTACATCCAGCTAGAAAATACTCAGAAAATGGTTTACTGTTCCCTTCTTCTGGGGGATCCCTGGGGACTGTGCAGCTTGCCCAAGGCTATATAGGCTGGTTCTTCTCCCAGGAGGGAATCGAACTCCTCACCTCCGGCTGCACAGCCAGAGACCTCAACCACTGAGTTATTCAGTCAGCTAAAAATCATCCAAAGGCCAGGAGAACCCCATAGAAACCAACTCATTTGAAGGGTAATTCTGGAGGAGGGCTTTTACTGGTATCCAAAACTCGTAGCAAGACCCGTGTGTGAGTTTTAGATCAACTCAAGCCTGAATTCTCCATAGAAGCTTAAAGAAGGCTATTCAGGTGATGGTACTTTGGACCTAACCATGAGAAGGCGAGATTCATTGGAAAAGGCCATCATGCTATGAAAAGCGGAAGGCAGGAAGCCAAACATGAGACCCAGTAAAGGAAGCCACTGGGGGTGAGATGTGTGGGTTTTCTGGACTACATGTACCATAATTCCCCACTCTGGGAGTTCTACCTCCCTTACAGACTGCTTATAAGGGATTCAATGTGGCTCACCTGGGAAAGAGGCCTCGAGGCCTACCTAGGTCTAGCTCTACACAAGCTTCCTGCTCAGAAAGGAAGTGCCCAGCTAGCTTGAGTGGAACTAGGCCTAGTCAAGCCTCCAAGCCTTGCTAGGCATTTCTCCAATGGGCATCAGATTTAGGTGTCTGTAAGGTAGGCAGATCTCCCCTAACGGAGAATTATGGCTAAGTTCAAGAAATCCAACATTGCATCCCTAGAAGCCACAGCTGTTCATGGCAGGATCTTTTAGACGCCACAGGGCAGAATCCTTTCGGTGCTGGTGTGAGGTTCGCACAACTCACCATAGTGAATTAATGACATGCCAAGAGGCACCCTGGCTGTGCAATCAGCACACTACTAGACACACAACCAACACCTGCCCCAGCATTAGCCTCAGTTAACTGTGGCAAGTTCCGCAGGCCTTAGGCAAACACAGATTCTGGCCATCGATTCATTGGTTCGCCCAGCATCGCAAACAATTTGGTAGCACGTAAGAGCAAACAGTATTGTTTTGCAGGCCAGATTTGACCCAGCGGCTGCCAGGTGGCCGACCCTAGTTGTCCCATTCCTGGTAGGTCATGCAAACGATTCGTTTTGTTTGTAATTTGACTTCTTCGCCTCCCCTTCCCTGGAGAGAGTCACCAGCCACCATTTGTCACGTTTCGGTCTTTCTCCTTCCAAAAACCGCTATTCAAATCAGAATGTGATGATATCCTTGGGTTTTAAACCTCAGAGCTGTCCTGCCAACCCTTCTCAAGATCCAATCCGCTGGAAGAGGTCAACGGGAGAAGACCGAGGACCGTTGGCAGAGAGGAGCCAACCAGCCACACAAGCAGGAAGGGAGAAACTGTAGATACGAATTCGAAATACAGGGAAGGAACATCAAGGTAAGATGTTGCCTCCTTTCCTTACAAAATTACTGCACATCAGAAATTGTGCACATCAGAAAGGACACAGAGTGTCCTTTTCATCATTGATTGTGGCTTGTTACGGCCAGCCTGGATTCCCAGAAACCAGCCTGAAATAGAGCGAAATAATAGCTTAATCCTAATGGTGATGGTGAGCCATCAGGTTGATCCTGACATGTGCCATCCTTTTTTCAGGGTTTTCCAAAGGGAGAGTACTCGGAATTGCCATTCCCTTCTTCTGAAACGGCTCTGGGACGGTGGAGCTTGCCCAGGGCTACCCAGGCTGGCTCTTCTCCCAGGAAGCCCAGTGGGGGAATCGAACTCCCAACCCACTGAGCTATCTGGCTAGCTAACCTTAACCCTACAAGGTCTGCATTCGGAGCAAATGAGGAGTGAGTGTAAAACAGCATTGGAACTTAATAGGCTTGGACCAACACCAATCAGCTGATGCCTCTCTCTGGTTCATTTTGGTGTTGTGGTCCAGCACGATGCCAACCTGCTCCAGGTGGGCGTCCTTTTAAGTTTCCCTCAATGCCTGTGACCAACTGTCACTCTAAGGCCGTGGACGCTGGTGTCACTAGTGTCACTCTCTGTGGGTCTGTGTCTACGTTCAGTGACTCCGCTTCGGGTTGCAGTCCAAACTTTACAGGCGCTCTCTCCCTCTCTCCCTGGCACAAACTCAACCCTTCAACCAGGGACAGGAGTGCAAACTCCATAATCCCTTACTATTGGCCATGCTGATTAAGGCTGATGGGATCTGTTGTCCAAAATGTGTGGTTATGTGAAGGGCAGACCTAGTGTAGAGGATGGAGAAAATGGCTTTTCTGGTGGTTCAGGGAGTTATGATGCAAACCAACTAAGGTGTTCAAATGACAACAAGGGGAAGGTTAAATAATCCAGAAAAACCTTCCTGAGGTGGGACGTTCTGGCTACTAATGTCCTGCATCACTGGGGGGCAGACTAGATTAGTGGTTCCCAACCTTGGGTCCCCAGATGTTCTTGGACAACAATTCCTAGAACAACTGGCCAGCACAGCGAATGGTGAAGGCTTCTGGGAGTTGCAGTCCAAGAACATGTGGGGACCCAAGGTTGGGAACCTCACAACTAGATGACTTCTGAGGTTCTCTTAAATTCTCAATCATTCCCGTGCAGGCAAAATGGCCCCCAGGCTGCTGCTTGGTCTCCTGGCACCCATTCTTTCCCTACGGATGAGTAAGGCGAAGGAAGATGCGCCGGCTACCCGGTTCAACGCTCCGGGGGACTTTATCATCGGGGGGATGTTTGCCTTTCATTCCAAAGTACAGTACCGGACCGTGGATGGGGAGCCCCAGTTCCCTGACTGCTACAGGTGAGTAGACCTCAAAAGCTGAAGAGAGAAGGGTCTGCAAATACCCGCCAGTCGTCAGCTCCTGAGCTCGGCTGTTCTGAAGGATCACAGCCCAAGAACCTTGAGATGGAGAAGACAGCCTGGAAGCAGGTCCAGCTGCAGAGACGAAGTCTGAACGGGCCCTTTGGGATCAAATATGGTGGAACGGGTGCTTTGTTGACAGCCAACTTGAGTCCCATTCCACTGGCAAAAGGCGTAATATAAGTCCAAGGAAGGAAGGAAGGAGTCACCTCCAACGTAAGGCGACCCCCTGAACGAGCAATCTCCAAAATGCCCTGTCCTTGCAAACTCAAACCAATGGCTTCCTTTAGGGAGCCAGTGCATCTCGTATTTGGTCTTCCTCTTTTCCTGCTGCCTTCTACCTTTCCTATCATGATTGTCTCTTCCAGAGAATCCTGCCTTCTCATGAGGTGCCCAAAGTAGGGCAGTCTTCATGTCATCAGAGAGATAGGCTTGATTTGATCTAGGAACCCACTGGTTCGTCTTTCTGGCATCCACAAAGCTCTCCTCCAGCACTACATGTCAAACAAATCATTTCTCCCCCCCCCCTTGTCAGCTTTCTTTCCTGTCTTGCTTTCACATTCCTACAAGGTTGCCAGAGCGTGATCAACATGGTACAGTCTTCAAGGCCAGTCAGTGCCACCGCAGTCAAGCAAACTTGAAGAATCTAAAAGAAACCAACTTTGCCATAATCCTCTCCCCCCTCCCCCATTTTTCTTCCCTTACCAGCTTCTACACCATCGGCTACCTACAGCATCTGGCCATGCGCTTTGCCATTGAGGAAATCAACAACTCCACTTCTCTTCTGCCCGGCATCCAACTCGGCTACGAAGTCCACGACACCTGCAACAACGAGGCGGTGGCCACCAAGCCGGCCGTCTCCTTCCTCTCGAGATATCCGGAAAACGACGGCGCGGCGGCACAGTGTGACAACGCCAACTCCAAGCCCCGGGTCATTGCTGTCGTGGGACCCAGCAGCTCAGCCCTGAGCGCGTTGGTGGCTCGAATTTTGAATTTCCTCTCCATCCCAGAGGTAGGACGTGAACACCCCATCGCTGCCTGGTCCAAACAGGGAAGCGTCTTGTTCTTGTTATTCCTTATGTCATTGTTATGTGCCATCAAATCACTCTCGACCTCTGGCAGCCCTAATTAGAACTGCGTACCATCAAGTCAATTCTGACTGACGATGAGTGACCCTTTCCACACAAGCTTCTCTTTTTACAAACTCCGGTTCTATCATTCTGACATCAGGAGGGTTGCCCCTTTTCCCACGCCTTCTTTAAAACATGCCACCCAACTCTGCCGTTGTTGCCACCCAGTATTAGCGGATCGGATCCTAGAACCACGGGACTGTGCAGCTAGAAAAGACCCCCAAGGGTTCTTGAAGTTCAATCCCCACCCACAGAGAAAACCCACCACTAGACCATCCCTACTGAACCCTATTCAGGGCTAGTGGGCCAAATCTTTCCCCCTCGTCTCCGTTTCGAGGGGCAGGAAATCTGGAAAGGGCTGGTTTGAAAATAGGTAAATAGAAAGCACCTGGATCTTAATCTTGAAGGCCTCCAAGGGCAGAAAGTGCCCCTCGGCCTGTTTGTCCCCTTTGGGCACCCTGTTGCCGACCCCTGCTAAGTAATCATCGCCGATAGTGATTCAAGGTGTCTCGGAAGCTGAACGTCCATCCAACGGTTCATTGTCTGCACCTCTCCCTACCTTCTTCCAGGTGAGCTTTGGGAGCTCCAGCAGCAACCTGAGCGACCGCCAGACCTTTCCCTCTTTCTTCCGAACCATCCCCAGTGACCGCAACCAAGCGGATGCCATCGTCCAGCTCCTGAGCAAGTTCAACTGGAACTGGGTGGCAGCCTTGGCCACGGACAACCTATACGGCCGGCAAGCCCTGGAGATATTCACCCAGGAGGCCCTCCTGAAGGACATGTGCGTGGCTTACGAAGCCATCCTCCCCAACAGCCCGAACCCGACGGAACAGAGCGCCGAGCTGGTAGAAATTGCCGACCGGCTAGAGAACTCCCACATCAATGCCACCGTGGTTTTCGCCTCGCCGGAGGAAGCGGAGGAGCTGCTGAGAGCGGTGGTGGCCACGAGGATCACCCGAAGGGTGTGGATCGCCAGTGAATGTTGGTCGGCCTCCCCCAGCGTGGCCCTCATTCCAGACATCAGCAATATCGGCACTCTGTTTGGGATCGCGGTCAAAAGTGGAGCCATGCCGGGCTTTGCCGAATACCTCCAGAACCTCCTGGACCAACCTCGGCCGGGCCGGACCACGAAGGAGGAGGTCAACGGGCAGTGTCCCCAATGCAGTTCTCTGACGTACGCGAACCTCTCTCTCGCGATCCAGAATTCAAGGTTCTACACCATGTTCAATACCTACAAAGCGGTCTACGCCATCGGCCACGCTCTCCATCAGCTGCTCCACTGCAACACCACAAGCCGGACGTGTGGCGCAGACCGAGAGGTCTACCCTTGGCAAGTGAGTGCGAGGAGGAAAAAAGTACGCCAGGATCACCGGTGCTGGTTCTATCTGTGTTGGGGTCCCCTCGTGGTAGCCTCTCCCGGGAAGGAGGCCATCTGACACCTCGTGGCCTTTGGTGGAAGTGGGTCCCAACCTTGCGGCGCCAGGTGTTCTTCGACTACAACGCCCAGAAATCCTGGCCAGTACCGCTAATGGTGAAGGCTTCTGGGAGTTGTAGTCCAAGAACATTTGGGAACCCAAGGCTGGGAACCACAGAATCTACGCTAATCATGGGAGACCGTGAGATGCCTGCTTAGGTCTTGCAAAATGCTCTACCTATGGAGGTGCGCTAGGCCCCTTTCCTCTTAATATTCACAAGACATGGTGGTTAAACTGCAATACTGCAGCCACGACTCTGCTCACGACTTGAGCTGGATCCCGACGGTCAGTAAACGGAGTACACAGGTCACTGAAGGGGTGGGAGAACAAGGTGTAGCTTGCCGAATTAAATTGGCCTGCAGCGTCAGAACCCAAGAGGTGTGAGTGGCATAGGTAACTGATTTCAGAGAAAGGCGCTCTGGTAAGTATCGAGGTCCCAAACCGTTCAGTTCTACATCAGTTAGATTTAGCAAGGATGTAATGAATTCTTAATTTGAAAGGCTCAGGAGAAAAGAGGCAGCGAATCATTGGCGATGCGTTGATGCTTCTATTTGGGGCGTTCCTTACCTGCCTTTCCACTGATCTACTCCCTGCTTTTTGTAGCTTCTGGAGGAAATCGCAAGGGTCAACTTCACCATCGAGTCGGAGCCAGTTTATTTCACCAAGACGGGAGATCCGCCGACGGGTTATGATCTGATCCTCTGGGACTGGATTCCCTCCAAGAACCACACCTTTGGCATCGTCGGGAGTTACGACGCCCTGCAGAGGCAGCTGACCGTCAACGAGTCAAAGATTAAATGGAACACGGAAGACGGCAAGGTCAGAAGGAAAAAAATACAGTAGGAAACCCCCCCTTATCTGCGGGATCGGTATCCGCTGATTCACTTATCCACGGCCTGAAAATAATTTTTTTTAAAAATTGAAAGAAAAAATCCTAGAAATATATATTTCTAAAGATGAAGATATCAGAACTGGCCACTAGAAAGAGCCAGAGACCATGCTATGTATCGTGTTCACTATAATCCACATTTTTCAGCATCTGTGGGGGTGCTTAGAAGTGATCCCCTATGGATATAAGGGTTCTACTGTATAACACTTTTCCTATTCTGATCTCATTCAAACCAGACTCTTTCCAACAGGCTGGTTCCTCTGAGCACGGCAAAGTTTAACACACAAATTCTTCACTTGTTGCCTGTTTCATCGTATTATTTTTCAAAGATGAGAGAATGGCACCAGACTTTGTAAAACAACAAAAAAAACCCTCAACCCTCTGCTTTAAAAGTAACTTTTAAAAGTAACTAGGAGACTCCTTGTCATGAACCAGGGGTAAGGAACTTGGTTGCTTTTGAAAGGTGACTTGGTTCTTACCTGCTTTGCCGAAAAACGAAAAGTAACTTGTAACTCATTCCTTCCAAACTCTGATGTGAAAGGGCTCTTTCATTCTTTCTTCTTCTGCAGCTGCCAGTTTCAAGATGCACTCAGGAGTGCAAACCCGGGCAGAAGAGATGGCTGAGAGGCGAACACAACTGCTGTTACGAGTGCGAAGACTGCCCGGCCGGTTCCTTCCAGGACCAAAACCGTATGTTTCAGGCAAATATTCAGAGAAAAAAAGCAGCCAAGAACTGTTCACTTAACCAGAGCTGACCCAGTCCCTTCAGCTCAGGGGTTTCAGTCTCAGAGCCAGAGGTTAGGAGTTCAAATTCTCCACGGGGCCTCCTGGAGAGGGGCTGGACTAGATGACCCCTCGGGTCCCCTTCCAGCTCTGCCACTCTAAGGCTTTAAAATCACCTGCCGAAGAATAAATGTGTACCAGTAGTATAGAACAATTTGGAACTTCAGGTGCCCAAAGGGCCGTCCTTGCCCCAGAAGAGACCCACACGGCTCTGTGGGTCTCCGCCAAGAAATTAGGGGCAGGTCTTTTGTCAGGCTAACAGCCCTTAATTGCTTGTTCAAGGCCATACCCCATCAACTACTATGCATGGCTACGAAGATGGTCTGCTGCACATTAAAGGTCCGTTTTAGGGACATCTGAGTTTTTTCTGCTAATGCCTTTGGCTAGGAAACCCGTCCTTTTCTCTCTCTCTCAGCTACTATGAAACTGAAAGCCAAACTCAGAGGGCATTTTGAGGGGGTGGTAGTTGAGATCATAGTGTCTGATGCTCAGAAAGCCCCAGGGCTCCGATCCTGCAAGGCCAGATCCTGCCTCACCTCCCTGGCTACTGCCCTTCCGCCAAGTTGATGTCAATGATACAGCTATATTGCTTGGGTCCAGACTTTTTGGAGGATTGCATCACCCCCTAGGAGCCTCTCCAGGTTTTCAGATCTTCGAGAGAGACCCTTCTCTCAGTTCCACCCCTTTCCCAAGCTCGTTTGGCGAGGACACGAGGGAGGGCCTTCTTGGTGGTGGCTCCCAGGCTTTGCCCCGAGAAGCCAGGTTGGCCCCCTATCCCTCTTATCCTCCCTTCATCAAGCAAAGACCTTCCTCTTAAAGCATTCCGTTAAGCCGTCAGTCGTCTCAGGAACGCTGGTTTCCAAATTTACAGATTTTTAAATGTTTTCCGATAGTTTTTCCAAACTTGATTGGTTCTCAACCTTAACACGCGCTTCATTGGTTTTGAAATGTGGCATTTATTATCGTGTTTTTAAAATCTGTGGTTTTCTCTGTGGTGAGCCACCCCGTGTGGGGAGACAAGTGGCATATAAATAATTTGAATGAACGAATGAGCGAATGAACAAACCAACGAGTGAACAAGTTGAATGAGCGAGCGAATGAACGAACGAGCGAACTGGGCAGGTATTTCAGTGCTGGTGACCGGAGAGGGTCCTTCTAGCCCCTAAGGCCAGCCAGCCAGCTTCAGGAGGCAAGGTAGACAGACAGTGTTCCCTAGTGTCGCAGCTTCCCACTATGCCAGGGGTCTGCCATGTCTTTTTTCCACCTAGATCCGACCGAATGCACCCCCTGCTCTCGGCACCAGTGGTCCCCCGCCCAGAGCACCAAATGCTTCGACCGAGCGATCGAATACCTAGAAGTCACCGACCTCCTGGCCACCATCATGGTGGCCTTAACTGGGCTCGCCCTGGCTCAGATGGCGGCCGTGACGGGCGTGTTCCTCCGGCACCACGCCAGCCCCGCCGTGCGGTACATGGGCCGCTTGCCCGCTTTCGCCGTGGTCCTCTCCTCGGCCTGCTGCTGCGCCAGCTGCTTCCTCTTCGTCACCAAGCCCACCGACATGATTTGCAAGCTCCGGCAGCCTCTCTTCTTCGGGAGCTTCGCCGTCTGCTTAGCCACGCTGCTGGGGAAAGCCGTTCAGCGCTCGGGGCTGGAGCAAACCTTGAAGAGGCGGTGGCTGAGGAAACATCACATGGGCTTCTCCATTCTCCTCAATACGGCCATCCAAGGTCTGCTCTGCCTCCTCTGGTATTACTGGAACCCCCCTTTCTTGGACGGAAACACGGAGTTGGACAAGATCCTGCTGCTGCAGTGCGAGGACAGCGCCTTCCCCGGCTTCACCACTCTCCTCGCCCACGTCTACTGCCTCGCTCTCTTCTGCTGCTTCTGCTCCCTGGTCGGGCAGGACGGGAAGCAGATGGACCACAAGGCGACCAAAGCCATCAACTTCGCCATGGTCCTAATCCTCATCATCTGGACCCTCTTCGTGCCCGCCTACGTCACCTCCCAAGGGAAGTTCGTTGCCTTGTTTCAGATCTTCGCCGGCCTAGCCAGCATCTTCGCCATCTTCGGGTCCTGCTTCTACCCCGTGTGTTACGTGCTGCTCTTCGCGCCACACCTGAACACCGACGATTACTTCAGCTGCCTGCCTCAGGACCCTCCGGCCAACAATGAGAAACCGAGCGCTGCAGAGGCCAAGGGATAGATTTCCCCGTGCTTCAGACCCCACGGAGTCTCGACCTAGAAAGGACAGGAAAGGGCTCCGAGGAGGACCTCAGTTGGACCACCCGCGGCCCTTTCGTCTGGATGCAGCAGCAAGCCACGTTTGCTGAAAGCTTGTCAGGAACAGGCTGCTGTCTGCAGTCCTCTCTCTCAGCTGCATTCAACATTTTTGGACTACACACCCCACAATTCTCCATTCTGGGAGCTCTCCAGTCACTTCCTTTCTGGACAGGAAGCTTGGGTGGAGCTAGGCCTAGCTAGGCCTCAAAGCCTTTCAATCCAGGCCTTCCTCCCAGGTAGGGTTGCCAGATACATGGGTACCAAAAGGAGGACATAGAAAGACAAAAAAGAGGACAGAGGAGGACGTATTGAACGTTTCATTTGAATTGTTCCGGATTAAACCCGCAATCAATACAATTTTATTACAATAGCTGCCAATAAATGTCTCTTAGTGAACCGACCAAGAAACAGTTATGTTAAAAAATAAAAATAAATTCAATGGAGGCTTTTTTTCAAAATACCAAAAAACATTATTTAAACAGCCAATTGTACCCGAACCCACCCCGGCCTGGCTGCGGGATCCCCCGGTCGCTCGCACTCTGCACAGGCTCAGAGACAACCTTGCTAATCTGGACACCCAAACAAGGCTCCAGCGCAGGCAGGGGGAAAGTGGCGCCGGGCAAAACTGAATGAGGGGGGGTCCTTCCACCTCTCCCTCTCCCATCCAAAATTATAACATAAAATATACAAAATCCTGACATTTTAAAGTTTTTTATCTTTGCCTGCCGGACGGAGGACATTAGGCTAAAAAGGAGGACATGTCCTTTTGCCTGATGTCTGGCAACCCTACCCCCAGGTGAGTCACATTCAGTTGTCTGTAGGTGTCTTGTCTATTGGGTGGAACTCCCCAAACAGAGAATGATGGGATTTGTAATCCCAGTTGGAAAGCGATTAAAGAAGGAATCTCCCCGCACTACGGTGGGTGTGAAACTTCAGGAAGAGGATTTCTCAGGACCTGCCATCAGCCAGACGAGGAACCCCCGAGGACTGGATCAGACCTGCAGTCAGAGGTTGCTCTTCCGTACATTAGATCCTTCCTGAAAATTAAATAATTCATACCTTTCTTACTTTATCCAATAGGGCATCATAGTTGTGTGTGTATATGAGTAAATATTTTTAACCGCTTTGAAAAATGTGCAATGTTTTTGCTGTTGTATAGGACAACCACCCCCCCCCCCCCCAAATCTCACTGCAGTTGACAACGTTGTTTTAAACACAGTAATTCGACAGGTCGAGACACACTTTTTCATTCAGGCCACGAAAAACTAAACAATTGTAATTATAAGCTTTAAAGCTTTAAAATATGTTAGTTCTTTTTGGTCCCACTCTTTGGCCTTCGGTATCACCCGCCACTGGACTGAGCCCCTCCCCCCCCCCCATGAATTTAGTTTTGGGGCTAAAAGGAGCTTGTCCTTCTCAGTGTTCGGTCTCCGCAGACCATCAGTTTGGCACACGTGTGCATGTTTCGTGCCTCGAACCTTCACCACAAAGGAAGAAAAACACAGGAAGGTGGCTTAGTCACATAAAATTAAAAGCTTTTTTTAGTGTTTAAAATAGCATTTACACATAAGCAGCTATATATTAACTATACAGACAACTTGAGTTTTTCATACAATATCTACAAAAAGGAAATAATTCAAAGAATGCAGAAAACATCTAAAATGGGGAACAGTGTGGTTCACCCCATTAAGAAGTCAACCTTGGAGGTGAACCAGTTGTAGGACTATTAATATTTAAAGGGCAGGAGAGAGAGGTTCCCCCTCCACCTCTGTTTTCATCAGTTCTGTTTTTAAACCTTTTAGTTTCTCCTCTAATGTACATATACTCTTTACACGTATTTCTAATCTCTGAATGAATGAATCATTCTTTCCCGAGTACTCATTACAATCCAGTTTAATGCAAATTTTAGGTGGAATCAAACACAACCCAAAAACACCAGGACTCTTCTGAAGTTTGACAGACCCAAGGTGGGAACACCTGGCCGACAAAACCACAGATCTGGGTGGGGGGTGGGGGTCAAGGATCAACATCTAGGGAGTAGGTCTGACATGACTGATCACATTTAGATAAAATGCCTAGGGACAGATTGCTTTGAAAGACAATTGGGGACATGGGGTGATCAAGAGACATTGCTGGGAAGATCAAGAGACATTGCTGGGAAGGGGAAGACCAAAGCAGCATTTCTCAATATGAAGACAGATGCAATCCTTGGAATCTTATCTCTGTCTTCACCTATGAAATGTTACATCTGTCTTCACCTCAAGGCTCCATCCTCAACATGCTCACCACGGAATTCATTTGGACAACTTACTTAGCAATATACTTATTTAGGATTACACCTAAATGCTGAGCACCACGAAACAATTCCTTCGTCATGCACGAACCACAGAAACAGATACATCCTCTTTTAAAACTCACCATTCGATGGATCTCACAAATATCCAGGTAGCTTCTTAATGGGGAAACAACAACCGAATAGCGTAAGAGGACTTGTTTCATACATGATACTTTATGTTCTGAGGATATGGGGCTGGGGGGATAATTATGTCATGTTTGAGCCTCACACCTGCCTGAGCACCTCCAGGACATGACTGGGAAAGGGATCTCTGTCTGACGTTGTAGAGAGCAGCAGAACATATTAGACAACACAGACCAACCCCTGATGAAGGACCATCAGAGCCCTTTGTAAAACATCATGTGACTGTTGTACGAGGTACCGCTAATTCTTGATCTTCCTGTTCCTCTCCTCCTTGGTCACATAAAATCCAGCCCCAATCCTCCATGCCTGGAGGCTGCAAGGAAGGGAGTCTTGTGAAAATGAACACAGCTGACCGGCTGGCTTCGTGAACAACATTTTGTCATAAAGCCCTCTTGTTTTCCCTAATGCCAACTCTCTGTCTTTATCTCCTATTCCTCCATTTAGCTCTCCCCTTCATCTTTCTTTTCTCCCCTCCTCTCTCCTCCCTATTAATTCAGGTTTTCCCCAGGAGCCCTTTTGATGGTTTGTTCACAGAATTTTTTGCTCAGGAGATTTTCGGTGGCAGGAGGGAAGAAAGTGACTGTGGGGGAAAAAAATGGCAAAGAGCTGCTAAGTGACTGTTGAGGATACCCTCGTTCAACCAGAGCGGTCCTCTCCACTGTTTACCTTCCATGCAGATGATGTTTGATGTTGGTGTGCCTACAGGATTCTGGTCTGAAATTCTGGACCGTCGGCATGAACAATGCCAGGTGAGGTAGACCCTGCATATGATTCACTACGAGGTCAGCCCTAATTTCCTACAGGGAAGGCTTTCGGCTCAGTAGTAAAGCAAGAACTTTGCAAATGAAAGATGCCAAGTTCAACCCCTGCCCTCTGCGGGGACAGCTGGGGAAGAGTCCGGTTGGAAATCCCAGACAGACACGGTCAACCAAGGCAGAAAACACCTAGCTAGATGGATAAGAGTCTGATCTCTTGAGAAGGCTGATCCTCTGATGGCTGGTGACTCCTGAGAGGGTGCTGATGGGGGCAGTGAATGTGCTCCAGGCTTTTAGCCAGAACTTTAGATGGAGCCATCTAAGGGGTTTGGAGCCTAAACCAGCTTCAGCACCCCGGAGAGCTCCTGGAAAAGTTCAGACATCCAGCCCTGCCCAAACAGCAGGTGACTCATCATCTCATCATCCAGCCTGGTGGTTCCCCAGATGTTCTTGGACTGCAGCTCCCAGAAGCCTTCACATCTAGCTGGGCTGGCCAGGATTTCTGGGACTTGTGGTCCAAGAACATCTGGGGACTCAAGGCTGGAAAGCACTGCAGAGAAGCAAGCTATTACAGAGAGCATGGGGAACACCAAGAAAATAGGCTGCTGGCTTTAGTCACAACCCCACATCCTCTCAAGGTGCATTTCTGCCAAAAATAATAGGTTAGAAGACAAAATGGGAGGGGGGGAAAATCCCAAGAGTTTTTGGAAATCAACTAGGAGGTTTAAAAATCGTCTTCGTCAACTTAGTGCCTTCCTGATAGGTTGAACAGTAAGCTCCATAGTTCCATGGCTGGTAGAAAAACATGCCACCCAGGACCTCAGAAAAGTAGAAATCTGGTGGGAAAAAGGTTTTCCACAAGCAAAACTATACAGCGATTGTCAATCCAAAGTCACAAACTCCTTCCACAAACACACGTTGCCATCACAACCAAAAGCACAACGGAACGCTACTCATTCTGATTATTTTGACTGCCTTGACGTTTGACTTTAAAAACACACATGCGTATACAAAGGGATGTGAAGGAATGAGACCCGTAAAGAGGCCACCTGCTCCTCCCCAATACAGGAGGGCTGACACAGGGTTGCTCAAATGTCAGAGAATATGGTCCAAACAGAGGCTACAGAGAGCTCGTCGTTGGAAGCTGTCATTTCTTAAGTGTTAAAAGACATCTGATTGTCACCTTAAGTGCTCTTCAGATCTCCCGTAGCTTGCAAGAGTGCTTCTTTTGGGATTGGTCTGCCTTCTGAGCAGCCGATCGACCCAGGCAGCCAATAGGAAAGAGTGGGTTATTCCCATTAAGGTAGTGGCTGGTGGTGAGGCAGAAGATGTCCAGAGCAACATCTCATACAGAGATATAGCGAGCACCCTCCCTTGGCTGGTGGAGTCCCCCTGGAACTCTCCTCCATTCTCCGTCTTTGCTTGCATTCACTGTAAACACTACAAGCCAAATTGACACATTTTAGCATTTAAAATGTATTTATTTCTTGCGGCACACATTCTCTTATTCTGTCATGCTCCAGCCCAAAGTTTAGAAGTGACCATGCTCGCTGACTGGATCCTGCTGCATATATATAGATATTAATATATATATATATATATATATATATATACCACCTGAAGGCAGAACCCGCATCTTTTCCTGCCAAATTATAAACCCAGTCGTGTATGTGCCTGCCATTCCCTGCACCATCCCATTTTTAATGGCGCACAATCCTGAAATCTCTCTCTGCTGTTTATTTATCTATTTTTTCATTCTCTCACCCACAACTGTGGGGCCAGGTTTGAAAGCGGGTGCGTGTGAATTGGTGGTCAGCAAAACCCTCTTAAGTGCTCGGAGAAGGGGCAGGGAGGGAGGCTCAGACCATCTTAGCTCCTTGTCTACATCTCAAGGCTGAAAACAAGGAAAAAACCACCCAAAAAACACCAGCGGAAGGTAGAAGCGGCTGGACAAAATTAACAATTTCAGAATGATCGTCCTCAGAGCAAAAGGACCTCTCTGCACCTGGCATTAGAGATAGGATTTTTTGATGTTCTGGATCACAAATCCCTTAATTCTCCATTCTGCAGGTTCTGCGTGACATACAGGCACCGTACAGACATCTAAATTTGGCTCGCCTGGGAGAAAAGCCAGAACTTGAAGGCCTGGAAGTCTTATCTAGGCCTAGCTCTGCCCAAGCTTCCTGTTCATGCCCAGTGCTTGCTGGGAGATTTCTTCTGAAGCAGGAAGCTTGAGGGAAGCTAGGCCTCGATAAGCCACAAAGCATTTCAATGGAGGCCTTTCTCCCAGGTGCATCCCATTCAGGGGTTTGGAAGGTGTGTCCAAAGCAGATCAGATTCCCAAGGATGGAGAATTCTGCTATTTGTAGTCCAGAAAATCCAAAAATCCCAGCTTCCCCCATGCTGAAAAACACAGAAGTCGCAAATGCTATACATTGCGTGGTCTCTGCCTCCCTCTAGTGGCCTATTCTGGCAAATACACACTGAAAATACATATCAGTTGGCATTTCTGGGTTTTTTTTTTATTCAGTATTTTCAGCCAGCAGATAAATGAGTCAGTGGATACTGATCGCATGGATGCGGGGGATCCTACTGTATATGCTGTTTTCAAAATGGAAGGGCTCCCCCCCCCCACCTTTAACATTGGAGGTGGGCTCCTAAGTGCTCAAGAACACAGAATCCTGCTTCCAAGTTTGCTGGGCATAGCCCAAACCCAGAAGACAAGCAGATAAAACAGGAAAATAATTGGGAGGCGTTGCTTGTCTGTTGCCTCTCTTTTCTATTTTCACATAATCATAATCTCAGCATCTTAAGATACTACAGGCTTAAAACAGAAGTCCCAGTCACTGCAATAAATAAATTTAAGCTCTTTGTAGAAATGCCACAGCCTTCTAAAGACCAACCCCATTGCTCCTTTGTCCAGGGAAAACTTGATTTGCTTATCATCGGTAAAAACTCTGAAAGCTGCATCGGATTGGAGACTGGAAGTGCTAATCAAAGAACGTAGAAGTGCTAATTAAGGAACCAAGACTATTCCACACTAAGGACCCGCCTCTAAGAAGCACGGGCAAAATGAAATGGAAAAAAAAAACCCATCAGAGCGGAAGGAGGAAGGCAAAGAATTGAACCAGTGATTTCCTTGTAAAAATCTTAGATGTAATACATCACCATGTTCACTGGGACACCCTTTTCTGTACTAGCAAAGGCCTAACAATGCTTCTCTCCCCCTTTTAACCTTCAGCTGGGATAGGAGAAATAATATTTAACCTTTTTTCTCCGTTTAGGGGTTATAAAAACCCTCCGGGGGGCAGTCTCTTGCAACAGAAAATACCAAAAAGTCTTAGCTCACCTTAAAGGCTAGCATTGTGGCATTAAAGTCCATAGGTTGTAGATCAGGTGCGGGGTCAAGAGGGAGACACTTCTGCCCACGGCTCCGTTGACCGAGGCTATTCAACATCCATCTGAAGAGTGGGCCCCAGGCCACGATAGCTTAAGCCCCACCAACTTGGCCAGCCTTAAGGTACCACAGGACTCCTTGAACATTTCGGAATCACCCCTAACAAGTGTGTCGGCTATTTTTTTGCAAAACGCTCTATCTTGGCCCGCTTTAACGGAAAGAAACCAAAGTGCAGGTCATAGGGCCCTCATAACCTCAGCGACAACCTTAGAACTGCAAAGCTGGAAGGGACCCCGGAGATCATCCAGTCCAGCCCCTGTTAAGGAGGCGCCGGGAGGATTCAAATTCCCAACCTCTGGCTCCGCAGCCAGAGATCACGGGCTGTGAGTGAGCCACAGTGGTGAGCTGTGGGGTGAACGGGCAAGTCGCATGCATCCTCTCTCCTGCCTAGGCTATGGCGGCCTGCAATAGCTGTGGGGACCGGCAAACACGACAGTCACTCTGAGCCTTTAAAAAAAATTAAAATAAAAAAATATAGAAGGATGCCCAATGCAGGGTTTGTGGCTCAAGGCCCTCGACGTGTCGCCCTCCTCTTTCGGACGTGCAGAGCAAACAAGGGAACAAACAGTTGTGAACGCCAATACCCCATTTCCCAGGTGAAAAAAGGCTTCGCTCTCAACCCAGTTGCTCTTCCTTTTCTGGGTAAATGCAGGGTAGAAACTTAGTGCAAAAGAAACCCTGAATAGCAAAGCAAAAATAGACCAAAGAAAACATATCCGGAGCTTCCTTCCCGGGTGGGAAGGAGCTCCCAAAATGCACTTCTTCTGCACAGCCACGTCCTAGATTCTACTGTGAGCAAAATCTAAATTTTACTGCTCATGTGAGTCCTTACAACTTAGCAGTAATCATGAGCCTTGTCCTTATCGCAGCTCTAAAACCCAAACCAAACAGAAACAGATGTTTTCCCCCAAAGAAGGGGAGGGGGGAACCTACATAACTAGAACACTTCTTTTTGTTTCTTTTTCAAGGTGCAAATACGCATGAAGGGGAGAATCATCTGTAGCGGCTTCCCCTCCCCCTTTCCTTATTTTCCTTCCTTCGGAAAAGTACGATCTAAAATGCGATTCCTAGCGCAAGCCCGGGGGAGCACAGTTTCATTGCACTGAAAAGGAGTGCCACAGGAAACCAAGCACAAGGAGGAGGTCATCATCATCATCACCAGCATCATGTGGGAAGCACATCCATCAACCACATTCAGAAAGAAAGAGAAAGGTCGGTAGAGAACCAAAATTTTAAAAAAAAAAGTTGGGAGAGATTTCCGCCAATTTGCGGATATTTAACAATTCCGCAATTTCCCTTCTTCGTTGGCTTGCGCAACACAAATTTAGAGTCACAGCGATTTGACATGCAAAAGAGAGTCCAGGAGGTTTTCTTCCGTTTTGCTCGGCCCTTCTTTCTATCCCAACGGGTGGCTTTTGTCCTTTCCCATGTCCGACGTTGGTCCACTGAAAGGAAACCCCAACCCAAAAATTCGCGTGGATTCGCTTGAAGGCACTTCCGTTCACATAATGTCCACGAAAAACTCGCAGGGGTTGCCCATGGCCTTCTGGAAGGACTGGCGGCTCCCGGTCAGCTCGGGAGGGACGGAGCTGAGTTCCCGCACGGGGGGCCCGCCGGGGGGGCCGCTCGTCCCATAGATCTTGGACCCCAGCTTCGGGAAGGTGTAGAGTGGGGGCACCCCCGGAGGCCCGTACGAATGGTGGCTGCGAGGGCTCCTCTCGCTGGCGGTGGCCGAGAGGTGGCTGCGGTGGCTGAGCTGGCTGGGGGGCCGCTCACGCCGCGCCACGCTCCCCCCTCCCCCGCTCCGGGGGGCGTGATCCGACTCGCTGCCACTGCCGGCCGACTTGCGGTCTTTCTCCCAGTTCAGAGCCCTCCGGCTGTTCTCGCTGTTGCTTCGGTTGGAGCCGCTGCTTTTACTCCCTGGAGTGGTCAAGATGGGGAAACAGGGAAGAGAGCGGCCGGTTAAACGAACAGAGAAACGTGGATGAGCCGAGCAAGACGTCCTTCGCCCGTCAACATCTCCCCCTTGAAAAAACGGACACAGGACATCGACGGTGCGAACATCCACACGACGTTGACTTTTGCATGCTACCGACGGCTACAGGGTTCAGGATGGGGAGGATCACTGGGGCACAGAAAGATGCCATTTGACCATGCATGGATACTCAAGAGAACAGCCCAAAAGCCTTGGGAAAGCAAGACAGGGACCCGCTTGTTGGTAAAAACCGATGGAACCACAAAGACAAGCAAAGCGGAGGTCTGGTTGAAACAAACCAACCCTAAACTGCAAGGGCAGAGAAACACTTCCTGATAACACTTAGTCTGCAAAGCTCTGAGATTCCTACCACAAACAACTACAACAAAATATTGCAGTAGGTCTTCCATCTCTAAAGAAGTGTTTCTTGGTCACCTTCTCCTGCTGGGTCCATCCCATTCTCCCCCATGTTTCACGATCAATTCCACAACTATTGGACATGCTTGGACATTCAGCTACCTTCTGGAAGTTTTGTTCCTATGAGACTTCTTTTTAAAATAAATAAATTTTTAAAAATCCTCATTGTCGTTGTTTTAAAAACTTCTACAAACTTCAGGTTCCTCCAAGCATGCTCTTCCTTTCCTTGTTTCTCAAGGACCTGATTCTGGCCACTGTTCTACACCGGCAACCACAACCTGAATTTGCTGTGAGAAGGAGCAACGTTAACTTCTTATAGGGTAAGATAGAAAGTGGTGCTGAAACCACTAGGGAACAATAGACGGGGAGTCTCACATCAAACATCCTCCTGAGGGGGGTAGCCAGTTCCTTGACAACTAGAACCGCTGAGATGTGGCCGTGTTTCTACAACTCTTAGAATTAGAGGTTCTGTCTTCTCACCAACCATCCAGGACCATTCAGGCCTTTGTACGGACCCGCAGAGAGACAGGGGTCACATCTGGAGGGTGCTTGGTCCTATCAACGGTTAGATGACATTCCCCCAGACTCTCAGACAGGAGCAGAACTCAACTGGCTTGCACCCTCTCTCTTTGGTTCTCCAGTATGTGCAGGAGCAACTTCTCTCTGGCGATGGAACTCTCCGTGGTCCTGAAATCTAACTGGTGAAAAGCAAGCAAGTAACGGTCAAGGGGTTCCCCGGATTGGCCTGAGACCCTGAAAGGTCTGGGCCAAATGGTCCAGAGAATTCAAAATAAAATAAAGCAGAGGAGGAGGAGGAGAAAAAGAGTTCGGAGAAACAAGCTAGAAAGTTCCGAAGTTCGGGAAGAGAGGGAGGCCATGAGGATCTAGATGATCATGCTATGGACCAATAATAATAGCTTTATAAACGGAGGTATGAGACGCTTACCAATCCCAGCCATTCCTTTATGAATCCTTCAGTCTAAGGCTTGCTCAGGACAAAACAAGGGAATAATAATGGTTACCAAAAGACCTGCCTCCCAAGGGAAATGACACAACAGCAACCAACAGCAGCAACACACATTAGCGAGAAAGAGATAGAAGGAAAAACAAACAAGCTGTCGGCTCTCTTTTCTTGGGTAGCCTTGCTCAACACATCTATGGTGTCTGCAATTCCTGTCCACTGGAGAGTCACAGTATCACGGTCCCTCAGCTGACCGGGGTTCTGTCTTTCCCAAAATGGGAGTTCTGCCATGGGGGGCTGCTACAGAAAAGGCCCTGTTTCACTTTTCAACCCACCTAACCTTCTCTGGATGTGGGAGGTATAGCAGGGTCTTCAACAAAACTCCTAAACTACAGATTCATGGGGAAGGGAAAGGGTTTTTCAGAAATCCTGGCTCCAGACCATTTCGGTACTCGGTACTTAATTTGAGGTGCTTCCTAGGTACTAAGATCTTGAAGGATGGCCCAGAAACTAAGAAAAGACTAAAAGAACTGGGCACGTTTAGCCGTGAGAAAAGAAGATTGAGGGGAGATATGACAGCACTTTCCAAATACTTGTTAGGGTGTCATAGAGAGGAGGGGCAGGATCTGCTCTCGATCATCCCCGAGTGCAGGACACGCAACAATGGGCTCAAGTTACAGGAAGCCAGATTTCGGCTGAATATCAGGAAAAACTTCCTAACTGTTAGAGCAGTACGACAATGGACCTAATGACCTCAGGTGCAATTGCTGTACTGCTGGATCAAAACAATCTATAAACCTTGCACCAGAATATCCAGAACATAAGGGGGAAGGTGTTCAGGGTTTTTATGCTGTAACTGCTACAGATTCTGGCCCTTCTGTTTAAACAGCATTACTCTGTTGGAACCGTGATGGTGACCATGGAAGTCGAAATGAGTTACTTTTGCACATGGCAAATGTCTGGCTTCCCAGCCAACCAATTTGCTGGGTAAATTAAAAAGAACATGGAACTGTCTCCGGTGGGGCAGAATTGGTACAGGAAGAGGGACCAAGCTTAGCACAACCAAACCAAAAAGACCGGCCTGTGTGGACAAACCACCAGGAAAACTAGAACAGAGCTGGGAAGTGAATCATCACCAGACCCTTTGAGATTCAATAAACCATCAGGACGTTTAAAACAGATCGTGGAAATTTTACTTCGGGCCACGCTGCCTGGTAGATTCCAGAGGTTGCTCCCAATAAAGTAACTTTTCCAAGCCCTGATTTAAAAGCAAAGCCCTGCCCCTCGATCCGGAGAGCCGAGACACCTGTGAGATTAGCCCGGCAAGCTGGGAGAAAACAAAATCATCGTCACGCAGCCTTTTCGTTGCAGCAGAAAGAAATTAATTCCATGCATGAGCCACACCAGGGGGGCCACAAGAAGGGGGATGAGGGCAAACAGCAAAGGCCGAGCAGAGGGACACCCCCCCCCCCAAAGCCAACAAACAGCAAGAATGGAAAAAACGGGAAAGCAGCCGCTGGGGTCCGAGGGCTTACCTTCGCTCTGTTGACTGCCCGCGCTGCCACTCCCGTAGCTAAAGCCCGGATCTTGGTAGGCCGGCGGGAAACAGGGAGGGGCAAGGGGGTACTGGTAGGGATAGCCCTGTCCCAGGGGCCAAGACGCGGCCGGGTGCGGGAGGGGCCCCAGAGTGTCTTGATCGGATGCCCCGCTGGAGCCGTTGTTGAGGTTGAGGGCTGCCAGATCTAGGGAGACAAAGAGAGAAGCCTGCCAGGACACACAACGGCTAACAGGGAACATCCAGGACCACTCTGAATGGAAGGCTCCTGCACAATGTTGCCCGGTTCAATTCCCCGCTTCCCCGGTCTAAAGCCGGGAAAACCAAACACAATATTTACAGACACACACACACATCCCGAGGAAAGCACCAAAAGAGCACGAGGAAGACTTACTGCCACAGAGATCTCCAAAGACGTAATAGCACTGCTCCGAGAAGGTGATTTTGTTCACAGTGTGCCTGAGGTATCCGTGTTTTAACATGCTGCTGGCGTACTTCCGGGCCTCCCTCCGGTCCTTAAAGCCCTCCACGTGCGTATAAAGCCAGTCGACCACGTCGGCCCCTGGAAAAGAGGAGTTTGTTCAGTCAAGAATGTCCATAGGTCATCTTGTGAACTGTTGTCCAGTTCTAGACATCACCATTGAAGAAGGATGCCAGCAAACTGGAACAGGTTCAGAGGAGGGCAACAAGGATGATGATCAGGGGACTGGAAACCAAGCCCTAGGAGGAAAGATGGAAAGAACTGGGCAGGTTTAGCCTTGAGAGGAGAGAGAGTAGCATTCTTCAAATACTTGAATGGTCGTCTCATACAGAGAAGACTCCTTGGAAAAGACCCTGATGTTGGGAAAGTGTGAAGGCAAGAGGAGAAGGGGACGACAGAGGACGAGAGGGCTGGACAGTGTCATCGAAGCGACCAACATGAATTTGACCAAACTCTGGGAGGCAGTGGAAGACAGGAGGGCCTGGCGTGCTCTGGTCCATGGGGTCAAGAAGAGTCGGACACGACTTAATGACTAAACAACAAAGTCTCATACAGAGGAGGGGCAGGATCTGTTCTTGGTCATGACAGACTGCAGGATATGTAATAAAGGGCTCAAGTTACAGGAAGCTAGAGTTAGGCTGAATATCAGGAAAAACTTCTTAACTGTTCGAGCAGTACAACAATGGAACCAATGACTTTGGGAGGGGGTGAGCGCTCCGAGGCTGGAGGCATTCTAGAGAAAATTGGACCACCCTCTGTCAGATTTGCTTTGATTGGGATTCCTGCATTGGGCAGGGGGTTGGACTCGATGGCCTTATAGGCCCCTTTCAGCTCAATTATTCCATGATTTTATGATCTTAGTGAGTAAGCTTCACAACGGCCCTCCGAGGTAGGTCAGCAGAGCTGTCGCCGGCACCCAGGGCTTTGCTGCCCGATTGGCTCAACTTGGGTCACATGACTTTGTCAGATGCTGGGCACAGGATGGAGGAATGGGGAGGAACGCTCACATGCCTTATCCCTTATGCCTCCTCCAACCACACTACCACCATTTGTAAATCAACCAAAGAGTCTTTGGAGGTGTGAGATCCTCACCTATCACAGCGTTGGAAATGGTGATTTTTAACCACATCCGGTCCCGAATTTCAAGGCCCGAGTCCGGTAGCTGCATCACCTTCACAATTGTGGCCATGTCACTTTTCACCGTCAAGGGGGATTCATCTAGTTCTAGAAAAGTGAGGAAGGCGAACAGAGCAGGGTAAATGAAGGCTAATGAAACAACAACAAAAAGAGAAAGGAACTTCCCAGGCGGGCAAACCTGCTGTAAGGTAAAATGAGGCATTGAGGTTTTGGAAACAAGGTGCACCCTCCTTGTGAATCTTGTTTTAAAGCAATTCAAGATGTCAACATGGAGATATCTTGGTACCTCTCCCACGCACCCCAGTTCCACTTTAAAACAAGGTGCATGGGAAGTGTTTATACCTCAGACTTTAAACCCCAGCAGTCTTCCCATCCCACCTCCCAGAAGCACGATTTGGTTTTGAAAACAAGGTGCACCTTGTTTTAAAGTGACATTGCAAAGAGCTTTCCTTAATTGGCCCACCAGGTACAGTCCACCAAGAAGGTCTCCTGTATGAGCCAAATTGCAATCGATACGGACTGGCCAGGAAGAGAGCACATGAAAACAACCTTTTTCAGGGTGATGTCACCTGTCAAAAAGAAATGAATACATGGAGGCATTCAGGTTCAAGGCCATGCAACTCCACAGACCCACAACACACACCAGCACCGTCCTCAACAATTATATCTTTATCCTCCACCACCCACACCCCGAAGGGCTCCCGAGTTCCACATGCAACCGATTATAAGCAGCCGCCTTCTGCACCAGTGATTTAGCACTGGCTGGACATTAGTTAGGTTAGTTGCGAGAAAAGCAGTGTGTGGTTTTGGCATCACATTCCAGAACCTTCCGATTCGAAGAGGCAGGGAGCCGGATGCCGGAAAACCGGATTGTGTCTTTCCCTGCGGGGAAACCCCGAACAAGCCCACGGAGAAGGGTCGAGGCGAGGAGAGTTGCCTGCCTTAATGGATGAAAGAGAAACCAAACAGCCTGGTTCGTTCCAGACTCAATTCCCCAGAATGCTTGACCATTGGCCCTGCTGGGTCGGGGCTAATGGGATCTGTAGTCCAAAAATCTAGGGAGATCCTAAGAACTGCGACAGTGGCTCTACAGGTTCTTTTTTTTTTTTTCAACTGCACCTCCTGTAATCTGTGTGGGCTAAACTTGATGGGATGAGGGTGTCAGAAATATCTCAGGGGTCACAACCATAGTTTTTATACAACTGATCCCTCCTAGAAATGGTTTTTAGAATGAAAGGCTTAAAGAAACGGTGTAAGCACAGATATATTAGGCTGGTGAAAATAAAGGGGGAAGGAAGGTCAACAAATTTAGAAAGCGTCAAGGGGTGGCCCGCCTACGGTACAAGTTAAGGCTCAGCTGGGACTCCGTGATGACCCTCTGAGCATCTCTTCTTGTTGTTGCTTGTTCGCCATGTGCTTTCTCCACATATTCGAGCAGTGATAGAAGGAGGAAAACATAAGTTTCCAGTGGATGTGTTCTCTCAGACAGTATGCATAGGGTGCAAGCGAACAGGCAGTGGTGACGGCTGTGGTGAGGACGGGGTGCCACTGAGAGATCAGAGTATTTTGCTTCAAGGTGAAGAGCTTTCTCTAATCACTATGCCCTGGGATTCCTCTAAGTCTGAAGCGACAACTGCTTGAAAAATTGCCCTTACTTGCTCCAAAAACAGGTTTCCATATTTCTGAAGCATGTATTAACTGGGCTGTTTGTGCTCTTTAAAGAAGGCATTTTGCCCATTCTTCTCAGAGCTAACCAAGGGGAGGGGGGATCCCAGTAGCAGCAAGGCAGCCCTCCAAATTTAATCAGAGGGCAAAATAGTTACTTTTAAAAAATCATGGACTTTTAAAGAGCTCACTGCCACCGATGCACAGAGCACTTCAAGTATATATGCAGGGAATCTGATAGCCGGTGCTAGCTGTTGAGAGTTCTGCGTCAAAGGTGATCTTTCAACAGCCTTTTAAAAATCATATTACTGCATATATACTTGGAGTCCCAAAATGACACTTCACGCACTTGGAGAAGTTGGCTGTGAGCGCATAAAAGCTAATGCTATAGTCAACGCAACTGCACAAATCTTCACTATTTTGCTCCAGAAGACAAACGCAGGTACCCTTCCTATCAAAAGCTTGGGCATTATTGGCTTAAGAACTTAACCAGTCATCCGGCTTTACTGAAACGGACCTGGTCTCCCCTTTTATCAGACCTGCTCCTCGTCTCCCCTTGATGAAATTCGATCAGCTGCCCCGTTCCACAGCACTGTCCTTCTTTATTTGTACTTTCCTCAACAGCCCTCCTTTCAGCGCTGTGATTAGGAAGGCGCCCTACTACTGCAGTCCCAGCTCAGGTATCAAAGTAGCTGATAGGCCAGGCCCGTCTTAAAAGGAATGCAGAAAATGCCATATTTTGTGCCAACAGCAAATTCCGCAGACAGAAAGAGATACGAGGGATCTCAAAAGTCTGTGTAAAATTGTGCATGGTACTGCAGGGCAAAGGGAGTGTGGGTGGGGAGATTCTTTAAAATAAAACACAATAAAGGTAGCAAGTGCTTTTATGGCTGACATTGAGGGAAGGATCCTTAAGGCTATTTCACCGGTATTAATGAGAACTAAGTTGGCTGGATAGCTCAGTGGTTTAGGTCTATAGCTGCAGAGCCAGAGGCTGGGAGTTCGATTCCCCATTGTGCCTCTTGCAAGGAGCGCCAGCCTGTGTAGCCTTGGGCAAGCTGTACAGTCCCAGGGCGCCCCCTGGAGGAAGGGAATGGGAAAACACTTCTGAGCCTGGAAAACCCTGGAAAGGGTTGCCATAAATTACTTGACGGTACATCATGATGATGATTATAATGAGAACAAAGAATCCCTCAAATCTGCAGACAAGAATTAAAAAACAAACAAACTAGGAAATCTCTATTTTAGAATATCTTTTCCAAAAGCTCCCCAAAAGTCTGGAACGAGCTCTTTCGCAAGGAAATTTCAGCAACAGTGGCATGCATTTTCTTCTGTTTACAAGCCCAGGTGTTCCTCCTCTTCAGATGTTTGGTTTCCTGGACTACAACTCCCATAATCCCCTAACCAACAGGGCTACTTGGAAAGCCTACTGGGAAATTCTGGGAGCTGAAAACCACACAAGCAAGGCAGCTCGGCTCTTTATTTGAACATACAGGAGGGACGATGGTGCTTTCCCAACCTTGGGTCCCCAGATGTTCTTGGACTACAATTCCCAGAAATCCTGGCCACCACAGCTGGCAGTGAAGACTTCTGGGAATTTTAGGCAGCTCCTTAGCTCCTGATACGAGAGACACGGGAAGTTTGGAAAAAGGATCGCCATCCCCTTTAAGGGTTACCGGGGTGTTTTCCTAAGCCCGCCCACCCTGCTGATTGGTCCATCGCTTGGACAGTGTGGCTCACCTCTCTTAAAGGGGCGGGAGTTGGTTTCAGGTTTTTCACCTCCCCTTTGGGAGGTGAGAAAAGAGGAAACCAACCAGCCTAACGCTTTTCTCCCTGGTGCATTTTGGTTTGTTGGTGGGCGGGTTGAGCGCTAACCCTGCCAGCAGGAGGGGAAACCTGCCCCAGTCCTGGCGGCGAGCGGGACTTACTTTCCGAATCGGGAATGGAGCTTGTTAGTGAGGAGCTGGTAGAGGTGACCGTGCTCATGGAGGGGCTCATACCGTAAGGTGGGTAGGCTCCCGTCAGGGCCGTGGTATGAGAGATCCAGGCCGCGGGGTCGATGGGTCGCACCGGCTCAGCTGAGACAGACAGAGAGAGAGAAGGAGAAGGAGGAGGAGGAATAAGACATTTCAACTTATCAGCACCAAACCTTTTAGAGCCTGTGCAGGGGGGGTTATTTCAGCCTTGCAATAATTAAGGCTGCAGGAGTTACTAGCCGGCAAAACAGAGTTACTAGCCTATACCACCGTGGCATCCTCATTGTTTTTGGCTTTGAAGATGGTCTTTCAAGGAGGTAACCCGCCTTGGGTCCTTTTTAAGGAGAAAGGCGGGGTAAAAAAATTTTTTTAATAACTCAATAATAAAAATAAAAATTAAATTAAATTAAATTAAATTAAATTAAATTAAAAACAAAAATAAAATATCAAATACATTCCTGGCTATGGAGCTTCCTCTTCAAGGAGACCCGACTGACCCCCTCTTTGTTGTCCTTCTGCCAGAAATCAAAGACCTTCCTGCTTGGGCAAGTAACTTCCCATGGCTCGCCTTGGAGGCCAGGATTTTATGGGGGATTCTAGGAGCCGGTTTCCTGTCTCAATCCGGAGTCTGTTCCCCCATTCATTTGGATCTGGTCAAGAAACCCTCCCCTCTTCCCCGCACGGCTTTAGAAACTCGGTGGCCGTGGAGGGTGTCCGAAGGCTGCTACCCCGGGGCGGGTCACTCACCCCTGGGGATGGTGAAGTAACTTCTTGGAGTCGGGTCCCAGCATTTGGCCACGGTTAGACTGATGGGGCTGGGGGGTGAGTGGAGAAAAAGGAAAAATTAACATAAAAGCCTAAGAAACCACTGCCTTATGTTGTGAGGGTGGCTATCTGTTTTCTCCTCAAACCACATGGTTCTATGTTTCCCACTGGTGTCATTGTTATGCACCGTCAAATGGCCTCCAACGTGTGGAGACCCTATGAATGAGCCATCTCCAGCATGTCCTGCCCTCACCTGCTCTGCTCAGCTCTTGCAAAATCAAGCCTGTGGCTTCTTATAGGGAGAGTCAGGCCATCTCATATTTAGTCTTCCTCTTCCCCTGCTGCCTTCCACCTTTCCCAGCATATATCAGGAAAAACTTCCTAACTGTTAGAGCAGTACGACAACGGAACCAGTTACCTTGGGAGGGGGGTAGCACTCCAACATTGGAGGCATTTAAGAGAAAATGGGAGAACCCTCTGATATACTTTGATTGGGATTCCTGCCTTGAGCCGGGGGTTGGAGACAATGGCCTTAGAGCCCCCTTCAATTCCACAATTCGAGGGTTCTCCAAGTCTAAACCCAGCCTTCACCGCTACCTGCAGGGCGGGATCTCCGGAAACACTCACCCCGGCTTGGAGACGATTTCTCGCAGCACCCGCACGGCGTCATCGTTGCTCATATTCTCAAAATTAACCTCGTTCACCTGAAATGCACACAAAAAAAAAAAAAAACCCGAACATTTATACCCCCACCTTTTTTCTCCAAACCCGCCAGCTTCCTTCCTTGAATAAATTCAAGGCCTTGGCACCATCTCACATGGGCTAAGGATCCCAGACGAGTCATCCTCTCTCATACGTACTACCCTGCAGGGCTGGTGTTCAGAGCAGGTGATCTGGGGATGCCAGATCCGAAGGGAAGGAAGGAGGCGGGGGGGGGGGGGAACAACGTCAAAAACAGAGCTGTGAATCTCAAGAGACATCACGGGCTCTTTGTTAAGCCTAGAGGATGGTTTGTTTCTGTTTACAGGAGAATTCATGCCATCGGGAGCCCTTCCGCTTGTGTGAGGCCCAAGCGGGAAATCCAGGCCAAGTTCACACACGCACATTTATGGTCTTATGATACCAGATTCGGCTAGCAGGCCACTTGGTCTAGGGCTAACCCTCCCACCCTTTGCTTCGAGGAAGGACTTTGAGGCCGGAGGAACGATGGTACCACAACACAGATATTTCAAGATGAAATCCTCGGATTGAGGACTCGTCGGGGTTCAGGGGCGAGAGTCGCTTTGAGATAAAGACGGTCTCTAAAAAAGGGAAACATGACAGCCTTGCCCTCAACCTGGAGGCGTTGACTACAAATCCCATCATCCCATGCTGGCTTGGGGAGCGTGCTCCCTTGAGGAAGGGCGACAGGGTCAGGCAATAAAAGCATGAGAAGCCTGGGGCATGCAAAAGGCAGCTCCAGACAGCCGAGACCGCGGCTGGTACCCACCTGCAGAAGCATGTCGCCCGGTTCGATCCGCCCGTCGGCGGCCACGGCCCCGCCCTTCATGATGGACCCGATGTAGATCCCGCCATCACCCCCGGTCGTTGCTCTGCCCCACGATGCTGATCCCCAGAAAGTTGTATTTCTCTGAAAGGAGGAAGGCTCCATGAGAACATGCAAGGAGGAGAGAGAGAGGGAGCGTTCGGGCCCAACGACAGCGTGGTGCAGTGGTTAGAGTGGGGGACCTCAGGACCGGAGAGTCCTGCGTTCAGATCCCGACTTGGCCATGAAGCTCAATGGTTGATCTTGAAATCCTTGAGGCCTCTTGACCTACGCAGAGGGCTGCTGAGGGTTAAAGAGCCATGGAATCACCTTGGAGAAAGACGAGATATGCAGTAACACCGGTGGTGACCCAGATGTTCTTGGACTACAACTCCCAGAAATTCTGGCCGGCACAGCTCGTAGCGAAGGCTTCCGGGAGTTGCAGTCCAAGAACATCTGGAGATCCACGGTTGGGAACCACCACAATAAACCAATAAATAGATGAAACAAAGGGGTGACCAGGATCAGAGTGGGCAACCAAGAGAGGTTGGGGTGGGGTGTCTGTGGGCCTCTCCTGCTTTCAACCTATCTCCTCATCCCATGCTAGAAGGGTCCTGGGTTCCTCCTGCAGTCTCAGGGCAGAATATCTGATCAACAGCCATCCTTGGTCAGAGAGATAAGCCAAGGTGCCGCTCCCATGGAGAAAGAGGCAGGACCGACAAGACGTCGCAGCATTGGGAGTCACAGTATTCCAGTTGTGTTTGTTCGCCAAGCCCCATGGGAGATTCCTTCCCTCGTAGCCACTCCGTTTTTTTGGTTTCCCTCCTTCCGGTTCCTTGCCTTGATTTGCATTCTGGGATCGAGGCTCCCCCCCCCCCCCCCGCCACGCATGCATTTCCAAGGGTCATGAACATGTCATGACATCACAGCAGCTCAGCCCATCGGACTTACCCATGTTGAGGGTGACGGTGATGATGTTCAGAGACATGGTGGAGTCGGTGATGCTGCTGAAGGAGGATGACTGACAAACAAGAAAGAGGAGGAGGAGGAGGAAGAGGAGGAGAAGAGGAAGAAGAGTTTCATAAAACAACCACATCTCCAATCATTCACAGCATGGCTTTGGGAGGCACTAAGAGGCCAGATCATTAAAAGGAAAATTAAGACATGGGCCAAAACACAAGATTTTTGGGGAGCTGAGGAAAAAGAGTACAATGTTAGGTTGCTAGCCCACACATACTGATATTAGTTTTTTGTGGGTTTTGTGTTACTGTTACTGACACCTTGAGCATAATACACCAGACATAACAGTACACTAACAGAAAGAAGAAATGTCTGGATAATTGATATTGCAATTCCAGGGGATGCCGGAGTTTAAAAAATTGGAAAAATTAATGAAATACAGAGACCTGGCCATAAAAATAACTTATATGTGGATGAAACACATTTCAGTGGTCCCCGTAGTCATCACGGCATTGGGAATAATGGCATGGGTGTTTTATAAAACATTATAACCAGCTACAGATCTCTGAGAGAACACCAACAGCCAGTTTGTCCCAGTTTGTTTCTCGGCCGAACAGGCGTTCGGCGGTTCCCAGCCCCGCCTCCTCCAGCAAGCACCCACTCAGAGGCAGTGCTCAGAGGAGGAGGGGCAGAGAAGCCGGGACGCTGCCTCTGAGTGGGTGCCTGCCAGAGGAGGCGGGGCTAGGAACTGCCGAACACCCGTTCAGCCAAGAAACGAACTGGGCCGAACTGCCGGTTCGTGCCCATCTCTACGTCAGAGCTGCAAAGAATGGCAATATTAGGAACAGCATACACACCGCACCAAGAATTAACAAATACTTAGGTTTTTGGTTAAAACTTGTATCTGTTACACAAAACCAGCCAAAGACTGTGGCTTGTGTTTGATCATCATCATCATCATTCTGGATCAGACTTGATAGGTTCTGTAAGCATTTAAATAGTCACAATGTGTTTTGTGAAACCCTATCAGACTCCAAATTCTATCTTCTATACATTCCTGATCTATAAAACACACACACACACACACATTGAGAACTGGACAGACTTACTCTGTCAATGTGTCGCATCTTCTGTTTCCTCCGCCGGCGTTTGTGTTTTCGGATGAGACGGGATGAAGTGCTTTGTTCGGTGGAGCTACTCAACCTGGAAAAAGGAGACAACATTTTGGGGGGTTTGGGATTTTTTTTTCTTTTCTTTTTTAAGAGCACAACTGTAGAGTATTTGGCAACTCATGTATTCTTTGCCAGGGTTTGTGAAGATTTTTGGGGGGGACTACAAACCCCAGAATCCTGAGGCTAGGGAATGATGGGTGTTGTAGTCCAAAAACTGAACCTGTGCAAAGCTGCAGGTCTTTCCTACTTCGGCCCTCCTGCCTCTTTGTCAGTCCAAATAAAGGGGTGGAAACTGCAGCACGACACCTGGCCACGTGAGTTGGGTCTATTAGCTGGTTCACCTAATCAATCGTTAATGCACCTTCACCAGATTTCCCTTTCCCTTCCCCCCGCCAAACTAGCTTTCTGGGTGCAGGGTGGTGTGTGCAGAATGATTCCAACCAGTAGCTGGTAGTGATAAACCTGGAAGGGCAGGTGCTCCTCATGACAGGCTCCTCAGCCACTCCCCCAGAAGGTGGACCCAATAAGGCGGGCAGCCAGATTGAACCATATCAACATATGAGGAGCAGGTCTTTTGTAAAGCTAATGGCCCTTAACGACCTATTCAAGACTAACTCGCCTTCAAGTACTTTGTCTTATAAGGGGGATCGCTTGCAATAACATTCTGTTCATCGACAAAGTCATTGTTCTCTCAGCTACCGTGGGAACGGCAGCTAAGCTCAGACAGAACAGGGACCCCCCCCCCCCCCCGAGCGGGGCAGAAAATGAGGACTAGTCTCTTCTGTTCAGAAAATCCTGAGGCTTCAATCCAGTGAGCCCGGGTTCCACTACACCACAGATTCCAACACCCTGGATCTTTTGAAGAAAAGACTGGATAACCAGCCACCTACCATAGGTCTGTCATAGCAGTAGATTTCTCACATCAATGCGGGGTTAGACTAGATGATCTATCAATATTATCCTTCTCTCTCTCTCTCTCTCTCTCTCTCTCTGTGTGTGTGTGTGTGTGTGTGTGTAACAGGGTCACGACTACCCATAAGCAAAGACAAAAATCATGGAGCCCTCCAACCTTTCCGCTTCGAAATTAAGTTTGATTTACGCCTGGCCTGCTGTGGTGGGAGGGGAGGCAGTGAGCTTCAAGACAGTTATTTCTTCCCCTGGAGGAGTTGTAAATTCATCCTCTTTAAATGAAATATCTTTTTTTTAAAAGCTTATTAATATCTCCTGTCAGTGCCTAATCTTCCCCAAAACCTCCCTTGAGAGGGAACGAGAAAGGTAAGACCTGTTTAATCTTTAGATGCTGCCTAAGACAGAACACTGGTTTCAGGTTGAAGAGGGATTTCCAAGTCGAAACGTTGGATAATGCCACTGCAACCAACTGTTGCAGCGTGGGGGGGGGGGGGTTTGTTTTGAAGATTCCACATTCTTGTTCGGACAAGGGGTAAATCTATATTTCCAAGCTCAATGAACATGCTGCTTTCTCACTGGGTTTTTTTTTTTTTGGGGGGGGGGGAGATATTCCTCATCCTAGCTTTCCCCCCCCCCTCTCTCTCCAGTAATGATGGGGAGCGGGTTTGAATCAAGAAAATGAACTGCTTTCACAGCTCTCCCCCCCCCCCCCGAAACCCCAGGCGAAGGAGGGACAGGACAAAGCAACCCGCAAGAAGGACGAAACTTGGAAAAATGAAGTTTCAGGCTACACATCCTGGCTGAAGGATTCTGGGACCTGTAATTCAACGAAACAACAGTTCCAACTTTTGATTCGGCACCACGGCTGCTCCAAATCTTGGGTGGAATTCATGTAGAGCCAGCTCAACTACTAGCTGCTGGCGGGCTTTCTCCCTCTTATGCCGCGCCAAAACCCATCTAAGCAAGTGGCACCATTCTCTCCTGTGGCAGGGAGTTCCACAGATTACAAACAGACCTGGTTGTCCGCATTGTTAAATCTCTGGCTAACGTTAGTCGCCGATGCCTCTTTCCTCACTCCCCTGCCCAAACCATTTCCGCTAAACCCGTCTTGGAGGAAGGCTGGTTCTGATGATTCGCCGGCACTCTGCACACGCTCAAAGAGACTCTTCTCTCTTCAGCGGTTCCCACTTAAAAGGCTTTCCCCTTTTCTCCAAAACGAAGCGACAGAGACTAAGCAACCTGTTCTTTCGAAAGGCATGCGCCCAGATAAATAAATCTCTCTTTCTCAAAGAAGCCAAGGTGGGAGTTACTTACACACAGGTGGGAGGTGAGGAACGCTGCTTTTTCCTAGCTCCACATGGCAATTTCCAGGCAGATCATCCTTTCCCCCTTTTCCCGGATAAACCCCCTGTCCTGATGCTCAACAGCACAAGTGTCCCGTAAGACAACTCTGTTGTCTTACACATGCATGGTTCTCTCATGTTTCCTCCGCTTGCTGTGTACCCAGCGGAAGGAAAAACAACAACCAGCCCCTTCCATCTCACCCCCTGCCTCCAGCCCCTTGCTGGTGGAATGTCTCATCCGCTTACGAACATCATATTTAGAATATTAAACAACATACCTTGGTGCATTCCAATGCTTGGCTGGCCCGCCAGCCAGTCCCTTTCTTGTGCCAAACGGTCTAGCCGGGCTCAGAAAGAAACAGGGGGAGGAGGGGAAAAAAGACCCAGCCATGGTAGCTGCCTTCAGGAGCTTGCTTTCTGTTTATTTATTTAATTTTATTCTTTTTAAAGGAAAGGATCCAATCAAGCGGAGGGTTTGGTATTAAAACACACACCGGGGCTTAGCTGGGCCCCACGGGCTGAGCTCCGGTAAATGACGCTGGGCACCCTTAATCCTAACCCCACGCAGATCTTCCTGCTGTGGAAATATTCTATTTATTGAAAAAGAAAAGGAGGCGAGGAAGTGGGGGAAAGGGAGGAATAACTACCAGAGCTTGGAAGTATCATCATCATCATCTTAGAACTGCAGAACTGTAAGGAGCCCCTGTCAAGGAAGCACAGTGGGGGAATCGAACTCCCAACCTCTGGCTCTGCAGCCAGGGATCTAAAGCCTTGAGCCTATCCTAGTTACCAGTAACATTACTTTGAGTTGTTTCTGTAATGCAACTATTGCAAAAGTAACTAGATTATGTTACTACTGCAAGATTCCCTCCTTTGGCAGCATAGCTGTACCTCTTTAGTTACTTTTATAGTTATAGAAGGATATTTGACCTCACCACTTTGGGGGATTTTTGTGCCAGTGGTCTGAAACATTCTAGTACTGCTTGTTTTAAACTCAAATGCTGACGACTGTTGTTTTTTTTAATGAAGAGAAAGGAGTTCCTTTTTTAAAAAAGATAACTAACTGCTCTTTGGAACTGCCCTATTTCCTTCTTTCTTCCCTCGGACACAGTCTTTTAAGCCAGAGATATGTTCTTATTTTTGGTTCCCACCCTTGTTTTCCTGCAAAAGAATTTAACCCTTGAGAATTTCCCTGACAGTGAGTTTGATCTTCTGACTGGTAACAGCTTCTTGATTTAAAAGCAGCAAGCCGCATATATAACATTCTTATTTAGACAGTGAATTCTAAGACACAGCCGCTCAAGAAACATACCTTTCCCCAAGTGGGTGCTTTTAGCCTTGCACTGGACTACAACTCCCATCTGCTGCACAGGAGTGATGAGGAATGTAGTCCGGCACATCCAGATAGCTGCCCCTGCTTCATTTGCTATGTTTACCTTGGCTTGGCTTTCTTTTAATAGACATAGGCTATGCTTTGTGCCATGTATGGGTGTGAAAGCTGGATGGTGAAGAAAGCTGATAGGGAAAAAATGGTTCATTTGAAATGTGGTGCTGGAGACGAGCATTGCAGATACTGTACTCTGGACTGCCAGAAAGACAAACAAGTGGGTCCTAAACCAAATCAAGCCTGAACAATCTCTGGAGGCCAAAATGTGGAAACTGTGGCTGTTCTACTTGGGGCCAATCATGAAAAGGCAAGGTTCTCCGGAAAAGACAATAAGGCTGGGAAAGGTGGAAGTCAGCAGGAAAAGAGGAAAACCCAATATGAGATGGACTGACTCGCTAAAGGAAGCCACAAGAGCTGAGCAGAGCTGTTCAGGACAGGGCATTTTGGAGATCGCTCATCCACAGGGTCGCCATAGGTTGGACACAATTTGATGGCACATAACGACAACATGTTTTGCACACAGGTAAAGCACGCCTCCCCTACCTGCTCGTGTTTTCATCGTCGTCGGAGTCCACGAAACTGCTCGACTCGAGTTCGCTGCTCATCACCGTGGAGGAGCTGTCGTAGCCGGGCGGATGCTCCCTATGCCGGTCGAGCTTCGGATGTCCATTGATGCGGGAGACTGGGAGAAAGGATACCGAAGATCAGACAACGTAAGAATGAAGCGGAGAAGGACAGGGTCTCAGGGATTTTAGACAGGGCAACAGCTTCGTTCGTGGCATGGGAACCAGTGCTTTTTGTTTACAGACACTTGGGCTGTGTGACCCGAGTTCAAATCCCAACCACGATGACAATACTTCCTAGACACCTTTGGATGACTTCCTGTTTCACAACTAAATCACTCTGTTGCGAGGATAAGGGTTAGGGTAATTGGAGCCCAGAAATGTTCTAGATTTATACCTCCCAGAATTTCCCAGTCCATAAGGTCAGGGGCATGTACATACATTTGAAAAATGAGGGAAATGGACATCGGGAACATTCCAGGAGGTGTAATCTAAGAAAAGGACATAACTGAATTTGGAATAATGGACGTTCTTCTGAACTCCTCAACAGGGAGGTAGGATTTTTTTAAAAGCGGATTAAAAACAATTGTGACTCTCCGTGAGACCAAGGTACAAGAATCTACCTCCAACAGATGTATGCCTGTACATCTGTAAAATTCAAAACTGCCAAGGTTTTGCATTGTCCACCTCTGTTCTAACCGAGCTCGGTAAAAAGCATTCCCCTGACCCACAAAACGTGTATCTCTCCCCCCCCCCCCCGGCCACAAATGCTCATATGCACCATGGATAAACCTGAGCAGAAGGGGCATGCTTTCTATGCGCGGTTCACAATTGTATGCTGTTTTCCCTTGGCATGTTTTCAACAGGGCCAAATTCTATACATACAGTTTTCTTTGAAAGATATAACAACAACAGAACCTGACTCTGCAGATTTATTGCTCACTCTAATGGACTGGATCATCGGTCGATTAAAGAACACCCCCCGCCCGCCCCCCCCCCCCCCGTGGCAGACTCAAGTCCCACTGCGGTATGTTTTCTTGTGAGCAAAAGTTTTTGCCTGGAAGCCCACGTGGGGTTGCAAATCTAATAAGGATTAACAACCTGGCAGGGGAAAATTCTTGGCGATTACTTAAGACACATGTAATAAAGAGTAAACAAGTTTGGGCGTCACAAAATATCTAAGCCCCTGACAAAACTTCACTTCAACATTCTGGACCATGAAATTCGGAGGGACGCATCCAGATTACCTGTCCTTTCCCAGATGGACAGAAATGGGATGGCAGGTGCCAGGTGTCAAAGTCAGAACCCCCCCCCCCCCAGCACAGATTCCCCCGTGTTACTGGGTCAGGAATTGACTCCAGGCATAAAGGAAAACAGAACAAAACCCTCCCACCAGTTCCCAGCTATTATGGAGCCTTTACTGACCCATAAGAGAGGTTTGTGGGGGTTCGTTCAGGAAGAGAGAGACGGGGAGGGAGGGAGACCGGGAGATGTGGAGGAGAAATACACACAGAAGGAAGAAACCAGAAGAATGGGCTAAATTTTAACCAGGTACTACTGCTTTCTGCAGTAACTGGGCAGGGGTTCATATCTTGTATTGATGTGGTCAAAGATATACCAACAGAAAAGCTTAGATCTTCTGTTTTGGCTCCCATAGTTGATCTTTGAAAGGGGAAGAGTAATGTAATTGTGTGCCGTCAAGTCAATTCTGACTCATGGCAATGCTTTTTCAGGGTTTTCTAGGCAGAGAGGTGTTTTACCATCCTCTTCTTCTGGAGGGGATCCATGGGACTGTGCAGCTGGCCCAAGGCCACCCAGGCTAGCTCTTTTCCCAGGAGGCCCAGTGGGGGAATTGAACTCACAGCCTCTGGCTCTGCAGCCAGTGACCTAAGCCACTGGGCTACCCAGCTAACTGAAATGGGAAAAAGAGCAACCGAATTCACTAAGCTGTCCGTCCTCTGCTGAGAGCACCCTGTTATGTCTTGTGCCTCCAAGTCGCAACCCACTTCAAGCAATCCTAATAGTGAGACATTTCAGAAGCAGTTTTACCAGTCCTCAGTGAGCTTCCATGGCTGAGTACGGATTCGAACCCAGGTCCCCGGAATTCTAGTCCATCACTCTGTCCACTAACATTGGGTAGCCTGAGATCAGTCTACACCAAGCCAAAAGATACTCAGAACCAAAAGATGAGGAGGAAGCACCTAAGAGCCTACGTAAGGCTAGACAATTGCACCCTAGCCTGTCTTATAGGTTGGCCAAGTTTATATCGAACAGGAATCAAGAGTAATGATCTCAGGGTCACAGTTAGCACCCAATTAAATGCAAATCTCCAGAGGTGAAAGACACCAGTTGGATCCTTGCACAACCTTTCCTCGCTCTGCATGTTGCCAAGGAGCCTGCTGCGCTTTTGCCATTGGCTACTGGGAGGTAAACATGGCCTTTGTTTGCATATCCAATCGCTCAAGCCAAAGAGCTCTGAAGGAATTACGTGTCTGGAAAGAAAATGCGGGGATAACAAGAAACATGAGTTTCCTTTCACGTATGATTTGAACCTTAGCACATGGGCAAAGAGATGGGATTTGCAATAAGGACGTTCTGGATTCAAATCATGCTTCAAAAACAAAACACACTAAATTCTCTCAGCTGAGTATCCCTCTCATTTTGCCTGAACCATCGTTGGCATACAGGCAGATAAAGCACATGTGACCACACTTAGAAAAATGACTAAGGAAGCATGAAAAATTCTCAATTATCATCCATGGGAAGCTGGTAACTCAGATTTCATGGAATAATGAATAACCTCCAGGTTTTTGTTAGAGATTTCCAAGAACTGTCCATGGTGCTGAACCATTTCATCCACCCCAGGTTCAGCATCATGGATAGCCTCTTCAAAGTTTGGACGAAAATCTGGAGCGGACACACCAACCCAGTGAAATCAGAGTTGTCATCTCCACAGTTAGAAAATTGGGTCTGGGTGGTAAAAGTGGTTCAATATAACAACACTCACACCTACTTAGGTTTTTTAAATTAGAATTTATATCCTGTCCTCCAAAAACGGGATTCAAGGCATCTTACAAAAATATTGAAAAAGTACAATGAAAACATAAAACAACATCAAAGATGAACACTCAGCTAAAGAGCTAAAGACACAATCTAAAACATAACTGCATATTTAAAAACACACACACACATCTGTGAACACCCCAAAAAACACAGCCACCACCCAGATTTGGGGACATTTCTACCTATCAACCCCACCGAGCACTGCTACAGTGGCACTGCCCATTATGACACCCGATACCTACAGAGATAGACAGGAGGCGGAGCTTCTGGGTAGCACTTGATTGGTTCCAGCGGCTTCAAAAGGCGGCACCCCCAACTGCGGCCGTTTTTCCTGTTGCTCCTGAGTCTTCCAGGAGACTGTAGTGGCACCAATGCTGGTGGCAGCCGTGATGTGCCATTCTGCCCACCTGGCGGCTGCCGGCCTCGGCCCAAACATTCCAAAAGCGAAGATGTGACCATTTTGGGGAGGCCACCTTGGGTGAGGATGAGACCAAATCCCAAACCATCAAAACCTCAGCAGTTAATGCCCGAGGCGTCAGCCTCTCACCTCATGCCCACATGAGGCTTTAAAAATGGCAATAGAAGTAGACGTTTGGCGCAGAGCTATGCATTGTGAATGGGAGAAGGGGGGGAACAGATAATGAAATGACCATGAAGGAGAAAAAAATAATGGTGCAAAAAAAATTCAATTCTTCAGCAGAGGCATCTTCAGAAGCTTTGAAATGATGCAAGGTACAAACTGGTATTCCTGAGCAGCTTTTTTGCTCGACATGTGAAGTGAAAGGTCTTGCAAATAAAATAAAAGCTGTAGAGGATTTAAAAGAAGAAGAAAAAGGAAAGATTCACATCCTCTCGACGGCCACCATGTCCTCCCACATCCTTCCAAGCACCCCATACATCCTGGTAACATTTGCACACTCCAAGATGGAAGGCAGTGTTGTAAAGAATCGCTTTTCATTTTAGATTCATCTAAAGCCACCCCCAAATCCTTCTAAAGACTTAAGAGAAAAGAAGAAGTCGTGCAATCTTGGGATGGAGAAGATTAAATTCTATGAACCCTTTTGACTTTGCATGATTGCTTTCAACTACCAGTGGGAAGAGGATAATTGCAGATAAAATTTGATTAAATATATGCACGATCGTTACCCTTTAAGGGGCAAATAAGTTGTGATGCCAGAAATTTATATGAGGATATTAACACACCTACCACCACTCCATTTCTTTTTAACTGACTGTTTGAGAATATCAGATTCTAGAACAATTCTGTTGGAATACTTGAAGAAACATACTGAGCTGGAGGACATCTGATTACTAGCATTTTTATTAACTATAAGTAAAATCTGTATTCCTTGGAAGACTTTTCAAAACTCACAGGGATCTGGCTGGTTAAGGAAAATTCAGAGAGCGACCTCCTGGATTAACCCGACATACTCCTTAGAGTTAGCTAGATCCAACAAAAAGCAATTGCTTTTTAGAAAAATCGCTTCCCGTCCCCAATCCAAAATACTTCTTAAGTAGTCAGCTAGTGAAGAAATTAATACTGGGTATCGAACAGAGGCCCACTTCCTCTCTTCCTAAACTGTTGCAGTCATAAAGTAATTTAAGGAAATAAAGGAAATAAGAGTGAGATCGTGGCCTTAGGCAGCAGATTCCTGGGGACAGCAAAGAGTGTTCCTTCGCAGCCCTGTGGCCGTTCCCCCTCTCTTCGAGAACAGAGCTGTGTGCTTCGTGCAGGATGACTTTGTTCCCTTTAACCGGCTTGCTAACCCGAGGGACAGCAGAAAAAGGCTCTCCCACTGACGGTATTCAACAATACAACTTTATACAACTTTGCCGAGGAAGTGACATTTTATCCCTTGCCTTAGGCAGCAAAATGTCACGGGTCCACCTCCAGGAGTATTACCTCTGGAACAGCAACCTGTGTTAAGCCAACAGGGTGGACCTCTTTAGCTGACAAAAGGAAGACGGTATTCTATTTTATTTTGTTTTATTTAGTCCTTTAGGAATATAAAGACTTTTACCTATTCTGTTACAAACACACCCAACCACCCCAGAACGGCTTAAATCCACATCCCCAATTCATACCAAAGCCTTTATCCTCTAAGCCTCTGTGGGATTAGGCAGCATTAAATCCGAGCATCTTAGCCTTCCCCGGGGGGGGGGGGGGGGTGTCTCGGCTTGTTCGCCGTGTTCGTGGAACAACAAAGAGCGAATGTGCCCCCTAACTTATTTTTAACCCCATCGCAGACTCTGAAGCTTTCTCCGCCTCCCTGAATTTCATCGCCTCGACCCTCAAGCTCAAAACATCGCCATCAGCACATCTGTCGAGTTCAGACTGACGGAGCGGGCATCAAGCATGGATCTGACCAGGAGATGCAAGTAACAGAGAAGTATTCCCACACACACACACACACACACCTCTGCCTCCCAAAGGATACCTGTCTTTCCAGGTTGAAATCCAGCTTTGATCTCTTTGGTGCCTCGAGGCCAGCCTCCCACCCCAGCTCCTTCTGGTTGGAGATACCACCAGACACCCCCAGGCGACTCCGACAGAGGTGCCCTCTCCAACACCCCCGCCTCCCCCCCCAGCTCAGCCAATGAGTGATGAGCTCTGCAAAAGCCCACCCCAATGGCCATGGATTTTGCACCTTCCCCATCCTTTCCCAGTTCCCCAGCTGTTGCATGAAACGAACCACCTAGCATTGGCCCCTGATCAATATTTTCAGTCAGCGGATAAGCGAATCAGTGGATACTGGCCCCATGGATAGGAGGAATCTACTGTTCTTTCACTCGCAGTAATAACAGCAGCAGCAACTACCACTGTACTAATTAATAATGTAGAGAACAACCGTCTTCACCAGGAACAACGGTTAATTCTTGAAGAGTAAATTTTTAAAAAATATTCACCTGCAAATAAACCTTTATTTTAGTTTGCTTTCTGCTCAACCACCTGGCATCTGGAGAGAACCATATGAAAGCATTTTTTTTTTGTCCATCAAAAAAAAACACAACAAAAGACACATCTCTCTTCCACGGCTGGTTTTCTTTTTCCCATCCACTTGGCGCCTTCAGTCCTTTTCCCCACACTAGCGGTTCTCTCCCACTTGACCTCCCCGCCCGGCCCCTCTACTTCATCGGAGAGCGGAAGAGAGCGGAAAAACCTGAAGCCGCCCAACCCACCGTGACAATGGGGGGCTGCGCCAGGCAAATCAAAGTGGGCGCCCGCCTTCACTTTCATCCGCTGGGCCAGCAGGCAGGAGAACATGGCCCAAAAGGGGGGGGGGGTTCAAGGGAAACCCACCCTTGGGAGTGCAAAATCCGACAGGTTGGGGGGAGGCTAGGCGTGACAGAAATAAAAAGGGCAGCTGCCCATGAGTCTAGTTCCAGCCCCAGGAAAAAAAGGACACACACACACCACCCCTGCCCAAAGATCCATGAGCCCTGGATTGGGTCGGCCCAACATCAGCAGCCTTTACTCATAAGGAAATCTGTGCATGGTTCACAGCACTCTTCCTAACACACACATTGGGCACTGAACGGATGCCATTTATACGTTAGGTAACATAAACATGTGGCCGCCATAAGTCGGAAGCCACTTGAAGGCGCACAACATACACTTGTGTTTACTTGCATTGTGAGTGTCTGTGTGAATTCTCCCAAAAAGTGCACTCTGAGCGCCTTTCTTTGAGTAGAATTTGAAAAGGCTGGGGAAAAAAGAATACTAATAATAATAATCCTAGAACTGTGGAGGTGGAAGGGACCCTATAGATCATCAACTCCATCCCCTGTCAAGGAGGTCCAGTGGGGAATTGAACTCCCAACCTTTGGCTCCGCAACCAAATATCTAAACCACTGAGCTATTCAGCAGTTCCTAGGTGGCTTTGGGGTTTCCTCCCAATGAGTGGAAACCAAAAGAAAAGATACACACATGCTTGGGCTCAAACCATGACACTGGATGCACTCATGAAACCAGCCAATTCATATGGCTTTCTCTTCCGTATCTAACAGTCGCTTCTACGTCCAACCGTCTGGATGGTCCACGTCAATAGACCCGAGACATACATTCCCCTCTTGACGAATGTCAAAATTCACCATGGTAGACCCAGTTCTTCTCCATCCTGTCCACCCACCCCAGACACCACACAAGGAACAGAAGGGCCCATTTTGCCACGCAGACACAATTACGTTGACACCTGCGGGAAAAACCATCACCCATCCAGCCGACCCCTTAAAACGTCCGACGCGCTAACAAGAAAGCGCATCTCTTAATTACCATCCTAATTAGAATCTCCTTTTTCTTGGTCACCCTTAGGAAACAGAAAGGGAAGGGATTAAAAAAAAACAACAACCTTTGTTCAATCTAAGACGGGTCCTGAGAATAGACCTCCTCTGGTCCTAATTAAGTGGCAGCTCTGCTTTCCCTTTTAATGGGATGTAGTTAATTTTTTCCAGCCGTCCAGCCGGTCTGCCGGTTCAATAGGAGGTGGCAGAAGAATCCCCCTCTCCCCGCCCCGCCGGTTGATCCCGATAACGACATCTTATTTAGCCCATTTTAAGAACAGCCGACCCATTGACAGAGTTATCCGCTAATTAGACCAAAGGTCTAATTAGATGAAGGGAGACAGGCAGATTTTTGCAACATTGTGAAAACACACATGCCGTGAAAATTGCTTTGGATTCCCAGAACTGTTGCCCTTCTGAGCAATTACTTCTCAGCCGGGTTCGGCTCTCCTCCTTCTGTTTGGTGTGCAAATTCACTATCATTTGTTGGTTTATAATATTTTTACCCGGCGTTTCTCCTTAAAAAGGACCCAAGGAGGCTGACATCCTGAAGACAGTATTTCAAAGCTAAAAACAGGAAGTTTACAAATATTAAAAAGAATCAAAGGCCACACTTTAAATGGTAAACAAACCCAACGCCAAAAACACAAGCAAAGCAGTAAGGCACAACAATCGGTTTAAAAACCTCTCCCAAAAACAGACAGCAACTGAGGGGAAGCCCATCTAAAGAGAAAGGTTTTTGTCTGCTTGCAGAAGGACAGCAAAGATGGGGCCGGGCTGGCCTCCAGTGGGGAGGGAGTTCCAGAGTCTGGGAGCAGCCACCGAGAAGGCCATCTCCTGTTTTCCCATCAGATGCACCTGTGAAGGTGGTGGGACCAAGAGAAGGGCCTCTCCTGATGATCTTAACACCCGAGCCGGCTCATAGTGGGAGATACAGTCTTTGAGATAGCTTGGACCCCCGGCCGTTTAGGGCTTTATAGGTTGCACAAGAGCCATAAAAGACCAGGACTGGGTTTTGTGGGGGGGGTGGGGTTTGACAGCAACAGCATTGGCAAAAATCTGTAGTTTCTGCATCTAAAAACTTGTTTCAAGGAGATCTGCAATGAAGCCCTTGGCCTATCTCTTCCACCCCCTCAGAGAAACACAGGATGATGATCCCAAGTTTTTTAGCGTGGATCTGAGCAAGCTCTAAACTTGGCGTCATGCCCTGCCCTTTTCGTCTTGGTCCATTTTTTCATTAGAAAGGGTTGTGTGGGTGTGTGCAGGGGCGCGCACACACACAAAACCTACTTCTGCACCCAAAAAAGTGCCAAAATAGGGGGGTGGGGAAATGCACCCCAAAATGTATTCTCTCCTAGCAGGGAAGGCGTCTGAATGGTTTCTTTCCTGCTAGCCCGAGCAGAAGAAGCAAAGACGTATATTCCCAAGGAATATATATTCCCACCAAAAAGCTTTCTTCGGCACAAGGAAGAGAGAAAGCAGACTTTACATCCTTGATTCATTCCACTGAGGGTGCTTCGCGTAATTCCCCAGAACAGTTCCTGGGGTGGAACAAGTGATGCCCAAGGGGACGCTTTGAAGGATTCGGGAGACCGAAGGGAGACAGGAGAGCACTTTTCAAGTACTTGAAAGGAAGTCAGACCGAGGAGGGGCAGGATCTGTTCTCCATCATCCCAGAGTGCAAGACACTCAGCGATGGGCTCAAGTTAAAGGAAACCAGATTCCGGTTGAAGATCAGGAAAAACTTCTTAACTGTTAGAGCAGTACGACAATGGAACCCACGACCTCGGGAGGCAGGGAGCGCTCCAACACTGGAGGCAATCAAGAGAAAACTGGAGAACCCTCTGCCAGATCTGCTTTGATTTAGATTCCTGCCTCGAGCAGGGGGTGGACTCGATGGCCTTTGGGGGGCCCTTCCAACTCCATGATTCTATTAACTCACCGTCTTCATGGCCTTCTCGGGTCCTCCTCCGATGCCGGTCTTGCCGGTGGCTGATGACCGATTCGGCGCCCGTTTCGTTATCCAGGCCATCGCGGCTGCTGGCAGCATTTGGGCTGCAGGAAAAGGAGGCTCTGGGTTATTAATACAACAGGGGCCAAGCAGGAAGAAGGTCCCTTAAGGCAGTGGTCCCCAACCTTGGGCCTCCAGATGTTCTTGGACTTCAACTCCCAGAAATCCTGGCCAGCAGTGGTGGTGGTGAAGGCTTCTGGGAGTTGTAGTCCAAGAACATCTGGAGGCCCAAGCTTGGGGCCCACTACCTTAAGGGACCCCACAGAGGCAGCGAACATCTCACAACCCCAGTTTCACCAACAACACAACCCAAACTACAAACCCCAGTGGCCATTCTGCTTGGAGGGGAATCATGGGATTTGTAGTTGAAAAAAAGGAACTTTTCTGATTCTCTCCACCATCCCCCCCCCCATCTGTTTGTTCGCTGTTGTCGTGGCTGCTGCGGTTGTCACTTGCGTTGTGTCAATGGGGTTGGAAAGATTGTACCCAGTGGCCTGGCTCTTTTGCCTCCTCCTGACATCCTCACATCACAACAACCCTGCCAGGTGGGCTAGTCTTATAATGAATCTAAGGCTGCTCAGGAGGGGATTTGAACTGGGTTTCACCAACAGACATTGGAAAAGATTGTTTTCTGGACTCTCAGAATGCCCCAGCTGTCATGGCCAGGTCAACTGATAGATTCTGGCCATAATATTGCAAAAAAGGTAACTTTTCTACGTTCTGCACCCTCGTCTCGTATTTTAACGACTGCAGACAAAGTCGCCCAAAGACAGAACATCCTGTTTCAGGCTGTTTCAACAGCTCCATCTGGTGGCCAAAACTAGTTTGGCATGAAAATCCATTTCTCTTTGGATTCTGTTGAACTCCGGGGAGGAGTAGATTCGGCCTTCCTTCTGAACAGCCTTCGGTAGCTTTCCAAGAAAGACCATTCACTCCAGCTAACACAAGAGGATCCATATTTGACCCCTAACATGAAAACCGGAACACAGAAGTGGTCAGAATGTCGAATTCAAACAGCAAAGACCCGAGTTCTAATCTCCACTCTGACATGAAAAGGACCGTAGGCCCATCACTTTCTTTCTCTCAGCCTAGCCACCCGACTCACAAGGCGGCAGCAGCAATAAAAACTGAGACGACGACCCTGTGGTGCAGGAAGAGACGAAGCGGGGTGCCTCAGAGGTCACACGAGCCCAGAAAGACCCACCCATCTCTTAAAAAGTGGGGCCACACAGATCATCCCACTGCTTAGCGGAGGAACCATGCAAACCATCCCAGTCTGAGTCAGAGGCTGCTTTGGCTTTAAAATCACTTGAAATGTTAAAAGGAATTTTCAAACATCAAACAGTATTCTGAAACTAAATTACGCTGTGCTGCTAAGGTAATTAGCCCACTATGGTCACTATGTCCTGCCCACTATGCTTCCCCTGGATGCCCATCATCTTTGGGCAGTTTTCCAGGTCTTTTTCCCCATTAGAAATACCTCTTCTAAGGCTTAGCTACTTGGAATAAGAGCTTTTAAGTTAAAATGTGCTGTTATTTTTTACCCCATACTTTGACCTTTGGGACAACCCACCACTGGAATGTGATTCCTGAGAACGTTGTGGAAATTGAATTCAGACCTCTGGCTAAATGATGTTCAGCGCCCTTACTCTGTATGCATCTCAGTACGACCAGGGAAAGTAATTCTCCACTCTGGGAGTTCTACCTGACAGACACTTAAAAATGTGGCTCACCTGGGAGAAAGGCCTTGAGGCTTACTGAGAGGCCTAGCTCCACTGAAGCTTCCTGTTCCTGCCCCAGTGTTACCTGGGAGCATTTTTTTTCTGAACAGGAAGCTAGGCCTAGCTAGGCCTCAATGCCTTCCAGCAGAGGCCTTTTTCCCAGGTGAGCCACACTGAGGTGTCTGTCTGCCATGCAGAACTCCCAGAAGGAAGAGTGATGGGATTTGTAGTCTGAATAATAATAATAATAATAATAATAATAATAATAATAATAATAATAATAATAATAATAATAATAATAATAATAATAATAATAATAAACACCCATTCCTAATAGATATTTGAAACGATCCTTACTGGAAGGAAGGGGGCCGGGAGTCTCCGATGCCTCCGGTTCTCTCGATCGGAGGGGGAAGGTCTGTGTGGCTTTCGGTGCACTGGGAACCAGCGTCTGAATGGGAGCTTTCTGCCAGGACCAGCTGAAAGAAAAGAGAGAGGGTTGGAGGGAGCATCTAAGGTACGGCGCCTTGGCTTGCTTGCAGAAGTACCCTGCCAAGCAATTCATTCAGCCTTCTGGAAAAAGCCAAATGCATCTCTGGCGGATAAATGGGCATAGAGGGAGAAGGGAGGGGAATAGATGGCAGAGAGAGGGAGGAATGGCCTAGATCAGCTGTTCCCAACTTTGGGTCTCCAGATGTTCTTGGACTACACCTCCCAGAAATCCTGGCCAGCACAGCTCATGGTGAAGGCTTCTGGGAGTTGTAGTCCAAGAATATATGAGGACCTAAGGTTGGGAACTGCCGATATAGAGGCAAAAATGACAAAATAGAAGCGGTTGTTGTTTGGGCTTATTAGAAGACAGGACGCAGTGGGGGAAAAAACTATTATGCTGGGATAGGGGAAAGGCAGCAGGAAAAGAGGAAGACAGACTATGGGTGGACTGACTCTATAAAGGAAGCCACAGCTTTGAGTTTGCAAAAGCTGAGCAGGACTGTTAAGGAGAAGATTATTTTTGGAGATCCGTCGATCCTAGGGTTGGCGGCCACTTGATGGCACGTAACAACAACCGCCCTGATGGCCACGGAGATGCGGTCAAAGACAAACAGAAAATGCCTGCCAGGAATCTCAAAACTAATGAATACACATTTAAGAGGCCTGTAAGATTTGCCGGGGTTGAGGTTTGAAACCAGCGTTGAGGTCTCAGGAAGGACGGCTTCTAAAGACAACAACATTGCTGTGTAATGATTGTACATACAATGCACAAGTTACAGTATCTATGCAGCAGCTTGTATAACAGCTAAATTTTAAGAAACCCAAACAAATTCAAGTGTTGTGGTCTCCAGAAAAGGCTAGCAGATGATCCCATTTTTAAAAATTGAAATCTAACTAGCATCCGAGCCAGACTTCATGGTCTATTCCCCCACCAGTCCCCTAAAACAGGGGGAATCACCAGGGTCAAATACGGAGGAGAGTGAAAAGTGAGAAGAAGCTTGCAGGGGAGGCTAAAAATAATTTTTAAAGCAGTTTTTTTTAGTTATGTTTGAAGCATGAAGTAGAACAAGGAAAGGGTGAGGACGTGCTAAAGAGTTATAGAGACAAAGTAGAACTGCTCAACATCTCCTTGGCTTCCATCATAATCAAAAAAGGAAAATAATGCTAAACCTGGTGTAGACAGAAGCAAGGGAAGGAAAGAAGTGGTCCAGGAACATCTTTACTGTAATTGGAGCCAGGTCTGCCCACAGATGAGCAGCATTCAAGGGTACCGAAGTAACCTGGTGAAGTAATAACACGGGCAAATTTTCAGGGAGAAGAACCAGGCAGCTACAAACTGATCAGCCTGATGTCAATACCAGGAAAAATTGCAGGATGGATGATGAAACAGTGGGTCTGAGAACACTTAGAAAGATAAACTGTAGTTAAAAAAGAAACATGGATTCCTTGGAAACAAGCCACGGCAGACCCATCTTATTTCGACCAGAGTGACAAGCTTGGTAGATAAGGGGAATGCTGCTGATGTAGTATATCTTGATTTCATCACATCTTCTGGTAAAGCCTGCCATGATTCCTTGCCAACCAGCTGGTTTGATGCAAGTTATTATGAGAGAGTGGCCTTCGCCCCTAGCTGTGTTGGCCAGGGTTTCTGGGAGTTGCAGTCCAAGAAGGTCCAGAGACCCAAAGTTCGGAACCATTGCCCTTCACATTGATACACAAATAACGGATCAGCTGATGCTGGAACCAGCCAGGGGTTCCGTCTGACCCAGAAGGGCTGTTATCAACTTCTGAGCTTGGGCACAACCTTAGCCACGGCATCCATTTCACGATCGCAGTCCGAAATTATGAACAATGATCTCGGTCGATATGCCTCAACTCTGTGCATCCAGGACCCCAGCCCAGATTATCTCGGTTTGTTTGCAAATGTGAGAAAGATCTTCACAAGGGCACTTCCCACCCTGGGAGGGATGGTTTGATGCCCATTTTCCCCCACCGGCTCTGCATGGCGCCTCTCAAGCCAAGAGCAGGTTGAATGGGTTTCAATCAAAATGTACGAATCGGACTGCGCAATGGCAAGGAAATGGACACACACAGAGAGAAGGCGCATAAGGAGATAACATGGCTTCTCTTTTTTCCACCGTTATCTCGGGCACTGGTTGGAGGGCAGAAAGATAACATCACCATGAGCCAATGAGAACCGGGCCAGCTCCCAAGCGACGAATCGGATTTTTTCCCCCCCTCTCTCTGTCTTTTCTTCTTAAAAGGCACGTTCCTCATTGCAGTTCTGATCTTGGACAAAAATGAAATGCCGACAATAGCAGAACCTGCCACCAGCTGAGATGCGGCGAGTTTTAGAAACGGCATGGGCCATACATAGGCTGGTTCGCTCTTTCTTTGCAAATAAAATAATAAGCTGACCCCAGCAGGGTGGCTGAGTCGGGATTGTCCGAAGGATTGGCGGAAAGAAGGGGGAATGTGCAGGAACATCAAGAGATATTTGCACACTCAACTGCCCTGGGGGGCATAGAAGGGCGTAATGTAACCATACTGGTCCAGAGAGAATGTGTGGTGGGAAGAATCCAGAGGAGAACTCCCAGAATCCCCCTAGCCAGAATCAGCTCCTGGCCAAGATGGCTGGCCAGGACGTTTTAAGAATTGTTAAGTTGAAAAAGTTACTTTTTCAGGTTCTGGTCCTGAGTCACTGGGCTTGGGAGGGTCATCCGCTGAGAGCTGTAACCCAGACGGCCATTTTCCAAGCTGTCATCTGAAAATAAGAAGGGATGACCTTCCCTACATTTTTCAAAATCCCGAGGCTTAACTCTATCCTTCTGAACACCCCAAGCAGTGGTTCCCAACCTTGGGTCCCCAGATTTTCTTGATCTACAACTCCCAGAAGCCTTCACCACCAGCTGGGCAGGCCAGGAATTCTGGGAGTTGTAGTCCAAGAACATCTGGGTTACCCAAGCTTGAGAACCCCTAACCTGGGAACAGGAGTGTTGGTTTGGACGATCTTTCCCAGAGAGTGTCAGATTCTCAGAGTGGCAGGCCCAAAAAAGTAACTTCTCAAAACTTGGAAATGCCTTAAAATTGGGTTTGGAGCCTCTTCGGTGGCTCCACCTTGCCATCCAGTCAGACGGGGGTGGGGTGGGGGAGCCCCAAACAGAAAGTTTAAGAATAAGTTCCTAAATGCACCCGAGCAGGCCAAGCATAAAGAGATTAAATCCTCATAAATCCGCCCCCGCCTGCCTTAAAGGCACGTTACGGCATGAATCATCCTCAATTAATGTTAAGTGATGCATCGGGTTGCTTCAAATCTCTTCTTCAATGTCCCAAGACAAAAACTAAACTAAACCAACAACCGCCTGACCTTGAACAGCACCCATGGCTCAGAGCCTGTCGTTATGAGCCTTCCAGCAGGCATGAAAGTCTTTGCACCATAATAAAAACCTGACTGAAAATCAATCCAAGCCCGTGTGAAAAGGGGGAAGCCTTTTAAAATTAAAATTAAAATCACCGAGGACGACAGGCAAGACCGGGCAGCAACTCAGCACGGAATAGAAAAGTTACTTTGGGGGGGGGGGGGATTCATATTTCCAGAAATATTGGCAAAGTTTGTCATAAGATTGTGAAAAGTGCAGAGGTGGGAGGACTTGAGCATGGAGTGCCGGAACGCAGCAAGCTGCTTGAAAGAGAACATTTACCTGTCTAGCTCAGGTACACTTCATTTACGTTGGTGGCAGCTGCTCTCCAGGACCGACCGACTGACCGATCTTATTTAGACAAGCCCGGAGATGCTAATCTGGAGATGCCACATCCTGGATCCAGGACCTGCTGCTACTGAGCTACAATGCTTTCCTTAAATGTTAAACAAAAAAGATTCTAGTCCTCATTGTTCTGAATAAGGGACTGTTTTCAAAAGGAATATGGGAAACGATCCTATACGGAATCAGAACACAGTTCCTGCTCCCTTGTCTGCACTGACCAGCAGCCTCTCTCCGGGATTTTAGGGACAGGTTTTCCCTGCGCGATCGGGAGAGGCTGTGGACTGAACCTGGGGTCCGGCGTCTTGGACGGCTCCGTAAAGGTGGGACTAAAACCCGGGGCGGATTCAGCGCTGCCATTTTCTTGATGTTTCCTGTCTCCGGCGTGCATCAGGGATCCTGGAAATGACTCCTTCAGGGCCTCAGGGCACCACACGCGGTCCATAAAAACAAGAGCATGCCGACTTACCCAGGATACGACCCGTCCGTTGAAGCAAGGTAGCTTAGCATTGTCGTCCGAGATCTCCTCCTTCACCACCCTAGGGAGAAAAAGAAGCATGGAAAAACGTCAGGAACGTGGACATTTAAATAAAGCTATGTGAAAAGCTCAAAAGATGCTCATTTGATGCCGATTATGGTACGTGTGTATCGTTTCCTGTGCCATCAAGTCGGAACAGATTTACGTATAGTGACCCTAAATAGGGTTTTCAAAGCAAGTGAGATATTTAAGGAGTGGCTTTACCCGTTTCACTTCTCCAGTGAGTTTCCATGGCTGAGCACGGATTCGAACTCTGTTCTCCAGAGTCTTCGTCTGTTATTCCATCCACTGCACCACACTGAGTATCTAGGTTATTGTATATGGCTGCTCTATGTATGTAAACCAGGTTTCTTGTACACCCAAGAACAAGACGTTAAAAACCTGAGGCTGGCAGCTATAGAGATAAAATAAAATAAAATATCTGGCGGCCTGTTCTACTTCACAGGGTTGGAAGCGCTGACGGGCAGGTTGTGTCACGAGGCCGCCAACGCTGACCAACGAACGCCCACAGAGTTCTCCAACATGAAGGAGACTGTTATTATTCTTGTCCATATTGCAAACCTGCCTTTGGCACCCCATCCTGGTTCGCAAGGGGGGTTCGTAATACGATTTTTAAAAGCTGGGCATTATAAACATGGCAATACAAAGACAGAGATGGTCCCCTTAAAGGAACGGCAGAATTAGAAACCGTTCCGAAACCGCTCAAAGGCACAACAGAGAGGAGGAAAAGATACCCCTCGCTTAAAACCCAACACACACACACCCCGTCCAAGTGCTGTTCAAAATGAAATTCACACTCAGCTACCAGGGGGCTGTGACTTTCCACAGCCTCCAGCGAACGGCTGTGGAAACATCCCACTCCGAAGGGTCTCAGAACCCACCAACAGCCCTGTGTTTCTTTGAAGATTGCAGATTGAACTGCACCTACAGATCTCCTGAGATCACGTCCACTCAGTTTACTTACTGACTTTGACCCCGCACGTTGGAACGTGGGTCACGCTGGCCGGGACATACCTGGGAACCCTGGATCCCAAAAGTAACTTTTCCTAGCTGTGAGACATAAATACGTCCCGGCCCATAGTTTAGGAATAAGCCCTTCATTTTCCCCATGTCTCTGTAACATCGAGCAGAAATTCACATTTCTTTTCTACTCCCAGATTAGCTCGGTTTGGTCCCTAGAGGGAACCGTTGACTGGAAATGCAATCAAGCTTGTGGCTTTTGGATGTTTACTTTAAAAAAAAAAATCATCTCTCTTTTTTGGGTTAACCATTCCTTTGGTTCTTGCCCCTTTAAGCCCCTTTAAAACAAAATCCTTTTAAAGCTACAGAAACCAGAAGTGAGTCTTTCAACCCTCATCAAAAGGGATAAACACAAACACAGGGTAAAGAAATTAGAGAGGATCTGATCCCTTCCCGCTTTTTGGAACATTTCCTTGGAGTTTGAGCAGCTAGGATCTGCCAGACATTTTTTTTGACTACTGCGCCCATGATTCTGACCCATTAGGGCTGATGGGACCTGTACTCCATCTGTCTCAGATTTTTTTTTTTTTTTTTTTGAATGTTAGTTCAATTACTCCAGTTGCATGGCAGAAGCAACTGGAGTAATTGAAGAGTTACAGAGTCACAGAGCAGAATTAGCTTCACGTTCTCCCAGAGTAGTCCACCCCTTTTTTTCCTCATCAACAGGCACTTACTATCTCAGTCACTCATTCTGAGACATTAAAAGAAAGGAAAGAAATGTTTCTTTACTTACAGTGAACAGATAACAGCAAACTAAAAAACATGACTGCTCTCAACAACAGGACCCAGACTCATTGACTCCAACAGACTCAAGAGAGGGAAAGGGCAGAGCAGAGAGGCGGGGCTCTCTTTGAATCAGAGGCAGGGAAGGAACGACTGGTTAGTGCTGCTAGTGATTGACAGTCACCACAGCCCAGAAAGGTTCCTCCTAGCCACACCTACTAGAGACAGCATGCAAGGTTGCAAAAACCCATCAACATCCAGAGGGTCTCATGTCTCAGATTCCTGAGTCAGGGTTTTTTATAATAGAGATGTGAGGAGTATATGAAAGCTTTCTTGTCCACTATGTTTTTCTGAGTCTCATCATGCTGAGATTCTCGGCTGAGACTTCCCCTGGGAGCAACCACCGAAAAGGCCCTGGTGAGACTAAGAAAAGGGCCTTTCCCCAAGATCTTATCATGCTCATATGGAGAAGCAGATCCTTCAGAAAGCCTCGACCAAAGCCATCTGGAGTTTTACAGGTCATTACCAACATTTCTTTGAATTCTGCCCAGAAAAAGACAGGTAACCAAGTGACGCTGTTGAAATTATTAATTCTCACTAACCGATTCCCATTTGGGGCAGTCCAGGGGACTCTCAAGAGTCTCCTTCAGCACCACAATTCAAAAGCATCCATTCTTTGGCAGTCAGCCCTCTTTATGGTCCAGCTCTCACTTCCATACATCGCTACTGGAAAAACCATAGCTTGGACTATGCGGACCTTTGTCAGCAAGGCGATGTCTCTGCTTTTTAAGATGCTGTCGAGGTTTGTCATCGCTTTCCTCCCAAGAAGCAGGCGTCTTTTAATTTCGTGAGCACATTACAGTAGCGTAAGCGGCATGTAACGAAGACGTGTGCCACTGCAACCACGTCCGGCATCTCCATGAACGGGCAAAGCTGGCGCACGAGCTTTAAATGCGCGCACCGCAGCCACTGTCAAAGCGTGGGCATCCAGCCTGCAAATCCCGGAGCACACCTAAGCTGGCAGAAACCACCTTATCAAAACACAATCAAACAGGTAAAGCAATCAAACCGCGTTTTGCCAAAATTTCAGTAAATTCAATAAGGCAAAAGACCATTCAGAGCCGGGAAAGTCGAAATAATCGAGACTGAACACAGAACAAGTAGAGAGCAAAACCAGAATTAACATTTTTAGAAGCCACGATCTCTGAATGTCCAAAGCGAGACACGCTTTGGACATTCAACACATTAAAATTGCACCTTCTAGCACCCATTTCAGGCGATCATTTATTAAACACCAATTTTCACACAACCCTCTGTGTTCCACATATTTTAAGTGCACTGCATATTACTGGCTGCAATTTAATCAGCAGAACAAGTTAAAGAGGGCTCTCTCTTTCTCTGAGTAAGCAGCCTTTTAAGTTCTGCCTTGGGGAATAAAACAGGAGAAGGAATGAGCACTGAATAAATACAGCATTTACCACCCCTTTCAACTATACACATCCCCTTGTATTTGTGGCTGACAGTGGGAAGGGGAACATTTGTATAGGGCTTCTATGTAAACAGCCACTCGCCTGTGGCGAGTAAAAATTCCTGCCAAGCAACCAGACAGAGGCGAATCAAGTGCAATGGTACAGCAATGAACCAAATTATGTATGCTTTTGTGCAGGGCTAGGAAAAGTTACTATTTTAGACCACAGAACCCCCCCCCCCCCCCCCAGCGATCAGAGCTTGGTCTCATTTTTCCTTTTCTTTTTTTAATTTTTTCACCCATTGTTCTGTCCAGCTGAATGCTGTATGTGTTTTCTGGCGCATCTTGCACAGGAAAAGTACTAATCTGTGCAGGAATTGTAACCATGTTTTTCTCTCCTTCCCAGGCAAATCAAGCACAGGAAAGGTGTGTAAATTATAAGTCATTGTGCACAGCTTGGCTTCCTCCCCCCCCCCCCCCCCGGAGAACAATGTGTAGCCTGCATGATTGAGAATTTTAAACCAGAGAGAGTGCTTTAAATGCTATGTGACGGTATATAAGCAGAACACTTTTTGATGACGATGAAAATATTTGAAAATATAAAACACAAGCCAAAACAGACCAAATCATAAAAATACTGACCCGTGATATGTAACAGATGCAAATTTTAACCAAAAACCCAAGTATCTGTTAGATATTGGTGTAGTATGGATACTGTTCCTAATATTCGTGTTTTTTACAGCTCTGATGGCGTTATTTCAGAGATCTGCAGCTTATTATAGTATTTTGTAAAATTCCACGGGATTGATCCGAATGTCCCAATGATTAGGGGGACCACTGAAATGTGTTTCATTCAGAAACGTGTTATATCTATTGCCAGGTCTCTGTTTTCTTGATATTTTTTCCCAACTCTTTATCTTCAACTCTTGCATCTCCTGCAATTGCAATGTCAATTATCCAGTCATGTCTTTGTTTTGTTGTTGTTATAAAACACCAGGCACAGTCAAAATTATAAAAACATTGACTGGTATGATGGTGATGATGATGGAACACGCTTTGCCTGAAGCCAGTGGACATTATCAGTGCAGTACATTTGCATGCATAGATATTATTTTAAGCAACTTCAGCAAATTTTGGGGATGGGGGTGGGAAGGAGAAGGGGAGACCCCGGGTTCATTACTGGTCAATTCACGCGGCAGAAGGAATACAAAGAAAATAAGCAAGCTGCGTAAACCTCTAGGGTCAGACGGGTTCGGAGTGGCAAAGTGCTAGATTTGCATATAATTTAGCTGCAGATGCAGAAAAGAAAAGGATGACCAAGGGGGGGAGGTCCTCAGGCAGACCGTGCTTTAATTGCAAAGGATTTATGCTTTGCTTGTCTTCTGCATCCCCCCCCCCCCCCACGACGTGCCCTTAAATTTGGATCCGATGTTGGGAAATTTCACCCAGAACGTTTGTTCCCAAACCACCCCCTATATCCGTGTGTTGTAACAGAACTGCAAACATGTTACGGGAAAATAGCTCAAATTGGACTACAAGTCCAATGATCCCCTAGTCCGACCAGAGGAGACTCCTTAGTGCTTCTCTGCATGATTCACCGTTCTGGCCTCCTTCAAGCAGACAGCTCACCCAGCCTCTGCCAAGGGAGGAGAAATCCTGTTGCAATTTTGCAAGGGGTTAAAAATGGATTACTGATTCCACTTGCATGACCAAAGTCTTGTGGATTTTGTGGGGGTTTTTTAAAATGAAAACACATCCAGAACTCTGTATGACTTTCCTCTGCCCCCATCAGGGTGCTCGGGAGCACTAACAAACTTATTAATTAAAACAACACTGTGAAAGTTCTAAAGCGCCGTCTTTCTGGGTGCCTTTGGCGCACAATACTGGGAATCACCCAAGTTTTCTTGGGGGACAGAAGGCCATGTCTTCGTTCAACGGTGCCACGCCACACTGTTTTCCCCCGGTACCTCTATGACATTTTCCTCCGATCAACAAGAGAAATGTCTGAGATTTAACAAGAAAAAGTTTGAACCCATGGGAAAACATCAGCTGTCAAGAAAACTGGTGTCGACCAGCAACAAACAGAGCAAGCAAGACTCCTATACAATTTCCGTGGTCACGTGGCCAGCGCGACTAGACACGGAACGCCGTTATCTTCCCACCGAGGTGGTACCTATTTATCTACTCGCATTTGCATGCTTTCGAACTGCTAGGTTGGCAGGAGCTGGGACAAGCGACGGGAGCTCACTCCGTCACGTGGATTCGATCTTACGACTGCTGGTCTTCTGACCCTGCAGCACAGAGGCTTCTGCGGTTTAACCCGCAGTGCCACCACGTCCCTTTTAAAACCATTTAAAAAGGGCTGCAAATCTGGGCATTTCAAGACTCAATTTAAAAATATATGTACCCCCACTTTGTTTACACAGAATCGCTAACTTTTTTATTTGCCTTCCACCCGCTTGAATGCCGAACCGGCTCTCCCACGTTCAAGAGCACGCAAGCTGGCCGGCTCTCTGCGCCTGTCGTGGCACGTCCAACCGCCAGGTTTGGTTCGCAGGCACCCGGGCCGATAATTTCTTCCTCCTGACTCGAAAGGAAAAATAAAATCGAGTAACTTTTGTTTCTCACTAGCTTGGGAAAGGGACCTTCCCGAAAACACCCTACATGCCAAGGTGAGCGCTTTTAAAAGCCCCTAATTTTATACTCCTGCAAAATTTGCTCACCAAACCACTGGGATCTGCGTTTATGTGGGACGTAGTCAGCTTACCAAGAGAAAAATATTCCCCACATCTATTTGCCGTGGATAGCTGGATATAGTAGAGCAACAGCCTCTTTAAGCATCTCTCCTGCATCCAAACAGAAAGGGAGGCCCTGGCAGATCCCTCTGATCTATTCGGCACCCACTACCTCGGTCTTTTCCTCCCAAAAAGTGGGTTTTTGCTCAGCTTCTGAAGGAAGGAAGCAAAAGTGCTGGATCTCTCTCTTGGGAGAAGGTGCAGCACCTGCCAGGCAATGCCCAAAAATCGGGACTAAAACTCGGAGCGGACCCATGTGGGCCCACCTCCACGCCCCTCTGGATGAAATCAGAATCACCTCGCTGCCTCCCAAGCCCAGAAGGAACCTTGCTATGGGTGCTGGTCTCTCTCAAAAATACCTCTGAGGAAGAGCAGGGCCACGGCAGTCCACGGGAACCCACACACACACACACACACGAGGCCACAGAGCTTGGCAACGGGCCTGCCATCCCGGATTTGACCCTGGATCTACACCTTCCCAAAATAAACAGCAGGCAAAGGGTGATCCCTGAGCTGGGGGGGGGGCAGACACAGGGGTGTCCTCTCCCCTTCCTCCAATTCCAGACCTTCCTTTCCACCCACGCCCCCGTGGCCACCCTTGGGTTCCCTTCCTCCTATTCTTCCACCCTTTTAAATCTGTGCTGGAGAGCAAGAGAGACCCAGCGCCCGCCGTGAACAGCGATCACCAGGGAGACAGAAGGTGTTCTCCTTGAAATATCTGGACTTCCTCTCTCTGACTTCATCGGCCAAAAATAAAGCCGTGATCCCATCACGCTTGCCAAGGCTTGGCCGGAGGTCAAAAAATCTTCAGAGAAGCACACAATAGGTGGTGTTTCACCAGCTCTCTCCCGGTGTCACGTTATGTGGTTGTTACGTGCCGTCAAGTCATACACTCCCCCAATCTCGCCCCTCGCAGTGGTACACGTGGCTCCCTTTCTCCTCATGCAGTCCACCCCACAACCCTGCGAGGTCAGCCAGGGTTGAAGACTCTCCCAGGACCAAGAGTCACCCCCCCCCCCCCTTCAGCTCCACAGTTGAGTGGGAACGACTCTGAATCTCATAAGTTCCCATTTGACCCTGTCATTGCCACATCACGGCACGGTGCTGGTTCTCCAAGGATAGCTCAGTGGCTTAGGTTGGGAGTTCAAATCCCCCACTGGGCCTCCTTGACAAAGGCTGGACTTGATGATCTATAGGGTCCTTTCCTGCTCTGCCCTTCTAAGATGATTATTATCTTCTGGGCTCTGGTCACAAGGCCTGCTTCCACTTCTGTAACAAACCAGAGAAACTGACCATACTTGTCAGTTTCACCATTGCCTGCTTCCACCTTACAGCCTTGTTGGTTTCTTCTCTTCCTTTCCAACCCCAATGGCAGCAGTCTAGATGGTCTTCAGGGTACCCACTACTATTCACACTGGTTGAAAAACCGCCCTCACCATGGCTTTGTGTTTGGGTGAGAAGTGGTTAACAGAGGGGGGGGGGGGAGTCAGCTTCTGAGATTTCCCCTGCTGCACAGAGATGTAAAAAAAAAATTGGGGGGGGGGGAGGAATCATTTTTTTTCCAGAAAAAAACAGGGAAAAAACATTCTTTTTCAGGGGGAAAAAATGAATATTTCCAGAAATGTTACATCTCTAGAAAGAACTTTAAATACATAACGTCTCAGAGGTCTTTCATTAAGATCTTCAATACCATGTCATAGACATATATTTTTTTAATTGTTGTAAAATAACATATTCCACACACCATCTTTTTCCCCCCAATTTTTCTGGGGGAAAAAACCCTGTTTTGATTTTAAAAAAAGAAAAGAAAAGAAACTGCTTTGTCAATGGTAGCAAGCAGAAGAGGGTACCCTAAGTGTAGACCATCTTGACGGCTGACATGGGTGTCTTGAACATTAAGGCTGCCCTTGGCTATGTAAAGCTTGGCATCCTTTTTTTCCTGCTGGCACCACGGGCACAATATCATGCAGCAAGATCGGGCCATTTCCTGGCTTTTTGGATCGTGGGTACCAGAAGCACCATATCCCACATTCATACCCTGGAGGGTTGTGGGGTTGTTGTTTTTTTTGAACATTTCCATTATTTATAGGTGAATGCTGTGGTTCTGGATTTCCTCCACCAAGCTGCAGTTGGCCGGCGTAGACTCTAAACCCTGCACTAACTCCAGGATTCTGCAGAGCCACTAGGGATGACAGCCAATTTAGAATCTGCCTGCGGGACGTTCCCATACCGTTCACCATGATTCTTACCCCGCCCTTCCTAGCAGCACGCTCAAGGCAGCCAGTAAAAAGGACAACACATAACGCTTAAGGTAATTAGGCAAACCTTGGGCCGAACCTATGATTGCAACAATATAATCCCAAAATCCCAAGGTGCATAAGCATGTGGTTCTCTCTCGCCCTATTATTTTCACAACAACGGTGAGTGAAACTGACAGATCATCCCCACCACCATCACATAGAATGTATCAGGGTCGCCCTGGGAGATTCTGGAGCCGAGGGGAAGATTTGAACTGCTGTCTCTTTAACCATCATCTAAACCCAGAGCTTAGAAAGGTCATTTTTGAAGACTTCCTGAATTTTAGTGGGGAATTCTGGGTGTTGTAGTCCGAATGTTTAATCTTTTCCCCTCTATCCATGACTCCGCACTGCCGCCTTCCTGCAACTCCTCCACCATCAAAAATGTCTTTATTGAGAATAATGAAAAGCAAAAGCTGACCCCTGGATCCATTAGTTAACACTCACGACCTGGGTTCGAATCCCCGCTCAGCCACGGAAACTCACTGGGTGTTGTGTGGCAATAATCAACCATCACTGAAAATTTTCCATGCCTTCAAAAACCCTAAGATAGTGGCCCTAAATCAGAAGCGACTTGATGGCACATCACTGGGGAGCCCAGGAGGGACATTTGGTTAGCCCTACGTCTATGGGATGATGTGAGCCATAATAACTCTTCCGAAATCTGGTTTAAGCTTCATGGGGGTGGAAGCCAAAGACGAGGAGTCAAACCTGGGTTAAAATCAGGGCAAACCCACAAACCTTGAGAAGACGCTACAAGGCCCCTCTGTATTTGTTCAACTGCTTGTCTTCTCTAATTAACCACGGAGAGCAGACACTCGTTAACATGCACGTACAGAGAACAGAAACTCTTGTGTCACAATTAGAGGTCTGGGGCAGGCAGTGCAAAGCAAAAGCCCCCCCATCCCCCCCCCCAAAAAAAAACCCATTTTCTCCCACAACAAAGAAGCCACGTTCATCCACGGACATGCTGGGACTCACAACTTCGCAGGGATCAAGCCAACCTTTGGATTCCCGGGGGATCCTTCTCCCCAAACACTTTGGAAGGGAACTCCGTCAGTAAGGACTTCGTGCAAACATTTATGCCCCGATGAGAGGCTGGAACGGAGAAGATCTGGACCCGAAGGGGAGTAAACCACCATTCTTGTGGATATCATGTACGCTAGAGAATCACTATTAATCAGAGCAGAAAATGCTAAGATATATAAACAGAGAGCTTGACTTGGCTCTCTTAGCCTTGGGATTTAATCTAGTCCTCTCTAGAGGATGAATCCAGATCTCTTGGGAGTTTCTTAGATGGCCGTGGCCCCTTCTCCATGAAATCATCATTTGATAGGTTCCCAACCTGTCCCCCCCCCCCCAATTTTATAGCAGGGCGGTGCTGTTGGGGGAAGATGGGAATCGTATTCCAACACTTCTCAGCCACACCAGCTTCAGAAGGTGGATCCAGGGGGTTCAACAATGTTTCCTTTTCTTTCCTTTAACCCTCAAATTGATATTTTCTTAATTGCTGGACAGCTCAGTGGTTGAGGTCTCTGGCCGCGGAGCCAGAGGTTGGGAGTTCGATTCCCCTCTGAGCCTCCTTGACAGGGGTTGGACTCCATGATTTCTAGGGTCCCTTCCAGCTCTGCCGTTCTAAGATGATGATGATGATCAAAGCCAGGAATCCTCTCCTCAAAATAGGAGACAGAAAAGTTCCTCTGACATCCTAAGCCATTTGTAGATTTACAGATAAAACCAGAAACGTCTGGGTCATTATCCATTTTTAAGGGAATCAAAATTCCTCTCGCGCCCCCCAAGGAGACTCGGTGCGGAAATACAGGACAAGGCAGAACGCAGCTTCTTGATCCTATGTGCTGTGACAGATCCTGCCAGGCAGAGATCCAAAGGAAGTTATTCAAGATGATGAATAATAAAACCAAAGGAAGACAGCCACGGGGGGGGGGGGGGGAGAGAGAGAGAGAGAGAGAGAGAGAGAGAGAAAAGACCGAGCGGACAGCTAGCTGTTCCCATCAGACTCTGGCAAAGATGAATGACTGCAGGAGAAAACCAGGATGGCTGAAAACAAAATATATGGTCCAATCCTGCAAGCAGAAGGGCGCACAGTGGCCCACGCCTTTGGGCTGTCAGAAAACCATCCGCAGCAAGAGCAGGAGGGGGGGGGGGATTAATCAATATCAACGATTGTACAGCACCACAGGTCGATATCACAGCCCAGCTTTGAAAGAGACGTGTCGGCTATACTCAGCATTCAACGGGGTTGGACTAGATGACCTCTCGCAATGGCTAGAAAGCTCCGGCGTTTAGGTCTCTGGCTGCGGAGCCAGAGGTTGGGAGTTCGAATCCCCCCTGGGTCTCCTTGAGAGGGGTTGGAACCCATGATCCAGCTCTGCAGTCCAAAGAGGATAATGATCCCCCACCCTTTCTGCAATGCCACAGGTCAACTGCAAATGGAGAACATTTTTTAGAAAAAAGAGGAGGATGGGTCCCTTGGAGAACACAGGGCGTGGGTTTTCAGACCTCTCCTGCCCGAAACAGGGTGCGCCCGAATCCCTGCCTTCGCCTGCACCCATCTGGTCAGCCGACTCTTTCTGGGGAGGGCTAAAGGGGGGATGATGATAAGCAGAGGGAAAGCATTTGTCCATTTCCCAAGGAAAACCTTCCTAGTGTTAACGCTCGACAGATTCTTCCCAGGTTCAAATTCTTCTGTGCGATTTTTGCCAAAAAACCCTCGAACCTGCTAGGTGGTCGCTTTCACGCTCAGCTTAAAAAGTTGTGGGAGGATTCAACGGGAGTTCATGAGTGGTTCACGGCCATTTCCAAGCCCATCCTGCTCCCCCTCTTGGGACGGGCGTTGTTCTTCTCATGCAAGCCGTGTTCAGTTGGAAGGTCACAGCTCCTCCAATACTGCCTAGTAGTTGACATTCACAGGTATACTGCCCCTGGGTTTAGAAGCTCCACTATACCACCATAGGCCCAAATCCTATTGAGATTTTACACCAGCCTCACAGAAACAGCTTAAGCGGAGGCAAATGGCCTTCAAAAGTTAAGAGATCACCACAGACGTTAGCTCTTGCGCACCAAATTGCACCCCTCAGTCCTCAACAGGTAAGGCGGTTTCTTAACTTGAGGCAATTCGCTTGACAAAGTTACGCTGTTTGCGTTAGGCTTGCCGGGGTAACTGACAGGATTTTGGCCATCCTGAGGAAAAGGAGAAACGCCTCCTAGGAAACATGAACCAGAGCACGCCAGGCCCTCCTGTCTTCCACTGCCTTCCGAAGTTGGGTCAAATTCATGTTGGTCGCTTCGATGACACTGTCCAACCATCTCGTCCTCTGTCGTCCCCTTCTCCTCTTGTCTTCACACTTTCCCAACGTCAGGGTCTTTTCCAGGGAGTCTTCTCTCATCATGAGATGGCCAAAGTATTGGAGCCTCAGCTTCAGGATCTGTCCTTCCAGTGAGCACTCAGGGTTGATTTCCTTCAGAATGGATAGGTTTGTTCTCCTTGCAGTCCAGGGGACTCTCAAGAGTCTCCTCCAGCACCACAGTTCAAAAGCATCAATTCTTCGGCGGTCAGCCTTCTTTATGGTCCAGCTCTCACTTCCATACATCGCTACTGGAAAAACCATAGCTTTGACTATGCGGACCTTTGTCGGCAAGGTGATGTCTCTGCTTTTTAAGATGCTGTCTAGGTTTGTCATCGCTTTCCTCCCAAGAAGCAGGCGTCTTTTAATTTCGTGGCTGCTGTCACCCTCTGCAGTGATCATGGAGCCCAAGAAAGTAAAATCTGTCACTGCCTCCATATCTTCCCCTTCTATTTGCCAGGAGGTGATGGGACCAGTGGCCATGATCTTAGTTTTTTTGATGTTGAGCTTCAGACCATTTTTGGCGCTCTCCTCTTTCACCCTCATTAAGAGGTTCTTTAATTCCTCCTCACTTTCTGCCATCAGAGTGGTATCATCTGCATATCTGAGGTTGTTGATATTTCTTCCGGCAATCTTAATTCCGGCTTGGGATTCCTCCAGTCCTGCCTTTCACATGATGTATTCTGCATATAAGTTAAATAAGCAGGGAGACAATATACAGCCTTGTCGTACTCCTTTCCCAATTTTGAACCAATCTTTCCCACTCTTTTGTTGACTATGAGGGCTACTCCATTTCTTCTACAGGATTCTTGCCCACAATAGTAGATATGATAATCGTCTGAATTGAATTCGCCCATTCCCGTCCATTTTAGTTCACTGACACCCAGGATGTCAATGTTTATTCTTACCATCTCCTGTTTGACCACATCCAGCTTACCAAGGTTCATAGATCTTACATTCCAGGTTCCTATGTAGTATTTTTCTTTGCAGCATCAGACTTTCCTTTCACTTCCAGGCGCGTCCGCAGCTGAGCGTCCTTTCGGCTTTGGCCCAACCACTTCATTAGCTCTGGAGCTACTTGTACTTGTCCTCCGCTCTTCCTCAGTAGCATGTTGGGCGCCTTCCGACCTGAGGGGCTCATCTTCCAGCGTCATATCTTTTAACCTTTTGTTTCTGTCCATGGAGTTTTCTTGGCAAAGATACTGGAGTGGCTTGCCAGTTCCTGCTCCAGGTGGATTGCGTTTAGTCAGAACTCTCCACTATGACCTGTCCGTCTTGGGTGTCCCTGCACGGCATAGCCCATAGCTTCTCTGAATTACTCAAGCCCCTTTGCCACGACAAGGCAGCAATCCGTGAAGGGGCTGCCTTACTCCTTACAAACTTTATTTTATCATACTCATGGTCCAAGCTCTCTAAATGGCAGACAAGGAATACCATACGATACAAGTCCTCGTTTGTGTCATGACTTGTGTTTTCTTGGGAGCGCTGAGACAACGACAGAATGGAGAGGAGTGTATTTCAAATCCAAAGCTATGGCTTTTAGCATTCAGAGGTATGCTTCTTCAGTAACTAAAAGTTAAATGTTCAGTTACTTCTAAGAAACACAAAGCAATGACTGAATCGTTAAAACGCTGTGGCCAGAATCCTATTGGCACTGTGTGACTGTAAGTGATGGTGGTCAACTGCCGCTAATTCACAAGCTGCTGCTTTCATTCCTGGCCACGTGCTCAGTCTCATGACAAGCACCCCACCAGGAACACCACTAGCATTTGGCTGACTCGCTGGAATCCACTGCTGGCAATAGTGCCATTTCAACTTATGCCTGCATTTACACCCTGAGAAGGATTCTAGTTAGTAATGAAAATGGTAACTTACTACACTTCAGGTTCTTGGAACTAAAAGACTAACCCCCCCCCCCTTTTTTTTTTTTAAAGGCAACATTCCAATCTCTGCAGTGCAGAACTGCAGCATGAGCGATTTCCAGGCTGGCGAAGTTCACCATCAAAACAGTTCTGTTTTGCAATCCATCATGTTTCCCGCTAGAGCCACAGCGCGGCTGTACTCTAGCCAACAACTTCAGCTTTAAAAAAAAAAAAAGTAAAGGAAACCAACACCGGGTGATGGCTATGCATCATACAGATATTGGCCGAAATCCAGGCCACCGGTCCCTGCCCTTCTGATCACGGCCGGGAACACATTCAACTATGCAACTCGTTTGCAAGTGACCGAGTTTCTTTCTCCCTGTCTCTTCCTTGTTGTTTCAGGAAATATCTGGGCTTTCTGGCTCCAGAAGCAGTACAGTACTGCTAAGTCAGATCCGGATAGGCTCCCTCTGTATGGTGCAGCTTTAGACAACGAGGAAAAAGCCGGGAAGGCAGACAAAGCTATTTGTTTTCCGGACCCGAGAACTTTGGGCGCAGTGGAAAGACCTCACTTGGCCAGCCACTCCCTCCGGCGGTTCTGCTCCCGCTAGGCTCAGCTATGATCAGAGTGACTACGAGACATATGGATTTTCCTTGGCACATTATATTGTCGTCCACGACCCTGGTTTGGCTGCAAAAAATTTTCAGGATGGTTTGGCCTGGAACGGGTAATTAAGAGCCATTTGCTTGATGAAAGACGCCCTCCTTATCCACCGAAATGGACGGCTTCAGCTAACTGGACTCTTCTTTCAACAATGGCTTGCTGTGTGAACTGAAAGAGTCTGCACTTGCAGATTTGCCGTCAGGGATGGGATTTTTTGATTTCTTAGACTACAATTCCTATACTTTCCAATTCAGGGAGTTCTATCTGACTGACATACACCTTACAGGCACCTAAATGCGGCTCACCTGGGAGGAAAGGCCTAAACTGGACGGCTTTGTGGCTTAGCTCGGCCTAGCTTCCCATTCAGATAGAAGGTTCCCATGTAGCACTGGGGCAGGAACAGGAAGCGTGGGTGGAGCTAGGCCGAGCTAAGCATGAACGGCTCTTCTTGAGTCGTCTTCTTTAGGGCTCCTCAACTGGATTGACCAGCTTTTTAAAGAAAAGAGGGCTTGGGAGTCACTGGTCTAAAACCACTGGAGGTCTATGATAAGAGACAGGTGGATTTTAGGCTTCCAAGTTCTTGGACTACAACTCCCAGCATGCCTCACTACTGGCAAGGGCTTATAGGAGTGGAAACCCAAAGAACAACCAGACAGCCACACTTTGCCAGGTCTATCTGATTTATTTTCTACTTTTAGTTTCATTTTCAAATGAATCTTATTTGAGTTAGCCTTGCTTTTTGATGGAAAGGTGGGAGATGATAATAACAAGTTGCAGATCTCAGAAATAACACCATCAGAGTTACAAAAACCGGCAATATTAGGAACAGCATACATTACTGCGCCGCTATTTAACAGATACTTAGGTTTTTGGTGAAAACTTGTATCGGTTCTGTAATACCAGTCACTGTTTTTAGAATTTTGATTGACTGTGCCGGGTGGTTTTTGAATAATATAAAGATCCAAAAGCCAGTGTGCTACAGGGGTTAGAAGACTGGTTTGGTTACCAGCAGATCAAGCTTCCAGTCCTCATGAAGCCATGAAACTCATCGGTTGATCTTAAGCCTGGCCCCTGCTCTTGAACTGCCCTGCCTCACCGTGTCGTTGCAGGGACAAGAACCCGGTGTAGAATTCACGAGAAGCACAACATAAACCAAACAACCGACCCATTGAATGAAAACGCCAAAGGGGGAAGGAGTTGTAAGAGAAAAAAAATAAAATAAAAGCTGATCCGCCTGGGCAAGGAAAACCAGGCTGAGATTCAAGGTCATCGGACTCCAGCGATCTTGGCAGATGTAAACAAGGATGCAGACTCTCTTGCCGACACTAACACTCAAGATCCCATCAGGGAGACACCAACCCAGCGCCCTGTTCCAGGGAGATAAAGCCACTTTGCATACTCAGCCCCTCTGTCTTCCTGCAGTCAGTCTGAGGTCACCGGCGAGCCGACGCTGGCTGTGGCTGCTCCACAGCAAATCCAATTTTCCACCGCCGCTCCCAAGCCGGTAGTAAAATACAAGACTTTAATCTGGCAGTTAATTAGAAATGGAAGAGAATCTGTCTTTCCAAGCTCCTACTTGCAGATAAAAAAGGTAGCAGGATGGGGGAGAAAAGGGGGGGTAGCCGCCAAGCCGCCACATCATAAGGAATACAAGCTCCCATCATGCTGTACTCGGGGGGGGGGGGAGAGCTCTCGTTGTGCCCGCCACTGCTGCTTCACAACCGCAAGTGGAAATATCGCAACAGCCACTGGCCGGCAGCTTAAACAAATCTCCGAGTCTGGGTTGTGTATCGCAAGATCCTTATTACGAAGGTATCTGGTGTGTGGGTTAGAGACACACTCCCAGCACTCGACAGCCAGCGGGCGTTTCAGACTGCAAGTCCCATCATCCCCAGGCAGGTGATGAGAGTTGTGGCCAACGTGGGGGGGGGGGATAATCACTAAGGGACTTTGGACTAGTCACACATTCTCAGCAGGAACCCGTGGAGACCGGTGACTCCAAATCCACTGGGGCGGTAAATCCATTCCGGGTTTTTGTCCCACTTTTACAGAGCTGTCCAAGGTGCTGAGCTCTCCCCTAAGTTGTGTTCTGCACCATGGATAGCTTCTTTAAAGCTCAGACTAAGACCAGGCTGCTTAGAGCTGGTAAGAACTATAATCTAAAGCAGTGCTTCCCAATCTTGGGTCCCCAGATGTTCTTGGACTGCAACTCCCAGAAATCCTGGCCAGCACAGCGAGTGGAGAAGGACTCTGGGAGTTTTAGTCCAAGAACACCTGGGGACCCAAGGTTGGGAACTACTTTGCCCATACTCTGTATTTAGCAAGGAGGAAAAGGCCAGCAGTGCCTCCAGAGTGACTCTACCGAATTCCCTATGAAATAATTCTATCAGAGCTATTTTCTTCAGCATCGACACCTTTTATGCAGTTATTTCCCAGATTCCTAAAATTTGCAACTGCAGGAACAGGCATGAGTTGTAGACCACCTGTTATTAGGACAAGAAATTCCTTAGCTGTGGGAAGCCTCTGAGTGCACAGCAGAAGTCTTCCTTCATCTCATGCAAGAAGCAAACTATCTTGCTTTATTTCATGACTGGTCTTCAGGACTTAATTGTGTGAAGTCGTATTTCTCAAGCACAAACCCTCCTTCCAACACTATGACACTTTTAGCTCTCATCTTCATACAGAACATCTCTTTCTGCCAAGAACCCCCACTCCATTTCAGTGATCTGGCCACCTGAGGTCAAAAACCAGCCATGCTGGATAGCTCAGTGGTTGAGGTCTCTGGCTGCGGAGCCAGAGGTTGGGAGTTCGAATCCCGCCTGTGCCTCCTTGACAAGGGCTGGACTGGATGATCTATAGGGTCCCTTCTAGCTCTGCAGTTCTAAAGTTATTCTCTTCTCCCCAGCTCAAATCACAAGGCCAGCTTCCACCTTTGTAACAAACCAGAGAAACTGACCGTACTTATCCATTTCACCATTGCCTGCTTCTGCCCTCACTCTTACCTTGCCTTGTTGGCTTCATCTCTTCCTTTCCAAAAATTAGAGGCATGTGGAGTGTATGTTATTGTGGACTACAAACCCCAAAATTCTCCAGGGAAGCATGATCGTCGCCCTCCCAGGAACATCTGGGGCTGCAGTCCAAAGTCACAAATCTACACATCTCTAAAAATAGATCCACATCATGGCAGTGGGGTTTGAGAAGCCTTTTCTGGACAAGCCGAGCAGACTGGGGTGGTCGGAAGACAGGCTGGTATCCACTGGGGGAATCTGCGTGTGATCAGCAAGGGTTTCTAACTCCCAGCGGTCTGACCAACAGAAGAGAAAAACCTTCTCTTCTGGCTTTAGATCATGCCACTGAAATCAAGAATAATCATCATGTGCCATCCAGTCCGTTCTGAATGTTGGTGACTCTTGGGTTTTCCAGGTAAAGAATATTCAGAAGTGGTTTCCTCTTCCCTTCCTCCAGGGGGCGCCCTGGGATGGTGCAGCTGGCCCAAGGCTACCCAGGCTGGCTGTTCTCCCAGAAGGGAAATCGAACTCCCAACCTCAGGCTCCACAGCCAGAGACCTAAACCAGTAAGCTATCCAGGCAGCCCCAAAATCCAGAATACCTGCAGCAAAACAAACTTAGGTTTGTGTCAAGTGTGCCACTGAAACACCAATTCCAAGGCTGAGCTGGTGCTCAGAAGGACTTCTTCCCACAATCACGGGCCTGCTTTCTTGAGTTAGTTTCGTGCCGAGTTCTGGTTTGTGGGGCGGGGGGGCTTGGATTTCTAGTGAACAAGGAATTAAACCCAATACGCTGAAAGTCTCTCCAACCTGGAGTTCAATTGTGCAAAAATCACACGGGATGAAAAGCGCACACACAAACCCTATTTAAATGGTTGACGGTAGAGGAGGTGCGGGTATTTCTTTTAGAACTATGACTCCCAGAATTTCTCAGGTGGCCGGCGGTCCTGCTGCCAGAGCATTCTGGGGTTTGTAGTCCAAAAACACAAAATTACAGTAAGGGGGGAAGAGTAATGCCTTCCAGAAGTCATGCCAGCGCCCTGGTAAGTTCTGATGTGTTGGCACTCATGATGAAAGTTCACACAGCGGTGCGCCCAAGGAGAATTAAAAAGAGGCAGGTGGCAGCTCAACCAACCGGTTCCCAAAGACTGGGGCGGGTCTTTTGTGAAGGTAATGGCTCTTAATTGCCCATCCAGTCACCCTCAAAATAATCTGCATTACAACTGGGAAAAGTAAGACACCAAGATACATTTTTCTATGAAAATCACTCTATCTCCCCCTCATGTGGACTGCGCCAACACTTACGGCAATTTCAGGGGGTGGAAGTAGTTTTCTGGTCTGGATATTTTTTTTAAAAAAAAGGTTAAAAATTTTTAAAATTAAACTGGAACGAATCAGAAGTCCACTTCTGGCTTTGAAAACTTGAACAAGCCATGTTCCACAAGGCTTCTCTGTCTTCCTTCTCACTCTGCTCGGCCCGACCTTTCGTAAGCGATCTGTAAGGCCGTGTTTACCGTACCAAAAATAGACGCAGGTAGAACCCTTCCAACCCAGAAGGGAGGAGAGCGATTTTATGACCCAGAGAATATTAAATTTCAAATGCTGATTCACGGCAACATGAAAAGAGCCGGAGAACGAGGTTGGCAATTCTTTTTAATTATATAAATACCAACAGATCGCAGTGTGCGGAACCTGATCAAAACCTCTCTTGGAGTTGGGAAGGCCAGGGTGTGTGGGATGATTAAATGAGCTTTGGTGATTAATTTAGTCCTCTGTTTTCTTACCCAAAAAGTTAGCACTGTAACAATGAGTTTTGCTAGATTGAACCAAGGGTTCTTCAAAGTCAATATATTTCCAGCACGGGACTGCTGGGGGCCTCCAGGAAACTCATTTCCAGAATGAAAACAAGGCCTTTCCTTTTTAATCCCCAGCATTGGCAGTATAAGGTACACTGCCTCTAACCATGGGGGATCTATTAGCCATCCTTGGGCTAAATCCACTCAAGTCAACATTAACCAGAAGCACCGTGTATTTCAACTTATCTCTGCTGCTTAGGGCTAAGATTGGAGCTAATTCATCCCTATTATTTATTTATTTACTAATTTATTTATAGCATATGTTGGCATATTTATGTTAGCAATAATATTTTGAGAACGCTCTTCATTAAAAGACTGTCATAACAGACAGACTTCCCCTTATATGCCATCAAATTGATCTGACTTATACTGACCCTAAAATGGTTTTCTAAGTGAGATATTTAAGAGTGTTTTCCCACCCCAGCAATAAGTTTCCACAGCTGAGCGGGGATTCGAACCCAGGCCTACGGAGTTCTAGCCCATCACCCTATCCACTGCACCACACTGGCTCTCTTGATAGACTTGCCCTCCTCAAATATCTCCCATCGCACTCTCCCTCTAAGTTCATAGTTAGACCAACATCTTGTGGTGTGGAGTTCCACAAACCAATTATATGCAACAGCACAAAACTCAAGGCGTTATTCCCAGAAACTAGAAAACGCTGCGCAAGGCTATTGTATGTAAATTTGTACAGCTCTGGTACAGGTGTCTACCCACGCATTAAACCCCTCCCAAGGCAGTAAATCCTTTATCTAGCTTAGTGGTCAGAGAAATCGCTGGAAATTCAAGGCTGGAGACGGGATGGGAAGGGAAAAGTAAATCCTTGGTTTCTGACGGAGGGTGGGGCAGATAAATAGAAATATCCCACTTTGATACATCACAAATGCTACTTCTCATTTATAGCCAAACCAACTTCTATGTTTTGTTTATATACAACGTAGGGAGACATTACACAGAACATTTGACACTAGCTATCAACATTTTTCAGGTGGTGGTGGTGGTTGTTTTTAAAGTGCAAAAAGACAGAGAATCTACTGCCCAGAAAAAGACAGGCCCACGGCCCCGCTCCGGTGGAGGTCACCAACCACATCAACTAGAAGAGAAGAATTTTCTACGACGGAGACATTTTTTCAGAGTAAATAAAAACATGAAAGCAGAAAGCTAGCACCTCAGGGATAAGGCTTCCCGCCTAGTTTTCTACAAGCAGGGTGCATATTCCTGTGTGTATAAAAAAAGGATTCGGGTCTGTGGGTCTGCACCTTTGGTTGGATGTGGTACAGCCCGGACCAAGGCTTGCCACTTCAAGGAGAGGTGATAAGATCCCCCAACATAGTTTTAAAAACTCAGCCTTGTTTGCTTTTCCCTTTTTCTGCACTTGCTCCCTATTGAGTTTTATTCCATTTTCTGTTCCCGAGATTTCCTTCTCCATTTGGGTTCAAGGCTGGGTCCGTCCTCCCCTCCTTTACTACTTTAACCTTTCAACAAAAGCCTTGCGAGGTAGGACAGGCCGAGATGCAGAGGCGGGTCCGAGAGGACCTCAGGCCTCAGTGAGGACTAGAACCTTGATTTCCCCAAACCCAGCCCAATGCTCTGACTTGGACACCAACCACCCTCAGCTCTTAATCCTGTGAAACCTGACCTTTCCAGACAACTAACACATAATAGCAACCTCAGGGTTTCCTCGGCTATACACTTCTTGTTATTTTTCCCCGTTTAATGGGGCACCGATCCACCCCAGAGCCTGCCGGGCACCGATCTGGCGAAGCACTCTGTGTTGATGGCTTGATCCATCAGGGTGACGTGAATTTCCTTTCTCCTTCAACTTTGCAAGGAGATTCCATACACACAAACGGATGTCTTCCCAGGCCTTAATATTTAGAAAGCAGCTCAGGTTGAAGGAGGAAATGTCCTCAAGACTGCCTGGGTGTGAAAACCTTCCAGCCCATAAATTCCATGGTTCAAAAGCAGGGGATGGGGGGGGGGGGGGGGAATTCCCTCCACACAAGCAATCACTTCCTCTGTGCTTGTGTGACATTGCCCAACCCAAATGGGCATCTCTGGTGCCCATTTGATGGGTCCTGTCCTTGCCCTCTGCAACCCCCCCCCCCAACACACACACACAACCTGGACTGGCACAACACACAGCCCCTGAACACAATGGCAGGAACCCCATCACCCCCCCCCTCCACACAAAACACGCAAACAGACGCTCTCCCAAAATTTGGATCTCCTTCTGACAACCTCTCAGAGGAAGGCCCACACACAACACACAAACCTCTGGATTTTGGGGGAACCGAATCTCGTCCCAACCCAACCTCTGTGGGTACGGCAGGCCCCACTCCAACCCCCGGGCCCTTGAGAGCTGGAACTCGAACCCGTCTCCCCCTCCAGAACCCCCACCCTGGTTTCCTTCAAAGCCCTAACTTTTTCCCCCAGCCTCCTTTTTTAAAATGATGTTTTTACCCTGGTGATCTGGCAGTGCCAACCTTACCCAGAGGGGCACCACACACACAGCCCCGCCTGGTTCCTGACCCCCCCCTTTGCCACCATGAGGCCCATTTCCCACCCGCTCCCAAGTGCCTGTGGGGTGCTGGGTGCGAGGAACCCCCTCTGCTTTCAGCAGACCCTTCTAAGCACCCCAAAAACGAAACCAAGAATTCTTCTTACAGCCCTGGGCTTTTGACAAATGCTCTTTTCCAAAGGACAGGAGGCCAGATATGGTGTGGGCAGCCAGGAAAAAAAAAAAACCCTGGCTCCTTCAAAAACTAGCAACCCATACAGTTGGCTTCCGAACCCCCCCCCCCCCAAAAATGACCCTAAAAGCAGGTGTTGAAGCAGGAAAAGAAAAAAGATTCCTTAAACAGCTCCAGGTTTGCCACCCTTCTTAAATCCATTTAAGAACCATCCTCCTTCGCCTCTTGGAGAGATCTGGTCCCCCCCCCCCCCCACCTCTAACACCAAACAGATCACGGAGGAATATTCCCAGCGAGGAGGGATCCCTTACCCGAAATCCTGGTCCATGGATTTGAAGAAAAATTTGTAGCACTGCACCGGCCGGTTGCTGAGGACATTTTTGAAATCCGCCAAAGTGACTTTTTCCGGGGGCACCGGCAGTTTCACCAGGTAAGGGGTTTCTTCCTCGTCGATGTGATAAATGATTTTGGTCTCCGCCATGGAAGAAGGGGGAAAAAAGAGGGGGGGAAAGGAGGAAGGGAATGGACAGGGGAAGGGGGCCGGGAGAAAGGAGGAAAATAGAAAGACAGCTACTAAGCACCGGCGGGGGTGGGTGGGGAGGAAACAAGAAGGAGGGAAAAAAAAGGGGGGAAATCAAGGCCAAATTCAAGGCGCCAGTCCCTGGGGGGGCCTCTTTGATTTTTAATATTTTCTTCTTCTTCTTCTTTCGCAAAGCAGGGCTGGTCTCTAAACAGGAAATGTCAGCGGCGGGCGAAATGCTACCCTATCAAGCCATGCACAGGAGAGGGAGAAAAAAAAATATTATGTGTCAACCCCTGCACTGCTCTCTAGCTGCTCCGAGGGAGAAAGACACCTTAGCGCCGGCTCCCTGGCAAGCCTTCCTCCCCTTGGCTCGGTCTTGGGGGGTGCGGGCGGGCGATCGCCACGAACCCCCCCTTTTTTTTTTCTTTCCCTGGCCAGCTAGGATTTTTTAAAAACACATTTTTTTAAAAAAAGGTATTTTTTTCCCCTCCCTCTCCCCTAAAGGCGGCTTCCCAACCCCCCCGGGGAGGCAAATCCGAGCTTTTCTGGTTAAAAGCCAAATATATCGCCTTGAAAAACGAAATCAAAGCCGATTTTGCGCGGCGTTCATTTTTGCACGCTCTTGAAATGAAAATAAAAGGGTGTTGCAATGCGGGGATCGATCCGGCGGGGATCGATCCGGCCGGGTCCCCCCCTCCCCCCACAGGCTTGCAAAAGAGGGCTTTTTTGTGTTTTTCCCGGAGGGAAGGGAGACTCCAAAGAGCAGATGGACGCTACCCCTCTACAAACCCCCAGCTGCCTCGGGCGAGCCATTAAAACATCTTTTCCCTCCCCAAAGTCCTTTTTTTTCCTCCGAAGGAGCCGCCTCCTCGCCCACGCCGTTTAAAGGGACCCGGCTCAAACTCAGCCATAGACACAAAACGGGCTTTTTGGGAAGGGGGGTGGGATAAGAGCGCATGCGCGGAGCCCGGGTTTCTCTTCCCCCCCCCGGTTTTTTTTGGGGGGCAGCCTCTTGCCCAGAAGACCACCACCCCCCCTTTCATAGATAAGGCCCGTTAAGGGCTTTTTTTTGGAGAAATAAAATCCAAACACGCAAGATCTCGCGGGTTCTCGCAAGGATTTTTCCCGGTGAGCGTGTGAATGTCTCCATCCGCGCGTTCCTTGGTCGTGGGGAAGGGTTGAATAGCATACGCGGGATGTAAACGAGCAAACACAAGGCTTTTTGGGGGGGTATTTCCTTTCTCTCCCCCCTTCCCCTCTCCAAAAGAGGGTAGACTGAGAAAAAGGGGAACCTTACCCCCCCAAAAAAAGAATCTGGGGAGATGGCACCTTAATAACCCCCTGCTGGGGCCATCGACCTCCGACTTAGGGGGGCCCTTGTAGGTAAGGGAGATTTTTAAGTAATGGGTGTATCACTGCCGGACCCCAAGTGAGTTTCCTTGGGTTAGAGAGGATTTGAACACAGGTCTTAGTAGGCAGCTGCTCTATCCACTGCACCGCACTGCCTTTCCTATGGGAACTGGCTTTCAATTCAAGCTGGGGTGGTTTGGTTTTTTAGGAGAATTGTACCCCCTGGAGGCCAATCAAATGGGTTTTGCAAAAAAGAAGGGGTAAGAGAAGACCTAAGGTGGCTCGCGAGTAGCATCACTACCCCCCAACTTTAATAATCGAACGGAGAAGATTTCAACAGGCCTAATATCCAAATAAATGGGCAACGGGGGAGATCCAGGCACAGGGAGGAAAAATTAGGCAAAGTGAGGCTGGCCTGCTTTGGACACCTCGTGAGAAGGTGTCAGGGTCCAGGTTGGGCCCGGTTGCCTTCAACAGCAGGGGCAAAGACACCAGGACCCCACCAACAGCACAGAGAGCCAAGCCCAAACTTACCCGCCTACCAACTCGCTAGGAGCAGAAACCGGAGCACAGGGACTGGAACCCAGGAGCAGGAGCAGACCTAAGTTGCTGAGACAGCTGCTGGGAGGGAAGAGTCCTTCCTTAAGTAGGCCTTCCCTCAGGACTCCCCGGTGGACCTCATGAGACCCCCGGGAGGGCTTGATCCTGCAAACACTGGGCTCTGCCTGGGACCAAGGTGGTCCCGATCCTGCAGCTGCCAGGGCAGTGGTGCAGGGGAAGCCCTGCCGCCACCCAGATCCTGACAGAAGGCAAGACTCTCCAGAAGAGACAATAACGCTAGGAAAAGTTGAAGGCAGCAGGAAAAGAGGAAAACCCAAAGGTGAGATGGATTGACTCCAAGGAAAACACAGCCTTGAGTTTGCAAGACTGAAGCAGGGCTGCGAAGGACCGGACCTTTTCCGAGGTGCTACTCAAGTGAGAAGCAACTGGATGGCCCAAACACATCCAAAGTTTAATAGTTCTGAGAATTTGTCAAGTTCAGTTTGGCTCTGCCCTTGGCGTTTATTGACATTTGATTGTTGTTGACTGCTGACTTTTATCCTGTGTTTATTGAATCATTGATTTCATCTTTGTTGCACGTATGGATACGTTTTGCAACAGATCGATTGATTTCCTTCCCGACTTGAAAAGATAGTGTTTGTTTTGAACCACTTGGAAAACCCATCAAGGTGGGGAAGTAGCAGGAACTGCATTTAAACACAACTGTAGTTTCCTTTCTTTTCAGTCCTCAGTCTCCTGTGGTTCAGCTTGACTGGAAGGCCCCGGGTTCAAGGATTCTGAGACTTTGCACATCACTTTATACACCCCTGTCATGTTCTCCTCATTTTTCCAAGGAAACCCCTAAATGATTTATTTTTGTCTCCTAGACATAGGGAATAACATGCTTCCGTTCAGTCAAATCGGTTTAACTGGGTAAACGCTTTCAATAAAAGGCAAGGCAGAAATTATATAAACAGATTAGATGGCTTTTTGTTTTTCCGTATCCACACGGGACCAGGTCTAAGGAAACGCAGATTACAGTATATCAAACACTAGCAAAGGCTATGCACAGCACGGTCTCTCTCTCCATCTAGTGGCCAGTTCTGGTAACTTCATTTTTAGAAATATATATTTCTAGGATTTTTCTTTTAATATTTTTAATATTTTCAGACTGTGGATAAGTGAATCAGGGGATACTAATCCCGTGGATAAAGGGGTCCTACTTTACTATCAGCTGGCTGGCTGAGTGATTTAGCTATGGTAAAACCACTTGTCTACCTGGAAAACCCTGAAAAGGGTCGCCATAACTCAGAATTGCCTTGACGGCACACAATTATTATTATTATGCTCCTATTAGACTGTACTGTGCTGGAGATTATTTCTACTATTACTATTTACACTAATGTGGGTGCTATTTACGTTTAGACGCAGGAGAAAACTGCTTCAGGCAGCCAGATCTGGGGGTCAGAAGAGAACGACAACCTCTGAACTCTATTCTCAGTGCCAGAGGTGAAAAGAGTGGAATTTGTGGGATTCTGTGCTTCGTGTGTTAAAATAACATGTCAGATTTTTACTGCAATGCATGTGGGGAGAGACACGCCTGATCAGCCTCAGGCGGCCAAATACATAGGGTTGGCCCTCCTAGTATTCTGATTATAAAAATAAATTAAATATCTATTAGGGTTCCCCCCCCCCATCTCCAGATGTCAGAGCGAAAGGAAGCGGTTATGTGGGAACAGATCTACAATATTCTTTTCCCGACAGGAAAACTTCCTTTTAAAAAGATGTCTAAGTCTTTCTGCGTTCCCATAGAGTCCATGAGTGAGATCCTCCGACCAGGTTGTTTATATCAAAAGCACTCTGCCCATGCTTAAGGGTAGTGCTGTCATGGCTACATTGCAGCCTCCCCGAGTCTAAAGGAAGCACTGAAAACAAGCAAAATGTACCAAAAAGCGTCAAGGTCGATCCCCTTAACCCCGTGCTCAGTTTGAATAAATTGTAATAAACGAATCAGCCACGAAGAGGCAGCAAAGGCATGGCAGTCAATCAAGCCTAAATACGTAGGTACAGTAGGCTGAGAAATCCTGAAGACCAGGAAATTACAGGGTTATAATTTTCCTGGTCTTTAATCATTCCAAGAGGACTAAAGGATCAAGAGTTGTTCCATTAGATTGTGTGGGTTTTGTTTTATTTTTATTTTATTTTATTTTATTTTTTGCTAATTTAAGTTGCAGAGAAGCCATGAAAAGCGGTCGCTTTTGCGATATCGGATTCACAACCAAGGCAGGGCAACCGGAACTTGCCCCGAGGCATCAGAATTCAGAAGGCCCCCAATCGAGATGCCCAGTGTGGTTCAGGGGATAGAGTGGCAGACTAGAACACAGGAGACCTGGGTTCGAATCCCCAAAAAACTCGGAGAGGTTGGAACTGGTCGAATCACTCCTCAACTACTCACTTACCTTGAAAGCCCTATAAGGGTTGGTCTAAGTAGGTTCCTGTTTCAAGAGGGAAGACCATGACGAGGTCAGCTCCGAGCCTGCCAGGCCAGCTGCCCTGGTTGCCCCTCACATGTGAATGGGTGACTTGGAAGTCCATAATTTGAAAGGGGTTTCTTGAGCCAACTTTTCCCTCTTTTCATGGCAGTCCTTTTCAAGGGTGGTTCTTCCAACTTTGGCAAAGCTCGGTGGGTTAGAGCACCCCGAGGGCTCTGAGTTCAAATCCCAGCTGTGATGCCTAGGAGAAGGGCCGATTGAGGTCTCACACCCCTCGGGGTTGAGTGTCACTGACAGGTCTATGCGCCCAGCTCCTGGCGTGGCGATAGGCAAGCTGCCCGGTGGCCCCAGAGGGCCACCAGAAGGAGCCACCGGTGGCCTTAAGCTGCAAACGACCTGACACATAATTCTAATTATTCTTTTTGTCTTTAGACTTGACTGTGTGGGCCTTCAAGCAGAGGGCACTTTTAAAATAAGTTTAAAAAAAAATAAAAGCGGGCGCCGAAAGTTCACCCATCCACTCGACGTACGAAGTTCCAAGGAGGAAAAGGGCTTCTTTTTCTGAAAGGCCTGGAATTTACTCCCAAGCAGGACGTGTGGGCTTCGTTGCCGCGGCGACAGCCCCCCTATCCTATGGAAAGGCAGGCCCTGGCGCGGTGCCCGCAAAGCCGTCCAGCGATGTTGGATACCAGCCTTCTCGAAATATGCAATTTTTTAAAAAAAAAATCCCTCATTGCCATGCCAAAAGCTTTAAAGCTGTTTCCTTTTTTTAAAATTGTTATTTTGGAAAACGATGCCTTCCGAATAGCTGAGCGCTAACGACATTGAGCGTCACCCCCCTTTTTAAGGACACGGCAGGATGTCTAAGCCTTCTCTCTCCGGTTCCCAAATACAAAGGTTGTTTTCCTAAAAAAAAGCTGGAATGATGATTGTGGCAGATGGCTCTCGCATGCCGAGTTCGAGCTGGCAGGGGAACATGGGTCTAGGGCAGGGCGTTATATCCGAAAAGTAACTTTCCCTCACTTTGACAGGTCCATATATCTGTATACGTGTGTGTGTGTGAGTGTTGTGTATACAAAGGAACACATGATTTTTTAAAAAATAAGCCTAGTCAATTCTGGACCAGAATTGAGGGTATTGTTGGCTGGATAACTCAGTGCTTTAAGTCTCTGGCTGCAGAGCCAGAGGTTGGGAGTTCGAATCCCCCACTGTGCCTCCTGCCAGCCTTTGTAGCCCTGGGCAAGTTGCACAGTCTGAGGGTGCCCCCTGCAGGATGGGAAGGGGAAACCACTTCCGAGTATTCCCTATCTGGAAAACTAAAAAGGGTCACCACAGGTCATAATTGAGTTGATGGCACATCACCACCACCACCATCATCATCCTGTTAGCTCACCTGCCACAAAGCCAGGACGTGGGAAGCTCAAGGTGAGGTCTGGTGTCAGAGTCTTGTGTCTTCATTTTGGTTGGTTAACAGAGTGCAGGAATAAGCTTCCCATTGGGCTGAACTCTCTGACATCATGACTGCTATTCTGACCAATCAGAGTGACAGGGAGTCTCCCATTGGCTCTAACTCCACCCCCTGTCTTTGGCTCCACTTCACATTGTCTTGGGCTGTGGCCCCACGTGGGTCTTCGTCTAAAACATTTAAGGAACGGCTTTACCTATTTCCCATCGCCGTGGGTTTACAAGGCTGAGCAGGGATTCAAACCCAGGTCTCCTGAGCCCTAGTCCCTCACTCTACCTCTAGGTCACACTGTGGCTGGTAAACAGGATGCACACAAAACAGGCGTGTGGCGTGTTTGGTCATTCAGGTGACCTGCCAGATTGTACGTGGCAGAAAAGTGTACCAAAAAGTGCCTTAAAAGCAGAAATTCGGAAAGAGAGAAACCATCAGGCCTCAAAAATAATCTTGCGCATTAAGATCACCGTTGTCCTATTTACAAACTGGAGCAATGCCTTCATTTCTCTTTTCTCTCTCTCTCTCTCTTTTAAAAAAATTGCCTTTAAGCAATTTTGCAGTCTTGGGTCAGGCGGAAAAAATATATTTCAACGTGGCATGGAGCGGGATGAGGAAATGACCCCGATTTTTTTTGGCCGGTGCTTGATGGTTGGCACTGGCGGCTTATGGGATCTGGTCTTCCGCTCGCTGACACACCAGGGGAATCGGAGAAGCCCAGATGAATCCTGTAAGAAACCACCACCGCTCCCCATCAGTGGCAAGGATGAGAAACTGGCTTCCAACAGAAATGAGAGAGAAGAAGACAAGATCTTTCAAAGAGGAGATCAACACAGAGGCACCATCGACTAACCTTCTGGCCGTTAATACCGAAACCCATCACACACTGAAGGTCATAAGAGTTCTTAGGCATTTTATTAGAATTTCAGGAGTTGGATCAAGTACTGGATGGTTACAGGGCCCTCCCCCCAGCCTGGGAAAGTTTGGAAAAATTACTTTTTGTACCATAGTGTCCTGAATCCCACACCCAAGCTGGCTGGGAGCAGAAATCCAGAAACTCATTTTTCCGAGCTCGGTTTTCTGGTCTTTGTTCTTCAGAGTTCACTTCCATCCTTCAGATCTCTAGAAATTACAACACGTCCTCCATATCTGTGTGGGATTGGTTCCAAGCCCCCCCCCCCCCGCAGATACGGACAACCGCAGATAATAGTGAACTGTATACAGAGCATGATCTCTGGCTCCCTCTAGTGGCCAGTTCTTGTAATCACACCACGGAAATACACATTTCTGTTTTTCTTTCTTTCAATATTTTTAATATTTAATATTTTCAGACCGCAGATAAGTGAAACTGTGGATACCGAATCCCGCGGATACAGGGGTCCTACTGTAAATATCTCACAGGGCTGGGGGTTAAATAGATGTTCTTGAGCAATGTCTTACTTCTGAATGCAAGGATCTTCCTGCAGGTCCCCTCTTCAGATAGTATTTCATCTTATTTCATTGACCCTCTTTAGTCAGGATTATGTGTTAATTTATTTCCTACTTCCTCTATCCCAAAAGCTAGCTTTGATGGCACCACTAGCTCATACTTCCCCAGAAGGGGGCTCTCTAGCCCCAAACCTCTAGCAAGGAAAAAGCCCTCTCCGAAGCCCTAAAAATAACAAGTACAGAGCAGCTTGGAATTTTATATTCTTTTCTTGTGGTGGTCAAGGCGGGATGGCGGATAATGGGACATGACCATGTCCATAATCGGCTCAACTCCGAAACTGATGTCAGCCAGGAGCCGGTGGAATCAATGGCGTCCAAGGGAGGCGGGGTGGAGCTTTCAGGGAAATGAAATATTAGCAGACACCTTTCTAGAACAAACGTCTTTGGTCAAGGAAGGCCCGTGCGTTCCAACAAAAATAAATAAATCCAGGTAACAAGGGGGAGGCTTTGGATGAGCGGAGTGAGCTCCCGGGAAAGCAGTTCTGGATCCAAGGCCACCCCGAGAAATTTGGCAGCCTGAGGCAAAGCAAAAAATCAGCATTCCTGCCCAGCCCATGGTCCTGTGCCCAACTACCTTGGCCACCGAATCTTGTAGCATCGGTACTTATCCTGCGTCTCATGGGAAGGCAGGATGTACACAAGTCTCTTCCGATCCCTTGGGGCCGCCTCCCGGTATCTTCCGCCCGAGGCTGCTCCCTCACTCTCCCTAAAGGTAGGGCCTGTCCCGTTGGGAATGGCAGAGCCCAAACTCAACCAAAGCCTTCCACCAGACTGAGAAAAGAAATTACCAGGAATTTCAAGGGAGAAACACATCTGGGGAGGCCACTGGATGATCCTGGATCCGACCGCACATCTTCCTCCCGGGAGATCAAAAGGTGGACCTACGTAAGACCTTCACCCCCATGTTCCTCAGGAAAATCGTTATATACAGTAGGATCTCAGTATCTATGGGGTATCGGCTCCAAGCTACCCCCTCCCCACGGATGCCGAAAAACATGGAAGCATCAAACGCTATACATTGCATGGTCTCTGGATCCCTCTAGTGGCCAGTTCTGGTAAATATACCCTGGAAATACATATAAATGTGTATTTCGGGGGGGGGGGGTTATTTAATATTTTTCAAGCAGCGGAAAAGTGACTCAGTGGATATTGATCCCACGGATATCATGGTCTTACTATAATATGGAAGCTGCGGAGTTCCAAAAGTTATGTACCACTGTACAAGTCAAGATAATCAACGTTTTTTTAAAGAGGGGGAAGATATTTTTAAATGATTGTGCAGTAAGAAATATCACAACATCTGTTCTGTCTCCAACAGCAAAGTCAAGCTTGTATGTTTTCAGCTCGTTTAGGAAAAAAAAAAAGATACTTTAAAAGAAATCTTCAGAATATTGATACACATTCAACCAATCTTTTTTCAAAAAAGACAATACTGATGCAAAGAATACTCAAGAATTCTGCTGAGAAAGAAAAATGAAGAGAAAAATAAATCAGAAAGGGGGGGGGATTTCGGCAAACCCACCATGGAAAAAAGACACCCCACCCACCCTAAACAATCATCTTATAGGATAAGAAAGAGGAAACGTTAAGAGTATAGATCTGTGTCCATTTACTCAAAAGTAATCCTCCTGAGTTCCTTGAGGCTTACTCTCAAGTAAGTGCATACATTGCAACTTTTCCCAACCTGACACTTCCCAAATGGGTTGGGAACCATGGAGGTACAGGCTGGAACGTCTAGGGTGACAGCCTCCATTTCCTCTAGGTTTTGGGGTCCCCCCCCCCCAAGTCAGGAAGGAAGTCTACAAGGAGCTCTTGAAAGATGATGTACTGTAATTAAGGAAAACAAAGCTTCTTTTGCTCATTTAAATTCCAAACGGAGCTTCTGGGCCAGCCAGGAGCTTAGAGTCCTCCGTTTCATTTGCAGTATTCTTTCCTAAAATCTGGAAAGAAAGAAAGAAAGAAAGAAAGAAAGAAAGAAAGAAAGAAAGAAAGAAAGAAAGAAAGAAAGAAAGTGTAACTAAGGTTGTAGATGTGATGGAATTTTGTCCCCTGATTCTCTCGATTCACTAAGTTTACCACAGCTCGGGGAACTTACAATTATTTTGACTACAACTCCCAAAATCCTGCAGCCAAGGGGAAACGATTTTTCAAAGTTCAAGATCTATAGGTTGTGATTAATCTGAGCACGTTAGCCACACACTCGCCATGAGATATGCCCACCCTCTGAACATCTAAAGCAGGTCTCATCATCATCTTCATGCCTTTTCAGATTATGTATGACTACATCTACCATCATCCCGAGTCACACCTGACAATCCCCAGCCATCCATGGTCAATGGCAGCTGCGGGTGAAGAAGCTTCCCCCAAGGAGAAAGGGTGACAGGTTGGGGAAGATGGATCTAAAAGACCATGGAGATGGGGGGGAGGTATGCTACCAACTTAAACCCTGAAGCTTGAGGAGATCTGGGTTCAAATCCCCACAAAGCTATGAAACCCACTGGGCAGCCTTGGGCTACTCAATCTCACTCCACCTGGCCTACAGGGTTGCTGTGAATATGAAAAGTTGTCATTTACATTGCTTGAGCTCACTACAGGAGACACTAGATAGAAAAGTTAACTAACCGCTAACAAACTTTGTCGTAGTCAATCTTGTTCAACCAGTCCTGGTTCTTGAAAAAAATCTCGCATGCTGTCCTCTGCTGCTGAGAATTCAGAGTTCTATATGTGCTTTTAATCCTTCTGAATCCATAGTCACTCCTGTTGTTTCCTGCCATACCTCTGATCAGATCTGGCGTGGATCTGGAGTGACTCCGGATTCAGGAAGCATTAAATGAGGCATGTAAATCTGATCTCAGAATGCACCCTTTTGGTCTCTCCCAGAGACTCACAAGTTCCTGAAAACCTGTTGCAGCCCAGAATAGTCCGATCTTGTAGTAGGTTGAAGAAAAACCTTGAATGCAACCTATTTTACAGCCCGGCTACTTTTTATTAAATTATCCAACCTTTTTCTCTCTATTTACGGCTGCCCTGGCTAATAACAGGGTGACACCCCCTTTTGCCATCATGCACTGGGGCACCCCTTCCTACACCACACCTCCTCCTCACCTTTGTCTAAATCGATGTTCTTCGCCGGGAGCACCTTGTTTTGCTCCGCCTTCTCCTTCAGAATATTGTTCTTGTAATCTGTGGCGGGGAAAAAAAAGACATAGATCAATTTGAGGGCTGGTGACTCCAATTTCACTGAGGTGGGGCTGCATCCGCTCCTGTTTTTTTTGTCTGAACATTAAAGGGGTCAACCCAAGGGACTGAAACCAGTTTTCAGGACTGAGCTCTGCAACCCGGGTCTGGCCTGTAGCTGTTCAGGGCTAGCCGGGAGCTTCCTTTCTGGACAGGAAGTCAGGCAGAGCTAGGCCTAGCTAGGCCATAAGAATTTTCGGTCTAGGCCTTTCTCTCCCAGGCGAGCCACATTTAGGTTGTGCAAAGGGAACTCCCAGAATAGAGAATTATGGGATCTGTAGTTCCCCCCCCCCAAAAAAAAACAATCTGAAAACCCCATGCCTAGCTCAGATCAAGATGACACGCTCCTCCATTGGATTCGGAGTTGAGGGAAGCAGTACCTTCTTTTAAGAGCCTATGTGTGGCACGTATATGTGTCTTTACCCCCAACATGTGTGGGAAACAGGCTTTCCGGCATATACAGAGCGCCTATCCCTGGGGGAAGTAATCTGGGGGATCTCCAGATGTTTGACCATTGGCCATGCTGCCTGGGGCTGATGGGAGTCGTTGTCCAAAACGTGACGAGGGCGCAGCGGAGCACACACACACACCCCTCCGAAACAGCCTCCGCTTTAACAACTTACCCAGTTTAATATCTTCACTCTTGTAGTCCCGCAAATCTGTTGTATCCACAGGGAACTCATTGAGATTCATGTCTTTCCTGGAAAAAAAACCCAGAAAGAACATTCGTCTGGGTTTCTTTTTGAATTATCAGAGTAGCCAGATGCGTTTTCAGCATTTGATATTTTGAATATTCTGATTGTTACAGTTCATTCATTCATTCATTCATTCATCTTTTCCACTCCTTACCTCTTCATGTTTTGTTCCATAATACAAAATTGCATACATGTGTGTTGTCGGTACCTCTTGATACATTAATAAAAACATCCCTTTAAAAAGATTTGTTGGTCCCTCTAGATACATTAATAAAAACATCCCTTTAAAAATATTGTTATTCCTTAACAGCACTTCCTTCCTTTCTTCCAAGTTTTATTTGTTTCATTTGGAAAAGTTACATTCCCATCTTCTGCTAATGTAAAAGCGGAATGCTGAAGAACCTACAGCGATAAATATTACAAAATAAACAGCATATTAAAATATTCCCCAGAGCGATTTCTCTCTATCTATGCACTCGTGCAATGGGTTAACCCCAGCTAACATTTATGGGATGGATCAGAGACTGAAAGAAGAAGCAGAGAAATTAATAGGTTATTTCTACTTAGACATTTCTAAGCACAGGGGCCGTTCTTACTTACCGATCAGCATTCTTCACGTTGTACTCAAAGCCTAGAAGGAAGGAGGAAGAGAGCGTTCAGAGGTTGCACCTCACTCCCAAGCTTCAGCATCGAAGGTGATTTTTTGCAGATGTGAATAAGGGAGTCATAAAATACAGGCTTCCTAGTGTGCTTCTCCATGGACCCGGTCCACACTTTCGTAGCTAGTGGAAGAATAAGATTTTCACTAGCTAAGATGTCCGGAGTATACTGTAGGACTTGGTATCCATGGGGGATCGGTTCCAAGCCCCTTCCGTGGATGCTGAAAACAGCAGATAATAGCAAACTTTATAATACTTTGGCTCTCTCTGGTGGTCGGTTCTGGTAACTACATACCACCTTGAAATAGGTGGTAATTCGGCCACTCCTAAAAAAGCTTAACCTGGACCCAAGGCTGGTGGTTAACTACCAACCAGTGGCGAACCTCCCTTATTTGGGCAAGGTGTTGGAGCGGGCTGTGGCCGGGCAACTCCAGGCGCTGCTGGATGAAACGGATTTTCTGGATCCATTTCAATCGGGTTTTGGTACGGAGACGGCCTTGGTCACCCGGTACGATGACCTTTGCCGGGAGAGAGACAGGGGGAGTGTGACCCTGTTGATACTCCTCGACCTCTCAGCGGCTTTCGACACCATCGACCAGGGTGTCCTTCTGGATAGGCTGGCTGGGTTGGGAGTTGGGGGCACCGCTTTACAGTGGTTCCGCTCCTTCCTGGCTGACCGTGTCCAGAGGGTGGTGCTGGGGGACAGTTGCTCCGTCCCATGGCATTTAAAGCAGCTGCCCCCAGACTATGGAACGCCCTCCCGAGGGAGATTCGTCTGGCGCCGATGCTGAGGACATTTCGGCGCCGGGTCAAAACCTTCTTGTTCCAGAAGGCTTTTAATCGAAATAATATCAACTGTGGGTCCTGATGGCAACTTTTAGAATATATATTTTAATTGTTTTATCTTTTTTACTGTAGTTAAATTGTTGTAAGCCGCCCAGAAACCTTTGGGTGGGAACCTAAGCATTCATGATGGGAGGGAAAAGCGATCAATGTGGAGACGGGCCGCGTGAACGGCACGGTGCCATCGTCAAGAGTGTTGGGTTGAGGCATAAAATTCCCAGGCAGCAGTGGGGGTCGGTCCCTTTTTCTGAGTCCGTCCCACCTCGCAAGATCGTTGTGAGAATAAAATAGGGGAAGGGGAGACGTCTTTGGAGCGGAAAAAACAGGTTACAGCTGGAAGAAAACAGGAAAAGAAGAAGAAACAAAGAAATGAGGAGAACGGCAGAAAAAGAGCCTAAAGCTCTCACCTCTCCTTCGGCGTTTTCGACTGACCAGGACCACAAGGATCAAGAATAGGATGAACAGCAACAGGGTGGCCAGGACGTAGCCCAGCTGGTGGAAGAAGTGAGCCCGGCTCTCAGGAATGATGACGTTGATGACGTTGTGGGTGCTGCGTCCTCCGTTCGGATCTAGGTTGCAAAGGGGTCAGAAAAAGGGGGCCATTCGAGGGGTGAAGTCAGAAAGCGGATCCCAAACGACTTGGGCCATGCAGCAATTTTTATTTTGCTCGCCTCCCTGGCCAATGGTTGGGGGCACTGCCCAATTTTGAGGGTGCAAAGGGGGGGAAGAAACGTCTGCCTCCTCCAGAAACTGTTGCAGAGCTGAATTTTGGGTTAGACTCCTGTAGCGGCTCATCAGAAGGGCAGGGACTCACAGAGCAGAACAGCCTCAAGTTCCCAAAAGAAGACCACCCCTTTCTTCTCATCAACGGGCACTTACAATCTCAATAACGCATAGAATCATAGAACCATGAAGCACACAGAAAGATGTGCTGGAGAAAGAATAAAAACCACTTTCTTTTACTTACAATTGAAGAGATCAAACAGCAAACTCAGAGCAAACATAGCTGACTGACTTTCAACAACAGGCCTCTGCAGACTCACTGCTTTCAACAGACTGACCAACAGACGACCAACAGACAAACAAGAGGAGGGAAAAGGCCAACCAGAGAGGCGGGGCTCTCTTTGAATCAGAGGCAGGGAATGAATGATTGGTTAAGGCTGGCTAGATTGGCAGTCACCCCAGCTCAGAAAGGTTCCCTCCCAGCCAAACCGACTAAAGGCAGCATGTGAGGTTGCAATATCTCCAACAGAAACAAGGTGCACAGGGACCATAAGCCTGTTGGACAGCGTTTTTGTGAAACTATCCGCTACTTCACCCATCCACTTTCAACTCTCTTATCTACTTCTGTGCCCGCCCCAGCTACTGGGCTTTGTAGTCCAACCACATATCGGCAGCTGTGCTTTGCCCACCACTGAGCCAGCTACCCCTGTTGGGCTCCCGCCTGCTCCCTTCTTTCTGAGCCCTACGAGGCAGCCCGTAAACCTAGCGAACAAGTGGCTACATCCATTTATGAATATGACAAGACCATCAAAAGTTTGTAGCTATCCTTAATCAATCCGTTCCTTTCCGCTCCGGCGGAGGAAGGCAAGAGACCATCTGGCCCGTGCTTAACCAGGACCAGATGGCTTTGGGCGAGGTCCAAACCTCCTCCCGAAAGCTGGAGGGTTAACTAGAATGAGAACAGAATGAGGCCATGTTGATACTGTAAGCAGAATAAAATTTCCTGTCTAGGAAACTGTTCCAGGTTTGGAGCTCAGCCCAGAATTAAGAGGATTCTAGAAGAAGCTTCTTAGTTTTCTTTCTTTTTATCTTGGTAGGGTTTTATTTTAAAAGGCCCTGTTCCTGCGGGAGTTTACATGAATTCCCGGGGTCGAGGAGACCCCTCACGGGTGGGTAAACAAGGACACTGTTCCTGGTAGGGGACTTAGAGGGGCCGTCAATCGGGGAAGGGGCCGATGAGACAGGCCAGAGTTTCCCCCCCACCGCCGCCCAAGAAATGAAAAAGTTAAAGTAGAACAAATAATTTTCCTGCGGATTCAGGTAGTTCTGTGAGATTCTTGCACCAAAGACGCCACCCTGATTTTGTAAAAACAAGGGGAGAAATAAACTCAACTCCTGGTTTTGCACGGCTTCAAAATAAGATTTCTTTGGTCCATTTCCCTGGTTCCAGCTGAGATTAATTCCCTGGAAAGCTGTGTTTCTCATGCAATTTCTCGCTTTTTCAGATTTGTGTCTTGAAACAGAGGAATGACGGTTTGTTCACACAAACCATATATCCTCTAAGAAAGGTGAGTCTGCCACTCTCATGATCCCCAGCCAGAATAACTGTCGGTTGCCAGGGATGATGGGGCTTGTAGTTGACTCCCTAAAAGTGTGCTGATGGTGTATGGTCTCCCCATCAGCAACTTTAACACACACACACAGAGGCACACAACGTTCTCAGTGGTTTCAGGAGGACAACGCCAGCCCGTTTCAATATGCACGGCACACCTTCCAGGTCTGATATTTAAGCAGCCAATAAATATTAAAACGCAGAATAAATATTTTAGACCATTTGTAAGCTCAGAGCCATCCCTCGCTGGTCTCACGCTTTCGATAAAGGATGAAAAATGCAGGTTTAATTTTTCAACGGGATGAGCAGGAAGTGTGCTTTAAATTAAGGGACAGAAGAGAGAGAAAAATTAAATAAAAATTGAAAAAGCAGATTGAAAAACAGCTGCAGACACCAGAGATGGCAAACGGGCAAGTGAGACTGAAATTTGAAAGGATGTGCAGCTTTGGTTTCTGAATCAACTTGAGACCTCTTCCGTTGTCCCTTACCCTGCTTGTATGTTGCTTACAACCAAGGCCGTCTCTGCTGTGTAGTGGAGAGAGGGTTGGATTAAGACCCCAAGTCCTGGGTTCAAATCCCCACTCAGCCGACGGGAAGTGCCAGCGCTAAGCCCCTCCTTGAACAACTTGAAAATCTTATTAAGTCTCAATCAACTTGATGGCGCACAACAACCTCATCGCTACCTAAGTTTTGTATCATACTAAAGGTGTAAATGTGGGCTTCTTAGGCTCAGCATGTTGGCCTCTTTAGCACCAGAATGGCCGATCCTCATAATGCAATTGTCTGAGCTGGCATTTTCTGTATTTAATTCCCCTCTGATCTAGCGATGGGGGGCACCTCCTTCCAGTATGGTTTTGATTGAGATGGTGTTTTTTTTCCCCAGTTTTTGCAACTTTGTTCATACTGAGAACAGGAAAAGGTCCACAACGGCTTTGTGGCTTTTTAATGGATTGCGGGGGAACGGACAAGTTGGCCCATCTAGACTCAAGATTTTCAAGACTTAATTCAGAACAGCCTGGGTTCGAATCCCTGTACATTCCGCCCTATTCGTACAAAATTAAGGTCGCCATCTCCCCCCCCCCAAAAAAGGCTCCTCCGCTTTACCGCATCATTGCATCTTTTTAAAAATTTGCGTCAATTTTATCTACCTGCAACTGGCGGATTGGGGCGCGTGAGGTTCACCACCACCTTCTTCTCCGGCTCCGGCTCCACCACCATGACCCGGAAGATCCGGCGCTCGTGAAGGCCACAGTAGTGGTGGTGGAGGTGGCAAGAGTAGATTCCTTCGTCAGCCACCTCCAAGTCGGAGATCAGCAACGAGAAGTCGCCCAGGGCAAAAGAGTTGTCGGTGATGTTCATCCTCTGCCGGATGAAGAGAGGCCCATAGGAGCGCCCCTCCCCAGAGGCGTAGAAGTCAATGAGGCGGTCGGCCCGGTCGTGAGGGACCCCCGGGGGCTGACGGTCCCAGTGGACCACTTGCTGGTCTTCCTCGTCGTGCCGCTCAGTCCAGATCTGGTTCCGGTTGATGCAGGGGAGGACCACGGTGCTTCCTTTGAGGGCCACGATCACCACTTTTTCCCCATCCCAATACCTCTCGACTTCTGTGGCTGAAGAAACCAGACAGACAAGGGGAACAAAGTGAGCTTTCCCTCGAACCAAGAGCGACGGTTTCACACAACCAGTGTCTCTGGGACAGAGAGGTTCAAAACCACCTCAGCCTGCAGTGCTTTCCTTCAGCGGACAAAACGCTGAAGACCTAGAGATGGAGCGGCCTTTTTTTTAAAAAAAAAACCCAAAGCACATGAGCATCGTCAAAGAAGTACATTAAAGAACCCACGGCCATCCTATGTAGGGTCCCTTTCCCAACATGCCTTATTTTCCAATGTACTGCTTGAACAGCAGTAGGAAATATGTAGAAACAAGCACGGGTTTAGGACCAAAGCCTATATTCAGAGAAATCTGTTTCTGGAAGGAGTCCTCCCCATAGGTGGCAAAAAAGGTACAATTGTAAAAACCACTGCACGTGTACTGTAAATATCTGCATCAAAGCAGATCACATCGCTGGGGAGAACATTCTGCAACAGCGGGAAAACTGAACTTCTGTGAACATGCATTTTGGCCAGCAGAAGAGCACAGGTTCGCTATTGTGAAATCCTGAACCATGTCAGCATTCCTTAACTGATATGTTTTGGGCAAGGAGAGCCATGCAGACAGGTATAACTGGAGGTACGTTCAAAAGCAGCTCGGCACAGAAGTGGTTACAGCCAAATTGCTAATGAAGGAAACATCTCTCAATCACCATGTACTCCTACACAAGGACAAAAAAATTCAGGAGAGAGGTCATCTCTGCCTAGCAAAGAAATCATCTCACAATTTTACTGGCCTAGTGAGTCACCATGAATCACAAGCAAAGTCAGTGTGATGTTATAGCTAGTGAGTGTCAGACTTGCATCAGGAAGAGAGAAATCTATAAAGCTGACTGGAGAGCCAATCAACACCATTCCCCAGGATCAAAGTATACATTATAGAGTGGGCATCATTTAAAAGGGGAATTCCTTAAGTGCTGACAGATGTGTGACTGTTATAGTGTGAATTATTCATGCCTCCCAAAGCTTGCAAATCATCTTCCTTTGCTTGGAAACAAGCTTGCTTTATCCTCTGATTGGTCTTCCGGATGTAAACGGTGGGCATGACAGGGAAGTCTGACCTTCTTGGACCTGAAGCTCGGCTGGAATCACGTCTTGCCAACACTAAGCTGCTTTTCATTCCCCAGCAACTGATGCACACGGGGCTATTACTGTTGGCCGTGGGAATGGGGGCTTGGGAGTTGTAATCTCCCCCAAAAAAGGAACTTTTCTGAGCCGTGGTCTATCCTTATGAAAAGAGGGAGGACTCTCCCAGGAAAAGCCGGAGCGATTTCTCTCTAAGGCTTTCCTGCAGCTCCGTGACAGGAAATGCTCCATTGCCCACAAACATCTAAATTACAATTCTCCAGCTGTTCATTTGAGCCATGCTGCACAACAGAAGGGTTTTTTTTTCCCCCAGGGCTGCCTTGGAGGAGACCGCCAGAGTGGACAAAAGGGGAACATATAAGGGAGAGAAAATAAACAGATCGAAATGTTGTAAAAAGCCAGGCCCAGAGAAGATAGCGCGCACCCCCTCCGGGCCCTGTCCCACCACAGGTCCTTTTGCAATACCAAAACGAAATGTAATAAAGCCCAATCACCTTCAGCCGTGACGTCCAGCCGGATCTGCACCGTTTCGTAGAGATGGCAGTAATGATGGTGGAGGTTGCAGGAGTAAGTGCCTTGGTCGCTCTCAACAAGATCTGGGTTGAAATGAAAAAGAAAGAGAGGGAGAGAAACCAGGAGTTGGAAAGTGACTATGGAGGTCATCTAGGGTTGGCCAACAACAACATTTCCAGATGGTCTTCAAAAGTAGGGTCTCCAGGTGTTCTACAGCTCACAGAAGTTCTAGCCAACACAATTGATGGTCAAGACCAGGGCTTCCCAACCTTGGGGTCCCCAGATGTTCCTGGACTAAAACTCCCAGAAGCCTTCAACACTAGCTGTGCTGGCCACAATTTCTTGTGATTCCCCAGGTTGGGGATGCTGGGATTTGTAGTCCCCCCCCCCCCCAGCAACCATTCCCAGGCTCTGGGGAGCCGCAAAAAGATTCAGTTCCCTGTGCACATGCGCCAGCACCAGACCATCACCCATGTAAGCCTGTGGCATCATCCGGTACCTTTGATCACCAGCGAGAAGTTGCCATCCTGGAAGGCATTTTCAGGCATAGAGATGCGCCCTTGATTGTAGTCGCTGTAGACGCGCTGGTCGCCGGCCGAGTACATGTCACAGAGCCTCTCGGCTCCTCGGTGGCTGCGGTACAGGTCCCAGTGGACCACCCGCTGGCGGTCGTTCAGGCGGTCCTGGGTCCACACCATGCGGTAACTCTTGCAGGAGAGGATGGTCCGTGCACCTGCCTTGGCGGTGATGTTGAGCACCGATACCACCACGCTTTCAGGGTTGGAAGCATCCGCCGGGACTGCATTGAGGGGAGGAGAGAAGGAGTGAGAGGCGGGCAGCCAGAGTTGACCACACACTCACAGTTTAAATACCAAGCATATTTTACTGTCTTGTAGGATTTGAACTCAGGACCTATTGGATACATTTGTTTATAACTAGTTATTTCTATCTAGTTACTTCCAAGTTTTTTATAACAAGTTATTCCAAGTTCTCTATATTTCTATGTGCAGCTCGTTCTTTTATCGCTGGTTACTTCAAAGTTCTTCATACCCAGCTATGTCTGACTTCTTGACAACAAGTTATTCCAAGTTTTCTATATTTATGTCTATAACTAGTTCTTTTGTAACTAGTTGCTTCAAAAATTTTTATAACTAATTGCTTCCACGTTCTTTATAACACTCCCTACACCCAGTAAAATATTTTAGGCCTCCCCATGTCATTGGTAATTGTCATAAAAGGAAACAGGAGACTGGCAGAGTCTTTGTAAAATTAAACTTTGAAAATCCCGTGATGGATATCCTATATTTTGCACACTAGAAATGAGTTACACATTTTTATTATTATTAATTACCTGAATAAGGATGAACAGCAGACCCTGAAAGGGAGGAGGAAGAAAATAACAATTAGCAAAAAATATTAGTTTTTGTCTCTTCAAGACCTCCGACATCTAATTTTTCAGAGCACCAGGGCTTCCTTGTCAAAATCTCACCATGCAAATGCAAAAAAAGAGAGCTTTTGGCAGGTCTGGGATGCTCGGTGGAATGGAGTAGGGAAGAACAGGCTGGAGGGCTGGAAATTTGAACAACAGCCCTGCAGAGCATCCCTTTAGATCAAATCCTGCTTTGTTCCCTCTTGATATTCCACTCAACATCACACTGACTCAAAGAAGCTCACCCCGCTACTAAAACAGGTAGATTCAAAACAGGCCAAGAGAGCCAGAGTGTGAAATCCAAACCAAAGTGGCCTCGGCGTAATTTTAAAACAACTTCCTGCCTTATCGAAGACAGAGGTGCCTGGTGTAATACATTTGCCAAGCCCTTTATATCTAAGAATAACCCCCTGGCAAATACCACCACGCCACAGACGTTTGGACTCCGGGTACTTTGAAGAAGTGGGGCTCGCCCATGAAAGCTTGCTCAGTGTATGATTTTTTACTTGTATTTTTTAATGAGTGGCCTAGAAAGGTGTCACCTATTCTCGCATTTGTATTTTGTAACGGCCACACAGCTCACCCCTTTTATTTCAATATTAATTGTAATTGCAATAGAACCAACCAACAACAATGTTACAATTGTAATTAGACATGGGGACGAACGAATATTCGTGAAATATTGCTGATTCATGGGATATTTGTCCCGTCGCATTCGTCAAGTCTGGAGACCCCGACGAATATGAAGGGGTGAATATTTACCCATTTTTATTCACCCCTTTGTGCACATCCTGACCCACAGGTGATCCTCGGGACATTGACAAGCAGGCTGGCTACCAGAACTGAAACCCAGGTTTGTCTTCCCGCAGCCAGCCTGCTTGTCAATGTCCTGCTGATCGGCGGGACATTGTGTTTTAACTAGGAATTGACGAATATTCATCTATTTGTTGCTACAATTTGGTGCTTTGTCACTTTGCCCATTCGTCAACTTTGACGAATGACGAATCCCGATGAAGCACCTTTTTTTAAAAAAATTGTCCCCATCTCTAATTGTAATCCATTATGTGTGTGTGTATTGTGTGCCGTCAAGTCAATTCCAACTGATGGCAAACTTTTTAGGGTTTTCAAGGTAGAGAAGACTCAGAAGTGGTTTCCCATCCCCTTCTTCTGGGGGTGCAGCTTGCCCAAAGCTACACAGGCTGTGTCTTTTCTTGAGAAATACAATCCAACTCCCAACCTCTGGCTCTGCAGCCAGGGACCTAAACCACTGAGCTATCCAGCCAGCTGCAACCCATTATGGCGGCTTATAAACATTCGTTGATAAATACAGGCATGCCTTTTTCAGGAATTAGAGTCCTCTTCTTGATCTTCCATTTCCTTTACCATTCTTACTTCCAGGGTGGACATTTTGAACGAGAAAAATCAGACCGTAAGCCCAGAGCCTTCTGGTTCGTCCTCTATCATTTGTGGACCAGCATGTCAAATCCCAGCACGGGTGAGTACGTTCCTTTCCAAATTACTCCTCCGTGGCGGGCCAAATTGCAGCCTTCTCTCAGCCAAGAGGGTGCCAGCCGAGAAATGGCGAGAAGGAAGCACGGAGGGAATGCAGGCGGGGAACGCCACACGGCAGAGAGGTTTTCCCGCTGGCCCGCTTTGCAGAGTTACCTCCAACGTAATATTAATAATCTTAGAAGTGCAGAGCTGGAAGGGACCCTGTGGGTCATCCAGTCCAGCCCCGGTCAAGGAGCCCCAGCGGGGATTCGAACTCCCAACCTCTGAGCTCTGCAGCCAGAGGCTTCGACCACTGAGCTATCCAGCAGTTCTGAAATAAGTTTCCCTCTTTGCCTATTTATCTGGCTGTTGTAACGGGGTTGTGTCCCCACTGGGTGGGGATTCTGGGATCTAGAGTCCAAACAAAGTAGTTTTATCCTAGCATTATCAGAGTTCTGCCTTGATGGCAAGTGCAGACAAGAGGATCTTTTGCTTTGCATGTGCCGGGGGGGCGGTTTCCCTTATTATGACCTTGAAGCAGAGGGCGAACGGCCATCTAGGTTGGACCTGCTAACTCTAGATTTCCTGCACGGAGCAGGGGTTCAATGGTTCTCAAACTTGGGTTTCCAGATGTTCTTGGACTGCAACTCCCAGAAATCCTGGCCAGCACAGGAAGTAGTGAAGGCTTCTGGGAATTGCAGTCCAACAACACCTGGGTACCCAAAGTTGGGAACCACTGGACTAAATTACCTCTAAGATCCCTCTCAACTCCAGGATTCTGTCCGATCCCCGGTTTTCAGCTTGGGCTCATCTGCCAAGCTCTGGAACCTCCACTTCTTTGAATTTTGAGGACCTGTGTTTGGAAAGAAGTTACTTTCCGAGATGACATCTTTTGGAATCTCTCAGCCAGTGTGGCCATAAATGACCCCTTCGGTTTTGGAAACTCCAGCCTAACAAGCTGCTGCAAAATTAGCTTTTGGGAGACTTATAAAAAGCCCATCTGGTTCAACTTGATCAGACCCAAGCGCTCCTGTGCGGGTTCCCATTTTGGGGTCTTAGCATCGCGTGATGGCATCAGGTTTACAGACAGAGGAAACACCAGTTCCACCCTACATTGGGAAAATATCTCTGCCCCCTTTTTGCTCTTTTAAAACATTTAATGTAAAGAACACGGCTTGGCTCGGGGTTCCATAAAGCCCATAGCTGACAAATCCATTAAAAAAATGTTGGCCAAACTTCCAAAAAAGCAGGAAACTCACCAGATGTGCTGTTCTTTCAGAGCTGTATGTTTTCCCCGCAAGCTATGAATAGTATTTAAATTCTGTTTCGGGTTATTTTGTGCTTTTTTTTTTTTTCCTTTATGGTGCCAAGATTACCTGCTCCAACGATAAAGACCACCCAAGCTTCAGCTCTCTATTCCAGTGGAAGAAAAAAGCATACAAGATAGCTGAGTGGTTCAGGTCTCTGGCTGCGGAGCCGGAGGTCGGGAGTTCGAATCCCCACGGGGCTTCCTTGACGGGGGCTGGACTGGATGATCTATCGGGTCCCTTACAGTCCTGCAGTTCTAAGATTATTCTAAGATGATGTTATGGGGGTTCCCGAGGGGAACAGCCCAGCCCACGTCCTTCAGCATCCGCCCTCTTGTTCAGCAAACAAAGAATCGGAATAGGAACCTACATTCCACCTGTCCAGACAGGCTCTTGAGCACTGACATCGACAGGTGCTGGTCCCGCCCATTTGGCTCTGCACCTGACACTATTAGTACCACAGAACCTCCAGGATCAGAGGCAGTCTATCTCCAAAGCGTAGCTTGCGTTTTCAGATTTCAGGCCCTTTCCACAGCCATGCCCACTGCCCACAAATTCACATCGTGTGGAACTACGTTGGGTTCTTTTTAGTTCTCCCCCCCCCCCCCCCCCCCGGCGTGTACCTTTGGATCAAGATGGAGTTAAATCGACTAAGAGTTTGCCTCGCTGTCACTGACTTCAAGACCCCTAAAAAGAGTCAATTGGGGGGAACGGAAGGAGAATCAGGCCTAAGCAATGATTTTCACACTTCTCTGTAGTTTTCCGCTAAGCTGTTCCCAGATATAGTATATTTGCTTTGGATGCCATTCCATAAACCTCATTTAAAAAACAGCAACACTTTGCCGGCGAAATGAGGGTGGAAGAATAAACAACAGGAGCCGTTTAGTACGTATTTTAAAAAACCCTCTTGTTGATTTAGGATAAATGCTCATCTCTGCTCCACCGACAAGCTCACTGTCCCCGAGGTGGGAAGGTTCGTGGCTTACAAGATCATCGCTCAGAAAAGTTGTTTTTAATTGTTTATTTGTATTCAGTTTACATCCCACCTTTCTCCCCAGTCAGGGTGACCCCTGACTACAACTCCGAGCATCCCCGGCTGCCGGGGGGGGGGGGAGGATTCTGGGCCGTGGACTCTGGAAAATCAAACCAGGGTTCAAGCGCCGTGCAGGAAGAACTTCGGTTGTTTGGGGGGTGTGTGTGTTTTGTTTTGTTACAAAAACCACCAGAGCCACCGACCAGCGCTTAGTACAAAAACACATACATGTCGAAACATAAGAATTTGGAGGGCAACAATTTGTTTTGAGAGCCACAACTAAAGGGAGTTCCCCAGTCCTTCTGCATAAATAACCCATTCTGGGTTATTCATAAATAACCCTTAGCTAAATATATAAAAGAATGCAGCAAAAAAAAAATGTTTTTCGCAAATCACTTTTGTGGAAAGAGATTTGTGTGCATGTTTTGGGGTGATGCAGAGTTCTTCATTCATGTGAAGAGGAATCTGGTGTTATTCAAAAGCTGACGCCCTTATGCACAGTCAAGTCTCCCTGTCCAAAGCATATCGTCTCTTTCTTGAGTAACGTCTTTTCTCAGCTACTTTGGGCTGAGTATTTCTGCTGTTTTCCACTGGATTTTTACATCTACTGGATGTTTACATCCATCTGTTACATCCTGATCTTGATTAATTTTGATTAATTATGTGCACAACGGCCCTTGTTTTAAAAATGATTTTATTCTATACTATCCCCTCTTTCTTTCTTTTCTTTTCTTTTCTATCCTTTTAACTTGGGATCAATCTGTCAGTTTTGCTTCTCCCACACTTTAAAAGATATGCGTTGATCCTGCGTTGGTGGAAAAGCTGGAAAATTACTAAACGTTTTTATCCAAAAGGAAATAAACATTTTTCCCCCTAGAGGCAGCTGTCCCAGTCCATATGTACAGCTCTTCCCAGCTCAGAAAGTCACAGCTGTCTTCCAGATAGCTACGAAAAGCAAGGAGCCAGTCAAGAAAAAATAATTGGCAACTCAAAATCACCACCAGAAACATGGCTGCATAGACTCAAAGCAGATGTTTAGCAGCTGGCCGGGCCTGACGGCTTTGTTCTGCGTTTTCTCTGCCTCGTTCTTTTACATCTCATGTCTCTCAGATGTAAAGAAAACCTGCACATTCTAGAAAGTTCTTCTTCACGAACGGTACGAAGCCCTCACCCCTTTTTCCAGCTGTCAGCAAAACCTCATGTTTCCCAAAGAATACCTTTGGCGCTAATCCTTCTCCAGTTTGGAATGATTTTGGACTACAACTCCCATCATCCCCTGCTCACACAATCTAGGCAGCAACTTGCTGGGGATGCTGGGATTTGTATTCCTCTCTTCCCCCCCCCCCCCCAAGGCCCCGTTTTCAAGCTCTGCGTTATATTACTCCCTTCAATTGTACGGCATAGAACGATAGAGGGTTGCATTTTACAGGCGGGAAACTGAGGCTCGACCAAGATGTGTGGGACCATAAGCCGCAAGTGGTCCTTCAGGACCTATGTTTTAAGACGGCCTTGCCTAGAAGTTCCCTCACCAGAAAAAGATTTAAGAAAAAACTCAAAGTGAGCTTCCTAATTACTCCACATTGCCTTTTAGTGCAGTAACAGGAGCAAGGTTGCCAACTTTTTTTACTGCCCTCGCTCCTGTGCTTTAACAGCCACCTGATACACAACCTGTCCCTACCATGAAGCTTTTCCTTTCTGCCCTGCCATGAAAGACTCTGCCCGCTTTGGTCTTTCATCACTATCATAGAACTGCAGAGCTGGAAAGGACCCTATGGATCACAGAGTCCAGGTCCTCTCAAGAAGGTACCCTGAGGAATCGAATTCCCAGCCTCTGGCTCTGCAGCTAGAGACTTAAACCATCCTTTCATGTTAAAAGCACAAGAGCTGAGCCAAGGAAAAGGTGGCCACCATAAGTAGAAACCAAGCCACATCCTGCTGCATGGTTATTTTTCACCCTGGCTACCATCGACCGTGTTCTTCTGCGCTTGAGAGATTTGCAACAAGGAGAAATTCAACCACTGACAGTTTCCCATGCATACAGAAACAGCTCCACCTGTGGGATTAGCGGCCTGCCATTCATCCCCACAAAACAAGAACAAGGACTCTGCACGAAACCCATCCATGAGAATATATTTTCCCCACGTTTGACTCTTCCTAGCAAATACATGCCTGAGCAAAACCGGGGGGGGGGGGGGGGGAATAAATAAAATCCAGCAGGGCAAAAACTTACATAACTCTGGTTCCAGCGCAGCGTCCCATCAAAGTCTCAGACAAAGAACACACACACACACACAGAGCTAGCAGCAAAAATGTAGATCGGCTTGGGTTATTCTTCTCACCCCCTGCCCCAAAAGTCCCCCTTCAAACTGACCTTTGCAGAAAGAAAGAAAGAAAGAAAGAAAGAAAGAAAGAAAGAAAGAAAGAAAGAAAGAAAGAAAGAAAGAAAGAAAGAAAGAAAGAAAGAAAGAAAGTTTTCCCTCTTGAAACCTTACCTTGCAGGAGGAACCACAAAACCCAAAGATGCTGGCTTGCTTGCTTCATGTCTCCAGTCATTCCTCTGTCTTCTTCTTTGCTTCCTTTCTCCCCCAAAGTCACTTTGTCTTCCGTCCGTTTTCCCTCTCTTCTCTTCTTCTTTCCTTGCCTGAAAAAACTGACAATTCCTCTTTGACAGACCCGTAAACACAGACCCACAAGCAACCCAGTCACAAATATTTAACTCCTCACTTGGTGCCTTTCCCCTTTTCTCTCTTTCTGTCCATCTCTCTCCCTTCCTCCCCCCGGGTGCTTCTCAACTCCTACATAACATGAAAGCAAGCTCAACTTTTCTCGCCAGTGACTCCTTGGATCTAACCCCGGCCGTTCCCTTCTCCTTCGACTTAAAAAAACACACACCAAAAATCCAGCAAGTTTTTGCTGTCTGCAAACAACTTTGAGTTGGTCGCTCCACCCACCTCCCTTCTGGGTACGGTATGAATTTTCTGGGGCATTTACAAAAATCCAGCTGTTTTTTTTCTCAGCCCTGACTCTCTGCCAGATGTCTGCCTAGGTTCTCTCTCTCTGTGTGTGTGTGTGTTTTGCTCTCCCATTCGCCACCCCAGCCCTCGGCCTCCTCTTTTCCTCCGCTCACTTCATTCTGCTGGAATCTCTTTTAAGATTCGGGAAGAGGGCCCTTTGATCGGACCGGAGTAGGCGGAAAATAAATCCGGACACATGGAGAGCTTGGGTGGATTTGCAGAGAATCGCACATGGTTTTCCGGTACCCAGGTTATTAAACAGCTCTGGACCTAACTAGGAGATCTCGGGTTGACTGGAAGTCAATCCAAAAGAAGGACTGGGTCTCATTGTTTCCATCATTTTTTCTATTTATTTAAGCTCAGTGGTTGAGGTCTCTGGCTACGGAGCCAAAGGTTGGCCGTTCGATTCCCCCACGATGCCTCCTGGGAGAAGAGCCAGCCTGGGTAGCCTTGGACAAGCTGCACAGTCCCAGAGTAACCTCAGAAGAAGGGAATGCACTATGATAAGAATTCGGTTTCTATCCTCCAGTCCCGAGAAGGAAGTGATCTTTCGCTTATTTAGCAAAAATACAAGCAATGTTTCTCCCTGAAAATTAAGGTCTTTCATTGATACTTGCTCAGACACCATGCAAGGATGTTACACTTTAACATGATGCGACTTTTCCCCCCTCCCAGACCTCACAAAAAGGTTAAGTTTTTTTGACTGGGCCTGAAGAGCCCAAAGAAGAGACCGTGAGGGGAGTTTAACTTTTATTTTTCCTTCCCTGCATCTGGTTCTCTGTTCCGAGGAATTAAGATGCCAGAACATTGCTGGCATACAACGGAGGAGTTATCTTCAGTAACTCGGCCAATGTTTTGTTTTCTGGTCCATGGAGAATTCTTCCTTTCTTTTTAAAAAAATGTGGAAAATAAAACCAAGTTTGCAAACTCGGTGCAAATGGTTTCATCTGGAGGGCCGGATCCTGCAGGGCCACGTATTTCTCGAGGACCCCTGCCTTTCCAAGCTCGTTGTACATGAGAGGATGAGGCCAAGCGTACCCAAATGAGGCAGCTGGCTCCAGTAACACGGCTCCTGGTTTCCAGAAGGCTGGGTAATTCTCCCCAGAGGAGAATAACTGGCGGAAAGACGGAAGTAACACCCGGCTGAGCTCTGGAATCTATAAGCGCTTTGTTGTGAGCTGAGACGCTCACTTTGCTTCACCGCCATGATACGCTTCAGCCTTTCTCAGCGTGGGTTGCCATTTTGGAATTCAAATCAGCAGCAACACAGGAATCGTCTTAGAAGATGGGGGCAAAAGCACCTTGAAGACCCATAAATGTCTTTCCGATATCATCTCGAAGAATGCAGGATGCAATCCTACAATTCATCTTCTCCTTATTATTGGATTATGACTCCAAATTCCATAATTCTCCATTCTGGGAGCTTTACCTGCCTTAACACCGACCTGACAGCCACTGAAATGTGGCTCACCTGGGAGAAAGGCCTCAACTTTGAGTGTTATCCAGGCCTAGATCCATTGAAGCTTCCTGTTCCTGCCCCAGTGCTAGCTGGGAATTTTCTTTCTGAACAGGAAGCTTCAGCAGAACTAGGCCTAGCTCAGCCTTCCAGCTGAGGCCTTTCCTCCCAGATGAGCCACATTTAGGTTTCTGTAAGGCAGGTAGAATTCCCAGAATGGGGACTTATGGGATTTGTAGTCCTAGAAAAATCCAATTTCTAGCGATGCTGGGATTTACAATCCAACAGTGCCGGTCAATCATTTCTGGACGATAATTACAGGATGCAACTTCACCCGATGAAAGAACACATGGACGGTTGGAGTGTTTGTATGTCGACCTTGTAGAAAGCCTCACAACACTTAAAATTGAAACCAGCCAACAGGGCTGACACAACTCATAGCACAGGATCCAAAGATCTTGAGCAGAAAAGACAGAAACGACAGCGTAGCCACAATTACAGCTTGGAAAGATGTGACCGGCTATTATTCCCATGACTTCACCCGTAGCGGCATTTCTGAGGGGACACACATTACAGAAGACTTTTCTGGTGCTCTAATTAACATCTCCTACAACTTGTGATTAACGGCCCACCCCCAAATGAACGGCTCAGGGGCTCGGTCCGCATGGAGGTCTCCCCATGCAGACTTATTTCATAGCAAAGCTGGCACCAGAAACATACACACGAGTAGCTCTAATGAAGTCCCATTGTGTTTCATGGGATTTACTCTCTGCTACGTGACTCCAGCTTGAAGCCACTTTGGCAGCTTCACAGCCGTAGATATGCTAAGTTTTACCCACGGGTTGCCAGACAAAGCAAAGAGCTCTGTACATGCTCAGAGGCCCTCTCTCCAACAGCCAACCTTAACTATTTGGTTGACCTTGATGACCATCTTCCAGATTCCAGTTCTGCCGAGCGCTGGCTCTGGTTTTGATGACTAAGAACTACCTCCTGGCTGCCGGACAGGAAATCATCCTTCTACTGCTTTTCCTGGTATCCCCCCTAAATATTTGCCAAGTCCGGTATTTATTGTCTGATAAGAACCCGAGTCATAAGAAGGCCCTCCAGGGGAAGGGTCAAGAGGTTTAATTGCAGGAATAATTAAAATAAAGAGAAAGAAAGAGAGAGAAAGATTTTCCTAAGACTGAAGCACTACAGATGGAAGACTCGATGTTAAAATGTTCCATGAAGTAAAAAACCAAAACAAATAATACTCTCTGTACATTTAGTCGAGCGATATGGCCAAAAAAGTTAAGCTAACACTGTTGTGTCTCCCCTCCTAATTTTCCATGTGGAAGAAGCCAAGGGACACATGGGTTCTGTAGTCCCAACTCCTTCGAGGGGGGTCGTCTTCAAATGAAAAAATAACTTCAAATTGTCAGGTGAGGAGTTCACAATCTCTCCCTGCCAGAACAGGGAATGTTGCTGTTTTTAAAGGAACTTGTTGTCTTCAGGACTACGAAGCCCAGAATTCCCCAAGAGGCATGATGGGCTACGGAGTTCCAAAAGTTATAGCCCCATACGTTTCCTGAGCTCTAAGGTGGTTTTTGAAAGGTCAGACTGCCATTTATTTGTGAGCCTGATTTTGGGTTCTTATTCTAACCCGTGGATGGAAAAGGAAATATTATAGATGGCTTTTTCTTCTGGCTGTGAGTCAAGACTTTTTGTTTATTAACTTCTGCGTTATTATAATTCCAGGATTTGGCAGACCTTTTACAAAATCCGTCTGGAAATGCTTCAAAATGGATATTGGAAAGGGCTGAAAAAAATTCCACCTCCTACCAAAAATAACTTTGCCACCCATTGTTGTGTTCCTTTGGGATGGGTCTTGCTGGTTGGGGGATTCTGGGCATTGTAGTCCATCGCTCTCTCTCCACCTTGGGAAGGAACGGGGCACTCAAAATGCAGCTGAACTCGTTTTGGCCCCTGTTCCAGCCCAAATTCCTGGCATTCGTAACAAAACCATTAATAGGAACCAGTTAGAAAAACAGAAGATATGCCCAGCAAAAACCCTTTTTCAAAACCTTCCAAAATAAAATTTTAAAAAAGAGTTCTTCAGACATTAGTTTAGGAAAGTATTCCTCTTGGCCCCATTTCCCCTCCCCCCCCTTTTTTTTTTTTTGCAAAATTAAAAATATTTCAAGAAAAATGCTTCTCTGGCGACTCTTCGTCTTATCCCGAAACGTTTCCAAAATCAGCAGCGGGAAAGGTGAGGTCAACTGGAGATCGTATTTGGCTTTGCTAGATTTCTCTCGCCTCCACCTAGGCTGGCTCTTCTCCCTGGAGACACCGTGGGGATTCGAACTCCCAACCTCTGGTTCCTCAAGCCAGATATCCAACTCACTGAGCTATCAGGTGAAGGGAAGGGAGCCTTTGCCCACTTCCCCATCAACGTGGTGCTAGGCCTGAGTGTAGTTGGACCAACAAGAGGAGGTGGCTTTCGGCCTTCATGAGGTGCACCCATAGCTCATTGGCAGCGTCCCGGCTTCAAAGGTGGGTCCCAGGTTCAAATCTCGACATCTCCCAGCAGGGTCAGCAAAGATTCCTGCCTGAAGCCCCAGAGAAGGACTGCAAATCATCCTAAGGAAGACTGAGCTAGGAAAAGGGCCAAGGGCCTGATCTGGGAGGTGGGGGGAGCAGCCAACCCCCTCCCGATCCTGTCTGTTCTGGGGAAGAGTCATCCCCTCCTCCTCCTCCAGTCTGGATGGATCATAGACGGTGAAACCGGGAGGAAATAACAAAACGATCAGATCAGCATCATCCAGTGTCCTTGGTCTTGAAAATCAGTTTGACAGCCAGCGAGTTACATTCCAGGCTTTGTTACTCATCTCTCTTGGTCAGAGATGGAGACGGGGTTGCAGAAGAGAAAACGCAAATGAGACAATGAGATTTGTGGGTTGTTTTTTTTAAAAAAATGCCTCTACCTTTCCACTAATTAGCATCTAAGCAACTTAATTCAGGGGCTCTCGAAATCTCTCCTTCCCTTCGCTCCTCTCTCTCTTTCTGAGCTTGGATGAGTTTTCATTGTGGAATATGCTTTCTGGGTCGCTGGGGATTCTGGGTGGATGGGGCCCCCAGGAGGCACATGCCCAACTTCTGATGTGTACATAGAAAGAGATGCAGTCCAGAAACATAACATGCCCGCACTCTCTTTCCGTGTACGTCGCCTGATGTGTTTTTATAGGTATGGATTTCTGTTTCCTTGAGATTTTGTGAGTAAGCCAAGTTACAACTTAGAGTTCCTGGTCTGGACAAGGCCCATGATGGGTCTCCATGGGACCTAAGAAGGTGGATGATGGGAAGAAGATAAGATTATGTACTGAGGCATGAAGATCTTGGCTTGGGCGTCTCCAGATTTCTCTCCGGCACTCACTTCAACTCTCTAAATGTCACAGGAAGCCTTGCAGAATTTCTTAGAAATTTGGTAGTCATTTTTAAGGAACAGAGCCCAACTAGCATTAAGTTATTATATGGCATCTTCCCTGTGGAGGATTTACCTGGAAAGTGGAGAAGAAACAGTTCCGCTGGGCAGGATTGCTATGCTTCCTGCGCAGGATTGCAACACATCCAGCGCAGGATTGCTACGCTTCTTGCGCAGGATTCCGGCAGAAAGGCGTTTCGCTGTGCAGAATTTGACAATGTCTTACCCAGAAAAATGGGGATGGCAATGAGACCAGGTTATTCCCAAAGGCCAGGAACACTTTGGAGGGGAATCTCGCAAAGAAAAATCACCTCGAACGAGAAAGCAAGAAAATGCATCAAGAACAAGAAATGGCGCAAATACTCACCACACCCGTAGGCCACAGATTCTCCTACGTGGAGTATTCTAGAGAGCATCAGGCTGGGGAAAGCTGTTCACAAACCATGTGGCTCTTGCAATTTCTAACCCCAAGCCCTCACAATTCAAATGGCACCAACTCCTCTCTCCATCCCACCCACAAACCACATGAGGGAACCCCAGCCCTTTGAAGGGGAACATTTATTCCATCCCATAATTGTCCCGAACCTTCCAAACCTGCTTATAATCACAGCTGAGCAGAGAACCAAAGATATGGGAGGGCGCAATACACACCCACAAGAGCGAGAGCTTTCATATTATTGCTTTTCCTCATCCCTAAACTTGGGTGTGGGTTTCTTTTATAACACTTGCCAGGCATCCACTTTTCTTTCTTTTTTTTTTTTGAAAGGAGACCTGACAAAATATAATTTTGGACTCAGAAAAAAAGGGGGTTATTTATGCTTCTGTCCATCGAGTTCTTTCTAGTGCCAAATTAAGTTACACAGAGAGGGAACGTGACAATTTTCTTGGGTCCTTATGCTGTGTCTAAGGATGGGATTTTCTGATTATTTTGGACCACAAACCCCATAATTCTCCATTTTGGGAGTTCTACCTGACTTATTACAGACACCTAAATGTGGCTCGCCTGGGAAACCGGGCCTCAGCTGGAAGGCTTTGAGGCCTAGCTAGGCCTAGCTTCCTGTTGAGAAAGAAAGCTCCCCAGCTAGCTCCCGGGAAGGGACGGCAGAACTAGGAAATATCTCTCCTCTCCCCGACTCCAAATCCCAGAATCCCCTCTCCAGCATGGGTGCTGTAGGTCCCCAAACTCTGCGAGAATTTTTCCCCTGCAACAGTTTACAGGCAGAAAAGGCAACGGGCTTGACTCAAGAGATGCTGAAGGCCGTTGGGCTGGTGATCACATCTGTCTCCCACCGTGAACGGACATGCTTTGGGATCCTGCTCCAAACCCCATCCCTAAACAGGCAGAACTGTGTGGATGATGTCCTTTTTACTCATCCTTTTGTTGGTTTGAGGCCCCTGGCTAACTAGCAGAAGTTGAGCCAAGGTTTCTGGACGCCTCCTTCATTCCTTTCCCCTTTGCGATCAACTCTCGCCGAGCTCTCACGAGAGGGGTGCTTCCCAGCATCTGACGGATGGAAAAGATTACCCATGGATTAGACAAGCGCACAGAGGAGAGATCAACAAAGAGCTTTTTGTGGTGGCTGGACTCGCTCTGCCCCAGCGCAAGGAGGAAAGGAGCTTCTCATCTTCAGGCCCTCTTTCTGGGCTTCCCAGTCAGCCCAGTGCACCAGCAATGTGGTGTGGAGGGGTGAAACCCAATGTTACTGGGACATGCATCCTCTATAACGACCCCCCTCCTTCCTGTCCACTATAGATTAATCCATTTCCTTTTCACAGTGGGATTTCCTCCGAGATAGATGATTCAGCAGATTAAATTTGCCAGCTCAGCCCATGCTGACCTTCCGGGGACCAACGATCAAACAAAGCACGATAAATGCAAGATCCAGAGGAGAGGGCAATCGCATGCCACGACAAAGGGAGAGAGGACACTTCTGCCAAAAAATGATGACGCCAGAAAGATATTGCCTAATTTGCACCTAAGCATTACTGCATTCGACTGTAAACGATCCCATTTCGACTGATTCACCACGCTCCCATCTGCAGGTTTACGTTCTAAAAGACACAGCATAAAAGGATGAGGCACAAGGGGGGAAAAATACAATGTTCTTCAGTGCAACTAGAAAGAATGGAAAACGGTGTAAGAAAAGCACAGTTGATCTCCTCCCTCTGCTTCCTCCTGACTGGAGTGATTCCTGTGAGGTCACAATCCGTGGAAGGAGTGGCTGGAGGGAAGCCGTTGTCAATCAGACTGCATGGAACATCTTTCCCTCTCTCTTTCTCTCTCTGCATCTGTCCTTGGCAGAAGATGCAGAATACAGGTCTCAGAATCCTCTACCCGGCGTTATCCGTAGTGATGCAGGAGGGATTCCAGGTGGAAATTCCCCGCTCTTGGTCTTTATTACTTAGCACGCTCGGTTGTAAGCCGCCTTGGGTCCTTTTCCAGGAGAAAATATGTGAAATAAATAAATAGATTGCTGTTTACATCATGTAAAGATCTTCACCGAGGAGGAGAAACCCAAACATTGTTATCTCAAGAAGCTGATGGTTAGTCAGGTGGTAGAGTGCGTGTTTAAAACTTTGAGAAACTCCCCCCCCCCCCCGGTAAATGTAAAGGGCTCTTTTGTTCTCATTGACAGGTTACTGGGCATCTGAAACTTTGGGGGGGGGCTCAGAAATTTCCAGCCAGGAACGGCCCGCTCTGTCGGGAGGAGTGTGTGTGTGTGTGAGAGAGGGGGACGCAACCTGTTTCGGCTTGAAAGGCTGCTTTGTGCAAAAGGTGTTGTAAAAAGGAAGGGGGTGCGGGGGCGTAGAAAGTGAGAAAATTGGCAACGTCGGCCCGAGAAGGGAGAGGAAAGCTTGGAAATGTGTCTTGGGGAAGAGGTTAGGGCTGAGTGATGGTGGGGGACGGGAGATGGGGGGGGGAAATTGTAATCCCCCAAATCCGTCGTCCCAGGGGATTCTGGGATTGCCTGGGACAACACACCCCTTCTCGAGGTTCGGTCGGCAGGGTGGCGCCGGGGCTTTTGATCACTTGCCGTGCCATCGTTGTAGAGTCAAAACAGCAAAAGGGTCAAAGAAAATCATAGACACCCTAGAAGCGCCGGATGGGAACGGGGCCTGGTAAGGCCATGGGGTCCAACCCCCTGCTCAATGCAGAAATCCAAATGAAAGTTGTCTCGAGGACGTTCTCTGTCTTATGAGTCGACTCGAGTGTTAAGAAGCCTTCCCTGGTGTGTTCGGTGGGGACACAAGACAGGGCCTTCTTGGTGGCTGCTCCCAGCCTCTGGAACTCCCTCCCACTGGAGGCCAGCCTGGCCCCATCGTTGCTGTCCTTCCACAAGCAGACAAAGACCTTTCTCTTCAGGCAGGCTTTCCCCAAGTGACTCACTGCCTGAATGGTTTTTTTTTTTTTTGACAGATTGGTATGCATTAACTGCTTTGAATGTGTTTCTGGTGTTCCTTTTGTTGACCGTTTTTTTAGAGCGGACGATTGTTTGATACTTTTTAGTATTTGTATACGTAAGACGCTTTGGGTCCTTTCTCAGGCGGGATAAAAATGTTTCAAATAAATAAAATAAAATTTATTCTGCTGGATGTCTTCAGAGTAACCACCGGGATAGTTGACGCCGGATCCCTTGTGTGAGGACGCCCCCTGCTGGTTGGCGAGAAAGTTGTTTCTCAGAATAGTTAACTCATATTTTTGGAAAAACAAGGAAAAGGCTGTGTGGTCCTTAAAATGACACAAATTCAAGAGCAGGCGATGCTTTTATGAGACCACTAAAGAGCCAAATGAACAGAGAGCTTTTGTGGGTCCAATATATTTCTTCAAGTTACGTAGCAGTATTTTAAGGATAATAAATAATAATCATGTGCCACCACGCCAATTCTGATTCATGGCAACCCTTTCCAAGGATTTTCTAAGTGGAGAACATGCAGAAGTGGTTTCCCATCCCCTTCTTCTGGGGGAGCGCCCTGAGACTGTGCAGCTTGCCCAAGGCTACCCAGGTTGGCTCTACTATCAGGAGGCACAGTGGGGGAATCGAACTCCCAACCTCTGGTTCTGCAGCCAGAGACCTCAACCCACTGAGCTATCCAGCCAAGTTTTTATTTCATGGATAGTACAGAAAAAAATGTTATATTTTTGTTCTTTATATTATGTCTTACATTTCTATCCCACGGCCTCTGTGGCTCTATTCCTCCCCATTGGTGGAAATTCAAACTCCGATCTTCTTGAGTCATAGTCCTGTACTCTAACCACTGCCCAACACTGTCTTCTCTTCCTAGTTGCTCTGAAGCTGACCTCCTTTTAGAGAGTTCTTGTAAGGAGTGGAAGCACCCCTCCCTCCAAAACAGCACCATAACACTAAGATCACAGCATTCCAGGAAAAGGAAAAAACCCAGAGAAAATAGAGTCAACTTCTGCTTTAAATACTATTTAATTAAAAACAAGAAAACCCCCATTCAACGCAACTTCATTTGGAATTTCGGTCCCCGAAATATAACTTGGGAGTCACCCATCCCTCCGGGAGTTTACTCAATCCAAATCTCCTGGCATACTGTAGCAGTTCCAGTTCAAACCTTTTCTATAAAGACAAAAATATATAATATAGTAATCATCATCATCATCATCATAGAACTGCAGACCTGGGACCCTATAGATTGAGTCCATCCGTGATCAAGGAAGGCACAGCGGGGGATCGAACCCCGCAGCCAGAGCACTAAACCGTTGAGCCCTCCAGCGGTTCTGATAAAAAATAACAAGAAGGGAGCTCAAGACCTCGATTCGGGAACCCCGCTGTCATGACAGGGAAACATCCCATAGACAGAGGGGCAAGCCCAGCTGCTTTGCAGCATTTGGCTCAAAGCAGCAGCTTCCAGGATTCAAGGAAGCGGCAGAGCGATCAAAGGCGAGCAAGGTGGGAACCGTCATTCTATTCTATCTGAAGGGCACAAGGGGAGGCTGAAAGAGCTCACAGAGGAGCGGCTTAGGGCTTTTTCTCCGTTTTAATCTCCCCTTCTCTCCAAAGAACTAAAGGCCAAACCCGCAGACCAGCCCTGTGAGGGAGGTGATGGCGAGCGTCCGCCACAGGGCTTAACCCATGAGCGAAATGGCAGGGTGAGGGATTTCAACCGAGGTCTGACCCATCGCGCTTGGCACTCCCACGTCCGGACAACACACGGCAACCGTGTCAAAGGCGCAGTTCTGAAAAGAATACGGAGAAAGCCTCAAACTCACCTGTTTCTTCCTCATCCGAGTAATTCTGATTTTCCTGTGCAAAAATCTGTTCCGTTTCATCCGTTTTTTGTACTGGTGCTTGTTCATTTTCTTCCTCCGGATCTTCAGGATTTGCTTGCATTCGATTCTGGCCCTGCTCAGCTCGCCCGCCCCGCCTTCCTCCTCCGTGTCCTCTTCCGGGCTCTGGAAAGCCGGGGGAAGCTCGTACGGCGAGGCTGGCTCGTATCGCAGCTGCTCGGGACCACCGCCGACGGCTTCCCCGTTTTTCAGGAGGGAATACTTGACCGTCAGCCAGCTTTCCAAGGGGGTGATGGACATCTTTCTGGGGACCAGCAGATCTTCCAGTTCCGGCTCCAGGGTGAGGAACAGCTGAGAGGGAGGCCCGGTTTTGCTAGAAGGAAGTGTGCTGTAGCTAGGTAAGACAGCTGGTCTCAGGGCCAGAAGGGGAGCTGCCAGTCTCGGCAGAAAGCATTCTGTGAGGGCAAGACAGAACAAAGCTTGCAAATCTGAGATTGTTTACAACTAGAGATGGGCACGAACCGGTTTGTCTCAGTTCGTCAAGGCGGCAGGACAGATGCTGCTGCTCTCCTTCCCCGCCTTCTCAGCCAATCACCAGGCCCAGCTTGCTTGCTTTTCCCACCTCCTTGGCTAATCTCCCAGTCACGAGCAAGAGCCCAGACTTCTCTGCCCTGTCCTTTTCTCTGATTGGGAGATCAGCCGAGAGGGCGAGGCAGAGAAACCTAAGCTATTGCTGGGGACTGGGAGATCTGTTGAAGATCACGGAGGCTGGGCCTGGTGAGTGGCCGAGTGAGCCGGGGAAAGGGGGCAGCACCACCTGTGCTGCCACCTTGACGAACTGGGACGAACCAGTTCATGCCCATCTCTATTTACAACATTTCCAACTTACATATTTAAATTTATACCATCACTGGCGAACTGCTTTTAGCCCAGCAGCTGAGGAGAAACTCTCCAAGGCAAAATTATGCATTTTTGCTTAAATGTCTTCCTGACCCTAACTAAAAGAAATCTTTTAGAATGAAAAAAAAAACACATACAGCCACTGGGAAGCAGAAAGCAGTAGGGTTGGAGGAACTGGGAAAGGAGGAACAGCCATTCGGGAAACTTTATTTTTCCATGTTTCCACACCCACAAAGCTGCTTAACAACTTCTGGATAGCTCAGTGGTCGAGGTCCCTGGCAGTAGAGCCAGAGGTTGGGAGTTCGAATCCCCCACTGTGCCTGCTTCACAGGGGCTGAACTCGATGATCCATAGGGTCCCTCCCAGCTCTAAAGTTGTAAGAGAATGATGAGTATTATATAAGCAAATAGTACCAAGGGGCAGTACTATCGCCCTACCAGTTGATGCTGGAGCTGATCTTCAGCCCAAGAAGCACGTGTTCTATCGCTATGTTGCAGCTCCCACTAGGGGTGGGATTTTCAGATTTTTTAGACTACAGAACTGTTAATTCTCCGTTTTGGGGGTTCTACCTGACTTCCTCACATATTACAGACATCTAAATGTGGCTCACCTGGGAGAAAGACCTCAGCTGGAAGGCTCTGAGGCTCAGTTAAGCCCAGCTCTGCCTAGTTTCCTGTTTAGAAAGAAGGCTTCCAGCTAACACCAGAGCAGGAACAGGAAGCTCGGTTGGAGCTAGGCCTAGCTGTGCCTTCCTGTTTAGGCCTAGTCTCTCAGGTTAGCCACATTAAGGCGTCTCTGTAAGGTATAGGTAAGTCGGACAGAATTCCCAGAAATCAAAAAGTCCAGTCCCCAGCTCCTCCTTGTCTTGCACCTAGTATTCCCTAACAGTCTTCAATCCAAGCACTAACCAGGCACAACCAGTTTAGTTTCTGAAATCGGATGAGGGTGGGCCCCTTCGGAGTGGCTCAGGAGGTTACAGCATTTTAAAATAGGGCCATGCTTACCTGCAACCCGTGAGGCCCTTGCTATCTGAAGTGTCAGCCGTGACATCAGCATCTTGGCTCATTCTAGCAAAACGGAAAGATATGCAAAATACTATGTGATGCGAGCTACACCTTCTCCCTTCCTTCCTCTTTTAAGCTCCCAACGACCCTGCGAGGTTGGCCAGGCAGAAAGATGAAGTGAGTGGCCCGAGGGCACACCCAGTAGGTTTTCGTGGCCAAAATGAGGATTTTGAACCCAGATCCTAACAGGACTCCTGGTCCAATGCTGTGACCACTATGCCGCGCTGCCTGAACAGCAAACTTTCCCCCATCTTTCTCAGCCACCCTGAATAAGGGAATATTCACCCAAACCATTATCCCCACCCGCTCCCATCCTGCCAGGAACTGAAACCCTTTCCCATAAACTAGCTTTCCCCACAGCCCAGTTCTAAGTGAACTAAGTGGGACTACAAACCCCATCATCCGAGGCAGCGCAGCCCAAGGCCCTGCTGGCTGGGGGGAGGAACGGGGTGGGGTTTGCAGTCGAAAGTGCCTGGAAGGGACCGTAAATAATGTAATATCAGCCCCTAAAGAGCACATGGCCCCCCCAAACACCACCCTGTCCTAACCAATGACCGTAAATGATGTATCAGTGGCCACCCCGAAAAAAAACGGAGGCTCCCCAGGGCCCCCTCCTTAAGCCGTTACCGAAAGTAACGAATTATCTAGGCGCTCCCATTTTGAAACCCCCCCCCCCCCAAATGTATCTTTACCGTAAATAACACATTAAAGCACCTTCCAAATTTAGGGAAGGAATTTCTATCAAATAAATGCCCCCCCCCAAAAAAAAATTATCGAGGAAGGGATATATAATGTCTTCTTTCGCCCTTCCTCTCCCCCTCCTTGCATCCTTACCGTCCCGTTTGGGACCCGGTGTGCCGTTTGAATGGGAACTTCCGGGAGGAAAAAAAAAGGGGAGCGTTGTTCTTCGGCTTTAAAGTTCCGTCCGGAAACACATGCTAAGTTTCGTGGTTCCGGAAGAAAAAAAAACACCTGCCTTTCCGCCCCTCAATCCTTTGTCTCTCCTCCCCTCTAGCGGCAGCGCGTGGAAAAGCACCACAAAGAGGGGGAAAAGAAAGACTAATCATCATCATCATCATAGAAATGCAGAGCTGGACGGGACCATTGCATCACTTAGTCCATCTTCTGTCAAGGAAGCACAGTGGGGAATTGAACTCCCAACTACTAAGCTACCCAGCTTTATTATTATTATTATTATTATTATTATTATTATTATTATTATTATTATTATTATTATTATTATTATTATTATTATTATTATTACCTTGCCTTTCTCCTTAAAAGGATCCAAAGCCGCTTACATCATTAAAAAGACAATATTTAAAAGCAAGAAACAGTAAGTTTACACTATAAAAAAAGAACTGAACAAATATTATATTCAAATTGATCAATAAAATCAAGACTAAAAACATATTTTAAAAACAAAAGAGCACAGCATGGTCTCAGCTTGTTGGCAAAATTAAAGGGGAAATGGCGGGAGGGAAGCAAAGAAAAAAAAATTATAATTTCCTGTGCCGCTTTGAAGAGTAACAGATTTATTTCAGTGTGATGCTTTCGTGGAGCAAAATCCACTTCTTCAAACGCAGGGTGAGCAAAGACATAGCTTCCGTCTTTATACATACCCCCATAACCAGGTGGGACTATAAATAAGAGACAAAAGGACTATGTTTCATTAACATGGAATTGGGACGATGAAGCTGTTAATCACAAGAAATGGAAGGTCCCAGCTACATAGATTTGGCTGTCACAGAAATGCCAAGAGGAATTTATGGGAGCACAAACCGAGTAAAACAGCTGTTTTATAGGATTACAGAAAGCTGTATTATATGTAGTGCACCAAGAAGCCTTGATCTCCATAGAGGCCTTAACAAGAATTCTGTCTTATTCTGTTGTTGCCTTCTCTTCCCCACCAAGGACAGACCCTTCCTCATCTCAGGGGTTTAGGTCTCTGGCCGTGGAGCCAGAGGTTGGGAGTTCGAATCCCCCCCCCCCCATACCTCCTTGACAGAGGCTGGACGATCTACAGGGTCCATTCCCTATTATTATTTCATCATCATTTTAGAACTGCAGAGCTGAGCAAATCTATCCCAAATTTGTACTGATTTTAACCCTAATTCCTATCTAGGAACTGGAGAATGATAGGTCTGTGATGGGCTCTTAACAGAGAACTGTTTATTAATTTTTTTCAGTAATTATACCGACACTTCTTTGTGGAAAGCATAATCATGGGTCTGAGTGAGATCAACACCTCCTAAATTGGGATGGGAGATTTTCTGGGTGCTATCCGTCGTTCTAATTCTTCAACCCTTTCACAAATTAGGAAGCTCCTTATTTCAGACAATGGTGATTTCCAAGACCTGTTCTCCCAGTGCTGGTGGTCTTTAATGTTGCCTGCATGGACACCGTGCATCATGTGGCATTTAATTCAGCTGTAAATAGCTATTGGGGCAGCCACCCACTCCGTGCTGAGGAGCCTCCTTGAAAAAGAGAACCATGTAGTAGAGCCTTAAAAGAAAGAGGTTTATGCTTTCAGAAATAGGAAAATCAATAGGGTTGAGACATTGCTATTTATATTCCAAATACCGTAAGAGTCACATCTAGATTTCTGTACCCTTGAAAGGCTGGCAAAGCCCCAGCTTGCCTTGCTTTTGTTACAGCCCTGGCTGAAAGGGAGCATTAAAGCCAAAAAAAAGGAGGGCTTTTTGAGAGGTTTAAATGGTACGATCTCTCAAAAACGGCTTGTTGGCTTGACGCCTTTCAGCTCCTCAGTGAGGCAAGAAGAAAGCACAGAAGAGGTAGCTGAGCAAGACCATGTACCATGTTTTCCCAAAAATAAGACAGGGTCTTATATTAATTTTTGCTCCAAAAAACGCAGTAGGGCTTATTTTCAGGGGATGTTTTATTTTACAGGCATGTAATCTTCTGGTTGCTGCACAATGGTGGAGGGTGGGGTTTCACTTAACTAGGGCTTATTTTGGGGGTAGGGCTTATATTACGAGCATCCTGAAAAATCCTACTAGGGCTTATTTTCAGGTTAGGTCTTATTTTCGGGGAAACAGGGTAGGAGGAGATAAGGACAGGAATAAACACATTTCAGAAATAAACTCCCCCCTCCTCCTTCAAATCTCCCTTGCAGTCTCACCTAGGAATGGAGATTACAACTCCCACTGCCCCACGGGCTGTGGCAGATGGGGTCTGGAATCCCATGAGACCTGAACAGGCATACTGACAAGAAGACACTGGATTGCATATCAAGAAAACAGCTTTTCAGGCTACCGTATTTTTACTTTTTTTTAGCACAGTATACAGAGAAAGGAAGACAGATCAGTTTGAATGGGACAGACAAACATCCCTTTTGTGTGTGTGTGTGTGTTTGTGTTGGGTCATGTGTGGCTTCTACATGGATCGAAGAATCAATTCCCTTTAGACTCTCAGATGTGGAACACATGCTTTAGGAATAAGGTTCTAGTCATGTTGGAGATTCTGGCTGACTCTAACACGACTCCCATGCCTTCTTTTCCGTGTGCTAAGAGGTAGACTAAGCAAAACATAACCCATTCACCACGGGCCAAGGCCTGCCCATATCAATTTCTTTGTTACATTTATGTGGCGATGGGCTGTCAAGTCACGTTCAACTTACGTCAACCCTATGAATTCATGTCAAACACCCACACACAGAGACACACAAAAAGGGTCTTTTCATTCACAGCTCTTGCAAACTTAAAGCTGTGGCTTCCTTTATTGAGTCAGACCATCTTGTGTTCAGTCTTCCTCTTTTCCGGTGCCTGCAATGTCTCCCAGCGCTGTTGTCTTTTCCGGTGAGTCTTGTCTTCCCACGATGTGCCCAAAATATGACAGCCTCAGTTTAGTTATTTTTGTTTCTACAGCGATTTCAGCCTTGATTACACCTAGCACCCATTTATTTGTCTTTTTTAATGTTTATCCCCTGCCTTTTCTTCCTTCCACACCTCACACGGACTCCTCCCAAGAACCCTGGCAGGTAGGACAGCTGAAGAGAAAGAGGGTGCATACCTGGCCCAAGGAAAACCAATGATTTTCTTGGCTCAGTGAGGACTTGGACCTTCAGTTCTGACCCTATGTTTTAACCACTGTACCACACTGCCTCTCTTGGCCAGACTGATGGATTTCGGAATCCCTGGCAGGCAGCAAAAACAAGTCTTAATGTGGGCCACCATATACATCTGATGGTTGCCATCTCAGTGAGGTACACACAAACCTAACCGAGTTATAAAGGATCATGGGGATGTTCTATTCAAACACATTCTTTACTCTGGGAATTCAGAAATATTGGGATGTATATCACAAACGGCAGCCCCTGAGAAAAACATAGAGACCAACGCTTGGAGAACGTAGATCACAGAAGTCCGGCTATTATATTAAGGAGTCAAATCCGGGACAGGGGTGTTGCATATAAACTGTTCCCCATGGAAACCTTGGCTGGGGCAGCTTGGAAATAATTCACATTTGCTGAGACCTTGGATTTTCAAATAAACCTACTTGAGGAACCGTTGAGAAATGTTGTACTTGAGGAAAGTACAGGTAGAAAGATTAAGGTGGGCTTTCAAAATGTGTTAACACTCCAGTTATGTTTTAAAAAGAGAGAGAGAAGGTTTCGAGCTAGCTATAAAATCCAGATGTTGCTCGGTGCTTCCTGGGCCCCTGGCTCCGTGGCTACCAGGGTAAGGTTTCTCCTTGCCAATCCAGGAAAGAACCGTTGTGCTCTTCACGGAGGCGGGCCAAAACCGAGAGGATCCCAGGGATGGTGTCCTGGATTTTCAAGGGCGCCTGGGAGAATTCGAGAAGTAGAGCAAATCTATTAGAGGAGAGATGTTCTGAAAAGGGCAGTCCTCTACACACAGAAAGCTTAATAGAAGGCCCTCAACAGCTGCATCCTGCTTCTATTTGAAAGGATAGAAACGCAACCCCATTTTAGTCCCAGCCACAAAAAAACCAGGGCAATCCACAGGACTCAACTTCCTGTTGACTGATAGATGCCATTCCTTTCAAGAGCTCTACTCTGTCATTGTTCGGATCTGCCATCAAGCCGCCCCCAGCCGATGGTGACCCTATGAATAAGTGGCCTCCAAAAGATCCTCTCACTAGGAGCCTGCTCAGTTCTTGCAAGCTCACAGCCATGGCTTCCTTTATGGAGTCAAACTATCTCACATGAGGTCTTCCTCTTGTCCTGCTGCCTCTGGCTTTCCCCAGCATTACTCTCCTGAGTCTTGTTCTCTCATTATGTTCCTTTAGTAGGATAGGCTCAATTTAGCCATTACCGGTTCTAGGGAGAGTTCAGGCTTGATCTGATCGAGGACCCACCTGTGTGATTGGGGACCTGCTTACTCTGCTCTACCTGATATGAAAAGTGGATCGAGCCCATTGCAATTATTTCTAAATCTGGCATATATATATATATATACACACACATATAGTAAGTCCCCTGAATTTATTTTTCTTTATTTTTTCTTTACTGACCATCTTCCCTCCCATGTCGGTCTGGATCCACCCCGGGTGCAGCGAGATGCAAAGGATCCCATCCGATTTCAAATCTGCAGCAAGACACCTGGTTACCATGTTCAGGGCCGTCTTTGAGGGTGGGGTGGGGTAAAGTGATAACGAAATGAAATCATCATGAAAACATGCTGGCCCAAAGAGAGAGAGAGAGAGGGAGAGAGAGAAGAATCTAATGCATAACATAACAAGTTACTTTAAAAAAAAAATGACCAGCATGCAGACCTAATGGTGATGAAAGTACTTGGTAGGGATCTTCGCAATTAATGACTTTCACGGAGTAACTTTCCAGCTTCTGAGAGTTAGGGGGTTCTCGGCAGCAATATTGCAGGGGTAGTTACGGGAGCTATCCATGGTACTGAACCATAGCCCCCTGAATAGGTCCAGCACTCCTGCTAATAATAATAGCAATTCTTTGAACTGCAGAGCTGGAAGAGACCCCATGGGCCATCAAGTCTAGCCCCTCTCAAGAAGTCACCCTGGGGAATCGAACTCCCAACTTCTGCCTCTGCAGCCAGAGACCTAAATCACTGAGCTAATCATGGGCTGTCAAGTCAATCCTGACTTAGGGAGACCCTTTTCAAGGTTTTCCAAGTAGAGAGTACTCAGAAGTGGTTCCCCATCCACTTCTTCTGGGGAGGGAGCCCTGGGACTGTGCCGCTTGCCCAAGGCCACCCAGGCTGGCTCTTCTCCCAGGAGGCCCAAGTGAGGAATCGAACTCCCAACCTCTAGTTCTGCAGCCCAATAGTTAACAATCTTAGAACTGCAGAGCTTGGCCTTTTGCTTACTTTTCCATCTTGATTAACATTAATATTGTCGATTTAAATTATTGTTTTAACTGTTTTTATGTATGATTTTGATGTCAGCCGCCCTGAGTAGACGCAGTCTAGAAGGGCGGGATAAAAATCTAATAATAAATAAATAAATAAAATAAAGAGCTGGAAGGGACACTCTGGATCATCCAGTCCAGCCCTCGTCAAGGTAGCAACAGCAAGGAATCAAACTCAACCACTGAGCTACCCAGCCTGCTATAGCACCTCTGACAGCGACCACTGAAGTTTGGACAAGAATTCAAAGTGGATTCCCAGGCAGAGAGACTGTTGGGTACCACCAGCTTCCCTTGGATCACTCTTAACCCATCTCGAGAGCGGAACTGATCCAGGACACTCACTTTGGCGATCCGGTAAGGGTACACCTGGAGGTAGAGCTTCTTGGCATCCACCAGCTGCATGGAGGCCGAGTCAGAAGACATATTGATGATTGAGGCTCGGTGGCATCCCATCCCAGTGCCATCTTTGGCAGCTTTCCTGAGAAGCGGGAGAAACGCCTGAAAAGAGAAATAAAATACAATTTAAAAGACAGAGGAAGAGAGAGAACGAGGAAATGAAATAGAAGGAAATGAGGTGCTAGAAGAACCGAAATCCTGAGTCAAGAAAAGGTAGCAAATTTACAGATGTGAATTCTATAAAATGACGGAATCAGTTTGGTATTTATAAGCAGTACGACCACCCTAACCACGGCGGATCAGTTCCAAGTCCCCTGTGGATGCCAAAAAAAGCAGATAATAGCAAAATCTATACAGAGTCTGCATCTTTCATATCCGAGCCTCTGCCCACTACACGACACGGTCTCTCCCCCACTTTAAGGTTCAAGCACGCCTTCTTACTTTGGTGACCATCAGCTGGGCCACCGTGTTGGTCTCGTACAGGGTGAGCATGGTTTCCGAGGTGACTTCGTCCAGCGAGGCAGAGACGTTGATGCCGGCATTGTTCACCAGACAGTTCAGTCCTTTCTCCCCCACAAGATCCTCTACTTCTTTGACGACCGCCTTAATGCTTTTCTCGGACACCACATCTGCCATGTGAGAAAGAGTGGCACGTGGGATAGTGGAAGGGAGACACAGCCGGGTCTCAGGAATGCTGGCGGCTCCAAAATCAGTGGAGCGGCTGATCCGCTCCGGCTTTAAGTCCAAAGGAACTCTCCAAAGGGGCGGGTTTTTAATTTTGCAAGCATTTTCAGAATCTTGGATAGCCTGTGCAAAAGTTCGGACTAAAACCTGGAGCGCATCAAGCGCCCCTCCACAGCTGGACTGCTCTGCCTCCACTGCTCCTTGGCCTCTATCTCCTTACACAGTTCTGCCCTCAATCCCAAATCGGTTTTAATCAAGACAGTTCTCTTTAAAAGGGGACACCAGCACCCCTCCCCATATAAATACTATTCCGCCAGGCGGTTCGGCAAGGAAACTTGGAACAAGCACCCTGTAAGCCTATGCAAAGGGAAGCAGCCGCTTCTAGCTTACCAAGTTGAAGGACTCGGACGTTGCCGTACTGTTTTCGGAGTTGCTGCAGCTCCTGGGAATGAGATGGAAGGGGTGGGGGGAAAAAAAGATCAGCGTTCTGCAGGAAACCCCAACCTCACCCCCCCCCCCCAAATTCAGCCAAGGTGGCAAATCCAATTTTGTGGGGCAGTGCTGGCAAGAGGGCACCTAAATCCGTTCCTGCTTTTAGCCTGAACGCTGAGGTGCTGAATCCTTCGCTCAGAAGAGGCTCAGAAACTTGGGATTTCTCCTTCAAAGTTCCGACCACAACCCAGAGAGGATTTATCAGATCCTCTGCCCTGTCCGAGTCACCGGCAGCACACAAACCGGTTTCATCAACAGCACTCAGAAACTGCCTTTCTACCTACCCAGGCAGAGAGAAGCATCGCCGCCCAACAGATGCTGCTGCCCGAGGCAAAGGACAAGATGGACCTCGGACTCAGCCCTTGCCGTGGGCAGAAACCAAGCCGACTGGCACTTCAACCCCGCAGATCGGGGCCCCCCTTATAGCTGCCGTCGTCCCCCCCCCCCGGCATTGCCGCCTGAGGCAGCCCCCCCTCCCTCCCCCTGAGCGTTCCGAACTGGAACGTCTGCAGCTCGGGGGGGGCGTCCGAACCGCGGAAAGCGAGACTCGCCGTGGAAACGGGATCTGGCGCAAGGGAAAGCGGGGGATCGCGAGCCATTTTAAGCCGGGGGAGAAGAGGGCTTTCCCCAGGGTGTTTACCTGCGCCTTCTCCGGGTAGCGGCACGTGGCGAGGACCAGATCCGGCGGAGGGGATGCGGCCAAAAGTCCCCGCACCAGCCCCAAGCCGATCCCTCGGCTGCAGCCGGTGATGAGGATGGCGCGGCAGAGCGGGGGCGGCTGCGTCATGGCGCGCCCCGGAGAGGCGATGGCGAGCTGGCTGGCTGGCGACCTGCCCTGAGCTCCATGAGCTAGCCAGTCGCGTCTGCCTCTGGCCAGGATCCGCGGGAGGTTTTTAAAGGGCCAGGCCACGCCCCCTGGAGGGGTCCCGCGAAGCCACGCCCACCCAAAAAACAACCCCAGATCCCCCCCCCCCCCAGCAGCCCCAAAGAGAAGCATCGCCTCTCCTGGTTTTAATTGCATTTCTTTCTGTCTTTGAAATCTTATGTATTTCTTGAACACGTTTGTCGCCTTTCTCCCTCAAAAGGACCCAAGGGTAATTAAAAGGCAGTATTTAAGTTAGTAGCAATGGGTCAGGCAACAGCAAAAGGATCCGTGAATACCATGCCAAAAAAAAACATAAGCAACCCCCAAATGCATTCAAGGGCAGCGAGGCACAAGCATCTATTTAAAAATATCCTTCTGGGGAGCCAGTCCTTAAGGGAAAAGCTTGGCTGAAGAGAAAGGTCTTGGCCGGCTCGCAGAAGGAGAGCCAAGATGGGGCCAGGCTGGCCTCCAGTGGGAGGGAGTTCCACAGTCTGGGAGCAGCCACTGAGAAGGCCCTCTCTCCCGTGTCCCAAACACACAGGATTGCTTAGGACTGTAGCCTTCTGAATTCCTGGCTTGCTCCCTCGATTGGGCCTCTTTTTATCTTATTTCTTGTGAGGTGACAGCCTGCTAAGTTTTCACGGCCTTCGGCGAAATGTAACCAAATCCGGAAACGCAACCAAGACAGGGCAAGAGGGCCAGAGAGGCTGACGTGGAAGCGTGACGGGAGCGTCTCAACCTGCTGACTTACCTGCCGTGTTTACAGGGTTTCCTGTAAACACGGACTGTCTCTCTTGGTCTCTTTCCCTGCAAGAACACGTTGGCCCGGGCAACTGCCTCGGCGCTCGGTTTGAGACTCAGAAGTGGGACTGCTGCGGGTTTTGGTCCGATTTCCAAAGAGATCTGCAGAGAGCAAATCCTTCCCAAGTCTGCTGGGGAGGGATTTTGTTAGATGCAGGAAGAGCAAGACAGGGAGCTGTCAGAGAGAAAGGAGTGTCAGCGAGCAAAATAAGAGGTGAGTCCTGCTTTGTCCATCACAGCTACACCTCCTAAACTGTATAAATTAAGATGATGGTATCCCACAGTTAATTTCAGGACCTTCTCCCCACACATTGGCTGCATGGGTGAACTGTAGCTCAAGCCCTCTTAGGCGCCTTGTCCTAATTCGCACGCAGCCCCAGATCCTCTAGAATAGGGCCAGAGGGAAAGGCATTGCCCCATTGGCTTGCACATCACAGTCCTCATTTCGAAGCGGTGACCCACTGACTCTGTTTCTGGCTGTCCTGATTTGATGGAGAGTCGCCACCAGTCCGGGAAATCAGATTTTGCCCCAGGTTGTAAATGTTTCCCCAGCCGACCGACAGAGGGTCATTTAAAGAACCTGGGTCAACCTTGCCTTGCTGATAAATGGTCCCCGGCACGCAGCCTGGTTTCGGAAAGCTGGTCCACCCATGTGGAAAAGAAAGCCCATTCGCCCTGGCACGCAGGCCTGTGAGAAGATTGTCCTCCATGTAACTCATTATGACACACGTTCGATTTTAGTGACGGTACTAGTGTATTAATGTCTAGCCAAGGTTTTGTGGAAAACCTGGAAGCCCAATGCACAGAAAAGCGAAATGGGCCACCCTGAACACGGTCTGTGCATTTTCTCTGCAGTCACCAAAGGAAGTAATTAACAATGTCATGTTAATTTCTGCTCCGCGCCAAGGACATCCGTGGCCTCAGCGACAAAAGTGATAGAGCTCAACTGACTTGAGCTGACAGTCAAACGGCTAAGAAATATCACATTCTAAGCTACATTCTGAGTAACGCTAACCGGAAATAATCCATATTTTATATCTTTAATCGTCGCCTTTTTCTATAAAATCCTACCTGTACATTTATCAGCTTGGATTCCATACTTACACTCTCACTAGTGCCCTAAACAGGCTTTCAGATACCCCCTTGCCTCCTTCAAACGCCTTCTTTCTACTGGAGACCTCACCACTTCTGATCTTTCGCTGGTCCTCCTAAAGCAGTGGTTTCTTGAGTCTTCCCAGATGTTCTTGGACTAAAACGCCCAGAAGCCTTCACCACCAGCTGTGGTGGCCAAGATTTCTGGGAGTTACAGTCCAAGAACATCTGGATGACCCAAGGTTGGAAAACCACCCAACTCTGGTCCGTCCCCGTCCCCCCCCGAGAACGTCTCTTACTTGTTCGCCAACTTTGGAGCATACAAGAGAAAATGACAAAATAAATAAATAAATATCTCCTGTATAGCTTAAGTCCCCTTTTAATTTGTACTTGGTCTTAATCTCAGCTGTCAGCACGTTGGATAGCTTCCTGATGCCGGCGCTTCTGGGGATTTTATAGAAGCATGTTGATACAGCAAGATGTAATTGCAGGTGGCCCGTGGTTCCACCAGCTACATCTGCCAACCCTGACAGATTTAACTCGGCTCAGGAAATACATAACAATTGTACGGTAGTTGGAGCATTCTTTGGCACTGCCCTTCTTTGGGATTGGGATGTAGACTGATCTTTTCCAATCCTCTGGCCACTGCTGAGTTTTCCAAACTTGCTGGCATATTGAGTGTAGCACCTTAACAGCGTCATCTTTTAAGATTTTAAATAGTTCAACTGGAATGCCATCACCTGACTTTAGAGAAGTTAATTGGGCGGGGTGGGGGGGATGTCCAAGTTCTAGAAAGCCTACAGTGGTCACACTGGCCAGATCGTTCTGAGTATTATGATCCACAAAGTTACTTTTTCCCCCAAACTCTTGACGAGCAACAAGATCCTCTTTCTCCCTGGGTCTTCTCCATATCTAGAACCAGCTCCTGCCAGGAAGGTGATGGGACATGACGCCATGCTTAGCATTCACGCTTACCAAAAACTCACGTACCTCCTTTCCTACTCCTCAAACTGGCTTCTCATATTTTTAAAAAGGAGAGAATTCCAGATGCTCATGTACCTTGAAATGTTTACACACACGCTAAGAAGGGGCTTTAGGCGATTATTTGTACCCGTGCCAGGTACTCCTTCTCCACTGAAGACTGTTTAGACAAAGTTGTCTCCGGACTGATTCGTGAAGACGTCTTGCCGAATTCCAGGAGGGAAGCCGCCACCTCGCTTTCGCACGGGCCTAAAGGAGATTATCTGAAGGAATGTGGCTCTTGTCAAATCCTTTCTTCTGGTTTACTCGGTGTTGTTTCAAGCACGGGAGGCCCTGGAGTCATTTCACCCCGAGGTTCAAGAGCCGAAGGCACCCTTTTATGAGAATCCATGTGGAGCTTACTAGAAGATAATTTTGGAATTTGCAGTCAGTAGCGCGCATGGGATTGGGAACTGTAGATTCGATCCATAGAGTCCCTCCCAGCTGTGCAGTTCTATGATTATGTGGTTCCTCATACGATGTCTGGCTTTCTTTTCTTCAAGCTCTACACTTCTGGAAATCGATGGCCAACTTGCAGTTTTCCTGCAGGAATATTCTCCACCATTTCAGGCGTAGGAACTTCCCTTACTCTCCTGGCAAAGGATCACCCCGACTCTCACCCTCTTTATGTGGCACCCCTTAATAGTGACGGATTCTCTAGGTCTTACTCAACGAGGAAGCACACTCACAAGCTGGTTTCCATTAAAGTATTAATACAATGAGCCTTGGAACTCCTGCGGCCGAGACAAGTAACACCGTGGATTTCCCTGAGTCACGGCTACATGTAATCCCTCAGCTCAACTGTTATGGTTCCCCAGAGAGAATGTCTGTTCCCCACGGATGATGGAAAGAGAGAACAGGATCAGACAAGTTTCAGTGTAGAAAGCGCTGGCTCAAATGGATACGACTTCCCAGTCATGTGGGCACCATCAAGACACCATTTTAATTCCTCCCCATGGCTTGAGGGGAACACTGTATGGAAAATCAAGAGTTTGGGAGTTCAATTCCCCATGCTCCTTAATGGTGCATTATCCAGAACACACCCAGTACTGCCCTATTTTGGAAGCTAAGCATGGTCAGATTCGGTTAGGAGTCGGGTTAGAGACCAGGAGATATAGGGCTAGGAAAGGAGATCTCCCAAGGCACCCCAGAAACAAAAAATGGCAAACCCCTTCTGAGTTCTCTCTATCTAGAACACCTTGAAAAGGATTGTCGGAAGTCAGAATTGACTCGACGGTAGTCCTTTGGCAGTAATAGGGCGGTATATAGTTTAATTACATACTGTACTAATTATTATTAGTAGTATATTATTATGAACATGATTTCTTAACTGAGTCTTAGCGATTCTTTTGATGGACTGATTCACCAATGCAGTTATAGCCACTTCCAGCACTGATTTCCGTAGCGGAGAGGCAGGATAAAAATGTAATTACATAAACATTCGCCAACCTGCAGAGAGGGTGAACGGAAACTCCACCTTGCACACAACCGCAATCTGGAGATGAACGATTATTCCCACCCCCAACTTTCCTCTCCCTCTCCACTAAACCCAACACGTCTAGCACCTGGGGAGCTGTATTCAGGGTAATCTTTCTTGAGGCTGGGTTGGAGAGAAGGGGTTTTTCCTGCTGGAACACGGTGTTCTTTAATTCAAACACATATAATCCTTTTATTTTGGGTACAATTGATTCCCAGACGCACAAACATGTGACGATCCTCTATGCTCACAACTACACTGGTTTTTTAAGTTTGTTCTAGTGAGGACAGCAGAGATCCCACTCTGGTTTTGTTCTCCGGTTGTTCCTAACGTTGGAGCTGGCGCCAGTAACTGACCTAGTCTCATCTCTGCCAAAACTGGGCTTCCAACGACTGCTCTCCAAGCAGAATGGAACTGAGGAAATCAGCAAGGAAAGCTTGTTCCGGACTGACCATCTTGGTAGAGTTGCACAGCACAGTGAAACCTTGAAGCAGTCCCGTGATTTTTTTTTTTTAAAGCTATGGGAAGCAATGCACTGAAAAAAATTCCAGCTTTCTTAAAGCATGACTATTCCCCAAGTGTTCCACTCTATACATAATTTCATTTATCCTGCACACAACTCTGTGGATGCCGCGATTGCAAGGCGGGGTGGAAGACTCTTAAGCGCTATAGTGCAACACCGCTGGAGGATATCAGTTTGGGAAAGGCCAAGCAGGCACTTAACCTAGGCTTAGAGCCAAGGGCCGTATCCAAGCCTCCCGTTCCTGGCAGCCTGGAGGACAAAGGCAACGGGTTTAAATACAAAATCAAATACTTTAATGAAAATCAGGGAAAAACAGGGAGGTCAGCTCAGGGATACCTCTAAAACGGATATTCCTGCACTGTAATACATTTCTCTCTTAATATAAACACTTTCTCTTAAGCAAGCAAGGAGCGGACAAACTATCAGTTCTTCAGCATTTCTTTAAAGATCCTGAGTAAAGAGAGTTTATCTAAACCACATAAAACATATTATATGAAAACATCCCAAGTCCTGAGCTAGTGGCCAGCACCAGGCGGTTCACCAGTTTAAAAAATAGACCACTTTCCAACACATGGAATCTAAATAACTTTTCACATTTACACAGAGTTCTTTATAGGGGAGGGAAAGGCCAGGGGAGGGAGAGATTATTCCTCAATGAAAGACTTCCCTAAGTTGTCAAAACTCAGAATGTTCATGTAAGTCCCCAAAATTTAAACAAATGCATTTGCACTTTTAAAGGGGCTTAAGGCCTTTCTTTGACCAAACTGTTCTAACACCATATATATATATATACACACATACACACACACAAAAAGGATGCCTAATATAGGCATGGATCCTAAAAATTAAACAAAAAATCAACTTGTATTATACAATGCAAGCACATCCATTGCAGTAAGAAAAACAAGGACCGCGGTTAGCACCTCCAAATGCAGTAGGGTTTCAGCTTCCAAAGACGCGTTAGAAAATAAAAAGGGGGTGTGGGGCTGAACACTCTCAACAGCCCTGCAAGGCGGGCTCCCTGCACAGAATCCGGCTGCTGATCTGGCCACAGTCCTGCTCAAAACCACAAGGGAGCATCACCAGTCTTACTGACAGCAGATCCAGGCAGAGAGAGCGGCTCTCCCGCCGAACGAGAGAACCCAAATCCATCAGAAGCACAGACAGGAGCGATCCAGAACCTTTCTTCTCAATGTTCGTCGGCAGAATTTGCACCAAACAGGCACATGTGTACATAGGTGTCAAAAATAATAAAAAATAAGATGTCTCTGAGCTCTCAGAATCCAGCCTAGGTAGAAACAGGCACCGTGTTGAACCCTGGACCCTTTGGGGGGTCTCTTTGGCTGCTCTTCTCTCGGCCCCCGCTTCACCTTCTGTGCCGGCTGTGGCCGGGATGGTCCCTCTCGTAGCGATGGCTGGGCCTCTCGTACGGATGCGGCCGCTCGGGCCTCTGCTCCCGGTAGTAATGGCTCTTCTTCTTGTACTTCCCGGAGTGGGCCGACGACCTCTCCCGCGAGCGGCTCCGGGACCGGGAGGAGCTCCGGCTGCGGGACTTCCTGGGCTTGGGGGAGGCGTACTTGTAGCTCCGGGCCTTCTTGTAGCTCCTCAGCTTGGAGCTTTTGTAACTGGAGCTGCTGTGGTTGAACTGCCGTGGGGGAGAGTCGCTCCGACTCCGGGAGCGGCTGTGGGATTTGGAGCCGCTCGAGGGGGAGTAGCTCTCGCTCTTCCTGGGGGGGGGGGGAGGAGAGAGAGAGAGAAAGAGAAGAGAGAATGATGTCCAGGGGGTGGGCCCTCCAGCACAAACAACGCTTTAAAAAGAAATCCAGTCGTGCACGGCAACACCGCCGACGGGATCTCCCCTGTGAGAAACGGGTCGCTCAGCTATTTGGGGAAAGGGCCATCTGAACAGTGGCGAAGACCAGATTCGGAACAGGAAAGGCTCTGGGCGCAGACACATGAATGCCCCAGGTGGCGGAGGCAGAACGATTTGGGTTCCCAACTGCGGGGAAGGTCTTTCACGCGCCAGAGAGACTTTCCTCTTCAGATTCTCATTCTCTCTGGGCAATGACAAAAGGAGCAGGGCTAAAACTATCCTCTATCATACTGTCACAGTAACCCTTTCCCCACTTACATACTTATCAGTTCAGTACATACCTCCGCTTTGGGGACGGTGATCGCGAGGGTGACCGAGAGTAACTCTGGTCTCTGCTTCCACTCCGGCTCTCTCGGCTTTTCTGAAGGCTGCCAAGTTTAACAAAGGGTAATTAGGGGCCAAAACAGAAAACCTAAGATCGACGCCTGCCACCTTTCCCACCCGGTGATTTATGTGCATATATGTCAGAAGACAAGCAAGTGATAATCTTTCTTTCTTTTTTTGAGACTGATCTTGGTTTCATATGCATTTCAGCCTAGGTCACAAGCAGGCTTGTGAGATTCGACAGAGAGATCATTGTGGCCATCGTTGCTAATCCTGACTTCCTGAGATGTTTCCATTTTATTTTAAAAGCTGGACATCTCTAGCTTGCACGACACAAGAGACACCTCACCTCTGCAGACACTCAGACATCCTCAAGTGCCTTTGTATGGGCATCAAAACACGGCAGCTAACTAGCTTCACTTTCTGGGCTGTTATTACAAAACTGACATGAAATCATCACAACTGCAATCTGTTTTCCACATACAGAGCATACAGCTCAGGGACCCAAGCTCTGATGCCTCAGTTCCCCAATGCTGCTCTCATTCCTGCATTCATTTTGTCTCCTGAAGGCGTAACAGCCTTTTCGTTAGAGCGCTATTTCCACCAGACAGGAGCGCAAAGAGGAACATAAGCAAGGCCTCGTCTTAACGCTTGTGTACAGCGGTGGCTGTACGTCTACAGTGCTGTACAAAGTATCCAATCCCCTTAAACTACAAGAACCAGGACTTTACTGTGCGACGGCCTTACCCATTGACAGGACTGTTTGATTTCACCCTCTTCGCCCCTTCCGGCTTCTTCTTGGCATTCTTAACCACCTGGGCAGCAAGCGGGGAAGGCTTGGCCCCTTTATTTTCTTTTGGAGATTCTAAATAAGAATTTAAAAAGAGAGAGAGAGAGAAGAATCCAGTTAGGAAGGCTTGTAAAGCACCATTCTGACACAAGCCAAGGACACGGCCCTTCGTGACACCCCCACGCCACGTGCACTAAACTCTGGGAAACTTGCAGGCAAGGATCTGGCTCAATTTACTCATGATCTGAGGTCTTTTTCTAACTAACGTGCTGAAAAGCCAGCAAATAATGACTGGACTGGGCTTCAGGAGTCCTGCAACTTACTCAAGTCTGCCATGTTCTTCCACAAGACTGGGAATACCAACCAGTTTTGGGGACAGGAGAAAAGCCTGACACGGCATCCAAATTGGGCGTGCTGTCGGGGAGAAGGCCCTTGGCCTGCGCCTTCGCCTCTTCGATGGCCAGCTTCTTCTTCTCTACTTGGCTCTCAAGAACAGCTAAATCCACCTAAGAAGGCAAGGAAATGAAAAGTGTTCTAGTATTGTACTGATTGATACGCAGCTTACGTAACTAAAAATATTTAAAACCTAAAAAACATAAGTATATAAATATTGACGAATGAAGCAAGTTGTATATTAAAAAATGGTAAATAAAATCACCACTAAACACGCATTTAAAAGCAACAGAGCGCAACAACCCATTTAGAAACACCCCTCTCTCAGACCGCCAACCCTTCAGGAAAAAACAGCCTGGAAAGAAAGATCTTTGCCTGCTTGCGGAAGGACAGCAAAGCCTGGCTTCCCGTGGGAGGGAGTTCCAAAGTCTGGGAGCAGTGACAGAGAAGGCCCTGTCCCATGCCCCCAACCGAGCACCCCTGGTGAGGGAGGGTGGGTGGGTCCAAAAGGAAGGCCTCCCCTAATTATATTAACGCCCAGACAGCTCATAAAGAGAAATGTGGTCTTTTTAGATAGCTTGGAGCAGACACAAGGGGGAAAGGAAAATGAGATTTATGGCACAGGGTAAAAAAGTGAGATTACTTCGGCTAGGGGCGGGGTGGATAAAAGCACTGATTTAAAACAAAATCGATTTAAATTTTAACAATTGCTGGGGGCAATGTGAATGTTTTGGGGTGTCGCTTCGGTAAGTCTGCAGGAAGCAGCGGTGTGCCGAGAGGAAGGAACAGAATGGAAGCACAAACCTTTTTCCGTGTATACAGCTGTAAAATCTTCAAGCAGATCTCCTGAATTTCCTCCTCTGTCGCTCCAAAAAGGAGAAACCAGTGGGGACGGTTTGGAAGAGGAATCTGAGAAGAAGAAAGAGGACGCCGCTGACCACGGGTGGTTCGGAGCCGACCCTTCCCAAGCTAGTCTAAGGGCTGCTTTCAACCTGAAGACATCCACTCCGGGTGTAAGCCTCGGATTGTTCACAGCATTCAACCTTACTGGCATACTCAGCCTTAATCCACTGAATACAGTGTAGGAATATAGAGCCAACGGCCTACTAAAGATCTGCGAACCCAACTCATAAAAAAAGGAAAAGGCACCCACAGGAACATGGTCTCTGCATTTTCTTTGCTATAATTAACACGGCTACATTCTTTTCTCATCACAAATGGCGAAGAAATGTATCATTCTAAATGGCTTATCTGAATCATATCTGTACTGTACTTTTGTTACAGGTCTGTCTTTTTCTGTAAAAAGCCAACCTGTAAGTTATTACTTTGGGTTTCATACTTATGTGTGGGTATGTTTTCTCTTCTAACACCATAAACAGCCCTTCCTATACCTCCTGCCCCCAATGTTATTTTTCTAAGGTAAAGCATCTCAACAGCACTCTCAAAAATAACAGTTGGACCCTAAATTATGACTCTTCTTTTTGGGTAGATAGTCAGCCCTTAATTTTTAATTTCACTTCTACTGGGTTTATATATATATGATCAAAAGTTTGTCAACAAAAGCAGATCAGTCTAAACCAGGGCCAAAATAGCCCTGTTGGAGAATGAATACACACACACACACACACACACACGCTATTTTGGCCCTGGTTTTGACTGATCAGCTTTTGTTGACAAACTTTTGATCAAGTGGATTCTTCCTGTTTTGTGTACTTGCAAACCACGAGCGGCATATAAACACATTGAATAAATAAACGAGAGCAGCGCTGAACTCCAAAAAGTTCAGCTGAATAGCCAGACCCCTGTTGAAGGTCTGCCCCCAAACTAGCACGCAACCTTACGAACTAGCGAGCGCATATATGGCAATCTGCAGGAGCATATCAAGAGTATCAAACTTTTCCCTGGCACCCTGAACACATTAATATTTCTACCTGGCATTAGCGTGGTTTAGAGACTGTCCACTTCCAGCAGGCCTTTAGTCCTCTATTAAGCCATCATCAACATTTTATCTCGGCTTCCTACAGACAACCACCATGCTCTCCCCCTGGGAAATCAGGAGCTATACCCACCTCCAGAGTCCTAGCAGCAAGGTAAATGCAGGCGCAAGCAATGGTCTCGGGATGGAACCGTACAAAGGCGTCTGTCCGCAGGCTGTCATTCATGTAATTCCTGAGGAGAGAAAAGGAAGGAACGCTTCAGATTGGTGCCATTTCCCCCTCCAGAGACACAGCTTTTTCTGGCTCCTGTAGCTAGCTTTCTAAGCATTCTACAGCTAGGTTTGAAGGCTAGATAACTCTGTGAAATCTGACCAGATGTTCCACTGGACTGGCAACTTCCTTCTCAAGGAAGGAGGTCTGTCAGGAATTGATCAACTGGCGTTTTATGAAAGAGAACCAATTTTAACTCCACTTGTTCTGCCCCTGCTACCTTCTAACGGCCTGTTCCCACGCCAAGCACAACCTTTCTCTTTTATAAAAACAAAGTGTCTTGAGGAGCCACGATCCGCGATGCAGGCTGAAGAGCTCCCGTCGAACTCGAGGATTAATCCTGCCACACAGAGTGGCTGAGAACGCCCCCCCCCCCAAAAGGAGCGCAGTCCAAAGTTGCAAGTCAAGTGCTTCTCTTTCAGCAAAAAGGAGATTCTTTTACAGCGTTTGTTTTTTTTTTCCTCTCTTGCTGGCGTCTTCTGGAGGAAAGAGGCTCGGCTCCGCCCAGCATCCAAAACACTGATCCTCCGCTGGAGAGCAGGATGCAGCCTCAGGGGTCTGGCTCCGGCGTTGGACATGGTGGTCACGGGTGGGACCCAGAGTTCAACCAGTTCTGTCCCCCGGGGGTCGTCAGTGGGCCACCTTCACACGGCCCCCACTGCAACAAGGTTGCTCAAAACAAATGTTCACAGAAAGGAGGAACTGTAAAAATATGGCACAGGCCCACAGTCAGTACATTCTGGACATTTCCGACATGACAGGAAATACAAACACACAGCATTCCAATTCATTTTGCTCTTGCAAGGGCTCGGATTTAACACTCGCTTCTTTTGCCATATTATGGGGGCTGGAGAACTAGGCACTGCATACGAAAAACTCCACGCACAGAGAGCCCAAATTTTTCACACAACTGATGCTTGCGGCATATCATGCGACCCATTCTGGATTGCCCAGGGCAGCTTCTGGATCAGGCTGTGTAGACTCTACTCTGTGGAGGCCCACGGATGCCTTAAAATAGAGGCAGCCAAAAATATATCCATTTCTGATGGCCATAAACTGGATTCTTTAAATAAAGGGGGGGGGGGGGGGAGAACAGTAGGACTTAACTATCTTATTTCCTGTTTTTGCTTCCATTATCCACGTAATAGGAGGAAGACAGGATCACAGGTCCTCTTGCTTCCAAAAGGCCAGCATAACTGGGTCCATAAAGATTCCTCAAAACAGGATTGCCAGGTTTTAGAGTTAATCAATGCTGCAGAAAACGTACAAGGCAGCTCAAAACTGCTCTGAACGCAGAAGAAAGCAGCATGAATCTATTTGTTCCTTACTTTTTTTTTTTTTTGGATGAAGCAAGAAAAGTACTTTCCCTTCTTGCAAGACAGATCACTGGCCACTGGCCCAATTAAACAAACAAACCAACTTCTGGAAGCAAAAGCAGTGGCTAGAGCAATGGGTCCCAACTTTGGGACCTCAGATGTTCCTGAACTGAAACTCCCAGAAATCCTGGCCAGCAGAGCTCGTGGTGAAGGCTTCTGGGAGTTGTAGTCCAAGAACATCTGGGGACCCAAGGTTGGGAACTGCTGGGCTAGAGGAATCTTGGAAATTGCTTTCTCCTAACTGAGCAGGAGGGCAGCAAAATATAAGCACAACTGAATTTCTGAACACCTCCAAGTTGCAGAGGTGTTTGTGATAACACCTAATGGCAGCTACTGATCAAAGCCTCATTAGGGGACGACAATTACAAGGGCAATCCAACTTTTAAACACAACAGAAGACATTTGTTGTGTTATGTGGGAATGGGGCGAGTGGAACTGTACAGAAAGCCAGCACCTCTTTTTATTGCCGAGCTCGGGTTTCATATTTAAAATCGGAAAGTATCAACATTTTACAAAATGCGACAGACCAGCGTTTAGGAAATCCCACCCCCCTCCCCGCTCAATCCGGCCGTATTTTAAAATCCAAATTCAAGGAAGGTCTTGCATTGAAAAGAGATATAAAATGTGGCTTTACAGCATCTTTGACAACAACACAGTAATGTTTTTAATCTGTAAAGCGTGAAAATAAAATTTCAGAAAGTTAAAAAAAAAGAACAAGGAAAAAACAAAAGAAACGACAAGCAGAAGTTGGCCAGTTGTAACTCTACTAGTGTAGGTTATACCACCTGTCTAGAGTCAGCCTTCTCTCTGCGGAGCCTGCTGGGGTTTGACTGAAGACGGCAGTTTTCCCTGCACCATAGCGCTTGGGCAGCAGAGGAGAAGTCTTAGTCACTTACCCTCAGAGGCTACCCTTCGATCAAAAGAGTACAGAAAAGAAAAGTCAAAAGAGGTTCTCCTTCAGAAACAGCACCAGACAGATCACAAAGGGCTCCTTGAGCCAAGGGTCAGTTTCACAGGTTATCACTCAGGTTAACTTGGTACGACTCCATTTAAGTATTCCCTCCAGAAAACAACACGACAGGCAAAATGTATACGGGAGGAATGTCTGAAAAGGTGTTTTCCCAACTGACTTCCCAAAGACTGACCCCACGCTAGCTATTTGCTAAAAATATACCATTTCCCCATTGCCACAACCCAATGTATGCATGCTATTACTACTGACCACAGCAAAGAGGAATTACTAGACTTTGGGGCAGTGTATATTGATTTAGAAATTCACATAAGCAAGGAAGAGCTGCAACCGTCCTGCTTGTTTGATCCAGAAAGACCGCTATGTTACCGGATTTTTTTTCTTCTTCTTCTCACACATACACATAGAGCTTTCGTTTAATTGAGGGGGGACAGGGGAAGAAAGGGCAAAGGATGCATTTGTGGGGGGTTTCCAGCTTTCTTACCAGTTAGGACAGTGTCTGAATCTTTAACAAAGACGCTTCTGTCCACTTCGAAGGACAGAATGGCATTTCTAGGTTTAAGACTAGAATGCCACAAATAAGGCAGCCCAGCCAAGGCGGACTGCCCCCAAATATGACATTTGCCTGCCAGTGCCCCCGCCGGCTTCAAGAAAAACAAGAAACATCAACTTACCATGAGGTCTGGACCAGGTGTTGGTTACGTTCACATTCTAATACCTGAAGGTACATAACGATTATCTGGAAGATACGGGTGACCGAGTTATACAGGTGATCAACATGAGGAGAGATTTTACTTTTAGAAAGGATGCTGGCCCATACAATCCATGGCGTTCTAATCTCTGGGTCAAAACCCTGGGAGAGGGGAGTCTAGGAAGTGCCAAAAATGTGTCCCCGGGGGTAGGCAGAGAAGTGATCTTCTAAATATGGGTGCACACAGCATACATTTATCTCTACTCAGGCCTTGGTCTCATAAATGTATGGCTTCTCAACCCGCTTTCAAGTTTAGTATATTCAGACTGCTTAGGAAGTGTGGTGCCTTTCCCGCTCCCAAGGTCCACCACAAAGATGCAGAGGTACAGAGAAAGAGATCCAGTCTCCAGTGCGCTGGCTGTAAGGCTAACTCCCAAAGCCCTTTCCCACACTACCTGACAGTTATACAACGGCGTTACCTGCATGCACAAACATAAGCTGCTTTTCAGGCTAAGGACCTGGGGTGGGAAATCCAAGTACAGCTAAATCTAATCAGCACTTAAAGGTCTGAAGCCAGCCTTCTTGACGCACCACATGAGACATGGATCAACTAGCAGGCGTTTCTTGAAATGAGAAACAGACGGCAAAGGCTGTTAACTACAGCTCAGCTACATTAAACACGGACTGATCTGCCCCCTGTTCTGTTCAATAGCCTTTCACAATGCTAGAAGACACAAACCTTGTGAGGATGCTTCACATGCACACAAAAGCCCAGTTCTTTCAAGACTCTCCTCTCAGCCTTTATAATTTGGTTCTTCAAGTTCACATACTCTTGATCCAATATTAGAGGGACAGGCTTCCTGTTCCAGGGAAGAAGAACACAAATTGAAAGGCTTCAGACGAAATCCAAATGGCGAAACAATGGAGGGCATGTGCAACAGCTGGGACCCCATCTGGTGGGCCTTGCTGCTGGCTCTGCTTTGGCTTGTATGGGAACCCCCTAATCCCAACCTTGGGTCACCCAAGTATTCTTGGGCTGCAACTCCCAGAAGCCTTCACCACCAGCTGTTTCCTGGGGTTTCTGGGAATTGCAGTCCAAGAATAACCCTGGGTTACACAAACTTGGGAACCACTGTCTCATCTATGGCTGACTAGAGCTCACTGCCTTAAATCTTACCTCTGAACCTTATGTATATTTTGGAGTATATAAGCAGCTGACCCCTAAGGTAGCTCAAAGCTTGGCCCACTTTAAGGCAGATAATTAATTCCTCTTTTGTCTGTGCTGGATCTAAAGCTATGAAGGTAGACCCAACAAATGGATAGCCTCATTGCTTTACATTCCCTATTTATAGGCCATTACAGCACCCAAGAAAAACAAGCAATACAAAAGCTTGCAACTCTTCCTACTCAAGATGAGCCCATCCAACCCAGAAGACTTTCTTTTGACGGGGTGGGTGGTAATGTTCTAGCAACTCCCCTTCTATGGAATGGTGACCCAAGGGCAGAATGACTTCCTTCTCATCTCTGCAGATAAAAGATCTCTGGTGCTTGGCTTAGTGACGAGTCAAAGGGAGAAAAGAAGCCGTCTGCTAAATCCCAGAGAATGACTGTACTTGAGCAGTGAGATGGGGGTCTGCAGGCTGGTCAAGACCGATACCTCTAGCAACCCTACTTGGCGAGAGCTGGAGGGAGAGACGTGGCAATGGAAGCAAGGAACTAGAAGTCGAGGTTGGGACTGGCGGCCTTAAAGAAGTCCTGCTGGATCTTTGAAATGGGGACTACATGACCAGAAAGAAAGGTGGTAAGGGTAATCCCCTATCTCCGTGTACTTACTTTTTCTCTCTTAGAAACCGAAGTCTGTGGAATACATTAATGACATCCCTTATACGCCGTGGTGCTTCCTCAATTTTGGATGCCAGGTGAACACAGGCCATTGACACGTGCTGAAAAACAAGCAGTAGAAAGCCACTGTTTCACAAGATTCGTTAATGAGGAGTGGATATCAGTACAACATTAAGCTTAGGTTGGAATCAACAATTAGCTGCGTTCTACCTGTCAGAAAATTAATGTTTTTGAGCCCATGTGGTCTGGCCACATTGCTCAATATCTCTGTGGTGAGAGGCTACCGGTAGGTATCCAGAAGGGAGGCAAATGGGAACTCTATGCACCCTGTCTTGACTTCAATAATGGGGGGAAAAACCCTGGTTGTACATACTATATAAAATGACAACTGCTCTTCTAGTCATGTGCTACTGTATACTTGTAACCTCAATTTTTCCCCCTAAATATTAGAATCTAGATTTTTCTATAAAATTCTCAAGTGCAAAGAATGGCATAACATTTATTTATTTTAAATATTTCTATCTCGCCTTTTCCCCAAAAGGACCCAATGTGGCTACCCTTTTAAAAAATAAATAAACAGTACATTTTTTTAAAATATAAACAAATAAAAGGAGTCTAGGATAAACTTCTAAAGATTAGTGAATCAGCTAAGGAATGGAGGCGAGGTTTCCGAATTCATTCTCTTTCCCAATTTACTGGGGACAGCCAACATCATGCAGTTGTTAAGAGTGCTGGACTCGGCCTTTATCAACCCAGGTTAAAGTCTCCAAAGAGTAGCTCTGGACAATTCATACTCTTCTGGGCATGAGCTGCACCCCAAGGTTGTTGGAAAAGTAAGGGGGGAAGGAAGATAGTCATATATGCCACCTTGAGTTCACTGAGGGAAAAGCGGAATATAAATGTAGCTAAAAAAAATAAGAGGAAAACCCAGACTGAGCTTCATCCTAGTAATTTCATAAAACAAATCTTGTACCTCCATGGAATGCTTCACAAATGATTTTGTATAGAAAAAACGCTGGAACAAGACCTGCCCAGTAGCCATGGCCACCTAGGAAAAATAAAATAAATATTAATGCTACTGGAATAAATACATTTGAAGGAACGATAAATGGACCGCCCTCAATTCTGAACCTACAAGGAACCATCTATTCCTTTACTGCTACACCAATATCACAATCACTCAGGGTGGACTGATTTAAATGAAAGTGACCTATTATGTTTATGCTCAGAACCAGGGAGCATTTGTTAATGGAATGCAGAACCTACACTTTTTTGATGCTTTTTTTTTTTTTGCTTCTCTGTCTGAGCATCATAAAAACAAAGCAATACACAAGAATGAAAAGCTTGTGACTAATACAAAGAAGATACAACAGCCACTGGGTTGGGCGTAGTAGTTTATTTTCACTGAGATGACTCAGACTGGTTTGAGGAGAAGTCTAACAGGTCCTGCATTTGGAGAAAAATGTCTCAAGTCACCTTGTTTTTGGCAGACAGAAATTCTAATTTAGACCTCATCTTTAGGGCTAATGTTTTGGCATCCAAATTTAAACTTAACCTAGTTTAAGTTTAGTTACATGAAACTAAGCATTTTCATTCAAAAAAAAAAAAAAAAAAAACAATCAGAAGCATGTGATTTCAATTTTTAAAAATCTTAGAAACCATGTATTTTAAATGCACAGCAAACCTTTGTGATCTAACATTTTGGTATGGATACAGACCAATACTGCATGGTACATCTTCCACTCATCTTGTTCTATGCAAATCCCCCAAAGCCAAAACACAAAGGGAGAGGTTCTAATTAATAATACAATTAATGAACCAACATTATCTGCTATGTTCAAAGAGATTAAAAGATGGAAAAATAACAGCCAGAAATATTCACCTACAGCATCTGAAAGGTTCCTTCCCCCTATGTTATCCCTTTCTAATGGCTGGTGAGTCCTTGATGAGAAACATTTGGTGTTGATGTTCAACTTAAAACCTTGCCAAGTCACACACCCCAGGAGTTCACCCCACCTCTCTGTTCTGTAAAGTCAGAATATTAGCTACTGAAAGACTGATCACAACAGGATGAATTGACTTAAACCACAATTCAAATTTTGAAAACTGAGGTTTTTTTAAAAACAATTTAATTAAAAACCAATTTTTAAATTTAAATCATTATTTAAATCAATATGATTTTAAAATGAGAACTGATGTTTATCTACGATGGATCCCATCATCATCTAGGCACAGCTCTTTAGAAAACTAATCTGTGAGCCCAAAGCACAAACCTCAGAGCTGTGAAACAAACTCATAACAGATTCCTCCAAAAGACGTCAGAAAACCAAAATAAGTTGTTACAAAGAGAGAAGGGATGAGTCAGACGACACAAAGAGCAGGGCCACAGCTTGCCTGGAGCAGTTCTTATCCAAACAGCCAAGGGGAGGGAGGCTGCTTTCAAAGGGGCCGAACTCAGCTGGCCTTCCAGAACAACCAGGGCAAAACAAATCAGACTAGCAAGGGAAAGAACATCAGTCATTTCCGGAAAGGCCTGTTGCGTCACTGGCTTCCTGGAACCGAAACCTGGGCTGGGGAGCCTCCATTAAGCAAGTTTTCTGTCTGTACTCCAATCTTTGCCTCTGACCATGAAAGAGTCCGGGTCTTCACCAGGCTCTCGAGATTTTATTTGCTTTAAATGCCAGAAGCCCTCTGTTCGAAGGTTCAACAAAAAGAACAAAAAGCCCAACATCCCTGGCCAGGTGGAAAAGAAACTGAACAAAGTACCCAATCGAAGGCGTATACCAGGGTCTCCCTTTCTTACTCCCCGTGAGATGCTTAACGTATCCCATGAAATAGAGCCCGTGCAGGGAGAGTATCTTTAGTTGTGTCTATCCCAGAAACCGCTCAGCGAAGCTGCAGTTCTTCCCTGTCCCCAAGAGACCTCCACCTTCCTGTTTCTCTCACTGTCTCTTCAAGTAAGCAATTTGAGATTTTCTTCCAAGCCACACTCACTTTCACAATAAGCGTACGCATCAGTTCTGTGGACAATGGCCTAGATTACCCAAGAACTACACGTCTGTGTAGATTATGTACACTGTCAACCTTTTCATATATAGTTAATTTCTGACTACCCCAAAATCTTCTAATTGGGGTGGGGGAGGGCACAGCTCCTGCCCCAATATTGACATGCCTTGTTGGACACAGCCAGATGTCCCTGAGAGGTCCACCACCAGAAAAACCCAGTCCTCCTTAACCACTGCCCTCCACTCACAGTTCTTACACGAGGGCACCGTTCTTCTGAGATTATTTATTCATCACAGCAACCACTGCTGGCCAAAATCCATGTTCATAAATAAGGGTAGCCTCCCTAAATTTGCCCAAAATTACAGGAACTTAATTGATCACTACTGGTAAGAGCAATCCTCTCCTACCTTTTTCCAAGAACACAGAAGCTGGTTGATGCAAATCCCATCAGCTACAGGAGTCTAACAACATCTGGAGTGACACATTTTGCCAAACCTTAAGTCTCTCCTCCACCTTTAACTGATCTCACTCAGAAGTAAGATGCCCTTCTCCAGTTCAGGATGATTACTATGGAGGTGACAAAAGCTTTGATTGGGCATGGCAATTTCTTTCTATCCTGAAATTTTGAGATACAGCTAAAAAATAATCCAGTGAGGCACCTTAAAGGCTAAAAATTGGCTCCAATTTGCTGTGCTCAATTCCCACCAGAGTACAAACCAAGGTGGTCTGGATGGTCACCCTAACAAATTTATTATGTCATAAAGCACATTTGCTAAGCCTCTTGCTTTTACTACAACCAACTAAGCTGCACCTCTCAGGGGGAAATAAACTAGCCCCATTCCCAAAACACCAGACTTTTAGAAAAATGAAGTGCCCAGAATCAAAATGGTGGTGAGGATTCTAACTTCCTCCTAAGAGGAATGTCACAAGTGGGCACAACCATGTATTAACATGAGTTCTTCCAAATTCAAAAAATCCCAGCATTCTAGATGTAAATGGCACCAAACTTTTTATTTACATTAGGTTTACAACACTGCCTATCCCTTAGAACCCAACAAGTTCAGAAAATTATTAATACAGTGATAACCTTGTCTATTTTGCCTTATTTACCATTAGCAGCAACATACTTTTAACTGCAGCTCTTTTCTATAAAACACATCAACAGCACTGCTCAAACTGACACAGTTTCTGGCGAAACACAGAATTTGTTTGTTGATCATAAAGGCAGAGACCAAACTACAGATTTTCTTCCTCAGGAGAAATGAGAGTGGCTACTGTATCAGGCTTTTACTGAAATCTGGTTAAATGTCTTTTTGTCTGAATCTACCTTGAAAACATTTCTAAAAACAAACAAACAGCATTTCATTAAATTAAGCTATTGGGGGAAATGCTCCAAAAGTGATACAGAAAAGATACTCGTAGTTCCTTTTTTTGTACATATACTTAAAAGAAGGAGAAACAGAAGAATGTGAGCAAAATGTTTCCATTTCTGGCATCCTCCACTCCTCTACCAAAAGCCGATATTTACTATGTTTAAATATTTGCTATGGTATAGCTCTTTCTCATATGTCTGAGGAAGTGAATTTGTCCACAAAAGTTCACATTACAAATAATAATAATAATAATAATAATAATAATAATAATAATAATAATAATAACAACAACAACAACAGTTTTTAAGGTGCCATCAAATTTCTTCCTTTTTAAGTCCTTCTATTATTTTTATTATCCTTTATTTTTATTTTGCTTTCACCCAAGATACTATAAAGAGCTGAACAGAAGATTTTGAGAACTGGACCTCAGCTCCTCTAGCAAAAGCAGGCATTTTAGCATATTGCTTAAAACATTTTAAGCCGCCTTTCTCCTTAAAACGGATCCAAGGCTTCTTGCAACAATTAAAAGACAGTATTTAATATTAGTAACAACGAGTGTACAAGCCTAAAAAGGATCAATGAAGTTTCTTTAGTAGGCACGTGTTCTCTGTAAGACATTGAATAAAAATTAAGCTAACTATTAATCTAGTAACTATCATCTACCAATCCATCTATCAATCAATTTATCTATCTATCCGTCTACCAACCTATCCATTCACCCATCTACCTACCCACCTATCTATCCATCCCCAATCAATATATCATATTTAAATCAATCAATAATCAATCTATCTTATATACCGCCCCATAATTCATGACTCTCTCTGGGCGGCTGGCAACCGGTCATTCCGTCAAATAAACACAATACACTCCAAATTTTTATATTAAAAAAAAAACCCTAATTAACCCTCTCTCAGAAAAAAAAAACCCCACATGAAATACGATAAAATCGGCCTAATTTAAAAGAAAACAAACCAACCGAAGAAGAAGTCTCGGTTCCCCCCCCCTCTTTCCCCTCCCCCCAGGGAAGGAAAGAAACGATGAGGCCGTTATTTTCCTAACGTTCCTCCCCCACCCACCCCCGCCATCCAAGGGGCCCAACCGAAGCCTTCCCAGGGCGGGCCCGCTTTCGAGGCTTCTCCCCGGTTCCCCGAGGCCCTCTGATCCCCTCAGGAACGGGGCCCCTCCCGGTGGCCCGGTTTAGGCCTCACACCCCACCCCCTCCCCAGGCCGAGGCCTCCTTCTTCCCCTCACCTGAGGGAGCCGGAGGAGGATGCCGGCGGCCTGGATGAGCTCGCAGCCGGTGATGCGGAGCTGGGCCTCGGTCTCGGCGTCGAGGCCGCTGCCCATGGACGGGGTGAAGCGCAGGGCGTCTTCGGAGAGGAGGCAGTTCTCGAGGGTGATGAGGACCCCCGAGTAGAGACGGTCGCCGATGCGGACAGCGCCGGGCGGCGGCGGGAGGGGAGGAGGCGGCGGCAAGGCCGAGGCCAGGCCGCCGGAGGAAGAGGACGAAGAGGACGCCGAGGAGGAGCCGCCGGAGCCCACCACGCTCGACGAAGCAGGGCCGAAGCCCGTCGCGGCGCCGGCGACCAGGCCTCCCGCGGCCGCCATTATCGCCGCCATCTTGTCTCGACGTCGCAACCTCCTCCGCCGACCGCCTCCCTCGCTCGTCTGCGCTCCCCCGGCTTCCGCCCCGCGCGAGCCTTTTGTCCGCTCCTCGCCTCCCCGCCCTCCTCCTCTTCCCCCATTGGCCCGCCGCCGCGCGGCGCCGGCTCCCATTGGGCGGCGGCCGCGTCTCTTTTGTGACGTAACGGCCGGGCTTTCAATTTTTTTTTTAATTTTAAAAAGGGGGGGGGAGGTGCCAGCGGGTGAAGGTTCGTTAGGGAGGTTGAGAAAGAAAACTCGCTTCCCGGCATGCAAGGCGCGCCGTGTGCTCGTCACCGATGGGGTTCTACCACTCCAGACACAAGGGGACGCAAAAAAAAAAATTGCCTCATTAACTGCGTCCAGATTAAAAATACATTCAGGTAGAAATAAAATACCTCAACAAAAATATTAAAAAAGACACCTGCCATCATGTATTCTTTGTAAAGGGAATAAAAAATTTTGTAACAGACAAGCCGTGTATTAGGAACCCCCCCCCCAATTCTCAAGTCGTACGGCCCGGATACAGCTGGGCTGCCTCGCAGCAACAGCTAGGCCTAGAAGTCTCTCAGTTTAGGGACAGCAAAGGCCTCAGTTGACCTTTTCTCCTGTATTTTGGCCTTGTTCCGCAGCCCACTCCCTCAAATATTTTTTTTATTTCGACATTCAACAGCCACTCATCGCTTCAGCAAAACGTTTACAGTCCAAGCCCATGGAAGGCCACCTTAATGGTGGAGTAAATCCCATTGAAAGGAAGTGGGACTTAATTCTGGATTTTTTCTAGGCCAAGAATCCGGCCTGTTTGCAAAAGGCCGGGGGATTCTGTTTTTTAAGGTGACACATGGAAACAGAAAACTGGATTTCTCAATGTATGCCAAAGCACTTTGTGACCTTCTCTATCTGATTAAAAACTAAGCAACCAAGAAAAATATACTTATAATTCGAGTCCGCTTTAAATAGTTTCATTTGCTATGTTCTGAGGATACAAGAGAGGCGAAAATGCAAAACTGTACACCTCACATTCAGGCATTCACAAGTTATGCAAACACTTTATACCCAATTCTCCACCATAAACAATTCATTTATTTATCTAAACTATTTTCACTTCCCACCTTCAAGATAGAAAAATCACATGGATTGCAATAATACCTTTATTGTATAAAATGTAGATACGGAGAGATGATGGAAGTGCTGGTGCTTCACGAGGTTTTCCATCTTACTCACCAGGAGTCCCATGTGCTCTCCCTGCCTTTTGATCCACGAAAACTCACACTGAAGTAATTGTACTGTTCATCTTTAAAGCCCCACAATATTTGTTCGTTTTTCCTCTCCTTTTTTTCTCTTCAATTTGGCCAATATGCTGAAAGAAACTCATAGGGCCACTTTTTTGGAAATTAAGATGCTAGCCAAGCCTTTTGCCTCACTACTGGGGAACATCTGGCCCTCCAGAGGTGATTTGGATAGAAATGTCTATTATGCTTGACCATGTTGGCCAGGGGCCCATGGATGTCGTAGTTCAACAGCACTTGTGAGGGCTAAAGATTTCCCAGACCTACCATTTTTATTTGTGTCGGCTATTTTTCCCCCAAGTCAGTAAACAAGCCGTTCTCTTGAATCTCATATTTACCGCGACGGGAGCTTTGACATAGCCTTCCGCTTCTTTCATGCCCTCAAAGCTCACACAGAAGCCAAGGCAGAAAAGGGCAACCGAGAGAAACAAATATGCCTAAGAATGACTCTGCCCAAAGAGTCCAACTTTTTGCACCTCTGAAAAGAGGCAGGTTGCCAAGTCCAAAGTCTTCTGCAGTTACCATCCATAAATCCTCAACGACAAGTTGTTGTTTTTAAAGGACAATTTCCCACATCAACAGTCAATCATGAGGCTTTGGAGAGGATTTTAGTTTACAAACTGTGGCAAAACAAATTTTATTGACTGATTATTTCTTACAAAGGGTCCTGTTAACATTTCCAATGCTCAGGGTGCAAACAGCATCTTCAGGCAACTTTCAAAAGGCGCGAAAATATTCCTTCAGGCTGTTTCCCGTCCCCTTGGGCAGCGAGCAGTCCTTCTTCTCCTCTTCTCTTGGCTAAAGCGGCTAAGGACTTGAACGTCTTCGGCTCATAGATTGCAAGATCGGCCAGCGACTTCCGGTTCAGTTCTACCTGGCACTGACATGAGAGAACAAGAGTCAACAGCTTCAAAGTACTGTATCAACCAACAGCCTCTGGAGCAAAATGGCCTCAAATAAGTAATAATTTCTAAGTTAGGAACTAATTCATTTAAAAAAAAAGAATTTATTGAAAATGTGAAAATCAAGGAGAAAAAGAATTCTCTCAGAGAAGGAGTACAGCTCAGTGGAAGAGCTGACAAGCTCTTTTTTTATTTATTTGTTCCATTTGTAGCTTGCCCCTTCTTCAACAAGCTCAAGGCAGTGCATCCAGCTTCTTCTTCCCTCTCCTGTATCCTCAGAACAACCCTGCGAGGTAGGCCGGGCTGAAAAAAGAATAACCCACCCATGATCTCTCAGCGAGATGCATGCTAAAGGGTCCATGCTTAGACCCTTATTTGCAGCTTTATTTTAAAAGCCTGTTACAACTTTCTACCCATCGCACCACATGAGGTCTGTGTTCCTACCTCAAGGATCAAACCACTGAAGTATGGAAGTTAAAGCAGTTAATACAATTTTAAAAAGAGAAAAAGCAAGCTGAATGTTCAGCAAATCACACATGATGTCTTAGAAACGGTCAGATCCTTGGCTCCTTTTTCAGTCCTATGTAGGCCACTCTAGACCTGGTTGAGCAGAAATGTGGTTTCGGGCCGAAGCGACATCAGAGAGCAAAGCCAGCCCATGATATTTGGCTGCCTGAGCTGGGGCCCTAAAATCGTTCTTCCTCCTTCCTGAGGTCCTGTGCAGTAGCAGCTCAAGCTACCCACGTTATTTTTGAACAGGCGGCAGAAAAGCGCACATGGCCTTCTACCCGATCCTGCCTCTAACAGAGAATTTGCTGCCCATTTCGGGAACCCACCGTCTGCCATCCGAGGCAGCAACCTTCCCACCTCGCAGGAGAGCCAGCTCTGCAGGAAAAGGAGGGGGGGAAAGGGGGGAAGGAGAGCTTAAAAGAAGAAAAGCAGCCATTTACCTTATAAAGGTTGCTGATTAAATTATGGTATTTCACATGGTGCTCCAGACACCCTGCTTCAATCCTGGTGACCCAAAGCTGAAAGGAGGAAAAGGTTATTCAGAGCGGCATATTATTGAGTGCCAGCGTTGCGCCAAACTGTCCCATACACCAGAGAGGGAGCCAGCTGGGCTCTGTGTTCTGGGATTCCCGTTTCCATCAGCCCCAGCTTAGCAGGGTCAGGGAGGATGGTGAGTCGGAGTGCTAGCCAAACATGGACGGCGGATCGACGGTGATCATTTTAACTGAGCAGAAAGGTGTCCCTGACCTACCACACAAAAGACTTTCACTTACAAGTATAAATTATCTAGTATGTGTTTTCTGTTTGCTTTCCTTTAGGTTCCTGTTTCAATGGGATCGTCTTTTTCATTTTGTTTTAATATTAATTTCCTTGTCAAAATCCTATGGTGTACATAGACAGGCGTAAGCCCAGCCATGCAAATGAATCTCAGTGGCCCATGCCTGCTAGTTCAGGGGTCCACACACACATTAGTCACTGCACACCAGTTCAGAAGATGGGTGTCTGATCCTTCTAATCCAGGGATAGACAAATTCTTTGGTGCCCAGGACCACCTCCAGTTCTGTAAAACCGTTTCTGGGACATGTGGCAAAATAAGGCCCCAAATCCATGGCTTCTTCCACGAAAAACTAGTAGTCCCGGAGGTCGCCAGGAAAGGAAATTTTTTTAGCCAAAAGTTCTTGTTAGGATTTTTTTTTTAATGATCAGGGGAGTGACAAAGGCAGCTAGCTAAAGGAATCACACAGCACTCACTCTGTTCCAGCTGGAAATGCCAGCAGTTGAAGCGAGGTCATCCCCATGCAGACGATCTGGCCCTCTTCCCACCCTCTCCCAAAAGGACCCCCAGACCGGAGTAGCCTGCCTTCGAAGCTCCTTTCCTGACCTTTTTCATGTCTCTCTTTTTCTGGCTCCGTCCATTCGTAGCAAAGACAAAAGCTCTCCGGACAGCGCGGACGGCCAAGCTGTAGCAGCGGTTCTTCCGTCCACGGAAATGCTTCGGAGGAGGAGGGGAAAAACATGAAAAACCATCTACTTCCATTCGTGAGATTGATCAAGACATCACTGCTCTTCTGTTCAAATTTCTTAGCGTTTTCCCCCACCCTTGGTTAGGGAACTCCTAGTTTTACATCATCCTACTTATAAGCCTGAGTCGGCAACAGTGCATGCCTTACTAGTGTGTCTAACTCGGTGGTTCCCAACCTTGGGTCCCCAGATGTTCTTGGACTACAACTCCCAGAAAACCTGGCCAGCACAGCCAATGGGGAAGGCTTTGGGGAGTTTTAGTCCAAGAACATCTGGAGACTCAAGGTTGGGAATCACCGGTCTAAGGTGTTTGCTCAAACTGACCAACAATGAGGATTATTCTTGGGTGGGGATGTGGACTAAGATATCGTTTCCAACATACTGGGCATACCTGGATTCATTTCATTTTGGGGAAGAAAGCAATGATTACAAGTAGAATTTATCCAGAGATCAAAGCAGTGCAGATACATTATTGAGAAAATTTGTGAACAATTTTCCTGGCCTGCAAACTTACTGGATGCTGCAGTTTGTAACAAGAGGGTTAAACAGCAACCAGAGTTTCTCAGCTCACTGTGTATATTAATAAAAAGGTTTTCACAACTTATTTGTGTATAGCAAAATAGCTGTTTTCCTTTTCCACAAAACTCTGGCTTCAGCCCAGCTGATTCTTCCTCGAGAGAACCCCTTCCTTCAACACTTCTCAGCCATAAACCTAATAGTTGTGTATTGGCTCCCAGACGTTTAGCATTAGCAAGTAACTCTGTTTAGCATGAGATTGTTTACATCATCAACACTTTGAAAGCACATTAGCAGTATATTAACTTCAGCCTACTGAATAGCGTTCTCACCCTCTGTATCCCATTCTTAACTCTATCCCCACTGCCTTAAAGATATGTACTGAGTTATACTGCATCTGTAGGTTAAATGTTATATTCAATGTATCTAAAAACAAGTTGTAGAATAGTTTTAATGCTTCCACAAGGCTTTTGAAATGTCCTTTTTCTTACATCCTGCCCATCCTGACTCAGGAATAAATACTGAGTGTAAATTACTCCTCGATTAAAAAAACAACAACACACACACACAATTCTGTGGCCAAGAAGGCAAAATTTGAATCTGGGCCTTCCTACTTGGAAATCAAACCATGGGAAAAGTTTCTTTTTCTTCGGCCTTTTTGGGCGGCACAGCTAAGCTGAAGTTTCCTAGGAACTGCATTTCCGAAAAGGAACTTTTCCAACCCCTTCTTGGAAACAAGATGAGGAGCCTGAAGTTGGGAGTTCGAATCCCCCCCCCCCCCCCGTGCCTCCTAGACTCAATGATCCATAGGGTCCCTTCCAGCTCTGCCCTTCAAATATTTATTATTACAACTACTGGAGAGCTCAGTGGTTGAAGGTCTCTGGCTGTGGAGCCAGAGGTTGGGAGTTCGATCCCCCACTTGTGCCTCCTTGACAGGGGATGGCGTTGATGATCCATAGGGTCCCTTCCAGCTCTGCCCTTCTAAGACTGATATACAATAGGAACCTCCCTCCTCCCGAGTAAGCAGGCTTTTGCTCCGGGCTGCTCAATGCAAAAGCAATTAGGCAGATTTTTTTAAAAAAAAGGGGGGGGTTAAAGGAAATAGACGTTAAATCAGGCTGGAATCAGCCATTTAAAGTTGCAAAATGCTTCCCAGGGAGAGGGAAGAAATGGGGGTGCTTAGCAATTGGGGGGGGGGGAGAAGGTAAGGTCCCGATCCTCAATCCTTACCCGTGCATGCCGGAGCACCTCCTGCTTGCGCCAGAAGCGATCGGTCACTCGGACCCGGAGCCAAGCGCAGGAGGTTAAGAAAACCATCCTGGCCGCGTGTTTTGCAAAGGAGAAGGAAATGCAATGGGAGAAAAAGGAGGGCAGGCAGCTTAGAGGGCCACGGGGTGGAGATTGCAACCCCACACTTCCGGGCTCTCCTGCGCCGCTGGTGCTTGAGGGCGACAAAGAGGGAACGGCGGGGCCGAGAAGCGCAGGCCCACTCACTTCCGATCGCCGTTGGAAGCCTTTTGAGTGGAAGCCAGGTTTCCCCGGGGCTGCTTCCTTACCGTCTTGGAACTCTGCAGAGCTGAAAGGGACCCCGCGGATCATCTAGTCCAGCCCCTGTCAAGCGGCCCAGTGGGGGATTCGAACTCCCAACCTCTGGCTCCGCAGCCAGCCCTCCGGCAACTCTTCTCCAAAACATGAATTAAGGGAAAATGGGCGGTCTGAACCCCGGCGACTACGCAAATCAGTGGGCTGCAGATATACAAATGTACATATTTTGTATGATAGATAGATCGATAAAACTTTATTACGGCCAAAGACCAGCCACAAATAAAACATCGGAATATATAAATAGACAGAGGTATACAAAAATATTGGGATCAAATGCAAATACCCGGTTCTGAGGTGAACAACAACAGCATCAAAACATCTCCCCTAAAGCAATTCCAGAATTTCTAGCAAACCATGCTCTGACTACAGAGGCTCATCCGCTTTTAGGGTCCTTTTTTCTAATTTTGTATTTGTTTCAGGGATTTTGGATGCGTTTCGGGGATCACTCGCCCTGCCAGCCCGAAGTTTATATATTTTCTCCAGAGTTTGCTGGAGAAATATATAAACGTAAAACGAAGCAATTCAAAACTCAACCCAGTTCCTTCCACGCGGCTATGCAAATGTGGCCTCCCTAAACATATTCAGACATTGGCAGTATAATTTAGAGCAGGATGATGGGAGGATATATTTGATTACTGCTGGTATTAAATAAGTGGGAGTCAGTCAGAGATCCTTGTTGATCGGCTGCCAATCACCCAGAAATCCCTACATATTTGCAAACTTTTCCCTTCCAAATTCTGAATTGTAGAGTTCTACAGGTTGGCAGCTCAGATAACTTTTTAGCTTGCACGTGACAGCCATCTAATAAAGCTTCAACTCACTCTGATGGAGAGAGAGGGGAAAAAATGTGGAAACCCCCAGGATGATGGTGTCAAGGTGGAGAAAATGTGGCCCCTGTGGGGGGAATCTCAGATTCACATATTCGGCTTGAGGTGCCATTCTCTTGCATCCACCTTTCATCTTCCGTAAGAATTTTTAGTTTTTTTCAGGCCAAAAAGAGAGACACACCTGTTTCCCTGTTTTCATTTGGAACTTCTAGGTCATGTGGAAGGCAGTAGGAAAAGAGGATGGTTGCACACGAGATGGAGTAGCTCAAAACAGAATCCACGACTTTTAGTTTGCAAGAGCTGAACAAGGCTGTGAATGACAGGACCTTCTAGAATGTGTTACTTAATAGGGTCTTTGTAAATGGGAAGCAACCGGATGGGACACCATGACAGCAGGAAAATAGGTTTAGGATTAAGCTACAGCATCTGTTGAGCACCAGCAAGACAGTGTCATACAATAGGAATTTAGGGACCTTAGGTTAGAAGGAGGTCACAATCTTTTTTAACCCCCTCCCTAGTGCAAGATCCCCAACTGGTACCTGGTGCAATTAAAGAGATACACTACTAAAGAATTCTAATTAACACAAGAATTTGTTTGTAATGCTGAACAAAACCTCTTAGTACTTCTGCATAATATTTCTACTTCTAAGGGCCCCCTTTATTATTATTATTATTATTATTATTATTATTATTATTATTATTATTATTATTATTATTATTATTAATAATAATTGGAAGTAAGGTCGATTTGACAGCTGCTCTTTTTATGTATTAGAAGTCAGAATTATTTGCATATCCATTGGAATTCAGCCAGGTAATTTAGCCATTAATAGACTTATCTTCTCTCTGATTATCATCATCTGCTGTGCAATCTGTTGAAGTGATAGGCCCCTTCCACCAGGAGCATACATCCTACATTAGAAGAATATATTACTCCTAGCATGAATTTAGCTTGCTGATAAATGTAAGGATGATGAAAGGCCCTGTTGACATGTGTACATATACATGCATCCTAATCTTATGCATATGGGTGTTAAAGACCGGTAGAACTCCTGCTGGGTGGATTTGGTCTGTAACAGATTGCTGCTGATTAAAGACTCCCATGGCCAATTTTGGGATTCACACGTTTTCGTCTCATTGTGTGCAAGCCATGTGCAACTCAAAACAGAAAATGGAAGTCTTTTAATCAAGATCAGTCTGCTGCTGTGGATGACATCATTCCTATCGTGTACAGACGGAGCTGCACAACGGCATTTTGGCCACAGCAAAATAATATAAGCAATTGTTTCAAATGAGGATAATTTTAATATGAGACATGAGATGCTGGAAGGGATGGATCAGGAAGGAGCAGAAGCGCTGGGGAGTTGAGACAGAGGGATAGCTTGGGTAGTGGTGGTTCCAGAAGTCTCTGATCCAAGTTCCTGAGCAGTCTCGTTCCACTGAGTTCTCAAGGTGAGGTCTGCTCCCTTTGCAAATAAAAGTTCCATTAGGGGGAAGTGTCCTTTCTCGGAAGCCAGGTGTAAAGGGGTTTTGTGGAGCCAGCTTGTTGCGTTGATGTCAGCTCCATGGTCCAGGAGATATCTGGCCACCTCAACGTGGCCGCAGCTGGATGCTCTGTGGAGGGGAGTTAGATGAAGGCTGTCTCTTCCATCTACCTGAGCACTACCTTCTTTGACCAAGAGACGGACTATACCAAGGTGTCCAGCAGTGGCGGCTTTGTGGAGTGCAGTACAACCATGGCAGTCGGCGAGGTTTACATCTGCTTGCCTTTCGAGCAGTAGCTTCACAATCTGGAGAGAGAGAGGGAGAGAGAAAGTTTTCACTTAGTTTCTGTGAAGATCTGTCGCTGGCAGGCATTATGGAGATGTCATTTGCTATCTGTTTCTGTCCAGTTAAGGATAGGAATGAACAGAGCTTGCTATCTCAGAAAAAGGAGGAAGGAAGGAAGACTGAGAGTACCAGTCCGCATATTGGCTATGGAAAAGACAAGAGGGGAAAACTCCTTTCAGTTCACCATCACCCACTGGCTCCTAGCTCTTGGATATATTATTATTATTATCTTTTATTTTAAGACCAACCTCTTGATGGCCATTGGTAGATGCAGAGGAAAGCGGCGTCCGTCCCAGCTCGTCCTGAATGTTCACGTTGGCTCCGTGCGTGAGTAAGAGGTGCAAGGCGTCTACTCGTCCAAGCTCAGCCACAATATGTAGTGGCGTGACGCCCCCTTTGCACCCCAGATCTGGGCTGACATGCCAGGAAATCAAGAGGTCCATGATATGCAGCTGGTTGCTAGCCGTGGCCCAATGCAAGGCTGTCCACCGGTTAGAGTCCACGGCAGCCACGTCCGTACCATGCCGCAGAAGCAGCTGCGTCGTCAAGGTGTGTCCGTTGGCTGCCGCGCAGTGCAGCGGGGTCAGGCCGCCTCGGGTGGCTGCGGTCGCCAGGGCCCCCCGAGCCAGGAGGAACTCTGCCACATGGGTGTGGCCACTCCAGGCCACGTGGTGCAAGGGCGTGTAGCCGGAAGGGGTGCCTGCGTGGATCACCGCTCCGCGCTGAAGGAGAAACCTCACCAGGGTGGCGTACCCATTCAAGGATGCGGCATGCAGGGGCATCCACCCGTTCTCATCTCTTAGAAACACAAAGTAGGAAAACAGGTCTCAGAAATATCTCTTCAATGTGGGCTTCCCAAAGCTTTCTTTTCTCCCCTCAAACATTTATTTATTTATTTATTTATTTATTTATTTATTTATTTAACTTATATGCCGCCCACACTACCCAGAGGTCTCTGGGCGGCTTACAACATTTATGGTATGCCTGGGAGGTAACTAGTTACAAATAATTAATGATGTGTAATCAGAGCCTGGGAAAGTTACTGTTTTGGAGCATAAGAAAGAGTATTCACCCGCCAGCTTAGCTTGAGTCAATGGTAGTTGAGAGATGCCAGGAGCTGTATTCCCGGAAAGTAACTTTTCCAATGAACTCTTTTTTTTTTTTTTTTCAAATAATGAAGTTATCACTACATTATGCTACAGTTGTAGTTTGAGAATGGATTGTTCCTTTCTTGGTATAATTATAACTGTTTTAAAAAGGAGCTAGAGAGGGAGATTAGAGAAGCGAGACCGCAGAGAATGGCAATAAAACAAATTTGTGAACATCTCTAAGGGCCTAAATAGAGATCAAGGCTTTTTCGTGTACTCCACATATTAATAACACACTTCTGTAACATAATACTAATCCTGTGCCTTCAAGTCAATTCTGACTTATGGCAACCCATTCCATGGATTTCCAGGTAGAGAATACACAGAACTGGTTTACTCTTCCCTTCTTCTGAGGGGAGGGAGCCCTGGGACTGCGCAGCTGGCCCAAGGCTACCCAGGCTGGCTCTTCTCCCAGGAGGCCCCAAAGGGGAATCATCTGATGAGTATAACATTCAAACTACTTGCCCCCTCTTGACATACTCAAACCTCTGTCTCAAAAGCAATCTTTAGCATTTCTAGGACAGGCAAATTGACCTGGCATACCCCTTATCACCCTGTCGATGGCCTGCAATTTAAAATAATTAACATCTTCATAGTCCCATTCCTGCGTCAACCATGTTCTGTTGTCTGTTGTCTGCACCCTGACCTGGTTAGGACCTCCACCATTATAGAGATAGGTACAAACACAGAGGATGTAGTTTAAACACTGGGAGCTGCAAAAGATTATGGGTCTCTTTTCTAAGAGTCTTCCTGCACAGACCCCAATGGGCAGAGACTACTAGGCACCCCCATAACCCTTTACAACACCCACTGAGCTTAGCCCTGCTCACCCATGTCTCCTGGCTACTGCACAAAATAGCTGCCAGAGTCTGCATTAATGAGCGTAAGAACTTTAAAGCACCCGTCAGGCCTTCGTTTTCTTGATTAAAGCCTCCAGAAGTCTGGCTGGAAAAATTCTGAAAACCCCATGCCTACACACTATAACAACGTAGGAGTGGAGACTACAGATTCCAGTTTCAAGTGGGGCAGTGCATGCACCTCAATGGAGTACTCAGTCTGGAGTAGAAGGAGCTATCCAATGTGCTGAATATATTTGGGAGGAGAAGTTTCAGCACCATGGATAGCTCTCCTCAGTGGTGTAGTGGAACCTGGGCTCACCGGGTCAAAGCCCTGGGACCCGCTGAGCAGGAAAGACTCCAGCATCATCGGAGCCTAGCAGCAAACCTCGCCATAAAAGGGAGAGAAATTGAGTTTCCTGGAGGCAAAATCCAGCTGCTAGCTATCCCTGCTGCACGGCTGAGTAGTTGAGGAGGGATTTGTTCTTGGCTGAGCTATTAAGAACTATTAACCTGACAAAAGACCTGTTCTTCAAGTCTCGATAGGCATATCTGGATAGGGGGTGTGTGGTTACGGGCACAGTCAAACTGAGCACTTGCACTTCCAGTTTACCACTAGAGTGCTGGCTCTTGTTAAGTCCAGACTCAGCTCTGGACAGATGCACTGCCCTTGTGAAAAAGGGGACTCAGAAGACTCCATTGTGTCTACACTCACAGAGCGGCTGATTCATTAGCCACGAATACCGCAGATCCGAAATGTGCAGTTCTTTCATGCCACCCAAGGGGGCAGCAGAGGGACATCTCCGCTGCCCTGGCCCAGCTGGTCCCTCAACTCACCTGCTCTCTATGGCTGCTCCTTGCTTCAGCAACTTCTTCACTAGGTGGATGTTCCCATTCCTGGCTGCTTGGTGGAGCTCCGTCCAGCTCTGTTGCACAGCAGGCGGGATCAAATGATCCTCAATGGCCTTACTGCTAAACCTGTCGCTGTCTCGCGTCTGGTCTCCTTGCGCCACCACCTCCTCCCACAGGACCATCCATCTTCTGGCCAGTTCAGCCTCCACGTTTGTGCCTCTCGGAGGAAGGATAAGAAATCACAGTTTCCAGGGAGAGAAGACTCAGAAATGGTTTCCCCTTCCCATCTTCTGGGGGGTGTCCTGGGACTGTGCAGCTGGCCCAAGGCTACCCAGGCTGGCTCTACTCACAGGAGGCCCAGTGGGGGAATCAAACTCCCAGCCTCTGGCTCTACAACCAGAGACCTCAACCACCAAGCTCTCCAGCCAACTACAACCCCGAAGAGGGCTGCCGTAAGTCAGAATTGACTTGACAGCACACGATTCTGAATCATTACATTTCTCTTACCTGCCATTTCCCCTCTACTTTTCATGAGATCTCTTGCTATGGCAGGTGGCCCTGAGGAAAAGTCGCCTTCGCTCACCGGTGGATCCCAAGCGTCTTCCCGCAAGCTGAAAAGGGGTGTTTACTCCCCCAAGGAGCTTAGCTGCTCTCTTGTTCCCATGAGGTCTTCCAGATTTTCCAGTCCACCATTAACAACGACCTCTCTGGGGTAACCACAGAGCGCGGACTCGGCAAAATGGATTCGTTGGTACCCAGAAGACTTCGGCGAGTCCAGAGGCCTGAGATTCGGCTAGAGGACGCCTTGAAGAACGAATTCCAACAGGCAGCCAAGGAAAGGACTCAGCCAGCTGGCTATTTTATCCGGACAACCTTTGCTCCATTAATATCTTGCTGGCTCAAAAGTGGAGCCAGAGAGCTCTCTTATGGCATTGTTTCCCGGGATCTGTACATACCCGAGTGCGCTAAGAGCTGTTTACTTAATGACTAAATGCATTCTGTGAAATGGGAGGAGAAATAGGGCTGCTAATGGTTAATAGGATATGAGCCTGGGTTCTCTCCGCCCCCTTCTCTTACACACACAGGCACTTTTTCAAGTCAACGTTCTACCATCGTAGACCATCGCGCCCTAATCTGTGGGACTACAACACCCATCCGTGTTGTAGCCAAACCCCTCCAGCAGCCACCAGCTAGGGGATCAAGGTGGGGCGACCACATCTCAGAGAAACGCTAACTTTGAAAGACCACAGGAATGGAACAAAAGTCCTCAGTGGATCCAGTTACAGGACAGTCCGACATGCAGTGGCTTGCCTTCTCCGGTGAGATGCTTCATGCTCGTGTGTCAGGCGCCTGTCAGTCTTGTTTGCCTGAACTTTTATTTCTTTGCAAGAGTAGAGCTTCAATCATTAACCTGTTTTTCCACCAGGAGCACGTCGGTCTGATATTTTTCTTGTTCCATGGTTGCCAACTTGTGATGGAATTCTCCCCGACTCTCCTTACCGACGCTGTCATCGTCGTCATCAAATTGTACCACAGGAAAGAGGCCAGACAACAATTCAGAAGGGGTTTCCTAAGAATGCCCTGCCTAAACTTATTATCAGTGGTTTCCTGTGTTGCAGAGTTTTGGTAAATTTTTGGTAAAGTTCTTTTCGCTATGCAAAAAGTGCAGACTCCCAGAGGAGAATGGCTTCAAGTTCCCCGGTTAGTCCATCCCTTTCTCATTAACTAGCCCTTAAAGTCTCAAAACTCACTCTGAGGCATTTATAGGGGAAAAGTACAAAAATGTTTCATTACTTACAGTTGTGAACATATCAACAGCGAACCAACCCACAAACACTGCTTCTAACAGACTAAAGAGAGAGAAAGAGAGCGCTCAGCAGAGAGGCAGGGCTCTCTTTGAATTCAGGGGTGGGAAGGAACAATTGGTTAGTGCTGGATAGATTGACAGTCACCTCAGCGGGAAGGGTTGAGAATCTTAGATGCTACCTATAAAGTTCGGAACCCAAACCAAATGGGATTCACTTTCCTCCCTGCCCCATGTGAATATCAGAGGCACAAGGTGTCAATGTGTGGGCTTATAGCTCACCGAGACAGGTACAGGGCTGATTCTAGGTTGTTGTGGGCCCTTCGCGAGACACTCTTTTGTCCTTGCCCAAAAAAGACACGTCAGACAAGGAGAAAAGGAGGAGGAGGGGAGAGGAAAAAAGAAAGCCCTCGTGGCCACCCGATTTGTACTCTGGCTCTGCTTGGTATGACCAAGTCTCCGGGATGTCTAAAAGACCCAAAACAAGTTCTTGAACTGTCCACAAGATGGTGCCATGTGTCCAGGAGGAAGGGGGACGGCCAGCGTCCTCCAGCCGGATGGGGAAACCAATCTCCTGTTTCCAAAAAAATGAGAAACCAGCGCATTTCTTACGGCAAAAGCTCACGCACAGACGAGCTCTATTCAAATTTCAGGAGGATTGATTCTGCATTTGAATGGGTAGGTGTTAGGTAGAGGGTGGGGAAATTCCTGGTTTGGACTACAATTCCCAGAGTCCCCCAGCCAGCATGGGGTTTGTAGTCCAAGACAGGAATGTTCCCAAGCTTTTGGGGTAGGGTGAGTCAAGGGGATATAAACGGGGAGACCAGATGGCTGTGAAAAGCGGAGACAAGGACAGACGGGGGGGCCTGTTCACAACCAGCACAGTGCGAACTCATTCTTTCTCTCCCGTTGTTGCATTAATAATGATAATAATAATCTTAGAACGGCAGAGCTAGAAGGGACCCTGTGGATCATCCAGTCCAGCCCCTGTCAAGGAGGCCCAGTGGGGGAATCGAACGCCCTCTTTGCCCAGATAGATGGACTGAGAGACGGGTGGAAGGATGGGCAGACAGCTACCAAGTCTTCCATACCAACCCATGAGTTTTTATTGCCTGAGGCAAATGACAAGATGGCGCCCACCCTTCGTTCCATGCACGGACCCTGGCCAGACTGGAAGGGCAAGCTTCCTTCAGCACAGGCGGTGACAGGGTGAGGTCCACCGCCACCCCTGGGTGTCAAAGACCAGCCTGGAGGGTCAAAGGACTGGCGCCTTGGGACCAAGCGCTCTGCCTTCCAAGACAAGGGAGGAATCCAGAAGCTGAGGAGCAACAGCTGCCACCATTCGGCCCTCCTTCTGTGGTGCTTTTGGAGTAGCCTCCGCCCACCTCAGGGCAAGCGTGGCCCTAAACATCATTCCCAACGTTGCGTCCCCAGGTGTTCTTGGACTACAACTCCCAGAAATCCTGGCCAGCACAGCTGGTGGTGAAGGTTTCTGGGAGTTGTAGACCAAGAACATCTGGAGACCCAAGGTTGGGAACCACTAAGGTCCACATGGAGAAAAATCTTTGGGGCCTTCTAGAAGGGTTACGACATCCAGAGGAGTTTGTCCCACCAGAAGCCTCCAGCCGGCCCCTCTTTGAGACCTTCTAAACATTTTCGGGGGCCGGAGGCCACAGTTCGAGGCCTCAGGTTCAAGGAAGACTGAACACCACTCCAGTTGGCTTTTGTATCAACTGGAAGGAGAGACCGCCATCTTGTCTTTCACCTCAGGCCGAAAAATGCCTCGGGCCAGCCTGAAAGATGAGCTAAACAGGTTCTCTCTTTTTCTCTCCTTGTGTTTCAAAAAAAGTTGTATTTTCTAGCTTTTTCTTCTTCTTGGGAGGGGGAGATCCGGGTGGTTTTGGCTGCCTTAATTATACCATTATCTGCCAGGTCCAGCCCTCCACAAAAGCCTCGGTGGAGATGTACTTGTGAACGATCTTATAGACAATCCTCTTGGCAAATAAATAATCTGCTTCCCACTAAATAAACACTTCTGTGCCTTCCTGTTCCCCGTATGAGTCGGATCTGTTGATGAAACCGGAGCCCTAGAGAATCGAACACGTTACGGAATGGAACACAACCATCTACGGAAAATGCAGGAAAACAGTCTTTCCTCGATTCTTCAGAAAAATACATCCTAAGCTTAAAACGGGGATGAGATTGGAAGGAGTCAATCAGGATATTCACCGACGGATAAAATGATCGCTTCTCAGTTAGCCACTGCTGGAGTAAAAAATTCCAGTTTCTTTCTTTAGAGATCGTGACTATGAATACAGTAGGACCCTCCTATCCTCGGGATCGTTATCCGCTAATTCGTTTATCCACTGCATGAAAACACTAAATAAAAAAACCTCAGAAATACATATTTATTTCCAGGGTGTATTTATCAGAACTGGCCATTAGAGGGAGCCAGAGACCGTGAAATTTATAATGTTCTATATACAGTATTTCTGCATTTTTCAGCATCCTTGGGTGGGTGGGGGGCTTGGAACTGAAAACCCAGTCCAACTGTATATAATTTGCTGTTTTCTTGTTGTTGGTTCTTCTTTACATTACAGACAAGCCACTCCAACTTTTGTTTGTTTGTTTGACTCTGTGCCTTTTAACTTGGGCTGAAGTTAAACCCCTGAATGGGGGGTTAGTAACTGGTTAGGGGATGATGGGAGCTGTAGTCTGAAAAAGCAACCTTTCTGAGCTCTGGTAGCAACAGATTTCAAAACACAGTTGTCCACAGCCAGATCCCCCAGCAGAGAGGCAAATCTTTAGGCACCTTTCTAAATCCTTATCAACAAAACCAGTTCTAACAGTGTTTTTTTTTGGGGGGGGGGGACTTTTGTAAAGCTAATGGATCTTCATTGCCTCTTCAAAACCAAGCCACCCCAAAACACACATGGAGGGGGTCATGATCATATTTTGTTTTCTCCTCATTCCTGTGCGAGTTGCAGCTAAGTTCTGACGAGGGGGGGAAAGGGAACTCTGGGGGATATGGGCTTGAACTCAGGTGGTACCTAAAGTAGCACTGTTCCGTTTCAAGGGGAAAAGGGTAACTAATTTTTAATATATGTTTGTGTGCCTCAATTCTGAGCTACTCTTCCAGGAAGGAAGACTGAATGGAGGAAAAACTGATGCATCACACCCGGGCAAGGTTGCTGTCTGCCTGAACAGTAGATAAAGTTCATTACCACCGATCCCCATTATTTTTTCATGAAAATAACCGGGGGAAATGATACTCTTTATTACAGAAACTGGGCGCTCATTTGTCTCCTGCCTGAAGGTTTAGCTCTCTTTTTTACTCTTGTTCTGCAGAGGTTCTAATAAACTCCTTTAATGAGCGGAGTGCATCTCCACTATGCTATTACAGCAATCTGAGACTCCTTTAAAGTCATGGTTGCACCACCCAGAATGCTGGGATTTGTAGTTCGCAGACCCACTCAGAGGTCTCTCCCCCCCCCCCCCCCGCATTACAGCTGGGAATCCTTCCACCCAGCTACAGATAAGGCTGCTGAATAGCTCAGGGGTTTAGGAATCTGTCTGCGGAGCCAGAGGTTGGGAGTTCGATTCCCCCACTGGGCTTCCTTGATGGGGGCTGGACTGGATGATCCAGAGGGTCCCTTCTAGCGCTGCGGTTCTAAGATGAGGAGGAGGATGGTCTCAAAAGTCTGCAAAAGGGAGCCATAGCAGTGGCTATGTGGTAGCCAGAAAGGGGAGATATGATGTGAGTCTTTAAACATCTGTAGGGTTTTTGTGGGGAGAAGGGCGTCTCTTTGAAAGCTAAGGCTGGAACCGACTGCTCAAGCTTTGAGAAGCTTTTTTTAAAATTTTATTTGACTACAACTCCCAGAATTCTCCAGCCTGTGGAACTCTGGGAGCGGTAGTGCATTAAAAAAAACACTTAATGTTTCCAAACTCTAACTAGTGGGTGGAAACGGGAACGAAGCACATCTTGGCTGAATATGAGGAGAAACTTCCAAATGTAAAGCACTGGTGGATGTGGAACGGACTCAGAGCGGCCATGCTGGCTGGTGGATTCTGGGAGTTGTAGATCTTGTTTTTAAACCCTCACAATCTCTGAAGAGATGGCTTTGTGAAGCAATAGGCTTTTTCTTTTGCAGGCTAGTGACCTCTTAGGGGTGCCATGGTCCCATTCTGCATGGCTGACCCTTCATCGAACGGGGTCAGACTAGAGGACCTTAAAGGCCCCTTCTGATCTTATGCTTGCAATTTTGCCGGCACCCAATCTTTTAAGTTCCCGAGGCAAAACATGCCAACAGTTCAAGGCATTGGCAGCCTCTGGGGTGAGGAAGGATACTATAAATATGTGCATGCTTATTGTGATTAGATTTAAATATTGTCTTTTAATGATGTCCACCAATTTTGTATCCTCATTGTTTTTAGCTCTAACTATTGTCTGTTAATGATGTAAGCCGCCTTGGGTCCTTTTTAAGGAGAAAGTCAGGGGGAAAACGATTTTAAAGGAAAGGAAATAATAAAATCAATAATTCTAGTCACCCAGAGCAAGAGCTGGCAGGATACTGGGTGGCAGAAATAGCCACCTCTCTGCACCAGCCGGCTATGGTTTGCGGGCTTGAAGCTGCAAATCAAAACCCCGGTGAGTTTTTTTATTCCTGCTTTTCCTAAACCTTAAAAAAAAAAGCAACTTCTCAATGGTGGAAAAGATTGAGAGCTGCATCACCCGCTATATATCATTCTCAAGGTTAGAAGGCGCAGTGAAAATGCAAGGATAGGACGGAAATATGAGCATCCGAAAATCCAGATGGTTATGGCCTAGCTCGGCGAGGAAGGAGATCAGCTGCAGCTCTGGGCAGAACCCGTGGCAGTTCCTTTTTCTCGACTACAACACCCAGAATTCTCCTGGCGAGGAAAGCTTGGTCCCTTGGCTGATTTCGAATCCCTCTCACCGGAAGCTTGTGAAAGTAAAAGCTCACCCTGAAGGAGATTTCAAAAGGATTCGGCGCTGACCCAAATCACTTTGGTTTTCATCATCATCATTTTAGAACTGCGGAGCTGGAAGGGACCCGTCGGATCATGGAGTCCAGTCCCTGTCGGGGGGGGGGGGGGAATCAAACTCTCAACAGATGCCTAAACCACTGAGCTATCCAGGTTATGCAGGAGGTGTGAGCAGAAGACCCCAGGTCTCTTTATATGGGAGACCCAGAATGGGAGATATGGCCGCAGGACAGCGTGGGAGAGAAACCAAGGTGCCCTAACAAGGGGGTCCAGGCAGGAGGCCATGACCTTGGCGTGGGATGGTTGTGAAAATAAATTGGGAAGAGCCATACGTTGGAGGGTATAAATTAACTAGTGCATCTATGAATTTAAAGGCATCAGCAGCTCTCAAGGTTTCGAACTTTGGGCTGTCGTTTCATTTTGGAGCAAAAAAAATATAAAATCCTGGCCAGAGACAGGCAGGATATTAAGACCGCCAAAGACTAACCGTTCCTTTGGTTAACAGACCAGCGCCGCTGTTTTTAGGACCAGGAGTTAATCAGGGACGTCCCCGATAGCTGGGGCTCTCCTTGACTCTTGGAATTAGGTGCCCCCCCCAAAAAAGATGCCACCCTTTGGCTGAATGGAAGGGGGGATGTTTGTGTGTGTGTGTCTAGAAAAAAGAGGCAGAAAGAGACGGAGGAAAAGGTTGGGGCAAAGAAATTGGAATAAATAAATAAGAAAGAGAGGGGGAAAAACGCAGCAGGTGTTAGAAAGCTGGAGATGAGAAACAGGGCTTAAGAGTGGTTAGCGGTGCCTTTGGGAGCCATTCTGCCTGGTCTGAGTACCTGTGTTTCCTCCATTTAAGCTCTGCTTTGTAAACAAAACTCATATTTCAGCAATGCGGCAAAGCAGGAGTGCTCTTGGAGAGGAAATTAAACCCAGCAACATCTCTCTTATCTTTCTCCATATGCACAGGGCAGTGAGGAACGTGCTTTAAGCCTTGCGTAAGACAACAGGTTTTTCCTGCGTGCGGTCGTCTCAGCTTCTTTCTAGTGTGGATACCGTTCCCCTGCCATTCAGCACGGGGGCCACCGCTAGCCGGGGCACCCTGAGCTCGCTTGTGTTGTGGGATGGCTCGTCGGGAGGGAAATGGGGGCTTTCTTTGAACGGCGGCTGGCTTCGGAAAGAAGCTTTGAAGGAATTGCGTATCTAGAGGGAAAACATAATGGAAGAACTTGGTCATTTTTCTTAATGTGTGATTTGACCCTGGTAAAAACACCTAGACTGAGAAAAGTCTCTTGATTTATATGTTACTTTTTCATCTAGGGAGGTCAAAGCAGCATACAAGATGCTGCTCCTCTCCCAAACCATACAGTAGGACTCTCATATCCACGGGGATTGGTTCCAAACCCCCCTGGGGATGCTGAAAAAGGTGGATTATAATGAACCTTATTATAATAGTGAACACTATACATAACACGGTCTCTGGCTCCCTCTAATGACCAGTTCTGGTAACTTCGTTGTTAGAAATATATGTATTGGGGTTTTTTTCTTTTAATATTTTCAGACCGTGGATAAGTGAATCATGGTCTGAAAATATGAAAAATATTAAAAGAAAAATCCTGGAAATATATATTCCCAAACATGAAGTTACCGGAACTGGTCACTAGAGGGAGCCAGAGACCATGCTAGATATAGCGTTATAACGCTCATGTTAATGAAATATTTGGTGCCAACCCAAGAGAGGGCCTTTTTGGTGGCTGCTCCCAGCCGGTGGAACTCCCTTCCACTGGAGACCAGACTGGCTTCCTCCCTGCTGTTCTGCAGGCGTTTAATTGCTAAAATCCAGCAGTATGTTACAACTAGGGTAGGAGCGTCAAATCATTGAGGATCTGGCTTGTCACATCCTCTGTAAGTTTTTTTGCTTAGTTTTTCTTGTTGTTTAGTCATTAAGTCATGTCCGACTCTTCGTGACCCCATGGACCAGAGCACGCCAGGCCCTCCTGTCTTCCACCGCCTCCCAGAGTTGGGTCAAATTCATGTTGGTAACTTCGATGACACTGTCCAACCAGCTCGTCCTCTGTCGTCCCCTTCTCCTCTTGCCTTCACACTTTGCTTAGTGGAGCTACTCAAAGTTGTGACTTACTACTGGATTTTAGCCATTCAGTAAATAGCTGCTGGGGAAGGCGTTGCGATTGTGCAGTTCTATACATTATCTTCTAAAATGCTTGTTCAAGTTGCTTTAAAGGGGTTTTATAAATTAAGGGAATAAATAATAAATCAATAATGTTAAATTATTGTAACACTAATGATCTTGTAATGTTATACTTTTTTTGGGGGGGGGTGTCTTACCATTCTTGCACTGTCAGCTGCTAATAATGCAGAAGCTGTGGACAGCACTGCCTGGCCAGTACCCGTGACATCACTCGGATACCCCCAACCTTGCCAGCTCTGCAGCAACGTTGCCATTGTTTTAAAATACAACACATGTGTATGTGTTAAGGCTGGATATAGACATATATGAATAAACATGAATAACAAGACATACTTCTTTTTTTAAAACGCGAGTGGTTGCCTGCTTTTGACATTGTCTCCAGCGATGCATCTCCTCTCTTCTATTTTTCCCTAAGTGGTTTGCCTTGCTTTCCTCTAAAGTGTCACAGACACTCTTCAAAGCCTCTTTAATTCGTGGGGGGAAATTCGTGTATTGTTCTCCCTCCCACGGCACTGGCAGAAAAGCTTTCTGCTGCCAGTCTGTTTTTGAGATGCCTCTCGGTAGCTTTCACACCTTGTTTTCTTCTTACATGCCACCTTTCCACTTTGTTCCTTTCCTTCCCCCCACTCCCCCCCCCGCCCCACAGCAGCAATTAGCCTCCTCTCTGTGGAAGATAAACAAACTAGAAATGCAAGAGAGAAGAGAACTCGGAGCGAGGTCCTACAGGCTGGGGGGTCCGGGTTTTTGCTGCAAATCCACTCCAGGTTTTACCCTGCACTTTACACAAGTTGTTTGAGGTGCTGGATCAGCATTGTGGATAGCTGCTGTACAGTGCAGACGAAAACCAGGGGTGGATTCTGAACACCTCCGAAATGGGAGTTCACCACTCAACCATTGCAGCCCAGCCTTTCTCTACAAATCCATTTTTCTCCAAAGTCAGGGATGTAACGTGGAATCTTAGAAGAGGGAACTATCTTTTAAGATCTTCTTGGCCAGGCTCTAGGAGAAGATGAGGATGATTATCATCATCTTAGAACTGCGGAGCTGGAAGGGGCCCTATGGATCATTAAGTCCAGCCCTGTTAGGGAAGCCCAGTGGGGGAATCGAACTGCCAAACTCTGGCTCCGCAGCCGGAGACCTAAACCACTGAGCTATCCATCTTTTGGGACAATATATGGGTAAAAGCTTTTAATGGGGCTTTGGAAATCCAGGCTCTGTTTCTCCCTACCTCACAGGGTTGTCGTGTGAGGATGAACTGGGAGGAAGAGAACCAGGTATGTGTGATCCAGTCAGGAAATCTCTTAACTCCCAGTTGTTTTCCATTCCCATTCTGGGTGGGAGGTTGAGCGCAGCGTGATGATTGAAGAGGGAAATGGGAGACAACTGTTTCCCCCCCCCCTAATTTTTCATAGAAGCCAGTACTCTGTCTCTTCAAGGATGCCAGCCATACAATGGCCTCTAATGAGCTCTCGGGCTCAGCAGAGGTGTACAGGGGAGGCTGTGTCAATAGTTCGTTAAGGAAGCTTTTTTAAAAAAAATCTTTAAAAAACAGTCGGAAAGCTACAAAGTGAGGCTCCATAGGTAATGGTGTGGCTGTAGAGTTAATGATGTCTGTGCAAGGATGAGCCAGCTAAGGGGGCATGATTATTATCCTCCAGGAAAAGTAGCAATCCAATGTAGCAGCTTGGTTTCTTCCGCTCTGAGATCTGGGGAGTTCTCACATTAATTTCTCCCCCCCCTCCCGTCAATTTTCATGGAGGATCTAGATCTACCGTGGACATCAGACCTGTTTCCAATAGTTGATGAGCACCATTGTTTAGGAAGGCATGAGTGGGCCACATAGCCCTGGGAGGGGGGAGCAACTGAGCAGGCAGGAAAGGGGATGCTAATATTTGCAAAAATTCAAAATTATCTTGGAAAAATGAAAGTGAAAGGGAGTTATTCGCTGTCAGGAAATCATTGATAAGAATGGAGTAGTCTCAGAGAGGGGGTGGCCGGTACTCTGGACTGGAATGGAGTGCCTCGGAAAAGGGCATGATGGGCCAGCTGCAACTCTGAACAGGATCACTGTACGTGCTTTTGGGGATGATCTCTTAGCTAGCGTGGCTGCTGGGTGTTGTAGTCCCCAAGAGTCACCTTGATAAGCTCTGGGGTAGCATCCTTTTACAGAAATGATCTTGGGGACCAGCTGAGGCATTCTGAAAGGCTCAATACGGATACCCAAAAAAGAAGACATACGAATTATATATTTACACCAACAGTGGATAAACCATCCTGGAAATGTCCAAGGGGGGCAACCAACCAACCAACCAACCAACCAACCAACCAACCAACCAACCAACCAACCAACCAACCAACCAACCAACCAACCAACCAACCAACCAACCAACCAACCAGCCAGCTAGCCAGCCAGCCAGCCAGCCAGCCAGCCAGCCAGCCAGCCAACCAAAGAAAGAGGTCATCTCTGTATCTATAGGGACTTAGAGAGGGCAGGGAACTCATGGTCCAGATGTTAGACTACAAGTACCATCATCCCTACACTATTAGGATCGCTGTTGACACTAGAACCCATTTGATGGATAGAAGAAAAGGAATATGATTATTTTGGTTGACAGACATTTTGTCCTTTCTTTTGGAAATTAAAACTCCCTGCCATAACCTGGCATTTTCCTGATTCATGCAAATCCCCAAACCTGATCCCTATTTTGGCTGAGGATGATGGGATTTGTAACCTACAGTGCCTGGAAAGTGCCAGATGGGGGAAAGCTGTCTTTAAAACACGAGTTCTAAAAATCTATGCAATTAAGTTTCACCCCGATCGACTGTGCGTCACCTCTTCCTGCGCCTTTTAAATACCAGGGTCTGGTATTTTAAAAAACTGGGATAAAACCTGAAAAATTCCATGAGCAGTGCATTAAAAATAGCCATAAAGACAACTAAAATATACTCTCTTTACACCCAAAATAAAGGATCACATAGGCATTGGCTACTTTTAAAAGGTAGCTCCTTTATGTCCTCCTTATTAAAAAGAGGCAATTAAACTGCTTTAATTTATGGCTTTTCCTGCATGCACAGAGATGAGATTTTAACATCCCTTCCCTCCACCCTCCTCATTTTTGCCCCCTTGTGCAATCTGGCCTTCCTTCTGCCTGTGCTTCCCCCCACCCGCCCCCCATCTGTCTGACCTTTCCCCAGGATCCTTCCTTAAATGGCAAGGTAGAAGATCCATGTGTTAACCCTGAGTGTGCAATCCTAATAGCCTGCAGAGCCCTGTGTAGGGAGCGAGGGCTGGGTGGGTGGAGGACAGCAGTGAGGATTGGCTGACAAAAACAGGAGAGAAGTTCAGGGAACCGGCTGGAGGAAAGCTGCACACCACACAGCAATCCGCGCTGTCAAGGAGGAGGGGGAAAAAGAAAGAGACACAGCGCTATGCAACACCCTCTCATTCAACCCCCAGCTTCTCTCCTTCTGCATTTCACGCCTCGCAAGAGCGCCAGACTCCCCATAGACGGTTAGCCAAAGGATTCGGCTTGCTCTGCCCAGGAAAACTTTAGCACGAAGGATCTTTGCTTCCTGGCCTGGAGAAAATAGGAGGAGAACAGAGAAGGGGGGACAGAAGGGAGATGCAGCAGGACTTTCTCCCCTACCCCGAAGGACCGATGGATGAACCTTGACCAAGACCAGAGCTGAGAGGATGAAGAACCTTGAAGGCTGACATGACTCCATCGGCAGAAGCCAAGACTTCTCTAGAATTCTGGCAGGACAAGGATGGCGTGGGAAGTCTGGGAGAAGCCTTCACCGCCACCAAGTGTGGAAGAGTAGCCACAGAAACACAGATGATAAGGACTCCTTCCTAGACTTCCACGTGGTCCGTCTCTGGAGATAATCCATTCGAGTTGGTCAAACCACAGCATCTTCATCAACTCTTGGTAGGGGACCTCCATCTCTCCATCTTGTTCCACCCAGCCCGTGGATGGCTGGTTCTTCTCTAAAGAAGCGTGGAGAACAGCTCCTCTGGATCTGAGCCCCCCAAACCCAGTGCCTTGTTTCCGAGCAGTGGCCGGGCTGCAGAACCAAAGCTTCTTTGCCTGCGGTTGAAATACAAACGGGAGCGTTTCAATCCGGAGGGGAGGAAAAGGAAGGGGAAAATAGGAGGAGAGAATTTGGAAAGGACAGTCAAAGCCAGCGGACACCCTTTGCTGAATGTTCTTTTGACTATGTCTGACCCGGAGATGGACGACTACGATGGGGACAACCTGTCGGACGCCTGGGGGAGGATCCCTGGGCTGCCCCCCTACAACATGGAAGACCAGCTCCTGCCGATGGAGCGGAGGAGCCCCTGCGGGTGTTTGGCCTGGGCGTGTCTTGTCGCGATGATGAACTTTGTGGTCTTCCTCCTGAACGTCCTCTTGCTGGCCACCATCTTCCTGGTGGTCCTACTGCCCACCATTGTGGTGGCCTATTTTGGGTTCCAGTGCCATTCACGGGTAAGTGTCGCGCCAGCAGCTGAAGGAAGTCATAATGCCTACAAATAAGATGAGAAGGGGAAGGGAAAGAGGCACTCTGTTCAGCCTCAGAGGCACTGCCACTGGTGTTTTCCCCACCCCTTGTTTTCAAGAAGAGTCTGAAGTAGAATATCATGGTTATTCCTTATAATAATAATAACCTTAGAACGGCAGAGCTGGAAGGGACCCTGTGGATCATCCAGTCCAGCCCCTGTCAAGGAGGCACGGTGGTGAATTCGAACTCCCAACCTCTGGCTTCACAGCCGGAGACCTAAATCACTGAGCTATCCAGCAGTTCTTCTTATGTATTTATTGGTTTCTTTTCTAGACTGCTGTTCTCTTGGTGAGGGGGCAGCTCCAGGTTTATCCTAAAGAGACAGAGAGAAACAGTGTTGTGTAGTGGTTAGAGTCCTGGACTGGTACTTAGGAGACCTAAGATCCAAGACCCCATTGAGTCCTGAAAGTGACTGGGTGAGCATGGTTCGGTGGCTGTCTCTCCGCCTGAGCCTCCTCACAGGGCTGTTGTAAGAAAAGACCAGAAAGGAGGAGAGTTGATTCTGCACCCTTCAGCTCACTAGAAGAAAAGCAAGCCAGAAATGTAACTAAGAAATAAATGCAATCTAGTGACAGGGAGTTCCAATGACAACTTCTCAATTCATCACTCACAAAGAGAAAAACCCTGGAAGGTTGATAGCTGGTTTTATTTTTCCAATTATTTCTTTAAAAAAAAAAAATACAGGCTACCTCTACATTGTAGCTTCTGCCAAGGCTAAAATTGAGCTTTGAGTAATCCGTGTGTTTAGTGCCAGCACTGCCCTTTATTGCTTTGAGACTTTGCCTGGAGAGTGCATAGAAGTCTTTGAACGATACATATCAATAAACCTACATGCATGTTAAGTGTGGGAATGATTAGGGCCTCAGATAAACAGGTCTAACCTTAAAGCAGTGATAACATCCCCCCCAATACATCACAGTCCATGGGACCCCAGCTTGTTGCCTCCAAAAATATATATAAACACGACCGCAGTACATTTATTTCTGCATTTGGCAGGATGCCAAACTGTGCAGTTCCAAAGTGCCACTTTGTCTATGTGAATCTGGAATTCCCTGTGTGGTGTAGTGAGGATCAAGTGGGGGGCTCGGACTCTGGGGAACAGGGTTCGAGTCCCCTCTCAGCCATGGAAACAGACCGGGGAAGGGGAACTGGTAAAACCACTCCTTAAATATCTCACTTACCTTGAAAGCCCTGTTAGGGTTGCTATAAATCAGTTCTGACTTGACTGCACACGTGAATCTCCTTTATGGACAGGTTTCAGCACCTCGGAGAGCTCTTTATAGGGAAAAACAAGCTTGAGCTGTTTTTATCTCCACCCAAAGCCAGGTCTTTTGTACAGCTAATGCATTCTGCTTGCCCTTTTCAAACCAATGTTCCTCCAGTTTCTCCGAGTTATAACAGAGATGGCTCATGGACCTCTAACCCTCACCTCCATCTCACCTCACTAATTTAGTAATAGCAGCGAAGCTCAGATTGAATTAGGGCACCTATGGAGCATGGCGATGGGTGCCAAAAGTCATCCGAGCTGAAGAAACAGCTCCGGTGTTCCCACAGTGACAGCCCAGAGTCCATTACACCACAAAACCAAGTCTTCTAGGAATATTTTGCTTCTCCTCCAAAAATTCTAACTCTGCGAAGGGGACAAAGAAATCTAAGCCTGGAGAGCGGTCCAGTCTAAGGGAACCAAGCAAAATATAAAATCTGAGTCTTAATACCATGCAACACATCCCATTTCCACCTCAAATTATTCTGTGATCATAACAAAACCCCAACAACCGTCTGAATTAAGGTGGCTTTCCTTCTGGCAGACGAGCGTTTCCACCATCACTCACTCAGTGCCTTTTTTAATGTTATTGTCACAATATTTCTATCTCCCTCGGCATCTTCACGGTTGCCAGCTGCCGCCTGCCTTTGTCTGCCTTTGCCGACAGCGATGGAAACCTGTCTAATTTGATTTTAATTAAGGCGGCTCCCTGCTTAGACACAGGCTTTGCCATTGTTGTGTATCAGAGTGGAGGGGAAAGCCCCTCGTGTACCCAGGGGTTGGGGGAAAGGAACCCCATCATCATCATAAGCCAGAAGAGAAATTAAATCAATGCTATATTGGGGGCTTTGACTTAGAGAATGCCATGAACCTGCTTTCCAATGGCTGCTGGACATCCAGTGGTTTATTCAAACGGGCAAAACCAATTTGGTTCTCCTTGTGGGTCCCACAGATCGGCCACACTCGGACGCCTTGCCTCCTGAACCATTAAATAGATGCCCCATTACTTTTCTTCCTAGGGGGGTGTTGGTGCTTTTTAAAAACTCCGGTTTCGTCGTAGAATCCTAGAATCGTGGAGTCGGAAGGGGCCTCGAAGGCCATCCAGTCCAACCCCCTGCTCAAGGCAGGAATCCAAACCAAAGCAGATCAGACAGAGGGCGGCCCAATTTTCTCTTGAGCACTTCCAGCATTGGGGCGCTCTCCACCTCCCGAGGTCATGGGTTCCATTATTGTACTGCTCTAACAGCTGAGAAGTTTTTCCTGATATTCAGGCAAAATCTGGCTTCCTGGAGCTTGAGCCCATTCTTACATGTCCTGCACTCTGGGAGGATCGAGAACAGATCCTGCCCCTCCTCTGTAGGACTACCCTTCAAAGTATTTGAAAAGTGTTATCATATCACCCCTCTGTCTTCTTTTCTCAAGGCTAAACAGGTCCAGTTGCTTCAGTCTTGATTCTCTGAAACCTGAGAGTTGGCGAGATTTCCTCAGTTTTCCTAGCTCCCAGCCATCCCATACAGATCCCTTTTTTCTCCGGAGCTGGTGCCCATTCTACAATCATGGGGAAATTCATCATCCACAGCCTTCTCCTTTTTTTCAGTGCCTCCTGAATTGACTGAGAAGCATCCGTGGCGAAAGAGCTTCAAACCAACTTAATTAAGAGGGACTGTTTGAAGTACTAAATCAGTCCCAGATCTCAGCTTTCCTCTGGAATCGAGGAGATAAATATAAAAGGAAGAACGCTGTTTCCTAAGCGCCCCCAAGCGCCTCAAAAACAACCCCCTCGAATGCCGAGCCCGCTGTATGAGCTCGGAAAATAATTGCAAATTGATTTTCTCCACCGGATGCTTCGCTTTCGAGATGGTTGTTGCAATTTTCATCCAACGCCATCCAGTTGCCCATTGAGGAGGTAAATTGCTCCCCTTAGCCTTTCAGGGATCTCGACAGATAGTAAGATGACGAAAGCAGATGGGTCTGTCTGCCTTTGAGACTCTGTGGAGAGCCCACAAGGTTGCGGTGTGTGTTGTTAGTTCTCCATCTAAGCAGTATTTTCCTCACACATTCCTTAGCCGGCCATTGTGGGTGGAACGCAGGCAGATACAAAATGGCGGACAATGTTTTGATTTCCATTATTTGACTTATTTCCTATGATGTCCGGGAAGGCTTCCCGAAACCTTCTCACCCAAATCTCCTGGCTCTAATGTCAGCATTTTAACTGTCCTTGCTATGTGGATTCAATAGAATAAATCCAGAGTTGGTCTGAACCAGAAGGGACCCCCTGAAACAACTGGGATTTACTACCAGTAAAGAACAGTATGTGTCACAACGTAATACAGGACCCATTGATTTCAATGGGTCTATTTCATTTAAGATATTGAGTTCAATGTAGTAGACCCTTTGAAATGAATGGGATGTTTTAGTCCACGTTGGTTGACCAGTCTATTCCAAATTTCATCATTAGGTGATACAGATAGCATGCCTTCTAAAGCAGGAATTCCTTAAGTGCTCAAGGATGTCTGGTTATCACAGCTTTTCCCAGCTTCCTGTAGCTTGCGAATCAGGTGTTGTTGTTTTCTGATTGGTCTTTGGGAACTAATTCCAGTTTCTGCTTACCAGCATGATTGCTCAGCTTCGAAGCTCTTCCAGAATCATCTCTCTTAGAACACTAGCATACTTTCTGCTTCTAATGACGTTCTATCTATAAGGTACAGTTTGATGTAAAATGGGATTTTTCCTATACATTTGGAAGGGTCTTTGAAGAACTTCTAGTACACATTTCTGCCAATTCCATGAGGGACATCCAGAGCTAGTCCATTCCCAAAAATTGGGCTGTCCACCCTTTGTTTGAAGGCCTCCAGAGAGAGAACCTACCATGTTTCTAGGTAGTTGGCAGAACTTGGAAATAATGTATTACAAACTAATCTATCCAGGCTAATTCAATTTTAAAAGTCACATTTAACATCTTGAAATGCCAATAGTTAAACCAACTATGACTCCCAACTAGATTTGAGTAGGGGAGACTAGTAGGGTAGCATTTAACCCCATAACACTAACAGGCTGAAAAATGATAAATACGTTGTGCTCCTATTCAACCAGTGGCAAAAATGATTCAGATATTTGTTAGCACCAACATTTTCTTAACATTGACAGGCCTTGAACTCGGAGCCCTTTCCCGAAGTTGTTCGCTGCCAGGGTTCCAGAGAACAAGCAACCCCACCAGTGGTTTTACGCTCTAATTACCAGGGAGTTCAAAGTTCGGAAAAGCAAACTTCTCTCTCCCAGCTGGCGCGCTCTTTCCATTTATCACCCTGGCTCTAAAAGCATTTTCCCCAGGCTTTGCAGAAGGAGCCGGGGGTTTGCTGATGTGGGCTGTTCTTTTGTCGGCTGAGTGCTCTCAAAACCCAATGTTCAGTTGATTTTTCAAATGCATGACACAGGTGGGAGGAAGAAAGCTTTCATGACTTTGCTTGATGCGTCCATTCACTTACTAATGGCCGGATTAAACAGCTCTGAAATTTTGGGCTGCAACATCTGTATAGTGCCTCTCTCTCTCTCTCTTCTTTGATTCACACACACATATATTTTTCAAATCCAGCTGGGATGACAGATCCCATAATTCTCCATTCTGGAAGTTCTACCTGACAGACACCTTTCAGACACCAAGATGTGCCTAGCTCCTCCAAACTTCCTGTTCAGAAAGAAAGCTCCCAGCTAGCACTGGGGCAGGAACAGGAAGCTTGGGTGGAACTAGGCCTAGCTCAGCCTCAGCTCAACCTGGGTTTGCTTTTGTTTTTAAGTGTCTTGATCTTACCTTCCATAAATACGAACCGTGAGTGCTGGCACATCAGACGAGTTTTCTAATAGCAACATTCACCCACGGCCATATTGTTCCACCCGGATGAACCACGGAGCATTTTGCCAACGATGCATTCTGCCACAAGCCAGCTTCTTTCCAGCATACTGATGAAATGTCAGACCATTTCTCTGTTCTGATCGATTGATCCTTAATTATAAGGGGAGGAGACAGGAGGCGTGGTGTTGCTAAACAGCATTTACAGTCTCTTCAAACACTTCACAGCATTGACATATTGGTGGCTACCATGGGATTTTGTTTTAACTATATGGACTATAAATCCTTTAGTTCCCCATTGTGGGAATTCTACCTGAGTTATATCCCACCAAACTGTTGCTCACTTGGTGGGAAAGGACTAAACTGGACACCATTAAAGCTTTACTAGGCCGAGCTCTGCCTCAGCTTCCTGTTCCTGGTCCAGTGCCAAACAGGAAGCTAGGCCGAGCTAGGCCGAGCTAAGCCTCAAAGCATTCCAGTTTATGCCTTTTCTTCCAGGGGAGCCATATTTAGGTGTCTGTCTTTCAGGTAAAACTCCCAGAATGGAGAATTATGGAATTTGTAGTCCAAGAAATCAAAAAATCCCATCTCTGCTGGTGTCATGTGAGGAGGAATTTAATTCTGGACAGGATTGTGAGAACCAAGGAATAATTGCAACCAAATGACACCAGTGAATTTCACAGAATCATAGAATAATGGAGCAGGGAGGGGCCTATAAGGCTGTCAAGTCCAAACCCTTGCTAAATTTTGTTGTTGTTGTTTAGTCGTTAAGTCGTGTCCGACTGTTCGTGACCCCATGGACCAGAGCACGCCAGGCCCTCCTGTCTTCCACTGCCTCCCGGAGTTTGGTCAAATTCATGTTGGTAGCTTCGATGACAGCTAAATACAGGAATCCAAATTAAAGCAGATTCGCGCAGCTGCTAGTAAGATCAGACAATACTAGGCCAGATGTGAAAATAATTTGATTTGGTATAAAGAAGCCAACAGTGTCACATCTGTTGGTTCATTTATTTGGCTTCCACCCAGACTTTTGCCCTGCAGAAGTCCCCATTCCTCTGTTCTCTGCCCCCCCCACCTCAACAATCTTTGGGTTAGAAAAGTTACTGGGGGGGGGGGGGCTCTAAAGCTCTCAGAATGCCCCTGCCAGCAGGAGCGGCAAGGAGCAGGGTGAAAAATATAGCAGAGAGTCTGGTGGTGCCTTGAAGCTTACGAGGTTTCATGGACTACAGTTCATTTTCTCAGTCACGCAGGATAACTTGATAGCTGGGGGACGGATCAGGACCTTGGACAGCTCACCGGCTGAAGGCGTTGCTCCCTGTAACAAGAGGAGCTGCTGCTTCAGCAGAGTCCAAGGATCTGTTTCGAGTTTATAAAGGCAATAGCATTGGCCACCTCGACGGCATGGAAGGTGCCCTGATCTTAAACAGAACTAAGAAAGTTACTTTTTATTTTCTTTTATTTGGACCACATGTCTTAGACTCTCCAAGCCGGAGGCTGTTTGGATCTTAAACGGCTCTTGTTCAATTGGATCGATATTTGAATTCTTTCCAAGAAGTTTAAATATTTTTTTCCTTGGAGAATTTGTTCAGGAGTTACACTAGAGTAGTGCCTCTCAGCCTTGGGTCACCCAGATGTTCTTGGACTACAACTCCCAGAAATCCTGGCCAGGACAGCTAGTGGTGAAGGTTTCTGGGAGCTGTAGTCCAAGAACATCAGGAGACCCAAGGTTGAGAACCACAGGACTAGAGGATGATAAGTCAGAGCCCACCAATCACAGGTTTCCAACCCCTGTTTAATCATCTTCTTCCTCCTTTGTTGCCCATTTCCTCAACTGAAAAATTATTGAGCATTGTTTTGCTAACCCCAAACCCCCAATTGTTTAGAAATAGGGGCACCCTCTTTCATCTCAGTCTTCTCCCATCTGCTCCCTTCTGGATAGGTTGGAGTACAACTCCCATCATCCCCACCCATTGTGGTTGACTTGGGGATAATGGGAGTGGTAGTGCCATACCACTGGAGGGCGCTAGGTTGGGGAGGGTGGCTTTCTCGCATCCTTTAAAGCAGTGGTCCCCAACCTTGGGCCTCCAGATGTTCTTGGACTTCAACTCCCAGAAATCCTGGCCAGCAGAGGTGGTGGTGAAGGCTTCTGGGAGTTGTAGTCCAAGAACATCTGGAGGCCCAAGGTTGGGGACCACTGCTTTAAAGTACTCTGACCCTACGTTTGATGCTGATAAATGGAAAGAAAGAAGTTCAGTTGCCCAAAGGAGCAATGAGGCCATCAGGGCAGGATCCAAGGGTGGATGCCGAGGCCCCCTTCCACCAAATGAGTAGGAGGGATCCCCGAACATGGTAAGCCTGTCTCATCATGTTTGGAAGCAAGTGAGACAATACTCATCACCACGAGAGACAGATCACAGAAGGCAGGTGAAGGCCGTGAAGCCCAGGGTTGGAAATTCTTCCACCGTACTACTGTAAATGAAAAAATGTCTGGCTCCACTAGGATAAGTTACTCCGAGGAGATCAAGCATAGAAAAGGCAACGGAAGAAGGCCAGTAAGCAAAGGAGAGCTAAGCAAAAGTTGGAGATAAACAAGTGTAATTCTAGAGGGCTCAGGAAATCCGTTTCAGAGCCCTGCTTAATTCCACCAGCGGAATGGTTTTTCAAGGATCTTATAACTCTGCCACCCTGATTGACACCATTTCGCTTTGAACCACCATGGGGTCCACTCTGCAGGAGGTCTTGTGAAGCGAACGCTGGGAACGGCAGCTGGGCCAGTTTGCCCTTTCCCATCTCGGTGGGGTTTCTTTTTTTTTTTGCTGAGGTGTTTTGATCCAGCTTGGTCAGGCTAATAAGGGGAAGGCAAAGCCCATCAGAAGGCTTTTGAAACCAGCGGGCTCCATATGAACGTCTGCCCCTCTGTTCTCATCTCTTTTAGAAAAGGGCAACACAGAGATGCTGCTGAGACCTCTTATCAAGAGGAAAGATCTTAAAGTTGGTTTTCCAAGTAAACAATACAAAACAGCTTTCATAGTATCATAGAATAATTAAGTGGGAAGAGGCCTAGAAGGTCATCGACTTCAAACTTCCTGCTCAAGGCAGGAATCCAAATCAAAACAGATCTGACAGAGGGTTGTCCCATTTTCTCTTCAAGGCCTCCAGCTTTCATCAGATACTGAGGCACCCATCTAGAGCTGATCCAGGAAAGAACAGAACCAGCCTTTCAAACCAAACCTCTGCATCCACTCGAGTTTTCAACACTGTTTGACTTCTTCTCTTGTTTCATTTTACAGCCAATTCTAACCTATCCCCCCAGCCCAAAAGGCTGAGTGATGTAGGAGCAAAACCAAACCGTGTCGTCCCTCCCTGCAGGCTTGCCACCGAAAGGGCACAACACGAAAGGAAAGTGGGATGAGGAGGGAAGAGGGCTGGAAACCCAACGCAAACATTAGGTGTTGAAAGTTATCCGATTCTGAGGATCCACCTAACTGACCTTTCTCCTCCTCAGCCTTAATCCTGTCTCCTCTCTCAGTCGCTAGCTGAGAGACATCGCCCTGTCCTTGATCTTCCATGATAGACTGTGCCAGGTAGACCATCACATCACAGAATCATAGAATAATGGAGTTGGAAGGGGCCTATAAGGGCCATCGAATCAAGCTCAAGGGTGATGGTGACCATCATGGTGAAGGTCAACACCATCACCACTTTCTGTGCACCCAATTCACTGCTTCTGTGTCTCTTTCCAGGTCCTCCACTCCACCACCTCCTATTGCCAGACCATCCTGGACGACAACAGCTCTTCTGCCCTGATTATCCTCGGCTTCGTCATGATGTCTCCGCTCATCGTGGTGGCCATGGCTGTCTACTGCGGCCTGGTGCGGCGCCTCCACCTCTTTCTGTGCTTCCAGCCGTGCGCCAGAGCCGTGTACAAGGGGGTGAAGTGGAGGTGGTCTGAGGACGGCAGCTTGTGCGGGTGCACCAGGGCGTGGAACCACCAGGTCAAAGCCTGGGTTTAAGCGGGGCCATGCTCTCCTCTGCTTCTCCGAATCTCATTTTAAAGAAATAGCAGCAGAAGAGGAAACTTCAGGAAATCAAATATTGGCCGGTTGGTCTCTTTCTCCAGAGGAAAGCCCTGCCTAATGTTGACTCTGTGATCTGAGACATCCCCTCCTTCTGTCTTTGCCTTGACCATCAACTCAGAAGCCAGCTGCTACTCCCTCTACTTCAGGCGCCATGCCCGCAGTATAATAGTAATGTGCTTGTCCCGCCTTGTCAGGTTGTTGTCGTGAGTTCACACGTGAAGATTTCTGAGCACTTTATTCAAAGGAAAGGTACGTCGTGATTCTGAAATGCAATTATTCCCAGTGGTTCTTTGGCTACCGTTTGGCAACTTGCTTCAAACCATCCGTTTTTAAGTTTGAACGTCTCTCTCTCTCTCAAATGAGCTGAGTTACATTCCTGGTAACTTGGTCCTCGGAGCAGACAATGAAAGACTTTGATGCTTTTTTTCTCCTTCACATCTTCTCAGCTCTGGGTAGAAAAACCTCAAAGGAACCGGTACAAAAAAGGAAGAATTTGTTCTCAAAGCGACATTGAGCATTGGGTTGAAAAGGACGCACATCCCCTGTAATTTTCTTCTGGTGAAAGCAGCCGTGTTTCTACTCTGGACCCCCCAGGTTGGACTGAGGCCCTGCTGAAATGGAGAAAAATCTCACTTGTGTTTTCCACCTTGGGGCCCTGATCCAGAACCACAGGGGCACCCTGCGCTGCTCTGTTTGTTAAGCCGTAAGCTTTCTCCTTTGCCACTAAAAGCAATTCATTATGTCCTGCAAAAGGAAGGAAGGAATCGTCTCTACTCGTTGACACCACTTCTGAAATAAAATTTCTAACATAATTTCATGGTGCCCTCATTTCCAAAAGAGGGGAAAATAGAATCTGGTGACCATGGACTCCATTTCCTGTGAGTCAGTCATGACAAACATCAGCTCCATGGGGACAGTTTGGATTGACCCACCACTGTGGCGAGAGTGGGCCTGATCTAAATCATCCGCCCCCTTGCTACTGAAGATAATTTCATTTTTTTCTAAAGCTGGCGAGTTCCGAAGCAGACGTGATCATACTTTGGACACTTAATGGAAAGATGAGACTCATTGGGGGGGGGGGGGGGGATCCATAATCCTAGAGGAAGTGGAAGGTAGTAGGAAAAGAGGAAGACTAAAGATGAGATGGTTTGACCCAATAAAGGAAGCCATGGCCTTCAGTCTCCAAGAGCTGAGCAGGACTGTTAACAACAGGATGTTCTGGAGGTTGCGCATTCATCACATCATCGTAAGTCGGAAGCAACTTGATGGCGCATCACATCAGCGTGTGGTTCTAGTTGCGTCACTCAGCCAAAAAGGAGCTTTCTGTCCTGCAACCAATACCAGCTCCTCAGTGTTATGTGTTTTATGCTATTCTGATGCCTGTTCTGTACAACTGTGCCGACGGCTGCTATATATAACTTTCTGGGTCTGAGTTCCAGCTGTACCATTTATACGCAACGCCTGCTGTTCTTGCGATCACTAGCTATAGATTAAAGATTATTTTTAAAATATCAATTTTACACGTTTATGGATTTCTCGTTCTTGTCTCTGGGCTTCCTTTCTTCCAATTTCAGTGCGAGTTTCCTTAATATAAACAAGAGATACGTTCAAAACTCAAGAGTCCAAATTAAAAAAATGCCCAGAAATGACCGTCCAAACTGAGCTGAATCGAAGAGGGTTGAAAATACATCAACTCTGTTGGCCGAGCAGGTCTCCCGTGGTTGACCATGAGTGCATTTATCACATACGTTTTTTTCCTCACTCATCTCTGAGATCTTTTAACTTGCACTCCACACGCAAAAGAGCTGAATTTGGATTTATAAGAGGTGGGGATAAACTACAAGGTTGCCCATCCAACTTTCTTTTTTTTTTAAAAAAATAATCAGACCTCTTAAGCTGACCAGGTTTAAAATGGCAGCTCAGAGAATGAGCAGAGACAGGAATCAAAGGGTGGCTGGCTTGGGTGGAGCCACCTACAAAATGGCGGCTCATGTCAGCAGAGCCAGGTCTAAAATGGCGGCTGGAGTGGGTAGAGCCAGCTACAAAATGGTAGCTGGAGTGAATAGAGGTCTAAAATGGTGGCTAGGGATAGGTGAAGCCAGCTACAAAATGGCGGCTTGGCAAAGACCCATTATTATAGTGCAAACGTGTATCAGGGTCAGTGTAATGAGGTGACAAATAAATCTATTTTTTTGTTGCTGTTGTCAAACAGTTGGGAGACACAACCCCTTTATTGATGACCTGTTAGTCATCCTGACATCCTGAGCCCAGTCTCCTGTGTTGTGAAACCCATAATATTTAGCACTGGGGCAGCTTAAGAGCAGTACATAGGCAAGTTAGAGTGTTGTGAATCTTTTTTATAACCTCAAGGGGTCATGCTAGATGGGGGATTTTGGGAACTGTAGTCCTACCCCAACCCCAACCTTTCCGGGCTCCGTCTAATAGGACCTTAGCTTCTTGGTTTCCCTAGAATAGATCATGTTCAGCAAATCCAGAATCTGTTTCAGAATTTACCACCGTGCTCATTTGGTCCATCAACCGCCCCTTGATGGACGCAAGGCAATGCGGCTTTTCTGTCTGAGACGTGGGAGAAATGAGCCTTCCTTTGGCAGCCATCCATGTTAATAATGTTGGCTAAGATCTAATTTGCTCTTTTTATTTCTTTTTTTTTTTTTAATATCATTGAGGAAATTGAAATTGCTAGGGCAGTGGCATTAAGCTGCTGTGGCACAGCAAGAAGGTGAAATTAAATGGGATATCATTTCCTCTTTTAATCAGGTACGAGGAGGCTAAATGCCTTGATTATAACATTGACTGAAATCCATTCGGTAGCCTCAGCCACCATAGATGCACTGAATCAATTACTGATTTAAAATCCACAGAATTGATGGGTCTAACTCAAATGGTGATCACCAATCGGTTGAAAGACTACTTTTTTAAAATCCTGTTTTATATATATATATTAGCTTCTCATGCTACCAATTTGCTGATGTTCACCTCCAACCCAAAACAGAGAAGTTACTTTTTTTAAAAAAAAAACCCATTAGCTTCCCAGAATTCCACACCAGGATTCTGGTGTTGCAGCCCCCCCCCCCCCAAAAATAAAGTAACTTCTTAATCATGCAGAGGAAAATGACAATCTGAAAACATGAAAACTCTCAAGGTCTGTGATTTTCTGGTTCTTCATTCACCAGCCTAGTATCCTTCGTTAATTAGAACGTTGGTCCAAAAGTCCTATGGTATTTTACTTAGGGAAATTAGAAATAATCACAATTAATTGATCACATGATTTTTAATATTGCTTGGTGGCGATGCTTCCAGAACATTTGGGAAAATACCATACAAACATGAAAATCAGAAGCAAACTGCCATCAGATAATCCAAAAGTGATCCTCATTGAGTTAAACAGGATGATACCTTCTATTTGATGCTCTATCTGTGGGGTTGCCCTCTCGAAAGCAGCCCATGTGGACACCCTACTTTTAAAGATGTCTGCTACTGCTCTGCATCTCAACCTCTTTATGTTTCAAATCCAGGGATGACACTCAACTCAAGAGCCCCATCAGAGCCATAAGTTTTGACCTACTGGGTTCTTTCTCCCATCAGTTTAATACGGGAATTATGTTTCCATGGTGATAAAATCCATGCACTGTCATCCTCGTACGGTGAGCAGTCTGACAGATAAATAACCACATCCAGATAAATTTGACCCCCTCCTGGAACGTTGGATTTAATTCTGTATCAACCAAACTTGGTCTTCAAGGGCTGTTGATGGATGAGACTTAAACAGCTCTTCTCAATCAGACAGAAGAGTGGGATCAGGACTGGTAACCATAGAGACTTCCTGTCTAGCTGGAGGAAAACATATCTGCCCTGTCAACAAGGCTAAGTAGAAATTTTTCCACTCTGACCCGTTGCTTAGCAGAAAACCATGAAGACCAAACCCCATTGTTCCAACTGTAGAAGACCCAGAGAATGAATGGGATGTATTAATTAAGTCAACAGATTTTACGATAAGTCAACAGATAGGTAATTCCTATGGACTCAGTGGAGCTACTCTGTTGGGACTGGAATTTAATCATACGGTTGGATGCACACTGGTGGGAAGTGACCCACCCCAACATCCGTCTAACCTCATGAATCCACGTCCATCCAGCCAGAAGCCCTTCTGGTTTTCAGGAGGACAAAGAAGGCAGGCAAGACTTTTCTCAAGGACGTGGCAGTGGACTTCCATATCTGCCACTCTCCAGCAGGGATCCAGAAAGAGTGATGTTCCTCCTCACCTGGGTGGCCGTGGGTCACCCCCACACATCGAGGACAGTCCTCTATGTCAAGTCACCTCCAACTTATGGCAACCTTGATTAGGTTCTTGAGGTCTGTGAGATGTTCAAGGAATGGCTTGCCATGGCCACCTCCCTGTGTGTTCAATGGCTAGCACATGGCAGACAACGACGATAGCTTTGTGAGGCAGCCTGCTTTACCTCTGACTGAGTCCCTGGACATTCAAAGTCTGCCAATCTGCTTCCGGACAGAATTCAAAGTGCTGGTTCTAACCTATAAAGCCCTAGACAACTTTGACCCAAGCTATCTCAAGGACCACCTCTCCCTCCATGAACCTGCTTGAGTGTTAAGATCATCAGGGGAGGCCTTTCTCTCGGTCCCACCACCTTCACAGGCATGTTTGATGGGGACACAGGAGACGGCCTTCTCTGTGGCTGCTCCCAGACTCTGGAACTCTCTGCCACTGGAGGCCAGATGGGCTCCATCTTGGCTGTCCTTCTGCAAGCAGGCAAAGACCTTTCTCTTCAGGCAGGCTTTCCCTCAGTGATTAGCTGAGTGGTTTTTTAAAAAATAGATTGTTGTACCTTACTGCTTTGAATGTGTTTTGGTGTTGCTTATGCTTTTTAGTATGATAGTGATTTGATCCTTTTTTAGTATTTGTATATTCACAGTCATTAGCTTTCAATACTGTCTTTTAATGCTGCAAGCCGCCTGTTTTTTGTTTGTTTGTTTTCTTTGGTTTTTTAAAGGAGCAAGGCAGGGTAAAAATTATTTTAAATAAATAAATTAAACAAACAAATAGATTTGTGGACACGACCACCTTGACGGATTTTTTTAAATCAAAGCTGAAGAGGACTATGCTTTGATACAATTAGCTGAATAAACAAATAAGTAAATAGTAGGCAAGAAGAGCTCAGCACATCCTCTGAGCATGTGCAAAGGGCTGGCCCATCTTGGTTTAGGAGAGTGAAGCCCTGCTCGGTATACCTTCCCTCCAGGAAATGCTGCAGCCACGTTACCCCTGCTTGGAAGCTTAAGTGGGCTCGTTTTCTGCATTATTTTTTTATTAGTCTCTTTTTCAGAAGATTCATGGCATGCGCTGGCATGCAAAACAGTGTAGTGTATCACCTCCAGGATCTTCTCTAGAAGGCTAAGCTTCAACAAGCCTGCAGTACTGGTGCCAGTTTCATAAATATTCCAGAGGTGTCCGGTTATGACATAAAACATCCAGCGTCCTTCATGGGTGGGGGAAAGTTTCGACCCCCATCCATCAATTTCCCTCACCACCACCACAGCTACATGACCTGGGGTTCAACTGCATTTGGGAGCCCCAGGCTATATTTTACGGGGAGAAAAGATTGTATATTTGGGTGCACGATTCTGAATTCCAAGTAGGGAAAAGGAAGGTGAAAGAATAACGATCAAAGGATGGCTGTGTTTACACCACGTTTTCATCAGGGTCTGTCAGCAAAAAAGAAGGCTGATGTGATGCCACAAGAAGAACATGGATCACTTAGTCCAGTGGTTCCCAACCTTGAGTAACTCAGGTGTTCTTGGACTGCAACTCCCAGAAGCCTTCACCACTAGCTGTGACGGCTCGGGTTTTTGGGAATTGCAGTCCAAGAACATTTGAGTGATCCAAGATTGGGAACCAGTTAGGGCCACAAGAGCTACCAGAAGATATCTCCTGAAGGACACTCCCATCAGACATTAAATAGTGTGTTTTGTGCATTCCTTACACTTACATCTGCTTTCACTCTATAAAGCAGATGTCTATCTGACCAGAAGTGTGAAGCCAGGATATCCCAGTGCTCATGGGATCCCTGATAGTTTGGGATTCAAGTTACATTCCAGATTTTAGAGAAACTCCAAATTCTTCACCGAATCAGCCTGATTCGAACAAATTTGTGCGTGGTTGAGATCAAAGGTCAGATTTGGTTCTGGCACGAAGCAAAGCTAATTTACGTACAGAGAGAACTGGATGAGGCAAAAACCAATTGAACTATTTTGCTTGGGGGAGGGGGGAAAGCAAATTTTAAGAATTCCTAGTCCACAAGCTTTTGATACTATCTGTCCGAAATGTGGCAGCTTTTCTCTCCTCTTGAGGGTCTATCACGTTTCCAAATTCCGTTGAAAGCAAAAAAGGTTATACAAGTGTTGGTTTTTCAATGAAGTGACTTTATCAATCGATTTGGGTCTGGAGCAGAAACAGAATCGGATGAAACACAAAGTACTCTGGATACAATCAGAAGCCAGATCAGATCAGGGACTCATGCCAGCTCTCATTGGGATTAACCCTGGTTGAGACCCAACAGTCCCATACGGCGCTTTCAGGACCCTGGACAGATCAGCTAACCTTAACCCACACGGTCTCACTTCACCTGCTCCTGTTGGCTGAGGCATGGTGGGAACGGTGGTCTTAAAACATACCTTGGAGTACCTTAAAGAAACAGCTCCATTGAGCCTGAATGGGGGGAGGTAGTGGAATATTATGATTCTCTCTTTCTTGCATTGACTACCACCTGTACAAGCGATGACATGAACGGAGTACGTGGGTTAGAGTGGAAGAGAAAGGGTGGTCTTACCTGCTCTTGGCATGTGGTCATCAGCAACCCACTTGGGTGCAAATATGGCCATCTGGAGGGGAACATCTCCCCCAACCCTAAAGATTTAATAGACTAGAGTGGTCAAAGTGGTATGATTGCTTGCTTAATAATAATAATAATCATCTGCTGTCAAGTCAACTCATGGTGACCCTTTTCAGGACTTTCCAGGTAGAGAAGGCTCAAAAAAATAGTTTCTCATTCCCTTCTTCTGGGGGTGCAGCTTGCCCAAGGCCACACCGGCTAGCTCTTTTCCACAGTGGGGAATTGAACTCTCAACCTCTGGATCTGCAGCCAGAGACCTAAACCACTGAGCTATCCAGCCAGCAATGCTACTTAACTATTTATTATCCTGCCTTTTTTCTTAAGAGGCCCCAAGCTGGCTTATAGTATGAAAACACACTATATTTGAATGCTTAAAAACACAATGAGTGAATGACATTATTAAAAAATCAATTCAATCAATATCAGTTTAAAGCGAATCGATAAAAAACAATTTAAAAACGTCAATAATTCACACCAACAGATTTTTTTTAAAAAGAAAAGCACACCTTCACTCACCTATAAAAGCTCAGAAGATTTCTGCCTTCTGGGGACTACAGCTCCCAAGACTCCGAGCTACCATGGACCCTAGGCTACAGAATTCTGGGACTTGTAGTTCAGAGAAGCAACTTCTACGGGCAACAGGCGCACAATGGTTTTGATGGAGAACAGTAAGCAGAAAAGGGGCTAAATGCTTGCGCAAACAGGCTGCCCTGGACCAAATGAATTGACCCTGTCTGTATTTTGCAACGGAGGCTCTTAAATTAGGGCAATATTGAAGAAAAACAATAATCCAGGCCTGCCAAAGGTTTCTTACACAACTCTGCCTTTTTTCCACCAGTCCCGTTCAATATTTCATGACTGCTGTGGGCAATGCAAGCGTGCTCACTCCTCGGCGCTCTCCCACTTTATGAAACATTTATCGTCAAGCGGCAGGCAGTCAATGGTTGACAGCCGATGGCCGTGGAACGATCTCGGCGTCTTGAGATGGAGGAAGTGGGAAATGGCCCAGGAGGGCTACGCCCAGGGTGAAACAGCCAAGGGCAGCCGGGCAATAGAGCGAAGGGTGTTAGGGCAAACGAGCTGATTAAATGAAAATAGCTGGTTGAAACCCGATGAATAGGCAATGAGGCAACTGGCTAGAGAAGAGGTTCCAAATAAAATGTCAACCTTGATTCTTGATCTCAAGAAGCACAGAAGGGGTGAGAAGCAAAGATATGGTGCAACAGCAGAGCAGTGTACATTTCCCCCCAGGTCCCATGGCCTGCCACAAAATGGGGCTGCTTTGCAGTAGAGGTGGGTTTTTCAGATTTTCTAGAGTGCACACCCCATCATTCTCCATTCTGGGAGTTCTTCCTACTTTACCCATACCTTCCAAACATGGAAATGTGGCTCACCTGGGAGAAAGGCCTTGAAGCCTAGCTAGGCCTAGCTCCACTGAACTTCCTGTTCAGAAAGGAAGTTCCCGGCTAGCACTGGGGCAGGAACAGGAAGCTTTGGGCAGACTTTCAACTTTTATACTGCCTGATTAGGGCAAAGCCCGCCCCACCCCTGCTCCCACCTCCAATGATCCTAAATAAAATTGGTTTGCCTTTGTTGTTGTTTAGTTGTTAAGTCGTGTCCGACTCTTCGTGACCCCATGGACCAGAGCACGCCAGGCCCTCCTGTCTTCCACCACCTCCCGGAGTTTGGCCAAATTCATGTTGGTCGCTTCGATGACACTGTCCAGCCATCTCGTCCTCCGTCGTCCCCTTCTCCTCTTGCCTTCACTCTTTCCCAACATCAGGGCCTTTTCCAGGGAGATTTAGGCAGTGAAAAACTGGCACAGATGTCTTGTTGACCTGGCTAGTGGGTTCACAAAGCAGCCACTTTAGAAACGGAGAGGGTGGTCTGTGGGTGTAAACAGCGGGTTATATGTGAGTGGAGAAAAGCACGTTGCAAAAGGGGAGAGAGAAGTATTCCCAATCAATCTGTTTTCTGCCTGTTTTCTGCCTGTAGCATAAGCGAGAGATCATAAGCTGGCTACAGAGCCCCCCTGGTATGTTTATCACATCCAAAACAGAAGGCAGCGTCTGGCTGGCAAACATTAATCTTGTTATGCTCGTAGGCAATCAACCTTCCTGAGTGCTTTGATTGAGCTTTTTTTTCTTCCCTTAGAAAGAGCCCCTCCGATAGGTGCTCAGCAAAATGGCATTCCTGGCCATCCGGAGGCAGAAGTAAGGTGCTGAGGACTGGTGCTCGGCTCTCCGGTGTCCTTGAGGATTACGTTTCAGAGCCCCCCCCCCTGAGTTTCTGCAATAATGCTGGCATCTTCTCACATCTATAGTGTCATCCTCTAGTCTGGTGGCTGCCAGCTAATTCTACTACAGCCTCCATGATCCCCACCAGTAGAACACATTTCAACACAGCTGGAGGTCACTGGTGTTCAAATAATTTCATATACCATAAATGTTTAGGGCAGGGGGTCCAAGACCTTGTGTGAAATCCTTGCATTCTTTCCCTCCATTGAGGAAATGTTGATACTAGCTCTAACCCTCTCCCTTCCTTCCTGTTGGAGTTTTTGAAAACCTCACATGCTGCCTCCAGTAGGTGTAACAGGGAGGGACCTTTCTGAGCCAGGGTGACTGTCAATCTATCCAGCAGTAACCAATCATTCCTTCCCTGCCTTTGCATTCAAAGAGAGCCCCGCCTCTCTGCTAAGAGTGTTTTCCCCTCTCCTTTTGTCTGTTGGAGTCAGTCCGTCTATTAAAAACTGTGAATCCGTTTAGGCCTTTTTGTTGAAAGTCAGTCAGCTACGTTTGTTCAGTTTGCTGTGGATCTCTTCAACTGTAAGTAAATGAAATATTTTATTCTTTTTCCTAATAGTATCTCAGAGTAAGTTATTGAGACTATAAGTGCCAGATAATGAGAGGAAAGGGTGGTCTACTCTGGGAAACTTGCAGCTGATTCTACACTGTAAATCCCTGCACTTCCGCTACACAGCTGGAAGAGTTTAATCATAATTCAAAACTCTGCAATCAATCCTTCCTTCCTTCCTTCCTTCCTTCCTTCCTTCCTTCCTTCCTTCCTTCCTTCCTTCCTTCCTTCCTTCCTTCCTCCTTCCTTCCTTCCTTCCTTCCTTCCTTCCTTCCTTCCTTCCTTCCTTCCTTCCTTCCTTCCTTCCTTCCTTCCTTCCTTCCTTCCTTCCTTCCTTCCTTCCTTCCTTCCTTCCTTCCTTCCTTCCTTCCTTCCTTCCTTCCTTCCTTCCTTCCTTCCTTCCTTCCTTCCTTCCTTCCTTCCTTCCTTCCTTCCTTCCTTCCTTCCTCCTTCCTTCCTTTCTTTCTTTCTTTTTTCTTTCTTTCTTTCTTTCTTTCTTTCTTTCTTTCTTTCTTTCTCACCCTCCTCAACTGTCCTCCAGACCCATTCACAGCACGGACCAGAAGAAAACACCTACAAAAGCAGGTACATGGAAAAAACAAACAAACAAACAACAAAAAAAGGGGGAGACGCATACTAATTTTCATGTGAAATCCAGGGGTGCAAAAATCCTGCCAGTTTTTGCTTTCTCCTGCACGCAGAATGTTTAAACCCCATGCTCTTTCCATCCAGAATGGAAAGGCATGGATGGATTTTGATACATTCAAACACAAATGATACTCTCCCCTGTTTATGCAGAGTAACTACCACACTTAACATATTGAGATGGTCCGGGAAGAACAGTGTTCATCTGGGGGCCTTTATGAGTGTTCATGAATTGTTGGAAGGAGAACTAAGTTTTGAAAATACCTGATCCTGTAAAGAATTATGTTGCCGGGGAAAGAAGACATACAGTCTCTGAACTGAGAACTAGCAAGATGATTTGAAATTTAGCACCAGTCTTCCTGTCTTGCATTACTAAACTCTGTTGCTTCATGCCGAAAGGAGATGCAATTATTTTGCTCACAAAAGGCTCACCCGCGCAGAAAATTACCTTCCCCCAGAGACACGTGGGTTTGTCTGAGAAAGAGCAATGGGAAACGCAGCATTTATATCTTTTATATTGTCTGTAAAATAGCATCTGTTGACCTCTTTCTGGAACCAAAAATGGCAAAATTGAGGAAATTCAACTTTGGGCACATCATCCTGAGGAGGCAAAACTCTTCTTAGGAAAAAAAAAAATTACCGTAATCATGGTGGGGAAAAGATGAAAGCAGCAGGAGAAGAGGAAGACCAAAGATGAGATGGGTTGACTTCCATAAAGGAAAGCCACAGCCTTGAGTTTGCAAGACCTGAACAGAGGTGTTAATGGTAGGACCTTTTCGGGCTTACTTGGTCATCTGGTCACCATAAGTTGGAAGAGACTTGAAGACACATACTGACAGCAATTGTGAAAAAATCATCAAGTGTCAGGATGTGTCCCCGGAGGTCCAGACCAAGATCATGCACACTCTTGGTATTTCCAGTCATCATGTATGGATGTGAAAAGCTGGACAGTAAAGAAATCTGATAGGGAAAAAAAATTATTGATTTGGTGCTGGAGGGAAGCTTTGTATATATGCTGAATTGCCAGAAAGACAAACAAGTGGGTCCCCAGAACACATCAAGCCTGAATTCTCTCTGGAGGCAAAATGTTGAACCTGAGGCTATCCTATTTTGGGCATATCATGAGATGGCAGGATTCTCTGGAAAAAACAAGCATGCTGGGAAAAGTGGAAGGCAGCAGGAAATGAGGAAGACCAAATGTGAGATAGACGGACTCCCTAGAGGAAGCCACAAGCTGGAGTTTGCAAGAGCTGAGCAGGGCTGTTGAGGGCAGGACATTCTGGAGATTGCTCATGGGGGCCACAGCACAAGACAACAAATAACAACCATATTGGTTTGCTTTCAGAACCTTTGGTGTTAGGCCTCTATCGTGAATTTGCAGATCACCCACACGCCTTGGGGTACAGTTGGGCTAATTATCACACAGGGCAGAGGTTTCTTCTGTTCCACCATAGATAATGTCATGCTGGAGCTGAGGTGCCTCCAGCAAAACAGATGGTAGCTATAATCCTTCAAAAGGGTGAGAACGGATGGCACCAGGTTTCTCCTCATCCGGGCTGCTTTCCAACTTCCTCTGAAGTCTTCAAAGTCCAATGCCGAGCGAGGAAAACCAAAAGCCGGTCGGGCAGTGCTTTTAATAAGACCTTCCCAAATGGGAGCGTACAAGCTTTTGAAGTCCACAGAAGTCCTCGGCACGGCACGGGGGCCGAAAAAGGGAGTGTCAGCTGATCCTTCGGCTGATCCAGTAAGTGTTCTCATGTTATTAATTCATCATCTTAAAACTGCAGAGCTGGAAGGGACCCTCTGGATCATCGACTCCAGCCCCCATCAAAGAGGCAGAGGGGGGGAAATCAAACCCCCAACCTCTGGCTCCGCAGCCAGATGTTTTCTGAGTTAATTTCTGTTCAAAGAATGTATAAATGGTCTTTCTGCCCCATCAGGGCCCTCAAAAGGAGGGGCAATAAAATAGCAATATGAAAAAGCTCAAATCCTGGCAATAGAATCTGCCCGTCGCAATTCAAGAAGGCTCGTACCAGACTGATTTTTTTTAAGGGGAGAAAACTCCAGCAATTTGGAGGGGTTCGAAAAGAGGTTGTTTTCCCAATGGAGCTGTCACGTCCATTGAAAATTCCATTTTTCTGGGCAGATTTATCCAGAAAGGAGCCATTAAAGTACACGCTGGACAACAGTCGGGAAGCTAACGGTCGATTCTGAACACCTCTTCAAGGGCAGGCCCCCACATAGAATGCATTGCAGTAGTCTAGCCAAGACGTGATTAAGGCATGCATCAGTGTGGCCTTAATGTGCTTGTGATGTGATCATAGGAATGCCGTGGGATCTGGGTGTCTAACTTCTCTGCTTGTGATCTTTCCAGAGCCGTGGGACTTACATCCGAGTAGACGTGCCTAGAATTGGACTACAGGTGATTCCTTCACCCGAGCCACTGTGGCTCATGTGTTCTCCTTGTACTGGGTTGTACCGAAAATGGTCATTTTCTCAGTGACCTTAGCAAGGGATTTTTAAACATGCAGAACGAGGCTGCCACCCATTAAAAAGGCCCATTTTCAGAAGCCAAGCTTTAAATTGGTTTCTGCATTTCTCCCTTCGCTCATTCAAATGGAAACATAAACAAGTCAACAGCGGCAACAAATACACCATTAGCTGGGTGGTATATTCAGTTCGAAAAACTGGCCCTTTCCAGTTTTAATGTCACATTAATAATTTTCACAAAGCATTCATTTCAGACATTGTTTAGCGCATGCAAAAAATAAGTGCCCTTTAGCACAGCTCAGAAAATAATAACCTAGGAATGAAAAGGGTGTTTCCCCCCCCCCCCCCTTAGTTTCTCATTAGTCATACGATCAGGCACATCATTCTTTATTTAGAAAGGATTTTAAAAAATATATATTAGCAGAACCCCCAGGAAGCTGTGTCTAAATACTGGAAAGATAAAACCACATTTTATGTGAATCACAACTTTTTTTTTTATTCTCTTCATCTTCGTCTTCCTCTGGATGGGGGCAACCTAAGGGCTCACAGCCTTGAATTATAATCAGCGTCCAAGACCAGAACTTGGGAAGAGTTACTTTTTGGGGACTACGGAATCATCGGGAACCTACAAAAAGTACCCAAACGGAGAGAACAGAGATCTAACCCTGTCTCTGGTTTTTTGTGTGTCTTCCCCCCCCCCCCCTCCCCTCTGATACACACATTACAGAACCTAAGTGTGGCTCACTTGGGAGAAAAAGCCTAAACTGGAAGGCTGTGAGGCTTAGCTGGGCATAACTCTGCCCAAGCTTCCTTGTTCCTGCCCCGGTGCTAGCTGGGAACTTTCTTACTGAACAGGAAGCTAGGAAGAGCTAGGCCTAGCTCGGCCTCAAAGTCTTCCAGTTGAGGCCTGGTCTCCCAGGTGAGCCACATTTAGGTGTCTGTCTGTCAGATGGAAGTCCCAGAATGGAGAATTATGGGATTTGTAGTCCAAGAATTATTATTTTTTAAAATCCACCTCTCTGAGATGCCTTTGGTGAGGATTTTCTTGCTTTGGCAGGCGGGTTAGACCAGTGGTTTCCCAAAATGTGCGCTATGGCACCCCAGGGCACCGTAAAATCCTCTCATCCTTTCCCCTCCTCCCTTCTTCTCCTCCCCCCCCCCCGACCCAAAGCATTATTTTCAGGCATCGCATCCCGTGGCCAATAAGTCAAGGGAGCACGAGTCAAAAACGTTTGGGAACCACCAGGTTAGATCTTTCATGACCTTTGGGCATCCTTCCAGCTCATTGTATATTCTATGACTTTTAAATGGCAAAGACTCGTTAGACTGGAAGGAACGAGTCAACAAATTATGCCATTAGGATGGTTCTCTTTTTTTTTTTCCAGACTGCTCTTCAATTTTTTTAAAAAAGAAAATAGATTTAAAGCTCTCTTGATTTCAGGGCACCTTTATGCCTGCGTTGACAAATTGGCTCATTCTGTCAACTTGGCAAACCTATTTCCTCCCAAATAGGGTCACCTGAACTCTTATTTGTTTAAAAGACGACGTGTTTCTATCAAGGTTGCTCTTTTTTTTTTTAATCAGCCACACAGCACATTGCCAGGGGGTGGAAGGTCTAAGTCTCAATTCCCCCCCCCCCCCGGCTGAAATCTGCTAATATTAATGAGATAATCTATTTCAGGTGACTTTATATATTTTTATTTATTCACTTGTTTCTTGCGTACGGCCCAACTCATACTGGTTTGCTCCAGGCCTGCAAAGTAAGAAGGGGTTGACTGACCATAATGAGATGACTTTCTTGCCGATGGAAACAGAAAAGCAAACGATTGCTAAGCCACTGAAGGAACAGTGAGGCCCTTTCTGTGTCCCCATGAGTTTAGGGTTGGTGGTGATGCCTCCGTTTCAGGTTTTGTTCTGAGGAAATCCCTCTGCAGGTTTAAAAGATGGCATGGATTTGCAGCAATTGGCATACAAGATTAGTAATGTGTGCTTCAAGTCCATTCTGACTTTTCAGGGTTTTCCAGGCAGAAAAGACTCAGAAGTGCTTTACCCTTCACTTCCTCTAGGGGCGCTCTGGGAGTCCGCAGCTTGCCCAAGGCTACCCAGGCTGGCTCTACTCTCAGGAGACACACTTAGAAGTGGTGGCTATGAAGAAGATAGAGGTAGACAATCACAGGCCCTGTAGCCAAATCCATCTGGGTCCCACCAAGGCTAGGTTTTTTGCCATCATGGCATTTCCCCGGGATCTTGAAAGTGTGTGTTTTCCTCTCATTCTTAAAGCCTGTAATCCTTCTCTTTAGACCCTGTAGCAACACCATTGCTGGCTGGATAGCTCAGTGAGTTGGGTTCATGGCTGCGGAGCCAAAGGTCGGGCGTTCAATTCCCTACTGTGCATCTCAGGAGAAGAGCCAGTCTGGTAGCCTTGGCAACGTGCATAGCCCCTAGGCACCTCCAGAAGAAGGGATCTTTGCAGTTCTAGGATGATGAAGAAGGAGTTTAATACAACCAGAATCTTGTACCAGCATAATTTCAGCTGCTAGTTTTTCCTCCCAGGAGGCACCGTGGGGAATCGAAGTCCGAACCTCTGGCTCCACAACCAGGTACCCAACTCACGAGCTTTTCCAGGCAGCTGGGGTGTATTCAGTCTCTCTGGAAATCAGAATGACCAGCCTGCCGGTCCACACTCTCTTTGAAGGCACATCCTGGCTGGAAACCGGGGATCAAACTTCCCTCATTAATGAATCGTACCCGCTGTCTCTTTGGCAGACAGGATGTTAAATTCTTGAGTCCACTGAGACCTTCCGAAGCCCGCACCAAGCGGGTTCCTGCAGTAAAGGGTTGACCTCCTATTAGTTCTTGGGCTGATGCCAAGAATAGTCATAGATTTGCTCTCCAGATTCAAACCCACGATCGGCCCAGAGGGGATGTATTTTACAGGAACCGAGGAAGACAGAGTGAGTCTCCAGAGCATAAACACCAGATGGCTCAGGCTGAGCATGTCTGGAAGAGCTCAGCGGCCAACTGTTAGAAACTGATATATAGACAGACAGACAGGAGAACGAGATAAATGTGACTACAGAAAAGGTTAGAAGTGGAGGCTGTTTCCTCCAAATCAACCAAGTGCAGATCTTACTTCAGAATACATTACGGTCCCTTTTTAAAGGGTCACTTTTGAGAGAAGGTGTCAGGTTGACCCCTGCAGATGTTGAGTACCGCTCTACCTATGGTCAGTCTTCAGGGCTACGGTCTTAAAAGCTGATCTGTCTCTAGATGATGTCCTTACTGTGTTTCTAGAAGAGCTAGCAGAAAAGCTCTCTTTGTCACACCATGGGATTTCCCTCACCAATGTATCTTGCTTTTAGCGTGCTCCGTTCTGTGATAGGTCATTGGAAAAGTAAACACAAGCTCTGTTTGGTTGTTGAAGCATCTATCACTGGACCTGTACTCCTGTACCCAGCCTAAGTTCCTGTCATTGCCTGGAAAAATGGACTTTTTTGGCCCACAAGTCTCTGATTGTTGAAGCCAGCGTGGCCAGTAGCAAGGTGATTTTGAGAATTATCATACAAAATGACATAATCATCATCAACAACAACAATCACAAAACAACTTCTGTCCCAAATTCTGGGAAACGAGCAAAATATTACCTCTCCAGATTTTTTTACAGGCCAATTTTGTTCTGTGATTGCTCCTGATAGCAGCCTGAGAATACAGTCCAGATTTCTAAAAATTTATTCTGACTTTTAAGAAACCCTTCCATTTCTAAACTTGTTCATAGCTGCTTGTCCTCTTTACCTTCCTTGTAATCTCTTCCTAACCTGAACCCACTTCTGTTTTTACCCACCGTGTATAACGAGAAGATGTTCCATACCCGCTGAGTGGCATAAAACAAAGGAAGCCATAATTACAGAGCTGTAATTATTCCCTCTGGTTGAGTTTCCATTTTGATCCTCTCTGCTTAGCATTCTCACCCATGTTTTTAAATTACGAGTAGAGCACTTTTGATATATTAATATAACTTGAGTTTTTAATGTACCTTTGAGTACATTAACAACCAGTCTGAAACTTTACTTACAGTGTTTTTCATTCCAATTTCATCAATTTCTTTCTTTCTTTCTTTCTTCTTCTTTCTTTCTTTCTTTCTTTCTTTCTTTCTTTCTTTCTTTCTTTCTTTCTTTCTTTCTTCCTCCCCCTCCCTCCCTCCCTCCCTTCCCCCTTTCTCTCTTTTCCTGCTTTTCTTACTTCCTCCTCTTTTCCTTTTCCTCCCTCCCTCCCTCCAAATTTGTATTGTAATTTCCTACTGTCTATGTGATGGAAAAGATCAAGATTGTGTTCTAATTTCTTGCACTGTTGTATTGTAGGTTTCAATTATTGCTATACTTTTCCTAGAAATCTTCAACATTTAAGCAGTTTAAAATTATCTATGAATTAATGAATGAATGAACAAACAAACGAATGAATGAACGAACAGATGAATGAATGAATGTCGTTTTTTTAAGGGTAGATGTGGAGAAACAGCAATACTGATATGCCATATAAGAAGGATTGTTATGTTATGTTTATGTTATGTTATTTCAGATCTTCAGTGCTGGTTTGGGCTAATATGGACTGCTGGACAGTTCAATGATTTAGGTGTCTGGTTGTGGAGCCAGAGGTTGGGAGTTCAATTACCTGCTCTGTCTCCTTGACAAGGGCTGGAATCGATGATCCATACGGTTCCTTTCCAGCTCTGCACTTCTAAGATGAAGATGAGATGCTGATGATTATCCTGATGCAATATTTACTCATGCAAAATAACTAGGTTCCACATTGATAATTTTGGATTTTTTCCACCATCCATACAACGCAAGTCTTGTCCTGGTTTGTTCACTGGCTTTTTCCCATTCCTCACCATGCCTTTTTCGAGCTTTCCTGAGGGCCTGGTATGTTTTCTTCTTGAGTTTGACCCTGGGACAGATTTTTACTCTGCTATGAAGCTCATTTCCACAGCCAGCCTGCTAGATGGACATTTTCTATTAGCATATCATTATATATACAGTATATGCATTTTTAAAAATAGTGAAACTCCAGCGGAGAAAGGCTTGTTTAGGAAGTACTGCAAAAATCAAAGATCAGAAAAGAAGTGATTTAGTGACGTTTTCAAATTAAGTTTGGACGTGAGTCCCGGTAAACCCTGTGTTCCTTCAATTAGAAGAAAAGGAGTCTTTAAAGATGGAGCTTTTTGCCCTAATTAGAAGAGCCCTCAGCTTCTATCACAGAAGCAGCCTTTGAAAGCCAATGTAATCACAAAGAAAGAATAAAGTCTAAACCTGATTATTTCCCTTGCACTACATGTTCACACCTCAAGGTGGTGCTGTCAGGTTGTCTCTAATTTTGCATTTCAGATCAATGCAAAAAAGTAACTCAGTTATGCCTCGAGGTCCCCACTCATCCACATTTTGCAATCGAGTTTTTCAGGTGTAAATGTGTACAAAAAGGCCTCTATCGGGGCAAAGTGGCGCGAACATGCATATCTCAGTGAGCATGATGTTAAATAGAGGAATATGCTTGGAATGTTGATTGCAAAGTATTTGAACATCAGGCACAGCTGGATGTAAAATGCATATATGAGGAGACATGGACGGAAAAATGTGTGCATGGTTTCATGCCTATTTGGGGGGGGGGAACACTCAAAATTTGGAATTTAAACTCGGTGTTTGAGAAATTAAACCTTTCTTTCTAATGATAGATCAGCGTCTCTCCTGCTAAAATACCAGTGAGAAAAAAGCCAAACAGGGAAGATCAGTTTGAAAAGACACCAATGTCAGCACCAAATTAAAAAGAAAGAAAAAAACACCATATTTATTACAGCCTTTGGGGGTTATGCTTCATGGCTTGCACAGATTTTAATGCAACGGTTCTAATGTTTTAATAGGATTGCATTGTATTTAAATCCCTAACACCTCTCTTGGGCTTGGAAATCTGACAGTAAAACCCAGTGCTTTTCTGAGCACCGAGCAAAACAAGGGATTTAGAGGAACAATGCTCCATTATGGGCTACGTTCTGGAAGCAGCTGCGCCCGAAACGGATGCCTTATTGTTACAACATCAGTAGATCCCAAATTCCCCCTTGGGAGTCTATCCATTCTCTCCCCTTCCCCATAGGCACACTGAGACACCCGCTTCCCATAAGTCTGTCTGCCTCATTATGTCACTCCTGGAATTGATTCTCTGGCAGCCCTCGGCCACGTCCAGGATGGGGGGAAAACAAAATTCCTTCTTTCTGAGGCTCGGCACTTGAGCCGTTCCTCCTACGCTCTGTCTGCAGACTGAAAAAGACACCTGCTAGAGTTCCAGTTCGCAGGGTGATCCGCCGCAGACCAGGAAGGGTGAAGAGGCTCAGAAGAATGTGTGAAAGAGCTACCGTTCCCAGAGACAATGGACACAGGGCGTTTAAAGTACTCCGTCTCTGGCTAACGTGTTTCCTGTCCGGTTCCCAGCGTCTTCCCCTAGGCAAGACTCTTGGGAAAAGACAATAAGGTTGGGAAAAGTGGAAGGCCGCAGGAAAAGAGGAAGATCAAAGATGAGGTGGAGGGACTCCATAAAGGAAGCCATGAATTTGCAAGAGCTGAACGGGGCTGTTGAGGGTGGGACATTTTGGAGATCACTCGTTCGTGGGGTCAACATAAGTCGGGGGGGAACTTGATGACTCGTAAAAACAAGTGTGCAAACGGTGCTGCTTATATACCCGCCCCACAGCACTTAAAGCATTCTCTGGGCAGTTTACAAGTTAATTACACATTGCACACACACACACCCCTCCAGCGAGCTGGGTACTCATTTTAACAACCTCGGAAGGATAGACGGCTGAGTCAACCTTGAGCCGGTTACCTGGGATTGGACTCCTGGTTCATGAACTCAGTTTTGGCTGCAATGCAGCAGTTTAATCACCATGCCACGAGGCTCCACCACCGCCACCACAAGAAGCTTGACAGAGGGACCTCGTCATTTTAGAACGAGGAGAGGGAAACCTCTGTAAAAGACGGGAAGCAAATACAGGATGGCACCATGGAGAAGACAGTATGGCCATCTATTGAACCTCAAAAAGGACAGGTTTGATTCCAGAGCTTAAGGTTGCCGACCCCTAATCCATAAGGTAGACTGTAAAGATGGACCTTTCCTTCCCTGACAACATTTCTAGCAGGTCTACACCTCCCTCAGCCTGGTGGCCATCAGTGTCCCAGCAACCGGGAGATATTAAATCCCATCTGCCACATCCACGCTGAGCCGATCCGAGCTGAAGGCTGATCTGTCTTCTCCACCCTAGCTGTCAAGGTCCTGCCCAGCCAGAGAAGGCTGAACGCAGAGAGAGCCCCCATGTTGTGTGACTCACGTTTGTCGTTCAGGGCAGACCAAAGCTCTTTCTACTGAGCTCGGGGAGGCAGGATCGACAGCAGGCATCTGCCAAGCTGGCTAACGAACTCCCAAAACCTTTCCATCACTAGAAATTATTTGCAGAGGGAGAAATGCTTTCTGGCTGCAAAACCTGGCTTTACGCAGCCATGGAAGGAGTCAGTGCTCCTGGCGAACCATCGGGGTCCTGGCCCAAATGCTCATCCTCTCCCGGCCTCTCTCTCCCCCTTCATTCTCCCTTTATCTCAAGCCCTTTCTCCTCAACTTTCTGGCTACTGGCGGTGGAGCCGAGCCCACGATCTGCTTTTCATCCACCCCCGTCCTTCGGTTCTTAGATGTTTGGGCTGAGCAGATTTTAGAAACGTCAGTATATAAATCCTAAAATTAGGGCCTTGAAATTTGACAGGTTTCCTCCCCTCTCGAAGACCCCTTGCCTCCCCGTATTTCATCACGAACGGTGCAAAAAAAAAAAAAAAAAAAAGAGCAATCCCCAGTTTGAGTTTCCAATGCACACTTTATACCGAGCGATTCAAATCCGAGGTACAGATCGAATCGGGTGGGGCGCTATCGGTCCAGGGATCCGAACCCACTTCAATTACGAAGCCCCTATCTGGTCTCCAAACCAAAAAGGAAGGACCCATGCACAGCGACTGGTTGTAGTCCAGCATCTTGTACCTACTCTGACTAGCCCACGGCCTACAGGAGAATCTTTTGCACGAAGCAAAGCTGCTGGATAGCTCAATGGTTTAGGTATGAGGCTGCGCAGCCAGAGGTTGGGAGTTCAATTCCCCCACTGGGCCTCCTTGACAGGGGCTGGACTGGATGATTTATAGGGTCCCTTCCAGCTCTGTTGTTCTAAAATTATTATTATTTATTATTATTATTATTTGGGCCTTGAAGCAATGTTTTGCCTGTCTGGTTTCCAGCTGAACCCAAAAAAAGGAAGTGCAAAAATACCCCCAAATGGTCTTCTTGGCTTAGAATCGGAGTTCCAGCCCAAGAGGAAACGTTTTGTGCGTCCCCATGGAGATGCTCGTGACAGCTTCATCCTGAGTTCGGAAACCCCATAAATTTCCACACTTGTTTACAGTGGAGTTGTCCTTTTTTTCCTTTCATTTGCTCTTTCTTGGTCTACTGACGGATGTGCACCATAACAATAGTAGATATTAATCTCCAGGATCGAGAGATGATGTGGGTGAAGAGACTATTTCCTGGAGAACATCATCAGAAGGATGTTAGCATCTTCTCGGCCTCTTATGGGCTTCCCAGAGCAGGACCTGGAAAAGATGCTTTTTAAGGTAACATCTACTAGAATCCTCTAGACTAGAGAGTGGTCCCGTCGGCTGGAAATATTGGAAATTATAGCCCCCCACCCCAGCAAAAAAATAAATAAATTGATTTCCTAAGCTCTATCCAGGCTATCTAGTTCAGTGGTTCCCAACCTTGGGTCCTCCAGATGTTCTTGGACTACAACTCCCAGAAATCCTGGCCAGCACAGCTCAGGGTGAAGGCTTCTGGGAGTTGTAGTCCAAGAACATCTGGGAGGACCCAAGGTTGGGAACCAACCATCTAGTATGTAGGAACAGAAGATTGGACTGGATAAATCTTCCATTTTATCTGTTGTGTCTCTTTCTTTCCTACACCTTTGATCACTTAATATGGTGCATGAGATGTGGTTGCTTCCCTAAAGATGGGGAAAACCGCCATGCTGGCCGAGATACAGCTGTAGGGAGACCGAACTCTATCATGTCCACGTTTCATGACTTGTCCACCAAAGGCTTCTGCAAACTGATATTCGGAGACAAGTGAGTTTATCAACCTGTCTGTAAAGGAGGAGCAGGACCTGTTCTCGATCATCCCAGAGTGTGGGACACGCAACAAGGGGCTCAATTACAGGAAGCCAGATTTCGGTTGGATATCAGGAAAAACTCCCTAACTGTTAGAGCAGTACGACAACGGAACCCATGACCTCGGGAGGCGGTGAGCGCTCCAGCACTGGAGGCCTTCAAGAGAAATTGAGACAACCACCTGTCAGATCTCTTTGATTTGGATTCCTGCCTTGAGCAGGGGGGTTGGACTGGATGGCCTTAGAGGCCCCCCTTCCAACTCCGTGATTCCATGATTCGATGATTCTCAGGCCATGGAAAGAGTAGCTCTGTACGCAGGCAGCTTTGGGGAAGAAAGCGAAAGATCGGCTCCTGAGGACCGCAAGAACCATCAGGACTGGCCCGCCAGAGTTTATTTCCGTTCCGTAATTGAAGTAGTTTGATACCATTTTATAAGCCACAGCTCGTTTCGAAAGTATTTTATGACTGGGAGTTTGACGCTTGGAATTCTCCACTGTCATTCAGAGCACTGTCATGGATAAAAATTCTTCTCTGTTGGCAACAGCCCTGAGTGATGCTTCACACCAGCGGTCTTGCAGTCAATCAGTTTTGGCCCAGTGGCTCCTAAAAATGTCCTTCACATCGCTCTGCTCCGAAATTTTAAAGAAAGGGAAAGGGTTAGCAAAAGGTTGCACCTCCTCAGCCTACCATCCCCAGGTCTGTTCAAAGCTAACAGGGTGTCCGTGGCCTCCATGGAGTGAGCAGGACATCTAGAAGCAGAGGAAACATTTTAATTGAGATAACCTTCAGATCCTTCCACATTTCTGATCCATGTTCAAGGCTGTGCTTTCTTCTTGTCTTAGCAGGAGATGAAGCGCCAAATGATAAGCGGAGCGAAAGGATAAGAGGGAGGACGGATCGTTGATGGCCTGGAAAAAAAGAAGAAGAAGATTACATGGTTTATATTGTAGGGGATAAATGTTATTTAGCTTTTCCCCGCCTTTGCTCCACAAAGAGGGAAAAACAGCTGCTGGGCCCAGCTCGGAAAACAGTAGCTTTTCTCGACACGAAACTCACCAGCCAGCGAGATTTGGGGATCGTTCGTCCAAAATGTAGCATTTCCCCCACACACAGTTTTTCTTACTGGGCAGAACTTTATTTATGTGAACATTTCAGGCAGTGACGTGAGAGAACGGTGGAAGAGTATCGGCTTGGCAGGCAAGAGGGCGTAAATCGAAGCCAAACCCTCTGTAGGGAAAATTAAAAAAAAAGGTTGCAGATGATGATGAGAAAGAGCTTTCCCAGCCCAAGACCCTGACCGAGCCAGTGGCCAACTTGGCTTAGGAGGTGTAATCAGGAAAAGTAACTTCCCCAGAGTCGTAGTTTTAGAAGGGGTTGCCGAGTTGGTCTGTACCAAAATGAAAATTTAAAAAAAATAAATAAAGAAGACAAAAACATTGTGGCGCTTTGTTTGTTTGTTTAAAATGTTTGTAACCGCCCTTTTCTCCGTAGGAAAGGCCTATGGTTGCTTGCATTGTTCAAAGACAATATTTAAAGCTAACAACAGGAAGTATACAAATACTGAAAAGGACCACACAAATACCGCACTAAAAAGGGTAAACAAAAGGAATACTAAAACACATTCAAAGCAACCATCCATTTAAAAAACCCTCTGGAACAGCCAGTCAATGAAGGGAAAGCTTCCCTGAAGAGAAAGGTCTTTGCTGCTTGGGGAAGGACAGCCAAGATGGGCGCGGCTGGCCTCCAGTGGGAGGGAGTTCCAGAGTCTGGGAGCAGCCACCAAGAAGGCCCTCCTCTCCCGGATCCCCACCAAATGCACCTGTGAATGATGATCTTAAAGACTAACTTCTATATTTTAATGTAAGCTTTTATGAACAAATTCACTTTCCCAAACTCTGATCCTAACTCTGTCTTTTAACATATTGCAGTCTACACAGAGAGAGAGACTCCACTTTTGAAGTCAGAACCTTTTAACTATTTCCACTTAACGTAGGCAAAGGCCCATTCATGCCTCGGTTTGTGTATGTGTGTTTCTGATGCCATCGTTGTCCAAAGAAATAAACGTTCTGATCCTGCGCACAGCTTGTGGTTCTGCTTCAGTTCCTTTTGTTCTGCGTGCAGCTGCTGTTAAAAAAAACACAACACTTCTGGAGCGTCAGACGCTGAACGAAAACAGCCTCCCCCATCCATCTTTTTTGCCTAACATTTGTCTGCCGGTTTCAAGGGTACCTGGGGAGGACACGAGAAACCATATGGCTCCCTTTGTAAAGTGCGTTTTCTCTGCTAGATCTCGGGAGAAGCTAAGTATCGCTCGGGGAGAGGAAAACGTGGCTAGCTGTGAAGCCATTAAGAGACGTGGTTCTTGCAAAACAGACGTGCAACCAGATGCGTCGGCTGGCTTCTTGGCGGTCCTTCACCTCTGTTGACCTCATTAAGAATATCCACGGACTTGCATCCCTTCCTTGAATGCAGCTTTTGCATTTTTCCTTTTTTTTAAAAAAAAATTATGGTTCAGGAAGATTTTGGTTCCAGCCGTTGGCCACTCTCACATCTTGTGGCAAGGAGTTCCACAGGATAACCCTGTCGTCCTCGACCGTCAAACCTTCTGATTCTAATATTAGGAAAGAAGGCGGGGGGGGGGGGGACTTTCCACAAGGAAAGAATGACACTAGGGTGAAAGTGAAATAAAGCCCCTGGATGCTATATGACTGGTTTGCCCGTGAAAGGTGCCTTTTTTTTTTTTTAGCATTACGAACAGCCGAGAATGTACTATATTAAAAAAACAAATTAAACAGACTGTCTGCTATTCATGCACTTTCTGTCCGGAGTTTGCATTCTGGCTTGGAAGACTTAGTATTTGCATAGCATTTCTGTGGCATCATTAATTCCAGTGCTTGTTCATAAACCAGCTCTGAAGAAAACACCTTCCATCTGTTCTCTCAGTCTTCCCGTGTCTGAAAACTGTTCATGTTGCAACATCTGGATCAGCAAAGTAGGGGGGTCAAGTCTGAATTGCAGGTCCCTACTGAGACTCTCCCCATAATCAAACTCCCTGGGAGAGCCCCCAAATTCACTCACTCAGAAGTTTTGATCCATATCGAAAAACCAAAGCTAGCTCTTGTCTTCCTTGTCAGAGTCAGGTCTTTTGTAAAGCTAATGGGTCTTGATGGCCCATTCAAGACCAGATTGCCCTGCAATGTTTTCGGGTTGCAACAAGAATAGTTCCAAATAGTACTTTGTTCGTGGGAAAATCCACTCAGCCCTCCTGGTCTTGGGGAGAAACAATTTCTGACTGGGAGGTTCATGAGAAATGAGCTTTCATGAGAAGCAGCATAGCGCTAAACTCTGCTCACCAATTCAGAAAATTTCTCACCCTCCATCCAACACTTTCCTTGTCTCAATTAGTTTAGTGACTATTCCAATGACTTTCCACCCTCCTTTTTTTTTCCTTCCTGAAGGAAGGGTTTGTTTTCAGTCTTGCTTTGTTCCTGGGAGCAGAGTGCAGTGCTATGCCACTTCTCACAGAAACTCATTTTCTACAGTCAAAGCCTCCTGTCAGAAGCATTCAATTACCTTTAATTAGGTACCAAAAAAGTGAAAAACGTCCAGAAGAAAAGATTGAGCAGAGAAGTGGATTTCTCACACATTTCTGGAAGGATTTCACAGATGTCTCAAAAAGAAGCAGTTTTCAGGGAGGTGGCTTTTTGAAATGGATGTTTGGATCGAACCCTGGGATGCCCCATGATCCTTCACACCAAGGAAGACAGGTATGCATCACATGGTTTCATTCAGGAAAACTGAACTCCTAAAAGAAGGGTTCCCAACCTTAGGTCCCCAGATGTTCTTGGACTAAAATTCCCAGGAGCCTTCACCATCAGCTCTCCTAACTGGAGTTTCTGGGAGCCGTGGTCTAAGGACCCTTGGCTTACCCAAGGTTGGGAATCATTGTCCTAAAGCTGTCCTTGACGACGGAGCCACCTCAAGGGTTAAGAGAAGCACCACAGCGAAAATTAGCACACATCTTAATAATTAAAAACTCTGCAGACATCATGCTGATGAGATCTTTCTTCCCCTCCTCAAAACCACCCACAATTAACAGAACAATTTGCAAGACTGTATAATTAAGCAGACAGTGGGTGTTTACCTGTAATTACCTCCAATCATTACAGGGGAGATGCTGTCATTCCTCTCTCAAAGCCTTTTTGCACTCTGTTTTTTTTTTAAAAATAATAATAATAAGATTATTAAAAATAATCCTTGCCATCCCATCTTATCTGTTTCCTATTAAATTCTCCTTGATCTTGCTTCAGTCCAAGACTTCTCACTTTGGGTGAGTTTAAATGTGCTCTTGAACTATGCAAACTCCAAAATCTATCCAAAGGCTTTTGATTGGCCTGAATAACCTTCCAGATGATTGGATGGGATTCTCTGTGGAAGGGCAAGCTTGCCACTTAAGACATCTACCTCCCCCGTGGAAGAAAAAAGTGGCAAAAGAAGACACAGACCTGCATAAAATTTGCATTATACATATGTACAGGTGAAAAGATGGAAATGACCATTTTAATTTGAGTGGACATTCGAAACGTCTCGTTATAGCGTGATGGTGCAGCAGGAAAGAGGACTGACTCTGCCTGTCTTTCGGATAAAACAGTGCTTCTCAAAATTGGGTCTCCAGATGTTCTTGGACTACAATTCCCAGAAATCCTGGCCAGCACAGCGAGTGGCGAAGGCTTCTGGGAGTTTTAGTCTAAGAACATCTGGGGACCCAAGGTTAGGAACCACTGAGATTGTTCTCTGTAGACTACCTAGTTACCCTATAAACACAGTTATTCTGTATATTAAAAAAAATACATGGCGTAACTCTTATTGGACAGCGCTGCTGAAGCCCAAACCTCATAGGTCAGTGGTTCGCAACTTTGGGTCCCCAGAAGTTCTTGGACTCAAACTTCCAGAAGCCTCCACCACTAACTGTGCTGGCCAGGATTTCTGGGAGTCCAAGAACGTCTGGAGACTCAAGTTTGGGAATCACTGTTGGGTCACACGGTATGTTTCTGTGCTTCCTACTAGTGGAAATGCAACCTTTTCTCCTGCCCTTCACAAAGCTTTGACCCTTCTTGGCCACCCATAAGGAGTAAAAAGTTCTCCCACTCTTTATCTTGGTCTTGATTACTTAGTTGTCCTTGAGACCTTCAATTCATGTTTTCCCCAAACTCCATGTTATTTTTTTTTCCCCCCTACTCTGCAGGCTCATATCAAACCAGTTCTGGGAAAAACGCAGAAAGAACCTTTTGTCCTATAAATATTTAGAGAATAACGAGAAGCCCAAGAGAAGGTGAAAAACCTCCCTCTCTGCCGGTCTCATGTCCTTATACATCTTTTATCAAGAATCTCTGTTCTAGTTTTGTTGCTACAGTAAAAGAAAGGTTCCCTTGAGGTTTTTGCCAACCAAATGATCTGTACCAAACTTGCTCTCTCTTCATTCCCATGTTGTGTCATTCCGAAGGAGGTGAGTGGAATAATTTGGTTTGCCTCTTTGCTTTTACTATTTGGGGCAAAAAGTGAGGACATACGGCCTCAAGAACAACATATATTTTTTTTAGAGCATTGATTGTCCATCAGAAAGATCTTCCTTTGGGGTAAGATCAAACATCGCCCAGAAGGATGGCAAATGTTTTTGCCTGTCCAGCATGGATACAGAGCAAGTTCTTCTGAATAACAGAACGGTTATTGTTTGAGTGTCTACACTGTACAATTATGGCTGTTGGATAGCATTCAAATAGCCATGGCCTCATCCGTGACATCCTGGGAGGTGTAATTTGGGAAAATCTACAGGATTTTCTGCTCCCAGGTTTTTGTAGGACGGAGTTGCAATGATTAAAGCACCATCAAACTGCTATAACTGTGCAGTGTTAAGTAGTGCTAGGTACCCTAGCTGTACCTGAGTTGTTGTTGTTTAGTCGTTAAGTCGTGTCCGACTCTTCGTGACCCCATGGACCAGAGCACGCCAGGCCCTCCTGTCTTCCACGGCCTCCCGGAGTTGGGTCAAATTCATGTTGGTCGCTTCGATGACACTGTCCAGCCATCTCATCCTCTGTCGTCCCCTTCTCCTCTTGCCTTCACACTTTCCCAACATCAGGGTCTTTTCCAGGGAGTCTTCTCTTCTCATCAGATGACCAAAGTATTGGAGCCTCAGCTTCAGGATCTGTCCTTCCAGTGAGCACTCAGGGTTGATTTCCTTCAGAATGGATAGGTTTGTTCTCCATGCAGTCCAGGGGACTCTCAAGACTCTCCTCCAGCACCACAATTCAAAAGCATCAATTCTTCAGCAGTACCTGGGTAAAGGTTCCCCTTGACATTTTAGTCCAGTCATGTCCAACTCTAAGGCGCGGTGCTCATCCCCGTCTCCAAGCCGTAGAGCCAGCGTTTGTCCGTAGACAGTTTCCGTGGTCACGTGGCCAGCGCGACTAGACATGGAATGGCATTACCTTCCCACCGTGGTGGTACCTATTTATTTCTCGCATTTACATGCTTTCAAACTGCTAGGTTGGCAGGAGCTGGGACAAGCGACGGGAGCTCGCTCCGTCGCGTGGATTCGATCTTACGATGGCGGGTCTTCTGACCTTGCAGCACAGAGGCTTCTGTGGTTTAACCCGCAGCGCCACGCCGTATAAGGTACGCCACTGAGTACCTTATACCAAATCTCACCAAATTCACTGTATCAAACTGCTCTAACAAGTGTGGCATTCGGATAGAACCTTTCCACCAAACTTTTGATTTAAAGTGAAAGTCAACCCTGCGGTTTCATTCCACGCACACGTTTGCTGAATGGATTTTACATCTCACTTAAATTGCCGAGACAGTTTATGGGAGCATCTACACCACATGGTTATTGAAGTTCGATACCGCTTTATGGCTTTGTCCTAAGGAATCATAGAAGCTGTCGATCCATAAGTGTCGGGAGTGATGAGATATGGATTTTGGAAAGGACGAATAGGACGAGTGGAGGACAGGAGAACTGAAAAGACAAGGGAGCAGCTCAAATGCGGGATCAGGGCCAGGAAGGTAGATGATATGTGGTGCCACCTAGTGGCAGATGGTGTGACTGCCGTTTCAGAGGTGCTGTGAATCCACTCTGGGTTTTTTTGTTTTTGTTTTTTACAGGAGTTAGCCAAAGTACTGAAGTTTGGACAGAGAGTTCATCCACTTCAGTAGCTCCTCTAAACTGCGGACGAAAACCCGGTGTGAATTCACAGCACTTCTGAAATCGGGGTTGCCAGTGGCCATTGTTGCCATCCCTTCAAACGGCTTCACAAAGGAAGGAAAAAGAAGAGAGCAGGGTGGCATGGCAAGCTGCCCCAGGAGGAAGGAGTGGTTCTGTCTTCTCTTGACCCAAAAAATGGTGGCGGGGGGGGGGGGGGAAGGAACACTTCAGGTGGATGCAGGGGACTTACCTGGAGCATCAGCCTCCTCTCAGTGCTAACTGAGCAATGAGGAATATCAGAGCTACTTTGGGTTGCCAGGTGTCAGGGTTGGAATCTGAGAGCATTGGTCCGCATCTGTAGGTCTGTCTTGCGGCCATGCCCAACTGGGGATCTTGGGACTTGTAGTCCGAGAAGGAATCATTACCAAGCTCCGGCCACGTGGAAACGAGAATCCACCCACCCTGACCGGAGTGTCCCTTTCTGGAATGACCTTGGCTGGACTTCAGGTCCTTTCCCCACCCTCTGTGTAACACCCCCTCCCCAGAAGGCCGTGACCCAGGCAAGACTAAAATAGAATGAGCTGTTTGTTCCCTAATAGCCAAAGGAAAGGAGCGTGGGCCGCCCGTCTGCTCGAGCATGGAGCGTCATGGAAACCGCATGAGGTAAGAAACCTCCGGGGAGAGAGGTGGCATTTAAATGCCATAATAATTCATGCACCATGCAGACATAAAAGCCACCTTGGTTGGGTAATTCTTGATTTCTTTCCCCCCCCCCCTTCCCAATCGCAGCCAAGTTTCCCTCAAGCTTAGAAAAATCCGGCAACACGAGACCAAGATTTCAGGGTCTTTTGAGGTTCGGGTTTTTTTTGGGGGGATACTTGAGAACAACTTTTTCAAATCCTCTTGGAACTTCTCTCCCCCTCCCCTTCTTTTGAACCTGAGTTTGTATCCGTGACTGATTTCTGAAAGACCCACAGTGAGGGATCTGAACTCCAAACCACAACTGACCGGTACTTGACCTGTTGGGTTTCTTCCCTGATCTGCCACTAGAAAAGTTGGCCACCCTACCACATGGGCCTACAGTCCTCTCTCTTTCGTGTGCTGAGGACTTCTCTGAGTTCAATCTCCTGGCGGGAGGGATCAATCCCATAACTCATGAGACCCATGGGACGGTCAGAAAGGCAACTGATGGAGATTTTGATCAGATACAATTACTTGTTCACCAGGGCCTGAATTCAAACACTAATCCTCCCCTCCAGTTAGAATAAACTCACAATATCATTTAGGATTTGCATGAGTGTAGGCTTACCATTCAACAGCTTGTTCAATGGGTCTGCTCTAGGTTGGATTTAAGTCACCTTGGCCAGCTAAGAAGAGAATCCCATTCTGCAACAAACAAACTGTTTTCACCATTCGAGGGAGCACCTCTTCTAAAACTGTGTTAAGAGTATTGTCTAGTTTGACCATAAGCCAGTGGTTGTCATCATGTCACTGTCTACAGAGAGAGAGATGCCAGTAGGAATCTGGATTTAGACATAACTCTCTTCTACTGACAAAAATGCCACTCCAGTGGCAGATTTTGCTTCTGCCAGCAAGTGTCAGAGATCAGGAAAAAGGCAGAGAAAGACAGGGAATAGGAGAGTTAAACTTACTGCAGAGCCCAACCTCTTCAGACCCAAGGATGCAATCCTAATATTGGCAGAGAGCTAGGCCAAAGTAAGGGCAGAATCCAACCCGGAGGGATGGCGTCCGAGTTTCAGTTCCCTTTGGTCACCTTGGCCAGCTGAGAGGGTACTGCTAGTCTTCACAGTCTGCTAGTCCTCATGATCTGAACATGCCTTTAAACCCAGGACCATAAAACAGGGATAATGAGCACCTTAACTTTTCTCACGGCTGCATTTCTGTATTCTGCGCTGCACCTCTTGAGCTTCAGCCTCGGATGGCCTCATGCCATGGAAAAATCCAATAAAAATAGCCGTTCTTGGCATATTTTACAGAGGATCATCCATCAGTTAAGGCATCGGTTTACATTCTTCAGGCCTGGTGCTGAAAATATTTGCTCGGAAAAGCACAGCATGCCAAGAAGTTAAGTGACATTCGGGAAGTGCTTCCTGTTAAGTCTCAGCACATGCTGACCGGGGAATTTAACCCACAGATGTTTGCACCGCCTCAGGGATGATGAGACCAAGCCCTGATGTGATGATGCTCTGATCCCATGTTAATGATCCGAACAGAATTGTAAGCATTATTTTTAAAAGAAAAAGAAAAAGAAAGAAAGAAAACTGTTCTGGGTGTGATCAAGAGATGGAATGGGAATGAGCTGAGGCAGGACCTGGAAAATTAGCAACCAAGTCATCATCATTACCATCTTCATAGAACGGCAGAGCTGGAAGGGACCCTCTGGATCACTGAGTCCAGCCTTTGCCAAGGAGGCCCAGTGGGGAATTGAACTCCTAGCCTCTGGCTCCGCAGCCAGAGACCTAAACCACTGAGCTATCAAGTCAATAAAGAAATAATTATAAGTGGAGTCAGAGGGGAAAAAGCAGCTCATTCTATACTGAAGTTTGCTGGCTTTTCAATAGTGCGTTCCTGGCACCATGAGGGTTTGCTGGTGAAATGTTGGCTGATTCCCTTGGCCAGGCTGGGGATTTTTTGGGCGTTTCTGCTACAGCTGCTTTTCTGCTGCCAAAGAGGCTAGCGGCTGCCAAGATCACAAGGATGATATTCAGATAATGATCTCAGGACACTATAAAACTGTGTAGCACGCCTCTATAGTTTGAGTCTGTGGTGTTCCATCACAGCTGACGTTTATCCCTCAAAGGGTTGGTTTCTGTGTGAACCAGATAACCGGATAATCATGATCAAAAATGCATCTGGATACCAAGGTATAAGTGTTTTAAACCATTGTTTCATTCATGGTCTGCCAAAGAGGCTAGTTGCCTTTCAGTTTGATGCTCAAACTGAGAATTGGATTGCGGCTCCTGGCTTTTTCCCCTCCTTGCAAACCAGCTGTTTGTACTGTGTTGCCTGTGGAGGAGATCTGAAGGTCACTAAAGTGGAGTTTTTTGCATTATTGGCATTATTGCGATGTGAGTTTTGGGATTTGTCCCTCCCCAAAGCCGATATCTCTGCTTCTAATGGACTCAGAAGTATCTCTACATTTTTTCGGTCCCCCCACTAGAATAAAGCAAGTGAACCGAAGGACCAGGAAGGGGACAGCCTTCAGACCAAAAAAGTTGCCTTTCTTTTTCCATAGGTGTCTCAACAACCTGAGGACATTGCAGAGGTCTCTAATGGGCTTCCCATTTCCCAGGGGGTCACAGTCGGGCGGTTTCTCCCCCTGTAGCTTCATCTGTTATCTTAGCAAAAAAAAACAGTGATATTGAGGACAAAGGATGCAAAAAAGGCCACATGTCTTGGAAAGTTTTGGCCTGCACATTTTATACTCAGAGGGTCAAAGGGAGACCAGCTGCAGGCTGGGCTTTTGCCAAGCGCCTGGGTAAATATTGAATCTGGCAGAAGTTTAGAAAACACGGAGAGATTTTAAAGGTAGAGGCTGTTTACTTCACGTTACGGGAGTGTGATCTCCCGCCCTCCCTCTCTCTGCTTTGTTTGGTTTGGTTTCTTCTTGAGAAGGATTGCTTTTCATCCTTGAGAAGAAACGGTCCTTATTTGTCCATATGATGGAACTCAAGAGGTTTGGAAAGGATGTGGTCTCTTCCCCATCGTATTCGTTTTGCTTTTCATATCCTCAAAAGCCTTGCTCGGTTCGGTCATACGTATGTCCCAGTTAGGGGACTGCAATATGATCGTGCCGCTTAAAGCTTGCCAAACAGAGAGGATAGAAGAGGGAATTGATCTGCATAAAATTCATATTTATAACTGAGGATTTCAGTAAGAAAACCTGTTGCATCCTGTTATGTTGTTTTGCCGGTGGAGGGGCAAAAGTGCAACTCACAGAGGCACATTGCCACTAATGAATGTGTCCCCGCTTAAATGCATGGTCACAGGCCAAGATGTCCACCTGTCACAATGGCGAATGCATGCGGGGACTCAGTAATTAGAGGCAATCTGTCACTGTGTATTACACCATTGCCCTTCCACCAGCAAAATGACACAACATTGGCCAATGTTTATAACTAGACTTGGTCTATTTGTATTCGCATCCCTAGTGATACAAACACGAATAGCGGCCCATTCCCTCCCCCCCAGAACCAGCCGCTCTACTCACTGTGCTTGGTTCCATCTTCATTGTCACATTGTCAACTGCAGAAGGAGCCTGGCCAGCTCTTCCCTGCCTCCCCACGCAGCTGACCCCTTATCGACTCCCCATCCTGCCTCCATGCCGCAGTGGTCAGCCGTGTGGGGAGGCAGGGAAGAGCCAGCCGGGCTCCTTCCACGATTGGCACAACGACAACAGAGCTGAGCGTTGTGCAGTGAATGACGAGTGCACCGGCCAGTTCTGGGGGGAGGGAATGGGCCTCCGTGGCACCTGGGGTGCCTCTATTTGTATTCATATCCCTGGGGGTATGAATACGAACAGCCCATGTCTAATTATAACTCAGATTCTCCCTCTTCGCTTTCTCCATATTAACGGCGTAAGGGACAGGATCTGATTTTTTTCGGGGGGTGGTTAATCCATTGCTCTCCCAGCTAATGCAAAGACTGCAACTCAGATCAGGGCAAACGGGGAGAGCATTTGGCGAATGTCATCATCTCTGCTTCTCCAAATATCCCAGGGCTTTGACTGCACGAGCCCTGGTTCCATTGTATCAGTGGTTCCGAACCTTGGGTCACCTGCATGTTCTTGGACTGTGCTTCCCGGAAACCTACACCGCCAGCTGTGCTGGCCAGGGTTTCTGGGAGTTGTAATCCAAGAACACCCGGGTGACCCAAGGTTGGGAACCACTGCACTATACGACTGTGTGAGACTGAAGGCACAGCTGCATCCGTGTCCTGCTGGATTCATGGGGCCAATGTTTGGCTGCTGGCTCAACAGAATGCTGGGCTAGATAGTCCTTTGGTCTGATCTAGCATGGGTTCCCTTCTGTTTTCAAGTTGCATTTCTTGCTCCCCTATACTAGGTTTCTTTCTGAGCAATGAGAAAGAGAACTGGAAACTTGATTCCCAACATAGTAGCGCCATCGATTGGTATAAACCCAAGGCTATCCCTCTGTCTCTCTTTCCTTTCTACTAACATCCGGTTCCTAGTCACCTTGTTTTACCCTTGTACACAATGCTTGTTTGTCACAGGAAATTGTCCGTCATACTACTTCCTGATATTTAGGGACTGCCAGAATCGGCCCCAAGGGCTACACTTCACACAATCATCCTTTGGGGCTTTGCCACATTTCCCGACAGGGCTGAGTCATTTGTCACTGCTAAAATCCGAGAAGGAGAACAATCACCCAGCGGTCAACGTGGCCTTCCAATGACCTGTTTTGTTCTGCTATCTTGAAGAGGTCTACAGAACTTTGTATACTCCTTACACATGTCTTGATGTGCCCCCCACAAGACTTTGGAGGGCCACACTTGCTCCTGAAAGGCCCCTCCACCCCCCAGCAAAAAAAAATTATTCTTACAAAAATGGGTTTTTTTTAATCTGAAAAGGCTCCCTTGTGCCCTCTAGTGGCCAGAATTTATTTTAATATTTTTTAAAAGAATGGAGCTACAGGGGAATTCGGGGGTACCGGGGGGGGGGGATCCTTCGACACATGAAAAATTGCTCTCCAGAGCCCTCTAGAGGCCACAAAGGGAATTCTGGATCCTCCTTTCCCCCAAAATATTAATTTTTAAAAATGTGGGGTTTATTGGTGCTGCGAGGCTGCATAGAGGCCCCTGGAATTGTGAAACTCCTCTGAGAACTTAGACATTGTTGTTGATGTTGGCTGAAACTAGCAGAATTCTAGAGGAAGAAATTCCTGCTGAATTCTGGGAGTCGTAGTGGGAATAAAATATCCCAAAATCCCATGTCTGGTACGTCACTGAACTACAAATCCCAGGATTCCTTAGGGCAGAGCCACCGCAGTTCAAAGCCGCATGAGCTGCTAGTCCAGTTTGCTTCTGGGTACAACTCCCATGGTTGAGAGTTTGGATCCCCACGGTGCCACCTTGACAGGAACCGAGCTCCACAATCCGCAGGCCCCCCTTTCCAGCTCTGCGGTTGCAGGATGATGACCACGATGGGGATGTGGACATCTTGCTCTTTGTCTCCGGGATGTGGTCCAGCCTGGTCAGTGCCCAAAAAACCCGGCCGTACCCTCTTCCCAGAAGCTGCATTTATCTTCTTTGTTCTGAAGAATTAAGAATTATGGCCCAGTTCCAAGACATGTTCACTGCCTTTTAAAAAAAACCAACCCTCTCCTCCTCCTCCTCTTTCTCCACCACAGGGGCCTAATTCATCTCCCGGAGCGCTTAGGTGCCAAGGGTTTCTTAGCAGCAAAACCTCGCAGTTGAAAAATCTAGACGCGATTCCAGAGAACAATTATTTTAGGCTGCCGATGGTGGGGGAAAGGACCCTCAAAGACCCCAGCCAGTTAGGTACTTATCTCCCTGACGTTTTCAGGTAGCAATCTCAGGGTTTATGATCCATTTGGAGTAAAAAATACTTCACTCTGCACCGATTGGATGGGCGTTCTTCCCATCGTCCCCACGACGCACGGCTTGTCTCCGTTCGTCTCATGCTTTGCTCTGTTGAAACCCCTTCAAAGCAAGGCTGTGCGTCCTTGAATGATAGAGTTGTGCAGTTAACAGAGGGAAACAACGCCAAGACCGGCAACGTTGTGGATACCAGAGGCTAGGGATAAAGCCTGCGATGCGGGAGCTCGGCCATCTGAAGCTGGGTGGATTTTGGAAAAGTAAACATACTTTGAACCCCCCCTTTCTTGGCACGGTTGAGTGGCACCAGGTGCTTCTGCCCTCCGAAGCCCAGCCAGGAAAAAGTAGCTAAGACCAGAATTAGCTGGCCACCTCCCGCCCCTCCGTGGCAGAGAAACGAATCCACGTGGACACCAACTAAAGTTTCTGATGAAAAAGAAGAGAGGGTGATGCGTTCTGACAGCAGAACCCGTGCGCATTCATCCTGCTCACCAGAGATTAGAGGCATGTACATTAATGGGAGGAGATGGGAGGCTTTCCACCAAGCGGTTCTCTGGTTTTCTGGGAAGCCCTGTGGCCATATAACCTTACTTCTCCAGTTTTTTGACTTTGAGCTCCCTTCCTTTGCTGTTGCTAAAAGTCCCCGTCAGAACTTAGAAAAGTTTGCGGCTTTATTCTGTGAGGGGAGAAAGGATGACAACTCCCAACTCCCTGGTCTGGCTGGCTGGGGGATGATGGGAGTCGTAATTCAGGAAAGGAACATCTCCCACTCCTGATCCCACAAGGTGGAAGGCCAGGCTTACTTGTAATTCATGCCTGCAAAACTCTGATATAAAGATGGTTGGAAACCTCACTTTTCAGAAAAATCAAAGGCCGGACTGATTTTGAAAATAGGGTTTTCGGAACCTTGAAGAGCACCTGTAAAGTTCAGATTAAAATTGGGATCGGCCTCACCACCAAATCAGGTGGTCACCAGCTTTCACTGTTATTGAACCATTCAGGCACTCTTGCTGATTCCCTGAAGATCACATGATGAGTTGCCCATAAATGTCACTCCACCTTATTTGTTTGTTTGTTTGTTTTATTTAAAATATGTTCACCCTACTTTTCTCCTTAAGAAGGACCCAAGGTGGCTTACATCATTAAAAGACATTTAAAGCTAAAAACAGTAAGTATACAAATACTTAAAAGGGCCAAGCAAATACTGCACTAAAAGACGGTAAACAAAATCAACACCAAAAACACATTCCAAAGCAACAAGGCACAATAATCAATTAAAAAATCCCAGCCAGTCATTAAGAGAAAGCCTGCCTGAAGAGAAAGGTCTTTGCCTGCTTGCGGAAGGACAGCAAAGACGGGGCCCTCTTTCTACCCAAGATGCTCTAACCACTACACCATACACACCTTGCACAACCTCAGTGCTTCCTGCTTACCAAACTTACAAAGCAGGGCATAATCTCTGTAGTTGAGGGAAATGTCACCCTCTCGGTTGGGTTCATGCCAAACCCCTCAGGCGTGCGAGAGAGGGAGAATTCCCTCTAATGTCCACCCACCCAAGAAGTGGTTAGATCAAGCCTGGCCTTTTCTTCCAGACGGATTCAAAAGGCCCGTTTGTTCCTTTATAACATGCAAACAGTGGTTCTCTTGCAACAGCATCTTGGCTGTGCTGGAAAAATGATCTGGCAAAACTGCCTTCTTCCACCACGTCCAAATTGTAAACATGAAATCATATCTCAACTCCTCTGGAAGATCTGGAAGCTATGGCACTGTTTTGCTGCAGCATTAAACTTGGCTCAGAGAGAGCAGCCAACTGCTTTTCCAGTGAGGGAGATGGTCTACTTTCCTTTGGCACCAAGTCTCCAGTATCCACATGGCAGAATGAGGCAGTGTGTCACTACCCTTTGGCAGGAACCGAGAAAGCTTCTGGGCCTGGAGGGGACTGTAAATAATGTGGGGCACATCTCTCCCCACCCTCGCCAAGCTTCTCCTGCTCAGAACAAGCACAGATGGCATCCATAAATATGCCAGCCTGTTCTGATGGACGTTTCTCAACCTCACAGTGGAAGACAGAGTGGGACATTATGGCATTAAACAAATGATTGCCGGTGTACATGCAGACCAGGGCTTGGAAAGTTACTTTTTACAAGTAACTCCCTGTTTCTCATTACAGCATTTCAAAAGGAACTCATTTTTGTTACTTGTAGTCCTGGAAATGTAACTAATTACATTTATATGTACTGCTTAGTAACTTATTCTACTTTTGTTACAGGGGAGGGTCTACAATCTAAAAATGTGTGTGTGTTCTGTGCCATCAAGTCGGAACAAACTTACAGAGATCCTAATTGGGCTTTCAAAGTAACTGAGATATTTAAGGAGTAGTTTTAGCAGTTCTCTCTCAGTCTGTTTCCGTGGCTGAGAGGGGATTCGAACCCTGTTCTCCAGAGTCCTAATCCGTCGCTCTATCCACTGGGATCTATAAGAGACTGGGATAAAAACTTGAAAGATTCTTCTGACAAAAGTGCCTTCAAGGTAGCTTCTGAAAATAATTAGACAACAGGCAGTAGACCATAATTTATCGACTGCATTACTTCTGAAGTGAAACATTATTAAGTTGGAAGTAAGTAACTGAATAATGTACACAGCTGTTTTGGGATAATAACAGTAGGCATGAGTAATTAGAACACAGCAGTAAATGAAGTGCAACAACAAGATACAAAATTCCCTTTAGGTTCAATGAGTACTACTTTCCCGTTTTACTTACTGAAGTTACATTTTAACTGCATTTTAAAGCATTTTTAGACAAAGAGGTTTCCAGGATTTATGTTTTTCTGTTATCAAGCCCATGTAGCAAAAGAAGGATTCTTTGATTTTTGTCTCTTGTATTTTTATAAATAATTGCAAAGGCCAATATCAGAACTGGCCACTAGGGGGAACCAGAGAATACAACACCAGGCCTGCAATGCAACTTGTGTGAGGGGAAGCCATAATGACAGCAGCCAACTGTCTGCTGAGAAGCAAAGAGGAGCCAAACAAGTTCCTTTCAGAAAGTAACATTCCAAGCTCTGATTACATCACCGTTACCCCCCCAAAAAAGGAACTAGTTACAAATAACTGCATTATACATCTCAGCTACCTTACTTGCAACTTCCTCACCAGAGTCCTAGTATAGCCAATTTTGCTTTCAGCCAACGGATGACAACTTGCCCCCAGGACTTCAACTGTTTCCTTTACACGTGTGTAAATGGGCAGTCAACCAAGCAGCTGCATCCCTTCTTATCGACCTATCTAGTCGGCCATCTCTTTACCCCGTTCCACAGATCAGAAATTGCCGGCTGGAAAATATAAATAGATTGTTTCAAACAGTGGCTTTGCTTTTCCTTTCAGACGGTTCTGGCCCCGGCGCTCCATGCTGGGATAACACCACCTCCTGCCAAGACAGAATTGAGACCAAAAGAAGACAATTGATGGCACAAGAAGACGGGCTTCTGTTTCCCACGAAAAGCTTCCAATGTTTGAAAAACTCCTAGTTTCCAGCACGCCTGTTGATTCTATAGAGGTTTCAGTCATTTTATGGTCATTCTAGCCCTCCGGGTACCATTTAGCTGGGCGATGGGTTTGTTACGTACAATCCTGGTCTGTCCTGCATTTTTTTAAACAACTATTTTTAAATGGGATCGGTCTCTTTCCTTGATTAATTTTAAATTAATAAAGAAAATGAATAAATTCGTTTTAAATTACCCCGCCTTTCTCCGTACAAAGCAGGAATGGGGGCTCGAGGTCGGGGGAACTGGCTGTCAAGTCGGACTGAAGTCGCACCGGTAGTGACTTGTTCTCCTCAAAGACTTTGGACTACAGGCCCCATCACGGCTCTGGCTGGGAATTATGGGACTTGTAGTCTAAGGCACCTGGAAGCGGCCCAGCTGGGGAAGACCAGAAGCTTCTGCTCCTTTCCTTCTAAGCTTTTTAAAATAAAAGGCACTTCCACAGAATCCAGATTTCCAATATGGGGTGTTGTTAATTTAAGGAGGGGCGCGGTAAGACAGCGGCCGCCTCGCTCAACATCCTCGTGAGACGTTTGCTGTATCAGAAACTCTCTCTGAGCGATCGTGCACAGAGCTTGCTTTTTGGCCAGCTGTAAACATCTGGCACGGTCCCTCAGGACGACAGCTGCGGGGTCAACGCCGGCTAAACAAGCAAATCCCTCGTCAATATTGTGTTTTGAAAGCGTCAGAAGGATTAAGGCACTTCTAAGGAAGATATTGCTGATTTGGGATGCACTTAGCACTTGAAAGAAAATTACCAGTCGCCTGAGAAGTCGTTAAATATACAATTCCTCTGTTTAAACATTTCTTATGCCAGGTTTGCAAACAAAGCCCAAGGTGGTTAGCAGAATAAGACGTTAAAATTACACATTTTTTGCACTTGTGTGTCTTTCAAACGTTTTCATCATCGTCCTCTTAGAACTGGAGAGCTGAAAGGGACCCGAGGGGTCATCAAGTCCAGCCCCTGTCAAGGAGGCCCAGCCGGGAATCGAACTCCCCACCTCTGGCTCTGCATATTTCCCCTCAGTGCTAGATCTTTCTCAATTATCCTATAATAAAGAGGATACGAACGGTCAGATCAAGGAAGTGGATTGCCCAACGTTTTCGCCCAACTCCCGTTGTTGTGGTGGTTGTGGTTGTGGTTCATTTTGGTGTTGTTGCTATGTGCTGTCAAGTTGCCTCTATCTCCCCTGTGTCCTGTCTTCAACAGCCCTGCTCAACTCTTGCAAACTCAGGCCCATGGCTTCCTTTACAGAGTCAGTCCATCTCATATTGGGTCTTCCTCTTTTCCTGCATCCTTCCACCTTTCCCAGCATTATTGTCTTTTTTTTAGAGGATCCTGCCTTCTCATGAGGTGCCCAAAGTAGGACAGGCTCAGCTTCAACATTACTGCCTCCAGAGATAGTTCCAGCTTGATCTGATCTAGGACCCCCTTGTTCGTCTTTCTGACAGGCCAGGGTTTCACACCGCAAAGCTCTCCTCCCTCACCACATTTCAAACAAATCATTTTTTTCCCCTGTCAGCTTTCTTTCCTGTGCAAATTTCCTACAATTTGGCCTCCTCTTTTACTCACTTTGTCCTGAGTTTCTTTTCGAGTTTGGACAGAAAAGCCTCTGAGATTTATTTCTCCCATCCTCTTCTCATTATCTCTCTCCTAATCTTGGTGGGGGGGGGGGGGAAGCAAACCTGTCAAATCCAAACGATCACCAACCCCTGTTTCATTAGCCCGAAAGCCAATTTCCACCTCAAGCTGCCAAAATTTATGTCTTATTTTAAACGAGAACGATGCAGCCTTTCAGTTACAAAAACGGAGGTGGGGGAAGACGATTGTAACGTTATTATATAATGGAAAATCCAGATCAGGGCACGTATATACATGGCCTGCGTGTGTGCAGCCATATATTATGAATTTTTTCCCCCTTGGCTGCTGCTCTGGCCCGCAGCTCCTTCCAACAAATGGATTCAGTATATTTTGCCGAAATGATTGAGTCACACCATCCCAGTAGAAAAGTGTAAGGACCGGGGGATTTTAAATATACATTTTTCTCAGCCACCCACCCACGCACAATTCACAAAATTAACCCTCCACAGCCCCAGGATCATCAAACTGACCACATCCCTTTTCAAATCTCACCCTCCTTCCCTCCCCATGGATGAAAATTTCGTTTTCTTCGTTTCTGCTCCGGATTTACCTCACATCCCCAAATTTCTTTCCACTCAGGAGGGGAAAAAAAGTGAGGGAGAAGCCCAAACGAACGGATACACCCATCCAGTCCAGGGTTCGAATTCTTGGCAATGAACCCTGCTCAGCTCTTGCAAACTCGGGCCTGTGGCTTCCTTCAGGGAGTCAATCCATCTCGTATCGGGTCTTCCTCTTTTCCTGCTGCCTTCCACTTTTCCCAGCATGATTGTCTTTTCCAGAGAATCCGGCCCTCTCCTGATGCGCCCAAAGCAGGGAAGCCTCAGTTTCTCCTTCGTCTGTCTGTTTCTCCCTCTTTTTCTTGCTGTCCTGCCTCCTTCCTTCCTTCCCAGTTCAGGCACTTTATCATTGCCTCGTGATTCTAAAACTGGAACTAACTTTCTTCTCTTTTTTCCCCCGGCGTTTTTCAACGCCGTTGCTCGTCGGAAAAGTCACTTTAAGTTTGACTCTTTCCGGAGTTATTGGTACAGGCTGACAAGACGGTTGCCCTCAGGCTCCCTCAAGTGACGGTGGCTCTGATCCAAAGCGATCCGGTGGCGCTACCACCCGCAAGTCGGAGCAGGCGCCGCGCTCCTGCGTTAGCACTCTTTGGCTATGAGTCACTCGAGTGGCATCAGAAGTGGGAAACAAGCCACCTAAAACAACCCCAGATTCGTTCTCTCTTTTCCCAGCTTTTGAAACGAACGGCTGTTTTCAACTACAAATCCCAAAATCCCCTCGCCCGTGGGGCCCATGTGGGCTGGGAGGTCCTGGAACCCGTCGTCCAAAAATAACCATTTTTTTCCCCTCTTGTGCCATTTCTGCATTCTTGTGTGGAAACCAAAGTCCAGCCCCCCCAAAAAAAAACTGGTTTCTGGAACAAGGACCAGATTTTAAACCATCTCCTCAAAATCTTCGGCTATTAAAACAAACAAACAAACTCTGGTTGAAGGACAAAGCAGTAGCCGTAATGGTGGCACCACTGGATTTTGAAAGGTGACAGGACAGTGTGGGTCCTGGTGGGTTTCGGGGTCCTCCCCCAAACTGCAGAAACCATCCACCCTTCTGCCTCACGACCCTTCTAATTTCAAGCGCCAGGGTTTGAACTGTTGCAGAGTTTCGAATTTTCGATTCGGTTCCTCTAGCTGCGCTGCCAAAGTGCAGGGGATTCACAGAGCAGAATAGCTTCACGTCCCCCAGATGGGTCCACCCTTTCCTCATCAACTGGCACTTCAGGTCTCCATAGGAGACATGAGTAAGAGAAATAATAAAAGGCGTCGTTACTTACAATTGAACAGATCAAACAGCCAACCGACAAACATAACTGCTTTCCGCAGCAGACTGTTAGAATCCAGTTCATGATTCACAAGTCGACCACGGGACTTCCTTGAAGAAAAAAAAATGCAAGGGTTGAGTCTCAGTAAACCATCCGGGTTTCATGTTGGGGCAGGCTGGGATTTGGATGGACGGCAGGAGTTATGCATGAGGAGTCATAAATAGTACTGGTGAGTCAGCCCCAGAGTAAGGTGTGAGTCAATGGATCACCGTGTCCACGAACCCTGGTGTCACCTTTCAGGCTGGTGGTGACCCAGCCAAGGCAGAGGAGCTTCGGAGATCAGGTTGCTGTGTTTATGGGACATCGGGACTTCTCGTGAAAGGGGCGGCAGGGGAGTGATCAGGCCGGACTAGACCACCGCACCCTAGATGGGGACAACAACGTCTGCCAGAAATGCCCCTGATGAAATGCTTCACTTCTCCAGTATCATTTCCCCAGAATTATTGGTCTAATGAGTCATTATGCACCACCACCGCAAGAATTAGCAGACATAGGCTTGGCTTCCCTTAGTCGTTCATGACATTTTTACACTACCCTTCTCCCAGTTGGCTCAAGGCTGTGTGCCTCTCCTCACTTGATCCTCCTGACAGCCCTGTAAGGTAGGCCAGGCAAGCTGAGTACGACCCGCCTAAAGTCACCTAATAAACTTCATGGCAAGTGAATTATTTTTTTTGAGATGCCAGCCACCGCACCAGACTTGCTCTACCGGGAAGGGTTGGGCAGGAAAGCAACCCCTGGTGACCTACAGAGGCCAGGGTTCAAATCCCAGTTGGCCATGGTGACAAGAATGCCAGGTAGGGTGAAAGGCAGCAGGAAAAGAGGAAGACCCAATGTGAGATGGATCGACTCCCTAAAGGAAGTCTTCTTGGACTGAGGTCAACCCCAGGGCTACATCCCCTCACCACCCCCTAACTCAAGAAATAATTGGTGAATCCAAAATCCGCTCCGGGTTTGAATCCGACTGGACCTCTTTTTTCAGGGGTGTATTAACACCTTTGTACGGGAATATTTTCCATACCCGTCTAGGCCATATCACGGCAGGGACAGAAAACATAGCAAGCAAACAGAGACCGGGTCCCAAGGGACTGTAATGTTTAACAGATCCCTGTGCACTTTGGAATCTAGATTTCTCCTTCCGAAGCCGCTGAAATAAAATAAATTAAAAGCAAATGTTAAAGTCCAAAGCACCCGAATGAGAAAAAAGGTGGACCGTGGGCCCCACGAAACCTGGATGGGGGAGCACAGAAGCTTCTCTCTGCGTGCCTCTGTGTGTACCGTATGTGCAGGAGTAAAATTGGTTGCTAAGGCATCGAAATATTTTATAACGGGAGGAGAGGTGGATGGAAGGCAAAATTCACAGCGTCTGGGAAAGATCTGTGTGGGCTGTGAAAGAAGTGTCTTTTAATTGGATTCCCTTGGGGGAGAGGAAGGAACATGAAATAATAAGCGTCAGAGATGGAAAGATTCAGCCTGAATTTCTTATTATTTTTAAAAAGGAAGTTATGGTGCTTATGATGTATTTTTGGGTGGTGGAATAGAAGTATAAACAGTCAGATCTGGATTCTGAGTGGAGAAAAATAGGTAAAAACTTCCCTTTCCATAGCTATATAGATTAACAGATGCGTCACCAACTTTTCCCCTCTTAGGGCACCTGTGCTTTAGAACCAGGGAAAATTTTCAGCAGAAGATTCCAAGGCAGCTGAGATGACTGTAAGGCCGACATCCAGCTAGTAGAAGCTTTTCCTGCAACACCGTGCCAGAAAAAGGTTCACCTGCTGAGTATCCGTGACTCATGACGAAGAGAACGGCACAGGAGCCTTGCCGTGGGGAAATGTTGGCAACCTCTGGCCTGCAATATCCCCCGCAGTTACTTGGAAGCAAAAACGACATGCTGTGTTTTTAAAAGCAGCAATGGGTGCCAACTTTTCTCCGGGCTTCACCACCGTGCCTTAAACAGCGGTTCCATCGTGGCTTAGTTAGGTCGTTGCAGACTTTGAGATGGTTTTATGGGGCATGTGTGACATTTCTACCCCTAGATCAGACCTGGGCAAAATGCGGCCCTCCAGATGTTGCTGAACTGCAACTCCCAGCAATCCTAGCCCACACAGCCAATAGTGAGGAGTGTTGGGATTTGCAGTTCAGCAACATCTGGAGGGCGGCATTTTGCCCAGGTCAGCCCTAGATCTATTTTGGGCCCGAGATTCTACCCCCAAATTCTGCCCCTGCACCACCTCGGGCTGGACTTCCAGAAACCAGCCAGCCCTGCTTTTTTTTTTTTTTTTTTTTTGGCCCCCCCCAGCCTGGTGCCCCCCGTAGAGGAGAAGCTGGCTGCTCTCTGGGCAAGCGCAGGAGCTGGGGACTTTTAAAAATTAAAAAAAAAGAGAATAAAGTTGGCCACCCTGGCAGCTTGATCGAGGGTCGGCCTGTCCTCCGCTTCGCCATTCCCCAGGCGAGCTGAAGTTTGGAGAGTCAGCAGGAGGAGCAGGAAAAGAGGGAAAAGGAGGGGGGGGGGGAGTCCTGTTTCTGCAGCCACGGCTGTCAGAAAGATTTACGAGATGGAAAAAAAAAAAAATAAGTCAAAGACACAGGGGGAGCGAGAGACGCTGTGACTTCAGAGATTTCACAACGGCGTAAGGAGAGGGGCGGAAATCGTTCCTTCTTCTTCTTCTCCTCCTTTCACAAAACTCAGGGAGGGGTGGGCGTCTGCGCTCCAAAGCAGGGTGGCACCAGCACCACCACCGGACGGGGCTCCCTCCCTGCCAGGGAGGGGTTTGACCATGCTGGCTCCCAGGCGGGCACTCTGCCTTGCCACCCGCTTCGAGGTTTTGGGCTTAAGGTAGCCGCAGCCCGGCTGGAGACGAAGATTGCTATGAGCGCCAGAAGTCTGCTGGTGTGCCTCTCTCTCCAGGCGGCCCTGGGACCCGCTTTGCTGGCAAGAGGTGAGTGGTTGCCCGCCGCTGGGCTTTCTCTTCGCTCCGCTCCTTCTTTCTCTCCCTTTTTTTGGAAAGCGCTGGAAGGGTGTGATGGGGTGTTCCCCAAAATCAATATGAACTGGAGTTGCAATTGAGCATCCGCGCACAGACCGACAAAAAAAAAACGCACGTGGGAATCCCGGCCGAAAAAGGATACACGCGCTGGAAGAGAAGGCGCTTTGACGGTCTGGATATTCACGAAGGAGATGATGCCCTGTTGCCTCGGGAACTATTCGACAGCATTTCGTGGAGCCCCACGTTAAGAAATTATTAACAGCCAGCCTTCAAGAGGCCCCCGCGGCTCTGTTCTTTTTTGATTTGTCCTTTCGTCCCTCTTTCATTTTTATTTTGTTTTCCTCTGTCACCATCGTTCCAGAATCTCTTTCACAAGTTTTGAAAACTTCCTCTTTTTTTCTCTCTCTCTTTTATTTGGTCATCTTCTTTTGAAATCCGCTGCCTGGCCTCTGTGAGAAACTAAACGCAGGGAAAAGCTCCCTGGGGGGAAAAAGAAAAAGGTGGAAACAAATTATTTATTTTGCTAGAAATCCTAATAGAGGGCTGGGGGGGGGGCATGCAAGTCTCTGCCCCATGGAAGATTAAAAAAAGCTAAGTTTTCATAGTGTAAGATTAATCATCATCATCAGAGCTACAAAAAATGGCAATATTAGGAACAGCATAGATAATGTGCCAATATTTAGCAGAAACTTAGGTTTTTGGTTTAAACTTTTATCCGTTATAAAATGTTTTTATAATTTTGATTGACTGTGCCTGGTATTTTTTAATAATAATAATAATAATAATAATAATAATAATAATAATAATAATAATAATAATAATAATAATAATAATAATAATAATAATAATAATAATAAACAACTGTCAGAGGGAATGCCAGAGATACCAGTTCGGCCCCATAGATTCTTGCATTGAATTGGGGGGGTTTGATTGACTGTGCCTGGTATTTTTTAATAATAATAATAATAATAATAATAATAATAATAATAATAATAATAATAATAATAATAATAATAATAATAATAATAAAAAACAACTGTCAGAGGGAATGCCAGAGATACCAGTTCGGCCCCATAGATTCTTGCATTGAATTGGGGGGGGGGGGGTTTGGACTAGATGGCCTTAGAAGACCCATTCCAACTCCATTATTCTCTGAATTGCAGGATAGCTCAGTGGTTTAGGCATCGGGTGGGCAGTTCGATTCCCCCACTGAGCCTCCTTGACAGGGGGTGGACTCAGTGATCCAGAGGGTCCCCTTCCAGCTCTGCCGTTCCAAGAGGATGATGATTCCGTGATCTGTGTTTTAAGCTGCAAAGGATTTCAAGTAAAATCAAAACCGAGGGGGTTTGTGGTGTGTGTGCGTGTGTGTATTTTCCTTCTTCATGTGTCTTGTTGTGGGTTGAAACTGGGAATGTTGACCACTCACACACTCCACCTCTCTCCACTCGAGAAGTTGGCAGTGTTCCTGTTTGGTGGTACTACGAATCCCAGAATGTGTAGCCAGCAAGGTCTGGAGGCTTGCCAATCGTGGATGAAAAGCACCATTTGCCCTGGCTTTGCTGAACCCTCACTGATTTTCACATGTCCCTTCCGACCAGGGTGAACAATGAGGGGGATGATGGGAGCCACAGTGAGGGGAGAATAATCATTTTATCATCTTGGAATGGCAGAGCTGGAAGGGACCCTCTGGATCATCCGGTGCAGCCCCTGCCAAGGAGGCCCCGTGGGGGATTTGAACTCACCACCCAGCCAGAGACCTAAACCACTGAGCGATCCAACCGTTTGTGGTTTTCCTCCTGGGCCATTAAGATACCAAGGAATCAGGCCGCTTTCAATTTGGCTAACGCTTTTGGGGCAGGCCTTGACGAAATGCTCGGTTATGGGATGGAGTCCCATCTTTGATGGAATTTGGACCATGGCTGCATTGGATTCCCCCAGACCAGGTTCGGAGGGTCCGTCCCCAAGGATGTTATGGCAACCGGGAAACAATGAAAACCATCCCGGGGTTGGTTTCTCTTTCTTCCTTTACAAAAGGGCATCAATATGCGTTCCTCAACACCCCTCCAAAAATGCCAGATGCAGCCTACGGGGTGTGCCCAGCCATTTGGAAGCTTGTTTTGGATACTCAAGAGGGCTGGCGGAGTGTCATATCTTGGGGAATCGGATCAGCAAATATTCTCGAGCCCACACAAGGGGCTCTGTGGGTTGCCCTTCCTTTCTACGGCCAAATGTTGTGGCTGTTACGTGCCATCAAGTCAGCTCCAAATCATGGCAGTCCCATGAACGAGGTGTCTCCAAAATGTCCTGTCCTTAACAGCCCTGCTCATGTCCTGCAAACTCAAGCCTGTGGTTCCTTTAGGGAGTCAGTCCATCTCGTATTGGGTCTTCCTCTTTTCCTGCTTCCTTTCCCAAATTCTTGTCTTTTTCATAGAATCCTGCCTTTTCCTGATAGCTTTCCATTTTTTCCCCTCCATCAACTTTCTTTACTGTCCAGATTTCACACCCATACTTCGTGATTGAAAAGGGGTAAACTGACAACCAAAATGTGTAGTCATTGTGCATTGTTTTCTGATTGGATTTTTGGAAAATAAACCCAGGCTTCATTTGCAAGTCAGGCTGCTGACTCATGTATCTCTTTAGAAATCCTTGGTCTCTGATGTCCCTCTTTCTGGTTCCTGATCTTAAATCTGATTTAGACTGGACTCTCCTTCCAGCAGTAAACAATTACTTTTATTCTATAACGACCCAAAAGGGCCTTCCTCTGTCTCCTTTTTTTCCAGCAGGCGGTTTCTCACACTGACCAGCCAGATCCAGAAGATAGAAAAGTTACTTTTTTAATTGAGTGGCAATGCTCAGAAACTCTCCCCAAGGGTGATGAAGGAGGGGGCAGAATTCTGGGAGATGGTGTTCCTCCGCCCCAGAAAAAGTTTCATTTTTCTGCTGCACCCAAGAAAATATCCAAGCTGAAAGTAGTGTTGCTCTCCTACTGAACCTCCTCCCAAAACTCAGATAGACTGCCATGGATATGGGGGTTCCATTTATTTGACCCGAGGAATCACTGTCAATCTATTCCTGTCCTCCGTGGATTTATCCAGTTGTTACGGCTCTCCAGTCTGTGGTTCCGCGGGGGGCTTGTTTTGTCTCTCCTACTCATCGGGGGCCACCCCCCAAAAAGCATGCAATTCTCGGCTGGAATCTGCCACGCGATCCAGACACAAGCTGGGCCAGCTTCTGTTTCGGGGGGGGGGGGATTTCTGGAAAACCTGAGCACACACGCTCTGGCAAAGCCGGACGGTGGGACTCAGATTGTAAAACACTGTGCCAAGGGGCGGAGGGGGTGGAGAGAAAAACACAGAAAGCCAGCTGGCATGGAGCAGGCTTTGTGAAAGGAAAGAGGCAGCTGCTTTGACCCTCTTTTATGACAGGAGGCCTGGGAGAGCTTCACTGGCAACCAGGAAGCTGGGCTCAGGAATCTGGTAAGAGCTAAGGAGAGCTGGTGGATCCAAAATGTTAATGAGTTAGCATTTTTCACTCCTATCAAATTAGATGCATGGAAACAACTCCTATTGTGTTTCCCCGAAAATAAGACCAGGTCTTATATTAATTTTTGCTCCAAAAAACGCATTAGGGCTTATTTTCAGGAGATCTTTTATTTTTTTCATGGACAACTATCTATATTTATTCAAATACAGTCATTTCATCATCTTCTGGTTGCTGCACAAGGGTGGAGGGCGGGGTCTCACTTAACTAGGGCTTATTTTTGGGGTAGGGCTTCTATGATGAGCATCTTGAAAAATCATACTAGGGCTTATTTTCAGGTTAGGTCTTATTTTCGGGGAAACAGGGCAGAGAAATGGTTTGCATTTCCAGACAGAAAAGAAAAGAAAACCCAGCAATCATTGCTTGTTTGCAGGATCCCCCAGCAAGTTTCTCACCTCTGGCTGGCGCTGCGATGTTCACAGCATGATTATTCGGACAGGACTGAAGTTCTAGATCAGGCCATCGCTTTCTTGAATCACAATCCAGATACAAATGAGGCAATCTGTCTACTATGGGATCGAAAGGTGTCAGATCAACTAAGTTATCAAATAAAGAAATAAATAAGTTCAAGAACAAACAGGATCTGCCATGGCCATGAAATCTAGGGCACGGGAGATCAAATTCTGATTTTTGGCCACCGTGGTGATGAAGGGAAGGATGTGGTGAGCGCCCTGCTGTTTTCGTTTGTGAAATATAGACGGGAATGTTTTCATTTCCCCTTCTCCCCCCCTTTTTTTTTTTTCCTCCCAGGCATCATTTTTTGCATTCATAGCTTCAAAACGAGATTGAAACTTATAGCCCCCGAGAAGGAGATCGTCTTTATAGCTGCTCCAGAGTTATCCGCTGGTTTCCCGAGCAATGTGGGTCAATATAATCCCTCTTTCCTCACTGGAGCCATTCCTGGCATGGTTAACGTGAGCAGCATGCGATCTCGTCCATAAAGTTATTTTATCTGCTTTCTTTCTCCATCTCAGCTTAGAGAGATGCTGCTGTCATCCCAACGTAGATAAAATCTCTTGCAGACGAGTTTTCAGGATCGCCTGGAAAATCTCTAAAAGTTCTAGATGTTTTCCAGGTCTTTCTTAAACAGGTTCAGCTGATGAAGCCGAAGAGAAATATTAATGGAATGCTTTCAGTGTGGTTTAAACTGTTCATAAATAATAATTTCAGATCCCTAGGATATGGCTTAAGAGCACAGCTAGATCTAGCAAAAGGCTAGTGGCCGGTTTTGGTAAATATACCCTGGAAATACGTATAAATATGTATTTCTGGGGTTTTTTTATTTAGTATTTTAAGCCAGCGGATAAGTGAATTAGTGGATACTGATCCTACAGATAGGAGAGTCTTACTATAGCTTACATTCTGCAGTAATCTCTATGATTTAAGAGAAACACATGCTAAAGATGGCAGATTCATTTGAAATACAGCATTTTTTTCTTAACACAGTCTTTTCTCTCTTACGGCACGAATTTGTAAGTACTGTATAAGTCTGCATTTAGAAATAGTAATAATTCATGTAAACAGAGGCACGATAGCTAGAATCCTGTTGCTTTGTGCTTTTAAGGTGGGAGGTTATCATGATGCTCTAAACCCAGCCTTAGCGAGAGTAGGATGATGCTCTGGGACCCAGTGCATCCTCCTCCCACTGCTTGCTTACAGATGGCACCCATATGGATAGCATCTGTGAATCAATACAAGCGCTTGGCCAAGTGCCTCTCTCTGTCTCTCTCCGTCTGTCTGTTTGTCTGTCTGTCTCTCTCTCTCTCTGACTACAGATCCAAGAATCCTGCAACCAAGCCATGCTGGCTGGGGGATGATGGGAGATGTAGTGCCCTTTCCAACCACGGTCATAATTATTTACAGTTAGAAGTAACTTTCGAAGCTCACTGGGGCTGGCATCTCTCTCTCTCTCTCTCTGTAACATTCTTGTTTGCCTTCCTCTGATCCCAACGAACGAGGCTTTGGCTGGTTTGAACCACCGAGGAGGACTTTTAAAAAATTGAAACATAAAACGGGGCTGGTAAAAAGTCCAAGCTGGAAATATTCTCCGCCCTGCCCACCCCACCCCTGAAAGCTTCCTGCCGAAGGGCAGTGCCTGCAAACAGACCCAGCGGTTTATGGCCGAGCCTTCTTTCATAGCTTCAGGCTTTGTTGCCTAGCAGGCAGGCAGGGAGACCAGAAACTCCAGCTGTTTGTTCTTGGCCCAGAAGGACGGCTTCCTTGTTTTGATCCTTCCCTGGTTTGATTCTGCCACCTGCCCCAATCCCAATTGTTAAGGGATCATGGGTATTGGAGTCCAAAAAGTCCCTTTCCCAAGGTCAGCATGCCCATGGGGATGAGGTCGCTGGCACCCAGCAGAAATCCATGTTTCTCCAACCAAGTTTGGCCAACGATTGGGTGGAAATACTTCGGGCAATTAAAACAAAAGGATCGAATCAAAAATGTCGAAACTGAGGTTGTCCTACTTTGGGCACCTCATGAGAAGGCCGGATACTCTGGAAAAGACAGAAATGCCGGGAAAGGGTTGAAGGCAGCAGGAAAAGAGGAGGACCCAATACAAGAGGGACGGACTGCCTAAAGAAAACCACAGGCTTGAGTCTGCAGGAGCTGAGCAGGGCTGTTGAAGACAGGAGATTGTGGAGAGGGCTCATTTAGGGAGACACCAAGATAACTGAGAAAGACTAAACACTGGGGGGAAATACTCCCTAGTGCTTTGTCATCCTGGCTGTAACACTTTGATTTTCCTTTCTTTCGTTTTTTTTCCGTTTTAGTTGAGCCATCGTATAAACACGGACTTTAAAAGGCAGTCGGCTCCCGGCCGGCCTTGGCGGCGGAATGGACCGCCAAGGTCGCACATGGCTTTTCAGTCTGGCCAAATGCGTGACCCCTCCAACCCTGAACAGAGTTGACTTTGGAGTGGAAGTTGCAGGGCGGCACACGTTTCCCTACACGGGTAGCGAGATGATTGCCTGACAAAGCGGCTTGTCCACCTGGACTTAGAGCGCGAAGTGTCTAGTTATTGTTGTTGTGATGTGTCGTCAAGTCACCCTCGACCTACGGGGCCCCTATGAATGAGCCATCTCCAAAATATCCTGTGCTCGACGGCCCTGCTCAGTTCTTGCACACTCAACCCTGGGGCTTCCTTTAAGGAGTCAGTCCATCTCATATTGGATCTTCCTCTTTCCCTGCTGCCTTCTACCTTTCCCAGCGATGTGCCCAAAATAGGACCGCTTCAGCTTCAACATTAGAATGATTGTAGTGCTTTCCATTTAGTAGTGTCCTGAGAAGTCTTGACTAATATTGAGTCCATTAAGATGGGTGAGGTACCTTCTGCTGTATGTGCTAGGACTTACTCTGCAGGAAGTGCACATGTTTAGGAGTTCAGCTTGCCCTGTTATTGTTCTTGGGGTGTCACAACCCAGAAATCAGAGCCTCCGGGAACACTGGAGAAAGAGAGAGGGGCCCATTTTAGGATTGCTCATGCCTCTTCTTCTTGTCTCTCCTTAGGCCTTCAGCCCTCGGCCCCTGACTTAGAAGGAGATCTTCTCTTCCTGCTGGACAGCTCCGGCAGCGTCTCCTACTACGAGTTTTCCAGGGTCAAGGAGTTTATTGCTGACCTCCTCCGGCCCTTCACCTTTGGGCCCCATGATGTCCAGACAGGCGTGGTCCACATCAGCACCATGCCAAGTCTGGAGTTCCCCTTCGACCGCTATCTTTCGAGCGGGGCGGTCCAGCATGGCCTCCGGAGCATCAAACAGAAAATGGGCGACACCAATACGGGGAAAGCCCTCTCTTTTGCCAAGGATAAACTCTTCACCGCGGAGGCCGGGGCCCGTGCCGACGTGCCCAAGGTGATGGTGTGGGTGACCGACGGCTTCTCCACGGATGACATTTCTCAGCCCATGCAGCGGTTGAAGGACATGGGGGTCACGGTTTTCATCGTCAGCACCGGACGGGGGAATTACTTGGAGCTCTCGGCCGCAGCGAGCAAACCCCCCGAGAAACACCTGCATTTTGTTGATGTCGACGATCTGACCATTATCACCAAAGAGTTGAGAGACTCCATCACAGGTAACACAACAAAGAGGATAGTGATCCTCATCATAATCCGATTTAACAGCACCAGCTGTTGCTCAATTGAATAGAAATCTTTCTTTTAAAAGGCGGTGTGTTCTGTTGTTTACGTGCCACTGAGTTGCTTCCGCCCTAATGGCAACCGTTTTTGAGGTGTGTAAGTTGATCGAGCAGATATTTATCGTTGCCGCCTCCCCCAGTGAGTTTCCATGGTCACGTGAGATTTGAACCCAGGTCTCCAGAGTCCTCGTGCAAGACTCTACCCACAACACCATACTGGTTTTCTAGGGATGTCCTACAATATTTCAACACATGGGCCAGAATCAGGGTACAGCATGAGCAGAGCGGAATGGCGTTACATCGCTATGCTGTTGCATAAGGCGAGAGATTCCCCCTGCCTGAAAGCGAAGAGTTATGTTCACAAGTTCCAAAAAAGCAGAACAGGTGTACATGAACAGGTGTACTTAGTGTCCAGGTCCAGGGAAGGAATACGGCTGCTCTGTCCCGTTTTTGACCAGACGTTACCTGGAATATTCTGCCCAGTTCTGGGTGCTGCCTTTTATGAAAGATACTGAAAAGCTGGGACGTGTCCGGCGATGTAAGCTGCCTTGAGTTCTTTCTATGGAGAAAATCAGGATAAAAATATTTTCAATAAATAAATAGGAGCCAGTATTTTGTTGGGGTTTTGCTTTGGAACGGAAGAGCATCAGGGGTCAAATGGCCACCAAGCCAAGAGATTCACTAGAGGACCTTAACTTCTCTTTTTCTGGTCTACCTTACAGGGTTGTTGTTTAGATAATGTAGCGGCAGGGCAAACTATGTAGGTCTCTGGAGCAACGGGATATAAATGCAGCTTGTGAATAAATAGAAGAATGAAGCGCGTGGGACCCCGGGCGGCAAGGCTGGGCGGGCAGAGCCACCCAGAACCGGCAGCCTGGGAGGACACCCAGAAATGGCTCTATGATATCACATCATGCCGATGTTCTTCAAAGGCTCCTTTGTCGATGCACAGAGAGGCATTGTTCTCCAATCTTGGCCTGTCTTTCCATTAAATGCCCTGCCTTCCCGTGGCGGTTGGCAACTCCCGCCGGGAAGACGAGAGAAGCAAATGATGACCGTCTCTTCTAAGTAAAACATCCCAGATCGGGAGCCCCTGGCTGAAATCCGTCGGGTGGAAAACCTTGTGTGGACGGCGGCTGCGCAGGATTTGCCCCCCTCGTGTCGTGTCCCTTCAGTGCGCTCGAAGGCGCGACCCGTCCTGTGCCCGATTTTACGACCCCTGCAGCGTCGGGCATGTGACGGAGCACACGCCGGAGGGGAGGAAAAACGTACACAGTTGCGCTGACGGGATGGTGCAAGTAGACAAGATTCAGGCCACTGTTTGTGGGTTTTGTGTGAGACCTGGTTGGCTGAGGGAAGAGCTGTAGAGAACTTGAAAGCTTGCCTCGTTTCCAAAATTTTAATTGGCCCAAAGATAGGGGTTGCCCCTCCCTCCTTGGGATTTTGCCTGTAAAGCTTCCCCCCCCCCCCCCCCAAGACTGAGGCAAGGAAAGATAACAAGGAAGGGATTAGAAAAGGTTATCAAATGTAAGGATGAGTCGCTGGAAACCAAGACCAAGACCATCCACACTCCGATCACCATGTTTGGGTGTGAAAGCTGGACAGGAAAGAAAGCTGAGAGGGGGAAAAAATGGATTGGTTTGACATGTAGTGCTGGAGGAGAGCTTTGCGGATTCGCTGGACGGCCAGAAAGACAAACAAGGGGGTCCCAGAACACATCGAGCCTGAATTTCTCTCTGGAGGCCAAAATGTTGAACCTGAGGCTATCGTATTTTGGGCGTATCATGAGACGGCAGGATTCTTTTGGAAAAGACCCTCATGCTGGGAAAAGTGGAAGGCAGCAGGAAAAGAGGAAGACCAAGGATGAGATGGATTGACTCCCTAAAGGAAGCCACAGGCTTGACCTTGCAAGAGCTGAGCAGGGGAAGCTGAGGAGAGGAGATTTTGGAGTGTGTGGATTCATTGGGTAGAAGCCAGAATTGCAGAGTTCTTTATTTAGAAGAAAAGTGGCTTGGAAGTAACTTGTTGACAAGTAAGGTCGCTTTGTGTACTTCTCAGAATCTAAACAGAACCAGGAGAAGAGACAAGGGTGGGTTGGTGGTACCCCTTTGAATGTGCCACGGGCACCAACGGGAGACTCGTTTGAGAATCTCTTTTCCGGCGTAGCGAAGGCTCTACCTTTCTTCCACCTGGTCTCTTCCGAGGAAGCCACCCTTCCTTGGCTTGTAAAGATCCCACGGGAGATTGCCCCTGGTAAAGAAGCCGCCTGGGCCCCTGCCAAGCCTGGCACGGCCCAGTGTGATCATGGTGGGAGCGACGCCAACCTTGACAGCATCTGAGAGGAATGGGGTGAGGCAGGAAGGGCCGGCCTCTCCTCCGGGCCTGGCGGTCTGAATCCTCCTCGTTCTCCTGTCAGCTTCCTCGTCGGCGGAGTGACATCCGTCCTCGTGCGGATGCTTGCGTCGATTAGCAGTGCGGCAGCGTGTCAACACCCGACTCTGTTTTGCTGCAACTAGCTCGAGGGGAAGGCGAAGGCCCTTCTTATCTCTCTCTCTCTCTGTGCATTCCCCAACTTCAGTTGCTCAAACGCTGCTCTTTCGACTTAAAACCTCCACAATCTTGTGCTATTCCCTTGTAGCGCTTTTTCGCTGGTGTGGTTCCGAAAACCTTCGGTGGCCCTGTTTTTTCCTTCTGAATGCCCGTCCGTCTTCCTTCCTCTTTGCCTACAAAAATCCCATAGGATTTAATTTTTTTTCCTCTTCATTGATTTCCTTCTTGATGCGCTCTTTGATGTCTTGGGTTCTTCCTTCCTTCTTCCTTTATGGAAATCTGCTTTTCACTCATTTTCTCTTTCCTTTAAGGAGCGCTGCAAATACTCTGTAGGGCAGACTGAATTGCCCCCAGCCTCGTTGGGTTACAAAACCTGCCCTGGGAGAAACACCAAGCGGCTTTCCAAGGAGGCATTTTGCATTGCCGGCGCCTAGAAAAGTTTCCTTTTCTTTGGACTACAACTCCCAGCATCCCCATCTAGCATCGCTAGGGGATTATGGAAGTTGTAGTTCAAAAAGTATTTATCTCCCCCCCCCCCCCAAGCTCCGGGAACGATCCAGGTAAAGACAAGAACTAGGACACCCTGTTGTTTGCAGCTCTGAGTAATCCTTAAGGTTCACTCCTATCCAGGACTGTTTCCTTCGGAGTAAGAGCTCGTTCAGAAATATTCATCTTGAAACAGGAGTGCTTTTTTTAAATGAAGCCTTCTGCAATCTGAACTTAAAAAGAAGAAGAAAATGCACACGGGACTGACATGTTATCTAATCTAACAATAACACAGTAGAGTGGAATGATTTATTTCTAATTTATTCTTGAGAGGGAGGCATGGAAGTGGGAGATCAAGATTGCTTAAAGTTGAATCATCTCCTGCCTTGGTGGTCCAGATTTTCCCAATCAGGGGCCCACTTGGATTAGACTACAACTCCCATCCTCTTCCGCCAGAACTACTGCTGGAAGGAGAGTGGGTGTCTAAGCCAGTCCCACTGAAAAGCCACGCATTCCATTCATGGGAGAAATGAGATGTGAACCGTACACAGCTAGACCCAAAGATACGCGTGACCCCATCATCCCCAGCCAGCCTTACTCTAGCAGGGAGTGATGGGAATCGTAGTTGAATTCTTTGCTGGCTCTCTTTCCCATGGAAGCCAACTAGATTGAAAGGTATGCTTAACATGGGCAGGATAGTGCCCTTGGAGGAGGCATCGGTGTGTGTGTGTGCTCAGCTCCTCTTTACGCCTTACCCTTTCTGCCCCGCTCCGGCTGCCTGGCTGCTCCTCCCTGGCTAAAATTTGCTGAATCCCGGTGCCTGCAAAGCAAGGCGGGGAGCGTTCGTGTTTTGGCAGGCACCAAAATAGGCTGGGCTGGAACTTCTGTGTACAGTAGCTGATGGAAAACAGCAGCCCGATCCAGCCCAAACAGAGCTCGCTCACGTCCCTCCGTGGCTTGCCGCGAGGCCAAGGTCTGGCATCGGAGCCGAATCCATCACGTTGCTGCCTCTAGACTAGGCCACCCTCTCTCTCCCCCACCTCTCCCCAAATCATATTTCACAGGCAACGATTTTTCTCAGAGCATGGGAAAGTTATGGTTTCGGACTACAAAGCCCCTAATCCCTCAGTCGGCTTGGCTTCCAAGCTCCGATTTTTCTATACGCAAAATTTGAGTCCCCCGAGGCTCCACGGAAGCATGCCGGAAGTCCTTGGTAGCCATGAAACTGATTTACAAACTGATTTATTTCTCATACTCTCCTCCGAGGAGTTCAGACATGTGTCACATCCTTCTCCCTTCATTTTCCCCTCCTAACAACAGCCCTGTGTGGTAGACCAGGCTGAAAGAGCATGGCTGGCCCACCGTTACTCAGTGACTTTCAAAATTTAAGGGGCACAAAGAACCCACACCTTCCAGCTGACAGATCAGCACTCTAACCACTGCACCAAACTGCCTTTTTGACCCTGAACGGGGACACCAAGCCCTAAGGGCCAGTCAAAGCTTGAGATCCGGCAACATGCTTTTTGATGACCAAATCCTGAGTCTGCCTTGATAAGAGGGACAGATTCTGTTTAAAGGCTCCCATCCTTGTAAATGCTATCTCTGCTGCCATCTGCTGGTCACATGCAATAATATGCCTTCTCACCCAAATCCCCAAATTTCGGAGAGTCCCGCTTCTCTCCTTTTGACCTTTCCCCCTCTTTCTTGGAAGCTGTCAGTGAGTCTGTTGAGGCCTGTTGCTTAAAGCAGTTGTGTTTTTTTCGCTTGCTGTTATCTGTTCCCTGTAAGTAAATGAAACCTTTTATTCTTTCTTCTTACCAATGCCTCGGAGTGAGTTATTGAGACTGTAAGCGCCAGTGGATGTGGATTAAAAAAAAGGGTGGACTAATTTGGGGAGCTTGAAGCTAATGCTGCTCTGTGAATCCCTCCACTTCTGCTGTGGAGCTAAAAGAATTTGAACAAAATATTACAAAACTCTGCAACGTGGGACAATTTTCATTGATCCTCATAAAAATATTGCCTGCTTCTGGGTTTTTATCTTTTCTTGTCTTCTCATGAGCCAACTTGGGTTTGTTTTTAAAACTGAGAAAAATACGTCTCCTTTTTTTCCAGAGGTCATGCAGGCGAAGCGTCTGAGAGCGACCGAAATCTCTTCCCACAGCTTTCGGCTTATTTGGCCCACCCTCCTGACCCGGGACACGGGGTATTACGTCATAGAATATGCCCCAAATGGCAAACCGAGGCACAAAGCAAGGAAACAGATGCCCGGGGACCACACCACCGTCGTGGTCGGCAACCTCATGCCTCAAACCACGTACGAGGTGGCTCTTATTCCAGAATCGAATGAGCGCTATATCCCGCCCCAGGTTACCAGAGTCACGACGTTGGAAGGTAAGTGACTTAGTGCGAAAATGTTTCCTGTTTGAACAAGGCCTTAATTTCCACTCAGAGAGAGAAAGTGTTAGCAGATTTAATTACTTTCCCCATTACTGTCCGATGGCTTTCTTATTGCTCTGTTTTATTAACTTGTGTTGCCCTTGTTGTTATACTGATGGACATTTCAGTGAAACTCTCCGGGGAACATTATATTGAAAACTGAGTTGACTGAAGCTGTAGTCAGCCTGATGGTGCTGAGCTGAAATCATTTTCTGTTTTCCTTGACATGGTGGAAAAAGCAGAAGCTGGATTTCAGGGGCAGGGGAAATGTTTGGATCAGCTCCGGGTTTGAGTCCAAACCGTTAATAGGAACACCCAGGGCATCAAACCTTAAAAAGCTGGATTTGGGAGGAAAGTGTAATGGAGAGATCTCACCATGGTTTGCAGGGAAGTTTTGGCGCTTGATTTAAGACACGACAGATGGTGTTGCATCTTTTTCTTTTCCAACCAGAGGTCATCAGCCCGGTCCAGGTTCTCATCTCCGACTCCAAGCCCCACAGCGTTCGGGTCAGTTGGTCTCCGACGCCGGAAAGCGTGGCCACTTACCAGATCATGTACGGGCCTCTGCCCGGGAACTCGGTCAAGGTGGTGGAGGTCAAAGGGACCCTCAACAGCACCATTTTGGAAGACTTAAGGGCCAACACCACTTACCTGGTGACGGTTTCTGCCATTTATAAATCCGGCAAAGAAAAAGCTCTTTCGGCCAAAGCGTGCACTCAAGAAGGTGAGTGAGATGCGGGCATCGAGAGAGGTGCCTGTGATTTTAAATCACTGCGCCAACCCTAATTTAAAACGCGGTGCTTCATTTTTCCTCCGCCCTCCTCATCTTTTTTTCCTCTTGTGCCATGACTTTCTAAGCCAGAGATTAGGAACGGCCTTCTCATTTATCTTTATAAGCCCCAATATTTCAAAACCTTTCAAAATGTTAAAAGCAAGGCAGGGAGGATAAGGATTAAACTGCAGGGTGGCTCAGTGGTTTCGAGGTTGGGAGTTCGAATCTCCCACTGTGGCCTCCTTGACAGGGGCTGGACTGGATGATCTATAGGGTCCCTTCCTGCTCTGCCGTTCTAAGATAACCTTAAATGTTTATTAGAAGAGAATAGTCTTAACATGGTTTCGAAACGTTATCAGCGGATCTTTTCTGGGTGTCCCTTCCATAGAACAGCATTATTGAGAACGAAAAATGTTATGCGTGTTCGAAAAATTCTTTTCCTTGATGATTTTTCAAATTTCACGACCTCAAAGCTTCCCAACCAAGAACTTCCCCTGCTCCACTGAGATTTTGTGACGTCCCACAAAAATGAGATCTTGGCCAAATGTCCTCCCCGTTTTTCCCTCTGACATTTTTTTTTTTGCCCAGTGTCCTGTGCAGGACATGATCAAATCCTGCACAGGTTGATGCCCTTCGTAGCGAATCCTAAGGAGGAGGGGTAGAGCTTCAAAAGAAGGCATGGCCAAGGAAGGGAGGGGCTAAGGAGAAGAGGCGGAGCTTCACAAAAAGGTGTGGCCAATGCAGAGGGGTGGAGCTTCAAGCAAGGATGACCAAGGGGAACAGGTGGGACTTCACAAAGGTGGAGCCAACGAGAAAGGGTGGAGCCTTTTTGGAGAAGGGGGTGTGGCCAGTAAGAAGTGGGAGGAGCCTCTGAAAAGGGTGTGGCCAGTAGGAAGAGGCTGAGCTTCAAAAAAGGGTGTGTCTAACCACCAGAAGGCTGTTTCTGTTTGCATCTCACCTGCGTCACACCCTTCATGCCATTGTTTGTTTCCCAATTGCCTAGAGGACTCCAAAATCAAGCACCTTCGCTTTGAAGAGATGAGCCCCACTACGGTCAAAGCGTCCTGGGATCCTGCCGACGGCAGCGTGGTTGGCTACCGGGTCAGGTGCCGGCGGCAGGCGGGCCCTTCCACCCTCCTCAGTGTTTCACCCCAGATCCACAGCGTGCTGCTGTCCGACCTGGCTGCAGGCAGCACCAACAAAGTGTGCGTGAAGCCTGTGTACAAGAATCTTCCAGGGAGAGGTCTCTGCCGGATGGTGCACATGCAACCCGGTAAGTTCTGGAGCAGGATCCGTCCCTCTTCCACTCAGTGATGCGACGGTCCTCTGCCAAAGTGCCTCCTCCCCTTTAAAAGCCATCCAGATTGGCAGCCGTCACTCCATCTTGTGGCAGGGAGTTCCACCGTTGAACCACAGAGCATGCCCGCTTGACTATGGACATCGAGTGGGTGCCCGTGTCTTTAAAATATTGGTGGCCCAAGGCTTTAAGAAAAGACGCTCCTTTTTTCAAAGAAGGTTAGGTAGAAGGTCCAGGACTTTGTTTTAAAACAGAACCACACGCAAAGCCTCCCGGAAGCAGAGTTCTGTTTCACACAGAGCGCACGCCCTCCCGCCTGCTTTGTTTTTGACAAAAACGCAGGGCGACAAATTTTGCAGTGAAGTGGCACCCTCTCCCCTTTGAGATGTCCACCTCTGGTCTAAAGAAGGCCGGAGAAGTGAAACAAACCCTTTCTAAAGTTCTCCAATAGTATTTAGACTGGTCCCTTGGAGGTCCGTGGAGCAAGCCGTTCTTGACAAGACCCGTGACCTCTCTTTCCTTCTTCTCTTGCATTTTTCCAGCTTCAGCCACCAGAGGCTACCGACACCGACAGTGAACGGAAACACGAACGGACCAGAGAGGATCCTTGGCAGAGTGGGCGAGAAGGACAGGCTAAGAACGGCCACGGTGGAGCACCTCTATGCGGGGTCCTACAATCTCCTCCAGACCCTTGGGCTCCCCTTTCTGGCTGTCGGTCAATCCCCAAGACTCGGCTTGGTGTAGGAAACGATGGCTCCATCGGGGCATTGGAATCCACCCGGAGGGCTCTGTTAGGAGCACTTGGCTTTCGGTTGTCCTGTTCTGCCTTGTATTCCAGATCATGGCAAAAGACTGGGAATCAACATTCTTCTCTTTTACTGTATTTCTATTTATTGGTGTTTCGTATTTGTTATAGGTGGGAAGTAAGACCCCCAACTCGTTCCCTCTACCCTTTCCGCCCTCAATTCCAGCGTTCCTTGCCATGAGACATGTTCCTTCTGCTGCATAACCTTCGCTGACGTCCCTGAAGTTTGGTCAGGGGGTGGTAGTTAACGGATCAGCAGCTTGAATGATTGAAAAGAGTAAAGAGGTACACAGCCCAGTGAGAAATGGAGATCTTAAGACAGGGTTGGACTGAACTTTTGACATTTTGAGGGTTTGGTCTAAATTTTGAAGGAAGATCTGGGAAATATTTTCTATTTTCAAAAGCAGGGGAGCTGTTTTGTTTTTTTGCACAGCCAAACCAGATTCGATATCCAAAATTTTGATATTTTTTTTTAAAAAAATAGCATTCTCTGTTCTGCAGAGCAAAGCTGGAGAAGGATGATGCCCTGCTGCCCATTTGGCGGTTTCCTCCACAATCCCTGGGGAGATCCAAAGATCGGCAGCTGTCAGCCAATCACAGCTGCAGGAGTCCCTGCGAATTCTTTCATAACTGCGCAGGCTCACAAATAACCGAGAAAAAGCCAGAACTATGATAGTTGTATGACCTGTGAATAATATTGTGACACTGGAGGTATAATTAGCAAGGAATGGAACCAGTTTTTCTGTTTTTTAAGTCAGCAATGCTCAGAACATGACCTATTCAGTTTTGCCCTATTGCTTTTAAAAAACCCAAGTCTGTCTGTTTTCCTGCAGCCTCCTGTGTGTAGTTAATCTTTTTCCACGTGTACTTGGTCGGAATGCTTTGGTGTAGGTGGACTAGATTGAAATATTCTCCTAATCCCCCCCCCCCCCCATTTTCTTTCTTGTAAGCTGGAAATGGAGTCACGGTTTTGAACAGATTGTCCCTGTGTAATTTTACTAACGTGATAATAAATGCCTTCCCTTCTCTGTTGTAACACCACCTGTGGAAGACAGTGAATTAAACAGAGAACGAATAATCTTTGGGAGCTGGAAAATCCTTCCTTTTCGGGAATGCTGAGCAAAACATCCTTTTTAAAGATCTCACATCCAGGGTTCAACTTAAAGAGAGAAAGAGACTGTGGAACAACTTGGAACATTAAAAATGTCTGGAACCAAAGCAACCATATTGGCACCTGGGGGAAGTGCACTATCTCCCACTTGGAAACACGGACATGACCCCCCCCCCCATGAAACAGGAGAAGAATGTGGTGCCCCCTCAAAAGAAGATAACGTTTATGCTTTCCAAAAATGGGACAGTGAATAGGGCTGGCAGGTGTTGATGTTTGTTATCCTAACATCCACTAGTAGCTTCACCTCTCAGTTTTTGTGGCTTCTAAATTTGGAGCCTACGGCAAAGCTCTGGTCGATCTCCCCTGGTTATGGCCCTGATCATCTCGCCCCTCTCCTAATGAAATCAAGTGACCAGAAATGTATTATTTATTTATTTATTTCATATACCTGTATGCCACCTGATGAGTGCCAGCCACTACTCTGCGCAGGGTACAACCAATAAGAATCCCAACAATATAATAACAGATCATCAGGAAGAAAAGAAAAAGTACTAACATCTCATCTAATCAATCGAGCTTAGAACTTGAAATCTAAACCTAAATGATGGTGGGACAGGTGGCATAAATGTTGTGGCTCAAGAGAGGATGCTCTTAAAACCAACTTCTGGCCTGCTTTGATTTTAAAATGAATGATGCTTCATCCAGGCACCTCTAAGGCCCACCCAAATGAGCCATGTGTCTTTGATGGCCACCTCCTAACCACTCCTGCTTTATTAAACAAACTCTATGGAGAGTAAACAATTCATTTGCCATCCCAACAGATCCCCAATTAGCATTTTAACAAATTCTCCTCCCCAAGGGCTGGGAAGATACGGATGGTTTTAATCAAATTTTACAGCAAACACTCAGAGAAACTCTTGACTTGGGAGCTAAACCAAACCTGCAGAAGAAATGTGGGGCATAAGCTGGAAAAAGCTATGCCCGTTTTGGAAATCAGGCCACAGAAAACAGAACACAGAAGTGACAATTTATAGAAACAGTCCAGAACAAACAGGAAGCTCACAGTAATGTAGTCAGTTCCAGAGCTTGGAAAAAGTCTTGGGGTTTTGCAGGAGGGAGGCTGGGCTAGAACTCTAGCTTCTGATGATACAGAGGATTTGGGGGTTTGTAGTCCAAAAAGGTAGCTGTTCTAAGCTGACTTCTGCTCTCTCTCGAGCTAAATCCTTCCTGCTTCCGAGCTCAAGAAATCATTGCATGAACTCTCCTTGACATTTCCATTCAGGGTTTGCTTTCTTTCATCTCTCTTTCAAAACCGATGAATGGAAAACCAGGGTGAAATACCCGTTGCCAGGGTGCACCATTGAGACTCTGGGTGATGCACATTTGATTTCGGGACACAACCCTAAATTAAAATTCAGAACGAGACCCAAACCAAGTCTCACACAGCCTTGCCCCTGTGTCAAGTGGTTTTTCTCTGCATCAAGAGTTTTTATTGGGGGCGGGGAGACAGAGCCATGATCGTCCATTTCCAAGCCAATCTACCTGCTGTTTGAATTGAACCCATGTCAAAAAAAAACACCTGTACTGTGCAAGGATTTGGTGCCTCTGGTTCAGACTGGGCTTTCAACGGGCAGGTAACTTCTCCCACGAAGGAATATTTGACCACGTGGTCTGTCTTGGGTGCAGCCCAAGTAGACTGTGTCGTGGGGTTCTTCTGAAGCCATGAACTGGTACAAAAATGGACTGGATCACCTGGAATCCTGCTAGAAGATTTCCCCCTGCCACCCCAAAAATGACTCCGTTTTCAGGTGTGAAGGCTCTGACGGATTCCCTGAATGTGGGGAGGGGGGAGAGAACCAAGATTCTCACTGGACAGCATATGTTGAAGAAAGCTGCTTTACAAGACCTTGATCCCTGGTCTCCTGATAGGTGGAACTTGGCTGCTGCTGCTGCTGGTGGAATTCCTTGGAGGCTGTTTCCAGCTCATGCCTGTACTTAGAGACAGCCTGTATCTCCCGGCTGTTCCTCAGCAGTTCATTATTCTTGCGGGCTTCGTAGTGGAACTGAGAGTTTCTCATTTCGTACCTAAATTCCCGGAAACACAAGATGGAAAGGGGAGGATTTATTTGTCCTGTCCCAGCCTGATAGCCTGCAGAGATTGCACTACGACTCCCATCATCCCATGCCATCGTTTTGGCCGGGGATGATGGGAGATGCAGAACAGAGACTACCAGGTGGATCGAATCTCGGTTCTATAGATGGGGGAGGGTGGCTGGTGATTATTTTTTTTAAAAAAAATTTCCATCTTTCTCTCTCTGTTCCTCCATGACATTTCAAAATTCTCAGCAAGCAAGGCCTGGTTGACAGGTGGTTATATTTAAAGCGACTCCTAGCCAGGATTGTCTTCTGCACCTGAACGTGGAGAAGAACCGGGCTGAAAGTGTAGGGGCACCAAAGTAAACTTCATAGTGAGTCAGAATTCGAACTCAGGTCTCCTGCATCTTAGTCTAACCCACTCCTCGGTTGTACTGGAAGGGCTCGCCTGCCTCCGGTGAAAAAATAAGCCCGGAGACGTTTGATACCACTGTCATTCAAAGAGGGAGGCGAGGGCTCAGAGAGGAAGACTAACTTTTGTCAGAAGTAGTGGTTAGAGTATTGGATTGCAGAGACCCGGGTTCAAATCCCCACTCGGCCCCCAAAGTACCCAGTCTGACCATGGGCCAGTTGCCCCTCCTTGTGACCTCCTTCACAGGGGTACTGAGAGGGTTACTGTCACTGAGACGAGAACCATTGATACTACCTAGAGCAATGGTTCCTAACCCGGGTCCCCAGAGGTTCTTGGGCTAAAACTCCCAGAAGCCTTCACCACGAGCCGTGCTGGCCGGGATTTCTGGGAGTTGGAGTCCAAAGGAACCTCTGGGGACCCCAGGTTGGGAAACACTGCCCTAGAGCAAAAATGGATGTAGAAAATAAGCACTGCTACTGGAGACTCCCCCCCCCCCCCCCACTGCTGCCACTGAAAGACAGAAACTGCCTTAGAGCAATGTTGCTCCGTGGGCGTGATGAAGAATTCGAGGTCAGGGGGCTGAATTCGGCCCTCCTGGGGCCCCAGTCTCTCCATCTGGGATTCCCCAGACAGTCCCAGCTCCTCGAAACTGCCATAAATTAGAATACGCGACGCTTTGGCCTTTGGTCCCACCCGCATCACCCCCCCCAGCATCCTACGAAGCATGGGAAAGAGCAAGCCAAGAGTACCCTCTTGTGACAAGGCATAGAAACGGCAGCGCCTGGACTTCCATTTCAATGCTGTCTGTTTTTAGATTCCAAGTATCTTACGACGAAGCCCCACGGCCTGGATCGAGAACTGATGCTTACCATTTGGCTCTGGGGCCTCGAGTCCGCTCCAGCTCCTGCTGTCTCTTCAACTCCAGCAACCATGCCTCTTCCATCCGCAGGCGCTCGAGACGAAGACGCGCCAGCTCTCGCTGGTAGGGAGACGTTTCAATCACGGCCCTCTTGGCAGAGCTTTCGGCAAGAGCCTGCAAGAACCTGAGCAGCCAATACGGAAACCTTCATCGTGTTCTCAGCATCTTCCTGATCTTCATTGGTCCTTCGATGCATTATCACAACTCCTCCTTCAAGCCTACAGTGGGGAGATCCTGGATCTCCTGGTAGATCCCTGTATAGATCTGGCTTAACTAGATGTAACGCTTTGGTGCCTAACTCAAGCTGTGGAACTCCCTCCCACGGGAGGCCAGCCTGGCTCCATCTTTGCTGTCCTTCCGCAAGCAGGCCAAGACCTTTCCCTTCAGGCAAGCTTTTCCCTCCGTGATCGGCTCTCTAAGAGAGGTATTTTAAACTGGGATGGCTTGCGGCTTTGAAATCTGTTTTAGCAATGCTTTTACCTAAGCATATTTTCAATATAATGTTTATTTAACTCTTTTTACATCTTTGAATAATTTGCTGGGTTTTCAGCTTTGAATATTGGGCTTCTAATGACGGAAGCCACCTTGAATCCTTTTTTTTCCCAGGCAGGGTAAAAATAATTTAAATAAATAATAAATATATAAACAGTTCCACCACCGAACCACCATTTTTAAGTTCTGGCTAGATCAGTAGACCCACCTATTTTAGATCCGGCCAGCCTGAAGTCTTCCCGATCCTAGTTGATCATAACAGTAGAATTTCTAATGGTCAAGGAACCCAGTTCACTAGGATCTCCTTACCGTTCATTGATTTCCTGGGCCGTGGGTGAGGAGATAGCAGCCGACGCCAAACCGTAAGGACTCCATGGGTCTCTGACTTCCATCCTTCCAGGTGTCTTGAGTGTCCGTGATCTGGTGGCTAGAGTCCCCGGTCTGTAAATCCTTTCCCGTAACTGCCTGCTCACTCCGTTTTTTCTCCGTGGCAACTGAGGTGGAGGTTCAGCAGAGGCATTTGCCTTGGCCGAGCTGGGCCTCCAGGCAGGCCTCGGAGACTGAGATCGAGCACGATGCCAGCAGGGACGTTTGGCAGGGGGAGAGAACGACCGAGAGCGGGCAGCACCCTCGAGGCTTTGTGGATGGCCTCTGACGAAGGAGGGTGGAGGCCCTTCCCAGCCAAAGACCTCTGACCGGGATCTTAGGGGGCAGCAAAGCCTTGACACCAACCACATGAGGGGAGCCAAGTTTTAATGGGGAAGTGAGGTCCACTGAAGGCAAAACCTTCTGACTCATGAGCTCACTTCCTATCGGTCTTCCTACACGGTCCGTGGGGGACCTGGCCAAAGTTGGAAGGCCCACGCTGGACAAGGCAGAATAATCTCCTACGGATCGGAGCAGATGCTTCCGTTTTGAGCACCACTTTGTCTCTGTCAGTGGCTTAGGCTGCTCTCCAATCACCAACTCCTCGTAGTTCCCAACAGTTCCCACTGGCCACCCGAAACTCAAGAGACTTGAGTTGGCTACAGATTCCGGGCTAGAAATGCCTTCTGGATCTGGGTGGAAACTCAGACTGGAGGCCATGTTGTCCACTTGGACCTTAAGTTTTCTCAGGCTTTCTTCCAGGTCCTCAATACTGGGAATTTCCATGACAGAGTGAGATGGATAATTGCCTAAGTGGAAGAAAAATCATTAATTATATCATACTCTATGGCTCAGGGGGCTTGCAAATCCTCTCCCCCCCCCCCCCCGAAAAAAAAGCCAATGAGGACAAAGCATGCTAAGTGCCCACAAAATGCTCACTGTTTCATAGAAGGAAAGAACAACGGGGAACAGAATGGAGTCTGTGGGAAGATGGCAGACCACCTCACACTGCAACATTTTATTGCAGATCCCTGCCTTGAATACGTTTTGCAAAGGCAAGGGGAAATGCAGGAGCAATCCAAGTAAGGATCCAATCCCCACCAACCCTAGAAGAATCCACACACACACACACATTTTTCTTAAGCAAAGGCGTGCCCTATTTTATTTTATTTTTTTCTTTCCCAGTTATGCCCACTTTTCCTCCAAGACATTTAAGGTAACAAACGCTGTTCTCCTTCCTGCATATTATCTCAACTTCCCTGCGAGGTGGGTTAGATGGAGAAAATGGTGAGCAGCCCAAGGCAATCCCACACACTTGATGGCTTGCATTTTCAACAGGAGCTGCCTCGTTCTCTAACCACTAGGTTACATTGGATTCAGCTCTTACCGTTTCCTCCCAGAAAATCCAAATCCATTTCTCTTGGTTGTGGCTGTGAAAAACGCAGCCCTTCCCTGTGCTCGGGAAGCTTAGATCCTTTGTGATGTTGGTTCTTTGGCTGTTGCTAAGAAATGCCGTTGTCTCCTGTCTTTAAAAGAAAACAAACAAACGAACACTGTCAAGGGTGGTACACATTTCCCGGTAGCAAGGCAGCTTAACGTTTTCTTTTCCTCTTAACAGTGCAGAAACTGAGTTGTAATCCACATTTTTTAAAAATTTAAAAAGTGCAGGTTTCGGTCCACAAGACCCTTCCAGTTCTTTTCTGACTTCACCAAGTCCAAATTCAGTGGTCCTCCATACCTCAAAACCCCACGAACACCTCTGCTCTCTGTAAATTGCAGTGCCATGATCCCTTTTTTGCATGCCTTTGATTCTGACTTAATTCATTTCAGGGTTTTCCAGGTAGAGAAGACTCAGAAGGGGTTTCCCATTCCCTTCTTCTGGAGGGGATCCCTGGGACTGTGCAGCTTGCCCAAGGCTACCCAGGCTGGCTCTTCTCCCCGGAGGCATAGTGGGGGGACTCAAACTCCCAACCTCTGCCTCTGCACCCAGAGACCTAACTCACTTGAGCTATAACGAGAGATGTAAAATTTCTGAAAATTTCCAATTTTTTCTGGGGGGGGGAAAAACGTTTTTTTCCCATTTTTTCCCCAGGAAAAAAAAATAGAAATTTTCAGAAATTTTACATCTTTAGCTACAAGCTGGGAGCAAGTCCCCTTTCATTGAAGTCAATGGGGTTTTTTTTCTTCTCCAGACTTAAACAAGCAGCAGATCGTGATCCCAAAGCACAATGTATAGGAAAAGGTACTGGATTGAGCCCCAATTCCCAGAAATGTCTCCTGGAATCAACCTTTCCGGACCTGGCGCCCATCAGTTACGGCGGGACTACAACACCCATCACCCACATACGGCTGGCTGGGGATGATAGGCGTTGTAGTTCAACTCCCCCTGGAGGGCATCTGATTGGGGTTTCTCCACCGCCAGCCCTATTTAAAGGCCTTTCCTAGGCTGAAGGGAGGGACTCCACGGCCCTCCACCCGCAAAGCTCCCACCTCTGCCATGTGCGGCCTTCCCCAGAGCATCGCCTTCATCCCCCTTAGCAACCCCTTCAACATTCCCGTTGCTAAGGAGAAGGACCGCCTCCTTTTCCCCTCCTCTCTTTCGACTACCTACTAAGTTTGGCCCTCCTCTCATCCCGTCCCCCCGCGGTTCCCTCCCCTCACACGACACTTGCCCCGCCTTCTCCCCAGCTTACCCAATCGTAGAACTGTTTCCCGGAGGCCGCCTCTAAGACGAAGACCAATAAAGAGCAAGCTGAGTCAGAGCACGTGACAGATTTAAAAAAGCAGCGCAGCCCCGCCCCTTGGACCACTCCCTTCGCCCAATCGGCTTTCAGGAGCAGAGTTAACCGGTCTGCACCACAGAGATACTAAAATAGAATAACCGCTCCACTCTGAATTGAGATTAATAGGATTAATTTGTTTAAAAACTTTTCTCGCTTCCTCTGTTACGAATTTTTTTAAACCTTCCTTGGTCGACCAGTCCGAAAAATCCCTAAGTCTAGGGTGATTCTATACAAATAACTACACCGTGCTTCTCTTTGGATCAGTATTTATTAGGCATCCTTCAGTCTCGAAAGACTATGGTAACTTGCTCTGTATGGAGGACTTGGAACAGCGTCTAGTGTGGCTGAGAAGGCCAATTCGAGAGTGACAATCCCTTCCACACTGAAGACAAATACAATCTGTCCCCTGTTCAGCTCCCTGATTTGGCTGCTTCCGTGACTGCCTCTTTGCCTCGGTCTGCTGGACAAGGGTCTCTTCAAATTGGGAGAGGCCGTGATGCAACGCCTGCCTCCAGGCTGAACGCTCAGATGTCAGGGTTTCCCATCTGTTGAGGTCCATTCCTAAGGCCTTCAGATCCCGCTTGCAGATGTCCTTGTATCGCAGCTGTGGTCTCCCTCTGGGGCGATTTCCCTCCAATAATTCTCCATACAGGAGATCTTTTGGAATCCGACCATCAGCCATTCTCACAGCATGCCCAAGCCAACGTAGACGTCGCTGTTTCAGTAATGTATACATGCTAAAAATTCCAGCTCGTTCTAGGACTACTCTATTTGGAACTTTGTCCTGCCAGGTGATACCAAAAATGATTCGGAGGCAACACATATGGAAGGTGTTCAGCTTCCTCTCCTGCCGTGCACAAAGGGTCCAGGACTCACTGCAGTACAGGAGTGTGCTCAGGACACAGGCTCTATAGACCTGGATCTTGGTCTATGTCGTCAGCTTCTTATTGAGCCATACTCTCTTTGTGAGTCTAGAGAACATGGTAGCTGCTTTGCCAATGCGTTTATCCAGCTCGACATCTAGAGAGAGAGTGTCAGAGATCGTTGAGCCAAGGTACACAAAGTCATGAACAACCTCCAATTCTTGTGTCGAGATGGTAATAGAGGGAGGTGAGTCCATGCCCTGGCCCATGACTTGTGTTTTCTTCAGGCTGATTGTTAGTCCAAAGTCTTGGCAGGCCTTGCTAAAACGATTCATGAGTTGTTGGAGGTCTTCAGCAGAGTGGGCAACAATGGCTGCATCATCGGCGAAGAGGAAGTCCCGCATGCATTTCAGCTGGACGTTGGTCTTCGCTCTCAATCTAGAGAGATTAAAGAGCTTTCCGTCTGATCTAGTCCGGAGATAGACACCTTCTGTTGCAGTTCCAAAGGCGTGCTTCAGCATGACAGCAAAAAAGATCCCAAAAAGGGTTGGTGCGAGGACACAGCCCTGTTTCACTCTGCTTCGGATGTCAAAGGGATCTGATGTTGAGCCATCAAAAACTACAGTGCCTTTCATTCCCTCATGGAAGGACCTGATGATGTTAAGGAGTCGAGGTGGACATCCACTCTTGGGAAGTATTTTAAAAAGGCCATCCCTGCTAACCAAATCAAAGGCCTTTGTGAGATCTATGAAGGCAACAAAGAGCGGCTGTTGTTGTTCCCTGCATTTCTCCTGCAACTGTCTGAGGGAGAATACCATGTCAGTGGTGGATCTATTAGCTCGAAATCCACACTGTGATTCTGGATAGACTCTGTCTGCAAGCACCTGAAGCCTCTTCAGCACAACACGGGCAAGCAGCTTTCCTACAACGCTGAGAAGAGAGATGCCACGGTAGTTATTGCAGTCACCCCTGTCTCCTTTGTTCTTGTACAATGTGACGATGTTTGCATCCTTCATGTCCTGTGGTACTCCACCTTCCCTCCAGCAAAGACAAAATATTTCATACAGCTCGGTAGTGATGGTCTCTTTACAGCACTTCAGCACTTCAACAGGGATGTTATCCTTTCCAGGTGCCTTGCGGGAGGCGAGGGAATCCAAGGCCGCTTTTATTTCTCCTAAGGTTGGTTCGCTGTCCAACTCTTCCAAGACAGGCAGGCACTCAATGTTATTTAATGCTTCTTCGGTTACTACATTCTCTCTGGAATATAGCTCAGAGTAGTGCTGCACCCAGCGGTCCATCTGCTGTGCTCGGTCCTGGATGATCACGCCTGTAGCAGACTTCAAGGGAGCAGATTTCTTCTGTATTGGACCTAAAGCCTGCTTGATACCGTCATACATTCCTTTGATGCTACCTGTGTCCGCTGCTATCTGTATCTGAGAGCAGAGCTGAAGCCAATAATCGTTGGAACATCTCCTGGCAGCCTGTTGGACTTGGCTACGAGCAGCTCGAAGAGCTTGCAAGTTGTACTCGCTAGGACAGGCTTTGTATGCTGCTAGAGCTCTCCTCTTATCCTCGATGGCTGGCATCAACTCCTCCAAATGGGCTTCGAACCAGTCGGCCATCTTTTTGGTCTTCTTGCCAAATGTGGACAAGGCGGTGTTATACACAGCGTTCTTGAAATGTTCCCATCGTTCAGGTGCATTTGCATCAGCCGGGCCAGGAAGGGTTTCCTCAAGCACTTGGGCAAATTCCTCCACTTTTCTTTGATTGCGAGTCTTGCTGATGTCAATATGTGGTCTTCCTTCCTTTTTCGTGTGATATAATCTCTTTGTTCGCAGTTTTACTCTACTACACACCAGGGAGTGATCAGTATCGCAATCAGCACTCTGGTAGCTGCATGTGATCATAATACTAGGAAGGCTAGAATGTCTAGTGAGGATCAAATCGAGCTGATGCCAATGCTTGGATCTTGGATGTCTCCAGGAAACTCTGTGTTGAGGCTTCGTATTAAAGAATGTGTTGCAAAGACCATAATAACAGCAAAACTCCAGCAAGTGTTGGCCATGTTCGTTCATCTTTCCAATGCCAAAACGGCCTAGACAAGTGGGCCAAGAATTGTGATCAGCACCAACTCTAGCGTTAAAGTCTCCGAGAATGAACAGTGCCTCTCTTTCAGGGACTTTTTTGATAGTAGCTGCCAGATCGTCGTAGAATTTGTCTTTCACTTCTGTAGTGGATGACAGTGTTGGTGCATATGCACTAATGAGGGTGACCGGTCCCGCTGATGAGTGGAGCTGCAGAGACAGGATTCTTTCACTCCCCACAGTAGGTGGAACAATGGATCTCAGCAGAGTATTTCTGACTGCAAAGCCAACACCATATTCCCTGGTCTCATTCAATGGTTTTCCCTGCCAGAAGAATGAGAAGTTTTTTTTCTTTGACAGATCCCGAGTCTGGCAATCTCGTCTCTTGCAGGGCAACAATGTCCATCTGCAGTCTACTCAGTTCCATGTCGATGACAGCGGTCTTGCGCACGTCGTCTATTTCCTGCAGGTCGTCAGAAAAGCCGTGGTCAGAAAAGCCAGGGGTCATTGTCCGTACATTCCAGGTGCCCAGCTTTAGGGCAGAAGTTTTCTTATGATTGTTGCATGGTGCAGGGTTAGCGATCTGCTTATCGGCTTTCACCCTAAACCGCACGCACCCCGTGAGGTTAACAGACCGTGGCGAGGTAGCACCTTACTGGCTGGGGGCTGTCCAGCTTAAGGCGGGCGGTATCTACCTAGTGAGGTGCAATGACCTCTCCCACCGTCAGAAGTAGCCCCTGGCGTCATGCTCTACACCAATCGAGCAAAGACTTATAACCGGTAACTGCTACTTCCCGTGTTGTTTCAACGCTGTATGCGAATCTGGAGTGTCCTCTCCAGAGCACAAAGCCTGGGTAAAATAATATGGAGGATAAGCTGTTACCCAAGCAGCAAATCCCCCCTCTCCACATCACTGAGATAGTCCAGTGGAAAGGCAAGAGCCAATACAACTGGTTCCAGCGACGTCGCAGGAGTTGCCCGAACGACACGAACTGCCTCCGGGACTCCGGGTTTTGCCTCGAGGTTGACTCCCGAAGCCTTTTCCATCAGTGGATATAAGCCACAAGGCAGTGGAGGTTTGAGATCGGAGTTTTCCTTCTCCTAGATGGGCTGCCTTCCAGGGCTGACGAGCCCCACCGACCCGGCAAGGGTGGTCTCAGTTGTTACCCACAACTGAGGGTCTCTTCGGATCAGTCTACAGGAATAGCTCTAAGGGCGGTTTCTCTCTTCCCCCACCAATGAGCGCAGGGCAGAAGCCGGAAGGGGCGGGACGACGCCTGCGCAGAGCGCACCGCGTTGGGTCCGCGTGTGCCGAGGCGCCTGGGTTTCCCCCCCTCTTGCTGGCCGGTGGGATCATGTCGTGGCTCTTCGGGCTCAACCGGGGCGGGGGCGGCGACGCGGGCCGGGGAGCCTCTCTTGGGGCCCCCCCTCTGCCTCCTCCGCCGGGGCCGGCCTCGGGCGACGGGGCGGGCGAAGGGAGTCGCCCCAAGGACAAATGGAGCAACTTCGACCCCACCGGGCTGGAGCGGGCCGCCAAGGCCGCCCGGGAGCTGGACGCCTCCCGTGAGTCCGGAGGGAGGCCAGGCCTCGTCCCCGGGGGGGGGGGGGTAGGGGGGAGATCCGCCTTCCCACCCCCCACCCCTCCAAGCCTCTACAGAGCAGTAAAGGGGGGGAGGGGGGGGAGGAAGAGGGGCCGGGGAGGAAAGGGTTAACTGGGTCTGGGAAAGGGGTCCCCACCCCAAGCCCCTGTCCCTAAAAGGTCGGGAGGAGGAGGGAGGGGAGAACCCTAGAGGGAGGGGCAGGAAAGGGTTAACTGGATCTTGGAGGAGTCCCTGGAGTGTAGTGATCTCCAGATGCGCAGGGTTCCCATCATCCCCATTCAGCAAGTCCAATGAGCAGTAGTCCAGTATGCCTCTCTATGGGATAGGATGCTGGGTAAACCGTGATCTGAACCTTTTCTTGCCTGTGGTCTGAGCAACACACATTCGTGTGATTGAATGAATCCATAGCATCTCATCTCATCTCCCACTTCTCTGCTGAGAAGGCTTCGAACACAGCAAACCAAAAAAATAATAATAATCCCTATTTGGACACTTGCAACGTAGGAGACACAACACAAGAGGAAAAAAAAGGGAAGAGGAGGGTAGAGGAGGAAAAAAAAAAAGCAAGTTTGGACTCCAATGGTTTAAAAGCAACGGAGAGTTTCAGATCTGGCAAAAGGCCAGGCGAGGATCAGGTCCCCAAAGAGGCTGAAATCGCCAGGAATGTGAGCCCGAGGGCTCCTTTCTGGAACGGTGCTTGGCTGATGTCTTTTCAGATTGACAAAAGCGATTTGCAGTTTTTTTGCCAGCCATTGCATCAGTGCCGGGCTGGGACTTTGCCCTTTCCAGCCCTCACGTGACTCTGTCCTAGCCGCTGATACTTAGCAATTCCCAGAGAGATTTGCCACGCTGAAGGAGAGCCTGATCATCCTCAGTTAGATGGGCTGTAATTCACTGGTAGACCCCACGTTTTGCCTATAGGATGCCCCATATTTACATGCTACTTTCCCTCCATAAGAGACCCCAAGTTAATCAAGGAAAGATCTTCAGAGAGTGGAGAGAAAATAAAACCTCGAGACCAAAATTTCAATATCCCACAAGGAAGGAAACATTGTGTATTGGGAGTTTTGAAATGCTTTGCAATGCAGAAGCCAAATTGTCCCCTAAAAATGACTGAAGGCATCGATTGTGCTCACAGAGGTTGAGCAGCAGTATGTGCGTCTCATCACAAAATAATCATAAATAACTGTGGCTTATTATGATGCTTGTGCGCTGTCAGCTTGACATTTGCAGATGACTAACCAGCACTGGGCACATCCTGACTTTTTTGAAGACAGGAGGAGGCCATTCACTTTAGAGCTCTGAAGGGTTGGGTTTTCAGATCATTCTTACCCAATTCTGGGGGAGTCATAGTCCAAAAAACAGCCGCTTCTATAGATCTCCAAGGTTTGGAAGTACTGTCCGTCAGCAGCATGGGAGGTGGGCTTAAAGGCTCGTCCTGGGGGGGGGGGGGTGTCCTCGTTTGAGCCTTGGCCACATCGTGCAAAGCTCCTGTCCCCTCGCTCTCAAAGCGGAAGGAAGCAGGCGACAGGTCTGATCTTTCACAGGACGAGAGAAAATGCTAACTCGCCTGTTGTCTCTTCCAGGGCATGCAAAAGAGGCGCTGAACATGGCACAGTTGCAGGAACAGACCCTGCAGCTAGAACAGCAGGCGAGGCTGAAGGTGGGTTTCCTTTCGGCATCCAGGTTGCATCCTTATTTCCTTCGTCTCTTTGCGAGGCTGTACCGTTGGAGCTTCTTTATGTAAAAAAGCCACAGCTTTGCTGAATCATTTTACCTGCCAAGAGATTCTCGGTTTTGCAATCAAAGCAAACTCCTTTCCGACGCGTCGGGTGTCGCTCCCCTGTGCTAAGAACCGCTACTGTTGTGAAAAATCAGTTCATTGATGACTTATTTTATTTATCCAAAATAGTTTTTACCCTGCCTTTCTCCTTAAAAAGGATCCAAGGCAGCTTCCATCATTAAAAGACAATATTTAGAAGCTAACCGCAGTATACGAGTACTGGAAAGGCTTTTTAAAATACCGTACTAAAAAACATAAGCAACACCAAAACACGTTCAAAGCAGGAAGGTACAACGATCTGTTTTTAAAACCCACTCAGACCAACACTGAGGGGAAGCTTGCCTGAAGAGAGAGGTCTTTGCCTGCCTGTGGAAGGACAGCCAAGATGGGGCCAGGCTGGCCTCCAGTGGGAGGGAGTTCCAGAGTCTGGGAGCAGCCACAGAGAAGGCCCTCTCCAGTATCCCTACCAAATGCACCTGAGAAGGTGGTGGGACTGAGAGGAAGGCCTGATGGTTTTAACACTCAATCAGGCTCATAAAGGGAGCCACAGTCCTTAAGATAGCTTGGCCCCAGGCTTTATAGGTTAGAACCAACTTTTTTTAAACTGATCATTACGAATATATATATCCATCTTCCTCTTTCCGATTTAGGAATACGAGGCAGCCGTAGAGCAGCTGAAAAACGAGCAGGTCCGGATCCAAGCCGAGGAGAGGCGGAAAACGCTAAGCGAGGAGACGAGGCAGCAGCAAGCGGTAACGGGTGATTTTGTGGTTAATCCCATTTGAACAATTAAGGGAAGAACGGCCTTATAAATAAGTAGTGAAGTCTTTAGCCTGGACACCTGTTTATTCTATCAGTTGAGAGGAAAGACTGCGCGCTGTGTTTCTGTGCTGGAGATAAAATAAAAGGGCCACAAAGCCGAGCACTCCTCGGTGAGGATTTTGTGGATGCTGATGGCTACCAGGTTAATATTAAAAGGCAGAAACAGAGCCAAGAGTTAAAACCAAACTTAGGGTTGAGGAATAGCTGCGTTGCATCGCTAAAAGGCCAGAAAGCAAGAGGAGCTTCCACATTCCGACACAGCTATGGCTAAAATCTAAGGGAAAGAATTTAAAAGGCCACACACATCAGGCAAGATTTAGAAGCTCTTTGGGTTAGACCTGACTCCGACTCCCCCACCTTTCCCTCGTTGCATCAGTGTAGAGTTTGATCCTGGAACCCTGGAGATGTAAAATTTCCTAAAAATTTCCATTTTTTCCCAGGGGGAAATGAGGAGAAAATGCTTTTCCCCTGAAAATTTACATTTTATCTGGAAAAGAAAAGGTGTTGTTGTTTTTTCCTGGAAAAATGGAAATTTCTGGGGGGGAAACAGAGAAAAGTGTGTGGGTGGGGTTACTTTTTTTTTTTTGAAAAATGGAAATTTTCAGAAACTTTACATCGCCAGGGTTCCAGAGTTTGCTCGTCAAAAGGTTTATCAGCATATCTTTGCATTTAATCCGTTCTTCCTTTGAGGGCCTGTGCATTTATATCCTTCTCTTTGAGATTTCGGTCATGAGTTCCATTCTCTCTCTTTCTTTTTCCCTTGAAGAGAGCTCAGTACCAAGACAAACTTGCCCGGCAGCGTTATGAAGACCAGCTGCGACAGCAGGTGAGGGGTGGAGATCTGCCGGCTTTTACGTCTTACCTTACTAGCCGTAAGGAATTATCACCGGCTAGAAGGGGGAATGGATGGGAAGTGTCTCCTTTTCCTCAAAAGTGTCATCTGGGCTGGGAAGCAAAGAAGAATTTCAAATGGCGGCTTCTGAGGACGTGAACAATGTAGATTCGGGAGGCCTAACTAGCCCCAAATCTCAGGAGCGCTCGCCTCCCTTCTTGCTGACCGGGCTAATTTCTCCTGGCTTTTTCTTTCTGTCCAGCAACTCCTTAACGAAGAGAATCTGAGGAAACAGGAAGAGTCTGTTCAGAAGCAGGAAGCCATGAGACGGGGTAACTTGCCTATTCGTGTTTTTCTCCTTTTCTGCATGAGGGGTATGATTATCGGGGTTCCCTTGGTCACCCATAAAAGGAAGGCACGTATCTTTGCAGGCCTGGCAGTGAATGGATTTTAGGGGGTGTTTATGCTGGAAAATCTCACACACACACACACACCCCAAGGGTGGTAAAATTGCTTTTCGGACCTGCCTGGTGGCTAACAGAGAAGAGCCCAGATTAGCCCCTGGAACTCCAGACCGACAACCCCTCACAAAAAAGGCCTTCCTTGATTCGTGCACGGTACGTGCCCATTTCTCTCTAACTGACTGTCGGGCGAAGATGCTGGAATCAATAAATGGAGATCCATGCCTTTCGTGTAGCAACATGGCCAATCTGGAGGACGGGAATCTCGCCGCACACGTGGCACCCTCTGTTTACATAACTCAGTCCAGGGGCAGACAATTGTACCTTTGCCGTTTTAAAGTTGGCTTTCCATTTCGGATTGTTTGAATTGACCCCGCCTGCTGATTTTCCTGCCGAAAGGATTTTCCGTATAATAATGATCGTCGTAGGACGACAGAGCTGGAAGGGATCCTATGGATCATGGAGTCAAAGAGGCCCAGTGGGGATTCGAACTCCCAGCCTCTGGTTCCGTAGTTAGAGACCTAAACCCCTGAGCTGTCCAGCAGTTCCAAAGTTGACCTCTATGTCATAGACCCGAGACCGGGAACAATGTGTGAGTTATGTGTTCAGAGAATAAACATCTTCTCCCACCTTGCTTGACGGGGTTCATGCTGCCAGAGAGAGAGTGAGGCTAACATAAGGCTATCCATTCATTTTGTGACTCAGTGGAGAGGAAAACTCACAGTTTCCCCTGCCCCGGTCCCCCAGTCTAACTCTCACACCCCACTTCAATTTGTGTAGGATTAAAACCCGACAAGGTCTGAGCACCCACAGGGTTTCAGGGGACAGCTGTAAATAAAACCCGTTGGGTGATATTTTTGTTTGGTCAACGAAATCAAAATGTCAGGGCGATTCCAGGCAGATTGGGCTCACCCGAGGCTCCTCCCTGTGTCGTTCGCAGCTACAGTGGAGCGAGAGATGGAACTGAGGCACAAGAACGAGATGCTGAGGATTGAGGCCGAGGCCCGCGCCCGGGCCAAGGCAGAGAGGGAGAACGCGGACCTCATACGGGAACAGATCCGGTTAAAAGCAGCTGAGCACCGCCAGACAGTGCTGGATTCTCTCAAGTAGGTCTGAACGCTGCTGAAATGTGTAGAGGAGGAGCATTATGGGTGCAAGATCTCTTTTCTGTTCAGTAGCTTGAGATGGGCTGATCATGACGATAGCTGATATTCCAACAGTGGGTACACCCGGCGATCCTAACATTTTCATTTCCTTTCTTCATAGCCTCCAGCTTGTCTTTTCCTCTTTCCCGGCTGTTGGCCACAACGCTGACATTTTAAAACAGCTTGTGCTCATGGCCTCAAAGTCTCTTTCCTTTACAATCATGGCATGGCAGATGTGAAGTCTGGATTTCTCTGATTTTTTAAAAAAGTTTTTGGGGTCAGAAGCCACGCCTGGGCGTAGTGGAAAGCTGTTCCCTCCCGTTTTCAAGGCACGGGGCCTCCCTTCTGGGGTTTCTCATGAACTTCGCGAGAGCCGTCCAGAGCACTGGCTCTGAGGAGGGTGCTCGCGGCTTTCAAAGTTCCGACTCCATCCCGGAGTGGATGCCCCCAATCCCCATGAAATCTTGAGTCACTGGCCTCCGTCAGCTAGAGAGGTGTGGTGTTTTCTATTTCTGTGGGTCAGGAGACATCATGGGGTGCCCGTGCCCCCCAATATCATTGTTTCCCTCGTGATCCGCTGAACACAACATGTCCATTCCACAGCATCACGGGGAACCCTGTTTCACTCCTCTCTCTTCCCTGTATCGGGATAACAGAAGAGGACTGAAATGCTTTTAGCCAAACCTGGCTAAATGCAGACACCGATCCTTCCTTACAGGACCAGAAGCGGCACGTATATGAATATTTCAGCTCTTATCTCTTACGACTTCTCTTTTCTCATGATGCTAGGACAGCCGGAACGTTGTTTGGAGAAGGATTTCGTGCCTTCATTACAGACTGGGATAAAGTGACGGCCACGGTAAGCTGCCAGCGATTCCGTCGTAAGCTTGAAAGTGCTCGGCTTCCTTCGCTTTCCTTGGTTTCAAGTCTGAGGCCGGGAACGAGCCGGGAACCTGGGAACTTATTTTGGAGCTTAAGCACGAAAAGCACTCGGTTGAACTGTTTCTCCCCACTGGGACTACATTTCTGTGTTTCTTTGACGGGTACCCGCCTTAGGCACCGAGGGCAAAAAGCAGAGACTCTGAGTGGTTTAAGTCTCTGGCTGGGGAGCCAGGGGTTGGGAGTTCGATTCCCCTTCTGGGAGGGATGATATTTTCCTTCTACAGCATCTTTCCAGAACACACGTTGCGTCTTTCATTCGTGTGGTTTTTATCGGCGTCGCTCCAGGCCTGCCCCCTGTTGGTGTGGCGAGGAAGCTGCAGAAGCGTGGCCGATCCGCAGGGGGCCACTCGTCTTACTCCTCCCCAACAGCCCCGGCACCCGGGAGCATCATCCTTGTGTATCTCCCTTCAGGCGTTAAATGGAACGGGCGTCTCGGGAGAGGCCGCGCGGGTCTCTCCGCGTCAAGCCCAGCGCCTCTTTCAGCCATTCGGCTCGCTTCAGCAGCGGATGGCGAGGGGCCAGGAATTGAGGGAGTTTCCCCCCCCCGGGTTGCTAAGCAACCATCTGGGTGGTTTTGTTGACCGTGTCCCCCCCCCCCGCGCAACACACAACCTGCAAATAAGCAGCCAAGATGGGAAAGCTGGCATAGCTGCCGGCTTCCAGATAGAAAATGAATCAGTTCTGATGGAGAAGACCGGAGGGGTTCCATCCAGAAGGGGTGGCTGTGTTACTGATCTCTTGCCAGGGCTGCAAAATCTCCTGTTTGTCTCTCATTTCCACCCACTGCAGTCATCTCAGGGCAGAAACCTTCCTTATTTCTGCAGCCTCTCTTAAGCATTGAGCCTACGGCTAGTTTTCTTTACATATCGCCTTCCAGTGTATTGCTGGCTGGATAGCTCATTGGTTGAGGTTATCTGGCTGCGGAGCCAGAGGTTGGGAGTTCGATTTCCCTTCCGGGAGAAGAGCCACCCTGGGTAGCCTTGGGCAAGCTGCACCGTCCCAGGGCACCCCCTGGAGGAAGGGAAGGGGAAACTATTTTCCGAGTGTTCTCTTCCTGGAAAACCCTGAAAGGGGTAGCCGTAAGTCGGAACTGACTTGACAGCACATGATGATGATTCCAATGTATCACAGGGTGAGTAGCGTGTGGTCCCCCGGAACGAGAAAAAAAAAAGGCTTTAAAACAAACAACCAAGCTTGTGTGTTGCTGTTTAAGTGATGCCGCATGAACCTTGCCAGCATCTTTCTCCCTTCTGACAGGTGGCGGGCCTGACCCTTCTGGCCGTGGGCATTTACAGCGCCAAGAACGCCACCGCCGTGGCTGGTCGGTATATAGAAGCCCGCCTGGGCAAGCCCTCCTTAGTGCGGGAGACGTCCCGCATCACCGTGTTGGAAGCTCTCAAGCACCCCATTAAGGTAACTGCGCGGCCTCGGCTTTTGGGGCCGGCTGGCAGAAAGCTCTCCAGAGTTCAGGCCACCTCCTGACGTACGGCGACGGCGCCCCCCCCCCCCCCAAATGAATGAGCCATCTCCGAAAGGTCCTGTCCTCAACGGCCCTGCTCAGCTTTTGCAAACTCAAGCCTGTGGCTTCTTTTAGGGAGTCGATCCATCTCATATTGGGTCTTCCTCTTTTCCTGCTGCCTTTCACTTTTCCCAGCATGATGGCCTTTTCCAGAGAACTCTGCTTTCTCATGATGGGCCCAAAGCAGGACAGCCTCAGTTTCAGCATTTTTGCCTCCAGAGAGAGTTCAGGCTTGATTTGATCTAGGACCCACTGGTTTGTCTTTCTGGCCGTCCAGGGTATCCACAAGGTATCTCCTCCAGCACCCCATTTCAAACAAACCATTCCCCCCCCCCCCCCGTCAGCTTTATGGTCCAAATTTCCTCTTTGGCATCTCTCATTTCTCTTTCTCTCTTCCCCAGGTTGGCAAGAGGCTGACCAGTAAGGCCCAGGATGCTCTGGAAGGTGTGGTCCTCAGCGTAAGTAACATTTGTTTATTTCATTGATTTATATACCATCTCATTAGTGCCATGCACTAGTAGCAGCACATGTCGCATTGGTGCAGTGCTGAATTTTCTCTATGTCACGGCTTTGCTGGCTTTCATAATCGCACGAGCTGTGTTGGTTTGATGGCCAAGACCTCCCTGTCCGGCACCAGAGGCAAAATGGCGGCCTGGGTGGACGGGGCCAGGTGCGAAACAGCAGCTTGGAGGGTGGATCGTTGGATACTTTACCAACCATCCACAGAACTTGGAAATGGAAGTTCTTTCTCAGTTACTTCTGCCCCCCCTCCCCCGGTTGCTTTGTTTCTACCTTGATTTAAAACGAGTTGACTCGCACTCTCCACCCGGCAACGTGGTGGTGGGTAAAAACCAACCGTGAGACCCGGACCCTGCCAGCATGCTTGCGGTCGAAAAGATGTGGCACAAAAGGAAAATGGATTGGGAGGGAGAAGGGAAGAAGCACGCTCAAGCCAACTGAGTTTCAGGTTCCAAAGTTCAACGGATAGTAACTCTGGCGGGTTATAGAGCCGCAGAGTGACATGGGAAACGGTGGAAGGGCAGCTCCTTCCTGACCCTCTCTGGGTCCAAGCCCAGGCAGGTGGCTTTTGGCTGGAGTCCACTATGGCATGATGTGTAAGGAGGGATTTGGCTTTTCCTGATCTACAGCCTCAAGAGGGGTTGCTGTGGAGAAAGGCTGGGCTCTCTCGAACCCGCTTCGCAAGGGGCAGCTGGTTGGCATCTGGGACAGGCAAAAATGGGTGCTCTCCCATGACCCTTAACTCCGTCTTCGCCACCTGGCTTGCTTGTCTGAGCCGTCTCCCGTTTGTTTTTGCAGCCCAAGCTGGAGGAGCGGGTGAGAGACATTGCCATTGCCACCCGGAACACAAGAAACAACCGGAGCCTGTACCGGAACATCCTGATGTATGGGCCCCCAGGGACCGGGAAGACCCTTTTTGCCAAGGTAGCCCCCGTCTCCCTATGTTTGTGTCATAGGGAGGGTTTCCTGCAGGCGATGTGATTACTAGCATTACAGTCCAGACTGTGTTCCCCCCCCCCCCATGCCTTGTAACGGGCGCTATTTACTGTTGGGTTTTTAAAATTTGCTGGGGGGGGGGGAACAATCGGCATATAACAGGCAGTCTAAATGCTAAAGCTAGGAAGAAGAAAACCCAGAATTCTGTAACCCTTTCTAAATTACAGAGGTAGGCAAGGCTGGTTAGTTTGAATTAAACTGTTCCGCTTTTTCCCCCTTGCATCACACATTCTGGTTTTGCTAGCAGGGTAAATGCTAAACCGGTCTGCTAAGGCATTGTGGGACTTTGTAATATTAACAAAAAAATATTAAATTAAAAAACCCAGATATACATGTTTCCACGGTGTATTATCAGAACTGGCCACTAGGGGGAACCAGAAATTATGATATATATATAGAGAGAGAGAGAGAGGGTTCACTATATTTGCGATTTCCTGCATCCGCTGGAGCTCTTGAAACTGATCCCCCATGGATACTGTGTATCATTCAGACGAGCAAATTTTAATCACTGCATAGTGGTTGACCCCTCATTCCTGTCTCTCACCACCTCCTCTGCTACAGAAATTAGCCCTGCATTCCAGCATGGATTATGCCATCATGACCGGTGGCGATGTTGCCCCCATGGGGCGGGAAGGAGTGACTGCCATGCACAAGGTCTTTGACTGGGCGAACACGAGTCGGAGGGGGTAAGTCGGATCTTCCCCTTTCCCAAAGGGGGGGGGGGAACTTTCTTCCCTTTGGCTTAAGAAAAGGAGAGGGATATTCAGTCTCCCAGGAGGGCCTGGGAGGAGATGCTGCCACTCAGCTTCCATCAGGCTAGGCTGGCTGGACGAATGCTCTGACTCAGTGAGAAGGGAGCATCCTGTATTCCCGGCGCTTCTCCTTAGGGAGAGATCTGAGCAACACTGAGTGACAGGAACATAGCGGGTGAGTGATGGAAAAGACATGTCCATCGCTCACTCACTTGCTCCGCTTGGAGCCCCAGAGAGCTGCTGGCAGTCTGGATGACAAGCCCTCGGGTGGATGGACTGGCTTTCCTTAGTCCTCCTCTACATAGATGACGAAGCTTCCACTGAGTAATTTGGAGGGTTGTTCTGCTTCCCGATGTCATGGTTTTTTCAACAAAAGCATGGGATACTTCGTTGTCTCACGGTGTGACCTTGATGGGGATGACAACAAGTAACAGTCGATTTATCTGGACGTAGTTCTTTGTTTCTTGTTTTTTTTTTTCATTTTGTCTGCTTTTTTAAAAAAAGACTGTAGCAAGTGGCTGAAATGTAGAGGTGTTGCTGAAAACAGGAAGCCGGATTTAGGCTGAATATCAGGAAAAAGTTCTCAATTGTTAGAGCAGCACGACGGTGGAAGCCATGACCTCGGGAGGGGGTGAGCGCCCCAACGCTGGAGGCCTTCAAGAGAAAACTGGACAGCCCGATCTGCTTTGTTTTGGATTCCTGCCTTGAGCTGGGGGGTTGGACTCGATGGCCTTCGAGGCCCCCTTCCAACTCCGTGATTCTAGGATTGGCCTGTGTGGTTCAGAGCAGCATTACATTCTGGGGCCCAGAAGTCTTCAGACAGTGGTTCCCAACCTTGGGTCTTCCCAGATGTTCTTGGACAAAAACTCGCAGAAAGCCTCCACCACCAGCTGTGCTGGCCAGGATTTCTGAGAGTTGCCGTCCAAGAACATCTGGGGAGCCAAGGTTGGGAACCACTGCCTTAAGAGATGACAGAGGAGTGATCCAGGGTGGTTACATTTTCCTGGAGCTCTCCGAGGTGCTGAAGAGCTCTTCCCTCATCTTCCTGCTTCTCTGTCGGTTTTCCCATAGTTTCTCTGCCGCAGCATCAAAAAAAGCCTGTTCGGCCAACCAGGCTTCTGGGTTTTCCACCACTTTGGCACCATCACGATCCCCTGCATGGCCATTAAAACCTAATAAAAGAGGCCTGGGTTTGGGTGTGTTTAGCTACTGCCTCTATTTGGGGTGGGTGGGGAGTAAACCAAGGAAGATCCAGGAACGGCATCAAGCGAAGCTAATTGGTGATGTATGTGCGCCTTGATGGGATCTGACAGTCGTCCGCTCTCCCCGTCCAGGCCGATCCGCCATCACATTCATCACCCGAACATTTCTATCTGCCACATTTTCTTCCCTCAGAGAGACAAAGGAAAAGAAAACAAGGGAGGGGGAAGCCCCGTAAAATAAAATATTGAAGAACTTGGGCCAACAACAAACTTCGGTGGGCAGAGTTTTGCAGCCTTCCACCCCCTCTGTTTTTCTCTCTCTTTGCAAACCAAGAGAGGGAGAGACGTGAGAGGCAAGGAAGCAGGGAAAAAGAACATCGGGGTGTTTAAAAATGGATTGGCGCACGGAATCAATTATTCACTCGCTCGTGGTCTGCCGGGAAAGCGGGTCGCGCCGGCTGGTACACGCTTCTGGGGACGTGACGGGCGACCCACCGTGGCTTTCCAAACAGACTCCATTGCTTCTTTGGCCCGGTTCGCACAACATGATAAGCAGAAAATCTGGCTTGTTTTTCCCCTTGCAGGGGATGGGTGCGTCAACCGTAATATTTTGTTTTATCACCTCTTTGTCATCCAAGGTCTTTCTCTCGATCCCACCATCCTCACAGATGATTGTGGTGTGGACACGGGAATGAGCCTTCTCTGTGGCTGGCTCCCAGACTTTGGAACTCCCTCCCACTGGAGGCCAGACTTTGCTGTCCTTCTGCAAGCAGGCAAAGGCTTTTCTCTTCAGGCAGGCTCTTCCTTACTGGCTGGCAGCCTGAGAGGGTTTGGGGGTTGTTTTTTAAACAGATTGTTGTGCTCTCTCGTTTTTAAATGGGTCTTTAGTATTGATTTTATTCACCATTTTTAACATAATACGTCTTGAATTCTCTTTTAATATCTGGACACTCACTGTTTTAGCTTTCAAATATTGTCCGCCCGGAACTACTATGTCTTAAGATTCAGCTGTGGGAGGGAGGGAAGCGATGGCAAGGTTTGTGCGCCTGAACCCTGCTAACACTGTACCTTTCATCAAGCTATTTTCTATTGCCTTTTGCTCAGGCTGTCCCATGCAGCTCAGGTCATCTCACGAACCCCCTTTTCTTTTCCTTCTTTCCAGCCTCTTGCTGTTTGTAGATGAGGCCGACGCCTTCCTGCGGAAGAGGGCGACGGTAAGTGCTCTCGTGCGCGCCCGTTCCACCCGTGTGCATGCCTGCGCACACAACGCATGCCTAGATCTCTGCATGGACTGGAGGGACAGTCATCACCAGCTTGGGGATTGTCCCCCAACGTCTCCCTAAAAGAGCTGGCCAGATCGCTTGTTTGCTCGATTGACGGATTGTCTCTTGCAGGAAAAAATCAGTGAGGACCTACGGGCGACGTTGAATGCGTTCCTGCACAGGACTGGACAGCACAGCAATAAGTAAGAAAAGGGAACGAGGACCTTAACCTTCTGTCTTGCACTGGCCTGTTTATCATAGCTCCTCCATCTGCCCCTGTGCCCTGAGCTTCTTGTTTGGATTGTTTGCTTCGGTTGTTATAGCCACCTGGGAACACAGCTAATCTGCCCAGAAAGTGGCTCAACCTTTTATGTAACAGAGGATGCTTGGAGCGAACGAGTTCTTCTGCTCTTATGTAAGAAGAGTGAGCAAGATTCTCCTGTGGTTCTTCAAAAGCAACATTTACGCCCGGCCTTTGACGGAAGCTGGCTAAAACAGGCGGCAGGCCCGGAGCGCAACTTTTCAGCTTTCGAAGGCTACGTTAATCTTAGAAGCATTGGTTCGACCTGGTATGAAACACAGCTTCTGGCGTTCTTCAGCCCTCTTCTGCCCGTCCTTCTCAATAACGGGGAAGAACCACCACCCCCTTCTCTTTTTAAATGTCTAGGAAAATGGTCAGGAATTAGCCCTGGGATTTTTCCACCCTGCATACCCGGAGGCTGCCGGTCTTGTGACATCTGGAAAGGTTCCCTAGGTGTGAACGAGGACCGAGGCCATGTGCCTCCCCGTCTCCTGCAGGAACTCAGCTCCTGACAGATGGCTGCCGCTCTTCCAGTGGTGCCCCATTAAAAGGCAGTTTCCGATCCTAATGCGCCATTCACTCCGGAGTTTTTTCTGCGACAGCATTTCGCGGAAAGTTGGCGAGATCAGGCTGAAAGGGGGAGTGGGAAGGAAGAGAGATTCGGCAGCCAATGCCGTCATAAACCCAAATGGACAAACAAACCACGGAGAAAGCTTGACATGGGATTCGAAATGTAGATTCAGAGAAGCCACCGAGGTATTCCTGGGCAGAAGGAAGAGAAGCACAGGCTGCGTTGGAGAGCAGAACGTCGCACACTCAGTGAGATAGGGTTGGCAACTTGAATCCATTGGGCCAAATTTGACCCGCCTGTGACTCCAATCAGGCCCGCTGCCCTTCTCTTGACCCCATGGTTGGGTGGTTGCCCCCAGCTTTCATGCAGGGGTTCCCCCAACTGGAAGGACTGACTTTCTCAAAGCTTATTTCTTGGCACTTTTAAGCTGAAGTCTGTGGGTAATTTTTGGCCCGATCCTCGGTAGAACCCAACTTCTGACACCCTTCTCTGAAATGTAGTTGAGCTTTCGGACTGAAACAGGGTCTCTGCTTTTCAAGTGAGCAAGCCCCATTGGGTGCAAAGGGACTTGATTCAGAGTAGACCTACATTGGATTGCACTGTTAGCTCTTCTCTCTGTGGGTAAACACATCTTCCGCTGGTCTTATGGAGCTGACTGCCCTGTGCAGGTTTTCAGGCTGTGCTCTGTTCTTTCTGGTGCTTTGAAACATCCTTATTTTTAAACATGCTTGCAGTTTGCCTTTAAATGTACAGCGCTGGTTGTATTTTTCTTTCATAGTATGCCTGCTTAAATATATTTGGATTGGGTGGGGGGTTTGATCCGGGCATGATCCTGGAATGTTTCGGAGGTGGGACGAGAGGTTTTAATCTATGCATTAGCCTGTGCGCTGCCGGTGATCGGCTTTTTATCTGAATTTGCCCCAAGTGTGGTCCTGCAGGCGTGACTCATCAAGGTTGTTCCGGAAGAGTTTGGAGTTAATAAAATGCACACCAAAAGGGAGCGGGATTCGTTTCTGCTGGGAAGCGTACGGATGCTCTTTTCCCTTTACAGTTCCAGAGAGGGCCTCGTATGCATCTTAATAGCTGCAAGTGAATGTGCCTTGAGTCCGTTTTGCAGCCTTGTGGTGGCTCACGATTGAGCCGTACAATGGGCACTCTTCAGACGACTCGTGTGCATGGGTGGGTGGAGAGAATGTGGATTTAAGGCAGAGGTGATCCCGGTAGGTCAACATTCCAGAGGGGACTCATGGGAGTAGATTTATTGTAGGAAAGTGTTCTGACTGCTGGATGGCTTGGTGGTTTCGGCCTCCAGCTGCAGAGCCAGAGGTTGGGAGCTCGATTCCCCCCCCCCCCCCGGGCCTCGTTGATAGGTCCCTTCCAGCTCTGCCGTTCTAAGATGATGATTATTATTCGGCAGGTTCATGCTCGTCTTAGCCAGCAACCAACCGGAACAGTTTGACTGGGCCATCAATGACCGGATTGATGAAATGGTTCATTTTCAGCTGCCTGGACTGGAGGAGAGGGAACGCCTGGTCCGGATGTATTTTGACAAGCACGTCCTCAAACCGGCCACTGAAGGCAAGCAGTGAGTAGAATTATTACCATCCTCCTTGCTATTGTGACATCTGTATAAGTGATTCCCAACCTTGGGTCTCCAGATGTTCTTCGACTACCACTCCCAGAAATCCTGGCGAGCACAGCTGGTGCTGAAGGCTTCTGGGAGTTGCAGTCCAAGAACATCTGGAAGACCCAAGGTTGGGACCCAACAGTTTAGTATTTGCTTTTGTGTTCAAAAAACACAGGCAGGCAATATGTTTCTGAAGTTTGGTTGTGAATTCCCCAAATAAGTAAGCTTTTTGAGGCTGCAAAGCCCTAACCAGTACACCATTCTGCCTGTGACGCTTGTCTTCATTTCTAGACGCCTGAAACTGGCCCAGTTTGACTATGGGAAGAAGTGTTCGGAGATTGCCAGGTTGACAGAAGGCATGTCTGGCCGGGAGATTGCACAGCTCGCCGTGGCCTGGCAGGTGAGACCAGAACCATGCGGTCGAGGAGGAAGGCGAAGCTGGCGCTCAGTGCTGTTTCGCCTCCACCAAAGCAAGGCTGTTGAGTTGCGGCTGATTCTGGTGCAGCCGGAGCATTTTAAGAGCAGCTCTAATAGCCGGATTTCAGCTGAATATCGGGAAAAACTTCTTAACTGTTAGAGCAGTACAACATTGGATACAATGACCTCGGGGGGGTGAGCGCTCCATTTCAGATCCATTGAGTTGGGGGGGCAGAATCTGTTCTCAATCATCTCAGAGTGCAGGACACATAATAATGGGCTTCAAACTCAGGAAGCCAGACGTAGGCTGAATATAAGGAAGAAGTTCTTAACTGTTAGAGCAGTACGACAATGGAACCCATGACATCGGGAGGTGGTGAGCGCTCCAGCACTGGAGGCATTCAGGAGAAACTTGGACCACCCTCTGTCGGATCTGCTTTAATTTGGATTCCTGCCTTAAGCAGGGGGTTGGACTGGATGGCCTTCGAGGCCCCCTTCCATGATTCTAGGATTCTAATAGGGAAGCCTGTTTGTGGGATTGAAGTGTAAAGACCAGAGCTTGGAAAAGTGGCTTTTGAACAACAAATCCCAGCAAGCACACACACACCCAGCTGCTGACTAAAAGATACTGCAAGCTGACGAGCAAAAGGTCTCTTTTCCAGCCTTCTCTGGTACATGTGCCTTGAGGCCAAACAACCTTGATGTCAATTCAGTGTCTGGTGGAGGTATTTTAAGATTCCGTTTTTATCTATTCTTTCTTTCTCTCTTCTTTGTCCATCTCCGGTCCTTTCTCTCCAAGCCCGAGAAAGAGATTTTGCTGGGTTTTTAAACATCTAATCAAGACCAGACCTCCACAGATTCCTCGGGCAAGGCTTTCAAATAAGAGGGACAAGCTGTCTGGAGCTAAACAACTTAATAGGACCAGTCTCTGATCAGCTTTTATGATCTTAATAATCGTGTTAGAAATGCAGAGCCAGAAGGGACACCCTACAGATCCCGGAGTCCAGCCCCTGTCCGGGAAGCCCGGGGGGGGGGGGGATTCGAACTCCCAACCTCTGGCTCCGCAGCCAGAGACTGAAGCCACTGAGCTAACCAGCAGTTCTTGGTTCTGAGCCGAAACGCAGGTGGTAGCCCTACCTACCTCCCCTTGCTTCCAGCTTGTCCCAAAGGGGCGGCTAAATTGCCGCTTACGACTGCCGCTTAATTTGCCTCCAATTCGTCATTCTGATTTCTTTAATTAGCTCCTTCAACAACACCCCCATTGCAGCATTTTAATCTCGCTGTCTCTTGTCTCGAGACCTCTCTTCCTGCCTCCAAGCAAAGGCCACCTAAAGCATGCGCAATCATAAAATGTTTGGTGAACCGTACATTTTTCAATACAACGCGCCGAGGCGGCCTTATCTTGATTGACTCCTCTACCCATCGTCCCCAGTGGTGGACCCCGCTGGCAAAGGGTTAATGAGACATGTTGGCCGAGGGCATCTGAAGCATCGACCTCTGGTTTAGCCCTACTGCATAACCCTTTGACCCCTGCAGATTTTAAGATGTCGTGTTTCAGTTTTGCTGGATAGCTCAGGGGTTTAAGGCATCTGAGTTCGATTCTTCACGAGGCCTTTATTGACGGGCTGGACTGGATGATCCATTGGGTCCCTTCCAGCTCTGCAGCTCTAAGATGATCAGCAGCATCAATATATGGTGCTTCAGAGTAACAGGAAGGCAGGTCTCCTGAGTTTCTACTATAAAACAGCATGCAGAGAGAAATTCAGAGAGCATAACCCTTCCCATAATATTGCTCTGCTTCAGGAATTACAGGAGGCACCGAGGCCTTGTCTCTTACCAGCTATGTCTCTCCCTTTGGATATTTCTGAACTCTCCACCTACACACCTTCAAAGGGCTTTTTTCAGCGGTAGCTGCTTTTCTTTGCTATTGAAATGAAAGCTGTGATCCCATAATGGGGCTCCTTATTCCCACCGCCTCCCATGGGTGTATGGAACGGCAGAATATTAACAAGGACCTCAGAAAAGAAGTGGGTGGATTCTCTGAACTGCAGGAGAACGGGACCCTTTTACTAAAATAAGTAAATAAATCAGGGTGTGTTTTTTTTTGTAGTTACTTTAAACATAGTAAGTTAGTAACTTTAGGTAATAACACAGCTACTTTATTCTACCTTTCCCCAAAGCATTTCTCTTTAAAGCTGCCATTTGGGGTCCGTCCTCAAGTGGGAATGAAACTTTCATTGTGTTCTATTTGATCCAAATGTGAAAATCCTCTTCGTGTTGAGTTAGGGGCTTTAACACCCTCTCCCCCAGGACCGTTGTGACAGTACCGTTGGGAAATCAAAAGGCTTCGGGCGGCTCACTCTTGTCCAGGGTTGGTCCGCTCGCCACCTTAATCCAGACACCCCTCCCGGGGCCCTCTTGTCTGTCTCTTTCCAACCCGAAAACGCAGTCTGGAGACGGACAAAGCCTGCATCCTAGATGAGATTTCCCAGTCTGGTGGGCACGCCGCTGAGCCGGATCAAATAACCCAGCAAAGAACCGAAAAGGAGGGGGGGGGAAAAACCCGTCTCTGAACGGAAAAAGCTGAAACCAAAAGACATGGAGGAGAGTGCTCAACCCGTCTGAATTATTTTAAAGGCTCTAGTCCTGGAGAGAACAGTAAGGCGGGCAGCGGGAAGATGTTTTATCTGACATGCTGTCCAGGGAGGTATTCCAGGGAAGCGGGTGCCCTTGAAGGGGGTGCAGTGGGGAGACTGGGCTGTTAAGGAGTGGAGGAGCTTTTAGAGAAGAGGAAGACAAGCTGATGTCGGTTTGAAGGTATACGGGTAAGGCTAAGGCGGGCATTCTTTCCTTTTTTGCTCCACTTAACGGAGTCGGGGATCATGGAAACAAAACCTATATATGCATACAGGGGCTTCATTTGTGTATGCAACTGTAAAAAGCTAGGATAGTGTGGAAAGCCATTTTTGCTGCTGGAGGAGAGTAATGCATAGTGGTTAGACTCTCTCGATTGGAACCAAGAAGACCCCAGGGAAGGAGGGACATGTTATGGAGGAATTAGGGTCCTGACAGGGTACATGGATGAGGCTTTCATAGCTCTGTGTTCCTGTCATCGCTTCCTGAGATGCCAGGACTGTAAATAGTTTGTTTCAAAGGGCAAGTTTCTAGCCCTCATGATCGGGAAACTAAAATGAGGCCGAGGGAGCGAAAACGTCAGGGTCGCCACCCAAGAGCCAGTGTGCCCATTCTTGATGAAGTCCCCCTTGTCGGCCGGAGCTTGGGTGGTTTCCTGGAAATGGCAGCTGCTTTTCTCCCCCTCGCATTTTTTTTTCTTTTTCCGGGCGACTGGCGCCGCAGGGAAGAAAGTCTATTTTTAGAAAGTCACGGAGAGATTCAGCCGAGTGTGAAGCGCGTCGTCATTCCAGCTGGAGTCTTGGCGATCCAAATTCCCGGGGAAGGGCTGTGGGTGTGTGGGATGGGGAGGGGAGAAGCCCGCTTCTGTGCCATGTCCGAGGAAGAGGATTCTGGAGCAGAAATTGTGGTTTGGGAAAATTAAAGGTCTTCCTTCTGCCAGCGCCGTGTCTCACAAGGGAGCACCTGCGTGCTCTCCAGCGGGCGTCCATTCACAAACAGCATCTGGGTGCACTTGAGCACAGAGAATAAAAACGCCCGCCCTCTGGGGTGCTCTCAGACATGCAGTTCCAGCCAGTGAAGTGATCTTAACAAGGCGAGGGCTCATAAGCATCTTCCAGCTGCGATCCCCATACACAATCAGCCTCAAAACCCCACACATCAGACTGCCAGCCAGCCATATATACCCTTTTCTGGAGGACTCCATTCCATCTTCAGCTTCCCCTCCGTTTCCACTTTTTTTTTTTCTCCATCATAGCTTGCCGCGACTCTGGCTAATCTCGACTATGGTCAGTAAAAATAAGCCAGCTTCGAACCATAGTTTAGGGCGCCTTCTCAGTGGCTCCTCCCAGGTTGTAGAACTTCCGAAGGAGGCTAGCCTGGCCATCTCGTTCTTCCGCTACCAGACAAAGAAACTTTTGCTTTCATCAGTCAACCAGTCAACAGTTCTTGACTGTATTTTTCCTGATGTCCTTCCGTTTTAGTTTAATTGTCCCTTTAATATGCTAAACCTTTTTGTCTTTTCATATATATGTGAACATTCTCTCTCTCTTCTATCACATCAAAAGCAGCCAGTTCCGGTAATGACATTGTGGAAATACATATTTCTAAGGGGATTTATTTTATTTTATTATGTTTTTAATATTTTCAGAGTGAAACCATGAATATGGGCACCCTACTGTACTCCAGAAGAGTTTGGCCTCAAGAACATGAAACCAGATGGTTAAATGTTTTCTCCCCTCTTCTTCCCCTCTCCAGGCTGCGGCTTACGCCGCGGAGGATGGCGTGCTGACCGAGGCCATGATGGACGCTCGCGTGGCTGACGCCATCCAGCAACACAAGCAGAAAATGGAGTGGCTGAAAGCTGAGGGGATGGAGGCCGGGAAGAACCAGCCGTTGCCTCTCACTCTGGAGAAGTCTGTGTGAGAGAAGCTCCTCTTTTATTACAGGCACGGAGAAGACGGAAGGAAACATGGCGGGCCATTTTTGTACGGGAAGCAAAGGATGATGGGAAAAGGGCCGCAGGGGGCCAAATTTACATTGGAATCATGTCAAGGAGCAGAAAATGCCTTACTGTTGGGAGGGCCACGGTTCCACCCTTCTGGACCCCCTCCCTCGGGGTCTTTTTTTCCCTTTTTTGATACCTCGGGATAACACCTGGAAGAATTGTGTATGTGTGTACGTGTTGTCAGAGCAGCTGGAAGACCAATATATTAAAAGAGTTCCCTTTGCCAAATGGCGAATCATTATCAACCTTGTGTCCTGTGTCTTGGCTCTTCCCCACCCACCCCCTCGAATTCTCATAAACCACTTCTTGGTGGAGCACGGTGGGGCCTCTGAAATCCCGTAGTGAAGGAGAGGTAAAGTCTCACGATTTTGAAAGAGATCTTTTGAGGTATACGGGTGCTGCTTAATCGCGTTTGGATATGGATTGTCTGTTAATTTCATTGCACCTGAAGTTGACCACAAAAGTAACGAAATTGCAAAGTGATTAATATTGGGCAAATATATCTCTTCTTTTCTTCCACCCCTTTATTCGAACGTTGATGATTTTGGTTAAAACTTCTGTTATATAACGCTAGTCAATATTTTTATCATTTTGATTGACTGTGCCGGGTATTTTTGAATAATAATAATAATAAACTGCAGAACAGGAAAGGACCTTGCAGATCATGGGGTCCAGCCTCTGTCTAGGAGGCCCAGTGGGGAATCGAACTCTCAACCGCAGAGCTATCTTCCTTTATCCTTTGAACCATGTTTCATTTTTCTGGTTCATTCTAAGAAAGGACTTTGTGTGGAACAAGGCAGGGAGATTTTTGATCAGCACGATTCCTTTCTCTTCTTTCTCTATTGCTCAGGTCAAATTACAAGTTACACATTACCTTAAAGGCCGTGGGAGTCCCTGCGGCGTTTCCAGATTTGTGAGGACTCTCGCTGCCTCTAAGGTAAAGATGTGTCTTGCTTGATCTACACTTTTTCTCTACCAATGAAAGCCCGCTGTACCTACTTTTCTGCCGTACACATTTCAGCTATTCGCATTTTTTAAAAAAATGTGTAAGCCTCTTCCCCAAAACATCCACCACGGTGTGAATTTTGGAGGCCAAACGTATGTCCTCTTGGGAACTCCAGGAGCTGCAAACGCACCACTTTCCTCACAACCATCAAATCGGTTGAAGTTCTTTTCCATCTCTAGCGGGAATGTGACTTAGCCTCTTGCTCCCCAGCTGTAACCTGGCTTACATCCTTTGCTTCCGGGCACCGGCCATAAAAACAGGCAACCCTAATGAATCTTCTTCCAGAGTCATCCCAAGCCAAATACGAGCTTGTGATGGATGATCTGTCCCAAAGGTGATACGAGAGAACCACCCATTATTCCATCTCCAGGATGTGATGCGATTCCAGGTCAAAGACAGACTGAGCACGTCTTGGGTGGCGGCTGTCAGTGACAGATGTGCTCATTCTTCTCCCGACTCCTTGTTCACCACCTGCCAGGAAATGCAGGTATCCCTCCTCCGAAGTTCTACCCTGTCTCGTTTCAGAGCTGTTATTTCTCTCTGGCGCCGTTTCCCACCCACCCCCTTATACTTGGCTCACATTTTGGAAGCCACTTTCAAAGCAGTTTTTAAATCAGGGACACGATGACTCTTGCAAAGCATTTTAAAAGAACGAGACCTATTGTTTTGTCCTAGGTAAACATGGGGAGAGCGATGTTAGAAAGCCCAGAATTACTCAGATTGGGTCATATACATTATCGGGATGTAGAGTTCCTCCTTTTAAAGAAGAGGTGGGGAGCCTCTGCCCTCCCAGATAATTTGAATTATAATGCCCATCATCCCTGACCACAGCGGCCCTGATAACTGGGTCTCGTGGGATTCGGAGTCACCAACATTCCATTCTGGGAGTTCCACCTGACAGACAAGACACTTTGGCTCATCTGGAAGAACGGCCTCAACTGCAAAACTTGGAGGATTAGCTAGGCCTAGCTTCTTGTTCAGGGAAAAAAATTCCCAGCTAGCACTGGGGCAGGAACAGGAAGCTTGAGTGGAGCTAGGCCTAGCTGAACCTCAAAACCTTCCAAGTTAGGCCTTTCTCCCAGCTGAGCCACATTTGTCTGTAATGCTAATTCTGGTGGAAGTCAGTGATTTGACGATGATGAAAATATATTACCACCAACCTGCCCCCTCCCATAAAAAATTGTGTGCCTGTCACAATTCCACAAAACGTTGGGGTTAATGACAGGAAAGGATTCCTGGGTACGAAATCCATGTCTCTGCAAATCACAGCTTTCCTTTTTGGAGAGAGGACGAAGTTTGTCGTCCTCAAGCCTATACGAACGTATATCATGAAATGAGGAAGCGCCTGGTGAAATCTAAGAAATCAAAGAGATGGTTTACTAAGTGTTGAATGAAAGAAAAAACACATTGTCACTCTCCATCTCCCTTTGTAAGCAAGACCATGATCAATTATGCAACATCGGGTAAGATGCAGATTTACATAATGGCTGCCCGGCACAAGACTTTCCGTTTCCTGATAAAGAATTCGGATCACTCGGGGGCAGAATTTCATATTAAAAATTGTTTCATTGAGAAAAATAATGCAATATATATATATATATATATTAACCCCTAAAAAAAACCAGAATGGTATGGAAGAGGACTGCCCTTTTCCGTTGATTTATGAACACAGACACACCCCAACCCATCCGAAAACTCTTGCTCCAGAGTAGACCCTCTAGAGTGCATGTCTTCCACAACATCCGAATGGCAAAGGAGACGTACGCACAATCGGGACAAATTAAGGCATTTGAGAAACAGCTGTGAAATTATATAAATGTATAAATAAATATATATATAATAAATATATATATAAATGTAAGATGTGCAACATACAAAGACAAAAATATAGATCCTATATGGTAGGTCTTCATCATCCCTCAACTCCTTTCTCTCTCTCTCTCTCTCTCTTTCACACACCTAAAAAATGCACACTAATGAACACCATCTTTGTCTAGAGGTAACAAAATCCATCATAAGTTTAGTGCATTATGGCAGTCCATTTCCTCTTTTGCTTTTGGGCTTCTTTGTTGTGAGATTTCCACACACACCCCCATTTAATCACAGAAATACAGCGATCGCACAATAGAGGAATCAAAGACATGGTCATTTTTTTTTCCCGAAGGAAGCTTTGAGGCTGAGCTAGGCCTAGCTCTGCCCAAGCTTCCTGCTCCTGCCCCAGTGCTAGCTGGGAAGTGGGTTTCTTTTTCCTGAACAGGAAGCTAGGTGGAACTAGGCCTAGCTAAGTCTCAAAACTTTTCAGTCTAGGCCTTTTCTCCCAGGCGAGTCCCATTTAGGCAGCAGTAAGGTGTGTGTACATCAAGTAGAACTCCCAGAATAAAGAATTATGGGATTTGTAGTCCCAAGACATTTGAAACTCCCATCCCCAGCTGCTACCTTGCCCACCTTGTGGCCACCTCTTGGTATCTGCCCAGCTGAAACAGCTGCTTCAAGGGTGGAGCCACTTTGCTCTTAAAGCTCTAGCAGCCCCTAGAGATGGAATTTCTACGTGGAAACAAGGTGTGCTGTCCCTTTAACAGTCAGGCGTGCCAACAGTCCCTTTTCTGATTGGCTTGGCCAGCCCCCACCCAGATTCGGGATCCATTTCTTTTAAAGGGCCAGAAGAGCTTGCAAGGGGACCATGACCATGCATTTTAAAACACTGGCATGAAAAGGATTTAATAATTATTTTGGTGAATTAGTGAGTTAATCCCTATTTATATTCAGCAATGGGGCTGTTAGGGAGAGGAGCTGGCGCCCCACCCCTCTGTACAACAATGTCAGCGTCAATTCATAAAATGGGTTTTGAATACCATTGCACTTAAATAGTTGAGGTAGCTGGTCTCATCAATGGCACAATACAGTCGGACCCCTGTATCTGTGGGGAATTAGTTCCAAGCCCCCTGCCGCTGCTGAAAAACGTGGATTATAGCAAACACTATTTTAATATTGAATGCTAGACTTAGCATGTTCTCTGGCTCCATCTAGTGACCTGTTCTGGTAACTTCATCTTTAAAAATAGATATTTCTAGGATTTTTTCTTTTAATATTTTTAATATTTTCAGACGTGGATAAGTGAATCAGTGGATACTGATCCTTCAGATAAGGAGGGCTTCCTGTAGTTAGGCATGATGGTTTCATACCGTCTGGCCCCGAACAGCCTCCATTCCAGAAGGTGCTGCGATCTGCTGTAGATCGAGATCATAAAATGGTGGTTCCCAACCTTGGGCAACCCAGGTGTTCTTGGACTGCAGTTCCCAGAAACCCCAGCCAGCGCAGCTGGTGGTGAAGGATTCTGGGAGTTGCAGTCCAAGAACATCAGGGTTACCCAAGGTTGGGAACCACAGACCTAGAAGAATTTGTAAAACTGGTAAATTGGGAAGAGACTATCGCTCAAAGGTAGAACCCCTGTTTTGCAGGTGCTAGGTTCAATTCCTCCAAAAACAATTAACAAATCATGCAGACTGGATAGCTCAGTGGTTTAGGCAACCGACTGGAGCCAGAGGTTGGGAGTTCGATTCCACACTGTGCCTCCTGCAAGTACAGCCAGCCTGGGTAGCCTTGGGCAAGCTGCACAATCCCAGGACACCCCTGAAAGAAGGGAATGTAAGCCACTTCTGAGTCTTCTCTACCTAGAAAACCCTGGAAAGGGTCAGCATAAGTCAGAATCAACCTGAAGGCACACGATTATTTTTATCAAATAATGTGAAAGACTCTTCTCTCTCTCAGACCTAGGACTGTGGCTGCCAGTCAGAGCAGACCGTATAGAACCAAACAGGCCCGTTATCTGATCGGCAAAAGGCATCACCTTCTGTTCCCAAGCGATACGTTGAAACATTCACAAGACCAGCTAACCCCCCAAAGAAGCCAACTCAGCCAAGTGGATCTACCCCACGGGACCAACCTTGAAGCTACGTCAACTCTCTAATTGCAACTCCAAGTGGTGATGTTATCACAGAATGACTTTAGGATTTCATGCTTCGTCAGCAACCCTTTGGGGCTGAAACATCTAGAACACTAATTCTCAACGGTAGGAGATACAACCAGCGATGTCAGTGAACGCCTGTTTCAAGACACCTTGAGGGTTCTTCTGTCAAACCCAACAGAGAAACATCAACAGGACACACAAAGACCACGGATCTGTTTCCAGCTTCGTGGTGGCTCCATTTTACATTGACGTTATCGGTGTTTGTAGATTCCTTACAAATGGCCAAATGAGGCAGGCAGAACAACAGATCTCATTATTTCAAAGAAACGAAGAGAAATCAACAAGGAGAGAAACCCAAGCTTACCCGCCGGATTCCAAAACAACCGAAAAGGGGACATAACACGGTAGCTGCTGGACGGAAGAAACTTCGAACCAAGATCGGCATCAGAAACAAGACAATTTTAGCACTAGGTCGGATTTGGGGGCAGGCGGACATAACTGAAACAGCGTTTGTAAGCTCTCGGAGGCTAAACATGGCGTCTTCGGGCCGGGCCGACCTACAGAGACCTCTAACGACGACAACAGGTTTCGGAACAAACCCAGGAACGAACGGAACAGAAAAAAAGGTACACTGGTTTAGCAGGACACCATCGAGGTAAACGACGGGCTGGAAGTACAACGAAAAGTCTCTCTCCTCCCCCTCCCCCCCCGCTTTCCCCCCCCCCGACAACTTTTGGATTTTTGTTGTGTTTTTGTTGTTGTTTACATATCTACAGAAGTCCACCAATGAAATGGCAACCACAGTGCGACGTCTCGGGCGCCTCGCCTCCGGGACCGGGTTGGATTGTGCATTCTCCCGGGTGCCGGGCCGACACACCGTAGGGAGTCACTCAACGGAAGTCCTTAACTGGTGTCCCCGGAGGGGGCGAATGGGCCACGTCCCCTGTGGAGGGTGGCAAGGGGCACGTTCTGTGACCTCGCCTCAGTCTCAGCTCCCTCAGAGATGTCTGGGGCTCGGATGGCCGTTGTGGTACAGCTTCTGTTTGATATGTACCATGTTCCCGGTGGCTTCGTCGTATTGCCGGTGGTGACGTGTTCTGAACTCCTTGAAGTTACAAAATTTGGGAATCCAAGACCAGGAGTTGTCTAGAAAAAAAAAAAAAGGTGGAGAAACAGAGAGACGTCACCGTGACCCAAGCAAAGATCAAATCTCACACTCATGATAAGCTACCGTGTTTCCCCGAAAATAAGACAGGGTCTTATATTAATTTGTATTCCAAAAAACGCATTAGGGCTTATTTTCAGGGGATGTTTTATTTTTTTATCCATTTCTTCAGACATAAGAGAGGGACTACAAATGGCAAATATTTATAACTGTGTACAGTAAGACCCCCATCTCCATGGGGGAGTGGTTGCAGATGCTGAAAACCATGGGTAATAGCAATTGCTACACATAGCATGGTAAAAGAAAAAGAAAAATCCAGAAATATTTATTTTCACCATGTAGTACCAGAACTGGTCACTAGAGGGAGCCAGAGACCATGCTATTTATTCTTCAACAACACGAATACATGGTCTCTGGCTCCCTCTTTTGGCCAGTTCTGGTAAAGCATAAAAATATGTGTTTCTGTTTTTGTTTTCTTTTTATATTTTTAGTATTTTCAGACTGTGGATAAGTGAAACCGTGGATATTGATCCTGAGGAGGCAGGAGTCCTAGTGTACATGGCCCCAAACCAGAGACTGTATTGGTGCACAAGTTGTTGACCTGGCAATGACCTTTAAAACCCTTGTTGATATTCAGTTCCCTTTCCAGGAAGCATTGTTCTGTAAACAATGACAATGATGGGTGGCTAAATTAATCCCACGCTATAGATAACAAACAGGAACAAGAAGGTATATCTAACCACCAATGTGGCTTGTGAGGTGTCACGGGTAGATAGTGAGGACATCTAACTGGGAATGTACGCTGGTAGAGCAACAAGCTCTGTATCTTGTGGGAGTGAGTTCCACAGGTTCATTCTTATACATTTGAGAGAGGCCATACTGTGTGAACTACTCCATCTGCCATTCAGTGCCTGTCCCTCCTGTTGGGTCCTTGGGGTTAGAAGCTACGTTGAGAAACTTTGGGAGGGCAGATTGTAATCCTTGGCTGCCATTTGCCGACCCTAGGCCAAAAGGTTGAGACCTCACCCTCATGCCCCCAGGTTCCCTCTTTAAATCTATGCCATGTTAAACCCTTCCTCAGAACGACTGGTGAGCATCCACTTACCATACCGTCGGCTTGTTCGCCATGCTCGTACGGCATAATGGAGCACCCCGTCCATCCAGACCAGAAACCAGCTTATACAGAATCCCAACAAAAGTCCCAGCATCAGATCAATCTCCTGCTTGGTGACATTGTCCGTCACAAAGTAATTCTCGGAGGAATCCACCACCGACTGGTCTCCGTCATATGGGATGACATAGTGGACATGATGCCTTTGGGGTTGAGTTGGGTTGGGTTGGGTTGGGTTGAGTTGGGTTGGGAAAGGTAAACAGGGAACAGAAAAAGAAGAAGTAGAAGAGCATAAATGTTTGGGGGTCAACAGAGAACAGACTGGTCTTCAACTACTAGAAATTCAGCCCGGGTCCCAAATGCTGGGACCCTAATATTGTGGCATTTGCCAACATCTGGTTGCTCACAATGTCCAACTTTGTTTCTAGCAAAGGTATTGTGTCATTCTATAATCAACATAGTAGAACGGCAGAGCTGGAAGGGACCTTATGGATCATTGAGTCCAGCCCCTGTTAAGGAGGCACAAGTGGGGAATTGAACTCCCAACCTCTGGCTCCCCAGCCAGATGCTCAAACCTCTAAGCTGTCCAGCAGTTCCCATTGAGTTGTTCATTACGTTTTCATTTACGTATATATCATTCCTTTTGGCTTTTGGCTTGATAAGAGGCTGAGATCAGGATAGAAAAACACCCATCAAAAGGTCTCTTAAAAAAAACCAAAAGATGCCCTTTAAAAGGAACTGGAATCTAGTAACCATTCTAACCCTTATGTGCTTCCATCACACTTGGCTACAGAATAATGCAACGAATCATGGACCCCTTGAAATGTCTTGCTAGCCCTTTAGGGACCAACTCCGAGCAGATCATACTTTGATTTTTGGCTTCTAACAATTCCCCTTCTATGCTGTTTGTTTTACGGTTTCGTTTTGACAAACGATCATTCTTAAGCTTGTGAGGTTCTCCTCCCTCATGTTTCCTGGAATGGCAAAATGGGGACAGGACAGAAGCTTTCCCACAAATACATAAAACGCAGACATTATTCGACACCCACCCACCCATGCTTCCCCCTTCTTCCTGATTCAAGCCCAGCTTTGAGACCTCTAAAAAAAAGGCGGTAGCAATGATATAGCTGTTGGCCCTGGCGCCATTCTAGGGCTACGTCTGATGCAACACCCAGCTAGGATGGCTTAAACAGAGCTTGAAAGGCAGGCTTGGAGCATCCTCTTCCACCCCCTGACCCTTTGGGGGTCTCCTCGAGCTCCCTGTGCCCCCCTGAAAAGCCCAGGTGGGGGGATTTGGTTAGGGTTGGCCACCGAAGAATCAGCCTGTCTTAGAGAAGGACGTTCAGCCCTGCCCGGCACCTGCCCACCAGCCAGGCAACAGCCCACTGCATCGGACTGCTGCAGAAGAAACTCTGCAGTCTGCAGCAGGCAGAGACGCATCTTGAGATCCCAGCTCCAGAGCAAAGGAAAGCGGTGAGCAGCTCCACGCCTTCCCAGCATCTCTATCCATGAAGGGCGGGCTCCTTTTTTGTCCAAGCCCTTGTCAGATCACAGCCGCTTTAGGCGTGATGCTGCAGGAGGGTTAATATAATAGTCATGTGCCCTCAAGTCAATTTTGACTTAGGGTGACCCTTTTTAGGGTTTTCCAAGTAGAGAAGACTCAGAAGTGGTTTCCCCTTCCCCTCCTCCAGGGGGCGCCCTGGGACAGTGCAGCTTGCCCAAGGCTACCCAGGCTGGCTCTTCTCCCAGGAGGCCCAGTGGAGGACTCAAACTCCCAACCTCTGGCTCTGCAGCCAAATACTTAAGCCACTGAGGTATCCAGGCAGCTGTGGGAAGATTCAGGAGCAAACAAATCCTGCTCATTTGTGCATCCAGTAAGGTGAACGCAGGTCCGGTGGAGCAGGTATACGTTTTCAGATCAAGATACCCAGGTCACCTCTGGATACTGGCAAAAATGGGTGTGCACAGATTCAGGTCTCAGTCTGTGCACGGAATCCCTGGTTCAATTGAGGAGCTGATTTGGGGGCTCTGGAATGTATCTTGATTCTGTCCATCCATCCATCCATCCATCCATCCATCCATCCATCCATCCATCCATCCATCCATCCATCCATCCATCCATCCATCCATCCATCCTTCCTTCCTTCCTTCCTTCCTTCCTTCCTTCCTTCCTTCCTTCCTTCCTTCACTCTCCCCTCCCTCCCTCCCTCCCTCCCTCCCTCCCTCCTATCTCTCTCCTTCCTTCCTTCCTTCCTTCCATCCATCCATTTTTACCGGCATTTCTCCTTAAAAAGGACCCAAGGCGGGTTATATCATTGAACAACAATAGTTAAAACTGAAAACAATGAGTCTGCAAGGATGGTTCACATCATATTAAAAAACAATGTTTAAAGCTAAGAGCGAGGCGTCTAAAGAGGATGCTTGCATCCTTAAAAGTCTAACGCTAAAACCATCAGTAGACAAATATTTAAAAGGAACAAACACATGTATATAGGTATACATCCTAGGCAGAGCTGTGCACTTTCCAGAGTTTGGAACCATTTTTTTTCTTTTGGACTACAGTTCCCATAGAGTTATGTGTTTTCCTCACAAGACTTGTGGGGGGAGCCGGACTGAGCTTCAAGAGAGCTACCCGGTCCCCAGATTCTCCTGGTGGCAAGCCAGCGCCAGGTTTCCAAGAAGAGGACGTCGTCTCGAGGAGAACTGCCAGATACAAATAGTTTAAAACAAATAAATCGGCAAAAGGAGTCCATGAAATCATTCCTCTGATGGCCGAAAACCGAGGAAGGAAAAGCATGACTCAGAAGGGTAGGGGACACAACCCGGGAAGGGCGGGGGGAAGCACCTCAGCCAACATCCCAAAGACAAAACAAATTAAAATGAAAATTAAAAGGCCATCAGCATTCCCCACCGCGCTCTAAACGGACCAATTGATCGGGCAATTTCCCATAAGTTGATTGCCGCTAATGGAAGCACGCAGTCACACCATTAAGACGGATCGGGCCGCAGAAAGCCGTCCACAAGGTCAGAGGAAAGCCCCCTCCCTGGGCATGCTCTGGTCTGTGGTGCGGTGATTGGGCACAGCCATCGGTGGCGGCACAGGCTCATCGGTGTATGTGGCTCATCCCTGTTTGCAGAAAATAGAACTGCAGGGAAGGGACCTTAAGGATCATCCAGTCCAGCCCCTGTCAAGGAGGCCCAGTGGGGGGAATCGAACTCCCAACCTCTGTCTCTGCAGTCAGAGACCTCAACCCCTGAGCTATTCATCATTCCATTTTAAAAGCCGCCTATCCGCAGCATTCCGAGCCAAGCTTTTGTATCTGAACTCATGCCCTGTTCGTGTTCTTTTTTTTTCTGCACCTCCAGGATCTGGCATGGGCCGTGCCAGTCCTGAACATTTTAAGGGGGGGGGGGGGGAAGAGACAAGATATGGTCAGAAGTGAACGTCTGCTTTTGCCAAGCCTCTTTGGGGCAGGGAGATCGGGAGCGAAACAAAGCCCCCTGGTTATGTCTTTTCCAGCTGCCTCCTCTAACTAGGCAGGGGTTTCCCATTCAGAGAAAAGCCTCTATTTTCAGACGCTTTCTGGATCCAGGTGTCCCGATTACCAGCCTTTGAACTACAACTTCGAGTGGTTGTTAATTACTGAATTTTATCACTACATTTTATTTATGTCCGTGGTGCTATGGTCGCCCATCTACGGCTCAGCCACTAGACAGGGCGGGATAAAAAAATCTAAATAAATTAAATAAATAAATAAACCCCCAGCAATGGCAGCTGGGGATTCTGGGAGGTGTCAGCCCATGAAATAAAATAACATCGATTAAGATTAAGATAATAAAAAAACAAAAACAAATTCTGCTTGGTACTTTCTCTTCTTCCTGGTAGAAGCTATTCATGGATTGAGGCAGAGAGAAAATTTATTCCCATCAGTTGCTGGTTGAGGGAATTCTGTAGTCCAAAACAAAAACAAAAAAGAGTTCCTTCCAAGCTCTTGAATCCTTGGCAGCTGGCGACTCCGATTTCAGGATAGTTGCGAATCCACACCAGGTTTTCCCCCTGCAATTGACTGGAGTTACCCAGGATGCTGAATTGACTGGAAGGTAGGGTTCAGCCCCAGAGGCAGCTCATGTAGAGTCAAAACTCTACGTGAGTTGTGCTCTGTTGCTTTTGAATGTGTTTTTAAGTATTGATTTTATTTACCATTTAAAATAGGATACTGGGTTAATTCGTTTTTAAATACTTGTACACTTAACATTTTTAGCTTTTAAGTATTGTCCTTTTAATGATGTAAGCCGCCCTCCTTTCAAGGAGCAAGGCAGGGTAAAAATATTTTAAAATAAGAAAGAAAGAAAGAAAGAAAGAAAGAAAGAAAGAAAGAAAGAAAGAAAGAAAGAAAGAACGAACGAACGAACGAACGAACGAACGAACGAACGAACGAACGAACGAACGAACGAACCAAGGGGATTCAAAGCACCTCTGAACCTGGAGCCACCGACCCCCATTGCTCTGAACACACACACACCCCGCATGGCTCTGCCGAAGAAGACCCATTGCTACAAACTGTGGGCCAGAACCTGGATGTTTGTTTTAAAATACGCACATCGGGCAGACCCGGAGTGGTGGGAAGGCAAAGCAAATCCAGACCCCCTGCTCCGCTCTCCACACGCAGGTGGAAGTAACACGAGCTGACAAGGCACAGAAAGGGGAAGCCCAAACGGTCTCACATTCATTCACTGGGGGAAAGACTGGAGGCCTTTATAGACTTGGCCGGAGAGACAGCAATTAAATAGGACACACGACTCCGTACTCTCCTCCTGGCAGCAAGGAGCTGTAATTCACTGGCTTGTCATCCCCTGTCAACCCCTGCGTCTCAGGGAGCCACTTGATTCCGGCCCCAGAGGATTCCCCAGGCTGCAAGGAGAGCTTTCGCATCGCTTAGTCCCGCTAGCGGATTGCAGAGAGGGAAGCCGACATAAAGGGGTTCACCCCTTTACATCTCACTCTGTTATCATCCTCTCAGCGGACTGGTCAGGTTTCAAATGGGGATCCCCTCCCAGCTCTGCTTGGAATGGAGGAGAGACCAGTGGCTCCGATTCCATGGGGGCGGTGAGTTCCGTTCCGGGTTTTTAGTCTGAATTTGAAAGGATCTCTTTCCTTTCCGAGCCTGCCGCCCACAAGGTGCTTGAACCTCTTTGAGAGGGGATAATAGGACTCGGCACCTTGGATGGCTCCTGCAATGTTTGTTTGGACTAAAAGCCAGAGGGGATGCAGGGGAAGACCCACCATCAGCTAGAATCTCTCTGACTACATCTGTGGTTCCCAAACTTGGGTCCTCAGATGTTCTTGGACTGCAGCTCCCACAAATCTTGGCCAGCACAGCTAGTGGTGAAGGCTTTTGAGAGCTGCCATCATTCATTCATTCATTCATTCATTCTATTTTTATCCCACCTTTCTCCCCAAAAGGACCCAAGGTAGCTCACATCATTAAAAATAGTATTTAAAAGCTAATTAAAAACAAGTATACAAATATTTAAAAGGAATCAAACAAGTATTATATTAAAATGGTCAATAAAATCAATATTAAAACACATTTAATACTTTCACCATGAGTGAAAAGAGTCCTCCACTCACGCCTGGAAGGATATCTAGATTTGAAGAACATGTACAAGACACTCTAAACCCATGACTCCATGATGGGGTGAGACACTGTTGCCTCTCTCACACCATAGACAGCTACTGGTGGTAGTGGTGGCGATGATGCTAATTTCAACGGTGGCACCAACAGAACATCACAGAGCAGAACAGGCTGCTGAGAGGCTCTGAGTGGGTTCTGATGGGCTGAATGAGGGCTACTGAACCTCAGGAAGCTGGCCACCCCTAAAATAGGTGATGCCTTCAAAGAGTGGGCCATCCTTTTAAAAAAAAAAACCATGGCAACCTAATCATCATCTTAAAACTGCAGAGTTGGAAAGGACCCAATGGATCATCGAGTCCCAGCACAAGAGGGGAATCGAACTCCCCAACCTCTGGCTCCGCAGCCAGAGACCTAAACCACCGAGCTATCCAGGGATGCTGCTACTAAGGCAGTAGATCCACTCAGGAATGGAGCCTCTACTCCCTGAACCTTAGCCGAGATCCACTGGAGGATGGGAACTCCAAAATTAGGGGAGTGGTGAATCGACTCTACGTTTTGGTCAATTCCGCGCTATCCATGGTCCTGAACCTGATTTAGGAGTAAGATTCAGGACCGTAGATCTCTCCAGTTATGTTCCAACTAAAACCTCAAGTGGATTTGCCCACCACAGAGACATCACAGCCACCTTCCTTCACAATCAAGATCCCCCCACCCACCCTCCAGAATCTAGAGTTAACACTCCCTAGAATATCTGGGTATCTCACAGGCTGTTCTAGCTGTATTTGTTTACTCGGCATTTGTCCGTCCTTTGGGGAATTAAAAAGCTGAGAGTGTGTTTTGTTCTTTCAAAATGTACAGGAAAGTAAGGTCCATCCTTCAGCCTGGGATACATGATCAACACCGCCAAATAAAACCCAGCATCTTCTGTGGGCCACCTGGATGGTGCTGTAAGGGAATACCCACATCCAACATCAACAGTTCGAGGAGAATATTGGCTGAGAAACACCTTCAACTGACTATGCCTCCATGGTGGGTTCCTTTCTCAACGTGGTCCTCCACCACCACCCCTTCTTCACTGTTTCTACAAGTTACTCTGGCCCCCTCACTGTGGCTTCATGCCTTGATCATGAGAGGAACAGCCACGGAAGCAGATGGCAGTAGCAGATGCTACCACTTCTTTGCTTTGCTTTCTCCACTATTCACATGCAAACTCCCAGAAGGCTTGTGGGTGAGCAAGCAAGCAGCATCGGTGAGGGAGAGCAAGTCCATGCATGTCTTCATTATAGTCCCCTTCCTGGATAACTGGGGTTTGTGAAGTCCAGAACCATGCCACACCAAAGCCACAGGGTTTTTTCAAGGACAAAATGTGGGACACTGGAGGAAGAACTATGTACATTGTTTTCACTTGGCTCTACAGTAGTCATGCACAGCTAAATTAAGAGTCTGTTCTGACTTCTAGATTGATTTTATAAGTATCTTCCCCCACCATCCACATGACGTAAGACTCATCCCACTTAGTTCTGTGCAGTTTTTCCTGACTTCCCATACCCTTTTGCCCCTCCTTGCAACATGGTTTATTTTTAGTCTCCCTTTGTTCCATGAGCAGAGTTTAGCACTATGGCACTTTCCATGGATGTTCATTTTCATGGTCAGAGCCTCCCAGCTATTAGGATATTAATTAGCACACAAATGCATATATATACAGACAGAGACAGCTCCAGGAGAGAAGCTCCAATGGATTATTTAAACATTATTTAAAAGATTCCTTAGATTTCCTAAAGAGAAATCAGTTTTCAGAGAAGTGCTTTCTTAAAAGGATGTTTGGACGTGATTGCCGATAAAGCCCAGGCTCTTTCCCGATCAAGTGGCAGAAACATGTGTGTGTGGACTTTCCGAACCACACAGAAAAGCAATGAATTCAGAAAGGGGCGATCTCCTTGAAATACTTTCTAGTCCCATTCCAGTTTTTGCTCTGGTTAGCATCTGTTGGAGGAAAGATCTTCCCCGTCACCCTGGGAAAGCAGGTGACATCAATGCTGCAGGGCTGGCAAATCTGCTCCGGGTTTTGGCCTCAACTCTGAAAAAGCCCTCCGAAGTTGGGAGTTCAACTCCTGACAGCACCTCCTTGACAGGGGCTGGACCCGATGATCCAGAGGGTCCCTTCCAGCTCCGCAGTTCTAAAATGAAGAGGAGGTTCTGAATCGGTTTGGGATTCAGAAGCCTGGACAGCTCCCACCGAGTTTGCACCGAAGCCGACGGCACACTCATTGCCACTCAGCAAAAATCAGAGCCACCGGCCTCCACGGCTGCTAACTGGAGCTTTTAAAACTAGGGTTGCCCGAGACTCAGCCTCGAACCTCTGGCATGGAAAGCCGAGGCTCTGCCAGGAAGCTGTGGTCCTTTCCCAGTGCTTTGGACCCTGTCCTGTGCATGGATACATCCATCAGCCTGTCTCTTAAAGCGATCAAACTGCCTGCCATGAATTTTCACAAAAGCTTATTTCCTCCCCATCAACATCCTTCTTTATTATTATTTTTTTTTTGGCTCTTTCGAAGAATTTAATTTATGGCTCCAATTCTGCGGGACATTAGATGGGGTTTCGCGGTTGGCATGCGCGCCTTTTCCTCCCTGCTCTCAAAAACCACTAGAAGGGACACCCGTAACACTGAGAGAAGCCAAAAGCGCCTTCCTTGGCTCTCCATGCAAAGAGCCATTCCAAGAAAGTGGGGGAAATAACGGAGAAAATTAAGAAATTAGCTGCTCCCTTTAGGAAAGAGAGCCGCGGCCATCAAAATGAGGTCACCTCCACTTTGAAACAGATGAAGATGAATTAGCAAGAGAGGTCTTTCCCCTTTTAAATGATGGCATCGTTATTTTTTCTCCTCCACTCCAAGAATATATTTTCCAGCTTCGACCACAACGTATTGCTCTAAACAGAAGATCTAAGAGCAAAATACATCTTAACCTACCCAGAAACTCCCTCCTCCACTACAGATACCCTCCTTACAGTTCTTTTTCTATCAACAGTCTTCCGACTACAAACCAGATAAGATGCTTTCCTCCTAAGGGTAGAGGTGGGCGAGGGAGAATGACAGCAGGACGGTCGGTTATGACCCTTCCTTCTAGATTTCATTCTCTTCCATCAGCCTCTTGCATGGTGGTATAATCACTCCACCTCCGTGGTTCTGTTGATTTATTATTATTCTGTGTATTTACACGGATGACACCTGTGAATAAAATCTTCAGGCTCGTTTACAATCAGCTTGAAACAACAATCTGGCTGTGTTGTTTTAAGGAGAGGGAAGACCGCTCATTCTTTTCGCTCACAGGATGAGAATCATGGGGAGCGGAGGGGAAGACTGACAGGAGCTTCAAAAACGGCACCAAACTCACAATGGTAAAAACTGGGGCATCACTCGAGGGAAAGGGAAGAAAAGCAGATCAGGAGAACCTCCTCTGGATTCTCAGGAATGAAAACAGCACGCAACCCACATCAGCATCACAAGGAGAAACGGGAAAGAGCAAGATGGAGATACAGTTATAAATCTGGCCATCCAGAGGCAATGACGGCCGGCTATTCTGGTTTTGCTTGACAGGAAACCAGGGTTCAGCCAGAGACCTTTACCCTTTTCGTTCACTACGAACAATAGCATACATTTTACTGCTAGAGATCTGAGAACTTGACATCTAGGAATTGCCATCATTGCCTTCTCGATCAACTTCCTGCAAAATAAATAACCTCCTTGTCTGCAAATTAGAGATGAGCTTCATGTAGAACCGTCCAGGGCTGCAAACAAGGGACCAGCTCTCCCCCAGGCTGCAAACCAGGACTAAGCTCCATGCAGCTCCTTCCCCAGGCTGCAAATCAGGGTTCGGTTCTCTCCTAGGCTGCAAACCAGGACTACGCTCCATGCAACCCTTTCCCAGGCTGCAAAGCAAGGCTGAGCTCTCTCCCAGGCTGCAAACCCAGACTAAGCTCCATGCAACCTTTTTCCGACTATGGACCACGTGAGATGCTTTCCCCTGATTGGTGGAGGTCAGGGAGGGAGAAGGGCGGCAAGGTTGACCCAGAGATTCCCCACAAAACCTTGATCCTATTTTTAAGTTCAAGCTTGGGAGGTCCTCACAGTGTGCTTCCTAAAGCTTCCAGGCTCGGTCAGTTAGAGCAGTGTGGAAGGCAGGAACTCCCGTTCCACCTCCCCGTCTGTCATCTGGAGAGATTCGCCTCTTCCCATCGAGCATAAGAGCATGACTCTGTCATGGCCCCCAAGCTGGACCGGTGTTTTATACTACCTCCAGGTTCCCGCTGCCAGGTCTTTGACCAACAACTCAGAAATACACACTTCTAATAATTTTTTTTTCTTCCACCTTTAATCAACAAGATACAGAGAGTTTGTTCTTGGGGCATATCTAAGGTATGATAACCTCTCTTCAGTCACTTTAGCTTTCAGGCATGGGTTTTCTTTGATTTTATGGACGGCGAACCCCAAAATTCTCCGCTCTGGGAGTTCCACCCCTAAATGCGGCTCACCTGCTCTTCATACAGAGGATTGGCCTCTGCCAACCATCCAAAGAGAGGACCGCCCTCTATAATACAGGACACATGGCTACCTGATCAGGGCCCCAGGTTGCCATGATTCCCATCCTGGCAAGGAGAAGCAGGCCACCCTCTGATATTTGGCCGTCGGAGTCAGAGCAGCAAACGGCACTTCCATACCCTTGACCCCTCACTGAGGCTCGCAGGAGCCGAACCCAGCCAAATTAGGTTGGCACACAGCACAGAAAATCCCACACATCCTTTTCCCCCAGTCCTGGCAAGAGGGGTGGGGGGAATTACAACAATTGCAAAATAAATAGCGAACCATTTGCTGCCCTGTGGTGACTACCAACATTTGCTGCCCTGGGTGGTTGCCCCGCTCTGCCCCCTGGCACGGCCAGCTCCCAATACAATGTCCTTTCAATCTGGAACTTGGCATTTTTATGGGTGGGGGGGACTACAAATCCCAGAATCCCCCAATGTCCATGCTGGAGATTGGCAGGAACGAGGAGCGGCAGCTGATCCTGCCGCCTTCAAGGGAATCCATTCTGTATTTTGGTTCTCACCTGACAGGACTCCTCCAAGGTGCTGAATCCATCCTACAGAATCCTGGGACTTAGAATTGCATGCCAAGAAGCTCTTGTTTATTGCCTTAAAGCAGAACCTAGAATTCTAAGCCCTCCCAAACTACACTTCCCAGAATTCCACAGGACAGAGCTACGGAAGTTCAAGAGCTGTCAAACTGTGTTGGGGAAAACACATTCTGTTTACCCTACTGTGGCTGAGAATTCGCTCACCCTTTCCCAGAATGCAAACAGCGAGCTGCTGTGGGGTATCAACCTAAACTGTTTAGGGCCTTATGAGCCGAGCGTCACATCTTGAACCTGGCTCCGGATTTCACCGTCTGATTCTAACTGCCATGGAGCCGGCCTGGTTCGACTAACCAAAGAGGAGCAGATTGTTCGTGGGAGGAGGAGAGAAGAAGAGGGAAGAAGTGCATCCTAAATCAGTAACACAAACCTGTTTAGACCTGCAGGGATTCCAAAGCAGACATCAAATCCTTGTGCCTCTAACGATTTTAATTTTTCTTGAAAAAAAAATCTCCCATTCTTTCTATCAAATCCATGAAGAAATCTGCAAAGGCTTTATGAAAAATGAAAACCAACCTAATCCTATGTATTTATTTTATTTTATAAATATTTAAATACTTCTCGTCAAAAGGTAATGCACACACATTTGTAGAAGGATAGAAGGCAGCAGCTTTTAACAGCACTACAAAAATGTGAAGCAAAAATCTATTTAATTCTTAATAACATGGGAGACCCTCCTTTTTATTCTTTTCTCTTCTTTTTGGTTTCTAATTAATGTCTTTTTGAACACATCATGCACCACAACCCAACTTTTCTAGTGATAATTTAAGCAGGTGCTGTTCAAACAGTATGCTAGACCTCATATATTGTGCCTGTTAAATCTGCTCCTAATTAATTAATTAATTAAGTGATTAATTAAGTTATTGCCTATCAGAATTCCCAAAGTGATGTACAATACAACAGATGGGAACCTTTTGTAAAAAAATAGATTTAAATTTGTTTATACAAAACAGATGAAATAGATCTGAAGCCATTTTTAAAACCAATTTTGAAGCAGCTCGGTTAAATAGCGCTTTTTAAAAATCCCCACCTATTAAGATTCCCTTAATGGACAAGCTGTCAAGCAAAAGGGACAGCTTTTCTAAACCTCCTCTGAACATTTTTTTAAAAAATCCATTCTGGTCTTAAACGCAGGTTTCTGGATGTCCCAGTCTATATCTCCACCCACTCTACCACACAGTCTCTCAAGAGAAAATGCCAGCTAGCTAGCTGGTGAGCATGGCATTTTGCAAAAAGCTAAGGGGAGCTTAAGAGCAGTGGTGCTCTTTGTAAAAGCATATCTGTATAAACTTTTAAGCGATCAAAGCACCCCCAATAACATGGATATCCAAATTTAATTCAAATAATATTCTTGGTCATCCAGGCTATTTGGAATTGTCTCTCAACTGTGGCACCCCTCCAAACTTCACCACCGCCTCACCAAGACGATTGCTAGATTATAGTCCAAGAACAAAATCCTAAAAGAAAGTTGGAAGATTTCGTTCAAAAGGTCTCATCATAATACATGCCGCCGGTCCAGCCAATGGAAATAATAATCATGAAACCCTCAGCATCTCGACCGTTCAGCCCTCAAAACGACACACAAAATTTGAAAGAGGAAAACACCATTTCTAATGCAACAACCGTAACCACAACCAGAGCACAGGGAGAATGAAGAGCTTAAGGATGCAACGTATATATGAAAAAAATAAATTGAACAGCTTCCAGGTCTAACTCTATTCACACACAGGCAGGGAAGCAGCCCTTGACGATAGGGGGATGAACAAGGTTTTCAATGGAAGATTAAACTTATTTCCTAAAATTGCTACCAGCCTTCTCTGGCATTCATCCACTCTACGCTGGGGATTGGGTGCGAGCCTTGCCCTCATAAGAAAAAGGAGAGGAGTGGGGTGCTCTGCCTTATTTAGGGCCCTGCTGGCACGGAAAGAAACATTTCTTCTATCAGAGCGAAAGTCCATCTGGATTTTAGTCCGAGGCTCCGTTTGGCCAACAGGACCCTCTTGGGTGAAGCCAATGAGGGACCCACGAGCTAGGCCTTTCCAGGTTGCTGATGCCCTGTTGACCTGTGACTTAGAGGTAGACTGCTCCTGGAGATGGGGTCCCCATGCTCCCTCGAAAGCAAATTGCTATGGAGAGACTATCTTCTGCCAGGGATTTGCTTGACCTTCTTGTTGGTTCTCAAGGAGTGATGGTAAGCCCACCTTGGGCCAAGCCATCCTGAAGACCTTAAGCACATTCCTAGGTAAATCCACATTGTTCGATTGATAAGGGATAGATGAAAGGAAATGATGTGGCAAAGGGTTCACAAGCCCCCCCTCCCCACCGCTGCTTAGAAGCCCACTTTGCTCCCAGCCCCCTCCCTATCTGCAATCCAAGGATGATCATCCCAACCCACTTTATAGGGTTGTGCTTGGCATAAGGCTTAGAGCAAGAGAAGGAATAGAAATATTTGCAGGACATACATCCAAAATGACAAGGGGGGGGGGGGGTCTTTCCGAGACTTCTATGAACCCTGCATTTCTAACCCAATTCAATCAGTCTCCCCGCACCCAAAAGGTGACAAAATCCACGCAATATGCTTGTCCCGTCCTTGCATCTTCTGTTATCACACTATCCGCCACCCACCCACCCAGCTTATACAGTCAGCAAGAGGAGGCTGGTCCATGCTTGCATGCCTTACCTTCCACAGTTGCAATGGCAAACACGGTCTTCTCCCCTCAGATGCGGTAAGATGTAATTGTGGAATCGGTCTAAGAGCGCATTCATGTCCATCAAGCATGCAATTGCCTGTAAAGAACCCAGAAGGCAGCCGATCAGAGCCCAGAGCCGTAAAATCAACCATGTCCTTGCGTTTGACTGCGGCCAACCCTCCCCCTTCCTTCCTAACCCCCCCCCCAAAAAATTGGGGCAATGGAATCGCAGCTGGTCCTTTTTTCAGAAAAAAAATATTAATTATTATTATATAAGAGACACACATCAAAATGGGACAGCCAGAGCACCCGGCACAGGGGGTGGTGAGGTAAAAGACGAGACCCAGAAAAACAACATCAGGGTTTTGGGGTGAGGGAGCGAGCAAGAGGAGACCAGGAACACATCGATTAGAGGAGGGGGGGGGAAATGAAGAGTTCCTTACCATAACAATTGAAGCCCCCAAGATCAAAAATATCATGGTGTTCGCATTCATGGACATCAACTGGAGATTGATGGAGGCCGTGTCACTTCCCCCGAGCCCACCCTCCACCCCCTTGCCCAAAATGAAGAAAGAAAGGAACGGACGCCAGGACTTTCGGCAGAGGTCAGATACGGTTACATACAAAGTCTTCCAACCCAGCTGCAGTCCTGAGGCCGGGGGGGAAGGCTCTGCCTCCCCCCAGTTTCCAATCATATACAAAGACACTGTCTCGGGTGGTCTCCCCCACTCTCTCCAGCCGGATTCTTCTGGATTTTTTGCTGTCACCCCTGGGTTGGGTTTTTTTTTTGGGGGGGGGGTTCTCAAAATCTGTCTCTAGACTCTGCACACATCGCTACAGCTGTAATTTCCTCCCCACCCCTTCGCTTTCTTTCCTAGGGCAAACGACGGGATAGCGCTAAAGCCCAGCAGCAGAAAAGGTCAACAGCGCTACAGCGCTGCACCGCCGACCGAACGCCTTGCCGGGCAGAAATGCAGCCAGCCCCCCCCCCACCCCAATTTTATCTCCCCTGAACCACACACACCATCCCCGTCGACCAAAAATAAATAAATAAATTACAAAAAATGCACCCAATGGGGAATGAAACAAGAGATGGAGGAAATGGGGGAAGGAGAAAAAATATATATATCAATCTCTCAAAATAATCCTCCAGTAGGATTTAGAAGCATCCTGGCTTTTTCTTCCCTCTCTTGATGCAAAAAAAAAAAAAATCCAATCCATCCTTTCAGAACTGGGGGAAGCCAAAGAAGACAGGTAGCTAGAGGGGAAAGAGATGATTCTTCTCCTTTCTTTTCTATCTTTTTTTTTTCTCCCACCTCCTTCCCCCCCCTTTTTTTTAGCAGGGGGAAAAATGGAAGGAGAAGGCTAGCAAGCAAAGGCAGTGGGCAAAGCCTGCCCTCCTATTAAAAGCTTTTTTTTGGGGGGGGGGGAACCGGATCGTCCCTCGTTCTTCATTATGTGCTAGGAAGCAGTGGGGGGGGGAGGAGAAGAAAACCCCAGTGCTAGATGGGGGAAAAGAGAGAGGGGGGGTGTCCACCCCTTGCAGCTTGCTCAGAGCCTACTGCTGTTGTGTGCGCCTTTTAGAAGGCGAGGTGTGTGTGTGTGTGTGTGTGTGTGTGTGTGTGTGTTGCGGGGTGGGGGGGGGGGAGAGAAAGCAACCCAAAACGTGACCTGGGGGAAGGATTTTGGCTAGCTCCTCTCTCTCTCTCTCTCTCTCTCTCTTTTGCATTGGGGACATGGGAGCAGGATGATGGCCCTCTGAAACCCCCCCCCCAAAGGAAAATTGCCTTAAAAAAAAAAAAAACCAATCAAAGCAAATCAAGGCAGATTAAAACACACACACACATCCTTCTGAAGTGTCAGCCTGCCAAATTTCCAGATCCTCTTCCCCACCACCCTGGATCATAAAATATATATATATAGGTTTCCCTCCCTCTCCCTCCCTCTCCCTCCCTCCCTCTTTTCGCACCCTTTCCCCCCCCCCCCAGCCATCCAGCCCCGCCCAGCCCAGAGACTACAAGCGATGGGACGGTAGGGGTGGGTCCTTCGCTTATATCTCTTATATTTTTCCCTTGGCATCCCTTTTTTTTTAAATTTTGATTTCTCCCCCCCCCCCTCGCAAGGAGAGGAAGGAGTCGCCTTAGAAACACCCCCCCCACTCCCCTCCCCCGGCTGTTCAGGAAAGGGGGTGATGGGGAGGAAAAAAAAGGGGGGGTGTAAGGATGGAGGGAAAGGATCAAGCCCTCCCTCCCTCTCTTGGAGGTCTGGGCACCCCCCCTCCTGGCATAAGGGGGGGGGGGAGAGAGAAAACGCCTCTTACCTATTTCAGACAGCGGTAGCGGCGGCACAGCTCCATCTTAAGAGGCTCCTTCCTTGGTGGTGGTGGTGGTGATGATGATGATGGGGGGGAGAAAGAGGAAGCAGCAAGGCTGCGGGTTCTTTCTGGGTGCTGACTGCCTCCTTTTTTCCCCTCTCTGATCCTCTCCAGGCAAAGAGGTGCGCGGGGGAATGGGGGGGGGGGGGGAGAGAAGCCAGGATATAAAAAAAAAATCCCCCCCCCCTCTCTGTCTCCCTCTGTAATCAAAATGGTGCTTGATCTAATTTGGTGAGGATCTTTTTTTTTTTCCCCCCTCTGGATCCAGTTTGGTGATGATCTCTCTGGATCCTATTTGGTGGTGATCTCTCTCTCTCTCTCTCTCTCTCTCTCTCTCTCTCTCTCTCTCTCTCGGTCTCAGCTTTCCTTGGCTCGGAGGAGCCCCCCCAAAAATTCACCCCTTCCCCTAGAAGTCCCCAGGGAGGACTCACCCCCACTCACCCACCCACCCCCGGATGGAGGCCACTTAAGAGACGGTCGTGAGTGACCAGCCCACTCTTGGGAAATGTGATGTAACTTTCTTTTTTTTAAAGGAAGGACGCTTTTGCTTCTTATCTGGGGTGGGATGAGGGCCCCCCATCTTTCTGATGGTAGGGAGGGTGTCTTATGGACCTTTTTCTCCACCCGGTTCTCAGGAGAGGCATCATCATTACAGAAGTTTGGAGTTAGAGGAGCATCAAGTTGCAAACAAAGCTTACACACACACACACACACAAGCTTTTTAACTAGGCACCTGACCCATTTCTCCCTCCATAGGGTCCCATCCTGATCAGAGAGAGAAGCTACTGCTTGCAAGGCGACCCTCTGCCGATCCCTTAGGGAGAGCGCAGACCCCCATCTTGTTAGGGTGACTGCCCTGTTCAGATGAATCAGGGTTGGGCCCCCTTTAGATTTAAAAAACAAGCGGCTTCACGCAACTTTGGCAAAACTTTGGCGTGTCTTCGCCACCCCGGGAGAAATGGGAGTCACCCACACCCTCCACGGGACGAATCACTGGCCGGCCCTTTTGTGAATTTTGGTGAGGGGTTACTCTCAAGGAAGCAGAGAAAATGGAAAGATGGTGGATCGGAAGGAGTGTTGTCTGATTGTTATTTATTTTATGGACCATGGCGTAGGCTGCTGGTCTTTCCTTCCTCCACTTCCTGGGGAAACCTCTCCGCCATGACGTTTTGGTCTAAAGACGCATCCCATTGTAGAGCAATTAGAAATAATTAAAATGCGGTGGTGTCTCCTAACCAATCTTTGAGGCAGGTGGCTCAGGCGGCAGATCCCGGGGGACGGCGGCAGGGAACTCCGGCAAGGTGCTAAGAAGCAGGCCCCATCCTGTCCTAAATTCATGGTTCTCCTTCGCCCTCCTTCGGGTAACCATGAATTATAGTTCCAGCCCAAGATTATGTGGGGCCTTTAAATATACACACACAAACAAAGAGATAAATGAATGATATGCTTCTCTTTGGTAACATGATGATGATGCTTCAACTCAATAGAATGTGGGGCCTTTGTACATCTTAATCTGATCTCATCTTGATTACAGCCTTCAGAGAATTCCTGCTCTCTAGGTCACCAGGCAGAGGGACAAATCAGGGTGAAGCGGCTTTAAGGATCATCAGAACTGCAGAGCTGGAAGGGGACCCTCTGGATCATCCAGTCCAACCCCTGTCAAGGAGGCTCAGTGGGGAATTGAACTCCTAACATCTGGCTCTGTGGCAGAGACCTATGCCATTGAGCTATCCAGGGAGATGGGAATCCATCTTCCATTCCTTCCCACCCTGTGCCAAAGTTAACTGGCCTGATGCAAAGGGCTCTGTGTACTGAACTGGTGCTACATAGGATCACCCTAAGGGTCTTCGAATCCAACCACCTGCCCAAGCAGGTAACACACATATAAAGCATCCTTAATACATGGCTGCCCAACCTGTTAAGGGGCCTCTGGTGGTGGAGAATCTGCTACATTCTGAAAGTGTGACCACAGTGGAAAGGAGTTCATATTCTGGAAGGCTTCTGGAGCAGTCCAGTGCCATGTACTTCCTGGTGATCACACGACGCACAGGGAGATGCGCTCTAACCCGACCCCGATCCATGCCCAAGCTGGACGTTTTTGGGTCCAGAAGCAGGGCTCCTACTTTGGGGGGCTGACCTGGAGCAGTTCCCCAGTGGATGGAAGGGTGGCTTTAAAGGAGATCGCTCACATCAGTGCCAACTTCTCTGGTGCGATCCGACGTGCAACTTTCTCATGATTTGATCCCACCCTGTGCTACCTGATCCATCATAAAACAGCTCTCACTGTTTGGGTTTTCTTCCTACCCTTCTGGAGGTACAGAAAGCAAGCTCGTTCCCTCCCACCACCCAATGACGCTCTAGCAGAATAGCGCTGTACACAATGCTTTTTTTTACACCCAATGCCCCACTTCTCCTCGGAATCCCTTTCACAAAACAGCCGTCCAGGCCACCGAAATCTCAGCATGGGACTTGTGCAGAAGGACGTAAAGTTTCCAGTTTCTGAAAGCAAGGTCTGATTCTTAGCCCCCAAAATAATTGACACCCAAGCACGTGTTTCTTCCCCTCCTTCCCCGCACATAATCCATTAAGTTGATGGAGGGTTGCCATGTTCTTCTAATGAATCTAGAAAGCTCATCACTTTCAACCCATCTCTGCCACCCTCAAATTCATCTTGAAAGCTGTTTGTTGGCATGGATGGGACGTCCAACCTTGAAACGTCCCCACGGTGAGGACAGTGCATGATTGGGTAACCTCAGATGGCACCATTCATGGCAAAATTATAACTGCATTGTCTAGTTTTGACCCTTTACTCAACGTTATTTGCAAGAATGTGGGGCCTGCCCAGAAGTAACATGGGGCAAGTTTCTTGTTGACGTTGAGCAAACATGGGTCATTTCCTCATCTTACTCCGCCAACTCAAGAGCTGGACCATGGAACGAATTCAGCGCACCCTAGCTTGGGGTTTGCCCTATGGTTCATCAATACCAGCTCTATCGCTAATTTGAGGTCATGCCCGGAAATTTGAAACCAAAGACAGTTTTGGAATACCACCTGGGAGTCTATCATTCAGAGAAGAGTTAAGAGGTAGATAACAGCAGGCAGACCTCAACCTGAGGTCGTACTGAGAAATAGTTAAAATTTGGCATGCACAGACCTTTTTATTCAAGTGGGTTTTTCATCGTTGACTGGCAGCGAAGTTGTTCTCTCACCTTCTGTCTGTTTCTGAGTGATACTGTTATGTGCGTGGAGTCTGAATTTCCTCGCTTTGTGGAGCTGAGTTACAACCATAACATTTTGCTTCAAAACCAGGGATGGGCACAGTTATGGCTAAGGACCCCCCATTTGATTTCACTACCCCATTACTGCCATATTTAAAGAACAAACAAACAATTAATGATTTCCCACGTCAAAACCAGGCATTCTGGCACTCCCGGAAGCCTGCAAGACTAATGAAGCACCCTATAAAGAGGTCACAGAGGTTTCCTGCAGTGTTTAACACATACAAAGCTCATTTTTCAAAATCAGACATGGGCTTCCAGCCAATTTGGGGGTGGGGGTTGGTGGTTGGTAGTCCAGTTGGCTTCCAGAGGATGTGGCCAACAGAAAATGGACTTCCAGGTTCACTGACTGTGGCTCAGCTACGTTTTAACCCAAAGGCTTTTCCTTTCTGGGGAATACCTTTGTTTGCATGTGTTTATTTTTCCTTTTGGCTGCGGCGGTTTTGAAATAGGACAGCTTAGTGGGTTTGAAAGCGAAAAAGCTTTAACTTTACAAGGTCTCTTCCAAACAATAAATGAACGTTTCAGATTGAGAAAGGCGGGATGCTTTTGGAGGGGGGCTTTAATTGAGATCCTTTGCTCTCCAGTTTCACCTATGAATCAGTTAGATCCACAACATCAGAACAGCAAGACACCACCCTTTCTCCCCTCTGGTACCACTAGGCTCCACCCCCTGCCTCAGGCTCCACCCTGATCCACAAGGCGCCGCCCTTTCACTCCCAGGCTCCACCTATTTTCCTAGCTGTCCTATTTCAAAACCGCCGCAGGCAAAATATAATGTAATTTTGGAAAACGAGAGGGAGAACCAGAGTCTGTTCGTTTCGGTCTCAATGTTTTGTGTTGCTGCTCTTTGCATTCTGCATTTTGGAAGAATACAGCATCATATTAAAATCATTAACGGTCTGCTCCTTTTTGAGCCAGATTGCTTGTTGACCTTAACAGGAGTCCAGAAAGATGGCAAATGTTTCCCTGGCATGGAGACATAACAATGCCAGAGGGAGGGGAAAAAAATCTACCATCTCCACGATCCGGCTGTTGTCGACGGCAGGCTGGTAGAAAGCAAAACCAAACGATCGGACATCTTTGGAAAATTACTTCCTTTTTAAAAAGAACGAAAACAAAATAAAGGAACTTCAGCTATTTTCAGACTTACCATGACCCACCGTCCTCACGGCAACCAGCTAAGAAAGCCCAAGAATGGAAACTTCAGACTTTTGAGGGAGTAATAGAGGAAGGATCAAGGGAAACTGAGGAAAGAGGCATTATTTTCAGGAACAGGACATAAGCACAGAGCCTTTGGAGAGCCACGCTGGGAAACATTTCTGAAAACACATTTTATAACAGCTGTTGCTCTTTAAAACGACACGAACACATTAGTGACAAGTTGTTTGGTTTACTTTTAAGCCTCAGAAACAGGAAATATCAGGCAAAACCCAAGGGAAAAAATAAGGAACAAAATTTTAAAAAATAAAAATCTTGTGACACCTTAAAAGTCTAACTATTATATTATAACCGCGAACTTTTGTGGATCAAAGCCACTTCCTTCAGACATACGGAATAAAATACAATAGAGTTCACAAGGAAAACTTTCAAAACATTCATTGGCTTTAAGAGTCTGGGTTTTGAATGTTTTCCTTGTGAACTCTGTAGTTTATTTTATTCCGTATGTCTGAAGAAGTGGACTTGAGCCACAAAAGCTCACGTTCAAACATAATAGTCTTTACGGTGCCGCAAGGTTTTTATTTTTAAAATGTCTGTTGAGAGTTCTACCAGACAAAGATGTTACAAGCACCTAACTGTGGCTTACCTGGGAGAAAGGCCTCAACTGGAAGGCTTTGAGTGTTATCCAGGCCTAGATCCATTGAAGCTTCCTGTTCCTGCCCCAGTGCTAGCTGGGAATTTTCTTTCTGAAGAGGAAGCTAAGTGGCGCTAGGCCGAGTTGGTCAGGTTCTGTTTAGGTTCCGTCTATCAGGCAAAACTCCCAAAATGGCGACTCATGGGATCAGTAGTCCAAGAAATCGGAAAACCCCATGTGCAACACATAATTTACATTCATCAAAGCAACCCAATGAGATGGATGTTAAACGCCAGCTACAGCAAGGATCACAACAATGCACCAAATGCATGAATTAATACAATTCATAATCATAGCATTTATATTGTGTAACAAAAAACAAGACAGAAACTGAGCCATTTAAATTTATTAGAGATTTTCCAATTTCCTTCCTAATATTATACAGATACTCACTCATACCTTTGTATATCCCAGCCGTTCAGTTTTGTTCCATTAAAACAAAGTCTCTCCCCTACCCTAAAAAAAAAACAAAATAAAAAACAAAAACAGTCCCACAGATAAGATCTTTACACTGGAAAATATAAATGATACCCTCTCGGAAATACTCTCTTTATAATTAAAACCCTACAAGACAAGAATTCAAGTAGGGTATCAGAAACAGAGCAGGGTGGGAAAGGGGATTAAGAAAAAAAAATCTTGATTATTCTTAATCTCTTAAATAAAGCAGCTTCGTCTCTAGAATGTCTTTTCTTTTAATGAGCAAAAGTTCGTTGTCTGAGTTTTGGAACAGAAACAACCCCTTCCTTCCCTTTCCAAGCCCCCTGAAAAATTTAAAAAATATATATATGATGGGGAAAATTAATCAGCAAGAATGAAGAAGGCTGTCAAGTTTGCTCTCCCGTAGAGTCTTCGGAATTGATACATGCTTCTTTTTTTCTGTCTGCAGGTAAGGCTTAGGAAAAAGAGCTGGGGATGTTGTTGTTTTTCCTTCAATAAAAGCAGACCGTATGCAGGAAAGTCCTTCCACTTTTCTCTTCAAATTCCTGCAACAGCTCATCTATTTCATTTTCCATATCTTCTGTATGTTGTATCTTGAGGCAAAACACAAGAGAGGAAAAAGCGGTTATTATTGCTTACTGATAATATGTTCCTGGGGTTTTGAGGCGACATGGAAGGCGCTCCTCGAACGGTTTCCAACCTGCCCCAAACATCAACAGGTCACAGAGCCGTGGGCCGATCAGTAAAAATCACACCCAAGGCACGGGGGAAAGGGTTGGGACCCTTTAAAGTGATTTACGGCACGTGTGACAAAATGGAGCGAGGGGGAAAGTGGACTGCGATCCTCAAAAGCTCACACCGAAATAAATCTGTTCGTCTCAGATGTGCCCAAGGGGGTTGGGGGAATGGTTATCTTCTGTTAGTGGCACAGTGGTTGAACTGCAGTACTGCTAGATAGACAGACAGACAGAGAGATGGATGGATGGATAATAGGTGGACAGAAGTACAGATGGATAGAAAAACAGACAGACTGGATATATGGAGGGACAAAGAGACAGACAAGCAGAGAGATAAATGGAGAGATGGCTAGGCAAATAGATAAATCAGATTACATAAAGTCGATGGATAGATGGACAGATGGATAAAGGGAGACAAACAGACAGACTGGCAGACAGACAGATGAATGCCCAAAGAGACAGACAGACAGACAGACAGAAGAGGTTCTTCTACTTACACACTGACATAGTTCACAGATAAGGAACGCCCCCAACGTCGCCTCTTCATGATTATCCTGGATGTCCACATTTATTACATGTACAGGCTGACACGTCTCCTGTTCCCTAGAGTTCAAATCTGAAACGACACAAGGGAATGGCAACATGATGCGAGGGGAAGCAAACAAAACAGCTTTTTAAACTGCTTTTTTTTTTTAAGTGAATTGGGCCAGGAGGTATTAGCGGTTATTTTCCTAACACTCAAAAGCAGGGTCAGCTCTAGATTCTGGTGCTCTCTAGATTTTGGCCGCGAGCCATTTTGAAGAGTGCTGTTCTAAAGGGCTTCTCTATACTGCCCCCAACAGGCCAGAAATGTTAATACTGTCCAACACCCTAAGTCATATATATGGATCCCGGGTGGTCAAATAGGTTGTAATTCCTACACCGTAGGGTAGGATTAACTGGGATGCAAACTCCGTTAACTGGTGTCGAGTGTTACTACATCCAGTCCCCAGCAGCAATTCCCCTGGAGATCAGGCCAGGTCAAGGGACGTGGGCCCCGCTTAAATATCCCATCATTCTTTCACCACAGGAGCAGCCAGTGTATCTGTTCCCTTATATCGTATCATAAGCTAACCCAAAAACAATACTGGGAGGAAAGGCCATAAATAAATCAGGTGACCAACTAACCAAGTAACCAAGCACAGTTCAGTTCAGCTGCGCACACTGCAAAGAAAATGTTTTCCCCACGGTGGTCCTCCATCAAAAGCCAACTATCTCCGTCCACCATGGAAAATCTCATCCAGCAAGCTGTTGGAGCAGAGACCCGCAAAAGGATTCTATACCTGGAAAAAGTAACTTTGGGCATGTCTACTGTGGAGGTAGCGGGCTCTCCTTGGCTGGAAGAATTTAAGCAGCTGCTGGCTAGCCGCCTTCTGGGGGATGAGGATAAGTGCAAAATCTCTGTACTAAGGAAAGAGCTGGGCTAGTACTATGAGCTGGTAACTCCCTCAGCTGCTAAAATTTGATAAGATACATCCTACACGCTGCCAGGGCGATCCTTGCAGCTGTTAAGCACCAGGGGCCAGAGCTGTGGGTGTTTAAAAGCAAAGATCTGCTGGCAGTTGAACAGTACGTTCGAAACCACATCCTGCGGGTTTTGATCCAAACCGCATCTGGCAACTTGGGGGAGGGAGTGGGGAGCTCTCCTACAGAGCCTCTAACATGCACACAGCTCAGCCTTATATCAAAATATTTATATTTATTACACTTCTAGAAGCTGTTGCGTTTGCCTGCCTCCATAAACAAATAATTGTATGCCGTCAAGTCAATTCTGATTTACAGCGACCCTTCTCAGGTAGAGAAGACTCAGAAGTGGTTTACCCTTCCCTTCCTCCGGGGGGCACCCTGGGACTGCGCAGCTTGGCCAAGGCTACCCAGGCTGGCTCTTCTCCAAGGAAACACAGTGGGGGGAATCGAACTCCCAACCTCTGTCTCTGCAGCCAGAGACCTAACTCACTGAGCTATCCAGCCAGCACCACACAAACTCTTAATGAGGTATAAAATGAGGGCACTCTGGGAATTGTTTGACTACAATTCCCATCATGCAAGCTAGTATAGCAGTGACAAGGGATCATGGGAGATGCAGTGGGTCCAAGAGAAGAGGGAAATGATTGCTGGTTTCTCAAGATCTGGCTCATCCCCAAAGCACGCAGCCGTCCCACCTGCCCCACAGCCGCCCTTACCTTCTACAACTTGGTCGTAGACTCTTTCTTCACACGTCAAGATGAGATCGAACACATCTTTGCAGTTCTGGAATCTTTCCGGCCGCGGCTTGATCCGCTTGTTTCTGTCCAGCATATGCAAAATCCCGTTCTGGGTATAGCTGAGGTGGACCAGAGTTAAGGAACGCAGAAGGCAAAGAGCTGCTATGGTTTCATTGGCCTTTTTGGGGGAGAACAGATTTCCCAGGCAGGGAAAACCCACAGGCTTAAACAAAACCAGAAATGAATACCTTACCTGGAGTAGACCTCACCCTACAAGATTTTATTTCCCTTGCAAGCTCAAACTCCTCTTTAGAGACACCGAGCACCTTGTATTCCTCATAAAGAACAGTGCCTTGTCTCATTCCGAAATCCATTCATGGTATAAGTGGTAGCTGAGTAAAGGAGGGGCCGATGAACTGACTGGCAAATTGGTGAACACCACAATAGTTCTAAAACAAAAGTCTGTCACCGCAAGGATTCTCTTAAAAGAGACAGGGAGCAGGAAAGAAAAGGGAAAACCTTTTTTGAACAGTGTATCACTGCCATGATCTGTAGCTGCTAGAACTTACAATTATTTGGCATTAAAAAAAAAAAATCTACTACCCAGCTGAACATCTTTTTAGTCAACAGAAAGTTTTCTAAAACGTTCACCTTCTCGAAACGGATGATTCCAGATGTGTTACGTACGAAACCCAACTCTTAGCCAGAAATAAGTGGGCCTATTGAATCAACCGCTGAATGGGAAGCACACGCTTATTTCAGTGAAAACAAAATAAAAATAAAAAGTAAAAAAAAAGACAAAAATGTGTCACCTTAAAGACTGGTATATTTTTTAATGTATCCACTTCATCATAACGCGCCACCGCGTTTTTGTCCTTTTGATTTAGTTTTTACCTATAATGCTTGCACAGACTAACACGGCTACTCCTTCTACAACGACACTTACTTAACTCACAGAATCACACAACTCCACAGTTAAAATCCTGTTGCTCAGCCTAGCAACTTGCACTAAGGTAGGCCCATTGAATCTATGAGGATTTAACGAGTCAAGTCCTTTGGACGTTCCATTGATTCAAACAGGTCTACTCTAATGGTGAGATACAAGGCTCAAGTAGGTCACAATTAGAATAAATTCATTTGAATCAATGGAAGCTACGGAGGGGTTCAATGGGCCTACTCGAGTTTAATTTACTACGCTAAACAACAGGATTTGGGTCTATGGGTTCATCCGATGATATATGCAGCCACACATCCTTGGGAGCACATCCCACTGGGTTCAGTAGAACTTAAGAGAAAAGGACCTGGAGAACTAAGGTGAAAATAACTTATATCAGTCCCTTTACAAATACCATCCCATTCTGATATAAGTAAGCCTGCAATCATTAATGCATCTGCTAGGGTGCAAGCCCCATGCAATACAGAAGGACTTGGGCACCTGGAGAACCACACTGCCGAAAGGTTGGGGGGAAGAACCCAAGGAAGAAGCAAAATGTATTTCTAAGTTGTCGTCACTCTGATTAGGGGCAAGTTGCAGGACCTAACCCAATGTGAAGTACACTCTTTAAATTTCTACCTGCATACTGTTTTATATTAGAAACTCAGGAGACCTGCCTTCCTGTTACTCTGAAGCACCATATATTGATGCTGCTGATCATCTTAGAACTGCAGAGCTGGAAGGGACCCAATGGATCATCCAGTCCAGCCCCTGTCAAGGAGGCCCAGTGGGGAATCGAACTCCCAACCTCTGGCTCCGCAGCCAAAGACATAAACCACCTAGCTATCCAGCGGTGTGAATAGAAACCAGTTTAGGCTGGGTGTTCATGCTTACGACACATAAAGTTTGGTGTCTGGAGATACCAAAACTACCACCCTCTGCTCTCCATCCCATGCAGAGTGACTGGTCCCCATGGAATTGGTCTCTGCAGCTAATGAAATAAATAACACCCATTAATAAACACGCATGAATGGCAAGTGTTTGGGTGGGATGTAGGTGTGTTTTAAAAGGTCCATTTTGTTCCTAACCAAGGTTTGTAACTAGTTTCCAGCTGTGGCATTGGAGGAAATCCTGGTTAGTCCTATCCTGGTTAGTGCTAACCATGGTTAATCCCTTGAGCGCAGCTGCCTGATGCATCTGTATCTGCACAATAATGGAACTCTCAGAGAGGGGATGAAGGTTAATGCCCTACACCCTTAAAATTGTCCATCCTTGAATTGCAAACTCATCCCATCTTGCAGTCTCCAGATGTTGGACTAAAACTGGCCAATGGCTGTGTTGGATAGGAAGGACTGGAATTACAGTCCAACACATGAGGAGGGTGTGGATTTGGGGAAGGTGGGGTCTGTTTTCATAGTAGCATCTGCGCTGGCGCATATTATAGCCATGCCCTAGCAGGTGCTGCTGAAAATGGCAACCTGGCAGACAAGCATGGGTATCCTGGCTTCAACATCTACCACAGGGGTCTTGGGGACTTCTGATTCTCCATATGTGGATGATGTCGCCCGCAATCCCATTCACTGGCCAAGCTGGCTGAGGCTTCTAGGAACTGAACAACCAGAGGGCCAACGCTCTGCATCTCCAACTAATTAAATATTTGCCATGCAATGGAACGTCACGTTTTGGATTTTCTACATTCCCAGCAGCAGGAGAGCCCAGAGACTCACAACATGTTGGCACCAATCCTATACAGTGCACATTTGTAGAAGTTTGCACACACAAATGACTCACCCCTAGAATACTTCATGTGAGTGGCAACATCTCTTCCTGGTGGTGACCCATTTTATGGTTTGGTCCCAAGACTATTTGTGAAAGAGAAGTCTACAAACCATCTGCAGTTCTTGAGCATGGTGAGCTTGTCCAAAATGCACATGTCTATCTTGTGTTATTTGGGGTGTTGCCCCTGTCTTACATCAGGTGGACAGAGCCATAAGCAATAAAATTGGATTCTCGCACCAAATTTCAATTCTAGCATCCCTTTTCAACCTACTGTCTCCCTTCCCTGCCTTTTACAAGTTTTTGCAATGACCAAGGATGACAGCTAACATGGACCACAGCAGGAGGGATTTGCCTTGAACTCTTCTTAAAATATCTCAGGATACCCATGCATCCCTTTCACTGACCCAGCAAATGGTCTTTTTTTCCCCAATACACTCATTCTGAAAACAGTGGGATTGGAGAATGTTTTTTTAAAAATTCAACGGATCTTCAGAAAGGATATAGTGTGAAAAGTTTTACCGGCATAACAGGCTGCTCTGATTTAGCCAAAACAGGTAAATAGGGTAGGAATGGAAATACCATTTTATCGAAATTATTTTAAGTGACTGATGCTGAATCAGGCTTCTCATGGAAATGAAAGCTTTCTACAATCCAGACTAAAACTCCCAACAGGGGCAGCCACAAAGGCTGATGAAACACCAAAGTGAGGAAGGTTGATCTAGTACGTTCATTCATACCCTTCTCACTACGTCATTTTAGCATCTAGGCAAATGCTCTCCTAAGAACAACTTCTTTCTGCACTTGTGAGGTTACTCAGCAGAGCTCAGCATGTCCCTTCTTTTCTGCCTTTCGCTGGCAAGGAATTAAAAGCTTCTATCCCTTAAGACTGAAGATGAGCTTGGAACTCCTACAAGCAACATCTGCAGAAGTCTTACGAGGCCTGGTGACAACGGGCATGAGGTACTATACTTTCCTTTGTTACCCAGTAGCAAGAATGAAGCACACCTCTTCTGATTCTAGCTCTTTACGGTATAAACAGTGACTCATATTTCTTTTCCCTCCACACAGCAGGGATATTAAATACCCAGAGCATTCTTGGCTCAGAAGGCTGCCCTCGGATGTGTGGTGGCTCCCTGCACCTGACTGAGAAAGATGCTGAGTTTTAGCTGTGCCTTAAGGCAAACTAACCCCCTCCTCCCTCAAGCATCCATGTTCTGGGTGAACGGGAGATCCAGATGACGCTGAAGCTAAGCAGGTCCAGCACTCATGACCAGAGGAGGTCCCACCCCTGAGCTCCTCAGAGGAAAAGAATGGCAGAAATACGATTTTATTCTGCGTTGAGTTTTGGAGGGAAACATCCAGAAAACCTGTAATTTGGGGGTGGGGGTGGGTGAACTGGGATCTCTCTAACTTTCACTCTGGTTTTAAAAAAATGAATAAATAAGAAAATCACCTCTGAGGACTTGTCATCCTTCTTCTGAATTTAAGGACCCCCTTTTCTCTTTTGCCTTTTAAAAATGCTTCCCCAGGTTCATCTCCTCTGTTGTCCTTCTTGTGAGCTCTCCAGCTGTCCTGGAACCGGTCTTCTGCGCTGATAAACTAACCCAAAAGGATAGGTCATCTTAAGGTGGAGTACATTCAAGCACAAGCGTGAATCTCTTCCTCTCCTCTTTAGATCCCAGAGGGTTTCAAAACTGGGAAATTTATTTTGGTGAGGCTACGCTGAGGTTTGTATCGCAGATTCTTACCACCACCACCCCTTCCAACTCCATTTTTTCAGGATACTAAGAAACCAGGGAACACTGTTTTGGTAAGGGTCCTTTATTTGAAAGCCAATCTTCCCCCACCCAGGACACAATCAAGGACAGATGCTTAAAAACAACTGTTCCATACCTCACAAGCTCAACAGTTATTCTAGGACCGCCACTGTGTTCAAAAGCAGTACAACAAACATGAACGTAAGAGGTAAGTGAAAACCATGTCTGAGCTTATTTTCCCTGTCTTTTGGATCAAGGAGAGACTGATGCAGAAACGAGAGAGAAGTGACAATCTAACCTGGTTCGTTTTTTTTTTTTAAGAGTTTCAGAAGGAGGCCTTATTGTTATAGGAAGCTCCTAGTTTTGACTAGGAGAAAACAACCCAACCTAAAAGAGGGGTTCGGTAAGAATGGGAGTGCCCTATCTTGGTGGAAAAGAAAGGAGACCAGATCAGCGCTCACAACTCGAATATACCAGTGTAACCTGAAATATGGAGCCTTAAAAAAAGAAAGAAAAAAACACCTTGTCTTCCTCTCATTTTTTAAAAAAATCAAAATTGAAAAGAAAAGATGATGGGGTGCTGGTGGTGTGATGCATGACCAGGCCCTACGACAAGAAGCCCAGAGAAGAGGCAATTAATGGGATGGCCTTCTTCAAATACTTGAAAGGTTGTCAACGTAGAGGGTGGAGCAATCTGGTTCTCTCCTGCTTCGGAAGGTTAGAATTCTAGTTAGAAGGAGTCACTCTAAACACCTGGAATACTGTCTACCATCTCAGTGGTAGACAGTATTTCAACCACAGAACAGGCTATTAACAGACGAGAGCTCTTGCCTCCAAATCTGAGCCTTTGACTCGGCTAAAGACCCCGCCGAATTCAATGGGATGAGTGGCAACTGGATTCCCCTGGACTGAATATCCTTTTGTTGAGACCGGCAAGGAGGGTTGTAAGTCACTCACAGGCCAGGAGTCTCAAAGAGGCAGATCAGAACAGGATAGGGAGCTGGGCGCAACAGCCGTGAAAGCAGAAGAGTGGTGTGGATTGGGAGCCTGCGGGCCAAATTTGCACACTCACACACACACACACAGATGGCCACAATCCTCTCCCTCTGATGCCATCCTCTGATGTTTTCCCCAGCTTTTGAACCTTCCTCCCATTCCATTCTAAATGTCTTGGCTAAGGGCTTCGTTACAGCATGCAAGAGGCCAGGATTTTTGGTCCACTGGAACAGAGTCCGAGACCTTCCCGGGAATTGAAGTTGGCCCTCGGCAAAAGGGCCTCCTCAGAATCGAGCAGTGGCTTCAAATCTGGGTTGAATGCTGCCACAACTTTATATTTAATTACTCTCTCTCTCTTGGAAATGGACTCTTTTGTTCTACTGTGGTATTTCTAGCTCTTGGCTGGAAAGCCACCCTGAGAAAAGGGCATGAAAGAAAGGAAAGCAAGCCAAAAACTAACTACTCCAGGATATCCATGACATGCTCAAGGGAATTAATGACATTTTAAGGATCTGGTGAGGATATACTGGAGAAATGTTAAAAGTTCGGATTGCATCTCCCAGTCATGATGGAGGATTCTCTGGGAGTTGAGGTCCACAAAATTTAACAACTCACATCCCTGGTAAGGATGCCACTAAATGAGGTGTTTGCAACTTCTGGTGGATAAAGACGTAGCAGTGGCCCTGTTATTAGGAAACTACCCTACACTAGGATCGTATTTGTACGTCATTTGCTGAAAGGGTTCTCTATGGTGTTGAGCAGAAGCTCTTTGTTCTATTGGCTGCCTCAGTGGCTTGCAACCTTTGATCCTCCACATGGTTTGGACTTCTGACTCTGAAAAGGTCCAGCCAGGGTGGTCAAGGGTGATGGGTTTCAAGAAAGGTGAAACAGGAGGATCTACAATTGCCAACTGAAGATGGCAGAGAGTCAAAATGGGACATTATTCAGGCAACGGAGGAAGCTCCATCACTGAACCAAGAGCTGCACCTTATCCCAGGTGAGGTCAATGTTCTCCAGAAGTTTTAGATTCCAACAGTTCCACTGGGAGTTTTGGGTCAGAGCATACGGAGGGTTCAACGGTTCCCCACTCTGCGCTAGGCCTGCGTGGGACCTTCATTGAAGGGTTTTGTTGAAATCAGTGGTTATCATCTGGGCCTTCATGCAACTCATTCAACATGAGATCAAGAGTTCTATCCCCATCAGTCCAGTTGGCAACTGAGAGAGAGAGAGAGAGAGAGACTGGCAGGCAGGAAGAAGGGAAGAGTTATGGAAATCCCTTTAAAAGGAGGTATGCAAGATCTACTTCACTAGCCCTTTGATGGTGCTGTAAAACCCGAACTCTGAACTCTTATCAGGTATTGCTTTTATCAAAGCCATGGGTGGGCAAAATCTAGTGCCCCATATTGCACTAGCCTATTAAGAACGATAGACCACTTCTGAGTGTTCTCTACCTAGAAAACCCTGGAAAGGCTGGCCATAAGTCAGAATTGACTTGACGACACACAATTATTATTATTATTTTAAGCCAAATATTATAATTTTGTGGGTATTTCCACAAACCCAGCAATGCTTTCGCACCATCCATGCTGGAAAAAGATTTAGGCGATTGAAAAAGAAATGTGAATCTGATCTGTTGATCACAATAAAGGAGTGTTGAATGTTGGAAATCCAATGGAGGCTGGCACTGGCCTCATTTCAGGGTTCAGTGGAAAAACCCTAGCTATTTTGGCCCATGTTCTGGGGCCCCAATAAGATCATACCTTGGTTTCCAGTTGTCAAACTGTGGGTTTTATTTTGAGGACTGAATCATTTCTTTGTGGACGGCAGAATCATTTCTTTGGACGATTGGACCAATTAAACTGTTTATGACAATTTGGAGTGTTTTAAAGTTATTTCACTGATGAGAGCCCACCTGAGGCTCTTCAGATGCAGGACCAGAAGTATTTAAATAAATGCTGGCTACTTCCATTTTGCTATCTTCAGTTCTATGCACAGATAGCATAAAAGCAACTGTATTTAGAAAATTGATCACTGGCTTCTTATATCATCCCTCTATTGTGCTTTAGGCCCCCCTTTTAGCCAAGTATTTCATGAAGCACTTCAAGCTACAGGAGAATCCAATTACTCTGACAACATGGTATTATTCAATTGCTTTTAGTTTTTAAAAAATACATAAGCCCTGTGATGCCAAATACCAACAGTTTTATTTTTAGTAAGTCTACCAAAGGGCAAAATTTCACAGTTAATATCAGACCGGCTAGGGCTGGGAAATAAATCTTTTTGGCAACTTTTCAGTTCTCACCAAACTGAATTTCTAGAGATTCAGGTAAAAAAGAAAAAAGGAGACAAAAAAACCCCTATTTGTGGCACTTTAACAACTAATACATAAATAAAGTCTTCTTTATTTTTAGCCTGATATGCTAGCTGAGACTAACAGGGCTACCTTTTCTAATTCTACAGATGCAGGTGGTGAATCCAATCAAAAGACTTACAGCTTTTTTAAAACAAAAAAGGTTGCAACTGAATGATTTTCAAGAAAAAACTCAGCAGAATCCACCAGCTAAAACTTTGGATTCATTTGTGCAACTTTTTAGCCACGCGGTACGAAAGAGTTGGGTCTTCTTCTCGTACTGATTTGGTTCCCAGGTGTGAATATAAAAAAGAGTGCAATCATGAAGCCTCGCCCTTGCTTTCTAACGAAGTGTAGTACAGCCTTCGTTCAATAAAAGTTTAAAGTTAACACCCTCTAGAGCTCCTTCGATATTTCAAAAAAGAACCTCACAGTCAAACACTAAGTAAGTGTATTTGATGCGATTTAAAGGCTCAACAGCTTCCTTAAAAAATACAGCTAAAATCTTATGCCAAGGAAACACAGAGGTCCGAATGGGCCGTTGCCAGTTTCAGCCAGAAGGACCTCATCTCTGGCGGAAGTCAAAAGTCAAAACTTGCCAATCCTGATGGTCGGAGCTCATGATGCCTCTGGAAGTTCCTCTTATCACAATGTTAACAGTGAACACTGACTAGGTGCTAAGCTCCTGCAACTAAGCATGGTCTACCATCATCCTTTTACACGCGGCTACCAGCTGCCGTAAGAAGGGTTTGTATGAACCCGTGCTAGCAGAGCTGGGAATGGAATCTGATGGGATTAGCTTTCAACCAAGGATCTGTTTGGTGCGAGTCTTGGTCTTAGCTCACTAAGCCGCTCCGCTGCAATTAGGTTTCTGGACAAAAGGGTCCTCTCCCTAGGCTTTAGCGCTACTTTCCTATGATGCCAACGCCTCTTCTGAACTGTATTTAGAAAAGCAGGAGAAGAGCTCTCCTGGTTTAGCTAACAAATGAAACTTGTCTTACACTGAATCTATTTTTCTACCTAGCCAAATCAAAGAGGGTCAGTGGCCCTTCGCAATTCTCTCTCCTCCCGTGATGCGGCCACAGGAATGAAGCCCTGCCATCTTGGGCATGAAATGTGTGCACGCCACAACCAAGAGGTCCCACCAGCTCCCTGTGCATCCACTGAAGCCTGCTGTTCTAGGGATCCCCCAAAGGAGCTGGGGATACGGAACAGCCCAGCATGTCCCACTATGCGCTCCTCTCCAGCTGTTGGGTCCGCCATGGAACCTAAACACATGTTCGAACCCTGTCCCCACCACTGCCGCTCTACGCTTCCCTATAAAGAGAGGGGAATGGACCTTTTGCACACGCGCACACACACGCCCCTCGCCAATCTACGCAGATTTTATTTTTACCTTGATTTCCCCGGCGATCCTGGCTGTCCCGCTCTCTGTCTGGGTGGGATGGCGCCTTTCCTCGACTGACCAGGCGGACTGGAAGGGGGTTAGGGGGTTGGAGGGGAAGACTGGTAGCTGAGACCTTTTTGCATGGACACCTGCAAGTGTAACCTGGCTTCCGCTCTACCTCAGTGTAAGGAAACCCCCACCTGTTTCCCCAAGCTAGGGAGATGCCAACAGGAAGAGCTTGCATAATTCCAAAGGCACTGCTCTTTCAGATACTGAAGGCTGGAAGGAGCCCTCAATTACCTGAAAGAAAGAAAAAAAGCAGAACTGGGGCGCTTGGCAAAGGAACACCCGACAGTGTCAGTGGGACAACCTCCACTCATGCTTCTTTTGAGGTACCCCAAGCCATTCCTCTGCACAGGGCAGAACTTTCCACCTTCAACACACAGCTGTCCAAGTCAATCCTTCCACCACATAACGAGGGTTCTTTGGAAGTCCATTCTCCCATCTGAAGGGTTCCCTGATAGTCCATTCTCCCATCTGAAGGGTTCCCTGATAGTCCATTCTCCCATCTCAAGGGTTCCCCGATAGTCCATTCTCCCATCTCATAAGTGGAGCTCCCTGATCGTCCATCCTTTGGACCCTCAGAAGTCCCTAGAAACTTATATTAGAAACAATACCCATTTTTCCATCCCAAAGGCCTCCAGATTCAAAGCCAGTTTTGCCCTTTGGCACATCTGTCACGGGGCTAGTTACTTAAAGTCATTTTAGGGCAGGCTCTGCCCTCCTCCACTGCAAGTGCTGGAAAAACTTGCCTCCTGGCCTTGAGGAGCCTCTACCATCTTCTGCAGAACTTTATGCCTTGCAGCACAACAGACTGCTCCGTTTGAACCCCTGGCAGAAAGGAGTGCTTAGTGGCCGCAGTTCTGCCTCTCTATAGAGCAGTGCTGAACTAAAAGAAAGCAACTCCAAGAGAGTGGACGGGGGCAAAATACTTTTTCTTTAATTGTTATGTTTCTCAGTACAATAATTTAACAAAAAAAGAAGAGGTGGTAACCATCATACAGATCCTCAGAGAAGCTAAGGACATGCATTCTCACCCTTTCAAAATAAGACTGCTAGTCCCATTGAGATGAACACCATCTCGGGGAAGGGGAATGGAGAGGAAAGAATAATCTCTCTCATTCTTTATATATATATAGTCCATATATATATATGAGAGGTATGTATGGAAGTGATTTTCTCCTTGCTTGGTATTTTTACATGCCAGTTTTCACCAAGGTGATAAAGCTGCACCTTGCATGTACCACTTCAGGCCGTCAGTGACTAGTCATGGGACAGAAAGCCTCTCTTTGCAAATAACAAAAGCATGATCTGTTGAAAGAAAGTGTGTTTATAAAAGGTTTCTAACCCCACCTTCTGCAGGAAATGCTAGTTTCCCATGTGTAGGTTTTTCTTTCTATAGGAAGGTCAAGCTAAAGCAGTTTTCTCCAACACTATGTTCTGTAGATTCTCCTGCTACAAACCTCAAAATCTCCACCAACACTTAAGGATTTAGAGGAAGACTCTGCTTAAACATTAAGGAGCCTCGTGGTGCACTGGTTAAACTATAGTACTGCAGTCATGACCTGAGCTCGATCAGTTGTCAGCTCGTGGTTGACTCAGCCCTCTGAAGTCAGTAAACGAAGCACCCAGCTTGCTGGGTGGACAATGTGTAGCCTGTTGCAAACTGCCCAGAGAGTGCTTAAAGCACTATGGGGCGGAATACAAGCAGCACCCTTTGCTTTGCATTTGGGCCAAAGATGAGGGGGCAGAGTGGAGCAAAGCAACTCACAGGGACATGAGCAGCCTACGATATTACACATTTGGTGAAAGTGAATACAGAAAGATTGCTCTTTTCTGACACAGTCTAAGGCCATCTAGCCCTACCCCATTCCTGATGTAGGACGTTCACTGCTACACAGCACTGTTAATCAGTCATCATCCAGCTTCTGCCTAAGACTGGGTTGGCCAAATGGAAATGATTGACGCCAGGGACAAGTCGAATGAAAGAAAATGCTTCTTTCAAAGACCGCACAACAGAAGTCAATGCATTTTGCTGCGCGCGGGGCTACGCCTGATGCTGGACAGCTCTGAAGAGGGGCTAGATCAATATCCGCATGGTGGCAATATATCAAGGACCACCGGCTGTGACATTTAAAGGAAACATCAAGGGTTAAGAAACATACCTTCGAAAATCAACGGATGCGAACCAAAAGCAGGGGAAAGCCTTGGGAAGACCTTCCATCCCAAGAGGAGAAGGCAAATTCAGAAGAGTTGTGACAGGCTATGTTCCAGCCAGCGGTGGGGGCAAGGTTAAAAGACAGGCCCCAAACACCTGCATAATTTAGCTGAAAGCTCTTATTGCCAGCAACTAAACCTTTGGAGAGATATCTCAGGCTTTCAGAAGAGAATGAAAGTTGCATAAATAAAAGCAAGCAAGCTGGGAAATACCAAATGATGGCATCGGGGGAAACATCATCATCTTAGAACCGCAGAGCTGGAAGGGACCCTATGGACCATGGAGTCAAGCCCATCAAGGAGGCCCAGCAGGGAATCAAACTCCCAACCTCTGGCTCTGCAACCAGAAACCTAGGCCACTGAGCTATCCAGCAGCCGCCGTCTGGGGAATCCCAAACAGCTGGTCTTGGACCCCAGGACAGACTAGCTATGTCCCCAGGGCTAGTATGTTCCCCCGCCTCAGCCTGCAAGACAGCCCATCTGCTTGTAATTAAAGACTGGACTTCGAACTACACTGATGCCATCTCGTGTACATGGCGCCAACCTATTTAGACCCCCTCTGATGAAACATACCTTAGCTTAAGGGTTCTAGTGCCAGCAGCTAAGCCTTGGGATCGAGAGTCCAACCTTCCGAAAGGAAACTTAAACAAAAGCTGGGAAAGAGGATCATGTGGAAAGTGGCAAAGTCATCTGGGAAACCCAGGGATCAGACTGGATCCAGGACCAGAGGTCCCGCCAGCCTGCTTCAACAGCCTTGCTCGAGAGCATCCTGCGGGAATCTGAACAGCCAAAAACGCTAGGTCTAACCAAGGCTCGGTTTCAGAAGCAGGACGGCTTCTCTCAATGGGGGTGTCCCATCAAATGAATTCATTATCCCCCTCCACCCACCCCCTCGCCGTCTGAGGTGGAGTAACACGATGCAGGTTTAACAGAAAAAGGGCGAGAAGGCAAGCTCAGTGCCAGAGTGCCACCATGTTTATCCCTGGTGGCTAAATCCACCGAGGAAAGAACGACGAGATCAAATGCGGAAAAATTCCCCATTTGCTGCACAGCTGCGTCAGTTTGAGGACAAAATGAGAAGAGTCACTAGTGGGAGCGGGGGGGGGGGGGGGGTGCCCTTCGGGTTTAATGATTTCCCCACCTCTGGTAACATCGGCGTGCCAACTCTGACTCAGTAACCTCAGTGGAATCGTGGATCTCTGAAACTCTCCCACCCTCCAAACCCTGGACGGTCATTTTAAAACCAAAGGGCCACTTTTTACTCTAGTTTACTGTCCCACAGCACCACTTCCCAGTAACATTTGCTGGGGTGCCTTCCTGAAGCATCAACTATGCTGCTCTTCGGGCTCCCCCTTACTTCCTGTCCAGATTTCAGAAATACAAGGATGTGGCAGGGACCTTTCAGCCTCACGGATCGCCCGAGCGGGGCAGGTATCCTGCAACTCAGACCCTCCCCTACCTTCAGCTGCTTAAGAGGCTGGGGATTCAGATTTTACATCCCACGTCTCAAGAGAGCTGAGCATACCGGACTGATGTTACCAAGGCTCTAGTTTACCTTCATAGCCTACGCTCCCAGCCGTTGCCTCATTCAAGCCTCTTCATTTCCGAAGTGTATGCATGCCCCTTTGGTTGCTGTGTTGAAAACGAGGTCAGGTTAAGGGGACTTGAAGACCCTTCTTGGAACATGTGCATCTTAAGGAACACCACACCCTGGCTCCAGATCCCCTGCGTTAATCCCATGCAAAGAGCCACCTGGTGTTTTTTTTTCCCCTGGTTGCTTTTTGGCTCAAGGAAGCCCAGGTTTCACCAGAAAATCTCAAGCCCTCCTAAAAAGGAAACACATCCCCAGGATCCCCATGGATCCTGAGCCCCAGAAATGGGTGCCAAAGAGCAACCAGCCTTTTGATGCTAGAATAGAGGAAGAGGAGAGAGAGAGAGGGAAGACTAGTTTAAGGGTGGGGGGGGTGGGGGGAGGAAGCATCAGCATTTTAGGTGCTCTGAATGGGTGATGAGAACGAACCACACACTTCCTTCTTGCTCAAGGCACAGGGCGGTCTTGTGTTCATTCTTACCTGCTTCTTTTAACTGAACTACAAGGCTCTGTGTGGTCACCAACAGCCTGCCCACACCAAGAACCCTCTCCGTGCTGGCGAAGAGGTCGCCCCAGGAGAATCGAAAGGAACAACGGTGCCAGACAAGCGGAGTGGCTTTTAAGGCTGCGCTGGCACCAGCTCGGTGCTGTTGCAACGACAGCAGGAGATGGTCCTTCCATAGGGGGATTTGCACAGCTAATGGGCAGTACGTGGTAAATCTCTTAGCACAGGACAGATGCTATACTTGAATATCCAAGGGGGGGGGGGCTCTGCATCCCCTCACATCACTCTAGGACACTACACTGCTACTCTCTCCTCCATCTCTGAACAGGCATTCCCAGAGGGCTTTCCTAGTACCACGAAGGGCAGGGGAGGAAGAGGAAGGAGAGGAAAGAAAAAACTGGACACCTACCGCTTCATCAACCTTACCAATAGTATAAATCAGAACAATGTTTTGTATCAGCAAAGGAGTGTTGGGCAGTAACTGTCTGAGCTACCCTATTGTCAAAGAGATGAAAGAGGATCAGAAATCCAGGAAGAGAGAAATGGAAATAGCCACGGGATACCAAAGCAGAAGCCCTGAGTCTGAGCAGGCCAAGGGGAACAGAGTGGACTTGGGAGCTGAGGCGGGAGACAGGGTGTGATAACAACTTAGAAGCTGTGTCATAGTGGTGCTGGTGTTCACAGGGTCAGAAACAGTAAGTAGCCCACCTCAATCTACGTCCCTGCTCCTCCTTCCTTGATACAACCTGCACAATAACGGGGGAGGATAAACCCTCCCAAGAACAACAGACTTGTTAGCTACCCCTGTTATCATGTGAACTCTTTTAGGAGCCGGCAGGGTCTTGAATGGGCAACTAAGACCCATTAGCCCTACAAAAGACCTGCCCTGCATGGAGATGAAAGCTGCTGAAACCCTGGGCCAACACAACGGCAGGTGTTTCTGGACTCTCCTCCTGCCCAGTGCCTAGGAGACCGTCATTCTGAGGACCTGCTCCCCCGGAATTCCCCACCACACAACCCCGGGGAGAAGAGCACTGCATGGAATTAAGACATTGAGCCTATCGTCTTTGGCCCTGGGCCTCCAAAATGATTTCACAACTACACCCCACGTATGAGTGGAGCTGCCAGTTTGGGGGCAATCCAGGGGAGTTCTTCAGAGCACGGAAGGGCAATCCCAGCCTCAGAAAACAGCACATGTCAGCCTGTTGTCTAACGATCCCGACGCATGCGCCCCTACTCAATGGAGGGAAAAGCCATTAAGGGGATGTGTTTTTAAGCACATTCCATCATGTGATGCGCCTGCCTAGACTTGTGAAATACCAAGACCTTGCCACAGTCAAGTAGCGGCATGTTCCGTATGCAAACAGGCGAAAGACACCTTTCGGAAAATGGGAATAGTAGGGTTTGGAAATAGGCCTTCCGCAGGGATACAGTTCTTTGTCTTTTCTAAGCAGGTCATTGTACATCTGATCGTATGTCGTTTTGAAATCGTAAACGTTGGGCTTGTCTGGTGCGGGTCCCGGAAGCTTCACGTGCGTCCCGGTGCCAAAGGATCGAACGCTGAAGCCACGTTTGCTGGAAGACACAAAAAGAGACAGAAAGAGAGAAGAGAGGAGCTTAATTATTTGGAAAGATAACGAATGTATATCTCTCAGAAGGAGAATGTCAATCATTCATAGTGGGAAGGGAAAAAAGGATGGATTCCATAAAAAATATACTAAACCACCCTTGAAACAGCACATATATTCATTATACTACTGGGGATTTAGAAGAGAAACGGCAGTCCGGGGGTCTGTTCTGGTCAGTCAAGTTCACAGCATGAACTCCATCAGACCCAAAACTGGACCCATGGCCCGTACTGAAGTGTGACCGTGTAGACACAGCAGAACACATCTCTGCTGCAGATCAATGAATCTTCGGCAAGCACCCTGGGGAGGGAGAATACCACAAGTTTAAATGCTGGGTGTCCCTAACGCACCGAAAGTTGTTCTCGTGCTTCATCTGACAGCAGAATTTTAAAAATTCCGTCAACCCAAACACGGTTGACTGATCAACCCATCTGCTACAGCTAATGAAGGAGTGGACAGCAGAGAAAACAGACAAGAGGTGAGTGTTCCTGCAAGGCAGTGCCTACTCTACGTTCACCCAAGGTGACAGGCATTCACATATTCAGGCAACCATGAATCCAACCGTACGGAGCAAAGACTGTTTTGCCTTCTGGGCAGGACCACACAGCATCAAAAACACCCCCAGCCCGCAGGTCTTATTTCCAATGCTTTTTGTATGTGTCGGTAATAAAGGGAAGGAGCCTCTCCTAAAGAAGAATGCCTGAACTATTTCTTACTTTCTACATCCTTCACAAAGTAAAGAAGAACCTACTTTTATCCTCGAATATCCCCGGGAAGCTCCTAAGTGGGGCATCAAGACAAACAGCAGACAAATACAGGGCAGAATCTGACTGCCAGCGTACCCCTGCTGATAGGAAATCAGGCAGCAAACTGCCACCAAGACGACACGATTTCCTTTACACAAGAATAAATTGGGGACAGGATTCGGACCACTGTTTTCCACCCTCCGCAGAAGTACAGTTTCTCCATCAACAGCAGAGTGCACAGATGGAAAGAACTGTTCCACACACATAGGCGCCCAAGTACTCCCATTTCTTGCATAGTAGATTTGGGGACGTCGGTATCCCAGTCTCTGTGTGGGCATACCATAAAGGGAGAATGGGGACTGCCATTATAGAAGAAAATACATTTTACTAGTCAGCCGCTCCCAAATGCATGGTTCGCCATACAGAGAGACCCATGTATGGCGACACTGACCGTGTCGTCTACTGAAGAGTTGAGATACAAAAAATATCAAGTTCTGTGCTGGCCGCTAGTCTGATGAAAATACCCAGTGGCCAAGGATCCACAGCAGCTGGCTTGCTTCCTTAGCTAGCCACTGTTTGTATCTTGGAGCAGCAGTGCTGGAAGGGACCCGATGGATCCTCGAGTCCAGCCCCTGGTCAGGGAGGCCCAGTGGGTGAATCGAACTCCCAACCTCTGGCTCCGCAGCCATGTGCCTAAACCACTGAACTACCCAGCAGTCCCAAGACTGGGCATTCAGTTGCGCTCAATAACCAGCACAAGCAGGGTTTTGTCAGGTCAGCTGAACTGTCTTGGGAGGAAGCAGCTGGAGACACACACACCCCAAACTGAAAAGGTTACAAGAGAAAACTCGCAGCCCCAGGCTTATTCCTCCAAGCCACTCCAGTATTCCCGAACTCCCAAGTTCTGGGGAAACAACATGGCTGCACAACAGCTCAAGCAGAAGCACATGCACGCTCCTCCCTGCCATTTGCAAAACAAGGAGGAAGGCGATGGAGCCAAGCCTTCCTTAAGTCATGCTTTTTTTCCATGCCCAGTAACTTCTCTTATATTGGGTTTCCGCCATCCTGTGGTTGCTGCCATCTGTACACTAAGGGTCAACATCCAGAATGGGCTGACCCCCCTCGTCTGCGGTTCTGCTACGCACTTTGGAAAAGGCAGACCTCGGAGGGCGTCACTTCTTCCAACGGGAATATTGCTTCTCAAGAACAGTTCGCTCGTGGTTACTTGTGGCTGGGTGGTTAAACCACAGAGGCACCACCGTTACAGAACGCCACCATCACCCTGAGCGCCGACTAAAGTCAAGGCTCAACACCTCCGAAACAAGTCTGGATGCATCACTAATTGCTTCCTGTGACCGTCCTTCTGCATCCATCACCCAAGTCTGCCAACAGCAGGGAAAGTTAATTCTCCCTTTCTTCCTGGCATATCACGAGTTTCTCTCTTCACATGAATGCGAGCCGTCTTGCTTCCGCTCCTCTGCTTCAAGTCTGTCCCCTCTCCTGATAGCCAGGACAAGGGTGTGTTTTTCTGGGAGGGAGAACGCGTAAGCTAGCAAATCACGGACGCGCCCAAGCAGAGCAGAATGGAAATGACTAACAGGAGCAAAGGCGTTGGGTTTCTTAATATTAGCGTTATTATCGCCCGTTTGGCATTTCGAGAACACTATCGTTCCCCAACCCTCGAAGCAGGAAATAAATGCTTTGGAATGGTGTTAAATGCCACTCGGCAGGAATCAAGGCCCGTTGGTTGCATAAAAGCTTACCAAACAACGTTATGCAAGTACCATAGTTCATGGTGCTTTGCTACACATGGAGAGCCACTCAGAAGCCCAGCCCTCTCCCCACCAGGGAGCTGGAACACTGGCGTTAACACTCAGACCATTGAAACAATCTGCTAAGGCCCCAACTAGCATGTTCAGTAGATGGAGCCCCAGACTGCGTCTTGCTGGCTTTGGAAAATATGCTTCAATTCTTCTGGACCTGGAATGTGCCCATATCCCCTCATGCTTCACAGTCACCAAGGCACCATTCCACCCCTTGTTTCTAAGAGAGAGAGCCTTTAATCGTTGTGGCAGAGGAATTGCTGAGAGATCCAGCTTACAAGAGCAAGACATTTCTGAAACCCACCCACCCTGATTCACAGCTTCTCCTCCTCCTTTTCCCCAGACTTCTGGTTCTCTCACACACGCAACCTGTTTCGAAAACAGAGAGAACACAACAGGCATGCTCCAGCTCAAGCTAATGTCAATGTGAACCATATTGCTCCTGCTACTGCCCTCTTATAGATGAGCTACAACCGTTCATCTCAACCTCCAATTTAATGCTAACCACGGCTTGCATTTTACACATACAAACACAAAAGTAAACAACAGGGCTGGGCTGACTGATTGAAATCACAATTTCATTTTTTAACAAAAACCAGGTTTTTTTAATGATTTAAATTTTAAAAATGGTTTTTGGATTTAAATCAACTTGATTTTTTAAAAAATCATTGATTTTTCACCTCCCCGCAGCAGGACTAACGAGAGCATGGGAAAGGTTACTCTTTTGGACAACTGTTCCCATAACCCCCCTCCACCAGCCTAAGCAAAATCCAAAAAAGAGAGAGGAAATTGTACAAGCTTAGGGAAAGTAACTGCTCCCTTACAGATTTAGACCAGCTAGCTCAAGGCCACCGACATGGGGCCAGCTGTGGAGTGCTGAGAGCTTTAGTCCAAAAACAGTAACTTTCCTCAGACTGGGGGCTAACACTAAACCAGAAAGGAGACACCCCCCCCCCCTCCATGTATTACATAGCTTCTTAGGCATTAAGAGATGATGGCATTTCTTCTGCTCTGGACTTCCATGGAGATTTCCTCATCCATTATGGTAACCAGGTCCTGTAGGCAACAGTCTATGGGGTGCACTTAATTATCTGCCCCGTTTGTCCCTTGAGTGGTCCAAGTGAATACCGTCAAGAAGAGTGTATGAAGGCCCTCCCCAAACGTCTGAATAAAGCACGCGCCACACAGCTAATAGCATCTGATAGATCGCTATGAAACAGGCCAACGCAATCTGTCAGCAAACTGAAAGCCCGCAGTCCAAGAAAACAGCCGGTCTTTTCGTTTCCACTCCAGGAACTGACGTCCAATTAAAAGGAGTCTGAACGTGCTCTTCCTCAACCACCTAGGGACAAATGCCTGTGAACACAGGAGTTTCGATTAATGGCTATATATGGCAAGATGAATTCACTCGGTGGGATTACTGCCCTATAATGACAGGGCTGGGCAGTTTAATCTATATTAAGCTCTTCTGTTTGCCCATCTCAACCAACAAAAGGTTGCAAAAAAATATATGCATAGGAATATACAGGTGCGACACAGAGGCTACAAACGTGGGATTTTAAAAATGACAAGAGTTTCTCAGGAAGCTAAGTATCACCTCTACTCTCACATGGTCGCGCGTACACACCTAACTACGCGCGCTACATCCGCAACTCTCTAGCTGGCCTTTTGTGTTGTGGAAACACATTCCTCATCCTGAGGGGAAGTCCACGTGGTGGGGAGGAAATTACATTTAAACCTGCCTCCCAGCATGAAGCTAATGCTGCCCACTTCAACTGGTAATGAAGATTTCAGACAAATCTGGGATCCTTGAGACCCAGCTCAACCCCTGCCTCACCATGGGGAATCTTCCTCTTGAGTCCCCCTCCCTTGGTTCCCTCATACCTCCCAAACACAAAACACACCACAGTGCTCTGTTGCAGTCTTCTGAGGCAGCACATTTTGGAGTCTGTACATGACAGTCAGGGGAATTAAGCTTAACCAGCCTACAGGAGGGCCCACAGAAATAGTGTACCTCCTTAAGCATCTGCATCAGCTTTCTGGGCAATACCCGGATTGCAACTCTTTTGTCCCCTCCGCAACCCGGACCAAACGACGAGGTTCAGAGGGAAGCAAAACAATGCAGGGCGGTTGCGCTACTGCAGCAGTCGCCTCCAAAATAGCAAATAAATGATCTGCCTCAGGGTGCTTTTAACTCTTAGAATTTTATTTTCCTTTCACTGGCTTTCGTTGCCAACTCTAGGGAGGTGGGGAGGCGATGCGGAGAAGCCACCAGCCGGTTGCTAGCTGGAGGCTGATTAATATATATGTGGTGCTGCGCATTTCAACCACGGATGAGCCCAGGCCATGGCTGTTCTTCTGCCTAGCATATTTTTAGAATTCTTACGCTCTCCGAGAGAGATAGGAAGCCTAAACTAGCTGGATGATAGAGACAGCACAGAGCAAAGATAGAACAGGGACAGTAGGTTTCAGCAATACCTGAATAGCCAGTGCAAGGCGTTCCTATATAGTCTACAAAGTCAAATACACTGCTGGCATTTCCAGACTAAAATCAGCTGGGCAGATTTGCCAGAGGCTTCTTCAGTCAAGCTGTCAGGAAGGGCCGAGACCCCTTGCAACACAAAGAAGTGGCACCACCCACTGCAGTAGTAGGGACAGTAAAAGAGGTACACTGTAGACCACAAAAAGTTTTTTCTAAAACACACAACCTCACTAGACTGCATACTTGAGAGAGTATATCACAGAAGACAGGTCAAACAGAGCAACCCCCAAATGACTGAGAGACTAGAATAACTAGTCAATGAGGAAAGGTTCTGCGATGTGGGGCTTTTTAGCTTGCAATGTTCAAGGTAATCACTGAAAGCAAGCAGCCCAAGATGGAAAAACGGAAGTGTGGCGTACGTTGGCAAATATTGGTACCTTGAAATCCGGCGGAAAGAACAGCGGGATCAACACAATAAAAGTAACCACAGGCCAGGCCTGTAGCAGTTTCCCAGAGAAGAATGTCATGGGTAAGAAAATGCTTAATAAGTGGCTTTCAAAATACACATTGCATTGCGCTACTTATTCTCAGTTGCACTGCACAATACGAAATCAGGGACTTTTAAACCGACAACTGTTGAAAGACCGATGTATTAAAAAGACTGATGCATCAATGTGCCTTTATTACAGGATCCGAGGGACTTCTTGGCTGGAGGTGGTAGCCAATGAACAAGAACGAAAGCAAATGGGGAAGGACCGAAAGCAAATGGGGAAGGAAATGCAGAAAGTTGTACTATTTTAATCATGCAGCCAGGAACAAAAAGTGGAGAGGAAAATTCACAGTAAGAAGCAGGGGATGTACAGGAAAGGCCAGTTGGGAAAGCTGAACAGGGTAAAAATGAAGGCCTTCTGTGGAAGGCACACACACACACCCCAAAAAAACTCCAGCAGCCCGGCTCCACGATGAGAAATCAATGGTCCTATCCATGGAGACAGGAAAAGGGTTGTCATCACCATGGCTGACTCCGATCTCTCATCACAGGCAAGTTTTTTTGGGGAAGGATGGGTATTTGCATCTGCGCTGCACAGTCTTATCACATTCACTGGTGCGGCCATCACTTCCTGCAAAACGGAGGACTCCAATCATGAGGGAGAAGGTGAGAACAACAGAGCTATGGACTGAGGAACACCAAGGGGGAGAAAGGGAACACTCTATACCGCCGAGAAAAGTTAAAAGTGTTTTTTTTTTTCCTGTTACTTAGATCCCAGCCGAAGCAGAAAAGGGGAAGGGGGCAGTGGCTTGGCTTCTCATACAGTCCCTCTGGGGTTTTCAAGCATCATGGTTCTCATCAGGCAAGGAAATCCTCTCGGGGGGGGGGGGGGGGGAGTTACAGTACAGAGCACTTTGTAATATGGAGCCAGGGGGCAAGGTTTTGCTGGACTGGAAAGTACGATAGCTGCCCCCAGCCCCCAAAAGAACTATCTGTTATTACAAGAGCAGAAGGATTGGGAATGTTTTCAGTTTTGTAGCAAAACTGCATGCCCGTTCCATCCACCTTGCCCTGTTATACTTTTACAGGTGGGGTCCTCCTCCTCTTGCTCACAATACTTAAGGCTCCCCCCAGTTCCCCTTACCTGCTGAGAGGAAAGAGAAAAATCACCAGGGGCCTTTGCCACCTGCCCAGGACTTCCCTCCTGTAACAGGAAGCCTGAGGAAAGCAGGGAAAGAAGGATGTAAATCGACACCTACACCTTACCCTTGTTTTGGCACTGTTAAGAAAAAATAACTCCCCACCTTCCCCCTCTTTCCAGATGCCTTTTTCCCTTGCAGATCTAGCTTTTCCCTGCTTTAAAACCTGAAGGCACGACACGTGTCTTGACATCACGTACTGCACTAACTTGCTGGATTACTTTAGAAGAAATTTGTCTAAAAGAGTTTTTTTAAAAACAAAACCACACATGCATACACACAGAGTGCCCAGAGGCCACCAGAGAAGAGAAAGCTGCCCCAGTGGTGATTCTGGGCCCCTGGTTTGCAACACACTGCCTGGTATGAGCCTTGCTCTTTAAAAATCAGAATATATTCAAAAGAGAGAGAGAGAAATAGGCACACTTGTCAAAAACACAGCAAGACACTTTTACTGCAAGAGTCTCCTGCTGGTCACATCCTTCATTCCAATCAAGAAGTTAAAATAAGGGCAGAATCAGCAGCTGGTGAGGCATCCTAGAGTCTTCAAAAAGAGCTTTTACCTGCTATTTACCTCCTTCCTTGCAAGAGGATGGCCTCTGGGGAAAAGGTGTGAAGTGAACTCTAATTAGCCGTTTGCATTTGCTGCAGAACAGGCCAAAGGCAAGGAGGTGCCAGCACAGTCATTTAAGAGATGGATTTCCCCAAGCCGTTTAGAGGGTCATCTTCAGGAGACATCATTACACAGCAGTTCGAGCGGTGCAAGGCGGCACTCTGCTTATGGAGATGGATGGAAAGCAACCCTGCAATGCTGCCCGATTGTGCTGAGGATGGTATTTCCAGGTGGAGTGAGAACCGCCAGGGCACAGATGGAATCGGCTGCTAAGAGATAGCAGCACCTTCTTTACTCTGCTCATGGTGCCTCTGCATTGTTGGGGTAGACCTGGTTCGGCACCAGAACAAACAAACCAGAGGATCATTTGGTTAAGGAATCTCGGGATGACACAGCTTACGGCCTGTCCACATGGTGAAATTTGGTCCGATCCAGGTAGTGCTTAAAAATCCTTTTCTTCAGAGCAATCTGTTTTAACTCTTGGTCCCCATCCACAAAGACAGAACAAAGAGCTATTTTGCATCTCAAAGAATCGTCCCAAAAAGACTGCATGCCCTAGCCCTGTGCCAGGAAGATATGAGCCAGCTCTTAAAGAGGAAGGATGGATCATTTTAAGTAGAAACACAAGTGGACAAGTTTTTTTTTCCCCCCTGTGCCAAACAGTGCTACCAGGGAACCACATCCCATAACTATACACCAGTGCGGACAGGCTTTTACTAGGCCAGGAAAAGGCATATTACTACTGCTCAAACACCAACACTTCACATGCTCCTGGGTTAAGCCCTGGACTAAAGAAAAGATAGAAATGCACATTCTAGTAAACTCTGGATCAACTTTGGTGGAGGGAGAAAACCCGAAGAAATTGCCTAGGGATGGATTACTTCCTGCCACTCTTTCCCCCATCCTCTAAGGCAGTGCTTCTCAAACAGCAGTACGTGTACCATCTGATGGGAGCAAGTGTGATGTGTTGTTTCCTACGAACCCACCTATCACATACAGTGACAGTAACTCTGGACACAGAAGCATTTCTCTTAATTCTCTTCCCTCTGCCTATTTAGTGATGAGAAATAGAATGTATATTCAGACGGTGTGACAATGAAGTATCAGATTGCCTGTAAGCATTAAAAACACCCTCTTTTTTTTGGAAGAACTTGTTTCTGTCACGATGGGAACCCGGTTCTCTGTCAGCGTGATTGGTGAGTCATTACGCGTGGAAGGTTCACCGCTCTTGGCACAGCCCTAGCAGGCGCCAGGAACATCTGACAGACATGGGAACATAGCAACCACTTCCTCTGGGTGTCACTCAGAGAATTCTCACATGGACTTTCCGGGAGATCACCACCACCAGCACTGCTCAGAAAGTAGGAAGTTAATTATTAAATGGTCAGCACTTCTCTCTCCACTCACAAACCCAAACATACAGAATCAGAACTGAGGTTCGTGCAGAGGTGGCCCAGATCAATTTAAGAGAAATATTCTCTTTTCATGAAATGCACTTGTTTTCTGTTTCTTTTCTCTACCCACCACTAACTCCACCTCGTACAATGCACCCGTTCCATAAGCTGTGAATACCAAACAAGGAAACATTGTGTCTCCAAGCGCATGCAAATGATGGGGCTAATTATAGGCTATCAGAGATGAGTCAGGCTTCAACGAGAACCGGTTACAAATGGGCCTCTGGTTTGACAACTGACATACCCTGTGCAATCGTCAGTATTCATGTTTGTCATGAGATTTTAAGACAGGACGGCTAAAGACCAAGACTCTGCTATCTATCAGTAGGAACAGGATGAAGCCACAGTGGATTTGATGTAATTCAAATTGCTTTAAATCACAATTTAAATTTTTTAAAAATGTGGACTTTTGGCAAAGAACTATGCAAGGCACTTCATAAATGTGGGATCTAAGCACCACCACCTCTTTAAGACAAGGTGGGCCAAGGAGACGTTCCAATGGTGGCCATGGAGCTCCCATTGGTCCTCACAAAACGCAGCCACTGGTGCATGGTATTGTTAGGTGCAGTCCAACAACATATGAAGAGACCACCCTTTGTCCGGTTCCTGCTTCAAGACTTTTCAAAGACTGCCTGTGCAGGAGAGTAGCAAATAAGTGATTTGAGAGACAGGTTTGCCCACATCGTGCATAAAGCCGGAGAGGAAGGCCCACTTGAGAGCACAGATTGCTGGAAAGGACTTGGCACCTTCCCTATCATCTATTGATATCTTTCTCCTCTCTCTCTCTCTCTCTCTCTCTCTCTCTCTCTCTCTCTCTCTCTCTCTCTCTCTCTCACACACACACACACACACACACACACACACACACACACACACACACACACACACACACACACACACACACACACCAGACTTGCCTCCTCTGCTTGCTGTACTTAAACCAACAAACCCCCCCCCCCTCCGTCTCTTGCAACTGAAGGGCAGTAATCAGCATTCCAGATTAATCACAGCCCTTTTGAGTCCTGCCTCCCTGGGAAGCAAGGGCTGCAATTCACGCTTGGATTGTCTTCCATCTGGTGCAGCTGGAAATCGCCACATCTGCATTTACCACAATGGGCTCCAAACACAGAAGCTGGCCACGTGCAGAAGCACTGAAGTAAAAATCAGCGCTTCACAAGCGCGTCACAGGGATGATGATTGCCATTCATATCAGAGACCCCAAAAAAGAGAAAAAAGGCTGCCCAACAAACTATTTATATACATAGATGTCACAGGCTGGTTTTAACTGTGAAGCTGAAAAACAACTAACTGTGAGGCTATATAGTGTGAACCCCAGACAGAGTTGCTGACTTCAGATTTAATGGCAAAGAGTTACAGAAAATGAAGCATGGCTGCACTGGATTTGCAAACCATGGTCCACCAGTGTCTTCAGCTGACCCTTTTCAGCCACTGCTCCATCTACCAATGCCTCTACATCCTGGAGCGAACTCAGGAAGTCCAGTGGGGGAGGAAACCAAAATAAAAAAGCAGGCAGTTACACTTGAGCTTCCTCATTATGTATCAAGAAGCTTAAACCACGGCTGGGGTTCTAAATTCTAGCAGGCATGTTAATTATTGTTTAGCATAATAATGGAAGTGAAGTGCAATCTATGATCTAGAGCAGGGGTGCACTAAGGGTACCCCTGGGGGCACATGACCCTCCACACACACACACCTTGGGTCAACCCCAGCTCTCCCTTCTTTCCAGAAGATGATGACTTGATGCTGCTCCAAGTCTTCAGAAACACCTGACAACCTTGAGGTGGGTGGGAGATCAAAGCCAAACCACAGGACGTGATTTTTTCTAAGTCGTTACTGTATGTAACACAACATGCAAGAGAACAACAAGACCCACAACAGAGCTGGCCACCAGAAGCCAGCTGAGCCCCCCCCCCCCCCGCCACTCCCACCCTTAAGCAGCCCTCTTCCACCTAGTGTCCTTTAGAAATGCTGCATGAAAATCCCACTGGGGAGAGTGTACATTGTAGTCTAATATACTGGAGGTCATGGAAAACTGCCCTTAAAAAAAAAGAATAGGAACTTTGTAGGAAGCAAGGATGGCCAACTCCCACGCCCGGTACATTTGTAAATCCTACAGGGTGGGAAGAAACAGTGTGCTGGTAAGGAAGACATTTGCCTTCCTCCAGATGCTGGCTGAAGACATGTGCTTTTCTGACGGCACCACCCATTTTTCTTTTATTGGGATGGTTTGTGTGTGTGAGCTGGGGCTTTGGCGTATGTGCTGAACAGATGGTTCTGCAACACTTTGGACGAGGAAGACATTATGAGCAAAACACATTCCTTAATTTCTTGTTTTGAACAAGCCCTTGAATGATTCACCATGCAGTGAAGATGCTGAAATTAAGAAGCTGATGTCCCACAATCCCAAGAATTCAAGAATAGCAGCTCTAAGTCATCTACTGCAGTTAAGTGACAAGACAACACAAGGGCACACATAACCTTAACTTATTCAGAGACCAAGCTATTGTAGACAATAACATAGCAGACAGGGTTAGGACTCAGCAAGAAGATCTGGTTTCAAATTCATGCTTCGCCCTGAAATTCACACAGTCCCTACCCCCTCAACCTAATCCAGGGTGGCAAACCTATGGCAACTCCCAGAATCCCCAGCCTGTACTGCCAATCATAAAAGACTGTGAGAGTTAGTCAAAAACGCCTGGAGAATCAAAAGGTTTTCTACCTCTAACTTCACCCAACTTCATGATGGATAAAAATCAATGTGTTTTTTTTTAAATCAAATGTATTTAAATAGTGATCTAAATTTTAAAAATTGATTTGATTTAAATCATCCAAAATCTAATTGATGTGATTTAAATTAACTTGATTTAAAGCAAATCTATCCTGCAACTGCCTCAGTCATTCTACTGCAGAGGTGGGCAAAGTGAGGCTTGGATGCTGCCTGCATCCACACTTACCCATTACAGGCTCCCAACTTTGGGTCCCCAGGCATTCTTGGACTAACACTTCCAGAAATCCTGGCTGGCACAGCTAGTGGTGAAGGCTTCTGGGAGTTTTAGTCCAAGAACATCTGGGGGCCCAAGGCTGGGAACCACTGCCTAAGGGGAGCATTCAAAAAAGTCCAAAACAAACCTACAGCTCTGGCCCATTTGCTTTAAGCATCTGACAAAATAAGCTTCAATCAGTACACAGTGAAACAAACAAGTAAACTGTGTACAAGACCACAGTACTGTGTGTGGCTTTGTTAAAGAGGACTTGAGCAAATCCCTGCATGCAACACCAAGATTTTAAAATAAAAACACACTACAACTATAAACACAAGCTGCTCAAATCTATCCAGAACAGAGTTCAGACTTTTATAAAACTCTTTTGATGGGAAGTTCACCTACGTCATCTGCTTAAAAGGCCACCAGCCCGCAATTCTAGAATGTGATTCATCTCATATAAATGTTCACATTTTTGCTTCGAAAATATCAGAGCAACTTTGTTTCCGGGGGGGCGGGCGGACACTGAACACCTGTTAGACGAAAACATCCTACTAACAGTTATCTGGGTTGGAAGAGCCCATGCTCTCAAAGTTCAAACTGGTGATGCCTGTTTGTGTGGAACTAAAAGTCTCCCAGGAACTGCAAGAGGGCCAGAAAAGAATCATTCAAGGACTGACCAGTTCACAAGCCGGTTTATCTGGAAAAAAGGGATTCCTGATCATGCTACTTAAAGACTTCTGGCTCACCCTACCTGAAGGGCGCAGGCTAGGGAGACTGCAAGTTGATTAAAATGAACTTGTAATTAACAAACACTGTCCCTATGGCCAATAAGGAAGCCCTTGCTTAACAGCAGCCCTCTCCATTCCTCTGCACGCCACTAAGGAAAGTGCATCCCAGGGTGGGCTTGATTTAAATCAAATTGTGGTGTGCGTTTTTTAAATTGTGATTTAAATCAATTTTATTTTCATTGATTTTTACCCACCCTGCACATCTTCACAACAAGCGCAGAAAGGGAGGTTTTGTCTGGAAAAAGAGGGGTAGACAGTTTCACCCCTTCTTGATCGGATCCCAAAGTGGAAACTCTTTCTACTGACTTGGTAAAGGGCCAGTTCTCTGAATTAACACTCCCTCCTCCACGACTAGCAAGGAAATGTAGGCTCCTAGCTTGCTAGTAGTAGGCTAGTAAAGAAAAAGACACAGGGACAAGAAACTTTTGAACAATGAATAGGCTGCACTGAATAGCAAGGCATCACACATGCCCTGTGGCCACAAAAACAAATGTCAGCTGTCTGTTCTGCCTCCTCTAAACAGGCAACAAGGTAGGTGAGGTTACAACAGGAAAACAACTGGTCACCAAACCATGGGGGACACACTGAAAGTGTCTGTGTGCGTTCTCCCATGCTAGCCTTCCCATCCCTCTCTTTTTAGGCCTTTACTTCGAACTATGGATTGCCACCATGCCAGACTGTCGTCAACAGCAGTGTCAAGTCGTCCCGGTTTGCAAACCTACTTCAAAGGCCACAATTCTCTAAATCGGAGGCAGCACATTTGTACCCTCCAGATGTTTGAAAGCTACAACTTCCCTCAGCCCCAGCCAGCGCGGGCAATGTTCAAGGAGCTGTGGTCTGAAACATCGAGAGGGCCTCAAGCTGCCGACCTCTCCTCTTAATCACTTGGGAGTCACCTTGAGTCCTTTTAAGGAGAAAGGCCGGGGGGGGGGGGGGATATTTTAAATAAATAAATAAAATCTCTGACCAAAAGATGACATGGAAAGTGGGGCTGCAGGAAGCAAGTCACTGTATGGCCCTGGCTCAGTTACTGTCTCTCAGTTGCTTAGGTTGATCCCAGCATACAGATTTTGCCGTGAAGATCAGGTGGGGAAGAGAGTTCTCTACTACAGGAGCTACACTATTGTGAATTTAGCAGGGGATAGGCAAACATAAATGTAACTAACACATAAATAAATGTATCTAACGTGACAGTTTAAGCTGTTTAGAAAAACAAGGAAAGATAACATAACTCCAATTTTTCCCCAGTATTATGGTTAGTTTTGAAAACTGTTGTATTACTGGTTGACAAGAGATACAATTTTTCAGACTATACAAGCAATGGCCTGTTACTGATTTCACTGAAACAGCCACCCTAGTAACTTAGCTAAGAACCATAAATTCACATTTAAAACACAACATTTCATTGGAAACACTGTTGTGCTATAGCCTTTGTTGTTCATAAGCTGCTGTGAAGATTTGTCAGGAAACATACGTAAGTCCATGTCAAAACCTATCAATTATATGCAACTTACCACAGAGCTGGACATGCGCTCTCCTGCAAACTAAAATGTGCCGCTGTCAAGAGGCAGTGTGTACTTCCAAAATGCAGGGAATTTGGCCAAAGTGCCTCATTTTTGCTTGAAATGGAATATTTGCATGGACTCAGAACTCTTCTACATCTACGTTAGCATGCTCAGACTGGAAAACTGTGCTAATGATAAACTGAAGCAGAATGCAATAACCAAGGTAATGTCCACATTCACACAGCCTTTGTGCAAATATGTGTTTGTATACACAATCAACAAAATGGCCCTTCCTACTTATTACAAAATTCTTAACCTCAACTTTGATAAAATCTCCCCCGTGTATACCGTAGTACAATGAGACTTCAATTTTCCTTAGAAAAAAGTACTAAGAGCAATGCTTTAAGAACAAATTGTCCGAACAGCATTGGCTTCAGCCACATAATCCAAGGTATATTAGTTTAACACAGTGATGCTCAGTGCTACGTATTTCAGAGATCGTACAAATGTTACTGGAGAACTGGCAGGGAGCATTTGATTCAACGCTAAAGAACCACAGATTCTTATTACACCCACCAGACTGAATGAAAAGTTCTATCCTCAAATATAGAAAAAAGACCCTTTCCATGGCATGCCTGCTGATTTAGTTTACATAAACAGAAACTGAGGGGGAAAATTACTGATATTTTCAACTGCGCTCTGATCAAACATCTTTCGTCAGCAATGTAAACAACCACATTCTCCCAGGAAGTGGCAGCTCCCTCTTTGATCAGGGGAGGGGGGACTTCTGATCATCAGATGGTCTAGATCCAGGTCACAAAGGGTGCAGAAGAATGAGACCCTCCAGGAAATTCCACCCTCTCCCCCTAGCAATTCCAAATTTATCTCTGAGATGGAGGACCACCTCCTTTTACACTTCCTGCTAGGGATTTGAGTCAATCTGAAATCAGGAGAAATGGAGTATTCACTATAAAGAGAAACCTAGAATGCTGTGCCTCTTTTACATCTGGGAAGGTGTAGTGCTGGATGACATCGGGGGGGGGGCAGTTCACCAGCATGACATCATCTGTCCTAATACCGATATATGCAAGCAGGTAAATGTATACATCAGCTAGGTGGGTGCTCTTATTTCCATCACCACACTGGGCAAAACGAGACTTCTCAGTAAGGATAATGTTGGTTGTCAGCCATGTTGCGAACTCAAGTGCAAGCAGTTTATCCAAAAAGGAAGCTAACTTTTTGAATAATGAGAAATAAAAGGGCTGAGATGATCTATAACAATTCTGGATCCTTAGCTCAGCAGTAGGCAAAGCATGGCCTTCCCAGTGTTGTTGGACTGCAATTCCCAGCATTCCCTGACATTAGCTGCAGTGGTTTGGGCTGAGAGGAACTACAGTCCGATAGCATCTAGAGGCCCAACGCTTTGCTCACTCCTGTTCTAGATGGATATCCAGATGTAGTTAGCCTGAACTCCAGGAAGAAGGCTGACCTCATTTAATACTGGAAACGGAAACAAACCCATCGCTAATACTGCAGCTTAGTGAAAACCCAGTCACGTGAAGAACAGCCGACCCGTTCGTCGAGGATGACTACAGGTCAGGCGTGGAAGTGTCGTAACATGAAACAGGGCAGGAACATCCCTGGATGGCAAAAGAATAAGACAGCCCCTCTTCCAAGTTAAATTATTGATTTCTCAAAAGTAAATTCACATGCCCAGCACCAGATGTAATGGAACAGTCTCTCTTCAGGCAGGGATCAATAGCTGAGAATGAAATTCCAGTTCAAGATGTACAAGAGAGAGGCCTTACTTGCTTCTGAGGGTAGCCCCTCCTGTGGTATTATTCCTGGGACATCCGAAACTTTGAGACTTTGGAAAGAGATGGCGCGCGCGCACACACACACACACACACAGAGAACTCCAAAGCCCAGAGCTGGGGTAAGTGGTGTCATGATTAAAATAGTGAGTCAAATACTTTGGATTTCCCCTCTGCCAGTTGCTTACTAAGTTGCATCATTTGTAGCCGGACTGCTCCTATTCCAAGCTCCAGACATTCATTTCCTCCTCTGAGATATTTCATTCCACTTTCCCACCCAACCATCACGCTTTCCAGTTTTGCCACTGACATTCGGTATTCTTCTACGAGAGGCTCGGTACTCACTCGGCTGCTGAAAGGTGAAGGTCTCTTAATATTAAAAATCTGGAACTCCAAGTCTCACAAGTTCTCCCAAGAACATGAATACTGTCTCTTGTTTTCCAATGTCCCAATTGTAGTGTTAATACTGTCTCCAACCTTACTGTTCCTCGTTACAATTTGTGATGTATGTGAAACATTCTGAACACCTTCTAAGCAGACTATAAATGCTAAATGTGATTTGAGCAAGGTTTGAAAATGAGAATGAAGAAAATGATCTTCTGGAAGGAATCTGAGATCTATGGTTGTGGGAGGGAACAAAAATTAACACAGAACTCTTTTTTTTTTTTAAAGGGTAGCTGGTTCACTGCCTTTCATTTTCCTTCCTTAATCTCCAGCTGAAGAAGGGAATGGCTATTTACAGCACAGCAAATTCTTGCTTCTTTTCAGGAACCCGTTTCAGAAGTCACATGCTGGGACAAGGTTAGATGAGGACAGACAGATGGACAAAATCAAGTTTTACAGGAAGCATGTTCAGCGTTATCCCTCTTCTCCTTTTAAGGAGAATGGCAGGGTAAACACATTTTAAATAAATAAAATTAAATAAATTCTCTCCCCAGCCTCATGTGTTTCACCTGCTCCGTGAGTTCTGAGACCATCCTTTTGGTTTCCCCCATGCTCTCTCTCTCTATCCACCCTTTTAGATATTGTCTTTCACCGATGGGTCTACTTTCAGAAGAAAAGCGGGGTAAAAATATTTCAAATAAATAAAACAAATCAAACCCTAGGAACTTCCAACATTTCTACAAACGGTCTCATTACTATTATACTGCACTTGCAATGAAGCTGATTAATTTATTATTTTTATTTATTTAAAATATTTTTACCCTGCTTTTTCTCCTTCAAAGGACCCGAGGCAGCTTGAAGTGATGCAAATGCTATGGGATGAGAAGGTGGTTTCCTTTTTTTTTAAAAAAAAACAAAAACCCTCAAGCATCTGGTAAAACAAAGAATTAAGCCATTTGTCAGGGCCAGGAAACCATCATCCTCCAAAATGGGCGTTCGTGCAAGTCATGTGACCAGAGACTTCCTGGAAACCCTCCCTTCTCTTCTTTGGATACACCCTTGGCTAGTCAAGGCGGGGGCCCCGCCCCATTTCCGGGGGCGCGCGCGGGGGACTACAAACCCCATAGTCCCCAACCCACAGGCCCATGGGAGTTGTAGTCTCCACACAGAGGATTTTTTTTTAAAAAGGTGATTTTTTTTTTAAAGAGAAGACGAGCAAGTAATTTAGAGGTTTAAAAAAAAAAAGGCCAAGGGGCTCCTTTTCCTCATCACGACGTGGCCTTAATGAGCACACGCTGTTCCCGGGGGAAGGTCGCTGTTCTTCAGGCCAAGCTCCTAATTAAGTAATGAGGGATTACGATCCACCTCAGGGTCCTGACGCAGTGGGGGGTTTCAGCCCCTGCCTCGTCGTATGGGTGGAATTTAAATAATAATAAATGAGGAGAAAGAGGTCAAGAGCGAAGGAGGGAGGCTGGCGGGGGAGGCCTCGTCCGGCCCAGGGTGGCGCTTTTTTTTTCCTCCTATGTTCTGTTTTCTTTTTTACCTGAGGATATTGTGGGCCTCCATGCTGCGGTTTTGGTTGCTGGAGCAAACCACCGCCACCCGAAGCGGCGAGGAGGGCATGGCCGGCTTGTGGCTGCCCGCCCGGCGAGGGAAGGACGCGGGGGGCTGGGAGAGATGGAGAGGGCGAGGGGGTGGCCGAAGAAGGACCACCGGCGGCAGCGGCGACGACGACGAAAGGCCCACGGCGAGACTTCCCTTCCTCCCTGCCGACGAAGCCGGGCTTCTCTGGCGCTCACAAAATGGCGGCCGCGCCGAGCGGAAGAGGCGGGGCCTGGCGACGTGTCTAGGCGCCCCCGCCTTCCACGCTCCTTCGGCCCCGCTTGCGTTCCCCCTGACCATAGAGAAACGGAAGTTAGGGAAACAGAGTGGCCCTTCCTGGTCTCGGCTCCATTCCATTCCTCTCCCGATCTAGCCCTTTCCTGCCTCTCTCTATGGTCATCCTGGAGGCTTGCTGGAGACCGACGCCGCCACCACCCCTTCCGTCCGCCTCAATAAGCCGCCTTGGGTGCTTTTTAAGGTGAAAGGCGGCGTAAAAATATTTTCAGTAAAAATAAATGTTTTTTTAATGTGTGAATTCCATGGCAACGGTTCGCTGGGCCCATCATGAAAGAAGCATAGGCCCTAAGAGCAGTGGTTCCTGACCTTGGGCTCCCAGAGGTTCTTGGACTACAACTCCCAGAAGCCTTTGCCACCAGTTGTGCTGTCCAGGACTTCTGGGAGTTGCAGTCCAAGAACCTCTGGGGACCCAGGATTGGGAAGGACTGATTCCTAGAGATTTTGAAGGGCTTATAATTCTCAACATTTTATCCTGAAGGATGTGATGACTGGGGATGATGGGAGCTGTAGTTCCCCAGAAATACATGGAGAGCCATGGATTCCTTGGGTGAAAGAAAATAACAAGGGAAAGAATACATCTCCTTGTTAAGACCTATGGGGGGGATTCAAAGCCCTTTGCATCCTGGGAATTGTAGTTTTCCTGGCCCTCCTATGAAATGTGGCCCAAGGGATATTGATCATCCCTTGAACTACATTTCCCAGAATGTCTTATGTTACCCACCGAAGGAAACTAAGAAATGTAGTCCTAACTAGAGGGTGGGTGGGATTTTAGCTAAATCATCATCATCAAGAACTGCAGAGCTGGCAGGGACACTATAGATCAAGTCCAGCCCCTGTTAAGGAGGCACAGTGGGGAATCGAACTCACAACCTCTGGCTCCAGAGACCTAAACCACTGAGCTATTGTTAATCCCTGCTCTGACTAGGAATGACTGTTAAAAGAGGCTTGAGTCTGAGCTTGAGAGATGGTCTTCCTCCTTCCATAAATGTATACAACTTCTATACCAAATTTGTTGTTGTTGTTCTAGGGGGAGCTTGGAAAAGTTACGCTTTTATCATATTTCCCAAGTGCTCCAGAAAAGGTGGCTACTGGCTTCTGGAGAGTTAGTCCAAAAGTAACTTTCCCAAATTACATCACCCGCCAGAAATTTAGTCTCAACATTTCCAAATGCACTCGTTTCCCTGGCCGCAAAGCTCACCACAAATGAAGCTACAAACTGTTGCCTGAAGATAATATTGAGAATTATAGGAGGAAAAACCCTTTCCTCGGTCAAAGGTGTACGGGACCTCAGTTCCCCAAGTTTTCCAAGACGAGAGGGACCCACTGTGAGAAAGCTGGGTTGTCACTCCTGTGACATCCCAAAGTGTGAGACTTACAAGCCAAGTGGTGTCATGGTGTCATCGAGTGGGGCCTGATGATGTCCCAAGGCAAGGCTGGTGATGTCACAGATGCCAACACAGATGTCACGATTTTAAAAAATCCCTCAAGAGTTAAAGCATAGCCTGGTAGTCACAGTGGGCAAGCACTGTCTAGGGCCCCAAATTTGAGAGACGTCATGGTGAACAAAAGCTGCAGACACATACACCTTTAAAAATTACTGTTTCGGACTAAGATTCTCCAAACTCCAGAGCAGTTATGGTCCATGCTGGCTGTGAAAGTCCGGAAGGTGTAGATCTACAAAGTAACTTTTCTCAACGTGGCTTCAGCCCACTCACCAAAGCCCATCCTCGGTTATCCTGAACGTTTTTTCCAAAATCAAATGTGGAGGATCCTTAAATGAAATAATAATAATAATTGCATGCTGTCAAGTCAATTCTGACTTAGGGTAACCATTTTCCAGGTTTTCCAGGTAGAGAATACTCAGAAGTGGTTTCCCATTCCCTTCTTCTGGGAGGGTACCCTGGGATTGTGCAGCTGGCCCAAGGCCACCCAGGCTGGCTGTACTCGCAGGAGGCACTGGGGGAATTGAACTCCCAATTTCTGGCCAGCCCTTCTTAAATGAAAGTTGTTCCTATAAACATGTGTATAATACCTTGTTGAGTTGATCACCCCTTAAACTTTTATTCAGTTTATAGTCTCACGGATTATTAATATATATAATCACAAATCAGCTTTTGCACTATTAATGTTTATTCCCACAAATCAACTTTTGTATTATTACTATTATTATTATTTAGTTCAATCTTTGGTTTTTGGAAGTCCTCACCCTGCAGACTTTAATTTGGCTGCAGCTTCCGACCTCTTAAAAGCACTTCCGGTTGATCCCGGGTGCACCAAATTCTTCGTACTCCTCCCGTGTAAACCACATGGGTTCGAAAGCGGTCAGGTGGGTAATCACGGAGCCACCGATCCAGGCCGCGCAGGATCTATTGGACAGCGCTCCAATCCGTAGAGAAATGCCCTCCGGAACATGTTGCTCAACCTCTTTGAAAAGCCTTTCCTCCAAGCCTTGGAAAAGAGAGGAACCCCCTGAAAGGATCACGTTCTCGTAGAGAGGGGTGCAAATATCGTTGTCACACCTCTTAATGCTTTTGGTGATCATGGAGGGAAGGCCAGGGGCGTCCACACCGACTGTTTCAGGTGCAAAAAGGATTTCTGGCACTTGATGGAGATGGAAGTTGATTTTGATAGTGTTTCCATCTGGGAGGTTCAGGAGCTGCTCCACCTTCTTCTGAGCTTCTATGTGGGGCTCCAAAGCCACATAGCAGAAATTCTCCTTGATGGCCTTAATTATTTTTTTCTTTTTCCTGCTTAAAGGCGCATACTTGTTCTTCCTAAGGCAGCCGACAAGGTGTTTGGTTATATCCTTCCCGGCCAGATCAAGTTGGACCACCCCATGAGGTAAACAATGCCCGTTATAGACTGGGACCGTATGAGTCACTCCGTGTCCACTGTCCACCACCAACCCCGTGATGCGGGCCGAAGCATAAGCAGCCAGCACAGCTTGGACTGAGAGGTACAAAGCGGGAACCCTGAACCGTTCAAACATCAGCTCTGTCATTTTCTCCCGGTTATGAAGTGGGTTCAAAGGGCGTTCGGAGAGAAGCACAGGACATGTGCTGGCTTCCACCTTCAGCTTTCGTTGATAGACATAGTGCCACAGCTTCTCCATGTCATCCCAATCGCTAATGATCCCTCTCTTGACAGGATAATTCAACAGGATCCCTTCCTTGGAGAGAGCTCGCCTCCCGACGTAGCAGGTGTCGGCGTTCTCTTCAAAGCGGCCAACGACGGACGGGAGGATTGACCGTGGTAGATGCTCGCCTGAGATCCCAGCTTTGCAAAACCCAGACCCATTGTCAATGATGACCGCCGGTTTTTGTAACACATTTCCATCCGACATGGTTCCTTCAATTAAAAAAACTAAGACAATATGCTACGGGTTCAAGTGATTTCCATTTGAGGACCTCTATGTTATGGCAGAATGTCTGGAGATTAAAGATTCCAGAAGACTGACCTCATAGAGGGGTATGTCTGCTTGAAATTCTGGTCCTGTCTTCCCTTCAAATGGATAATTGGATAATAATCGAGGTACCACTTCGTACATCATTGCTTCTTTATTTACTAAAGGTCCTGAAAATTCCCTCCTCACCACCATAATAAACCAGACCCTAAAGGACCCATGTTACCTGTCAGAGCATCTCTCCCCAATGTCATCTACCTGACCCACTAGTTCTCCGAACTTTAAGGCAGCTCTCCAAGGTCCTGGACCTATTTTGGCAGAGCCCAATCCACAAAATCATTTCCAGGCAGCCATTCGCAACAGAGTTTAGCACACAGGAAAGCTCCTCAAAAGTTCAGCCTGAAAGCTGGAGTGGATTCACTGGACCTGTAAAGCCGGCATCAAACTCCCTTGGACTCCTTCGTACCATCAGAGGTTAGCTACAGTCCTCATAGAAGCTGGGGGAGAGATGTTTCTCTCCTCTCAGAATTGTTACAAGCTATCTCTGTTCTAATGCAAAATAGGGATGGGATTTTTTTTGAACTTATTTATTTTATTTATTTATTTATTTAAAAGTCATTATCCCCTCTCCATCCTGCTAAGAGTTAAAACTTCTGGGCTTCTCAAATGAGAAAGGCTCAGCGCTCTTGCGTGATGAAGCGGAAAAAAAAAATTATAAAACCACCCACGAGCAAGCTGTAAAAAATATATATATTCATAGATATGGGCTGGTAAGGATTTGCTCTGTTTTTTAATGAAATCAACTGGTCCTGCAGTCAGCCAAGCAATGGACGTAATTAGACTGCAGTAGAACCCAACGGCTTGAGCATCTGGGAATGGACACTAACCAAATTAAGGGTTTTCATCAAAAACTGACACGGCAAGCTGATCGGGAACACTTGGCTCGGTAACATGTTCACCGGAAAAGAGGAAATAAAAACACCGACTGTCAACTTTTTGCAAACTTTGGGAGTTTGTAACGCTTAAGCGAAGGCAAATGCCCACTCGGAAGCCAGAGACAGGCCATCATCTGGAACAGAATCTTCCAATATTTTGATTTATTTTTCTTTATCATCACCATTATCCCAGGAGATCAAGGCTGGCATAATCTTGCGGAAACATGGAGCGGAAGAGAAATGGCATAAGTGTTTCCTTTGCTCCAGCCAGATCCTTGTGGTGTGTGACTCTTCCCTGCTTCTGGGATCAAGTCACGAAACTGGCCACACAACGGGAAGTCTGCTTACCTGATTTCCTTTCCACTCTGGGTTTAGAACGCAAGATCCCGGCCTTGGTTCTTCATTTCCCTGCCGGGAGATGGAAGCTATTCATTACAACCTCAGGTGTACACTAGGTGGTGCCCTATGCTTTGAATCGTCAAAATAATTTTTTAGAAGGCAGTAAAAATTGAGGCTAGATTCCCAGTGTGGTGTAGTGGATAGAATGACGGACTAGGACTCTGGAGAACAGAGTTTGAATCCCCGCTCAGCTGTGGAAACTGAAGGTGTAATGGGGGGAAACCACTCCTTAAGTAGCTCACTTAACTTGAAAACTCTATTAGGGTCCCTATAAATCGGTTCCAACTTGACAGCAAAAAACACACACAATTGAGGCTAAAGGGTCCTCCAGATGTTCTCAGACGAAAACTCCCAGAAGCCTTCCCCGCCAACTATGCTGGCCAGGATTTCTGGGAGTTGTAGTCCTAGAACATCTGGGGACTAACATTTGCAAAGCACTGATGTGGAAGGAAGGAGATGGTGCTGTTTGGAGATCGAAAATCCAGGTCTTTTGCATGCTTTGGTAGCTGTACAGTCAATTTTGTGTCAACCTTCCCTCATTCACCCCATCTCTTTAAGTGTTTAATTGTGGGTCTGAGGAAACATATTAAGCTGAGGATGAGATACAGGACTCTTGGGACTCTTATAATGTGTTTTTTGAAGGTGGCACTAGCTTAAATAACTAGTACCAATTTACTACGGCACTCCACCACTGTTAAATCACCCCCCTTCTGCACTGCTGTTATTCTGGCTGCCTCTTTGGGACCGAGCAGGGTGATTGATAGTGATGATTATCGCTAACTTGTTAAGGGGCAAGCCGGACACAGCTAAGACAAGGCTGAAGGCAAAGCTTGACGTTCACATCTCCTAACCCATCCCTAACTGGAGGGGGGTGACCTCTTTCAGACTGAAAGATGAATTCAGTGTTGGGTTACAAAATTACAAAAACTGGGGAAACTATTAAAGCTGGACTGATGGGGAATGAGATCCTGCCATCTGGAAATCCCCCTCAGAAGGGCTAGATTCTGCCCCCCGCCCAGGCCTGAGGTTCTCCACCCCTGTTTTATATCAAAGATTATGCAACACACTCCTACCAACAGGAAATACATCCGTTGTGTCCTGTCTATAGATGGGAAGGCCTGGGGGGGGGGGGAAAGGGGGGGAAATGGGGGTGGAGGGGACAGGTAAAATTCCCATTTTACCCCCAAAGCTGTTTTATATAGCTTCAAAATTTTCAGAAATTCTACACCTCTCTCTTTGCTTGGCTTGAAGGATGGTAGGGTTGGCCATGGGCTGAGCTCCCCTGAAGGAAGCAGGCAGAGTTAAGTACTCATGGAAGGCTTATTCTAGCTTGCAGGCTGTGGAGGGTGAAAAGGCCATGCTTTTTCAGGACCATGGCCAACTCCCAACGAAGGTACATTGACCACCAGGATCACCTTAGAGAAGACTTCAAGTCTATCTTAGAACTGCAGAGCTAAAAGAGGCCTTATAGATCATCAAGTCCAGTTCCCCTCCGGTCCAGTAGCCACCGTGGAGAATCGAACTCCCAGCCTCTGGCTCTGCAGCCAGAGGCCTCAACCACGGAGCAATCCAACCCAGACAGCCTGAAATGAGAGGTGAATATATTTATGGTTTTGGACCAGAGCTCCCGGAATTCCTAAGGTAGCACCTCCTTGGCCTGAGATGATATTCTGTCCTGAGCCCAGGGTTCAGGAACGATGCAGAGATGATCTCACAGCTTACTGAGGAACTCATAGACACTTAAGTAGCCTTAATATCACCTAGGATTGCCCCTCTCTGAGAGACTGTTGGGGGCTTAAGGGAGCTACACTCCACCCCAGTGGTCTTGCTGGTGCTAGGAAGCCTTCTCCTCATGATCCCTTAGCCAAGAGGTCTCTCCGTAGCTCCCCCCTGCCCCAATGTGGCACTATTCCAACACGTTGGACTTCACATCCCATCAACCCCCCTCAGTGGGACCACGGCTAAGGCTATGCATCTCCCAGGATCTGGAGAACACCCTATTGGGCAAGGCTGCTTGACCGTTTCTCACAGTCAAAGGAAATGCACTCTGCACAAGCTCAGGAGCACTTTCAATTCTCCTTGACTTGGGTATCCCGGTCTTTTCTACCCCGCCTTTCCTTCCCTGAGCTCAAGACGCCTCGATTCCTCTATACTAGGATATCCTTGGCTCTATCTACTGGAAGATGGAGGCCTGGCCCCTGAAACAGATGGCAGGTGGTCGCTGGAGCCATGAAAAACTGGGAGGGAGATAGAGTGGACTACAAACTCCAGAATCCCCAAGCCAGCCAGTGCTGGCTGGCGGACGGTGGGAGTTCATTTGTGTTGAGTTCCTGTGGGCAGGCGAAGTCTTGTTCAGAAGAGATCCTAATTAAGGCGAGGGTTTTTCTCAAGAGTGCCATGTCCCCTCTTTCTGTCTCCTCCACCTGTTCTGCCTTGGCTTCTCTCCAGCAGCCACAGGAAAGGCAATGACTCAGCCAAAACAAATAGCGCATCCCAACCCCTCTCAGCCTGAACTTTAAAATCTGCATTCCAGGTGGAGCACCTGCCGGGCAAAGAGGAAGAGGAACAGATGTATTCACAGAGCAACCCAACTAGAGAAGGGGGCAGTGCCCATGGCGGAACAGCTTCCTAAGCCATGCCAGGCCTTTTTTCACACCTTTCCTTGTCTTGAGCTGGCTAGCTGGCTTAGTGGTTTAATCCCTGGCTGCAGAGCCAGCCTGGGTAGTCTTGGGCAACCTGCACAGTCCCAGGGATCCCTCCCACTAGAAGAAGGGAATTATGTGTGTTCTCTACCTGGAAAACCATGGAATGGGTTGCCATAACTCAGAAGTGACTTGATAGCACATGATGATGATGATGATGATTTATTCCTTGTCATAAGGCCACCACCCAGCAGTGACTTGGAAAAGACTCAGTGATGGAAAAATTATCTCAGCCGGTTTGGGAACAAGGTTTGGGCTCAGATGCTCTTTGAACCCAAGAGGCTGGAACCCCTTCCCTGCAACCAGAGACAGCAGAGCCCATTATGCTGGTGACTCCCCCCCCCCCCAAGACAACGTCCTTGAACCTGGGCTAATCTAGGCAGCCTTTATTCCTAGTTTCAGCAGAGTTTGCAAACGCTGCTTTTTGGGCCCGTAATCGCATGATCTGGCACTGATCCGAGAACCCCATCAGCATTTCATTAAGCAGCAGCAATTAGCCACCAGATTTACCCAGTTTTTTCCCCCTTACACAAGCATCACGTGGCAAATTCTGGGTGTAATTCAGGAACCAGAGGGGTATAAACAGAAGGCCTTTTGCCTGCTGAAGGATGGGCCCATTTTATTTATTTTTAATGGAGTAGACTTTTTGACCCAGTGAATTTAATTCTCCAGCAGGATTTGAGCTTCGGCTTCCTCCCACATGTGAAATCAACATTTGAATTCTAACCTCCTGCAAATAAATGATGTAAATCAATAACTCTGCGTTCTCCTGGGGAGCCGCCTGGCGTTCAAAGTCACCTTCACCCATCCTTGCTTCTGCTGTATCTGTTTAGCACGGTGGTAAAGATCCTTGCCGAATCCAAGCGAGGCGCCTTGCTTCACCAAAACTGGTATTGGATTGGGACCAAATGTGGTGCAACCGTTTAGTGGAGATACAAGTTGGTTGGGCACTACAACTTCCATCATCCTTCATCATCACCTAGGCAGGCTAGAGAAGATGGGACATGCCATTCCCCAACATACACTGGCATTCTAACTGGGTTAGAAGGTTGCAGCAAGACTCAGAAGATGCCGGTTCAAGCCCTCCGCTTGGATTATGGGTAGGGTAGTCCCAAATGAATAACATTGCCCAGCTCTGGATCTATCTGGTCTTAGAAAAGGGAACAAACTCCACTTTTTCCCCTAGCTCCTAGCCCGATCTTTCCTGTGGCCAAGGGCATTAATATCCCTAAAAGCCAGGAAAAGCCAGCCTCTCTCTCCCTTCTGCTGCCACAAAGTAATTACAGCTCTTAATAAAATGTTGCTGGGACATTTCTCTTTATCAGCTGTCTAATTTGCTCTGGCTTAGTAAAGTGGCTGAAAATAACTCAACCCCCTTGTCCATCCACACCACGCCACTTGCTTTCTTCTCTACTTCTCTCTCTCTCTCTGCTTCTCAGGGAGGGATGGCAAAGGGCCAAGATCAATACGACTGACCTTGAATAGATCAAGGAGGTAGCCAGATCCCTTTAGGATAGAAAGCCATCAGCCCTCTGAAACAGAGTCTCTGGGTGAGTGGCCAGAAGGGGCAGCCAGGGCCTGGAGGCCATGCACTAGGCTGCCAGGGTGGCACTGATGCCAATGAAGCCCGCGGAGGTGAAGCTGCCATGCATGTAGAAAGAGCTGTGCCTGGAAATGATGCCCACGGAGAACTGTACAGCCATGCTCTTTCTCTCTTGCCCCAACGCCGGCGGCCAGCCAGACCTTGTGGGTCCATCTGTTTGGTAGTCCCCCATCGTGGGCAGCACCAGCTGGCAAACGGGGCTACGATGACCCAAGAATGAGCTATTTTTAGCCTTGAGTGAATCAAGGAATCTGCAGCCTGGCCAAAAACAAAAGGGAATATTCTTTGGAAGGCCACCCCGATTCCGGGAGCATCAGTCCTGGGTCTTCGAGAGTGGTCTTCAGAGTCTATCCATCATCTGCAACTCTGCCAGGGAATACCAGGCTCGGATTTGTTCTCTTTTGCCTTGCCAACGCCACCCCTCAGTAGCCACATTCTGCCATGCTGGCAACCTCAAACGTTTGTGAAAGATCAGTTCGAAGGTGGTTGCCCCATGGGATTATTAAATCATCCAAAAATGATCAGATCATTTGCAGCTCAATAGCCACCAGTATTCTGGGATGGGGCCCGAAAACACTCCAAAGTCTTGTTTATTGGCCATGCCCACTTCATCATAACATCCTTGTTCGCTTCGTTCCCCAGTTTTCGCCTCCTCTCTTTTCAAAAAGCTTGAGAAACCTGAGACTTATTTACAAGGACTACAACCTTGGAGCTAAACCATCCTGGTGTTTTGGATCCCTTTTTTTTTTTTTGTGCCTTCGGCACTGCCCGCCACTGGAACACAGACCTTAAGAACTCTTCAGACACAGAACGACAGGTCAAAATATCCCCTTTCTTTTATTTCGTAAACCCTGTGGCACTGATCTAACCCATGCCTCTATGGGGACATGCCCCCCCCCCCCCAAAAAAACATACCAAGTCGTATGATGTTTTGTTGATTTTTATTTGCTCCTGACAGATGGTAACGAGAGCCAATGACAATTGAGGCTGCTCCTAATTTGCATAGCTCCGCCCTGGGTTGGTCTCTTGGTTCTGCCACACTGGGATCAAGAGACAGTGCCCAGAAACTAATTTGAAGTAACACCTATCGTTGTGTATAAGCTGCCTTGCGTGTGTTGGTTTCTGAAAGCCGGCGGTTGATTTCATTTTTAAAAATAACAAACCACTACAATGAATACGACTAGGTCCGAAACCTAGCAGGCAACCTCAAGCAACTTTCTCTCTCTACGGTAAGATAGGAAATGGCAAGATATAAATAAAGTAAATCATTAAGTAAATTACATAGGAAAAAACAAAAAAAAGGGGTGCAGGTTTTCCAAAACCACATCAGTATTGCTGTAGAAAATGCCCCGTTAATTGCATTATCTATTTAAGAGAAACCACCAGGAAATCTGAAATGGATTCACAAATTTCTCCTGGACTGGGATCCAGCTGTCGTTTAATTCGTCCACACATGCAGTTAAGGCAATTCGAGGGAAATCAGTAGGTAGTCAAGCCTAAGGCTTTTGCTGGCATAGGGTCAAGGAAGGAAGGAGCAAATAAATAAATACATAAATTTATCTCCCCATACAACTAAGAGTACTCAAGCAGGAAAAGCAAGGGTAAATTTTTGGCACAAAGGCACAAAATGATTATTTTAATACTGAGGAGTGGCTACCATCTGTGTATTGCAGAAGCCGGCAGGGGGGGAAGCGTGAGCGATCACAGGATTTTAATTTGCTGCCTTCCATTGTTCAATATCACTCTTAAAAGTTCTTCTCTTCCCGGCTCCCCGCTGTGCAGACAGTCGCCAGATCCCCCTTCCTGCTCCTTCCCACCTTGTTCAAGGTGACTCTCTCCAGATTTTCTCCCCCCCCCTTTTTTTAACTACAGCACCCATCCACCCAAGCCTACAGTCAAGAATGATGGGTGTTGTAGTCCCAAATAGGGGCAGGGTGCCCTATTGGAGACTCTTGAGCTCCCTTAATCATCTCTGCTAATGACGAGCAAAAAAAAAAGTTGCCAAACACGACACAAGACCTGACAGAACAGAGATCAGCTCCAGAATAAGACGCTTTTTAAAAATAAAATGTCCCGCAATCCAAACACTGCATTTTAATATATATTTTTTGCATTTTAGGGGGAGATGTTCAAATCCTCACCCAGTCTGGCTTTTTTTCCTTTCCAACCAGTGGAGCTCTTTACTGAGAGAGACTTTGATAACCTCCCAAAAGGTTATTATTAGGAAATGCGTGCCTCTGAAACTAATGTTCGCCACCTAGCACTTCCCAGGCACAGAGGACAACAAATCCCAACATCCCCCTGGCTAGTTGGGGAATCATGGGAGGGGTAATCCAACACACCAGGGAGACCCCCCATGCTGGGGAAAGACACAACAGGAGGCAGATGTCTGGACAAGGGAATATCTAGATCCCCCCCCCATGAGAAATGCCAGTTACATCTAACATCTGGAGGTGAAGAAAATACAGGGGAAAAGGTTCATAAACTGGAAAGCTAGAACATAATAGATCTCTGTGCTGGAGGTGGATCAACTAGGGACCCATCATCAGCAAGAGGGGAACAGTCTGCTTGTTTATGTCTTGGACTTCATCATGACCCATGAGAATCCTCCAAAGCTCATTGGGAAGGTGGAAACCAGAGCTGGAGAGAGAACCAAACGTTTAGCTCAATGGGTCCATTATGGCCGCTAAAGGCAGAACAAACTGCTGGTTTGGGGGGGGGGGGGGGGACGTAAGCTCTACATCTACTCAGGAGTAATTTTATGCTCTGGTCCATGGGGTCACGAAGAGTCAGACACGACTAAACGACTAAACAACAACAACTTGGTGGGTCTTCAAACCAAGAGATGCAAAGCAGAAACATTGGAAGCTGGTTCTTCTCTCCAGGGTGGCTGCTAAAATGGTCCTACTTCTCTCCAGCCAGTCTTTATATACTGCAAGTAAGCTCCACCCACCCACATGCCCTGCTCTGCCATTCCCCTGGGTCCTAAGTTCCCTCTTATTTCATACCAGCTCCACATCAAACAGAGTCATGGTTCCCAACCTTGGCTCCCCAGATGTTCTTGGACCGCAACTCCCAGAAATCCCGGCCAGCCCAGCAAGTGGTGAAGGCTTCTGGGAGTTGTTGTCCAAGAACATCTGGGAACACAAGGTTGGGAATCACTGATACAGAGAAGCCAATGTTTAGCTGGCAGGCCTAATCCATGCAATGAGAGTTCCAGGGGATGTCCTGCCTCTCCTCAAAAGCTCCACCACCTCCTGGTACCTCTTGTCTATATTACAGACGCAGGTGTGGTGGGTGAGATTGAATGTCAGCCCCATTTTACCGAGGAAGACAATGGAGAAGACCTTCCACCATGCTAGCTAAAGAGGGTTCAGACTTTGGGATTCTTTTTGACAGCATATCCGCTCCAGGTTTCGCTCCGAACTTCACAGAAGCCCCTCCAAGGTGCTGAGCACTCTCCTCAGCATAAGCTCTGCAACCTGCAAATCTCCATGAAAGTTTGAACTAAAACCCAGAATGGATCCCTCGCCTTCTGCAGCCTTCGAGTCGCCCTTGTGTGTGTCCCCCCCCCAAAGATAGGAGGAGATCGCCCCGAAAAACAGACCCCCTCTTTTTCTTTTCTTAAAAGAAGGACGTGTAGGTATAAAACAGTTCCACCACCCCGCCAGGATTCCCTTAAAAACTGGGCTTACCACATCATTTTGAAAAATGTGGATTTGATCCACCAGCATGCAAATTTCATGATCAAGCCAGGAAATCTGCATAAATTTGCCTATGAAAATGAGACGGAGAGAAAAAACACATACGTATGCTTGAAGTCTGGCCACGCTACAGTTCTCTCACTACAATTCCCAGAATCCCCCAAGGGGCTTCCCAGCACCACGGTGCCCATGTGCCATGAAGGGAGGAGAGCCATTCCCTCCTGTTTGACAGAATGCCTCTTCTAGGCGGTCTACAGTTCCAATTCATATACACCTTAAATTAACATTTTTTAAAAATACACCAGTCCGCTCTTAATTCAAAGAGGAAACCACTGAATTGATCCATAGGATGCCGTGTGTATGTGTTTTCTTGAAGAAAAGTTCACTCAACCCATCATCCACTTAATCTTTGCAACCTTCTCGCTCACTGGCTCTTATGCACGTCGTCCCCCAGCAGTAAGACACACACACCCCATCCGATGCTGTGTAGGGTTTACTCTTAAGTAAGCAAGGACTTCACCTGGCACACTTTCCCCTTTGGCCAGGTTTACTCAGGAGAAAGCCCTGCTTCCCGAGCCTGCCTGTCACCTCTCAAGCCAACACAGGGCTACAGTCGGAAGGGCCCCGATCCTACACGCACACCCTGCTCTCAGCCCCAGGTAATTGGGCCCGATCCACCTAGGGAGATTGGGCCCGATCCACCTAGGGAAGGTGGGCCCGATTCACCTAGGGAAGGTGGGCCCGATCCACCGGGGGGGGTCTCCGCCTGTCTCTCCGGGTTGTTGGCGGTTCCGCGATCGCGTGGGGCTCAGTTGCCCCGCTTGCCGGAGGCGGCGGCGGCGGCGGCGGAAGGGGGAAGGTTCTCGGTCAGATAAGCCACGAGGAGACATATGAGGACCAGCATCACGCAGATGGATCCCCCGACGGCCGTCATGGCGATCACGATGTCCCGCATGCCAGCCGGCTGGACGGTGAACTCGACGCACTCCGGGGGCCAGGAGGGCGGAGGAGACGGTGGTGGATCGGGCCCACCGGCCTCGGCGGCGGAGAGGGAGCCGAACAGGGGCTGCAAACAGAGGCGGTAGCGGACGCTCCCGTGCGCGTCCGGCAGGAGGTAATCCCGGCAGGCGGCGCCCAGCTGCACGCTGTCACACTGGAAACGCGTGTAGGCGCCTTCCCACGAGCAGGAGAGCCAGAAGCCGCGCAGGATCCGCCCCGGGTCCGGATCGGGGCGGGCAGGCCAGCCCCACTGGAGGAGGACGCTGCCGTTGAGCAGGACGTTGGCCCCGAGGCCCCCCGGCCCGGGCGAGCGGTGAGCCACGCAGGTCCGCGGCGCGCACTGGAACCCCCGCGCCGGGCGGCGGAAGCAGAGCCGCCCGCCCGCCGCCTCCCCCTCGGCTTCCCCCTCGCTCAGCACTTTGTAAGGGCACCACGGCGCCTCCCCGGGGCTGGGGGGCGCCCGGGGCTCCCCCGCCTCCCCGGCCGCCGGCCCGCGGGCCGGGCAGAGCAGCAGCAGCAGCAGCAGCAGGAGCGCCAGCCGGGCGATGGCCAGAGCGAAGCCCATGCCGGCGGCCCATGGGTGGGTGGGTGGGTGGGTGGGGGGCTTCCCGGACGAGCCGACGCTCCTAGCGGGGCTGGGGCGCCCGGGGGTGCCCGGCGGGGCTGGAGGGCGAGCCGGCCGGGGCCCCCCGCCCCTTGGCCGCCCGTTCCCGGGCAATCGGCGGGGACATTTTGAAAGGGGCAGCCTGGAGAGGGAGGAGGAAGAGGAGGGAGGAGGAAGAGGAGGAAGGAGAGCGGGGCGGGGCGGGGCGGGGCGGGGGGGGGGGGTGCGGACGCGAAGGCTCCGGCGCCGCCTCTCCGGCGGCCGGCCCGGTTAACTCTCGCCCGGCCGGCAAGGTGCGGCACCCGGGCGGAGGAGAGACCGGCCGGCGGCGGCTCCCTTTCCTCTCGGGAGAACGGGCTGAAAGCCTCACGCTTGGCCAAGTTTCCCCATGGAGAACTACAAAACCCAGAATCCTTGCTTTTTTGAGGACTACAGATCCCAGGTTCCACCGAACGACCATTCCCAGCATCTAATTCTGAGGAGCAGACAGCCCAGAATCTCTCTTCTGAGGATGATCCAATCCCAACCTTCTAGGGTTTGAAAGGAGTACGGAGACCAGAAGCCCCGGTTCTATTTTTGAGGACTACAAATCCCAGAGTCCTCCACAGAGTCCTGAAGAAACCCTGGTTCAGAAGGGGAGGGTGGGTCGTGCTGCAGTCCCAGAGATGCTTAGCTTAGGTGTAACTTTTCCTTTTTTGAAGACAGTGTAGTGCAGTGGATGGAGCATTGGGCTAAGACTGGGGGTTGAAAACACCAATGCTCTGGTTTCAAGCCACCTATGTATAGTATATTTATGACCATCACAACTGGTGGCCCAGGGGTGGCCCAAGAATTTATCCAGTCCTCCTTAAAGCATCCCTGTTGCCTGCCATCACTCCTCCTTGTGTCCATGAGTTCCACGGCTTAACAGCCAGAAGATTTCCCACCATTCGCCTTCAGTGGATGACCCCTTTGGATTTTGATAGGAAGAGGAAGCATGGAACCCATCTCCTGTATCCATTTTCTCCATCATTTCACTCAAAAGGAAGGGCTTAAGGATGATCCTTCAAGACTGAGAGAGCACCTTAAACCAGCATGAATCTGATGTCTCTTCACTCTGGAGATTGCTTTGCATCTGGAAGGGTCTCTCACTGCACTGCAACTGTTTTGACCTGGCAAAGCCACCGTAGACAACTATTCCCCTTTGATTTTTTTTCTTCAAACATTCCTATCTCCCAGAGTTAGGGAAAAGTTACTTTTTTGGACTACAATGCCCTAAATCGCAACCACCACAGTCACCACGCCAGTGGTGACCAGGGGCTCCGATTTCAGGGGTGCTGTGAATCCACTCCAGGATTTACTCCGCCTAAGACTGAAGGCAACCCCCAAAATAGGCCCAGCCCTCCTGTAAAAGGCAGAGTAAATCCTGGCATGGATTCACTGCACTCCTGGAACTGGAGTAACTGCCACTCCATGTAGCTTTCCGCATGATCTCAATCTCATGATCTTCCGCCATGATCTTCATCGTTCTTCAGCCAAGCCAGAGCTTGGGAAAGTTGCTATATAGAATCATCATCATCATCGTAGAACTGCAGAGCTGAAAAGGATGCTCCCGTCCAGCCTCTTTCAAGGAAGGCACACCCTAGAAATTGAACGCTGAACCTCTGCCGCCAGAGACCTAAACCACTGAGCGATCCAGCTTTCTGGACTCCATCTCCTCCCGTGGGGATGATGATTGAGAGATTCTAGCCCTGGCACTGCCCAAAGGGGGCATTTTGAAGTGTTTCCATTTCCCTCATCTGGTAGCCTCTTGCACACAGGTTAAACCGTGAGGATCCAACAGCAACGAACTCTTCACCGGGTGAACCCTCCGACCGTCAGTTTGGACTAATGCGGTTTGCTGTTTCCTTCCAACCTTTGGCTGCTTCCTTGCAAGATTCGTTCCCCCACCCCCCACCCCGCAGAACGAGGCCTTTTCTGCAAAAACAGTCATTAATAAAACATCGCTGGGGACACAGGTCCACCGCCTGGTTGCAAACGAAGCCAGATGGATCGAACAGGACACGGCAGACGTGTGAGGTCAAACAGTTCGCCTCGCCCAGGATTTCTCTGTTGGAAAGAAGCAAAAGCAGGCTCTGAGGTCTGCAGAAGACTGAGGCTCTGCCTTCATCACAAAAAAAGGAGCTGGGGAGCCCTGGGCCTCTGGGGGTCCCACGGAGAGCCACAGATCCATCCCCTGCTACCACGATTGGTGGTCTCCTAGCTTTTCTCCCTTCCTTTTAAAAATCAGAATAGCCTCTCCGAAGAAATGCTGGCTGAATAGCTCAGTGGGTTTAGGTATTTGGCTGCAGAGCCAGAGGTTGGGAGTTCGATTCCCCCACTGTGTTTCCTGGGAGAAGAGCCAGCCTGGGTGGCTTTGGGCAAGCGGCACAGTCCCATGGCGCCCCCTGGAGGAAGGGAAGGGGAAACCACCTCTAAACATTTTCTACCTAGAAAACACTGAAAAGGGTCACCACACACTCAGAATGGACTGAACCACGGAGCAAATTTTCTTCCCAACCCCCAGGAAAATGGGAGTCTGTGGCTTCCGCAGGGTTTGACCCTCAAAGAAAACCCCCAAAAAGCAACCAAGAAGCTCCTTGTCAATGGCCAATAGACTTGCCAGAAAGGCTATGAAACATGCAAGAGGGCTACCTCAAATGATCTTGAACAAGTGGGGCGGATCCATCTGGAAAAGGCATTCTCTCAGTAGCTCCGTCCCCATCAATTCCATTCTTTAAGGAAAGCTTTCAAAAATGCAATTTTTGAAGACTGTACCCTACCCCAAAAGTCACTTCTCTCTCTCTCTCTCTCTTTTTAAGCATTAACCAGTATTCCTTGAATCTCATCCAGGAACAAACCATTCCACGGGTCTGTGCAACTGGTACGATAAAGGTCCTGGTTTTGGCCCTGGTCAAAATCGTAAGAACAGCCTTTTAGATCCACTGAAGTTGATCGGAGGATTCCAAGGGCTGGCCCAGGTAGATCATATTACAGTAGTCTAGCCATGATGTATGTGCAACTGTAGCCAGGTATAGATGAAACACCAGTTTACCTGGGCAAAGGTAACCCTGCCCACAGCAATCTCCCCTCAAGAACCTGGGAGCAGAAATCTCCATTTTTAGCCCATATAAGGATAATGCCGGAGTCATCCAGGCCGACACAGGACGGGCGGTTTAGCCAACTTTTTTGTTCCACGAGGCATCGCCCACCAAAAAAGCCTGATGGAAGGAAGACAGGAACAAGGGTTCAAGTGAAAAATCCCCCCTGCTACAAATTTCTGAGAGGAGGCTTTTGATGGAAAACGATCCCATCAAACCATGTGTCACCTTTGATCAGAAGGCCAACAGCCGGGATGGTTCTTTTCCTCTTTGTGCAGCTTGTGTGTGTGTGTGTGTGTGTGTGTGTGTGTGTGTGTGTGTGTGTGTGTGTGTGTGTGTGTGTGTGTGTGTGTGTTTTCCTGGATGGCGTGTGACTGCAGCTTGACCGTGTGAATGAACACGGCCTTCTGATTAATTTGTTTGGAGAGAGCTATTTATAGCCGGCAATCAGAGAAGGGGATTCATGAAAGACTGGAAGAGGAGAGAAGTGGTTAACTCCTTGACTTCAGCATCGGCTGTTATGGGGCAGCTGTCACGGGGGCTTATCCTGAATCACAACGATGTAAGGGCCCCACATCTTATTTGGAGGCCAGTTGGGAGCTTCTAAATGTCTCCTGCTTCAATCTGAAGGGATCTGTGGCTCCTCTCGTTTGATTCATGCCCTGGATCTGGCCCAATCTGTCCATTTTAAAATGCAAGGACACAAAAATGACTGTGCGTTTTTAGGTTTGGCCCTGATTTACACCAACACCATTTAGAGATGCAGTAGACCTCAAACAGGGGAGTCGCCCAACCAAATCTCAGATAGCTTGCTTCAAGGAGCCATACACTGGGCTATCTTTTCGCTTTTTTTCCCACAGCAGAGAAACAAATTGACTCAGCTTGTGCCTTTCGCCAATTGTTTTGGGCTCCAGACAGAAATCTGTTTGTAAATTCATTTCAGGACTGAATCTGTCCTGTCTACTTCCTGCCACAAACCAGCCCAAATTCGGTCAATTTGGTTCAGAAGTTGTGATTCATTCAAATCTGCTGCTCAGTCCTATTCTGGGCACTGAACGTTAGGCATGGGATTTTCAGATGTTTGGGTCACAATCATCCTCCATTCTGGGAGTTCCACCTGAGAGGCCCATACATTTTAGATAGCTAACTGTGGCTCACCTGGTGAATAGGCCTAGCTGGCCTAGCTTCCTGTTCAGAAAGGAAGCTCCCAGCTAGCAGTGGGGTAGCTTCCTTTCTGAACAGGAAGCTTGGGCAAAGCTAGGCCTATGCTAAGCTACCAAGCTTTCCCAGCTAGGCCTATTCTCCAGGTGAGCCACATTTAAGTGTGTGTAGGTGTGGGCCTATCAAGTTGAACTCTCAGAATGGAAAATGATGGTGTTTGTAATTTTAAAAAAATCAGAAAACCTATGCCTAATGAACATGATTATAGCAAAGTGTTTGTGTTCAGGGTATCAATCAACAAATTAGCAAGCCATGTCCTCTTTTAAGGTACTACTGGGCAATTTTGATGGATTTCAAGCAGGCCAGGTCAGTCCACCATACATTTGCTTTACCTTTTCCAACTCAACATTATGTGGTTGTTGGAAGACACCATGCCCCACATCCAACTACTATATCCTACTAAAGTAGCTCCATGAAATCCATTGTTGAATGGCAATTGAACTGTTTTATAACCTCCACTGTTTCAGTTTGCCCAATCTGGTTGCGATAACAACACTAGGAAAGGGGAAAACAGTAGGAAGAGAGGAAGACCAAATGTGAGATGGATCAACCCAGTCAAGGAAACCACAACCTTCCATTTGCAAAACGTGAGCAGGGCCGTTAATGATCAGTCCCTTTTTTCAGAGGTCATTAATTCAGAGTCGCCATAGGGCAGAAATCACATGACAACTCGTACAATTAGCAGTTGGATGTAAAGCAGCACCATCAAGGCGGTTCTGTCAGGGTTTTGAGGGCCACATCCCGGATCTTTGGGAAGTCAAATACTTGGGGTATTTTTCTGTTTCATAGGAAAAAAGGCCAAAAGTCTAGGGCTTGATAAGATTACATTTAATAGCTTTTTACATATGTGGCAGTTTTCAGAGAAGTAACCCTATTCGTTTGTTTCCAGAAAAAATATAAATATGTTGTTTTGCCCACCTGTGTCTGAAAACACGGACTATAATAGACAAAAGCTCGCACCAAAATAAATTTGTTAGTACGAAAAGTGCCACACAATATTCATTACTACATTTATATAAGGCTGATGCATTTGCAAATAACTTTCCATCACAGACTAAAAGCAAACACATATCAGGTAAAACCAATTTAACAATATTAAGCCAAATAAACACTTTGTAAATCTCTCTCTATATAACATTAAAACAAGCACATAAACCACTACACGGGGTTACAAAGTGTTTACTGTTCCATCAACTTTCCATTATCTCATGCGTGTTTATGGCTTCAGCTCATGAAGATGAAAAATTATTCAGCAACTCATCAGCCTATCTAAAAAGTTAATTAAATCTCACAATCAATTGATTTGTTATATTTATCTTTCCATTTCCCTCCAGTCTAGCCAAGGTGCACACAGTGCTTCAACTTTCCGCGTTATCCTCACAACACCCCTTTGAGATAAACGAGGCTCAGAGACCGTGGCTATCCCGTGAGTTTTACAGCTGAAATGCACCTCAGGTCATCTGACCTTTAGCTCTTTTGGACTACAAGTCCCATCATTCCGGGAGGCCTATCTGATAGACAGACGCCTTACAAAACCTGGATGTAGCTCATCTGGGACAAAGACCTACTCTGGAAGGCTTTGAGGCCTTGCCCTGGCCAAGCTCTGAGAACTTCCTTTCTGAACAGGAAGTCAGGCAGAGCTAGGCCTAGCTCGGCCTCAAATCCTTCCAGTGTAGGCCTTTCTCCCAGGTGAGCCATAGTTAGCTATGTCAGGTAGAACTCCCAGAAGGGAGAGTTATGGGATTTGTAGGCCAAAAAAAAAAATCCTGTCCCTATCATTTGAACGCTGGTGCAGCACACGGGTTCTAATTTCTCCCAGCACTGGGCTTTGTTTTCTCTACTGTTTTTCTCTGCCATACCTTCTGCGCCACTCAGGTTTCTTCTGAGCATGCTTCCCTCTTGTGTTTCGGCTCCAGTCCCCACCCTGAGTTCCCTGCTAGAAGCACACCTCCAGTTGCAAAGGTCGACGCCAGTCGACTTACCTGCGAGTAAACCCCACTACGACCTGTGAGGAAGCACGCTTACTACACACTTCCCCTTTAGCACAAAGGCTTCTGTCGCTGCTGTGATTGCCAGAGCCCAGACAACCTCACCCCCCCATCGTTCCCACGACACCCACAGACAGCAATGCCCAAGAGGGTTCGCGATCAAAACGGCTCGCCTTCTTTTAATATAAAGAAGAGCAGACTTCACATTAAAAAGCAGCCGGGTGAGCCCAAGACGTGGCAAGAATAGACAGAGGCGGAGGCGGCCTAAGGCTAGCCGACCCTCATTGCATCATGCCAGCCATTCCCTCGTGGCCAAAACCTTAATCAGTCCTGAAAGGACGGGGGGTTACGGAAAGAGAAATCTCATTTAATTCTTGACCTGCAGTCAAGTTCATTCAGATCTCCAGAAGAGCCTCTCGGCTTCACGGGCGACGGACTCCAGCTCCTGCTAAGCAGACACCCGGATATATCGGCGTTTGTCCCTGTGGATCTTGAGCCACCGGGAACACGGATCAGCGCTAAGTCCTTCCGGCAGAAACGACGGCTTCTGGATTTTTCCTTCCCGAAATTGTTCCGAGCGCCTTCAGTAGTAATCTTCTTTTTTGTGAACTCTGCCCACGGGGCCTCTGGGTTCGTGGACCAGCTCTGCGTCGTCAGGGTCGTCCACGTCGCCTTGGTGGTCTTCCTGGGGTCAGGGCGAAAAGAGGAAAAGCTGGTTCTTTTGTTACAGAACAAGGGGAATGGCTTAACTCGCCTCTCTGGCCCCTGGCTCATCGTGTTTCCTAGGAGCATCTCCCAAACCCACTGTTTCTCCTTGCATGGAAAAGGACCAAGGGCATCTGAAATAGTCGAAGTGGTGTATGTAGGCGCAAGCCTTGCCAAAAGGCAAGGAGGCACCCTGTTCACAGTCAGTCACTCCCTGGGTACTCCCAAGGTCTGACGTTAATTGTTTCTGAGCAGCTCAGGAGACGGGAGGCCAGCGAGAGGGTTCGTCTGAGGACAGGAGACTTCGTTGCTTGCTTTGGGGAGGTGCAGTCCACTTCCCTCTTCCCCCTCCTGCTGCTTGCAAAAAGAGCAATCTATACTAATGGAGACGGCCCTGCAACTTTCTGAGTTCAGGACAAAGGAAGGAAGGGTTTCTACCCTCAACGTATTGTTAAATCTGTGGAACTCACTGCCACAAGATTGCTTAAAATGAACTGTTTCAAAAGGATGACTGGACAACGGATAGAACCGCCCTCATGTACGCTGGGGCACAACCGACGACACAAAGCTGAGAAGGTAGGAACTTCCAACTTCTCGTAAGTAAAGATTTCCTCAATTTGGGGGCAAACGGAGTGTCGTGTGCCTAGCTTTACACCCTCACAGGTTCAAAGTAAGAACATCCACGCTGGAAGGTGTTTACCAAGGGGTGCCAACTTCCATGTTACTGCCACATAGAAACAGTGGTGTTGCAATAACCCCCCCCTGGACTACAACTCCCAGAATCCCCCAGCCCACATGACCACTGCTACTGGGAAGATTCTGGCTGTTGTAGACCAAACAAGTAACTTGGCCAAGCTGTGCTCATCTTTAAGTTAGTTGCAATACAAGGATCTTTTGGGAAGCTTTTTAAAGATGCTCGTGAGGAGCCATGAAGGAGAAGAGGGTGTGTTTCTACACAAACAATCATATTTAACACAACAGTGAATAGAGTGAAGGGGGGGGGGGGAATGGAAATCCATTCTATTGCAATTCACTAAAATCACCCTACCTGATTGCCTGGAAAAGAGGTTTACTTGCCCTAGGCGATGAGCTAAAAAGCTGATTGGGAAGCCTGTTTGAGATGCAAGCAGCATTAGCATTTTAAAAAATCAAGGAAGGGAAAAGAGAGAGAGAGAGGAGAAGGAGAAGAAGAACCTGGGCTTCGTACAAGATCTTGTTCCTCGTCTTCCTGATAATCATCGATCAGATAATCTGCTCTTTTCTTGGGTGCTCCGGCTTCCTGGGGGGAAAAAAAGCACACACAGAATTGGTCTGGAACGGGAGACTGAGTTTCACTTGAGTTTAGCCCCCAAACCTACCGTGACGTCATAGTAATGGGGAATGCAGTCGTTATTTATTTATTTAACTTATATGCCGCCCACACTACCCAAAGGTCTCTGGGCGGCGTTATGATGAAACCATTCGAACGCGGGACTCTGGCCCTCGTGCTGGAACTGCTGTGCCACACAGCTCACTGGGCAATGTTGGGCTAGTCATGATCTCACGTCACGGGGTAGTTGGAGGAGAGCCGGCAGCCTGTCACAAGAACCATGGGCTCCTCAGTGGAAGCTCCACGCTCCCCGCCTCGAGGAAAGCTGAGAAGCAGGAAGGCTGGGCTGCGGCAGCTAAAATCTCCCTTTCCGGTCCCCATTATAATCACCCCATCCTTGGTCTCTAATCAATAGGACTGCTTTGCTCCAAAGGCACACACCTTACGGATCTTCTCCTTGGTGACATCTTTAGCAGGCTGGTTTGTTTGGTCCAGTTCATCGGCCTGGCCTGCTTTCTCTTCGAATTCGGGACGCTCCAGTTCTGCCTCCTCAAACTCATCTTCCCCTTGGTTATTGGGGTCTTGGGCAGGGTCCGAGGCATTATCAGGTACCTGGACAGGAAAGAGCACAGCTAGTTCAAAATGCAGCAGCCAGATTGTTGACTGGTGCTGGTTATAGGGAGCATGCAACTCCCTTATTACAACAGTGTCACTAGTTGCCGGTCTGTTTCCAGGCCCTGCTGGGTCGAAGCTACCCCATATAAGTCTTCTCCGCTTTTAAGATCTTCTGGAGAGGGCTTTCTCTTGTTTCCACCATTTTTCCAAGCTCGTTTGGTGAGGACACAAGACAGGGCCTTCTCGGTGGTGGCTCCCAGGCTTCGGAATGCAGCCTGGAGAATTAGGAGATTTGTAGTCCAAGAAATCTGAAAATCCCATCCCTAGATCTCAGACGCAGGGGGATCATAACCTCACCCAGAAGTTGCTATCTTGATCTTCCGATGCTTCTAACTATGAGTTTGTGCCAATCTGACCTCAAAATAGGAACTCTCCAGACCACAAAACCTCAAGATGCTTCTCGCTCCATGTACAAACCCCAGGCTTCTCGCCTCTTACCGCTGCTTGCAGGAGGACGGTCTCTTTCCGAGCGTGGGAGTTGTCTTCTCGCTCAATCATGCCGGCATCTGAACAAAGCAAGCGGAAATACTGAATATGTCTTGCCTACCTCCACGTTCTCAACTCAATTCAGACCTGCACCTTGTTAGACCGCCAGGGCAGCTTTCCAGAACTGGGGTTTCCGTTCATGGAAATATTGCACAGGATCCCGGCCTGTCTCCCAAAATTCAGGGGGAATCGAGAGTAAGGCAAGAACACAAGAGACTCAACTGCTTACAGAGGAAGCGATAAGAGACTCCAGAAAAAGATGGCTGAAAGATGAGCCGACACTTCCTAAATCTTGGTGTCTGGGGGCACTAGAGACCTAACATCATGTCTGAGTTTGCTCGATTTCTTATACCCGTTAGGAGAATTAAATGTACAGCCTTTTTTAATGTTTGGGGACCTTTATCCCCCAGGTGACTGAGAAACGAGGGAGGTATCCATAGTGACCAGGCACAAGCAAGATGGCTGCTCTTCACTGACTTTTTTAGAGCTACCAGAAAGCCACCCTGGCCCATGCTGGCATGAAGATGTTGAGCGTGGTAACCTCTAGAGCAGTGGTTCCCAACCTTGGGTCCCCAGATATTCTTGGACCAAAACTCCCAGAGGCCTTCACCACTAGCTGTGCTGGTCAGGATTTCTGGGAGTTGTAGTCCAAGAACATCTGGGTTACCCAAGGTTGGGAACTACTGCTCTAGAACCTACCCGGTTCTAGAGAAAGCCGTATCATCAGTCTACTGGACCACCTCAACCCGGCTGTGGATCTCGAGGGCCAACGTTCTCACCATGGCCTGCCACCAAGAGCTTTAACCAGAGACACCAGGGGTTGAACTGGGTCCTCTGATTCCTCATTATTTGTCTGCCTCCAGGTTTCACTCCCAGTTCTGTCCCCCTCTTCCAACGGTGGACAAACAATTACCAAGACTCCCAATTAGGCAGCTTCATAGCAGGGTCACCCTGGTCACTCTGTCAAGTTTGAATCCAAATTAAGACACGGAGGGTCAGATGCTCCCTGTTTCGCCACCCCACGCTGTGATCCGTCTCCCCTACCGCTGAGGAACTGGCTTTGATGTAAAGCAATTAATGCCACCCCCAACGGGGACCTTGGAAGTGGGTCAAACAAACGCCGAAATGCTGCTGTGCACCACGGGGGGAAAAGCCGCAGCCGTCCACATTCCGAGCTAGAGGTTGCTTTCTTTCCCAAATCATCTGCCCAGCCTGCAGTTTTGTTAGGATACTAAAAAAAAAAAAAAAAAAAAAAAACCCGAGACAACAAATCGTCTAATTCCTTTTCCGGGCTGTGAACCGTTTCCTCCGGACACAAAACATTTCTTCAGATTCAGCCCAGAACTTTGGGGTGAGTGGGGGAAGGAGTGGGGAAAATCCTCTTTTTAAAACTACTACTCCCAAAAACCTCCCGCTCTCAGCTGGAGGAATCGGATGAGGCTGCTAGGATGCTACGGAATGTCCATGATCAGTCAAACTGTTCAGATTATTCCAAAGAGAGAGAGAGGAGAAAAGAATGAGAAAGATCAGCCCCTACAGATTTAAAATATCATCTGTAAAAGTGGAGTGAAGACTAAAATGTTTCCCAAGATCCCAGAACTCTGACAGGGGGAACCTGACAACCATCCATGGGTGCCACTTGCAAGCTATACAGGGGTGCTGGGTGTGGCGGATGGCATCATAGTCCCCGAGAGCCCTCGTGCCACTACCCCACTGCGACTACCTTTACTGCTGCCACTGCCAGGTAATCTCGAAAACATGGGTCACATCAGTTGCAATAAGAAAAACAGCAGAAGATGGCACAATCCTCTAACCTCAACCGAATGCTTAAAAATACATTAATTCACAGGTCTCTGCTCTGCATCATCCTACGGAGGTATTCTAGAACCCTTCTCTTCTGCTTTGGAATTCACGGGGCCCAAAGCCACATTCTTGAGGCCACCCCAAACCCCAGAAAAACATACCCATCTGAAGTTCATCCATGTCTCCTTTACCGTCTGCCCAGCTAGCTGGCTGTGGCTGAGCCGCCCTCCTCTGTTGGCTGCCCGGTTCTTGCTGCCCATTGGCCATGGCTGGCACAGGTCTAGCACCTGGGGCAAGATGGTGTGGGTACGCTGGCGCCTGTCCCTCGTCCATCTGGGCATTCACTTTGTTGACTATGTCTTGCCAGCTGCGATGGAAAGAAAGAGAGAGCCGTTTGACATTCTAGGATGTCACCCATGCATTTCTTTTGTTGGCAAATTACACACGGGTAAATTTGTCGGAAATTGAGCACCAGTGCATGGAAGAAGTAGCCTGAATCAGGGGCCCTGGCATGTTCTTCTATTGTCTTTTTTAGATCTGCCTTTAGATTGCTACTCTTAGCCTCCCTTCTTTACTCCTCCTTGGAAGTCACTTTCTCTTTGTTCCTCTTTAGAGTAAGGCAGCATATATCTTCTCCATAATGGCTGCCAGGTTTCCTAAGTAAGTTTAGCCATCTTTTCCTCTTGCACTATCCACAAATGACTTTCTCTCTCTGCTTCTTTCTGCTTAATGTCAGTCTCCAAGCAATTAACTCTTCTTCAGTAGTCACAAACCCAGCTTAGGCCATGGCTCTCTGCAAACATCAATGCCAAACAATCCTATCAAAATTCAGTAAGGCCATCTAGCCCAGCCTTGTTGACACAGGCCGTCAGCAGCTTTCAAAAGGATGAGACAGTTTGAAGATACTGTCTAAGGGATGATGTTATTGTTGCTGCCAATAACTACACACAAAAACACAAAGGTAGTCATTGACCGAAAACCAATCTTCAAACCCATAACCCCAACTGTTATGTGCTGTCAAGTCTCTACGAACTTAATAAGGTCTCCAGAGTCTGTTAGATATTTAAGGAATGGTTTCGCCCGTTTCACCCTCAGGGAGTTCTCATGGCCGAGCAGGGATTCGAACTCAGATCTCCCAAGTCCTAGTCCAGCACTCTCTCCACTACACCACACTGGCTCTTGATGAAGTGTGACGTGCTCTAGTTCTCTCCCCACAAGCTTCCAGGAGCAGCATTAGGAACGATCAAGGTTTGCTCTTTTTCGTTTGTTTTTAAGTGAAGATCTTGAGAGTTTATGAGCTGGAAGACTACGCTCCGAAGGAGGCGATCGCAACGGTGTGGAGGCTTGTTATCCCTTCCTGCCCTTTCTGGGCTTTGCCCACGCTTTGGGAAAAAGCCAAGTTTCAATCCCATTATTATTTTCCTATAACCTTGGGGGAAGGAGGAAGAGATCTCAGCTCGGGCTGGGCTTCTCCCAGAGTCGGACGGATGACTGACTAATTAGAGGAAAGCACATGGCAGCAATAATTTCAAGTATGCAGCTTAATACTTTGTAGTGAGAAAGGATGGCAGGGGGCAGCCCCGAGGCATTTTGCCACCCGAGACAAAGGGTAAGATGCCCCCCGATCCCTGCGCAGAAGCTAACCAGGTTGGTGGCCGGATTTTCCTGCAACGCTGGACACGGAAAACATCTCCCAGCACAGGAGCCGAGTTCGAAGCTTCCAGGAGAGGCCTCTGAGACCCACAGATGTCACAGCAGAGTTTGGTGGTGGTGGGAGATGTTGCCCTCCCAACAATATTTGCCGCCCGAGGCCGCTGCTGGTCTCTGCCTCATGGCAAGGACGGCTCCGACGGACAGAACCAGCTCTCGTGACCGAGAGCGCCTCGAAGCTAGCGACGCATCGCCGCTCGCCAGCTCGTGTGCCCGAGTGGGTAAAATCCAGCCCTCTCGATTTGGATGGAGTACAACTCCCATCTGCCCCAGCCAAGTGAGGAATGCTGGGAGCCATGATCCAACCGGAAGGCCACACACGAGGTACAGAGAATTAGAAAATTAGAATCACCCCTTGCTGGGGAACGCAGCACGCTTATAAACCACAGCAGGACCTACCTCTGTGCCGCTGGATCTGACTGGATCCGTTCCTTCTCCACCCCCTCTTCTTCCAAGGAAACAAGAGGGAGCCCGAACTCGGGTGCCAGAGCTTCCGAGGGTGCCTTCCCCTCACTTTCTTCCTGCAAATTCTTCACAGTCTTTGGGTCCTAAAAAAGAAAACAAACAAACAAATAAAAACCCTCAAAAGGGGAACCGGGGGGGAAGTGCGGTACAGTGGGTGGAGCGAGAGGCAGCAAAGGCAAACCCCGGCATCCCCATACCTCTAACACCCACTTTTTAAAAAAAACTTTAGAAGTTTACCTCACAGTCTGAAGTGCCTTCTGGTTACTTCCAGTTTAATCAATCCGCAGTAACCAATTATTCCTTCCCTGCCTCTGATTTTGAAGGGAGCCCCGCCTCTCTGCTTAAGAGTCTTTTTCCTGCTCTTTTTCAGTCAGGACTCAGTTTGGGTCAGTATTTAGTCAGTCATTTTAGGTGTGTGGTCAGTCTGCAGTTACGGGTCAGTAAAGGCCTGTTTATGAAACCAGTCAATTTTTCTACAATATGCTGGTTTTTTTATCTGTTCAGAACTGTGAGTAAATAGAAAACTTTTATTCTTTCTCTTACCAATGTCTCTGAGTGAGTTACTAAGATTGTAAGTGCCAGCTGATAAGGCAATAAGGGGTGGTTGACTGTGGGGAGACTCAAAGCTAATTCTGCTCTCTAGGTCTCTCCACTATCTGCTGCGTAGCTAGAGATTTTTAGCCAAAATTTCACATTCTGCCAAATGATTATGTGGAGGAAGAACTACGTACGCTCCCCTTGAGCTCCTGAATGCTTACAACAAAACACCTAAGATTTCTTTGACCAAAAGACAGGCAGGTGGAAATGAATCTTCACACAATCCATGTGTTCCTCTGTGGATAAAAAAGTAAAGCCACCCTAGAAGAACAGGTGGAATCTGGACAATATGCTTACTTGCTCCTCCTTCTGAAAGCTGTTTACCATCCTTGTGAAGCGGACGATGGGGCTCTCTCTCTGGGCAGCCTGAGGCCAGGCTTCGGGTGGCAAGTGAGCTCCGTCCGGCGGGGCCAGCTGGCCGAACGGCACGTTGCCTAGGGGCTGAAGCTCCCGATTGCCATGAGAAGCCTGGACTTCGGCTTGGTTCCCTTCCCCCGGGTGTTTGATGACAGGGTCTTCAGCATGGGGGGAGTTCCTAGCTGGAGCGGCCAACTGGTCCTGGGGCCCGAGAGGCACTTTTGCTTCATTGCCCGTAGAGACCTAGATGGAAGAAAGGGAGAGTAGGTGAGGAAGAGAACCGGCTCCCAACTACAACCCCCAAGAAAGGTCTGTTTACATCATTCTAAGGAAGGGAGTTGCCCCACAGCACCAGTCAGTGGGAGAGCCCTTTCATTCTGCTGCTCAAATACTTCCCATGGTTCCAAATTGCAGCATCAGCAAACCTCTGTGTTGGTTGGTGAAGTCTGCCACCTAGTGACTGAAGATAGTACTGCAGTCTTCAAACATAAAGTTAATTAACTGCCATTTTATACACACACACACACACACATATGTATAAAGTTAACTGGCATTTTATATATACATATACATATACATATGTGTGTATGTTTATAAAATGCCAGTTAACTTTATATTTGAAGATTGCAGTACTGTCTTCAGTCACTAGGTGGCAGACTTCACCAACCAACGCAGAAGTTTGCTGATGCTGCAATTTGGAACCATGGGAAGTATTTGAGCAGCAGAATGAAAGGGGTCTCCCACTGACTGGTGCTGTGGGGCAGCCCCCTTCCTTAGAATGATGTAAACTATATATAGTTCCCAGGTGTCCTGAGGTGTTTTTTAAATAATTATAGACAAATGGAATAAAATTAAAAGGCCTACTTTTCTAGCTTGCCTTCAGAGGTGACCAGCTTTGGGAAGCAGCAGGGGAGAGAGACCTGGGTGCCATACCTGCAGTCTAGCAGCTTGCAATGGGCCAGATCCTGGTCCCTGGGGCTGGTCTTTAGAGGGTGGCTTTGGCAGAATTTTCCCAACCCCCACTTCCTTGAAACTCGGCATCTTTTGTAGCGTTTCCTTCAGCTGTCTGAACTCCTCCATCTGGACCTAGAGATGGTGGCAGAGGAAAAGGCTAGGCATGAAGGAAGCGGTCTGGCCCAGCTAGCCCAGTATGGCCGACACCGACCGGCTGCCACTCTCCAGCGTCTCAGAGAGGATCAGGCGGGCGAGCCATCTCCTTCTTGGCCTCAGGCAGCAAAAATGGTGGGACGGCCCTGGAAGGTGGGCACTCTGGGAACTCACCTGAGCGCTGACGAGTTGCGAGTGGATATCCTGGTGAGCCTTCCGAAGCAACTTGCTCTCTTCTCGCAGTTTGTAAATTGTGTCTATAAAACACAGACACAAAACAGGCAGGTTGTTTCAAAGCTCGTACGTTTGCCCAAACGAAATGTTAGCATGCCGTGTTTTGCCAATAATTCTCCAGGGAAATCGTTCACTAGTCATCGGCATTTTTAATTTTATTTTCTTGACATATGCTTGCAAGATCTAAAACCAAGAACATTTCTTTGTTGGGGGTAAAATTACTTGACAATTTAATGGGGGGGGGGCAGAGTAAGTCAAGACAGTAGGACCCCTGTACCCGTGGAGGAATGGTTCCAAGCCCATCACGGATGCTGGAAAACACAGATTATAGCAAATGCTATTTTAATAGTGAACACTTTACATAGCATGGCCTCTGGCGCCTTCTAGTGGCCCCTTCTGGTACTCTATTTTTTCTTAGTTTGGTCTCTGGCTCCCTCTGGTGGCTAGTTCTTGTAACTTCAGCTTGGAAATATATATTTCTAGAATTCTAATTTTTTTAAAAAAAATTCAATAATATAACAACAGCAAACAGACAAAACACAACTAACATATCAACTTAAAAAGAAAAAGGAAACACAAGTATAACATAGATTTTAGGTATTTTAATATTTTCAGACCTTGGGTAGGTCTGAAAATATTAAAAAATTAAAAATTTTTAAAATATTAAAAAATCAGCAGATACTGTACTCACCCCATGCCTGGGGAGTTGAAGAAATATGCAAAGTGGATCCCACACTCACCCTGCAAACCCGCAATCTCGCTGTCTTTCTCCCGCTGCAACTGGGCATATTTCTGGTTGTGGGCTTCTGTGATCTTGCGATGCTCCAGCTTCAAGCCGTTGTGCTGGAGCTGCAAGTCAATAAGCTGCTTCTTCACCTCTTCATGCTGGTTCTGATCCGGAGAGAACGAAAATGGATGACGAGGGTGGGAAAGGCCTGAATATGAACATCTGAAAGCATCCCCAGGAATGGGAAGCTGATTCTCAAGGAACATCGTCACCAGACCCTTTACAGCTGCTTGATGCCATTTCCACTGTGACAATCCAGTCCTGGAGGACTGTGGGATTTGTAGTTTGCTTAGAATTCTCTGCTGAAGTTCGAGGAAGTACATTACAGCTCTCTAAACACACAGACCTGATCTTTTCCCATGGAGTTTGCTATTTCCCTTCACTCCTGCTGACAATACTGGGATTAAAGTTCCTGTCCCAAACAGAATGTCTGGAGAGAATCAGCGATTGTTTATGAAGTCTTCACCTGCACATGCATGATGAGTGTAGAAGTGAAGACTTTGTAGACAATGGCTCATCAATCAATGAGTCAGTCATCTAACTGAAAGCATCAGTCCATCCATCCATCCATCCATCCATCCATCCATCCATCCATCCATCCATCCATCCATCCATCCATCCATCCATCCATCCATCCATCCATCCATCCATCCATCTCCATCCATCCCTCCCTCCCTCCCTCTCCATCCATCCATCCATCCATCCATCCATCCATCCATCCATCCATCCATCCATCCATCCATCCCTCCATCCATCCATCCCTCCCTCCCTCCCTCCCTCCCTCTCCATCCATCCATCCATCCATCCATCCATCCATCCATCCATCCATCCATCCATCGAGATCAATCTATCTAAAAGCACCACTAGAGTCTCAGGATTGATGCAGGTAACCATGGGAACACAAACAGAAGTAGATTCTGGGTCAAGTGAAATGGCACAAAAGGTCTGGAGAGAAAGTGCAAATTAATTTTAAAAAATGCATGAATGGAGCACCGTTCAAGTAATTAGCACACCCCACAAAGTTGGACAGATCCCAGTCCATGGAAATAAGAACAGTGGTCTGAATTAGCCAAGAATATGGCTAAGAAACAGGGAGGTGTGGTCAAAGGAGTGTGGCCTGCCTCCCGAAGGGCCAGGGCTGGCAGCTGGTGGGCAAGGCCAAATGCAGAAGTTAGATCTTTTCTTTAAAAAGGGAAATAAAAACTATGGCAGTAGTTCCCAATCTTGGGTCCCCATATGTTCTTGGACTACAACTTCCAGAAATCTTGGCTAGCACAGCTCCTGGTGAAGGTTTCTGGGATTTGTAGTCCAATAACGCGTGGGGACCCAAAGCTGGGAACTACTATGGAATAGCTCAAATCAGGCATGAAGCACTGGTGGCCTTCCAGATGTGGAAGGCCTCCACCTCCCATGAGTCCTAGACAACCAGTTGCAACTACATCTGGAATATGTCATTAAAATAAGGAGGAGAGTGTGTTTACCTTCAGGATTTTATGCTGGGAGCTCAGGGCGCCGTATCGGTTCATGGAATCTTGCTGCAATGAAAAGAGGCCAAGCATCTTCATCATCATCATCATCAAAAGGACTCCATAATCAGAAGAACCTGGTGCCATTAATTTCCTAACTTTGTATGGATGGGGAATTAATGGAGCTTAGTTTGACGAGGAATCTACCCAACAGGTAGTCACCACAACAACTCACCCAACACAACAGAATGATCAAAATGGCATTTCTGTTTGTATGTGTGTCTTCATCCCCTTTCACACACCCCACAGGAAACTAGTTTGACCCACCTTCTCTTTGTTGAGGGCTTCCTGAGCCTCTAACTTGTACACTAAAAAATCTGAAAGGCAAAAAGAGACACGAGGGAGTTAATGTGAGGGAGGGAGAGAGATCTCCACTTTAAGAAGGAAGCTAACTGAAAGCGTAGGAACTCAGAAATACGGACACTATTTTAAAAAAAAATCCAGGAAAATACAATTTTGAAAAGTTCAAAAATTCAGAAGCACTCTTGATTGCTGTAGGTAGGTAGGTAGGTAGGTAGGTAGGTAGGTAGGTAGGTAGGTAGGTAGGTAGGTAGGTAGGTAGGTAGGTAGGAAGGAAGGAAGGAAGGAAGGAAGGAAGGAAGGAAGGAAGGAAGGAAAAGACAAAAATAGACAGAGATTGAGAGAGAGGGTTAAAAAATTATTTTCTCTGTAAGAAAATAGCCAGTTCTGGCCAGAGCTGGCTATTTTCATACAAAAGATGTAAAATTTTAATTTTGTAGTTTTGTAGATTGTGGTTTTACTCCAATGCCTTGTACTTTTAATGTACGTTGAGTGGCTGGGAAAGAGGCTGCTGTGAAAAGGTGGTCGTCATCATCATCATCATCATCTTAGCAGAGCTGGAAGGAACCCTATGCATCACAGTGTCCAGCCCTTGTCAAGGAGGCCCAGTGGGGGAATCGAACTCCCAACCTCTGGCTCTGTAGCCAGAGACCTAAACCACAGAGCTATCCAGCAGTCCATTTTGAAATTAATTAATGGCTTCATAAGAGGCTGGTCCAGTATCTGTTCTTCTCTAGGGGACAATCTCTTCAAGAACTATTATCAGTTATCCCCCACCCCAATACTGAGTTTTGCAAATCACAGAAAGAGGAAGGATCATTCCCCCCCCCCCCCAGCTGCTTCTCTGACGGTCAAGCCGAGCAGAGATTAGCCAGTTAGCAAATGGGCATGGCGGAAGCTGGCGTCTTTCTTTATGATGATTAGATTATCATAAATAAACCTCTCGGAAGCCCCTGACAAACAAAGCAATTGCCATATTGATCTTTTTTGGGGAGGAGTCAGAAGGAGAGACTAAAAAGCCCTTAAGAAGCCTGCAGGCAGCCCGCCTGCTAGGAAATGCTTTATTTGCTTCCACACGGACCCTTCTCTGTTGTGGAGGCTTTGAACACTCTAAAAGCTCAAAAGACGAGGGGGGTAGAAGAAGAAGTACCGAAGAAGTATCAGACAGCTGTGCCTGACCCAAGAGATTTTGCTGCCTGAGGCAAAGGAAAAAGGTGTCAAACACACACACACACACACATAGAGTGTAGTGGTACTAAAAAATCCAGGCTGCCATCTTGATTGACATGAACCACACTTCTAAGCTGTTCTCCTCTCCCATGGAAGCGGGTCTTTGGTATAGTTAATTGGTCTTGACTACCCACTAAAGACCAAACCCTCTCAAACAAATTTAAATTATGAGAGGGGACGTTGGTTGTGTTATATTGTGAGTAAGACCATCCCTCTCCGAATGCCTGCCATCTCTCCTAATCCGAATCCAGAGGACGTGGTCTTCTTCCTTCTCTCACAACTTGTTCACACTTATCTCGGGCCGTGGTGGCCATCCCGAAAACTCACCCTCCTTTGTCTTCTTGTGTTCACCTCGTTCTTTCTGCAAGGACCTCTCAAGCCGGGATCTGTGTTCATAAACAACTGTGGATGGGAAATGCAGAGAGGAAGAGATGAAAAAAAATCATTAGTGGGGTGCATTCACAAATTCACCTTCCATGACTGATTACTGCTGGCAGGGAATAATCTAAATTCTGTGTCAAAGAAGCCATGATTTTACAACCCCACCAAACGATACCAACAGAACAAGTGAGTTCTCATATTTTGTCCGGCATGGTCTGCCATTGTGCGGTCCTTTCCGGAAGTAACAGAGTTCCTTGTAACTAGTGAATTACTGAGTGACAAGTAATGTAACTACTTCTGACACTGTTACTTTCTAGGTGTAATCAATATCACCTAAATTATTTAGAAGGAATGGATAATATCTAGTTACTTTTCAATGCTGCTTTTAAAGGGCACTTTGGCAGGATTTTCCCCCCCAAGTTTTATCAGTTCTAACTAGCAAGGGAAATAACTCCTTTATTCTGCCTTTCGGCTGTTTTTATATTTCCAAGGTGTAATCTCAGAAGCGGCCACTAGAGGGAAACAGACACTATTTCTCTACCTTTTCCTGGCCTGCTGGGAATGACAAGACAGCATGCCAAAGAATTATTATTTGGACAATTGAAGCATAATAATGGTAACGGGCAGTGGAGATGTAAGAAGAAACATGAACTCCTTTTGAAATGCACACTCTGAGTTCCACATGTTTCATTTTCGCCTTGTTAGGCCTGGATGGGGAGATGACTTTGACACCCTGCCACTCATCCCAGTCCTAATCTTGTCCTGTAGCCCCAGGCTCAGAAAAGTTATGAACCGCAATTTATGGAATCTCCAACCCTGCTTGGCCACTCATTGTGCGATGATGAGTTTTGTAGTCCGAAGCTGCTGAAGAAGGCTCATAACTCCAGCATCACAGGGGATTTTTTTTCAATCCAATCTAGGTTTTGCTCCGAACTTTAAAGAACCCGATTTTGAGATGCTGAAGATACTTGGGGATAGGCTCCAGCACCATGGAGAGCTCCCTATAAAGTTCAGGCTAAAATCCTTGTGCGCATCCACAGCTTCCGTGACACCAGAGTCACCCATTCCCCGCTGATCCGGAAAGATAATTTTTTTCATCTAAACTTGGATTGTTCCCCTGATCCGCTTAAGAGAAAGGGTGATTCACACATCACGACTCATCGGACCAAGCCTGCATTTCTTTTCATTCCGCTTCTTTTCATATATATATATATTCGTACAGAAATGTCTAGGGGCACCTGCTATTTCACAAAAGCCGTCGTTTGCACTCCACCAGAGATATATCCGCTGGCCTGAGGAACATTTAAGGACATCGAGAAGATGGAGAAAAGCAAGCCTATTTTAGCTTGAGGGGACAGGTAAAAGGAAAGTGAGGTTGAGTTCCAGAAATCCCATTTTTCAGCTCACTCAGACCTGCATTTGCTGCCAGCAAAGGGCTTTGATCAAGAAAGAACACAAGAATCTATCTTTTTTTTTTCCCCTTCTGCTTTTTCCTCTGTTAAATGCAAAGGACCCTAGGCTTTCCTTTCAACTTTACAATGTTGAACAATGCTTTTTAATAAGCTTGGAAAGGGCTCATTACCCTACAGAGTATGGGTTTGTTTTTTTAAAGAAAAAGTCAGCGATGGCTGCTCAGCGAGGCTTTGATCGACTCGGGTCTGTGGAAGAAGAGAAAAACGGAGAAGCCCATTTCAGGTTCGGCTGCCCAGAGAGGTTAGGGTTGCCCCCACCGGTGGTGGGCCCAATTCAGAGTTCAGAAGAAACTCAATTGAAAACAATGCATCACCTATAATTCAGTCCTTTCCTCAAAAACTCTGTTAAGGAAGTCAGCGTATTCCAGCAGTGAATTTGAGCCCAATAATAATAATTTGGTGCCGTCAATTCTGACTTATGGCGACCCTTTTCCAGGGTTTTCCAGGGAGAGAATAACTCAGAAGTGTTTTACCCTTTCCTTCCTCTAGGGGGCGCCCTGGGGCTGTGCAGCTTGCCCAAGGCTACCCAGGCTGGCTCTTCTCCCAGTGGGGGAATCGAACTCTCAACTCCGCAGCCAGATACCAGTAGATGACATTTTGAAAGGCTTTTGTAGTGGGGGGAAGGAACACACTAGCCGTTCTCTTCCAAAGGAAACAAAGAATAATCATCTTAGAACGGCAGAGCTGGAAGGGAACCTGTGGATCATCAAGTCCTGCTCCGTCAAGGAGGCGCAGTGGGGAATCGAACTCCCAAACTCTGGCTCTGCAGCCAGAGGCCTCAACCACTGAGCTACACAGCAGTTCTTTTAGCACTGGAGCAAAAAAGGCATCAAATTGCAGGCTTTTCCTCCCTCCCAATGGCTAAGTTTTCTCTTTCTCATGGCCCCCTCACTCCGAAAGCAACCAGTTGATATCAGCAGAAAGCAAGGAGAAGCCATCCAGATGTGGTGGGACTACAAGTCCCAAGGACCCCTCCCTGGTGAAGCATGATGGAAGCTGGAGTCCAGGAACATCCGGGTGCGTGGTTGCTCCCAGTCCCCAGCTGCTGCTCAGCTAGCTCTCTCTGTCTCGGCAGATCCCGCAGCCAATATACAGCCTGATACAAAGCTGCGTCTGGCACGGAGCCAGAGTTTGGGAGACTTTCAGACTACAACTCCCATAATTCCCCAGCCAACACAGGCACTATCCAGGAGGTATCACGCCCTACTTTCAAACCATTCCATCAGGAATAAGGGACTCAAGGGTTTCAGATGTTGCCAAGACCCATCAGCCCCACACACCTCTCCGTTTTCTGGCAGGGGGATTCTGGGACCTGTAGTCCGTTTCCCCCAAGCCTAGTTTGCACTGCGTTTAAATACAAAGAAAGCAGCCGGATGAGAAGCTGCGCTTAGCTGGCTCCAGCAACCCATCAACTCATTCCAGGCAGCTCCTAACATCCCTCTTTTTAAAATAATAATAATAATCCCTCGGGAGCCATAAACTCTGGAGAAGCCTTCTCTTTCCTTCTGCTTTCAGCCAAACAGATGCTCCGACAAACAGCCGAGCCGAGAAATAACACGAGGTTTCACCAGGCCACTTAAAACATCTGACCCCCCTCCTCCTCCGGTGGTCTGTTTGCAATTTTGGACCCATGCCAAAAAAAAAAATCCATTAAGCAAGGCAGATAAAATACCCCGGCAGTCAACCCAACCTCCCCGCTCAAAAAACATTAGGTCTATGGAAGATCGCTTCAGAATTCAAGAGCTAGGAAAGGTGTGGGCTGTCAATTTTTTTATATAACCAGAAAGGGACCCTCGAGGTCATTTAGTCTAACCCCCAATGGACGCAGGAACCTTTTGATTGATTCGTTACTTTGGTTTCTCTCTCTCTTTTCTCTCAAGCATAGGACCCAAGGGGGGGGGGATTCCTAATTAAATAAAAACTAAGACAATTACAATATGAAATGAATAGAAGTATGACGACTTGAGGCCGAATTTTTAAAAGATGCCGATAGTGAAAAAATAAAAATAATAAAGCACCCCTCCAGCAGAAATATAGTGCACCAGCCACCAGTTTTTCATGAGGAGGAAATTAAGAAAACATACATGTGTTTCAGCCTGTTGAGTATATTTTTCATTGGTCCTTGATTGTAAAAACTGCAGCCAATTCATTGATTCTTCCACTAAACATCTGGATAAATAAGGTTGTTTTAAACGAAGGAGCAAACTAGCTTTCTTTCCGGGGGGGGGGGTGCATTTAGGAAAACCAAACCAGCAATATTTCACCTTGAACCTCCCGCCACCAGTAACTCAGTCTTAGGAGAGATATTTTGACCTGTCTAAAGGGGAGGAAACCAGTAGGAAAGCTGGGAAGCCATTAAACAGTGTTGTCAGAGAAAAAGGCCTTGATCGCACCTTTCGGCTTGCCCGGTAAGGAAACAATTGCTGAATTTTGAATGTTTGATTAAATTCCTCTAGCTGCACAGCAGAAGTGCAGGGGTTCACAGAGCAGAATAGCTTCACGTTCCCCGGAGTCGTCCACCCCTTCATCCCATCCACTGGCACTTACAGTCTCAACCACTCATGCCGAGACATTTAATAGCAGAAAGAATTTAAAAAACCATTTTCTTTCCTTACAGTTGTGAAGAGATCAAACAGCAACCTGACAAGCGTGACTGCTTTCAGCAGACTAAAAAAGAGGGAAAGAGACACAGAGCAGAGAGGCGGAGCTGCCTTTGAATTCAGAGGCAGGGACGGAACGATGGGGAAGTGTTGCCTAGATTGACAGGCACCCCAGCTCAGAAAGGTCCCTCCCAGCCGCACCATCTCCAAGCAGCCAGCGAGGTTGCAAAGACTCCCAACAGAAACGAGAAAGGGCTTTTTTTCTGTAGCCTCCCCCAGACCTTGGAACTCCTTGCCAATGGATCATATATGTTCACGGAGAGACAGAGGGTAGAAGGCTCCTTTTGAACCTGGTGCTTGCCAGGTACAGTTTTTGTTTTTGTTTTAAAAACCTTCTATAGCTGCATATAAAAACCTGAAGCCTCCTCTTAAATGTGAGTATTTTCCTAACCAACCCGTTCGGGCCATTTTTAGTCAACACACAAAGGGACCCATGATCCTGCCCACCAGCTTCACAAGCCATCATCTCCTCTCCTAGTCACCAAGTTCCTGTCCAAGATGCCACCCGCAGGCGATTCCATTACGCTTCGTGGCCCCTATTTCTCTGTTGTTGTTGTTTTAAAAATCTACCCGGCATTCAACATCCCCTGGTTACCCATTATGCTCAGACTTAATTGGGCAGCGCAGAAGGACTCATGGTCGCTTCCCACACACACACACACCCCGTTTTTTAAGAAACTTCTTCAAATACTTCTGCAAAAACTTCTGGTTTCTGTCCGATCAGCTGCTACTTCCACGTAGCCTCCGTTTGAGGCCATTTCTCTAGGAACTCTTCCCCCGCGCCTCCGATTTTGCAAAGGGAGGATACCCACTGTGGTGTAGCGGACAGAGTGATGGATTCAGACTCAGGAGGCCTGGGTTCGAATCCCCCCGCAGTTGGGGAAACTCGCTGGGGGAAAGGAACAGGGAAAAGCACTCCTTAAATATCTCCCTTACCTTGAAAGCCCTGTTAGGTAAAGGTAAAGGTTCCCCTTGACATTTAGTCCAGTCGTGTCCGACTCTAGGGGGCGGGGTTCATCCCCGTCTCCAAGCCGTAGAGCCAGCGTTTGTCCGAAGACAGTTTCTGTGGTCACGTGGCCAGCGCGACTAGACACGGAACGCCGTGACCTTCCCACCGAGGTGGTCCCTATTTATTGACTCGCATTTTTACATGCTTTCGAACTTCTAGGTTGGCAGGAGCTGGGACAAGCGACGGGAGCTCCCTCCGTCGCGTGGATTCGATCTTACGACGGCGGGTCTTCTGACCTTGCAGCACAGAGGCTTCTGCGGTTTAACCCGCAGCGCCACCACGTCCCTTTTGAAAGCCCTGTTAGGGTCACTATAAGTCTGTTCTGACTTAGCAACACAGGACACACATGGACAATGGGCTCAGTTTAGCTTGTTCTCCAAACCTGAGTAGAGCCACGGAATCTGTGGGATTTAACACCACCGTTGATGCTTCTTTCAGCAGTTCATCACCCTCCAGCTTGGATCAACACACATGCACACATCTCTCTGGCACCATTTCTTCTTCATCCTCATCATCTTAGAACTGGAGAGCTGGAAAGGAATCCTATGGGTCGTCCAGTCCGGCCCCTGTCCACGGAGGCCCCCTGGGGGAATCGAACTCCCAACCCTCTGGTTCCGCAGCCAGAGATCCGGACCACTGATCTAGAGCAATTCACAAATTCACCTGTGCTCCTGGGCTTCAAAAGTGCCTCCTCCCCATCCCCATCCTCGTCATCATCATCAAGATTTATTACATTAGCGCCCTGCTTCCCACACCTAGCTAGGGCCCAAGGCAAGTGGCTAGCAGAAGGAGTAATAAAAAGAACCGGAAAAGCAGATTCAACCCTAATATTATTAAAATTGAATAAAACAAACAAAGCCAGAGATCAGAGGATCTCCGGGGTGTGTGTGTGTGTGAGAGAGAGAGAGATGGGGGGGGGGGTTTCTCTTCAGCTCTGCTACTCTATTCTGGGAAACGGTGACCAGCTGGAAGAGAGCAAGGACCCCCCCCTTTGCCCATAATGACCAGACCTGGCATCCCGCCAGAATGCTGGAGCTCAGGACCTGATTCTAAGCAAACAAGAGGGGAGGGAGAGAGAGAGAGAGAGAGCAACACTTAGAAAGGTTCCTGTTGTTGTTTTTTTCCCCTGGACTCCAGAAAAAAACAGCTATATATTATTGGGTTTGGATTCTTGCCTTCAGCAGGAATTTGGACTCAATGGCCTTAGAGGCCCCTTCCAACTCTCATATTCTAGGATTCTATAATTCGGGGGGAATTCCAGCACCCCTTCTCAAACTTTGTGGCCTGCAAAAAGTAAACGGCTCGACGGTTTATCCCCGTTCAGGCCTGATCTTCTTCCCTCTTTCAGGTTTTTTTTTTTGGGCCACCGGCTTTCCAACTTCTCCTCGCCAGTTTTTTTTGAAAGAAAGTACGAGGGGGAAGGGAAGAGACGTCTGAACACATTTGCAACCCGCTGGGGTGTTTTTAAAAAAAAACTCACGGCGAATCTCGCCAGCTGGCTTTTTCCAGAACAATATGGTTCAGTGAAAGCTATTTCCTTTTCCTGCCTCTCGAGTCGGCGTCCCCGGTTCAAAAGCACGGCTGAGGTTTTGCCGTAACAGCCAAATCAAGAAATCACCCACATTCTCTTATCTGAATTTACAGATCGCAACGTACACCCCGTTCGTTTTCATAGGGGTTCCTCTTCGTGGCCGTACGGCTGTTTATCACCGCTGGCAGACAAGGTCCAGAGAGGCCGGTTTAAAGTATTTTAAGTCAATTAAAGTCAATAGATAATTAACAGGAGATAAAAGGATTATCCTGCCAGGTGCCAGGGGGGCTCCTCCATTGGGCATTTGTAAAGAGAGTGTGGAATACCATCTGTTGAGGGGTGCTTTAGCTGTGGGTTCCCTGCAGCTATGGGGTTGGAGTAGCTCACCCCTTGGTCACCCATTCTGGCTCTAAATTCTGCAACTCCATATTCTAATTCTGGGTGGATTCTGCCCGCAGCAAATTCATCCCCTTTTTGACCTCAGAGCCATCAGCTGCCCATCTTAGGAGAGGTCTCCTCAACGCTACAGGATGGTCCAACTGGACAGGATTCTTCTCAACCTTTTCCAGGCCTAGCGCAGCTGTGCTATGATAGCTCTTGCACATGCACAGTGGGAGCAAGACTGGAATAAACCCTGCTTCTTCCAACCCAAGACCTGGGCTAGACCCCGGGGCCTTGAGAAGAACATCGTTTTTAGCTTCTAAGGCTCCAGAGGTCTACTTAAACTGGCCTCCTGTCGCTAGCAAAAATAGAATCGATTTCAGATCGATGGGAGTAAGCTACAGAATCTCTTCAACTCGCTAAACTGAAGAGGGGTGAGGACTCCGTTTCTGTTGGCAGAGGAATTTGGTTGTTTAAACACAGACTTCTGAATTAGGACTCAAATTAGGACCAAGCTGAGAGTAAACAAAATATTGACATACATCTGTTCCACCTCCAACTCCCCCTCCTATACTTGAAAACACCTTGGGGAGGGGACTGCTCCCCTGAACTGTGGAAGTGGACAGGGAGGAGAGGAGAGGCTTTCTCAGGGGTGTGGTGCAGTGGTTAGAGCAACCTTTGCCAATATGACGACGCCTTCTTGATGGACAACTCCCATCAGCCTAACACAGTGATGCTCAAGGATGATGAGAATTCCCATCTAAAGCATCCAGTGGGTGCCAAAAGCTGGCTTATGTACTGACTGGCAGCCATCCTCCAGAGTCTTTTCCAGCTCTCTGCCCCCTGGTTCATGCCACTGGGGATGATGGGAAACCAAACCAGGGATTTTCTCTACCTATAGCACATGTTCCACCATGAGGCTACAGGATCCTTTTTCAGGATTTGCTCATGACCGTAAGGCCTCTGTCTTTCACTCAACTTGGAAAAGAAGGCCGAGCTCCCTACCCAGCTGCCTAAGTTTGACACCACTTCAAAGTATGACTTCACCCCCCATGGAATTCTGGGAGTTGTAGTCTAGAGAGGCCCTTCATTCAGAGAATACACCAAAGCAGCGATTCCCAACCTTGGGACTGCCATTCCCAGAAGCCCTCGCCACCAGCTGTGCTGGTCAGGATTTCTGGGAGTTGTGGTTCAAAAAACACCTGGCTGACTCCAATTTGGGAAGCACCGCACTTCAGCCATCGTGTCTGCAAGGGAGAGGGAGCAGGGGGGGGGGTGCTCCCTCCAAATCCTAAAGGTATTACTTTACTACACATGGAAGGATACACTATGCCGGAGTGGCATGCACTATGCCCACAAAACCATGTCTGTATGCCACTTTGACACCCCCTAAAAAAATTAGGTGGCTCACCAGGTCTAGAGTTCGAGAGCAGAGATTTCTTATCCCAGCAAACTCCAAGGCTCAGAATCCCACAAGAAGGAGCGAGGCTCCGTTCTAAGTCCAACCCAACTGTCCCGTGTTGCTGACACCGCTAACCTGCAAGTTGTATTACCATGTTTTTTTTGGGGGGGGGGGGGAAGGCGAGCGGATTTGGGGGGTGGCCTACGGAGCAACCCCACCAGCCCAGCCAGAGAGGGACCCAGGCTTACCTTGCAGCTGGGCAGAGAGCGCATCCTGTTGCTGCTTGTATTTCGAAGCCAGAGCTTCGGCGGCTTTCACCTTCTCTTGGAGATGATTGTATAAAAAAGCGCCCGACCCCAGGCAGGCCAGGGCCACCAGGCAAAACCCGGTTTGCAAAAGGCTCTTTTGCCTTCGGGTACACAACCCACCTCCCATCCTTGGAGAGCCTTCTTTAGCAGCTTAAGTTGAGTTTCTTCCCTTCTTCTCTACCACCCCATCTGGTCCATATTTGGTCCACAAACCCAGACACACACACACCCCCTCTGTTTCCTTCCCTTGAAGACTCCCAGTCTGTAAAACTCCCCTTTAAATTCTTCCAGCTGGGAGCCTCTCCGGCTTCCCCTCTTTATAATTCCAAGCTCGCCTTGCGCTCATCGTCTGTGTCGACGGAAGGAGGTTAAAAAAAAAAAAAAAAAGAGGAAAAAGGAAAAAAATCTCTGCTTCTCTTTCAAGCCAAGAGCTGTGCCTTCAAGCCAACAACCTTTAGAGTTGAAAAAGGAAATCCAAGCAGGCGCTTTCCCCTTTCGGAACAATTTTGACTCCTAGGCCATGGTTTCCTTCCTGAATCCAGAGGTGTGAGTCGCAGAAGCAAGAGAAACTTTTCTCTCTTATTTTTTTCAGCCTCTAAACTTCCTGGTCTCAAGAGAGAGAGGGGGGCTTCTTCCCCCCCCCTCAGCAAGCCAAATCAACAAAAAAAAACCCAACCGATCTAAGTCTAAGAAAACTTTCTCAACACGTGGGAGACTTCCCCAGGCGCTTTTCTCTCCTCTCCCCGACGTTCAGAGCTTGGGAGGCACTTGAGGGTTATAGATGTATATAAAATATAAAAGGGCTTCATTGCCACCCCCCTCTTCCCCCTCGCCAAAGAGGGCAAGCAGGCGCCGAGCGAAGAAAAACTGCGGCTCCCAAGGGAAGGCTGAAATTGACCAGGAAATTGACCAAAGGGGTGATCGCCGGATCTTCTGCTGCAGGGGAAGAGAGAAAAAAGGGAATTAATCAAAATCCAGAATCCTGTTTTAGTTTCCAAGCCCCGGCCACTGGCAAGGGTTTGCTGGGAGAGGCGGGGTGTGTGTGTGTGTGTGTGTGTGTGTGTGCGGCGGCTGGAGGAAGAGGGTGGGAAGGTTGGAGGCGGGAGGAGGCGAGGCACCCCCTAAGTTTGGAGATTTGCGCGAGAGACGGAGAGAGAGAGAGAAATGCCTACCCAGGGCGGAGCTGAACTGGGAAGGAAAGCGGTGGTCGAGGCAGCATCAGAGAAAGGGGCTGGCCGTCCGGGGGCTCAGAGGAGGGGACTGGGGGCGGAGATTCCGCGGCAAGGCTGGCGAAGAGGCGCGCGTAAAGGCCGCGGGCGCGCCGTGGAGACTCGAACTCGCGTCCGCTGGGGAAGGGGGCCGGCTCCTCCGCGGCTCGGGCTGGGCTCCTCGATCCGTTCCCAACGGGGGACGGCTGGGGAGCTCAGAAGGAAGGGCCCTGTTGCCTGTGCCCGGGTGTTGGTGGTATGCGGGGATAGACTGCCTCCAGACAAGGGGGATCTGTTTAGATTTCGGGACCGGACTGGGAGATGGGAGTTGGGAGCAGCTCTTGGTGTATGTACATTTTTGTCTACGTGTAATATGTGCATGATGTCTCTCCGTCCGTGCACACACATATCTGTTCCAGAAATAATTTTTAAAGGACTTTGCTGGTTACTTTTTCTTTCTTTCTTTCTTTCTTTCTTTCTTTCTTTCTTTCTTTCTTTCTTTCTTTCTATCACTGAGGCAGGGTCACTCCAATATCTGGCATGTTCTACTTGCGAAACTAATATTTCATTCATTCTGTGCCCATATGTCGGACGAAGTGGAGGTGTCCACGAAAGCTCACATTAAAATATAATAGTTAGTCTTTAAGGTGCCACCCTGTTTTGGTCTTTTTTTTTTTAGTTTAGTTTTGGTTCTTTGGGTTTTGATTGATATCCAAAAATCCTGTTTTTTGGGTTTTTGTGTGTTTTTTAAAAAAAACCCTGAGTGATCACCCACCCTTTTGCTTTTAAATTTTTCAATGTTTTTAATTACTTAATGCATTTTAAATTATTATTAAATGGAATCATTAAATGGAATCATTATTACAGTTAAATTGCTTTCTAATCTTTAGTTTATTGTGCTTTTAGTATTACATGTTTTAGCAATGTGGAGTAGCCTTGTGTCCCTCACTGGGAGAGCTGAAGGACTGTCTTTAGTAAGCATGTACGGAGTTTTAAATCTTTAGTGAAAACTCTGTTGTCTGCCTCCAAGAAGTGAAGCTGAACCGTGCAGGAGAGAAGACTTTCTGTGCTGCTTCCCCTTAAATGAAGGGACTCCCTACCAGGAAAGAAATTAGGTTGATTCCTTCCTTGTTCAGCGCCCGGATTAAATATGCCGTCTGTTTTTCAGTTTTAAAAACTTGTGTTTGAAATTGTTTTTAAACTCTTCTTTTAGAAATGTGTTTATACCTTTCATCGCCCATCTGCTGGGCAGAGAAGCAATTAATAAACACATTTAATAAAGCAAACAAATGAGCCCTGCTTTCCAGCCAACCGATGTGAGAGTCTAATGGACAAATGACAAGGGAATGCAGCTGTCCTTATGCTGCGATATTTGTCCCTCCAGACACCTGATTCCTTCAAACCTTTGTGCCCAAGCATGCAGACATCCAAAGGAAGCCCGTGTTTACCTCTGAAATGACCAATCGGAAAACGAAAGCGTGCTAGGGTAAACAGCCTTTGAAGGATGCTCCACTTCTTGTGACGTGCTAATATGATTGTTCTGTTTGGGCCTCAGAAGATCCCAAATTTCAAGATCCATGCAGAGGTGCACCGATTTTATTGTTGTTCCTGTGTTTCAGCACCCAGAGCAATTAAGCAATCGAAGGACACCCAGTAAAGAGATGGTCCAGACCCTGGGTGAAAATTCCTACCTGGCACAGCAAATGATTCAAAAACATGTGATTCTTCTTTTAGATTCAGTCACCAGTGGGTAACAGCACAGGAGCAGGGCTGCTGAAAGATGTTGGCAACCCTCAGGAGGCTATGATCCTTCACAGAGACGGCCAATTAAACTGCTTCTCCATTCTTCTCTGGCTCCTTTTTAAAATGCCAGACGACCAGCAAAAGGCATGGATTCAGAGGGGGAGAGAGATGCTGTTTCTCTTCTGTAAGATATGCGAAGCTTGTCCTCATTTTATTTTAGAACTCAGCTCAAATGCCATGCATTTTGATGAGAACAGGAACACATTTCCAACTCCTGGCAAAAATAAAAAACACATTTCTCCTTCTCTCTTTGGACACTCAGAAAGAAGCGCTTACCCCACCCCCTCCTGTGGCAGAACCCTGGGGTGAGCCTTATTATTCATATATCACAAAGACCTTATTATTCCGTGTTCTTATTATTTAAGCTGCCTTCCCAGAATTAACAGCCATCTTCTAGTTGATGTGGTGGTATTCTTTCCTTTCTCTCTCTCTCTCTCTCTTTTTAAGGTAAAGCATCATTCCAACTTTATTAAATAGATTTTGAAGTGTTGTGATGTCAACTGGTATTTTAATATCAAAACGAAGTGAACACTATTTAAAAATTTGTCACTTACTTTAATGCGACTGGTGTGGTTTTTTTTAAAAACTGCATTGTTAACTGCCTTGGGTCCCGGTTCTCCGGGAAAGGTGGAGAAGAAATGAAATGACTCAAGACATCTGACTGTGGAGACAGAGGTTGGGAGTTTGATTCCCCCACGGAGCCTCCTTGACAGGGGCTGGACTGGATGATCTACGGGGTCCCTTCCAGCTCTGTCACTCTTAAGATTATATTATATTATGTTTCTAGCCTGGAATAGGGATCAAGGCAGAGTACATATTATCATAAGACAGAAGAAAAATAACTGATTAAAAACAGACCCAGCTATAAAAACATTAAAACCACGTACTTTAAGAGCAAAAGCAGTTAAAATACTCACATGAGGAATGGAATATTCTGTATGAGTTTGTTTGTTTTTTAAGTGTCTCCACAAACTTTCTAAGAGTGACTCAGAATTGATGGGGCATGTATCCAAAGCGTGGAAGAACCATGGGACAGAGTCTCCTGCCTGCGCGTGAAGTATTGTTAGTTTTTCAAGAGGGTCTCGCTTTAACATTTCATGTTCAAGCAGGGTCTTAACAAGAGAAGGGGTCTCCCTGTGAGCCAGCTCCCAAGGGCTTTAAGGTTGAAAACCAACACCTTGAATCAGGCCCAGTCTGCAACTGGCATACCTGCGGGTATCGGGGTCATACGATCTCTACCTTGGGTGCCATTCAGCAGCCTAACAGCTGCACAGCGCACCACTTAGAGACTTTGTACCATCTTCAAGGGTCACCCTACGAAGAGCACTTTGTAGTAGTCAAGATGGGATGCCAATGAGGAGACTGTGACCAAGGCAGGTCAACTCCGGAGAGAACACAGCTGGGGCAGGAAGCAAAGTGGTGCAAAAATATACCTTCGCTTGACTTCCTGCTGACCACCAGGCCCTCCCTCCGCCTGTCAGGATTTAATTGCAGCTGCCCCACCCTCCTCCACAGCCCGGGGCTGTACGATTACAATCTAAATTCCCTTTATTTTCCCAAGGAAACACACTGCCCATAAAAAAATAACAGAGACTTTGTTTAGACTGAGTGTAAAGTTAAAGATAGTTTGTTACAACCGCGCCTGGTGTTTATAAAGATAATTTTTTTTTTGCCTTTAAGCCAACAGGAGGCCAACATAACCCTATTTAGACCTTTTAAATAAATAAATAAACATAACTTTGGCTTGGCTGCAGCTACACCGGTTAACCTTCCCCGAGACCTCCTTGCTTTTCAGTTACAGGTGGAGAAGAATCCACAGGATTGAACCATTCTCAGTGCGGAGGGGGAAAAAACAACCATATTTGTTCATGTATCACTTGTCATTATGAACTGCTGGATAGCTCAGTGGTTTAGCCATCAGGTTGGGAGTTCGATTCCCCACGGTGCCTCCATGACGGGGCCTGGACTCGATGATCCATAGGGTCCTTTCCAGCTCTGCAGTGCTATGATGATGACGATAGATCTGATATTCACTTATTTGTTTACGTCTTAACTCTGTTTATATAACTTTTGACCGGACAGCCTTGCTTGTCATTTTGCTAGCCAAGACGAACTCACATGATTGAGTCCTCAGTAGCAAAGGGGAAGCAATGGACTGTTTATATATCATTTACAGTTGTATCCCACTTGATTGTTTATATATTAGCTATATTTACTTAACCTTTCTCTGCCTGGCTTTTCCGTGTACAGGTGGAGTAGAACCTGCCTTTCTGAATTATCCCAGGCGAGGGGAAAAAGTGATGTATTGTTAATATGTTACTAAGTTATATCCTGCTTGATATTTGTTTATATCTTAGGCATAGGTAAAGGTAAAGGTTCCCCTTGACATTTAGTCCAGTCGTGTCCGACTCTAGGGCGCGGTGCTCATCCCCGTCTCCAAGCCGTAGAGCCAGCGTTTGTCCGAAGACCGTTTCCGTGGTCACATGGCCAGCGCGACTAGACACGGAACGCCGTTACCTTCCCACCCAGGTGGTCCCTATTTATCGACTCGCATTTTTACATGCTTTCGAACGGCTAGGTTGGCAGGAGCTGGGAGAAGCGACGGGAGCTCCCTCCGTCGCGTGGATTCGATCTTACGACGGTGGGTCTTCCGACCTTGCAGCACAGAGGCTTCTGTGGTTTAACCCACAGCGCCACCCATGTCCCTATCTTAGGCATAACTAGGTCCCAATTCCTTGGGAGAAGATCAAGAGAGGTCTCAATAAAAATGCATTGGATCAAATCTGAAGTGGAATGGCCCTGAAGTTTTGGAAGTTGCTTCGATTCAGAGGGACATAGCAATCTCAAAATTGATATATTTCCCCCTGCATTCTCCATAGAAAGAAGGAAAAAAGACTGCAGTGTAGTTTTGTGTCTGGCTTCTTATTACAGGAAATGGTTTTATTTGCCAGGAATCTCCAGTCCCAGTGCATTGGGCGACAGAGTAGGAGAGCTGGGTTCAAATCCCCCCACCCCTCGGCCGTTCAAACCCACCGGTTGGATGGAACTGGAAAAACCACTGGTTTGGCTTTTGTGAAACTCGTTGAGTGACTTAGGTCCACTCACTCTGCCTTAGCCTGACGTACTTCAGAGGTTCTGAGGATAAAGCTAAGAGGAAGAAAGGAACATGTGTGTGCTTGACCTCATCAGAGGAAGGTAGAGTACTGTTGTCATTATGTGCCGTCAAGTCACCTCCAACTTACAGCAACCCCATGAATGAGTGTTCTCCAAAATGCCCTGTCCTCAACAGCCCTGCTCAGCTCTTGTGCCTTCTTTTAGGGAGTCAGTCCATCTCACATTTGGTCTTCCTCATTTCCTGCTGCCTTCAACTTTCCCTAGCATTATGTTTTTTTAAGAGAATCCTGCCTTCTCATGATGTGCCGGAAGTCAGACAGCCTCAGTTTCATCTTTTTCCTTTTTCCTTTTTTTACCTCCAGAGATAGTTCAGGCTTGATTTGAGGCAAAGTATAAATGGAACTAATTAAGGACAATAACTAACATTATAGCTAGGAGATGCTGAAGCCTTCAGTTCCCTTTTCGAGAATGCATTCTGCTAATCTTTGAGTATATCCCATACACTTAGTGAGCCTGGCTTTCTCCCAAACAGTAAGTAAGCCTGGCAGTTATCCCAACCAATAAGTGAGCATAAACCTAGTGGAACATTACAGAAACGGGTGGGTGGACGTTTATTGTTCCATTGATCACCCTTTGGGGAACTGGGAATACAGAGAGAAGTCAACTGGAAGGGCCGGGAGGAAAATTATTATTTCTGCCGCATTGTGTCTTCCCATTGAGCAGCTTCCTTTTTCAAGGCAAAAGTGTAAATATTGACCAAGCTAGTTGGCGTAGGATCTCATTTTCCTCTCCGGTTTTGTACTGCCCAGGGATAGAGGCAAACCTTAGCGTGTTAGCCGTCTACGCAAGGTATGCGATTGGGATTGTTCTGTTTTTGCACTACAACTCCCAGAATTCCACAATCTGCAGTACCAGTGGCGCTGATCCCTGAGGGATCCTAGGAGCTCCCCCTTTCTCCCCCAAGTCCTGAGCCGCATCCTGTTTTTAACTCCACCACCAGCCTATTTCTAGAAAGTCCAGGAGGCTGCTCATTCCTGTAGTTCAATTTCTGCTAGGAAAGTACCCGAAAACATAGAGCTTCCATTGAATTGGTTTCATGGCTTCTTCAGTCCATTCAGACCAGTATTCTGCTTCCGACAGAGGACCCCTCCACACCTCTGGGTAGTCACCGGTGGCATTCTATGCCATTTCTCTTCCACGCTACTCGCTGATTTCCAGTTTCAAGTGGGAATTTCAGTTTTTCTATCCAAGGCCGTTATTTGTGAAGAGTAGGACATCCACCCAACATCCACTGTTACACACCAAGACAGAGGTAAGAAAGCTTGGGTTAAAGGAGTTGTGGGCCACTTTCTGGTTCTGTTCCAAGGGATTAAAGAGCTGAGCAGGGCTGTTAATCACAGGATGTTGGGGAGAAGCTCAAAGCAGGAAGGATGCTGCTCTGAGCTCCCTCCCAACATCCACCATGATGGCTCTCTTGACAACGCTATCTGAGAAAGCATACATTTGCTTTTTACTGTTTTAACTTTTTCTTCTTCACCCTTCTTGCTACGCTCTGAGAAAGCCAGTTGGCTACTGTGTATTTTACTGCATCTTGAATCCAGCTTGTGCCTGCAGTGTGCACGTTTTTTCAGCAAGTAAATAACTATTTTCTTTTACCTTAAAAGCCGTGTCCGAGTGATTAATTAAACCGGTTCAATGCCGTGGTGTGTGTGTGCATGTTTTTATTTGAGGGCTTGCGAATCAATCTTGCCTCCGAACATTGCTAGCCTTTTTTTATTGTGCAATTGAGGGAATTCAAGAACAACCCTTTCTGCTGGGACTACAAAGTCCATCATCAACCCCATAACTTTAACCCATCATCAACCCCCCCTAACTTCGTTTGGAGGCGACCGGAAGACACATGACAACAGAAAGCAGCAGCAGGTTTAGCAAGAAATGGCCGCAACCCGAGGCCCCTGGGAAACTGGACTACAATGCCCATGCTGGCTTGGGGGGATTCTGGGAGATGTAGTCCCAGAGCCAACTTTCCCCAGCTCTACCCTCAGGCACCGTCATGGCCTCTTCGAGCTGCTGCTGGTGACTCATCATCACGACGCATGCGGTGGTGCGTCGTTAAAAAAACAGTGTTTTCTTACACCTTGGAGGAAATAAATGCAAGGCAGATGCATGCACAACTTTCTCTGAATGTCTGGTGTTTTGCTCTGGAGTGCGCTTGAGATGCAGGTTTTGGCCCAAAGCTTTTCTTATTCTGCTGCATAGTCAGACCTGTGGCTTCAGGGGGAATTTTAAAAAAAACATAGCAAGTTTGTGTTTAAAGAGACCCTTTGATGCGGCAAATCCTTCTTCTCACACTTGGGGAATAATCAGATTTAAGCGTGGAACCATGACTCCCTCGTGCGGCCAAAGAGGGCATCCGGGACCTTAAATAATCCAAAAGAGGAGAAGCTGGTAGTTTCAAAGCGATGGGAATCTGTATTTCGGATCCCAGGAGGGTGGGATTAAAGGAGGTACACGACAAGAGTCGTTTGGAGCCAAAAAGCTGATTATCTCAGGGTTGGGATGTGGCTTCTCTTACTCGGCTTGGTGGTCTTCTTTAAAATAGGTGTGAGAGAAATATGTTACTATCTGGGGTGGGGGAAATTAGCATTTTAAAACGATAGCTTTGGTGGCGATGCTGGTTAAACTGTTCTAGACTCTTCAAAGTAACTTTTCCCATCAGTCGTTGCTCTTACCTGTCATGTTTGAGCAGTAACTTCTCTGGTTGAATCCTTGACTTATCAAAGGACCGATGCTTAACAGCTCTGCTCATGGCTGACAAACTCAAGGCTGTTGTTCCTCTAGGGAGTCAATCCATCTCACATTTGGCCTTCCTCATCTCCTGCTGGCTTCCACTTACCCCAGCATTCTTGTCTTTTCCAGTTACTCTTTCTTATTCATGCGTTTGTTTGTTTGATGGATTGGTTTCTATACCGCTCCATTAATACAAGCACTACTCCGGGCAGTTTAAATCTTAAATCTTAGTAATCTGACAGGCTAAAACTTAAAACCCACCAAGACCTCACATCTAAACGTACATTCAACCAATGTAACTATAAAGTCTAAAATTCATATAAAAAGGGGGGGGGGAGAGGAAATTACAGCATCTTGGAGATCCAAGTGGTTGAAGGCCGCTTTGAATAAGCCCATTTTTACAAATTTCCTGAATACAAGGAGGGAAGGAGCTTGGCATATCTCAGTTGGTAACTTGTTCTGGAGACTTTGGGAGCCACCACCAAGAAAGCTCCGATTCATCCTCACCTTTTCGGCCTCCCTCGTTGTGGTCACTTTTAGCAACATGGACTAAAAGGAAGGGGATGAAACGAGTAAGCTGATTTCTAAGACGTTCTGACAAATATCAAGGTCCTTGAATTGAGCGTGGAAAGTAACAGGGAGCCAATGAAGGTGCTTCAAGACTGGGGATACATGATCAAATTTATTAGTCCCAGTAATCAATCTGGCCGCCGCATTTTGGACCTGTGGATCTTTCCATAATGTTTCCAAGGGCAGCCCTATGTAGAGAGTATTACAGTAGTCTATGCTTGAGTCTTCATTTTTCAGGATGTGCCCAAAGTACCTGTTTGGTTGGTTGCTGCTATCATCATCATTTATGCAAAACATATAACTTGCCGGCCTTCAAAAACCCATGGGAACATCAGGTAGAGAAGGTGTCAGAAAATGAGGAAGATCTCACGGGATTTCCAGATCCAAACTGACAGACACGTTGAATATAACACACCAGACATCATAGTAATAGAACCAAGAAATGTCTGGATCACTGACGTTGCAATTCCGGGGGATGCCAGAGTTGAAAATAAAGAATTGGAAAAAACTAACAAAATACAGAGTCCCGGCCATAGAAACATCTCGCTTGTGGATGAAACACACTTCCGTGGTCCCCGTCGTCATTGGGGCTTTGGGAGCAATATCAAGAAATTTCACCCAGTTGTATAAAGCGGTTGCAGATCTCAGAAATCACACCATCAGAGCTACAAAACACGGCAATATTAGCAACAGCACACATACTGCGCCGATCTTTAACAGATCCTTAGGTTTTTGGTTAAAACTTGTATCTATTATATCATAGCAGTCAACGTTTTTATAATTTTGACTGGACCTGGTGTTTTTTAATAATAATAACAATAATAATAACAATAATAATAACAATAATAATAACAATAATAATAATAATAATAATAATAATAATAATAATAATAATAATAATAATAATACAAGAGATCCACGAGATGGCGCTTCTCCCCAAATTATTCAAGATTCGTGTTGAAAGCACAGCTACGGGGGAGGGAGCATAACACACACACCCGGGCGGCTGGTTCGTTGCAGCTTAGGGCGGCGCAAGGGTTGCTGGGAAATGTAGTCTTTGCGCCTGGACTTCTGTAAACCGGCAGGGCGAGGCGTCAGAAGGAACTACCATTCCCGAAAGCCTTTGCGAGGGAGGCTTTGGGGACAGAGAAAGCCCCAAGGGGCGGGGGGGGGAGTGTGATGAGAAGCAGGGGAAGGGAAGGTTTTGCTTTGGGCGGCTGTGAAAGGAAGAGGCGTCAAAAAGGCAGGAGGAGGAGGTGAAGAAGTAGAAAGGGTGCTGGAGTTCAACAAAAGCACCAGCCCCCCCTCTCCAAGCTGGGAAGGAGCCCAGTTGGGAAGCCGCTCAGAAGAAGCTTGTTTTTCTGGCTACAAACTTTGCAGTAAGTTTGGCTCCTGGAAGGGGGGGTGGTGGTGGAGGGATGACACCGGGTTGCCAAATGGCCAGCCTCCTACGCTCCTGTGCTTTGGGACAGAGGTTTCCCCTCTCTACCCACCTGGCCCCAAATGGAAAAAAATCTAAGCAAGATCTGCATGGTTAAGGAGAGGGATGGAAGTTGTTTATCTTCCTGGCTGCTTGTTGGCTTGGTGGGGGGGGGGGGGGAAGAGAGAGGCACAGTTACAAGGCCCCGCGTATAAAAAAAAAAAGTTGGCATTATTCTCTCTTCCATTTGGGGCGGGGAAAGCTCAGCGGCAGTGTTCGGGTGGCGTGGCTTTTGGGTTTGGTTACGTCTGAATGCCATGTGAAGTCCCCTTCCCGCCTCTGTTTATAGGGGGGCTGGCCGACCTAGTGGTGGGAGCCCAGCGCTTGTCCAGGGAGAGAAAGCGTGGTTCGTTGGTTCGTTTTTCCTAAAGGGCTTCGTGCTCCCCCTGGGGCACCCTTTTAGATGATATGGCAAAGGGTTTGCTTGACATCCATTTCCAACCCACCCACCCACCCACCCCATGGCCTTTCTTCTTGTCTGTTTGCCCAGTGCACCTTGCACACCACAGCGTCCCTGCTCTGATGACCTGTTTTAGCTGGGAGCTCACAGGAGTGACGTTTCCAGAGGTGGATGAGAGAAAGGAATCAAGCAGAGAGAAAAAGTCATTCAAGGTTGGGAGACGAATCCCCCCAAAATCCGGCTCGATAAGAGTTAGAAAAGTTAGAAAGGGCCTCTGGCAGGAGATCTTTTTTTTTTATCCTGCCTCTCTTTCTTGAAAAACCTGGGTTTTCAGATCTGGTGCTGAGATGTGTAGGTTGCATGGAGCAGTCTGTAGACTGGCTACTGTTGAGCTCTCTTATTTTTTTAATTTTTATTTTCACTTGCTGTGGCACCACAGCCACACCAGGGCTGCTCCAGAAGACCCGTTAATTTCGGGAGGATTTGCAAATGAACCGGCAAACCCCCGTCTCCTGAAATCCACAGGACTTCCCAGCTCCGTGCTGTAACTTTTCTTGCCTCCTGGGGGTTTCCAGTAGCCAAAAGTAGCTTTTAAAGAAATAAACACATCCCATAGAGAGGTGTAATCGACCATCATCTGTTAATAACATTTTGCTAGTGTAGTATCTGTGATCTTGTTGTTTGGGTTCTGGCTGATGGATATTTACCGAATTTTAACCTCTTTTGAAAGCTTGAGGTGTGTTTGCAACTTTTTGTACCTCCCCTTCTTTAAACTTTGCACATTTCTTTCAAAACATTTGTATGCTCGTTTTTCAACATTTGTTTCTCTCCCTCCAGATAAGGTGCTCCAAACATACATATCATAGTAAGAATGGTCATGAAATCATGCATTTTAATGAGGACAGGCCCGTTTGTGTGTTACCGGGAGGGGGGAAAAGGGACCCAAAAAGGATTCCTGTCACATCCTAATAACTAATAAATCTGAATTGGCGTAAGTTTCCGTGGACCAGGCTGGCTCAGTGGGTTAAGCCTCTGGCTGCGGAGCCTGAGGTTGGGAGTTCGATTCCCTGCCGTGCTTCCTGGGAGAAGAGCCAGCCTGGGTGGCCTTGGGCAAGCTGCACCGTCCCAGGGCGCCCCCTGGAGGAAGGGAAGGGAAATAACATCTGAGTATTCTCCAGCTAGAAACCCCTAAAAAGGGTTGCCCTAAGTCAGAATTTACCTCTCAGCATGTTGTTGTTGTTGTTAGTGGAGCAGACTTGCAGGGCCCCCGTGCATTTCATGCAGCTGCCTGTGGGGCCACCAAAGTTTACGCCAAATCAAAGCTTCTAGTCCTTAAGGCTCCGTTATAATAATGCCTGATCATCCTGTATCACCAAGTGCTTTTCAAAATGAGGCAAGTGAAAAGGAGACGATAAAAGCCGGGCAGAGGCGCAGCGCAGGGTGTCTCTGGATGGGGGGGGGGGCAAAGCGCCAAGGAAAGGAGGAGAAGGGTGTGGTGGCCGTAAACCAGTTTCTGTCAGGAATTTGATGCCCTGTTTTGAGGACCCAGAATATTCCCGGTGGACATGGGTTGGAGAGTTGAGAAGGGTTTTGGGAAGAACGTCTGTGTTCTCCTTGCCTCGCACCCATCCTTTCCTTAAAAATTGGGTCCTGAAGTCTCACATGGAGGCACACGGGTGGCATTGGGCAAACGGCCACATCGCCCACGAATCAGGCAAGAGGCCCCTTTTTCCGAATACGCGATCTGAGGCAGAGTATACTTTTCTGGATGACGAGCCTCCTTCTTCAATTCGCGGGGCATAATCCAAGGTGTTATATATATGCTGCCACGTGCTAGGTTGTTTACTTGGGATCAGAGCAGAATTAGACGGGTAGTAAAGGTCGAGGATGTTCCTTTTCTGGAGTACAAATCCTGTCGCTGGGAATTCTGGGTGTTGTAGTCTGTTAAAAGTTTGAAATATTAACAAAGGACAAATGTTGTTGTTCTGTGCTGTCAAGGTAAAACCGACTTAGAGAGACCCAAATGGGACTTTCAAGGTAAGTGAGATCTTTAAGGACTGGTTTGACGAGTTCCGAGGGAGTTTACATGGCTGAGTGGGGATTCGAACCCTGGTCTCCAGAATCCTAGTTCGTCACTCTGTCCACTACATATTTCGCTCAGGGTGTGTTTCTTAACACTCTTGTATTCATAGATTCCTATGAAATGTGGTGCTGGAGGAGAGCTTTGTGGATCGGGTGAACGGCCAGAAAGATAAACAAGTGGGTCCCAGATCAAATCAAGGCTGAACTTATCCCTGGAGGCAAAAATGTTGAAGCTGTCCTACTTTGGGGACGTCACGAGAAGGCAGGAATCTCTGGAAAAGACAGTAACGCTGGGAAAGGCGGAAGACAGCAGGAAAAGAGGAAGATCAGATATGAGATGGACTGCCTGCCTAAGGGAAGCCATAGGCTTAAGTTTGTAAGAGCTGAGCAGAGCCCCCAACTCATGGTGACCCTATGAATGAGTGATCTCCAAAATGTCCTGTCTTCGACTGCCCTGATCAGCTCTTGCAAACTCAAGCCTATGGTTTCCTTCAGTGAGTCACTCCATCTCGTATTGGGTCTTCCTCTTTTCCTGCTGCCTTTCACGTTTCCCAGCCTCACCGTCTTCTCCAGAGGATCCTGCCTTCTCATGATCTGCCCAAAGTAGGATGGCCTCAGTTGGTTAGACTACAACTGCATAGATCCCTCCTTCTCATAACTTTGAGATATAACCATATAGGTTAAAATTTAGCAATTATATGAGTATATAGCCAATGGATTTTCTTATGTATAGTAAAGCCATAAAGTCCCCCAGTGAATTATGGGGAAACAGCCATTGTCTGAAAAGTGTAAAAACACAATACCTTCCTTTCCTCCACCTCTAGTATCGTAAAACAATAAAACTCTGGCTTTTTCATATCTCAATTAGAAAAGACAACCAGCTGCCCAAAGGGCAGAGAATATATGTCAAAGAAATACCAATTTAAATTTGCTTTTATGACCTTTGGCTTGTACTTTCTATATATTTACTCTGCATCCTTCGGATTTTTCCTTACATGTGTTGAGATTGTGTTGTACGGTTGTGTTATTCGGCTCGCTAGGCAAATAAGTACTTCCCCTGAGGAAAACCTCATGTTGTACCTTTGGGGCATGTATTTCAAACCGGAAAGTCCCCATGCTCCACACCACTCCACCCAGTTGTCATCGCAGTCCAGCACAAGACCTTTCCCCCCCATGTGAACGTTTGCCGGAAATTCTCCAAAATTAAAAATAGCTTTATCCCTTCTCTCTTGATGCGCTGGGAACTGACCCCCCAGTCCCTTCAAGGATGTCTCCCCATATCATGAACTCACCTCCTTCTTCTCCACATGCTTTTCCCTCCATCATGCCTTTGGAATAACCTTTTCAACCTGATCCTTTGCCATCGTTTGGATGTGCGTGGCTTACAGACGCAACCAGACTGGCTTTTTTTCTTGAGAAATATAGCGGGAATCGAACTCCCAACCTCTGGCTCTGCAGCCAGAGACCTCAACCACTCAGCGATTACTCGGAAGTGGTTCCCTGTTCCCTTCCTCCATGGGGCGCCCTGGGACGGTGCAGCTGGCCCAAGGCCACCCAGGCTGGCTCTTCTCCCAGGAGACCCAGCGGGGAATCGAACTCCCAACCCTCTGGCTCTGCAGTCAGAGACCTAAGCCCCTGAGCTGTCCATCCACTGTCAATGACCCTATAACTGAAATAATTACAATTCCCCGCCTCCACCTCCATTCCTCTATAGCAATACTCTGCTGTCATTAATTTTAGATGACCTCTCTCTCTCATCCTGGGGCTCGCCTTGTTGCACCCTTTACTTATTTTAATTTATTTCTTACCCATGAGTAGCCACCTTGCTGGGGCCCCTGGCTTTTCTCCGGCTTCATGGATTTCCTGTCACCGGGGATCTTGGGGTTTGTAGTCCGGAAAGAGGACGTTGGCAAGATATACATTCCCCCCCCCCCCCCCCCAGGATCCCTTTGGATGTCACGGAAGGAAAGCGACTGTCGTGATGATGGATTTGGAATTTAATTGAGGCAGACAGAAGTGATGGCTTGGCTTTTTGAACAAGTGTTGGTCAAGGGCGTAGCTTTACATCATGCAGGGCAGAAGCAAAGATATTTGGCCGGTGTGTGTTCTTCTGGAGTAGCTGCGTTCTACCTCCAGCTTCTGTTTTCTCTGGTGCAAAAAACTGCTTGCTAGTTTCGTTCCCTCTGGATCTGGACCCTTGGGAAGACTTTGTAAGAAACCGTGGTAACACTGGGTGCTAAAAAGGGAGACGCTAACCCTTGAGACGACATGGATTTGATTCAGAGACCCTGGCTCTGTTGACTCATGTGACATTTTTGGATGGGGGACTGAGAAATTATTTTTAAAAAATAAATAAATAATAATCCGCAGAAACCAGGACTTTGGAAAACCATTAGCCGCGTTTTCAGACGAGGAATAGACCTTCCATTTTGTTCTGAGTGCAAACACAGCCGCCCTGGATTGTTAAATAGATTTGTTCATAGCTCGAAGCGAAAGGTTTTTCTGCTCGTTGCAGCTTCGTCACCAGCTTGACTCGTTTCCAAAAACCCATGTGCCAACAGCATTGATTCTTCTGGTTTTTGAGGGCGCCTGTCTGGATATGTCCTGGGGTATGCTGGGAGGCTGGGGGAAGCAGAAGAAACAGTGTACAAGTGTTAGAAGCTGGCTTCCGGAGAGCTTGGGCTTTGTGTTATAACCTAAGTTTCTAGTCCTTAGGATGGCAAAGTCATGCTAAAAAAGAAAAGAAAGAAAAACAGGTGATAAACACTTACCAAGATGTTGAGTTCCCAGTATCGCTGACCAAAGACATCGCCTCATGCTCTTCCATTGAGTGAGACCGGGGGATGATGGGAGTTTTAGTACAAGAAGTAGTTGTTCCTAGCTCTGTGGCCTGGGCTAGGTTTTCGTTTCTCCTATTGCATTCTCTCATGATCTGACATAGCGGATTCTCCTCCCCCCCTCCTCGCTAGCACAAATATCCCAGCTAATGGAGTGGCTCTAGATTTTTATCAGAACAGTGTGCTGTAAAAGTTAGCACTGGACTTAGGTCATTCAAGGTTCTAGTCCTCGGTGAGCTCCCATTCAATGGCGGCTTTTCTTCTCCTGGCCTGCCTCACAGGGTGGTAGTTACGGAGAGCAAGAAGTGAAAAGGAGACCCATGTATGTTGCTGGGAAACTCACTGGAGGAAGCATAACGCATGTGAAAGTAACTCGCCAATACCCGATAAAATTACAGCGGAGAGAGGCCAAAACCTTGAACTAAGAAAATTCTTCGCCAGCAGCTTGGGCTGCGGGCAGGAAGGTAGGAAGGGCTTTAATCGGAAAAGGAAGGTGTCGTTTTGGGAACAAGGGTGCTAGACGGGCAAACCGTGTCAGACGAAGCAGGTGGAGAGAGTCCGGGCCGGGGGACACACATCCATTTCATTGCTTTTTCCTTTTCCTAAAAGCGAAGGGTGTGAAGTTTTTGCTTCAGAATAACTGTCGCAGTTTGGGTTCACCTTCCGAGCAGTTTTTGACGCTTCTCCGTTGTTAAACAGAAAATGTGCCACCTCAGGAGCTGGCATCGGAGATGATCAGCCTCCCCTCCCTCTCTGTTCACATTTTGAGTGACTTGTTTTTCGACAGCAAAAGGTGACCTCCTTCTTCCGCCTGGAGTGGATGCTTTGTTCGATCATCCGGGGTGACAATGCCGTAAAATAAAAAAGGTCGAAGGGGAAAAAAATAAGGAAAGTATCTGTGAAACAGAGTGGCGTGGCATGACCTAAGGACTTAAAATTGACAGATACACGAGTAGAATGATCAACTCTTCAATTCTAGCAAAAAAAAAAAAGTTGAACAGATTTGTTTTAGCGTGAGGTTTTGTGGATTATGACCCCTTTTTTCCGATGGATCATAATCCACAGAAGCTCAGCCGAGATAAATCTGTTTGTCCTTAAAGGTTCAGCAAAAGGGCTTCTCCAAATTCTACTTAGATCTCTGTTTTCTTCTTACCCGTTTAGGAATATTCTTAATTTTTAGGCAGTTGGCTTGTTTTTGCTTATTCTTTTAACCCACGGTGTCAAGTAATTTTCTTCTCCAGCTTGTCTGCGATGGAGACGGCCACGTCTCTGTGCGCCTCTGCTCTTGGCCGAACAAAGGCAAAGAAAGGCAGTTTCTTCTTACCTCCATTGGCAACGCCTCAAGTTGATTCCACGAGTTTGCCTTTAGGACATAATTTGAACTCGGGACCTGGATCCGCAATATCTTGTTAGGACGATTTTGTGATTTTTCTGTGTCTCCCCTTTCTCTCCCTTGAACTTTGCAATGGCCTGCTGGAAGACAGGTCTGTCTAATCTCGAAAGGTTGGCTGTTTTTCACTGGCCCTTGTTTTGGGGATTTTCAAAAGCGCACACTCTATTTTCTTTTATTTTTATTGTTGTTATGCTGAGAAAGACTAACCAGCCCATATCTTTGCAAACCACTCTTTGAGGCTACTGTTTAAAAACTGAAAAGACTCCCTGGCTTTTAAGCCATTGTTTGTATAACTGGTTAAAGATCAAGCCGTGATATAGATTTCTAGCTTTTGTTTTGTTTGCAAATATTTATTTTAAGATATCGCCATTTTTATAGCTGGAGCGCAGAACCGTTCAGGGGGTCAAAATGGGTGTTGCTTGTGTTATTTTGTGAATTTGTAGCTGATCCCAAGAAACCTATGAGCCACGTATGGATTTTGGATTCCCCCCCCCCCCCCCCCAAGACAATCTTTTTCTCTTGTTTTGGCATTTTCTAAGATGGTCCGGGCGGCTGGATAACTCAGTTCAGAAAGGAAGCTCCCAGCTAGCACTGGGACAGGAACAGGAAGTTTGGACAGAACTAGGCCTAGCTGGGACTCAGAGCCTTCCGATTTAGGCCTAGTCTCCCAGGTGAACCACATTTAGGTGTCTGTTAGGCAGGTAGAACTCCCAGTATGGAGAATGTTCATATTTGTGGTCCAGAAGATCAAAAAGATCCCATCTTTAGTGGCTCTTACAACCCTGCATAACAAATAAGGGAGACTTAAGAGTGGAGATCCCTGTGTAGACCTGCATGGTGCAATCCAGACACACTTACCTGGGAGTAAGACCCCTCCCCCCTCTGATCTCAGCAAAGCCTGTTTCTACATCATTACTTATAGATCTCCTCTGTTAGTGGTCCATGTTAAGAGGTAAGATCTGAACTCGGGCTTCCTTGTTTTTTAACAGAGTGTGTTAGCCACCGGGCTATATCTGCCATCTCTCTTGTCTGTTCTTTACCTTACGGCGCCATGCAGAGCCCCGAAGCTGTGATGGAACATCATCTGTCAGTTCCATGGCATTTTTTTCCCCCCAGATTTACCACTGTCCAGGAATCAATCAGCTGGAGAGAATGTGTGTGTGTTGTTGTTTTTTTAAAGAAAGAAATGGGTACAACTGGAGTATAAAACTTGCCAGGCCCCTTAGGTGTATCCAGGGATGTGACATCTGGCTGTTGATTCCAGGTTCCGTGCTCCAGGCACTCTGCATATGGTCAGGGGCACAGTGATTCTGGGGCCAACATGCAGACGTGCAAACCCGTCACTTTTGCTTCGCCGCCTTGGGGTTCTCTGAGAAACCAGGTTTGTTGGAAAACCTGGTTTTGTTTGTTTCATTTGGTTTAGAGGGTGTAAAAACCATACGTCAAGTATCTAAACTTTGGGAAAAACAGTTTGCTAGTATGCAGAGAAATACATTATGTTCCTTACAGTAGGTTTATGTTTCTGTACATTCTACAGATGTGAAATCCCAGAAGGAGGAAAACAGTGAGGCTCTGAGCATGTGCAGAGTGTGTTTTGTCATGTATGACAAAAATCAGTATGTGACGTACAAGATCTGGTGTCGCAGTTAGAGTATTACACTGGGATATGGGTGGCCTGGGTTCGAATCCCCATCTAGGATGTGAAACTCACTGGTGGCCTTGGAACAGTCACAGCCTCTCAGCTGGGCAACCACTGAGAATCCACTGAGGTTATAATCAGCATTTTACAGAGGTTAGGAAGTGCTGAATTTATATTGTGGGCAGGGTTGAGCACCTGTGAAATTTTGGCTAAGAGCCGGAGCGGATTCACAGCACCACCGAAATTGGAGTCGCCTGCCACGGCCACCTCGCAGAGTGGTTGTTAGGAAAAAGTAGGCAGCAGGGAAGCTATGTATGACACTTTCAGGCTGTACTACTTTGGGCCCATCATGAGAAGGCAGGAAAAGGCCATCATGCTGGGAAAGGCGGAGGGCAGGAGGAAAAGAGGAAGACCAAAAGTGAGAGGGACAGACTCCCTAAAGGAAGCCACGACTGTTGAATTTGCAAGAGTTGAGCAGAGTCGTTGAGGGGAGGGTCGTTTGGAGATTGCTCATTCACAGGGTCTCCATAAGTTGGGGGCAACTTGATGGGACATCAGAACAACCAAAATATTATAACATTGTGAAGGCAATAAGCACTGTTTCTGAATTAAACAGCCCTTCCTTGAATGGAATGAAGTCAGAAAGTCAGAGTGACCCCAAAGGGTAATGGTGCAAGCGCACTCTGCACATGCTCAGGCTCACTGTTTTCCTTCTAGATTTCCCCGTCCCTCGATCTCTTTCCATAAGCTGCGTGTTGACAAGGGGGGGAGGAGCCATGCTGGTGGGCGGGGGGCCAACGGAGGAGAAGCGGGACCAAGGATCCAGGGTCCCCGGCTGGCTCCCTTGTTCTGGGTTAGAAATGCAATTGATGGTTGATGAGATGGGGAGAATGATGGGGGAAATTTAACCCCCCCCCTTTTTTTTTTTTTTTTTTTTGCTCCGGAGGCAGGTTTGTGGGTGGGCCCTTGGTGAGGGTCTAGCCAATGGGAGAAGAGCAAACACCTTCCCCCCCCCCCCCCATTCAAGTCAGCCTTGAAGACTCACTCCTTAAGCCCTTGCAAATAAGGAAGGTGGCTGGCATGGTTGATTTGATTTGATTTTTACCTGCATCTTCCCACCATTTCTTGCCTGGATCCTGCCCTTCTGCTTCGGAGGCTGGGGCTGCATGCTTGACTCCCAAGCTTTTTCCTTCCTGGAGAGAGAGAGAGAAAGAGAGAGAGAGGAAGGGGGACCGTCTGGAAAGCTGGCTGCCCCACACGCCCAGCTCTTGCCTGGGTTTCATGCATTCCCGGGCACATAGATGCGCCAAGCCACCCCCTTGCAAGAGTGCACCGGGCCGGTGGAGAAGGAAGCCGAGGGACCCCGTTTGACAGGTGCGGAGGGAACCCCGAGAAGAAAAACCGGCGTCGCCTCCTCGCCGTGGGCTGATGCCAACGCGGATCAGGGAAGCCAGGCTGGTGATGGCCCGGGGGCCATGAGCAACATGGAGGTTGTTTCTTTTTTTCCATGCCTTTATCTCCCCGATGGCTGCACTTGGGGGGCTTGGGGGAGGTGGGCCAAGAAGGGTTGCTGCCTCAATCTTGCGTGATCTTTCTCGGATAGCATCCGGGAAGCCCTGTCCTAAAGGCTTTGCAGGGATGTGATCCAATTCGGAGGGATTCAGAGGGGGGGCCCCTCGGCCGCCACCGATAGCCCCTCAAAACCGCCAGAACTCCTACACCACCCCCCTCACTATCCCTCTTTAAACCTCATCCTATCCGACTGCCCTATAAGCTTGTAAAATAAAAAAGCACGCCGGGAGCCCAGGCAGGAGTAAACAAGATAATCCCGGATTCTGGTTCTTCTGCCTTGATAAATTGCATCTCTTCTCTCCCCCCCCCCCCCTTCCTCCAAATCTTTCTTGCTTCAGTGGTCCCATCCTGGGGTGATGGCTCGCTCTACCTGGCCTGGATCTGTTGCCAAATGATCCTGTCCCTTTGCAAATCCAGTAGGATTTGGGGTGTCACAAGGATGTAAGGTGGAGAGGGTGCGATGAAGGAGAACCTCACCGTCACTCGCATGGTTAGAGATAGCTACGTTTCCGGGAAACCAATGGGACGGTTGGCTTTTCGATGCCATGAAGGAAGGCCATGATCTCTCCTAAGAAATGCTTCTTTTTCTTATTCCCCTGGAGAAGATGCTTTGGGGGGGGATCATGTGGGTGAGCCTCTGTGTTTCTTATATTCTGTGGTCGTTCGAAGCAGGAGAAAAGCATCAGCTCCTTTGAGAATGTTTCTTTTTAAAAAAACACACACAAGTTTCTAGTCCCTGTTATTGTGCTTAGAGGCCTGTGGGTGTTGCTCGGTGGAACCGTGAAAACTTTGTGCAGCAATTTGCCGAGGTTTGTGATGGAAAGGGAACTCGACGCCTGATGTGTCTCTTTAGCCCCCTCACGTACTCTCGTCCGTAGGTCCCGCCAAATGAAAATTCAGATCTCTCTCCCCACCACCACCACCCAAGGAAGTGGGGGTTATTATGAGGATGGTTTGGGTTTTATGCAGGGAAGGAATTTTAATGTTGCTCAGGAGCTGTGGTATAGTGGAAACGGTGTTCACAGGGCCGAAGCCCCAGGACTTTCTGAGTAACATTCCTCAAACCCCCCACCACCACCACCACCGCACCCTGGGTTTTGCACTCAACTTTTCTGCATCTTTCACAGTTTGGTGGAAGAGGAATGGCGTTTTCCAGGAACAACGTGTCATTGTAAACCATCTTACTGTGAGAATTCTGGAAGAGGGGGTTGGTCTTGAATGTGCCATTAAGAAGCATTAGCTTGACAAAAGACCCGCCTCTCGTTTGTCAGTGTCAACCAAGCTAGTGGCCTGCATTTTTGGACTCTCTTGTTGGGGTTGTTACAGAGACTGTCTCGTGATGAATATGTGCATGTCCGTATTTGCTGCTACACCACTGTACAGAGCATGATATTTCATGGAGAGAGTGCATAATGAGTAGTCGAATGACTAGATGGGCGGGATATAAATATAACAAACAAACAAATAAATAAATAAATAATGGTGTATACCAAGACAGGAAGAAAGCTGAGCCTGTTATACAGTAGAGGCCTGTGTCATTTGGGAAAGACCTACAAGGGATTCTTACTCCCAGTCAGTGGTGTCATAAGGGGAAAACCCTGAGGCTTCCCCATCGGCAAGGACTACGACATAATTTTTCTCCCATTCAGACTTTCCTCTGGGCTTCACTGCCGTGCTCCAGATAGCAGGAGGAGAAATTGAGTTTTCCCCAGAACAATATATTCTTGGAGGCTGTCCTTTTTGTAATGACAGCTATTTGTGTTGTGATGTTTTAGAGGTTTTGCGAGCCGTTTGGTCTTGAATGTGTAGTTAAGAGCCATTGGCATTACAAAAACCCTGCTCCTGGCAGAAACGAAGCCTGCTAGAAAGTGTATGTTGATAGGGATTGGTCTGCTATCTATGTGTTTCAACAAGTGATCTTATAGGTATGCCAACCAATTTAAGGGGATGGTATTTTTTTTGGTTAGTATCCTGGCCCTGTTGCATCTCAGATGAAGATTTATATTTGTATATACAGTGTATATACAGACACGACCCATGTAGTTGTGGTAGGTAATTAGCGCTGTTCTCAAACACTGAGATATCTCTGATTGACAGCCTTTGGAATTCTAGTAAAAAGGCGAAGTATGTCCCACAATGTCTGCCATAGCCAGAGAGAGAGCTCTCCCTAATTTGCTGCTTTCTTGTTTAATGAGGGGTTCTAAGCGCTGAACTTTCTGCTTTCAGAGTAGGCCTGTTATGATGAAGGTGTGATTCCTTCTTGGGGAGGCTGTTCAGATATGCAGCTACCAGCTATTTCAGGCTGAAACTGAAAAGGGAGAGAAAAAAGGACCCAAGGAGTGAATTAGATGTGATGTGGGTCTCTTACCCTGGTGGGCATTGTCGTTGGGGACAGCTGGATGCTGCTGGTGGATCGGGGCTGGACGTATTCCATAATCTCAAAAGACAAAACTGATCGCTCTGGTTTTGCAAAGACAGAAGAAGAAAAAAATTACATTTTTAGCCAGCAAGATCGTGCAGGTAGGAGCTTTATGGGCACATCCCACGGACCGGCTTCGCCGTTCACCTCAGAACCCCCTGATGAGTCACGTTTAATATTGATTAACATGAGCCTGACTTGTTGCGTAAAGACAGACTTTCCGTTCCCAACCTCAGTGTGTTTGATTCTGCAGTTCAGAAAAAGCAAGGCAATTCTGAAAGAGACAGTAACTTATGATTCAAAGCAAAATATTAGGGTGGAGGGTCCTTCAAAAAGAAAAAAGAAAAAGGAAAAAGCATGTACTCTTAAAGCCCAGAAACATTCGTGAAATGGATCAGTTCTCATTTGCCACCCACCATTCTGAGCATCGGCAGCTTGGCATGCACTTTTTCTACCTTAACTTCCACCCCAAGTAAACACAATAAGGGAGCTCTGCTAGATGAACATTGGCCAACGAGAATTCCAAAACTTAACCCTTTCTGTGCTGGATTCTCTTGGCAGATTTGGGTTGCCCACGCTCAGAATTCTGAGTCAACACCAATCTCCTTACCTGTATTATACTTCCATCATCATCTTTCCTTTAGAAACAGGAGAGTTTCCTACAGGGCAATGGTGACTCATAGTCCTGCATGTATTGTAGCCCCCACCCCCACCACAGGCAGACCGCTTTTCAAGACCTGGTCGTGGGTGATCAACCGAGAGGATGACTAGCTTTTACTTTCCTTTTCTCCTTGATTCAGAATGGTTTTTAAAGCTTACAACAGGAAATAAAAAGCGAAACTGTAATTTTGTAGATCAGAGATAGCAACGTTGTTGGGGGAACACATTGGTCTGTTGTTTCACTTCAGTGCTTCTTTTTTTTAATGAACATATTTTTTTAAAAAAACTTTTATAATTGCAGAAGCAACACTTTAGGAAAATGAGATCTGGACACATTTCCTTTCTTTTGCTCACAGAAATCCTCCACCCAACTCCATCATAAATATGTTTACTAATAAGTTGAAGAGCATGTGAGTTTCCTCCAGTGACTTCAAGGTGGCCCTCCCTTTTCCCTCTTCTGTCATAACAGCAACCGTCTTGTGAGTCAATCAAGTCAGGGTAAGGGAAGAGGAGAGAGAAAGAGAGGAGAGATGGGATTTTGGGGTTTTCTGGACTACAGATCCCACAATCCTCCATTCTTGGAGTTCTGGCTGACACATAGACGTCTAAATGTGGCTCATCTGGGAGAAAGGCCTCACCTGAAAGCCTTAGAAGCCAAGCTAGGCCTAGCTCCATCCAAGCTTCCTGTTCCTGCCCCAAGGCTAGCTGGGAAATTTCTTTCTGATGAGGATGCTTAGCTTCCGAGCCTTCCAGTTGAGGCCCTTCTCCCCGGTGAGCTACACAGAGGTCTCTGCAAGATGCCTGTCTCTGAGGCAGAACTCCCTAAATGGAGAATTATGGGATTTGTAGTCCCCAAAAATCCCATCCCTGAAAGAGAGACAGGACCATGGTCACTTATTACATTGAGGTTCGGGGCAGAGACTGGAAGGCCTAAAATTGCAAGTGTGGACATGCAGCCGCGGTTTCAAGGTCGAAGAGGTGGCTCGAGGAAGTTTCCCCATCTGTTCCTCCTGATGCCCAGAGCAGGCCTGTCAAAATGTTCGGCGATCTTGAGTTCCTTTTGAATGCTCCTTCCTGCCTTTGGGGAAAAGGTTGGCATGGATCATAGCAAGACCATCTGCTCTGAACGTGTCTGACAATAAAGTCACCTTCGACGAGGAACCGAGGAACCAAACCCAGACAGGGGGGCAATATCTGCACTTCCCTTACAGTGTGGTCGACGGGAATGGGATTTTCGGATTTCAGGGACTACAAATCTGATCATTCTCGATTCTGAGAGTTTGTTCTAGCTTACACCCACCTTACAGTTACCTAAATATGGGTCACCTGGGAGAAAAGGCCTAAAATGCAAGCTTTTCAGGCCGAGCTAGGCCGAGCTCCATGCCATCTTCCTGTTCCTACCCCAGTGCTAGCTGGGAGCTTCCTTTCTGAACAGGAAGCTAGGCCTAGCTAGGCCTCAAAGCCTTACAGTCTAGGCCTTTCTCCCAGGTGAGCCACAGTTAGGTGTCTGTACAGTATCCGTAAGTCAGGTTAAACTCCCAGCATGGAGAATGATGGGGCTTGTAGTCTTAAGAATTGCAAAAATCCCATCAGTCAACTCTTTATTTGTCAACACGGCTACCCTTGCTTTCTGCCTTCTTTGAAGGATACTAAATCTAGCCAAATGAAGTTAGCAAGAACAACCCCTGACTGCTGGGAACGGAGATATTAATTACTGAGTAATCCTATTCAGTCTGACCTTGACTTATTTTTTTCCCCCTTACCTACTGCAACATCTTAAAACTCTCTTCAGACTTGCCCGTATGGCCTGTTTTCTAGTAGATGTCTGATCTTTATCTAAGAAGGTGCCAGGAGCTTCAAACAGGTGCTGGAACTGGGAGGGCTCCAAAGCTAGCCGTCTCCTACTAGTGAGTGTTAGGGTGGTGATATAATCATCCTCTTAGAGCTGCAGATCTGGAAGGGACCCTCTGGATCATCCATTCCAGCCCCTCTCCAGGAGGCCCAGTGGGGGAATTGAACTCCCAACCTCTGGCTCCACAGCCAGAGACCGGAACACCCATGAGCCTTCTTGCCTCTCGTGAGAACTCATTGAAAAATCCCACAGCCCCCATGAAATATAAAAATTAATGTGATGTGATTTATTGAAACAGGACCAGCATCTACAGGAGGGCAGTACCTATATTGTTTGTTTAAGGGGATGATGGGTTTAGTCCGTCAAGTTGCTCCTGGTGAGATGGTCAATGGAAGGATGTTTCATTGCCACGCCACCCTGTTGAGTTTCCTTAGCCGAGTAGGGATTTGAACCCAAGTTTCCAAAGTTTTAGCCTGTTGCTCTCTCGGCTGCTTTCCCTTTGTTAGGATCAACTAAAAGCATGAATCCGGAGTTCTGAGGAACCCTTCGTGATACTAGGTGTTGTTATTTTTTAAATGAGAAAGATGGCATAAGAAGCAAGAAATTCCACTCTTTTGATCAGATGGCGTTGTAGCCACAAAGTCTGCATTTAACCCTAATCCCAAAACGGCAAATATCAAATTAAATGAGTCCCTTCGTAGGTGTGTAAAGATCAAGAGCCAGTGTGGATAGGTGTCAGACAAGGACTCCAGAGACCTGAGTTCGAATCCCCACTCCGCCATGGAATATCTCAGTAAAACCAGTCCTTGTGTGAGATATTTAGTTCAAAAACCGTATTAAGGTCACCCTCAGCTGGATGCAGCTCAACAACTCATACACACATACACAACATCCCAAAATCATTAGACTTTGATTTTTTTTTTTTCCGGGAAGTTGGGCAGACGTTGTGACTGTCATGCTATATTTCATTACAAATGCTAGATTTCCATGTTGGCATTATTAAACTTTTCTCAGGCATCCCACGGCTGGTCTAAGGACCAGGCCCCGTTCTTTTCTAAATACATCTGGATTGTCTGCCCCTTCTCTATTCTGCAATCCCCCCCCCCCTTTGTTCTGTTTTGTTACTTGTCTGCTAATCCCTTTGGTGGGGACTAACAGACGTAATGCCCTGAAGGATGGGATTTTAGTGGTTTTCTCAGCTGAGAAAGATCTCCCACCCCAGTAGCCGACCCATAAGCCCAAATCCTGTTGCTTTAGAGTAGTAAATCACACTAGGGTAGTTCCGATGAATCCATGGAGTTTTACTGTATCAACTCTTCCATAAGTTCAATTGATCTGGAAACCAAGACCATCCACACTCTTGTATTTTCGAGCACCATTTGCAGGTGTGAGGGCTGGGCGGTCAAGAAAGTCGACAGGAAAAAATTATTTTGTTTGAAAGGTGGGGCTGGAGGAATGCTTTACGGGAACCCTGGACTGCCAGAAAGACGGACAAGTGGGTCATGGATCAACTCAAGCCTAAACTCTCTCTGGAGGCAAAAAATATTGAAACGGAGGCTGTTCTGCCTTGGGCACGTCACGAGAAAGCAGGATTCTCTGGGAAAGACAATCGTGCTAGGAAAAGTTGAAAGCAGCAGGAAAAGAGGAAGACCAAATACGAGATGGATTGACTCTCTAAAGGAACCCCAGGCTTGAGTTTGCAAGAACTGAGCAGGGGAGTTGCAGACAGGGCATTATGGAGATCGCTCATTTGTGGGGTCGCCATGAGTCGGAGGCAACATGACGGCACATAACAACTGTAACAGAGGAGTTGATTGACCAAATAAATCCCCATGGATTCAGTGGACCTGCTCTAGTGTGATTTAGTGCTCTAAAAGCAACAGGATGTTGGCCATAAAATAACTGAGAAAGGGAGACAGCAGAGAGAAACTTTTCTTCCCAGTCGTTGAGTCGTGCCATAAGCTGAATCGCTCTGTTGGCATATTTAATTTTTACATTGTGAAAAGAACATATTTTGCAAGCAAAGATCCATCTGTTCCCTGTGGGGTTAGTTCCTTTCCTATTAGGATTTGTGAAGTAACTTTGTTACATGCTCATTACTTCCCCCAAAAGTAACTAGTTACAAGTTACCAACCCTCCGCTCGTTCACCTTTTCCAAACCCTTGTTAAGTAGCCCTCCTTCTCTCTAATGTGTAACTTGTTCCCTCGAACCTCTGGAGGGAGGGGAGTTTGACTTTTGATCTTCCCGTGGCAGCAAAATAACACCGTTGGCCCGCCAGAACTCTCTTGTCTGTTATGTTCTCTCGGGTTCCTAGGCAGCCGCAAAAGGGCGCCCTGTTTTGTAAACTAACGTCCCCTGCTTCCTTGTTTCTTAATTCCACGGCCACGTGTTAGCCGTGGCGTCCGGGAAGATATTTACGTGAACCTGTTCGCCCGCAGCGAGAGGCGATGCTTTTAAACAGCAGGGCTTGGCCTTTGCCAGGAGAAGACTCGGTGTGGGAAGCAGGTGCGAGGAAGCAGCACTGTGCTGATTCCCCACGACGCGCAGTGAACAAGGTTAGAAAGGGTGTGTGTGGTTGCGACCTGAAGTGCAACCGTTTTGAACACTGGTGTGAATCCGGGGCATTGCATATTGACACAATAGGAACTGGGATTTTTTTTAAAAAAAATTAAAAGAAACCCATGACCTTTATGCATCTATTTTTATCAAAGTTTGTTCCTTCCATGGCGGGATTGCTGTGGCGACCGCCCACAGTTTTTAATTTATGGCCCTCCTGTGTGTGTGTGTGTGTGTGTGTGAGAGAGAGAGAGAGAGAGAGAGAGAGAGAGCAGAGAGCGAGCGAGCCGACAAAGAGGGCCCCCAATTCCCATTGTATTTTTAGCTTCAGATCTAATTTTAGCCCAGTTTCACCAAAAAAAAGATTTGCCGTTTTCTGCGGGAAGTCCCTTCCTTTCGAAATTTCACACGGAGGGCTTGTGGAGGGTTTAGAGCCTCTCAAAAACTCTACACCCGTGCAAACCATCTTGTGTTTGTTTGTTTGTTTTCTGTCGAGGACCCCAGTCTCTCAATATTATTCTGCTGGGCGGGAGGGTCGTGTAAACATTCGAAGAGAGCGAATCCAAAAAGGAGGATGGGCTCCATTTCTCTCTCCCTCTTCTCTTTCTTTCCTCTCTGACCACCTCTCTTTCTCTGCCCTCCTCTTGTCCTCCCTCTTCTAATCTTCTAAGTATGTTTTTAAAGTTTTAATAATACTAACCTTGGAACAGCAGGGCTGGAAGGGAACCTGTGGATCATCGAGTCCAGCTCCTGTCAAGGAGGCCCGCTGGAGGATTCGAACTCCCCACCTCCGGCTCTGCAGCCAGATTCCTAAACCATTGAGCTATCCAGCAGCTAAATCTTAGAACGGCAGAGCTCGAAGGGACCCTGTGGATCACCGAATCCAGCCTCTTGTCATTGAGGCACCGGAGAGAATCGAACTCCCCACTTCTGGCTCCGCAGCCAGAGACCTAAGCCACTGGGCTGTTTTAAAACACTCTTGAATTATTATTGCATAATGAATTGAGCGATGTTTAATTACTACTGCGTGTTTATTTTATTTTATTTTTTAACCTCTGTATGGATTGCACTTTTAGTATTCTCTGTTTCGACATTGTGAGCCTCTTTGGGGCCCCTCGTCGAGGAGAAAAGCAGCCTAAAAAAATCAACCAATAAATACATTTTCTGGACATCCCGTTCTCCACCTCCCTCTCTTTTCTAGCTTGCCCATAAGGCTGTTCAGGAATGAATGGCTGGTCCCCTGCCTGGGGCTTCAAAACCTTCCCCCACATTAATGAAAGCAGAGATGCTTTCGGGGGGGGGGGGGCGGGGAGGACTCTGTCTGCAGTTTAAAATTCAGATAGTTTGTACTCACCGTGGAAGCATTGGCACCGATGCTGCACCGGAGATGGGATTTTTACTTTTTAAAGTACTAGACTCACTGTGCTTCCTGGGAGAAGAGCCAGCCTGTGCAGTCTTGGGCAAGCTGCACCGTCCCAGAGTAACCTCAGAAGAAGGGAGTAATGAATCACTTGTGAGAACTATATACTTACAAAGAGTTGTCTGGATAGCTCAGTGGTTTAGGTCTCTGGTTGTGGAGCCAGAGGTTGGGAGTTCGATTCCCCTCCCGAGAGAAGAGCCAGCCTGGGTGGCCTTGGGCCAGCTGCACCGTCCCAGGGTGCCCCCTGGAGGAAGGGAATGGGAAACCACTTCTGTGTCTTCTCTACCGGGAAAACCTTGAAAAGTCAGCATTGAGTTGATGTCATTGGACTTCTGGGTGACAACCGAGTCTTTCGAAATCAGTGACTTCAAATTTCTCCTTTGTAGACGTTTTTCTTTGCTGTTAAATAGCTAATGGCTCACTCAGAATCCCATGATTCCCTTTTCTGAAATTAAAATCAGGCTTTGGATTTGGGACCGAGGGGCTGTCTCTTTTAATATCATATATCTTTAAACAGAACCCTGTCGGACCAGTTCTGACTTGTAGCGTATATCTAGGGTACAAGGTAAACTCCCAAGCATCTGGTGACCCAGTTTTGATTCACAAACTCTCCAGCTTCGTCTCTCTTTTGAAAAATGCCTTCCGTAGAAGGACTTCTGCTATGTTTGCTCTGCTTTCAGGAAATGTTTCGGCTCGGGGAAAAGATACAAAACCGATGTAATGAGACCAGTTGGCTTCTCCAAAGGGGGCTTTAGAGTTTTGAAGGGGAAAGACTAGACAAATACAAACCAAGGCAACACAGTATCAGCTGTGAATTTGTGCAACAAATTCAAGAAAGGCTAGGTTGAGACATGTAACAACTTCTGTAGCTACAAAAAGGAAATAAAGAACCCCAATCAGCACCTAAATGCACCTTTCAATTAAATCAACATGCAGATACTCTTATTTTAAAGACACAGAATACATTTCAGCGATTCACTTCAGCCTTGCAAGATCTAAATCACGCTCCCTTGGTTGAAACATATGGGGAGAATGCAGCAACGCCTCTCTGCTAAATTTTCCCGATGAAGTAAAACAATAATATGCGATGGGACCTTGGTATCCGGAGGGAATGGTCTCCAAGCCCCCCCCCCCCCCCACCGGCGGATGCTGAAAATCACAGAAATAGGGAACGCAGTACGTTGCGTGGTCTCTGGCTCTCTCTAGTGGCTGGTTCTCATAAATACACCCTGGAAATACATATAAATATGTATTTCTGGGTTTTTTTTTCTTTAGTCTTTTCAGGCAGTGGATAAATGAATCCGCGGATAGTAATAGAGAGGTCCTACTTTATCGAATTATTCTTTCATGGTGTGATTTTTTTAAAAAAAATCATTGCTTCAGTATTTGCATCCTTAAACCATTCTTCTCAAATCTGCCTCTGTGCATCTCTTGTAGGTTGGCTCGATGCTTCGCCTGCTGTTTCGCGAACCTGCTGGTGGCCGGTTTGCGAGCTGAGGCGGCCCATGCCGGGGAATGGCCTGTGACCCCAACGCCAGCATGCAGGTCGGGATGCGGGTGGTTCGTGGCCTGGACTGGAAGTGGAACAACCAAGACAACGGGGAAGGGAACGCCGGGACGGTGGTGGAGATCGGCCGGCAAGGCAGCCCGACGACGCCGGATAAGACGGTGGTGGTGCAATGGGATCACGGGACCCGGACCAACTATCGGACTGGGTTTCAAGGAGCCTATGACCTGCTTCTGTATGATAATGCACAGATAGGTACGTTTTGTGAAGGGAGGCGGTTGTGGGACAGACACGACCGGTTATCATTACCAGTCCCTGCCCCTCTGCAGCCTGCAAGTTACAGGCGCTCTAGAAGCGCACAGGTCCAGAAACCATCTGAAACCCAGTGTGGAAGAGCCCCGCCTGGTTTGGAGAGAGATCCAGAGGCAAGGATCCAGCATACAGCTGAAGTTAAGCACCGTGGAACAGGGGCTACTTTGAGGAACTAAGGATTCTGGAGCAGGGAAGGTTCTTAAGCCGTGGTCAACTCTGTGGTTTCCGCGGTGGGAAACCCAGAAATGAAGGTGTAAGTCCTCCAGAGCCTCCCCTGTAACCAGCTGCAAGCGTTTAGTCCAACCTGGAAGGGTTCTGTCTTCTGAGAAGACCCCTGATCTGGAGGAGCCCTCTACATCTTAGGGAGCGCTCTCCCCCTGAAGGAGCCAGGTGTTTAACTCTTAGATGTGTCCTCTCCGACCAGTGGCCTCTTGGAGTGGTGATCAGGTGGGCCTCCTTGTCGGACTCCGCGGCCCAGCGAGACTAGTCTCAGATTCCATGGCCGAGTCGGGATTTGAACCCGGATCTCCTGAGTCCTATTCCGACAGCCCATCCACGACACCAGGCTACGCAGCTCTCTAGACCCACTGAATCTCTTAACGTTGCACAAATCCCGTTGATCCGGGGGGGGGGGGGTCTGCTCAAGGTGTGATTACAGTTTTGGGAGTGCAAAGGTTGGCTGCCTTCCTTGTTAGTATTTCTTATGGGATGTTCAGGGCCAACCCCTGTGAAAGGTCAAGGTGAAAATGTACAAAGAAAGAAGTGGCCCATGCGTTGAATCAGGAGCCCTGTAAGTGAACACCAAAATATTTGAGGTTTTTTAATGGTTTTAAAAATGGGTCAGGAGTTAAAATAAGATAGAGTGGACCAGCTAGGGGCTGTGTCACTGGGAATTCTGGAAATTATACTGTAGTAGGACTGCCGTATCCGTGGGATCAGTACCCACGGTTTCACTTGTCTACTGCCTGAAAATATTAAATAAAAAAACCCCAGAAATATGTGTTTCCATGGTGTATTAACAGAACTGTCCACTAGAGGGAACCAGAGACTATGCCATATAAAGTAGGACTGTACTATCCATGGTGAATTGGTTCAAGGCCCCCTGCACATGCCAAAAAACGTGGACACGTCGAATGCATGGCCTCTAAATTCCTAGAAATTTATCTAAATATTTATTTCTGGGATTTTTTTATTTAATCCTTTTAGGCAGCAGATAAGCGAATCAGTGGATACCACAATCCTACTGTACGTTGCCAACTTTTGAGGTGGGAGCATCTGTCGTTGCTTTGGTATGGGAACCGCTGGCAGTAACTCTTGCATTTCCGCTATCTGCTCTTGGACAGGCGTCCGCCACCACAACATCATCTGCGACTGTTGCAAGAAGCATGGAATCCGCGGGATGCGCTGGAAGTGCAAGGTGTGCTTTGATTATGACCTGTGTATGCAGTGCTACATGAACAACAAGCACGACCTCTCCCACGCCTTCGAGCGCTACGAGACGGCCCACTCCCGCCCGTAAGTTCCCCAGACTTTCTTCCCATCAGCAAAGGAGTAGAATAAATGTTATATGTGTGTGTGTGATGATTTTTTTTTTTTTTAGTGGCTCTTGGTTGTTCTGATGTGCTGTCAAGTCATTCCCGTCCTACGGTGACCCCATGAATGAGCACTCACCAAAATGTCCTGCCCTCAACAGCCCTGCTCACCTCTTGCAAACTCAAGCTCGTGGCTTCCTTTAGGGAGTCAGTCCATCTCACATTTGGTCTTCCTCGGCTGAAAGGCCATTTCTGGGAAGCATAAATAACTTGCAGAAGAGGAGGGAGGGAAGGAGAATTTATAGATCCATCCATCCATCCACCCATCCATCCATCCATCCATATCTCTCTCTCTCTCTGTCCATCGATCCATCCATCCATCTCTCTCTCCATCCATCCATCCATCCATCCATCCATCCATCCATCCATCCATCCATCCATCCATCCATCCATCCATCCATCCATCTCTCTCTCCATCCATCTATCCATCCATCTCTCTCTCCATCCATCCATCCATCCATCCATCCATCCATCCATCCATCCATCCATCCATCCATCCATCCATCCATCCATCCATCCATCCATCCATCCATTCATTCAATTTGGTAGCTCATCTGGCTATTAAGGCCACTCCGGACGGTTGACAACATAATGGATATGTTGAATGCCCTAATACAGTGGTTCCCCACCTTGGGTCCCAGATGCTCTTGGAAGCAAACTCCCAGAAGCCTCCACCACCTGCTGTGCTGGCCAGGATTTCTGGGAGTTGTAGTCCAAGAACCTCTTGGGTACCCAAGTTTGGAAACCACTGCTTTAGTTAGCAATGCTGACCCAAGAGGGTTTCCCACTCAAGACGTAAAGAGTAAGATCTTATTTCTGCTGGCTCCTTCCATACTTACCTGGCAGAGGAGATGCCAGGATCGCAAAGGCAGTTTGCCCCGGGGTGACACTCATCCATATTTATTTATTTGAAATATTTTAACCTCACCTTTCTCCTTAAAAGGACCCGAGGCGGCTCATCCATGTTACTCTGGTCACTTATAATATGTAGAAGGAGCTTCAAAACTCATGTAGTCTGAAATCCTTCGCACAAGTATATAAACACGCACAAATACACACACTTTTTCTCCTCCGCAGAAGGGAGCGGGGGTGAAATAGCCTCAGTATGAATGAATGACCTTTGAACTTAGCCAGAGAATAACAGGGAGCACGATTCTGTAATTTGAAAAACCTCCTGCATGTTAGCTGTAAAGAGGCACTCCCGTTGGTTCATTCCCTCACCCCCTACAGCGTCTCATGGAAAACCTAATTTTCATTTTAAAGAACCTTTTCTTGCTTTCTTAACAGCCCAGCTGCTTTCTTGTCCTTTCCTTTCTTTCTCCTTTTCTGGAGGTTGCACTTTGAATGCTAAGTGGGTTTTCTTTTGAACTGGCAAGATCGAGGGTTGCATTGAATGCCCCTTTTTCCTTTTTCCATCAATCTGAGGCTTGGTGTAAATTATGCCGTTGGACGCTGGTGGCGCCAGGTTGCGTAGAGAGGAGGAGAAGGTTTATTTGTGGTAGGAAATAAGCTTCCATCTCTCTAACCAGAACACTTTCGGCCCCTGCTTTCTCTCTACCTGAGCCATTTACCTGGAGACCTCACAAGCAGAGATACAAACTTAATACCTGTTGTGTAGGTACTTGTTTCACTGTCTAACACACGGAGTTATAATAATAATAATTTTAAAATGGGAGTTCTAGGATGTTATTGCTGAAAGATTTAATTTTTCCTTGTTCTGGGAGGGACTGAATGACACAGAAGAGAAGTGTGATTTCTAACTCATTAATAATGGTGTGCCATCAAATCAAGTCTGACTTACGGCAACCCTTTTCAGGATTTTTCAAGGTAGAAAATACACAGAAATAGTTTTTCATTCCCTTCTTCCAGAGGGTGCCCTGGGACTGTGCCGCTGGCCCAAGGCCACCCAGGCTGGCTCTTCTCCCAGGAGGGGAATCGAACTCCCAGCCCCTGGCTCTGCAGCCAGAGTCCTAAATCCCTGAGCTATTTTAACCAGCTTCCCAACTCGTTAACCAGCGGTAAATCACTGCAGCAATTTACGCTGTGATACTTAACACCAGTATAATTAACTCACAGGATTCTGAGTATTGTTATTAGCTGTATTATATCCAGGCCGCATAAGTACTGTCTGATACCTGAGAGGGTTTTTTTTGGGGGGAGGGCAGGGAAGGGGATAAAACTGGGGGGCAATTCCAGCAGGCTTCTGGAGGCTGTTGTTAAAAAATAAAAATGAAAATCCCATCCCAAATCTGTTACTCGCTGGCTGGATAGCTCAGTGGTGGTTCTCCCGTTTGATAAAACCTGCCGTAAACACCCTTGAAAATAACAACAACAACACCAGCGACAACATTGCCTGCCCTGTCTATGGATGAGCTTCTTTGCAGCTCACGTTGTTTCTCCAAACTTTCTCTTTGGCCTGAGCTTGTGTTGACACACTGCCTGCCTCTTCTGCCTTTTTCCTCGGGTCCTGAGTTCAAGTCCCGTTGTGGCCTTGAATTTCTCCTGAGGGACGGTGAATTTGGATAAAAGACAGGGAGCAATTTGTGTCATCCGATCGCCACAGAAAGCAATACATGATTTCAGCCCTCTCTCTCTTCCTTTCTGGGCCCAAGACACAACCTTGAACTGACCTCCGCTTGCTATCTGCCCGGCAGCCTCTCCTGACCAGGAAGACCCCAAAAAAATGCAGCTAGGGCTGTTTAGCCGGAGCCCAACGCCCTGGGTTTTTAATCTAATTTGAGTTGTTTTGCTTCCAAATACCGATAACCACCGAGGCCATTAAAGAAAGATGCACGGCTAACTCGGGGGATGCATTTAATCACTGCAATGTTGCCTTTCATAACCATTTTAATTAAGATGTTCATTTTTGGTTCGGCGCTGACCCAGAAATTCCAGCTGTATTACATTTCTGGAAGGGGCCTTGGGCGGGTTCGGATTAAGAGGAAATTGCTGTACATAAATGGACGTCCCTTCTCTCCCCCTGGGACAACGTAGATGAGGCTAGCAAAAGGACCGGCCTGCAGCATCGTCTCTGAACTCTTCCGTGATATATATCTGTTACACATTTTTTTGCAGAAATGCCACTGGGCCCAAGGAGGAAATGTGTAGCAGTTCAGGGGGGAGGCAAGGAGTGGGATTTTAAAAAAATCTATCCCAAAATTGCATCCAAATTACCCAGTAGGAGGGATATCTGTGTTTCGCATAAAAGGAAATACAGCTTCTTTGTGCAGATTTTCTCAAAGGGGTTAACGGAACCCTTGGTGTAAAGCAGAAAGTTGGGGTCGAAGCTGTAGCCCCCAAAGTCAAGAAGGTCAGGCTGCAGATCAGCCCCCTTGCTACTCATTCAAGTGACCTTAATTTCCTCCCCATGTAAACACAAGAGTTGGTCTTTATTCTTTGATTCCGGAAGAGAGAGAGAGAGATAAAGACTCTGCTTGAAGGCTAAACTGGTTAAACAATAAGACATTCCAAATGCACATTGTTTGGAGTGGACAAATAGTAATTTTGTAACTCTGGATAGTACCATATTGCAGATTGGTTGTTGGTGATGCTGACATTATCAAAGGCTGTCTTTCATTCCAGCTCCTCCTTACGATATGCAATGCGCTGTACAAGGAGTGGAATAGCTAGTAAGATTGGAGCTGCAATGTTTATTTGGGGTAGAAATTAAGGTACAAAACGGTGTGCCCATATTTTGACGAGGAAGGGGCAGTTTTAACCCCTCAGTGCTGTTACCCTCTGAAATTTTGCTGTCCTGTTTTGGGCACCTCCTGAGAAGGCAGGATTCTCTGGGAAAGGCAATCAGGCTGGGAAAGGGTGGAAGGCAGCAGGAAAAGAGGAAGACCCATGGTGAGATGGACTGGCTCCCTAAAGGAAGCCACAGGCTTGAGTCGACAAGAGCTGAGTAGGGCCGTCGAAGACGGGACATTTTGGAGAGGGCTCATTTGTGGGGTTGCCGTAAGTCAAGGGCAACTTGACGGCACATCACAACAGTCACAAGAGTTTCCTACCTTTATGTCGCGAATGGACTAGATTCTAATGGACTTGAAATCCACCTACGTTTCCCCCCCTCCTTGTTGTGCTCCCCCAGGATTTGAAAGGGCTCTTGGCGCTTAGCGGATGTTGGGTTTTCCTCTCAACAGAAGGCGAACATCTTGGAATATTTTGGTCCACTGCTTCCCGAAATAGGCTTGTCGTGCCGCCGTTCAAGGATGTCCTCTTGGCTTTGGGTGTGATGCTCGGCAAGGCATCGTTGACCGCGGCTCCTGAGCTCCGTTTGGAAGCCGGCCAAGGGGACTTAAGAGGGATTTGGGTCTGTTTCGTCTCCTTATGAAAGCACGCGTCGCGATTAAGAGTGTTAACCTCAGGCCGAGGTTCTCAAACGGAGAAGAAAAGGGATGGCCCATTTCCAGGCACTCCTTTAACCTCTCAGATCCTTTTATGTTTTCTCTAATAGGAATCAATCCTCCGTTTTGTTTTATTTTGTTTTAATTTAGTACTTTTAGACCACTTGATGAACGGAGTGTTTTGGACGGTGTACGATACTTATTAATAATAACAGTTGTGTGTTGTTAAGTCGATCCTGACTTATGGGGACCCTTTTCAGGGTTTTCCAGGTAGAGAGTATTCAAGAAGTGGTTTCCCCCTTCCCTTCTTCTGGGGGCATTTCTGGGACTGTGCAGCTGGCCCAAGGCTACCCAGGTTGGCTCTTCTCCCAGGAGGCACCGTGGGGAATCGAACTCCCAACCTCTGGCTCCCCAACCAGAGACCTACCTCAACCGAGGTAGCCAGCCAGCGGCGATACGTATTACATAATTTCCGTTCTGCGCTGCCCAGAGATCTGTGGTTATCAGTCCAAAAGCACAATAAATAAATGGTCCCATTACTGAGTGAGCACTCAGACCTCCCTCCGCTACAGGGTTGTTGTGAGAACCCCACGCATCGAAGACTACAGAGGAAGTGTGAGATGTAAATTCATTAATTCTGTTCGGTTGCGGAATCCTGCGGAATCCTCACAGCAGAATTCAGGCTGCGGAATTTTGATTCTTCCGTGTGACCCTATCCCCGGCTCGCGAAAAACTCCCAGTCAAGCCTCCTTTGTGTGCAAATAAACCTGCCCTTAGTTCTCCCCGGTGCTCCTATGGGGCGTGCCGTGCCATGCCATGCCCCTAAAGCCACCGGCTTCGTTGCAAAGTGGGCCGGTAGGGCGCTGTTTTCCCAGGCGTCATTAAGTGGCTTAACCTCCCAACCCTTCACCGGCTGTCGTCGTGCATTAGAGACAGTCTAAAACGAGAATGTGTGTAGAACAGGGGGGCATTTTCTTTTCCGACATCCTCCGTGGAATCCGGCTTTGTAGGGTGGAGCGTCTAGCCATGTGTAAATACGGGAAACGTCCAACTCGGAAAGCCTTCTGTGTCGCTGGATAGGATGTTTGAGAAGGGTTAAGACAACGGGAGGATTTTCGGCGGTTGGATGTGTTTCTTGACTCCTCTGGACGATTAGACAAAAAGGGGGGCGGCCGGTCGGGCCGTGGGGGGAGACGGGAGTACCCCCGGAGGCCTTGCCCTCAGCGTTATGGGCATCGGCAGCTGTTTCAACCGGACCTCTGACCCAGCGTTCACCATTGTGTGGGTATCTTAATGCCGTAGCTCTGAAAAAAATCTCTTGAGAAAAAAGGGGAGTCGTTCTTGGCTTTTGATGCCACCTGTAATTTGCTTCCTGTAAATTAAAATAGGTAACAAGGCTTGGTTTTAATGGGTTAATTACAACCTTTCAACGGGACCCTTCCCAAAATGTCTGTTTTTTGTTAGAAGACCCTCTTAGAAGCAGAGAGCTGGTGGGAAAACATAGGAAGAGCTGAGTTTTCCCTTAATAGAATACGTTTTATTCCAGGTCAGATTTTTAAAAAAAATAATATCCCTAATATTGTCTACTTTGATACCCATTCGCTCGCATCTTGGGGAGAGAGGGCTTTTCCTTAACTAGTCACGTCGTTAAAATGGCCACAGAAAGAACCCAGCGATGAACTGGGAGTTGTTTGTATAAAGATACAACTATTTCATCACGTTTCGTAGATCTGTGTGTAGATGGCTATTTGGCCACTTGGTTTTAAACGCTCGCCTTCCTGTCATTTTATTATGCAGTTCTTCTCTCAACCGGTAAGCAAGCTTTCCGGGTAGGATTTGTATCATTTCGGGCTAGCGATAAACCGCTCGGGATCAATAGATGGTAAATAATTCCCGTCGTTCCCTCCTCCTGCCCTTCAACATGACTGTAGCTCCCAGGCGGTTTGCGTCATCTTGGTCCCACGACAAAAAATGCAGGCTGTAAAAATCAGATTTTTTTTTTTTCAAACAATGCTGACGACAGGAAACATTTGAAATCAATTTTCGACAGAGCAGGGCACAATGAGGGCTAAAAAGAAAGTTTTAAACAGTCTGGGAATTATATTGTTTTAAAGGTCTCTCTCAAGTGATGTCGGGAATAGGCGCCGGGCAAATTTCTCCCCGGGGAGAGCCTTTTAAGAATGTGGCACCACTGAGCTTCAGATAATAATAATAATAATAATCTCTCATTTTTCCTTGCATTTGAAAATGTCAAGACCAGTTATCTTGGCTTCTTTTTACAGGAAGAAGTTACTGTGATTTTTATTCAAATATCATCTTTCTTCTAAAAAGCGGGGGGGGGGGGGGGGACAGCCGTGGCCTTTGGGGGTTATTTCTGCCCCCCCCCCCCGGAGTCCTGTATGGTTTTTGATTTCCAAAACAAGAGAAAACGTGTACCTCTAGAAATCTCCAGGGCCCTAATTTTCTTCTGAAACAAAGTGACCCATACCTTGTTTTAATCGTCACCATCACGTGCCTTCAGCTTAATTTAATTCTGTTTGTTCATTAATTTTATAACTGCCTTATTTCATCTCGTTCCTGGGATACTTTTGGATTTTATCGCTGGGTTCACTGCCTAGAATAGCGCTGTGCACGAATGGGTTAGTCTATAAATGAGATTGTTGTTGTTTGGTTGTTAAGTCGTGTCCGACTCTTTGTGACCCCATGGACCAGAGCACGCCAGGCCCTCCTGTCTTCCACGGCCTCCCGGAGTTGGGTCAAATTCATCTTGGTTGCTTCAGTGACACTGTCCAACCATCTCGTCCTCTGTCGTCCCCTTCTCCTCTTGCCTTCACACTTTCCCAACATCAGGGTCTTTTCCAGGGAGTCTTCTCTTCTCATGAGATGGCCAAAGTATTGGAGCCTCAGCTTCAGGATCTGTCCTTCCAGGGAGCACTCAGGGTTGATTTCCTTCAATATGGATAGGTTTGTTCTCCTTGCAGTCCAGGGGACTCTCAAGATAAATGAGATAGACAGACAGATAAGTCAAGTCAATTCCTCCTTACAGTGACTCTTTTCAGGTAGGTCAGAACTTTGAAAAGGTGAGGAAATGAGACGTTGAAAACAAAGGTGTGAGGAGGGGCTGGTGCAACCTGCAGGATACGGGGAGAGGTGGGAGACAGTGCTGGGTCGTCCAGAGTTACCAGTCCCCTCAGGGTCACATTCGTGTCCCTCTGTCGAATTCTGGGAGATTTTGGGAAGGTGGACGTCCCTGCGTTGATGTAAAACTTTTTCAAGCCCTGTTATGAGCCTGAAATGCCGTTTCAATGTATTGGGGTCCAAAAAAGGAGCTTTCAGAGGAAGTAAACTGGCCCATTTGGTTGGGGAAGAAGGTCACTGTGGGGTTTGTTTGTTTTTGTGGGATTCGGCAGCCGACGGTCCCGCCGAGCTTCAGTCGGGGGTTTCCAGTGGAATAAGCAAGTGGATAAACTGTGTGACCTTTTTCTTCTTCTTCTTCCCTCCTGCAGAGTCACCGTGAGTCCCCGGCAGAATTTGCCCCGTGTCACGCTCAAGGGCATTTTCCAGGGCGCCAAAGTGGTCCGGGGTCCCGACTGGGAATGGGGAAACCAGGACGGTGAGGTTTCCCTGTTAAATCATGAGGTTTGGGCTGTAACGGGAGGGGAGGACTTGGTTTGACAAATCTTTTCTGAAGGACAGACGAGATCCGGGCTGACACAGATCCTTGCAGGCGGACGGCGGCGATTTTTCAGAAATAACAAAATTCAGATTCTTGTCCACTTCACCAGGCTCCCATAGAATCCCTTTCATTATGAGGGTGCCGGTGGAGGCCACAGGATGGAGGGGGGTGTCTTTAATTACCTCAAATCACTGGTGCCAGGATGACCCTGTAAAGGAGAGAAGGTTGGGACCAGCCCCATGTTCTTTCCCATCTGCGCTGCAGCGCTATGCTTTTCTTCACCTCTGTGCCGTGGCGCTCCTCTTTCCAACATGGCCACCAAACCTCTGCGGCGGAGGTCTAGAGGTATTTTCAGCCTGAGTTTTCAGTAAACCGGACTCTTGTTTTCTCAGGCGGCGAAGGCAAAACTGGGCGTGTGGTTGACATTCGCGGCTGGGACGTGGAGACTGGGCGGAGCGTGGCCAGTGTGACGTGGGCTGACGGCACCACGAACGTGTACCGCGTCGGGCACAAGGGAAAAGTTGACCTCAAGTGCATCGTGGAAGCCTCGGGAGGATTTTACTACAAGGAGCATCTCCCTAAATTAGGTACATGCCGAATTTCTCTTACTAGTAGGCTGTGTACTATATAAATAATCATCATGTGCCATCAAGTCAATTCAGGGTTTTCCAGGTAGAGAACACTCAGAAGTGGTTTCCTATTCCCTTCCTCCGGGGGGCACCCTGGGATGGTGCAGCTGGCCCAAGGCTACCCAGGTTGGCTCTTCTCTCAGGAAGCACAGGAAGGAATCGAACTCCCAACCTCTGGCTCTGCAGCCAGAGACCTAGACCACAGAGCTATCTGGCCAGCTTGTGTCCTATATAAGTCCTTCACGCATGGTCTTTAATCGCAAACCATGGAGTGTGCTGGCCTTCATCGACAGTTAAATTGATGTGGCAGAGCTTTCCTGATCTTTAGTTTTATGCTGAAACATTTTTCATGGACATCCTTCTGAAAGCAAATTTATGTCGGTCCGCTTTTTAGTCTTACCGTGAGGTCCGACCCACTCAGAGTCTCACCAGCCAGTTTTGAGTGGAATCAAGGAAAAACAAGCCCGTTTGTATGACAGAAATAACACAAGGTTCCCCAAGAGTGAGGATGAATCTTGGACACAGAGAAATCAAATGTGAGGCAAGAATAAGCTTACTACAAACTCCCTTCAGTTAAAGTGGCTTCTGGGCTTCTCCCAGGGATGAGCTCCAGGGCCAAAGTTCTTAGAAACCTGAACACTTGCTATATATACAATATAGATGGGTTTTTCTGGGCTACACATCCCATAATTCTCCATTCTGGGAGTTTTTCCTACCCTACAGACGCCTTACAAACATCTAAATGTGGCTCACCTGGGAGAAAGGCTTAATGGAAGGCTTTGAGACTTAGCTTTGCCCAAGCTGGGGAAAAAGTTCCCAGCTAGCCCTGGGGCAGGAATAGGAAGCTTGGGTGGAACTAGGCCTAGCTAGGCCTTAAAGCCTTCCTGTTTAGGCCCTGTCTCCCAGGCGAGCCACATTTAGGTGTCCATCAAGTAGCTAGAATTCCCAGAATGGAGAATAATAGTATATGTAATCCAGGAAATCCAAAAATTCCATCCTTAATAGACAAATGGACATCTTCTGGTTGTGAGACAAAGTTCAGGAGAGTTACCTACCTGTGGATTTTAGGTGCTTCTCTGACATCTCTAGAAGCACCCCAAAAATTAGGGGAAACGGACAAGAGGAGAGTTACTCTCCTTTTCTTAGTGGCTTAATAGCTAGAGGGAGAAAGAGATGCTCAATTTCCTGCCTAGAAGCATGAACGCTATCTTACCCGTTGGATGCAATAAGAAAAAGTTCACCAGAACTCAGCAGTCTGTGGCAGGATGCTGTGAATAGTTCATAGACCGGTCTCGTTGTCAGAAGATCTTCGGCATATATCCACCACCCCACCTGCCTGTCTTTTCTCTCCCCGCTCTAGGGAAGCCTGCTGAGCTTCAGAAAAAGGAGAGTACGGACCGTCATCCTTTCCAACACGGGGACAAGGTGAAATGCTTGCTGGACATAGACATCCTAAGGGAGATGCAGGAAGGACATGGGGGTTGGAACCCCAAAATGGCCGAGGTAAGAACCGGTTTCCTGTTTCTCACCCCAGGCTTTGAAGAGAATTCACACCCATTATTATGAGGCACTTTGGATCTTAGAGAAAGATAGGGTATGTCAAATACATGATGATCATGTGTCTACTGCTTTTGAATGATAATCTTTTAACTTTTCACCTACTCCCCCATCCCACCCCCCATTTTATTCCCATCAACTCTGATCTCTTCCTCCTCTCCTGCACACCCTCAAAAGTTCATCGGCCAAACTGGAACCGTACATAGGATCACGGATAGAGGGGACGTGAGAGTCCAGTTCAACAGTGATACGCGGTGGACATTTCACCCTGGTGCTCTTACCAAGGTGAGAGGCAGTTCGTCTGTACCATCGACGGAACACAAAACTTGTTGTAACTCAAGGGGACGTGGGAAAGAACCAGGAGGAAAAGATGCATCGTGCATAGGATGAGGTTTTCTTCAGTTTTGTCCTGATTTAGTTTTGGTTTGCCTCTTCAGCACTTTTCTCACCAATTGAAGGGGAATCTTTTAGAAAATTAGAAACAGAGTGGACTTTCCTCTCTCTCTCTCTCTTTTCCCTTTTTTGGGGTGATGTGTTTTAATAAGAAGGGGCAAGTCAAATTTTGGCTTTCCTCTTGCATGTGTATATTTCAGCGGGTGTCCCAAGGTCTGACAATCTGCGCATTAATGTTGGTGATTACTCCAAACAAACCTGATGAATGTACGAAATGAAAGAGCCACTCCAGTAAAATGCCGTCAGTCCTTTAAAAATTATGGCCCGTCTTTGCAGACTTTTGTCCCAGAAGCAGGAGGAGAACTTTTGGTTTGGACTGTGTCCAAAAACTCCACCAAACCTGATGTCCGCCTGCTTCTGCCTCTATGGCACCCATTTCACTGTTTTTTCATGTTTTCCATATAAAGCCCAATGTACCATCAGTTTCATGAACAATGTAAACATTGTTTTTTGTTCCAGTACTTTTACACAAATGTTGGTTTATCCCGTTGAAATCTCCTGATGTAAGCAGTCTGTAAATAATTGTCAATATACAAGTAATGAATGAATGAACCGTATGCTTGCCGTATATGCAGATCTCCATGTAAGTTACATGAGAGCAGCGATGGTTTTAAAGCCACCCTCTTTTTTAAGTAGCTAAAAAAAATGGTATTGCCATTTGCATTGAATGCTGACATTTTGTCAACATTTTGGACATTCACAGTAAGAGAAAAAAAAGAGCATACCGTTTTGAGTGAGAGAGAGAGAGAGAGAATTTATTTAATTTGTTCCCACATTTCCAGTAGAGGGACTCAAGGCAGGTTAAAAATGATTTAAGAACACAAATACTAAAGCAGTAATTTAGCCCTCTTTTACTTGATTAGGTAAAGGTAAAGGTTCCCCTTGACATTTAGTCCAGTCGTGTCCGACTCTAGGACACGGTGCTCATCCCCGTCTCCAAGCCGTAGAGCCAGTGTTTGTCCGTAGACAGTTTCCGTGGTCACGTGGCCAGCGCGACTAGACACGGAACGCCGTGACCTTCCCACCGTGGTGGTACCTATTTATCGACTCGCATTTTTACATGCTTTTGAACGACTTCGTTGCCTAATATGTCTTTCCTGCATACTTAAATGGTTCTGTTTATTCTTGTTTTTTCCGCCTACGCCTTTCTTACAGCTGAACACCTTTTGGGTGGATGATGTGGTTCGGGTGATAGACGATATAGAGGCAGTCAAGCAGCTACAAGCTGGTCATGGGGAATGGACAGATGAAATGGCTCCTGTAAGTACATTTCTATTCCAAGACCGTGCAGTGATTTTAAAACATCCGGTCTCTGGGGTTTTCCATCCCATGGTGTTCAGTTTGGGGTTTTCCCCCTATTTTGAACCGCACTTTGGGGTAGCAGAGAAGGGGGTTGAATGGAGCATCTTGGAAAGAAGGTAAGGCCGGCTGAAATTGTGGAGGTGTTCATCCCGCACTACAACATTCCATTGCCGTTCCTCCCCGTTTCCCTGTAGACTCCAGTAACAAAAATATGTAATGCATCTGTTTTTCTCTGCGTGCACGTGAAAGGAATTTTCCTCTCCCTTTCGTAGACCCTGGGGCACATCGGGAAGGTGATTAAAGTGTTCGGAGATGGAGACCTGCGGGTGTCTTTTGCCGGCCAGTCCTGGACGTTCAACCCTGCCTGCCTGACAGCCTACCAGCGAGAGGAAGATGCAAACTTCATGACCACGGAGGATGCGAAAGAGTCTAAAAGTGAGGATCCTGAAAGAAAGCTGAGCTCTGTCTGTTCGATGGGATTTCTCCCTTTCCGTTACTCGATGCCAGGGGTCTCGGGGCTGGTGTGGCGACACGGAATGTTCAGAGATATTCCAACGTCGCACGGAATAAAGCTGCTGGATTCCAGCTTTTGATGGAAATGGAAACGTTTTCTTCCCCATGCTTGGCCTGAAGCAGCTTTGCAGGGCTGGCAAAAAATGGGAATGAAATTCTACACAGCAGGCGATCTGAAAGCAGGAGCAAGTTTGAAAGGGAAAATATTGGGTGGGAGTTACAGCGCTGGCAGGCGCACACCCCTGCATTACGCACAGCTTGGGAGAAAAAAATAATTTGTTCTCTTGACTCATTATAATGTTTGCAAAGTAATTCCTCACCTTAATCATTACAGGGTTTGCCAAGTAACTTCTTCACATTATGCACTGGGTTTCTCCTTACTTTACTAAACCTTAGGGTTCAAAGCGGAAGGGTGCAAAACTTGAAAAGTTGGCGTCATAGGAACGTCAGAATGCCAAAACACACAAAAGTAACTTTTTAAAGTACTTAAAGCCTTTCCTCGTTAAGTAGTGCTGTACCCACTTGCATGCCACCTTGGCGCTGAAACATTGCTTAATTATACTCGTTATGGCCCCAATCCTGTCAACGTCTATGTAAGTTCCGTTGATTCAAATGGGCCTACTCTTAACTGCAGCTTAGTATGCTAAGGTAAGTTGCAGTTAGAGGTAGGCCCACTTGAATCAAGGATCTCATGGGATGAACTGACTCGCCAAATCCCTCTGGATTCAGTGGGTCTGCTCTAATGCAATTTACTACACTGTGCAAAGGGATTTTGGCCGATTGATTTATTTCAGGAAAGCACACGGTCTGTAACCGCTCGGCCGGAATCCTGTTGGTGTTCATGCAAGGTTTGCATAACTGGCCATGACGAACAGGGACAGTGCTGCGATGTGTCTCGGCCACATGCCTGGCTGGTCGTCCGCTTGCCCAACCATAAGATGTCCCGGCACCTCATCCATGAGCTGCAATTAGCCAGGGCAAGTTAAACAACTCCAGCCATTCCTTCTGGGTTCTAATGGAAGGAATTCAACATTCTAGGAAGAAGAGCTAAGATTTCTGGGTATTAAAGAAACCAAGTGGCTGGGTAGCTCCGTGGTTTAGCTCTCTGGCTAGGGAGCCAGAGGTTGGGAGTTCGATTCCCCCACTGTGCCTCCTGACAGAAGAGCCAGCCTGTGTGGCCTTGGGCAAGCTGCACAATTCCCAGGGGTGCCACAAGAAGAAGGGAATTTATATCATTATCATCTCAGACCTGCAAAACTGGAAGGGACCCCCTGGATCACTGAGTCCAGCCCTTGTCAAGGAGGCCGAGTGGGGGAATCGAACTCCCAACCTCTGGCTCCATAGCCGGACGCCGAAACCACTGAGCTATCCAGCAGTTCTCAGTGAATGGAGGTAAAGCCCTTCTGAGGGTCACCGTACATCAGCTTTGACTTCACGGCACGTGGTTATTATTAAAGAAACTCAGTGGGTCCAGAGGCCAACAGCACGCTTGAAGGCAGCTCCGACTGTGATGGGCTTTGTAGTGCTGCCGTCGTGAAAGCTGTGTTTCTCGTTTTGACCATAAACAGGCACATTGCTTTCTGTACTGGGGAGGCTGCTCTCCCAGAAGATGGAGTCAGACAACCCAGGGCGCCTGGTCATCGAGGCAGCCCACGGAAACACCTCCAAAGTCCGAGACCTGGTCCAGAAATATCCGGACAAGGTAAGTCCCCAGCAGTGACGAGAGACTTGTTTTTCCTTAACCCTGATTTATTTTATTCGTCTCCTCGCCTTCTGCCTATAAGTGCTCTTGAGGCAGCTTCCAGCTTTGGAGAACTGAAAGACTCACAATATCTGCAAAACTAAAATTTGTTATAGTTAAGTGCCATCGGATCATCTCTGATCTTTGGCCGTCCTATGAATGAGCGACCTCCAAAATTTCTTCTCTTAAACAGCCCCGCTCAGCTCTTGCAAACTCGTAGGTCATGGCTTCCTTTACTCGGTCAATCCATCTCACATCTTCCTCTTTTCCTTCTGTCTCCTACTTTTCCTGGCATTATTGTCTTTTCCAACACATCCGTCGGTAACGGGGCAAAAACAGACGGGGGGGGGCATACGTTGTCATCCTCCCCGCCACCCCTGAAGAGCTGAAACTGGCACAAGATCTAAAACAATGATAATCTTAATAATTCTAGGAAAAGTGGAAGGCAGCAGGAAAAGAGGAAGACCAGATATGAGATGGATTGACTCCATAAAGGAAGCCATGGCGTTGAGTTTTTAATAGCTGAACGGGGCTGTTGAAGACAGGACATGTTGGAGGTCACTCATTCATAAGGTTGCCATAAGTCGGAGGTGACTTGTTGGCACCTAACAACAAGGATAACCTTAACCAGGAACTGGTTAAGGCCTAATGGAATACGACTGAAAGGATGCTGCCTCTCTGTCCACAGGTTGATATCAAGAACCAAGGTAGGACAGCTTTGCAGGTGGCTTCTTACCTGGGCCAGGTGGAGGTGGTGAAGATCTTACTGCAGGCCCACGCCAACATCCACCTGCGGGATGAGGAAGGCGACACCGCCCTTCATTACGCCGCGTTCGGGTATGTGACTCTTGAACAGCCTTCTTCTAGAACTAGAAGAGCGGAAGGGATCTGTAGATGTATTATAATCATCATCATCTTAGAACGGCAGAGCTGGAAGGGACCCTGTGGATCATCCAGTCCAGCCCGTGTCAGGGCGAATCAGTGGGGAATCGAACTCCCAACCTTTGGCTCCGCAGTAGGAGGCCTAAACCACTGAGCTATCCCACATTTCTGTTTCCCTGTTTCCATTCCTCTCGTTAACTAGGAACCAAGCCGAGATTGCCAGCGTCCTGGTCAGTAGAGGCGCCAACTCTGACCTCTTGAACAACGCCAAGTGCACGGCCATGTACATCGCGGTCAACAAAGGCTTCACAGACGTCGTGCAAGCCTTGTGTGAACACAACTGCAATGTGAACCTGCCGGTGAGTCTCCTGACGGTCGCATGAAGCGTTGCGTCGTGAAGGCAGCGTGCCTCGGATCAGGTGGTGTGAGGGGGTCCAGGAGTTTGTGAGAAATCGCTGGAAAGCGGCCATCGCCGCCGGCGCCGCCTCCACCTCCTCTGCCGCCTGAGGCTGTCCCTGCCCTCGGGCCGGGTCTCACGCCAAAGCTAGGTGCAGTTCTGGGGTTGTTTTTGGTAGGGTGTGACAGCAAAGTGACCATTCGTGAGCGCGACGAACACACAGCCGATCTCGAACCCGTCTGTCCGATGCAGAGATGCGAATGGTCTTCACGTCTAGCCTCTCCCCCTCAGGATTCGTACGGTGACACCCCGCTCCATTATGCCATCACCGCAGACTTCAAGTGCATCATCGAGGCCCTCACCGAAGTCCCCAATATCGATTTCACCATCCAGAACCGGCAAGGATTCAACCTGTTGCACCACGCCGCTCTAAAGGGCAACAAACTGTGAGCAATTGAGACCTTTTAAAAACATTTTAAACCATGCGATCTTGTCCGTCGAACTTAGATTTCCTAAACCGGATGCTGGTGGTGGCCTCTGTCTTGCCCTCCTGTTCATTGGTGGAACTTTTGTGATGTCAGAGAAGGTACCGGGAACGTTTTAATGTCACAGGAGAAAAATCTGTCAGCATTGGAATGCTCACAAACAGGTCAAACTTATGTGAGGGAAGAGAGAAGTCATTACTCCTCTCGTTACACTGATACCACACATAACGTGGCCCCATATAGCACTGATTCGTTGCAGTCCACATTTTTGTGGTGTTTGATGGAGGCCCCGGTCTACCTGAGAGTTGATCCAGCATCTGGAATACCTGAGGCCAGGTCTACCTGCTCTGCGCCGAGGTAGACTGAGCATCTGGGAGACTGGAGGCTCTTCACCCCGCTCTGTGGTGGAGGTAGACTGGACCTCCCTGTTCTATGGCAGAAGTAGACTGGGCCTCTGGAACTCCTACCATAAGGTTCCCATCCTTGGTTTACCCAGGTGTTCTTGGACTAACACTCCCAAATGCCTTCGCCACAAGCTGGGCTGGCCAGGATTTCTGGGAGTTGTAGTCCAAGAACATCTGGGGAGCCAAGGTGGAGAACCTCTGGTCTAGATCATCGGTAGCAAAGCAGAAGACTTGAAATTTTCTTCTCTTATGCTTAATTTCAGGTCTTGAAAAAAATAGTCCTCCCTCCCTCCCTCCCTCCCTCCCTCCCTACCTTCCTTCCTTCCTTCCTTCCTTCCTCCCTCCCTCCCACCCACCCACCCACCATTAAGCAGACATTCATCGCCCTTGAATGGCCTGTCTCTGTCATACTTGATTGTAGTTTGTGACGAGTGATGGGCAAGACTCTCGTTCTGTCTCTCCATGGCTCTGATCTTTTTGCTCTCCTCAGAGCCATCAAAAAGATCCTGGCGAGAGCCCGGCAGCTGGTCGACGCGAAGAAGGAAGACGGGTTCACAGCATTACATCTGGCCGCCCTGAACAACCACAAAGAAGTGGCAGAAATCTTAATCAGAGAGGTGAGGTTTTGTGTCGGTTTTTGGTTGGTTTGTCTTTTGTTTTGTTTTGTTTTTGTTAGAGCTTGAAAAAAGACTCTTTTCTGGACTACCTTCTGTCAGGAAGGTGGCGTGACAGGTGCTTTCCCAAATTCTCCTTCCTACCCCTTGCTGAATATATTTGCGTTCCCGCTCTGCAGGGCCGTTGTGACGTCAACCTGAAGAACAACCGCAACCAGACGCCCCTGCACTTGGCCGTCACCCAGGGCCACATGGAGATGGTGCAGCTGCTGGTGGGCGAGGGGGCCGACGTGAACACGGAGGATGAGGATGGTGACACGGCCATGCACATCGTCCTGGAGAGGGAGCACCTGATGTCCATCATGGCTGAGCAGCAGCAGCAGCAGGAGGACGGCGAGGAGAGCATCTTTGCTAAAGTGAGACATCTCCGCTTGCCCAGGGTCACGCCCTGTTCCCACCACCGTCCCAGACCTTTGAAGTGGCACCTTCAAAACGAGAAGAGGGGATGTTTGGATTTCTTGGATGACAAATCCCATAACTCTCCATTCCCCCTAACTGACAGGCAGACGCCTCAATGCGGCTTGCCTGGGAGAAAGGCCTCAACCGGACAGCCTAGCTTCCTGTGGAGAAAGGAAGCTCCCGGGTAGCCCCCGGAGACAGACAGGAAGCTTGGGTGGAGCTAGGCCGAGCTAGACCTCGAAGCCTTGCCACCAGGTGAACCACATTTGGTCTGTCTGTCCGTCAAGTACAACTTTCCGAATGGAGAATTATGGGAGTTGTAGTCCAAAAAACCCCTTCATGGATTGCTGCCTTGTTGTGGCGAAGGGGCTTGAGTAATTCAGAGAAGCTATGGGCTATGCCCCCCTGGACAAGTACAAGCTGGATTTCGAAGGGGCAGAGGAACCAGAGACCAAATTGCAGATGGTGACAGCAGCCACAAAATTAAAAGATGCCTGCTTCTTGGGAGGAAAGCGATGACAAACCTAGACAGCATCTTAAAGAGCAGACATCACCTTGCCGACAAAGGTCCGCATAGTCAAAGCTATGGTTTTTCCAGTAGCGATGTATGGAAGTGAGAGCAGGACCCTAAAGAAGGCTGACCGCCGAAGAACTGATGCTTTTGAACTGTGGTGCTGGAGGAGACTCTTGAGAGTCCCCTGGACTGCAAGGAGAACAAACCTATCCGTTCTGAAGGAAATCAACCCTGAGTGCTCACTGGAAGGACAGATCCTGAAGCTGAGGCTCCAATACTTTGGCCATCTCATGAGAAGAGAAGACTCCCTGGAAAAGACCCTGATGTTGGGAAAGTGTGAAGGCAAGAGGAGAAGGGGACGACAGAGGATGAGATGGTCGGACAGTGTCATCGAAGCGACCAACATGACTTTGACCCAACTCCGGGAGGCAGTGGAAGACAGGAGCGCCTGGTGTGCTCTGGTCCATGGGGTCACGAAGAGTCGGACACGACTTAATGACTAAACAACAACAACAACAAAAGTCCAAAAACATCTGAAAATCCCATCCCTATTCTGGGAAGCTTTTAAAGGCCACAATTTTCTGTGTCTGAGCCATTATTTTTCCAGCAGTGGGAGCCACCCAAGTGGCCCATGGCTACACAATTCCAGAGCCTGGGTTCACTTTGTCCGTTGTTGAGCCTTTAAGACACAATAGAAGCCTTGTTTGTGTACATTATTTTCTTTTCTTTTAAAAGTCCAGAAAGAGAAGATGAGGGTGGCGGTGGCCGCTTTTTGGGAAAGTTTGCCATTGGTGCAGTGACACCTTCACATCTGGAGATGAGCTGTTTTGATTTCTTGGACTACAAATCCCAAAATTCTCCATTCCCCACACCTGGCAGGCTGACCCCCGACTGTGGCTCGCCTGGGAGAAAGGCGTCAAAGCCTAGCTCGGCCTAGCTTCCTGTGCAGAAAGGAAGCTCCCAGCTAGCACTGGGGCAGGGGCTCTATTGAAAGGGACCAGGCAGCCCCACCGGGTGGTGGGTGGTGGTGGGGACTGACCAGGCAGCCTGGGAGATGTTAGCTTTGTAGTCCAAAAATGGTGGTCAACACCTTTTCCAGAGTAAGACCACAGCCATGGGCATTGGGAACGGGGAGACTGCCACATGGAGTGAGCATCCCACCGTGGTCATTGGGTTGCACCTCCCATGCCCTTCAATGACCGGTTGTGTTTTGGGGACATCCCAAAGCTTTGTGGTCTCTTAAAACAGTTCCTTCCTCCACCCCCTCTTTGTCCGTCCAATACTTCAGCTCCAGGCTTCTGGTTTCCTTGGCAACGTGGAGCTGAACGTGGGGTTCGCCATCGCGTGCTACTTGGCCCAGGAAGGAGCTGATATCAAGTACGCCAACCACCGGGGCAAGACCCCTCTCGACCTCATCTCGGACGGAAGCATTGCACAGCTCGTCAAGAACTTTTCCCAAAAATTCAGGTAGGTCTGACCCCATCCTTTTTGGGGTGTCTTTCCTGGGTTTCTTCTTTTGAAACAAACCGGAACCGGGAGGCATTTGCTAGCAAGTATAAACCAAGGAGGAAAATCACCACATTCGTGTTAATATAGATATATATAATTAAGAAGAAGAATGATTAGCATTCTCAGGTTTTTGCTCCTCTGTTTTTGGACACTTGATTTTTGGAAACCAAAATCATGCCCTCATTCAGGAAGCCCTTAATCCTTGCCAGATGTCTTCATCATCATCTTCGAACTGCGGAGTTAGAAGGGAGCCTAGGGAATCCCCCAATCCAACATTTGTCAAGGCGGGTACTGCGGGGAATCGAACTCCCAACCTCTGGCTCCGTAGCCAGAGGCCTCAACTCTTGAGTTGTCCAGGTTGAAAAGTTGTTGTTGTTTTTTTAAATTAAATCATTCCTATTTTGCCTTACAGCGTTTGTAACCTTTTGCTATTTAACCGCCTTGGAAAAATAACTGATGATAATATTTGTTACTCTTCCTTTCTTTTTCCCCATTACTTCCCTTTTTTAAAAAAACACAAAAACAGTAATTAAGGTTTTGTCAACACTTTTTAACCTTTTGAGGCTGAATATGCCGGTTTGCCAAAGATCGGGCCAGAAGGAGCGGAATTCACTCGGAAAAATCAAATGGTCTGGATCTAAAGACCTTCAGAAAGAGCCAGGTCTTAAGACAGTGCCTGAAGTCTCAAAGAGTCCGAGTCTGGGGACATAGGAGAGATCGCTTAGGGTTGGTGCCACCACTGAAAAGGCCCTGTCGCTTCTCAGTGGCCACCAGGTTTCAGAGTACAGTATCCTTCTTTTTCTTCCTTCCTCCTTCCTTCCTTCCTCATTCTCTCTCTTCTCCGGGTTGCAACAGAGATAATCAGGATTCCCTGGAGAGCACCACCCTGCTGTGCAGCCTAGGTCGGGTTCACACGACCCCAAACACCATGACGAATCTGAGCGTGGCCAAGCCAGCAGCTCCCTCGGAGTGTCTGGTGTGTTCAGAGCTGGCCCTGCTGGTCCATTTCTTTCCCTGCCAGCACAGCATCGTGTGTGAAGGTACAGTGGAGAGCTATCATCTCTTTTGACCCCAAAGGTCACCGTTTCCCCTCCCTCTTCAAATTTCTCGCCCGGGGCGTAGTTAAGGGAAATGGTCAGGGAATCTTGGAATGGGGTTCAATTTTTTCCACTCCACTCCGGTGCCCAAAATCCACCCCTTGCCTTGGGACGTCTGGGAGTTGTGATCCAAATTTAACTTTCCTGGGAAGCAACTCAGAGCTGCCTTTGTGTGTTTTGTGTGAAATAGGGTCATAGACGGAGCTCAGTGGTGCTTTCTGAAATGCTAGGAGCACCTCACATGGTCTCCAATTTATTCTATATTCAGCATTAGGCAAAGATCCGTGTTTTGAACAAAAACGAATTCTTTGGCTGCTAATACCAGAGAAGTCATCTTAAAAGATTGCTTCCATTTACCGCAGAGTCATAGATCATGCTTGCCACAGCATCTGTTTACAGATTGTGTTTCTTTTAATCCTCCTCATCATCTTAGAACTGCAAAGCTGGAAGGGACCCTCTGGACCATCATGTCCAGCCCTTGTCCAGGAGGCCCAGTGGGGGAATCGAACTCCCAACCTCTGGCTCCACAGCCAGGTGCCTAAACCCCTGAGCTAAATGCAGTAGTATGAAGGAGAGGGTCATAATAAGCCTACAGGTGTCCGGATTAACCATTTTAATCTCTTCTTCCCCCTTGCCTGCAGAATGTTCGAGACGAATGAAAAGATGCATCAAATGTCAAGTGATGATCACCAAGAAGCTGAAACAAGGTAAGCTTGGTTTTACCTTGCGCTCCGAGTAGGCGCCCCGATTGTAGCCTGTAACTGAGAGAGGTAGAAGGCCCTACGTTCAGTTCCTGGGTAAGATGGAGTCCATAGCCAAGGATGGGATTTCAGCATGGACAATCCTGCTGGGCAGGCCACAGTCCGCCTGTCCTTTCGTTGGCCAACACAGCTAGAAAACTGAACGAGAACCCGGGAAGAGACAGGCATGGTCAGGGAGAAGGGAAGTCTCCCAGAGGTGCTCCGTTCTTAGTAAGAGAGAAGAACGTGCTACGTTGTTCTGCTGGGCTCAATATTTCATAGAATTACAAGGAAGATGAGTTAGGATGAACTTCCCGGAAGGAACAAATAGATGGGCTCTCCTTTACGGAACAATGTTCAGGTGTAGGTTCTAGCACAATGGTTCCCCACCTTGGGTCCTCCAGATGTTCTTGGACTTCCAGATGCCTTCAGCACGAGCTGGGCTGGCCAGGATTTCTGGGAGTTGTAGTCCAAGAACATCTGGGGAGCCAAGATGGGGAACCCCTGGTCTAGACGCTTCCAAGATCCTTGATCCCCAAGCCAACCGCATATCGGCTCTCCCTTCCCACAGATAGCTCGGAGGTGGAGTGCAGTCCTGGTTCCGAAACCACCGACCACCAGAAGCTGATGGAAGACCTCCAGAGCCGCTACCGCCAGATGGAGGAGCGCATCACCTGCCCCATCTGTATCGACAACCAAATCAAACTGATCTTCCAGTGTGGACACGGCTCGTGCCAGGAGTGTGGCGGCTCCTTGTCCGTCTGCCCCATTTGCCGACAGACGATCCGCGAAAGGATAGAGATTTTTGTTTGAGAACGGCGCTCCAGACCGCCCCCAACGCTAGTGTCAACGCCCTCCAGAAAAACTCGGCCCGGTGTGTCGTTTTCGTCGAGAATCTCGAACGGCTTTGTGCGCTTGCCCAGAGTCCAGCCTTGATGGAGGAGGAACACGTTTCGTGGCAGCCGAACCCAAGCTGCTGCTGCTTTCCTTTCCTTCCCTTCCCTTCCTTTTCTTAAACTAGACCAAAACACAGATGTAACAGGGTTCTAGGTTTTGGGGGGGCGATACTTCTCACGGCCTTACCCAGCTTCGAAAGGGGAGAAAGACACCATTTCTGAGATGCCCATCGCGTTCCTCGGGGTGGGGTGGTGGTGGGAAAAACAATATTCTTGCACTTTAAAAAAGTGGTGGGAGAGAAAGACATAAAACCTGGCCTTTTGCTCTTTCTAGCAAAGGGAGTCAGCCCAAAGAGAAGAGGAAACATACAATCCAACTTTTGGGGGTGTTTGGGGTGGGTTTCCCCCCTTTTTTTCCTTTTCTTAGAAGACCCTTGGATGCCACGTTCGGCCACAGATATGATCAGAGAAGACAGACGGGGTGTGTGTTTGTGTGTGTGAGAGAGGGAGAGAATGAAGAAGGGAGACCCGTGCCTTCTTCGAGGTGAAATAGTGAATATTTACGGACTGAATCCAGACCGGCAACAGAAGCATCCCCTTAGGTGGTGATGGTTCTTCTTCTCTCTCTTCTCCAGTAATTTCAGTGTTTACTCTGCATAATGGCGAACAGCCGTTGGGTTTCCTCTTCTCCCCCTCCCCCCCCCGACCGAGGTGTCTTGTTTTAAAAAGAACTGAGAAACCACAATCGAAATGAGAACTGTCAGGGGAGAAGAGAAGCCCAGGAAACTCCCCCCGGTGTCGGCTGGCAGCCTTGAATAAAGTTTCTTTACACACCACACGTGAACTGTGGCTCCGTTCCGACGTTAAGCTTTCGAGGCGTGGTGGAATGAGCGTCAAATGTGGTTTTTCTTCTCCTGGACCGATGTAATGCGCCGTCCTGTAAGATGGGGGTGGGGAACGGCCTTTCTGGGGTGAAATCCTGCCGTCTTACTCCCCCGTTTGGCCCTCTGATTTATCCTAACATGGTCGTTCACTGTTTTTGTGACTTTGGGTGGCTATTTTCTGCCCAGTCCAGAAGCCTCAAAGGCTGCTCCTAAATCTTGGCGACCGGCAGTAGGAGCTTGCAGCTAAAATGCATTGGTAATATTGAATTTGCAGAATTTGGCACAGAATCCAGCTTTGCATAGAATTGAAAGCTACCATTTTGAGGGTCAAATGTTTACAGGGCTCTTGGGGTAGGCCAGTGGAGGTGGGTTCACAGCTACCAACATCTTTCTGGGTGTGAGGACATGTGTATCCGGAGAGGTGGGGAAGGGTATTTATACTGCCTTGAATCCTAAATTTATTATTTTGTACACACGCACATTAGGCAGCAAGCTCTTGGAGCTTTGCTCTGACGTGCTGCATTGGAACTAATTAACAAGGTGCTGGTTGCAGGCCAGGTCGTACATCCAGTTACGTGACTGGCACATGACCAGGCATTCAACCAGCACCTCTTCTGTAAGGTGCAACTTACGGTACTTCCAGGATACATGAAATGTTATTTACTCTGGAGTCAAATCCAATCGAATTCAGCATAGCGCTATAGCGAGGTGCAAATTACGCTGATATAGCGCTACACTGCTCCTCCTTCCCTTGCAAAGTTCTTATGGATGCTGTTGTGTAAGCATCAAACAATGACCTCATTTCTCCTTGCCATTTCCCCTCCTCTTCTTTAATCATCTTCATAAACTTCTCCCTCCCTGCTTCCTTCATCTCCTCTATCAAGCTAAATGGCAAAGATGTGCAGTCACACCTCACAGCTTTTGGGAGACCTTGAACAACTAGGTTGCCTTTCTCAACCCAGCTGTGAAGGGCAAGTGAAGACGGGGTGAGCAGGCTGTGAAGAGGGGAGGCGTCTCTCCGATTTTTATAGAACAGAAAAGCCTGAGGGGTGATCAAGCGAGTCTGGGCGCCTCATTAGAAGAGCATCAGAACTCATTCTTCGGATGACAGCAGTTCTGAATCTGGAGGAAGTCTATGCCAAGGTGAGAGCGATGTAGCGCTGAAGTGCTGCATCACTGCATCGCTGCTAATCGGAGGCAGAGAGGGGTTGCTGGAGGGAAAACCCTGCCTGCTCTGTTCTTACAACTTTCCAAGCAGGCAGTGTTTTCGGGATGCTTGTCCCCTCTCTGGTTTTTCAGGCCTATAACTGTAGTCATTAGTTAAGAAAACGGGCAAGAAAATAAATGATAATTGGTTTGTTTGAAATGTGGTGCTGGAGGAGAGCTTTGCAGATGTGATGGACAGCCAGAAAGACAAACTAGTAGGTCCTGGATCAGATTGGAAAAGTTACATTTTTCAGAGGAGTTTTAGTCCTGAAAAATGCAACCTTTGAAGCTTGGGTGTTTAGATTTCAAGAAGGTTGCTTTGCTGGGAAGAGAGAAGAAAGTCCAACTCTGTGACGTGTGTTTGAACATCAGAGGCCCTTCAGTAAGAGGGCCTCCTCCTGACTTTCCTTTGAAGCAAAGGAAAGGAAAAGGTTGATCTTTTGGCCACCATGGCTTCTGCTGGATCTTGTCCATCTCTGCCTTGTGTTTAGCACCCCCTCCAGGAAAGTTCAAACGGTGGAAGCTCGAATTGAGCTTTTTCAGTGTGTTTCATCCTTTCCCAGAAGGAGGCGCTGCTTTTGTGAAAAACAGATTTTCGACTAAAAAGGAACCCCGTCTCCAGAAAACTACCTCGTCTTGTCTGACTTGGAAGCTAAGTTAGGATTGGACCTGGTTAGTAATCAAATGGGATGCCCTGAAGCTGTGGTTCCCAACCTTGGGTCCTCCAGATGTTCTTGGACTACAACTCCCAGACGCCTTCAGCACCAGCCAGGATTTCTGGGAGTTGTAGTTCAAGAACATCTGGGAACTTAAGGTTGACAACCACGGCCTTGAAGGAATAACCAGGGATTTCCAGGTAGCGCTAAGAAAGAATCATGCCCTAGATCGTGAAGAACTGCTGGCAAGATGGGAGAAATGGTTGTACGAAGACACATGTTTACATTCCTTGGAGATTTCACTCCAGTGGTTTGCTGACAGATGCTTTTAATCTGTATTTTATCTCTCCGCCCCCTGCCGTTTCTCTCCGCTCCCTTCCTTTTTAATTCGGGGCCATCATTTCTGCCCTACTTAGCAATCTTTGTTTTCCGGCATCTTTTAGGCTTCCCAGCTGTGGGAAAGAGGAGACACTTGTTGGCCGGCAAGGCGTTCGAAAAATGCTCGGGTCGTCTTGTCCAGCAAGATAAAAAGTTTTGGTTTTTTTTTTAAACATGGATACAGTGTGGGTTTTACATTCAGTGGATAACAGGGGGCTGTGGAACTCCAGATTTGGGAAGGGGAGGAATACAAGTCCCAGCAGCAAAGGCCAGTGGAGCTGATGTAGGGGGACTATGGGGTTTGTAGTCTAAAAGATAGGAAAGTTAGCAAACGGCTTTTGGAGCCGCAGTCGGTCACCCCTGGTTTATAGGGACATTTCTTACTAAAATGTTGGCCAGGGGGAGCTTTCTTAGTTCACCTCAGCATGCCAAACCAAACCAAAACAATGAAATTGGACATCTTCTGGTGCTTGTAAGGCTGAGATATTTATTTCAGGATGAGCTTTTGTGGCCCTATTAACTCTCACTCGAATCGTACTGGACTGTAGATTTTTGCTGTCCCCCAGGTCGATTCAACCTTCAAATTAGTGGTTTCCAACCCTGGGTCTCCAGATGTTTTTGGACTGCAACTCCCAGAAATCCTGGCTGATACATCGAGTGGCAAAGGCTTCTGGGAATTTTAGTCCAGAAACATTTGGGGACCCAAGGTTGGGAACCACGGCTCTAAATCATTGCTTCTTTTAAAAAAGGCCTTTTCTCACCCAAAATAAACCAAACCCAATCACCAAGATGCCTCTGGGAGATATGATCTGCAGTTTGGCTTTTTTCCCCCCCAGGGGTCCTGAAGTGCTGCACGGATGTAATTGGCTTGTCTCTGTTCTAACCACTGTACTCATTTTTTTCTTTTCTTTTTTTCTCGTCTGCTGCAGTTCTCGATCGAGTATTGGCTAGGCAGTCACTAAAGGCTGTTAGGAACACTTCTTGCCTCCAGAATTTAAAACTGAGCTGGTTTCAAGGATTCTTGAGGATGGGCCAAGTCAAACAGCTAGATGTGAGAACGAAAAGGGAAGGCAGGAGAGAGAGAACCACCTTTCTCATTAGAAAGAGGGAAGGCAAGAACTAATAATGGCTTGTTTTACAGCTTATATAATGCCATTTATCATGGCTCAGTGTCAAAGCATGAAAACCTGGCAGGTCTTTTTTAAAAAAACACACACAAGAAGGATGGAGAAAGTTAACACACAAGTCAGTTAAGGACAAAACCATCTGTCCATTCTAGAGAGAAGATACTGTAACTTCTATGGAATCTGAGCCTTTTTGTATGCAGCACTAAAAATATCCACTTTAATTTAAACAAACAAGTTTCTAGTCCTTATTAAGGTTGGAAAGATAAGGCTCATGAACAGAAACAGTGCATCCTGTCTTGTCTGAGGACCTCAAAATTCTGTTTAGGCAGACACATGCATTCTTTCCCCCACTCCCAGGAAGAGAAAGAAAGAAAGAAAAAGATGAGGATCATATTCTTGAGTTCGTGTAGAATTCAAACACAGTGCCAGATGTACACTTAAAAGGATTGAAACATGTCCAGAGTTTGGACACAGTCCTTTTTCGTGGGGGGTATAACTTCCAGAATCTCCTATGGCTAGCTGGGGGCTTTGGGGCTTTGTAGTCTTAACAAATGGAAAGGAATAATTCTCAAGTTCTGGATGGTGGTGTTCTGATTTGATATTGTTCAAGGGAGAAAAATGTTCTTGTGCCGTTAACAGCACACAGTTGTTACACATGCCAACTCACATGTCACACAATAAGTTATACAGCGTTTTCTCCCCTGTTGTTGTTGTTGTTTAGTCGTTAAGTCGTGTCCGACTCTTCGTGACCCCATGGACCAGAGCACGCCAGGCCCTCCTGTCTTCCACTGCCTCCCGGAGTTGGGTCAAAGTCATGTTGGTCGCTTCGATGACACTGTCCAACCATCTCGTCCTCTGTCGTCCCCTTCTCCTCTTGCCTTCACACTTTCCCAACATCAGGGTCTTTTCCAGGGAGTCTTCTCTTCTCATGAGATGGCCAAAGTATTGGAGCCTCAGCTTCAGGATCTGTCCTTCCAGTGAGCACTCAGGGTTGATTTCCTTCAGAATGGATAGGTTTGTTCTCCTTGCAGTCCAGGGGACTCTCAAGAGTCTCCTCCAGATAAAATTCCCTGTGCTATGCAGTAGAAGTACAGAGATTCACAGAAGAGAATAACTACGGTCCACCCTTTTCTCATTAACTGGCACTTAAGATCCCAATAACTCACTCTGAGACATTTGTAGGAGAAATAATGTTTCATTACTTACCGTTGTGAACAGATCAACAGCAAACAAACAACAGATGCGACAGACAAAACGGAAGGAAAGAGCTCACAGCAGAGAGGCGGGGCTCTTTTTTAAATTCTGAGGCAGGAAGGAATGATTGGCTAGTGTCGGATAGACTGACAATCACCCCAAACCAGAAAAGTCCGTCCCAGTCAAAAAAAACTACAGACAGTATGCAAGGCTGCAAATAAAACTTCAGCATAGGCGTGAGAAGCAGTGTAGTGTAATGGGTAGATTATTGGGCTAGGAGTTTGGAGAACGCCTTCTTGGCCATGGAAATAGTCAGCAGGCCTTCCTTCTCTTTCTTATCAGTGTCATGAAGAAGGTGAAATGTACCTCTTGGGAAGCTCAGAGGGCCAGAATTGGCCCCCAGGAAGGGGGGGTCTGAGCAATGTGGCCTGACGTTGCACACCCCTGTTCTCAGCAAGTTTATTTTCCTTGGATTTCCCCATGGAAAATGCTGTACTATCCCAAACATTGAGGTAAAATACATCCTTCTACTCAGCTGGCCTCTTGGGACGTAGAAGAGACAAGCCACCATCTTGTCCTTCACCTCAGGTGGCAAAATTTCTTGAGCGGCCCCAGTATTGTCAAACAGCTTTCACCCCCTCTTTCTCTCCCCTGCCATTTTTCAAATATTATTGCTAAAGAGACACCCCTTCTGTAGAAAAAGGGACCCCCTTCCTCATCAGATTTATTTTTCTTCCCCTACTCCTCCAACCACCGAGTCGGCTGCTATAACGACAGAGGTTTTCTTTGGCTCTATCATCTCCAGAGCAAATAGCTTGCTTCTCTTGACTTAAAGGGAAAAATATTTCTTTCTTTTTTTTAAGGTGCCTCGCAGCTGCAAAAATTAGGAGCCGTTTCGGTCCGCTCGTCCACTGCCAGGCCCTGAAACACGAGGGAAACAAGCCGCAGGCTTTCCAAGAAAACTGGAAAAGCTCTCCAGTTAGAAAAGAACGGATCCGCCCTCTGCTTGGGGAGAGCTGACCCGATCCAACCCTGGAAAAATGAACTTTTTATTCACTGTAAGAGAAAAGCTGAGGGCTTTCTTGGTGCCTCTAAAATGGCCAAGCCATGCCCCCAGACTTTGTGCCATTTGAGGCAAAAATGCCACACCAGGGCAAGATATAATTTCATATTGCAAAGCCACCTCGCGTAGTCCAAAAAAAATATAATAACTTCTCCAAGCACTGAGCATGTGATGTTCTCCAAAATGCATAGAATCCAAGAGTGGCAGAGCATTGGAGACCTGAAGCAGGGGGGGGGGGAAATGCAAGGATGTGTTGTGTATGTTGCTTTCTTTACTGCACACATACTTAGCAACCAACAGAACTGATCAACAGCAAACAAACAACTGCCAACCACAGATGGAAGAGAGGGAAAGAGCACTCAGCGGAGAGGCGGGACTCTCTTTGAAATCAAAGGTTGGAAGGAATGATTGGTTCGTGTTGGAGAGAAAGACAATCACTCCAACTCAGAAAAGTCCCTCCCAGTCACAAACCACAGACAGCAGGCGAGGATGCAAGCAAACCTCCAATATTCCCAATTAATTGGCCAAGTGGAGGTGATGGCCCCAAACATCAGGAGGACCATAACCTTGGGAAGACTGTATCGGGGTTTTCAACATCAAAGCGACAGCACAGGCAAAAACACAATTATTCATCGTACCCCTTGCCCCCCCTCTAAGGGCTGCTGTCTGTCTGTGACTCACATATTTCCTAGCCCAAAACATCCCCTTGATGGAGCAACAGAAGATCTCGAAAACTCTCCTTTTAATTTTTCTGGGCAGAGTTCAAAGCGCTGGTTCTAAGCTATAAAGTCGGACATGGCTTGATCCCAAGCTATCTCAAGAACCGTGTCCCCCTTTAGAAGCCCACTCTTCTCTGTGGCTGCCCCCAGGCTCTGGAACTCCCTGCCACTGGAGGCCAGCCTGGCCCCGTCTTGGCTCTCCTTCCCCAAGCTGGCAAAGACCTTTCTCTTCAGGGAAGCCTCCCTTTAGCAAGTGGGATTTTTAACTGGATCCCTGTACCTTCCTGCTTTGAATGGGTTTTGGTGTTGCTTCTGCTTTCTAGAGGGTGCGTGTGTTTGATCCTTTTCAGTCGGTGTATTCTTCTGGCTTCGGTCTTTAAATATTGTCTTTTCATGGCGTGAGCCCGCCTGGTGTCGTTTGAAAGGAGAAAGGCGGGGTAAAAAAAAAAAGGGATTTTAAATAAATAAATAAAAATGATAAACCATTCCCAGAATCCACAGCCAGACCTAAGATTTCCCCTTTTAAGAAAGAAAGAAAGAAAGAAAGAAAGAAAGAAAGAAAGAAAGAAAGAAAGAAAGAAAGAAAGAGGAAAAGTTTGGAAATCTTAAACTTCTGGAGTGGATTCCCTCCCACCCCTCCTGGCTTCTTGGAGGTGGGGTAGATTGTGCTTTTTGTTACATAAATTCCCAGCCTCCTTTATCCAGCTGCTGAAGCACAGCTGGCTAAGCGATCGCCCTTCCTGGAGCACAGCTGTTTCGCAGCACATGGGTGCATTTCCCCCCTCCTCTGGTCTTTCCCTTTCTCTCCTCCATTAACCAAGAGTCCCGGTAATATGATACAGCTTGGCAGGACCTAATGCATTTAAAAGAAGAAAAAAAAGAAATGTTGGCGTTGTCAAGCAGACTTTTAATGTAAAGTCTTCTCTCTCTCTCTCTTTTTATTTTTTTAAACCAAGGAGAGAAAGGAAGAAAAAAAAAAAAGATTTGTGATTTTCCAGCAAAGTTTGCTGCTCCTTCAAACTCCGCAGCCCAGTATTTAGATGGATTTTAACTCCGGCTTTGTTGTCTTGTTTTAATTAAAGTCAGCCATGGAGCATGTGAAAAAGCTATCCGAAGGCACGTCTCATTTTCCTCTGCCTTGGGACAGACCAATACATTCTAAATATCAAGGCGTCCTGAGTTTCGTCTGCCTTTTCCCCCTCTTGGTTCTCTTTGCTGCTTTCGGAAATCTCCTGGCGACAGAGGCACAGAAAATCCAGGTAAGAAGCCGTCCCGATTTTCCAACCAACCACCCCATAAATGTTAGGGTTTGTTGCTGCTCTTCCTTATGTCTCACTTTTCCTTCAAGGCTCGAGAGGGTATTAATGAGTTGCCCCTGTGAGATTGTATCCCCCTAACAACCCTGCAGAGCAGGCTGGCACAAGAATCAGGATGTTCCCAAGGTCTCCCACCCAACTGGGATTTGACAATATGTCTGTTCAGTTCCTCTATTCTTTTCTCTCTCTGTGTGTGTGTGTGTTTGTGTGTCTTTATTGGGCTGTGTTTTCAGGCCAAACTCTTACATTGCACAAATACGGAGTCACAGAAAAGCAACATAAAAGCATTGCCATCGTTTTTAAGTCTTAGACTTAACGAGAAGACTAATGATCACTGCCTTGGCAGCGAATTTTGCCCCTCTTTCCCAGCTTCAGCCTTGTCACAACAACCCTTTGGGGTAGGAGAGACAACGTGTGGTTTAACATCCACCAACGGGCTGCAGGGCATGGCAGAGTTTTAAATTTCTTCAGTCTTAGATCCGGGCTCCAGTCACTGCACTAGGCTGCCTCTCCAGGGCTAGCGTCCTGCTTTCTAAATTGGGGAAATGCTGAAGAAGTAGACCTTTTGCTTCACTATGAATGTTTGTGGTCATTCCTGACCTCACCCCTTCTTCCACAGCTATCTGTTTGTCTTTTTAAACCCCCGGCCTAGAGCATGAGCCAAGTTGGTTGCTGTGGATCCAAATAGGTTTGAGAGGCTGGCATAGAGCAGAAGTCGAACTCCTATCTTACAAAGGCTCTTGTGGCTCCCTTAACATGGGAGAAGGATAGTTCTCTTTTCTTTTTGTGCAAGTCGTAGTAAGAAGAGATGATAATGTGGAGTAGGAGTCAAAGGAAAATGTCATTAGACTTCTAATCAGGCTGTTCAAGGAAATATTTAATCTTTTGTCAACTTCTGGAAGGTCTCCGATTCGTTGTCTTTGCTTTAGGTGGTCCAGATTCCAGCAATGCAGCTTTTGAATGTCTAGTTTACAAGGATTTAAAGAGGGACCCCTGAAGGTCATCTATGCCAACCCCCCCGGAGGATGCAGAAACACACCTAAAACGTTTTCATCACATCCTCTACAGGAAAACCTGGAAAGATAGATTTCAAATTCAGGGTTAGGTAACCCCTTTCCTGGATGACTAAAATATCATTTAAAGGGCAAACTTTGAGGTGTTTCAGAATAATTCCTCAGGCCTGGGCGTTACCAGACTTGGAGAGATCGGGTGAAGAAACGGAAAAGTCCAGGAAAAGGAAAATCTGGCGGGATTTTTCTAAGGCAAAAATGTCCCAAGATATTTTCTCTGCTCACTCTTTTGTTATTCTGAGGTGTTAATTCAACTGATGTAGACCAAGTCAGTGGTTTCAGTCTCTGGCTGCGGAGCTGGAGGTTGGGAGTTCGAATCCCCACTCTGCCTCCATAACAGGGGCTGGACTCCAAGATCCATTAGGGCCCCTTCCAGCTCTGTGGTTCGATGATGATGATGATGATTAAGACTAGTTGCAGAGCTACAGATGAAGTATTTATTATTGTTTTCAATTTAATGGAAAAGACCACCATCGCAAAAAAAAGGAGGAAAATCCTTTTGCCATAGGTTCAGCAGACAAAAATAAACCAGAAGCAATTTATAATTTAAGCTTAGATCTCTAAGGACTTCTTGCTTAACAATAGTACCAACGTCTCGTCCCCATCCTAAAATTATGATCCTGAAATTTATTTGTATTTATTTATTTATTAGATTTATATACCGCCCATCTAGAACGTGACAAAATGACAAAATCCTTAAAAACACACACACAAAAACAGCGTGGCTTTTTGTGTATGCAGAGACTCTCTGAGGCTAGGACTCAAAACCGATTTCTGGGCTCGGCATTCTTTCAATTCCATGGGGATGATTGATGTCGTTGGGAAATGTCTGAATTCTAGTTTTTTAAAAAAATTAAAAAGCACTTGGAAGTAATTAGTTACTGTTGGGTAGCAAGCAATCTAGCTGGTAATTGCAAAGTTATTTCCTAGGCTTTTTATAGATGCTATCTACATATAACAAGCCACACAGTTATTTTAAGAGCACTTTTTAAGGGCATCTTAAGATATTTTAAGAGGCCTATGACAGTATTTTTAAGGATTCTTGTCCCATTATCCTCCAAAGGAGCAAAGGAAGGATTCTTAACTTTTGTCCTTTGTCTTTTTATATTTCCAGCGTGCAATATCAGAAGCAGCCACTAGAGGGAACCAGAGATTGTTTCTATCTATTTTTATGGTATTTTGGTGTAGGTTATAGCTATGTGTGGATAACCCGCAACACAAGAAATAATTTGTCCGGCGGGATTGAACACTATGGCGACACTATCGAGAAGTAATTAAGAACTCCATGAGTTCCTTTTACAGGGGGGAACCTTCCCAGCTCGGAAAAATAAATTCATCCCTTTTCAAGGGATGTTAGCCAATCACATGTTAATTCGTTGAAGCAAAATCAACTTGGCCCACCTTAAAGGTGGGTTTGTTCAGCGTGTATTTTCGTGGCCCGCAGCCCACTTCTTCAGATGCCGAGTGGGCTGCAACCCAGGGACGCCGACGCCAAGGGAAACCCAAACATGAGCTTGAAGTCTGTCCATCCTTCAGCAGGCTTCATGCTTCCTTCGCTCCAGATTTGGGAATGAGATCAAACTTTTGACCTACTTATGCACTGGCAAGGAAGGAGACAGAGAGAGAGATTGCGCTTGCATCCTTATATAAGCTTCATGTCCAATCTGAGCTGTACCACGGTGCTGTTTAGATATTTTATTCCACACACACCCTCCCTATTCATCACTTGATTAACTGATGGGAAGTTGAAGGGTGTTTCCTGGGGACCAGGGGGCTGGAAGCATTAGCGCCATAGGGTTAACATCCTTCCGATTTGCAGCTTTGCACCCTGACAAGGCAGCAAAGCTCATGCTGAGACCCACAGATGATGGGTGGTTATTAAGAGAGCATTTTTTTTTCTCCAGATCTTGGAGAAGAGCTGGCTGGAAAGCTCAGTGGTTTAGGTATTTGGCTGCAGAGGTTGGGAGTTCGAGTCCTCCACTGGGCCTCCTGGGAGAACAGGCAGCCTGGGTAGCCTTGGGCAAGCTGCACAGTCCCAGGGCGCCCCCTGGAGGAAGGGAAGGGGAAACCACTTCTGAGTCTTCGCCTGGAAAACCCTGAAAACTCTGTAAGTCAGAATGGACTTGACGGCGCTGGATTATTATTATTTAAAGCTGAATTGTAAATCTGTCAAAACAAAATCCCTGGTGTGCATAAATCAGAATTTTATAGGTGATTTTTTAAAATCCAGAAGCCTTATTCCTATTTTTGCAGAAAGTTGGAAAATTTGGGGAAACACTGAATATCCACCCCCCAAAAAAAAAGAGAGAGAAAGGAAAAGAAAAGAACTTTTGATTTTTTTTTGGAATTCTAATATTTTAGGATTTGAATTTGGGTCAATATTTTGTCTGTCATTAGGAGTGCGATTTGTTTTTATTTGAAAGATCGTTTCTGACGAGGAAAAAAAGCCCATAAAAACGGCAGCAAAGTTCCTGAGAATCTAAGCATTTCAAAGTAGCAAACTGTTCCTTTTGGGGGGGACTCATCAGACTTGAATCTTATACCTGCTGCCCCTCAGAGGCCCTGAAGCTGAGGAGACCTGTCGGGCTCAGCGGGTGGGCGTCAAGCTGGAGCCTTTAATTACTCAGCCAGCTTGGAGTCAGTCTTTCGGAGGAAGAATCAAGAAGGCCAGGAGTTGGACGAGGTTCAAGCGGCTGCTGCGATGCGTCAGGCAGAGATGCATCAAATTAAGCCTGTTTAGACTGGGAAGCAGCAGAAGGCAGCTAGCAAAAAACAAAGGGTCAGGATAGCCATCAAGACTAACTGAGTTCTGTGCTTCTGTGCTAAGGGCATCTCATTTGTTATTATGAGTCATCAAGTCACCACTGATTCATGACAACCCTGTGAATCAGCACACTCCAGAATGTCCTGTTCTCATTTGTCCCGCTCAGCTCTTGCAAACTTGAGCCTGTGGCTTCCTTTAGGGAGTCAGTCCATCTCGTATTGGGTCTTCCTCTTTTCCTGCTGCTTTTTCCTCTTTCCCAGCATTGTCTTTTCCAGAGGATCCTGCCTTCTCAGGATGGGCATAAAGCCTCGGCTTCATGATTTTTTGCCTCCAGAGAGAGTTCAGGCTTGATTTGATTTGGTACCTATTAATTTGTCTTTCTGGCAGTCCAGGGCAGCCGCAAAGCAATCCTGCAGCACCACATTTCAAATGAAATCCATTTCAAATGCATTGATCTTCCCATTAAAAACAGGAAAATTCCATGCAACTAGAGCATCATATAGAATCCGGTTCCCCTTGGCAACTTTCAGATCTGTTTGCCATGTTTGTTAACATGCAGAATTTCCCTTTTCTTAGACTAAGGGTGGAGAACTTCACCCAAGGACCGGATTCCGGTTCACAGACATGTTCTCGAGGCTCTTGCTCCAACAATGTCATCTTTTTCTAGCCTTCCTCGAATTCATGGACCGAACGGGCTCTGAGTGGGTGAAAAAAAATTGTGACTGTGAAATGAAACCTCCAGCTTCAGGAGCAGTCTATCTCTGTGAACCACACGCCAGAGATGGAAAAAGACACTACGGCCTTTTAAGCCAGCTAGGCCCGCCTAGTTGCCTTTGGAAAAATTCTGCTCAATCAGGAATACATTTGGAGGGGAAAGGTGGCTGGTGGGGGAAAGGGAAGACACTCTGTAAAATGACTTTTCCAGGGGGAAAAAAAAGCTGCTACAAATTAATAGGAAAAGAAATCCTGTCTTTCAAACACAGATGCCTCACGGCCTTCGTGAAAAAGACAGAAAATGGAAAGAAACCCAGAAAAAAGCTTGGGGAACTTTCTTAAAAAACTTAAAAAAACAAAAATCAACCCACAACACTACAGATCCATCATTCCCCCACAGCTGTCCTGATTAGGCGATTCTGGGTATTAGAGTCTTTAAAAAAGGAATTTGATTCTTGGATTCATCGTTCTGCAAATCTGAGAGGAATACAGTTCCTAGTACTTCCTGGGGGAAATCAGGCTGGCTGAGAAGCTTAAGGGTGATACCTCGAAAATACACACGTTGGCAAGCTCTAAATATTGGTGGGAGGGTGATCCTTTCTGTTTCCCCCCCCCCCAAAAAAAAGACTTGGGACCCACTGTTTTTCTTTTTAAGGATGATGCTGCTCCACCTGGTTCCCCTCCAGGTCCTCCCGTGGCCCTCCACCATCTCACGCTTCCAGCTCACCCCCATATTCGGAAGAAACGCTACACCTTGACACCAGGGCACCTGAGGTGGGACCACCTCAATCTCACCTACAAGTAAGTTAATTTTTAAAAAATGTAAAGTTTTCCAGGTTCTACCTCTCACTCCGGGAGATTTCATACAATTTAATTTCCTTTTCCTGCGAATCTTCCCACCGTTGTTTCTTTATTCTGTTGTGATCCCGATTCCCCTGCAGGATTCTGTCTTTCCCTCGGAACCTAATCAATGAAAGCCAGACGAGGAAGGGGCTGGCCACGGCTTTCCGCATGTGGAGTGATGTTTCCCCGTTCAGCTTCCGGGAAGTGTCTCCAACCGTGCCTAGTGACCTCAAAATCGGTAGGGTGCCTTATTTCCCCCTGCTTTGGATGTTTCAGGGTTTTGCGTTTGTTCAGGAATTCCCCCCTCTCTTCTGAGGGCTTTACCCATAAAACTCCCAGTCCTTTCCGGTATCTGTAATCCATTTCATTTCAGAAATAATGCCTTCTCTCATACAGGATGAAGACAGAGGGAGTGGCTAACTTCAATGGGAACTGCAAGGCATTATGGGCCTGGTAGTTTCCTGAGAGGCAGGGAGACTACCAGGCCCATAATACCTTGCATCTCCCAGGGACCTTAGCTCCACCTAGCCAATTCCTCTATCACCATCATGCCCAAGAGAAGCCATTATTTCTCCGCTGAAAGTGATTACAGGCCCCTGAACAGACTTGGGGAGTTGTTGTTTTTTACTCAAGCCCCCCAGATGTCTGGTGGGGGGAATCCCTGCAGATGTCTGAGGTCCGTTGTTCAAAAAATACAAAAAAGCCCATGCCCGGTACCCGCCGTGCCACACAAACAAGAAAGTGAGTGGAGCACCACCTCCACGACTCACGAGCCTCCTGGTTGCACACATAAAAAAGCCCTGCTAAAAGGATGCAAAGCCTAGAAGGTGAACTCCCTCTGCCTGCCCTGCCTTGGTGACATCACACCAAGCTCCGCCTCCCCGTCTCAAGCTTTAGGTACTGGAATCCCAGGGAATAGGGTGTTGCTGACTTAGAAACCCAATCTGTCAGCATTTTTGTTGTTGTTGTTGTTGTCGTCGTCATCGTTGTCGCTGTTGTTTTGCAAAGTCACCCTCTTGTCAAGTCTGCCCTTTCAGAAAGCTGTGCTTTACTGGCTGAAGATATTTAACCAACAAAATTATGCCCGGTTTCCGTTCTAATTTTTGTCTTGCCCATTCAACCCGGGACCAAACGTCTAACAGCCTTTGTAATTTTTTTTAAATAACATTTTTTCCTTTCCCCGTCTCCTTCCTCCTCCTCTTTCCCTTGCCTGCTTTAAAAATAAAAAAATCAGTACTTCATCGGTTAAATTTCTCCCCGGAGACAACAAAACGGCATTTCTCTGCAGTACGAGCAAAAATGGTTCTGAGGGCAAAGATTCTGAACATCTGGAAGAACAGAATGGCTCCTTGAGTCATTGTGGGTTTATTTGCAAGTTCTCCAGATCTTTACTGCTCCAGGTTTTTGTAGATCTTTTTTTTCCCCCCCGCTTGTCCCAAGATTGAAAACAGACCACGAGAGAGGGCTTTAAAGTCTGGAGTTCAGGAAGTCTTTTGCCGGAGAGGACGCACGGAGTCAAAAACCTGGGACATGGTAGCCTCTGAGGGTCTCCAGACTTGTTGCGCTTGGAGTCTGCCGCGCTTACTTTTTGAGAACACAGTTCCTACACCAGCCAGCCCCCCACCCCAGTGGCCATGCTAGTGGGTTGGGGATGATGGGAAGTATAGTCCCCACAGTAACCTTGACGTGTGCTCGGTTTGTTAGCAGGTTCTGATCACAGCTGGCTTCGTAGCCAACACAGAGGGCAAAAGAGGATACTAATTTGTGTGAAATTACACATGCTAACTTATCGGTTTTCCATCCAGGTGTTCTGTGGCTCAGCCACATCACGGCCACATCGTATCACGTGCTGTAAACCAGCATGGGGCCCCTCCCTCTCTAAGGGACGTTCTCTGTTCCCACCCCCTTACAATTCCAGTGGTTGCCTCTTCTGTACCAGAGGTGGATAAACAGCTGCACTGAGGTGTTGTGGGACTACAGTGCCCATCAGCCTGTTTAGCAACACAGTTTAGCAACAGTGAGGGATGTGGGAGTTGTAGTCTGCTATATGCAGTATACTTGTGTGTGCACACAATGTGCCATCAACCTAATTAGCAGTGACCTTAATAGGACTTTAATGGTAAGTGAGATATTTAAGGAGTGGGTTTACTCCTGCCATCCCTCAGTGAATTTCCATGGCCAAACAGGGATTCGAATCCATGTCTTCTGAGGCATAATCCATCACCCTTTTATTTCCTTCCTTCCTTCCTTCCTTCCTTCCTTCCTTCCTTCCTTCCTTCCTTCCTTCCTTCCTTCCTTCCTTCCTTCCTTCCTTCCCTCCCTCCCTCCCTCCCTCTCTCTCTCGCTCTCTCTCTCTCTCTCTCTCTCTCTCTCTCTCTCCCAGGTTTCTATTCCATCAATCACACCGACTGCCTGCAGTCCCAAATCCATCACTGCTTTGATGGCACGACCGGAGAACTGGCTCACGCCTTTTTCCCACAGAACGGCGAGATCCATTTTGATGACCATGAATACTGGATCGTCGGGGACACCCGGTTCAGCTGGAAAAAGGGTGAGTGAGCCAGATCTATAGACCTTTGAGGCCCACCTCATAATAAATAAGTTTTCGGCACAGCTGATGTGCTTTTTCCTCACCATTTTTTCACCCTGGAGGTCTTAAGAAGAAGAAGAAAAACAAAGCAGAATGTGACGTTGAAGTGGAATCCAACTTCCATGGTTCATTGTTTTTTAAATGCAAGTTCCTAGTCCTCATGGGTGCAAAAGCCAGCCTTGAAGTCAATGCACAACTATAAGACATATCAAATTCAGTGTAAGATATTTTGAGTGACCGAGGGAAAATTCCAGCGTCTTCACCCCTCCCCCTAACTAGCAGAAAAAAATATGCAATTTAACTCATGTAGGCAAGTCACCCAATGTGTTATGGACGCAGAAATTGATCCCGGGTTTCCTTTATTAGAAGTCAAGTTTCTAGCCCTTATGGATGCCCAAACAGGCTGGAAAATGTGTAGGCAATCCCAGTTCTTGCATCAAGTATTTTGAATGGTAGAGGAAGGCGATTCCGTGTCTTGGCTACGAGGTACAATTATACAAATGTAATCTATATCAATAACGTATTTGTCTTCTTTTTTGGTGCAGAATTCTTATAAATTGATTATCCGATCTGTCTATAAATTGCTTTTCAGTCCCCCAGAAAGCAATGTACACTAAAATAACAACAGACAAACCATAAACCAAACATCCTTGAACAACAAGCTAAATCAGATTTTAAATAGCAGTGGCTTTTGAAGTTATGTATTTGGACACAGAGTTTAAAGATTGCTTTAGACCAGTGGTTCCCAGCCTTAGGTCCCCAGATGTTCTTGGACTGCAAGTCCCATAAGCCTTAACCACCAGCTGTTCTGGCCAGGACTTCTGGGAGTTGTAGTCTGAGAACATCTGGGGACCCAAGGTTGGGAACCACTGCTTTAGATGAGCAGTCAGGACCTGGCCTGGGATCTCCCCCCATAAGACCACAGAATCTTGCTGATTTTCTCTGGGGTTGAATTCGATTACATGCAGCCACACTGGGGGATTCGAACTCCCAAACTCCAGCTCCACAGCTGGAGGAAATTTGAACTTTACATTTGACATTACCATTTTTTAGGAAGAATGTTATTCAAACAGAGGAGTGCCTGCTGTAAAACTGCTGCCTGGCACCCTCTCTTAGGAAGTGTGCTACCTCAGAGAGCCATGAGCCTGCTCGGTTCCTCCCTTTCTTTTTCTCCTTTTCGTCCCCCCCCCCCCAAAAAAAACCTTGTTTTCCTATTTGTTTCGCTCCCTCACCAGTTTTTCTGCCGACGTGGCTGCTTTGTGGGAAACCAAGGATGCCTCCGTGATGAAGGACGGGGCTCTTCTTAAAAGGTCTGGTCTGCCGTGCGCCTGAAGCGCTCCGCAGACGGCCCTGGATCGCCGGGGGAAGGCACAAGGCAGATCTGGAAGGGTGGAAAGAGTCATAATAATTCCTAAAATTATTTCTACGTGTTATTTTAACTGTTGAGGTTCCCACTTCCAGGGGATTCTATGGTGCCAGATGGCAGGGCCAAGGGTGAACGGAAAGAGGAATGCTTTCCCATTTTCTCTTCTGTCTCTGCCACCCGTTCTCTCTCTCTCCTTCCTTCCTTCCTTCCTTCCGTCCTTCCGTCCTTTCTTTCTTTAGGTTGTTCACCCTCTCTATAAATCCCATATGCCCCGTGTTTTCTTGAGTTGTTGAGATGAGTTGTGTTTTCTTGATCCTAAAATTCAATTGTTACCAAACCTCAAAAGAATGTAGAGAGAATCTTCTACCAGGATCTGAGATCATTCCTCTGACCAACTCTGTTATTCTGACGTGCAGGGCCTTTACTCGGTCGCAGACAGAGTGCTTTCCTATCACCTTTTAGCTGATTCTTTCGTACCAACGGACGAGTCACGGTCTCTCTGGTGTGTCTCTGTATGTGTCGCCATTCTGGCTCTGCATTGTGCGGTCAAGTGATCTTAAAGTTAAAATTCAGACTTTGGTCATGAACGGACAAGTGATCACACATAACATTAAGTAGATGTGTCATATAAACCTGTGCACAAATAGAGAGCGCTCCAGACCTGTCAAATCTTGCAGAGAGACAACAGGCAGACTCCTTTTTGCAACTGGGGACTTGAGGAACCTTTCTATCTTTTAATTTGGTTTCTTTTGGATTAACATAAAGCAGCAACCCCAAAATATCTGAAGGGTCACATTTACCATCCCATGGAACAATCTTCCAATCTTGGAAGCAAGAGTGAGGAGATGGAACTCCAGAAATGAAATTATGGTCCGTCCCCCCCCCCCCCCCCAATAGATGTTCTCCGTAAAACTCAGAGTGGAGAAGCCACTGATCAGGAATGGTCTTAGCTGTCAGTTGCTCAAGAATCTTTCCAGCTCAACATTGTGAGGATTGTGTTGTGGAATGTGAACTGCTCCTGGTTTGAGTCTCTGAACATCCGCCGGCCTTGATCGCTGGAATGTTCTGGGCGTCTGGGGTCAGACAGATTTTCCGAGACGACCTCCCATTCCCTTATTTAGGAAGAGAGGTGAAGCCACAAAATTGTGTGTGTGTGTTGCATTAGGATTTAGGAGGAAAAACCACAAATTTCACAACACTTCCACAGCCGAGGGGAGGGGGAAGGAATATTTTCCAGGGTGCTTCTTTTAAAACAAAACAAAACAAAAAAATATATCAACTGATTGAAAGGTCTCACATATCACAGAATCCTTATAGGATCACAGAATAATGGAGGTGGAAGTGGCCTCTAAGGCCATCACACATCAACGGCTGTATGTCTTAAGTGCCATCTCTTTTATGCTTCAAAAAGAGATGACGCTATGGTTCCCGAGACGCTACATGATCAACACTCTGGAGTTTGTAGTCTCACCAACACCAGATAAGAGCTTCAGCAGTCTCTGATTCAGAGTCAGTATATAGCCGAATACCAATTATAGGGAGACAATAGGAGGAAAAGAATGATCTGTTTGTTAACATTTCTACTCCACTTATAAAAAGAAAGGATCCCAGAGCAACTGTGAAAGGTCAGAAAGGAGACACCGCTCCTGCCTAGCCTGGCAGATTATAATCTAGAAACCACAGCACTAGAGGAAAGGGGAGGAGGAGGGAGGAGGAAAACACATATGATATGGCTGTTCATATCAAATGAAAGAAAACCAGAGGGGTCCCTGAAACTGACATGCTTCCCTCTTTCTCCAGGCGTTTGGCTGACAGATCTGGTCCACGTCGCGGCCCACGAAATCGGCCACGCCCTGGGCCTCATGCACTCTCTGGATCCCAACGCCCTCATGCACCTCAACGCTACGTTGACGGGGAAGAACACCATTTCGCAGGACGAGATGTGGGGCATCTACAGACTTTACGGTGAGCGAAAACATGACAGGAGGCACTCGGGAGAGATGGGTATTTGCAGCCATTGCGATTTCAACAGCACCGATGTCTCCCTCTAGTGGGAAGGAGGAGTAGAACACACCCTTTCCGTGTGTCTTGAGTTCAGGGCAGGGATGATCCCAGCGGCCTGTATTAGCTACCTCCATGCACAAAGCCCTCTCCGTTAATTCCCCTGCTTTCTGGAAAGCAATATTATCGGCGCAGGCAAAGAAAACTTCTTATATAAGGTCCTCTGTTCAGCCAGTTCGTGTTTTGAACCTTCCCTGGCTTTTTCTGATCTCTGCCTCTAAACAGCAAAATAACCCAGGCAGGGAAAATTATAGGTTTTCAACCCATCACTAACATCCAGTGAAAGGGTGTATTTGCAGTTCAGTGGTGAGTAAAGGAAAGCGAGCCCGAAGTGGTCATAAGGCCTGTTGGGGCGGTGGCAGAGAAATCAAATCTCCTTTTCTTTGGGAAGTCAGTGGGAACATTTGTCCCAATCTATTTACTGGTTTATGCTGCGAAACTGGTAATCTACACCCTACCAGGAAGAGGCCCAGAGACCATCGGTGGAGCTATGTATGGAAAATGCACGGAAGAGGTAGCTTGATTTCCTTCCCTCTCGGATTAGAGTACATCTCTCTCTTAAAATAAAACTTATTTCACTTTGCACAGGTTGGAAAGCACCAGTGCTTTAATAATCATTGTGTGCCGTCAAGTCCATTCTGACTTATGGCGATCCTTTCCAGGGTTTTCCAGGTAGAGAACACTCAGAAGTGGTTTCCCCTTTCCTTCTTCTGGGGAGGGATCCTTGGGACTGTGCAGCTGGCCCAAGGCCACCCAGGCTGGCTTTACTCATAGGAGGCCCAGTGGGGGAATCAAACTCCCCACCAGAGATACAATACAAAATAAATAAGGTATTGGCAGCTGGCTGGATAGCTTAGTGGCTTTGGTATCTGGCTGCAGAGAACGAGGTTGGGAGTAGAGGTGGGTACAAACCGCTGGTTCGGTGGTTTGTGCCGGTTCGGTTACCGTTCGGCACTTCCTAGCCCCACCTCCTCTGTTGGGCTTCCCTGCCCTGCCTCCTCCAGGCACTGCCTCTGAGTGTGCGCCCAACAGAAGTGCCGAACACCACTTTGAACTGTAACAGAACCGGCACAAACCATCTTTCTTTCTTTCTTTCTTTCTTTCTTTCTTTCTTTCTTTCTTTCTTTCTTTCTAACACATCTCCTTTCATCTCAGGCTGCAAAGACAGAGTCTTTATCTGTCCCTCCTGGTCTCGAAAAGGATACTGCAAGACACGGAGAAAGTTCATGAAAAAACATTGCCCGTACAGCTGTGACTTCTGCTTAGGTAATAAACATGCCTTCTTTTATATTTGTGTGCGTGTGTGTGTGCATGCGTGTAACTCAGTGGTTCCCAACCAACTCTGGGTGCCCAGATGTTCTTGGATTGCAACTCCCAGAATTCCTGGCCAGCACAGTTAGCGGTGAAGGTTTCTGGAAGTTGTAGTCCAAGAACATCTGGAGATCTGAGGTTGGGAACCACTGGTGTTGTGGGTAGAGTGAAGTGGTGTATAGAGTTAAGACTATGGTTCCCAACCTTGGGTGCCCAGATGTTCTTGGGCCACAACTCCCAGAAGCCTTTGCCACCAGCTGTGCTGGCCAGGATTTCTGGGAGTTATAGTCCAAGAATATCCAGGGACTTAAGGTTGGAAGACCACTGGTGTACAATCCAGTTTTCAGGGTATTTGGGATTAGATGCTTTGTCATGGATCGCCTATGTCCCAAGGCGTCCCAATAGCTTAGCATGTCTAGAACGAGAGGCTGATATTTTGTGATCAAAATGACCTCAGGCCCATTTCCCAAGAATGCCACTTTTCTTGATCTCCGAAAACCGTTTAATGAAAAACAAAAGCGGATCTCATTCCTAATCATGGATCACGTCTAGGTTAATTTTTGGACCATGACTTGGTTTTTGGTTCTTGTTTTAAATCTGTAACCTTCAATTGATTGCATCTTTCTCTTTGGCTTCCACCCCTTCCCCACGGCAGAATTTCCCTTCCCGACGGTAGCGCCCACCCCACCTCCCCCAAGGATGAAAACCAAGGTGGTCCCTGAAGGCAGAAACGTGACGTTCCGTTGTGGCCAGAAGATTATTCATAAAAAAGGCAAAGTTTAGTAAGTATCCTCTTCAGGGCAGTGGAACGGTTTGATCTTTTTGATCTTTTACTCATATTTTTCTTTCCCTTTCTGCATGGGAAATTCAACACACATGCTGTCAGTTTCATCCTGTCTTATTTAGTGCTATAGAGAACATTTGTATATATGTTTATTCAGATTTAAGTCAGATTGACTCTAGTGGACCTCACGTCCAGATATGCAGGGGTAGGATTTTTACTTAAAAAAATTAGAAATATAGATTTTCATGATGTGTTCACCAGAACTGGCCACTAGAGGGCCAGAGACCATGCTATGTATGTATTCTTGTTGATGCAGAATACATAACATGGTCTCTGTCTCCCTCTAGTGGCCAGTTCTGGTAATACATGGTAAAAATACATATTTCTGGATTTTTTATTTTCTTTTACCATGCTATGTATACTGTTCACTATTATCCACAGTTTTCAGCATCCACAGGGGGGGGTTAGAACCAATTTTCTGCAGATATGGGGGGGGTTTCCTACTGTATTCATTCTGAGAGATCGGACCTATTGATTTCTCCACTGCCCTGTTGTCTCTCCCCCCCCCCCCCCCTGCAGTTGGTATAAAGAGAAGGAGCTCCTAGAGTACTCCTACCCGGGATATCTCTCGCTAAACGATGACCACATGAGCATCATCGCCAATGCCATTAACGAAGGGACTTACACTTGCATGGTGAAGAAGAAATCCAAGATCTTGACCACGTATTCCTGGAGGATTAAACTCAAGCATTGACTGGGAACCTTTAGAAGGACTGGGATAGCTCGTTTGGCTTTCGTCCACGTTGGACTCCTTCCTTCCCCCCCCCCCCCCCCTGGCATTTGTATATTTACTTTCAGCAGCACATTTCGAACTGACTCCCTTCTAAACCCCACCTGTCTGCTCTCAACTCTTTGCCGGTGTGTGAGGATGCTGGAATTTCCTCCACTGGTCTGAAAGGAGAGGACTTGAAAGTAAGTTAGATGCTCTGTGTGCTGTGTTTCTTGGAGTCTTCCTGGATCTGATGCTACGTAACTCCATAGTTTCGGTCTCTGGCTGTAGAGCCAGAGGTTGGGAGTTCGAATCCCCCCCAGGGTGCCTCCTTGACAGGGGCTGGACTGGATGATCCAGAGGGTCCCTTCCAGCTCAGCAGTTCTAAGATGATGAGGATGGTTCTTTCCTGGGATGCTGGACTACAATTCCATCTTGCTTGCCCCTGCTGGCTGGGGATGATGGGACCTATAGCTCACCATCAGGGGAAAGATCAGCCCTGCAGAGGCGTTGAAATTAAACTCCCATTCTCTTTCACTACACGTTGTGAGGCCTGGACTGACGTGAGTTGTACTCCCACAACATCGCCGCCCAGAGTAGACTTCGGTCTAGATGGGCGGGGAATAAATCAAATAAATAAATAAATAAATAAATAAAATCTACAACAGGCAGGGGTGAAGAGTGCAGCCCTCCCAGTGTTAGGGGAACTATAGTTCCCATCAGCCCTGGCTAACGACAAAGCAGTCAAATAAGAGTACTTGGCCCACACTTAATTATAATAATAAATAATCATGTGCTGTCAAGTCAGTTCTGCCTTATAGTGACCCTTGTCAGGGTTTTCTAGGTAGAAAATACTCAGAAGTGGTTTCCCCTTCCCTTCTTCTGGGGGGGGGGGGAATCCCTGGGACTCTGCAGCTGGCCCAAGGCTACCCAGGCTGGCTCCTTTCCCATGGGGTCCAGTGGGGAATTGAACTCCCAACCTCTGGCTCTGCAGAGACTTAACCCAACTCAGTTAATACTCAGAAGTGGTTTCCCCTTCCCTTCTTCTGGGGGATCCCTGGGACTGTGCAGCTGGCCCAAGGCCACCCAGGCTAGCTCTACTCACAGACAGCAGCACCTTAATGAAGGCTTAACAAAAGATCATCCAAAATCAGGCCTCACTTTTTTCTGATGTCCCTTTTGGTATTTGTCTTCTGCAATAATCCTGGCAGGCCTGCGATGACTATTCCTGTTTTCAATTCCTTCTACGTGCTGTGGCGGTTATTTATCAGTCCATTCAGCCACCTTAAAAGCTCCCACCTCCCTTCGCCTTCTCGTCAGCAGCTTCTGGAAAGCTACCGGGCACGTTATCCTCTAGGAACCTTTTTTTTTTTAATCCATAAATTACTGCTGTACTAAGTTGAATAAAGTGCTTCCTCACCCCTCTGTCCCCAGCATCATTCTGGATTCGCACCCGTGACTTAGGGCCACGGTATGACAGAGGCTAGAAAGCCTCCTAAAGGAAACCAGCTGGCCAGAATCGTGAGGTTCTCATTAGGCTGAAAGAGAACAGCCACCCAACGGCTCTGTGTTTTTAACATCCTTCCAAGCCTGCAATCATCTCCACCCTCTTGGTTTTTAAAGAAGCCGGCTTCTGCATCAAATCATGGCTGGAGGGGGGGGGAGGATACAGGAGCAGGGCGAATCCCCCTATAAACCCCCAAAAGGTCAAGGGTTCGTTCCTTGATGTCCAAAATTGTCCTCATGCCCCAGACACGGAAACCTGAGCGACAGATGAGAGAAAGCACTACCTTTCCCGAGGTACCCATTTGGTCTCAAAAGCCAGGTCCAGGCAGGATTGGCAGCCAAAAGCAACACAGGGAGATGTAGCACGGTATTTGGGAGGCACTGCAGTACAGCAAGGAAGGGGGCAAAGTGTATCCCTCCAGATGTGGTTAGATTACAACTCCCATCATCCATAAGCAGCACAAACCAGGCATGAGGACTTCTGGAAGTTACAGCCCACCCATAGAGGCTTCAGGAGAGGAGTGGGTAGGGAACGACTGTCCCTCTAGATCAGTGGTTTCTAATCTTGGGTCCTCCAGAGGTTCTTGGACTACAACTCCCAGAAGCCTTCACCACGAGCTGTGCTGGCCAGGATTCCTGGGAGTGGTAGTCCGAGACCATCTGGGGACCCCAGGTTGGCAAACTATTGCTCCAGATGTTTTGATCTACACCTTCCACCAGTTGCACCCCTGCTGGAAGGGATTCTGGGAGTTACTGAGCCAAAACATCTGGCGTGGCCAAGTGTTGCCTTTCTCTAACATGGGGGGCAGGCCAGATCGTGTTGGAAACCCCCCCCCCCAACTCCCGGTTTTAAACAGATTCTCCCTAGAATAAAAACCGGCAGGACAAAGATAATTTATCACGGCAAGGAAAGGAGGACATGACAGGGGCCAGCTGTTGCTCTACCTAACCCAATATTATCTGTACTTAACGACTTGGCTAGATGGACTAATAGCCCAATCAGCTAGAACAGAAAGTTCCTCCTTTCCTGAAAGGGCCACCCTCCCAAGCTTCGTATTCCTGCATTTATTAATCCTTCTAGAAGCAAGCATTTTGTATTAAACAAAAGTCGGTTTACAGCATTAGGCTTATTGTAGACATTTCTTTTTTTAAAAAAAAGGATATTGTGAACCACGCTCTCTTAGATTGCCCAACCTTACCTTAACATCTTAGTTTTTTGTTTTTTTAGCAAGGATATGAGATGAATAATCTCCGGCTGCTTGCAATTCGGTCTTTCCTTCAAGCTCTGATTTAGTGTGTGTGGTGTGCCTCTCCCCCTTCTAAACAAATTTCAACACAACTCACAGCTGGACGCATTTGTCCTTTGGGGGCCAACAGCCACCGATGACTAAAGCAACTCGTCACAAATACAGCAGTAAAAAAAAACCCAACAATCCTGATGCATACAATTTAAGGCCAACTTTTTGAGAAAAAGAGTTTTTAATTTATTATTGTGCACAACCCAACCCGCTGCGAGACAATCCTCTGTAGTTTTATAGCCTGGGTACCATGAAATGTTTAACATTCAAAGAGAAGAGGGCGGCTCTGGGTCTGGATACATTTAATACAAGTATAAAATATCTTCCTTCTCTTTAAAAAAAAAAAGCTATATACAAATCACAGTGTATCGCTTCCAACATTCACAGCTGTACAAAACAACAAAGAAGACACACACTTTCCTTCTGCTGGTTTCTTTGTAGCAAAAAATATTTTGGACACAGCTTGGAAACACAAAAGTTAGAAACAGACTTTGGGCGGGGGGGAGAGAGGGATTCCTGCCCATCTATTGTGATATTCCCACTAGTTTTGGGATCAAGCATCGGTAACGTATTTCAGCCCAGAGTCGGAGTTCAAGGTCAAGAGTTCTCAGCACACAAAAGTGTGGAACAAACAACAACAACAAAAAACCCAGCATATTTTAACTTAAAGCACTTACTACCAGTGATGAGGTTTTCAACGTTTCTAGATTACAAATACCGTAAGTCTCCATTCTGGGAGTTTTACCTATCTTGCCGGCCCTTTACCTGAGTGTGGCTCGCCTGCAAGAAAGGCCTAATTTGGAAGCCTTTGAGGCCGAGCTAGGCCAAGCTTCCTGTTCCTGCCCCACTGCTAGCTGGGAGCTTTTTTTTCTGAGCTGGAAGCTGGAAAAGCTAAACTAAGCCTCCCAGCCTTCTAACTTAGGCCTTCCTCCCAGATGCATCACGGTCTGGTGTTTTTAAGGTGCTATAGGATAGGTCGAATGGCCAAGATTGAAGAATTATGGCACTCGATGTCCGGAAAATCAAAACATCTTATCTGTACATACTGCCAACATCTCTTTGGGAAAGCATTTCAACTTTTTGGAAGGGAAGGGAAAAATGGGAAAAGCAATTAAAAAGCGTTGCCACAGGGAAGGGGGTTTAGCTACCTGGACATCCTGAGAACGGACACCATCAGGATGGTGAGCCAAGGACGTCCATTTCCTCAACCCCATCACAAACAAGGCTGCAAGGCAATGTTGGAGCAGGGAAGGTAGCGAACGGCAGACAGAAGCACAGGTAGGTAGAGCCTGGTTCACAGTAGGTGGAAAAACTTGGGGTTCCTGAGTATGAAAGAGATGGATGTGAATCTTGAAAACAACAGAAAACTCCTCTGAACTCAGCCGAGTCTACAAAAGGCAACCTAAGGCACGTAACATCTTAAATGCCAAGCACAGAGCAGGTTGGAGAAGGGGTGGGGGAAGGAGAAGATTGATGGACCTTTGTTGCATTTTCAGTTCGTTATCACAAAACGATCTGGAAATGTAACTTGAAATATCAAGACTGGGAAGGGACTACAGCGTTTGGAATGCCTCCGTCTACAAAACCAGGGTGGAGGAACCTTAACGAAACCTGGAGACTTTCTCAAAGAACCATATACCACGTAGAGATAAAGCCAGCGTCAAAAGGGTGGGATGAAAAAAAAAAATCAGCACATTTCAGCTTAAAGTTCTTAGGGCCAGGAACTCAGTCTTTGGAGAAGCATTTCCAATGTTAAGAGGGTGAAAACACATAGGGGTTCCCCCCCCCCCCACTCCTCGGTATAAAACCCCACGGAACCACAGTATCACGGAAAAGAGCGTTGGTTTCTTTGGGAATCCCAGAGAATGGATCTCAACCTTTCGCCCTGCCCGGCTCTGGAACCCCATCTTTAGGAATTTCCAGCCAACGTAGCCCCCCCCAAAAAATGTCAGGGATTCCAGGACTATAATTCTAAATATCCAGAGCATCAACGGTTCAAAGCCACAGCATGAAACGCTTCAAAAAAGGTTAATGCTACAGCTCACCAGAACGATCAAACCAGGCCGGCTGTCGCTTTTGTGTATTCCGTTACATCCTGGAGTTACAGACCATCTTCCCCATTTTTGGACTCCGTAATTGACTGGAAAAATCCGTCTGTCATTCCACAACGGATCACTGAATTCTACCCATTTTCTATGACATTTTGACACGCCACCCAGTGTCCTGTAACTTTACTTTCCACGGAATATTGTTTTGTTCAGAAAACGTAAGCCGACTGAATATTTCTATGACGGTGAAACCTTTCAGCTTCAAAGACTGAGACTCCGGGAAACAATCACAGTGGGGTTTTGTTTAAAAGGGTAACAATGGCAAAGGAGAAAAGGGAAGCAAGAAACCACCTCTTGTCTAGATGCACCCGTTGCTTTCTGTATCAAAGTTAATGGAGAGGAGAGAGCCGCTCTGACACCGGACGAACAATTAGAAAAGGATTTGTGTTTTATTCTACAAATGTACAAAGACATCCCCCCACCCCTTGATCAGAAGAAGAAGGTTTAAATACAAACGGGCGGGTGGAGGGGATGCACGAACAGGAGGGAGAAAAATTAAACCAGTTCCAAAAGAGTCCTTCAAGTGTGCTGGGGTTTTGCTTTGGGCAGAAGGGGTTCGTGGCGTTTTCTAGATCATTTCTAGTCTTTGAAATGGAAAACGCACCAGCTCCGTCCAGGAGCATATCCCTCCACTTCCAGGCAATGTCTTGGAGGGGGGAAGAAGGAGCAAAGTGTTCCTCGGGTGAAACAATGCAGGTGCCCACCGAGAAAGCAACCCTTCCCCCCGCTTTGCTGTCTTGCTTCTCCCCTGTCTTTCCCCCCCCCCCGCCCCCCCGATGCTGCTGTCAAAATTTGAGGCTGAATCCGGGCCCTGCAGCCGATGCTCCTTGGTTGGTGGTGGTGAGGTGGAAACCAGTGTCTTTCAAGTCGTCGTCGCCCTAAAAGGACCAATTAAAACAGAAAAAAGGAGACATGAAAATGTGGGCAACACCGCCATTGCTTGATTCTGGGATGCTAAGAGAAACAGATGGGGCTGAGGACCATCTAATCCAGCTTTCTTCGCTCAACCGGGTGCCCGGCCTTTGAGCGCTGCGTTGTCTCTGCATTTTCACTCTACTGCCGATTTTAACTTTATTTGACATGCTGTGCCGTTCTATTCCCCTCGGCTGTCTTTGTCTGTTCCCGCCGTGTTATGAGCGCAGTGGCTTTTTATTTCACGTTGTTTATCTTAACAGGCTCCACACACCACCCACAGAACCCCAGTCAGCGGGTGGCTGAAGAGCAGAACAGATAAAGAAATGATCAATCATCTTTGATCTGTCACCCCCTCCGGGTAAGACGCTGTCGGGACTGTTTTTTGTAACAGGCTGCGTACGCGGACGGTGCTTGAAGCGGTCAAAACAGGGAGGCAGAACATCCAGGTTCAGAAGCTACAAGATGTCACTGAATATCAACTGCTTGCTACCAAAGAAGCCAGCATCTGTTGCCTCTTATCGGGATCCCTGTGGAAGACGGGGCGAGAGGCTGGAAACGCAATCCCATAACGCTCTTCTCCAACACAGCGGCTTTCTCATTCTTAAAACCTTTTATACAAAGCTAGTGCCCCACCTGCTGGCAGCTGTGGCACATGATCAGGGATTGGATTCTGAGATTTCTGTGGACTGCAACTCCCGTAATTCTCCATTCTGGGAGCTCTGCTTGACCCATGGAATACTTTCTAGAAACCTAAATGTGGCTCGCCTGGGAGGAAAGGCCTCGCCTGGAAGGCTTTGAGGCCTAGCTAGGCCTAGCTTCCTGTTTAGAAAGAAAGCTCCCCAGCTAGCACCAGAGCAGGAAGCTTGGAGCGAGCTAGGCCTAGCTAGGCCTCAAAGCCTTCCAGGCGAGGCCTTTCCTCCCAGGCGAGCCACATTCGGGTGTCTTATCAGGTAGAACTCCCAGCTCAGAATTTTATGACTTCCCTTCACTGGGGTCCTTCCAAAACGTCTCTGGAGCCAGGGGTGGCAATCATGGCCCGTATGTATCCCCTGACTGTTCATGTAGCCTCCAGACGGCCCATCACAATCCGCAGAATGGAAATAGAAAGCATAGTCGAAGAAAAGAAGTTCAGTGATTCTCAACCTCCACCCATAGTGCCTTGTCTTGCCTTCCATTCAAAACAAGATTTATCAAACTGGAATCAGATTCCTCATCAAATCTGGTTATATTTTAAGACACCTGGTGAAAACTAGCTTCTGAAGCTTCTCACCCTTTGTCACAGAGAAAGAGATTCAAGCACGCTTTAAGGCTTTTTCCATCTTGTTCAGAGCTCACAAATAGCCCTTTACATCTACACAGATTTTACTAGCTGTTGGAAGCTGTTTGCACACGTTACCCTTCTGGGTTTTCCCCTCCCAAAAAGGCAGACTAAAAGCAATGAACAAGGTCCAGAAAGATGCTATCTGTTTTAACAAAAGCTATCATCCTGCTTACGGCAATTGTTTTGCTTGGGTTTTAAACCTCACTTTCTGGCATAGAAAGACACCTACCAGCTGGCTGTATCCGAGTCCCCCTTCCGGCGGCCGTGGGCTCGTCCCCCGTTTCACTCTTTGCTGTTCGCTTTTGGCCGGCCACGTGGGAAACATGGATGGGTCGATGGGAAGGGGCGTCTCTCGAAAATACTCATGCTTCAAACCATCCTCAGCCGTGATCCTTCTGACTGGGTAGTAGGTCAGGAATCTGGAAATCAACAATGAAAATTAGAGAGCGGATGACTATGAAAGGGGAGGTGAGGGAACATTTGAAGACTGTTTCAATCCACGACTGTCGGGTTGCCCCTGAATTATCTCCAGCCTTTCTGCCCCCCCCCTTTTAAAATTGGGGCCCAGATCCAGAAACTGGAAACCATTCCTTTTTAGGGGGGGGGGATTACAATGTCCAGAATTCTGGATTCCAGTTGCCTCCTGCTAACGGCAGATCCCAAACGTAAGTAAATGTATCCCAAGATCTGGCTTTCTGTGTTCAAAAAGGCTCATGTTTGAAGATGTGTTCATTGCAGTGGAAAAAAAGCGGCAGAGCGGCCCGGGGGAAGGAAACCCAGGCGAGCAGAAAGCCAGACGCTGCCACCGATGGCTCTGGAAAACGTTCACTTAGCGCAATTACATACACCGCTTCACGCCCTGGCGGAACGAATCCTCCCGCGTTGGCATCAGGAGCCGATGGGTTGTGACGGGCGTTTAAACAGGGGGCAAACGTCTTCCTGAGCCTGAACAACAGTGGCACATGGGTTTCCGGGGCTCTCAAGAGCAGCACAGCTGACTCCAGCAAAGACGACTTGTGAGTAGAGGGGTGGGGGGGGCAAAGACTGCAGAGGAACATCCAGGGCCGGTGTGTCTTTGGGACACAAGCAATCCTCTGGGTTGTTATTCTAAATAAAGGTGGTGGGATTAGAAGTCAAACAAACTCTCGGTCTGCACCAAGGCCATCATGGTTTGCGGCCAAGGAACGTTTATGTGAGTCAAGGGTCCGCAGCAAGAGTTAAGATGGATTTTGCTTCTGCTGACCGTCAGGGACGAGGTGGGGCCATCAGAGAAGTGCTCCACCCACCCACCCCACAACTCCAGCCCCCTATGGAGTGTCAGACCCTATGTTCGGCTGGCCGAGAAGCTCTGGAGATTGGGGGAAAGGAAGGGGACAAATTTTGGCTCGCGGATCCACCGGGCTCCCCCCAAATCTGAAAAAACAGAGAAACAAACACTAAAAATAGGAAAGAAGCAGAATCAGAAGGGCTTGGAAGTCTGATGGTAAAAATGGAGGCAGTTCTGCTCAAAAGGTTGAGGGAGAGGAGAGGGAGGACCTGCTGGAGAGCTCAGGGGTTTAGGCCTCTCTGACTGCAGAGCCAGAGGTTGGGAGTTCGATTCCCCCTCTGGGCCTCCTTGACAGGGGCTGGACTTTAAGATCCATCGGTTCCCTTCTAGCGCTGCAGTTCTAAGATTTTGTGCCAATGTGTGGTTGAGGCTCCAACACACAACCCTACTCACTTATTCATGAGATCAAATCCTTGGTCTGAGAGGAGGGCCCCAAACCGCTTACGAAGGTTGTTGTACGGATACTCCGTGAAAGTCATCTTCTTCACGGCCGGCAGCTCATTGTACCCCGGCCAGATTTTCTCACTAGGGGTTCCCAAGTCCTATCGGGGGGAAAAAAAAGAGAACTATATAAGGATGTTGGCCTAAAATAATTCGTGCTCCCCTTCCCAAACCCATCGGTTAGTTATTACTGATCATCCGAGAGGAAGAACTGAGAAGGTAAGGGAAGAAAAAAATCCATAGGTCCCTTCCAGCGCCGCAGTTCTAAGATGATGACGATGGTGGTGGTGATGATGATGATGATGATGATGGTTAGATGACCTCTTTGGTGACAAACTGGTATGACACTGATATTACTTGGAGGAGCAGACTGACCAACTGGGAAGCAGCAGCAAGAGGGGAAACTGACATTACAATTGAATTGAATTGAATCTGAATTGAAATTAAATTTTATTTTATTTAAACCCCGCCTTTCTCCTAAAAAGGATGCAAGGCAGCTAATTTTCCACAATTTGCACAAAATGCAATTTATATCAAACGGTGCAAAACGTGTTTATCTTCCTTTCGTGAAGCTAAGCAACACACAAATGGCAAGCACAATGAGACAGGCCTGATTGATTCGAACGACACAAACAACCCATCCGAGGCAACCTTTGCCGGTTCATGCGTGAAGGCAACAGGGATTACCTTTTCTGATTTTACAGAAATGGGCAAGAACCGCTTGTGAAAAGGCACAGAAGTTCTCCTTTCATGACGCAAAGGAAGGGACCAAGCCAGGATTCACATCCCGGGTGGTGAGTGGGATTTCCCAAACACCACAATCGCTCTATAAACAACCACTGATGAGGGAGAACATTGAAGGATTTACCTTGAAAACTTTGTTAATTTGGTCTATTTCTGATTTCCCTGGGAAAAGAGGCTTCTGGGTTAGCAGCTCGCCGAATATGCAACCCACCGACCACATATCAATGGCTGTTGAATATTCCTAAAAGGAAAAACAAGAAAAGAACCACTTGTTTGCTAGATTTATAGGCGGAAAATTGGTAACAGCACTGGTTAGGCCTCCTCTGGAGTCCAGTTCTAGACACCGCACTTGAAAAAGGATGCCGACAAACTGGAGCAAGTTCAGAGGAGGGCGACAAGGATGATCAGGGGACTGGAATCCCAGCCCTAGGGGGAAAGACTGAAAGAACTAGGTCTGTTTATCTATGAAAGAAGAAGACAGAGAGAAGACAGGGTAGCTCTTTTCAAAGACTTGAAAGATGGCCTTACAGAGGAGGGGCAGGATCTGTTCCCAATCATCCCAGAGTGCAGGACATGTAATCATGGGCCCACGCTACAGGAAGGCAGATTTCAGCTGAATATCAGGAAAAACATTTTAACTGTTAGAGCAGTACGACAACGGAACCCGTGACCCTCAGGAGGTGGTCAGCACTCCAACGTTGGAGGCATTGAAGAGAAAAATGGACAACCCTCCGTCAGATCTGCTTTGGTTTGGATTCTTGCACTGAGCAGGGCGTTGGTCTCGACGGCCTTATGAGCCCCCTTCCAACGCCAATATTCTATGATTCTCAGAATTACTCTGGGAGGTGCTGCAGTCTGGAAAAAGTAACTTTCCCCAGCTTTGGACACACGTACCACAGAGTTTTTATCTGCCCAACAGCTCTGAGACAGGGTGTGCACATACGTTGACACCCATATTGCGTGGCTGAGAAACAGGCCCAAGATCGCCTTATGGCTGAATTTGAACCCAAGTCCCTCTCGTCTTAATCTGCCCTCCTCAGCCATACACCATCCCCTTTCTCCTGCACCCGGACATGAGCAATTACACACCTACGCCAAGCAAAGTTTAAAAAATATTTGCAGAGCAGCTAGGGAAATCAATCTGCATTGGTTTCGCAGCCGACGGACGCTCTTTGTGGCTCCTCTGCCTTGCTAGGAAGAGGCAGCCGAGCGTGCGGTGGAACATTTAGCCCCCCTTCGAAGCTGTTAAAGGAAGGAATAATGAAGAAGAATAGCCTTGTAAAAAACTCATAAGCGGAGGAGACAATGAGTCACCTACCTTAGCTCCGAGCAACAGTTCGGGGGCTCTGTACCACAGCGTCACGACCACAGGAGTGTAAGGCTTCAGAGGCGAGCCGTATTCCCGAGCCAGGCCGAAGTCTCCAACCTGAAAATGGAAGAACATAAAGGTCGCTGTGTTCTATCAGAGCAAAGGAACCCGGCTGATCTGTATTTATTTTCCAACTGTAACTCAGAGGATGCTACCGGCCTCTTGCTAGAGCATGGAGATTTTATTTCTGGGGAATAAAACTCCCCGAATGCCCCCCTTCCTTCGAGCCCGGCTGCGCTCACTGGGGGATGGTGGTGGCGGATACAGGGGTCGTATTACACAAAGGCAGAAACTTCAACCTAGGACATTAAGTGCTGGTGGTGTTCCCTTAGAGGGCTGAACGCTTATCAAAAGGTAAAGTGTAAAGGATGTAAACACTTAATGGCCAGAATCCTACTGGTGCTCATGTAAAATTTGCTACGGCTAATTGCCGCTAAATGATGGGGTACCAGGATGCACCTTGTTTATACAATGAGGCATAAGACCAGACACACAACCGACATGCATTCTGGCACCTTGTTATTTCAGCCGTGGCACCTTACGCAAACATCAAGCGCGTTCTGGCCGATCTCTATAAACTGGCGATTCCCCACCTTGGGTCCCCCGGATGTCCTTGAACTACAACTCCCAGAAATCCTGGCCAGCACGGCCAGAGGTGAAGGCTTCTGGGAGTTGGAGTCCAAGAACACCCGGGGGACCTGAGGTTGGGAACCCACATTACAAAAACACCAAAGACATTCATTCAGACTGCAGAACGGATGCCCGGAAATGCCTCGTTCCCCCCCCCTCCCGCCTTCCTGTGCATGAAGAAAGCCAAAGGAGGCCTTACTTTTAAAATGCCAGCGTGGCTCAACAACAGATTAGAAGTTTTCAAGTCTCGGTGAAGGATCCAGTTGTCATGAAGGTGCTTGACCCCCCGCAAGAGCTGAATCATCAAGGTTTTCACTTCACCTGAAAATCAATCAATCAATGAAGACGATAATAATGCTTCCGGGCAGGGATCCCCCTTAGGCCCGTCAGCCCAAATGCGCTGGGAATTTTGTGAGATGACGCACCTGGTAAGAAGGGCTGCTTCATGGTCTCCATAAGGCTCTTGAGGTCATGCTCTACGTAATTCATGACAATGTAGATCTTGTCCATGTTGCTGCCGACGACGATCTCCTGGAAATTAAGACAAGACTGGGCCATCGGTCTTAATATTACTCGGAAACTCACGATTCTCTGCTGTTCTGTCACGACAGATAAGGCCAACGGGGAAAGCGGCCTTGACTGAATCATCCAGGGACAAAGTTTCAACAGCATGGGGGGGGGGAAGACTTGGGGGGCTGTATTTCTTCAACAGGCATGGCCACAGGTGACAAAGTGCAGCCAAAAATAATAGCCCCCCCTGAAGCTTAAAGGCTCTGAATGGCGATAACGAAGCCTGCTCTCCCCTCAAGCCACACAGCGACTCTAACAGGGTTTTCAAGGTAAATGCGTTATTTAAGGAGCGTTTTTACCAGTTCCACACCCCCAGCGAACTTCTATGATTGAGCGGAGATTCGAACCCAGGGCTCTCCTGAGTCTTTGTTATCCACTACACCACACTGCGTCTCACCTAAGTTTTAGGAGAGGCTTTTTCGTTCTTTTTCAAGGGGGGGGGGGGATAAAGAGTCCTGTTCAGAAGTTGGAAACTCTCCCAGTGATGGGGAAGGGGGCATGGCGCTCTGCGAGATTCCATAGGGCGGATTTGGCCCCATGGCCTAATGTTCCCCACCCTGCTATGAGGTAGCAAGCTCTTGGCTCCAGACCTTCCAGATTGCCACCTCTCTAAATAACTGTAGCTCAGTGAAGAACACTTAAAGAAGATTGCAGAGTGAAACATAAAAGCAACATCAAGATCACTGGTGGCCTCACCCTGACCGTGACGATGTTTGGATGCTGAGCTTTCAGGATGGTGTTAATCTCCCTTAACGACGTAATGGGGAACCCTTCTTTCTCCTTCTCCATCTTCAGCCGCTTCAGCGCCACAATCTCGTCTGGAACAACAATCGCCAGAGTTATTTCTGCCCCCCTCCATGACAATGGGGAGGATCGGTTTCCCTTGCACCTCACTTTACAGATGGATGTCAGAATGAAAGAGACGTTTCCCTTACAGGAGACCAGCCTGTGAGCCCCAAGGATGAGCAGAAGACACTCGGCTAGACAAAACATGAATGGGTAACATACACCTTTTTCCCCACTTTGGCGTCTTCCAAGGTTGTAAGACAACCGTTCCCAACTCTGGGGTCCCCAGTGTGGTTAGAACTACAGAACCCATCATCCACAACTGCTCTCCACACTCCACTACAATGTGTGGTCCTACCCAAGACCCGGAAAGATGTTACCAAGCTGGACAACCATAGAGTTGTCCGATCTTAGGCTGTAGCAGGGGAGCATCCCTCAAGGAACACCCACCTGTTTTTTTGTCTTTGGCTCTGTAGACGACCCCGTACGTTCCCTCCTCAATCCGGTTCAGGCACTGAAATTCCTCCACACTACGACAACCCTAGGGAAGAGGAGGAAGAGCACAGACCCGTGTAAACGTAAAAGTCTCGGAGTCATGTGGAACGGCAAGGAGTTAAACAGGACCAGAAAGCCCCGGGATTTGATCTGGTGACGCTCTTTATTTCAACACACATATCGAGTGAAGTTTCTTGCTTTTGCAGAGACAAACTTAGGTCAAGTTACAGGATGCCGGATTTTGGCTAAGTATCGGAAAAAAAACTTCCTATTAGAGAAGTAAAACAATGGAACCAGTTGCTTTGGGAAGTGATGAGCTCTCCAACACTGGGGGGTATTCTAGAGAAAGCTAGACAACCATTTGTCGGATATTAGGATTCCTGAACTGAGCAGGGGGTTTGACTCAATGGCCTTACAGGCTCTTTCCAACTCCATTATTCTATGATTTTCAGAATTATTCTGGGAGGTGCTGCAGTCTGGAAAAAGTAACTCTTCCTGACCCTGATCACCTGAACCACGGAGCCTCTTGTCTTTTCAGAGAATAAAAGAGGATACTGCTAGCCTGGTCCAGCCACTACCCCTAGGGAAAATGTAGAAGGTGAATCTCCCAAACTTAGGTGTGTTCAGTCTCACCTGAAGGGCTGGTAAATACTTGGGCAGCTCTTGCTTCAGCTCCACTGGTGATGACACAGGAGAGTCGGGAAGATAATCGCCTTCTGTCATAGCGTTAGACTGCGGCGTCCCCTCTCCGGCTTCTTCCTCCTCTCCTTCGCTGCCTGCAGAATCCCGATCAAACCTTGACTCTGTAACTTTAAATGTTAGAATCAAATGGTGGAAGCTAGTATATGTTACAGGATCCCCTCCAAAGTTTACAACCAAGGCATAAAAAAAAAGGCCACCGCATCAAACCTATGCTGTTTAGTGATAGACCGCCGTAAACCGTGGACACACTATTTCGACGACATACTTATCAGTGAACTTCACCCCAATGAATTTAATGCCAGCTAATCTGGATAACTGAGTAGTTTAGGTCTCTGGCTGTAGAGCCAGAGGTTGGGAGTTCGATTCCCCACTGGGCCTCCCCTGAGTAGAGCCAGCCTGTGTGGCCTTGAGCAAGCTGTGTAGTCTCAGGAGGCTCCCAGAAGAAAGGAATGGGAAACCACTTCTGACTATTCTCTCCCTGGGAAACCCTGGGAAGGGTTGCCTTAAGCCAGAATTGACTTGATGGCACATGATTATTATTATTAATCTAGTAGCCAGCCTCAGAACCCGCTTCAGGTTTTGTCATCTTACCAACTGGAATGTGGTCTCCATTCTCCCGTTCCTCCTCTTCACTCATTTCATCCTCGCTCACCTCCTCTGCAAAAGAAGTCAAAAGATTGGGCATCTCAGAAAGCTTAGTTTTCAAAGCAAAACTAAAAGCCACTCCATGCGGGACACAAAATGTTGTTCTAGACCACACCACTTTGGGGGGTGCAGGGAGTGATGGGGGCCTTTTTGATGGCTTCCACTGAAAGCAACCCTCCTCTGTCCAACCTCCCCACAGGCAGCAATCCCGAGAGAAGGCAGGCATGCTAGTTTTCTCAAAGCAGGAAGGTATTTTGGGTTTATTTTTCTTACTTTGCCTGACGTTTTATTAAAAAAGTGGAGGAGGTATCTGGAAATAAGCTAGAATCTTATGCATTTTTAGCCAGGCTGGGCTCTGATGAACAAAACAGGACTTTTGAATTTTCAGTTAAGTTGTAAATTTTTTCAATGTTTTTAATCATTCAACATATTCTCATCATTATTATGGTTTAATTGTTCTTAATGTTTAATTTATTGTGTTCTTATTTCTACTTTTTTAACACTGTGAGCCACAGTGAAATCTATCTGTCTGTCTGTCTATCTATCTTATAAATTATATATATCTTATAAATAATATATGTATCTTATAACTAAGATATAGAAAGAAAAAAAAGAAATTATACATAGGATTATGCTCTTAACTTGTGCAGTGTGTTTGGACTACCTCTGAGTAACAAAGGACTGGCTTTCTCTAAAGTTGTTAAAATACAGCTATTAAATTCACCCATTGATAGACCATTTTGATCACACATCTGGTAAAAATAGCAGAAACCAAAGCAATGGAGCCGAGTGGCTGAAATCCAAAACCAGAGATCATTCCAAACCGCAACATTTTATTACATCTTCCACTTGCTGTGACAGCAGCCGCAACCAGAGATAAGAAATTTTAATTACAACTTCCAGATACCAGAATAATCTGGGAACTCCGGCCCATACAAGAAACTTCTCCAATCGCTGATCACGAGTAGAAGTAATCAAAACGAGTATTAAGTTGTTAGTCATTTACAAGGATGGGAGTGAGTGCATAGCAGAAAAACAATGTCGGGAGTCATTTGGTCCTGCTTACCCGCTGACTGTTCGGACACTTCTTCGGAGTTGCTTCCTGTCTCCTCCTCCTCCTCCTCCTCTTCCTCCTCCTCCTCCTCTTCTGACTCTTCACTGCTAGATTCCTCCTCTTCTTCTTCCTCCTCCTCCTCCTCTTCTTCTGAACCAGAAGCCGATTCCCCTGGAAAAGGCATGGGGGACGATGGGTAGGGGGCATGACCAACAAGCCCCTGACCACTCAGCAAGTTGGCTTGACCTTAGGGGGCACATCCATGGGTCACCCCTAACCTCACGTGGTCCCCACGGTCTCCAAGCAGTTGGCACAGCTCGGTGAGAGAGCATGGAAGCACTGAAATCAATGCTCCAAAGATGCCGGCAGATGGAGCACCCCGGGACCTGGTGCCTCGGTTGGGGGAGTCTCTCGCCCACCCTGCTCATTCCACACGGGGGAGGATGCAAGCGGGCAAAGCCCAAAGACCACCCAAGGGGCACCCCTTGTTGTTATTTCTGATCCAAACAAGGAAGGGGAATGGGGAAATCTCCAGTCCGTAGGAGGGGACATCTGCAAGAAGGGCTGACTCCAGATCCTCCACGGACCAGACAAGGAAACCTGTCTTATGAAAACATAATAGAATGGAAGAAAAGTCCTCCTGGATCAGACCAAAGCCCGATCCAGTCCCATATTCAGTTTGAGTGTTTGCAGCCTCGCATGCTGCCTTTAGTAGGTCTGGCTGGGAGGGACCTTTCTGGGATGGGTGGACTGTCCATCTGTCCAGCACCGACCAGTTTCTTCCTGTCTCTGATTTCAAATAGAGACTCGCGTCTTTGCTTTGATCCTTTCCCCCACCTTTCTTTAGTCTGTTGGAAGCAGGTAGTGTGTGGGTGGTCTGTTGCTGAAAGCAGTCATGTTGGCTGTTTCAGTTCAATTGTAAGTAATAAAGCTTCTTATTCTTTTTCCTACTAGTGAGTTACTGAGACTGTAAGTGCCAGTTAATGAGAAAAAGGGGTGGACTACTCTGAGGAACTAGAAGCTATTCTGCTCTGTGAATCCCTGCACTTCTGCTGTGCAGCTAAAGGAATGTACTCTGTTCATGCCCTACAGACAATAAAATACAAGGAAAGCAGCTGGAAACCATTTCCAGATAATCAAATGTGGCTTTTCCTTCTCAGTGAACTGCAAATAATCCCAATGCCTCCAGGGAAGCTACCTGATGATGTTTCTGCCGAGCTGGTTTTTTTCTCACTGTCGCTGATGTCTTGGAGGTCGGAAAGCGGGTCTTTCTCCTCCGGCTTTTCGTCTTTCACTATTTAAAATAAAAAGGGAGGGAGAGGTGGCATAGCCGTTCTCATACGCACTGAGGAATCTGTGTTTAACATTCCTGTTGCTAAAATATTGTTGACCATAACTGCTTTGCATGAGACTAAAGACTGTAAGATTATGTTATCAAAAGCATGGTCAATAAATAAAGATTCATACAGTGTTTTCCCCTGCCCCCACAACAAAAGAGCTAATTTAAGCCATAGTCCATTTCTGCAATATTTATACAACGCAAATAAATATCTCTAGATACGGCATAATTCCGCTTGAGGGGTGGTGGGATCAATTTCCGTGACATTTATCTAGCCGTTCTGTGTACTCAATCAAAACCAAACCGACATTCCAGCCCAGTTGTGTTTACTCAATACGAATCAAATCAACATTCCAACCCAATCTCAATAGACTTAAGTATTTGCCTACATAATAAATGAAGTATTTGCCTACACAGTAGAAATTAAGCAGCCATACGCCTAAGAAAGGCTCTGGAGTGCAGTGGTCCAAGCAAAACCGCAAGCCAACCTTTGAAAAACTGAATGGCAGAGAGGAACCTGGCATCATACAAACCAAATACAGCAGGACCTCCGTATCAGCGGGAGATTGGTTCTAAGCCCCCCCCCCCGAAAAATGTGGATTATAGCAAACGTTATTATAATAGCAAAAGTTATATATAGCATGGTCTTTAGCTCCCTCTAGTGGTCACTCCTGGTAACTTCATTGTTAAAAATATATACTGCATTTATGGGATTTCTCTTAATATTTTTAATATTTTTTCAGACTGCAGACAAGCGCATCAGCAGATTCTGACTCGGCAGATAAGGCAGGGGGTCCTACTGTACATACAAAAATAAGTAAGTAAATAAATGTATGGTTCTAAACCACTGTCCTTCATAAGCATCCCGCGTTAACGATGGCATCTCAGGATAATATAGTCACGAAATCTCCTTTTACACAGGGTTGGCTTTTTGGGGCTGCATCCTCGTAGAATTTGCCCAGGCAGCCGGGCAAGCGGCCATGCCAGCTAAAAGATCCAGGGGAGCTGGTGTCCAAAAAGTAAACTTTCCAAACTATGAGCGGTCAAGAGCTCATTCAGACCGTCTGTGTCACATTTCCAGCCCCCAAGAGGTCATGTTACCAGTTGAGATTCCCACCCTCTGGAATCTGTCAGATGATGACACGAATAAACCCCCTCTCTCAAGATCACAGCAGGAGAAAAGGCGAGCGTCCGTACCTGTCTTTCGGATTTCTCCTTGTTCCAGCTTTTCTCTCTGTTGCCGGATAGGGCTTCGGCTCCAAATGCGGACTTTCTCACTGTACTCCTCTCTCACCGTTCGGTGATGGGCAGAAACTGGCAAAACCAAGACAATTCTGCTCTGTAAATCGCGGCCTACAACCTCCCCCTTTCGCCCCAAGAGAACGAGCTTCGTGCCAACGTCAGAGACTTAGCCGCCCAGAGTAGACATGTGTCTAGATGGGCGGGGTATAAATTTAATAAATAAATAAATAAAATTATCAAGACGAGAAAACCCCCCCCCCTTTCATAAAAGGGACATCTTAGGGCAGGGGTTCCCAAACTGTGCGCGGGGTGCCTGGGAACCCTGCTAGGGGCACCCTGGGGAAGGGGTTAGAACATAGAGCGATGAAGGCGGTAAGAGGAGCTGTTCGTATGTCAATCAGGAACCGGAAGTGGAAGCCGTGTGCCGGCTTCTCCTTTCCCCCGTCTCTGTGGTCCCCGGTGGAGGCCCTTGCCAGGTGGCCTCGTGAGTTTTCTGCATCAGAACCTGGAAGGAGGTGGGTCCTTGGGGATATTCAGGGTGGGAAGAGGAGATGGGATGGCTGGTGTGTGTGTGTGTTTCAAGATCCTGCCTCTTGTGGCAGAGAGACCCTTGAGGGCCAGTGGTCAGCAAATCAACGGAGCCGCGAGTCCAAAATGTTTGCGAACCACTGTTTTAGGGTACGAATAAGCTTAAAAGGAAAAATAACAATAAAAAAAAAGAGGGCACTTGGCCCCGAATCCAGCTTTCCCCGTAGAGGAAAGGCATTGCACGGGTTCTGCCCCACCCTCTACAATTCTGCTCTCCTGAGCGACTTACTCTCTCGTCTGGCTTCCCGTTCTTTCCGCCTCTCCTCCGCTCGCCTCTCCCTTTCCTTGATCTCCCGTTGCTCCTTCTGTTGCTCTCTCATTTTCCGCTCTCTCTCCCGCTTCCGCTCAAGTTGCTCTAGCCGGTCCCTACGGAGGTTTTGCAGTTGCCTCGGTTATTATGATTCTCAAGTCCTGTGGCCATTTTGCATTGTTCCACCTTTGGGGGGAATCTGCTTTCCTTCCCCCAGAAAAGAGTCGTGGAGATTCTAGGTTTACGGATTCCTCGGAGCCTGAAAGAAGGGCTTCGAGGGTTTGACACAGATCTTGCAAAAGTGATCGTCTTACGACCCGGTTGTTGTGACGCACCGTCAAGTCGCTTCTGACTCCCGGGGACCCAAACAGGGTGGATTTGATTTAAATCACATTTTAAATTTCAAAATTTTGATTTTTAATTTTTTTTTTTTTGATGATTTAAATTTTAAAAATCAGTTTTTAAAAAATGCTTTACATTTTTAAAAAACTCACGGGTTTTTGACAATTTAAACAACAAAATAGTTTTTGAAAATTTAAACCACGATTTAACTATTTTTTTTAAATATAAACTGTGTGAAGGAACTGTAGAGGAAAAGGAGAAAAAAACAGAGTGAGCCGTCCCCTCAACTCGAGACGCCCGAGCAGAAGAGAGTTATGGGAACAAAGGGGGTAATACTCGTAGAGAACGAAGAACTGAACGTAGAGAAAGAGAAAGGGAGGGAATCAAAGGATAAAGGGGAACAGATTGAGATATGTCTGGTGGAAGAAGGAGAGAGAGAAGGAGGGGAGGAACTCATTTTGCCTGTGTGGGAAGAGGATATAGGGGAACCAAGTGAGAGGAGACAGTTCAGTGTACCGATGCCAGGGGAAAGGAAGAGGACGGAAAAAGAGATAGGAGAGAAGAAAGAATTGGAGTATGATAGAACGAAGAGGTTGTTGGAAGACTTCCCTAACCTAAAGGTGGGAGGATTGTTGCCTGATCCGGATGCGTCTACGGGAAAAGGGACATCGGCAGATTCTTCAGAATGGACAGTCGTGGTTTATCCACGGGGACAAGGTCCCTCGAAGAAGGTGATCCGGCCGGACTCTTCCTTCAATCATCCACCACCGGAGGGAGATCGGGCCAGACACCCTTGCTGTGGCACGATTTGCGTGGTTCGGAATACTCCGATGAGGAAACCCACAGATCAAGAGCGTTTTGGGCCAGCCCCTCAATGAATCCTGTCAGTTTTGGGACAGAGTTGTCGCTCTCACCATATGAACAGTTATCTGATGTTGGTTGTTTTGAACCTGTAGAAGTTGTTATAGATTCACCTAGTGCTAAATTGAATAAATCTGTTGATGTTCAAAAAGAGACTCCGTTGTCATTTCCCGCCAAAAAGGAGGAACTGCTCCAGATCTTTAACGAACCCAATCACAAACTGTGATTTAAATTTAATTTTTTTAAAAAAAATATTAAACCATGATTTAAATCAATTTGATTTCGAAAAATCGTCGGTTTTTATCCACCTTGGGCCCTATGAAGGTTCTCAGCGTGTGTGAGGAGTTCAAGGAGCCACCCAACAATGCATTTCCCTGGCCAAGCAAGAATTTGAATCCAGATCTCCTGCATCTTAGGCCTGACCTATGCGCCAACTACACCACACTGCCTCACTAGAAGTCCTGCAACGGCCTGAACCCCTAAGTACCCAGTAGGAGCAACTGACTATAACGGCTTGAGGTTCCAGGATGGGAGCGGTGTGGAATAATTTTTCAGCAACAACAACAACAACAACAACAAAAGTCCCCAAAATGTATCACTTTTCCAAGATCTGATCTGAGCCGAGGCCAACATTTCCTGTGAAGCAGCTTTACTTATTTACCCCAAGCAAGACGGGGCATGCAAGAAAGGTCGCAGTAAAAGGACCGACTTGAAGCTAAAGGATCTGACATAAAAAGCCATTTTTAAGAGGATTTTTCTGTCGATCCAGTAAAGCCCCTCTGTATCGAATCTGGGGAGTAGCGGGGCTTTTTCAGCTGTGTTTGGGATGAGGGGGGATTTACCTCTCTCTCCGGGAATGCTCCCGGGCCATCTCCCTCCGTTTCTGTCTCTCCCATTCACGGCGGGCCTTATCCTGCTCTTCTCTGTGCCTTTTCCTGCGTTCATGCTCGCGCTCCTTCTCTTTTACCCGAGCGTGTTTCCCTGAGAGCGAAGATACAAACAAAAGGCCAAGCGGTTACCACCACCCCGCTTGGCCTTTTGGAGACCTCTTTTGAAAAATGTTTAAAGGAAAGGAAGAAAGGAATTAGACCTGTCCACGTAGGATTCTATACCTGACACGCAGAGGTGAGCCTCCATAGACTGGGGCAGTGTACCTTGAAACACCGACCGGTGGGAGCAAATGAGAGAGAACGGCGATCAATTCGGAGCTCAGGAGTGCACAGAGACATCAGGCTGGGCAGGGTTGGAATCAGAACGGCAGGACTAAGGGAAGCAGGGGCCTGATCCAGCAGGACAGCTCGGAAGAGAGCAGGCAACTCACTTTATGAAGTAAAACTGCCAGCCCGATACAGAACTTTGCTGAGCGCCAAAACCTGCCCACTTCTTTAGGGATTCACAACCTTGGGTCCCCAGGTGTTCTTGGACTCAAACTCCCAGAAGCCTCCACCACTAACTGTGCTGGCCAGGATTTCTGGGAGTTGCAGTTCAGGAACATCTGGGGAACCCAAGGTGGGGAACCACAGAGTTTAGTGGCATTAGCCCTGAATCGGTATTCCTTCTTGAGAACGGAAGAAGCTCCTTCTTGGGTCCTACCACAATTCACCTACTCTGGTGTTCCTGGCACGGATCCAGTACCCAGTACGTTAACCCTCTTTGTGCAAGAGACCCATATACTGAACAACCATCTTACAACCTGATGGGACTCCTCAGGCAAGCTGGGAAAGATCCCAGTTGTTACAAGACTTTGGGGGGGGGGGGGGAACAACTACAACGCCCAGAATCCCCTCAATGGTCACGCTGGGGGACGATGGGAAAAGACGCCCCAAAGCAGAACTCCTTCGAGCTCTGGGTTCGGCATAGAACGGGTGTGCCCTAAAAGAACGGGCTAGGGAGTTGAAGGCTCAGGAAACCAGCTCATCCCATCTACTTAAAAACAAAACCTGCCAATTGTCACGGAGAGGACTAGCAGCTGCAAGACACCCACAAGAGGGAGGGGAGGCAGAGCCCTGAGCACCTTCGGCCGAGTGGCTACGATGTCGTCTCTTCTCTTTCCTCTTCTCATCCTTTCTGTGATGGGCCTTCTCCTTTCGGGACATCTGTTGGGGTGGTTTGATGGCCAAGGAGTCGTCTTCTTCTCCCCTAAAAAGTGAACAAAATGGTCACAAGGTGGAAAGACCATGGCAAGAAAATGCTGTATTATTCCTCGAGAGTCCCACCAAAACAGACATAGAAGCAGGTGCAAATCACAACTCAAGGCTTTTTTCCCCCTTTCCTTTCCAAAGGAAGGCATTTGTAACTAGACTCCCCCCCCCCCTTTCTTCCTTCCGGGTCCAGCTGCTCGGGGGGGGGGGGGCTGATTTTGGCCGAAAAGTAAGGTTGAGAAACAAGGCTCAAATGAACAAAAACAGAACAAGTAACAGGATTTTAACGCTACTGACAACGGGCACAGGGCTCACCGGAGCAGGAGAGATCGGGGAAAGAAAGCAGTAAGAAGGAACACGGGGCACGGCTAAGGAGAAAGGGCAGCTGGTGCTGAGGCTTCTCTGCCTTTGCCCTCAGCATCAACCCACCTTACCACTAGATAAGGTCCTTTTTCAGGAGAAAGGTGGGGTAAAAATATTTTAGATAAAATAAATAGATGACCATCTGTGTTCCTATCCTGTTTTGCCATCATGGGCTAGCACTCTTAGGACGCAACGTCACAGAAATCACAGCAAAGAATGATAATCCTTCTCCCCCCCCACCCCTAGCGAGCTGCTTTCTTACCGATCTTCCATGGAATCTTCCCTCCGGTAAGGGGAATTCCTGATTGTGATCTCCATGCGGTGATCTCTCAACTCCCCCTCTTCAAGGGAATCTCGCTTGGAATCCCGATCATCAGACTATGACAGATTAAAGAGGAGGGAAAAACACATTGGGTTGGTTTGGCTTCCTAGGAATCACACCTGCTACTTAAACAGAGACAGTAATAAGAATACAGTGGGATTCCCTCCATCTGCAGAATCAGTATCCACTGATTTACTTATCTTTAAATAAAAACAAACAGAAATATGTATTTCTAGTAATTTCAAGGTGTATTTACCAGAACTGGCCACTAAAAGGAGCAAGAGACTATGCACTGTATAGCATTTGATAGTTCTGCATTTTTTGGGCCACTGGAGAGCAGGGCTTAGAACCACCAATCCCCCATGGATACTGCGGTTTTACATTACGATTTCTCCCACCACTGTTAGGGGTGAAGCAAAAGCAAACCACTGCCCTATTCTGAGGAGGAAACGTGCTTGGAATTTCATTCATTCATTCATTGTGCAATGAAAGAAGGTAAATCTATTACTGGGTGACTCTTATTATCAAAGGAAAATCAACTACCACGCTGTATGGTGGTTCGTGGACTTTTCAGCATCACACTCCTTTTTGATTTTCAAGAAAATCCTTTCTGGATCTCCCATTCCTTCTCCTGACGAATTCATACATAAGCACATGAACACCTTTCTCAGAAAAAGACTACTACGTGTTTCCACCTTGGTGAGAATGGTTCTCTGCCAGTGATCAGCGAAACTGAAGATGCAAACAGCCGAGACACAAGATCTTTAACGGTCAAGAGGCACACCTACATTTTTGATTCGCTTGTTGTCTGCCTTCTCTTCTTGCTCCTTGCGTCGCTTCTTCTCTTGAAGAATTTCATCTAACGTTTTCACCTTCCAAGATTCCTTTTCATCACCCATTTGCGTTTAAAAAGGCACTACGAGAAAAGCACAGCGGAAGGTAAGGGCGACGAAAAAATAACATCTGCTGAGAATGGCGTCAGTTTTATTGTGGGCCATCAAAAAACAAAACAAAACCGGAAACTGCTAAAAGATTTTGTACAGCTTGGTTCAAAGATCAATACAAATGAAGACGGCAGCCAAAAAATTAAGCCAGATACTTAACTCACTGAGCTATCCAGCCAGCATGGACGCCACAGAACAATTGCAATTATTTCAAGCAGCAATAAGGACTAAGCCAAGACTATTGTCCTTTGGCCATATTACGAGAAGACAGGACTCATTGGAAAAAGACAATAACGCTAGGAAAGGTTGAAGGCAACAGGGAAAGAGGAAGACCAAATATGGATGGACTGACTCCATAAAGGATAACCCAGCCTTGAGTCTGCAAGACCTGAGCAGAGATGTGAACAATAGGACCCTCTGGAGGTCACTAATTCATAGGCTGGCTGTAAGCTGGATGCCCAGAACAACAGCAACAAGAAAACACAGCTACCAAGTGTAGCTTAGCTATTCTATTACAGGAGGATATTCAGAAGTCTGTGGTGAGCCTTTTTCAAACGCACTTGAAAACTGCAGTCTTCTCAAAAAGCAACCAAGACCTTAACCGGTCAGCACCATACAAAGCGTAAACTCCAACAATGTTGTGAATACGTGAGTTGCAAGTAATATGGTTACTTGCAATGAGCAAACTTGCTGTTTGCTATAGATACAGAATTGCAGAATTTTTGTCATTCTGCCATTGATCTTACTTTATTCTTTCAAAACAAAGCTATAAAAAAGTAACAGGTAACACAACAAGCAATGCAAGGAGCTACTTTTTAAAAAATATTGGGGGGAAAAGGCAAACACAGTTCATTGCTCTTTAAAGAATGTAACAATTAGCAAAACAATCACAGTGAGCTATGTAAAAAGAATACACTGCAGCAATCAACAATAATGTATTCAGATTTTAAGGGACTTTTAACAGGTAAAAGAAACAAATTGGTTTTAAACCTTTAAAAGCTCCAAACCCTGACATGATTTATTTATTGTTAGGGACATGGGAAACTGTCTTAGAGGAAGTCCAATGGCTTGTCTATGTCCTGTAAACTCCATTATTGTTTATGACCAGCAGTGGCTCTCTGAGGTCTCAGGCTGAGAGGTTGTTTAATCATCATCATCATCTTAGAACTGGAGAGCTTGAAAAGACCCTATGGATCATCCAGTCCAGCCCCTGTCCAGGAGGCCCAGTGTGGAATTCGAACTCCCAGCTTCTGGCTCTGCAACCAGAGACCTAAATTACTGAGCTAACTACTCAGCAGCTCCCATGCTTTCTTCTCTAATCTGATCACCTCTCACATCATTTAATTGGAAAATGGTGGGGATTGACTGTGGAAACTTCGTCATGGAAGTCCTTGACAGCTACGTTATGGCTCCTTCCGCGTTATCTTTAGCCGGAGAGTGGCAGATGTAAGCATGAAACCAGCAGAGTCCCTTTTCCCTCTTTAGTTCAGCCGTAAGTCACCTTCGGTCCTTCTCAGGAGAAAGGCAGGGTATAAATATTTTCAATAAATACATAGTTTCTGTCTTAGAACATAAAGCAACTTATATTTCCACACAGAGAGAGAGAGAGAGAGAGGATAGCTCGGTGGTTTGGGCCTCCAGCTGCAGAGCCAGAGGTTGGGGGTTCGAATCCCCCCCCAGGGTGCCTCCTTGACAGGGGCTGGACTGGATGACCCACAGGGTCCCTTCCAGCTCAGCAGTTCTGTTGTTGTTTTGTTGTTGTTATTTGCAAATAGAGAAAGAAATAACGAACAGAGAGGAAACGTCTCATAATATAGACAGAGAGAGGGAATGGAAACAGACCAAAGATCTAGGCAGTCGTCAAAACACACGTCCCTGGGCAGAAATCATAACGAAGGGACCCCTTGACACGCCCGCCCTCCAAGGTAGGCCAGTCCCCGGGCAACCCGCCTCCCTCCACCGGAAGTCCCCCTTGACTCCCCCGCCCTCGGAGGCCTCCTCCTGCTCCACGTGCTGGGGAACAGCCGCGGAGTAACGGACCCGCTTTCCGTTACACCTCCTTTCCTTCCCTCCCCTCCCCCCCCCCCGAGCCCTCACCTTCCCCCTTCTCGCCACCGCCGCTTCCACCCCTCTACGCGCCGGAGAGACACCGCCCGGAAGCTCGACGCCCCGCCAACGAGCTACTTCCGGCGCTTGGGAGTGACGTCATACGCGAAGACCCTCCGACCGCTCTGGGCACCGAGAGGGACGCCTTCGCCTTGGAACGGACGGGAATGGACAGCCCATAGACTTACGACCAAATAGACTCACACGTTGTGATTCACTTGCGGGCTCGTTCGGAATTTAAATTCAAATCGTTGTTTCTTATATTGAGCCATCACCATCATCATCATCATGTTAGGGTCAACGTTTTTATAGTTTTGATTTAACTATAAAAAGTTAAATCAAACTTTGTCTAGTGTTTTTTAATAATAATAATAATAATAATCTGGTGTTTTTTAATAATAATAATAATAATTTCTAAATATAATTTATTCAAAATTTAATACATTTATTAATAACTGTCGTTTATACTTTATTTATAATTTATATTATTTAGAAATATTATTTATAATGAATATTATTTATAAATATATACATGTTGATTCTGTGTTTTATTTTAATTTGATGCTTGTTGGTTTTATCTTGCTGTAAACCGCCCTAGAATAGTGCATTACACTATTGGGTTGGTATACAAATTTAAGAAATGTTTTTTTTATGTATTTCTTGATGAAATAGATACGAGTGCAAAATCCTTATTGACTTACTTTCGGTGTCTGCCTGTGTTTATTTCCACTCAAGATGTGTGCTTCAGAAGTTGATTGATAAGGGCAGGAAATCCACGTTTCCATTATTTCAGTGGTTCCCAACTGCAACTCTTCAGATGTTCTTGGACTACCAGAGCCATAAATCCTAGCCAGCACATGTGGTGGTGAAGGCTTCTAGCAGTTTTAGTTGAAGAACCTTTGGGGACCCTAGGTCGGGAACCACTGGATTATTTGGTCATATTTTTTGGCACATTTCAGCAGGTTAGTGCTAGGATGGTGACCACTGAGGAGACTAGAAGGGGGGAAAGGAAGGAAGCGAGGCTAGGAGAAGCAATCTGAGCCTAGATCTAGAAAAGCAAAGTGTGGGAAGCAGAGCTTTCAAAGACCCGAAAGCTGCACAATGACAGGGTTTGGGCAGTAGGTTTGTGCTTGGTGACATCTGAAATCTCAGGGAAAAGCTGTGTTTGTGGCATGGCCTGTGTGTGCAAATCTCAGGACAAGCCATAGAAAATAAATTTTGCATGTTGTGTCATGCTTCTGCAATGTGGTTCTGAAGCACCATCAAGTCACATCCGACTTTTGGCAACCTGAAGAATGAGCCACCTCCAAATGGGCTCTAGGCTTGCAAACTCAAGGCTGGGGCTTCTCGCATTGAATCAATCCATCTCACATGCGGTCTTCCTCTTTTCCTGCTACATTGCGCAATGTTAGCCTTTGAAAATGACTATGTGAAGCCATGCCGGCTGCCTTTCCCACCCTCGCTTCTATGACATCTCAAGAACCCACCTCTGTGACAGCTTTAAGGTTGCAATGCGTCTGTATGCAAAATAATCATCTTCATTTAGCAATTGTTATTGAAAGAGATCGCTGCCTTAAGATTGTCAAGACAAACAGTGTTGCTCTGTAGCGTTCCTGCCGACCTGTAGCAGCTCTTTGAGGCTTCAGACAAGTCCCTTTCTCAATTTTACCTGGACAGCCACCAGACCAAACAAGAACCAAATCCTGCATCTCACCAGTGAGCTGCAGCCCTTCCTATAAAAACCCACACTATTTTAAGGGGGAAAAAACCACAAAGGAGATGCTGAAAATTCCTAACCTTAATTTTAACACAGCTCAAGGGCTCTGTGTGTAAAGATTAGGTTCTACTTAGAATCAAACAACTGAAATTGAAGTAAATGAGTGCTTTTATGCTAGGCTTTCCTGATGCCGTTTCATTTCATATTGCCCCATCACGGAATTCAACAGATTTCTTATTCATTTGTTCAAAGGATGCATTTCCAAACGACAGCAGAGAAGGATTTTCACAGACAGAGATAAACGCTACTTTTGGGGAATGTCTTTGTAAAACAGAAGGCAAATTTAACCAGGCACTCAGACCGCTAAAACTTATTTTTATTTTCATTTTATCAAAGCAGGCTCCTTGGGGGGGTGGGGGGAGCAATGAACAAGTACAAGATTATACAACACTGTAGATTTCTTTCCTTTAAAACCAAAACAGTACCGTCGGCAGGTCCCAAAGACGATCTGTTTGCATTTCACAGAAGGAAGGGGGGGAAAAAAGGTATATCCACAGGATCGGTCAGTTTGGGGTTTTTAAGTGGATGTCAGAGTTGGTACGAAGCAGATTCTGCTCCATAGCTGGTCTGACAAGACTGAAGAACACTCTCCATTAGCCTTCGCCATAGAGCTGAACTCCTTCCAGAGGTGTGCAACTACAACCCCCACCATCCCCATCCACCAGAACTGCTGGGGACCATGGGAGTTGTATTCCCACTCATAGGTGGATGGGTGCAAGTCTAGGAAAAGGCATTTTACGTGAGATTAACACTGGAAGAACAAATACGCAGAGGATGACGTACAATGCTATTTTCACCCCTGCTGATAATTCAGTAACCTACGTTTTTGGCTCCTGACATGAAAGCACCATGGGTACGTTTTTGTCTTCAAGTTTCCACAGGAAGTTGGGGATAAAAGATATGTTGTTATTTTGGGGTGGGGGCCAGTTTGAGGGAGGTTTTTACCTAGCAGGATTTGTTTCTGCAGGTAAGTACAAAGTGATTTCCTGTATGTTTTTATTTTTAACAGAGAATTAAGTCTACAAGTTTTGCTCCCAAGTACAGGATGACAGCCCCGGAGGTCCTGGATCGAAGACCACCACAAGTGACCAATGTCACAGCCATAAACTGGTTTCATAGCCATGTTGGTATCGGGGGTTTCCCTGGAAAAAAAACACCCAACAATTTCGCAAATGGACTGAAAATGTTATTAGCCGAGAGACCCAGACTAGAGGTTTATGGGATCCGTGCCATTATTTTGGCTACGTCTGCCCTACCGCCTGATATCCCAAGCAAAATCTGGTGTAAAAGACTGGAAAAGCGACATTTTTCGGGAGTATAACGCCCAGAATTTTCCTGCCAGCAAAACCAACGGTCAAGCCCCTGCAGCTCTGAAGGAATGTATTTATTAAGGAAGATTTGTGAAAGCTGGTGGAAAGTTGTCCTAGTGGAGCTGATTAAGAGACTTCTGGATGGATTTAAAAATACCACATTTCCCCCCGTCCCCCATTATTGAGGCAGGAGATTCAAAACACGCAGTAACACAAGTAGTCACACATCAAAGGTAGTGCCAAAGAGGCCTTCACACACGTAGAACAGAATGCTCTTTTCAAGATATGCAAAGTATGTTGTGATACACAGAACTGCTGGATAGCTCCGTGGGTTTTGGCATCTGGTTGTGGAGCCAGAGGCTGGGAGTTCGATTCCCCTGTTTGCCTCCCTGGACACGGGCCGGACTTGATGATCCATAGGGTCCCTTCCAGCTCAGCAGTTCTAAGATCATCATTGTTATATTATTATTATAATGTCACAAAACAAAAGAAGCTACCCTTCGCTGCTTCAGGACAATTCTTTCATTCCATAATTTGAAATTTTTACATTTCGGGGACTATGGGTGCATGATTCGACAGCTCCCATAAGGTGGGAAAGTTAAAACTTCCTCTTACGCCGTAGAATGAAACAATGATGATTTTATATCCACGGAGATGGGACCTGTATTAGAACATGGATGGGTCTAGATTCCATTTCTGCCTTCCCCTAGACCAGTGGTTCCCAGCCTTGGTTCTCCAGAGGTTCTTGGTCTAAAACTCTCAGAAATCCTGGCCAGCACAGCAAGCGGTGACAGCTTCCTGGTATAAAAATTAACTTCTTATGTTTCTATCAAGATTTGCCAGTAGGAATGAGGCTGATGGGGCTTTTTAAAGCTACCTTCAGGACAAGCTGGTGGTTCACCAAGGTCCAGAGCATAAAAATATTCCATGTCTGGACATTGGCTCCCAGAAATTATTGGCCAAAATGGCTACTAATCAAGCTGGCTGGGGGACTGAGGGATTTGTAGTCCAAACCACCATGTTCTCCAAGGTCATCACCATCTTAGGACTGTAAAGGACCTTCTGGATCAATGAGTCCAGTCCCTGTTCCAAGAGGCCCAGTGGGGAATCAAACTCCCAACCATGACTAAACCACCGAGCGATCTGCTAGGTTCCTACAGCGTAATCCAGAGCACAGTCTGAAGCGATCTTGCGTGCTCATCTTTTACCCTCAAGAGATTCTTGAGCAGGGATGGCAAAACGTAGCCTGCCCCAAACGGTTAGCCTGCCGCTTCCCTCAGCCGGCCACCTTTTGCCTCCTCCTGGAATATCAAAACATCTCCACCACAACTGAAATGAGAAAGAGAGTCCATGTCCGTCTCTCCGGCTGCCACCCACCACCCTAGAAGACTGTCTCTCTGCCCGTATTTAACAGGGAACCCACGCTTCCAAGGGTCCATGATTTATTGCCTGCCTTCACAGTACGGAAACGAGAGCGGAAAGGAAATCAGTTTATAAAAAGAGTTTATAGACACAGTCCTATTCCGAGAGGACCTGACATTTAAACTTGAGGTACCCAAACCGCTGGATTGCTTTGAAGGTGGTTGAGGTGGTCTCATCCGTGGTTGAACATCTTGAGATGATCCACCTAGAAAAGAATATAGTGGTCTCCACTCCCAGTTATGGCATGTTGGTTTGGCTTGGGGTGGGGCTGGTCGGGGTGCAAAGTGGACGCACCACACACTAGTGGTTAAGAGCGAAGAATGGTCCTTTTTTTCCCCCTCCTCCTGCTGGTCTGAATTTTTAGGATGCTTCTTGGTGCCACTGGAACTGTGGAGACAACCATTCAACACACGGGTCATCTCCAACCACAGCTTTCGATCTTCTGGAAAGGAGTTGTTCCTGCCCCTCTTTCGTAGCTAAAGGTGTCCAGTTGTTCCCCTCAACGGACAAGTATTTTTTGGCCCACTCCGCCTAAGCCAACGATGAGGAAATTCAGGTTGCGTGACACCGGCAGGAGCCGAGCCATCGTCTGGACCACTGGCAATTGTCGTTTTAGCTCAGAAACGCAGCCACCTCCCTTGCCAACCTTTTTTCCTACACATCCCTTCTTCAAATAGGTCTTTTGCTGGTTTGTCTCTTCCCCCCCTGCCCCGGTCCACCGACCGTCTTTTGCAAGTGTGAAACATAGCCTGCAAATGGAGGCCCGGCGGGGTTCTGGTCACCATGGGAACGGACGTCCAGGTTAAGGGGAAGACCAAGCTTGTTGTGATGGAAAGACAAGCGGGTGGATTCATTCGTAGGGCTTCAAGTCTTTGGGAAGGAGCGGCTCCGCGTCTTCGCCGATGCTCTGGGGGGCTTTCAGGGGGGAGGAGGCTGCCGCCAGGCTCTGGAGGACCGCTTGCTGATGCTGCTTTGCCTTATTGTACAGCAACACCCCCACGATCACGAGCACCGTGCCGATGGCCGAGAGGCTGGTGATCTTATTGCCGAATACGATGATACTGAGCCAGATGGACAGGGCATGCTTCACGGTGCTGGCAACGCTGCGGAGGGGAGAAGAAGATGGAGTGAGGGACACCGGGTTAGCCCTCACGCGCTTTCACCGAGCCAGGCCACCGATTCATGCCCCCTGCTTGAGACAGCCATGCAAAGGGCAGTGACTTCATTCCAAAAACCATAATAATCATCACCATGTGCTGTCGAGGCCATCCTGACTCATGGCCACCCTTTCCAAGGTTTTCCAGGCAGAGAGTGGGTTGCTTACCATTTCCTTCTTCTGAGACTGTGCAGCTTGCCCAAGGCCACATAGGCTGGCTTTTCTCTTAAGAGGCCGAGTGGGGGAATCAAACTCCCAACCTCTGGCTCCACAGCCAGAGACCTCAACCCCTGAGCTCTCCAGCCAGCTCCAAAATCCATACGGAGATAAATTTTTAGTTAAAAATATCTAGACACCACTCAGCCAATTCCAAGTTATGATAACCCTCCCCTGGTTTTCTCACACAGCCCGTCTGCCAGAATCTCCTTCTTGTGGAACTCTGGGATCTCCATGCAGCTTTGCCCAACGCGGCACAGATGGTACGTCACCCTGTCTGGCCGACACACGCCATGGCACCATCAGCTACCCATGCTATGGGCAATCATGGCTGAGCCACTGGGGATCGGAAGTGCTGCCCCCACGCCCTGCCGCCAGGGTTCCGTCTAAGAGATATATTTATAAGACCAACTGAAAAGATTCAGAAAAGTATGCCAGTTCTAACGAAGCCAATTTCGTTCCCTAAAGGCAAATTGTTAGAACATTACAAAGGAATGCAAGACAGAAGGATGCAGCTAAGCTCATGTCGGTCCCGCCCCCCGGGCATCTAGCTGGCTACTGGGCAGACAGAATTCTGGATCAGAATGGCAGAACGCAAGCCAAAATTTGGAGACGGTAAAGGGTTAGGGTATCCGAGACCCTTTTCTGCAAATCATCTACTATTTTAAGAAGAGACACCCAGTTTACAGTTAATTAAGGCTGAGCAACTGTGGCTTCCCACATTTCTTTTCTAGAGCATAACTCCCATAATGGTCCATCACTAGTCACACCAGTTAAGGCTGATGGGATCTGTAAGCCAAAAACAAACAAGAAACCCCTGGAGGACCACAGCCATCCAGTCATAGGTGTGCTTGGTGGGGACTCGGGAGAAGAGGGCCTTCTCTGTGGCTGCTCCCAGACTTTGGAACTCCCTTCCACTGGAGGCCAGCCAGGCCCCGTCTTGGCTGTCCTTCCCCAAGCAGGCCAAGACCTTTCTCTTCAGGCAGGTTTTCCCTCTGTGACTGGCTGCCCGGCTAGGATTTTTAAATGGATGATTGTGCCTTGTTGCTTGGAATGTGTTTCGGCTGTTGCTTTTGTTTACCATCTTTTAGTGTGCTATTGGTCTGATCCTTTTTATTCTTTGTATACTTCCTGTTTTTAGCTCTTAAATATTATATTTTACTGATGTAAGCCACCTTGGGTCCTTCTTAAGGAGAAAAGCAGGGTAAAAATATTTTAAATACATAAATAAATAGCATTATTATAGGCCAATGAGGAGGTGGATCTCCCATGAAAAAATACAAAACCAGTGGGTGAAAGGTTTCAGGGTATACCAGCGAACCTCCCTTTCCGCAAGAGACCAAATGGAGTTTTCACCTGAACGTCACAGGGGAAATCTTTCCCATCAAGGCGTAAGCGGTCACGCTTTGGAGGTGGAACAGCGCCCCGTCAATCAGGAGCAGCACCACGACATCCTGATTGTACTGGAAGCTTCTCCCACTTTTCCCAATCACTGGCATGTCCTAAAAGAAGAATAGGCAAATAAAAGGAAAAACTTAATTCACTACTGGTCAAAGCATGGGCGATTTAGGACAGGTGGGGCACACACACCTCAGTCCTCTAAGAGGGCAATGCCCGGGGACGTTGACCCCACAGAAAGGGCCCCCCAATGCAGTTCCCCAAAGACCTCCCTTATACTGTCCGAGGCAGAATGTCAAGCATTCGTTTCAGCTGCGAATTTCACGCGCTGTACCAAACCCTGCGCCCAAGAACCGCCTGGCTTCTTCACCGAGCGTGTCCGGGAGACGTCTCACCATGAAAAAGATCCAGGCTGGAATCAACATGATCACCGCCGCTGCGCTCGTGTAGAACTGAAGCTCGGGGGCGCTGTAGAAGTGTCCGGAGCAGAAGGGGAAGAAATCCATTGAGAGATATCAGCAACTTGCATGGGCTTCAATATATAATAGAATTGCTCACCACATAAAGCAGGAGACAAAAGAACTCAAGATAGGGCTGGTGTTAAAGATCAGAACCAAACTGATCCAACGGCTGGTCCCAATGAAGGAGATCCATTCAATCAAATGCTGAAGGATAAGTCAATATTTCTATAAATCACATTGGTTCAGAGGCTATGATCCTGTTACTCAGTGTAGTAAGCCACAACTAGAGTTGTTGTTCTTATGTGCTGTCAAGTCGCCTCCGACTTACGGCAACCTCATGAATGAGCGGTCTCCGAAAGGCCCTGTCACCCACCGCCCTGCTCAGCTTTTGCAAACTCGACTCTATGGCTTCCTTTAGGGAGTCAGTCCCTCTCGTGTTTGGTTTTCCTCTTTTCCTGCTGCCTTCCAGACACAAAAGACCAAACTCTCGGGAGTCAGCGATGTTGAGCTGGTCCCTGGTGGCACAGCCAGCCTGGTTTCCCCCCAAAGTCTGTTTTATCAAACCACAGGCGATCCTTTTTGGTTTTGACTCCTCTGGCAGGTACTTACGAGAAACGGTATTTGTCTCCACTGAGTAGCTTCTTAGAGAACACATTCTGCAAACTGGAAAAAAAAAATCAGATTTATTGGTGACCTGAAAGAAAGCAAGGCGGAAAGTCACAGTAAGGCTGTAGAAATGAATGGCTGTTCACTAAATCTTGTGTTAAAATAAACCTGTCAGTCTTAACAGAAGCCTGTTTTTCTAGCGTTGTTTCTGTTTACCTTTTTTTATGTGGTATTTGCTTGATCTTTTTTAGTATTTACCTACCTGCTCTTTTTAGCTTTAAACATTGTCTTTTAATGATGTAAGCCACCAGGGTCCTTTTAAAGGAGAAAGGTGGGGTAAAAATAGTTTAAATCAATACATAGAATACCTTCTTCCTCCCCGTCTTTCTGTTTTGTTATGCTCAGAAAAACATAGCTACCCCTGTAAAAATTAAATTCAGCCCTCAAGCTGAAAGACCTTTCGCACCTGGAAGGAAACAGGTCAGGGGTTCTGGCCAGAGTAACAAGCCAGAGTCACAAGCCAGAGACCCAGTTTGGCTGTAACACTAAACAAACCAAGTTAGATGTTCTCTGTCTGTTACAGGAAGGAGCTCAGCATCACTCTGATGCAATATTTTTCACAAGAAAGTATTCATTGATGGTTGTGGGTTTTTCGGGCTCTTTGGCCGTGTTCTGAAGGTTTTTCTTCCTAACGTTTCGCCAGTCTCTGTGGCCGGCATCTTCAGAGGACAGGAGTCAGAACTCTGTCTGTGCTCTGTTGCAGTTTGTTTGGATAGTTGAGTATTTATAGCTGTGGGATCAGCTTTTGTCCTTTTCAGGAGATAGGGTGATTGTGGTGATCAGACAGAGTTCTGACTCCTGTCCTCTGAAGTTCTGACTCCACAGCAACCATCAGATCCCGGCCATGAAAGCCTTCGAGAATACATTGAAGTATTCATTCTCTCACACACACACACACGCTTGCACACACTTCCTTCCACTGCTCCTGGAGTACCCACCAGTCCATGATGTTTGTAGACAAAGCTGCCGAGAAGCCAAATATGTTGAAACTCAGCTCCGTCGCCGTACACAAGGCGAGCCCTCCCATCACAGGGACGAGCGAGAGGTTCACCAGCAGTCCTAGAGATGTCGGAGAGAGAAAGAAAAATGCCCAGATTTCACACCAACGCCTTTACAAACCAGATCCAGGCCCTTTCTGTCGGTTTGAGCTTCTGCGCCAGGTCGGGGTCAAGGCATCACAAAGCCATTCCAACCGTTTTGCTGAGATTCTGGACAGACACAAAAAGTTGTGCTGCTTCCCACACAGCACAGTTTAGAGCTTCTCAAAATGCCTTCCGGCTCTGTAACTTTCTGAATGATCCACGGAACGTGGCCAATGGGCGATTTCTAGAGCTGTAGTTATTAAAAATCATGTTATTTATCTAATTATCCTTAGCGCCCGTGGACGCTCCTGCTTGTTGATGGAAGATGCTCCAAAAAGAGGAGTCGGAATGTATTTCTGGAGCAGCGCCACGCACCATGTATTTCTGGAGCAGCGCCACACACCATAAACACATCCACCCGTGTCCACTTCAACGACACTTACCAGTGTATTCTCCTAGAATCATGCGGGACATAATGACGGTGAAGATGGGTGAGGAGCTTTTAACCGTCTCGGCAAACGAAACCGCGACGTTCTTTAAACTGACGAGGCCCAAAACCACTGTTGCAAACCTGAACGGAAAGGGAACGGGGGAACAAGCCAAGAATAAAAGAGTTGTGCCATAAATGAATGAATGAATGAATAGCATATAGTTCAAGATCTATTCATACTGAGGGGTTTGCAGTAAAACATCAAGGCTTTCCAAATAACGATTGTGAGAGAAGGAAGGAAGGAAGGAAGGAAGGAAGGAAGGAAGGAAGGAAGGAAGGAAGGAAGGAAGGAAGGAAGGAAGGAAGGAACGTCTATTAAAAAAATAATCTTTAAAAACTTTTTAAAGGCAAAATACAGCTGAGCAATCTAGAGCCACCCATGTAAAAATGGAGACTGGCTGCCCTTTGCAAATATGGCGGCTACAGCTTCATTTAGGGTAGGGAAGCTGCAGCTGCCATCTTTGCAAAGGGCAGCCTGGATTCCCTTAGCCTGCCTTAAGGGAATCCAGGCTGCCCTTTGAAAAGATGGCAGCTGCAGCTTCCCTACCCTAAATGAAGCCACAGCACCATCTTTGCAAAGGGCAGCCAGTCTCCCTTTTTACACGCCGTGGCTGCGAAGGCCTGATGGAGACCTGGCAGCAGCTATCAAGGTAAGGGGGTGTCAGTGGGAGTGGGGTGGGGGCTAAGGTAGGGGGTGTGGGGGTAGGCTGTTGGGGTGGCTGGCTGTGTGTGTGGGTGGCTGCCTATCGGCTTCTGATCAGCTGATCGGCGGCCGGTAGGCAGAATGGGCTTCTGTGCCGTGTGGTAAACTCTCCTGGGGGGACCCAATTTGTGGGTGAATAACTCGGATGTCCGGTATCCAATCTTCACCAAAGTTGGCAGGCGTGTTGGGGAAAGACATAGGAAGCTCCGTTGTGATTCTGGAGTCTCTAAGTACCTGGGGGGAGCTTTTCTGGGGGGGTTCTCTTTGTGACTATATAACTCGGGGGTCCATGATCCAATGTTCACCAAACTTCCAGGAATTGTAGAAACTCAATTCTGGTGTCTCTAGGTCATCGGGGGCCAGTGTTATAGCCGCTTAAAGTGCAGACGAATCGACAGATCGATTCGTCAATTCGTCGAAGAATATTTGTATATTCGTATTCGTTGATCCGTTAACCTTGACGAATAACAGATCAAAACGAATCACCACTTTTTTTATTTGTCCCCATCTCTAATCCTGATCCCACGGATATGGGGTTCCTAATGTAATTTTCTACAGGCTTAAAACTAGATCATCTTGGCTAAGAAAGGGTCCAGGTTTCTTACCTCATCAACCCGACAAACAGCATGATCATGATGAAGTTGGGGGGGTAGGAGACGCGAGGCTTGTGCTGGTAGAGGCAGCAGGGGACAAACATCTTGATGCAGCCGATGAAGGTGGTGGAGAGCATTTGAACAGCCCCTGGAAGATGGACCATAAAAGAAAGCCCAGTCCCAATGAGACGAGGATCTGTAACAGATCCTTATTCATCTATTTCTCTTCCACCTTTCGGACAACCCTCACACCTCCTAGAATGGTTCAGTCAGCAGATTTTTTTTTTTTTAAAAAAAGGTTGTCTTCCTGTAGAGACATGCCCAGGACTTGAGATCTGCTTCAGAGAGGCCAGGTGTGCTTTGGCTCCATCCCAAGCCATCAGGTGGGAGCCCGCAAAGGGAAGGGCCTTCTCAGTGGTAGCCCCACAGCCATTAGAACACTTCTTGATTCTGTTTGACCGGTTGCTCTAAAGCAGCGGTCCCCAACCTTTTTGGGGCCGCGGACCGGTTGGGGTGGAGCGAGCTCCATGTGCGGGGGTGGCAGGGTACACCCACGCGAGTGCGACACGCCCACCGCATGAGCGTGACATGCCCACCACAAGCGTGACACGCCCCCTGCATGCGTGCGGGGGGGGGGTGGAGATCCGTCTCCGCGGCTCACTTCCGGCAAGCCCACGGACCGGCACGGGCCGCGGACCGGGGGTTGACGACCCCTGCTCTAAAGTACACAACTTGTTTGAATGATCAATTTTAAGGCCCCAACAGAGTCTCTACGGCAATGTATAAGATACATTTTAAACTTACCTTTACAAACAGATATTTAAAAAAAAATTTTTTTTAAAGCCAACAATAATCAGACAAAATAAAATGGCACTCGTCAAGTATGAGGGCGGTTGTCCGAACTAGCACCCTGTTTCCCTGAAAATAAGACCTAAGCTGAAAGTAAGCCCTAGTATGATTTTTCAGGATGCTTGTCATGTAAGCCCTACCCCAAAAATAAGCCCCAGTGAAGTGAAACCCCGCCCTCCACCCTTGTGCAACAACCAGAAGAAGATGACAGGACTGTATTTGAATAAACGTAGATGGTTGTACATGAAAAAAAATAAAACATCCCCTGAAAATAAGCCCTACTGCGTTTTTCGGAGCAAAAATTAATATAAGCCCTGTCTTGTTTTCGGGGAAACACGGTAAGCTTTTCAAACTCTGCACTCACTCCACCACCAACCTCATCTTCACCTGGAAAACGGGTGGAGGGAGATATTTTGGCCCACCAGCTGTTTTGGACCACAACTCCCAGAATCAAGGGGGATGGGAAGAGTGCGCCCCTCCAAGGCCACTTCTGTAGCCCCCACGTTACCCTTTCTCCCCAGTACCTCCAGCAAATGCACTCGAGCGCAGCGGTTCCCAACCCTGGGTCACCCAGGTGTTCTTGGACTACAATTCCCAGAAACCCCAGCCAGCATAGCTAGTGGTGAAGGCTTCTGGGAATTGCAGTCCAAGAACACCTGAGTGACCCCAAAGTGGGGAACCACTGCTCTAGTGCTAAAGTGCTGTGTATATGGATACGAATGAGGAGCAAAAATTTGTGAAGAGCGTTTGCCACATCAAACAGGTTGAGAGAAGGGGGAGCCTCAACCAACCCAAATCAAAATTCAGAATGAATCCCTAGCTATTCTCCGTTCCAGTGGTTTGCAAGCCAGTTTTCTGTCATTTTTGGAGGGTGTGGCCCATGGAAGGTGGCAAGCGTGGACATCTGGTCCTCCAGTTCTACCAAGGGGGTCTAGGGTTCCCCCGGACCCCCCCCACCCCCTTGCCCATTACACCAACAGGCTCCGCTCAAGATACATTACCCAGCATGCTCGGTTCCCCTTCCAACAGGGAAAGGATGTACTTATTCAGGAAAAGCGTGCAAAAGCTGAAGAAGAACCACAATGTGAGGTAGGTGAGCGCATGCGAGTTCCAGATGCCGAGGTCTGACTCGATGACCGTGGTCTCAGTGATGGTGATTTTCAAAACCTTCTCTTCCGGCACGCTGTCGCTCCTTGCAATGACGAACTTTTCACTCCGGGGGGTGGAACAGCAATCCCAGGGGAAGGAATGCTTTGCTCTTGGGCTTTTCCTCTGGGGGGAGAGGCGAGGCAGTGGGACTGGTGTTGGAAACAGTGGCAGCATCCTCCAGACTCTGGCTTCTTCCCAGGGCAGCCATCTTGAGGGAGAAGAACAGGGTGTGGCCTTGAGCTCGGTTAGCATCGACCAAAACGTCGTAAAGCTTCACTTGCTAACAAATAACTTCAGGAGCTCTCGTTGGTCCGTAGTTCCATTCCCTGTATTTACACAGAACAAAAAAAAAAAAACTTTACCGTTCGATTATTCAATTTGGAAGGCTAGACTACCGTAATGCACACAACAGGGGGCTCCCTTTGAAGACTGTTCAGAAGCTTCCGCTGGTTGCAAAATTTGGAATCTTGTCAAAGCTAGGAATTCAGAGCATGTCGCTTACATAATAAATCTGAACTGTGTTGGCTATCTATTTGCTTTGAGCTTACTGAAAATCCTAGGGTTGTTTTTTTAACCCCTTGAAAGCCTGAAACAATTAGTTTAGGGTTGCTTGCACCCATCCTGCCTGGATTTCAAGACCGACCTGGGCTTTTCGGGGAGAACATCTCCCCATTTCTAAATTTATGTATGTCTTTATGAGTCCCAGAGAGCCACATTAAAATCACTTCAATAAAGCCAGACCCCCAGCATGGTGTCATCTTCTGGATCTTTATGCAAACAACGTGTGTTACTGAGTGCCTACACGAAAGGATAAGAGCAGCTGAGGTTTTGTACTTGTTGATCATCTTAGCATAATCATCTTAGAACGGCAGAGCTGCAAGGGACCCTGTAGATCATCCAGTCCATCCCCTGGCAACTCCCAACCTCTGGCTCCACAGCCAGACGAAAATCACTGAGCTATCCAGCATCTGTCTTTTGATCAGGGTGGGCCATTTCTGCCCGGATCTCTTGCCACATTTTAAAAAAGGCATGAAGGGGGTAGGTAAAGGCCCAGAATACAGAAAAAGGGAGCACCCTTAGACTTTATTTGGCTGGCCATCATTGCTTTAGAAGATTCATCCTTGCTTTAGATTCTATTCATTTATTTGCAATTATTTATTTACACTTTATTTGCTTCTTACAGGCACTTGCAACACGATCTTTTAATAACCTTCCCAGGATAGTTTAAAGTTCTTTATAACATTCCCATGACTGTTTAAAGCTCCACAGAATCAACAATTCTCTAGTTTAAAGCAGCATCAAACCATCACAAATGCAACCATGCACAGGGTTTTCTAAAAAAACACAGGTCCTGATTAAAAAGTTTGGGTATGTGGGGGGGGAACCACGGCAACCTCGGGCCACTATCCTATCCATGAGCGGGAAGTCCCTTCTTAGCATAGATATACAGAACTGCACACTTATGGCTTTGTTCCCAGTATTTTCTTAGCTGCTTTTCAGAAGGGACAAATATTTTACTGCAAATATAACAAAGGACTACGGAAGGAAGATGGAGAAGATTTGGGAATTTCCAGTTTGAGGCAAATCCACATCACCTTATCAGGATTCTGTCTGGAAGCTCGGCACAAGAAAACCACAGGAGACCGATTCCTGCCTTCCTGATGAATCAATTACTGCCATGAAATATTTACCGTCCAAATCCCTGGCAACGGCATGGGGCCCGTGAAACAGAACAGGGAAAACCGGCTGCCTTAAGACGCTTAAATCTGTTCCCTGGGCTATGAAATTGGTCTTTCAAAAGAGAATCCAGTCAGCCGATGCCACGTCTTCGTCTCTCTGCCAGAAGGCGCACTTGTGGGGTGTGTGTGTGTGTTGAAGGAAAACAATAACAAAAAGCAAGTTGGAGCCATCCCACACTTTTTGGTGGCCCCACTGTGGAACGAGAGCTTAGGAAGTGAGGCTCCAACGCCATCTCTCCAACAGGGCGGAATCCATCAGGGGATTTGCATCTGGAGTGGCCGTGTCCCTTCTTTTACGGAGGGCAGTCCTTGATCTAAAGAGCTGCCAGAACCCACCAATATAATATAATTGTGTGCCGTCAAGTCAATTCTGACTTTCCAAGGTTTTCGAGGTAGAGAACACTCAGAAAATGGTTTCCCCCTTCCCTTCCTCCAGGGGGCGCCCTGGGACTCTGCAGCTTGCCCAAGGCTACCCAGGCTGGCTCTTCTCCCAGGAAACACAGTGGGGGAATCGAACCCAACCTTTGGCTTCACAGCCAGAGACCTCAACCACTGAACCTATAGAGGGACATTTCTGGGCTCAGAGAGCAGGGGAGCAAAAGGAAGCTACGGAAATAAAGAAAGAAACTCAAGTGGAGCGCAACGAAACAAACCTATCTCAAGACTTTATCAAAACGGGGCCCATAAAGCTGAAGTCCACAGGGCAGGAGAAGGGTGTGACGGAAACGACAGCCGTGAGCCTCGGGTGATTTCCTAGGCAACACACAATGAAATAAAGGAAGAGTCTAAATCTTTTCCTTAAGCAAAAGTACGTAGGGTCCCAGCCCCATCACGGTGGGTGCCCGAAATGTAAGACTGACTAGCCACTGTAGTAAAGATACACAACCAGATGGCCCTTTGATAGGGTCCATCAGGGAATAATTACGCAATTATACAAATTTGACAATGTCTACCAGCATCACTCATAAAATTAGGTAAAGCATAGCAACCTGCAGCTAGCTGTGATGGAACTTCCACAGCCAGTGATAGTTTACCTTTGCCTATCAGATGCTAAGTCATTACAATTGTTGTCCACCAAGACCATCATTGAGCATAGCTTATCAATGATGATAATGACGATGACGATGGAATCCCTCATTCAACAAGATCACCAGCCGAGCTATCTGGGGATTATGGGAGCTGTAGTCTACAAAAGTAACTTCTCTGAGCTTCGCACAGGCACTTAGAAGCAAGAGATTTCATCTGGAAACATTTTACTCCAAGCCGAAATGTATACAAAAGTAAAACAGTACCTATTGACAGTAACCAATTATGGAGTTTGCAAAGTTAATTAGCACCTGCATTATATTCCAGCATGCATCAACTACATTGTAGCCGGAGACATCTCGCTTCCACATAGCATAAGCAGGCTGGTCTCTACACACACACACACACACACTCAAAAATTAACAGACACAAATCTTCCCCTCCAAAATGGCGACATTCAGAAATGAGTGGAAATGGAGCATTGATCAAGAAGTTTGATTCGGCTCACTTTGGAATCAATAGAGACGTTGGTTTCTTGCCCCCACTACAAGGGTTAATTTACACAGCAAAGCTAAGATTAACTGGAGCGTTACCAGTTGTGGCTTGCGGTGTTTATGGTGTGTATTTTGCCTCTTTCTGACTTAACAAAGTTACGGCAGACTTTACACGGACATTTCGTTACCAGCTGACCGGCTGTACATATGATTCCCCCCCCCCCCTCCGTATCTGTGGGCCTATGTGCCTACATGAAATTTAGTCCCTAAAATCGTAAACCCTAAATTCACCAGTCTTTAAGGTGCAGCAAAATCTTCTGATGTTTGTCTCGCAAAAGGGTGGGGACTCCTAATCAATCAAGATATTTCATCCTATCTATTACGGCCTCAATCAAGACCATGGGGTTGTTTAAGGGTTAAACAAGGCAGCCAGATGACGGTGCGGTATCATGCAAATATCACAGCCTGTATGTCTTATATGGCTTAAATCGGACTGCTAATCCCGTTCAGAGTAGACCCATGGATCCAAGTGCTGGCCTGGGAGTCAACACTTGTGTAAATCCCATTGATTCAGTGGGTCTCCCCAATGGGATTCAAGCCTGTGTATCCGCCCGAATTTATTCAAACTCAAGTCTGTCTCTCTCTCTCCAGCTGCTTATAATTCTTATTCTTTCCCACACTTCTATTAGCCCCAAGGAGCAGGGTTAAAAACAGGGGGATGATGGGCAATATAGTTCACAGCTGGTTGGGTGAAAGGTTTTGAATCAACACTCCCCTAAACTGGAGCAGGGGAGGAGAAAGCAGAGTACAGCCCACACCATCTGGAAAGCACCAGGGCTGGATAAATGCTCTGGATTCCAACTCCCATCAGCCCCAGGCAGGAGGGCTGGGGGTCAAGGACGATGGGGAAGGTTGTACTCCCTCCCCCTTGGGGGAAAAAACCTAAACAGACACAGGGCTAACAAAAGACAAACAAGCGCCAGATCTAGATATGATTAGAATCGCTAGATAATCAGATCTAGATATGATTAGAAGTCAAATAATCCGAATTAAAAAATGTCTTTCCCCCGCCCCCACAAGGAGACAAAGCCTTTTTTTGCGCAATCGGGGCTGGAAAGAAGAGGGGCTTCTGCCGCTTCCCAAATAAATACTTTGCAAGTACATTTCTAGCCAATTTTTTTTTTGCAAAGGAACTTCCCTCCTCAAACGCCACGCCAGGCAGGATGCAACGCAGGCGCAGGATCCGGACCCTTGGCCAGGCACACCCACCTGCCTCGGTCGCGTCTCCCCTCCTGGCAGGTCTCATCCTGCTCTTCCGCAGCCATCATCCTTTCCCCCACCGAACAAGGAGACACCGCCTGCCCGGCTCGGCTCCTCCTCTACCCGGGCGGAGCGAAAGCAAGCCCCGGAAAAGAAAAGGATCGGCCCCTTTGGCAATGCTAAGCGCCCTCCCTGCTTAGGTCGTGGATGTAACTCGGCAGGATTTGCACCCAGGACACAAGGAGGATAGATCGTGGCGGAGCAAACTTCGAAAGATACTGCTCGCCCCGGATCATTGCAATAACTCTGCAAGCGTGGGAGGAGGTGCAACGGATCGGTCCCTCAGGTTTGGGTCTGTGACCAAAAAGGAAGCCACGGGTCCAAGGGGTCATTTTAGGGGCTGATCTCAGAGAAGGCACCCCGAGCAGCCAGTTTTCCATTAAGACCCAAACTCAAAACTTGAGATCAGAAAGATCAATACTCAGAAATCGATAGGAGAATATTTTTAATCTCTTTGAGAGACCTCATCTGGGACCTCCCGGTGGAAATGAGCTTAGAGCCATGCAAAAGCATGTCACACAAAACGTGTTCGTCTTTAAGGTGCCTCTTTGCTGTATTTTGTGACAGAGACCTAAAAAAGAGATTTTTTTTAAAAAAAGAAGGGGGAGGTTGGAATGATCGCACGACGTTTGTGTGTCACTCTAAATTTTTAAAATCTCTATGGGTTTCCTCCTCTCTACGTGCAACGTGTTAGGAGGCGAAGTGGCTCCACCCTAGAGATATGAATGCTAGAGAAACACAGCGTCATTCAGACTTGATGACACTTACTTTGCTAACTTTGAAAATTCCTTTTTGAAAAGTACTTTTCGTACGTCCAGCCCTCCCCCCCCCCCCAAAAAAAAGCCTTCAGGCTGTTTTATTCTTTTACCCGACATTGTGTGACTCTATTATTTTCTATCTCTAGGGCTCTTCGGCGCCAAAGGGAAGCCTATGGCTGAAATCACCTCCCAAAATGGCGGCCTTCCCCTTTCACCGGAAGTGGCGTCGCTCTGTCCTTTGCCCGCCGCGTCTATGGTCTCCCGCTTGCAGGTGCGGCTCCGGCTCTTAACCGCTACGCCATGTAATTGCCGCCGTCGCCATGGAGCCGCCCGACACCAGGTAGCCACGCGGGGGGGTCTTGTAGCCACTGCGGGGTGAGGGTGGGGTGGGCTGGAGGCTGCTTGGCAGGGCTGGCAAGGGAAAGGGAAGTGGCCAAAGCCACGGACCCCCCCCCCCCCAGGATAACAACGCCCTCCAGGCGTGACGTTGCTTGGCGTCGTAACCACACTCCGTGACGTCACCGCAGCCCACTGACGTCACCTTCCAACAACTTAGAAGGCCCTTTTAATCAAAGTATTTGAATAGAGCCTTGAGAAATGTGCATTTGCAAATGCAGACTTTTTTTTTAAAAAAAGGTGGGTTTACTAGTAAATCTCAAGCCTCAAGAGGACTAGAAACTTGGTTTTCAATTTAAATTGAGGGGTAGGGGAGTTCAGCATTCGTTTTCCTTGTAGCCGTGGTAGGGGAAGGGTTTTTTTAATGGTGTGTTGTTGTGCCTTGTTGCTTTTAATGTTTTTGATGTTGATTTTGTTTACCACGCCATTGGTTTTGATACTTTTAAATATTTGTATCCTTGCTGTTTTTAGCTTTTAAGGGTTGTCTTTGTAACGATGCGCAGGCCGCCTCGGGTCCTTTTAAGGAGAAAGGCGGGGTAAAAATATAAAATAAAATAGGACTCTCCACGATAAGTCCAGGAAAGTGTAGCTACTTTGGGGAAGGGGAGATGTTTTTGTATCTCAGGATGATGCCTGGATCGGAAAAATCGTGTTGCAACATCCTTCCTGGTTTGTATCGCTTTCGAGAAGGGACCAGGGACTGAGCAGCACAGAGGAGACCGCAAGAAGCTGCTTCTGTTGCCCAGAAGAGGTTCCGGTTCTTCTTTTAGATGGCCAGTTAGGTTGTAACCCAAAAAAACACAATCGTGTCAGATGCACCCACAAAACAGAACCGAGAGCCTCCATCCTTCTGTCTTGCCTATGAGAAGTCACAAGAGAAGCCCCCAACAACATTGCAGGCAAGACTGGTGGTCACAGCATGACAGCTCTTATATACCTCCCCTTGGTCTGACTAATCCCGCCTCCTCTAGACCCCGCCCCTTAAAGGGACAGATCACTAATCAGCAGTGCCACCCTCTTGTGAAACTGTGGTGATGATTGAGACACAAAGGATGCTGAAAAGTCCTAAGGTTGGGCTGGCGTACCCTCAGGATTTTGCACAGGAGATGCTGGCTTTGGAGAGCGGTCCTTTGGGTTGGGTGTCAACGTCTCTCCCAAGTGAGACCAGGAACGGCCGAACAGGTAGCTCCGATTTTGCTGGCCGGACTCAGCACATCTGGATGTCTTGGTTGTTTCTTCCCAGGGTTCTCCTTCCCTCACCTGCAGAGACTCCGGATCCCCCGTTATCGAATGAGGCTGGAAGCGCGCCACTGCCAAATCTAACGCCGAGACATCAAGAACTCATCCCGACTCCTTGCGGTCCTGTAAGTACCAGAGTTTCCAAAAGTTCTCTCAACACAAGGACTCCCCCTTTGCAGGCTTTTTCGACAGGGAAAAAGAGCCATTTCCACTGGCAGCGAAAACTTGCCTCCGCATGCGAAATAATAAGTGGTGTTTGCTAGTTGATGTGCAGGCTTCAAGGATGTTGATTCCTCGGTGAAGGTCACAGAGAAGCAACCTCTTGAGTTGACCTGTGTTTCTGAGCATTTTTTAATTCCAAGCAAGTTCTCAGAGGAGATTCAGGATCTTTCCCTGTTCCTTGCCAAGGTTCTCTCTGCAGAAATGTCCATTAAACCAGAGGTTGTCAACCCCCGGTCCGTGGCCCGGTGCCGGTCCGTGGCCTGAGCCGGACCGGGCCGCAGAGACAGGCCTCCCCCCTGCACGCACTCCCCTCCCCACAGCTGCTTTGCACGCGCGTGCCAGCGCCAATGTGAGCGCTCCCCCCACCCCTTCACGCATGCGCCCGAGCGCCCGTGTGAAGCGTTGGGCAGGCGTGCAGGCACTCCTGTGCATGTGCGAAGGGGTGGGGGAGCACTCACGCCAGCGCGGGCAGGTGGGTGCTCCCCCACCGCTTCGTGCATGCGCCCGAGAGAGTGCGCGCCTGTGCGAGCGCGGGGGGGGGGGTGCCCCACCTTCCTCAGAGGCTCAGCCGGTCCGCGGTCCCAAAATGTTTGGGGACCGCAGCATTAAACCACAGAGAGGGACATGGGTGGAGCTTTCTGAGTCCCATGGGAACTGAAAGGCATTAGGGAACTGGTAGTCTCTCTGTCCGTTAGGCTGTGTGCCTCTCAGGAAGCTACTGGCCCCTAATGCTTTGCAGTTCCCAGGGAATTTAGAAAACGCTACCCACATCCTTTTCCATGGTTTAATGATTGTCATGGTAGAAAGAAAGACTGGGCAAAGAGCAGGTATGTATTTGAAACCTCTCTGAGAACTTTTTTTTTGGCTCAAGTTATTTATTTATTTCATTTCATTTCCATCCTGCTTTCCCCCCAGTTGAGGTGGGAAGGAGGAAATAGGAAGCTATATTATCAGTGACACTGCAAAGTTGACATAAGCCACTCTCAGCTTCATCACACAAGGATGCCAGCCATGCCACATGATGGTAATAAGGTGGACTGGTTTGCAGGCATGGCCTAAACCAGCAGTATAGAACATTTGATCCTCAGATCATTGGTTCCGAACCTTGGGCTCCAAGACGTTCTTGGACTGCAACTCCCAGAAAGCCCTTGCCAGCCCAGCTAGTGGTCAAGGCTTCTGGGAGTTTTAGTCCAAGAACATCTGGGGACCCAAGGTTGAGAACCACTGCTCTAGGTACTGTTAGTTCCCATAATCCCATTGGATTTATTGGGTGTTTAAATCTTGCAACATTTGGAAAGCCTTAGATTGCTCACCCCAGTATAAATCTCTCTCTGCTCGTTACCTCCTCTCAAACGTCCCGATGAATTAGGTGCTGGAGTCCCTGTCCACCCCTCTTTTCCTTAGTGGCAAAGCTGCTCAGAAACCATGTGTGTGTGTACTCCCAATTACAGATCAAACCATGGGCGGAACTATCCTCTCCGGTCAAGATCTACTTCTGCATCACCATTATCTCCCTGTTGAGTATCATCGGGCTCACGGTAGAGAACCTCGTCCAGCAGAAAGACGAAGACTTCCCCGTTTCTCTCATTCAGCTAATTGGAGTCGGTAAGGAAGGACCAAGACAGGTGGGAAGAAAAAAAAAATCGGTGGTTGGGCAAGGGGTGTTCCTGGAAGAAAGCATCATCCTCATTGACATTTGGGACAAGCTGCTCTGTTTGCACCCCCGTCAGTCTTGCGAGGGCGAAACCCCTTGTTTAGACTAACAAAAAATAACTTTCCTTTTTACGGAGTGACTTGAACGTATTCCTAGAGATGAAACAAATGAGCATTTTATGCATCTGTTCTCCACCCACCTCCACCTCTATTGTGGAGTTTTCTCTCTCTCTCTTTCTCTTGATATCACAATGTCACTTTAGCAAGGAATCCTCAGATGATGCAACTCTGGGTGGTTGGGCAACGCTCAGCCCTTCGTCTTTTCTAATGTCAACAACCCATCAGCCTTTAAAAAAAAATGAAAATGAAAACGGTGAGTTATTTCGCCGCCCGCCTGTTCTATTTCACGAACTGCTTGTGGGCGGCCTCGGTCCGTTCATATTTCACAAGGGCTGCCCTTTAAATTGTTTGACTGTTGGACTCTCGGGCGGACAGGTTCCAAGAAGCAGATGAGGTCAAACCGTCAAGGGCTATCTGGGCTTGGCAGAGATTTTCGGAGGGGCAAGACCAATGAGCTAGCCAGGGTCCTTTAATCAAAATCCCAGCTCACTGGCAGAGGCCCCGCCTTGCAGGGAGAAGATCCTCAGCAGTTTAAAAGGACCAGGGAGGAGATGATGGGAAGTACTCCTTAAGGTTGTGCTCTTTGGGGGTTCTTTTGGCACGGAGGGGGCTCCAGCTCCAGAATTCTTCAGATGGAATTCTGGGGGTTTCGGCCTCCAAAGACACACCTGCAGAACTGGCCTTTCACTCACCTGAAACCGGGCCTACCTCCCAGGTCACATGACCCACTCAGGCCTTCGCTTCCTGTTAAACCCAGGCAATGAGGTCCTTCTTTCCATGCCTTATTTAGCAGTCCTGTAGGATATATAGCAGCCTGTGCCAGCTAGCAGAAATGTAATTGGACCTAAAGAGGTCCGTGATCCCAATTATTAACGGTTTGAGATATTGGCCCCTCAGATCTGCATACAGAGGGCATTCGGTTAGAAAATGTGCCGTGTCCTCCATCTTAGACCATCCTGCTAGACAATATCTACCTGCACCATGTTGGTCCATATAGCATCCCTAAATCTCTTCAGGATGTGAGGGTGATTTGGCTGTGACATCTGTCACCCATCCCAGATAGGAGCGTACCGTTCGGTCAAGGGTGGTGTTAATGTTAAAAAAAAGAAAGAAAGAAAAAGGAATCTTTTGCAGTGTTCCTGGGCATTCTAGTTCTTCTGGAGGTGCCCTCCATAGCGCCTACTGAGCCGCGAGACTGTGACTCCCAGATCTTTCTTAAAGCGGCATGCCATACGTTGAGGGCGTGTGTGGTGGAATAATAATTCTTCCCCAAGGGACGCCCCCCCCCCCCAAAAAAACAACGGTGCCAGCAAAAACTGAATTCTGCCACCATGGTTTAGTGACTGAGCAAACATGCAGTGATGGACTCTGTACGGTAACGGTGCATTATCCATATTTAGTGAAATACAAAATGTATATAAATAATATAAAGAGGAGTGTAAAAAGCAACAGCAATAGCGTGATTCTGGTTTTGGATGCCAGACCTCCCAGAATGCCCCAGCCAGCCTGGCCACATGGAAGCAGCCTTAACAGACTTATTCAGCCACCCTGTTGACTTTTGCCGTTCCCGAAGACAGTTGGGACAGGCTTCAGACCTACCTGTCTTGAGGGCTAGAACCTTGGTCTTTTTAAAAAGGCACCAAACACCAGCTATGGCCCCGTGTTGTGCTTTCCTGCTTCATTCCGTAGCTTCAATCTGCTCTTACCATCCTGATCGTGGCAACAGATCGTACCAATGAAACAGAAAAACGTCAGCCTCTCCGGTGGAGAACAGATCGCTCTTAAAGTCGTGCCTGTCACAGATTGCATAATATTTTAAATAACCATCCGTCACCTTTTAGCACGATTATTCACATGATCGGACAGGACATAAATTTGGGAGTGATTTTATTTGGGCTCCAGCCATAAAATATAAACATTCCTTGTTCTTATTGCTAAATAAAGATGCTGGGCTTTGCGGGGGGGTGGGGGGTTAAGGAGCTCGGCTGCTTCCAGAAAACAGGAGATAAGGGGTTGCTTTGAAGTGTGAAATCTAGATCGCTTGGACACAAGCAGGCTGGAGTCCAAAACGATATGGTGGCCGGGCCCAAAGATTGGCACACACCCAGTACAATGTCTGGCCTTCCTGCTTGTCAAGTCTCCGGGCGTATTCTGGCAGCCCTCAAAGGCAGGATTGTCACCCAAAACAGCCTCGTGTCTCCGTCTTCTTCCTACTGTCTAACCGAAGGGGAGTTGAACCGTTGAGTGCATCCAAAGTTTGGCCAGACTGTTGTTCTCACCAGTGAGAAAGGTTTTAAAGGAAGCCCTTTGCGTGTTTCTCTACTTATCGTCAGCGGTGAGACGGAGCAAACATCGGTGTTTCAGCCTCAGCTCAACCTGTAAGGGGGGCCCCGAGAGAAGGAGAAATCCTTATTCGGTTGGGTCTTGCCCCCTCCAATGTTGACTTAGGGATGTTCCCTCACTGGGTGACCAAAGCTGTATCATGGATAGCTCTGGGAAAAGTTACTTCTTTGGCCTATAGTTTTCAAAATCCCCCTTAACCAATCCGGCACGTTTTCCAATTCAGAAAAAGCAATGTTCTCCTACATTCTTGGCCCCTGGACCTCGGTGTTGATCCCAATCTAAACCCTTGTGGTGTGCTGGTTAAACTGCAGGGCTGCAGCCAAGACTCTGCTCACAACCTGAGTTCGGTCCCAACGGATTTAGGTAGCTGGTTCAAGGTTGACTCGGCCTTTCCATCCTTCCAAGATCAGCAATTTGAGTACTCCGCTCGTGTGGGGGGGGGGGGCAATGTATAGTCTGCATAATTATGTTGTAAACCGCCCAGAGAGCTTTAAGTGCTATGGGGGAGTAAATAAGCAGTATATTTTGCTTTGAATTCTCAGTGGCCACGCTTCTGTTGCTTTGGAGTAGGCCTATTGAATCAGTAGGGATTTGGTGGGTCTGCTCCACCGTAAGTTCCACTGAGTCAAATGGTCCTAACTCTGTTCAAGGGTTCATCATCAGCATCGAAATAGAGTAGGCCCATTTGACTCAGTGTAACCGACCGATGAGTTGACTCACTACAGCCCCACTGATTCAATGGGCCTATGCTAGTGTGATTTATTATACAACGCCACAGGATCTTGGCCCATGCTTTGGTTCTGTCGATGTGATCCTGGATCAGCATGTTTTCAGAGGCTGGAAAAGTCCCTTTTTTAAAATCGCCTTCTAGAATCTCCCAGCCAGTGTGAGCACTGTCGTCCAAAAAAAAAAAAAAAAAAGGGGGGGGGGGACCTTCCGCAGGCTGCTTCCTGCCCGCCTTTCCTTCCTGCCTTTAAATCAAAGAAAACTCCCAACTTTCCAGACGGGTCCTAAGGAGGAGGAATGAGGGATGCTCCTTCTAGCCCGTACCCAGGAGATAAACGAACACCATCCATCTAAGCAGATTTCAAATATAATATGTAACAGGTGAAGAAATATCTGGGCTGACGTCAAAAAGGTTCAGCTTCCCATTCAAACTTGGCAATTTTTCATGCTCTGTGCTGGCAGAGAAGAGTAATGGGTTTCTCTCTCCCACCGGCAGTTTTCTGCATTTACTATGTGAGCCGAGGGATCCTGCAAGAGAACCGCCAGGAGCTCAGCGTCTTTATCCTCTCCATCGCCCTGGTCGTGCTGCGCTCCGTCATCAACTTCACCGTGCTCCCCGCCAGGCAGAAGCCGAAGTTGCTTGTGAGTCCGTGAGCGGAAATCTCCAGAGAACCCCTTGGATCCGCTCCATAATAATACTAAAAATAATTGTGTGCCAATTCAAGTCAATTCTGATTGATGGCGACCCTTTTTAGGGTTTTCCAGGTAGAGAAAACTCAGAAGGGGTTTTCCCTTCCCTTCCTCCAGGGGGCGCCCTGGGACTGTGCAGCTGGCCCAAGGCTACCCAGGCTGGCTCTTCTCCCTGGAGGAGAATCGAACTCCCAACCTCTGGCTCCACAGCCAGAGGCCTAACCCACTGAGCTATCCATGCCATGATATATTATCCTGGCAACCATTGACGTTATAGTATCAGACAGGAGAGGTGTCTGAATATATGACAGTTATTGTGATTTTTGTTCAATACTGAAACATTAACAAAGCATGTGAGGCCAGAGAGGTCCTTTTGAGTAAAAGGAATAATTTCCAGATGCCCCTAGTGAGAATAAGCTGTTCATTTTTTCTTGGTAGTCCCCGAAAAAGGAAACTTTTCCCAGCTCTGACCCAGTTCTCGAGTCCCTTCCCAGAAAATGTCATTTTAAAAAAAAATCTTATTCCTACGTAGCGAGAGAACTGTGCCTTCAGGTGAGACCCTTTCTGCTCTGAAACAAAATGGCCTTATTTGTTTTAGCAAAAAAAGAGAAGAAAAGCTAATGATCAGCTTTTTTTCCTCCAAACAGGAAGTGCCTAGCAGCCCTTCGAGTCAGTTCCTCCTTCACTTGGAGGAGCTGGTACTGGCCAATACGTCCTGCCCTCCCCCCAAAAAAGGCCCCCAGAGCTTGGCCAACTCTGCCCTCACAGCAAGGAAATGCCAAATTTTGGCGAGGCCACTAATGAGACCCTTCTTCTTGTCCTCCTCAGATCTGTGTGTCCCATAGCTAAGACCCAGAGAAGGATCTCTTTCCCAGATTTTAGGGTGCAGAGAGCCTGGTCTCAGAGGTGATCCCCACGCCCTTCCACTCACACCGCTAGATCCCGACCCTCTGAGTGAATTCCACCCACGTCCTTCTGTTTTCTTCCGCTGTTCTCCCCCAGTGGATGTGCCGCGCCTGCCCTTGACCCCATCCTTTCTCACCCGGCGGATGGAGTGTGACAGAGACCGCTCTGATGGGACGAGGGTGGGCCGCGGGGAGAGACGGTCCCTCCTGACTTAACGGGTTCCGTTTTTCTCCCTCCAGGCCCGCTTTGTCCTGATCCTGATTGTTGGGGCCTTCGACATGATCTGCGCCGTCATCCTGATGCAGAGCGACAGCATGATGGCCTTCCGGGTGGGTGGGGCGTTGGAGAGTCTCCAGGCCCAGTACTTCATGCTGAACCTCTGCTTCTCCATGCTGACCTTCGACCTCCAGGCTCAGGTAGGGCTCGGGCCAGAACCACACCACCCTCGGCTCCCCCCTCTTTGCCGAACACTGTCGGCCCGCCTTGATCAACTAACGAGAAATGCTGATGTTTGTAATGACAGAGGTTTATAGGCCTGCCTTTCTGCAGAGAGCGGGAGACCGGGCCGATATAGGAAGCTGGCACAATAGAAGCAGATCAAGTATTTTATTGAGCGCTTGGGAAAGTTCCTTTAGAATCCTGTGGGGAATCCCCAGCAGGGGGGAAGAGTCCAGAAAAATAACTTCCTGGCTTTGCTTTTGTCTACGAAAGACTTGTGGGCACAAGCTCTCTCCTCCCTTGGCGTGGGATCCTTTGAGCAACACTTGGTTGCTTTTACGAGATGTGGGTCCAAAGAGATCATCTGTGCAGTGAGTCTTTTCAAATATATGATCCATGAACAATACAGCGAAAGATGCAGGGAGCAGGATAGCCTCTCCTTGCTTCCTTCTCTCACCTCCTCGCCTCTTCCGCTTCGCAGCTCTGCTTGTGCGTTCTGCTTCTTATCTCAACCCGGGAGATCTCCCTTCTGCACAGCGTCTTCTTGACCGTTGGGATTCTTTGGGCTGGCTTGAAAGTCACATGCGGCATCATTGCTGTGAGTGTTTAATGAAGCCTGGGGGTCCCGTTTCCTAAGGCCAGGGTCACCCGTCCGGTAAGGAGCTGGTATGGGGAAGAAGCTGTCTTAGCTCTGTCCTTGGTCCACCCACACAGGGAAGAGCTGTCCCACCCTCTGGCCTGGACACTCCCACTCTCCTCCTCTAAAGGGAAACAGTTGTCGCAATTCTGCCCTTGATCCGGCGCACAGCGAAGGAGCTGCCCTACCTCTGCCCTGTTAAATAGAATCACGTCAACGGGTCACACCAAAAACTTAGGAAGACCATAGGCTCCTTTCAATGGGAAGCCAAGAGGATATGTAGAAGGTCCCCTCCCTGAAACCAATCATGTCGCCTGAAGTTATTCAATGCAATTTATGCTCTCTTTCCCAGATCTTAAAAGAATTAAAACCTCTCGCCTGGATTTTTCTGGTTCAAAATTTACCTGAAGTGGCTTATCTCGCCTACCTGCTCTACACGGTAAGTCCTACCGAGGCATTAAGAAGAAACACAGGGAGAATTCTTCCATCATAAAGTCGCTTACCCTCGGGACACCAGCAAAGCATTTCCCACCTTCGTTTGGGCTCCGGAGCAGAAGTTCCAATGTGAGATATCCGCTCTCAAACCTGCCCAGAACTGACCGACTCCCCTGAAGACATCTGGACACCACCTTAACTATGTTTTTTTGCAAACTTTGAACTAAGGTGGGAGACCTCTTTCAGCCCAGGGGGCCACATTTAATTTCAGAGAAATCCTTGGGGAGTCACATTGCAATGGTGGGTGAGGCGAGGGACAACATTTCCTGTTAGAGCAGTTCGACAATGGAGCCCATGACCTCGGGAGGGGGTGAGCACCCCAACGCTGGAGGCCTTCAAGAGAAAATTGGACCACCCTCTGTCTGATCTGCTTTGATTTGGATTCCTCCCTGAGCAGGGGGTTGGAATCGATGGCCTTAGAGGCTCTTTCCGACTCCAAGATTCTAGGATTCTGAGGGAATTCTAGAATGCTGGTTTCTTCCTCTCTGTTCTGTTGCCTGTTACAAATGTACATTTTTGGTGTGAAATGCGATTTCTCTCTCCCAAGGTGGTAACCGACTGGGGCCGAGGGAATTCGTACGCCCTGGAAGCTGCCGTGATCACCTGCTCCTGCATCTCTGTGGGCATCAAAAGTGTCCTTCTCTGGGCATTGTTCCACGTGTACCGCAGCTTTGGGCAAGGACTGAGAGAAAGGAGTGAGTATTTTTGGGCAGATATGCTAGTGGGATACACGGGGGCTGGATTCCCCATCAGGAGAAGAAAACCCAGACTGAAAACCCCAGAGTGCTCTGGAATTGGTACCAATCTTGGGTGGGGAATAGATGTCACCGTTTCTGGCAGCCTTCGCACCAAAACACCGTTTAGCCTCCATCATCCAGTCCGCTGGCTGGGGAATGAGAGAGGTCGTAATCCAACCCGTGGAAGGGGGACTGCCCCGTTTGGGGGGGGGGGCAGAGTCTGTTTTGTGGTTTGCTCGTGGCTTGCACCCGAGCAGCTGGTCGGCTAGGGCCAGGGGCCACTGTGTCCCAGCCAGAGAGTTCCAGTTAAACCACATCTTTATCCTGCTGTCGAGGGCTGTGAGAGCTGTTGAAAATGGCAAGAGGTTGCCCGTGGCTCTCTTGATGGGTGGGAAAGTTGCCAGTCGGCAATCGGGGCAAAACCCGCTACGGCCGTAAGTCTCCCTGATAGGATGGGATGCAGGGCCAGCAGGGCTCCTGACCATTCCTTCAGCTTTTCAAAGAGAAATGAGCAAGATTCTGAACCCTCTTGTTCCTCCCTCTGTGCAGTGTTTTCTTCCTATGGAAGGATCGATTCCTGAAAGGAACACGGTGCCACGTCCTGCCACGTCTCGCCACGATGCTCTTATAGAGCGAAAAGGAGGATCTGCTCCCTAACCTTCCCCAAATCTGGGCTTTGGAAAAGCCAGGCTGAGGTGGGTCTCACCTGCCCAGCTCAGCAACGTCTGATGTCCATCGCTGAGCCTCCGCTCAGTGGTTTGTTCTCGTTGACCTGTGGGACTCCCAGCCTCATGGGTAATCAGTATTACTTCACTGTGTCCATTTTTCAGAAACATGGGAGTCGGAGGTGTCACAAAACAAGCGGTGGCGGCTCATGATCAATTGGGCAGCATTTCCCTTCGCTCCGATTCCACACCTGAATACAGGCTTGACCTCCGCGCCTGAAAAGTTATGTTTCTGGACTACAGCCACGTTGGCCCGCGGGGGGGGGGGGGGGGAGCGGCTTCCGTAGTCCAGAAGAGTAACTTACCAAAACTCTGATCTTCCTGGCCGCCACTGGCTAGGCAGATCCTTTTACCCAGGCTAAAGGACCGCACTTTTCTCCAGACCGGCCTGCCTCTGGACGTGCGGTCTTAACTCCCTCCCTGCTTCCCTGGGAAAAGGCAATTAGTTGCTTTGGCTGGCGAATGCCTTAGAGTCGCTCTGGATTAGTCCGCAACCCAGACTCTCATCTAATCACAATCTGCTCAGCAAGGAGACACTGTACACACATCCGAGCTGTACACACATCCACAAAAATTGCAGATCTGGGCATTTAATAGATTGCTCTGTTTTGAAATCCCAAACTCGCAGTCACTTCTGGAAGTTCCCCCCGCTAGCCTTTTGGCCAGAGCTTCCAGGTCCTCCCGGCTACAGCTTCGGCAGTTTGCTTGCGCCCGTTTTAGCTATGTGGCTCGATTCTTGCTAAATCGGTTTTGCGACGGGGGGACTCCGGAGCTGACCTGCCCTTGAATCTTTAATTTCGCTTCCTCCTTTCGGAATAACCGAGCACCTGCCATGTGCACACGCGTCCTTGAATGTGCTATTTCACAGCAGAGTGGTGTTTGTTTTTTTAAAAAAAGAAATGTTTATTACTGTCATTTTAAAGCTCTGTTATTTTGTTAAAAAGCATCAGGAACAGTAATTTATTAAAAAGTTTGTTACTAGCCTTGTCTTTTCCAGTAAAGTGTGAATCTCACCTACTGGAGTTGTTGATTTTTTTTTAACCACAATTATCCAGACAGAAAGCAATTTTTTTTAAAAAAAAAAATCCCTGAAATTTTCAAGTAACATATTTATAAATCTCACACCAAAGAGACAGCAGCCTCTGTGTCACCTAGCTTCCATCGGCAGTTCCTAATGGTTTACGAGGGCAAGCTGGCTGTTTCGCCGTTTGCAAATGAAAGAAGCATACTTATCTTTGCCTTCATAATGGCTTGCCCAGAATTACTTAATATCTATTTGCTGCGCCTATTACTGCTGCTCAGGGGTTGGATAGAGAAATGTCCACCCTGGAGGTCAGCAGGAAAGATTACACAACGTTATTTATTCTTGAGGTACGTTGCCAGATCATTTATTTTCTATGCCATAACAATTTCCCTTTATACACCCTCCCGACTGGTGTTATATCAGCGATATGTCAAAAAGGTGCACCTCTCCCCAGACAAGCCACATCATGATATGCTTGTGATAAATGAATATCTGGCCTGCCGGAATGCTTTTTAAGTGGACAGATGAGAAATATTATCGTGCATCTTTACAAGGACAGCCTCCCTGGGTAACGGTTTGCTTCCCATTTAATTTCCTAAAAGGGTGAAGGTAGGAACCAAGGATCGAGAAATGGGATCCACGCACAGCTATGCACCTTCCCTTCGGCCACCGTGTAATCTAATCCTTGGACACACGCACGGACCCCCGACCACTGCACCACGCAATCTTTGCAAAAAAAAAAAAAGTTTATTGAAAAGATCTGGAAAATAGTTACGCTCTCGGCAATATTTAACAAGTTTTCAAAGCATTTAATAATATGAAACAATCGGCTTTTTTTTTCCCATTTAAAAAAAAAAATCCAAATTCTGGGCAGGCAGGGTCTTTCAGGTTCGTTTAACCTCTTTGCGAAAAAGTTGACCAGCAAAGACCAGTGATGCACCACCACCAGGCCTACAAAAATCTCTTACTCCTCCGGTCACCCGCTTTCCACCCGGCCCCTTTCCTCCAGCATCCGCCCCGCGGGCTCTGTTTGAGGATGCTGAGAACAAGCTTTTGTGTCATCGGGAACAAGCCCTCAAGAGACTGAGACCAGATTCGTAGGAGAGAACTTCCCCTGCGGGACGGGGCAGCTGCCTTTTAGGAACTAGCTGGTTACGGGTCCTCTCTAGACGTTGACTTGACGTGTTATGCTCAAGCTCAACCCTTACACACCATGGCTTCATTGGACAGCCCCCCCCCCCCCCACAAGCCTTCCAGACAGACTCTCAAACCAAAACGTCTCTGGGAGCCGAGCAGTAAACGATGGTTCCTTTTTCCTCATTCCTCTACCGAGACATGGAGAAGTTCACATATCTAACACCCAACGAAGCAAACGGGCCAATCTCCTTGGTGACCTCCAGGCTTTTAGACTCTTCGGTTGAAATAACAGGTCAGAGAGAGAGATATTTTTTCTGCTTAACTTGACTGCACAGTTAGGAGGCAGAGAAAAAGCGGCTTCCCCATTTACGCCTTCCACTTAAAGTCTTCTGCTATATCTTATTTGTTTGTCTGAAATTATTTTGGTATAAAATACACCAGGCAGAGCTTAAGTAACATTCACAAATGGCAGAGGGGATGATGACCTTAGAAACAGACTAGGGACAGGAAAAGCCTGCAAGGGTAGGGACAGGGAACCTCAAGAAAGGGTTTCTCTGGGCCGTACTCTGACACCCGAGATCTTCAATCAGAGCCCAGGAATAAGGTTCCTTCCCCGAGGCTGCTCAACTAACTGAAAACCAAGCCAGGAATCTCGAAACACCAGAGCAAGGAGGTTGACGGGGTTCGGATCTCAGCGCCTCACCCCATGTGGGGCTGCCGTGATCTTGGGACTCCGTTGCACCAACCCTCTCTCCTCCCCAAAATTGAAAAGCAAAGCCCAGAATCTGTTCCTGGTGCCTGATCCTGGAAACAGGTCTGGATGGATTGCAGGAAAACAATGAGATAATGTGGGGTTTTTTTTGTGCGTGTGAAAACAATGAGATTTGTGTATTTTTTGGGGGGAAGCAAAGGGAAACGGTTCTGTGCTATTACTATACTTTGAATGCCAGCATAACTGCACTCGTACTGTCTGAAGAAGAGGCGGATTGAGCTGCCCATGAAGGCCGTTTTTCCTGCCAGCTTCACCAGACCCTTCACTGTCCTGAAAAAGCATGGCTGAAAAAAAAGAAGGTATTTTCAAAACCAGAAATCGGCTTCTGGTCACTTCCTGTTTTGAATTTTTTTTTTTCTATGACCCTTTTTGGGGAATCAATGTAGACCTTGGTGGTTCCTGGGGTAGGATATTAGCTCCTAGAGGTCCAAAGTCTGTCTGTTCCCAGGTGAAAAGCTGTGCCTTCAAATGATCAGACAAGTCACTTCGGTAGACCTGGCTCTCACACCGCACCGGCCACCTCTAAAGCTGAGAAAAGCCACTGAATCGGGAACATTGGCAAGTGAAAAACTCTACGTGTGTGATAAGGATTTTATCATCTGATGGAATTGGTCTGGAGACAGGATGTACACATAAATCAAGGGCATATTATATAAAATATTTAGCTTTTTTTTTTTAAAAAAAAGCCATTTCTTCCATACCCTAAAAAACACTGATAGCTTCCCCCCCCCCCCCTCTTAAGTACTGAAATTTTTTACTTTCATTTTTGGTCATTTTCTAAAAAGAAACTCCCAAGTCTCCTAAATAAGGCGCACTGTATTTTGGTAAAATTATCTGTACTTGAGGTGCTGGCTATGCTACTGATCTTTCTACACACGTTGTAGTAACTCATGCGGATGCTATGAAGCAATTTTACCCTGTTTCTGAATTATTGCATCAAAAGTAAAACAAGGAACTAAAAAAAAAAAACTTTAGCCTGGTCACCACCGGTGATCAGAAACTGCATGCAGGTGAGTCGACAGGCTGTTGGAGGAAGGAGGGCGTCTAATGTACTTTTTCTGTGCGTTTGGCACAGAAACTAAGCAGGTTCCCTCCATGCTCAGCACAGAAACACAATTCAGACTTTACTCCCGACAGTCTACAGTAAGATATTTTTGCACGCTAATAGTAACGTTGGTGCAAATAGGTGCGAGGCTGTTCTAACGGAAAGCGCCTTCTCTACAGCTCGGGAAGCAAGACTGTTCTTCAAGAAGAGAACACACTGCCATCTTGAAAACCAGTGACTGCAAAAACGGAAACAACAACAAATCATATCACAAAATTCAAGTGAAAGGGAGCACCCAAAACAAGTGTCTAAGCAGCCTTCTGAAGGAATTGAGTGGAGCGGGTGCCAGAATATATATGTAAATAATCACATAGATGTTAAAAGCTATCTCAAGCAGATCTGGATCCTGATGTTCTGTTAAGACAAAAACATTGCAAAAAGGTTGCTTTTTACACAAGCGCACGGACACACACACACTTTTTAGTGCAGTTGACACTACTGTCAAGACAGATGTGCAAAAATAAGAGATGAGGAACAGGGCAGAATGAGGCGGGAAGAGCCAACGCTCAAGTGACAAAGGAACATGGCAGTGGAAAGACATTTCAGACGCCCACTTCCCTAAAGTTAAGAGAGCTACAAGCCATGGACAGAAATCCGTTTTGATTATTTAAGGTACGCTGAAGACCTTCTCCGGTCTTCCTTTTACATCACAGGTGTGATACAAAGGTCAGCTGAAGATGCCTCAGGGATCATTGCTGAGAGGGGAACAAGATGGGAAAGGTAGCATCAGAACATAAAACCTGAATATCAAAGGCCTGGTCTACTCTTGTGCGGCTGAACCGTATATTCAAGAACAGACAGGACTGTTCTACTTTAGAACAAAAGAGGAAATACCATATTTGAGCCTTCCCCCCTTAGAAAAGAAACCCAAACACACACCTTCATCCCAAACGTAGCCAACTTTTAATAGTAAAGACGGGCTACCAAGGTTTTTCTGGTCCATCTCCGACTTGCAGGCTGTTTTCCGGCATCTCAAGCCGGGCAAATGTGATCTCCTAACCGTCTCCTTTAAGGTATTTGGCCCCCTCATTTCTCTGAGGACGGAGATCCAGCCAGAGTCTCAATGAAAACAAAAATAATGAAGTGCTTTGGGGTTTAATAAATACATTTTTTAAAAAAATCTGTGGAATCCATTCATAGAGCAACGTTCCGGGTAAGGCTATACCTAATACAAAAGCAGCCTCGTTTGTAACTTTTCAGTCCTCCAGTAATGGCCTGACCTTGAATAGACTCTGCTTTTTCAACAACTTTATCTTAATCCAAACCATGTGCAATTAAAAAAAAAACATTTGCAACCAAGAAATAGAATGTTCCTCAAAAACAAATGCAGGAGATCTTTTTAAAGGAACAAAAACACAGTGTGCTGAAGGCACCAGAGGAAAATACGCTAGGAATGTCTTCTGATTAGACACTCGTTACCGAAGGGACTCGTTCAAGCACCGTCAACTTCATGCCAACCTGAAGTCAAGAGGCATTTAAAGGATCCTCCAACCCTTGTGGTCCAGAGGACAAAACGCTCGCCAGCCAGAGTTGCGGGTCGCAAGTGGCCGCCCAAGCCGGAGTCACCGACACGTGCCTGCTTGTGTGGACTTTTAACGATACAGAAAAGCATCCTTGCTTTTAAAAGCACACAGGAACCAAGTGAGCCTCGGGAGGATATTCACGCCACGGGTTCTCAGGGGAGGCCCCGCAGGCTCGCTCGAACGACGGCAGCACACGGGGAAGCTGCCCCGCGAGCTGGCAAGGAGAGGCAGAGAAAACGGAAGGGGGAAACGGGTGTGATGCAGACGTCCTGCCTGGACGTGGTCAGCAAAGCAGACGCTCGCAGGGGGCTGTGGGGGGGGGGGACACGACACGGCCAAGGCTGAGAAGAGGGGGAGCTTCTGCCTCCTCGTCGTCAAACTTACCTCTGCCGCTTAAAAAGATGCTCCCCCAAAGCACGAGGAGGAACTCTTGTGGCAAAAACGGCTACAGCAGGAAAAGGAAACCAGAAGGGGATGTGTGTGTGAATTTGCTTCCCCGTCCTTAAAGGGTTCGGATGGAATTTCAGCATCCCACCATCGTCCTATGGACCACCTCCAGGGCCCATGGTTGGCACAAGAGCTCTGCCGTGCCCTTTCTTCATAATCACAAACCATGTTCATGCAACCGACATTTCCAGAGTCCACCAACAGAACCGTTGGCCCCTGGGCCCAGCTCCGACCCGTTTTGCCCCCCAAAGCACTGCTGCGTCTTTCAGTTTTCTGCTTGGGAAGCTCTCCTTCTCTCAGCGCTGCCGTCCGAGCCCAAACACATGTCCTACGAAGTCCCACCAGCAAACACTTCCAGATGCAACTGGAAGGAAGGAAGGGAGGGAGGGAGGAAGGAAGGAAGGGAGGGAGGAAGGAAGGAAGGGAGGAAGGAAGGGAGGGAGGGAGGGAGGAAGGAAGGAAGGAAGAGAGGAAGGAAGGAAGGAAGGGAGGGAGGAAGGAAGGAAGGGAGGAAGGAAGGAAGGAAGGAAGGAAGAGAGGAAGGAAGGAAGGAAGGGAGGGAGGAAGGAAGGAAGGGAGGAAGGAAGGAAGAGAGGAAGAGAGGAAGGAAGGAAGGAAGGGAGGGAGGAAGGAAGGAAGGGAGGAAGGAAGGAAGGAAGGGAGGGAGGAAGGAAGGAAGGGAGGGAGGAAGGAAGGAAGGAAGAGAGGAAGGAAGGAAGGAAGGGAGGGAGGAAGGAAGGAAGGAAGAGAGGAAGGAAGGAAGGAAGGAAGGGAGGAAGGAAGGAAGGAAGGGAGGGAGGAAGGAAGGAAGGAAGAGAGGAAGGAAGGAAGGAAGGAAGGGAGGAAGGAAGGAAGGAAGGGAGGGAGGAAGGAAGGAAGGAAGAGAGGAAGGAAGGAAGGAAGGGAGGGAGGAAGGAAGGAAGGAACCTGCTAGTTCTGATCAACGTCAAGGAGGCATCATGAACTTAGTACAGACATCTGTCAGCAATGATGGCCTGAAGTTACTTCAAGACTGTCTGTACAAAAATAACAATAAAAGGGGCAGGAGACAAATGGTGATCAAAACACATTTCTTGGAAGGCTGAAGACAGGGAAAAATGAGTGGTCAGCAGGAAGCACAGCCCGGCTGTCCATTCTCCCTTTTCTAACAGCCAGGTCTGCTGTGAAAGCGCAGACCGGCCGAGTGCGCCAGCGTGAGCTGATCAAAGGTCTGCCTAATCCATACACACACACACAAAACATGACAGCTGGTAGGAGAATCTGAAACTCGCCAAGCGTGGGAACGGGTTTAAGGAAATTGTCCTTGGTTTCAATAAGGCGTCTGCAAAACTTCTTCTTCTTCTTCTTTTTTTTTGGTAGAAAACACATTGCTCGGAAAACACGCGACACATTTTACAGACAAGACAAAACATTTCGCCCGACAAACGCAACGTGACTCTCACCTCCAGCCCTTTCAGAAACAACATGATATCTGGCCGTCAGCCGAACAGACTGATATGAGGTACATTGCTGTCTTTAAAAAAAAATTATAATATACATTATATATATATATATATATATAATGTATATATATGTATATTAATTTTATATTGGTCTACTCCCCGAAGCTACAGGCTTAAAAATACATTTTGTACAGAGGGGGAAAGTGCCGCTTGTTCTCGCCTCCCGCCAAGTCTCTGCCGGCGCTCAAAACTCTTCCTCTTCGTCCACCAGAAAGTTATTTTGCTTCTTGCGGACGTTCCAGTGCAGACATTCGGCCAGGCTCTCAAACCAGTCACTCACAGGGTCTTGGAAACAGATGGAAGGGAGGGGGTAGCAAGAGGTAGTGATGCTGATACTGCAAGAAAGAGAAGCATCGCCCTGAATTAGTATGGATCCCAGGGAGGGAGAAAAGCTAGCCCTTGAAAGCTAGGGAAGGCGATCTCATGATCGCCAGGAGCTGATGGCGGCTGGAGAAAGCTTGCAAACAAACCATCCCTGATTTCAAGCAGGATCTAATTAGGCAGGGGTCGGCAACTGCGGTCCTCCAGCCAGTTCCACCCTATCAATCTTAAGGAAGAGCCTCATGGAGCAGAGGCTAAACTGCAGTACTGCAGCCAAGACTCTGCTCACCGTCTGCCTTCGATCCCAGCGGATTCAGGTCGCCAGCCGGGCTGAATATTGACTTCCACCCTTTTTGGGGTCAGTAAACTGAGTACCCAGCTTGCTGAGGGGGGTGGGGTGGGGCAATGTGCAGCCTGCAGAATAAAATTGCAAACCACCCAGAGACAGCTTTAAGCATTATGGGATGGAAAATGTGACGATGGATTGCTGTGGACGTTAGAACCTAGTCTTTATTTAGGTATTTTAACGAAGTAAAAGTTTGCTGGACCAGGTTATTGTTAATTTATGTCTAACATCTGCGGACGGAGCCACTCTCCGTTCTGAAGCCCAAAACAGTCCAAGGGGAGGGAGGGTCCTCACCTGTCCCCGTGGCAGATTTCCTGTCTCTTTCGCCCATCGAACGAAACCCAGGCAGTGTTCCTGGCATCCGGAGACAGCATAATCTGAGGAGAGGAAAAGAGAAAAACGGTGTGGTTTCCAAGACCTCAAATGGTGCTGCTGGATCATTTTCCACTACAAGTGTGCGGATTTGTGACTTTGGACAACAACTCTCAAAATCCCCCAGGCCACACATGCTTTCCGTTAAGAGAGGGACTACGAACACCACTTGCTGGGAAAAAAAGAATGGGAAGGAGCTTTGTGGAGCAGTGGTTAAACTGCAATACTGCAGTGAAGACTCTGCTCAGGACCTGAGTTCGATCCCAATGGGTTCGGTTAGCCAGCTCAAGGTTGACTCAGCCTTCCATCCTTCCAAGGTTAGTAAACTGAGTACCCAGCTGTCTGAGGGATGGGGAAGGCAATGTATAACCTGCGTAGTTAAACTGTAAACTGCCCAGAGAGTGCTTTAAACGCTACGAGGTGGCATATAAGCAGCACACTTTGCTTTGTTTTTTACTGTCCTCCTGATCTGGGCTTTCTAGAGGAAATTGGACGGGCCGCTTGGGAAAGACAATGCCGGAGAAGGAAAGGTCTTTCTTCAAGATTATGTTCTTAACCATATGAAAAGGTCCCTCTGGATGCTGCCGGACTACAACTCCCATCAGCCTTAGGCCGCATGAGAACGTGAACTCCCAGCAGACCAACGCAGAAATGGCCGTACTTCCCCACCTCCATACTTAAGGTGTTTCACTTCTTCCCAGGCTTCCAGTGGATGCAGATCTAGCGAAATGGCCCAAGCACAGTCGTGAGGATGGAATTCCACACCTCGCAAGCTTGCTTGCTAGTGGCTTTTAATCGGGGAGCTGCCGAAATCTGGGCATGTAAGATTTCCCGCCCTTTAAGGCAGCCCATTTGTCTTAAGCCTTAAGAGGGGAGGGGAAACAGAAGCTTTTCAACCCATGACACAATGGGTCGGCTTCTTTTCAAGAGCAGGACTGGGGTGCGAAACATACGGATCGGAAGGGAGCACGCACCCATCCCTTTGTGCTTGGGGCAGGTGGAGAAGAAGAGAGGGAGCAGACGTCTCTAAAGAAACTGGCGGGTCCCTGCAGGAGGTGTGGAGGAAGCGGTTCCTGTGAGAACCGAGTTTGCCGGCCGACACCTTCTAGAGAAGACCGTGTGTAGCATGGCCTTTTCACAAAACCGGTCTCCCAGGAAAACAAAAAGGCCATTGCTTCAGTTTTTTTTTCAAAACAAATAACACTGCTAAACACTTTCCTAGAAACCTCTCCCTCTCCCAGGGATTTGAACATGTTTTGGCACATCACTTAAAGAAAGCGGCAATCCTTCTGTCTATTTGCACAGGAGGGGAGGGCGAGACGACAGAGAACCAATCTGTACTTCTAATGCTTTGTTTGGCTGGACGTTACAGAAAATAGGCTGAGCAAGCTCCCCGCGGTGCACCCGCCGGGGTGTGATTTTTAATTCTCATCGTCAGGAAGCCAAAGGAGGACGTACCTTCAGCTCTACTCCGGCAGGAACGACGATGGGCCGGAAAGACAGCGAGTGGGGGCAGATGGGGGTGATCATGATCGCTGGGACGTTTGGGTGGATCATGGAAGCCCCCGCCGCAGCTGCGTAGGCTGTGCTGCCCGTCGGGGTGGAGACGATGACACCTGAGAGGACAAGGAACAGGTGACGTGTGCAGCCTCTCCTGACCCTCGCATGCTCAGGACCCAAAACATTTATAATTTCTTCATCACTTCTATATCTCACTTTCCTGCTGATGGGCTCAAGACAGCAGGTGTGGTTTTCTCACTCCCTACTTTAGCCCCCAAACCGACCCTGCAAGGTAGGCCAGGTTGGAAAGAGCATGGCCCACTGCCATTGAATGAGTTCCAGGGCTCAGTCAGGACTTGAGCCCCCTTCTTCCAATCTGTCTGGCGCTCTAAACCACTACACCCCAGGGAAAATGGAGACCAGCCTTACCGTCCCCCTGCACTGTGGTTATTAGATGCCCGTCTAAGAAGACATCCACGTTGGAAAGATAGGACGAAGGGCCTCGATCCACCACAACTTCATTCAGGACCTGCCAGACAGGATAAACTCAACATTATATTCAACGTTTTCACTCAAAAAAATATGTAGATTTATTAAGTAATGATGATGGTGATGATGTGCCGTCAAGTCAATTCTGACTTATGACTACCCTTTACAGGGTTTTCTGGGTAGAAAAGACTCAGAAGTGGTTCAGCATTCCCTCCTTCTGGGGGGGGGGGAATCCCTGGGACGGTGCAGCTGGCCCAAGGCCACCCAGGCTGGCTCATGGCCATGGTGGGGAATCAAACTCACAAGCTCTGCAGCCAGAGACCTAAACTATTCAGGCATCTTCTTAGGTCTTGGAAGTTTTTTTTAAAAGTTTTTTTTTGGGGGGGGAAGCTGTTTACACCCCCAAGCTGGATTTTAGTATCTACAGGTCCATACAGTCATTTGTGAGACAATTCCAGCAACCACCCCAGGAGCAGAAGTGGGGAAGAGGCCAACATGTTTTCAAGAGGCATATTCCCAAAGCTTCGTCCAGATCCAGGCAAGAGAAAGAAGCCAAACACTTGGGAAGAAATGCAACTTGGGGAAGAAAGCAAAGAACTTCCTCTTTGCTCCCCTTCACCCATCTGCAGCAAGACCATATCATCAACCATGTTTGGGGTGGGGAGAGCAACAACATGCAGCCCAGTTACCTGATACTGAATAGCCTGCTTGAACCCTTCCTTGTTCATTTCCAGAGTCGGAGACATGACTCCGTTCTCTTCAATACCGTTCTGGATCCTTGTTTTCTTCTCCCGGTGCTCCTTGACGACTTTCACTTTAAGCCTGCTTCGGAGGACCAGTGCTGCGTTGCCTGCAAAAGGGAGATTTTTTTATTAGGAATATAGGCATTTACGGAAAGTTTTTTTAAAAATGTAGGAGTGGCCTATGCCAGAACCACGTTTCATAAAATCACAGAATCACGGAGTTGGAAGGGGCCTAGAAGGTTGAACTCCCTGCTCAAGGCAGGAATCTAAATCAAAGCAGATCTGACTGAGGTTGGTCCCATTTTCTCTAGAAGGCCTCCAGGGTTGGAGCGCTCACCCCCTCCCGAGATCATGGGTTCCACTGTCGTACTGCTCTAACAGTTAGGAAGTTTTTCCTGATATTCACCCGAAATCTGGCTTCCTGTAGCTCGAGCCCATTCTTAGGTGTCCTGCACTCTGGGAGGATCGAAAACAGATCCTGCCCCTCCTCTGTTTGACTACCTTTGAAAAGTGCTACTCTATCTCCCCTCCGTCTTCTTTTCTCAAGGCTAAACCTGCCCAGTTGTTTCCGTCTTTCCTCCTAGGGCTTGTTTTCCAGCCCCCTGATCATCCTGGCTTGTGTTTTACTGAATCATTTGTAAAAGAAGTCATGAGTGTCCTGCATTCACCAAGATATGATAAGAAATAATAACAGAGGTAAGACAGTCGCTAACGAATAAATAAGACACAGAGGCAGTGCAGTGTAGTGGTTAACAATACTTGACTAAGGAACTAGGTTTAAAAATGCAGGATCGGGGGGGGGGGGGGGGATTCGTAAAATCCACTCTGCTTCCTCCAGGGAAGTACTAGCATTACCCACGAAACTCAACTTTTAAGGGCGCAAGATCTTTTACCTTCTATAACCTGAGTGACTTTGGACTGAAAGTTCTCAAAATTGAAGGGGGTGAGAAATCCCAGCGATCCCAAATGGAAAGCCATAACCGGAGGCACACTTCCCTGTCGGGGAGAAGAGGACAATGTTCAGAGAAACACTCGTACAGTACAGCAGGGGGGGGGGGGGCTCCCATGAGGGCTCAAAGCATGGTCCATTTAAAGGCTGTTCACAAAATATACAAGTTGTATAAAGTGGGATCATGCAGATAAACATAAAAATAAATAAAAACCCCATACACCACCTGCTTACACATACCTATGTTTGCAACTGTGCCCTAAAAAGAATTTGGTGTGGCTTCCCTGCATAACTGAATACTTCTATTCTGTCAAAGGGGTGTAAGCTTTTGCGAAGCCTGAGTTATATGTAGCTGCTCGTATTTAATTCTAAGCAGGTCTTTCTCCTATTTGATAAAAGGTTAATCTTTAAATTTATAATAATAATAATTTTAGAACTGCTGGATGGGACCCAACGGATGATGAAGTCCAGCTCCTGCCAAGGAGGCCCAATGGGGGGAATCAAACTCCCAACCTCTGGCTCCGCAGCCAGAGCTCCAAACCACTGAGCTAATTTAACTGAGCTTTCTTTTTCTTTTTAAAATCATGTACTTAATAAACCAACTTCATATTCAAACTCATCCATCCGCTTCTAGTCTTTGGAAAGCAGAAGCAAATAAATCAATCTTATGGGGATGTGTGCGGAAAAGGACGGGTGTCAGAATAAAGGCAGTACAGAAACACATACTAGGAGCATCCCAAGCCGAAATCAAATTAAAAAGGAGAATCGGATCGCAAGATGTCGGGCAAGGGGACCATGCCGACTATAAGCTCACCGGGAAAAGCGAAGAAGCATAAAGTAAGGTCCCATCTCCTCCCAGGCAGATGATGAAGTCTATCTGGTTGGAGATATCATCATAATCTAAGGAAGGGAAGAAAAAAGAAAGAAAGAATCTGCTTTTAATTCCAGTGCTATCAATTTAATAAGCACAAACACAGCAACATAACCAGAATAATAAAAAAAAAGACTGACTGCCAAAACATTTTCTCAATCCTCTCTTCCACCCATGCCCACATAGCATCATCCTTCCCCTATCTGTCCAAACCAGCTCTCTTCAAGGCAGTAAGACCATATAATATGATTGTTCTGAGACGAGGATCTCTTCCGTATACATGTACAGGGGTTTCTTTGCACCACCGCTGAGCACAATAAACCAAGCACCAACAGCGCGGAATCAATGTGAAATCAGCAAGAAACAGGATTTCTCCACGGACCACAGCCGGACTCCCACTGGAGTCTAATCTACGGACACCTCCCACAAAAAGCAGTGAGATTTTAGACACGAGCGCGTGGATTACCTTCTCTGAAAGTGCAAAATTTTTTCTTCACTGGTCCAAAACTATCATCGTTCATGATGGCTGGGTCTTCCAGCACTTTCTTCTCGACGTACACAATCATGTTGTTCACCTGAAGAAGAAAAGGCACCAAGGTATGCTTAAAGATGTCTTTCCACCGTGAGTGGGGTGGGTGGGAGATGGGGAAGGTTGCCGCGTTCAGCAATCCTGCTGACAACGTCCTCGCCCACCCCTCCTATGTTCATCCACACAAGAGCAAAAGCAGGGCTCGCTTTATCCCACGTTAAGGGGAAGCCGTAGGCCGAATTTTCCCGAAAAAAATTGTGGTCGTGGGGAAGGCAGCACAGCCGCGGTCCGTGCGCACCTTCGGGGGGGGGGGGGGGGACGTGGTCGGTTCTCAAGGCTCTCCCGGGCCCCTATCCAAAATCTACAATGCCAGATCATCCACGCGCCAAGCCTTCCATACAACGGGGGCGGCTCTCATGAATCAACCCTGTGAACAAGCCCGCTGAAGTGACTCTTCTAAAAAAAATGAACAGGGCACGAACCTTAAAGGCAGGTGTGGCAGAGAGAGAGGACAGAAAGCCGCCCCCCTGGCACCCAGCCCCACTACAGTCCGACCACAGAGCGGGGAGAAGTCGGTGTCCCTCCTCTGGCCTCCCACTCTCCTAGTCCTATCCGGAGGTCCCTGATAGCCACCCATCTGAGCAGGAACGAGGCTTAACTCTGTTTCACTTCTGGAACTAGAGGAAGCCTTAGAAGGAATCGGGCCAACACAGGCCCGTCCATGCCAGATTTCTGCAATTCTTTGTCCTCCTGATGGTCTGGATTCCAGCTCTCGCTTCCCCAGCCTCTCGCTGCTTTGGCTGAGGCTGATGGAAACTGGAGTCCACAGCAGCTCGGTGGCAGCAGTTCTGAGGGTTTCAAGCACGATCCTTTTCTAGCCCTATCCGGAGAAGCTTCGGGCTTGAATCTAGAAGATGCCGCACGGGAAACAGAGGCTCTATCGCTGAGCTAGAGTTCCTTCCCAGATTGCGTGGGAAGCCAAAATGGGAACACTTAGGGAGAAGGGACTAGAACTGCTGGATAGCTCCATGGTTTAGGTCTCCGGCTGCGGAGCCAGAGGTTGGGAGTTCGATTCCTCCACTGGGTCTCGGGGCTGGACTAGATGATCCACAGGGTCCCTTCCAACTCTGCCGTTCGAAGATGCCCGAGAGAGCTCTGAAGAAACATACCAGGAAAACTGCACCTGCTTGGGCTCTCTTGCAATATTCGGAACAGCAGAAAGAAAGGGGGTGTTTTGGGGCAGGAACCAGTTGAACAAGCCAGCATTTCCCTCAAGGAATGAAAGCCATTCCAAGTCTCATCCGTGATCCCTAACAAAGGCAATCACAGGCCAAACAAATCTTCAGGTTGACTTAACTTGAAGCGGTTAAAAAAAAAAAACCCTTCTCTGCAGCGACAAGAGAGCAGAAAATGCTGTGTTTTGATAGCATGGTGCCCTCCAAAGCAGGAATTAAGCTCAGGCGTCCCTGCCATGCCAAAACTAACATCCTCTTGCAGAGAAAGAAGTTATTTAGCATTTGCAGCTGTTCCTTACTTTGTTACACACACATTTATTACAAAAAAAAAACCCTAGGACACAACAGTCATTTCTACTGCACCACTGTTTTGATTCCAACAGCCGAGAGCACCCAGTGGCCACCTCTAACATGAGTTCCATTTTTTAAATTTCGCATATTCTTTGAAAGGTGAAGAAGGGACTTGATGACACGTGACAGCACAGCAAACCATAATCCACACGGATCTGAGGTTTCAAGATTCTGAAATGTCACCGACTTGTGTTTTGTTTTCGTCACAGCGTGGAGCCAGCTTTCTTTCTCTGCAATGTACTGTTTTATGATATCCTGTTTTACGACTGCATTTGATAACTTTATGCTTGTGAGACAGCCACAGGACCTGGGCATACGTGATGCAAGCAATAAGGGGACTTTGTAACTCATCTGGAACCCAATTTCTGCTGCAATGTGAGTCATGCGCCCAGTATAAGGCATGCAAATCAAATAAATATGTACAGTTCCTCGAATCTGCATTGTTTATTTGACTTCGGTACGTGACTGGAAGAGGCAAAAGATCCACGAAGGTCGCAGAAGGTCCGTCACTGAAAAAAATACTGTGTGTATTTCTAGGACTATCCCTACAACTGTAAGAGCCTTGGTTAAAAAAACAGAAACAAGAAGGTAACGCCTGAATCTAGCTGGCAGCCCCCAGCTAGAGGAAACCTACTGCATCTATGGGACATCTTGTAAGTGTTAATTAACCGTTCAGCAATCAATGCATCAAGTCTAGATTTGGGCCAAAGATTCTTAGGAAAATCTGGGCTTTAGCTTCTTAAGAAACATCTCAACTTACCTCCATAAGATAGATGCAGAGGTCCTTAAAGGGCTGCAAGAGGCTGGCGTCCCGGATTTTTTTAATCACAAGCACACTCTTGGGTGGTTTGTTCCACGTCAACCGTTGGCTTGCTGGGTCCTGAATGTGCCTGCAATATTCCCCCCACCGAAAAGAGGTTACAAGTTTGGAAACGACGAATTTAATATTCAGTTGTTAAGAACTGCAGGCCAATTTTGACGGAGAATCAAGAGCTCGTGGTTTGTTTGTTTTTTCCTGGAGGGAATCCATTCAGCTACAGATGGCAGGTTGCATGTGTTTAAAATACAGTAAGACCACGGTATCCGTGGGGGATTGGTTCTAAGCCCCCTCTCTGCAGATACCAGAAAGCGTGGATATAGAAACGCTGCATAAAGCATAGCTTCTGGTTCCCTCTAGTGACCAGTTCTGGTAATACACCTTGGAACCATGTATTTCTGGGTTTTTTTAATTTAGTATTTTCAGACCGCGGATAAGTGAAACCATGGGGACTGATCTGCAGACACGGCGGTCCTACCGGATCACCATGACCCACATCTAAAAAACATGACGTTCCCCAAAACGCCTGGAATGATGGAAGACACGCCGAGACCCATTTCTTTCTATACTTTCTCTCTACAAGGAAATGATTTCCCAGGGAAATCTGAGCAAGACTCCAGCCCGCAGTGATTCATTCCAGGATAACCTTTTATAAACTCGATGCTCCTCTAGAGCCAAAAGCAGAACTAATAAAACAAATTCTTTCGATCAATGAACTTAACAGTGGTGTTTAAAAAAAAATTCCCAATAGGACTGCAAGATGTTTGCTTTCCTCTCTCTCCCCACCAGTCCCTTCTGTTGCAACTGGGGAAGTTCCCAGCATCAAAACCTGTTCTTGATTCCTGGTGCTTCTGGGGCACTGAAAACAGAAGTATTCAGAAAGCACCAGTGTGGCCATAACTCTAGCGATGAGATGCGGTCTGTGTTTCAAGAGCTTCTCTGCCTGGGAGCCATGGCTTTTTAAAATTTGGGGTCCTCGAGAAACTGTCTGCACTGTCCAGAACAGAGGAGCTGAGGCTACCTTCTCACTGTTCCTGCAGGGCGGGCCAGCATGGCCTAAGAAGCCACCCCCCCCCCCCAATTTCTTCTCCGAAACAGAAGATTAACAGCAGTGGGCAAGCCCTGTTTCAGGGAAGGAGGTCACTCCGTAGAAGCCTTGCCATCAGAGAAACCCGGACGGTTCAAAACCGTGGCTGCAGCGAGACCCAGGAGATCTGAGTTCAAATCCCAGCTCGGCTGCAGAAACTCCCTGGCGGGTAGCAATGGCAACCCACATCTTGAACATCTTGCCCATCGAAAACCCTAGGCTTAGGATCGCCGTAAGTCAAATCGAGTTGATGGCACATAACCACAGCGATTCCAAGCGACAGCAAGAGCAGGAAAAAGACAGTGGGAGAAGAATCACTGTACCCTGCTAGTGCTCCACCTTCCCACAATATAAAATTTTCTCAATGTTTTTCTTTCTGGTGGAGTTTTCACTATCAGAATTAACCACTGCGATGCAGGAGAGAATGCTTTCTAGAAAGCCATGTCAAGGTGGGAAAAATGCAAGAAGGGGGTGAATGTTCTAAACAGATTAATTGAAAGCCATGTACGAAAGAACAAAAGACACGCGGCAAAGGCAAGGAGCACAAAATAAAAACAGCAGTATTTATGCAACTTGAGGACAATCCAGGCTACACAGGCAGGGTTTGCACAAGCAAATGTATTTGCAACAACAATCTAAACATTGCTGGTCTAATTTCCGAGGCAAAAGGTATCTCGCAGAGCGGCCGCCTCCATGCCCATTCCGAAATCTCAGGAATGGCCGGAACCACAGAAGGGCTGCTCCTGGTGACTGAGTGGAAACCACCAGGGAGAAGACAGCCTCTCGGAAAACCAGGTCACAGGTTGTTAAGGACTTCATCAACCAACAAGAAAACCTTGAGTCTGGCCCAGCACCATCAGTCCTGGACTGCTAGATCAACGGTTCCCCACCTTGGGTCCTCCAGATGTTCTTGGACTGCAACTCCCAGAAGCCTTCACCCACGAGCTGTGCTGGCCAGGATTTCTGGGGGTTGCAGTCTAGAAACATCTGGGGACCCAAAGTTGGGGAGCCCTGGTCAAGATCACCCACCACCTCCACTCTACACAGAAATGGCAGGACGCACGGTTCAGCCTTGCCACAGTCACGTGCGGCTGAGCTTGCTAGGATCATGCAGATACACGCAGTATCACCTGCCAGTTCACCACTGCCTGCCCACTCAGCGGGCACACCTGTGTGCCACTGCAGACTGCAAGCCGAAACAGATCGATTCCTCGCCCTTGGGCAGCACTTACCTGTTCGGCTGGCTTGCTGGGCCTGAACAGGTGCTTTTTCACAAATGCACCTTGGATGTACCCCTTAGAAATCCAGCTGAACTATTTGGAACGTACCAGGGTTATTCTGCGCTTGGGGACCTCATCCTTCCTCAGTCACCACATATTCCTGTTTAATCTTAAACTGGGAAAGTTACTTTTGTGGATGAGAATTCCCAGCCTGACAGCTGCTGGCAAGTGGAGGAGCCAGAATCCAAAAATATAATTTTTCTGCAGGTTGTTATTCAACAATAACGCACTTGGGCTTCTAATATAGCAATGGGGTCTTGCCTTCTGGGCACTGCAGAGGAGTTGTATATAACATGTGTGAACACAATGCCGTTTGCAACAAGGCCAAACTAAGGAGGCCTGTTTTCAGTTTGCTTTCTCTGTCTCTCACCCCACCCTTGTTTGTTATTTTTTAAGCTTATGCAAGCTTTTGATGGCACTTATTCCAGCAAAAGAATCCCACTCATCCATTCCACCCAAAGAACGGCTGAAAAGCGGAACAGTCTAGGTGGATGGTATTGAAAGAGAGGCTGAGTGGGAGACCCTGGGGCAGTGGTTCCCAACCTTGGGTCCACAGAGGTTCTTGGACTACAAATCCCAGAAATCCCAGCCAGTACAGCTTGTGGTGAAGGATTCTGGGAGTTGTAGTCCAAGAACATCTGGAGGACCCAAGGTTGAGAACCACTGGGCTAGATGACTTCCATGATACCTTCTAAATGGAAAAAGGTGTAATTTGCCTGTAGACACACACAGAGAGAGAGAGAGAGAGAAAGAAAAGAATGATGTAAATGGTAGCAGTGAATTGCCACCAATTAGAGTTACAGTTTGCGCTCCTAGAGAATTGCCACCAATTAATGAGTTGCCGCCTGCAATCCTAGTCATGTGCCAAGTCATGCAATGAGCAATGCAAGTGTGACTCCTTAATTAGTGGCAATTCACCATCATGTTTTATGCCATTATACTTACGCCAGTAGAAATCTACAATACAGTTTAATGTACCTCATGGGGTTGTTGTGAAAATTTAAAAAAAGGAAGCATCAATATAATCATCATCTTAGAACTACAGAGCTGGAACGGACCCTACGGATCATCAAGTCCAGCCCTGTCAGGGAGGCCCAGTGGGGAATCGAACTCCCATGGGTGGTATAAAAATCAAATAAATAAATAAAATAAATAAATAGTACTACTATCATTAAAATATGCTCCAGAGTTCAGCTGGGCTTTCTTCAGTCTAATATCCTGACTGGAGATGATGATGTTATTCTTCAATATAAAGCTTGAAAAATTTACAGCCATTTTAGCCCACGGATTCTAGTAATTGTAGCTCCACAACTTTTCTGAGATCTGGTGCAGCCCCTCTATAGGGCATGAAGTTGGGGGAGACGTCTGATATAAGGAAAATTATGATGGCTGAGACAAAAGAGCTAAGTAGTTCACCCTCCTGTTTCTCCCTGTGGCCAACCAGAAGTGTCTGGGAAGCTGACAAGACTTCAAGACTATTATCATAGAGTTGAAAATCAAAATCCATAGTTCAACTATGTATGGGTTTGATGTGCTGGAAAACTAACCACTCAAATGCTACCGGCTGACCACCGACTCGTCGTCAGGGACCAAATACTGCAAATGAGCCATGAAACTGATATTTCATCAGGTCCATCTGATGAAAGAAGCTACAGCCTAGAAAAGCTTACGCTAATTAAAACTTGTTAATCTTTAAAGTCACCACTTTTAACACACTTGTTATTTTGCTTGATTTATGCTCTCACTTCCTTCTCTTAAAATAACAAAGACAACTACGGAAGAATCTGAGTTTCCCAAACAGAGAACAGAAAGCACATGGTTTACGAAATCATTTATACTTCTAGAAACCTTACTGCACATTTTTAAACATTATATGTATTACAATTTTTTAAAAAAAACACCACGATCTCCCAACAGTAAATTAATCTGATATGGTAAGTAAGCATAAGCATCAAAACTTGAGGGCGATAAAATACATGCCTGGCTGTTCTGATAGAGTTAAGGCTTTACAAACAACTGAACTTTATTTCGCCAATATTTGATTAGCAAAGAGTTCAACTCTGGGTTCACCTCAATCACTGACAACAAAAATTGTGGGCTGAATGTGGACAGCTCTCCACTTTTACGAGAGCCTTTAAGTGCTGGTTTCTGATGTGGGAAGACACAAGGTAGATCTACAACCGGCGTCAGCTGAATTTGACAGGATGGCCTTAAGGGTTAGACAAAAACGTCTTAACAACATTTCTGTAGAGGAAAGGTGGAATGTGATGTGGCAGGGGTGATATGACAGCACTTTTCAAATATTTGAAAGGCTGTCATACAGAGGAGGGGCAGGATCTGTTCTCAATCATCCCAGAGTGCGGGACACTCAGCGATGGGCTCAAGTTAAAGGAAGCCAGATTTTGGTTGAATATCAGGAAAAACTTCCTAACTGTTAGAGCAGTACGACAGTGGAACCAGTTACCTCGGGAGTTGGGGAGTGCTCCAACACTGGAGGCATTCAAGAAAAACATAGATAATCACCTGGCAGATATGCTTTGATTTGTATTCCTGCATTGAGCAGGGGGTTGGACTTGATGGCCTTGTTAGGCCCCTTCCAATTTCACTTTTCTATGATTTCTATGATGTGAAAGTAAGAGAATACAAAGAGATGTGGAAAAACGAATATAAAAGGGTGTGTAATTCTTCCTTGAATCCAGAACATGCATTTTCCTATGCTGTGTAGAATCCCTGACAGCTCACAACACAGGTGAAGGGTTACATGCATATTAAGAAATCTTAAAAGGAAGATTTAACTCTTAAAATATACAGATCAGCAGCAAGAAACTGAAGAGTATCACACCAGCAGTGATATTCTTTTGGAGAATAATTTTCGTTCACCAGAAGAAAGGAAGAAAATACTTAAAAGAAAGGTAGGTAAGATACTTACACGTGACCACAAAACAGATTCCAAAATAAATATAATTTCCTTTCTCCTGTACAGAACCAGGAAACATATGATTCCAACACACTCAGCCCAGCTTTTGGGTGAGTTTTCAGAACTTTAGCTTATTCAATGACAGCCGTGTCCCCTTCACGAGATCCAAAACCACATCTAAGCGAACACAAAGTTCACTTTTAACCCAAAAAGGTAGCCAGGTGAGCTTCCTTGGGTTCCCCCTTTCAGTTTACTCACCACTTCCAAACAGCAGTGCTGAATGAACGGTCGTTAATATGCTGGATCTTCATGGCTTCGTTTGCAGGTCAGAAAGCAATCACAAAATTGGAAGGGGATTTTTCTTTTAAAAAAATACCTTGGACCAATCTGTTCAAGCAAATGGCTACCTCAGGCAACACATTGCACCGGCAAGTTTAAAAGTGTCTGCCTCAATTTGCTCAGCTGCCATGACAAGGAGACACAGATCATGGAAGAAAGCAGGGCAAAAGTTTCTTACTAAATAATCCCGAAATGATCTAATCAGTAAAATAGGAGGAGCCGTGCAGAAGCCCGTTGGTTAAATATTACTATTGTTTCTGTGGGCCCTTCGTTAGAAGAGCAGCTGACAAGGACCTTTTATCGACACCAGATTTCTTGGTGTGCCTTCATGTAACAAGCCGATGCCGTTCCAAGTTTAATCTTGGGAGTTTCTCAAACTCCTCTTATCCAAAGGCGAGAGGAAGAGAGAGCCAGCAGCCTTCGACTAGTTGAACTTGCAGCTTTTGGTTTACAGGGAAGAGAGAAAAGGAAGGAATCTGGAGATGCCTGGAGCCATTTAAGAAAAAGAAAACAAAGTCGTCAAACAAGGTGGTAACTCTCTCGGGAAATCTGAACCTTCAGGTGTCTTCGCTCGCTGAGATATGAAAAGCTTGTCTCTCTCTTCGCTGGTGATTCTGGACCCTGGGTTACGTCGGCAGCCGATCTGAGCAACGAAGGAGTTCTTAAGTGCCTCGTGGAAAGCCTCTGGCCAGGACTGAGCTCCACACGCTGTCATTATATTGTACGATCCCAGCTCGGCCCAGAGGGAGGAGCCATGACCGCAGCAGCTCAGCTGCCAGGATCCCGATGATAAAAAGGCATGATGTAAGTCCGAAGTTGAATAAGCAGTCATCATCCCCTTAACCCATGGGTTCCCAGGCTACAGGAACGGCCATCCTTCATTCGGAGCAGCAGCTCTGGAGGGGTTCCTCGGAGCAGCTGGCAGTGTAACGCAGGGTGGAAAAAGCAACAGCGTTCAGCGCTGACTAATTCCACCTTAGTCCTCGTCTTCCTTTCTTGCCATGACAGTGCAGTGAAACTCTTTAATAACTCCCTAAACTAATAATAATCATGTGCTGTCAAAGTCAACTCTGACCGATGGTGACCCTTTTCAGGTTTTTCCAGGTAGAGAGGACTCAGAAGGGGTTTAACCATTCTTTGTCCTAGAGACCTTCAGGGACGACGGCTCAGCTTGCCCAGGGCTACCCAGGCTGGCTTTTCTCCCGGGAGGCCCAATTGGGGACTTGAGTTCCCAACCTCTGGCTCAGCAGCCGGAGATCTCAACCAAATGGTCTATTATGTCCATTCCGCACTACATTTCCACATGACTGTACCTGATTCTCTGCTCGGAATAAACATGTGGCTTTCCAGGCCCTTTCAAACCAAGAGGGGGAGTAGATGATCTCTAATCCACCACTTAGCAAGGGCATTTTCTGTTGGACAGAACATGACAAAAAAAGACCTGGAAAAAGAAAGAAAGCCACTTCTCACCTTTCTGGGTCATGGCTTGCAAAGCAAGACAGCTCAAAAGCCCTGCTACCCCTCGCTCTTTCAATCCTCACTTAGCTGGATGGGGCAACTTCATTGCCTAGCCACCTGCTATGATGCTCCACATAAACTACCGTGCTCCCAGCATGGCGGCGGGTGCCAGCCAGCCTCACTCACTTCTTGGCAGCACCCTCACGGGCTCCAAGCTGGGCTCCCTCTTTGTTGCAACCCACCCGTCCGCTCTACGCAGCTCCAACAAGCGCGCAGGAACCAGAATAGCTCCTGTGGTTTACCCGCTGAACCTGGCAGCTGGCAGTTAGCTTGTGCCGGGTGACGAGGTGGTGGAAGTAAAAGGGAAGGTAAACCAAGTGGAGGTAGGAAGGTGCTGGTTTCTGTGGAACGATGGCCTCCACCACACAAGAGAAGCAATGGGCAAGAGAGAGGGAGCAACCTGACATTCCGTCCCATTTTCTTTTGGAAAGTTTCACCACCCCCGGGATAACACGGAGGAGGAGCAGAAGCAGAAGGAGGGCATCAACACGCTGAGAAGAAACCCAAGAAGGAAATTTGCTTTATTCAGAAGGCACTTTGTTACGCAAATATTAACAGTCCATTGATGGCATGGCTCAAGGTGCTTCTTATCCATTACTATTATATTCTACACTTCTCTTCGCTTTGGTTACATGGGATGGAGGGGCTTTTGCCTTCTGGAAGTCAATGCAAGCAAATAACATTTCACAAAATGATCTCAGTCAAGACTGGGCTCAAATCGGTCCAGCGTGGAGGTTGGTAGACCTGGAGGAACCGTCTCAAGGTTCCAACAAAGGGCAAAAAAAAAGAAGAGGGACCTAGCATCAGTGTTAGGAAGGCCACAGACGCTCAGTCCAGGTACGTGTGTTGGGTACCAGAATCGAAACCTGCACAGTTTCCTTTCCATATAAGCTACTTCTGTTTCCCATCAAGGTGTCTTAACTTCAGCAGCTTGATCTGCCAGGGAGCGGAAAAACTTTCTTAAAATTCTTTTTTTTTTAGCCACTGGAAGCTGGAAACGACTTTGGTCCCAACCTCCCTTCTGACTACCTCTGATCTCACAAATCCACTTTGGAGGTGAGGATGCAGCACCTTCAAGCCCACCCTAAGCAGGGAAGGCTTCATTTTCGGGGGGGGGGGGGGGAAATCGCCCACGGATCCTGTCGGGGGCTGGATTAATATGACCCTGATTCAGATTCCTACCCATGCAAGAGACAAGGTGTCACTACCTCTGTGAACTTGTCCTGATCCTCACCTGAACCAGCACCACAACTAAGTCAAGTTCAGGCCACGGTACTTTCCCGCCCAAGGCAGAGCAGCAAATGCCATCCTCTCGTCCAGTCCATGTGCACAGGGCGCAAAGATATTTTGCAAACGAGGCAGAAAAATCTCATCCCCGGTAATACAATGCCAAAAAAATATAAAAGGATGGGGGTAGATAACAAATGACGGCCATGTGATAAGACTTCAAAGTTATAGGTCAGCAGCCACCTCACTCTACCTAACGGCAGGGACGGGCCAATGAGGATTGGGAGCAGCAGGCACCCAGCTTTACATCTGGCTTTTAAAGGGAAACCGTTTCTCCTGCAAATCCTGGTGTTTTGCCAGAACAGAGATCAGTTATTAGCCTTCGTCAGGCCTGGCGAGGCAAAGGGTGGTGCCGCTTTGTAGGTCAACCCTGAAACAGGAACCTGTTGGCACAAAATGAAAACTAAAGGAAAAAATCTCTCAGATGCATGGTACACTTCCACACACACACCCCTCGAATGGGTGGAAAGGAGGAACACTGCATATTTTATAATACTTTGAAGTTTCCTGAAGGGCAGGGAAAGTTTTGGTCCGAAGTGCATGATCCCCTCCCTAGCGCCCTAAGGGAAAGCCAGTGGCAGGCGGGACGGCGGGCAGGAGGATTAGGACCTGCTACTATTATCCCCCCACCTTCCTGGCTATGGAAGGAAACACTCCACTCCCCATTTGCTCTAGCAGCAAACTGATGGTCCAGGTTAGGCCAAGATAGGTGCTGGCAGAGCAAATGAGGAACCGATGCTTTTAACCGGATGCTTTCATCCCAGCCACTTGAGATGAAAGAACAGTGCTGGAAAGCTCTGAGTAACAGCAAATTTTACACAAGAATAACCTCATATTTGGTCATAAAATATATTTATTACAGACCTATCAATAAAGCATTACTACTAATAATAACTGCACGCTGTCAAGTCAGTTCTGACTTACGGTGACCCTTCCCAGGGTTTTCTAGGTAGAGAATTCTCAAAGGTGTTCCCCATTCCCTTCTTCTAAGGGCATCCTGGGACTTGCCCAAGGTCACCCAGGCTGGTTCTTCTCCTCGGGATGCTAGCGGGGAATCAAACTCCCGACCTCTGGCTCTGCAGCCAGAGACCTAACTCACAGAGCAGTTCAACCATGCCTACACTGTGCTAAAACTATCAACAGATGATTACTATGCAAAACTAGTGTTACACAAATATAGGTGTGGAACAAAATACATAACCACCTGTCAGTTGCTGAACACAGAGAAGGAGTAATACCTCACTCAGATATCTAAACAACTTCAGGAAATATATAGTCAGTGCTTAGCCTAATGACCAACATGGCCAACAGTTGGGGAATGGCGGAAGTTGTAGCCTAACAATATCTGGGGGCCCAAGACCGAGAAGAGAATCCATCTATCACAATGGGTCCCAAACTTGGGTCACCCAGGTGGTCTTGGGCTGCAACTCCCAGAAGCCTTCACCACGAGCTGTGCTGGCCGGGGTTTCTGGGAGATGCAGTCCAAGAACACCCGGGTTGCCCAAGGTTGGGAACTACTGGTCTATCAAAAGAAAGACCGGGTTTTGTTAACAGGGCTCCCCATTCGCTTAATAGGCTGCTGCAAACAAGTAGAGAAGGCCAATGACGATCACTATGATATTTCAGAAGCCTGGTAACATCGTTTTCTGGTACAGTTTGGGAGGGGCACAGTCTGTTTTTCAGATGGATATCCAGATCCTCCTACCTTTCCAAGATTGCATAATTCACAACTGGATCAACATCTTGACCCATGAATGATGGATCGCAACCTTCAAGGGATTTTTCAAGCCAGGTGAACCAAGCTCAACACCTTGGAAGCCATAGGCTCAGCAAAGAGCATCCTTCGAAACCCCTGCGTTATCGCAGGACCACACCTGTTTCCTTTTGACAGAGGGACACCCTCCACCGGTTCAGAACCTGATGTTCCTAAAAAGCTTGCAAACTTGACTGTGTCCATACTGGGAAATGCGCTGTGCTGTTCCCAAGACAGGTAAGCTTTACTAACCCTGCACTGTTGACAAGGCCGCTAAGATTCTATTCAAGAGATTAATGTAAATTTCAGCCATACGGGATTTTAGGGCAAAAATGACAAAGCCATTAAACAACAATTCGTGCAAGCGGGCACACAGGCTCAACCCATTTTTAATGAAACACAGAGTATCATCATCAGTGCATTGCTGAGTTACTTATGAATGCATTCAACCGAATGGGTTGAAAAGCAATATATACGTTTGGGAATGAACGGCTTTTGTGCTTCAAGAGCAGACCAGCAGAACAGGAGGATTTCCCCACTTACATGATAGTTTTGGGATTCTGCAGCATGCAGGCTTTTGGTCCAAAGGTGGTCACCGGGCATGGTCCGTGCAAGGAGCGCGTCCTCCTGAAACAGAAAGCATACAACTAAGTTCCTGTTTCATCTTATGCTTTCCTGTAAATGCTTTTTGAAAACTGCATTATTTTAAAAAGGGTAGAAGTTTAGCAGATTGCTCAACATAAAGTATTATTATCAACAACACTACACAAAAGAGGGGCATGATTCGGTTCTAAATCGAGCAGTTTTACACGGATTTGAGTACTACGAGAATCAAACCTATGTAGCTGCATTATAGTGGCCCGGAAATGTATATGCCAGTCATGAGCGAATCTGGGGCTTATTAGATAACCCTTGTTTTCATCAGATCCGCAAAACCCATCAACCAGAGCCCAGCACAGAAACATACACTTAGAAGGACAGGGTGCCTCTGAGCATATTTCGAAGCTAAGACTTTGTTTTCAGTGCCAACTCATAGACCTTTCACACAGGCCTCCACACCTGGTTATTGCAAGCAACTATCATCCCAGCAGCGTAACTTAGGTGGAAAGCAGCAGGAAAAGAGAAAGACCAAACACAAGATGGACTGACTCCCTAAAGGAAGCCACAGGCCTGAGTTTGTAAGAACTGATCAGGGCAATTGAAGACAGGGCAATTTTGGAGATCACTCATTCATAGGGTCGCCGCAAGTCAGAAGAGACTTGATGGCACGTAACAACTTAAGTGACAAAAATCATCTTATTGTTATTGTTAAGAAAATGGGAATCAGGTCATATTGAAGATGAGATGCAAATTAACCAGAGATCAATGAGTACATCCCACGCTACCTTCTGACTATCTGTAGTCTATTCCCCATAGATCATCGAGTCCAGCCCCCGTCAAGGAGGCCCAGTGGGGGAATCGAACTCCCAACCTCTGGCTCCGCAGCCAGAGGCCTCAACCACGCAGCTAGCCAACATCTGGATTCACCAGGCTCTGTGCAAAAATTCTGGCTGTGCAAGTAAGCCTTCTCTATAGCTACTGACGATAAATGATAAATGCAGCACATTAAGAAAGGAAGGAGTTAAGAGAAAAAATGGAATTAGGATGCAAGTCACTGTAATAGAAGAGGGGCAAACCACATCGCATATCAGGTTCAATCGTTAAGTTTCTTGATTGGAGAATTTTTCCATTTAACAGATATGCAGTTGCCCTACAGTGCATCAGTTACAACCCAACTGATGCCCATTGCTGGTGCAAGATCATGGCTAAAGCTCCTGCAGTGGCTTTAGGGAGAGTATTCCTATTGCACCACTCAGCAGTCTTTACAAACTGTCATGAATGATTCACACAAGAATATTAAAGCTACATAATGCAGACTATAATTTGAATGACTAACTGGCACACTTCTTATTAACTATTCTGGATTCTCCTACCATAAATTAATCATCTCTCTCTCTCTCACACACACACACGAGTTCACCTGTACGGCTAGTTATGTCATTAGTTTGGTAGACACCATGAATATGAACCAGGCGGTGTGTACTCTGAAGTTTGTTTGTTTAAGCATTCAGGCAATCGAAATTCTGAGCCATGCCTGCATAAAAATCATTATGGTTTGCACCCTATACCAAACCTACCTGCTTATTTTGAGTAACTGATCCTGTATCATTTATTTGCGGGCAGAGGCAATGAATAATATAACTGAAAACATGTGGTAGGAGGGCCAGAAAAACAAGGAAAGTAGCAGGACTGTATCAGATTCACGGACGTTGTACGTACACCAGAGAACGCAGGGTCTGGGAACAACTTGGTGGTGTAGTGGGATGAAGTGGTGGTGGTACCTCTTGTCCCCTCAACCCCACCCCATGATTATCTAGGGCAAGGGATTCCTAACCTTGGATCCCCAGATGTTCTTGGACCATTCTCCCAGACATCTTGGCTAGCACAGCTCATGGTGAAACCTTCTGGGAGTTTTAGTCCAAGAACATCTGGGGACCCAAGGTTGGGAGCCACTGAGCTAGGCCAGAAGACCCCTCTGGTTCTAAACCCTGCATTCTGACTCAAGAACGATTTGAAAATGGAGGGAGGGAGGGAGAGAGGGATGGATGGATGGATGGATGGTCTGTCATATTTCTGAAAGAGCACATTCCACAGAGAAAACAAAGCAAGGGGTATTTCATACAATTAAAAGATCTTCCTGCAGGTGGTATTAGATATCCTTCCAGACCCCACAGCTGGTAGCCCAGGTCTACCCCACCCAACACTTCCAGAGGAATGACAGGTTTCATTCCTGGCCAAGAGCGAAAGCCAAGACAACAGACCTTTTGTCTTGCCATGTGTTTGAAGTAGATAAGGGCGCCCTGTGTTACCAAGGAAGAAGAGGAATGCCTTCATGTGCAAGTGTGTGCCCACGCTTGTGCAGGGAGAGAAACACCAACGTGTGAAAGTTTATTGTTTACAAAGGCTGAACATGCCAAAGCAAGCTTGGCTTATATTTACAGAGCTGATGCTACTATTCTCTTTCCTGCTCCATCCTTGCCCAGACGTCTGTCATGCTTCCTCATCTCTTCAGCACAGGTACTAAGGGTTGCCGTAAGTCAGAATAGACCTCACGGAATATCACGATGATTTGAACAAAAAAGGAAGTCTGGAAAGAATGGGTGACAAAAGAAAAGGCAGATTTGATCAACACCTACTTCGTCTTCTCCCAAAAGGACAAAGATGCTCAACTGAGTGACAACAGAATTAAAGATGAATTGAATAGATTACTGCCCAGGACAGGTAAAGAAATAATACAGAAACACTTTACTACTCTAAATAATTTCAATAATTTCCAGGGCCAGATGAACTGCATTCAAGGAAACTGAATTTGTAAACTCAGAGCCTCTGTATATCATTTTCAAGAATTTTTGGAAAGCAGGCTAGGTTCCCGATGACTGGAGGTAGGTAAATCTTCAATAAAGGGCGAGGAAAGAAGATCCAGGCACCGACCCAACGGTCAGATTAACAGCAACAGAAATCACAGTGTTTAGAACAGAGCATTAAACAATCAGTTTGAGAACATTTAAAAACGCACACTGTGATTTCTAAGAGCCAGTGTGGATTTCTCAGAAACAACTTGTATCAGACTCTAATCTTATCTCACTTTTTAAAAACATACAGTTACAAGCTTGCTAGATTGGGAGAATTCTAGGAATAGAAGGTATCTTGGTTTCAGCAAGGCTTCTGACAAGGTTTCTCATGATGTTCTCATAGACATGAGGGCAAAATGTAGGCGAACATTACCGTAATGTGAATTTTCACTTAATTGACAGATCCTCTCCAGAGTGCTCACCAGTGATTCTTTGTCATACTACAGAGAACTGAGATGATACTGGTTTATAAATGACTAAGAGGCAGGATTAGAGGAAATGGTCATCAAATTTTGGGGTCACATCTAACTAGGACGGGTGGCTAAGACTTCGGAAGTCAGAACCAGGATTTAAAACAGCAAAAACGAAACAGATTTCATCAGGGGTAAATGCAAAGTTTTACAGTTCGGAAGTAAAAGAATTAGATGAGCAAATATAGAGCAGGTGAGACCTAAGCAACATAACATTTGAAAAGGGTCTGAAGGTGTTATGACAAACTAAACATGAGTCTGATGCAGAGATGAAAGAGAAAGCTAATGTAACATTAGGCTGCATCAATAGAAGTACAGGATCCTGACCAACGGACATAGTGGTATCATTCCATCCCACTTTGGTCAGATCACATCTGGAGTGCTGTGTCCCATTCACCATTTAAGGAGGACAGGAACAAGGTAGGACATGTCTAGAGCAGGGCTACCAAGATGGCACAAGGTCTGGAAGCCAAGCCCAATGAGGAAAAGTTGAGAGATCAAGGCGTGCTTAGCCTGAAGAAGGGAAAACAGAGAGGTGATATGATAGCCCTTCAAATATCTGAAGACTTGTTGTATGGAAGGGGACGCAAGGTTGTGTTCTTGATGCCGAAGGGGGTCGGTTCTCATTCTTTGGATTTCTTTAAGCAGAGGTTGCTTGGCCATCTTGCTGGGAATGTGAATTCCTGCACTGGCAGATGACCCTTGGGGCTCCTTCCAACTCTACCGTTCTACGAATCTGTGGCTCTGATCTTGTGATTCAGATCCTGGACTAATTTTCCCTGGGCCACCTGGAGCCTAAACCTTGATGACCCATCAGGTCCTTTCCAACTCTTCCAGCAGTTCTACGAGGACGGTGATGAACTGTACACCTTCTTTCCACAAACGGGATGTGGACCAAAATTAAACAGTCAGCTTTTTCCCCACCGTTTCAGTGGACAGGTTGTTGTTGTTGTTGTTGTTGTTTGAGGGGCAGGGGAGAACAACTTCAAAGTGGATATGAGAAATGTACTGGATCCCAAGGCATGTATCCAAGAACATCAACACAGAAGGCCATTCGGGATCAATCAAGAGTGGTTATGTAAGTAACATCTCTTGTGGACAACTCAATGACATGGGGATTAAAATTCTTTCCACGTGAATCTATGAACACCAGAAGAGCTATGCACTGGATCACCTCTATATTGCCAATGGCCAACAGAAAATCTTCTGTACCGTAGACAAGACTAAGAGCACCTGCCTGTAATCAAACATGCGAGGAAGCTGCCTTATACCAAGGATCCAATTCTTGGTCTATCGGGCCATACTGACCAACAGCAGTCTTTCAGGGTCTCAGGCAGACAAGTCACTCATTGCCCATGACCTGATGCTTTTAAATTGTTAAATAATGAAGAATGAACTTGGAATTAAACCAAGCATAGACTCTACCCCAAGCTATCTTGATGGTTTCTCAACCGTTGATCTTGATATCAGATCAACGGCAAAGGTAACAAGGTTCATTTACCAATAATCCAGTCTTCCCACCTTCCACAATTAGAATGATCGATGTTAACGTTTCCTATCTTTTATTTCCTATCAAGGACTCTTTAATCTCCTACCAAGGAATGCAGAAGAGCTGCTCAAGGACTGGAGGAGACAGCTGTTGCAATCTCACTAAAGTGGATGCATTTCCTACAGGGGGAAAAAAAACTAGCCAACCAAGGTCTCTCTTGTAGCTGCATCAATAATGGCCTGAAGCTGAGAGAGAGAGAGAGAGAGAGAGAGAAGAAGGTCATGCTTAAATGCAGCAATGATCACCACAGGTGACAAAGAATTCCAGGAAGGGAAGAGGGTGGATAAACACCATATCCTCTTCATACTGGGCGAGCAACTTTTTCTCTGATGAAAGCAGCATTCTCCTGGGTGTAACCTCTCAGGGGCTACACACCAGCAGGAGAAGTCATAAAAGTACTGAAACCAATCTCTCTGGCACGCTCTTGCTCCAATCTCTCCCTTCCCACCTAAGAGAGGGTTGGAAGAACTGCTGTGATTTGGCCCATCGCTCTCGCAACGGACGGCATGGGCCGTCGGCAGAAGGCGGTGCTTCCAGTTCAGCCAAGCGGCTGCCCACCTTCAGCCGGAGGGGCCAGGGGTTGCCCACCTTCTGGCTTAGCAGAAGGGATATTTTCACCTAGCTGTCTGTGATGACACTTCACAGCAGCTGCAGACAAACAAGCTTCCTCTGTTTTCATGGGCCACAAAGTAATGCAGGTTCCTAGCCACCTAAAGGGCTAGTCAAACAAGTGTATGCTAGTCACTTTGTTAGGCTTATTGGCAAGGGTGTCTTAGAGCCAATTTTTAAATTTCTAAAAGCCTAAAGCCTTCTCTCCCCCCCCCCCCCTTCTCTTTTTGGCTGGCTGGCTTGCCTCCTGCCACTTGCAAGCTTTTTCAAACAAAAGCTTTGATTCTTCAGATTCCTCCCTCCATACTACTTCTGGACCGTCCACAGTTTCACCAAACAGGCACAGTTTCATGAGATGGCAAGAGGAACAGTAATCCTTCCCTCGTGGATGAGAGCAGTATCAGAACCGCTCCGGTCATCCCCTGATGCAGATCATCAGAGATGATCCCTTAAGCAACAGGATGACACAATTATGGCTATAAATATTCATAATTGCCATCCTCATCAGTACCATGACAGTGACTAAATCACCCGAGGAATTTCAGCAACTCCCTCCCTCATCCTAGAGGCTTATCAAGGAACAGAATGACAAGCAAGGTGGGAAGAAACAGGGGGCTTTTTTTGTGAATTTGAAAGGCTGCATGCTTTGGCTGATGGGAAGACAATGGCGGAGGGAGGGAAGAGAACTCTGATCTGGCCTTGCTAAAGAAAGGCTCACAATCTCACTTTCTTGGCTACAAATCCTTGCATCTGCCAGACGGCACGTCTGCTTGCCCCAGTGACACCTCTTCACTGTTTACCTTCTGGGTTGGCAACCTGTCGTTCTCAGTCTAGAAGCAAGTCTCTTAATGCCGTGTGCCCCAGGACAGTTGGGTAACCTGCCAACTTGGGGTATCCCATGACATTTTAGAGGAGACCATTTCATGGCCAAAAAGAAAAAAGAAAACCCCCCAAAAGGAATAAAACTGTTCCAGTTGAAAGAGGACAGCCGGGAGAATTAATCTGTACTTAATGCCTTGGGAGGCTGCTAGGATGGATGAAATTAATAATTGTAGAGTAAGAATAATTTTAGAACTGCAAAGCTGGAAGGGATCCTATGGATCATCGAGTCCAGCCCTTGTCAAGGAGGCCCAGCGGAGAATCGAACTCCCAACCTTTGGCTCTGCCTCCAGAGACCGAAATCACTGAGCGATCCAGCAGATCTGGTTTGAGGGAGAAGAATCAAATCCATCTTACTTGCTTGGGGAAATGTTCTGATGCCCCCGTTGCACACACACCCGCCCGCCCTGGCCGGACAACCACAGAACCACCTGCCATACTTTTATGAGCCAGTTCAGAGAAAAAGCAGCATTTTGTAAGTTGCAGACAAGAATAGATAGGGGCCTTGATCCCACCCACCCTGTCCTGTACTCTCAGGCTGCAACGCTAAATAAACTTACCAAGGAGTACATGCCGTTGAGAGCGCTCCTTGTGAGCAAACCTGTTCCAGGTTGTCCGGCAAGGCGCTTGCTTGTCTCCTCATCAGCTGCCCTCCTACAGAATCTGCCGCGCCCATGGATTAAATGATTCCCTTTCACCTGCCTCGAACCACGTGCTCCGCTCTCCCTTCGCTGTTTCAGTCTTTCTTTCCAAAAGGGCAGGACAGAGGGGTCAGGGAAGGCTGACCCCTGGAAACTGAGAAAGGGGGGGGGGGGCAACACGCAGATTGCTGGAACTGAGTGGCAACGGCTGCTTTAAAAAGTCGAATAACCTTCACTGGTTGATCCAGATGACAGGGATGTTGCACAGACATGCCACCCTCCTCACGAACACTGGACTTTGAGCGGGTAACTATAGAGTGTACTCGGGGGAGGTTTGTGCATGCATGCGTGTAGGTGTGGGCAAGGTTCTAACAGAACACACCACCTCCTCTTTCTTTTCTTTTCCACTGGGGTTGGGCAACATATTTATTTATTTAAAATACTGATTTTCCCCACCTTTCACCTTTTTTTAAAAAAGGACCCAAGGTGGTTTACCTCATGAAAAATTCAACATTAAAAGCAGAAAAGCGGTCAATTGGTCAAATATTTTTTAAAAAAAGAATGAATAACACTGATCAGGTAAAATGTGTGGCTCAAAACAGAGTGAGAAGCAACAAAATACACAAAACATCCCAGTTTAAAACCTCTCCTGGGCAGGCAGTCACAACGAATGCTATGCTCCAGCCTTCTTTCGTACGACCGACTGCCATCTCATTTGGAAAGACCACCGAGAGCAACCAACTTGGATTTCTGGCAAATGGGAGTTGCCTGTTTCTGGCGGATGCCCAGCTGGCAGGGATGAAAATGGACGGGGGGGGGGGGGACGCTGAGAGAATCAGAGAAGCGGACAGGAGAGGGAGAAGGAAGGGGGGGTGAGACGGGATGGCATAGAGGGAGAGAAGAGGATAGAAGAAAGAGAGCCAAGGAATAGGGGAAGAAGGCTGGAGGCGGATGGGATATTGAGTGAAACAAGACACAGCCCTATGTACCTCTGGCTCTACCCACCAACCGCCTACTCACCACGGAATGCCACTCTGGATGGAAGAAAAAGTTCTCCCAGCTTTCGATAAAAGGGCATCAAGACTATTTGGGAAAGAAGAAATTTGGAGGAAAAGGAGAAGAGAGGGAAGAGAAAAGTGGGTTTGCTCAAAATCAGTTGAAGTCTGCAAGATGGAACATGGCTTCCAGGGTTGAGAAAGCTGAAGGTTTCTGCCCTGGAAGATCCGCATTTCAACTTGCTGTCTGTCACACTCTGAATCCCACAGTTCAGCCACCGGTCTACTGATCAACATGAGATCTTACTCAAACCTGTCAGGCAGCTCCATAATCTCGTCGGGGGCGGCATGGAGTTTGGCAATCAGGCATGACTTCCTTCTGAGAGGGCACTTAGACATGAAACGCAGTGATCTCTCTCCTGCAATGATCTCTCTCCTCGTTTGCCGTCTGTCCGCCCTGGAGACCCAGATGACCAACTTTCACCACCATTAAGCTTCTGATTCAAATGCAAAAAATGAGCAGCCGCTTCCCTGTTGTGGAGCAACTCAATCTCTTAGAAGTTACCTTTGTACCTCCATTAGTCAGCGGAAATCAAAACAGGTTTGATCTCAAAACACGGCGGATCTCATTTACTTAGGGCAAACTCAAACACTGGCATTAAAAGCTCTCTAGCTACAGCACACACTGGCTGAAGGCAAAAGCAAAGTGGCTCAAACTCAGCCCTGTTAACCCCGTGCTTCTCCCTCGAACATGTATGTCTCCTCTATGTGCAAATTCAGACTGTAAAATCCTAGGGAGAGGGGCTGATCTTTGATTTTCTCATTCTGTAAAGGCTCGTATGTGCTGAGGATGCCCACGATAACAATAAGGCCAACTTCCTGCTAACAAGAGCAAAATTCTGCAAGGTGAATAAGCTACGGCACTCAATTTATGTAGCATAAATGAACCTGTTTGGGGATTTTAACTGTTGTCCCGAATTAATTTTGCTCCCATAGGTCAAAGAAAAAAAAACTACCATGTATACACAGACCACTAACATGTCCCTCTGGAAATCTTCTTCAGCAGCTCTTGTCTTTTGCCAGCGTGCTTGAAAGTTGTTATTTAAAAATAAAATAATACAGAACTTATGAACGCCAAGCTGACATTTTTCAGAAAGCTGAAGTCCGTCCTTGCAACAGGCCTGATGCGTGCACAGAAGTGTGCAAACAGGAAAGGACAAAGCAAGTGTACACATTAAGAAAGAGCTTCTTTCAACACAAGTATATGCCTTCAAACTTTCAAAAGATTATTACCAGGAATTGTTTCCTATTGTCACCCAGTTTAAAAAACTGATAAGGTGGAAAAGGCCGGGGTCTAAATGTTAGCAGATGTCAACAGGAAACTCTGGACAATTACATCTTGGTTTAATAAGATGAGGTACGGCCAGGCCTTTTGGTTACACATGTATGCTCTCCTCTGGTGGGATCAAACGAAGCAAAAAGGGCTGGAACTAATCAGGATAGTGAAGCAACTTCAAACCATGATTTAGTATCTTGGTTTGTTCTAACCAGAATTTCCCAGCTTGGCTGTAACAGCTAACCACAATTCGCTGAAGACTTCCCTCTTTGATGTTTGCTTGTTTATTTACTCCAAGGCACTTGTGGGGAATCTCAGACCCTGGGGCCAAATCCAGCCCTTCTGGGATCCCAGTCCTACCCTCTAAAGTTCCTCTGATGTCCCCATCTCTTTCCCCATAATGCTGTTAGCTTGGTGGCTTCTCAGTTTTGGGGGGGGGGGGGCTTTTTTCTCTATTCTAAATGGTTGAAATAACTCTCCTGAGGCATGCTCACTAGCAACAAGGCCTTTGGTTCTAAAAGATATGGATATTTTTGACCACACCCTTTTACTCTTGTGTCTGAAATGTACACACATGTGAACACAGACATCTTGTGAACCTGGGCTCCACCCTCAGCCTGAAAGAGGCTTCATCCGTCTATCCCTAAGCAAAGAGTTGAACGGATCTGAGTGTAGGGTCTCAGGTCTCAACATCACGGATGGTTCAGGCAAGGTATGATCCTCATAACAGAGTTATCCAGCGACACGATCTCACGCCATGCCTTTATCGTCCATACCTGAATTCTCTGGTGCTGCCCAAGGCTGGAGAAGCCGACAAACTGCGTGACTTTGACCGGCCACGCATGGAGTTGGCGCAACTGCGATCCTCGTCCGCCCGGCAGGTTGGGCACTGGTAGCAGGTAGTCTCTGGATTTGTTTCTTCTCCAGCAGGGCAAAAAGCGTCTGGCTCCAGCTCCATTTTGGGGAATTAACTTCCTTGGGAGAAAAAAAAGAGGGTGGGAGGTTAAATTCTAAAATTACACAGAGACTGCACTGCTGAATCAGACCCTGAGTCTGTGAAAGACAAGTGTTCCGCTTGCTACAGTAGTTCTCTCCCTGCTTCACTGATAGCTCCACCACAACACCGCAAGTCAAAACACAGCAAGTTAAAACAATAACATGGCAAGCTGAAACAAGGATCGATTTTTCAACATAATTCAGCAACAGGAATCAGCCCAACAGGGCAGACACAGGAGACCAAAACCCCCAGAGAGAGAGGAAAGTAAAAAATAAAGCAACCCCCAAGAGCCAGTAAAGGGACGTGGTGGCGCTGCGGGTTAAACCACAGAAGCCTTTGTGCTGCAGGGTCAGAAGACCCGCCGTCGTAAGATCGAATCCACGCGACGGAGGGAGCTCCCGTCGCTTGTCCCAGCTTCTGCCAATCTAGCTGTTCGAAAGCATGTAAAAATGCGAGTCGATAAATAGGGACCACCTGGGTGGGAAGGTCACGGCGTTCCGTGTCTAGTCGTGCTGGCCACGTGACCACGGAAACTGTCTTCGGACAAACGCTGGCTCTATGGCTTGGAGACGGGGATGAGCACCGCGCCCTAGAGTCGGACACGAGTGGACTAAATGTCAAGGGGAACCTTTACCTTTACCAAGAGCCATTACTTAAACAATTAAAACTTTAGAAAGTCAACCACGATTTCCAGTCCAGAAACACTTCCTCAAGAAGAAGGTTCTAAGTATGCATTGAAAAGTCTTTAGAGTCAAAGACGCCTGCCTCAGGAAGAAATGCCAGCACACTGCATCATCATCATCATCACCACCACCACCACCACCATCTGCTGTCAAGTCAATTCTGATTTATGGTGACCTCTTTCAGGGTTTCCAGGGTAGAGAGTACTCAGAAGTGGTTTCCGATTCCCTTCTTCCGGGGGAGCCCTGGGACGGTGCAGCTGGCCCAAGGCTACCCAGGCTGGCTCCTCTTCCTTGGAGGCACAGCGGGGGAATTGAACTCCCAACCTCTGGCTCCTCAGCCAAATACTAAACCACAGAGCTATCCAGAGAACTCTTTGTAAGTATATAGTTCTCATAAGTGATTCATTACTCCCTTCTTCTGAGGTTACTCTGGGACGGTGCAGCTTGCCCAAGGCGACACAGGCTGGGCCTACTCGCAGGAAGCACAGTGGGGAACTGAACTCCCAACCTCTGGCTCCACAGCCAGGTATCTAAACCACTGAGCTATCCAGCCAGCTAGTACATAGCATAGCTACCGGAAAAGGCTCTTCCCTTTTCCCAGGCATATTTCTATGGATGACAGTTTTCTAATGAAACTCTCAGAATTTTGGCAGATTCGTGTGGAAAACAGCTACGCTGGCCCACCTGTCCCCAAACACAACAAGAAAAACAGCAATAATTGCATGATAAAATGAATCCTTTTATGAAAGGAATGCAAAATATAAAACAATCTCACATGCTTTCTGGATGTATGGCGTGCCAAGGAAAGCACATAATGGCATAAAACTGTGAAACATTCAGAGGACCATGTAATATTTCAAATGAATGCATTTTCTTTTCTTTTTTACGGTTTAGCTAGTGGCATATGGGCAGCCTCAATGTTTGCGGACACAGAGAATTAACCGCTGCTAACTTTTTAGAAACTCACAAAATGTTTTTCTAGTGGTTCACCCGGGAGGTGATTTCTACTCGCCGTAGGCAACCAAGCAAGATGGAATCTGCAGGGCTGAGAGCGGGAAGAGGAAGTAACCTCTCCTTGCTTGGAATTTACCTTTTTTAATAGCAGTCGCTTCTTTTCGGGGAAAAGCTGGATCCAATGGACGCAAACACGGTATTGATTTCTGTCTGCTGCATTCACAACCAAGCAGGCTCGGGGAAGGGATTTGCTTTTAACACCAAGTGTGACCCATCAAAAAAAGGAACAAGGCATTGCACCCAACATGTTACACCACTCAGGCACCTCAAACGCCTAGATTGTGGCAAGAAAACAAATCCCAGCAGTGAAAAAGAGGTCAAAAACAATGTGAAATATATCCAGTTCCCCTCAACCATCAGACACCCACCCACCCAAATTCATATAGGAACAGATGAAAAAATATGGATAAACTTTGCTGCTTCACCCCCATCTATTATGCCCATCGGGGGCAGGCAGGGTAAACTAACTTTCAGATATACTGTAGATCCTCGGGACCGAACCTTGGAAGCCGGCCATTGCTTGTGTCAGCTGCAGCCTTATCTATCAGCTGGTGACAGGGGGGAGAGAGTGCTTCCTGGTTGGTAACTATTTTACACACCAGTGGTTGTCTTGCTGGCTTAAGGTTTCTGATTTATGAGCCATTCCGCGACAGTTTGTGGGCTGAACGGGGAGAGAGAACTGCATGCGACAGACAGGAAAACCCTCATCTTTAATATGGAATCACAAATTCTGGGGGGGGGGGGCATTTCCTCACCATCCCGGTTTTCAAGCATGTCTGCAGTGTTATTTAACCAATTATTTTGTTCTAATCCAGTCGTTTCCAACCTCAGGTTTCCAGATGTTCTGGAAACTCCCAGAAGCCTTCACCACTAGCGGTGCTGGCCAGGATTTTTGGGAGTTGTAGTCCAAGAACATCTGGAGACCATTGTTCTAACCGAGTCACCTCCAGGTAAGTACATCATGTACTTTGAAGAAGGAACTCAAAAGAAGGGGTGAGAGACCTAACTGAACTGCTGATGAAACAAAGTCTCTAATGGAGCCTCGTGGAACAGTGGTTAAACTGCAGTACTGCAGTGAAGACTCTGCTCATGGCCTGAATTCGATCCCAGGCGCAGGTAACCAGTTCAAGGTTGAATTAGCCTTCCATCCTTCCGAGGTTGGTAAACCGAGTACCCAGCTCACTGGGGACGGGTCAATGTGGAGACTTCTATAATTAAATGGTAAACCATCCACAGAGAGCTTTAAGCGCTATGGGGTGGGATATAAGCAGCACACTTTGCTTTTGCTGTGCTTTAGTTCGAATATTTGCTCACTTCTCCTCACCCCTGTGGCTTACCCTGAAAGGATGGTACTTCCTTCCCGCTCATGCTAATGTTTCTGCAAGAGGCTGTCTCTTCCTCTTAATTTCATGCATGAAATGTTTTACTATCATGTGCCTGTTGAAAACAACGAAGAGACCTTCTGTTTTACCTTTTGCAAGATCTATGATGTAAAGCTGGCTCTTTTTGAAGCTACAACTGACTGGTAGAACACATTAAAAAAAATCAAATACCCCGGGGGGGGGGGGGAATCAGAATTAAATTAATTTGTTTCACTGAATCAAGCCCATTTGGCCATGGCTGTTTAAAAACAGCTGTCCAAAACAACAACAACACGTGGCCAGAATTCTGTTGTTTGTGTAACTTCCTCCAGCTAACTGAGAAGGGGCCAGGGTGCAGCTTGGTTGTAAAATCAGGTACACAGCCATGCACCCAACGAAGGCATGTCTCAGCACCTTCTCAATTAGCTGCAACTAGCCAGAACCATGTCATGCAATAATTTATCTCGTTGGTCGCCTCAAGTGAGAACCCAAACAAACCCATTTTGACACCCCTACTCAGCTATATACAGTTCAGAGTGGTAAATTTGAGCCCGTTTATCTCTCAGTTTAAACTTTATCTTCTGAGCATAAAAGGGGGAAGGGGTCAGACGTAATCTGTATACCAACCACCCTGAGCACCTGGAAAGAAATGCAGGATTTAAACCATGTAGGATTGGGCCCAGATTTCAACTGGTTGAACCTAGGTCCCACTGAAATCAGCAGGACAAGCAAGACACGACTTACGTTACATCACACTGTCTTTGGCAGGACCTTGTATTGGGACCATGTATTGGGAGAAAGACGGGACAGAAATTACAAAGATGGAAAAATTCAGTTCAGCTCACTTTGTTTGGATCCAGTAAAACCCAAACAAAAGGGATAAGTAAAAATAGGTCCAGGTCTCCTTCCTCAGTAAATTTATTTGATTAACACACTCCACGGGGCTGTGTGATTGTGGTGTCTAAATGGGACAGGCTGAGTTTCTGCAGAGCGGACTGCCACCACCATCATGCAACCTGTGGAGTATTTGAATGTTTTCTACCATCTGCTCATGTCATCATGAATTGGCTAGAAGGGCTGGATTTATGCACCAAGACACCGGCCTATGAATTACACAATTAAGAACTGGCTACAATCCTCTGAAGAGGACAGTGGAATATTCAGAAAGGAGAAGAAGCCGGCTCTTCATCTCGCTTGCAATCTCAGTTTACAAAATGAAATGCTTTATTCAGCATCTCGTACAAGTAGGAATACAGGCAATAGCATTTTTCTATGACACCATTCAGTCCAAGCATTTGGCTATCCTGTATACAGAACACCATGTAAGTGCTAGCCAAAACACAGGGTGCTGGTGGTTGTTTTAGGTTCATCTACCCAGTTCTCTGTCGACAAAGCACTTTAAAGACATCACTGTACATCTGCTTGCAGTGACTGTGATTCAGCCGCAATCATCCCATTTCTATTCAGATGAGACACAGTTGCTATCCAGTAGGACCCCCTTATCTGCGGGATCAGTATCCTGCTGATTGACTTATCCAAAGTCTGAAAATGTTAAAAATATTAAAAGAAAAATCCTAGAAAAATATATTTCCAAAGTTACCAGAACTGGCCATTAGTGCGAGCCGGGGACCATGCTATGTTTGCTATAATCTGCATTTTTTCAACATCCATGGGGGGCCTTGGAACTGATCCCCTGCGGATACGGGGGTCCTATTGTATTCATACATAACAATACACCAATCTCTCTGTCTGCATGTAGCCCATTCACTCCCAATTCCCCACCTCTTTACCGGGTGGAATAGGGAAGGAAGCAGGCCTTTTCTGATGCCTAACCCTACAAAGCAACAAAGCAGAATCATGGATTTGTTTGTCAACAAAACACAATCTCTGTCCTACTTAGTTTAGCCCATGCAAAAGATCTGTGTTCCCCGGCACACAAACCGTCCATTCTGGATTATCAAGGCATAATTCACAGCTCAAAGTGATGCACGGACTAGATGTTGTCAGGGATTTAACCAAGACCAAAGAGTTACACTACAGCAAAGGCAGAATCTAAATTCAAATCCTGGACGCAAACGTGTTCAGTAGTCCTAGAATAACTGCACAGCCAAAGCTTTGGAGGCTCAGAATTTCCTCTCCTAATTGCCAGTTACATCATTTTTAGTTTAGTTTATTGTTTTGACATATAGGGAAGCAAAAAAACAAACAAACAGGAAACGCTGCTGTCGAAAGTCCCAACCACGAAAGACTGGAGTTTCACTCGTCTCCTTCTCCAAATTACACAAGTTCCCAGCACCCTCATTTCACTCTTTTCTTATCCCCTTTCCTTTTGCTGTTTTGAAAAATAAACTGACTACCGGAATTAAGAGCACTCGGACTTCCAAACGGACTTAACTACGGCAGTTTTACAAACCTCAGGAGTCTGCAGATGGCAAAAGGATAGAAAGCTAGGCTTGAATCTGAACTAAGAGAACTAGGACGATAGTGACGAACGTTTTCACTGACCGTAGTGCAACAGTTCCCAACCCTGGGTCCTCCCAAATGTTCTTGGACTAAAACCCCCAGAAGCCTTCACCACGAGCTGTGCTGGCCAGGATTTCGGGGAGTTGTAGTCCAAGAACATCTGGGAACCGCTGCTTGAGTGGCTACAGTTAATGGGGCATATAAACACATCAGGAGGGGTATGGTCACTTTTTCCTGCTTCACTGCAAGGGTGGGAACCTCTGTTTCCTCCTGCTGAGTGCTCTATATTCTTGGGGGGGGGGAAATCTGTAAGAGTGGGACCCCTTCCCCCTCTCTTTCGGCAAACTGCCAGAAGGGGAAAAAATATTCGCCCCAGACGTCTGCACTGACTACACACATATTTTTGAAATTCAGCCAGGTGCTGCGAGTCGTCATCCTTGAGGGTTAAGGGTTAACTTGTGTTAAGGGGTACCAAAGTATCTGCTAGCTCTAAATCCAAACAAGGTCTGAAGTAATCAAGTAATAAAAAACAGGAAGGGCCACAGTTCCATTTTGGTAGGCGGCTGTTAGCACAGGAGGCCTGCTGGCATGATGGAAGTCAAAAGCAGAGAAGTTGCTACCGTACAAACCATGGTTTGAATTAACAAGCATACTAACAGCAAATCATGGTTCAGATCCCTCCACTTTCTATGCTATTGCTACACTCAGTGATGGAATGATGGCTGTAGACGTGGCTTACGAATTCAGTCATCATACCAAAGCATAGCCCAAACCATATAGACTGATCAAAACTATCATTTGTCACTAGAGATCTCACACTAAGCTGTCAATTAGCTTTCTTAACCACAGCTTAGTTTCATGTCCAAACAGTGCCATTATATGTCATTCTGTTTAGTTTCTAAAAACTTATGTTGAAGGTTATTTTAAGACTTTCTATTTATATCCGCTTTATAGAGTTCACTCCCTAAAGATGGTGATGAGTTGTCAATATTACAAAACTCTTCATGTGTGATGCTAAGCCAGGGTTTAGAAATATAAGCTCCCGCCTCTCTTCCTACATAACTAAGAATAAATATAATGTTCCCCAATTCCAGGCCTGTCATTTCTTATGAAGCAGAAATCACAGTTTAAAACAAAACCTGGTGTGTGGTGTTGTTGGTTTTTTTAACAACCGTGCAAAACATGAAGAAGCTCAGGCTAGCATATGTGTGTCGTCCCCTACTTCTTCATGACAACCTGGTAAGCTGAGATACACTGGTGGTTTTTGGTTTGTTCAGCAATTGACAAAGTTTGTTTTAAACTATCATTCCCAATTCATGTGCAGGAACTAATGAAACTGAATAACAGTTTAGTCTTGGCCCTAAAAATGCAGGCGGAGCAAGTAGAGGGAAAGATAACCCGGTTTGCAGAACATGTTCCTGCAATGATAACTATAAAATGGAAACATAGCCAAAGTGTCTAGACTGATCCCATTTTAGTATTTGGAAAATAATGTTCTTAAATGATATGCATTAAAAAATATTTTCCCTGTGTTGAATCAGAAAGGCCTGGTCCCTCTGTAATGTACACAATTAATCATTAAAGTGTTAACTTGCTTTTCTGTGAAATGCAGGCAATGAAAAAAAAAAAGAAAATTCTTACACCAAGTGACTTCCTTAATATTTTAAGGTATTAAAATAATACCTTAATATTTTATTAAGGTATTAAAATAATACCTTAATATTTTATTAGTCGTTTTGACTACTCCGCCGCCCAGAGTAGTCAAAACAACTAGATGGGCGGGATAAAAATGTAAGAAATAAATAAATAAATAAATAAATTTTAGGCAATTGTGGCTTAAAGAAAAAACAACTGCTGTTCTCAAATTAGCAGAACAAGATGTACATCACAAGAACTGAAGCTGGCAGGTCTTGCTCTCTACTATTCTTATGCATTTTTTCCAGATTAGGAAACTGTCAGAATCTCATCCTTGAAGACAAGATGAACTACAGTCTGTGTTAACCATCAGTGTTTAATACGTGGATTACACAGCAGATGGCCAAAAAAAATAAAAAATTGGGTTATCTTCCAAATTTTTTGTTTCACTTCTCTTCTTTCTTTTATCAGCTATTTTCAGTCTGGGGAGAGACATCATGGGCAAAGTACAGCTGCCAGTTCAAACATCCCAACAAACCATGATTTGAACAAGCCCAAGTTTCTGAACCAACCACAAACTATGGTTCCGATTGTGGCTGCTTAAGAAACCACTGCCTATTATTAGCAGAGAGGAATTGGCACATTACAGCAATCTGGGTACCATCAGTAAACCCTATTATGGTGAGTTATGATGATGAAAGATGGTTATTAATTATTTGGAAGGACAGGAAACAGTTTGTGCTTGCTAATTTTAAAATATTGCCTTCTGATTTGCTAATGGGCCAATTCAACAAGATTTCGGCTTAAAGAACCACTTCATCCCTGTGGAATCCAACTGACTAGCAATGTTACTTTATCCCAGAGAGAGGCTGATTCTTCTTTTATTAAGAAGTATACTCAGCAGGAACCACAAAACTGTAATATCTTGCTGTGTTATGATTTCATCTACATGAAAGGGTCACTAAATCCTTCTGATCTTCAATACAAATTAAGAGTAACTCTCCCTGGGGCCCTCTGTAAAATTATTTCTCTTTGTACTGCATAGTTTACCCTGTTTGCATTAAATGTTATTGTTCTGTGACCATAATAAATTATCATCCTCTTCACTCCTTCTCTAACCCTTCCACCGTACAAAAAAGGGAAAATGCAATTGTTTGGCCCTCTAGAGACAAACTCTGTTTTCAGCCACGAAAACTGAGTTTCTTTGTTGGTTTTGCTAGGGAATCAGGACAGCAGCAGTTCCATCATCAAACCCAGCATATGTTAGGAAAGAAGGCATTAGAAACAACTCTGTCAGACTTCCCGTGGCACAAACATTAAGAAACAGAAAAACCTAGATAAGTGCCGCCAGCATGGCTCCTTTCCATTTTTCTGGAGTTGTGTATAACTCTGAAAAATCCAGTCGGTTATAACAAAAGTTAAAAATAGACAAAACTCAAGTAAATTCAACATCCAAGCATGTCCACAGATGGTCTTCCAAACCTTCTGCAACACCCAATTTACACCCACCTCACAGCCCAAGATCTCATCTCATCTGCCTTCCATCATACACTTTGCTGTACTTTTCCAGCCTCCCCCCATTTCACTCCTTTTTGCCTAAATTTGGACCCTGGAATTCCCTTGTCAACTACGTTTTCGTTCCTTTAAATCTACTAGGTTTCTCTCCAAGAAGGGAGCCCTGGCAACCTGCAACCACAAAGAGAAGAACCCTTTCACACTTTGACTTGACATGAAATTCCTTGAACATCACTTTACTTCTACAGATGGGCAAGCTGCACCAGTCCCAGGGGTGCCCCCCCCCCGAGAAGAAGGGAATGGGAAACCACTTCTGAGTATTCTTGACCTAGAAAGCCCTCACAGAAATGATGCCATCACTCAGAATTGACTTGATGGCACACACATGCCTGGAACATAATCCAATCCAATAAAAAAATAAATAAACGTAACATTCAGGCTACAGACTTACATACATATTGATCTGGTTCTTGAGGGTGGGTCAGAAAATGAGATAATAGAAAAGGACAATGTCACAATGTACGCAGGTCATAAACTTTCAAACGGCTGGTTATTCTAAGCATCCTGGCAGAAGTGAGATTAATTACCTTCCAAGGTGTCAAAGCAATGGGTTTTACCTACCGGAGAGTGTCTGCTTTATTTGAAGAAGGCGAAATGATTTATGACACTTCCCTCTGCTTCTCTGGGTGGGAGATCAGCCCAACCTAAACAGATTGCTCAACAGCAACCAACAGACTTTGCAACACAGAAACTGACACAGCAACCGGACCCTGTAGCAAACAAAAGTGACCCAACATCCGCACAAGAAAACATCTAGAAAGGACCAAACGGTATAATCGACAATATGAGGGGTCAGAATTCCTGCCGGTCTTCTCTTGCAATAGATGCCCTCAATTTGCCAGCAGAGCCCTACTACAGCACTGTAGGAGAAACAGGCCAATACGAAAGAATAAAATCCATATAAAGCCAGTGGGGGAAACAGCAGCACCCTGAAAGCGGTCTCTGGGCTGGCCAAAAGATATCCAAAGAGAAGTCCCAAAGGGAAACAACTGAACAAGTATAAATATTTAAACAAATAAGAATACAGCAAGAAGTTCATATCTACTGTTGCTGGCTTAAACAAAGACAAGGGCTTTTTATCTGACTGTATATATACTGATCAGCCCAGCTACACAGGTTTGTAGGTGTTTTCACCCTACTATATATATATCATGTCATTTCTCCTTTCATCAGAAAGACACTCTGCAGTAAACAGCTGTTCCCTCTGCCCCCATCTATCCGCAATCCTCCCTCTTATTTATTTGCCACCCCTCTGTGCATCTTACCCCTTCCCCTTCCTCTCACCAAGCGCCAGGGCGATGTGGCCACGGAAAGCGTTGGACTACGACTTGTGGGAGCTGGGTTCGAATCTCCACTTGGCCATGAAACTCATGTCTCTCTCTCTCTGCCTGACCTACCTCGCAGGGTTGTTCTGAGGAGAAGGGAGAGGCTGGGCAGAAGAGCCATGGGCAACATAAATATAAATTCTGCCCAAAAACCTATAAACCAGGCCCCCCACTTTTGTGCCTCTCACCCCCCCCCCCTTACTATTAAACCTTTCACCCCTTTCCTTCCTTTCTCTCTCACCCTGCCAGGCTCCTCCTTTCCCCACCCGGGCCACGCCCCCTTCGCCTGACGTCACTCACCGGCCAGCTCTCCCTGCGCATGCGCCTTGGCCGCCGCCTCTTCTTTTCTTCTCTCTCCCCCCCCCCCGCCCGCTCCCTGGCCGGGGGTGTGAGGAGGTGCCGCCGCCGCCTTTCTCTCCTCCCTTTCCCGGCTTCAAAGGCCTCCCACCAGCCGGCGGCTCCTCCAGACCGGCAGGCGAAGCCGAGAAGGGCGTCCGGGCCGGCCACACACCTCCTCCTCCATTTTCTCCGCCTCTGAGGGAAAAGGCCGGCTGGGGCGATCCCGCGGCTCCTCCTGCGCATGCGCGCCCTACCTCATTGGCTGGCCGCCGGGGAGGAGGGTGTTTGGAACGGCCCCGAAGGCCGAGGCGGGCGCATGCGCAGCTGGGGCTCCTGGGGCTTAACTCTTTGGACTCGGAAAGGGCGCGGAGTTCGTAGAGTTAGACAAATGTAGACTAACACGTTAAGGGGAGTTTCCGGGCTTTGTATGCCAAGACAACGTGCATGAAGAAAAAAGTCATATATCAGGAGCACTTTAGCTAAAATCGTTTGGCCTTCAGGTGCTACCATATTTTAGGGTTTTTTTCCCCCCTCTTCCCCCCCCCTTTCGCCAGCAGTCAAAACAGAAAAACACACATTGGGGGTGGGGGGGGAGAGGGAAAAATAAAAATTACTGATTTTAGCTGCTCCCTTATTTGTCTGTCCTATGAAATTCATTCATTCATTCATTCATTCATTCTGCCTTTCTCCTTAAAACCTGAACAAGCTTTCCTTAGATGTTTTCAGAATGTTATATATATATAAGGCAGAATGAATGAATGAATGAATGAATTTCATAGGACAGACAAATAAGGGAGCAGCTAAAATCAGTAATTTCTGAATATATATATAACATTCTAACATTATATATATACTCATTCTGAATATATATATAACATTCTATATATATATATAATTGTCAACTTTTGTTGTTGTGAAACCCATTTGCCCCAGCAAACAAAGGGGGGGATGGTCACTGTTATTGTTCAACGAAATAAATAAAATAATACAGCAACTGAGAAATCCAGGATTTTTCTTTCTCTAGAATGTTTCTTTTCTCTTTTAAAAAAAAGTCTAGTTCTTATTTGGCAGCCATATGTCTTTCCATACGTATAAGTTGGGGGGGGGGGGGAAGGGAGGTTTTCCTTGGAATTTGTTTACTTCATTATTTATTAGATTTTTATACCACTCACCTAGCAAACCAGCTACCCAAGGCAGTTTACAACACTATAACTAGATAAATATATTATAAAATCAACCCACTATAAACAAATGCTATAAGGACACCGTAACTACAGTAGGACCATGGTATCCGCAGGGGATTGGTTTCAAATCACCACCACCCCACGGATGCCAAAAAACGTGGAAGTATCCAACACTATTTTGACCCAACTCCGGGAGGCAGTGGAAGACAGGAGGGCCTGGCATGCTCTGGTCCATGGGGTCACGAAGAGTCGGACACGACTTAACGACTAAACAACAACAACAATCCAACACTATACATTGCATGGTCTCTGGCTCCTAGTGGCCAGTTTTAGTAAATATGCCTTTTTTAATTTAGTATTTTCAGGCAGTGGATAAGTGAATCAGCGGATACTGATCCTGCGGCTAGAGGGTCCTACTGACCTATGCAACAGAACAGGCAGCAGTAAATCGACTATAACGCTATACATTGCATAGTCTCTGGCTCCTTCTAGTGGCCAGGTGTGGTAAATACACCCTGGAAATATGTTTTTATATTTCTGGGGGGTTTTTTATTTAGGACTTTTTTATTTAGTAATTTCAAGCAGTGGATAAGTGAATCAGTGGATGCCGATCCTGCGGATAGAGGGCCATACGGTACTGCACAGCAGAACAAGCAGCAGTAAATTGACAATAAGACGTTCTAATTTTTATTCTTTCTTCGGTCCTCCCCTCTCCCATTAACTGAGGAGGGGCCTCCCCAAACGCTACTCAGTCTAAAAAGTTCTCGTTTACAGGAGCTTCTTCAAGATCGGGCAGGCGCCTGGCGTCTTTCCTGCAGGAAAGCATGCCACGGTGCCTCTGCACAGACAGTTCTGTTCCTTGTTGATGTCTTACGGGCTCCTCTTGGTGTCAACCCCCGCAGGCGTGAGGCTCGAGAGGACAAAGTTGGAAGATGTTTGGACATTTTTCAAAACTAATTTGTTCATTTATCATAATTGATTTTGTTCATTTCCTTTTTGATGGATCTGATTTTTATTTCCACTTGGAAACAGAAGTGTGTCCGGAGGCGAATCGAGGGAACTCAGGCTTTCTGCTGGACTTGACTGTAGCCGTTTTAGGGTCGGGTGCGCTTTCTCCCTAAAACACCCAGAAGATCCAGCCGAGAGCATTGTATGTCTTAGAAGTCACCCTGTCCCGCTGGCATAATACGCGAGGAAAAAAATGCAGGAGGGAGGAGAACAAGACGTTGTTTTGGTCCAAACCACAGATTAGAAACATTCTTTTGGAAATAGATTAAAGGTTTCCAGGCAAAGCTCAAAACAACACAACACAACTATTTGGAAAACGTTCCCAGTGCAAGAACTAATGCCAGAAGGGCTGCAACATTTACTATTTATTGTTATCTATCTATTTATTTATTTTCATTTCCAACACCATTCTTCTATCCAAAGACACCCTTGAATGGTCCATACCACTAGACTATTACATATATAACAAATGCAACAATCGAATAACAAAACGCTTAACGTAAATGATAATATTCATTATGTGCTGTCACGTTGCCTTATGGCAATCCCCCAAGTTTTAACAGAATACGAGGAGGAGATCTGTTTCCCTTGTCTTTTTCAGGATTCCCAGACGTCCTGTAGAGTACACGCTCTTTCTGGAATATTGCTTGGATGTTACAACCCAACCCAACCTGAGTCACTTGGGAGAATGATTGTTTATTACCCGTGTGTGGACCACCATATGTCTTTGAGTTGGAGAACTCCTTGATTTGATGAACACTTATCCTGATTGAGGGCGATTAGGCGGACAAGCTCAACAGACAGTGCTCTCCTATTTTAAGACAGCTCAGGGGGCTCTGGATTCTTGTCTCAGAGGGAGGAGATGACCTTGGCAATGAACTGCTGGGGGACGTACCTTCTGGGATCAGCCAAGTGTCACCCACAACCTGTGGCGGTAATAAATAATACTGATTCAAGGCGACCTTCCACTGGGTTGCACGCAGAAGCCGCCTTGTAGGGGTGTCATCAGAAATCTGAGTGGGACCCTCATGCTAGGGGAGCATCCGTGCTCAGGTTCGTGTAAGCGGAATCGAAGGAGGGTTGGTTTCCTCCTTCAGAGATTGTGAAAACGTCAGGTGTAGATAGTGGGAATGCTTATCTATTCTCCCTGCAAGGAAGGACAATCAAGGTAAATTATTGTCCTTGTGTTTTCTCGATGAACTTTCCTGGAGGGAAGCATCTCCTTTAAGGAAGTATCAAAAGTGTCCTTCAAAGTCATTAGGTGGGTGAGAGAGGCTGTGTGGTATAGTGATTAGTGGCCTGGAAGGTTCTAATTCAAGTCTGTACTGAGCCATGAAACTCACCGGGTGACCTTGGGCTAGTCATGTTGCAGAGTTTTGAATTTATGGTCAAATTCTCCTGTTGATACACAGCAGAAATACAGAGATCCAGAGAGGAAGACAGCTTCAAGTTCCACAAAGTGTCCACTCCTTTCTCCTTAACTGGCACTTACAGTCTCAGCAACTCATTCTGAGACATTAGTAGTAGAAAGAATAAAAATGTTTCATTATTTACAGTGGCAAACAGATCAACAGCAAACAAATAACAACAGGCTTCAACAGATTAAAGAGAGGGAAAAGGAACACATAGCAGAGAGGTGTGTGGGGGGGTCTCTTTGAATTCAGAGGCAAGAGGGAATGATTGGTTAGTGCTGGATAGAATGACAGTCACCCCAGTCCAGAAAGTCCCTCCCAGCCACACCTCCTACAAGCAGCATGCGAGGTTGTAGAAACTCCAACAAGCCGCCCTCTCTTCCTTGGGACCTACCTAGCAGGGTTATTATTTATTTTATTTATTTATTTATTTATTCGATTTTTATCCCGCCCTTTTAGACAGAGTCTACTCAGGGCGGGTTCCATAAAACATTAAATATAAAACACTTGAACAATTAAAATTAAAATAAAACAATTCAAAACAATAATATTAATATTAATAATACTCAAGATGGAGAAAAAACAGAAATTATAATAAAATTATGAGGAGAAAAGGCAAGGACCATATATACCACCTGAGGCAGGGGGTTAAATGTAATAAATAAATTTAAAAAAGGAACAGAAGTACTTCCAAATATTAAGTACCATAGAGAGATTTATAACCCCCCTTCCTGAGCCAGGAAACAATGAATAATTTCTTCTACACCAAAGATGTTTGATAAGAAAGCTGGCAATGAACTTTTCAGCCAAGGTAAGTAGGGATTTAATTCTGAAGGGCACCTTCTTAAAGGCAGTTTAAGCCGAGATTTGGCAGCTGGGCAAAGGTGGTGTAAAGCTGTTACATAGGGTGGGAGGGTGGATGGTGAAAAAGAAAGCTTGGAAGATATTTTCTCTAGGTTGCCCCTCCCTCAGGCTGAATGATGGGCCTGGGAGTCCTTTAAATAAAATAAAAAATCCACCCCTACCAATTTCCTTGAGCATGTCATGTATTTCTGCCAATGACTGGCTCATGCCCCTGAAAGCATCTTCCAGCATGCTGCTAGTCCTCATGATGTTCTAACTCCTCCTCCAGAAATCCTAGTGATAAGCATCCCCCCGTTTTGAGGCAGCATCACCCCAACTATATTGACTTTCCAGAAGGTTCTGGGCTTGAGCCCACCTCCCTCGCCCTCAAATCATTGTCAACTAATAGTAGCTTAATGGCTGAAATCCTGCTACCCACTTTACGCAAAGAGCGTAACTGGGGGAAACTAACTGCCAAAAATGAAGAAATCCACGTAGGCTTCATTTCCGACAGTTACGCCTTTTGTGTAACTGTGCCCCAGGATTTTGGCCAATGTTATTTTGGCTGCATGACAATATTGTTCATTTATCTTTATAGCGGCAGACCTTCTGTACCAAGAAGCCCTCATTCTAAACGATTTAAAGGGTTTATGGGGGGGGGGGGGAGAGGGATATACTTTCCAAAGGTGCAAGTCCCATTTTTAAAGTCCTGTTTCACTGGGCTTTACTTCCACTGTTTCACTGTTACCTGGCTGGACAGCTCAGTGGGTTGAGGTCTCTGGTTGTGGAGCCAGAGGTTGGGAGTTCGATTCCTCACTGTGCCTCCTGAGAGAAGAGCCAGCCTGGGGGGCCTTGGGCCAGCTGCACCGTCCCAGGGCGCCCCCTGGAGGAAGGGAATGGGAAACCCTTTTTGGTCCAGCTGTAGATCTGCTACTTTGGGGGACCAGACTGGAGTGATTCCTGATGGATGGAAAAGATACTTGGAAGGGCGATCACTTCTATTAAAGCAACCTTTCCCAGAAATCAAACATGCACCCTTTTCCACTGTCTAACCACCCCCTGTCTGGATCCAGCTCCATATTGAAAGACCTTCCCATAACAGAACAAACAAACAAAATCTAGCAATTAACAAGCAAACTGAACTGTAAGACATACTTTATATTACCGTGGCATCCTTATTGTCAAATACAACGAACTGCTAAGCACCTGTGTGTGTCAGCCCTCAAATCCAGACACCCCTTCATGTCACCGATCCCATAACATCAAGTATCTCTCAGGACGAAAAGGGACAATAGGTGCCCATCATCAGCCTTCTCACAAAGCTTTAGAAAACACTCCGAATTGTCCAACTCACACTTCCAGGAGTATAAAAATAAAAAATCCAATCAGCCTGCGGAAACTTTAGCCCCTAGAAATAAGTTTTTAAACGTTGAAATGGATCAGGAACGCTATAAATATTTCTCTGGGAGCTTAGAAATGAGAAACTTAACTTCTATTTATGCTAAGCAGGGCTATTTTCATCCGCCAGCTGTCAGAAAACACAGAACCGAGAGTGCGCCGGTGGTAACCGCCTTCATTGTTTCCTCTTCGATCCCCTTTCTCTTTTCTCATGAATATTCTTCCTACTTGCACCTCTCTCTATACTTAGCCTCCAATGGTGGAGAACACAGATGGGTCTGAAGTCCTGCCCCGCTGACGTCCCCAAGCTCAGAGGATCCCCTCTTTCCAGCCCAGAAAAAAGCACCCCAAACAATGAAAATGTACATTTAAAGGCACTCTGGAAAGGGCTTACCTTTTACTGCCTCCAGGTTTCTAAAACGAGCAAAGCAGCTTCTGTCTGGCGGCTTAAAATCTCCTCCTTATGTAGCACCAACAGCAAAGGATTAGACGGTTCTGCTAAGCCCTGCCGGGGCACCCGAAAGACTCCGGGTGAAATGGTCGGCTGGAGGGACCAGTCGCCAAGCATCTCGGTGGGAGATCTGCCTGCTTTCTAATAATCACGGGCCGTCATATCAATTCTGACTTATGGCAACCCTTTTCCCCTACCATCACCCAAATTATTTTGAAATCCAAAAGAGGGAATTAAGACCCGTGAACTTTCCAAAAGACCTGCTCCTGATGAAAATGAAACCTAGAACTGGCCTACTGGCGTGGGTCGTTTCTGGACTCTCTTCTGATGACCCGTTAAATCGTTTCTAAGTTTGCGATGGCGTCTTTGTTTAAAATGACAATTCCACGCACACTTCATTAGCAGCCAGGGAACACTGTGGCTAGATCGTTCAACGCGTTGGATCCTAGCCTTGTAGAAGAAAAGCCAGCCTGGGTAGCCTTGGGCAAGCTGCACCGTCCCAGGGCACCCCCAGAAAAAAGGAATAGGACTTGACAGCTGGTAATTAGTGAATTAAAATTAAGCATAGCCAGGAATGCACTGTAAAAATAATATATTACTTCAGTAATGTATAAGGAGGGGGCAGACAATGGGAGAAAAAATTGCAGGACAAAGCCGGGAATCTCACCACGACAGACCTGAGCCTGGATAAATCAGAGGAAAAGCATTCAAGGGGTGCCCCCTAGTGGCTGAAGTTTATCTCAGCCACAGATGTCTTAAGAAAATGTTACCTTCTTCACTACAACTCCCATAATCCCTTCACTAGCTGGCTGGGGGATGCTGGGAACAGTAGTCCCCCCCCCAAAAAAAAAACTCTTCCAAGAGGTGAGCATGAAGTCTGGGTGGATCCCTGAGTGGAAGCTGCCCACAGATCTTGGGTCCGAATGTCTGACCTGCTTCACTATGCCCCAAACTCTGCACATGCTCTCTATAGAAGCCACTTTCTCTTAACCTGCTGATTCTATTTATAAATAAATTGCAAGTTCATTTGATTTGAAACTTGGAAGGGGCAAGCCGGTCAATGGACTCTGTAACACCCGACACACATAAGGCTACGTCCAATTTCAGTCCCATCTTAAAAGTTGTTCGGTGCCATGAAGTCACTTCCAACTAATGGAACGTTCTGGAAGTCCTCAAGAGGGAATTAAGACCCGTGAGCTTTCCAAAAGACCTGCTCCTGATGAAAATGAAAGTTAGAATGTTTTATCAGCAGCCGCCCTGTTCAGTTCCTGAAAACCCAGGACTGCAGTTGCTTTATTGAGTCGATCCATCTCATCGTTTGGTCTTCCTCTCTTCCTGCTGCTTTCATCTTTTCCTGGCATTACTGTCTTTTCCACTGATGTGCTGAAAGTACGACATCACTGCTGGGACAAAATCTGGATTTAGTGCATGAATTCTGGACAGAGAACCATGGTGGCCAAATGACCTTGTGGTGTCTTAAGAGATGTGTCGTAGCATTGGTCTTCCTGAAACCGAGGCTATATTATTGGTTTTGTTGCTGTTATTGTCACTCTATTTCAGCACAACCCTTTCCCCCAAAGAGCCACCAAAGCTAAAATCAAAGAATAAAAACACCGAGGTGGGTGGGTGGGAATAGGAAATCCGTTCAATCCAATAGCAATGAAACAATAATGTATCAAGGAAGGACGGTCAAGACCAGGGTTGACATGTAAGTCATGAGCTTGGGGAGCTGTTGTCATGGTGGATGGAACTGGGGAGTGGCGCAGTAGAAAGCCCATTTTGGAGACGCCGAGGAAACCACACCAGAGGTCAGCCATGGGTGCCCCACTGCCCAAAGGTCTCTTTTTCAGAGAACAGGCCTCTTTTTCAGAGTGGCTGGTACTGGAAGACGTGCCTGATCCAAGCCACCATTTGAGTTCAAGGCTCATAAGGAGGAAGATCATCAAGTACATACCTGACGTTGGCCATCGGTCAAGCTGCAGATTTAGCAAATGCTGGTCCCGATGGCAGTGTTTTCCTGGCGGTGGAAATACGCACTGCGATTCTATTTCATAGAATCCTAGAATCACAGAATCATGGCGTGGGAAGGGGGCCTCGAAGGCCATCAAGTCCAACCCCCTGCTCAAGTGAGGAATCCAAGTCAAAGCAGATTGGACAGTCTAAATTTCCTTTGAGTGCCTCCAACGTTGGAGCGCTCACCACCTCCCAAGGTCATGGGTACCATTGTCGTACTGCTCTAACAGTTAGGAAGTGTTTCCTGATATTCCGCCAAAATCTGCTTCTTGTAACTTGAGCCCGTTACCACGTGTCCTGCACTCTGGGATGATGGAGAACAGATCCTGCCCCTCCTCTGTAGGACAGCCTTTCAAGGATTTGAAAAGTGCTCTCCTATCTCCCCTCCGTCTTCTTTTCTCAAGGCTAAACCTGACCAGTTCTTTCCGCCTTTCTTCACAGGGTTTGGTTTCCAGTCCCCTCATCCTCCTTGTTGCCCTCCTCTGAACTTGTTCCAATTTGTCAATTTTAAAGTGTAAACACATTTCTTCATTTTGCACCCATTCTGCATATCTAAATGAGCACCTGATGTTTTATGCAGATGAGGAGGGTATCAGTACCCTTTGTGAGCTAACCTATTAGGAGTTCTTGAAATGATGGATTCTGGACCATTGTGCAACCTTTCTTTATTTGTATCCGAGCATTGCACAATTTAAAATTATGGACATTTATGAAATATAGGTAAAATCAAAACAAATTATAATGTTAGGATAATTAGACTATTTTGGACCAGAAGCAGGCTACTTCGATAGTATTCTCTCAGCCATTTGTTAGATCTTCTTTGGTCCACATGGTGGGGCATAAACTGCATGCACGTAAGTGCTGCCTGGATTGAATTTCTCCACAGTCACAGGAAATTTGCCCTGTATCCAAGTAGCCCCCCGTTACTTGATCTTCCTACTTTGCTTGAAAGTCTATTAAGCAGCTTCCAGATGGACCAGCTGCTAGAGTCAGGTTCTGGTGGAAGGCACTCATCAGCATTCATCCATTTGGCAAGGCATGTTGCTTTTTTGTTCTCCGTTGGCTTAGCCTAGCCGTTATGTGATAATAAATAGGCAGGAGTTGGGTATGGGTGTTTTTTCAAAACTACAGTTCCCACAATCCCCCAGCCAAGTGTGCTCATTGGCTCTGTGGCTGGGCATTCTGGGAGATGTGGCCTAACACCCCCTCTGTCTGTGTTGGAGACGTGCCAAGGTTCGCTGCGGGTTTTGCTCCCACCGATAGGGGCAGAGTTTATGCCAGCTGCCTCGTTTCGAACCACCATTGTCGTGATTCTGCCCCACCGAGTCGCTCTGGATTTACAGCCACCCTAGTAGGGTTGTTCAAGGATGGGTGATGTTCAAGGAGTGGTTTTTTAAACCCAGCGGCTGTGTCCAAGTGACCACTGCTGGATGCCATCTGAGCAGCAGGTGGCAGCAGCGTCCGCCCGTCCGCTCCGGTTTGATCTCCGCCCCCACAGAGCAGTGCAGGCAGATGTGAATGCCACACCTTTTCCATTTGTAGCTGATGTGAGCAGCCCCTCCCTGCCACCGCCTACTTTTCTGTGCTGCTCAAGCGAGATTCTCTGCCGCATGGACGAGACACCGCCTAAAATCAGGCCACGGCTGTGGGTTCCCGACCTCTCTCTTGGCCCATGCAAGGTTTCGAACTACACTTAAGGCAGGGATCAAAGCCCTGAAACCCCCCACAGGAATATCAAGGGATTTATAGGCTGTAACAATGCGCTGTAACAATGACACCAGCAACACACACAAAAACCAGGAGGGGAGAACTGTTGGGTCGCAAATCATATCAAAGAGATAAGATTAATTTTGCAGGATGGGATGAAAACATTCTATCTGGGGTGGAAGTCACGTACTTTGCATGGAGCCCTCAAGCCGCTCTTGAACACTCTCAAACTCTGAAAAAAATATGTTTTTAATTTTAAAAAAAGAACAACTGAATAGCTATTAAAGTTGCTATAAATTTCACTCCAGCCACGCAAGATTTCTGACGCACGGACTCTCCTCTCGTTGCTTTTGACTCCATAAAACACCTCGATCATAATCGGTTTTCCCAAAGAGAACTTGGACAAGTTACTTTGGGGCACCGCAGCGCTCAAAATCCTCTGCGCAATCGCTAAGAAAGGCCGCTTTTTGCGACTACAACTCCCAGAATCCACCAACCAGCCTGGCCATGAGGGAAAGTTCCTTTTAGGGGCTTCCAGAGTCCTCTATAGCAGTGGCCCCCAACCTTGGGCCTCCAGATGTTCTTGGACTACAACTCCCAGAAGCCTTCACCACCACCTCTGCTGGCCAGTACTTCTGGGAGTTGAAGTCCAAGAACATCTGGAGGCCCAAGGTTGGGAACCACTGCTCTATAGCCAACAAGGCTCATGGCCGTACAAAAAGTAACAAGGCTCATGGCCTACCCAGGAACCTTTCTGAGGTGTTGTGTTCGAAACCTGGGTGGGAAAGAGGTGCTAAATCGGTGTCTATTTTTTACAAAAACGACCTTCTTCTTCTCCTGTCTGGGAGTTCGGTGCTGCCTGGCCATTCAAGCACACACAAAAAAATAAGCCCTAAATTATGTATTGAGACCAGCTGGCAGCTCTGCTTTGGGTGTATGTTTCCTTCGGCTGGTGCTGAAAAAGCAACGCTCACCCGCCGAGCCGTGGCTGGTTGCCGCTCCCACAAAGCGGAGACTGATCAGCCCATGGCGCTACCGCTCCCTCTTCTTGGTGTGGCAGGCTGGCGGCCTGTCTTTTTTGGAACCGAGGGCCACCGCCTGACCCTGGTTCGTCTGTTGGCCCATCCGGGGCAGTCTTCTGGGCACCACCAAGCTTTGGCGTTTGTCCCTCCTCAACCTGGAGACGGTGGGACTCGAACCTGGAAACTCATGCATACAAAACCAGGAGCTCTATCCGTGAGTGACTCGGTAATATTTCCTTTTCTCAGATATTAGAAGCCTTTTTGCAGCCCTTTCTCTGAAGCCTCCGTTGCCACAAGATTCTTTCAATAATCATCCTGTGCCATCAGAGCAATTCTTACTTAGGGTCACCCTTTTCAGGGTTTTCTAGGCTAAAAAGACTCACAAGTGGTTTATACTTCCCTTCTTCCGGGGCTGCCCTGGGACGGTGCAGGTTGCCCAAGGCTACCCAGGCTGGCTCTACTCGCAGGAGGCCCAGTGAGGAATTGAACTCCCTACCAGATACCTAAACCACTGAGCTATCCAGCCGGCACCAGTCAACGCTTCATAGTAAGTATGGGCCATCAAGCCAGTTCTGAGTGATGGCAAGCCTGCCCAGGGTTTTCCAGGTATAAAGGACTCAGAAGTTGTTTCGAAGTGTCTCCCTCTGGTGGCCCTTTGGGAGCACTGCGTAGTCCACCCAAGGCCACACAAGTGGCAGGGCACCTGACCTGGCGGATGTACTCGCTCGGGGTGGTCTCGGGTGGCTCCTTTTCCGAGAGGCACCCTAGGGGTTCACTGCCCCAGCCACTGGTGCCCCAGCCAGGCAATCCAACCCACTGAGCTCCACCAGCCCTAAATCCTACTGTTTCTTTAGGGATTTTTAAATGATGATGTTCATCTCCGTGTTAAAGGGTGTGGACCCTCGACAAAAGGTTACTGTAGGTTGTTCTGAGAAGCTAACTTCGCAGCTCTGCCGTGGTTTGGCAGGTTTGGCAACCAGCTCATCCATCTAGAAGGAGGCCTCGGAAGGCCAAGCGCCTAGACATGGACTACAACTCCCAGAATGCCATGCTGGCTAGGGGCATTGGGGGAAGAGCGATCCAGACACCTAATGTATCCAGAACACCACCTTCCAGTGCTTTCTTGTCAGTCCAATGAAGCTCGGAGCCGGTCCAGTAGCGGTCTCCCTGGAGCCTGGGAATGCGGCTTGTTGCCCTACAAATCTCACCTGACCGGGGGATTTTGGGATGTGTAGTCCAACAAAAGTAACATTTGCGAGCTCTGGCTTTGCCATATTTGCAGAACAATGCCCCTAACCCCCCCCCCGCCACCTAACCAGCATAGGTGCAACGCTTGCAAAACACACACCGTGATTTAAATAATGCAGCCAAGCCGCTTTCCATAGGCAAATGGGCAACTCGTTGGCATTCAAATGAAGGATCCTGGATGCCGGATCTCATCATGTCCTCAGTGTTGTCTTCTGTTGCTGGTTTTCCAGTTGGTTTATTTTGTAATTCCCTCCCCACCCCCTCCGCACCCCATCATAAAGAAATCAATCTTTCTGGAAACCAATTAAGGAGCTGCAGTCGAACTCGGAGACGAGTTTGAATAAGAAAAACATATAATTCCATATTAAAGAGGGATGACTCACATCCATAAAAAAACACACACACAAACCCGGACAGCCGCCCTGCTGCTTTCTCTCTCTCGACCAACCCTTCTTCTCTTCTGCTCAACTGCTATGCCTTTCGCCTTTTCCTGCGGGATTTCCCAAGAGGGGCAAACAGATGCAAACGTCCAAACTTCAAGCAAACCCCCCCCCCCCCAACAGACCCTCAGAGCCGGCAAGGTTGCATTAAGCAGATACGTTTGCCTGTTTACTAATAGCAGATCTGGTGGTAAACAAGCTCCTCAAAGCTTATGTAAAAGCGGCTTTTACGTTCCTGGATCCGTGCAGAGCCTAAGTCAGCGGCAGCTTTTGTACGACCTCAGATAATGGCCAGGATCTAAAATAGTTGTGATTGTTATGTTCTGGGGCGTCTTAAACTCAGCATTGCTTAGATCTCCCCACAATCCAGACCTGCTCTGTGATGTATGACTTTTAATAACAAGAATAACTGAACTGCTGGATAGCTCAGGGGTTTAGGCATCTGGGTTCGGAACCAGAGGTTGGGAGTTTGATTCCCCACTGGGTCTCCTTGACAGGGGATGGAGTGGATGATCCATAAAGGTCCCTTCCAGCCCTGAGGTTCTAAGATGATGACAGCTTTCTCCTCTCCCAAACCAGAAAACTATTTGCATTAGCTTAACCAGGATGTTAAGCCAGCATTAAACAGCCAGGACGCTAAACCAACTTCAAACCTGGTTTATTTCAAACCTGTTAATGAAGCATTTCCTAGATGGATGAAACAGCATCCATTTGGAGACCTCAACCAAAGGCTGCCACTGGCCCAATGGAGCTACCCATCAGGCCTCAGGTGACCACACCTGCTCCAGAATATGGCCTTTAAGAACTTCTCTGATACTGATTTCAGATAAATTGAGAAAAATCCAATCCAAATTAAGTTTAAAGATCGCATACTCTGTGAAAGGAGAGCACGGGATAGCCTAGAAATTGCCCACAATTAACTTAGCAACATCAGGTGGGCATGTGGGTTTGCTTGGTTGCAGTCTTTTCCAACTCAGATGAGCTGTTCATTTGCTATTTAAATTGTGGGATTTCAGTGTATAGAAATAGATTTGCATCATTTTTGCATCTGCTATGCCCTTTATTTATTTTTAAAAGATGCATTTCCTCATTTTTTCAACCAAGCATTAAACGGTCCTCCGAAGACCAACGTGGTAGTCCTAGCTAGAGTAGACCCATTCAATCAAGTGCTGAAGGACGAGTCAATAAGTTTTGGAAATCCCAGTGTTTTTAGTGGAGCGACTCTGCTTGCAAACAGTCAACGGGAAATCATTGATGCACGCGCCACCAGCCCCAAACTTAAGCGCTGTAATGCTGGCAGGAACGGTGGAAGCGTTTTAAGGAGAGCCGCTCAGCCGAACTCAACAGGGCGCTGAGAAAGGAACTCAATCCAGAAATGGAAAAGCATGGCTTTTGTTTTTGGACGACAACCCCCAGAATCCACTAACGGAGGCCCCCAGCAGTTAAGGCGTACGAAAGAAAACATTTTTTGCAACCTCCGTTGCTTTAGCAAAATCTGATCTGGTGGGTAACCATTTTCAAGCTTTCTCCACAGCATGCCTAGAGAATTGTGTGCACCTTTCCTGTATGGCATCCATGCGTGTGCATTGTTACACGCATCTTCCCTCAAAGGCCCACATCTCTTGAATAAAACCAATAAATGATTTCTTTTTTTAAAAAAAGCAGCACTATATCACAGTCAACTCCTTTGCCTATCTTAACTTTGTACAATAAAGGTCGAACCCATCTTCTAGCCATACCTGGACAGACTCATCGGGCAGAACGGTGTTGGCTAAGGTGGAAGGTGATCTTTCTACAGGCCATGCAGAAGTGTTCACTCCAGGGGTCTTGAATTTGAGGTGAACCCAAGCCAGAGGTTGTCCCATTGAAAGCAACAGGGCTTCGAATGTGATTCCCTCCACCCTTGAGCAAGTTGTGGGGAAAGGGGAATGGCTGGAAGAGGTTCTGCACAATTTTGACCTCCAGATGTTTGGGCCATGACAGAATCCATCCCCATTGTCAGTGCATGTTGAAGGCCAGCATCAGCTAGAGAACCTAGGGTCAAGAACCACTGCTCTAGAACAGTGCTTCCCAACCATGGGTCCCCAGATGTTCTTGGTAACGACAACTTCCAGAAATCCTGGTCAGCACAGCTCACGGTGAAGGCTTCTGGGAGTTTTAGCCCAAGAACCTCTGGGGACCTAAGACACTTCTCTAGATGTCCATTCATGACAAACCTTGGCCCCATTTCTTTAAACAGGTCTATAACATTTGGATTCAACCCTCCAGTTTGGCAGTGGTTGTCCAGTTTTCAAGGTGGAAAAAGGAGGCATCACCTACCTGTCATTGTGGCTCTTCAGATATTCCTCCGACCTTCTAACTGGAAATACCAGAGGCTCAATGGAGCACCTTCCTCAGGAAACTCAGAAGCTCAGCCACCGACCTACAGCCCGTCACCATATGGAACCAGAAGAAGCAACCTTATACTAGGCCAGTGGTTCCCACCCTTGGGTCCCCAGATGTTCTTGGACTGCAACTCCCAGACATCCTGGCCAGCACAGCTCGTGGCGAAGGTTTTTGGGAGTTGTAGTCCAAGAACATCTGGGGACCCAAGGTTGGGAACCATTGCACTAGGTCAAACTATTTACCCATCCAGTCTAGGGTCTGTGTGGCAGAGACAACAGTTCCCAAAATTCCTGGGGAAGATGATGTCAATTGTAATCCAATAGTGAATTTTTCAAAGACTGCTCACTCAAATTGGTGCTGGCTTCCTACAGCCGGGAAAGGTATTCCCCCCCCCCCTCATTCACTATAGACAGGTGTGTGCATCTTAAGTTTTCTGCTATGCTGTATTTATATTACCTATTTGTTTTTATTATATTCTGTAACTGCATTGTTGACTTGTGGCTAGTCACCCAGACTGGTGTAAAAACACTGTTGTATGTATGTATGTTTACAGATGGATATACGCAAGGTTTTAACACGAATAGCCTGGGGAGAGGTACAAGAGTACAACAAACATACTTGATTTTACCCATTTTCAGGGGAGAAGCAAGGTCAGGCCTGGTTAATACGCAGGTGGGGGATAAACAGCAAATCCCAGGAATCATCAGATAGGGCTAGGAAAGGATCCTGGTTCAAGCCCAGGAGCTGCCAGTCGGTGTTGAGCGAGATGGAGCAAGGATACGACCGGGCATAAAGGTAGCTTCCCCAATTGCTAACCAAAAAAACGGCAATTCCACACCTATGTAAATCCAATTGGTTTAACTAGTCTGCTCTGAGTGGGACTGACTTTAGCCCCATTGCTTTTCCAAGGAGAAAAGCCAGCATCTACCCTTCATGGCTAGGAGTGGAGCAGAAAACAGAGAAAAGAGACAAGGGGAGCCTTGAGTCCATCATCCTAAAGAGGCAGCCCGTGGTCTCTCAGGTGGATGTTGCTATTTCTGGAGCCATACATTAGAACAGGCTTTCTTCGCCTGCTTTCCACTCCGGTTCTCCCAAGGGGATCCCCGTCTCAGGTCACTGATGTCAAACGGCACTAATCTAAGGCAAACGCCGGATGAATAATTGAGCAAAGTAGAAAGCTGGGCTTTCATAGCGAAATCTTCCTTTCCACCCATCCCAAAGCTCCTGGAGGTGGTCTCATTTTGGCGTTTGATGGCATTAAAAAGCGAACACGTGGATACCTGCGCATGTATGCACACCACCCCTCCATACTTAACCTTTGGTGGTTGGGCAATGTTAGAAGAGGCCATTTCCGGCATTCCAAATAATATTTTAAAAATAGGAGCAGGAGTATAGTGAAATTTAGGGATGCACTGAATCTGCTAGTCAGCAAACAGATCCAAGCCTTACGAGAGACCTCTAAGCACAGGCTTCTTTGAACACCACGCACACATTTTGAATGCCAGTGACAATATCGTGTGGCCCTAATGCATTTTCCACAGGAAGTCTCTCTCCTTGAGCTCTATCAGGCCAAGCCTCAAGTTCTGCAACATGGAATTTAGAATAATCACCTTTTTTCCCCCCCTTTCTTTTCTGGACTACCCATAAATCGTCACGCGGGAGGAAGGGTGCAGACAGCTTGCAAAGTCCCGTAGGAAGGAAGGAAGGAAAGCCGGCGAAGAAAAACAGACAGGAAGTCTAGCCTTTCTTGGCAAAGGGTTCCTGGAAAGCAGCCTGAGAAAGCTTGGTAAAAAAAAAACCACACACACACAACCACCCCTGAACCCCGCCTCCCCCCAAGCTAAGAACGACGGGAATTATAGCGTTTGAATTCTATTCTTGCACTTAGTAGCGTTTTGAGCTGACTCGAGTCCCATTTGGGGAGAGAAAAGGCGGACAGAAATCCAACCGAGGAACAACAAAAACAAGGATTTTAGATTTAGACAGCGAAACCATGCAGGAGCCTACGGGAAGCTGATCGCTGTGCTATCAAACCTCTAGTCTAACCTTTAAGGAAGGGAAGAAGTGCAGGAATGAGCACCAAGCGGTGGGTCATGCCAGTCCAGCGTGGTAGAAGTCAGAGTCTTCTTTTCCATCTGTCATGCACGCTTAACGAAAAGCCCTAGTCTTCTATCACTAACTACCAAGGAACAGAGAAACCCGCCACTCTTTGTCCACCGAGGACAAGCATAGGAAACTGAGACCCTGGAGCTGAATCCGTCCCTCCTAGACTCTCAATCTCGTCCTCTGGGATTCTCCTTTTCCATTTAACGATTTCCCGGCCTTTACAACCCAGGGAAACCACCTCCGTATTCCGAAAGGCGGAAACGCCTCCTCTTAGCTTCAGATCCTCAACATCAGTGGTTTGGAACGATCAGAGCCATAGGGTTCCTGGGTACGATTCTGAAACGGACGGTTGTCCTCCGGCTGGATGGGGTTCTCCGGCACTCATCCAGGCCAATGGTTTCTCACCCTTTGGGGGGGGGGGCATCGACCCCTTTGATGAAAGCCACGTGCCTCCCCCTCTCCAGGAAAAAAAAAATGCAAATAGACGCACATTTTAAAAACGCAAGTTCCCAATTATAACCATTCCCCCCACCACCACTGGACTCACAGAACCTGAAGCTCATCCGTGGACTTCCTCGGGGTTCCCAGTTGCTGGTTAAGAACCCAAGATCCTGGATTGTCTACTTCAGTGGTCTTCAACCTTGGGTTCCCCAAAAGATTCTTGGGCAAAAACTCCCAGAGGTCTTCAACATTAGCTGTGCTGGCCAGAATTACACAATGGTTGAAAACTGTGTTGTTAGAAAGTAGGCAATAATTGTTGATCTGGAGATGAAAAAGCCCCCCCCCCCCAAATCATGGTAGTAGAGGGTGGGTTGCCACCTCTCTATAACTCTAGTTGTCTATGGATGTTCGCAAAAGACCACTGAGCATGTTTTAGCTATTCTTCAACACCTCCAATTAGCTTGTACTCTGTAGCGATTGCGTTCAAATTCACACAACTATACTCAACCTGATCGTCTGCTGAGGTATAACGTACAATTTTGGAACTTGTACCTTTGGGTTAACAAGACCTGCAAACCTACTTTGAATTGAGTAATTGGATTGTAACCTCTGAATTGAGTCTCTCAATTCAGAGGTTGCAATCCAATTATTCAATTCAAAGTAGGTTGAATTGAATCTCTCAATTCAGAGATACTCTCCTAGAGAACGGAAGTCATGAAAGATCTAGGAGGAACTCTTAAGAGCATATATTGAAGTCAACCATTTTGGGGCGGGGCAACAAGGCTAAAACGTGTCCTCGTCCTCAAAATGTGGCCCAAGCTCGCCAATAACCATGAATTAAGCCTTGACAGAGAGCTGGTTTCAACAAGCTTTTCAATGACTGCCCCCATAGGTGGATGCAGAATATGGAAATCTGCTTCTGAAAGGTAACAGGGTTCTCTGGAAAAGACAAGAATGCTGGGAAAGCCGGAGGGCAGGAGGGAAAGAGGAAGACCACGTACGAGATGGACTGACTCCCTAAAGGAAGCCACTGGCTTGAGTTTGCAAGAACTGAGCAGGGCGGTTGAGGAGAGAACATTGTAGACATCGCTTATTCATGGGGTCGCCAAAAGTGACTTGATGGCACACAGCAACAACAACACAACAGTAAGGTGCACTGATGTGATGTTCTTTTTGTGGGACGAATGGGCTGACATAATAGGGAATGCAAGAACAAGGGGAGGTGATGTTAAGCATGGGGTCGGCTGCAAGGAGAGGGGTCTTAGTAGCCAGGCCTGTGGACGGCAGGCTCCCAAGACCCTACGGCCCATCCCAGCCAACCCCTGAGGCCCGATGCACAGCCTTTGGGCTTTAAAATCATCCCCACCCCTCCGGAGTCAACCTGCCCCCCACCCCAGCGTCAACTTCGAAAAACAACCAGGGGCCAGAGTCGATTCATGTCAAACTGCTTTATTACATCTTAAATAACAGTACATTTTAATATAGTATCTATCTTGCATCCAGCTTTCTTGAAGTACACTGACTTTAAAATTAAATACAAAAGTGAAGGATACAAGGGTGCGGAGAAAGCTCTACGGAGAAGAATCCCATGAGGGGGAGGGAGGGAGGGTTTTTTTTGGGTTTTTCTTTTAAATTTTCCGAAATGCCAATTCCAGGCCTAAAAACGCACAATTACAGCACATTTTTGTACAGGATCTTGCAAAGAGAGATAGAGAGAGAGAGAGAGAATATATATATATATATATTTCTATATATATATCCCCAAATCCATTAAAAGCCATTGCCCGCAGCAAAGGAGAAGACATTCTGATACGGTGATAAAGGGGACCAAAGTTTTGACCCAATGATTTGCCATCTTGAACGGTCTTCAGGGTTCATCTCCCCACCCCACCCGCCCTTTCAATTTCCAAAAGACAAAGCCAGGGAAGGCCTGTTGGGTTATGAAAAAACCTAATCTGATTAGCAGGGCTCATTTGATGACAGCCAGCCGGCTACTAGGAATTTTCAAAGTGTTATTCCCACCCCTTTCCCACTCCCATGGATCAAATCGTCAATGATTGTTTGAACAGGTGGTTACTTTCTTTTTTCTTCCTCGAAAATTAAGGATAGCTTCTTTACAGCACTACTCCGAAATGTGCATAGCTTGGCAACTTTTCATTCCTCATTTTTATTTTTCCTGGTTATGCACAGGGTAGCAACAGTAAATGTGATCAGCAATGGTTATAGCTTTCTTTCGTTCTTTTTTTTAAAAAATGAAGAGGTTATTTCTTGAAAGAAAACACAGAGAAGGACGCATAAGTCTTATATGCACCTTAGCATTTCTACAGCATGCGATTCTAAAGAGTAATCCAACCCAGTATGGCAAACCAAAACAATTTTTTTTCTCTCTTTCCATTGTTCATGTGGTTTAACTTAGAAAGTTTGAAGATCATTATTTTCAAAAACATTGATTTATACATTGTTTTTCATACACAAAGAATCGATGGAATAGCCAAGCGCTGGACAAGGGTCTCTTTTCTGACCCACCTCCACCCCCACCCCCACCCACCCAAACCCCGAGAGAATCTTGCTTGTTGGTTGAGATTATGGGGTAGTGTTAGGCTATGAATGGCCCTCCGATGGGGCCATCAAAAATTCCAAACTATGCAAATAAATGGATCACAATGATGTGAGGTGGGGTGGAGGGGGGAGAAAAAAAACCTAAAGTTTGCATTTTGTTACCCATAAAAGGTGATTTTTTTTTTCTTAAACAAACATTCAGTATCATGTACAGCGTGTGCTTGGTTATCTTACTTCTTAACATTATCCTATATATGCAATATTTGTGCAACCATTTGTGACACTAAGACTGGAATAATAATAATAATAATAATAAAAAGAATCTAGGGACTAAATTTACAGCATTAACAATCCCAGAGGTGCCTGGGCTTGGACTCCCTTGTCTTGGCTCAACAATTGACTGAAAAAGCAAATTGCGTTTAAAAAAAAAAAAAAAGAAAAAATAGAAAAGAAAGAAAATAGAAATGGAAATATGGACAAAAAGTAGCTATCAATCCTGCTACAAACACGACTTCGAAGTTTGAAAGTGAGATTAAAACAAGGCCCTCCCACCCCCAACTCATAAAGTCAGTAAAACCAGATCAATGGTTTGCAATTTTTAAACTACAGTGAAAGTTAAATGTTGTCTGCTTCATAATGTTTTTTTTTCTCTTTTGTTATTATTTTTTTTTTTGTCTGGACATGCTTACAACAAGTGTGGTTTTTCTTTAGTTTTCTAGACGAAAAGTGGTCCCAAAAGGATCGCACAATTTTAACTTCTTTTGCTATTTTTTGTATATAATGGCGGAATTTCTTCTTCTAGAGAAAATTGTGCTCTTCAATTCGGCAACAGGAGACGTGAAAGATCTCGCCCTTTGGTGGGTGGGTAGGAAGTGTGGGGGGGGGAGGGAGGGAGGGAGGAGAGGCGGGGATGTCCGAGTTAGTACAGTTGGATTCAATACATTATTTCAAACTTTCAATTGTTGGGAAAGTCTTCCAGTCAGTGTGGACTCCACTGCTATTCTAACACAGAAAACACACAGGAGGGTTTTGTTAAGCCTTAAGACCATCGGGATGCGCTGCCAGCTTTTAATGCTCATTTCCCTCCTCCTGAGCTACGGCTAGCCTGGGTAACAGTGGTCCTACTATGCTATGCCCCCGGCTCTCGAGATAGCAAATCCATCATCAGTCACTCCATTGCCTGTCAAAGATCAGTCTCAAGACAGGGTGCGACTTGGTATTGCTACCTGAAATGCTCTCAAAGATCAACACAGGAGAAGCCTTGAGAAGCTATCTGCAAGGAGACAGCGAGGTGGAGTGGCTGACGAGGATTAATTTTTTTAGGGTGGACACCGAGCTGCTGCTGCACCAAACACAAGAACCAAAGTGTGTTAAAGGTGGGGGAGCAAGACCAGGCAAGGCCATCAGTGTGGCGTGAATATACTCAATGGTGTAAATTGTCCCACCCACTGAATCGACACAAAGCGTGTTGATTGATCAGGCTCCACGGATGCGATCTATTCCGTTTGGGGCTACAACGGGGCTTAAGCCAAGGAGCATGAATTGCAGCCCTTCCGGATCAGATCTAAAACCTGATGGATCCACTTCGTCGACATCCTATTTTCTTGCAGTGGTCCCCCGTCCCCACCCCCAACAGGTGCCAAAAACGTATACGGCCTTTGATGCTGGAGGATCTAGATAACCAAGAGAACTAACAGCCATCAAGAGCCTTTAACCCTACATCCAAATCATGCATGTTTACGGAGAGGCACTGGCTGTGGATGAGGACCCCCACCTCTCGTACAGGGATGCGGTTAAAAAGGGTGTCCCCTTCACTGGCCCTCGCTATTCCTGGCTAGGTGTCAGCTTCCCTGTCCCGCTCCATGCCGTTGCTGACTAGGGTTTTTCTTTAATCAAGGGACACAGAAATACATGCACATCTTTCCGCCCCACCCGCCTTTTTATTTTAAAAAAATACCTAGAGAGACTTTAGTTCCAGATCTTGAGGAAGCTATCCCAGGATCCTGTTGCCACTGCCATGCCATCATCAGTTACGCCTAAGCAACTGACGCGGTTATCATGGCCAGCGAGGACACCTAGAAATGGAAGAGAAAGAGGGAGAGGGAGAGAGAGAGAGATGGGAGAAACACAAACTTCAGACGTGATAGGTATCCAAGTATCATGATCATGTGGAATAAGAACCACGGTGTGAACCCAACTCTTGGCTTCGTTGGTTGTTGACTGGGCTTCTATAGTTTAGGTTCTTCTTTGGAAGTTATGCCATGGGATGCATATTTTAAGCAGGCTCCCTCTGTTGCTCTAAGGCTAGAAGTCCTTAAGCATGAAAGGAGCTCAATGAGTTTGGAACAAGCCCCTCACGTGTACATGCTGGCCAGGGAAAGAGGCGTCCTTGCGGGAACAACTCTCGTTACTTATCAGACCTGTCCCGGAGTACCACAAGAGTTTTCCGACCATGGAGCTCCAGAGATACATCCATGAGAGCCCTGGGTTGAACAAGCTCGGTGGATTCGATCTCTGGCTGCGGAGCCAGAGGTTGGGAGTTCGATTTCCCACAAGGCCTCTTTGACAGGGACTGGATTTGATGATCCATAGGGTCCCTCTTCCAGCTCTACAGGTCTAAGGTGATGATGATGATGAAATGGTGGCAGTCAGTCAACCATTAGGCACTGGACACATTGAATATCCAGCCAATTCAGCCATCCATATATGTTGTAGGAGGGTTGCATTGAGTAGGTTTAAAAATCTCAGCATGACTAGCAATCCTGTCTGGGCCAAACCTTTAAACAACATCACCTGAGACTTTCCATATTAAAATGCCTGTTGTGACTGAAATACTGCTTTGGTGAACAAGCTGCCAGAGCTCTGCAAAGGTGAAGGAAGGTTCCAGGTTGAGTCCGCAGCACCTGGGCTGCAAGGAGAGATGGTCCTGTACCACCTGAGGAGCTATTGAAGCCCAGAAGCCCAAGGAGCTGCTTAGTACCCCAGGACATTTCTGCTGTTGCCACGAAATCAAGTCCAATGATGTGGCAGGGTTCCCCCACCCCACCCCATACACATGAAGAGTCAATCGCTGATGTGTTTACAATGAACGAGAGGAAGAATACAGTGTTACCTTTGAACACGGTATGCTAACGCCTGCTCAGGAAATCTAGGAAATTATCAGTGATCAAAAGAGGTCTGTGCTCTGGCGATATAGTGGGCAAGCCGTCAATTTTCTTTTCGACTCAGGACGACTCAAACCAAATCCACCTTCTGCAGCCATCCTTGAACGGAACGCATGCGGCTGATTTTGTACAAGGAATGGCTTTTACGTTCTGATTTAACAAAACAAGACCGCAATTGTGCACTTACTATCCCTTCCCCATAAAATGAGCTACAGGTTCACAAAGATGCCACCCTCTGCTTTACCTGTTCACAAGGATTTGGGGGGGGGGGGGGGACTTGCGGTCAAGTCGGACTTAAGTTGCACCAGTGACTCCACTTGGGTTTGTTTTTTTTTTTTTCTATGACTCAAACCCCACCCATCCCTCCCTTTTTTCTAGGGGAAAAAAAGCTTGTTTTCTATAGGGACTCAAGCTTGGGGCTTGGGACTCGGTACCAAAGACTTAATGCCTTTGTAAATTTTATTTCCCCATTTTCTGAAATAGCAGTACCTTACACAGATATATAATAACAGGTATTGGGACTTCAGCTGTAGCTGCATCATTTCTGGGAGCACAGAACTTCAGACCACCGTGGCTACCCCGTAACTACCTTTGTAAATTCTTCTGAAGTCATGGGCCATAGACGTTTTAGGCGCATCTTTAACGATAAGCACATTATGATAGATGGTATATAGAGAAGATTTCACTAACATGGATGGTAATTTTAGAAGAGGTCGCCGAGTTAGTCTGTGCCAGCATCTCAGGCAAAAACAAAAGAAAAATAAAAAATTAAGACAAAAACGTCGTTGCACCTTAAAGACTAACGGCTGTATTTTAATGTGAGCTTTTGCGGACACGTCCACGAAAGCTCACATTAAAATATGGCAGTTAGTCTTTAAAGTGTCAAAAAACTGTTGTCGTCTTTACTTATGGCCATAAAATGAACAGCGACAAATTGTTGCTTAACATTTCCGTAACAGCCCCCGGTGTAAACGCCCAAAGAAATACAGAGCAGGTTTACGAATGTAGGTGCAGCCTTTACGGTGAGCTCCTCGCCTGAATCATCCTGAGGGTATTTCACCCAATTAAGATTAAACGGGCACCCCTGCTACATCTAAGTGGCTTGCTGTGGGTTGAAAACAGAACAGGCGAGCACATGTAGATCCCTTCTCCAATAAAAAGATGGCAAACAAGTCTATCTAAGACTGGTCGCCAGGAAGAAGGAAGGCCAACTCCTAAATAACGGAGCACTGTATTATGTAAACAAGGCTGTGTACTGTAAGATATTGGTTCCTTATGCTCACCCTCTTAAAGAGTTAAAAGCATGCCCTTTTCCTTAACAGGAGTATGGCTGCTTTTCCACACCCTCTTCCAAGATACGTAAGATATATTTAATCAAGGCCTGAAGTGCAACACCTCCTCCCCCGCGCTCAGTAACTGAAGCGCAGGCTACAGAAATGAAAAATAACTTGAAAGCCAAGCTCAACCACTGGCCGAAATCACACAGTGCAACTCTTTGGGGACTGTAACTCTTCATATGTCAGCTGGGGCCATCATGTTAAAAAACCTATCTAGCATCTAGATTTGTCTTTATGGGGCAAGTAACGTTCCAGAGAACAACATTTAAAAAAAAAACCCAAGGAAGCAAAGAAAATGCAGCAGTAGTTTGAATTCTGCAAAACAAACACCTGAAGTCCATGTTTATTGCCGGTTGCTGCTGCTCCCATTTGTAAGAGGTATACGTCCTTTTGAGACACAGCACATAGTACTCTGGGTGCTGTGTATTTAGAAGGCGATGGGGGCAAGGTCTGATGAAAGCTGGAGAGAGCTGGGGATGCTGTTCCTGGACTTAAGGCCTCCGCCTTCCAAAATTCACACGCACACGCATAACAAGCTCTGCTTGTTGTGCTCCATCCTCCCTTTGAGCTCCTATTGTTTGCTTGCTTGGTGCACGCACACATGCACGCACACACACGCTATTTTTAGCCCAAACGATGCTAAAAGCGTACCTGCTCTGTCAGCTTTGAGCGTGTCCCACACATTGCAGTTGAAGTCGTCGTAGCCGGCGAGGAGGAGGCGCCCGCTCTTGGAGAAAGCTACGGAGGTGATGCCACAGATGATGTTGTCATGGGAATAAACCATCAGCTCCTGGTCGGCGCGGAGATCAAAAAGCCGGCAGGTGGCATCATCGGAGCCGGTGGCAAAGGCATTGCCGTTTGGGAAGAACTGGAGGGAAACAAAAAGCACACCTTACATGGGTGCTATTGCACAGAGAAAGATGGGACCCAGCCCACCACAGACCTCAAGGGCAACTGGGAAGCTATTTCCTTCTCTGGTGAGAAAATCATCCCTAGAACGGCCAGGCATCCTCCATGGTGGAGGAACACAGATTCAGTCTTTTTAAAAAAAAACACCCCCCATCTCCCCACAAGAACGGTTACATACACAGATGGCATTGATGTCTGACTCGTGGCCGGTGAAGGTCTGCCGGCACATCCCTTCTCGAACGTCCCACAGCTTCGCAGAGGCATCGCAGGCACCGGAAACAAAACACTTGGAATCGGGAGCAAGGGACAAGCTCATGACATCTCCGGTGTGGCCAGTAAAGGTGGTTGTCTGTTGGCCTGTTTCTATGTCCCAAAGGGCGCTGGCAGGAAAAGGGTGCAATTTAATTTTTTTTTAAAAAAAGAAAAATGACCAAAAACATTTGAGAAAGAAATCATGAGAAAAGAGAAGAGCATTTATAAAACATTTGAGGCCAGCGGTGGGCAATCTGTAGACCCTCCCCTAAGATGAGATCTAAACCTAATAAATTCACGGCAAAGGCAAAATTCAGAAAATATTCTCGTTTAGCTTCTTGATCACCAACTGCGGTACCCACTTCAGCCCTCCAGATAAACCCAAGGCAGACTGATATTCAAAACTGATCTTTATGCAAATTTCCAGTTTGAATTATTATAGCAAATCCAACTGGTCTGGGATGGACAGAGACAGGTCTAGATTTGATGCCCTGTTTTAAGTTCTATTAGCATCACCTCCCTGGTTCAAACACCAGGAAGTTCAAATATATATATATATATACCAAATCTCTCCTGTCTCCCTAGTTAAAGGGACAGCTTATCCATTAACAGCCCAGAAATAATACGCTTATTTGCCAGAGTTGCATTTTACAAGAGAACAGCAGCAACTTCACGTACAGTTGGCGATAAATGCACCTGTCATTATTATAATTAAGGTTGCAAGAATGTTCTGCCATCTCTTGGCTTCCGAGCCAATGCGTGGTCTTACGGCCAACTGGTGCATTACCTCAGTGAAAACGTCAAGGGCAGACAGGAAAGCTTATACTTTGCTGCATACGATGAAGTGGACTCCAGATTGAGTCATAACAAACACCTTAATATTTATGAGGTCAGAAGACACTGTTGTTTTTCTTCCTTACACAAAACAGCAGCAGTCTTTTGAGGAGTGACACAATTTCCCTAACATTAAGCCTCTGTTTCACATTCAGACATGAAGATGAAAACGGTGTGGGTGGAAAGGAAAGGTTTGTGGGATTAAGGTCTCCGGTATGGTCCATTGCGTCTTAAAGTTGATTCTGGATTTTCCTAAAGGGATTCCATTATCTGAAGTAGCTCCAAGATACACACACACACACACACACACACACTTCTGCTAGGGAAATACTACAAAAACTGGGGACGCATCTAGACTAGAACCTCTCATTCTCCACTTGAAGGAAGCCCTACAGTATGATCAGTAAGCAGCCATATGTGGAAGAGTCTACGACTTCTGGAAGTACAGACCAAGCTTAGGTGCTCCTAAACCTTAGAAGTGCAGAGCTTGAAGGGACCCTGTGGATCATCAAGTCCAGCCCCTGTCAAGGAGGCCCAGTGGGGAATCGAACTCCCAACCTCTGGCTCCACAGCCAGGTGCCTAAACCACTGAGCTATCCAGCTGTTGAGACGGGAAATGCTGCAATACAGCAGTAACCGCCTCAATTTAGCCACCAAGGAATACTCTCATGCACAGGGCCTCACCCAACACAGATTTAGACAGTCACAACATTAGCAAAAACATTTCCTTAATTCTATTTAAGAACAAGGGTGCTGTCGCTCTGCTCCTTACCAAGTTGTATCTCCAGAGCTGGTCACGATTTGATTATCGTCCACAAAACGGCAACATGACAAATAGCCTATGAAAGGAAGAGGAAGGAGAGAGAGAGACAGAGGTCACACAATAGACTTTGTGAATACCTACAGTTCCGTATTTACTTTCCACGCTTACAGTCTTCGTTATCAACTGCTGTCTTCAACAGCTAGATGGGGTGGGGATGAGGGTAACTTGTGGCTTTCCCTATCTTTTCTGGACTTCCACTTCCAGCATTCCTCAGGGCTGATTCTGCTGGCAAGGGCTGATGGGACCTGCAGAGGTGGGTCACCCCTGAGCTAGACGGAGGTGTAGACCAGACCAAAGGGATGTTTCTCTGTCTCAGTACATTTCAGGAAATGCGCGTTTGCAGACTATAATACCATAATCCTGTTTCAAAGTCATTTCACAATTTACGATACAGCACAAAGGCCACACGGCTTGGCTAAGGCAGACCAGCCCGTCCTTCCTCATTCCCAGCATTCTCAACTGGCTCCGTAGTCTATGGATATTGTAACAGACCGATTCACCAGCACCAGAGATTATGAGTCTAGCAGATGATGGCTCTGTTTGCTTTATAAAGGGTGCCCCGGGTGAGCCACACAGCTAGCTGTTCACCAGAAGCACAGATCTATTTGCATCGCCCTCTATTTGCATCCAAAAAGGCCAACCCCAAGATTTGCCTACCTAAGCAAGAATATTTTCCAAGAATCTTCTGAGTCACACCCCTCACAGTCCTTGCGGCGATGTCTTGCTAACTATCTCTTTCCAACCTCTGTGGCTAAGCAAAGATGTAATGACCCTAGTGGGAAATTTACCTCGAATTGCTTCAAAAGAAACACCATCCCTCTACTAAAAAAGAAAACAAAAAGACACACACAGTTCTGCTTTTGTGCCTCATAAGGCAGAACACTTTTCTTGTGGAACATCTCCCACCATTATGGCCACAAGCAAAGGTCAGTTTTAATGGAGCTTCAGTACCTGCAGGAGCATGCAATTCCTACGGGCTTGCTCAAAAGCCAGATTAGGCACGCGCGCGTGCGCACCCCCCCCCCCCCCAAATGCACAACTCTGAAGATGGTTTAACACATCTGCTCTTCATTACCTGGGAGTTATGAACATTTTTGACTTCACTGGGCTATAAATAACTCTTCACTGCTGAGTAACCTCGGTTCCCCTCTGTGCGCCGTTCGTAGAAGGCTCCCTTTAGTCTGTATCAGTGAGGCCTGGCAGCCGCGAGAGCCAGCACGACACAGAGCCCCCCTAAGGTCTCCTCTTAAGATTTGTTAAAAGGTTTTTCCGGAGCCAAGCTGGTCCCCTCTGGAGGAAGAGCTTTTCTGCGCTTGGGCACACCTAGAAATTTGATCCTTTTACAGAAGCAAAAAGACCTTGCGGAGGATGCAGCCGAGTTCTAGGGAGAAATGGGGCGGCCTGGTGTAGCTCATTGGATGTATTGCAACCCATCTCAGGAGCAAATGGGAGCTTTCAGAAGCTCTGAAGCTCACATGATGGGGCCTCCCTGTTGGCAACGAGGGCACCCTGAGGAACATCAGCGTATGAATACAGCAGAACGGCCCCCCTGGCTACTTGCTCTCCATTCCGAGGGCTGTGCTAAGTCTTACATCAACGCCAGTGGGCCCAACGAATCTGCAAGACCGGCACATTTCCTTCATTCTTTGGCCTTTCAAGGTGATTCAACAACGGCTCCATTTTCTAGACACTTCTGGAAATCACAGGCCAGCTGTAGGACACAAATTTCTAGCAGATCTTTTAGGCCCTCTCAACAAACTATGATTCTCTTCTCACGACTCCTGGTGGGAAAGCCATGATTAAGCAATGTAACTCTAGAGTGTGGATGCCGTAGAGTCGGACCCGATTATTCTATATCCACATCTCCTTAAAATCTGTAGGAGCCTAAAATTCAATGAAAGCTTCAGCAACTCTGATCAGATGAACCACATACTACTGATTTAAAAACTGGTAGAAAAAACACTCAAGTTTTCTGGCCAATTTTAAAAAAGAACCACAATTTCATCATGTTATTGGCCTAAAAAGAAAACCCCCATGTTCATGCTTATGTTGATCTCATGACATTTACCTTCGATACAGTGAAGAACAGCCAAAGTTTTCTTCCACGCCCACTATGACACGCATGCCAACAGAAAAACTGCTGGACCACTTGTGTTCCTATGCAAATCATCTAGCATCAAAGGCTATTTGTACGCGTGAGATGGAACGCCTGCTGTGTTCCTGGAGCAATCATCCCGAAACTCCCCCCCCCCCCCCGGGAAATCACAGAATGGGAGACGGCCTGCACTTAATGGAAGCAAACCGCACTCACCTGTGTGGCCGGCCAATTCGCGGCTGACACGCACGTTGCCTTCGCGTGTTTTCAGGTTGTAAATGGAGCAAATGTTATCCAGGCCACCACAGGCCACGTAGTTTCCAGAGGGGGCATATGCACAGGTCATGACCCAAGAGGAGCGCAGTGGAATGGCGTGGACCTAGAATCAGAAGGGAGGAGGGAGGCTGGTCAGTGAGCCATTGTGTCCAGCTTCTGGCCTGAAACGGCCCTACTGCGGGGCCAACGGGGGGAGAGAAGAAGAATCCCGCAAACCCCTGATCTGTAGGGCTGCAAGCCATCAGGAGCCTCCACGTGTTTCTCCACACTGACGCATCAGACACTGCGTAGGGACTGAGACATCAGCAGCAATGAAAAGCTTTTCTACCCTCTTCTCCTTTCACTTGGGCAGCTCTCCGGGATATTTACTGACTAACAGACACCTCCCTGTTTGTGCCTGTATTCCATTTCTCCATCTCTCACCTGTTTACAACTTCCAATTCCGAAACCGTGACTTTTAATTCCAAGAGGTGTTTTACTCACACAGGTGGGTGCTAAGCCCTTCCGTATGTTACACCCACCTCTTTAGAATCTGGATCTGTGTCATGTGCAAATACAGCCAAGATGCAAAGTCTTGTCTCAAGCTACGTGTCTCGGCTAGTTTCTCACTACAGAAGTTCAAACCAGAAGCAAGACTTAGCCTCGCTTGGCTTTATGAGGGAAAAGAAAAAAACACTCAGCCAAATTTCAACCCCGCCCTGCCTTGCACCGGTTCCTCCAAATGACACTCCTTGTAATAAAGAGAAAGAATACTGCATCCAAACGACTCTTTTATAAAGTTTCCTTTTTGCTGGTTTCCCCTCCCCAGCTCCTTCCAGCCAAGTTAGAATTAAGCAGCTGAACCCTCCTTATTGCCTTTACCTTGTTTGTGGTGTAGCTGTCCCAGATGATAAGCTTGCCGTCCTGTGATGCGCTAACAAGAAGCCTGGAGGGAAAGGGCACAAAGGTGAACAACACATCCATCAGAAATGCAGGAAGACAAATCCCAACCTTCAGCAAAGAGCTTCTGCTCTTCATCGGGAGCGGTTTGCACACTATAGCTTTAATTGTTTGTGGAGCACACTGGGCGTGCAAAATGCTTCGTTGCCTTTATCAGAATCTTGTCCACACAACCTTTTTAGCTTGCTCAGGTGTTAAGAGGTTATCAGGGGAGGCCATCTCTTGGTCCCACCACCTTGCCAGGTGCATTTGGTGAGGACACAAGAGAGAGCCTTCTCTGTCGCTGCTCCCAGACTCTGGAACTCCCTCCCACTGGAGGCCAGGCTGGTCCCCTTTGCTGTCCTTCCACAAGCAGGCAAAGACCTTTCTCTTCAGGCAGGCTTTCTCTGAGTAAATGGCTGCCTGAGTGGGGTTTTTAAATGGATTGTTATGCATTACCACTTGGACTGTGTTTTTAGTATTGCTTGTGTTTACTATTGCTCAGAGTGGTATTTGTTTGTTCCTTTTTAATATGTGTATACTAATCATTATTAGCTTTAATGTCTTTTAATGATGTAAGCTGTCTTTTTATACTCATTGTTTTTAGCCTCAAATATTGTTTTTCAATAATGTAAGCCGCCTTGGGTTGTTTTTAGGAGAAAGGCAGGAGTATAAATATTTTAAACAAACAAGCACATCCTAAGGGGAAACTGGGACAGTGATCTGCTCAAAGCTGCCTATTTATTAAATGGTGTCAAGACCTCCATCCTCACAGGCTGGATTTGGACGATCCTCTCATACGGAACTCCTTTCCTGTTCCAGCATCATGCAAATGATTAAAAAAAAACAACAACAAGGAAACCAGTTATCCTAGCTTCCCATTACATATGGGAAGTGGGGGCTATAGTTAACAGCTACCAAAAACACATGCATTTGCAAGGGAACTCACTACGGGGCGGAGTGAGGAAATATAAAAACTGTGCAAAGACTAGCTTATTATATCAGGCAGGGATTGCCTGAACTGAGCTACTCAACACTTCCAGAACAAGGAATACTGAAGGACTGTGCTCAGCATAAACAAAATCCAGCTGAAAATTAACTAACTTCTACTTTCACACCGGACAGTGTCATCGAAGCGACCAACATGAATTTGACCAAACTCCGGGAGGCAGTGGAAGACAGGAGGGCCTGGCGTGCTCTGGTCCATGGGGTCACGAAGAGTCGGACAGGACTTAATGACTAAACAACAACAACAACGTTCACACCCCACCCTCCCAGATCTTTTCTATTCTGAATGATACAAAGATCGAGGGTTCTGTAAGATGCTTAAGAGTGCTGCAGATTATTTTACTTGCATAAACAAGCTCAACTGAATTAATAAGATTGCCTTCATTAAATTAAAAAGACTCCATTCCCAACAGGGTTTTGCTGATTCTATCAGTATTTGCTATGAGCAGGCAAATCAACAAAATTTAAAGAAAAGGACCGGGGGGGGGGGGAAGAAACCCAATATTTATATGAACTATTATGAGAAGACAAATTGTGGCAGCAAATGATAAATCTATATTCTCCCTGTTCACTAGAAAGTCTGCATCTTTGAGCAGCTAGAACTGTTAGGGACTCAGAAAGGACATTTGAAAACAATTTCAGAAGAGTCACTAAATCTTTATTCTATCTTTAGAGTTCTCCTGAATTCCTGTAGGGCCACAACTGTATTTTTCCCTTACAGAAGAACGGAACAATAATATTTTGAAGAACGCCTCCCAGTTCTGCTGCCAACAGAGGAGAACAAGGACTAACATTAGTTCTCAGTCTTGCACAATACTCTTGATGCTAGCTAGCGCAGGGTACTGGAATTATGAAACTTCCTATGAAGTAACTGAAAACTTGGTTCTTCCCTTTACTTAGTAGAGGAAGAAAATAAATCTTTCCCCCACCAAAGAAAGTTAAGAGTACTTCCAAACCTTGTCTCTGGTCACACAAAGAAGTTAACTAGATACCAAGTATTGTCACATTTCTGCTACCTAGACCAGTGGTTCCCAACCTGGGGTCCCCAGATGTTCTTGGACTGCAACTCACCGAAATATGGGCCAGCACAGCTGGTGGTAAAGGCTTCTGGGAGTTGCAGTCCAAGAACATCTGGGAAGACCCAAGGTTGGGAACCACTGACTTAGATTAAAGAACATAGATGTACACACACACGCACATCCACAAATGTGTGACATTTTCAATGAGGCTCCAGATAAATGTTGAGGATGTATCTCTGCTGGAAAGTAGAAGACAGCAGCCACTTGCATGCACTCCCCCAACTTGTGAATTCCAGCTACAACATCATAATTGATCATCATACTTTGTTACTGCTGCCTTTCCCATTATTCTTTCCTTAGGTTCTTTTAACTCTTCCACCCTTCCATCTTTCAAGTTTATAAACTCCTTCAGACAAGGCTCTTTTCTTCGTTTCTGCTCTTCTGTGATATGCCACGTATATATCAAGGCAAACAGTAAACAGGTGGGCTGAGGGAAGAGCCAGGAGTAACGATTTGGCCACTAGCTGCATGAACCCAAAGTAGCAATCAAAATACAGGGGTTTTCTAGGCAGGCCCCTGTGTGTTCTTTTCTTTTCTTGCTCCCTCTTCCCAGCTTTGCTGGACTTTTTGGAAAAAGGAAAGATTCAAGATGTGGTCATCTAAAACGTCACCACTTATTTACAGTAGAGGAAGATCTAATGAAACAGGATTAGGAGCTAGATGGTCTTGGTGCTGCAAGGAAACTCACCTGGAATCGGTTCCCCAGTGCATTGCGTAAATTTTAGCCAAGTGTCCCCGCAGTGTTCTTCTGGTGCGCATCTGAATACGACCCACTGGATCAATGTTGGCTGTGATCTAAACAGGAGCACATTCTTTGTAAAGAGCAGCCACACGTGCCTTTGTTAACGGGGTAAGTTCTTAAAAGAACTCGTCTGATGGCCAAAGGACAAAAGGAACACCCATCCCCACTGGGGCATTTCAGATCTGCTGCTCTATTGCACTGGCTTCGTCAAGATGCCTTGCATAACTGCTCAGTCAGAAGATGCTTACTAGAGGGGTTTTTCCGCAGGAACAACCTCCCACCCTTTAAAGTTCTCATAATGAGAATCCACCACAAGACCAAGACCCATCTTGCAGAAACAGAACAAAATAAAATAATTGCAATAACAGAAAGGCCCGCATGTGGTGCGTCTACTACTAAACTTTCATGGGAGGAGTGCTTCCTAGCTGTACCATTCAAAAGAGGGAAGAAAAGTTCACAGTTAGAAGAAGAAACTTGAAAACCATGCTTTTCTTCTGCGGTGAAGACTCTTTAGGGATACTTTTTACCCAAGAAATTGCATCTCATGCGATAAGCTTACCCCTGAAAGCGACATAGGCTCTGGAACAATGGAACGTCCAGGGGAAGGCAAGGGAACCCTATTCATATCAGCCGAGGGACTCAGCTGCACCAACGACACCAGGGAGGACCGCAACAACAATAGGGTTGCGTTGTGACCCTTAAAGAGGTAGCAATATTAGTCTCTTGCAGCAAAACTTAACCAAGTCTTGTGGCCCCTTTTCTTTCAAACTTAACCCACTAAACTAACTGCTTTGAGATAGCTTGTGTATATTTTTAACCTAACTTTTTATCAGTTGAGAATTAGCAATGACCTATTTTAGTCTTTAGTTTTCTTTTCTCCTCACCACCTTTCAGTTTTCACTTTTCAGAACAAGATCTTTTGCTTTTATTTTAAATGCATTCCAATTTTCATTTTGTAACTTTCTGTATCGCTTGGCCTTTTGACTTCACTGTATAAAACGACTTCCTGATTTCCCTTCTACGAAACCATGTAATTCTGATATATGTTATTATGATTATTACCTACTAATATCATCATTTCATGTATTTCATGTATCTATCTAATGAAAGTGGCCTTTGCCCTTGGAACACCCGTGCTCTGAAACCCTTAAAAACATCCTTAAGGTGTTTCTGACTAAGGTTTTGACTAAAATAAGGATGCTTTCTATGAAACTACTTTTGTTAGTGGTTTCAACATATTTTTCCAGATGTGGCCAAATAAAATATAGTCTGTTTTTATAGCAAAATGCAGTAACATTCATGGAAGTTTATAGCACCCCTCTTTTAAAAAAAAGAAGAATCTGCATATCTCCTGTCTCTATAAAGCACAGTTAATTAACTAAACAGCACAAATCATTCCTGCTTCCTAATGAAATCTGTCAAGGCAGCCTTGGGGGTACTGGCTGCTTTCCAGATTTGGAATTCTTCGTAACTACCATCCCTCAATTACACATCAGATTCTTGAAATTCCTTTTCCACTCTCAGGGTTCAGACTCCTGGATACAGCATTGGTAGAAGACAGAAATTGTTCACTCACTGATTTTTTTTTCTTTTTTCGGCATTCAGTCAGTATTTCTCAAAGGCTATGCTAAAAGGTGGTCTTGGAGATCGGCCAGGGGAGACAAAACGTTTGAGACTACTTCAGCAACCAATGTTTCTGAGACAATACACCGAACTCCAAACTGCTCTAGTCCTACTTCACTTTAGCCTCTGGCAGAAGAGGATTCCACGGACGAACAATGAACAACCAAAGTCAAAATGGAACAATAGCTCTTGCACTGCTGTACTGTAAGAAGCGGAAGGACACTCTTTATGTCTTGCTCCCCCAAGTCTTGGGCTTATGTTCAAAAAAGTCAGAATATAAATACAAGAATCCAGACCTTTTCAAGATGCTGCAAGACTCTTTGTCGTTTCTGCTGCAACAGAGTAACACTGCTATTGCCTAGATCAGTTTTGCTAAACGTGCCTTACAATGCCATGGTGCAGAAGCATAAAACTTCAGATGCTCCCTCCAAGGTACAGAAGTTCGGACAGTCCATTTCTATTCACCAGAGATGCAAGCAAGTATTATGGGACAGCGCCAAGATTTGTTTAATTTCTTTAAGGAAATGGTGATAGCCTGCCCTACAACCAAAGACTTCAGGGCAGGGTACAGGCAAGAAAAGGAACAGCAAAGAATTTCTAACAGTTTAAAGCCACTGAAAATGAACTAAAATAATTAAATTGTTCAGGTAGCCCTTTCCGCATGCGCCAAGGCTCCCCCCCACCCAAGAGCCACTTGGGTTCTGGCCCATGTGGAGAGGCTCCCCCAAACAGAGCAGCTTCCCACCCTTCAGGCAGTTCAGTGTAACAGAGAAGGTGGGGCTCACTCAAATCCCTCAATGCTTCCTTAATGACTGAAGAAAGCTTGAGTGTGGGGCTTGATTATGTTTAAGACCTCCACAGGAAGTAGTGAAGGAATGATCCCACACACCTCATCCCCATTTCCTTCCCCATGGTTAAGAGACTGCAAATATATGTGCATCAGTAAGCTGCATTTCAGAGTAAGATGATACCCCTTTCTACTCAGGGGCAACGAAGGATGATTTAAGGAGGCTTTACTCCTGGGCAATTATAGAGTAACAATAATAAGATTCTGGACGGAAGCTTTTCATTTACACTAAACATAATAATCTGTAGCTCTGCAATTCGTAATAATAATAATAATCTTAGAACGGCAGAGGTGGAAGGGACCCCATGGATCGTTGAGTCCAGCTCCTGTCAAGGAGGCACGGTGGGGAATCAAATCCTGATGCCTAAACCACTGAGCTATCTAGCAGTTCACCACAAGAATAACCCCAAAAGGTGACCATACAAAGCTATCAGATGAATGAAACGCTCCTACTAAAGAAGCTTAAACACTAACAGCTGTATTCTTTATGTAAGCGATTTTTCAAAAAGAGAATATTATTTGACAAGACGAAACCTACCTGGGCCAACGTCGCATCGGCACATGCTTTCCTAGCATCCTGGAAAAAGAAGGAACAAAGAGACAACACGTCAGAGAGAAGGAAGGTGCTTGTTCAACGACATGGGAGGCAAGGCACTTTTCGACAAAGGCTCCCAAACATAAAGAAGGTAGACTTCGTATCCTTAGATACGGGCTGCCAATGCTCAAAAGCAATGCTGAAGGGAAAGCAAGTCCCCGGACTGTTAAACAAACGGCAAGCACACAAAGGAGACAAATGATCAGCAACTGCCATGCACCTGCAATACGGAAACCACGGCAAATTTTGGTTCGTTCATCTAGGGATATGCCATTCAGATTTTTGGGACTTCTGCATCCCAGAATTCTTCCACCTGATGGAGCCAACGAAGTGTGGCTCACCAGGAGAAAGGACTCCCTGGAAAGCTGTGCGGCCTTGGCTTCCTGTTCAAAAAGGCTTGCTGAGAAACCCCAAATGGCAAAACCCTTACGCGCAACTCTTATTTCAGTTCCATCAAGTTGCTTGTGCTCTCAAAAGGAGAAATACAGATGACAAAACAGATCTAATATCTCACAGAAACTAACAGGGCATTCTTTCTGAAATTTCTTTTGTCTGGGTACAGATCAAAACTAGAACATAGTTGCACAGTTATCCTTCTGGGTTGTCAAACTGTTTCGGATGTGAGGTAACCCCAACAGGGTTTTCAAGGTAGCCGAGATGTTCAAGGAGAGGTTCCCCCCTTCCCACACACACACCCCTGGTGAGTTTTCGTGGGCAAACAGGTCCTAGGTCTCCTGAGTTCTAGTCCGAGCTTTCTATCCACTGTCTCTTGCAGGCTCTCATAAAGCTGTATTGCTCATATTAATACAACCATTATATAAATAACTGGCCTTCCAAACTACATCTTGTTATTGTAAGTAGCTGGTCTGCCACTGGGGACCTCTGCAGCTGAGTTCAGTGGTGCAAAGAAGATTTTAATCCAGTAATCTCTCTTAACCGACTAAGGGTCAGCAGGAATGTGATGCATGCATTAGGAGCGGCAGGCAAGAGACCGAACCTCTACATGAACAAGGACACATTAAGGCAATATGGCAGGGAATATAGAAAAAACTATTTTTAAGTGACCCAGCAGCACCAGTATACAAAATGACTGATAATGCTCACTACATTCACCTGTACAAAAATTCTGTAAGGCACTAATAAAATCCAGTAGTATGTCACAACTAGAGTGGGCCCATTTCAATCAATGACATGTATGGAGGAGGTGATTCGCCAAATCCCCGCTAAATCAGTAAGCCTAACCCAGTGGCGTCTTACGACTGGTTTCAGCCACCGTGCCCTTTTCTCCAGGCCAAGCTTTGAACCTAACTTTCTTCCCCATTCTTACAATGAAGATGTCTGTCCATATCTCCCCACCAGACATATTTAAAGCAAATGATTATTACCACCACCATCTACTACTTAGAAGGCATCTACAAAGTGTTACAAACGAGTCAGTCCCTGTCCCCAAGCTTGTGGTTTTTGTATGAAAAAGCAAAACAGGGGTGTGGGGTGTGAAGAAGGAAGAGGAAAATGCCTAGTTTTAAAGTTAGAAAGAACAGAAACAGGTGCTCATTTATAAAGTCAGAAAGAGGATAAAGAGTTCGAAACACTGCCAAATGGCAGTCGGCTTCCCAGCGTACACTAATGAAGTGAGTCCCACTTTTCCATGTCTCTATTGCAGCCAAAGAGAGGCGCGCGGAACACAGGCAGCTGGTCACAAAGACATGCATCATGTGCCTGTTGTGAAAGGCACCTTTCTAATGCCCAGCCGTGCATAGCCAGAGGGCGTGGGAGGAGCTACCTACACCAGGATATTTTCTTCCACTGCATGGGGAAAAAGGGGGACAGCCTAATAGGAGAGGAATACAAGAGCAGGAGAAAGGATGAAAGAAGCTGTATCTGGGATCATCATCTTAGAACTGCAGAGCTGGAAGAGAGCATGGGAGCCAGCCCCCGTCAAGGAAGCACAGTGGGGAATCGAACTCCCAACCTCTAACTCCACAGCCAGATGCCTAAGCCACTGAGCTAGCAGGGGAACACATTAAATATACAGGGAGAAGAAGAGGAAAAATATGACAGAAAATGAGCAAGAATACATTGAGAGGCATATTGGTTGGAGGAAAAGAAAATAAGCCAAGCAGCCTTCTCCACTTTGTCCAATCAGATCTGCAAATTCTGCAGGAAATGAACAGGCTTAAGTACTACCAGAGGGAAAAGGTGAACTACGCAACTCCCTGTCACGAGGTAATCCCTGTGGCAAAGGAGGTAGTCATTTCCAAACAGGGATTAAGTGTGCATACAAAGTGGTATCAATAACTGCCAGCTAGTTATGTCAATTTCTGCTTTCACCTGCTGCCATTTCATGATCGGCTCTCCCCTCCACTGGCATTCGGTGCTGGCAAACTCTCAGTTCTTTCAAGACTCAGGAGGATGGAGAACCCTGGATTGTGACAGTACTTCAATATGCCAGTAGTCCTAAACTTAACCTTCATGAAGCATGTGGGGGATGCATGTGGCGTAAATGGGAGACAGACAGCAGAACTGAGCAGCACAACTGAAGAATAAATTCTTAATCAGGAAGCAGGCAAACTAAGCAAGACCACACAGGGCCAAGACTCCTTACAGGCATTCCATGTAATGAACTACTCTTGCATCAATTCTACGTTCAGCGTGGTGTGTACAGACAAGGTTTACTCTGAATTATTGCAATGATCCAATGGCATATTTTCCACCTGATCCCACTGCCTCCACCTAAACAGGCAGGCCTCTCTCCCTCTGGCGCCTGCCACACACCTTAAAAACAAGCTGTGGAAGACTAAGAAACCTTCTGGAATAGCCTCCTGCTACTACAGAAGGCTGTAGTAGGCAGGGAAACGCAGAAAGTCTCAATTTCACTGGTTCTGAAAGTGGGAATATGCCATCGAATGTTGGCCTACGCCAACAGCAGTCCTTCCCAACCTTGAACCCTCAAATGTAGGTCTGTCACCACCATAATCTCTATGTCAACTGGCTATGGATAATGGGGTTTGTAGCCCAACTCCATCTGGGGACATAAAGTTGAGAAAAGCTGGTCCACAGCTACATGAAATGCCTCTTCTCTGTTAAAACTGTTGGAAGGGCAGAAACCCTCTGGTCTGCTCTTTCTTCCTGAACACGTTTTAAGCAGTGTGATGTTATTTGTTCTTACTTTAAACAGAGAGCCTCACAGGAAAGCACATTACAGAAAGTATCCAGTCTCCAGAGCCAAAAACCTCCATTATGTTTAGAGAGAAATTTGAAATTAATGAAAGAGGGAGAAACGGTATTAATTTCTTCAACCAGCTATATATACAACAGCTAGATAAATGTGTGAGATATCCTACAACAGTCATTTATATGAAGGGATTTCACATTACATTGTTTTATTTAGCTTGGCAAAGGGATGATATACGTAATAACTATGTAGGCTTGCTTTTGAGAAGGTCTAACTTGCATTTTGTAAAAACACAGCATTATTCAGCACCTTCATTAAGAATGTGCAGGGTCATTAAAAACACACCACAGCCTATAAATTTAAATTAAAATCAACATGAAAAAAGCTGTAATTGTCAAAAGCTCTTGGATTAGCGCTTTTGTATCCAGCTTTATGCAGCTGACATTGTGTTGTGTTCTGAACTGTAACTCCCCACATGGCAAGATGTATGTACAAATTTGCCTGATTTAGCCAAGTTTTTTTAACACAAAACATAGAATAACAAGTGCAGGATTCTAGATTCTTGCCCATGTTCTGGCAAGAACTCATTTTCGTTCTCTGTTAATGCAGAAGCTCAGGCTGTCTTACTTTGTTTGGGCACATCATGAGAAGGCAGAATTTGCTGGAGAAGACAATAATGTTGGGAAAGGTGGAAGGCAGCAGGAAAAGAGGAAGACCCAATATAAGACGGATTGACACCCCAAAGGAAGCCACAGGCTTGAGTTTGCAAGAGCTGAGCAGGGCTATTGAGGAGAGGACATTCTAGGAGATCACTCATTCATAGGGTCGCCATGAGTAGGAGGTGGCATATAACAACAACAACAATCTCTGGGGGCAGGGGGTTACTTCAAAAGCACTCATAGATGCAGCATTCGCCATAACAGGTTTTAATAAAGAGGGACATTTTGTTCTGTCTTTAATAATTCGACAGAAAATTCAACTGTACATAACCGGCATGTGGAACAAATTAGGGTGTAAACATGAACCCCCGTGAAACAGAGTGGTCATAATGGCTTGAGAACTTAAACACATAAGCACACACAAGGCTTTAAGTGGCCTTATGAAGCCACGTCCCTCTTTCCTGTTGTCCTCTTCCCACGTAATAGCAATACATGGAGTTCTAGCTAAGCTTCTTTTGCTACTTTCGTTTTTCCCATTCCAAGGAAGAGGATCTTCTCAGTGGCAGCTCAAGGCCCTGGGATTCCTTGCCTACTGTCCTGCTAAGAGCAGGTAATGTTTGAATTCCAGCAAGCTCTTGGCCAAAAATGGGGTGTTTAAGGTAAGGGCTTCAACAGAATACTGCTGTGCTATTTGAATAGGCAATTTTAAAAACAGATTTTCATTCTATTGTGCTTTAATGTTTCAATCTGACTGTATCTTAATATAACCTTTGTGGGTTTTTATCTCTACCTGTTTTAGTCTTGTTGAGAGGCTGTCTTGAGTTTTAGTATAGGAAAAAAGCAGGATATAAAATACAATTACCAGTCTAGAGTGTTGATACATAATGCTTCAAGGCCTCTGCGTACTTTTGTTTACACAGTTTCTTTGGGCTGATGTTCTATTTTATTTATGTGGCTACAATTGCCAACTGCCTTGTTTTGTTTAAAATCTTTACAAAATGAAACTACGTGGACCTGAAATAAAGTTACCTCTTGAAATACAGATTTGTAAAATGGGTGATGCATTCAGGAGAAGAAGAAAAAGCAACAACACACAAAACGACAGGCACAACTCAGCCAACATGAGCTTCAGTTTAGTTTTTTTCTGTGACCTATAATTTTAATGCCAGTTCAACAAGATGGCCTAGTTTCAGAGGCTGTGTAAACTTCTGACTAGAATGAAAGACATCAAACTTATTTACACTGCGCAAATTGCTATGATGTGCCGTGACAGCAGATAATGGGTTGAACTTAAGACTTAGCGAGGCTTATTAATGTAACACTGAAACTGTGGTGGTAAACTATTTGACACTGATTGTCTGAATTGGATGCGATGTTTCAGAACATTAAATTGCTCAGGAGAAGCCATTCTCCAGTTCATCGCCTGTAGCATAATGTCAATTTGGCTGGAATAAAAACTCTATCTAGGGGTGGGTTTCTTGAGAAGTCCCAGAAGGCAGATAAACTAAGGGGCAAGGATGCTAGAGAAAAGACAAGGCACTGCAGGTAAAAGACTAAGAAGCAAGTAAGAGATGGTGGCAAGGAAAAGAAGACATGGAATCTAAGTGTGCCTGTGTGTACATACCCATATTGAAAGAATATTTGAGCAAATACACATACTTGAAATACAGAAAGTGAACAAAACAGAGTTGAAGAAATGGGAAGTTAAAAGAAAGAAGGACTCAAGTGAACCTATACAGCAGGTTCTAGACAGCTGGGGTGGGGGTGAGGATTAACTAACACACCATGGGCACTGTTAGATGAAATGAAAATGTTCACAAGAAAACGAACCACCAAAGGATAAAATGAAGACGGCATGGCAGTGCTAGGTATAAATCTCAGAGCTGGAAGTGACCCTATTGGGTCATCAAGTCCCGTCCCTGTCAATAAGGCACAGAGGAAGAATCGAGACGCCAAAACCACTGAGCTACTCAAAAGACTCAATCCTGACAGGGACTTTTTGCCAGCGGTGACTTCTGTCTCCATTGAATTCTTACCTGGCAATTGTACGGGGGGAAGAGTATTGTGGGCCAAGCAGTAGTGGTTGATGGCAAACCTGAATGTCATTTTCCTGCCAATCCTAACCTCTCTGGAGGACTTTGGTATTTTTAGAAAGCAGTAGCTGTTATCTGGAGGACCTTTGAACCAGACTCATGGTGCACACCTTTCTCTTTTACACACAGTGAAGTCAGATTATACCAGCCTTTTTAATAAATGCATTAGGCTATATACATCTTAAAGACTGTAAGTCACTGTCACTGTCACATGCAATTTCTCTTTCATTAAAAGCCAGCCATATTTTACTTCCCAAAGTAAATTAGGAAGGTAGATAGTAATTATTATGAAATAGCAACAGGGCAAATGCTGAATATGAGCTGCTGTTCAACAGTTGTTTTTCAACAAGTTTTTTTCCCCATTTTATTGTTATACGACATATCTAGATTCCTGTTTTATTAAATACAGATTTATTGGCTAGTTTGGAATTATCTTTTAAATACATACTCTGATTTGATTTTTCAGTTGCTCCGCCTCCTGGCGTAATTGGTCAAGTTCACTCATCTTCCCGTACTAAAGGTGTGCCTCTCTGACACCTCTCAGTTGCTCAAAAATCTGGAATAAATAAATACATAAAACAGAGTCAAGACTTACACATGTCTGTCCAGGTTTACTTAACAGTAAGCCCAAATATGTAATACAGTATTGCAGACTTGATCTGTGATACTTCCAAGTTGCTTACGTAGTGTTTTGGTCAATACTTAGATCTTTATGTATATTTAGAGTTATAATACATGCATCTACTCACACTCTGTCTCACACACAAAGAGAGAGATTCTATTACAAGGCATTCTAACAACTAAGCCAAGGAAAACTTAGTTTTAAGTTCTATGTAAATAAAGAAAATTTGCACACTTTCTCTACTGTGTCCAATTTATTCTGCTCCAACTAATATTGGTTAAAAGTTTAAAAACTGGCAAATCTTCCAGCTTGAGATTTTAGAATTATATTTTGGTAAGTACATATGCATCAATACTATCCCATCCACACTGCTAAGGCACAAGGTGTGAAAAATATTTCAAACTCAGAGGAAACCTCAGTCCTGCAATTTTCTTAACCTAATGTAAGACCTCAGTGCCTTTTTACATTTTGGGTAAGCAACTGCAGTCTCAGCAGCTTACATCTCTTTTGCAAAGATGATTGATTTAGTTCACCGATATCCTTCCTTTATCCCAAAACAGGGACTCAAGGCAGCACACAAGATTAACTAAAAAGATCCAGGTAGAAACAGCAGAACTGATTATATTAAAGCATGACCAAGTTAAAAACAATTTAAAGGAAGTATGGGAAAAGTATTTGACCCTGTATTCAGAAATTACATAGAAGTGTCATGTTACAGGAGAAATCACTTGGCATCTTAGAAACTTAAAACATAACAGTGTTAATGGAAACATTTTAGGGTTCTTTAAATAGCTATCATCAAAGCAAAACAGCACTTATTTCTTAATCCAACATTCGCAAAACAAATTCCTAATTCTTTGTAAGTCCAACTGCAGAACGCACACAGAGATACAAACACTTAGACATGATTTTCCCCCATTTCCTGATTCAAGAAAGCAGAGTGATAGTGTCACTTAAGAAATCCAGTGCCACATGGGCACTTTTACATATTTATGGAACTGTGTCTCTACCAGCTCCTCGGTAATGAGGATGAGACATACTTCTGCCAGATAAAATTTGATCCATGACAAGGTCCAAGAGCAGACTTTTCAAATCCCCTAATGAACACGGGAGAGCTTTCCTACGCATCCAAACCACATATGGCTCAGTCATGGTTTCTACACCCCTGATACTCCTGCTGCTTCCTTGTTCTAAGGCATCTCAAGTTGTTTCTGCATTACTTATTTGCAAAACAGTACCACAGATTCTTCGTTGCAACTCACTGTTGTTTCTCTTCCTGCTTTTCCCCAAGCCTGGCTTCATAAAGATGTCGTACCTCCTCCTTGAGCTGCGACTATGCTGTATGTGTGGGACTATGTTGGGTTAACTTTGCTCTCAACTTTTGCCATAGGTATAAGTCAACATCTAAGAACATCCACATCAAGCAACTGTCTGGTCTCACAGTATAAGGCACACTCCATAGTCAAACGCTGTCACTAGTATTACTAAAATGAACATTCAAATGGCTGTGCTTAGAAACAAATTACACTGAAATACACGAAACTAGCCAAGATGAGCAATGTAATCCAGAGAATATCATGCTTGAACAACTTCATATTTTCAGTAACATCATGATTAGGTCACGAACATTACAAACTCCTAGATACCGCTCAAGTAATTCAAGTATTTAACTGCCCATTCTCCTCTAGTGCCCAAAAGATACTCACAGCACCAAATCCTATGATTTCAGAAACTCCTGGTGAAATTTTCACGTGGAAATAAGTGGATCTGAACCGTCTGTGCTCTGAGTTGCAGTGTCACTGTTAAGTCTGTATAATCTCTCGTCTGAGCTTATCTACTCATTCAAATCCAGTTAAGATGAAACCTGCATGGTGTCCTTTCAAAGACCCATTCTGGTCCCCTTGGAGGACAGACTGTTTCACAACACCTTGCAATGAGGGTTGGGGAGACAGGAAGCCATTGGCTGACCATTTGCGTACCATGTTTAATAGGTACACCATCCCAACAGGACACAGCATGCTACCAAAGCAAATACAAGCACCAGTTCTTTTTAATTTGCCATAGGCAGCTCTTCAGTGTTTAAAATTGAAAAAGGCAGCAGTAACCACTCATGTCCTAGTACAAGACCACCAGTGAGATATGACAGGAGCTGTCTCACCCAACCTCAACGTAAGACGGCTGTGACAGCATATTTGTTACACTTTCAAGCTTAGAAAACATTTCAATGCCAGTCTTTGCTTTGCCGGTATCTCCTGGTATAGAAATGCCCACCAGTTTGTTGAAGACAGTTATTCCTAAGGACAAGGAGAAGTCAAATACCGGGAACAAGGAGAGTAGGTGATGTACCCTGAACTAGCAGAGCAACCCATCAATGGCTGAGAAAAGACAAAAAGGAAGCAACTTAGAAGGAACGGATCATGATTTCCGATGTCTACTCCAAAGCAGAGAGCATGGGAACCAAAGAAGATGAGTGCGCAGTCTTAACACAGGAAGACAAATATGATTTAATAGGCACTGCCTAAATCTGAGGGACTGAAACTCATGACTGGAACCTACTGTAGCAAGAGTGAAACTATGTCAGAAAGAATAGCCTTAAACAAGAGGTGGGAAGTAACTCTGCACTATAATAAAGGATGTGTGTACCTGGAGAGAGATCCATGACTTGGAGCATGGAATGCTAGTGGAAAATATTTGGGTTTAAAAAAAGTGGGGGGAGTAGGAAACAACTCTGCCAAGAAGATAAGGTTTAACAAATCCTTCTCACTAACAAGGTTAAGAATCTGGATACAGCAGGAACTTTTGATAGAAAGCCCTCACAATCTCTTGGGATTTGTTATGCTGTTGAAAGAAGATGCCTTCTGGACTGTTAAGGAAGCTGATTTCAACAAGCTTAAGGACATATCGGGTGAAATCCCATGGTCAGAAATACTCAAGAGAGAAATTCATGGGGGGCAGTTTCTTTAAAGTGAGGTATAGAAGGCAGACGTACAAGCTGTTGCTCTGAAAAAGAAATGGGGAAAATGTTTAAAGAAACTACAGTGGGGCCATAAGGAGCTTTCTGACAAATTAAGACTTAAAAGTGGCAAGTATAGGAAACAGAACTACAAAGAGTCTTCAAATCCTAAAGAAAGAATTTACCAGCTAAAGATGAGAACACAACAAGATGCAGTGGCAAAAAAAAATGCTAATGCAATACTTAGCTGCACCAACAGAAGAATCAGGTCCAGATCAAGGGCATTGACAATATCATTCTATTCTGCGTTGGTCTAACCTCACACGGAACGCTGTGACCATTTCTGAGGATCAACAACAGAGAATGTGTCCAGAAGAGGGTGACTAAGAGGGTTAAAAAAAATCTACTAATAAATCCCGATGAAGAATGACTGAAGGGGTTGGGCGTATTTAGCCTGGAGAAGACTGAATGATGATGTGACAGTCGTCTTCCCATATATGAAGGACAGACGAATAGAAGATGGAACAAACTTATTTTCTGCTGCTTCTGATGATAGGACCTGAAGTAATGGAATCAAATTACAAGGAAGACTTTGATTTAACATTATTAGGAAGAACTTCTTGACAGTAAGAGCTGTTCAACAATGGAATGAACTCTCTCAGAAAGAGGTACACACTCTGTCAATGGACATTTTTAAACACAGGTTGCATAGCCATCTGTCCGTGATGCTTGAGCTTTAGACTACCTGTTTTGGCCGGGAACTGGAGATCTTTGGACTCCCCTGCAACTCTATTAAACTACAACTCTAAAAAGAAAAGGATCCTTCTTCTACCACCCCTGCTAGAGATTCACCTTCTTAACAATGGCATACAAAACCACACTTATCTTTCTTTCAAGAGTGTTTGTAGCAAATCATATTACAACTAATAGTCACTATTTGCTAGATGAAGTTCACATGTTGGAAAAAAAAAGCAAAATTAAAATAATTGCAAATTAAAATGACCAATGTTTTAGTCTTTGAATTTTTCTGCCATCATAACAGCAAAATTAGATAGTGAATGCCAACAGGATTAAAGCCCAGAGTCCCTGACAAGAGATATCAAATGGACTACCGAGAAATGACAATATTATCAGCAGAGCCTTGCATTTAACAACATACTGAGCAGCCAAAAATAAGTGCACAGAATCCCATGCAGGTGAGCTAGCAGAGGAGAGATGGATTTTCCATCCTTACTTGCCAATACACAATGGCTGTGAGAGCAGCAGAGCAATGGAAATCTTTTCCTCCAAAGCCAGCTCAGAAAGACGGCTGGCCAACCATCTCTCCTTGACTACATCACCTGGAAGGAGACAACAACTTCATTTGGTAGAAACTCCCTCTTCCACATCATGGACAGCCTGAAGGTTAGCCTCCTGGCAGACTAGTATAAACCTTGCTAAAAAACCATCCGCAGACTAGTAACTACGGCTGGCTTATCTGGTTTGGCTTACTAATATTTATTCATGTCCCACCTGCCTAAAAACTAATAATGATAACACAATTTGATTTATTTGTGGGCTTTGATCTTTTCTACAAATCAAATCACAAAAAATGAAAATAAAGTGAGGGCAACAGTTATGATGCTGACAACATGTGCATCTTACAACACCACAGACCTTTCCCTGCTAGCAAAAAATACATCAGAATGGAATCCATCTTAGTCTTCAGTGGCAGACACTTCTAAAGCCTGAGAGGAGCTGTCAAGAAAGCCCTCTGCCATGTCTCAATGAAATGTGTCTCTGATGCTGACAGGCTTGACAGAAAGGCTGTCCCCCACAGACCTTAAGACTAGGTAGACTCCTATAGGGAAATATGGCCTTTTAGGCAGCCTAGGATCAAGGTACCCAGAGCTTCCTAGGTCAAAACCTACCCCAAGTTCCAAGGCTCCCTTGGTATTCCTTCTGTCTTGGGGAAGACGTCTGAGCTCCCAGAATGGGTGTGGGGTCTTTAATGTCTGAGAACAACTGCCACCACTACTGATCAGCTGGGGGGGGGGGGAGAGAGAAGGGTACCAGAAACATTTTAATTCCCCCCCAAAAAACAGCTATACTTGATGACATCATCAGCCTGGTATGGTGTAAAGCTGTGCAAGAAGATTTAAACCTGTGTTGCAGAAGGCAAAAAATGAAATGAAATCAAATGAAAAATAAGTATCAACCATCTACCCTTGCAAAGTAGAAGGTGAACCTCCACAGTTTTCATTTGTTATAAGAATGGCAATTTTGTTTGCAACTTCACTCAGACGTGTGCCTGAAAACGTTATTCAACGGAATAATAATTTAGAGAACGGGAGTCTGTGTAGTATCTATAACTTCACGCTTTTGCTTTATGTATTGTCGGTCCTCATAATAATTTTTAAAATGACCAGTATGCTAACATACTGAGAAAGGGCTCTTCAATACAAGGTCACCTGATTAGAAGCCCATCTAATCTGTTGTCTGCTTTAAATCCTCTTAGTGAAACCGGTAAGTAGCCTATACCATTCACAGTGCCACACAAAGAACAACCTGCTGTACAAACAAGGCAGTCTACTTTAGGTTTAGTTAAAAAAAACCCACACACAAACGAAACCATCTAAAGCAAGATCATGGGATAGGCAACCAAGGGACCAATCTTTCCCGCTTCAGTATCATGAGACTGAGAAGCCGCAATTGTGAAAGGTGCAGACTTACATAAATCTGTTTTGTTTTTAAAAACTGGTGGTGGTTACGGGCCATCAAGTGGCTTCTCCCTATGAATGAGAGAGTTCCAAACAGCTCTATTGCTAACAGCACTGTTTGGTTCGCCCCAACTGAAGGCTGTGGCTTCCTTTATCAAGTCAATCCATCTCTTATTGGGTCTTCTTTTCTCGTTGCCTTCAACTTCTCCCATCTCCCAACTGCTATCATCTTTTCCAATGAGCCTTGTCTTCTCCTCTTAGGATGCCTCCAAAATACAACAGCCTGTTCATTCTCTTCATCTCGGTCTTCAGGGACACATCCTTGAACAGCTGCCCTTCCGTGTCTCAAGTCTTCTTCTGGTGCTTGGCTGCAGTCTCTACTTGGACTGATGACTGAACTGTGGTACAGAAAATCTTTAACACAGTGCCTCGTAGTCATGCAATTCTTCCCTAGCTGTGATTTTTGCCTTCTCAATGTTCCATTCCAGTCTTGCTTTTGCGCTTTCTTCTTTCACCATCACTTGTGTCAAGTAACGGCTGCTTTCTGTAGAAAACGATGTCATCTGCACACCTCAGAGAACTGGTATTTCTTCCACCAATTTCTACTCCTCCATCTGAATGTAATCCAGTTTTCCATACCATACATTTTGCATATAAACTGAACAGACCGGGATACCAAATACACCCCCACCCCCGTCTGAACCGTTCTGTTTCTTCATATTCTGTTCTAACAGTAGCTATCTCTCCAGAGTACAGGTGAGGCATTAGGATAATCAAAAGTTGAGGGAAAGCTATTTCTTTTAGAGCAATCCATGGCTTTCTCAGTCAAAGGCTTTGCTGTAACCTAGAAAAAAGTTATCTTCTGAAATTCTTTGGTTTGCTCCAGTGGTCAAAGATATTTGCAACATCATCTCCAGTACTTTTAAATAATAATGTCTTTAGAAGATGTTTAGAGAGGCCTTGATTTTTCTATAACTTATCTTTACATCTTTTAATGTAATCATTGTGTATAGTGTTTTTCATTGGTTTTCATCTGCTCTTCTTTCAAATCTTAATATTGATTTGTATAGCTTTATTCGTATTACTGCCACCTTGGGAATGGGAAACCTACTGAAATAGTAAATAATAGAATATATTATTATATATTATAATATTATTATTATATATATGTGTGTGTGTAGCACAATCCTAATTTTATTTGACCATAACAACATGTGGTACAAAGTGGGTGTACAACGTATTCTCATTTCTGTCTCCCCCTCATGTTGTTTCATCCCCACCCCCACCCCCCATGGTAACTTTAACACACTTCCCTGTTGTGGGAAGATGATGGCGCTCCAGAAGCATATGGAGCCCTATGCAACTGCAATAAAAGTGGAAAGCATGAGTCACTTTGTGCATTCCACTCCTCCACCACATTGTAATATTTGAACAAGGCCCAGGATTTTGGTTTCTCGTGGTACAAATACTGAAAAGCAAAAGTTTAATGAGAATGTGTTCTTCAGCAGGGTGAGATTTCAGGCAAACCCTTCATTACCGACAGCAGCCGCATTACTCAGTAAATCAATTCCTGGCACTGAGAAAGAGAGAGACTAACAGTCTTCACGTGAGATGCAACAAAGAGACCCTTTTTAGAAGGAAAGCCCATGTCCAATTCTATTGCCAGTAACTTTAAAGCTTCTGCCGTGTTGCAGTACGATTCAGTGCTCAAGATTTTCCAAGTTACTTTTCCCCCCTCCTTGTAATGGAAAGCCAACTTCTGCACTCAAACATGTGACTTCTGACAGAAAATCAAACCTGAATCAGTATTTAAAGGATTACTTGCAAAAGACTGAGCACAGGTTAATGTCTTCCTGGCTATCAGCTGGCATATTCTCTCCAAGTACACCACAATGCACCTGTCCAGATTCAATAATAAGAACAGATAGACCTTCTACCTCTTCTCAGAAATAGAACATGGCTATGGCATGGCAATTGGATTTAATAAAGCATACATCTTTAAACTGACAGGTCAAATAATGACTAAACATACAATGAACAGAATTAGTTGAGAGAAACCTATGCCAATTACCAAAATCCAAGTTATTTGTTAACAAACATGAAATTAAGCCCTAATTATTTATCGCTAACAATCTTATGCAAATAAAAATGTAACCCATATTTGTGAAGCTAAGTAATGCTTATTGGCTTTGATCCTAGAAATCCAAACAGTTATAAATTTTGTTTAAATGAAATTAAACAGACACCACAAACATTGCAATGGCAGGACAAAGGTTTTCAAGGCAGTTATGGCTTTAGTGCAAAGTATGGGGCGTCTGCTCCTGCCAAGAACAGGAATAAAGGAACTCTCATTCAAAAAACACAATGAAACTACCACATCTACGAGAACACTGATGACATCACAGGATACCTAATCAATAATTTCTAATACAAATGAACGATAAAAGATTTTCTGCTATGGTTTTACTGTATGCATGAAAACATCGTGCAATATTTTTCTACAATACAGTGGTGCCTTGACTTACGAACGTCCCTACATACGAACAATTCGACTTACGAACAGCTCCGTTCACATAATTTTGCTTCGACTTGCGAACGGAGCTTCGACTTGCGAACAAAAAAAATGCGGAAAAAAGAGAGGTTACTTACCTGTAACCATGGTTCTTCAAGTGGACCTCTGTGAATTCACACAATTGGGTTCAGACTGCGCCTGCGCAGGTCTTCTCGGAATATTCTAGAGCTTTTATAAAAAAGAAACAAAGTTGAGAGTTGCCCTACAGCGCATGCTCCGCCCGCCTCAGCTCTCAGTTCCATTTGTCCGCCACTATACTACTTGGTTAGGTAATTAAAATCAGTGACGGACAGTGGGGAGGCCGGGCGGGATGTGTGAATTCACAGAGGTCCACTTGAAGAACCATGGTTACAGGTAAGTAACCTCTCTTTCTTCTTCGTGGCCTCTGTGAATGCACACAATTGGGTGACTAGCAAGCTCACTTACCGGAAGGAGGGCCGTCACTGCAGAATGGAAGTCAACACTGCTCTTCCAAAACTAGCCTCCTTCTTGGCTCGAAGGTCCAGTCTGTAGTGCGTCACAAACGTGGACGCGTTAGACCATGTAGCTGCTCTACAGATATCTGGAATATCCACACCACGGAGCAAAGCTGTAGATGTCGCCATAGCTCTGGTGGAATGTGCTTTCAAGCCTTCTGGAGGTAATTTGCCAGTCAATTCATATGCCAACGTAATAGTGGAAACAATCCACCTAGAAATCGTTGATGGTGAGGCAGGGGAACCCTTATGTGACCCGTGAAAACACAGAAATAACCTCGGCGAGGTGCGAAAGTCCTTAGTCCGGGACGTGTAATAAGCCAAGGCTCTACGAACATCCAGTGAGTGGAGCATGCGCTCATTTTCTGAAGAAGGTTGAGGAAACAGAGTTGGTAACGTCAGAGGTTGATTAAGGTGAAAGCTAGTGACAACTTTAGGTAAGAATGAAATGTCAGGATACAGAACGACTTTATCTCTGAAGAACTGAAGGTAAGGGTCATCACATCTAAGAGCCGACAGCTCACTTGCTCTTCTTGCAGAGGTGATAGCCACCAAGAACAATGTCTTGAACGAGAGTAGGCGGATGTCGGACGTGGCCATAGGTTCAAAAGGTTTCCGCGTAAGAGCACGTAACACGAGCTGCAGGGACCACTGTGGTAGGGGGGGTTTGACAGGTGGTCGGATATTACAGAGTCCCTTCATAAACGATTTGAGAGTCGGGTGTGAGAACAGACGCGCTGAGTCTGAATTACGAGGTTGAAAGGAGACAATGGCGGAGATGTAGACTTTCAGAGTAGACAAAGCTAGCCCTTGGTCAAACAAATAACGTAGATAGGTGAGTAACGTTTGAAGTGAGATGGGGGATGATTGTAAACCTTTCGATCGGGCAAACTTCACAAAGTTGTTCCATTTGTAAGTGTAAAGGAGGTTGGTGGAGGGTTTCCTTGCCTTATCCAGCACTTCCTGTATTAAGGCAGGAGTCTCCATGCTGTCAGGTGTAATGACTGCAAATCCGGGTGGTGGATCCTGCCCGAGTTCTGAGTTAGCAGATGCGGAACGAGTGGCAGTCTGATGACATCCGTCGCCATTGTCTGAAGAGCGGAAAACCAAGGCTGACGAGGCCACCATGGTGCAATGAAGATGGCATTCGCCCTCAATTGTCGAATTCTGACAAGGGTTTTCTGTATGAGGGGTATGGGAGGGAAGAGGTAGAGAAGACCCTTCCCCCATCGAATCATGAAAGCATCCCCCGATGAACCCTCGCCTGTGCCCGCACGGGAGGCGTATTTCGCGCACTTCTTGTTGTTTGTCGTGGCAAACATGTCCATCGTGGGATATCCCCACCGGTTGCAAAGTGTTAGATAGGTGGACCTGTCCAGTTCCCACTCGTGGCACTGGGTCGGTAGGCGGCTCAGCTTGTCCGCCAATTCGTTGTCTGTCGTTGATACATGAAGAGCAATCGGAAAGACATGATGGTCGTAGCACCACTCCCATAGGTGTATTGACAGGTAGAGGAGTGACATAGAACGTGTCCCTCCTTGTTTGTTGATGTAAAACATGGTCGTGGTGTTGTCGGTGATAACTTGTACACCTCGACCATGAATCAGTGGGAGGAATGCACGGAACGCCTTTATGACTGCCATCATCTCTAAATGATTGATGTGGAGTTGTTTGTCGCGTTCGGACCATAAAGCGTGTATTCTGTGAGGTCCGCAGTGTGCTCCCCATCCTGTGGTGCTGGCATCTGTCGTCACTTGGACCGATAGATGTATGGGACGAAACGGGCGGCCGACTAGGAGATGTGGTAGGAACGTCCACCATTTTAGTTGGTTTGCTAATTCTGCAGTGATGCGAAGCTGTTTCCCTGGGTTGTCCCATAAGGGGTCGAACAAAGTCAGGTACCAAACCTGAAGTGAACGCATCTTTAGACGCGCGTGAGTTAGAGCAGATGTTGTGGACGCCATTAGGCCGAGCAAGTGTTGAGCGTGACGAGCTGATATTGTTGAATGTGGACGAAACTTGCGAATCGCCTTCCTTAGCTTTAGAATACGGTTTGGTGGGAGGAAAATACGTGCCCTGATGGAGTCTAGCTGTGCTCCGATATAGTCGACGACCTGGGAAGGGGATAGATGCGACTTCTTTGTGTTTACTGTGAGACCCAGTCTCTTTAGGGTATGAAGGATGAATTCGGTGTCTTGAGCGGCCTTTTGTCTGGATGGAGATACGACTAGCCAGTCGTCTATATACGGAAATACTGTTATGCCGTTTAGGCGAAGGAAGGCCGCTACAGGTGCCATGCACTTTGTAAAAGTGCGAGGAGCTGTGGATAACCCGAAAGGAAGGGCGCAGAATTGATAAATTGCATTTTGAAAGCAGAAGCGGAGATACTTCCTGTGATGTTGATGAATCGAGATGTGAAAATATGCGTCTTTCAAATCTATTACTACAAACCAGTCTTTTTCTTTCAGGAGATGAATAATGGACTCTAACGTGACCATCCGGAATCGTCGTGGATGCAGGTAGGTATTTAGAGTTCTCAAATCTAGGATGGGTCTGACCCCTCCGTCCTTCTTTGGTACCGCGAAGTAACGGGAGTAAAAACCGTCGAGTATGTCTTGTGGTGGTACGCACTGGATGGCATGTTTTTGTAGAAGAGTCAGAATTTCTTCTTCCAGAACAGGATCGAATGATGTAGATTTGACTTGTCCTAGAGGAGGGAGTTCTGTGAACTCTAGACGATAACCGAATTGGATGATATTTAAAACCCAAGTGTCGTTTGTGATGCGGGACCAGTTGTGAAGGAAGGGAGCCAAGCGAGTCGTTCGTAATGGTTCGGTCATCGTTGTGATTGAGTCAAAGGTACTGCTTTGTTTTCTTAGCCGGAGGACGGTATGATTGTCGCCTTTGTGCGAATGGTTGCTGTCTGAAAGCAGTAGTGGAAGAAGAGGCTTGTGAGGATCTACCCTGGCCTTGATTTTTGAATGGGCGGTAAGACTGAGAAGACGGGTGCTGGTACTGTTGTTGGTTGTATTGCTTGCGCCATTGATATTTTTGATACTTAGGTTGCTGATGGATAGTATATGATTTGGCGGTCTTCTTAATTTTATGTAAATTCTCCATTGAGTCATCAGTTTTCTCGTTGAATAGTCCCTTGGCATCAAAGGGAAGGTCCTCAATGCGAGTCTTAACATCCTCCACAATGCCTGAGGATCTAAGCCAAGCATGTCGTCTTAAAGTGATGGCTGATGTTAAAGATTTAGAGGCCACGTCTGCTGAGTGGCGAGAAGCCAGTCGTTGATGTTTCGCTACATTAAGTGCTTCCGCATAGGTATTAAGGAAACCTTCCCTTGTATCATCTGGGGCAGTTTGAAGAGCTGGAAGAATTTTAGACCAGAGTTGTCTTTGGTATGCCCCCATGGCTGCCTGGTAATTGGCCACTCTAAGTAAGAAGGTGGCGAAGGAATACATTTTGCGGCCTAAAACATCCAGTTTTCGTCCCTCTCTATTAGTAGGTGTAACCTGGGCTTTGCCGCTTGTTTTAGAGGCGTTTGCCTGCACTATAATAGAGTTAGGGACTGGGTGTTTGAGAAGAAAATTTGTTTGTTCACCGTGCGTGCGATAAAGGTTCTCAACTCTGCGGGTTACTGGTGCAGATGTAGAAGGTTGGTTCCAAGACTCCTGAATGAGCTCCATTAAGGCCGGGATGAATGCAAGGCTCAAAGGTGGAGACCTCTCCTGATTTATATCCCCAAATACCAAATCCTCTTTGGGAGGCGCTGGCTGTTCAGTATGCAACTTTAGTGATTTGGCCATCCTCGCAACCATTTGAACATATGATGTGAAATCTTCAGAGGGTGAGGATGGGTGGGGATCACCAGCGTCTGATTCTGGCGTCTTTCCTTGTGCAGGAGTTTCGGCAGAATCTTCAGAAAAATCTCCATCATCTTGGTCTGAGGTGTAAGAAGAAAAGGCCTCTTCCTGGTCTGAAGGCGAAGGTAAGTGTGAAGTTTTCCTAGCTTTGTTGTGAGCATTGTCAGGCTTGGATGCTTGCTGTACAGAAGGTAGCTTTTCTGTAGATTGGGTAGACCTTGACACTGCCTTACTCAATTGTCTGTGGTGTCGAGTTTCGACGTCGTGAGTCTGTCGACGTCGACGCCGAGGCGGCGGCGAGGGGGAGGACGATGAAGTGGAAGCATAAACGTAGTGTAGCCTTTTGCTTCTACTATAATCCTCCGATCCAGACGAAGAGTCGGTGTCCGACTCATCATGTCGACGTCGACGGTGTGATCGTTTACGATCGACCTCGATATAGATAGGTTCGCCGTATTTAGAAGCATGTCGACGTCGGGCCGAACGAGGCAGGACAACAACCTCACGCCGGGAGGAACGGTGTCTGCCTGGAGAAGTATGCTTCCTCTTCGCCGTTCTTTTACGAGGCGGAGATTCAAACCTCGAAGAACCCGATGGCGAGAGAGGTACCGGTGATGCCCGCCCGGTGGAAACAGGGCTTTGATGGGCAGAGGCCTGGCTAGAAAGAATAATGTCTTCTAGCTGGCCAGGGCTCGGCGAACGCTCGAGCCCCACGGGCGAAGCCTCTAGCCGACGGGGTGGAAGAGATGCAGCGGCTTCGGAGAGCGATTCTCGATCCCGAGATGAATCTTCAAGGATCGATGATGGTAACGACGCCGAAACTGGTGGAATATGTTTCTGATGACCCACCGAAGAAACACGCTTGTCTTTCTTGGTTTTTACAGTCGACTTCTTTTTCCGGGATTCCTTCGAAGAGGCGCCCGAAGGAGGTTTCGACGCCAAGGTAGGTTTTTTTGCTGTCGACGTGGAAGATTTTTTCGACACTTTGTCGACTGCCCTTGCCGTTGAAAGAGGAGGGGTTGAAACCGTTCCCTCTGGGCGGGGGGTGGCAGAAGGTGTTGATGCCATCTCCATCTCGGTGGGTTTCGACGCTGAGAGAGTCTTATCCCACAAGAACAGTTTAAGTCTTTGCTGCCGAGCTTTAAGAGCGGCTTTCGTAAATTTCTTGCAATGCCTACAGGAATTAGGCAGATGGGTTTCCCCTAAACAAAAAAGGCAGCGGTCGTGACCGTCCGAAAAGGGTAGTTTTCGGGAGCACGATACGCACTTGCTAAAGGGTCCTGAGGGGGACATAAAATAGGCTTTGCACCAGGACTTACGATTTGTAGAGAAGCGTAAACTAATAACAGTCCGGGTCGGCAACGTGAATTTCCAATAAGCCAGTCCAATAATAAAGCCAGTCCAGATAGAAAGCGCGGGAAAGTGAAACAGTCCGAGTCAAATACGAGGAGAACGATTTTAATCCAGAAGAATATCCGTTAAACGGTCCGTAGTCGTAGGGCAACAGAATAATCAGAAAACGAAGAACAATCCGTGTCAAAAAACCAGAGAATAACGTAGCTCTAAACCGAGAAGTTCCTAACACCAAGGCGGTAAAAATGGAACTGAGAGCTGAGGCGGGCGGAGCATGCGCTGTAGGGCAACTCTCAACTTTGTTTCTTTTTTATAAAAGCTCTAGAATATTCCGAGAAGACCTGCGCAGGCGCAGTCTGAACCCAATTGTGTGCATTCACAGAGGCCACGAAGAAGAAGCGGGAAATGCACTTTGGACTGCCTGGTACTGCCTGGTACTGTAATTTTAAAATGCAAAAATTGGTTTAAAAGGTGCTTGGTTTGGTTTAAAGCTGCTTGGTTTTAAAGGTGTTCTGTTTAAAAGGTGTTCCCTCCCTCCCTCCCTCCCTGCCCTTTTTTTAACCTTAGGTCATCTTAGGTTGAAAAAAAATTTCTCCCCCTAGTGGTAGAGGACGGATTAAACGCTTTTGCATTAGTTCCTATGGGAACGAATGCTTCGACTTACAAACCGTGCCTCGACATAAGAACAAAAAACAGCCAGAACGGATTAATCGGTTTTCAATGCATTCCTATGGGAAATGCTGATTCGACTTACGAACGTTTTGCCTTAAGAACATCATTCCAATACGGATTAAGTTCGTAAGTCGAGGCACCACTGTATATTTTACTGAGTATTGAAGAAAACAGCCTTTGGTAAGGCTTCTTCACATAGCCACTGTCAGTAATTTATTTTATTATTACATTTATAACCTGCCTTTCAGCAGCAGCATTTAAAGCATAAATAACTCTAGCAATTAGTAATATCTGCCAGGTGATATTAAACGGGGAAGATATTTACCTTAATTACATCCTCAAATCTAGAGGTCTTAAGCAACATCTTTCCTATTTTTCTTCCTTATTTTCAGTGCTATGTTCCAGATGTATTTTTAATGTATTTTTTAGTATTATTTGTATTAGCGCTGTGAACTGCCTTGGATCCCATTACCAGGAGAAAGGGAGCCTACAAAGTATACTAGACAGACAGATTTTTAATATTCACTGGGATTGTATGTATAGTTATGGGTCCTCAAGTTCAGGGAATACAATTAGGCTTTTTGCTTCAAATTTTTTTAAAATCTAATCACATGCACACCTACACACATCTATATGACCAATTATTGGTCATTAATGAATGTGTTAGCAAGTTTACAAACCATCTCCTCTGCCACAATAAATGCCTTTTAAAATGCACGCCTGGACCATCATTTCACACATCACAATTAAAGAAAATTCGCTGTGTGTACAAAGTGGGTATTTGTTGTTGTTGTTTAATCGTTAAGTTGTGTCCGACTCTTCGTGACCCCATGGACCAGAGCATGCCAGGCCCTCCTGTCTTCCACTGCCTCCCGGAGTTGGGTCAAAGTCATGTTGGTAGTTTCGATGACACTGTCCATCCATCTCGTCCTCTGTCGTTCCCTTCTCCTCTTGCCCTCACACTTTCCCAACATCAGGGTCTTTTCCAGGGAGTCTTCTCTTCTCATGATATGGCCAAAGGATTGGAGCCTCAGCTTCAGGATCTGTCCTTCCAGTGAGCACTCAGGGTTGATTTCCTTCAGAACGGATAGGTTTGTTCTCTTTGCAGTCCAGGGGACTCTCAAGATCTCCTCCAGCACCACAATTCAAAAGCATCCATTCTTTGGCGGTCAGCCTTCTTTATGGTCCAGCTCTCACTTCCATACATCGCTACTGGAAAAACCATAGCTTTGACTATGCGGACCTTTGTCGGCAAGGTGATGTCTCTGCTTTTTAAGATGCTGTCTAGGTTTGTCATCGCATTCCTCCCAAGAAGAAGGTGTCTTTTAATTTCGTGGCTGCTGTCACCATCTGCAGTGATCATGGAGCCCAAGAAAGTAAAATCTGTCACTGCCTCCATATCTTCCCCTTCGATTTGCCAGGAGGTGATGGGACCAGTGGCCATGATCTTAGTTTTTTTGATGTTGAACTTCAGACCATTTTTTGCGCTCTCCTCTTTCACCCTCATTAGGAGGTTCTTTAATTCCTCCTCACTTTCTGCCATCAGAGTGGTATCATCTGCATATCTGAGGTTGTTGATATTTCTTCCGGCAATCTTAATTCCGGTTTGAGATTCCTCCAGTCCTGCCTTTCGCATGATGACGCTATCCATATAAGTTAAATAAGCAGGGAGACAATATACAGCCTTGTCGTACTCCTTTCCCAATTTTGAACCAATCAGTTGTTCCATATCCAGTTCTAACTGTTACTTCCTGTCCCACATATAGATTTCTCAGGAGATGGATAAGGTGGTCAGGCACTCCCATTTCTTTAAGAACTTGCCATAGTTTGTTGTGGTCGACACAGTCAAAGGCTTTTGCGTAGTCAATGAAGCAGAAGTACGAGTAGATGTTTTTCTGGAACCCTCTGGCTTTCTCCATAATCCAGCGCATGTTAGCAATTTGGTCTCTAGTTCCTCTGCCCCTTTGAAATCCAGCTTGTACTTCTGGGAGTTCTCGGCCCACATACTGCTGAAGCCTGCCTTGGAGAATTTTGAGCATAACCTTGCTAGCGTGTGAAATGAGTGCAATTGTACGGTAGTTGGAGCATTCTTTGGCACTGCACATCTTTGGGATTGGGATGTAAACTGATCTTTTCCAATCCTCTGGCCACTGCTGAGTTTTCCAAACTTGCTGGCATATTGAGTGTAGCACCTTAACAGCGTCATCTTTTAAGATTTTAAATAGTTCAACTGGAATGCCATCACCTCCACTGGCCTTGTTGTTAGCCATGCTTTCTAAGGCCCACTAGACTTCACTCTCCAGGATGTCTGGCTCAGGGTCAGCAACCACACTGTCTGGGTTGTCCGGGACATCCAGATCTTTCTGGTATAATTCCTCTGTGTATTCTTGCCACCTCTTCTATAACACAGGCTTAAAACAACAGTCTTTTTTCCCCCCCGAAGAGCCAAATATTTCTCTTGAAAAAATATATCCCCCAAGAGAAGGAAGAACAGTTTACCAACCCCTTTGAAACACTATAACCTGCAGGAATAAGTATCTAAGACTGTGGGACCATTTAGTTCTCCTAACAAAGAACCAGAAAGTCACAAAGGGCTCTAGTAATTATGCCTAGATGGATAATTACGCCTTCCCAAATATTCAGCTTTCAATAAGTTGCCTTGGGTGAAATTTAATACTGCTGTTCCACCATTTCTTCATCAGCTTCATTAGATACTAACAGCCAGACAATAAGGTCTTAAGATCCAACCTATTCCCCTTCTCTTCTAGCCACTTACTTCTGTCTGACCAAGAGGAAGCATTCTCAAAAGCTTGGACAATTTTTTTTGGCATCTCCTTGATTGTCCTAAATAAAGGTGCCATCTCAACGTGCATTTTGAAAAGTAACATGGCTGAGCATGACGTGACCCCACCTCAAGAACAAAATGTGAAAACTTCACTGTTATTCTTTAACACGTTTTAAGGAGAACACACACTTCCCTGCATTTACTAGGTTAGTAAGTGGACTGCCTGTATTAATCTAACTGAAACTATCCAACGGATTATTGAAAGATATTACAATCTTTACCTATGTGTTTGGCTCTCAACTTAGATCTGGAGACGACCAAGAAAAGAACACAGGAATGAAAAACCTCATGACATCTCAACATTTTTTCTTCATTCATTATCTAGGTGCAGTTCATGAACTATGAAACAGGAAATGGAGGAATTATCCAAGATATAACCAATATAATGCTGTTTTTCTGCGATACTGGAGAACGTTAGCTCTGAAGTGACACGTTTTCAGCACAAGAGGAGTGGAGCATCATCACTATTAGAAACTACTTTGGAGAGATGAACAAGGCTCAAATATTTTTGTCCAAAAATATCACTCTGGATTTGCTTTTTTTAAAAAAGGGAAAGAGGAAGGAGGAGAGAAAGCTCTTAAAGAGACACTTCTACTGGCAATGCTGTTCTGTTCGGCTTCGGCTTTGTCATCTCACTTTCAGGAGGCGGAAGACTGAAGGATTTGAGGACTTTACTTACACCAATAGCCATCTGTACAGCTGGCTGTCATCCAGATATCTCCATAGCTTGGTTCAACAGATCAAATGGTGGATACTGCACAACCTCGATATGCTTTGTTTTCCTTAATTTTTGGTGACTTTTCTGATCCTGTATTTAATCTTAGAACTGCAGAGTTTAAAGGGACCCTACAGATCATTGAGTCCAGTCCCTATCAGGGAGGCACGGTGGGGAATTGAACTCCCAACCTCTCGCTCCGCAGCCAGATGATGAAATCACTTAACTATCCAGCACTTTCGTGTGTGCGTGTTCTCCACTGGTTGCCTTTATTATTGCTGCTTGATTTAAACCTCGCTATCCACCTCAGGCTCCCTAAAGAAGACAATGTGGATTTTTATAAACACAAAGAAAAGTCAGCTTTTAAACTGATTCTGGGAGCATTTGGTGCCGTCTGCTTAAGGCGGGACTGATCCAAGGAGCTGTATTTATTCTGAGGTCTGAAGAAGTGGAAGTGGCTCCACGAAAACGCATGTTAAAATAAATCTGTGAGGCTAGACTCCCACTGTTTACATGCCCCATTGTGCTATCAGTAGCGCTTTCTGTCAGCACAGCCTCCTTGTGCAAGTTTAATCCCCCACTGAAAAGAGCAGGGTCAAATCTCCTGTTTGTGCAGTGAGAGGTGGGGCATTTATGGTTTCCCGCTCTCAACAGGATACGAGTCTTCGTTCTGAAGGTGCCACAAGAATTTCTATAGTGCTTTGTAGTAGTTAACGTGCCTCCAATAATGCTGCCTTACTAAGACTCTAAACAACTAATAAAGACAGTCAGCACATCGCTAAAATGACAGACAGAGAGAGGAGAAGGAGGAGAGAGATGTCCTAAGTACCCCTGCACACTCACGTCAGACGGAAGATCTGAAAATAGGGCTTCTTCGTTGTGGCACTTCTTTTTCTTATACCAGAACTGTTCCTCCTTTGGGAGGAGGCACCTTGAAAAATTCCATTCATTTTCACCCATATTTTCAAATATATGGCATGGCATACATTCCCTGTACAAGTTTACTCCATTTAGTGTTTCGCCTCCAACATGGCAGGAAGGTAGCTGGCTGGTCTGCTACACCACCAACCATCAGATTGAGGGCAAGGAGAATCAAGGCCCTCAGTTGTGTTAGGTCACTGCCGAAACCGGGCAAAGAAGCAGCAGTGAAGAAATACTGTACAAATATTTCTGAAGAAACCAATCTTTTGTGAAATTTGACAGGCTTCGTTGCCAAAGCCAAATGCAAATGTTAGTATGACAACTGAGGAAGCCCCCAGGTTAAGCAACAAGACAACCACCGTGTGCTGTCGCTGAAGAAAAGCCAGAAAGCATAAATAATATACTTCTCCAAGGACTGGTGCAAACAATGCCCCAGGCATTTTGAGGCTGTTCTGGTTGCCTGCAGCTAGACCTACCCTGACAGCTAGCTTGTAATTTTCACATTCCTTTTAAAAATATATTTTCTCTGTATATGAAAGTTGGAGCAGCAATAGAGGTCCTCGGATCTTTGCATGTTTCCAGAGCAATTGAAAAGACACAATGTATTTATCGCAAAGAATCTCTAAAACCAGTATAACACTGTGCCAGACGGTAGTTTTACCCTGTCTATGGCATATACTAAGACTCCTGGACTTCTTAGTTATAATACTTTACTCCTGATCTTCCTCTTACTTATTTCTTAGTTCTGACCCAACTGTCATTGCAACAACGACCACCATATACTTTATTTACTTCTCATTATTCTAGGTGCTTTATGTCACAGGAAAACAGCAACCCAAGGTGAAAGACATCAAGCCTCTAGAAACAAAATGTGGAACAGTGAGAAAAATGGGCTGAAAAACTACAGCACTGCTGCATGTCCAATTTCCATGAATCAGATGTTTTCAGGAAGTCCACTAAGAAACATGACAATTGCCCTTTCCTGAGCATGCTGCACCTGGAGCCTATGATCCTGGACATCCCACGAAGCCACAAGGATCACCAATGGCCTTATCCTCCAGGAACTCATCAAATCCATGAACCCATCTAATAATGGTGGTTAGTGAACCCAACAGCTGAATTTGTACTCTATGGAGTGTTGTTGTTTTTCTTTTCTGTCTTGCACCCCTAGTGTTCAAGTACTTTCAGTCTACCTGGAAGACTCCCCCCCCCCTCCAAATCATAGCCTATCATTAAGATGGAACTGCTGGATAGCTCTGTGGTTTCAGCATATGGCTGCAGAGCCAGAGGTTGGGAGTTCGACTCCCCACTGAGCCTCCATGACTGGGGCTGGACTGGATGATCTATACTAGGTTCCCTTCCAGCTTTGCAGTTCTAAGATGACGACAACAATTAGACATGGGATATTCATACTCCTATCCCTTGGGATAGGAATATGAAAACTGGCACCAGAGGCGCTGCAGAAATCCAGTCCCTCCCCCCCAAACGCTGGGTTGCTGCATAGCGAGCACGGTCATTGTCCTCATCATCATGCTAATTGCAGAAGCAGCCCGGCTGGCTCTTCCCCGCCTTTCCGCGCAGCCAACCACTCTGGCAAGAAGGCGGGATGGGGAGTCTCCTTGTTCAGCTGTTGAGCGGTCAGCTGCACAGAGAGGCAAGGAAGAGCTGGCCAGGCTGCTTCTGTGATTAGCACAACGGTCTGGTGAGCCTGACCATAATTTTTTTAAAAGAACTCTTAATGTTTCTTCAGCACCATGCCCAGCTCTGTCACACCCAGCCTGGTGAAGACTCATACCCCGTATCTCCCACCCTTGGCCTTTAAACTGTGTAAAAGGACCACACAGCTTTTTGTCCTTTTTTATTTGACTATAAATATTACATTTTGATTCATTTTGTATTTCTTCACAGATGTCCTTTGTCAACCATGTTGGGAGGCTTTATACTGGAAAAGTACTGCATGAATATGATTTTTTTGAAAAATCAATTGCTGAAGCAAGAATGAATTAAGGAAATAAAGTAATACTGAAAAGATACTGGTGTCTGACCAGACAGACAAAACTTCAGAACTGATTATTTCTCCTGGAATGGGGCAGGAACAGGAAGCCAGACCTAGGTGAGCCTAATTTAGGCATTCATCTGAGGTGCATCACATCCAGGTGCCTGAAAGATACCCGCAACATAAGGCAGGCAGAACTCCCAGGATGGAGAATAATGTTATTTGAATCTAGAAAATAATAAGAATAAAAATTCTATCCCTACTAGTGTCTCAAAAACATCAGCTTCATTTTTTAACCACGAGACTCCTCCTCTTCTAGCTTTTCCTCCACTCCTCTGTGAAAATATATGGCTGACTGCAAAAGCATTTACTTTCACTTTGAAATTGAAGGGTAATAACCTCCAAGTTATTTTTGTAAGAGTTACAGAGCTGGAGAGATTTTCTTCCCCCTGAGCTACAGAAGGGCTGTCTTTGAACAAAGAAGTACTTTTTAATTTCTTTGCTTTCTCAGATCATTTTGAAAGGCCCTGCTGCGTACGTTCCAGTTCTCCAAATTACTAGTTTCTGCCAAGTGTTCCAACACAAGCCATTTGATAAAGCAGCTGCAAGTTAGAAGGGCACCACGGGTATTGGCATGTAGGCGAGAATTCTCAATGCCCGATTTCAATACAAATTTCACTCACTGACATGTATTTCTCAGTTCGCGAAAGGCTCTGTCAATTTATCTCACTGAAACTATCTAATCTAAGTTCAAAATGAACACAGCCCAGTTAAGTTAAAGGCTTCTGAGCTTAAGGTACTCCAGTTACAGATGGTTAAGACACACAATGTTAAGCATCTTAGACTTAAGTTCACAGAATGGGCTGCAATTTATACTGTAATTGTATGTGGGGGGTGTTTAAGTCACAAAGAAAGCTTTGGTAGTGGCACTCTGATAAAGGAAAGGCATCTGTGTTCCTAGCTGCCATTAGAGGTCGAAGGTCACAGGAAAGAACGGGGAGAGGTAGTTAGACCCACAACAGCAAGCTTAGAGAAGTGAAGAATAACATGTAAAGAGCAATGGTAAAGAGGAATTAAGTGAAGAATAGAAAAAGCAGGGAAGGTGGAGTAGAAAATAAAGACAACAGAGATGCAGAAAGAGAAATCGCACTATGATTTGAAGTCTCAATCACATTTTTGGCTGTAGGCTTCTCATCACTGTCAAGCACATGTTTTAAACACCACACGACACTCAGACATTTGTCAAAGCTGTAAAAGCTCCTCAGTTCTGGGCTAGAGGGATACTTCCAAATGAAAGACTGGACAGATACATGGAGCAGGCATATAGTTCCAGCCTTTCAATAATTAAGCGGATCTCCCTTTGGGAAGGCTGTTCAATTAAATACAGCTTGCTGCAGATGACCTCATAAGAAAAATCTGAAAGATTAAGTATCATTTTGGAGAACAGTTAGATTTGTAATAACTCTGTTCCTATTAAGAAAGCACCTATGAATCCTACAGCAACAGCTACTGCTGGATTCAAATTGAGCAAGCTTAGCTTGGCCACTCTATCTACTACCTCAAATACTTCCCTTCAAAAGCAGAGGCTATTTATCATGTTAGAAATGGATAGCAACGGGTTTAAGAATGTCAAGATTAAGATTCTGCATCTAGGCCACTAATGCTTTCATTTTAAAATATTACACACAGCTCGAATGCTATTCAGTACTTAATATAGTATTAGTATTAAGTGATAATCTATGCTGACCCCATGCTGATCCATATACTGAAGTGCTCTGCACAGTATATTTCTTTCTCCACCTGCAGCTAGACACAAAAATGTCTCTAGTATTGCTAACCCAACACATATACAACACTAGAGATGGGCACAAATCGCCAGTTCGGTGGTTCATGCCAATTCGTCCTTCGGATGAACAGGTGTTTGGTGGTTCCCAGTGCCACCTGCTCCAGTGGGCAACCACTCAAAGGCAGCGCACCAACTTTCCTGCCCCACCTCCTCCAGGCACTGCCTCTCAATGAGCGCCTGCCAGAGGAGGCAGTACTGGGAATTGCCAAACACCTGTTCGTCCAAAGGATAAACCAGCACAAACCACTTGGTTTGGTGGTTGACGCCCATCTGTATATAACACTATAGAAGACTCAGGTGCAAACTGTTCTGCATCTTCCAGAATGCTGGAAAGCACTGCTCTTAGTCTGTACAATATGTCAGAGTCATCAGCAAAACCACTTTATTGGACATGTTGACCAGCATATGCTGCACTGGAATGTGCAACTTCAATGTGTCACATAAGCATACCACCATCACAAGTGCTCAACTAGCACCAGTCTGCCTAAGGTGAGACTTAGCATTGCAAATTTAAGAATAAAACTGCAAAATCTTACTATTCAAGATGGGCGCAGACTACTTGATACTGCTGGTGAATGGGTGAAAGAAGAGATGAACAAGTTACTTTCTACAGATAAAATATTACATTGAACAAGGGGTGTTTATCTTATCAATCCAGTTTCTACAGTATGGCAGGAAGCTAGAAAGAGATTTGAACTGGAGCACTGTGGTTTTAGCCTTCGAACACTCTTAGGCAAGAGGTGTGGTTCTGTGAGTCATGCCTCAATGTTGCCCTTCTCCAAAGGGACCGGTTTTAAAATACAGATAGCTAGCATAGTTAAGACAGAAAAGAACAACTTTCACAATTAAGCTTAAAAGCTGGAAGTGGGGAGAAATGTTCTTTTAGAAATGGGTGGGGTCAACAACAGAGTAATCCACACATGCAGTAAACCAGATTTGTGGTGCACCAAGAGATATTGAGGAAATATCATATTCCATATTATGAACAGAAAATTAAACCATCTCCCCTGATTCTTGCTTTTTCACCTATACATTACCAAAGAGAAGCAAAATAATAAAAAATTCCTTAATATGCCTTACTGACTCATAGGCATAACTGAAAGTTCTCAAACTCAATAGTTATATCCACAATGGGGAGAGCTGAGAAGTAACTAAATATGAATATCTCATTATTCGCTATTAATTTCTTTTGCAATGAGGCACAGCTGAGTTCCATTACAATTGTAACACAGCAAAGGTAACTAACTTCTCAGTCCTTTCATTTCCACAGGGCAGTGACTCATGCATGCTAAGCTTTGTTGGGGGTGCTGAGGTTGACAATGAGTTGAACAGGAGAACAGGTTTTGTGCCACAGTCCAGCTCCTTGTACTGTTCACATATTACTTTAGTTACTTCTGAGAAACAGGAAAGTGGAGTTACCTGTTAAAAATTGTAACTAAAATGGCAAATAACTAATTCTAAGGCCTCAAAATTGTAACAGTAGTTCTGCGTTTGGCGACACAATTGGTGCTAATGTCCAGCTTATTTAAAGTGATGATCCTTACCTATCAGGTAGATAAAAGTCAACGATTTTTTAAAAATCAAATTGATTCAAACCATGATTTAATTTTTTAAAAATCATTTTTTAAAATTTAAATAATGATTTAAAATCAATTTGTTTTAAATCAAACCCACCCTGATACCTATCCAGTGCAAACTGTCAAAGGATCCTCTGAGCCAGGAGAACTAAGAAAGCAGCTGAGGACAGGCACAAGCCTTGCTTACAGCCCTTCACTAAGGCTTGTCCAGCTGCAGGCTGTAAGAAAGCCCCACCAGCTGCACAAAGTACAAGTGGTATTTGTGTCTCTTATACGCTTGCTTTGGCCCAATACCTCTCCTTTCCAAAAATGTCTGTGTAACATAAAACTGATGGAGTTTAAGGCACCATAATAAAACACAAATGTTTAATTTACATTAAAAACATTTCTTGGGTACCAAGTTCTCTCTTAATGGCCCCCAGTCTCAGGAGCTTTCCTTGTCAACAACAGTCAACCTCCCCATGGGGCAAAATTGCCAATTAAACTGGAACGCCTGACTCCTGTTTACTCTGGCAATTAGAAATATAAGTTGAAAAACAAGTTATAAAATGCAATCTATATACTGCATATCTATAGGCTACACTTCCATCCAGATAGGATGCTCAAAATGGGCTGTACTCTACAAGCCCATACATGTTCGTACTGTAAGCCAAACAGGTAACTACTATAATCTCCATTTCATTCTAAACCTAGCCAGCAATAATGTTCCAGACTTCAAAAGCTCTCCTAGAAAACTGTCTTCAGTTCACAGAGGACACACAAGGTTAACCTGTAAGGTGCCACAAAGACCATTTTAATGGGTCATTTAATGGCACAGAAAGGACAGTAGGAAGGCAGGCGTGGCATATTTTAGAAAGATTAAAAAGATAAGGGAGAAGACCTAGTTCTAGACTGAATACTAAACCAAGTCCTTGTAGAGATAAAAATAGCAACCTAAATTATCTATACAAAAGATTAACCTAAATAATCTTGGGTACCTGGAAATATTAACCTAAATTATTTATAAAGAAAGCTATGAACTGGCATGAAACTGAGACGTAATCCAAATCCAACTGAGATTTATCTACAAACCTTGTAAAAACCCAAACTATATGAATACACTGTATCTTAATAGACAATTAAATTAAAAACAATCTTTGAGCCATGACACAAAGTTATACACTATTACAGTATCATCACAAGTTTTCTTTTCAACGAGCAAACAAAAGTTTTAAATAAAACCTTTCGATAAATCCCATTTAAATTTTTTAAAAATATGATACAAATTTTAGAAATCTGGTTTTAATTGATTTTTATCCACCTTGGCTGGAAACTAGCATATAATCAGTTTGCAACTGGGTGAGTTTTAACTAGGTATTTCCAGCTGATAGTCCAAACTACAATACCACATAATTTGGGGGGTACTGTTCAAACAAGGAGTGCTATTGTTCTAATTACTCTACTATTTTCTATTATTGATTTCTGTCTTCATATACACACACATATATTTTAAATACTGTTTTAATATTAATGTTGGTTTGTCTATTATTGTAACTGCCTGGTATTTGCCTTCTTTATGAAACACAGATCTTGATCTATCTAGCAGAGATGATTTCATATGCTAGGATATTAGTTAACAGCATTACACCTAGAGATGGGTGACGTGCAGGGGGTGGGGAAGAGAAGACAGCAGGGAAGAAGAGAAGGATAAAACAACATTATTTCCAGCACAAGAAGATGACTAAGCATATGATTAACACCAACTTCAAGCCTTCACTAACCCATTTATTGTTGCAAAAATAAAACACTTTTTTCCCTGCTCACATTGTTGCAGGATAATCTCTTTCTTTTCCAAGGGCCATCTATCTTTTCTAACAGCCCAGAGGAAGGAAATCTGCATGCAGTAAAGAAAAGAAATGCTCACGATTACTAATAAAAACTGGAAAAGAATCAGAATGAAAAGGAAACCACACCCTAAAACTGCACATGAATTCAGAGCACATCCAAGTCCTTTTGGCATCTCAAAGAAACAAGCACATAATATGGTTCAGATTTCCTTGCCCTTGGAAATTCACTTTTAGAAGTACCCATAACACTGACTTTGTGGCCACTATCTCAGTGATTAGGGGGTATCAGGTGGTCATCTTTGAACTGCTTGTGGCATACTGAGAGTGCAGAGTTTAAGTCCTTCAGGCCTGACATAAAGGTGTAACTCTTGTATGCAAAATACAAGTTCGCCATTACATGGGCGGAGTATAAATCCAATAAATAACAACTTAAGCCAGAAAGGTAACAGCCTTACTCTGAAACAAAATCAGAGTAACAATAGCCAGGGCTGCTACTCTAAAGGAATCAGTATCGCTTAAGGAAACAAAAAGAAATAATCCTGGAGATTTTAATAGGGAGCGCCAAGATTTTTTTGCCAACATTATATGAAGGGAAAAAAACAAAAACAAAAAAAGCAGGAATAACTTTAGCCAGAGTTGGAAAATGGGACTGAGAAGGCCTGCCCCCCCCCCCCCCCGCTTCTATACAGATACAACTGAGGCCCTAATCCAAGAACTGCTGGACCCTATTTACAAAACTTTTTTTTAAATGATAGTATGACTAAATTGCTCCATAATATAGAAGTATAATTTATAATCTCTATTCCACAATGATATCTTCAGAGCTATAACAGTTTAAATTAAAACTGCTCTTTATTTTTTTTAAAAAAACAAGTTATCCATTTAAAAATCTGACTTAAATTTAAAAATATTTTTAAAGATTTTCTGTAAAATAACTGATTTTTATCTACTCTGGAACACTTACCCTGTCTCCCTGAAAATAAGACAGGGTCTTATATTAATCTTTGCTCCAAAAAATGCATTAGGGCTTATTTTCAGGGTGTGTTTTTTTTATGTACAACAATCTACGTTTATTCAAATACAGTCATGTCATCTTATTCTGGTTGCTGTACAATGGTCGAGGGCGGGGTTTCACTTAACTGGGGCTTATTTTTGGGGTAGGGCTAATATTACGAGCATCCTGAAAAATCGTACTAGGACTTATTTTCAGGTTAGGTCTTATTTTAGGGGAAACAGGGTATTTCCAATATATTCTTAGATAAGCTCAAAACTGCCAACTGTCTCATGAGCTTTTTCTCATGCCCTTCTCCTCTTAGCAGGCATGGCATGTAAGAAAGCCATGCAAGCAAAAGCAAAAACAAAAACCACAGACCCAAAATTTAAGCTTCCCCTTAACTCTGAGAAGAGGGACCACCAACAGCCAATTGAGATAGAGTTCACTTGGCAATCTCACCTACAGGAGACTCATCAAATCAATAGGATTTACTTAGTGTTCATTCACCATTCAACAACCAATTGAATAGATCTACTCTACTCGGGTTGGAACTAGAACTGGCTTCAAGCCAGAGATAAAAATTTCAGAGGGAAGACATGTTAGGTTTGTTGCAACAAAAACCAGTACAGAGTCTTGTAGCAACCTAAGGAGACTAAGACGTTTTACTGGGCATAATGTTCCAATGATTGTAGGCTCATTTCTTGTATCTGAAGAAGAGTCCCCCCCCTTTAAATATAATCACTCTTTTTTCAGCTTCTTCTAAGGCTAGAACCTACAGAAGCACTTCATCACTTCATTTATTTATTTAAATTCCATTCATATGGTGTAGGAGGACAAAAATGGTTGCCTGGGTATGTACAACTGCAGAATGGAGCACTAGTGTGTGTAAACCGCACAGCCTGAATGAGCCGCATGTTCTCCTAGATGGCTCGCTAGGATGCTCAGCTATACATGAACAATATCAAGGTACACTTGGATTTTTAAGAAGAGTTAACACAGAGGTACTGATCAACTGAACCACTGAGCTGATGGTTTGGCACAGCTTAGGAACCAAATTCCAATAGTAGCGCGCTTCTCTCTACTAAAAACAACAAAAAAAGGTCATGCATTAAAAAATGAAGCAAGCAGAAGCAATCTGTTGTAAACTGCTTAGGTCAACTATGGGGTGCCAGCTGTGGCACAGGCAAACAGTACAAACCTACAGTAATGTATGCATTTTGTACTCAACATGCAAGAAGCAGGAGGAAAAGTTGCTTCCACTCGTTCAAAACTATTACGTGAACCAATCTGTAGTCATATTTGTAACTAAATGAAGAATTTTGCTAAACGACTGGTAATCTTTTGAACTTTTCTTTCCTAGCAAGGCTACAAACCAGTTCTTCCCAATATCATTATATGATTTACCTGAGACAGGCTACCTCGCTGCATCAGAACTGAAAAGTACTTCAAAGGTCAGGTAGTGCAGCCCTCTACTTCATCCAAGAATCCTTAAACTGCAACATCCTTGATACGGATGGTCATCTAGCTTGAATTTACACCCCTCTAGCGAAGACGACGATACACTGCAAAGAACATCCTAACAGCGAGAGCCATCTCACAATGAAATAGACTCAAGGGAGTGGTAAGCTCTCCTTCCCTGAAGATTTTTAAGCAGAGAACTCTTTAGCTATGGATTTCCTGCATGGGCAGAGGGTTGGGCTTAATGATCACAGAATAGTGAAGTTGGAAGGGGCCTACCCCTCCAACCCCCTGCTTGATGCATGAATACAAATCAAAGGATATCTGCCAGGTGGTTGTCTAAGTTTCTCTTGAATGCCTCCAGCTGGAGCACTCACCACCTCTCAAGGTCATTGGTTCCACTGTCGTACTGTTCTAACAGTCAGGAGGTTTTTTCTGATATTCAACCGAAACTTGGCTTCCTTTAACTTGAGCCCATAGCTGAGTGTCCTGCACTCTGGGATGATTGAGAACAGATCCTGCCCCTCCTCTGTATGACAGCCTTTCAAGTATTTGAAAAGTGTTATCATATCACCCCTCCGTCTTCTTTTTTCAAGGCTAAACATGCCCAATTCTTTCAGTCTTTCCTCGTAGTGCTTGGTTTCCAGCCCCCTGATGATCCTTGTTCCAATTTGTCAGCATCCTTCTTGAAGTGTGGTGTCCAGAATTGGACACAGTATTCAAAATGAGTCCTAACCAGTGCTGAATATAAGGGAACTAGCACCTTGCAGGATTTGGAAACTATTCTTCTGTTAATGCAACCTAAAATAGCATTTGCCTTTTTTGTAGCCACATCACACTGTCGATTCATATTCAGTTTGTGATCTATGACAGTTCCAAGATCCTTCTTGCTTGTAATATTGCTGAGCCAGATATCCCCATCTTGTAACTGTGCATTTGGTTTCATTTTCCGAGGTACAGTACTTTGTACTTATCCCTATTGAATTTCATTCTGTTGTTTTCAGCCTAGTGTTCCAGCCTATCAAGATCACTTTGAATTTTGTTTCTGTCTTCCAGGGTATTAGCTATTCCACCCAACTGTGTCATCTGCAAATCTGACAACCATCTTTGGGGTTCCTTCCAGCTCTGCAATTCTATGATCTCCCAAATCAGTTTGTTTCAAATAGACAATATCTTCAGAAGGCTTCTTCTAACATTTCACCGAAATCTGCTTCTTTAACAATATACACTCACTAGTTCTAATCCTGGCCTCCGGGAAAGCATAACGTGTGGTCCAAATTCTGTGTGACAGCTCCTCTGATACATGAAAACAGTTAATGTTGCTTCTCATCCTAAACATGAAGAAGGTTCCGTGCACCTCATCCTTAATACAAACCTTCACATTCTGCTTTGAGGGGATAAATTTTAGACTGTTGTCCATCTACAGTGAGTTGTAAATAGCCACTTCCCCCATTTCTGCAAAAGACCAAAAAGAAAAAAGGCTACATCCTGAAAAACTGCTGCTCTAAGGTTATTTAAGGAAGAGCTGATTTTGTGCACACAAAAAGCTACTACACACCTTTCAGTGCTTCCTAGAATTAGGAAATATTGCAGAGCACTGGGACTTCTGCTTTCTCCCCTTCTCTGTTAAATGACATAAAGGGAAGGGGCAGAGAGAAGGTGACTTTTCTAGCAACAGCTAGGCCTATATCACTCCCCCCACCCCTTAAGACAACTGAAAACATTTCATAGATCAATGCAGAAATCTCTAGTGTTTGATAAACTATGCCAGAATAAATCTGTTGTTTCTTATTCTCCAGGCCGTTGTTCAAACTATGGATCTGCTCTACATGCTACACCTGGATAGACTCGACACAGAGAACCTGCTGTACTACTTAAGAAGCATCTGCTACATGGATGTTGTCACCACTGATGCTGGATATGACTCCATCTGAAAGTCGACCGATTTTGTTTGAAGAAATTTCAACTCATGTTCTAAATTTGGCCTTGATTCTGTTTTATTTCATGGGGGTTGTTATCATTATTCACTCTGACCAACTGGGATGGTATGTATCAAACAAAACATGCAACGAATGACAGGAATAAAGTAAGCTTTCAAAAAGCTACATTCTTGGTCCATTTGTCTCACTATAGTTTACACTGACTAGTAGTTATCTGGCAATGAACGGGAGTAATTTCTGTACTGGATAGCAATGACAATTTGGATTTATCAGCAATATTTGGAAGACAAAACTGAGCCCATATTATGACCAACTGGAAGAACCTTTTTTAGGAGAACTACTACCATCTGCCCCATATCAAAATGCAGTATTATGAAACCTAAATGTTTTCCCCCTTTCTACAAAAACACAAACTGGAAAAGGAACAAAGGCTTTATAGCTCGTCTCACATCTGGCAAACTGTGCAAGCCACTTCCTGTTTAGAGCAGGCGTTTCCAACTGCTTGGCTTCCTGTGATGCAGACAACCTCGCTGGGTATGTGCGTATAGGAAAACAGAACTAAGATGGCTTACAGCATGCTTGAAGTTATTACAGATTTATAACGAACACAAGCAGAGAAAGCCGCCAATTTGTTACATTTTGAAAGACTGAATACCATATGTTGGTTCCCTCATTGTCTACTTGGACATTTCTTAACACTGTGACAATGTACTGATTGTTGTTGTGATGTGCTGTCAAGTTGGAACAGACTTATAGTAACCTTAATAGGGCTTTCAAGGTAAGTGAGCTATTTAAAGAGCACTTTTACCTTAAGGGGTTCCACACACCCAGTGAACTTCCAAAGCTGAGCAGGGATTCAAACCCAGTCTTCCTGAGTCCTAATCCATCATTCTATCTAATACACCACAATGGGTATCCAAGTGAGTAACTAGTTGTCTATTGTGAAATATCACTTTTTGTAACATTTAAAAACGGAATATTACTTATTTAAAGAGGAATTTGTTTGTAATAATTTAATTAGATCTGAAAAATAAGAAATGAGCAGCAGTAATTTAAATCTGGATTTTAAAACTGCTTCGTTCTTACATGGGTCCTTTTTAAGGAGAAAGGTGGGATAAAAATATTTTAAATATATAAATAAATATCAAGATCAATATAATACTGGCCTGTAAAAAACCCTGCTGTTCTAACTGTGGGCTCCAATATGAATTTGTTCTCTGGAACTTCTAACAATCACTTGTAATATAAATACAATATTTAAAAGTGACAACACACAGCTGGCATAACAGAACTGCTGGAATCTAAGGTGTGCACAAAAATCATGCAAATATTCTGTCACAAATCCAGGTATGCAATACAGAAGGGCCAATTCTCAAAATGCAAACAACACTGAAACAGTGTTTTTAAAGTGACATTAACAGAAGCACAGCTAAAGAAATCAGAATGTTTAACACCACACATTATAGACAACAAACAGCCTTGTGGCACCTTAAAGGCCAAGAAATTGGAAGCAGTAGACTAACACCTCTGGCGGGCATCATTGTGGGCGAAGATGGTCTATATGCTTTATCAGAACGGTACAGCAATCATGCACTGGGAGAAATGATAAATTTATCTGATATCTTCAAACATGTGGGATTAGCAATGATAAAACCAACCATCTTATAGAAGAGAAGAAAATTTTCTTAAATTTGAGAATCTTCTTGTTCGTCTTCTATCAGAGACTGGAAATCATCAAGGCTGTTTTGACTTTAACACGCACCACCTCTAAATTATGTTGTCTTGCATCCATACCAGTCTCCCAAGATCATCAGCCAATAAGTTCTTCTCCCTCCTATACTTCATTTTACATTTTGTGAACATGCATAACATGTTTCATTTCTCCTGTGACCATAGTATTCCAGCTTTCTGGGGGGTTTTTGGGTTGTTGTTTTTTTTTTTTTTTTTTTTTTGCATTTTCTGATTTCTATGCCTTTGGTTCATTTGCTTGAGTACCTCTTTGTTGGTCACCTTTCTCAATTCAGGAAGTTCTTAACATCCCACAATAATTCTGCATTTTAAAAGCATCTATCTTTGGTTTTATAACTGCCCGAGTTAAGTCCACAAATCCGTAACCATACAGTAGAACCAAGAATATAGCACTGTAAAATGTGCATTCTTAAGGCCCTTAAGTTTTTGTTTTGTTTTTTGTGCATATTACTTTCTTCATCTTAAAGAAGCTGCTCCAGGCCATTTCTATTCAGAGAGATGCACGGCTCTCTATTCTTTCATTGTCTGGCTAAGATTCCACTAGTCATCCAACCAAATTCCAGGGCACTTACATTTACCAACACACTCCAGTTTCATGTTGGGTCTTTCTTTAACTGCATTTATTGGGCTGCTTGCTTTACTTGAGAACACTACTTCTGCTTTTTATACATATCTTTCAGAGATGTTATTTCTCAAACATAAAATAAAAAACAAATCTAAAATTATAACATACCAGAATATAGTAAATAATTATTTGTTCATGTTAATACCAAGCAGCAATGAAAGCTGAGTATATATGCCTGTACAGAAGACGTAAGCAACTCAATGCCTTTCAGATTTTCTGGTCTACAAGATGCTTTGTGCCTGACCACTAGTCATCATGAGGAGAGTTGTAGCCCAAAAGATCTAGAGACGACCAGGGTACCTAAGCCTGCTTTACAGATCACTCAAAATGTTAGCATCACTGAATAAGCGCCTTCAAGCTAGCTTCCATTCATTGACGATGCTTCTTTCAGTTCACAAAAATTGACAATCCTGCCCCAGTTCTAGACACCTTCATCAAAATTTAAGATACAATTACAACCCAGGCATCACTTGCCTTTCCTGTAATAACAATAACTGTGTACCGTCATGTCAATTCCAACTTACGGCAACACTTTCCAGGGTTTTCAAGGTGGAGAGTACTGAGAAGTGGTTTGCCATTCCCTTCCGCGGGGGGGGGGGGGGATCCCTTTGACTGTGCAGCTTGCCCAAGGCTACACAGGCTGGCTCCTCTCCTGGGAGGCACAGGAGCGAATGGAACTCCTCACCCCTGGTGCCGGAGCAAGATAACCTAAACCACTGCTGGGAACAACTGCTATTGAGCTTCTGCTCTTCCTGAATTGTTTCCTGAGAAGCCATTCTACTTCTTTGAATCAAAGGAAGAGATGCACTATTCCATGTCTTTGTTCATAGGGGCCCAAGTACTCTTTAGCCTTTCTCCTCCTAATTTCATCTCCCTCCATGGTCACTCCACATGATCATTATAACATCTCTGTGTTGTGTATATTCCCCTCTCTTCCCTAACCCTTTTTATTTTATTATACCTGGTCTATTACCCTGCTTCTTGTGGTTATAGATCATAAGCCATCTTGGGTGCATTGGCACTCAGTGGTATATAAATTAAGGTAGCAGACAAATGAAAATGTTATCAAAGGAAAGTAAGACTGATAGATTGCAGGGGAACTTAGAAAGCAGTTTTATCTTTCCCAAACAGAAACACTGACTACAATTCTCACCAAGGCTTAAAACAGTTTTGGTTATTGTAGGGACCACCACTGCCCATTTCTGCTCCCCTATATGAAAAGTCCAGGCATTATGCTTCCAACAGTGTACTTTTTTACTCTGGTCAAAACAAAAAAGCAACTTTCAGTGAATGCACAAGAACACAAAAGAAGACAGGCTATGAATATTTTAAACATTTTATGACCTCTACTAAGTTCACTAAGCAAACCCAGCCTGTCAGAAATTAAATATTACTTATCATTCCACCCAAGATGTCATAACATTTTAAAGCAGTATCATTCCCCATCTCCATGAGGCACCCAACAGCATCACCTTTTGCTAAAATATTTATAATGATTCTATGAGACCTCAACCATGTGTCCACCATTGTGTACTACAGATGCAGTTTGTACTTTGGCTGGCCATCACATGCAAGATAATATTAATTCTTCTCTGATGTCCTAAATACTTGAGACAGAAGGCAACCTTCTACTGTCTAAGTGCAATATTAAAGGCTTCTATAGCAGAAACTGCACTGTCCTTCCAAGATATTCATTAGGATTGATCCCAAGCAATCCTGTGGTGAGACTTCTCTAGCACAAACCACCATTGCACGGTGATCATTTATTCAGGAGTGTTTCTGTAAACATGAGGAAAAACTGCTGATTACAAAGAGATCTGGGAAAGTATCTAGGTGTATAATGGACTGCTTAGTAGAGCAATTTTTGCCTGGCATCAGTTACTTGAGGCTGAGCGACTATCTGCCTTTTACTTAGAAGGACTGAAAAAGGGTTGTATACTCTGAAAAACTGACTGCTCCTAAGAACCCCACAACTTTGAGGCTGCACAAATTCTAAGCGAAGGTCAAGGAATGTTCCCAATTGTTTCCCGCCTTTTCTGAAAACACTAGGTGACATGCATTTCAGACATGTGCTTCTTCAGACACCAAGTTGGAAAAGAGCAGATCAGTTACTAATAGTAAATGACTTGGACATAAACAACCAACGACCCGTGTACCCTAATAAAAGTGACTTTCTAATTTTAACACATCTGCACAAGCATAAAACTGTCTCCTGCAATGATAACTCTACCATTCCTCCCTAAGCGAGGTAAAAATCCTACACCAAATAGTTTAGTTGTCAAGAGGTATACACAAGACTGTACATCAGACCACACCCACTGTTTCTGACATGAGAGGGTTACAATGCAAATATTTTAAGCACATTTTAAACCACACCAATTTCTCAAGGGCTCCGTTTGTGACAGCAAGCACCTGAAAAGGTTTGCCAAACTATGCAAGGATAGTAGCAATTGTAAACATACAAGATCATCCTAGTGAGGTTCTTTAGTGCTCTTGAGATGGCACACAGCACAATTCACATGAAATACAGGACTTTCCCCTCTAAAATTGCAGAACTGAACTTAAAAGGAGGACAGCTGCATCTAGATTCAAACTGCTAAGTATGGACAACAATTTCAATTCCTTCTTCATGCATATATTAAATTATTTAATGAATTATGTGCAGTCAAGTTAATTCCAGTTTATGACCGCCCTTGCCAGGGCCGCCTAGGCATAAAGTACTGAGAAGTGGTTCACCATTTTCCTTCTTCTGGTGGCTCTCCAGAACTCTGCAATTTGCCCAAAGCCATACAGGCTCACTCTTCTACAAGAAGGCACAGGGAAGAATCAAACTCTTGACCCCCAATTCACTGAACTATCCAGCTAGTCATTAAGCCAGTATAGACATAATGTCCTTGCCCGAAGGCAACATTCACAGGACATTCTTCCACTGAATCCTACAAAAAAACAATTTGCCAGGTTCTCAAAAGCAACAGGAACCAATCAGAAAGGATAAGACATATACATGCATGGATTGGTCAAGTCTGAACTCAGGATTGCACATAATTTCCTGTAAACATTAAACAAATAGTTGATTTTTGATCAAGCACCTCCCACTAGCAGTTAGCAATTCTTATCTCATCAGATAATCGTCCCAGCAATGAGTGATTACAGTCTATGTAAATTATTAACAACTGTCACTGTGCATTTATTAGCACTTTATAATCATAGCCTTTTACCTGTGCAGACCAAGGTGTCACCTTTAAGCCCTACTGACAAGGGGCCCAGGTTATACCAGATGGCGTACTTAAAAGACTGGGGAGAGGGAAGTGAAGAGCCATGTCAGTACTATAGTGGCATGACTTTACTGGCCCTTCAGCTATCAGCAATGTCTTTTCTGGCCTATCGTATTACTGGCAAAACTATGGGCGCTACATGTGTTCATTCTTAGCTATCAAGGTGTTGGTCTTCTTCTTCAATTAACATATTTGATAATGCCTTGCAGACATCAAGCTAGTAAGACGAGAAGTTCACAGGATCCAGCAGGACACTGCTTCTGCAGCAGCATTTACAAAGCTCTGAGCTCTGAGCATGCCCATAGATCTATATTTTAATTAACATTCAACATATGGCTTTTTGACAACCAAGTTGATACTGTTTTTCAAAAGCTGCTGTCAGATTCTATACATGTCAGATAACTCAGAAAGATGGGGCTAGTTCCACAGAAACATAGTAAAATAAAGAGACTCAAGTGTGTTTAAGATAAAACATCAGACTATCATCATTTAAAGCATGTGATGAAAATTAACGAGTGCTCCTTTTACCCTCCATCTTTTTTCATATGTAGCAACTCTTATTAGTCTGCGTTCAAAAGACGGGAGAACAAACCTTTGAACCTAAAGAACTTGCCTACAATATTAAGGGGAAAGGCCACAGTTCAATGTTAGTTAAAGTACCTGCTTTGCTTGAAGGCGCCCCCGTGCAATTTCCAGCCCCTCTAGGTAGGCCTTACAAAGATATTTGCCTCAATATCTGTTTCTGGGTCACTGACGATGATACAGCTAGACTAACAAAATATATAAATAATAAAACAATTTCCTAGATTCCTAAATTTAAAAATGTCCATTAACTTCTTCCCTCTCCCTTGTAACAACAAACCGTAAGAACGGTACGTGAAAGTGTGAATATATGCATATATGTACACACACAAAATACTTCTGGCATTCATAGAAGTATTCAAGAGCAGTCATCCCAGGAACCTAACTGAAGATTACGTGTAGTCAGTCAAATTGAGTCTTGAAGTAGTTAACATATTTGGAAGGCAAAATAAAATGATGTCTGATTTCTCTAGAAAGCTCCCATTCCTTTGTAAATCTGTGTCCACACTCTACACAATCTTTCCATGTATCTTTGCAACTGCAAAAGATGGGAGGGTGTTATGGTAAACACCTGGCCCAGTTTCATAAATCTAGCAACAGTTTTACTCCTATTACCAAAACAGGAATCTATTAGGCGAACACATTTCATACTTGGGTTATGTCTACTTGTTTGAGGACAGAAGGCAAGTGCTGTAGCTATATATCACAATTCTCTCATTAAGAGATAGGTAGGAATCTATTTCACATGTAAGATATCAATGCTATAATGGCCAATGTGGGGTGAACAAGCATCATTTAAGCTTAGTATATCAGCCAATAGATTCCAACCCAAAACTCTTCCAGCCTCAAACAAGTAATCCCATCTGTATTTGCTGCTACTTCTCTATCCCCTGATACCCTCCTTCCATTAACGGCTAGTCACATGTTCTCATGTGATATCAGCCTCTTTGTTCTTTTGTCCCATTTGTGACATCATGCTGTACAGCTTTAAACAGCTTACTGCTTTTTTTTTAATTATCAAGGTGTTTAAATTCCATCTTAGGAGTCACATCTTCCAACAAAGCCTTTTCTGAACCTAGTAGCTTTGCTTATTTAGCACAACTGCCTACTTCTTTTCACTTTCCTTATTTCTTATCATTTTCATCCTGACTGACAGTGGCTGAAATCCTTCTGTGCAGCTCTGTGCACATAATGGCAATGACATTCTGAGATGCTTGCAATGTTGATGCATTGTCTGTGAGTTGCATGCACCTCAAAATCATGTTTAATCAGGAAGGATCTGCCACTGATAATGACATCATCCATGCTGTGCACGCAGAGCTGCGTAACAGGATTCTAGCCTTCTACTTCAGTCTTAACATTTAGGGAAGTCGCCTAACCCTTGCAATGCCTCACATTCTTGGCCCCAAATAAAACTGATTATTTTGTTAAATAAAACAAATCTCAAAGTATTTCAAATTTATTTATGCTCTCAAGGTGACCAGAAAGTGATGTTGAAATACACAACCCTTTCCCCATGATGCCTTGGCAGTAGGTGGGTAGATGGCCAACATTAAAGACTGCTCCCTAGCATTAATTCTGCCATCTACTCAACATTATTCGTTTTCCCTTTCAGTGTCAAGCCAGCACTAATGGCAATCTCAAAACAATACGGAATGCCATATGGCTACATCTGGATATTAAAATTGAGAATATCAATTACCAATCCACTAATGCAAAGCCAAAAGCCACAGACAGTAAGAATTTAATCCAATTCAGGGACTGAAACTTGAGCCAACAGCAACATATACGAAGCAAAATCTACAGTGATTTCTAGCATTAAGTTGGATGATAACAGGAACAATCAGAAGTAAGGGAAGAATACCTTTTATTCTTTTTCAAAAATCTATGAAAAAGAGCAACAAAGAACAAAAATAGGGACACATATTAATCAAACCAGGGGAGTTGTATCAGTGTTAAATAATGTGGTGGGATTGTTTGCCTCCCTAAATGCAATTTTACTGAGTGTAATGCTTCTTTTAAAAATTACTCCAAGATCACAAATTAGAGGTCTCCACCCAAACTTAAAAGGACTTCATGTGATTCCATACTGTGGTTGAGAAATCACAATAATGCCTCCTTGAACAGTCGGTTGTTCTCTTAATGACCTAACTTTACTTCCTGGTGGTTCAACTTTATTGCGTAGAAACAATCAGCAATGGGCTGGGTTGGTATGTAAGGGGGATGGCCTATAAGAAAAAGGCAGTAGTGTGTTACTATAAATCTACTCCACAAATGCAGTTATTTTTCTCTTGGCTGGGCAGACATTACTCTTACTCAGAAAAGAAAAGATACAAACAGAAAACCCCCATCTCTTACACTAGTCTCCCCCAACCTGGCACCCTCCTGCTGGAACTTACAGCTCACATTGTTCCCACCAGAACAGTCTGTGGCTATGCCAGCTGGGATGATGGGAGGTGTAGTCCAAAACCAGGTACCCAAGCCTGTCTTACACCGAAGGCAGGTTTCAACCGGCATGACTTTTAATTTCTGAAAAATGTTTTGATTACAAGCGTGCATTAAATTATGCTGAACATTTACATTAGCTCATATTTCTGATTCACCATCCCTTGGATGTATGAGAAAACACAGCATTTTCCACAAGGCATAACACTGTAACTGGAGGACCCGGGTCGAATCAGAACTCAAATCAGTTGAGGCCCATTTGCTGGCTGACACCCAGCATTCACTATCTCCCTGCCTCACTCATCTCCAAGCTCTGCTGTGAGCATTAAAGTGGGAAACAAGACCATGAACTCTGCAGGCTCATACATGTCACAAATAATCAACATGGCTATCTTTTGAAGTTCAAACTTTTCCAACTGGATTAGTAACAGTTTTCATGCCAAACACAAAGAATGCCTATCACACACTGATCTAACAGCTGCCAAGGAACAAATATGAATAAACTCTACCTTGTACAGCCTGTGACTATAGACCTTTACGTTATTTTACCAACTGCTGTTATGGAGAAAGACAAAATGAACAAGCAGATGGAACAAGGCCATTTTAAAAGGTGCACTCGTGGAAATATAAACAGTGGGAAACAAACTGAATGACAATCATCAACTGCATTTAGTCAAACACCTACTTTTCAGTGTAGGCTAGGTACCACCTGAAAAGAAAAAAACAAAAATAGATCTTGAAAAACAAAAATAGATCTTGAAAACAAACATGATGCCAAATGAAAAATGTATTTTTAAAATCACTGCTAGCTTTAGCAGGAACTACTAAAAAACTGACACATAATTAAAAGGTTGGAGTGAAGCCTAAAGCTTCAGACACAACATTCAATTAAGTTAAATTTGAGAAATGCATAAGTTTTAAGATATGTTCTATTTCTATTGTTTGAAGCCTCCTGTTTACATGGAGAAGCAGGATATAATAGTTACAAAACAATTTCAAAATAATTTTAGAAATGACATTCTTTTAAGATGAATTAAGCTTTTAGCTCTTGTCTGCAATTTGACTGTACTCCTGTGCTTTGTTTTTGCTGTTGTTTATAATCCATCTTGGTAGCAATTTCACTGAAAGTATAATTTCACTGTAAGTTCATTAGACGTCATTTATTCTGCCCTGCCAAGCTTTCAGGAGTAAGCTAAAACTCCAGTAACAAATTATCTAGAGCTAAATCCAATTGCCAGTACTGTACTACCTAGAGCAGATCCACAGAACCAACAGGAGCTTGATAAATCAATACTTATGTAAGTTTCACTGACTCAGTGAGCTGACTCTAGATGGGACTAACAACTGGATTTAAGCCTTAATAATATAACTTTTAAAGCATTAACAACAACAACATGCCACTTCCAAAGAGGAATATATAAGACAACTGTGTGAACCTAAATGCCACTGGGTACAATTCCAAATGTAATCCCATTCCACCAAAACCCTTTCACTTCCAAAGAAATCTGTTCTGGATCTATTTAAAGTCTCAATGCTTCAGCTGAACTCTGATGTTAATTAACAGCACCAATTAGGTTAACATAATAAATTACTGGATTTTTTAAGTTCATCACACAGTGTAAACTACTTTAATAACCTAGAATAGACCACATTCTCCCACCCACTCCCAATGTATGGGTGTAGGTTACACTCAACTCAGCCATGCTTCTTTCTTGGCAAACATTTTTAAAAATTGCATTGTTCATTTATTTTTTAAACATGGATTTCATTAAACACACAGCACATATAAATTATTAGGAATAATGTTTAACTCAACAATTAAGCTTTTGCTTCACGTCCTTTTTTTAATTTGTATTTATTTCTGTAACAATTTCAGCTCAAATGCTGTGGCAGAAGCTGCCATATATTGGAAAAGGGTTCCAGAGAATTTCCTTTCCATCACAAAGAGGTTGCATGTGATCAGACCAATAGATTACACAGCTTTACAAACAATGGGTGTTCAAAAGGCATGTAAACTGCTTTGGAAGAAAAATAATTAAACCAACACATTTATTAAGTAAAACAGTTCAAAACCATTTTTATAGAAGAAGGTTTGAGATGTTACAATCATGCTTTCCTCTTTTATCAAGAGTATTTCTCCTACCATGTTAAAAAAAATCAATAAAATATTAAACCTGTCCACCCAAATTTGAGGACTAAAAAAATAGGGAAAGATTCTGGACATCTGCCACATCCCAGCCCTGAAAGAACAGATTAAAAGGGAGAAAAAGATTAACGAAGTCAGAAAAGGAATCTAAACTGCACAATTTAGTTTGAGAAGGTTGTTAATATTGAGCAGAAAATGAAGAGTTGCCTTCCTGCAAACGCCATCTTGTTGCAGTTACCCGGCCCAGGCACAAAAAGATCCATTCATTCCCAGAACAAAAAAAAAAGGGGGGGTTGCAAGCACACCCACCCCCCAGTCTTCAGCCACTAAAATACATACTGAAGCATTCCCCTTTCCACAAACCATACAAGAGGAATAAACGCTTAACACGTTAAAATGCCTTCTTCATCTCTGTTACCCTAATATGAATTTCATACAGTCAGGAACAGCATCGTGTCTTTATTTCACCAGCGTTTGCCTAGCAGGAAACCTCAAAATATGCAACAAACATTTTCCTCGGGCTGTGCCCCACCAACGGCCAACCCAGCAGGACGCCCTCCTTCCCATTTCTGAGGTTATGATTTCCCCACATCTCAATCCATAGAGATGGGGGTGGCGTTAAAAAGCAGCCATCCTAGTCTGAGCTTTTCCTTTTCAATAAGATGACATTTTCCTTGCTTTAGCATGGACAGAAAAAGCCCGCCCTAGGAATCGAGTCTTATATAAAATGTGCCCCAAGAAACGGTTTGGCTAAGGCAATCACGACAAAGAATCACATTCGTTAAAATTTCACTTTATCTTCACAAGTGATAAATTGATAGCCCGAGATAACCTCTATATCACTCTAATTTTCTTCCTGACACGATGCCCCCTTTTAAACAAAACAAAAAACCTCCCCTATCCTGAGTTCATTCTTTCTTTAATATCACAGAATTGTCTCCACACCCCTTTCCCGCATTATAGATAACTTTAGACACCCTATATATATTATACCCTATATATAATATATATATATATATATATTCCTTTTAAAAAGGCTTTTCTCCTCATTCTACAGGGAACCTTTTTTTTTCCATGCAAGCTTTTTCCTGGCATGCTCCCTTACTGTCCTGCAGCCAACGTGTCCACCCTGAGCAGAGACATTAAACGGCAAAATTACACAACATCTATTAAAATGGAGTAGTTAAACAACAAACAGATTGATGAGTGTCTCGGGTATGGCAACAAAAGTATGAACCCTTTCTTACTCCCCTCACCTGCATAACACGAAGAAAGCCATCCAGGTCCCCCTTTTTTCTCGGCTCCCCCCCCCCCCTGAACCGTCTAAAAGGAAACTCACCCTGTTTCTCCTCCACCCAATCAATTTTCCACCATTACGGTCTCAGCCATACACAGACAGCAATTTCTCCCAAGCATCCTCTCCGTGGACTTGGCTGCCCCCCACTTCTGGTTTCAAAGCAGAAAAGGATCCCAGTCTCTCTCCCCCCCCCCCCTTTCCTATCTCACTCCATCAGCTAAAGAGAAACAGTAGCCCCTCCCTGATATTGTGGTGATGGGTGGGACTGGGCTGGAGACAATAAAAAGGGAGGGGGGGAATGGTTATTTCTTGATTTCCCTATGTCAGCAGCCTGGGGGGGAAAAGGGCTGGGCACTGGAGTAGGAGAAAGAGAAGGCATTGTTGGGTTGGGGGGGGGCACAGAGGGTCTAGGGCTGAAAAGCAGCAGGATTGCAGGGTAGTGAAAGGGGGGGTGTCAGAGGAAAGGGAAAGCAAAATGGAAGAAGAGGAAGAAGAAAGGGGGGGGTCAAGGATTTGAAGCAGCTGGAGAAGGAAAGGATGGGGTTGACAAAGGGAGGGGAAAGCAGAAGTCACAGGAATAGGGAAGAAAGAGCCAAAGCCAGGAAGGAGGGGGTGGGAAAGCATGGAGGCACCAGCTTCAAAATATTGGGGGGGGGGGGAGAGATAAAAATGTGGGGAGGGAGGAGAGGAAGGGGAAAAAAGGGGGCAGAGGAGATGGAACAGGATTTAAGTCACGAAGTGGGAGGGTTTGGGGAATATAGGAAGTGTGGGAAAATGAGAAAATATATATACTATATAGGGTGAAAGCAACCCCCCCTTTTTTTTTTTTTACTTTAAAAGGCTGTGTGGGCATGATTTGGCTAAATCGGTGGAGGAGGCTGTCAGCCATGGGGCTTCTGGATTTCCTGGAGGTTTCTCCCCCAAATCACTCTGACCCATAGTTTTACAGTATATACATCTGTGTGTGTGTGTGTGTTATTTTTTAAGAGTAGAAGAGGTTTATATGGGTCACCTATAGAAGACACGGGGGGAGGGGGCCAGCCAGGGGGTTTTGGCAGGGAGAAGAAAAGCCTTCCGAAGGGAGATGATGATGATGATGATGGGGTGGTGATGACAAGGCGGAGGCTGTGAGGGGGCAGGAGGGAGGCTTTGCGGGGGAGGCCGAGCCCAGAAAAGCAGTGGGGGGGGGGAACCAGCCAAAAAAATAGGATTTGGGGGGGGGGGAAGAGAGGCATAGTTAGAAATGCAGATGGGAGGGATCCTTTTTTGGGGGTGCAGCTTGGGATTTAGGATAAAAGGGTTCCCAGGGCCCGTTTTTGGGGGGGGGAGGGGATACTTTCTCCCCCCCCTAAAGGTTGGGGTGGATTGAGTTTCTGGAGGAGGGGGTTTTTGTAAAGGGGAGACAAAGCACAAAGTGGGGAGGGGAGAGAGAAGGAAGGGCCGGAGAGGGGCTGTGGCCAAAGGGGCAGGGAGGAGGCCCCCCAACAATTCCTTAGAGAGGGGGGGGAGACCCCTGGAAGGGGGGGGGCAACCATTCTCTGAAAGGGGGGGGCCTTCCACAACCCTAAGACCAGACCTTGTGTGGAAGGCGGCACCCCCACCACCACACACCAGCCCTCCCCCCCTTTTTGTGTGCCCCCTTTTTTTTTCCCTCACCTTCCTCGACGGCCGCTGCTCATTCACCGCCGACGCCAGCAAAGCCCCCCCCCCTCCAAAAAAAGAAAGAACCCCCCCCTCTTCTCGGCCCTTCTTTTTCGGCCTCCCCCCCCCCCCACTCTTCTCTGCAGGCCCGTCGGGGGCAGGCAGGCAAGCGAGAAAACACCCCCCCCCCCGCCCCAGCTCTGCTTTTCTTCCTCCGAGGCGTCGTCGCTGAGGCGTCCTTGCTTCGCCTTTTTTCCTCGTCGGGGAGGGTGACGTTCTTTTCCCCTTTCGGGCCGCGCGACCCCCCTTCCGACACCGCCTCAGGCCCGCCTTCCTTCCCTCCGTCCGTCCGTCCGTCCGTCCCGCGCGTGGCAGCCGCTTTCCCTCACGAGCCCCAACCGCCACACACCGGGGGGGGGTATGTGTGTGTGTGTGAAAGGGGGGAAAACAAAAAAAGGAGGGCGGCGGCTGCAGCAACCACACAAATGAAGGCGACCCCTGAGGAGGCAGAAAGACGGACCAGACGGGCGGGAGGGAAAAAAATTTTTTTTAAAAAAAAAAATATAAATCCCCTCCTCTCTCTTTGGTTTTGAAGGGAGGGGGGAACGAAAAAAAAAACTCCCTGAAAAAAAAAAGGGGGTGTAAAAAAAAAACGGAGGCTTGGGCCTGGGCGCGGCCGGCGAGGAACGAGAGAAGCCAAGCCTTTAGCCCGCCCGCTTCCTTCCTTCGCTCTTCCTGCGCCCGCCCGCCCCGTTTGTTCGCTCGCGCGCCCACGGGCGGGCTCGGACAAGGGTCCCCCGCCCCTGCGGGCCGGGTTGGGAAACCCCGCTCGCGGCTCCGCCCCTGTGTTGGGCCTGGCGAGGTCCTGCTTTCCTTTCCTCTCTGAGATATATATATATATATATATATATTATTTTATTTTAAATTTTGTTTTAAACATTGTTTTCTGGGGTGTGAGGCGAGGAGGAGGCTAGCTCTTCCTTGGGCAAGGGTATAAAAGGCAAATAAATAAAATAAAGGCATACAAAGGCAGAGAAATACATACAAATAAAGGCAAAGAAATAAATAAACATAAAGACAGGTCAGGCAAAATCCAAAGAAACAAAACTAAACAATGCAAAAAAATAAAAATTGGTTCATCTTTAAGATGCCACATGTTTTCGTTTTCTTTTTTTGCCTTGTTTTGTTTCTTTGGATTTTGCCTCAGAGGCTTGCACAACCTAACACTGATCAATAAATAAGTAAGTAGGGTGGGTTTTTTTTTAAAAAAAGGTGTTTTCCCCCCCCTTTTTTTTTTATTTTTAAAGCACACTTTAAGATAATTCCAAGGGTAATTTCTGATTTGCTTTCTTTCCTTTCAAAAAAAAAAAAAAGAAACATGCAAAAGCTGGGGGGAAACAAGGCAAGCCAATGTGTGTATATATATATATATATTATATGAGATATTTTTTTTGAAAGGAAAGAAAGCAAATCAGAAATTACCCCCCGAATTATCTTAAAGTGTGGTTTAAAAATAAAATTTAAAAAAAAGGGGGGGGGGAATATATATCTATCTCTCAGCAAAAAAAAAAAAAAAAAAAAAAAAAGGGGGGGGAGAGAAAAGCCTGCTAAAATAGACACAGCTCTGTAAGTAACTAAGGAAGAAGGCTTGGTTATTTTACAGATGGGGAAAAAAAGAAAGAAAATCCCGGATCAAGGATAAAAATTAAATCAACTCCACCCTTGCTTATGGTTTTAAATAGGCTGGGATTTTTTTTTAAAGCATGCCTCAGCAGCTTCAACATATTTAGCATGAAACTGATATTTCATTCAATATTTCCATATATGTCTGACGAAGTGGATGTGTCCATGAAAGCTCACATTAAAATATAATAAGTCTTTAAGATGCCATATGTTTTTGTATTTTTTTTTTTCGTTTTACTGTATTTCTTTGGATTTTTGCCTGCTATATCTGGTGGATGTAAAGGATAAGGACAAAATTGCACAATACACATTTTATAAGTGGCTTTAGGTGGATTTTAAAAGGATTTAACATTTTTTTACCACTGTTTTCTTCAAACTAGTTTATGCACTTTTAACAGATTATTCTTTGGAAGAGTATGCCTTCGTTTTCAACTCATCTCTTTGCAAGAAATGCCATTTTTGCTATGTGCTGTCAAGTTTCTGATGACTTCATAGCAACCCAATTAAACGGCAACCTCCAAAATGTCCTCAAGAGCCCTGCTCAGCTCTTGCAAACTCAAGCCCATGGCTTCCTTTAGAGAGTCGATCCATCTCACATTTGGCCTTCCTCTTTTCCTGCTGCCTTCCACCTTTCCCAGCATTTCTGTCTTTTCCCAATAATTCTACCTGCTCATGATGGGCCCAAAGTAGAACAGCCTCAGTTTTAACACATTTGCCTCCAGAGAGAGCTCAGGCTTGATTTGATCTAGGACCTACTTGTTCATCTTTCTGGCAGTCCAGGGTATCCTCAAAGCTCTCCTCCAACACCATATTTCAAACAAATCACTCTCCCCCCCCCCCCCCAAATCAGCTTGATTGGGAATACAAGAGTGTGGATGATCTTGGTCTTGATCTCCAGAGACACATCCTTACGCTTCATAATCTTTTCTAATTCCTTCATTTCTACTCTTCAGAGTCTCCGTCTTCTTCTGATTTCTTGGCTTCACTCTCCATTTGGATTTGTGATTGAACCGAGATATACAAAATCGTTCACTATTTCAGTTCCTTCATTGTCAACGGGCATGTAATCCCATTGTGTTTGATAGACCGTGCAACCTACTAAGTAGGTTTAAGATTGTAGACTAAAAGATCTGCCATGATAAACGTTTGCAAGATCTCCAAAACTGAGGTATTTAAATTATTTGCAACTCTCGTTGCAGATAAACTATAAAAACACCAATTAATTCAATAGACTACATCAGCCATACCAAAGAGTCCAGCAAATAAAAAGAATTTAAATATCTATCATCAATGCTTATGAGATATAATTTTTAAAGAAGCTTATATAATGGATGAGCAACTTTTGTGGGCCATAAAATTTCCTTCCCTCATCACAGACAATGGGGCATATCTTGAATTCCCTCTGCCCAATAAATATAGGAATTATTTTATGTTATAATGAGGCGTCTGTAGGCTAGAAGTTTCTGACAGAACCCTTGGCATGCTTAACTGAGGTCCACTTTATTAAAAATATTTGTTATTTATATTGACAGAATTCAGGGGCCCAGTACAAAGCATGCGACTCATAAGTAGAAATAAGCACCCTGGAGACTGATAGTCAGTTTTTTAAAAAAAGGATATGTACTGCTAATTAACTACTAAATTTGTTTGTGGTTACTGTGGGAAGATTAAGAACCTAAACTTAGGTAAAGAGACTCCCAGAACTGGTTTCCATGCTGAGTAGCTGGATCAGGCAGCCACTGCTCTTGACTAAACTGCAGGACCAAAAATAAAGAATATGTGACCTTAGAAAAAGGAAGGAAGGAAGCCTAAGAATACCACTCTACACGTAGATATAGAAAAGACACAAGGGGAAAACACAGGATACCTAAAGAGATGCAGTCAGTCCATGCTGACACAGGATGTGATGCCTGTCTGTCTCACAGTTGGCTCTGCACCAACACTTCACTCACCAAGCTATCTAGCCAGCAACATTTTAATTACCCACAATTAATTACCCCAGAGGTAATGTTACGAACTTATCCAGCCGCCTGGCATGGAAGAACCTCTGACCAACATCAGTGGTGGCTCCTGCTGGGATCCTGAGACAGCTGATTAAAGGTGCTGGGGAGCCCGAACGGCCTGCAGTAACTGGGGGGGGGGGGGGGGGGGTCCTGAGAATTGCCATGGGAAAAAAGTAACGTCTCTCAGCTCCATAGGCGTTGAATTTGGTCTCTGCTGCACTTTCATTAACCATTGTCTGGAGAAAGGCCGAGTTTTGCTTGTTTTCAACTGTGCCCTACATTACAACTCCTCGTTTACATTGCTCTATTGAATGAACAGGAAGCACTTTGAATAAGATCTGGGCCTATCTGTGTATCCCCACCTTGATTGCTGTTTCCTGTCTGCAGCAAACGAATATCCACTCGGAGGGTGGGTCTTTCTGTAATCAGCATCAGTAATATCAAATACCCAGCAACGAAAGCTAAGAATCATACAAGCTTTAATTAGAGTGTCTTATTCATATCAGATCATTGCAAGCCTAAACGTCTATTTATCAAGATCATTCGTCAAGACATGAAGCTTGGCATGAGATAATTTATCTAGTAATCTGTCCATTATTTTTTTTAAAAAGGAGGAGATGGCTGAGCTGTAGCCCAGTTTTAAATGTTTGCTTTGCGCTCCAGCCTCCATACAATTTGCCATAGCTTCAGCGCCTCTCTTAAAACATGTATTTAGATTATACTTATGCACGTTTTGCTGGTATCATGAAACTCAACCATGTTTGTGTAACTCTGTTGTGTAAACAGTGCCTAAACAGTTGATTTAAGCACACGTACACACACATAGCTATGATGTGGTGTAAAATGAGAAAGCTAATGCAATACTAGGCTAGATCAAAAGTTGTAGAAGAAACAAGGGAAATTGTTGTTGTTGTGCGCTGTCAAATCGTCTCCGACTCATGGCAACCCTATGAATGAGCCAAAGGTCTTGTCTACAGCTGTCCTGCTCAGCTCTTGAAAAACTCAAGCCCATGGCTTCCTTTAGGGAGTCAGTCTCTCTTGCATTGGGTCTTCCTCTTTTCCTGCTGCCTTCCACTCAGACTGCCAGCCTGGAACCACTGAGCTATCCAGGCAGCTCAGATCACTTAAGAGAACTAAATAAACAAAAATAGCTGTGGAAGCTGCCAATGAGCACCTTATTGGCACCTTAAGGCAGCTGGAATTCCTTACAAACTGAGCCATCTGCTTCCACCCTGCTGACTCCTGCAAATTGTCACCTGGACAGCTACAGCAATCCACCTTGGGATACTCAGTTTGATAAACTGTGAATATACAGTAGAACAAACTGTAGTCACACCCATAGTTGTTTGGCAATAGTAGAGTACCTGTAGGCAAATTTCTGGTGACCATCTGTCAGGGACAGACTTCCTGCATCAGCAGAAGGCTGGACCGGATAATCTCGGGTGTTCCTCCCAGCTGTACTATGTTTTGATTCTGTGGAGGAACGTGTAGCAGGAATCGATGCTTGTTTTGGGAAAAGCGGCTCTCGCAGGAAAGCTACCATCTATAGTCACCACCTTGGCCCATCATGCTAAATATTGTTCACACCAGCCTTCTCCAACCTGATATCCTCTCTATACATTCATTTTTTAAATAATCATTTCATAATCCTAGAATTTCAGAGCTCGAAGGCATCCTATGGATGCTGGAGTCCAGCCCCTGTCAAGAAGGCCCAGTGGGGGGAATCAAACTCCCAACCTCTGGCTCTGCAGCCAGAGACTAAACCACTGAGCCAACCAGCAGTTTTGATCCTTTCCAGGAAATATGGACAAACAGATCACCATCTGATCTCCAAGGTTTTGCATAAAAAGTCTTCCCAGCTTCAACCAGAAGATGCCAGGATTAAACCCAGTGTCTTATCCTGTGCCCTGTCACCAACCTACAGCCATTCCTCTTCCGGCAATACAGAGAAGGGAGAGCATGATTTTTGCCCTCCTCACACCCAACCATTTAACTTTCTAAACAATCCTTTCTGGATTACAATATCCGGCAGAGGCTCTCCTGAATAAAACTGTGTGATGCTTTCGGAATGATTCAGAAAGCAGCTTATACAGCTCACATGCTTAGCTCTTGAAGATTCCTTAAAAAAAAAAAAGTTTAATTCTCAGAGATTAAAAATATTCAGTAATCACAGGAGGAAGGCAAAGGGTGGGTGTAACCAAGTCAGTCTCCTTAGTTACACACTTCAATTCCAATTCCACATGTTCCTCCCTTCAGCTTGACTGTTTCTCATGGAACAAAAAGGTTATTTTAAACACTTTCTAGAAATAGAGAATTTAAGAGATTAGCAACTGGAGGCTTTCTTTGCAGCCAATTTGAACGGAGAAAGCTTCTTATTTGTAATGGCCACAAATTCTGAAGAAGAGAGAGATTTCTCTCCCTTCTTCCCTGCCCAGTCCTGTTTTCTACTTGCCCGTCTGCGAACAATGAATAAGACGGAAGGTTTGAAAGGCCAAGCGCCGGATATAAGTTCTGACTTATTTATTTTGTGTAAAATATTTATACCCTGCCTTTCTCCACAAAAACAGCTTACAATATTAAAACAAAGAATATTTTTTGGGGGTGGAAAACAAACTTTAAAAAAACACACACACACACAAACCAGGTCCCTTTTGAAGAACTGTCTCCCAGGCGGCCAGTTGCTGAGAAAAACGCTTGTCTGAAAAGTTTTTACCTGCTGTTAGAAGGAGGGCAAAGAGGGGGCCAGCCTGGCCTCCAGTGGGAGGGAGTTCCACAGGTTCGGAGCACTGACAGAGAAGGCCATCTCATCAAGAACGCCTGGGTACACTACGGTATTCTAAGTAAAAGAAAGTAGCTTTGCGCCGTTTCTGCTCTTGCCCCCCAAACTCACACACGCACACAGCTATCACTGGGTACCATTTTTTGTCCTGGAATGGCCAACATAGCTGCCTAAGGACTTCACGTGTGTTGATCGGCGCTTCGGAAAGTTATTTTTGGAATGGCGTGTTCTAGAATCCTCAAGGCAGGGGATTCTGGGGGTGGTAGTCCCCCTTTCCCCCCAGAGTGTTCTTCTCATCCTGACCCATCCCTGTGGTCACGCTTGCCAACAAGGGCAAAATGCGCTCGGCACATCATCCCCCTCCAGGATCTGATTACGCTACTGCCCTGTCAACAAGGGAGCCAGATCCTTCCCTGGTGAGCACCTGTTACTTTCCATGCAACAAAATACACACACAGCAAGAAGAAGCCTCCTACGACTTATGGGACTTGACAACGGACACTTGCATCGCGAAGCAATTTCGTTAGCTAGAAGCTTGAACGAGACACCAGCAGGAACGATTAAAATGGGAGCTTTTTTTGGTGGTGGCGGGGTGGATTTTAAATTTTGTGACACGCATAGGAAGCAAAAGGCCGGCTGGATAGCTTAGTAATTTAGGTCTCTGGCTGTGGAACCAGAGGTTGGGAGTTCGATTTCCCCACTACAAGTAGAGCCAGCCTGGGTGGCCTTGGGCAAGCTGCACAGTCCCAGGGCGCCCCCTGGAGGAAGGGAAAGGGGAAACCACTTCTGAGTCTTCTTTGCCTGGAAAACCTTGGAAAAGGGTCACCATCAGTCAGAATTGACTTGACGGCACATGCTGATTATTATTATTAGAGGTCGCGAATAAAAGAAATGTAAAGCTAAACATTCAGGAGGTTGGAGAGCTCCACCGCCTATCACAAAGCAAAGGCAGAAGGTTAAAACCTTAAAATTTTGACTACAAGTCCCAGAATCCTCCAGCTAGCATAGCCAGGCGGGTTATGTTTTGATCAGAACTCACCCAAATCCACAAATTTCTTCATATTGAAGTTTTTTAAAAATGGAAATAGGGAAGGACAGGGAGCTGACAGGTCCATCCATCCAGGCCCAAGGCTTCAAGTACTTCTCTCTTAAAAGCACGAGTTCAGATCTATGTTTATTCAAACCATGCAAGGGCTGAATACAGGTTGCCACCTTTTTTTCTCCCTTCTTATCCTTAACAGCTGCCTGGCAAACCGGCACAACATTTCCCTTGCAAAAATGTTCATACCTCCCGGGTTTGGCTGGTGCCGACGGTTTAGAATTTCATCCCAGTTGTTCTTTTTTAATAAGGATTTACTAAAACTTGTAAATGGCTTCTTCTTTGGGACCATTAAGAACCTGGAGTCTTAAAAAAAAAAACCACGAAGATGATAGAAAGCAAAATTGATGGAAGTTCTCATCCTGATGAGCCCCATGTCCATTTTAGACTGTACCTTTCTCAAGGTAGGGCAGAGATTGGAAAAGTTACTTTCTAAAGAAACTGGGCTCAAGAAATAACTTTTCCAAGCTGTGCTCGCCACTACCTTAGAATCAAGGCGGTATATGTTAGAGTTTTTCCAACCTCACATACCGTCTAAAGTTGGTTTGGCTGGGAGGGACCTTTCTGTGCTGGAATGACTGTCAATCTAGCCAACACTAACCAATCATTCCTTCTGTACCTCTGGTTTGAAAGAGAGTCCCGCCTCTCCGCTGAGATCTCTTTTCCTCTCTAGAATCTGTCGAAGTCTGTTGTTGAAAGCAGTCACGTTTGTCAGTTTGCTGTTGGATCTATTAAGTAAATGAAACCTCTTTATTCTTTCTCCTACTAATATCTCAGAGTGAATTATGGAGACTCTTAAGTGCCAGTGAATTAGAAGAAGGGTGGATGACTCCGGGGATCTTGAAGCTATCCTGCTCGGTGAATCCCTGCGCTTCTGTTGCCCAGCTAGACGAATTTAACCTCAGAACTCTGCAAGAGTATGCACATATAGGGAACAAAACAAAATATTTTCAGAGAAAAATTGCTCAACATTTTTATCTGTCTTCCTGAATTCTTCATAGTGCCCTTCTTTGCTGTTTGTTACCAAGCTAAAAATTTCAGCTTGGAAATCAACTATCTGTTACCAAGTTTTCAGCTTGGTACCCGATGCCCTCGCCTTACTTACTCTTCTCCATCCGAGTCCTCTCCTTCCTCTTTATCTTCTTGGGGCTTTGCTTCTCTTCCAAGAAACACATCAGGGCAGTTCACTGTCTTATTTTGTAATCTCGTTTGCAGATAAGCCTATTTGCTCTCAAGCTCTCCTTGTCAATGAAGCTGGTTAAAATGCCCCATCCTGGCTCTCATGGCCTCGCTCCCTTTAAAACACAGCTCGCAAAGTTAATTATTACTATTTTTTTTCCAAAAAAAAAAGGGATTTAAATCACAATTTAATTCACAATGCAATGTTTAAAAATCATTTTCCAAAAAATGATGTAACAAATTACGTACCAAACTCTCCAAATAATTTGTCGCCATGAATATTACAATTCCCCTCCCCCCCCCCCAATACCTGGGTGCATTCCTTGTGAACTATTTTGCTCATTTCCCAAAAACACACACCAAAGCTCCGGACCGGTAAGGGAACAGCAAAAAATGCACTCTAATGCAAAGGTCTGTAAACACACCAAAAGGCCCTTTCAGAGTAACTTAAAAAGTAACTCCTAGAAATATTACCATTCCCACTTCTTGTATTATATTTGAAATGTAATGTTGTTATCCCTTGATCATCAGGAACAAATGCTGTAAGGTTTTAAGCAACGACATTCTCTTAAAAGATGGTATTGAAGGATGTTGCTGGGACGAGGCCGGAGTGGATTAAAAAAACAGTGAATTGTAAACATCAAATCGATTTAAATGACCCTTTAAATCTTTAAAAAAAATAATCATTTTTTTTCCAATTTAAATTTGAAAAAATCCAATTAAAAACAGTTAATTGTGATTTAAATCAAATTCACCCTGGAAGAGGTTGATATAGATTCCCAGCTGGGCGGGTTTATTAATATCAGTTTGTTTTTGATGATCAGTCCCAGGGCTTTTCTACTTAGGAATAGTGTGCTAGGAAAGATCTGTAAACTTATTGATAGAAGCCCCAGTTTGTAGGATGGGCAGCCTGTGTTGGAAGCAGGCATTCTGCCATGTACTGAGGTCCCAAACCTTGTAGGGATTTATAGGTCAAAATCAGCACCTTGAAGCTAATACGGAAAGGGACCAGTAGCCGCTGCAAGTCCTAGGGAGATATGGTGGTATTTATTGACTCCCTTCACTAATCTAGTTTCACTTCCATGCATTCTAAAAACCTGTCATGGAGTGTCAGAGCACCCCGTGAGTAGGTTTTCTGTCCATAAAGGGCAATAGCAGGAAGAGGTGAGAAGCAAACCCTGGACAGCAAAATCACAGCCTGGAACAGGGCGTCCATGGTCAACCTTTTAGCTTCTCAGGTGTGAAATGTAGAGTCTTGCTCTACTGGAATGTGGCTTTTATGCGTGAGAAACGGCGAGGAGGATCAACAGGAAATATATATATTTTTACGACAAAGGATGGACAACCCTAAGCATTAGTGAGCTGTCCGAAAGGGGAATATGTGAGTCGGCCCTTTGCTCTTGAGTTCAGAAACATGACAGGCTGGTCTCATGCAAAGCAAAAGGAACATAAATGCCATTGTGTTATGCCTGGCTCTCTCGCCGCGCCGGTGCCAGGTGGGATTTGCATCCTGTTAATATAGCACCAGCCCAACAAATCCAGGAATGGTTGGCCCCTGTTGCGTTCATGCGTGTACAGCTTAGACGAAACACTGCGGCAGAGAAGGGTTTGGTATTTGCACAAACAGAATACACTTATCCTCCGATTGTGATGGTGCCGTGGGATTTACGACAGCAAGCAATGAGATAATCTCTAAAAGCCACCGAGATGGCAGGTTTCCTGATGGGGCCGGCTCTGTCAGTTGGCGGACGGAAGCAACAGCCTCAGGCCATGGATGGAGAGGCAGCCCCACAGCTTTTCCTCTGAATCCCACTGGCTCTTTTGTGCTTTTAGACAAAAAAGGTAACGCAATGTGTCACACAGCTGTTCCTCCACACCTGGACAACTCTGCTACCCTAAGATAGAACTCTGTCACTCATCATGGCAGAAACACTAACCAGCCTCCCATGTTAAGGAGAGTCCAAAAAAAGGCACCTGGCTGGATTAGTTCACATCAATAAATAAGGAACAGGTCTTTGGTAAAGTTAATGGCTTTGAATTGCCCGTTCAAGACCAAAATGAAAAGCGGTTTACAATTTAATTATGCAGGCTACACCTTACCCCTGTGAGTTGGGCACTCAATTTACTGACCTCGGAAGGATGGAAGGCTGAATCAACCTTGAGCCAGCTACCCAAGCCCACTGGGATCAAACTCAGGTCATGAGCAGAGTCTTCACTGCAGTATTGCAGTTTAACCACTGTGCCACGAGGCTCCTTCTCATTCATGTTTTTCTTGCAACTGGTGTTTGTAGTCACCAGCTAGCTGAGCCCAGCTCACTACCAACCCACCCACCCCCAAATGCTTTGCCTTCCTGCAGTAATTACCAAGTGTATATTGTTGTATATTGTCGGGACGTGGTGGCGCTGCGGGTTAAACCGCAGAAGCCTCTGTGCTGCAAGGTCAGAAGACCAGCAGTCGTAAGATCGAATCCATGCGACGGAGGGAGCTCCCGTCGCTTCTCCCAGCTCCTGCCAACCTAGCAGTTCGAAAACATGTAAATGTGAGTAGATAAATAGGTACCACCACGGTGGGAAGGTAACGGCGTTCCGTGTCTAGTCGCACTGGCCACGTGACCACGGAAACTGTCTACGGACAAACGCTGGCTCTACGGCTTGGAGACGGGGATGAGCACCGCGCCCTAGAGTCGGACACGACTGGACTAAAAATGTCATGGGGAACCTTTACCTTTTACCTATATTGTTGCTGGGAAAATTTATGTCTACTCCAGCTACTGTAAAGATTGCAGAACTGAAAGAGGTTACTTATGACACCAATACAATAAAAACGTATTCACTCCTTACATTGCTTTTAAAATGCAACTCCCATACAAATTTATTACCAAGAAACATTGCAATTAACTGTTTCGCTTTCAGTGTTCAGTTTTAGCTTTCAAACTAAGTTCGACCGCTTTTTTTCGGGGACGCTTTGGCTGCAGTTCTGTATTTTGGTCCGGGGTTGGGCTAGATGACCCCTGGGTGCCCCTTCCAACTCTCCAGTTCTTACCACATCCCTTTCCGACTGCCTATAGGCTGTCCCTGGCAAATCCAGAGGTAAGCCCTGCTGAGCTCTCTGACATTTGCTACCTCTGGCATGGCGTTATTTATTATTTATTACACCCTGCCAGCCGGAGCATGCTCAGTGATGCCGGGAGTGTGTCCTTGTCTGTGTGATTCTTTCCCCCCGGCCTCCCGCTTTTGTGAGTGGGTGGAATATACAATCTACATGCAAGTGGGAAGGAGAACGGAGGCTCTCCCCCGCTCCTTCATCTTTTGTTTGAATATCAGGTGTCTGATATTACATAAATCTGTCATACTCCGATCCATAGTTGAGGTGCGTTTGCTATTTTCCCAATTTAGCAAATCCCAGAAATGGAAGTCGAGCATTTCTCCGTTCAGTCACATCTGTGATGTCTTTCCAATCTTGGTTGTTTTGTTAAGGTTGTTGCTGCTGTTTTGGTGACATTAATTTACAAGCTTTTCCCCGCTCTCACCCCCCTGCCTTTTGAAATGAGCTGGCCGGCTTATTTCTTTTTATGAACCCAGAGGATGGATGCTCATCATTTTGCTTCTTGTGTGGCAATGATCCAGGGGGAAAGGGGCTTAACTCATACCATCCAGGATGGTACCTCATTGGTAAAAACGTGTGGCTTACTTGCAAGAAGATCTCAGGTTTTACACAGGTGGACATTTCCAGGTCAAAGGGTGTTATGAGAAAGGATGCCGGACCTGAGATGTGGAACAAGCCGTGGTGCAAAACCCCAGAGATAATGACCAAAGGGCAATGTCAGGATCACAGGAGAAGCAAGCCAGATGTTAGGACCGATGGTCAACCCAGGAAACCGGTTGCACAAGGTGCACACCGATCAGAGTCAAAGAAGAATCAGGAGCACCTCCAGCCCAAGGAAATCATGTTGCTCTAACAAAGCTCAACACAAGGGGGAGCCCTTTTATACTCCGTGCTGTCCAGGCGGCTCCAATCGGCGTCCAGGAGGTGGAGTCACTATAGGGTCAGAGGACATCCTGCAATTCCATGCTCTGTCACATGAAGCAGTGTCTGCAAGTCTTGTAACTTCTGGCACCATAATTTGTGAATATGCCTAGTAGATTATTCTTATATACTGCCATTCCTTCATAGGTTCTGGTACCTCCATACGCCTGCTGTCTTTTCTCATTATTATGTGCTATCAATATGCCCCCACCTATGGCGACCCCACGTACATGCACTCTTCAAAATGTCCTCTTCTCAACAGCCCTGCTGAGCTCTTGCAGACTCAAGCCCGTGACTTCCTTCAGGGAGTCAATCCATCTCGGGTCTTCCTCTTTTCCTGCTGCCTTCCACCTTTCCCAACATGGTTGTCTTTTCCAGAAAAACCCTGCCTTCTCAGCTTCAACATTTTTGCCTCCAGAGATAATTCAGGCTTGATTTGCTCTAGGACTCATTCGTTCATCTCTCTGGCAGTCCAGGCTAGCCACAAATCTCTCCTCCGGCACCACATTTCAAATGAATCCATTTTTCCCCCTGTTGTCTTTCTTTACCGTCCAACTGCCACACCTGATTGGGAATACAAGCGTGTGGATGATCTTGGTCTCGGTCTCCAGGGACACATCCTGACACTTGATGATCTTTTCTAATTCCTTCATGACTCATGAGTTACCTCTCGCTGTCGAGTCCGACTTAAGTTGCCCCAGCAATTTGACTCAGACTCAACTTGGTGTTTTTTTGGGGGGAAGACTCAAACTCGTGACTCCAACCTATTTTTCTGAGTCCTGTTTTCGAGTCCCTGCGAGAGACGGGCCTCCCTACCTGCTCCGCCCATGCACCCACCGCCCAGCTGATAGGCTGGTGCATGTTCAGAGGGAGGGGCTGGTTCCGGGAAGGGAAGTCAGCCCACTGATGTCCATGCCCAGAGCCCGCCTGCGGTCTCTGGGCATGCACATGTGCTCACCTGACTTCTGTTCCAGACTCGGACCTGAAGACTTCCCAGCATCCCTGCAGCCTGGGGATGTGCCGTCCAGTTGAGCTGCTCACAGACCCAACTGCTCCTTGAGTCAGGCTTGGAATAAATAATTTCCCCAAAAAGGACCTTGGAGAAGAACCAACACCCTAGTCTACCTCATGGGACATGGGAAACCCACATCCGAATAGACGCTCCGACATGGACCAGCTGCTGGACATGACCAAGACCGAATGCTGAATGGATCTTCGTGGTCAGAATTACTTGACAGATGTTAGAAATCAATAACTTCACTCAGGTCCTTATCAGCTGCTAAGGCACAAGGCTGGCTCACATGATCCATCTCGTGCTGGCTTTTCGCTACTGAAATATTTCTGCCATGGCAGCTTTATGAGCCTCTTTGGAATGAGTAAAGAACTTCCCTCAAGCCTTTTACTCTGCCGTTGGGCTTTCTTTTAAACCCAAACCACCACGGCTCCTTCTAAGTTTTCCCCACCAGAGGAACCTCAGCCGGGCAACACACATCCTGCCAGCATCATAACATGCAATATTCCCCCTGTGACGAAGGAATCACTGTTGCAAGATGATGCAAAGATGGTGTTAAAGGCTGCAACGGTGGAGGTGGGGAGATTCTGTGTAAGTTTCCCAGGCGGATTTCCCATGTCGAGCAGCACGATTTACTCCCCCGGCTTTTCCCGACACGTTCCCAAGGAAGGGAGGGATTTGCAGGTTGTATGTGGCATTTGCCGTCTGGCCACATGTGGCGCATGGTCTTCTCCAGCATCAAAGCTCTGGATAAGCTTGAAACAATCCCCATGGTTGAAAACTGAGTTTTCCCTTTCACACTACTCATCTCGCTAGGGACGCTGGCTGATATTTCCAAGTGGGCGGTTGTGGCCGGATTCAGAAGTCCCTCTGGTACCACACATGCTTCAGGTCAAGCCAAAGTGCAGTAGCAGGATGTGGAAAACAGACAATTTCAGGACCTAGGAGAGCTCCTGGAGAAGGAAGAGGTTGCTCCAATGAAGGCAGAGTGGGGAAAATGTTGATCTGTATCTCCTGCGTTATAGATGGGATTTTCTGGACTACAGATACCATCATTTCTCCATTCTGGAAGTCACGCCTGTACTGCAGACTCTTTACAAAGACCGGAATGTGATGGAGCTGGGAGAAAGGCCTGATTCTGAAGGCTCTGAGGATTAGCTAGGCCTAGCCCGGCTTAGAAAGAAAACTCCCAGTTTGCACTGGGGCAGGAACATGAAGCTTCAGCAGAGCTAGGCCTAGCCAAGACTCAGAACCTTTCGATTTAGGCCGTAATAAGAAATTCAAGTGTTTTGTAAGCTGTCTGCAAGGTACAGCGAACTCCCGGAATGGAGAATTACAGCGTTCATAAACTCTGAAAATCTCATTCCAGCTCTGCATAATTTACTGGAAACGGGCAAGTATTTCTTACTCATAATTATTTAACAATAAATAGTCAAAAATTATAACCCACTTCCAGAGAAAACTTGTGATCATCAGAAAAGTATTTTTGTGTAGAAGAACTTGTGATCTCCATTCAGTTCTCAGAATTTGGCTATTTCAGATTCTGGAGTCCATGAAAGCAACTTTCTCAGCTCTGACACAGATCTCAAATTCCATTCTGGATTATATCTTCCAGCCCTTCTGGTCATTTGGGAAGCTCTGCCGGCAATATTTGGATTTCATCCACTCCGTATCCTACTAGGGTGCTAACCTGTGGGTGCCATCTTGTGGAAAAGGGAAGATACAGCAGGGGCGACGTGTCACAAAATGTTGCCATGGTTGTATTGACTTCTTAGTTTTTTAATCACCTCTATAACATACCTTGCTGTGTTAAAAAACAACAACACTGCATGTCCAGAGTGGGCGTAGAGAAATCACACTGAAAATAAATCATAAAATGTGTGGCGGAAAAGAACCACACCAATAAATAAATGAAAGGCAGAATAAAAGCAAGGAGTGAAAGAATTCCACTACAGAATCGCAGAGGCAAAATGATGATTTGGATGTGTATGACTAGGGCTGACGTTAGTGAATGTCACCACGTCTCCCTACAGCAGCTTTGTTAGTTCCCCCAGTATCCATCCATCATGTTGGTAAGTCTTTGGTACCAAGTCCGAGTCTCTATTAAAAACAAGCTTTTTCCCCCAGAAAAAGGGAGGGGTGGGTGGGTTCTGAGTCTTGATTTGAGACCATGTCACGGGGGGGGGGGGGGACAAAAAACATTCAAGTCGGTGTTGAGTCCCCGGTTTGATTTAAGTCTCACTTGACAGCAAGTGTTGCAATACGTGTCCCCATGCCTGCCATCCATCCATATGTCTGTCTGTCCCAAATGAGAGTTTCCAGGGCTGAAACTTTCTAGAAGAAGTGATTCTTTTTAAAAGCAAGACAGAGGCTCCGCCATGTCTCATTCTGTTCAACTATTTCGCCAAAATCCACCTCTCCGTAAACTCATCCCGATTCTTACATCTGCTCTGCTGACCGTAATAGACTTTGCTTTGTTGCTTGCTCATTGTAAATGTAACTTCCATATGCCCTAACTGCTGTTTTTTTTAAAAAAATCTTTTATAGGTAACTACAGTTAAAATTATAGGTAACTTTACTTCCAAACTCTATTCCACCAGACCCTCCTTCTTGGCGGTACCTTATTTACTGGATACTGTTCCATTGGAAATCCAGTCACCCCTCAAATATGTGTGTGTGTGTGTGTGTATGTACATCTTTTCTGGAAAGAAGCAAGTGTTTTATTGGTCTTTCAGCTGCTCATTTGCCATGCTTGCATTCGACGCTCCTAATCTGTGATTTTAGATCTTTGTAATTTTACATGCGTGTGATCTGTGATTTTAAATTTTAGAGCTCTTAGTTGTGGCATCTTTGATATACCGTGGGTAGATTTTTTGATCAATTTGGTCTTAAATATTCATCAGTTGTGGTTTTAGCTATATCTTTTTTTACTTGGATCTTTACCCACCGTGGGTCTCATCAAGAAGAACTGTCGGTGCGTTTAACAAATGTGTGAACGAATGAAATAAATAAATCGTCGTTGCCAACCCTTCAAGCTGCATCGGGCTGCTGTAGCCGCTTTATTCCAGAGATATAAATGTGGCTTTAAAGTTTCAAACACTTACGCTGCTCTGCATGGGGCAGCCCATTTCAGAAGGAAACATTCAGAAGGTTGATGTTTACAACCTGACTGGTTTTAAAACCTAGCGGAGTGTGTATCTCTAGCCAGCTGAACTCAAAGCACACGGAGGAGACTTGACTGTGTAGAAACAGCAAAAGGGAGCTATTTTTAGCCTGCAAGCTTGTAGGGAGTCTGCTTCTGCCTCTGTGTGTGTGTGTGTGTGTGTTCCTGCACCAACCATTTCTACCCACACTGCAATTTTATGCAGGTACCTCTCTCGGCAGAAAAATGGAACAGCCAGAGGATGGTTTCGGGGTGGGTTTGCAGGACAGATCAGACTTTGCCAGCAGGGAGATGCTAAAGAGTTGATTCCAAAGGTTGGCGTCTCAGAAGCAATTAAAAGGAAGAGCAGAGGTTGAATACTAGCTTCTAAGAGCAAAATAGTACAGTAATACAAACCAAACAGCATACATGCACACATTCTCTCGCTCTCCACCCCTGGCATTTGCTGTTCTCGGCATCGGGCGCTGGAAGCAAGAACTGCATCGAGAAGGTGTTGTATGTTGGTGGCTTGCATGAGAAGCAGAACACGGCCAAATATAGCAATGTATTGGGAATAAAGTAGAGCAGAATTGGGTTGGGGGAAAAATATATTGGTTTAGGTCTCGGCTGCGGAGTTCAATTCCCCACGGTGCCTCATGAAAGTAGAGCCAACCTGTGTAAAACATGAATCAAACGCAAGGTATCTTTCTGGTTTCTAATTTCTCCAAATTTTGGGATCTGGTCCTCCAACTGAAAAAACAACAACACTGCAGTGTGTGTGTACAGTTGAATTTATAGGATCAAATGTGTACAAAACACATATTTAACTGCTGGATAGCTCAATGGTTTAGGTCTCTGGTTGGGGAACCAGAGGTTGGGAGTTCATCCTGTCCGTTTCACATGTATGACTGCTAAGCTGGCTTACACCCCTCTCATCTTTGTGCATCTGTACCTAGAACTTTACACACATATCTATTTTGCTATTGAAATTCATGTTATTGTGGGTGTTTTTGGTACCATTTTGGTGCTGGAGGAGAGATTTGGGAATACCCTTGACTGACAGAAAGACAAGCCAGGGGGTCCTAGAACAAATCAAGCCTGAACTCTCTCTGGAGGCAAAACTGTTGAAGCTGAGGCTGTCCTACATCATGAGAAGGCAGGATTCTCCAGAAAAGACCACCATGCTGGGAAAGTTGGAAGGCAGCAGGAAAAGAGGAAGATCCAGTGTGAGATGGATGGACTCCCTAAAGGAATCCACAGCCTTGACTTTGCAAGAGCTGAGCAGAGGAGATCAAAACATTTTAGAGATCGCTCATGCGTAGAGTCACCATAAGTTGGAGTTGACTTAATGGCATATTAACAATAACAAGAAGATCATCTCAAAACCTAGCTTCAATTTCCAAAATATTAGCCACCTTCCCCACTTTCAGATCTGTTCCAAATTTGGGAGCATTTCCTTAGACCCTCGTTCTTGTCCTTTATAAAGACGACAAACAGCTTGCATTCCAGGAGAGAGTTCAGTGGCAAACGCACACACATGTGCTCAGCCATGTCATTTCTCTTCAGCATGTTGAGGAAACCACTGGTGAGCATTTTTTGAGTAAAGACCCTTCATTTAGCTCACAACTCCCCAAAGAGGAGAATGGCTCAGTTCATATTTGACCACCCAGGCCACAAGAACGTCATGGGACACTTTTCAAAGCTTGGCTCCAGCCACGATATTCTACATCCAGAGCATTCCCCCCGTCTACAAGACTGAAACTAACTAAATCAGGAAGTAAGGATTCGTTCATTCATTTTGAAGGCCAGTGTTCTTGCTGGCTGCGTTTTTTTTTGGGGGGGGGGGAGGTTTACCATTTAAAAAACCAACCAACCCCAACGGTTTCTCTGCCCTGGATCTATTCTGAAATTCAGTGGCCAAGGGTCTTTCTCTCATGACTAAAAAGAGGAAATAAAACGACACCGTTGCAGTAAAGCACCTGTCGGGGTTGGCCCGCAAGGATTTCTCGTGCAACTCCCCAGAGCCGAAGCTTTTCGAGTCGCGCACCAAATAAGGGGGCGACGTCGGGGGAGAAATGCATTTAGAAGACCGTCAAGGGTATCCAAAGCGTTCGGCTATGAATAGCTACTGAGTTTACTCCTATGTCCTCTTGGAGGGAAACCACACCAAGGATGCTCGCTGGGCAGGCATGGGGGCGGCCAGTGGGGCGGGCTTTGCTCAGAGAGGGATCGGTGGATCATTTCAATTGCAGTCCTAGAGCATGGAAAAAAATTATTTTTTGAAGGGTGGGTGGGTCTTGTTCTCAGCACCTTCTCCCCAGCATGGCTCCAATCAGGCTGTCTGGGGATTTTGGGAACTGTCGTTCCTCAAGGAAATATTTCCAAACAGCCCTGCATTTCTCTTTCTTAGAGAGAAGTAAACGGCTTGGAAGAGGCATCTTTTTCTACTCCATTTGATTTGTTTTCCTCAAACTGGCAGCTTTTCTAACGCCTGTTTTTTCAGCATCCGTTTTGGTGTTCCCTGCGTCTTTCTCTCCTGTTCTCCATCCTTGCATTAGAGATGTTATGGCATATTTTACAATTACTCTATCATCTATTCTGGCAATCATACTCTACTGTGCTCTGGCAAAGTTCTTCCCTGATTCCTTCCCATCAAGTTCTCAAAATTAAGAAGACCAGGAAAGATTGGACGGCTTGGAAGAGGGAGGAAAAGTTGCAGAGTGTTCATTTTCTGGTTAAATTCCTCTAGCTGTGCAGCAAAAAAGGAGGAATACCCAGAGCAGAACAGCTTCTAGTTCCCCCATTTAGTCCACCCCTTTTCTCATGAACTGGCACTTACAGTCTCAGAAGCACACTCAGAGACATTAGTAGGACAAAGAATAAAATGTTTCATTTACTTACAGTTGAACAGATCAAGCAGGAAGCTGACAAACATGACTGCTTTTAACAACAGACTTAAACAGATTCTAGTAATATTGCGCTTCCACGAAGCATTGCACCGCATCAGCATAGTAATAAGGGAGTATTTTACTTGCACAAGAATTGCCGTTGGTGGGGGGAAATGGATTGTCTTCCTGGAGATCACCGTTCGCACAATGCTGATGCTTGCACCACCAGCGTGGTCTCGCTTCACTCTGTTAGCAGGGCTTTGTGCTCAGTGGAAGCTCAAGAGAACGCTCCCCAAAGACGCTTAGATTTTTAGGCTAATCTCCCTTTCTCTGCGTGGAACACTGCGCCCTGCTGTTGCTTCCACACTCTTTCCTTTCCTGTAAAATCTCTTTACAGCTGGAGTCCTCCGTGTCTAAATAATGCAACAATGGAGGAAACCATGGATATGATGCTTTTTGTTACATAAACAGCCACGGCCTGAGGATGACTAGAGCTGTGCACTGGGTTCAGACCAAATCCCACATTCTGAGCCGAAGCGCCTCCATTCAGACAAATCCGTATTAGGCCTGGATGAAAACTTCAGCAATTTTGCAACCTTGCATGCTGCCTTTTAGTAGGTGTGGTCAGGAGGGACCTCTTTGGGCTGGGGTGACTGTCAATCACTAACAGCACTAACCAATCGTTCCCTTCCCTGCCTCTGATTTCAGAGAAAGTTCCACCTCCCTATTCAGAGCTTTTCCCCTCTCCCTCAGGCGGTCTATGGAAGCAGCGAGTCTGTTGGGGTCCGTTGCTGCAAGGGGATGGATCAAGTGGAGAGAGGGAAGCTCTTTTCCCTCTCACGCAATACCAGAACAACGGGACATCCACTCCAATGGAGTGTTGGGAGAGTGAGAACAGACCAAAGAAAAGATTTCTTGACCCAGTGTGTTGTTAGTCTGTGGAACCCCTTGCCACAGGATGGGGTGATTGGCATCTGGCCGAAATGCCTTTAAAAGGAGATCGGACAGATTCCTGGAGGAAAAGTCCATCACAGGTTTCAAGCCATGATGGGGATGTATCATCTCCAGGCTTAAAAAGGAAGGTACCTCCAAAGGCCAGATGCAGGGGAGGGGTATCAGGAGACAGGTCTCTCGTTGTCTCGTGGGCTCCCAGAGGCATCTGGTGGGGCCACGGTGAGATACAGGAAGCTGGACTAGATGGGCCCTCGGCCTGATCCAGTATGGCCAACATTCAGGGAGGTTGGGTTTTTGTAGTCCAAAGTATTCCGACAAAACCAGGTCATCGGTGGCCGAGGTAGGGGCTGTTTGTTGGGATGAAGCTGTGTGTGCCCCCATCAAGCCCCCGGGCTCCCTAGCACCTGACGCCTTCTAGAGGGGTTGTGGGTGCCCTCTGTGGTGCAAGAGGAAAACCCAACTGCCAGCCCTGTTGGCTTTCGGGCATGGAATGCGAAGGGGCGCCATGTTGGTTTGGGTGCTTAGGGCGTTTTTGGACCAGCCCAGTGGTGAAGAAGCAAGAGGCCTCCAAAAATAGGACTCTCTACCTTCACGGCCATAAAAGGTGGCCAAGAATCTCCCTCCCTTGGGCCTTGGAGGCTAAGTGTTCTCTTCCTAGCTGTAAAAGGAGGCGCTTCGATTTCTTTGCCTACCCACTCGGCCGGCTCCATCCTCAGCAAGCTCAAAGGGGTCTTCTCCAAGCAGCCCGGCACACACACCAAGAAAATGGTGAGTCTTGAAAAGCAGCCCTTTCTTATGCTTTAAGAATGAGAGGATCTTAATATATGCCTTTTTCCTTGTGTTATCCCTGCTGTGTACACATTGGTCTGTCTCTAGTGTGTATCCAGTTGTTGTTGTTTAGTCGTTAAGTTGTGTCCGACTCTTCGTGACCCCATGGACCAGAGCACGCCAGGCCCTCCTGTCTTCCACTGCCTCCTGGAGTTGGGTCAAATTCATGTTGGTCGCTTCCGTGACACTGTCCATCCATCTCGTCCTCTGTCGTCCCTTTCTCCTCTTGCCTTCACACTTTCCCAACATCAGGGTCTTTTCCAGGGAGTCTTCTCTTCTCATGAGATGGCCAAAGTATTGGAGCCTCAGCTTCAGGATCTGTCCTTCCAGTGAGCACTCAGGGTTGATTTCCTTCAGAACGGATAGGTTTGATCTCCTTGCAATCCAGGGGTATCCAGTTTAGACACATCCTATTTCATTTCTGCATCAATCTGCAATTTTCACATCCATATGTGAACATTTGCCTTTAAATCTGTGTGTTCCACTGTATTTCCCCCAAAGCATGCTCCTGCATCCCTCAAAGAATAATCTTAGAACTGTGGAGCTGGAAGGGACCCTATGGGTCATCGAGTCCATCCCCCATCAAGGAGGCACAGTGAGGACTCGAACTCCAGACCACTGAGCTATCCAGCAGTTAAATATGTGTTTTGTACACATTTGCTCCTATAAATTCAACTGTATACACAGTTTGCAGTGGGTTGTGTTTTTTTTCCAGTTAGAGACCCATATCGCAAAATTCGGAAAAATTAGCAAACTGAAAGATACCTTGAATCTGATCCATGTTTTAGGAAGTGTAAATTTGGCTTAAAACACGGACTAAATAACATTTCTGAGTATCTCTTGTGTTGACTAATTAAAAGCATAGATCGAGGGAATGCCAAGAAAACCGGCAGGGAAATTGATGCAAGATCTTAAAGAGGCTCAGAAGAACAACTTTGGAAGTTCTGGAGAAGTTAAGAACTAGTAATAGAAAAAACGTGTAGGCTGAGACAAGTTTTTCTTTAGAAATATTCACCAGGCTTGCTTAAGTGAAACTTCAAATATTGCAAAATCTACAGCAAAGCTCACAAAAGTCCAAAAATGTTTTTTTTTTCATCCAGAATGGGAAGATATTTCATAATTTGGTGATAAATTCCTATTAAAAACAACCAGATATAATAGCTTGCCCTTCAGATCACTTAGAAGGCGGCAAGAGCCTCGACTGAGCAATACTGCCCTCTAGTGACAGGTGGATATTTGCTCAAAATTGACCCACAAGCTGGCAGCACGTTATGCATGTATGCTTTGGACTACAGTTACCATCTTCCCCAATCTTGGACTGAGTTCGATACAGAGGTCACCATACTACCCACTTGTGTATGCCTTTATCTTCTCTAATGGCAAAGTGAAACACCTTGAAATGTTCCAAGTATGGCCAAGCCAAAGATTTATTTACACAGGGAATTTCCAAAGCCCGGGAAAAGTTACTTCTTCTTGATGTCAACGGACAGAATCTCCCAGCTAACTTGGGGTCTCCGGCTGGCTTAATGGGGTTTTCTAGAAGCCCCGTCTCCTATTCGCCATGACACCATCCATCCGCGATTTCTCAGTTTTCAGTGGTTTCCCCCATCCATTCCAAAAATGGAATCAGCCCCCTTTTCAACCCCTGCAGAGTAAGACCTTGATGCCCGAGCAGATCACGGAGTACAAAGGGATCTTTGAGATGTTTGACGAGGAAGGGAATGGCCTGGTGAAAACCGATGAGCTGGAACGGCTCATGAGTTTGATCGGCATCAACCCAACCAAGAGGGAACTGATCTCCATGGCGAAGGATGTCGACAAAAACAGTAAGAATTTGGGACTGGGTTTCCCGAGAGTGCTCGGACCCGGAGCAGGGTTGAGGGTTCGGGTTCCTTACAGAAGGGTTCCGCTCATGAGCATGGTTAACTGGAGGGTTTGTGTGCTTCGATAATATCTGGATCTGGGCAGTGGAGGCTGTGGACTGATTCTGTGGGGAATGGTGCATCCACTCCGGTTTTTAGCTTGAACTTTAAAGGAGCGGCCCTAAGCCGTTGAGCCTCTGCTGGGGATCAGGTCCCGCTGGCTGCCCAGCCTGAACTAAACCCTGGAGTGGATTCCGTGCTCCTGCAAAACCGGAGCCATGAGATTCTTCTGGGTCCAAGTTCCATTATCTCTGTTTGTGTCTCTTACCCCTCTCTGTTCCTTACCAGTTCAAGGAGGGGTGGTCAGCCTTAGGCCCCAGGGTTGAATCTGCCCATCTGGATGTCCTTAGAATGCCCCCCACCCCTTCCTTATGACATCATTTGGATTTCTATGTTGTTACTTTCCTAATTCTACAATGTTGGAAATACCTTCCTGAAGGCTGTAGCTAAAACCTGGTGAGGTCTTTATGCCTCCACCCACCCCATGGCCCACCTTCCACCATGAGAAGGTGTCTCTAACGTCTCACAAATGAAAGCTGGCCCTCTGGCTGAAAAAGGTGGATCCTTCCCAAAGGGCCTAGACTGCAACTCCCATCATCTCTGGGCAGGCTAGCCAAGGTAGATGGGAGTTCCAAACCCAAATATGTGGAGGGCTGCCCACCCCATATATTTAGCTGCCAGAAGTGAAGAATAAGAAAATGGGGCTACCAGCCTTTCATGTATAGACTGGACCCTATAGCTCTTCTCCCAACCTCTTCTTTCTCCATCATCCTCTCTTCCTTACCCTTTAGATAAGGGCACCTTCAACTGTGACGCATTCCTGGAGTTGATGGGCATCTACCACGAGAAGTCAAAAAACCAGGATGAAGAGTTACGGGCAGCCTTCAAAGTCTTTGATAAGGAACACAAGGGCTACATTGAGTGGAACACATTGAAGTAAGAAGGAAACTTGAATATATCAACATGGGTGGGGCAGACGTCTCTGGACTCTGGGTTACAACTCAGCCTCCATTGTGTAGTTAAGCCTGAGCAATCTCTTCTAGGCCAAGGGTTGGATTTGATTCCCAAAAAAGGGGGCTCCCAATTCTTGCAGGGCACCAAAGGCGAGAGAGTGCAACCAAAATTACGAGCACATTTAGCTGGAAGCTCATACTGCAGTTACTTAGCTTCAGACATCTAAAACTCAAGAGGGAGGAACTCCAAACCCAAGTTGGGAGGCCAGAAAAAGAGGTTATGTCATGGAAAAGAGGCACAGCCTTCTGGAGATGCCTAGCAGGGGGTCCCCAGGTGGACTTGGACTACAAGTCCCAGAAGTCCTGGCTAGCACAGCTCATGGTGAAGGCATCTAGGAGCTTTAACCCAAGAACATCTGGGGACCTAAGGTTGGGAACCATTGGGAGAGGCTGGCTGGTTCCCAGACCTTGGAATCAACAAACAGAGTCCTACCAGAGAGTCAGGTAAACCAGGCACAGGAGATGTGAAGTCCAACCGCAGTTCAGCCATCTTTGTCACCCAACAGGGAGAGTCCAAGGCAGTCCCAAAATAACCCAGCCAGAAAGGACAGGCTGCACCAAAACCAAGATGAGGAATGGGGGGAGAGAGGTAGCCTTCAGAACAACCCACTGCTCCCCCAGCTGAGGCTTATATAGCTTTGCTCATCCAGAGCTCAGGTGCAGGCATTTGGCCTGCTGGTCTTCCTGGGAGGAAGAGCTTTCCCTCAAGGGGACCCCTACTCTTGAGGAGGATTTTACTTCCAAGGAGACTTCTCTTGCAGTGGAGCACTTTTCTAGTCTGGCTTGAGCACCTTACCTTTCTTGACCACTGATGGGCTCCAGCCTTCTTCTCCCGCTCAAGCAGGGAGCTGCCTTCACTTGGTGGGTGGGTGGGAGTCAAACAGAGCCCTGTCTGCTCTGGGTCGGCTGTAGGATATAGAAAAGTGCAATGTATACGGCTGTTGCTAGGAGAGCTAAGTGGAACCTCCACGTTCCAAGGCAGTATACCAGACCGCACAGACAGACACCAGCAGGGGATCATTACCTGGTGCCTTCTTAGGATTGGTCTGCCTTCCAGGTACGTGCTGATGAATGCCGGAGAGCCGCTGAACGAACAGGAAGCCGAGCTCATGATGAAAGAAGCCGACAAGGATGGAGATGGGACCATTGATTACGAAGGTACTGGGAACGCAAACCCTTTGAGGGACACCCCCCCCCCCCTTTGCAAAACAATTGTGCATCTCACCATCAGTGCCACGAAACCTGGACGCATCACCTTGAGAGAGATCTCGCCCACCATCAGGGGGTGGTTGTGTCCTTCTTGACCTATGCTCTAGAAATCTCCAGATTTCAAGAGGATCAGGATTTCTAAGACACAAGCCGGCCAGGCCATGCTGAAGAGGGAATTCTGGGAAATGTAGTCTGAGAAACTGAATAGTTCACACTCAGCTGCTCCGTTGAATTGGAGAGCAAAGACTAGGGTCACTCAAGACGGCCTTTTGTTCCAGCAGCCATGAAACTGCCCTGGTTTAGGGGTTCTGTCCCCTGGTGAGTAAAATCAGGAGAAAATAAACATATTGATGGGATCGTCTGGGAACTGCTGGAAGCAGCAGGAGAAGAGGAAGGCCAGGTGTGAGATGGACTGATTCAATAAAAGAAGCCACAACCTTGGGTTTACAAGACCTAAACAGGGTAGGGCCTTTCGGCGGTTGCTAATTCACAGGCTGCCATAACTCTGAAGCTATTTGACAGCACAGAACAGGTTTTCAGCTTCACAGCATAATTCATCTTTTTTAATTGTACACACTTCATACCATCTTTTTTACAAAGTACATGTAGCCTGTTCTTTTAAACCTGGCTTTGCCCAAACCTGGACAGTCTTAAGACTACAACTCCCATCAGGCAGTGACCAAACTGGTGTGGCTAATGGGGAACTGTAGTGCAGCCTGTTTAGGACCCACCAGGCATGAGAAAGACGTGTGAAACGGCGAAGGGAGGGGACGTGACCGTCTTGGCCCTTTTTGGGGAAATGTTATCTTTGCTTCTCTTTCCTCAGAGTTCGTGGCCATGATGACGGGCGAATCTTTCAAACTGACTCAGTAAGATTCGTGGAAGAAAAGGATTCTGGATACAGGTTCCCCTTCTTCCACCGCCTTCCTCCACCCACCCTCCGCCTGCTTTTCTCCATGAAACGTAAATAGCCAAAAATAGCCCACGCCTTCTGGTGTACGGAGCTGAAATTAAATATTGATCTCGCGTCTCGGCCTCCCGCAGGCATGATGGTGAAAGCAGAGAACGGAAAGGGAAGACCCACTTCTTCCTGCCTCCCAACAGTACAGATTTCAGCGGCTTTAAGAGAATCCCTCCAGTCTTGCAGGGAAGCGGCGACTCAGCCAAGAAAACGGCCGAAAGAAAGCACAACAGATCCCATCGTCCTGGATTCTTTGGGACAGGCTCACTTGCTCTTTTCCCCACCCGCAGCCAACCAAGAGCAGTGGCGTGGTGGGCCCCACTGGGAAGGGAAGCTGATCTGGAAACTGGACAATTCACCCTTGCTTAAGAGTCATAACATTAAACGAAATGGAAGTCATTTTCTATTTCCTGCGTGTCATCCTTTTCTGAGTGTGTGCAAGAGAAAAGGGAGGGCAGAGAGAAAGGGGAATTTGGAGATGGCGAAGAAAGGCAGAATGTTGGCTGGATAGCTCAGTGGTTTAGGTCTCTGACTGTGGAGCCAGAGGTTGGGAGTTCGAATCCCCACTCTACATCTCCAGGGAGAAAAGCCAGCCTGGGTGGCCTTGGGCAAGCTGCACAGTCCCAGGGCGCCCCCTGGAGGAAGGGAAGGGGAAACCACTTCTGAGTACTCTCTATCTGGAAAACCCTGAGAAGGAAGGTCATAAGTCAGAATCAACTCGACAGCACAAGGTTACTATTATGGGAAAAATAGGATTTTTTAAATATTTAAAAAATAGTCCCAAGTGGTACCAAATTGTAGATGAAGGCATTTCTTTTTTCTACCACCTCCTTCCCTCTCAGCTGTATTATGAGTGTTACTCCCCCAAAATTCACAGCAGACACGCTAGTATTCAGACATGTATATTTACATTTAAAGTTTGTGGCAACAGTTTTCTTTCTGAGGGCAACAAACCAATCTCGGAACCATCTCCCGATGTCGATAGCAACGGTTGTCTATCAAAGCTTGAAAAAAGTTACTTTCTTTCACTCCCTAGAATCCCACACCCATGGCTACGCGGACTGGAGAAAAGTTAACCGCCTCCGGGTTGGTTCCCAAAATTGATTCCTGAAATCTAAAAAACGCATTTTGACCTTCCGACAACCCGAAGGGGATCAGGATTACACCCAACCACCCTCGGCCCAACCTGTCTGTAGGCATGACGTAGACGATTAAAATGACCTTCCAGCCAAAAGGTCGTTTGCCGTTACATAGCAACGAATCTAACCCTTCAGCAATTTGCTGGATAATTCAGTCCTCGCAGAAGGAGGCACAAATTCGCAATTCGTTGGTCTTGCTGTTCGTCTTGATAATGGGATGACAGTTCCCTTTGGTGCCTCAAGGGTCCAGAAGTGGGCCATTCCCTGTTTTTATCAGCCATCCTCAGTCTTCACAAACAGTCACCTCCTCTTTGTTGCCACCAAGCCAAGTCCAGAGAATCGCCCTTCCACATGGCGAGATGAGCGAATTTGCACCCAGCTTCTCTCACTCAAGTCTTATTTTTAACTTGGTGCTTCATCGGGCGCGCTCGAAACGTCAATGGGATGTTCTTGCCTGCCCCTGGAGGCCTTATTTCCATACATGACAGTGGTCCTGGTGATTGGTTTCTGTCTCAAGGCTAAACCTACAGTCCACCGTAGGACCAGTATCCACTGATTCACTTATCCACAGTCTGAAAATATCAAAATAATCCATGTTATTTTGCCACTAAGAAAACGGAGAGGGGACGCTAATGGGGCTCTGGCTGCCCTTCTGTGGAAGCTTCCGGACTCCTCAGACCTTCTTGTTCAACCCCAGAGTTGCCACTGGATGTTTCAGGCAACGTCTGAAGCTCCTGGTTTGGCGGTGGAGCTGCCGGTTCAGCAGTGGTGGCCTCCAGTTTCTGGCCTGCAAACGGTGTCTCGAGGTAAGGTTTCGTCATCCGGATGGCCTCGTCGTAAGGTGGCGGCAGTTCTATGGCGTACAGGCTGTAAGCCGGGGGACTCGCTGCGCTCCTGTCTACTTCCCTAAAAGGGAAGGGGATCGGGAAACTCGGAGGATATTGTACCGAGCTGTATGCTAGAAAGAGGTGAGACCAGAAAAAGTTGTTACTACATCAATATCTAGAGCAGTGGTTCCCAACCTTGGGTAAATCAGGTGATCTTGGACTGCAACTCCCAGAAACCCCAGCCAGCACAGCTGGTGCTGAAGGCTTTTGGGAATTGTAGCCCCCAAACACCTGGATTACCCAAGGTTGGGAACCATGGCTCTAGAACAACCACATGCAACAGCAACATTTGGAAACGTTAGATTGTTTTGGACCACAACTCCCATAATCCCCCAGCCAGCATGGCTACCAGGATTCTGGGCACTGTAGTTAAAAAAAAAAAAACACTTCCCCAACATCTGCATAATTAAGTCACTTGTCCAAAGGAATTTCTTATCGAGCTCCCATAGCCCGCCAAATGTAATTAGTTACCTAACTCGCTGGAAAACCCTCCCAACGACTCATTACTGTTCTAATTTCAAAAATGTAACTAGTTACTGAAATCAGACCCTCCCAGTACAGTAACTACCTGCATTTTTTTGTAATTGGAACAGTAATTATTCATTATCATTTGTATTGCTTATGACCAGAGACAGGGAAAGATTACTGTGGACTACACCATCCAGAATGTCTCAGCTAGTGTGGCCAAGTCTGGAAACTTCTGGGAATTGTAGTCCATTTTTCTAAGCTCTGCTTCTGAGCGTAAGGAAGCAGGACTTGGGTACCAGATCGGGGTGGAGGGGGGCATGTACTTACATGTGACGGTGCTGTGAGCAGTGCTGTCGTGGTCCATGGGGATGATGGTGAGGTCATGGGCGGTGGGTGGAAATGTCTGGACCGGGGGCCTTTTCTTGCGACAGCAAAACTTGACACAGCTGGCCCCAATCCCACACATCAGAAGGAGAAACACAGCGAGGAGGATAAGCCTAAGAGATAGGAAAGGGAAAAAAAAGAGAGAGAAAATTCACATTCGGAAACGTGGTCTACATGGCAGGGTCGTTGTCCAGCCATCTTGCATAGGCATGACATCCCAAGAACATTAGAACCACTGGGTTGGTTCACAGGCAGCTTTCTCGAGTGTTTCCCAACAGTGGGCCCACAGAACTCCCTTCATCCTTGGCCATCAACCATATTGGCTGGGGACGATGAGAGGGGTCACCCAACCATGTTGGGCCACCCCCCACGGTTGAGATCCAGGGCAAAAGGGTGGCCAGCGTCTGACTCCAGTACCAAATCTGGCCCTCCTGGACATTCCCAGAGGGCCCATCTCTCTCTCTGTCTCTATAACACCATTTCCTAGTTTCTCTCCTTTAATTCGGGGTTATCCCCCCCCCCCCATTCTATTGCAATGCCTCTCCTAAGAAGTGGATACTGACATTAAGAAGGTAAGGTAAAATATTCTCCCCCCTGTGCCTTCTGGGAGAAGAGCCAGCCTGGGTGGCCTTGGGCAAGCTGCACCATCCCAGGGCGCCCTCTGGAGGAAGGGAAGGGGAAATCACTTCTGTGTCTTCTCTATCAAGAAAACCCTGAAAAGGGTCAATCTATGTCAGAACTGACTTGACGGCACATGATTATTATTTATCCTTTTACGTTGGTGGCCTGCATCTCTATCCATCCCGGCTAGGTGGCCCCAAAAGATTACCCAAAATTTAATTTCTCCTGCGTAATGAAAGAGTTCCCCCCACTTTCAGTCGAACCTGATGGACATCTCATCCCCGTTTTAAATAAGCCACCATCTTCTGGCTTGGTCCAATCCCAGGCACACGGTGCACATCCTTGGAGGAAACAAGCCAGCATCCAACCAATACTCTTCTCTTAAGATGTTTCTCTAACTTGGATCCCGATTCTGCAAGAGTCATTGAATTTCGGAGGATCCACTTCCCTGAGTTCTGGAATGCCCAGCCGGTCGAAGAACCCTGCTGGACTCAAAAGTTTGTGTGTCTTTTTTTAAATAAATAAATATTTTAGCCGCCAGAAATACCCTTGCTTCTAGATTCTGTACAAAGGACACACAGATGAGATCAAGACGAGCTACCCTAGACTGCATTCTTGGCTGTCAGAGGGAATTTTGTAAGGAAACGTTCCAGCAGAGGGATGAGAAGGGGGTAAGAGGAAGTATCTCATCCTCCCAAACAATGTGAAACAGCCCCAAGCTTCTCGGCAAAAAAAGGATTGCCGTTTATCCTGTTCGTGGGACATTTTTAAATAGAGACCTCCCCGTCGGCGTCATCGCAAAGGAAACCAACTCATCTCTCCTGGGCAAACCAGTTTACCGGGCTGTGGGACGGAAAAGGAGAATTGCAAAGCCTGCAGCTGACCCCACTGGGCCACCGGCAAGGAGGATGATATCCTGATAAAACGGAAGTCATCCATCATTCCCCTGTCCCCAAAACAGGCTGGATGCGAGCAAACCATTCTGAGACACAGCGGCCAATTGCCTGAGGCGAGAAGGGTTCGCACTCTGACCCGCTTTAGAGATGCGGTTTATTTATTTATTGAAGTATTTTTAATATTTTAAAATATTAGGAGCCGCCGTTCTCTTTTAAAAGGACCTAAGGCGGCTTACATGATGAACTGAGTCGTGGACGGAGGCTGAGATCTACCGCAGGGGCCCCTGATCTGCGTTTGTTCTGGCGTTTTGCTTTCTCCAAAAGACAGAACAGCCGCGAATGACAGAGGGGGTGAATCTCGTGCGGAAAAACTTCAAAACAGAGAAACAGGTAAAAAGCCCCATGCCTTGACTTCGAATGGAAACTTTTCAGGCCCCTTCGGTTTGTTTTCTGTAAAACAAAACGAACGGCCGGTTGGTGTGTGTCTCTAGGAGGGGTGTTCTTTTGTTCTGTTCTTCAGCGGCGTAATGAACGCCACCAGCCGTGACTGCAAAGTAAACCAAAACTACAAACTCTCTCTCCCATGTAGAAAAGAAAGCAAGAACTGACAAGACACGGAGAGGAACCAACAGTCTTTAATACCTCCTTATTTTTATTATAATACAACCTCTGAAGACTTCTGGCAATTGTAATAGGTTTTCTAAGACATGCGAGCTGTTCCGTGTTGCCACTCTCCAGGGAGTGGAAGGATTCGAACTCAGATCTCCTGCATCCCAGCCCAAAAACTGACTCACGTTACCACACTAGTTCTCTGTTCAAGTACCGTTAATCTTTCATTTTACCTGCTGGGGCAAAAGAAGCCTCTTTTTGCCACTATGGAGGGACTACAGACCCATCCAAATGTTATTAAGGATGGCGTTTATAAAATGACAAAGAACAAAATAGTTTTAAACTCACCAGACATACCACAAGCTTGTCCAGCTAGTTCCTTGATCGGGACATCTAAAGGTATGGAAAAACAGGAAAGGGCAGGGGGTGAAAGTTTTGACTTTCTAAATCTGTTATCATAGCGCGTCTCAGAAATTCTTACAATGGAAAGATCAGATGGGTCGATTTTACATTTTCCACATCAGGAACTGAAGATTTAAGGTTCGAAGTCGCCTTCGGTCCCTCCCCCCCCCTCCCCACCAGGAGAAAGGTGGCCTACAGATGCTACCCAATAAAATAAATACTTAAAATTAGGAGCAGCAAATTCAGAAAAGTTCCAATTATGGGAGTATCAGGGCTTAGATTTTTATTCTTTTCTCCATCAATCATGCAGAAATTCTCAAAATAATGAGATCAAGTTGGCCGCACTTATATATTCTCCGTATTGCCGATGAGGAGCTGAAGGTTAGAGGCAATAAACAGTTTTCTTTTTGGGAGAGGCAGTAAAGATTAAAAGAGCTCAGAAGTGTTTCATTTTTGGACTATAATTCCCAGGGGAAAGGATATTTCCTAGCTGTAGAGAATCCCACAAGTTTTTATTTATTTGTTTTATTTTAAAAAAATTTATCCCGCCCACCTATGGGTTAGGCGGCTTACAATAACATAAACAAGTAATAAAACTACAGTAATAAACTAATAAAACATCACACAAAACCAAATTTCTAAGAATAAAATAAGTAATGCAAAAAAATCTGTCCATCCATCCAATAATCTTAGAACTGCAGATCCATCCATCCATCCATCCATCCAGTTTGTGGCCACAGTGAGAGTTGAAGGAAACTTTCCCTGTTAGCTAACACCACCTACTTTCTTTTAAAGAGAAATTTCAAAAGAAGCAGATCGTAGCGAAACAAAAGTCTTTAAATGCAAGTTTTCCCCTCACTTACTCTCGGGGCCCAGTACAGTGATCCTCGGCAAACGAAGGTACTGCCTGGAGAAAAGAACAGAAATAATTTAGTAACAATGCTTTGTCCTCAAACCCAGCACCCGTTTCAGAGGAGGTGGAGCACACTGTAAATATACGAATTATTGTGTGCCATCAAATCAATTCTGACACAAGGGGGCCCTTTTCAGGATTTTGCAGGTAGAGAATACACAGAAATGGTTTTCCCTTTCCCTTCCTCCAGGGGGCGCCATGGGACTCTGCAGCTTGCCCAAGGCCACCCAGGCTGGCTCTTCTCCCGGGAGGCACAGCGGGGGAATCGAACTCCCAACTCAGAGACCTATACCACTGAGCTATCCAGCCAGCACTGTAAATATAACCTTAAATACTTATGAATTAATTACAGCAGCAATAAGCAACCGGCTGCCTTCCCACTGGTTTAGACTATACACCCCATCAATCCCAACTGACATGGTCAAGACTCATGGGTGTTGTAGTCCAATAAATCTGGAGAGCCCCAGATCTCCTTTTATAAAGGCTGCTTTCTCTGCTGGCATGAAGTGTTACCTTAAATTTGTAAGGGGTACAAACAGGATGTGTTTGTGTACACACACACAGAATATAACAGCACATGCCCCATGAACAGTTTGAAATTGCTAGAATACTAAACATTATTTCTATTGACCTTGGAAAATCAAACTAACGCTGACGGGCAGCTTCTCAGGCCTTTTTCCTGCGAAACCCACAGAGCTTCTGTTTAAATATCTGACTGGCCCTTAAAATCCGAACCAGCCGACCACGAAGAGAATCATTTCCTCCCCCTTCTTTGTAATTTCCATTCCTTCCATGTAATGGAAAATTGTGCGCCACGTCCTTCAGCCACTTACTCAGGAAAAAGCCCCACTAAACCTAAAGCTTACTTGCTTCTTGGAATTCTTATTTCTGCAGATCCCAGAAAAGTTATTTTTCCAGTCTGCAACGCCCAGTTTACATTTTTTTTTTTGGCAGCTGATGGATCGTTAGTTTAAAAAGTAACCCTTCCAAGCTTTGTAAAAAATAAAAAAAAAATTTAATTGCACAAGGATGGCATTGTAAAATCGTTCCTCTCTTCCGGTTCTCTTTTTATGGGCGTTTTATGGCTTTGGCTAAGGACATCTCTGACAGCAGCGTACAGCCTTTTAAAACCTGGACAAATACTACGCCTCCGGACATCTTATATAAAGAACAGGAAAGACAATAGGCCAACCTGAGCAGCGCTCGGCCAATCGCTAGAAAACAGGGCTGTATGAAAATGCACGAGATCTCACTGTATCCCAAAAGCAAGTGTATTGTTCTAACAAGGTTCTGCATTTTAAAATGTGGAGATGTCCCTTATCATCCAAGGCCCTAAACTGTGAAGTTCCCACCACCTTCCCAGGTGAACTTGGTGGGGACCCAGGAAAGGGCCTTCTCTGTCGCTGCTCCTAGACTCTGGAACTCCCTGCCACTGGAGGCCAGCCGGGCCCCGTCTTGGCTGTCCTTCTGTAAGACCTTTCTCTTCAGGGCGGTTTTCCCTTTGTGACTGGCTATCTGGAACAGCTTTTTTAATGGATTGTTGTGCCTTGTTACTTTGAATCTCTTTTTTGGTGTTGCTTATGTTTTACCGTGGTATTCGTTTGATTCTTTTCAGTGTGTGTATACTTCCTATTTTAAACTTTAAATATTGACTTTTAACTAGGTAAGCTGCCTTGGGTCCTTCTTAAAGGAGAAAGGCGAGCTAAAAAAATATTTCCAACAAATAAACTGTAATTTACCCTGTTTCCCCGAAAATAAGCCGTAACCTGAAAATAAGCCCTGGTATGATTTTTCAGGATGCTCGTCATGTAAGCCCTACCCCCAAAATAAGCCCCCGTTAAGTGAAACCCTGCCCTCCACCATTGTGCAGCAACCAGAAGATGACATGACTATTTAACTAAATGTAGATTGTTGTACATGAAAAAAAATAATAAAACATCCCCTGAAAATAAGTCCTAATGTGTTTTTTGGAGCAAAAATTAATATAAGACCCTGTCTTATTTTCAGGGAAACACGGTACTTAGCGTGGATTTAAATCTGGCCACGCTGGAAGCTCAGATGTTAGATTCCAAAGCCTGCTACTTGCTATATTCTTTGCAAATCTGTTTGATTTGTGGTCTGTTCCAGCAAAATATTTCCCTAGATGCTTAAATAGAAATATAAAGATTTGTGTTTCTTGATATTTTGCCTGGAGAATTCTGCCTAGTCCCGTAACAACCCTGCTCTTAAGGGGCAGCATAGCTTCAGAACCTATAAATAGGTTGTGGATGAGCACTGTATAGCCCTCCAGATGTGGCTGGACTACAACTCCCATCATTCCTGGCCAGGGCTGATGGGAACCGCACTCCCGTGCAATGTGGCATCCCACATCTGCTCCCGTTTATCTTTTATTTACAAAGATTTAGGACATTTCATCCTCACAAAATCACCTTCATTGCACTCTATAACTCCGTGCACGGAATATCTAAGCCCAAAGATTCTCATGTTTAGGAAGCCTGGTGTGCACAACTCAAGAGAAATGTGCTCCACTGTGAGTCACTTCGCAAGTTAACAAAAATGCATACAAAAGCGCTTGCCTATCCAAGCACAAAGCATGTTGAAGTTTCTGCCTCAGGCATCAAAATCTCTCGGGCTGGCCTTGCTTTAGACTAGTGGTTCCCAACCTTGGGTCCCCAGATGTTCTTGGACCAAAAAGTCCCAGAAGCCTTTGCCACCAGCTGTGCTGGCTAGGATTTCTGGAAGCTGTGGTCCTAGAACATCTGGATCACCCAAGGTTGGGAACCACTGGTGTAGACTTAAACACAAAAAATTCAAGTAGTACCAAACTGTGTCTCTGTTCAACTGGTCGGCAACTTTAGAAACAGATGTTACCGGTCTATCTCTCAACCTTTCTCTTATTCAAAAAAATAAAACATCGAGAGGGATCCACAAATACTTTTTTGGTTCTCCGGTTCAGTTGACTTGAATGTAACAGATCAATTTAGTTATAGGCAACCAGACTAATGCAACCGGCTCCCACATGCTTTCTCTCTCTCTCATATGGACACACATAACTCCACTTAATACATATGTGCTTTTAACTGACTGTATTATTTGAGGGAACTGTTTTAGTCTGCAACTACGAAAACAACAGTCTCGTGGGATTCTAAAGATCACCCAGTTTTTATGAAGCGTAAGCTTTCATGGACTCCGACGGGTTTTGTCCTTAAAGCAACACCAGACACTTGGTGGCATGTTTTTGCAGGCTCTAATTAAACACGGCAAGCCTTTATAAAACTGAGTTTATTGTTGTTATGGGCTGTCAAGTCACTTCCAAGTTATTGCAACCCAGACGTAAGTAGATAAATAACAGTTTTATTTGTGTATAGTTTCCTGATCTTTTGTTGTTTAGTCGTTAAGTCGTGTCCGACTCTTCGTGACCCCATGGACCAGAGCACGCCAGGCCCTCCTGTCTTCCACTGCCTCCCGGAGTTGGGTCAAATTCATGTTGGTCGCTTCGATGACACTGTCCAACCATCTCATCCTTTGTCATCCCCTTCTCCCCTTGCCGTCATGCTTTCCCAACATCAGGGTCTTTTCCAGGGAGTCTTCTCTTCTCATGAGATGGCCAAAGTATTGGAGCCTCAGCTTCAGGATCTGTCCTTCCAGTGAGCACTCAGGGTTGATTTCCTTCAAAATGGATAGGTTTGTTCTCTTTGCAGTCCAGGGGACTCTCAAGAGTCTCCTCCAGCACCACAGTTCAAAAGCATCAATTCTTCGGCGGTCAGCCTTCTTTATGGTCCAGCTCTCACTTCCATACATCGCTACTGGAAAAACCATAGCTTTGACTATGCGGACCTTTGTCGGCAAGGTGATGTCTCTGCTTTTAAAGATGCTGTCTCGGTTTGTTATCGCTTTCCTCCCAAGAAGCAGGCGTCTTTTGATTTCGTGGCTGCTGTCACCATCTGCAGTGATCATGGAGCCCAAGAAAGTAAAATCTGTCACTGCCTCCATATCTTCCCCTTCTATTTGCCAGGAGGTGATGGGACCAGTGGCCATGATCTTCGTTTTTTTGATGTTGAGCTTCAGACCATTTTTTGCGCTCTCCTCTTTCACCCTCATTAAGAGGTTCTTTAATTCCTCCTCACTTTCTGCCATCAGAGTGGTATCATCTGCATATCTGAGGCTGTTGATATTTCTTCCGGCAATCTTAATTCCGGCTTGGGATTCATCCAGTCTTGCCTTTCGCATGATGTATTCTGCATATAAGTTAAATAAGCAGGGAGACAATATGCAGCCTTGCCGTACTCCTTTCCCAATTTTGAACCAATCAGTTGTTCCATATCCAGTTCTAACTGTTGCTTCCTGTCCCACATATAGATTTCTCAGGAGATAGATAAGGTGGTCAGGCACTCCCATTTCTTTAAGGACTTGCCATAGTTTGCTGTGGTCCACACAGTCAAAGGCTTTTGCGTAGTCAATGAAGCAGAAGTAGATGTTTTTCTGGAACTCTGGCTTTCTCCATAATCCAGCGCATGTTAGCAATTTGGTCTCTAGTTCCTCTGCCCCTTCGAAATCCAGCTTGTACTTCTGGGAGTTCTCGGTCCACATACTGCTGTTAGCCATGCTTTCTAAGGCCTGATCTTTACAGACATAAAAATACATACACTATTAGGGTGTATGTAAGATATTTAATATGTGATTTCACCATTGATAACCCCTCAGGGAGTTTCCGTGGCCAAGCAGGGATTTGAACCCAGGCCTCGTGAGTGAGACCTAACCCACCACACCACACCAGCTTTAAGGCAAACATAAATACCAAATGTATCATTCAATATATTCCTAGTTCTCTTGCTCTTGCAGAAACCCATAAGAAGTAGTTGGCCCAACACAGCAGGAGTGCTGACTACATTTAGAAGTGAAGCAATGAGTATATTTAAAAATACGTATTACATAAGACATAGAGCATATATAAGACACATTCCAACAGTGAAGCAATACGTTATTTTTAAAAAAGGGAGGGAGGGAAACCATTGAGTCCTGAGTCTAAAATTACTTAATTACTTTTTGCTCCCTCTTACACACACACTCCCGAGAACCAGATTTGCTACCGCAATTGTGAAAAAAGGAGAATTCAAGGCAAATTATGGAGAAAAATAGCTAGCTGGATAGCTCAAGGGTTTAGGTATGGCTGGAAGTTCGATTCCCCCACTGGGCCAGCCTGGGAGAAGAGCCAGCCGGGGTGGCCTTGGGCCAGCTGCAGAGTCCCAGGGCTCCCCCGGAAGAAGGGAATGAGAAACCACTTCTGAGTATTCTCTATCTGGAAAACCCTGAGAAGGAAGGTCATACTTCAGAATCGACTCGACAGCACATGGTTACTATTGTGGGAGATGCAGCGTTTGAGAGTTGCAGAGTTTATTTATTTATTATTTATTTATTTAACTTATATGCCGCCCACTCTACCCAAAGGTCTCTGGGCGGCTTGCAACAATTAAAATACAATAAAAAGAGTTGTCTGGACTACCTCTCCCAAAATCCTCCACCCAGGGGATACCCGGAGTTGGAATCCAAAAATTAACGAACCTCTCCGAGCTCCGATCGAGAGATCCGTGGATATTTTCAAACGAGAAATGCGAAGGGGAGTGTAGGTAGGAGAGAGAAGCCCAGAGTTGCAGGAAAGGTTCCCGATCCCCCCCCCTCCCCAAAAAAAGCAGGTAACAACCAGGGAGGGTTGATGGCCAGACATGGGGCGGAAGCTCAGCCACGGATCCTGGCTCTCCTTCCCCCGGCCGCTCCTCCTTTGTTTGGAAAAGGGATCCAGAGATCCAGCTATGGGCGGGGATCGTCCCGGATATGCGCGATCACTCACCTGCAGGACGGCTAGAAAGAGGACCAGATCCCAGCAGGCGTCGCTGGCTCGCGGTTCAGCAGCCATGGAAAGAAAGCAGAGGGATGCGGGGGGTGGGTAAGTGGGTGGGGAAATCGCCCCGGTTCCCGGGATCCAGGAACCCCGAAAATTCCTTTGTCTTTCCCCGCCCCGACACACAAGAGACTCCCCCCCGCGCGCGCTCTGGAAGCCGCTCCGCTCGCGCGCAATCCGCGCGGCCGCTCCGGACACAAAAGCGAAGCAGCCCCAGCGAGGCAGAGTCTCTTTCTCTCTCCGGAGCCCCGCCCTTTGGCCCGCATGGCCACGCCCATTTCCCCCCTCTATTCTTTTCCCAAAAACAAGCCACGCCCCTCCTTGGAATAAACCACGCCTCCTTGCCTCTTCTCTTCCCTTCCCCCCCCCCCCCAAAAAAAACCACAACCCCACACCCGATCTCCGCCCGGTTGCCGCGTTGGAAGGTTGCTAGAGAGAGACGTCTACACTTCACCTCCCATGCTCCCCAGCCAGCAGGGCCAGGCAGGATGGGAGGGGTAGTCTACCGCTGCCAGCGGGCGGGGCTTTTTTTGCCTGGGGGAATTTTCTTCTTCTTCGGTTCTCGTCTTACTGGTTTCGCCCACCTCTTTCTTTTCACCCGAGGTGGAAAGGCGCCGGGGGTTAAAAAATAAAAGCGGTGCGACTCCGCCGCTTCTGCTCCGTGGAAACGGGAGATCTGCCCCGTCTACACGCACCACCCTTTCAGCTGGAAAAAAAAAATTGTGGGCTCCTCCTTTGGCAGCTTTCTCTGCCTTGGGATTTTTGTTTGGTTCACAAAGCCCAATAATGGCTATCTCTGATTTTTGTTTTGGGGTATGCAAAACTAGAAAAACATCTAAAACAACAGAGAGAGTAATTATCATCTTCTTAGAACGGCAGAGCTGGAAGGGACCCTGTGGGTCATCAAGTCCAGCCCCTGTCAGGGACACACCCCAGTGGGGAATCGAACCCCCAACCTCTGCTCTGCAGCCAGATATTTCTGCTGGTCCTAGTGATTAGAAAACCCAGGAGCAACAGGAAGGCGGCATCTTGGCTCAGATCTGATCATTAAAAGGCCGCTCTGTAACCATTGGAGGGATTGGGGAGATCTTCCGGAAGTGTCCGAAGGGGGGGAGAGGGTACCGTGTCAGGGCTTGTCCGGATGGATCCTTGCTTCAGAACTATTGGGTTCAGCCCCAATGGATTTGCACTTTCTCACCATCCAGACGATGCAAGTCTCATCCCGTGATATTCCGTGCTTTTTCTCTTCCTTTCCGTGTGAGTTTTTTTCTCTCTCTCCCCTTTTGTTCCTCTAGGAAGGGTGGTTTATTTTATTCTGGGGTTTGTTCCCGGGTAGAGCTTAGCTCTGTGCCTCTCTTCCTGTGTATAGTTACATCCTCCATCAGGAAGTTTTGAATCAGCACATCGTTCCCCAGGTACCAAAACAAGGAAACAGATTCCTCACAAGGATTTCAGCGGTCTCTAGAACCGAAGTGGTGTCCAGTTTGGTACTGATGCGAATCCTGGTAATCTCGGGGGGGGGGCAAGAGAGGTGAAACCTTTTGGGGTGCAGGCAAAAGAGCTCTCTTAGTGCAGTGATCCCCCACTGTGGGTCCCTAGAGGTTCTTGGACTACAACTCCCATAAGCCTTCCCCACAAGGCCAGGATATCTGGGAGCTCTAGTCCAAGAACATCTAGAGGACCCAAAGTTGGGAATCTTTTGCCTTAAGCGTCTTGCGCAGCAAATCAAGGAGGCCTGTGGCACTCGAAAGGCTCCGGTCCGTGAAACGTTCTGCCAGGCAAAACCGGTCAGTCTTGAAGACTCTTCGTTGCGTTTATTCCAAGAGCATGGTGAGCTTGGGACCAGGAAAAAAAGTGGCTTTGGGTGACCTGATCTGGAGTGTGTCATTTTCCCCATGAGATCATTTCTTCCGGATGGCTCAAGGAAACAGTTCAGAAGTAAGATCTCTCTCTCTCTCTCTCTCTCTCTCTCTCACACACACACACACACACATTCCTTCTTTCGCCCTCATCAAGTTATTCAGGTGACACATTGCAACCCGGCAGGGCCAGGGCGGAGGGAAGATCCTGCCCAACAGCTGCCGCCAACAGAAGAACCGGAGTTGACAGGCCATCCTTATCCGGAATCGGATAATAGGAGCTGCCCAAGTTGTTGACCACCCCCCCCCCGTCTCTCCCGAGATTTCTGAATCTCAGAGGGGGATTCCCATTCTCAAAATAGGGAACCCTGGCTAGGGCTCCGGGATCCGAGTTCGAATCCCTCCGTGGCCGTGCAAACTCACTGGGGGAATGATGGAGCTGGTTAAGCCACTCCTTAAGTATCTCGGCGATCTTGAAAGTCCTGTTGTTGCTAAGTTTGTTTCCAGCCTGACTGCAGGTAACACAACCACAGAGTTCTGTGGCAGGCCGGTATTGCATTCTGCAAATGTCCTTCAATGCCAGAATGTTATGGTTTCCATACACACAGCCCTGCTTGCATGATCCGGACACAAAGCTCCATTTAATCTGGGAGGGAAGTTGCAAAGCAAACACACCTTGGCAGGTGAGTCCCACCCTTCTTTGCCCTTTCCGCTGAGCCTTTTCAGAAGCACCCAGCCAAAGCGATGCAATTACACGGATCGGTTTCCTTGGCCTCTATTACCCCATTTCAGGGAGGCGTGTCTCGAGGCCCTTGTGCAATGTCTGGGGCTCCTTCCCTCTCGAGGTACTTCATTCACATGCAATGCAGCCACTGATACCTCTTGAGTTTTCATTGCTGGGACTGGCCAATCAGCTGGCTCAGCAATGGAGAGGCTATGGAATGCTTATGAACAGTCAAACTTGTCAAGCATATTAATCCAAAACACATCTGACAAGGTACAAGGGCTCAGTGGTTTCGAATCATAGAATAACTGAGTTCCTGCAAAGTTTGGATTAAAATCTGGTCAGATTCACATAGTCAGATTCTCCCTCTCACATCATCAGAATCTTTCATTTCTGTGGAGAAGACTGAATTCCACAATGACTAGTAACAGAAAAATATTGGGTGCGGTCCTATCCTGATGGTCTGTAAATTATCTTTGACAATTTACAAATATGGTGTTTTCTGTTCCTGGTTCTTCTACATGTCGTGGAACTGCCGGCTCTAACCCAGGCTACTATTAAAAAGATCAAAGCATTTGAAAGGGGGATTGATCCCATTCCTTCGATCGAGAGGATGGCAAAGAAAGAAGTAGTATAAGAAATGAATAAACACCAAGAAAACACATATAATGCAGGAAAGTTTAGCACTTTGGTTAAGTAAAGAGAAAAATGTACTGGTTGGAAAAGAAATGCAAGGAGGGGAATTGTTTGGATGCAAGACAAAAGGGATGGAATTTTTGAATATCCGGGCTGCAAATCACAATAATTCTCCATTCTGGGAATTCTACCGGAGAAGATAAACACCTAAATGTGGCTCAACTGGAAGTCTTTGAGGCCCAGCTCCACCTAGCTTCCTGTTCAGAAAGCTTGCAGCTAGGCCTAGCTAGGCCTTAAAGCCTAGGTGAGCCACACTTAGGTGTCTGTCAGGAAGAACTCTGAGAATTGAGAGTTATGGAATTTGTAGTCACAGAAATTTGAAAAACCCGTCCTACAACACAGTATTGTTTTGAGCTGCTTCCTCCAGAGTCATGATAACCATGATGATGTTGAGCCGCTACTAGGGGAGGAAAACGACAAGCAGAAGGAGATAAGAAATTATGCTAAGAGGTGTCCTCTTTCTAAAATCCAAAGCAAACCATTTATCATCTTGGGTCCGTGTTCACAGCCTCCATCTGTTATCCCACTGACCGGTATGCGACAACCTATTATTTCGGCTTTTCTGCAATATATAGTTAGACACGGCTGGAAACCTGCTCCTGTCCTTGCTTACATCATTGGCGTTATAAAAAAAAAAGGATCAGTAGAGCAGGAAAGACACAAAAACACAGGGCTGTACCAGGTAGAACCAGAAGTTTTTTTTCCAGGATGCCTTCGGCAAGGGGGATGTGTAACCCGGAGTAGTGAAAAGGATGGGAACTCCCGGAATCCAATGGTGAGAAACAAGGTAAAATAAATAAGTCAATAAATAAAGACCCAGTGCATAAAATATTCCCAAATCCAGCATCAGAGCTGTTCTAGAAGCCACGTATTCTGTCCAACAGGTGGAAAAGCAAAGCGGTGCCGGTATCGATACAGGTCAAATTTATGTTTGCACCTGAGGCTCGGAATCCTAAAAGCAGGTCTCTCGAGGTGGAGAGACAAAGAAATAATAATCATAAAATTAAAAGTAATAAGGTCTGCCCTTGGGGGGGGGGGCACTCAAAACCTAGTTGCCTCAGGCAGGAAGGGAAAGTAAATCACCTATGAGCTTTACATATAAAGAAAGAAAGAACGAACGAACGAACGAACACAGAGAGACCATTCTGGGAATTTGGAAAACAAAACCTATGTTTTCCAAATTACACTGCCTAGTAATCCCCAAAGTGGGGGATCTTGGGTGATGTAACTGTTGGATAGCTCAGTGGTTTAGGTCTCCAGCTGTGGAGCCAGAGGTTGGGAGTTTGATTCCCCCACTGGGCCTCCTTGACAGGAGCTGGACTCGATGATCCACAGGGTCCCCTCCAGCTCTGCCCTTCTAAGATGATGATCTAAAAGGATTTTTGGGGCTTTTTAAAGCTTTGCTGGTAGTTTCTTTTTCCAAAGCCCTGGTGAAGGGGTTATGGTGGGCAGGGGGTCTGGGAGTGGTTGAGCAAATGGAAAATAACCTAGCAATAAAATCCATTCCTTACTCGTTATCCCTTGAACCTGTTTGGTTACTCCAGATTCTTGCCTCCCTTTTGATTCCCTACGGGGCTATTTTGAAAACATGGAAGATGCTGAGGCTATAAACTAAGTCATGTCTAACAGGCTTCTTAGGTAAAGGTAAAGGTTCCCCTTGACATTTAGTCCAGTCGTGTCCGACTCTAGGGCGCGGTGCTCATCCCCGTCTCCAAGCCGTAGAGCCAGCGTTTGTCCGTAGACAGTTTCCGTGGTCACATGGCCAGCGCGACTAGACACGGAACACCGTGACCTTCCCACCGAGGTGGTACCTATTTATCGACTCGCATTTTTACATGCTTTCGAACGGCTAGGTTGGCAGGAGCTGGGACAAGCGACGGGAGCTCCCTCCGTTGCGTGGATTCGATCTTAACGACGGCTGGTCTTCTGACCTTGTAGCACAGAGGCTTCTGCGGTTTAACCCGCAGCGCCACCACGTCCCATAACAGGCTTCTTAGCACTACCCAAAAGAAGAAGAGAGAAAAAAAGAGAAACCCAACGGTTAGAAGGAAGACGAAAATCTTATTGAGATCATGTGTCAATCAGGCACCAACCTGGAATGATGCAATAAGCTCTTTGGCTCCTCCCCTTTCCGGCGGCCATCTTGCCAGGCTGTAACTGAAGAAAGGGGGATCAACATGAAAAAAGTCATGGCCCTTGGAGGGGGAATTTGAAGCGGGGTCGAGCCCTTCGGATAAAACTATATAACCAACCTACGACCATCATTTATTTATTGAATATATTCTTGCCCCGCCTTTCTCCTTGAAAAGGACCCACGGTGGCTTACATCATTAAAAAGATGACATACGAAAAAAGCTAAAACGGTATGTGTACAAATGTGAAAACGAATCAAACAAATGCCCCAATAAAATTGGTAAACAGACTCGACACCAAAAACACCATCAAAGCAGTAAGGCACTACAATGAATTAAAAAAAAACCCACTCAGGCAGCCGATCGTTAAGGGACAGCTTGCCAGAAGGGAAAGGTCTTGGCCTGCTTGCAGGAGGACGGCCAAGACGGGGCCAGGCTGGCCTCCAGTGGGAGGGAGTTCCACTGTCTCTGGGAGCAGCCACAGAGAAGGCCCTTCTCTCTCGTGTCCCTCACCAAAGGCACTATATGTTCTGGTCAAGCTGGGCTGGTCACATGACTTTTCGCCCATCTGGTAACAAGACAGGGCGACTACCAAACTAATAATAATAATACTGTACAGTAATGTTTCCCAATGGGGATGCAGAGACAAAATTAGAATATATATTTTTAAAAAATTAAACAGATATGGAGTGCTTCCTTTCACAGAGGAAGACTGTGGCCAGGTGTCCTCTGCGGCTGCCCAATCTGCTTTCTAAATGCTCATAGTGGCGGGCTCCTGATCTCGCTTCATATTGTTTATTTAGTTACATTTAAAAAACAAACCAAAACCACATTTCTACCAATGAACTGAAGGCAGAAGACACGACTCTTTCTCTCCCCTTTTTATTCTCTGTGAGGTCCACGGTCCTGAGTTCACTTCATAGCTAAATCAAAATTTGAACCCAAGTCTCCTAAGACCTAGCATGACACTCTAACCACTACACCCCTCTGCCTCTTTATCTTTAAGCCCAACTTGGACCAGAGAGACCTTAAAAGAGAGGACAGCTTCTAGGAAACGGAGTGTCCTCGGTTTAAAAAAAAAGGACACACCGGGCCACCTATTTGGGAGACGGTCACAACCAGCCTCTTCTAGAAAGTTCCTTCCACAGAAACAAGTCAGTATTAGATCGTGAGATACAACAGGAGACGTTTATGGACGGATGCCAAAGTTAATGGCTTATGGAAAGGTACAAGCAAGAAAAAAATATTAATGAAGTGCATCCGGGTGCCGTGAGGAGAGCAGGTTCCATCTAAGGCAAACAAAACATGCAAGTCATGGCTCTGGATTGGCAGCTGTCCAGATGTAAACTTGGGCTGGTTTGGCTGACGTCGTCTTTGCCCTTCTCCCGGGAGGCACAGTGGGGGAATCGAACTCCCAGCCTGGGAGTTTGATTCCCCACTGTGTGTCCCATGGGAGTAGAGCCAGCCTGGGTGGCCTTGGGCAAAACTGCACAGCCCCACAGCACCCCTAGAGGAAGGGAAAGGTAAAACACTTCTGAATATTCTCTACCTGGAAAACCCTGGAAAGGCTAATCATAAAACAGAATCAACTTGATGGCCTAGGGATGATGATGATGATGATGGTTATATAAATCTGTCCTTTAATATGTGTTAACAGCAATAACATGAGTAATCTTGTATGTTTCCAAAAAGCTGAACTAGAACGGTCACTTTGATGTCCTGGGGGGAAAAATACGGAATAAAAGTTATGGGAAACTCTTTTCCTGAATGAGGGAATTGACCGGCAAACAGAAACTCAACTTAAGATAACGGAAGCCGTGTTCGTGAGTAAATATGCTCCACGGGGACAAGGAACAGTTAACCCCTTCTGAATATTTGGTACTCAGGGTTTAGTCCGAGCCCAGGCAGACACGAAACCACGGCTGGATCAGATAAACGTTACTGCCAATGATTTTCTGATGCTTGGTTCATTGCCATCTCGCCACTAGCCACACGATTTTAGGAAGGAAGGAAGGAAGGAAGGAAGGAAGGAAGGAAGGAAAATCAGACCAGCGTTTTATCAGATAAGCTTGCAGAGTTGGGGAGGTGGGAAAATGACCATGAGGGTACAGGCTGTGACTTTTCGGTGCAAATATCTCTGAGATAAGAACGGCCGCCCCAGAAACTGGCAAAGGGCTGCAGCTCTTATCTCGGAATGGTTGTCTCTCATTTGTCGGTTGTAATGACCATGGACGGTCATGGTAGTTTCTTGTGTGTGTGTATTTGAGCTTTTGCCTCAAAATGCCACAGGCTGTTGTTCCCTCTTCCATCTCGCTCCCTTTGGGCCCCCTAGTTAACCATCACTCGTCTTGCCTCTCCTGGTTTCTGCCTATAGATGGGTAGCAACGGAGGATCAGGCCATTTTCGGAGCGGCGGTCGACATTTTGGCACGTGGGCAAAGGGCATCGTCTCGCGGCTACCTAACCCTGAGACTTGGCAGGGGGCCCCCACCGAGAAAAAGAGAACAGAAGGTGACACACACACAACCTGAAGAAAGAGAAAGTTCCTGCTTTTGAAAAGGGGGAGAGTGATCGAGAAAGGATGTGTTATTTTCCTAACACTCTGTTGGAGTTTTTACAACCTTGCATGCTGCCTGTACTTCGTTCGACTGGGAGGAACCTTTCTGGGCTGGGGTGACTGTCAATCTATCCAGCACGAACCAATTGTTCCTCCCCGCCTCTGAATTCAAAGAGAGCCCCGCCTCCCTGCTGAGTGTTCTCTTTCCCTCTCTTTAATGTGTTGAATTCAGTTGTTGATCTGTTTGCAACTGCAAGTAATGAAATGTTTGTATTCTTTTTTCCTACCAGAAGCTCCGAGTGAGTTACTGAGGCCTTAAGTGCTAGTTAATGAGAAAGGGGTGGACTGTCTGGGGAACTAGAAGCTAATCGACACTGTGAATCTCTATGTAGCAAAAGAATTTTATCAGAAATTCAAAACATTGCAATGCATTGTGCGCAAGATTCACCTCTAGGTTTCGGCACCCTCTCAGTTATGGGTGTCCAGGGGCAAATACCCAGTTGACCTGCCTTTGGCCATTTTTCACACGGAACCTACCTCCTAAACAAAAGAACTAAACTTCGTAACTGGGAGCATTGTGTGGGGTTGATGGTTTTGAAGAATAGGTGGGGAGAGTTATCCATCCTGGGCGCTCTTGGAAGGTGTGATTCTCCCGTTTTTAAAAAAGCCAATTAAAAACAGGCAACGAGGCTGGAAAAAGGTTGGCTTGGGGTTTTGGAAAGAGCAACATCTTATCACTTGGAAGGGAACCTATGATCTTCTACCCGAAAAACACGTACTTCACCACTGATTTTTTAAAGTGTGTGTGTGTGTTTGTGTGTGTGTGAAGACAGAATGGTTGGAAACAATGGCCCCAGGTTGTTGATCTTGTTGGTGGAAAGCATTAAGTAAGACATGGTCCAAGTCATCCTTGCCACACAGGTCTACGTGACTTCCAGGGGGCAGTTTCCTGATAATCACTCATTGTTACTCCAAAGCTTTATGGTTGCCTCGAGAGCTACAGCTGGATTTTTCACACCTCTTATCAGTCATTTCCCCATAAAGAATCCCTCGGTTATCTTCGCCGGTACAATCCGGCTTTGTATGGCCCACGACCGATGGAATAACACACATTAATCTAACGCAAACATCTCGTGCACCATATACTAGAAAACACAGAGATGGGAAAAGTTTCTCTTTATCATCTTCTAGGGACAGGAGTTTTGCATTTCTTCAACTACAAACCAATCAGTTCCCCATTCCGGGAGTTCTACTTGACTTACAGACAGCTGAATGTGGCTCGCCTGCGAAATCAGGGCCTAAACAGGAAGATTTTAAGGCCCAGCTAGGCCCAGCTCTGCACAAGCTTTCTGCTCCTGCCCTGGTGCCGTCCGGGAGCATTCTTTCTGAACAGAAAGCTAGCCAGAAAATCCCCTCTGTATCATCTTCCTAATATCAGGCAAGCCAATGTCTCTATTTGCTGGGGGTTATGGTAGCTGTAGTTAAAAACAGCCTATTCTGGCTCAGGTACAGTACATGGAAAGATGGAACCAGCATGAACCTAAGGTGGAAGACAGCAGAGCATCCCAGGTCACTGGGCAATTCAGAGGAGCTGTAAACCATCGGCGTCAGATTATCACTCAAATCTAGTGGGAGGAACAACATCATGACAATCAAACATAAATCAGCCATACTATGCCAGGGGCAAAATAAGTATAAGCATCCAGGTAGGCTGGGTGGACTTCAGGCATGTGCTAATTGTTTTCACACCAGCTAAATACTTGTTTCCCCAGGAATGTTCTAGTTATTTCCCTAATGCTTTTGGTTATCGTCAATTCTATTAAACTGCTATTTAACGCATTACCCTATTGGCTTTCATAAATTATATCATTGTTTAATGACTTCTAGCTGTTGGTTTCATTGTTTCAAATGCCCACAATCCCGTTGCGTAGTTATGATGCTGGAGTGGAAATGACAATGCTAACAACAGCAGATTGGCACTAAGTAAAAGAGTCCCTACCTTGGTTTTTGGGTTGGGTGTGATCTTGTCTCATTGCACGTGAGTTGTGTGCAACCTAGAATTGAACCAGGGAGTCTTTAATTAGCAGCAGTCTGAGTTTGGTGGTGATGTCATTCCCACTAGCCATGCAACGGGATGCTACCCACTGGGATTTTTTAAAAAAATGAAAAGTGGTAATAAAATGTTCTTGAATAAATAATTTTAAAGAACCAAGGTGGTAATCATGCTAATCCTACCTATTCATCTGGCCACTGACTGCCTTGTCCAGCTGTTCAGAAGCACAGATGTGCAAACACATACATCAGACTGATCCTGAGGTATGGTGTAGGACACATCGTGCAACCACAAAACCACAACAATTGTTTTGGACTACAACTCCCAGAATCACCGACCAGCACAGCCATGGGGATTCTGGGAGCTGGCGTCCCCAAACTGTACGGTTCCCACGTGCTGAGCTAAGTGTGCAACCTGCAGAAAACCACAACCAAAATTCTCTGTCGTGAAAGCCCTTGCATGTTGCTGATGCAACTGTTGCATGTTTCCGAGAAGATAGTTTTAAAATAATGATCAGAAACGGCCTTGGGGTACCTTAAAGACTAAGACATGCCCTAAATGTTTGTGGGTTACAGCCCATTTCACCAGATGCAGCAAAGGTGTTCAGAGTGATCCGCGAAAATACGCATGGAGGTGCAGATGGGATTGTGAACATGGAAGTCCAAGGGAATTAAGATGTGGGCAGTACAGACAAGGTGATAATTACCTTGTTAATCACTGCCATTCACAAATCTGTTGGTTCTTGGATGACAGCAGAGTTGTCCTGCACTGGTGAGATGACGAACACAAGTTACATGAATCTTAAAACAAGAGGGGGGAGGAAAAAGCCCTTATCCCTGTTCAAGCCACAGGGGACAGAACTGAATGTGTGAATGAATTATAACCCAGTTACTTCGCATCATGCTACCTGGCTCTGTCAATCCTTGGTCCAGAAAGGCAGCCTCATCACCATCATCATCTTAGAACTGCAGAGCTGGAAGGGATTTAATGGATTATTGAATCCAGATCCTGTCAAGGAGACCCAGTGGGGAATGGAACTTCCAACCTACACCACGGAGCTATCCAGTAGTATTTAATGGGCTTACATTACAGGATTAAATGTTAGGGACCTGTTACAGAGAGACCTTGGAGAAGCATCATTTCCCTCAAAAACACAGACTTCTGTGCATTCAGGTCCCTGCCCATTCCATACATTTCCATAAGGGTTGAGGTCTTTGCCCCAATGAGCCAATGGGAGGGCAGATCTGTATCACAGAAACTTCTTGAATAGTAAGTGTGTTGTGTGTGTGTTTTCTTCTTTTCCTTTTATATGTGGCAGGAAGGGCGGGAGAGCTGTGTCTCTATTTCCTTTGTGAATCAAGTTGACGTCTGACCCTCCCACCCCTGCCTGCAGTCAAACCTCTGCCCCTTAGAGCGTGAGGCTGGGAATCAGCAAATAGAAGGGGCTATCAAACGTGCATTTAAAACTGTGTTTGTTCTAAAACTTTCATGCACTCAAAACTGTGTTCACTCCAAAACCTCCATTCCAAAGTCTCCCGTCCTTTCTCCGGGACACCTAGACGATTTGGCTGCAACACAGACAGCTCCTCGGTTCATTTACCACAAACTTTGGTATTGCCAAATGTTTGGATTCTCCGGGACAACAAGTGGCTGTAAAAGTTTTAAAGAGTTTTTAAAAGTTCAATTTCTGGACTATAATTGCTAGAAATTCCCCCCAGCTGGCCTGGTCACGGTCTCAGACATCATCTGCTCAGGGGAGACAGGGTTAGTGGTTCAAACACAGGGAGTTAAAGACACCTGCAGAGGTTGGAAAGGTTGCTCTTCCATACTACAACACCCAGAATTCCCGAGCCAGCAGAGAGTCCAAAGAAGAAACTTTCCGGTCTCTGAACTGCAGCCCTGGAATGCAATAATCATTTGCTACCAGACATGATCAGAGATCTAGAACAAATGGGTTCTAGACCAAATCCAGGCCAGGACTCTCCCTGGGAGTTAAAAGTGCTCAACTGAAAGCTATTGCATTTCTAGACATTCAGGAGAAAATGCCCTGGAAAAGATAAGAATGCTAGGAAAAGTGGAAGCCAGCAGGGAAAGAGGAAGACAAAAACATTGGAAGGATGGACTCAATAAAGGAAGCCACAGCTTTGAGTTTGCAGTGCAGTGTTCCTTGTGGAGACTGAAAACATTCTTTTTTTTTAATACAGAATTTCCTGAGTCAGAGTCAAAAAAAGAAATTTTTCCTGTCTCTGACCACTAGGATTTTCTCCGTGACCCTGGAATGCAATCCTCCTCTGTTACCAGAAATGGAGAAGAGATTGGACGTTTACAAGCAGTGGGTTCTAGATCACATGAAATGTGAAAATTAGCTACATGCTAACATGACTAAACTGCACTTTGGGAATGCGTGGCGGGGACACAGACTCCCTGGAAAAGATCCTACTGGCAGGAAAAGAGGAAAATTGAAAGTGAGATGGCCAGACTCAAAAAAAGAAGCCACTGCCTTTGGTTTGCAAAACCCGAAAAGGGGGCTGTTAAGGAGGGGACTTCTTGGAGGTCCACAATTCATGAGGTTTTCATCAAGCCGGAAGCATGTTGGCAGCACATCATGACCACAAATACGTTCCAACGATCTTAAGAAGCCAGGTGAATTAAAAAACATTGGGGCTTGCTAATGGGGGTAGCTCTCTCCTTTCCGGCTTCAGCTCATCCACGCAGGCTAAGCAGCCGGCGTTCCTTAGGAGCCCTGGACTTTCTTGTCTTGAGATCATAATGGAAAAAACCCTGCAGGGCTCGGCCAGTTCAGGATGAGCGGTCACGTTTATTCCCGCCAGCCTCTTTTTGCTGCCGATCCTGATGCTATCTCGTCTTGTTGAACCCAGATATACAAACGGAGCGATAAGGCCGGTTATGGATAGTCGGTAACCAGGAAACGAAATAAACCCAGGTGCTCAACAGCTGCCAACAAGCCTGCCTGAACGCCAGCCGTCTGTCTTGAGACCCACTTCCCTGGTTTTACATTTTTGCATCGTTGTCCCTTAGCCATGTCTCCAGGAAAGACTGATTCCCCCCGCTTAAAAACAGCTCTCGGATTCCACCCTCTAGAAAACAAATCTCAAAACCGACCGAGGGGCAATGCTTTTATTAGCTTATAGCTGCCTTAATAGGGTTTTTGAGGTAAGTCGGGTATTGAAGGAGTGGATTTACCAGTTCCACACATACACCCAGTGAGTTTCCATGGCTGAGCAGAGATTCAAATCTTGGTCTCCAGCATCCAACTTTTATTAAGACTACCTTAGTTAGACTTTTCATTAAGGCTAACTCTGGCTCCAGAACCGTTTTTGAAAGCTGTGGGATGTTTGTGTGCTGCTCCGTTTCCTAATAAAGGCATGGCTTGCTGGCAGGTGTTCGGTTGTGTTTCGTTCATATGTGCCAAGAGAGTGAACTCTGCATCCCCCAGAGAACACTGTCCAGTTTGCCTTTTTATGGATTTGAGTCCTTGTTTTGTTAATTTAGGCAGGGCCGTGGTGGCGCTGCGGGTTAAACCGCAGAAGCCTCTGTGCTGCAAGGTCAGAAGACCAGCCGTCGTAAGATCGAATCCACGCGATGGAGGGAGTTCCCGTCGCTTGTCCCAGCTCCTGCCAACCTAGCCGTTCGAAAGCATGTAAAAATGCAAGTCGATAAATAGGTACCACCTCGGTGGGAAGGTAACGGCGTTCCGTGTCTAGTCGCGCTGGCCACGTGACCACGGAAACGGTCTTCTGACAAATGCTGGCTCTACGGCTTGGAGATGGGGATGAGCACCGCGCTCTAGAGTCGGACACGACTGGACTAAATGTCAAGGGGAACCTTTACCTTTACCTTTGTTAATTTAAAGGCTAAGGTAGCTCCCATATCTATCTGTCTCCCTCCATACAAGGTCATCACCACCACCATCATCTTAGGAACTGGAAGGGACCCCATAGATCATCAAGTCCAGCCCCTGTCAGGGAGGCACATTGGAGATTCGAACTCCCAACCTCTGGCTCCGCAGCCAGATGCTTAATCCACCGAGCTATCCACCAGTTAGGTAGATGGCCATGTCTTTTCTATGCTCTTATGACTAATAGATTTCCTTTCTGCTCTCTGTCTTAAGATGGAGCCATGAGCTTCCAGTAAGATTAGGGCTGCTTCCAGTCACAGTGGGCCTAGCCGTCCCGCTGAAAATATATTATGTGGTATGCAGGTATTCAATCTTTTTCTCTTTCATCTTTTTTTTTTTTTTGCTCTAATAGGAAAAAAGACAGAAGTACTGGTACGGAAACCCAGAAGAGTTAAACATGAAAATTTGCAAAGGAATTTCAAGGGGTCTATTTGTTCTTTAGTGACATCAAGTTGTTTCTTGACTTAAAGCCGACTTTGTGAATGACTGAGCTCCCAAAGGTCCTGTCATTAACAGCCCTGCTCATGTCTTGCAAACTGAAAGTTGTGGTTTCCTTTACTGAGTCCATCCATCTCATGTCAGGCCCTCCTCTTTTCCTGCTGCCTTCAACTTTTTCTAACATTATTGACTTCTCATCAACAATACTGTTGCATTAAAAGTCCTTATTGAGCCTTGTTATCCATGCAACCTTAATTGTTTGGGGTTTTTTTGAGCCACATGACATTCAGGCATAATTTACTCTTGCCACCCTGCAGGGACATTCTGTGGCTAAGCATGGATTCAAATCCTGCATCCCAATTCAACATTCGACACCATGCTGACTCTCTGTCTCTTGGCTTGCTGAAACCCCTGAAAGACTTCCTCAAGGGTCACGTAACGGGACTTGGGGGCCAAAAAGAGTAATTTCTCCATGTTCTTCCTACACGCACACACACTCGGGCCCACACACTTACTTGAGCAAAGAAACGGATCCATCTTAGGCCAGCTTCCACAACACAGACGTAGGAAGCCCCGTCTTTTTGGCGATCCATTCCTTTGCAAAATATTCCGCGGAACACGCCTTTATTGTAATAATAACTGGCTGATCACACACATTTGCATGCAGTGACCACATACTGGGCTAAGCAAACTCCTACAATGTAATTATTGTCTTTTATAGCACCACCCGGGGTGTGCAATTATCACCCGGGAACAGACCTCGTTGGGTCCCCGACGACGAAGACGGAATGTTCCTCCAGCTGATCTGCTCGGAGAGTATAAACAGTCATTAACCGCCATGACATCTGTTTCCAGAAGGCCCAGAATAACGTCAGTCAGCTGGGTTTCTGCAAAAGAAGCATTACGGGACTGTTGCCAAGGTGGTGGCTGGGCATGTGGGTGCAGCCACAAACTTAATCAGCTCTATGTGTTGTGCCCATGGGTTGCACCAAGCGCAGAGGTCGGCCAAATCCGACTCATCGGTCTGGCCCTCTGTACCCTCAAGATACCTCCACCAAAGTTTATGGGTTTCCCAGTATTTGTATGTTGTTGTTGTTTTTCCATTCCCAAAAGTTGAAATGCCCTTCTCGACGACAGTTCTGCATCTTTAAGCTGAAACAGGCAGTCTTGGGTGGGTCCAGTCTTTTTACCCTTGGCTACCTCTTGCTGCCACACCATCCCTAAGAACCTCTCTGAAATTGATTCCAGCTCCCTGCCCTTCTGTTAACCATGCCTCCTGAGCTCATATTCCAGTGCCTTGTCCAGAAAGAATGGGGAAATAAATGCTTGCAGTGTCAACTCCTTCCACTAGTGGGCGATACACATCTGGTGTGTTGGCCAATGTTAAGCTCACTCAAGGCCACACGAGCTGGCTGTTTTCCTACAAAGCAGAGTAGGACGTTAAACTCTGGACCCTTGGTGTTCCGCCAACTCCCTGAGCTATCCAGCCAGCTTTGGCCAATATTATAATACATTAAATACCAATAATGTCCTTTAGTTTCTACAGAGGCAGAAACTAAACGCCATATTATTCTTCTGTTTCCTGTTGCAAAGAGAGGTAGGGAAGAGGTCTAAGGAGAGCAGTTAATATGGGAAATGTTGGATGCTGGGTCCAGATCCCTTCCCTAGGATCCCACCGTTGGGTGGCCTCCCCACTTGGCATAGGGGTCGCCCCGTCCCTTCAAAATCTCCCTCTTAAGTTTCATTTAGCAGGCAGGCTAATGGAAATATGCTGGTGGTTTTGATTGCAAGTCTTTTTGTCCTCACCTCATCCTGGACCATCACTTCCTTTCTGAGATCCATTCAGAATTCATCCTTCCGGCTGAAAAGAAAAGCTCCCTGTATTTGATTTATAAGAATTGAATGGCATTTCACCAGCCTTTGCAAACCAGGATGGGCTCACGGTTCCCTTTTGGGGGGGGGGGGCTCCTTCATCCTAAATAGTCTATTTTGTTTCATTTGGGCTTGTTTTGGAAAAAAAAAATCCCAAGGATGTTTGTACTAAGTTCCTTCAGGAAACGGCACTGCACCCTCCTCATGGCGTAGATCTTGCCCTCAAAATTTTGCAAAATGCCCCAAACTTCTTGCTTCCATGCTAAACGTCTGGAGAGATTTACAGGATCAATCTGATGCTCCCCCCCTTTTTTTTAACCGAGAAGAGACACCTTGGCAAGACACTCACCTGGTTACGATCCTGCCCATGAAGTAGACACTATAAATTTCCTTAACGTCACCTTTCACAGTCAGGATGGCTGACCCGGTCACAGGCTGAATGGGCTGAAGAGAGAAGATGGGAATTTTTTTCCCCCCAGACCTTTCCAGGTGGCGCCCAAGTCAAAACCCGCCGTTTTGATCTGTTTTTGACCACAGTGTTAAAAAAGGGAAAACGTAACCCTCTTTGTCACCCACTTTCCCCCGACCATCTTAAAATGGTATCTCCCATGAGGCAGTACCACTGTTCCTCATTAAAACCAAACCAGGAATTTTCATACCACCTGCCCTTGAGACGGCTCTGCTTGCACCGATTTATTCCAGGGTGTAAATCTGGAATCTTTCCAAGCAAAGCATGTCCTCTATCCATGAGATATATTCTACCTTTGTCCTTACAGGAGAAACTAGCCCTGTTAGACCACAAGTAACTTCTCCTGTTTGAATCATCCTCCACCGAAATGAATGCAATACAGTTTCGAAAACAGAAGGATGCTTCGAAAGCGGCAACTCACATCGGAGCCAGCAGGGGGCACCCAAGAAATATTGATCGGCTTGGTCTGGCCACGTTCCACCGTGCCTTTCACAGGGTCAACGGTGAAGCCTTTGAGCTGCAGAACTTGCAGGCTTTCCCAGCTGAACTCCACGTTCTGCAGAAAACAAAGATGGGCAGTCAGATTCTTTGCCACCGGGGAAACCTCCGGCCACAAGGTAGAAACAGATCAACCTGCTACGTGCCCCAGTTTTCAGCAGTCAGTTTTGGTTTTGTTCACACTGTTTTGGGGGGGAAGCAACGATGGCTGCGTGTCCTTCCTGGCGGATAACAGCTAGCAGAGGAGTGCCGGTCAAGAGTGGAGATCAACATTTTGTTTTTTAAGTTGGTGATTGTGAATTTATATACTGGCTGGCTGGATAGTTCAGTGAGTTAGGTCTCTGGCTGCGGAGCCAGAAGTTGGGAGTTCTATTCCCCCACTGGGCCTCCTGTGAAGAAGAGCCAGCCTGTGTGGCTTTGGGCAAGCTGCACAGTCTCAGGGCAGCCCCCGGAAGAAGGGAACGGTAAACCAGAATTGATTTGATGGTACATCATCATGATTATTCATTAATTTACTGTTAATTTATTTATTTTTGAGTAAGGACTGTATTTCTAATCCTGTACGCTGGGGATCAGTGCAAGCTCTGTGGAGCCAGGGACCCATCGGCAGCCATAGGATTCCACTACGGATTGCATCCTCAAAACTGTAAGTGGTCACATTTACGCCCCTCTGTTTCTTCTTCTCCATCTTGAAGCCCATTCTTCCCAAAAAGTGTGGAGGCGCCTTGACATATGATGAGGGCTTCCTGGAAACTCAAAGAGGCAATCATCATCATCACCATCATGTGCCGTCGAGTCGATTTTGACTTATGGTGACCCAGGTAGAGGATACTCAGAAGGATACCCTTCCCTTCCTCCAGGGGGCGCCCTGGGACGGTGCAGCTGGCCCAAGGCTACCCAGGCTGGCTCTTCTCTCTGGAGGCACCGTGGGGGAATTGAACTCCCAACCTCTGGCTCCGCAGCCAGATGCTGCACGACTGGGCTATGCAGCCAGCTCAAAATGACAAAGGTACCTACATTTTCTGATTTCTGCTCTTTCAGTTCACCGTACCTTCTTTGAGGCAAACTGGGTGGTCCGTATGGCCCCGACTCTCAATTCCCTCACAGCGGGTATGACAAAAGTCTCAGACTGAACACACTCCAGGCTGATGAGCAGGGAATTCGTGGCCTTATCGTTTTCTGTAGGAGACACAAACGGATCAGTTTTCGGAAGGAAGTTGGCCAGCTCTCTCTGCATTTAGCTGGGGTCCCCGTGGCTGTTCTGGCAACTGAGCAGGGCTGTTGACGACCGGACCTTTTGGAGACGGCTCATTCATAGGGTTGCCAATAGCCAGAGGTGACTTGATGGCACATCACCACCACCAGCAGCAGCAGCTCCATAAACGAATCAAGTGTTATGAGCAGAGGCCACCTTCTGAGACCTCCTGGAAGGACTCCGTTACAGAAACTATAGGTTCAGGCCCACTTTTACCGGATCGGACGGCTTCTTCAGCCAGAGACGTCGTCACCGCCAGTGATTCTACAGGGATGTCCAGGGGATCACCTCCTTCCACAAACATCATGTGGTTTCTGGCCGCCCCTTTGAGTCGGATCTCACAAATCACTTCCTAAAAGAGAAGGCAGCCGCTGGTTTCCTTCGGCTGTCCAGAGGCATTGATGAAGCCGTAACCTAAAGCAATCAGGCAAAGCGTTTCCCCTTCCGACTACTAGAATTCAATGTCTGGGTTTCTATACACAGGGGTTTCGCTGCTGCCTCCAGGGCTGACGCTAGATGGCGATCTTCTTTCATGTCAAGGAAGATGACAGAGGAGAGAAAACGGCCTCCAGACCTCGGTGTCACCTATCCATAGATGGCGGTGTTTATTGGGCCAGCTACAACCGTATGGTTGCAAAGTTTGGAAACCGTGGACCAGAATCCGATGGTCTCCTTGTGATCTCAGCTTGGCTGGCTACCAGACTGTTCCTGGGTACTTCTAGGTGTGCAGATGTAAATCCAGAATTCTGGGAGTCATAGTTCCAACACACCCATTTCCATCTCTCTCCTGGGCATTATTCAAAATGCCAGTTACAATCTCTAAATCTCACTACAGACCAGGGTTATCGAAGAGTAAACTCTCCTATACAAAGCATGCCTGCATTCTGAGATGTTTTGGATAAACTTAAGGATAACACCCTTAAAAGACCATTTCATGGGGAATCAAGAGAGAGGAACAAGGACTTCTTAGTGGTTGCTCCCCAGCTGTGGAACACCCTTCTATGGGAACTTTCTGTGAATTGTAGTCCAAATAATTAACTTTTCCACTGTTCTGGGCTGGGAAATTCTAGGAGATGTAATGGAAAATAGAAGAAAAATCCCTAAAACCTAAATTTTTGATCACGTGCTTCCCACCAACTTCCAGTTCATAAGGACTAGGAACTTTAATGTTTGAATAGAAATTAGATTTGGGGCTGTTCTTTTCTGCTCCCCTGTTACATTGATTAAGTGTTGTGGAGGGTCCCCCCCCCCCCTTTTATCCACATGCTGGAAGTCCAAGCTTAAGGCTGCCCATAAAAGCTGGTAGGTGTATTTGGGGGGTCAGACACAGATTTTACAGACATGAAGACAAACAGACAAAAAGGAAGTGACATGTGTATAAAAGAGCCACTGTCTCATTCGGATCTCCAGATGGGAACTCAGATCCACTCCTACAAGTCCCAGCGTCCACCTCACCTTGTCAAACAGCAAGACCTGGATGCAATCTGAGTAATACAGGCTCTCGTGATCAGGGCTGAAGGTGACAGTGAATTCCTGAAATTTGCCCAGACCAATGACGCCTTCGACAGGTGAGACGGTAAACACGCTCAAGCCACTATAGTTTTGAGTACCTGAGAAAAGGAACAGATGAGCAGCTAAGGGAAAAGCAGCAAAAAACAAACAAACAACACACCTTGGATGATTTTAATCTCTCCTAAAGCATAGTTGGGAAATCAGAGCTGTTTAACCCGGACAACTGGCCAGCTTGCAAGTATTATGGCCAGTTTCTTATTGCAGAAGCATGGAGTGGAAAGGCAGTTAAGGAAAGCCTCCCTGTCAAAGCCTTAACAAAATTCTGGTATTCGATGCGTACTCGTGAGAAGGTCTCGATGGGAAGCCGGCGCTATTAAAGTTCAGTGCCTTATTTATAACAAATGCAGTGAACATCTGAATTATCGAGAAATCTGTAGTACTATAATAAGTTGCAAGTTACAGTGGGTAAAAATATGAAGCTTGGGTTGGGATTTTGAGATTTCTCGGAGTACGAAACCCGTAATTCTCCTTTCTGGGAGTTTCACCCGACAGGCAAATAATCTTATAGACACCGAAATGTGGCTCTCCTAGGAGGAAGGACTCAACTGGAAGGCTCTGAGGCTCAGCTAAGGCCTAGCTCCCGCTAACTTCCTGTTCAGAAAGAAAGCTCCCAGCAAGCACTGGGGTGGGAACAGGAAGCCTGGGCAGAGCTAGGCCTAGCTCAGCCTCAAAACCTCCCAGGTGAGCTACACGGATACATTCATAAGCTGTCTTGTCTGTAAGGCAGAAAGCTGAGAGTGGAGAATTATGGGATTTATAGTCTAAAAGAAATCCCATCCCAACTTGCAGTTTTTGGGTTGAGAAATCACAACTCTGCACTGTACATTCAGAGAACCACCTACTCATAACATGCACACCTTTGTCAACACAGGAACAGACCTTGCCATGGTTACTTTTTGGGAACTACAAACCCCACAATCCTCCAGCCAGACAGGGGGTTCTGGGATCTGTAGTACAAAAAGCAACTTTCCCCAGGTTTTGCCAAGGAGTGCAAAAGTTCTTGACACTTCCCTCATCGCCACCAATTCATTAATATCCCATCTGAGCCTTTATTTACCCACTAAATCAGTTGTCCCTCGGGATGAAAGGAAAGGGGGGAGCTTCTGCAGATCTTGGTCTCTGTTTGGAGAGAGAGATTCCAGGACGATGGTGTATTTCAAGGGAAGAGTTGAAGTGTTCTCTATCTGTAAGAGATTCGCCCACAGCAAAATGAAATGTCACCAACTAGCCGTGTTTAGTCGCCTTGCTCTGCAGCGGCATTTTCTAAAACTCAACGCATCAACAGACTGTGAACTCTTGAGAAGTTAATGACAGACAGCTTAACTTGTCTTTAAGCTGCTTCATATGCATCATCTAATTGTGACCCTCAGGGAAAAAAAACAACTCTATTAAGACGGGGGTGCAGGGACCCCTTCTCTGCCCTTGAGACCTGCTGGCGGGGGCGGGATCGACCCGCTCCAAAAATAACATGGAATTACATAAAAGTTGATTTCTAGTTTTGGAAGATTAAAAAAAAAGATAATAATAAAGATTATTATAACTTTATAGAAGATATGGGGGGATTTGGAAGGGGGGGATCCAGGAGGGGCCACTTTGGGGCTGCACATGACCTACAGACTGGTGCAATTCCTACCCTTTCAGTGTTTTTATTCCTTCAGTGTTTTTATTCCACATATTACAATGGGAAAGGTGTAGAATCTGAGCTATTTAAGATCAGGTCCCCTGTGAGTCCCTGGGGGAGGCAAGGTTTCGAAGAGCAATTTCTCATCCATAGCTTTATTTCTTAGAAATGAATAAGAGTGATTTCTCCCCTTGTGGCAGTGGTGGCTGACGACTCCAGCTTCAGGAGTGCCGGGAATCCACGCCGGGTTTTACTGTGCACTTTAATGGAGCTAAGATGCTGAACCACATATCCAGAATAAATTCAGGACTTTGAATAACTCTTGTAAAGGGCAGAGTAAAGCCCGGAGAGGATTCACAGCACTCCAGGAATTGGAGTTATCATTCACTACCACTGCATCCCCCCCCCCCCACCCCCCAGTAATAAAGCTGGCATAAACTCTTCTCCGCCGTGCTGGGTTTCCAACAGAAATGGAAGAAACTGCTCAACTGGACCAGCTAAAGCTTATTACATGAGTGTAGCTCCTCCTGGAAATGAGAATTGTTGGAAAAAATTAGAAGCATGACCCTCACTCTTCTTCATATCATACTTACGACTTACCTTGAAGGTTGCCGTGGCTGTTTCTTTGGCGATGACATATCCCATGTTGAACACATCGCCTTCCACCGAGCAAGCAATAGAGGTGATCACACCCCGGCCAGTCAAGGTAAGGGTTAGGGTGGCCTTCTCGCTACGGAGTTCCAGTGTTTCGAAGAACTATGGAGAAAAGTTCCGTGGTCAGTCAATGATCATGGAAAGAATGGACGAACATAGTTCCAGGTCAAGTTCCAATCAAGATGGAGAGGGGGGGACTTTAACAAATATTAAAGGTTCTAGGGGTACTTTAGTGGCTTTAACGGAGATCAAAAAAGTATTTGAACCTAGAATCTCCCAGTTAGGAGAGCTGAACAAGCAGTCATACCAGACAAGGGGAAGAAATTTAGCTGAGTGATAGAGCGCACACTTGAACACTATGGGAGAGTGCACGCTGTGATACCCAAGTTTCCCCAAGCAAAAGAGGAGGCAACAGGAAAAATCTCAGCTCAAGATTATGGAAAGATTCTGCCAGCCAGAAAAGACAAAACTTGTTAGATGGACAAGAGCTGCTGGATAGCTCAGTGGTTTAGGTCTCTGGCTATGGAGCTGGAGGTTGGGAGTTCGATTCCCCCACTGGGCCTCCTTGACAGGGGGTGGACTGGATGATCCATCGAGTTCCTACCCAAGTTCCTTAAGCGCTGTGCCAAGACAGAGCAGGCGAAGGTGGGCTGGTGGACGGTCAAACAATCTGACCCAACATGAGATCGACTCCCGTCTCCTTTCTCTGCAAACATTTTGCATGTCTCTCATCATGAAACGGGTGTGGATCACATGCTATTTCATGCCATTCTTGTATAAGCGCAGCCAACATGCAACCTGTAGGCAGCTCAGATTGACACCTGGGATGTTAAGGCTGCATGTCTAGGGACCTGGCCAGGAAGCCAGTGGCATTGAAATACAATTCCAACTGTGTAGAACACCTCCACAGTCAGCGGGTTTTCCAAGGCAAGGGCGGGAAGCCTTTTTCAGCCTGAAGACCAAAGCCAGTTTTGGCCCCAGTATTTTCTGGTTCCCAGAGACTTTAACATCCGCCTCCACCCTCTTGGCTTCCCTGTTGTTTCAGAGCTTCACTGCAATCCTCACAGTAGCAGAGAGAAAAGTATATTGTTGTGATGCAAGTATCTGAATGTGGTTTGGGCTTGAATGGGCAATTAAGAGCCATTAACTTGACAAAAGACCCACTCCCCGCTTGTTTATATGTTCCATTTCATTGGCCTGAGCTCTTTCGATTCTCTTCCGGGGCTGTCTCTGGGGGCTGTCACGATGAGGGCCCACCCTTCCAACAGTCACCCCCCTGCCTTGTTGCCTTCGACTCACCGACTTGTTTTCCTCCGGGCAAAACGAGAGGACGAGGGCGCGAGACTCCCCTTCCCCAAGCGTGAGGATGGGATTTGCCAAGAGGAAAGGGCCAAAGGGGTTCAGGAGGGAATATTCCAGCTGAAGGCGCCAGTTTAAGAAAATGCAAGTTGAGTGGCAACCAAAGCAACCATCCCCCCTCCCAAAAAAAAAAAAGAAAGAAAAAGAAAAAGATGTTACCTAGAGACAATTATAGAAATGCATAAGGGTTATCAGTCATAGGGGCTCCATCTCAAGCATTACAACCCATAATCTGATCATCATCACCTCCTTCAGCTTCTGTTGTATTGCAGCTTATCTGAGACGGGGGCGAATTTGTTTCACCTTTGTTTTTCTAAAACCGAATTTTCGAAAATTTACACATGGAATGTAAGTACGTAGATAACATACACTTTTTCACCTGATTATTTAACTGGGAATATTCTGAAATCAGAAAGAGAGGATGATGATCTGGTGAGCATCTGGTCCAAGGGCTTCCTTGCTGCTGTTATGTCTCGTCAAGTTGCCCCTGCTTTAAGGTGACCCTATGAATGAGCGCTCTCCAAAATGTCTCCTCCTCAACAGCCCTGCTCAGCTCTTGCAAACTGAAGGTTGTGGCTTCCTTTAGGGAGTCAGTCCATCTCACAGTGGGGTCTTCCTCTTTTCCTGCTGCCTTCCACCTTTCCCAGCATTCTTGTCTTTTCCAGAGAATCCTGCCTTCTCATGAGGTGCCCAAATCAGGACAGTCTCAATTTCCACATTTTGGCCTCCAGAGAGAGTGCAGGCTTGATTTGATCGAGGACCCACTTGCATCTAGATGCACTTAACTAGATGTGTCTTAGTAAACAATGCCTGATTTGGAGAGGAAAAACAGAGCAGGCCTTATTCAATCAAAGGATACAAATAGTAGTTCTTGGGATATGTTCTGTATTGTGACTTCTTTCTTAATTCTGTGTCCTGGTGGATGACAGAATGCTGTGTTTTTCGAAGAACCAGGCATATCCGCAATTTCAGAATGGCTAGAGCTTAATGTTCTACAGTCACCAACAACCCCCTAGTCAATCCGGAGACGTCATACTGGTTTCCAATCAAAAGCATCAACACTGTCGGTATTTTTTTTTTTTTTTTTGTAATTTGGGGGCTATTTTTGCTAAATTTTTTTAAAATGCCTAAAACGACCACTTTTGAGGGAACCCAACACACATCGTTTGGCAGAGGTGGACAGGATCATGCCCCATGGGTGGCGAGCACGGGTGGGGAACCTTAGGCCCTTGGGCCAATTTCAGTCCACCCGCTCCCGCCCTCTCGGCTGCGCCACTTACCCACAACGCTGTGCCCCTCTGATTTAGCAATTTCCTAGTTCATATAAAGGGTCTTCCCTGCCCTAGTTAGACTCAAAACGCTGCTCCTAATGCTTAGTGAGAGGCAGCGGCTAAAATAAAGTGAGATGTTTGCCTTTGGAACTGCCCGACACTTGAATGCAGCCCTCGAGAACAACTCTGAAACTGAGCCTGGCCTTTTGGCCTGAAAGAACTTCCACCCCAAGGCTCCTGATGCCCCTCATTCAAATCCTGCCTCCTCCCACAAGTTCCATGTTTTAAGCTATACCCTCGTAGTTGGATCAGAGGCCGGCTGGTTTGTGCCTTCGGACCGCAACTCCCAGCATCCTCTGGGCAGCTCTAAAGCCTGCGAGAGAAGACAGAGGGTTGCCCAAAGGTTTTTCAGGTGCCTACCTACGGCAACGTCCCCGAAGTTGAAGAACGTCCGGCCATTATTGGACGTCACGACCACGACAGGAGCTCTGGAAGGACAGTGCAGTTCCAGGTACAAGGTATTGTAAGGGCTGGAGACAGAAATGAATGAAAAACGGTTAAGCGGGGTGTGTCCTTACGCTGCAAAAAGCTGCTGGCTATTTCAGTGTAATCATCATCATCTGTCGTCAAGTCAATTCTGACTCATGGTGACCCTTTTCCAGGGTTTTCCAGGTAGAGAATGCTCAGAAGTGTATTACCACTCCCTTCCTCTAGGGGCGCTGTGGGACTGTGCAGCTTGCCCAAGGCTACCCAGGCTGGCTCTTCTCCCAGGAGGCCCAGTGGGGGAATCGAACTCCTTCTGGCTCTGCAGCCAGACAGTAAACCTCTGAACTATCCAGCCAGCCTTCTAGTATATACCTGAGATGAAAAGGTTTCTGAGATTGTGCCGCTGGCCCAAGGCCACCCAGGCTGGCTCTTCTCCCAGGAGGAGCAGTGGGGGAATCGAACTCCCGACCTCTGGCTCCCGAGACTTAAACCACCAAGCTCTCTAGCCATTCCAACACATGGGCTGAAAATTTTACGCAGCAGAACCTCCCCCCCAATGGGCCATGAAGAAATTTGAAAAGAGGAATATGAAAGTCTGGACTGGAATTAGCTGGAAGCATGGTGGGCAGGGAGGGTGGAAATAAGAGGGGGACGAGGAACGACACACAGGTCATGAATTGGAGTGGAGAGAGAGAGGACAGCACCGTCTTCCAAGAGCAGCGAAGAGGGCATTAGGGAGAAGATGGTGGTCGAGCGCTACAGAGCCTTGTCTTCCTCTTGCTGCTGTTTCCTTAATCATGTGCTGAATCAGTTCTAACTGATGGCCACCCTTTTCAGGGTTTTCCAGGTAGGAGTGGTTGACCATTCCCTTCTTCTGGGTGTGCCCCGGGACCGTGAAGCTTGCCCAAGGCTACACAGGCTGGATCTCAACCACTGAGCTACCCAGCCAGCTTCAGCAGAAGGTAGAGGCAGCAACCCAATGACCACTGTCCTGTTCAGTTACACCATGCGGCATAACTCTGTCACAGCACACATTTCAACGCTGAACTGGGCCACCCTAAGATGTCGGGGTAGGCGTTTACGATCACACACCCGTTGTGTGATTTGGCGTGCAAGCCCAACATCCTGCAGTGCCTTCTTGTGGTGGTTTCCCACTGAAATTTATGCAGTTGGCATGACATCGCAATAAATATAGTCTCAGAATTTTGACCAGTTTAACTCCGGGGAACCTAAAACGCCCCATTCTGGGGCATGACCGTGAATTGTTGCACAAGCTCAGAAGTAGGTGCTTCAAGAATAAATTATTGCATTATAAATTATAAATCATCTTCAGCAATCCTGCAGAGCAAGAGAGTGCGATTTCCCCTCTAATTATTTATGTGAGCTGAGACGGAGCAAGAAAACCTGGGCTAAAGCTCCCAAATTAGTGCATGGGAGAGACAAAATTTAAAGCTGAAGCTGCCTGTCCCGTCGTTTAACTGCTGTACAACATTAGCTAATTACCATGTATAAACAAGCCGATTATTGTACACGTCCAGCGCACTCGCTTTTTCACCCTCCTGGGAGTTAAGGCTCTCGTTCGGCTGTTCTGAACAGAGCGGGAAATTATACACCCAGGGTTCAAGTTTGACGAAATACGCTTGAAAAGTAAGAGGCGTCCACCCTCTAATTATGCCGTGATGCAAAGCAGCCGGTGTCTAGTGCCACAGACGAGCTGCTAATTTTAGCGGCGACATGTGTCGCCAAAGCAACGCACGACGCACAATGCGGCCGCCCACCTGCTGCGCACTGCAACGGCGCTAAGCACCCGGTTCGCGCAGCGAAAAGTCACCGAGTCAGTTCTCCCCACCCCTCTCCACCCTGGCCTGGGATCGCTCGGCCCCACGTGGCACACCTGAAGTGCAGGTTTTCGGCGCCTCGCTTCTCGTCGATCTGGCCACTGGCGACAAGGCATGGGATGACGTAGCGGTCGAATCGGGCGCTGAAGCTCCGCACCAAGGACAGATGAGCTGCGATATACTCTTCGGAGCTGGAGCGAGGGGCAAAGAGAAGACGGGTCACCGGAAGGGAAACCTGCCTCAGAAGTCCAGGGCCAAAAATGGAAAAAGCAGCTTTGATGAACAAAGACATTTTGGGAGTTGGAAAAGTAGTCTTTTTTTTAAAATAAAAAATACATTTCCCTCAGTTGTGGTCCAGCTGGTAACAGAGCAGTGGGTGTTGAGATACAGAATTAGAGTAATCAGTGGTGTAATTAATAATAATAATGTGCTCTCAAGTCAATTTTGACTGACAGTGACCCTTTCTGGAGTTTTTTAGGTAGAGAGTACTCAGAGGTGGGTTCAAATTGCAGCTCAGTCATGGAGACTCACTTGGGGAGGAGAACTGGTAAAACCACTCCTTAAATATCACACCGTGAAAGCCTGATCAGGGTCACGGTAAGCCAGTTCCGACTTGAAGGCACATAACCACAAATTGGTCATTCATATCCAAGACGGCTACGTGGAACCCCCATGTGAAGAGCCAGTGTACCACTCGACGTTACTTAACCGGGGTGGGGGGGCAGAGATGGTTCTTCAAACCATCCGGCTGGCCACTTTTGAAAGCTAGATGCGGATTTAGATGGACGACTCAAAGGTAAGAGTGGGTGATTTAGGTGGATGGTGGTCTCTCCAAGAGAGGTAAAGAGAGATAGATAGATAGATAGATAGATAGATAGAGAGAGAGAGAGAGAGAGAGAGAGAGAGAGAGAGAGAGAGAGAGAGAGAGAGAGAGAGGTCTGGAGCTCTCCAGGGTGCTGAAGACTTGTTGGTTCACCACCCAAGAGTAAATGCCACTGCCCTCCACAGCTGGGCATGCTGACTGAGGATGATGAGTGATGGAGTTCAACCCCAGCTAGAAGACTGCAGGCCCCTCACACCCCACCCTGGGGCTTTGACACATCAAGAAATACCATCTCCCTGATACTCCCCCACCAAACTCACTTTGGGCAGATGTCCTCTGGGCAAGGCATCTCAAACGGCTTGCAGGCGTGCTTATCCTTGGAGGGTTGAGCGAGGAAGGAGGTGCTGGCCACCCTCTTCCCATCCTTACGTCCCACCATGGCCTCCTCTTTCTTCTTCTGCCATGAAAAGGGCAGGGATTAAAATCTTCTCTCCGGGAAAAGTTTATTAGCAGAAATGGGATTTTTTTGGCAGGGGGGAACTCAATGCCCAGTGACCTAGCCCGCATGCAATACCACCCCCATAAAAACTTGTTGGAAAAGTTCCTTTTTCAAACAAAAAGCTTGCAACCAAGGTCTGAGAATTTGATAATGAATGTTCTTAGCAATAGACAGGGTTGGGTTTGTTTGTTTTTTAAATTTCTTGCACTACTTATTGCACATTTTTCCATTCTGGGAGCTCTACTTTGTGAGAAAAGCATCATACCGATACCTAAATGTGGTTCACCTGGGGGGGAAAGGCCTGAACGGGAAGGCTTTGAAGTTTAACTAGGCCTAGCTCCACCCAAGCTCGGCCTGTTCCTGCCCCAGTGCTAGCTGGGAGCTTTCTTTCTGAGCAGGAAGCTTGGGTGGAGCTAGGCCTAGCTAGGCCTCAAAGGGTTAAGGCCCTTCTCCAAGGTGAGCTACATTTAGGTGTCAGTAAGGTGTTTAGCTCTCAGGTAGGACTCCTGGAATGGAGAATTATGGGATCTGTAGACGAAGAAATCCCAAAACTCCATCCCTAGCAATAAGCAACATGTGAGGAAGGCCCCAACCCCCTGAGAGCCACCTGCAATTCCAATTCCCGGGCCTTCTTTTCCATCTGGGCCTTGGCTTCAGCCTCCTGGCATATCAGGTGAACAGCCTCCTGCCGGATCAGCTGGTCGCACAACACAGGGCGGAAGGACACTTCCAGAACGCACTTCTGCATTGGAGACGGCCAGTGAGTGAGAAGGAGAAAATAAGAGCTTTACGTTGAAATAGTCTCCTTTTTTGTTTTGTTACACACTGCATTTTCTGTTACAGTCCCCTGGAATCTGACCCACCTCCCAAAAAAGAAGGGACGAGGCCCTCAAGCTGATGGCCATCCCCCACCCTTCTTTTAACAAAGATGAAAATGGGACCTAGGATGTGAGGATGTGGTATTTTTCTGTTAGAGGAGAATTCTATTTTAATTTTTTTTTTTTTAAACCGGTCTGGGCTGCACCTTCCCTAGGAAATGCCAAACAAGCCAACAGGAAATGGCCCGAGGGACACCTTCCTGTTTTGCCCCGTGCCCTGGGGTGGGTTGAGCCAAGTCGGGTGCCGATCTGAGGTTTGTTTCAAGGGTCGCTCCTGAAGGTCTCCTCGAGTGAAAAATCCCCATTTGGTCCAAAGAGGCCCCAGGACGGGACGGCACCGAAGGTCCTTTTTAAGGTCACGACGGTCATTTTTCCATGCAGAGCTCCAGAGCCCTTGGAGAAAAGGTTACCTTCCCTGGCAGAACAGTCCCGACGCACGGCGTGATGGTTATGGGAGAGTCCTCGGGCACCAGGAACTGGAAGGAAGTGGGCCCAACAGGGGCCACCTCCCCCTCCCCGATCCTCGGGACAAAATCATCAAACCGGCTGTAGCCCACGTGAGAGTTGACAATATGGATCCTCGTCGCCGACGTGTCGTTCAGAGCAGTGGGGGGAAACTGAATCAAGGCATGAGTCAGCTCCAAAGGAGGGTGGACCCCGACAGCTTTACATGACACCTTGAATTGCCTAGAGATGGAGAGAGACATACGGTCACAGCACCAAACACGTCCTCTGGCCAAGAATAAAAATAAATAAAACCCGTGATGAGCTTGGTATTCCACCAAGACGCATCTCCCAAACAACAGGACATTCCTGCTGCCCCTTCCTCGGCAGGGCAACAATGTCGGCTAGGATTAGAAAGAAATCGAGTCTCGGGGGATGCGGGACGGGATGCAAACTTCTGTTTAGAAAGTAGAGAGGGCGAAACACATTCTTTCCCATGGCTTTGGGACTTTAGAGCGGTTGTTCAACCAGGAAATCCGTTCTCCTACAGACCAACCCCAGGATCTATATACACTCAAGGTGAAACCGCATCAAATGGAGGATTCCTGATCCATGCTGTGAATAGGGAGAGAGGTTTTCATGGGAGGAATCATGGTAAATATGGAGTGTTTCGCCCACTGTCCCCCAGCTGCCTTCTGCCTTGTCTAAATTCTACACAGAATACATCCAAGACTGGATTTTTCTGCTCGGGTAGGGAAAAGTGGCTGCCATGCATGGAGAGGAAATAGGAGGAGGCGAGAATCACTCATCATCATCCTTGCCCACGTCACTGCTCCCCCGCCCCCCACCTCTGTAACTGCTGCCATTTTCAATGGTTCTAGGAATTCCCTCGATCTGAAACAGATCAGGGACCTTGGAAGCAAATCTGCTTTTTTTTGCCGAATTCTCACAACCCCGAAAAGCTGGATTCGGGGGCCGACCTGTTGATCTCGGTCTTGCATGTCAGCTCAAAACAGTATTCCTTCGCTTTATGGGCTTTGAAGATGACGTCCAGGTTCAAGCTTTCGAGGGGCAGGAGAACGCCGAACCCATTGTTGGGCTGAATTTCTACAAACTTTCCAAAGGAAAACAAACGTGTTATATAGATACAGTATGTGAACAGCAAAGGAACATACACTGGAAGTCAAATGGAGAACAAGTAACTGAAATGACAGATCTAGAGGTTTTATTAACTTAATCAAAGTGCCCAGCCTTCACGGGTATTAAAAAGTATGCTTGAAAGTATAGGAGCAGTACCTTAAAAACAGTCAATTCTGACTTATGGCAAACCTATTCAGGGTTTTCCAGGTAGAGAACACTCAGAAATGGTTTCTCCTTCCTTTATTCTGGAGAGGTATCCTAGGGACGGTACAGCTTGCCCAAGGCTACCCAGGCTGGCTCTACTCCCTGGAGGCCCAGTGGGGGACTCGAACTCCCAACCTCTAGCTCTGCAGCCAGAGACCTCAACCCCTGAGCAAACCCTTAGTTCCTTACAATCCCCCCCCCCCCCCGATGTATAAAAACAGAATAAAGTAAGAGTAAACCTTTTGTGCGATATTACGGAAGATGAGAGAAAAAAAGTCTACACATTTTGATAAATTTGTTGGTGGCTGCAGAACTCGGTATTTTGATGGATCAAGCCGAAGACTGACTTGAGTAAAATAAGAAATGGAGTTAAGAAGAAACTGGGCACCATTTGCCCCCTGCAAGGTAAACTCTTAAGGAATACTTGCTGTGATAGAAAACGAGACCGAGGCGTTTACCTCCTGGAGCCGTACAAAGCCAAAGCCCTGGGGAAGGATGGATTTATTAGTCAGCGTGATTGTTGACCGGACGGCTTCGTAGATCGAGCAGTATCCAAAATCCAGCTCCGTGGGGCTCACCTCCAAGTCAGAGGTAGTGACCACAGCATGGACAGTAAATTCAACGGGCTTGCTCTGAAAGAAGGAACAGGTCCCCTAATGGTTAGAGTGCTGGAGCAGGACGGAGAAGACGCTGGCCGAGATCCCGACTCTTCTAGGAAGCACACGGCGTAACCTTGAGATGGTTATGGTCCTCTAAGCCTGCATTTCTGGGGTGTCGTGAGATAAAATTGGAGACCCCAGAGAGTTTGTTGCCTTGAGTTCCTTCAAAGACTTAGGGGGATACAAGGGCAGAATGTGAAAAAGTTATTTTGGGGACTCCTTGAATCCTTGAGTCAGCACAGAGTGGTCATGTTGGCTGGGAGAGACCTGGAACCGTCGCCCAAATAAATAACTTTTCCACGCTCAATGAATGGGCAAGGAAGAAATGTCAAGGTGAATGAACATCCAGTGTTACCTGTGTAAAATCCACCATTTGCTTGAGAACCAAAGTTAGAGTGGACAGGAAAACTACTTTTCCCAGGAGAATTAAGAAAGGGCAATGAAGCCATTGTCGAGAGAGAGGCAGGGGACTTCGAGCCATGTCTGGAATCACAATCTGGAAGTTCTCGGCCCTGGAGAAGGTTGCTTAGCCTGACCTGTAAGTCACTACGATGACTTCCAGGTTGGGAGAACCGTTCAGGTTCGGAGCACTCACACAGAGCAGAGGCATGTGGAACCGCTTGGGATCTACAAAACCATCATCCTGATGACTCAGTGCATGGGACAGTAGTACTAGAGAGATGGGCGTTCCCAGTTCAAGCTCTGACAGCTCGTGAAGGAAACTACCCTGCACCATCATCCCTTAACATCACTTGACCTCATATGCATGGACAACAAATCCCTTTGGCCATGTAGTCGCCTCAGTCCAAAGCAGGGGCAGGGAAGCGCTGGCCCTTCAACCAGTGAGGAGCTAATGTTTCTTTTTCTGGAGTTCTGGTAAATCTGCTCTGGATCTTACTCTGCACTCCCCGGGAGCTATCTATCCATGGTGCCGAACCTCTTGGAGGAGAAGGCGCCAGCACCGGGGGAGAGCTCCTGTAAAAACACAGAAGTGGATTCAAAGCACATCCCAAACTGGAGTCATCAGCCTCCACATACTTTGGACTACAACTCCCAGGAGCCCTGGCTAGTAAGGCCAAGGATAATGGAAACTGTAGTCCGAAACATCAGGAGAGTTTAAACATTCCTAGAGCTGAGCGGTTTGCAACCTTGGTTCCCTAGATGTTCTTAGATAAAAACCTCCCAGAAGCCTTCACTACTAGCTGGGCTAGCCAGGATTTATGGGAGTTGTAGTCCAAGAACCCCTTGGGACCCAACGTTGGGTCAAACAGGGCTCTAGGTGTCAAACAGTCAGCAGCTCTTATCCTTAGGAGCTCTCCGGGGTCCTGAACAACCAAATAAGGGTCCACCTCCCTTGATCAACTTCCTACTGCTCTCCCTCTGCTTAAAGATGATGATAATGATGATGATGATGATGATGATGATGATGATGATGATAATAATAATAATAATAATAATATATTATGCCATCACTGACCTGGTCTGAAACAATAATTGTCATGGGCACTTCTAACACTCTGGTTTTTTCATCAAAGTATTTTCCTGCATCTTCCCAAAGGGAGTGCCTGAAAGTAGAAAGCACCACATGCCTGTTAAAAAAAAACCCAAAGTGCTTGAGTCTGAAGAAACAGGAGGATCGTAACACGCTCGAGCTTTTTACTGCTAGGAGAGCCAGTGAGCATCCTTGCCTAGGCATGGAAGAGTAGGAACCAAATTGAATAAAAACGGAAAGAGGATTGGGCAGAACAAGAGACGAACACACATCCCCCAAAGGTAGTATGGATTTTGGAGTGTCTTGTACCCTCTTTCTTTCAATTTCTGGAAACCCTGCGTGATTATCCTTACTGTGTTTTTTTTTTAAGAACATGAGTGTGCTGAATTGATCCGAGTCACGCCATCCAGAAACACATGCCTTTTCTCTTTGATCTTGGCAACACATGGTCCAAACGGAATTCGCCCAGCGTGTCGTGTCAAGCACTTAAAACTCATGAACTAGTTCAGTATCCTGGCTCACGTAGCGCTATGGCACTTCTGTTCTCAAGGATCAATTCTGCACGAGAGCTACAAAACAGAAAATTAAAGGCTCTCGGCCGCTTTTTTCCTTGCCTGTAATTCCCGTTAATGCTCCTGTAAGTGTTTTCGGCTGGCATTAATAAAGGGAGCTGATTACGGGGGCCGTGTTGTATTTACCAGCGTTTTAAGACAGTATTAACCGAGATAACGGCTCTTTTGCCAGCCAAATATTGACGGCTATAAATAGACCTCTGGAGAAAACTTGCTTGGTAATCAGTATGTAAGCTTCCTCGGCCCCAGCTGTAGTTAGAAGCACAGATGAGACGCCCATTTTCAGCAATCTGTTCCTTTTGACATTGACATTAATTAATTACCAGCTTCTCTGAGTCAGTATCAATGGGATGGCAATGCTGCCACACAGATACAGAAATAAGATCAGATGGTGAGAAGTGTCTTCAAAACCAGCCCCATCTGTCTCATTCAAGGGAGAGAAGATGTATAGATGCGAGTTGCCAGAACCTCTCGTTAGCACAAGGCCAGCGTGGAAGAGCGTTGCCCAAATTAGTACAAACGGGGGTATCATTTCCAGAGCGGTCGTCCTATTTTTAAACCCTGGGTCCTAAAAATGAGAGGCAATTTTCTCATCAGGGAGATGATGTTCTATCTGGGAAAGTTGTTGGCTTTGAACGAACGGGACCCTAGGCTGGAAGCAACCAGTTACAAATGACAACAGTTCAGGGTAATAAATTACTTTCAGAGGTAATGCAAGTTCTACAAAGTTACATTTCAAAAGCAATGGAACAAACTGGAATGACAGTACTTTGCTGAGGCACTGTGTAACATTTCCTAATTACTTTCAAACATAACTTTGTAAGTGGAAGGCATCAATAGAGACATGTTGATGCCAATTTTTCAGGTTTTCTGCTCTTTGCTTATCCATCCCAAAGGATTTTAAAAAAAATACGTAGTAGAAAGTAACAAAAAAGGAACAAGCGACATAACAAGTCATGTAATGAGTTATCATCTCAACTTAGTTTTCATATTTTCATCTTGTCTTCTCCTAGCGTTACGTTGATTGATTTGTTTTATTTGATTTGTTTTGGCACCTATCTTTCATACTCCTAGCCGGTCATCCTGCTCCTATCTTCTAACCCTGCTTTTCAACTCATCTCCGTTGGGCGAGATATTCTGGGGCTTATTTCACGACTCACAACCCTCCTAATCTCATCAAATCTCCTTTTGAAGCTTTCTCCCACTGTTTTTTTCCCCCTGCCCTCCTTGTTTTTAAAAATGCAGATTAACATATTTAATCCAAGCAGCGGATTTTTGCATTCCACTCTGACAAAAAAAACCAAACAAAACTGCTGCTTTATTTCACAACATTGGAAGTTTCGGCATTGGGGACTGTCACAATAACGGGAATGCCAGCCATTTGCTGTGTAAGGAGACACACAGCATTTGTGTTTTCCTTAAGGCACGGCTGCCAGAGAGCTCTGGAAATTTATTCTGGTCAGGATCCAATGAACATATATGAGATACAAGCAGATAAAGTTGCCTTTATCTCTATCCATGTTGTCCAGTGTTTTTCTCTTCAAACTGTCATCAGATCTCTAAAGGTTGAAAGAATGAATCCTGCCCAGAACAGGGTCTTTCTCTTACTCATTGTTAGGAGTGAGGGCTAGAGATGAGATTTTTGGATTTTCTAGACTCTACGTCCCATAATTCTCCATTCTAGGAGTTCTGCCTGACTTACACATAACTTACAGCCACCTAAAGTGGCTCACCTTGGAGAAAGGCCTTAACTGGAAGGCTTGGAGGCCTAGCTGGGCCTAACTCTGCCCAAGCTTCCTGCTCAGAAAGTTCCCAGCTAGCACTGGGGCGGGAACAGGAAGCTAGGCCCAGCTCAGCCTCCAACCCTTCATCAAAACCTTTCACCAGATGAGCAAGATGGTTTGAACTCCCAAAAAGGAGAATTATGGTCTCTGTAGTCCAGAAAAATTTAAAAAACTAACCAAAATGGGGACAGGAAACTAAATCATTGTTTTCGCCATAAGGAAGTGAGGTATTGTCCGGCACTCTTTCTAGAGGGAAGAGCACAAGAACCAATTTTGTGCATGACAAATTAAAAAAAAATTAAGCAAAAGAAAAACAAGGTAGAAAACAGAGCAACCACGAAAGCCACCTTGGCAGGAATTTCAGCTGCACGCTGAAGGATGACTGGGCTTGGATGTAGCCTGTCTTTGGAAGCAGCTCCATGTGGTTGGCCAGTTCTTTGCAAACTTCGAACCTCAAGCGCAGTGCACTGGTCGCTCTGCAAGAAGCAAAGAAACGAGAGATCTGAGCGGGTATCGGATGGCCAGGCTGGCAATTGGGATGATATATTGCATCTCAGATGGAACACTGACTACCTTTTCTCCTTTATTATGTGCCATCAAGTCAATTCTGACTGACGGCAACCCTTTTCAGGGTTGTCCAGGTAGAGAGTACTCAAAAGGGGTTGACCTTTCCTTTCTTCTGGGGAGGGATCCCTGGGACGGCGCAGCTGGCCCAAGGCCACCCAGGCTGGCTCCTTCGGGATGCACAGAGGGGGAATCGAACCCCCAACCTCTATCTCTGTAGCCAGAGACCTAAACCACCGAGCTATCCAGCCAGTACATACCTTTTTTCTTCTTGCCCAGCCTGGCCCGGCCCCATTTTGCCGATGGGATACAAAGTCAGGGACAATCTTGTTGGCTTCAGGGTCGGGGGGGAAGAAATCTCAGAACCCGGAGGCACGCCTGGCTCTCCCAGGATCCCCCCCCCCACAAAAAAACCCTTCCCTTCTTGATGGATTTGCTTGATCGTTTCCCAGCGGTTGTTAGGTGCTCTATGCCTGCCCCCTGTGCCTCTGCCGTGGAAAACCGCCAGCTGTTCATATGACCTCATCCTGGTTTTTTCTCTCTCACCCCCCCCACACACACACCTGCCCCCCCCCTCAGATGGAGAGACGCCGCCTCCTCCAAGCTCCACTTCCTCCCACTGATTAAACACCCATTGACGACCTGGGATTCATAAGCACAATTTCCCTAAAGAAGTGTAACAGTTCATCCTCAGCCTCTTTAATGAGATCCTCTCGTTGTGAGGTTGATAACGCTTTGCTTCCCCCAACCACGTGAACCGTTCACAAAGCCTAGGTCTCGTTTAGCCCCTTCCTGGGTGTTAGGCTTCTATTTGTTTGACGATCTCATTGCATTTGATCGGTTGATTCATTCGGAATTGATCTGAAACGTGGTGCCGGAGGAGAGCTTTACAGATGTCCTGGACAGCCACAAGAACCCACCAAGGAGTGGGTTCTAGATCAAATTGAGACTAGACCCTGGCTACAAGCTCAAATGGATAAAACAAGGCTATAGTACTTGGGACTTGTCATGAGAAGATAAGACTCGCAGGAAAGGAATATGTTGTCGTTATGTGCCATCAAGTGGCCTTCGGCTTATGCTGATGCCATGAAGGAAGGATTTCCAAAATGTCAAATCAGCTCCTGCAAATTCCAGCCTCTGGCTTCCTTTAGGGAGTCAGTCCATCTCCTATTTGACCTTCCTCTTTTCCTTCTGCCTTCCACTTTTCCCAGTATTAGTGTCTTTTCCAGAGAATCCTGTCTTCTCATGAAGTGCCCAAAGTAGGACAACCTCAGTTTCAGCAATTTTTTGCCTCCAGAGATCGCTCAAGCTTGATTTGATCGAGAACCCACTTGTTCTTCTTTTCTAGCAGACCAGGGTACGTCTGCAAAGCTCTCCTGCAGCACCACATTTCCAATGAATGAAAAGCAGTAGGAAAAGAAGACAATCCAATGTGAGATGGAGTAGCTCAATAAAGGAAGCCATGACTGTGAGCTTGCAATAACTGAGCCAGGGCTCTTAGTGACAGGGCTTTCTGAAAGTCACTAATTTATAGGATTGCTATAAATAGGAACAGACATGATGACTCACAACACTCATCGTACTTGTGTAATTTAATTGTGAGCCGCCTTGATGCATGAGAAAAAAAAAGTGGAGTGTGAAATGGATAAATAAATACATTCCTCTAAGGCTGAATTAGCATTTCTGCTATACCGTGAAGTGTGGTTCGGAAGGACCACAGCCAGTTGTCAAGACAGGAAAAGGGATCCAAGGTTTTATTTAGAGGTCGGCAAGAGAGGTTCCATCCTGCACAGCACGCTTAATGCAGTCAGCAGTATATGAAGAAGTTAAAAAACAAAACAGAAATGGATTGCTCCTATCTTGCACACAGCGACTCGACAGCTTTCTTATAAGTACCTCTCACCCGCGCCTTGGAAGGATGAATCAAATTTGATTTAATAGAAAAAGTTACTCTGGTTTTGAAATCCCGTCTCTGGGAGTGGGGTTTGTCTGAGACCCAGGAAAATCGCTTACATAACTTGACACGTGTCACATTTGTAAGCTGAATGTGTGTGATAACAGCTTTATCCTTTCCCTCCCACTGGGAGAAATCTCCGTGGTGTCTAATTCTAGCGAGGGGTTTAGAAGGCATGCTTCCGCCCCCCCCCTCCCACCCCCACACTGCAACAGAAATAATAGGGGAGAAAAGTAAAATAAAAATAAAAACCAATCCTGTTTGCATTGACACACAACGGGAAAGAAAAGGAAGTTTAAAATAGCGAGACTCAAGGAGCAGAACTGGTGGACTGAACGAAAGGCGGGAGTCGGCGATCGCTGGTCAGAGATTCCGAAGAGGAAGGTGGAATATGAACTGAATTAATTAATAAATACCTCAAAAGCAGCATTAACCTGGCTGCTGGACCCTGAGACCATGGTTCTAGAAATTACAGACCCAGGAATTGAGAAAGGCATCTGAGAAGATTATCTCACAGCTAGCAAGATCTGGGTGAACGCTACTAGCCTCTGCATTATGGTTTATAATTTGCTTGTTCTGTCATCGTCTCCTCCACAACCAGAGCGGAGCACAAGGTTATCTCCCAGTGACCAATCAGAAAATAAAGCAAACTAGACAGCAAGCTAAGGGGGGTGAGAAAAGCTCCATGACCATCGGACTTATTTGAGCTCTTACTACCTTGTTCCCTCCAAGGCAGTAGAGAAAACAAGTCAAAAGTCAGTAAAACAGAAGCAGGCGCGCTCTGGGGTCACTCACCTGCTCTGAACGATGATGCAGTCCTGATAAAGCCTGTCGTACATGCAGATTTTAAGATCGACGTCAGGATTGCGCACCCAAACGGGTACGGCCACGGAAACGGCCGTCACAGAGAAACGCAGCTGAACGGGAGGAAACACAGACCAAAGAAGCCACTCTGATGTTGCATAAATTGGAATTAAAGGGGAACACCCCTTTAGTTAATGTCCCAGTAAAAATGAAAATGAGAATAATAATAATAATAATAATAATAATAATAATAATAATAATAATAATAATAATAATAATAATAATAATAATAGTCATGTGCTGTCAAGTCAATTCTGACTTATGGTAACCCTTTTCAGAATTTTCCAGGTAGAGAAGACTCAGGAGTAGTTTATCATTTCCTTTTTCTGTGGGTGTCCTGGGATTGTGCAGCTGGCCCAAGGCCACCCAGGCTGGCTTTTCTCCCAAATGTGGTCTCGGTCAAATGTGGTGCTTCTGACCTTGCATGAGAGGCTTCCGGGTCCATTTTTGTCACCCCCTTTCCCCCCCCCCTCGAATGCTTTCTAGCAGCAATTAAAAAGAAAAAAGAAAAAAGAAAAAGACAAGACAAGACAAAACAACCACTCACCGGTCTGCAGTCCGGGTTGTCAAATGTAATCTCAAAATCTGCTTGCACATCCCCCGGGACTGTTGGGGTGAAGATAATCTGAAGTTTGACGGAGGCAAAAGGCCCAATGTCACCTTCGGTCACCTGCACGACAACAGAAAGGAAGAGCGATGACAGCAGATAGTCGTTCTTGTTTCCGTTCACTTCCTCCGTCTTGACCGTGCAGCCTTTCCGCCGCTCTTTTAGAATATTTTAGCCTTCCATCAGGAAAGGAGCAGGAAATCTTGCTTTCCACAACTTCACTCTCTCTCTCTCTGGTTGTGCAGGGATGTGCCTTTTTCTGTTCCCCAGAAGAGAGAGATTGACCTTCCGTGGCTAGAGCCCAAGTTGTTGATATAGACAGCTTTGGGCTCTGCTCCTAGCATTTCCAATTAGATCAGGAGGACTGGGATGATGGGCTGTTGGGCTACCAAGCCACTTTTGGAGGCCTGGAAGCATGATTCTCAGCTGACATAAGGCATGCCTTCCTGATATCTTGTTTAACTCAAACCATTTATTCTGAAACAAGACGTAGACTTGCGGTCACTCCTGATTTCCAAGCGGGGTGAGAAATGGAGGTGTGGGACTGTTGACTCCAGAACCCCTCTGGAAACCCACCACTGTGTTAGAAATATCGGAGAGCTAAAGATGGGGAAAGCTTGGCTAGTTTTAGACTCTAGAGCAGTGGCTCCCAACCTTGGGTTCCCCAGATGTTCTTGGACTACAACTCCCAGAAATCCTGGCCAGCACAGCTCATGGTGAAGGCTTCTGGGAGTTTTAGTCCAAGAACATCTGGGGAACCCAAGGTTGGGAGCCACTGCTCTGGAGAGACCACGGCCCAAATCCTGTTGATTGTTCTCCCATCAAATAAAGACCATCCATGACTATCAACAATCTTTGACTTCAGCTAGGAATGAACCTGGAGGTGAACCCTGGTCTGGCACACAAGGCAGCTTCCCATTGTTCTACCGAACTTTCACGTGGTCTTCTTCCAGAGAACTGAGCAAAACATTGCAAAGTTAGCTTTCATGGACGATCGCTTCCAGAATTCTGGAAACATTCCTTCGGAAAAATAACTTATCCAAGTTGCTCTTGCCCATGCGCTTGCATGGATGTGCCCGTCCTGTCCCTCTGTCAGTCGGTTACCTTGCCCAACGTAATTTCGGTTGGTTCTTCCTCAGACGGGGGTCCGAGACGGCTCACATCAAGAGAGCTGAGTGGCTTTTCTCCGCCTACGCTCGTCTGAGAAACCATTCGACCGAATTGTTCTAAAAGGCAAGCAAACAAGGTTGTAAATAGTTGTTAGCATTACAGATGCAAGATCCATGCACATTTCAAGCTCCTACTTCTGCACAGAGTGATGGGTTCTTTCCCTCGAAAGACCAGCAGCAATTCAAGGTCTAACTAGACCTTACAAGTCATTCATACCCCAAACATCCCGTGGCTACCATTCAGAGCTGGCAATATAGGTGTAGACAAACCCCAAAACTGCCTCTTTAGAAGCCAGCTGGTGGCAGCCAATGTCTTGTCCCATATTTATCCATGCAGAACTGCAACAGCAAACGCTGCTGGGACTATGGGACAAGGTGCCAATCACGTGAGGTCATGCATTTGATCACGTGACTCAGCTGCACGGCCGTGGCAGGTTCAGCGATTGCTACAATGACTGAACAGGATACCAGCCTATTTTCCTGCGAAAAATTATTGATTGCACCACCCGAGATTCCCCAAGGAGTTGCGATACCTCTTTACTCGAGGCAAAACCAGAGTTATAGATAACTCGTGTACGGGCAGAGGAAAATGCTTAACTAACGAAAGCATCTGAGTGTCCACGCAGGAGCTTCTCACACCTACACGGGGCAGGCAGATGAGCTTGTTTGGTTGGCTGATTGGCCAAAAGACTGAGACTGCTTCAAAAATTTGTTTCCGCAAACCCGGAAGTCTCCCTCAGTCACCGCTCTCCAACACTGACACGCTTTTGGCTCTACTTATAGGCTCTTTCTAACGGCTCTATCTGTTCCAAAACTCCTCCAACCGCTTCTTTTCTCCAGTCCGTACCGAATGCGCTGTTTGTCGAAGTCATGTTGGGCCTTAGCTTCTCGAGCAGAGCTATGGGCTGGACCGCCTCCTCAGAGCCAGAAGCAAAGGCGGTTTCCTTGTCAAGAGTGGACCCCTCCAGAGTGCAGCTGCTGCCTTTCTCGCTGACGCTTCTTTCAACGACAGGACCCGAGACCTAATTAGATGATATATAGGACACGAGGTTGAGTGGTGTGTGCTTTTCCCCCTTAAGCAGTAGAATTCCAATTTATTTTTCAGATGGGTCAACAGGGACCAAGGCCATCTGTCTCTGAGATCGGCTTCCACCTACCACTGTGAAAACAGAAGGTGGGTTTCCACTCTGAGGATTCCTAGCCGTGGTAACCCACTTTGCCTGCCAAAAGCGCACGTCCCGAGGGGGCAGGGATTGAGGGAGATGGGGCCTTTTTCCTCCAAGGGGCTTGCTGGCGACTTGAGACGCCACATTGTCCAAAGGACACGATCCACAGGATCGTGAGGACAAGAAGAATGAACGCATGTGCAGAGGAAGAGGGAACAATCTTTCTCCCTTCCCCGGATTTTAGGCTCAGCGGACACCTCCTCCCCAGAATATTTGGGACACCGAGTCATTCCACAGGATCTTTCCGAGGTGTCTCTCCGGGATGGGACTCGGAGGCACTGTTTTACGGCGGCTCCGATCCTTCTTGGAGGGGAGAACCCAGAAGGTGGTGCTGGGGGACTCCTGTTTGACACCCTGGCAGCTGGCCTGTGGGGCCCCCCTCCACGTTCTCTTTTGTCCCCTATGCTGTTCAACATCTACATGAAACCGCTCAGAGAGGTTGTCCGGAGTCTGGGAGTTCAGTGTCGCCAGTATGAAGATGGCACCCAGCTCCATCTCTCCTTTCCTCTGCATTCTAGTTATCAACAGGTATTGGCTCAAGAATGCTAAAAAATAATGATAGAGCTACCATCATATCCCTCACACCCACAGCCAGAAAAGAAATGGGCACCAGGCTCTGTGTCGTCGTCACTGTCAGAATAAGACAATCCTAGAATCATGGAGTGGGAAGGGGCCTCGAAGGCCATCCACTCCAACCCCCTGCTCAAGGTAGGAATCCAAATCAAAGCAGATCTGACAGAGGGCTGTCTAACTTCCCCTTGAATTCCTCCAGCATCGGAGCGCTCACCACCTCCCGAGGTCATTGTTTCCGTTGTCGTACTGCTCTAACAGTTAAGACGTTTTTCCTGATATTCAACCGAAATCTGGCATCCTGTAGCTTAAGCCCATTATTATGTGTCCTGCACTCTGGGATGATGGAGAACAGATCCTGCCCCTCCTCTGGATGACAGCCTTTCAAGTCTTTGAAAAGTGCTATCTTATTTCCACTCAGTCTTCTTTTCTTAAGGCTAAACCTGCCCACTTCTTTCCGTCTTTCCTCCTAGGGCTTGGCTCTCCAGTCCCCTGATCTTCCTCGTTGCCCTCCTCTGAACTTGCTCCAGTTTGTCGGCATCCATTTTAAAGTATAATGTCCAGAAATGGAACCAGACTCTAGATGAGGCCTAACCAGTGCTGAATAGAGGGGGACTAGTATCTCACAGGATTTGAAGACTATACTTCTGTTAATGCATCCCAAAATCGCACTGGCCTTTTTTGCAGCCACATCAATGTTTCAGTCACTCTCAAAGGGGTGTGTAACCGAACGATAAGAAAGAATATCGGCAAAAGGACGTGGGGATCACCATCATCCCTAAAAATTGAGTCAGTCTATTTGTTAAAAAAGAAAAGAAACACAGAACCCAAACAGTTTCAGTTTATCTCAAAACTCCATCCACGTTTCACCTGAGAAGGATCTTTCTACGTTCAGCTTCAAATGTGGATTTGGTGAAACTCTGCAGCAATACCTGGCCGACACCTTTCTCCAACCCACGAAGGTCAAAAATGACAACATTTCATCCGAACTGCCTTTTTCCTTCTCCCAAAAGTCTGGCCGACAGAGGGAAGCTGCCATTTCCTTTGAATTTCGGCCATCCTCTGAGAGCCTATTTCCACAAGGACCAAAATAAAATAAAGCAAAGTCTCGGGGCACCTTTGCGACAAACACATTTATTTCAGGGTGACCTTTTGTGGGTCGCCATCTGTTTCTTCAGGAAGAAGTCACCTTGGGCTTCAGAGTTCTGAAGAACGGGACAGGGCACCGCGAAAAATCACCCTGAAATATATTTGTGTTGGCTGTGAAGATGGCAGAAGGCTTGTGTTGTTTCTTTTCGTCATTCTGCACTTCAGCAAAACTTCGGTGACAGCTTGAGGCTGGATTTTGGTGGGCAACGTTCCACCCAAACAGACGTGAGGGGAAAAAGGGGGATGGATCCCTCTGGGGAACCGAGCAGGCCTCTTGAGACTGTCCAGGACTATTTTTAAGATCTGCTGATCAGCACCATTTGGCGCTTCTGAGTCCATCGGAGGAAAAAGTTTTCGCTCAGACTAACCGTCCTCTCGGTGGATGGCAAGGCTGTCATCGTGTGGGCAGCATCAGTGCCGGCTGATTTGCCAAGCTGGAAGCGTGTTCCCAAGGCGCCCGAGTTCGTCAAGGTGATGATCCGTGAAACTGTCTCCCCGACCACATGAGTGCCGAAATCAATGAGATCTTTATCAAGCGCCAGCTGAAAAAGAAGGTTGGAGAGAGGCAGGATTCAAGACCATAATTACTACTGTTCTATCTAGGAAGGAACATCAGTTAAACGAATGTCTATTATTTTTTGAGCAGGGGAACCTTAATCATCCTTGCTCTTGTGTCAGAAAGCTATGGTGCAAAGAGATTCCCGCCCACCCTGATTTTAGGCCCCAAACGACCCTATTTGACCGTGAAAAAACTTCCCTACATCCACCCACAGAGACTTTCTTAAATGACTTTCAGGCAGGCACGAATAAGGAAGAAAATGTAAATGCTAGATTTGTTTTTATAGTGAAATAGACATTCCTGCCCAGGCAGGCTATCCGCAGACACGTGACAGAAGAAAGCAAAGGGTGAAAGACACGTTTCATGTGGCTGCAGGGAAAAGTCTGGTTTATTAAACCCTCTGGGGTCTGCACCAATGGCTTGTCCTTGTTTATTAGCACCTAGGTATTCTGCAGCATGTGAGTATGCCAAAATTGGAAGCCATTGCATTAGGAGTAAAATATGGGAGGCAGGAATATTCCTGCCTGGATCTACCACTGTTGCAGAGTTTTACATTTTTTGCTAAAATCCTCTGCGCAACAGAAGTGCAGGGATTCACAGAGCAGAATACCGTAAGGTTCCCCAGAGTAGACCACCCCTGTCTCATTAAGCTGGCACTTACAGTCCCAATAACTCACTTGGGAGACATTAAAAATTGAAAGAATAAAAGGTTTCATTACTTACAATTGAACAGATCAAACAGCAAACTAACAAACACAACTGCTTTCAACAAACAGACTGCAACAGACTACAGACCGACAATTGGGGGGAGGGGACAGAGCAGAGAAGTGGGGCTCTCTTTGAATCAGAGGTAGGGAACGAATGACTGGTTAAGTGCTGGATAGATTTAATGGTCACCACAACCCAGAAAGGTCCCTCCCAGTCAAACAAACTACAAGCAGCATGCAAGGTTGTAAAAAAAAACCCCAACAACCACTTCCAACTGCGACAGGCTGCCACCTTTTCTTTGCCCTACAAAGATAGCATCGGGGGAGGAAAAAAATCAGTATTTAAAATAATAAATCATAATCAGCCTCAATCCATGGTTGTTTGCCAAAAGAGACATGTTTAATTAAAACAATGGCACAGTACTCCTCCAGTCCAAACTGGACCAAGGCATCATCCACCCCAAATGACAGGTTTTTATACTTTTGTTAGAACATACGTCAGTAAAAAAACTGCCCCTTTATTATTTTGCAAGTAGCAAGAAAGCAAATGCAGGAACGTACGTACATACTCAGCCATCATCATCATCTTAGAATGGCAGAGCTGGAAGGGGTCTTGGAGATCATCCAGTCCAGCCCCTATCAAGGAGGCCCCAGTGGGGGGAATCGAACTCCCAACCTCTGGCTCCACAGCCGGAGACCTAAACCCCTGAGCTGTCCAGCTGCCTACATCTTAAAGACACAGCCAGCTCTTAAGGTCTAACCAAGTGATCACCCCTCAAGCCAGCCCATGCCTCGGGGGATGCCTGGCTGACTTAGAAGGAGGCTGCCCCCCCCCCCTCAGCAGTCCTGTACCTCACACACACAAAAATTCAGGGACAGTTGCCTAGCAACTCCATCACATTCGTACACGATCACGTTTCAGCCTTCATTAACGAAATTCGTTTAACAGTATTCACTGAAGGTGTGCTTTGCTCGCCTAAAGGCGAACTGGGGCTCTCCAGAGCCGCTGAGGCCCTCGAACCCCGAAGGTGCCAAGCGAGAAAACACAAGAGACCACCCAGCAGAAATACCTACGGAATACCCCGAAGAGAAACGGCAAGCTTCTCTGGGAAAAAAATCAAACCGACTGACCCTCAACGCCTGGGGAGAATCAGCTAAATCTACGGTTCGGATTTAAAATTTGTGCTTCTTCAGCACCAACCGGGGGAAGCAGAGAGCAGTCGGAGATTTCCTCAAGAAGGAGCATTTTTTTAAAAGAGGGACATGAGAGCTCAGGGGTTTGGGCATCTGGCTGTGGAGCCAGAGGTTGGGAGTTCGAATCCCCACTGGGCCTCCTTGACAGGGGCTGGAATGGATGATCCCATAGGGTCCCTTCCAGCTCTGCAGTTCTAAGATGGTGATGAGGATGAGGATTTCCCCGGCGGGTCGGAAGGCCTGATCGGGGAAGAAGATCCAAACGGAGCTACTTTCTCAGCAAGTGCAGGGAATAGCCAGCCGACGCACCAAAGCTGTCAGGACAAAAACTCAGTTAATCTTTTAAAGGATGAATTATAATCAGTCTCAGATGTGGCTCTTCTCCAAGACAGGCTTGTTTATTTAAGACCATGATTGTGAAATGACACAGTGCCCCTCAAGTCTAATCTCAGCTAAGGCACCATCCAGACAAAATTGCTGGTTTTTACGCTTTCCTCTATCGCAAACATCATTTCATTTACACATTAAAAATCATCACGTGCCGTCAAGTCATTTCTGACTTATGGCGACCCTGTTTCCAAGGTTTTCCAGGTAGAAAAGGCTCAGAAGTGCTTTGCCCTTCCCTTCCTCCAGGGGGCGCCCTGGGGCTGTGCAGCTTGCCCAAGGCTACCCAGGCTGGCTCTTCTCCCAGTGGGGGAATCGAACTCCCTACCTCTGGCTCCGCAGCCAGAGACCTAACTCACTGAGCTATCCAGACAACTCCCTTACACATTACCAATTACAATTTGGGAGCTTCCAGTTTGACTTGCAACACAGTTTAGACAGGACATTTTGTGGTACTGTATGGGGTTGACGTCCGGTTCATCTTCTCTTTTCAACATCTGTTGTGGTGCTTCATTTTTGTGGTGACTTTTCACCCTGCTGCAACCTTTTCTCCATCACTTCTCGCTTAGAAGCTTCAAGCTTTGTAAGCCAGATCAAACTATAAGTCCCATGTGCCTGCTATTAATACATTTCTTGATCAAGATGGTTAATAAAAATTATTTTCTAACAACGGTAAAGTAGAAATCAGGCTCTCTGTACAGCTGCTCGTGTTCAAAGAGCCAGTATGGCCTTGTGGTTAGAGCGCTCGATCTAGGGTTCTGAGACCTGGGTTCGAATTCCCGCTGTGTCATGAAACTCAGTGGATGAACTAGAGCCTGTCACACGTGCTGAAGCTTAAGGATAAAGCAGAGAAAAAGAGAGGGTAGTTTGAACTCAATTGAGAGTAAATCAAGGTGTCAACTAAACAAATAACTCAACGAAATGATGAAATTAATATCCCCAAACAGTCTTTGGTGTTTCAGTGCTGTGCTCTTCAAAAACTAGTCACGAGCTATTGTCAAAAGTTAGCTATTTAGATAACTAGACATGTCTGTGATGCTGATAAAGTTGACTATTAAGGAAGTATACGTGAAGCAAGGAAAGGAGTTATCCAAAGCTGTTCATTTCCTGCTGGTTTGTTCCCAAGCTGGTGTGTGTGTGTGTACTATTCTAAAACGGGCAATGCTTACTGCAGTGGAAAGCCAGCCAGGAACAACTCAAGTCAAGTGGGGAGAACTCATCATGGATAATTAGATTCAACGAAGAACTCCAAAGAATCAAGGCTGCAGCCAGGAATAGATTTTTCACAATTTCTGAAAGGTCAGAAATAGACATTAGAGATAGACTGTGATCAGAAGAGGAAAATCCTTAACTGACGAAGGCATCTGAGTGCCACAGCTCAAAGCTTCTGTCATTTCTGGGAATTGAGATTAGCTACTTTTTGGCAGATTAGCTACTTTTCTTGGCTGACTGCAGTTCAGGATTTGAGTATTAGATTCCTTTGAAGTCTGATTTTGTAACCCCCAAAAGACTGCCCCACTCACCTCTCTCTAACGTTAATGCATTTTCAGCTCTAATTGCATGCCACTTCTAACGTCTGCTTCTCATTTAAGATTTTTCCCCCCTCTGCAGTTGATCAACAATATTTGACAGTACCCTGACTGAAATGTGGAAGGTTTGAATTTGAATAAGTTTGCGTTTAGGAAAAGAAAGTTTCTAGAAAGGCAACACGGAACAGGGAAGCCAGAAAGCACCCACCAGACTGCAGTTTCAAAGAAATAATATTGAAACCTATAGAAATGGCAGTGCTTACTTTAGAGTAAAAGATTAATGGGTTTATTGCTAGAAAAGATGCAGCAGAAATGCAAGCACGGTTTCCTTCTATCATGATAATATATCTACTTTTTTCCTACACAGCAAGCTGCAAGATCAGTATCCACTGATTCGCTTATCCACGGTCCAAAAATATTAAGAATTTTAAAAGAAAAATCCTATAAATATATATTTCTAAAGATGAAGTTATCAGAACCGGTCTCCAGAGACCATCCTATGTATAACATTGTTAGTGTTCACTATTAAAATAGTATTTGCTATTATCAGCATTTTTCAGCCCCCACAGAGGGCTTTGGAACTGTCCCCCCGTGGATATCGGGGTCCCACTGTATTCTAAAACAGGCTGGTTTCATGCAATTCAAGGATTCACCTACCACACACTTTTTTGTTGAGCATTTTAGCGGGACTGAAAAGGAACCAATTTGGGATAAAAATGTGACTTCTCCTTCAAGATCTTCATTTATCTAAAAGGAAATAAAAATTGCTATTTAAAAAATAGTTCTGTTTGTCACCAAGTTAAGTATAGCTTTAGCCTATTTGAAGAGGTGATCAAGGATATAAAGCAGTGCTCTGCTAAATGTTAACATTCTTTTCTTTTTCTGTATTATTCATTATTATCCTCCTTCCACCCTGCATTATCCCTTTTAGATCCCAGACTATTTCGATTTGCTTTCAACAGTAATTCATATCGGATGGACACAATCGCTTGTTTATTTGCATTGTTCAATCACGTTGTGGTTTCTTTCCTGTTAATTACTTATTGTTGTTACTTTGTTTCAGATTGGCATTATCATGCACACTGGAAAGACACAGTAGAAATCTGCGAATGGAAATACCAAGTCTGAATTAAAGATGTGCTTTTTTTTTTTAAAGAGGGCAACAAATCCCATAATTCTGCATCCTTGGAGTCCCATCTTATGGACACCTAAATTATGCTCGCCTGGAGACAAGGCCTGGCTGGCTGACTTCATGCCTTGGATAGGCCTAACTTCCTGTTTGGAAAGGAAGTTGCCCTGATGGGTTGCTAGGGGCCCTGCCAAAGGAGCCAATGAGAGCTTTGCTTTTAACGCAGGCCCAGCCCCTCTGAAATTCATATGGGAAAAATGTCTTTTGGGCAACTGAGAGAGCGGCTGCCAGTCAGAGCAGACAAAACTGGGTTAGATGGAGAAACTGACGGAGGTGGTAGAAGGCAGTTAACTCCCCCTCTGTTGCCCTCCTCCTCCATTTAACTTTTCAAAATGGTGGCTGACACAGCTATAAAAAGAAACAACTGGACTTCACAGTTTAGGTAGCCTATCCTTTTGTGCAGTTCTTCGTGTGATCCTTTTTCTCTTGTGAAATCTGTAAACACCATTATACGAGGACGATTCTGTGTCAAACCTACCATCGGTTTAAAAGTCACCCCAACTTCGCAAGACATTCCAGCAGACATCGGACCAGGAGGATCAAACCTTCACGGGAAAACAAAAGATACGATCCAATCAGCACCCACAAAACCGATTTATACTGTTCTTTTCACAGCAGGAAGAAAAAAACTTGTTCAGTGTAAACACACAAAGCACTTCCTTTTCGAAACAACCCTTCTTCTCCAACTTGTTATGCGTGTCTGATGTTGCGAGTTCGAATCACCACTGTGCCTCCTGGGAGGAGAGCCAGCCTGGGTAGCCTTGGGCAAGCTGTGCACAGGCCCAGAGCACCTCAGGAGAAGGGAATGGGAAACCACATCTTGAGTCCTCGGGACCCAGAAAACTCTGGGATACTGGAAAAGGGAGTGACTTGACCCATGAAAGCTGCAACTATTTTCAGGCTTGCCAAGAGGTTCGCCTCCAGTTTCAGAGTGAGGGAAAACAATCTAATCATGAATTGCATGGGTCCCTGACTGAGACTCCTAAAGAATGACATAAAACATGACACCAACTTGCCATTTGATTTACAGCATCATTTCCGAGTAGTTGGGCTCAAACCAACCACGGAAATAAGGTGCTAATTTAAAGCTTTCGACGCAAAGCCAGAGTATTAAAGACAGTCTCGGCCTCATCCACGTGCGTCTGTTCCAAACACAAGCCACCGCGAGCCACAAATCTGCTACAGTGGGTAATCTTGTTGAGGAAAGGATGCAGCGTCAACACAAAACATGAGCTTGCTCTGAATGCAGCAAGATGGAAGGAGTGTATGTTTTAACCCTGTGGGCAGGCTCTCCCGTGCTGACCCAAATCCTGTGGGTTACGCCCACCGGGACATAATGCAATCAAAACAAACCTGGATGGGAGAAGTCAATGTAGGCAGTTAAACTTTACAATGCCCGCCCTGCCTTCTGAACTGATGCAGAGTTTTGTATTTTGGTTAAGTTTCTCTAGCTGGTGCAGCAGAAGTGTAATGACTCTGCTGAGTTTTCTTTTCCCTCTCTTTTACTGTTGGAAGTCAGTTTTGTTTCTTAGTTTGCTGTTGATCTGTTTACAACTGTAAGTAATGAAACATTTTTATTATTTCTACTATTAATGTCTCAGAGTTAATTCTTGAGACTATAAGTGCCAGTTAATTAGAAAGGGGGGAGGGAATCATCCAGGAATCTGAAGCTATTCTCCTCTGTGAGTTTCTGTACTTCTTGTTATTGTTTATTCGTTAAGTCGTGTCCGACTCTTCGTGACCCCATGGACCAGAGCACGCCAGGCCCTCCTGTCTTCCACTGCCTCCCAGAGTTTGGTCAAAGTCATGTTGGTCGCTTCGATGACACTGTCCAGCCATCTCGTCCTCTGTCGTCCCCTTCTCCTCTTGCCCTCACACTTTCCCAACATCAGGGTCTTTTCCAGGGAGTCTTCTCTTCTCATGAGATGGCCAAAGGATTGGAGCCTCAGCTTCAGGATCTGTCCTTCCAGTGAGCACTCAGGGTTGATTTCCTTCAAAATGGATAGGTTTGTTCTCTTTGCAGTCCAGGGGACTCTCAAGAGTCTCCTCCAGCACCACAATTCAAAAGCATCAATTCTTCGGCGGTCAGCCTTCTTTAGGGTCCAGCTCTCACTTCCATACATCGCTACTGGAAAAACCATAGCTTTGACTATGCGGACCTTTGTCGGCAAGGTGATCTCTCTGCTTTTTAAGATGCTGTCTAGGTTTGTCATCGCTTTCCTCCCAAGAAGCAGGCGTCTTTTAATTTTGTGGCTGCTGTCACCATCTGCAGTGATCTGTACTTCTACAGCATAACAAAAAGGAATTTTTGCCAGAAATTCAAAATTCTCCAACACTTACTAGGCTAAGAAGAAATGGCGGAGGGTTTTGGAGAATCACAGCTAAACTGAGACAGAAAGATTTGCTCATCCTTTAGCCCCCAAAATTGAGTTATTGCATGACCGTGAGCTCAAAAGCACCCCCTTCCCCTTTGTTAGAAAGCCACAGCAATCTGAGAACATGGTCTCCGGAGCATGAAATCCGTTACTGAGGTGAGATGATGCGTTCGCTTGCAGTGGGGAATGCATTGTGGCGCTTCACTGGGACGTGACAGAAAACATCAGCCTCATGAGTTGCTTGATCAGGTTAGGATGATGTTCACTTTTATCTCAGCACGCAATGAGTTCAGTTAAACAGCATCCATTTAAAGGCAGCACCGGGAATGATGGTGGAGGATAAATGAGGATAATCACTATGCATGCTACGGATGTGAATCTTGCAGACTCTGGGTCTCTTAAGAGAAAATGTGACAAATATTGTCACTTTCACCTCGCAATGAGATTTTTCTGCATGAGTTTTGTTTTTTCCTTGATCCTGAGAAATCTTGTAGAACCTCTTATAGGATTTCTCAGAAATTTCATGGACAAGTTTCCCCCCCCCCCCCCACCTTGGAAAAAAACAACAAGATGTGCAGGATTATTACACTTCCTGCACAGAATGTACACTTTTCTGCGCAGGACTGGCCTGGAACGGGCGAAGAAACATAAAGCTGTGCACGGGTTATTTTAATTCCTGGGCAGGAGTTCTGTCCCTCCTGGGCAGGATTCTCTAGAAAAGGACAGAAGGGAGATCAAGCGGCACAGGGTTTCACTGGACGCCCTGTGCAAAACGGCACCCCTCCTGTGCAGGATCTGTACAAAATCCATCAGGCTGTGAAAAAGGTGGCAGTTCCCTGCAGAGCAACAGGTGCAAAACAGAACGGGGGGGGGGGGGGGGGGGGGGGGACAAGACCAGGAACTTGGGTTTGTTCAGAAATTACAGCCTAGAGAAAAATTAGACTTCAAGTCATTGGGATTTTTGAGAGTGAGTTACGTCATCACTATAGGATGAGGAAATCAAAGCCAATAAAGCAGATGGTCCTTAATGCCATCTCATGAACTGGCTTTTTGATGAGGTCATAGGACTTTTGTTTATGCAGAGATGATCCACGGACTTTAAATTCTGGGACTCCTACACATCACTTTTTTCTCTCCCATGCCACCTTTCCCACAAACCAAGCCCTCACATTGACTTACAGAACAGCGATGAAGTCCTTCAGGTGTTCAGTGACCCCAACAAGCTTGCAATAGTTAATCCCGTAGAAAGCGTTGATTAAGACCATCTTTTTTTTATAGGTTTTACCAATATCAAAGTCCTGGAAGGAATCAGAAAATACTGTATGTGTAGTTAGTTAGTTAGTTAGTTAGTTAATTAATTAGTATACCACCCATCTGGCTACCAAGGCCACTCTATAGAGATCATACCATTGGTTAAATCAACGATATGTTCTCTACATGGCAATCCTATTTGGGGCCCATCCTGAGAAGGCAAGATTCTCTGGAAAAGACCACCATGCTGGGAAAGACGGGAGGAAGCAGGAAAAGAGGAAGACCAAATATGAGAGGGACTGACTCCCTAAAGGAAGCCACAGGCTTGAGTTTGCAAGAGCTGAGCAGGACCGTGGAGGGCAGGGCCTTTTGGAGAGCGCTCATTCATAGTTGGAGGCGACTTGACAGCACTTAACAACGATAAGAGATATTGAGATGGCACAGAAATCCTGAGCAATGATTCGCTGAACCACAGAGTAAACGGATCAGTAAACGGGACAGCCCCCCCAACAGAATACCTGAACTTGAGCCCTGGAAACACATTCATGTAGGCTCAGGTTTGGACTTTGGACTGTTTGGTTGACTGAAATCTTCCATATGGGGCTAATTTTTCTGCAAATGCATCAAAAGCTGTACTGTTGGTTTTAGTATTTTCCCAGCATCCAAACGATGCACAGCTTGATCCAGGCCTTTTCCCTGCCTTTACGTGCATTCCTTTTTTCTGTCCCTGCTGCAGGCACGAGTTATGGTGTTCCCAGGGGTAGAATTTAGCCCTGCATTGCTTTCAATGGGAAGCAAATTTCTCCATCAAAGGCGGCCAGTTAGAAGTTCCAGAGGCAAAGCTCTAGCAGGTAAGTGGATTGATCAGGATTTCTCCCCGGCAGCATTTCAAAGATTTCATGAGAAGAGGTTTTCAGAGAAGCATCTTTGTCCGGCGCAATCTGGATGGGAACCATGGGGAGCCCTGCTCTTTATATGGTTTTGTAACCTGCCCTGAGAACTTGCGATATAGGATGGGGTCATAAATGTTTTAAATAAATAAATAAATAAATAAATAGAGGAACGGTGGTGTTTTAGGCACTAACTTAGAACATTTGCATTTTCCACCCGGCTTAAGACGCCTTTTCAAAAACAGGGCACACCACTGCAGCATTTGGGAGAAGGGAATTGGGCACGGTCGCCCCACCCACCTTGAAATGAATGACGCTCGGTTTGCTATAGAAAGGGCACCCTTTAAATTCACGTCCACAGACCCGAGGTTTGTTAATGACACCGTGATGCGGCTTTTCCATTTCTGGAGCAACCATTTCCCTTTCCAGTTCTGCTGTCCCACGAAGGCTTGAGTCTGTTCTGTCATCTTGACCCTATGAAACGGGAGAGAATCATCCTCTTAGAACTGCAGAGCTGGAAGGGACCCTACGGGACATCCAGCCCAGCCCTTGCCAAGGAGGCCCAGCGGGGAATTCGAACTCCCAACCTCTGGCTCTGCAGCCAGAGACCTCAACCACCGAGCTACCCAGCAGTTATTAGAGGGAAATTATGGTCTGGCTGATTTACCACCGCTTCCCAATTGGACAAACTCATTGAAGAGGTGAATATTCAAATCTCCAGTTTTCTTTTGTTTTTATAAAAAGGCTGTTAACCGTTTGGTGCAAACTCTGTCCCAAACATTTCCATTTAAGATGAAATCCTTAGAAATTAATTAAGCAAGCGGCTGTGCCAGGAGATGCAGCATAAACTCAATATTGTAAATACCCTGCTTTAAAAGATTCATGGAGTGTTCTGTTTGGAGCTTCTGAATAAATTAAAATTTTAGTACTTTTGATTTTGGTCTTTTCCAACTGATTCCGGGCTAAACAAGGGAACCGGAGAACCAGGTCACAGGTCCCTCTGGGTTTGAAAATAATGGTTCATGACAGCTTCTGGGCTGGGCAGGATTTTAGTGGAGACACAGACGGCGAACACTATTTCCTCAAGGTGGTGATGGTTCAGTGAAGCAAACTTTAGCAAAGTCTTTTCCTTTTGTCTGCCATCAAGAACTTCATGTGACAGAAGAAGGCGGGGGGGGGGGGGAGATTTCAGCTCCTGCCTCTGCTTTTGGACTTTATTTTACCTTAATGAAAATGTTATCTGCCCAATGACCGAAAAACCCTGGCTGCTCGGAGGATGTCCGAGCAAATTACAAGATGGTCCTTCAAAAGGGGAATCATCGGGAGAACCGAACAATGACCGGTCACCAAAAATGGAAAACTCATGATAAAGGGGAAAAAGACCACAAACCCCCTAAAGCTGCCTTATAATCTCAGAATGGCGGGGCTGGAAGAGACTCTATCCAGTCCAGCCCCTTGTCAAGGAGGCCCAGCGGGGGAATTGAACTCCCAACCTCTGGCTCTGCAGCCGGAGACCCAAACCACCGAGCTATCTGTCATGTTACTCCAACTCTCCAGTCTTATGGTTTCAAACAGAGGTGTGCTGGTGTGTCTTTCTGGACTACAATCCCCAGAATTCCCCAGGCGGCACAGCCAAACCTGCAAACCTCTAAAATCCAGCTAGAAGGCGGGAGAGGTTGCTACCTTCAACAGACATTTTAAAATAGTCAATCTTTTTACGGCTCTTCCGCCTAAGTTGGCCCACAGTCACCTCCTTAGGCGTGACCCCAGAACACATCCATTCCTGGCTATGTGAGTTGCAAAATTAGTTCATTAATTAGCCGCCCAGAGTAGTCAGTTGACTAGATGGGCGGGGTATAAATTTAATAAATAAATAAATAAATAAATTGGGGATTCAAAACTTTTATCTATGATTCTAAAGAGCTGCTTGGTCGTCTCCCCACCGCAGGGTGAGAAACGGCTTCCCAACCTGAGAGCCTCCGTCTCAGCAACTCGACCAAACGTCATTTTCGGTTGCAAAAGTCAAAGAAGCCGGCAAGCGTGAAGTGAAATGTGTCTCGACCGATCTCTAAAGCAAGGCTAAGCTGGGTGATTCCCCACCCCCCCCGCCCTCAACTGAAAGGAACAAAGGTTTTGAAAACCATGGCAGATTTCAGCTTCATTGACCGGCCACATTCTAATTGGAGTTTTGGCAAGCAAGATGGAAAAAAAGGAGAGTCCGTTTCCAGAGTATAAGAGAAATCTCATTGCCGGAGGTTTAAACGCCACAGCTGTCCAGCTGCTTTTCGGTGTGGGATGAGAGCAGAGAAATAGAGGCGTCAGCCTCGCATTTGAGGGAAGGTGGCTAAAGACAGGATCACCTTTCCCTTGGGAAATCTTTTCCAATCCGTCAAAGAAAAAGGAAAGTAAAAGAAAAAGTTGGAGTGTTGGAATCTTAACCTTGGAGATGCTGCATTCCGGGTCCCAAATCCCCCCAAACTCTGGTTCAGCTAGAGTCTTCCTCTTCTCTTCCTCCTCTTTTTTCTCTTTGCTTTCTGGGACCATCTCCTGGGAAGCTTCCCCAGCGCCACTTCGGTCATCAAGGGAGTCACAGGACAAAAGGGTACGCCAAGGTTTCTACGGCAAAACAAACATAACCGGTCGTTTTGGTTGCAGAGCATTTAATTTCTGGTAGAATTCCTTTGCCATGCAGGAGATCCGCAGAGGAGAATAGCTAGGAATCTCCACTCCTTTCTTATGAACTGGCACTTCATGTCTCAACAACTCACTCTGAAACACAGCAGGAACCAGCAAGGATTGCGAACAGAAAGGCTTAACTATTCCCCCCCTCCTCAAATTAAAGGTAGAAGCAGAGCTGTGGAATGTTGCGGCTTTGGACTACAAATTCCAGAATCCTCTTGGGCTGGCTAAGGATTCTGGGTTTTAGAGTCCAAAACAGTACATTTTCTAAGCTCTGGAAGGCAAATCATATTGTTTAGCAGGCTTCTTTTGTCCTTACAGGTAAAGCCAAGCTAGCACAACCATTTCCCTCTCTCGTGTAGGAATTTTAGGAGGTTTTCTGCTGCTCTCAGCTCTCAAAGAGAGAGGGAGAAAGAGGGAAGGAAAGGATAGACAAAGCAACCATCCTGAAACTGAATTCTCATCCCCTCCTAAATTGAAGCTAGCTTGAGCCTCTTTGGCAGCAGTCTTGAGGTTAAAGCATCACTCACCTGCTCTTTTTGCCATCTAGGATTTTAGCTGCAGGAAGAAACCCTGGGATTTCCATACCGATGCCATCTGTTTACTCCTGCTCAAATGCCAAGTTTGTACCCTTCGCTGTTTGCTCACCTGAGTGACAGCTGCCACTGCATCATCACACGCTTCCTCTATGTACCGCCAGGTTTTCAGGCGCCACCTTACGGCGTCGGAAAGCTTATCCGGGCGCTTCACTGTCTGCGGGAGACCCTGCTTCTTCACCTTCTCCAGCTGGGCGTCTTCTTTCAAAATCGGAGTGACAATTTCTAACTTCCTCGCTTTCTGCTGTTCCAGAAACTCCCTGGATTTAAAACAACGATGGGCAAAATAAGGGCAACGAGAGAACTTGCCAAGAAACGGAGAGCTGGAAATTAGAATCAAAAAGGGTCTCGGTCGCCCGTAGAGTAGGCCCATTAAATTCAATGGGACTTACAGAGGAGGGGATTCCCCTAATCCTCATTGATTCAATGGGCCGACTCTAGGGCCATTTACTGCACTAAGCAGTAGGATTTTGACGGATGTGCTTAATTGTATTTGAAAAACAAAACAAAAACATGTAATACCATGTTTTCAGCTGGCTTGTTGTGGGTTTTTAGTTGCTTGTGAGCCACCTTGAGTCCCTTCACCGAGTGAAAGGCGGCATTAAACAAACAAACAAGCAAACATTGCTGTTGCATTATATTAGAAATGACAAAGCACTGGCTGCCGATCTGTTTCTGGGCACAATTTAAAGTGCTGGTACTGATTTATAAAGCCCTAAATGGAACACACACACAGCAACACCAACACATGTTGTGTTAGTGTGTATGTACACACAGAGGCACCTTTATGGCTAATGAGTTTTGTTTGGCATGACTATGGTCTGCCTCCCTCTTTAACAGGACTACTTTGGGGGGAACTGACACACAGTTTTGATTCCTGTGTGAGTAAAAGGAGGAGGGAGAAAACCAACACACACAACTGGGAGAGGCAGGCCACTCACTTTTTCTTCTTCTCAATCTCCAGCTCCCGTTTGTGGAGAAAAACCGCTCGGGTGGCGTTGAGCCCTTGAGCCTGGATGGCCTCTTTTATCTTCTGCTCTTGCTGTTGAGCGTGAAGAGCCTTTGCTTTGTCCAGAACCTGAAGGTTCTGGAGATGTTCCTAAAGGCACAACGAGAAGAGTCGCTTGTTTCTGGAGTCCCCCACCAAAGAAATGCAAGGAGACAGCAGCCTGGGGACCTGTCCGAGGGGCAGAGCCAGGGGACAGATTTTCCGCTTCCTCAAACTCCTTATTTGCCTGTTTTCTCAGGGAAATGGCCAACGTGAACGGCTGTCAACAAGGGAGGTCAAATCCTTATATATATATATTAAAAGAAGAGCACACACACACACACACAAACATTAAAAGAAGAGTAGGTCTTTTGTAAAGCTAATGGCTCTTGATAGTCTTTTGTTGTTGTTTAGTCGTTAAGTCGTGTCCGACTCTTCGTGACCCCATGGACCAGAGCACGCCAGGCCCTCCTGTCTTCCACTGCCTCCTGGAGTTGGGTCAAATCTTGATAGTCTATTCAGGACCAAATCACTCTCAGATACACTGCCTTGCAACGGGGGTAGCTAGCAACAATATACTGTCCCTTGGAAAGTTCATTGCTCTCTCAGCTACTCTGATGATTTGGGACTCAGCTTAGAGGGGACAGAGCAGCCCAAGGGGTCTGTGTGTCCCATATGATGTGTTAACCCCTGATATTTGGGGGGGGGGAAATCCAAGGACTTTGACCCTGTGAGCCCTGGGTCCACACCCCCACTGGCCGTGACATTCGGAAGCTTTCAGGAATTCAGGATTTCCCTCTCCCGCTCATGGCCTCTTTCTGCCGTCTGTTCCTCAATCTCATTAAACCGTGATGCCAAGATCATCAGAACACATTAAGTACCCGATGGGAATCAATGTTTTGCTTCAGAGATAACACAGTCTCTCTCCTCTTCTGCATGTACTCCTGGTACTTCTGTTCTTCCTTGGCTTCCTTCTCACGGACCCTGGAAGAAAAAGACTGTAAGATAATGTTGGAGTTCTTTTACAACCTTGCATGCTGCCTGCAGTTAGTTTGGCTGAGAGGGACCTTTCTGGGCTGGGGGAGAGGGTGACGGTCAATCTCTCCAGCACTAATCAATCATACCTTCTCTGCCTCCAAATTAAAAGTGAGCCCTGGCTCTCTGCTCTGTGTCTCTTTTTCCTCTCTCCTGAGTCGGTTTAAGGCTGTCGCTGAAAGCAGTCACATTTGTCAGTTTGCTGTTTGATCTGTTCAATTGTAAGGTAATGAAACCTTTTATTCTTTCTACTACTAATGTCTCAGAGTGAGTTATCAAGACTGTAAGTACCAGTCAATAAGCAAAAGGGGTGGCCTACTCTGGGGAACTTGAAGCTAATCTGCTCTGTGAATCCCTTCTGCACGGCTAGAGTTGACCCATTGAATCAAATGCTGAATAGTAAGTCAAAACTAAATGGGGAAAGTGGTGGAAATCCTCTTGTTTAGCTTCGTAATTTGCAATTAGAGCAGGCCCATTGAATCCATGGTGCTTATGGAGGAGGAGGAGGCTCACCAAATCCCCATTGATTTTATGGACCTGTTCTAGTTGTGACTTACGATTTTAAACAACAGGATTTCAGCGACCGCATCGATTCTCAGTGTGTGGAACAGAGAACTGCTGATTTATGAATCATAAGCAGTTTTTCCCGAGGCTGCCATGAAAACCCGCTCTTAAAAGGCCACATCAGTCATTTCACGAGGACGTCATCAGCAATACATGTCCACAGCAAACCTTCTTAGGCTGCTTTTCAGAAACTGGATCGCCTTTTCGTGATTCTTCTGAGCATCTTGTAAAGCTCTGGGAAGCCTCTGCTCGTAATCCTTCTTAGCATCCTGTATTTTTCTAAAGAGAAACAAAAAAGGGAAAGAAAGAGTGCTTGGTTTTTTTTGTTTTTAATGCGACAATAATCATCTTAGAGCGGCAGAGCTGGAAGGGACCTTATAGATCATCGAGTCCAACCCCTGTCAAAGAGGCACAGCGGGGGAATCGAACTCTCAGCCTCTGGCTCCAGACCTAAGCCACTCCAGCCGTTGAAATCTTTACTTTCACTCTTAAAGTAGCAAGACCATGGCTGGAGTGTCTGGTGACCTCTGCCAAAGTTCATAGCTTAGTGAGAAAAGAAGAAAAAGCAAAGCAGACATTTTCTTTAAATGCCCTATTAGATTCTGCTTGGAAACATGAGGGCTGAGCAGAGTTTTGAAGGACCAGTGGGGGGGTTCTGCTGAAGGCAGATGGGTAGGGACCAGAGCTCAGATGCACGCATGATGACGACGACAATGATCTAACTGCTTCCTGATCCCTATGACATGAGAGGGCAAGAGATCTCCCGGTTCTCAGACACTAAACCAAGGAGTTTTTGCACAAAATGTCTGTGATTTATCACTGATATCACCTCTCCATCTGCTTTCATGGGAAGCTCTCTTAGATCCTAGAGCGCACTTCCCCTGTGAGCTATAATTAGTTACTCCAAAGCGTGCTTCGTCACCCTCAAAGCCTGGCAAACACCTAGGCTGGGTGCGTTCCAAAGGAGAATTGAACTAAATATGAACGGAGTTGTCCTTACGGCAGCAATGAAATGCCCTTCAAATGACGCGCATGAGACCAGAGCTTGGGAAATTACTTTTTATAAGTAATTCAGATCTATTACTTACTGTTAGCGGACTAGCCCGTTTGCAGTGGTGGTGGAAAGCTAACTCATTACATAACTTGACAGGGCCGCTCATTGCATGGATGTCAATTTTTGTTGCTGGGGTGTGTGTGCTTAAGGTTGATAAGAGAATGGCATAAAACTTGAAAAACTCAAAATAGGAATAATCATGAGCTGTCAAGTCAATTCTGAGTTATGGTGCCTCTTTCAGAGTTTTACAGGTAGAGAATAATCAGAAGTGATTTATCATTCGCTTCTTCTGGGGGGGATCCCTGGGACTGTACAGCTTGCCCAAGGCTACACAGGCTGGCTTTTCTCCCAGGAGGCTCAGTGGGGGAATCGAACTCCCAACCTCTGGCTCTGCCGCCAGAGACCTCAACCCCTGAGCTGTCCAGCCAATCTGAAACCTCAGAAAGCCTCTAAAGTGCCCCAGAATGCCCTTTAAATGGAATAAGAAAAGTGAGAGGGAAACCAGTGGGGTGAGGGGAGGTGTGGACAACTCCAGTTCTTAGAAATCAAATCTTCCAAATATGTCAGTTACGTTTCGGAAACAAGAAGTGGTAATTGAGGATCTCAAACTCTAGGAAGAATTTATGATGGGGAAGCGGTTTGTACCCAGTTTACCTCTCTGTGGCCAGCCACCGACGGTTCAACCGCTGAGTCCTGCCCTCCTGCTTCTGGAGGCGCTCCTTGGCCTGTTCCTGCTGCTGCCGGTCGAGCTCCCCTTCGTCCCGTTTGACTTGCCTGCGGAGCTCTGAAAAATTCCCTTGTTCGATTTCGATCTTCCACATCTCAAACCTGGTTTGTTGTGCAAAACAGAGGTTGTCATTAACAAAGATGGCCAAGCCCACCAGTGTCTGGGTGACTCATTGGCTCGCTCAAATAATTTATTCCCCGGAAGACTCATCCCTGCTAAATCCCTAAAGAAGCAGGAAAACACCAAGAAACATGACGATTTGCAGACCACAGATAAAAATGTCACCAAAGCATCAACAAAACCGGACCTTACGGCACATCAAGAGCCAGAAAGCAAAGCTGATTTTACAAAGGCAAGCATTTTTCTTGGCTAATAAATGGACTGCAACCGGGATTTCCCGCCAGCTATGAACTTTGAAGGTTTAACAAAGCCTGAAGCCGGCGTATGGAGGCTGGGGAAGGGGGAGGTCAGGCACTTCAGACCCCAGGGCCAAACAGCCTCCTCCACATGGCCAACACCTTTCCTCACAGCGCCACCTTCTAGTGGGTTTCCCAGCTTTAGTATGTTTCTTTCCCTATTTGACAAGACTCAGCTGATGTTTCTGCAATGCATTTCATCATCATGTCCTCTTTTTCCCTTTAAGAACAGCTTTTGGTCAAAAATAGTCTAGATATCTTAACATTTTAATTTGTTGTTTTTTTAAAATTTTACCTATATTTCGTATACGTCCATACTTTTCAATGGCGCGACACTCTGACACGATTAAAGAAAGCAAGCGTTTATACATCCACAGGCATTCTGTTGTTATATTTGTCATCTTTACTATAGACCAGAAGAGCAAAGAGGGGGCCAGCCTGGCCTCCAGTGGGAGGGAGTTCCACAGGCCAACGTTTCTCAACAGGCCTCTGGAGGCATCCCGTGATCTATCCTGCCTTTTTCTTATCATTCCAGGTTTGAGACCTTAACTCGTCCACCTGCTTATCTATTAAATTGTCCCACTTTTAAAGAAGAAACATTGAAGTAAGGGTCCCCCCCCCCCGTCTCATAGCTAAATTGCTAACTGGGGGTGGGGTGGGGGGAAGAAAGTATAATGATCAATCTTTTCATCATCTCTTCCTGTGTCTCTTTCGCTTACACATTTTCGTTCAAGAGCCGGGCAATTTTGGCCTCAAGGTCCTTTTCATTTCCCAGCTCAGCACGCAAGCGCCGAAGCATCGCCTGGAGGCGGAATACACTGGCCCTGCATTAACAGGGGAGGGAAGGAGATAAAAAGAAGAAAAGAGGAGAAAATTGGAAATAATGGATGTTAAGAACCTGGGGCATTAAAAAAAAACCCTCATAATAATAATAAAAGGGACCACAACGGGTGCCTCGTGGGGGTAAAGGGTTCTGTTTTCAGAATTCGGCTGGTTTGTATTAATGGAATGTCTTTCAATTACATTTCTAAACAGCCAGCTCTCCTTTTTAAAAACCTCTACACCGGCAATAATGAACTCAAGAGCATTTCTGGAGAGACGGCAGCCTTTGCTGAAGTGGTTGGTGATTTAAGGAAGGAAGGAAGGAAGGAAGGAAGGAAGGAAAGAAGGAAGGAAGGAGATAAGGGGAAGGAAGAAAGGCAGGAAAAGAAGGAAGGAAGGAAGGAAGGAAGGAAGGAAGGAAGGAAGGAAGGAAGGAGAGAGATAGGGGGAAGTAAGAAAGTCAGGAAAGTAAGAAAGTCAGGAAGGAAGGAAGGAAGGAAGGAAGGAAGGAAGGAAGGAAGGAAGGAAGGAAGGAAGGAAGGAAGGAAGGAAGGAAGGAAGGAAGGCATTTCAGTAGACAATTCTACTGAATTTATTTTTATAAATGCTGTTATTCACCCACTACCACCAGATCCAACAAAACCTGAAGGAGTTGTTTTGCATCCAGCATCAAACCTCAAGCATGTGAACTAGGGCTAGAATTAATAAATTCCCATCGTTCGGCTATCTCTGACTTTGTGCCTTTAAGGTGCGTTGGACGACAACCCCCATTTCTCATGGCTCTCTGGTGCAATGGGAGTTGTAGTCCAAAGCCCTGGGCGCAAGGTGACGGGTACAAGTTGCCTCAGGCGCCACCCAGTGTCTAAGAAGCACCAGCCAGACCTGGTGGGAGTTTCTTTACATCTCTGGAAGGTACAAAGAGACAGCTGCCCAAGATAGCCACAACCATCATTATCATCATCATAGAACTGCAGAGCTGGAAGGGACCCTATGGATCATCCAGTCCAGCCCCTGTCAAGGAGGCCCAGTGGGGGAATCGAACTCCCAACCTCTGGCTCCACAGCCAGAGGCCTCAACCACCAAGCTCTCCAGCAGTTCAGGCATTTTCTTCCCAAGGAAGTACACGCTCCTGAAATGGCAACGGCAACCCTTCCCTGCCTCCACTTTTGGTACTTTCCCCTCTTTTCCTTGTTTGCAGATAACTTGCAATTATTTCACTGACTGGAACAGAAGACACTTTCATTAGGGTGCGTGCCTTGGCACAGTTATATTAATGAGATTAACAGCAAGATTGTTGTTCCCATAAAGAACTTCCCAAAATGAGGGGGATTTCCTTCAGCTTCGCATGGCTGTCTCTGAGACACGTTTGCAATCAACCATGCCGCATTAATTAGAGGACATCTCCTCGCTGAATTCATCAGAGGGGACCTCCTTGCTAAATTAAACAGAGGTCACCTTGTCACAAAAATAAGGTCTGATGCTCCTTGTTATGGCTGTGTAATCTGGGTATAGAACTCTTACGGGTGATGTTATGTGTGGGAAGTTGCTTCCAGTTTAGGGGAACCCATGGAACTGATCTTTGAAAAGTCCACGAAGTTGTTCTATAGCTGGCTGGATAGCTCCGTGGGTTGAGGTCTCTGGCTGCAGAGCCACAGGTTGGGAGTTCGATTCCCCCACCGTGCATTCCAGAAGAACCAGCCTGTGTCGCCTTGGGTGAGCTGCACAGTCCCAGGGCACCCCCTGGAGGAAGGGAAGGGTATCTCACCTCTGAATCTTCTCTACCTGGAAAACCCTGAAAAGGGTTGCCATAAGTCAGAATTGACTTGACTGCACATGATCATTATGATGATGAAACAGTCCCAATCTTAGGTCTCTGGATATTCTTGGACTAAAACCCCCAGAAGTCTTCACCATGAGCTGTGCTGGCCAGGATTTCTGGGAGTTGTAGTCCAAGAACATCTGGGCACTCAAAGTTGGGAACCACTGTTATAAAAAGTCCTGTTCTGTACAGATGCTTACTGTCCTCACATTTTAATTAGTCCCACGAGAAAAAGTTGGCAGGTAACCCAAGCCACCTTACCATCTTCTCCTTCACAATGATCTAAAAACAGTCTGCTGGCAAACACCTTTATTATAATTATTATTTAAGCCACCCATCTCCTCTGATTTGGGAACACATTTTTCAAACAATGCCTCGAATCCCAAAGACAAAACGATCTCTAATCCTATAATTCCTTATTGTCAATAGGATGGGCACCATACAACCTTGCCAATGATTCTTGGATTACAAATCTCATCAGCCCTCGCCCTTGGCTATGCTGGCTGTGGCCGATGGGCACTGTAGGCCCCTGAACATCTGGAAAGCTGCAAGGTGGACGAGAAGACCCACGGGAATTCCACGGCCTGCAATCCAGCCCCCGATTGATATTCTCATGGCCAAACAGCAAAGATGACTAACCTGCATTAGACCACAGCTCCTAAAATACCTAGCCAGAATACCTAATAGGAAAGGATATATGTAAATTGTTATATTGTGTGAATAAATTCTGGGAAATATTAATTAATCTTAGAACTGCAGAGCTAGAAAAGGACCCTATAAATTGAGTCCAGCCCCTCTCAAGGAGGCCCAGTGGGGGAATCGAACTCTCAACCTCTGGCTCCGCAGCCAGACGCCTCAACCACGGAGCTACCCAGCAGTTGTCCTAATGCAGTGCAAACGGGAATTGCTGTTACATACACATTGCCAGCCTCCTTTTCTCTCTCAATGTCTGTCTCCACGTCGCTTTGCTGCAGTGTTAACATCCCGATCCGGGAACGACAGGCATTCAGTTCCTCCCTGGAAAAAACAATGATCTCCCATTATTGAGGAGTCAGGCTTTGTTTGTAGATCTCGGTCACAAGCCTTTGGTACGTCAGACATTGCCATCATCCTCAGACATAGAACAGCCAAAAATCCAATTGCTGCTGCCAGCTAGAGTAGGCGTATTGAATCAAGGGAATTTGCATACCTGTGTTTACTCTAACAGGGGATAAAAATTGGATCTAAGCCCTTGGACTGGTCAAAGGTTGGGTTTACTTGTCCTGGGACTAAGAACTGGATCTAGCCCATAAAGAGCCCCACATTTTCTAAGCAGTGTATGGAGATTAGAACTCAAGACCGTTCCTTCCTACAGACTCACAAACAGAGGAGGAAAGGAAACAGGAATGAGGAGGGAAGAGGGAAGAGGACATTTCACAGAGCTTGCTTTGGAGAGTCAAGGCAGGGGGGTGAGATTTGAACATGCATTTCCAATTAACAGCTGAGTCAACGAGACACAGTTCTCCATTTTCTCTCCCCTCCCTAGAAAACAATTTATTTCCAGGCATACGTGAAAACAAAAGCAGGTTCTTTTACATGAATGGCCACAGACAGGCTTTTAGCCTGATGGGAAGTGTGTGTCTTTTAGCTGAAATCCAAACCCTAGCAAACCACTTTTATTCCACGCATGGTGGGCAAGAAGTAGACACTGGCCTGGTTTTCTGAACCATCATCTCTTTTCCTTTGGCTAGGTTGTCAAGTTCGTTCAAGTTCCTGCGTAGGTTGAGGACGCGAACCCGGTCTGCGTGGTTCATTGTCCTTTTGCTACCCGAGGTGGTGGGTTGCTCCGAACTTTCCCTTCGAAGGAAGAAAAGAGGATTTCAAATTCCAGATATGGGGAATTCTACATTTACTAAAGAGCCATAAGATCAGAGAAGAACATCTGGACATCGTCCAGCCCAATGGTTCCCAACCTTGGGTCCCCAGATGTTCTTGGACTACAACTCCCAGAAATCCTGGCCAGCACAGCTAGTGGCGAAGGCTTCTGAGAGTTTAGTCCAAGAACATCTGGGGACCTAAGGTGGAGAGCCATTGAATTAGCCCAACATTTGACATCATAAGATTAGTACAGTTCACTCCATTTGGTTCACAAGGTAAGCAAAATGGAAGTCTTATGACAATCTGTCTAATCATAGAATCATTGGGTTGGAAGGGGCCCATAAGGCCATCAAGTCCAACCCCCTGCTCAATCTTTCATTGCACCTTCATCTTTAAACTTAAGTCAATTTTTATGCTCCATTTTCTTCCATACTTTTTAAAGGGCCCCCAGATGACCCTGTTTCCGAGGACTTTCAAAATTTTAAGGCCCCCATATTTGGAAACATCGCTGCGTTTCTTAACAGATAAAAAAGGTTCCACCCACCCCCAACAGAGATATATCAAAAGGTTTGGAGAACACCACCCCCATACCAAATAAATAATATAATTATAAATATTCGAAATGTACCCTAAGCAGAGATGCTGAGGGAAGGATGTCTCAAAACAGCTTTTCGAAGACCGAGAGATCTCCATGGCCACAGAATTCGTACTGGCTATTGGGCCGTGTGGGGTAGAGGGCAGATGGAAGGAAGGTCGGAGCTAAAATCCTGCACAGCAGAAACCTACGCTGCAATATTTTGTTGCACCTCTTGCTTGCATCTCTGGGCATGAGAAGCTGGAACCACCAAGCAGCTTAAGACAAGCCTGTTCATGTGAACTTTTGACTTGGGTGCAGGTGGCCACTACTGAAAACACAACTAAATTGCCTTTGGTCTCACACAGGCTTTAAAAAGGTTACTTTAAAAAACTTCAGCTGCTGGGCCTTGGAGAACCTGCTGGCTGGAAGAACTTAGAAGTCTGCAGTAAAAATAAAAATCAGCTCTTTGAATTTTGGAATTGTGGCACAAACTCCCTTATGTAATTTCAGGCCTCTCATTTACAGGAAACCCAATCAATGTATTTAGCGGTGAGAAACATATCCGGTCCACAAAGCACGAATGAGTCGCAGACACAGATCAGGTATCCAGCTGTCTAGACTCACCCATCAGACTTAAAATCTGCTCCTGCTTTTTCTGAAGGATCATCACTTCCCATCGGGACACCTTCCTCCTCCCGGTAGTCTTCTCCGGAGCTGAGTCCTGATGGAAATGAAAGAGACTTGTGCCCATTAAACAATGAACATTTTGGATTCGGCTCCTTGACAAGCGAAGAGAAAAGATGAGGTCACTAAGATGACGGGTTAAAAGCTTTACTGCTGGGGGGGGGGGATGTGTGGAGAGAACCGTGTCACAAAACATAAAAAAAGACCATTTTATACCCGGGGACTTAAAGCAGACAAACACTCTCCACCTTAGCAAAGGAGCTGTCATGAGCAATCAGCCTTAAGTGCTACGCTCGGGAACTCTGGAATAACCCAATGGGAATCTAGGTTTATGGCCTTCGGAGGCTCGTGGGAAGAAGCAGAGATGAAATGCATGGACATAATGAGGCTGTCTCCTGATGACAGAGGTGGGAGGTCATGGGGGTGAAAACCGTGGTTCAATGCAGGATCTGAAATGCAGGTGGCCACCATCACAGTCCTAGCACAGAGTCAGGCTCCTTCTGCTTAAATGCCTCTAAAAACCCGTTCCGCTATCCTGTCACTTCTGCTCTCTGGTCTCGACAATAACCAAATAAAACATTGCACTAAATATTAATAGTGCTTCGCCTTTCCCAGGGAAAGTGGAACTAAAATAAACCACCACTGTACGAATGAGATTGGCCCACGGCTTGGTTCCCCCCCCCCCCCGTGCCTGTCCAGACTTTGATTTTATTCCTCCAGCAGACTTCATTGATGTGATCCAAGTGATTTTACACACCATGATAATCCGGGGGGGGGGGGGGGGGGAGACTCTTGGAAAAAAATCATGGTCTGTTTTGGACTAAAATTCCTTGAATTCTCAAACCAACATGGTCAGTGGCTCATTTATCCTTTCTACATTTATGATCCAGAATTGATGGTTTATCTTTATTTACTATGAACAAATAGGGTGTTCATGTACCCAGCCTATTCCCTTTGATTTTCCTCTTCGTTCCCATTAGCCAGTGAGCAGAGCAGATGGGATGACCATAAAGCAAGATACGTAACAAGAAACCCAAGTTTTGTCCCCTGAACGGTTGGAATTTTTGTGAACATTCTCTACCTTCACATCACCTTGGCCTATATATGTCAATCACCCACAAACCATATTTGCTGTATAACACAGAACAGCAGAATACATCTGTATATTAACCTTCCCATCGGTCTTCCTCTCCCATAAGTGGTTCAGGTGCACTGATTTCTTCTTCTTCTTCATTGTCTTCTTCCAGGAAACACAAGTCAGGGGTTAAACCCTCTTCTGAACTAGCAGGAGACGCCATGCCTTTCTTTGGGGTGATTTTTCTCCTTTCTCCTCCAAATGAACACTCAGCTACCAAAGAGAAGAAGAACAATCAGTGGAAAAATGTGGCTGATACCCAGCATGGTGTAGTGGATAGAGTGATAGGCTTGGTCTCAGGAGGCCTGGGTTCGAATCCCTGCTCAGCTATGGAAACTCATTGGGGATGTGGAACTGGTGAAACCACTCCTTAAATATCTCACGTACCTTGAGAACCTGATCATCATCACCATCATCTTAGAACTGCAGATCTGGAAGAGATCCTATGGATCATCACATCCAGCCCTGGTCAAAGGGGGGGGGGGAGAGAGAGAATCGAACTCCCAACCTCTGGCTCCGTAGCCAGAGGCCTAAACCACTGAGCTATCTAGTGACTCCATTAAGCTCAGTCAAACCGCCCACTGTGAACTTTATTACGAGAATGTTCCATTCAGTTCATGGGGAAAATGAAAGAGAAAAATAATATTACCCTTTGGGAAACAGGTGTTGCTGCTATGCAGTGACTGTTCGATTCACACATGAATTGGGGGAATAAAAATAAAAATTATTGACCACCTCAGACAGGACTCGTCTAGCTGGGACTCGGTACCACACAGATAATATCGGTGATATTTCTTCTTTGGAGGCAATTGCCTCCCAGAGATACGGCATTAAGCATAATACCACTGCAACTACACACAAGAGGAATTTGGCTACTACATCAAAGTCTCAGGAATAAACCATTAACAGCTAGCTATTCAGGTTTCCATATTTATGCATATTTAACTGTTATGACTGTGTGGTCATAACTGTTGTGAGCCACCTTGGTTCCCCTATGTGGAGAAAGGCAGTATAAAAATAAAATAAAATATTTAAATGTCTACCTGTCCCAGATTCTCCTTCACAAATAAGACGGGTGGTCTGGCAATGGGGCCCAGCTTACCCCCTGGCTTCTTCTGCCCCAGAGCCAGGCTGCCGTGAGGTTTCCAGTGGGCACAGATAATTCCTATTTGATCTTCAGTTGATTTAATCCAAAAGAGGTTTGTTTGTTTATTTATGTCATGCAGCCCTAAAGCAAAGTCTGGCCCTGAAAATTGAGGGACACATCCCAGCATCCATTCAGAGGCAAAGAATCCAACAAAACAGATATGTTTTGATGGGTCCAGAGTTAGAAACCCACACCCAGGTTAGCTCTTTACATTATCAACCACATTTTTTTAATGACTCACATAGGTATTTTAAACGGACTACCACATCCTCAATGCGACTTAAATAAAACCAAGGCACCCTTAAAAACACACACAAAAGAAACCCTAAAAACAGGTGTGTTTCATCATCATCATCCTTCTCCAGGTGCAGAATCAATTGGGCAAGGGTTCTCCCTGCCCTCTTGAACCAGGACGGAGCTTCACCTGTTTGATTTCTGCCTTCACCTGTTTGATTTCTGCCTGCCTGAAGAAGACGCGAACGGAGAGAAGTTAAGGAATTCCTGCTCAGCGTAGACCCTAAAAAGGAGGGTTTCACCTTTTTCGTCAGTTAGACTCTCGCGACTTGAAGGCACGACCCTATAAACTTGACCCCAAACTCACCCCCCCTGCTTTCTGCGAATGGTAGCGCCCAATCCCCTGCCTCCCGCCCCCAGGTTTAAATTCGACTGGCCCCGAAAAGGGGGGGACCAAAGAGCGCCTTACCTCTCCAGCGGTCCGTTTGGGACCGCGTCTAAGGCAACGGAGCGAACCAACGCTGGGGAAAAGGGGTGAGTCGTGATCTCTTGCTATAAAGGAGGGGAAATGTGGCTCTTTCTCTCCCCCCCCCCCTTCTAGGTCTGCAACCCGTGTGGCTGTTTGTCAGCCTAGAGAAATTATGGGGTGTGGTGGAGGAGGAAGGGAGGGATCTGTGAATGGCTAAAGAGGGGGTTCTTCCCTTTGAGAGGAGATGGTACAGTCCTATAAGCTCCCGCGACTCAGCCTCAAGCTCCCGGACTTGGAACAACAGGTGGGCAGAGCGGATGCATCGCTGTTGCGGTTTGGGACTACAACTCCCAGCCCTTGGAGGCTTCTGGGAGTTGTAGTCCATCAAGCGGCACCCTTCTGCTGGAAGCTCTGCCTTTAAGGTCGGGTGGCATAGGACAGTGGTTCTGAACCTTGCCCCCCCCCAGATGTTCTTGGACTACAACACCCAGAAGCCTTCGCCACTAGGAAGTACTGGCCAGGATTTCTGGGAGTTGTAGTCCAAAAACATCTGGGGACCCAAGGTTCAGAACCACTGGCATAGAAGGCAGGCCCGGACACATCAGGATTGGTCAAAGCCTGTCCAAAACGGATGGTTGTTAAAGGACCGAAGCACAGAGTTTCCAAAGAAATAAATAACTCTTGTGTTCTGGCTGGGCCAGCCTCTGTTGGTAAAAGCGAAAGGAGGGGAAAGTCACACAGTAGCAGTTTAAAGGCTTAAGGAGGTTGATGGAGGCTTTGATCCCTGGGAAATGCGAATTAACAACACCAAACTTGGTTGTGAAAGTTTCCTGCACTTTGATACAATGTAGATTTTTAAAAAGAAAGAAAATTACACCGTGAGCCCTGTTTGGCAAACACAAAGGCATGTTTGTTATTTTGTCGATTATACGTGACTTTGCAAAAATGAATAAAGCGTAGTCAATTCCCAGCAACAAGCCCCCCTCCCCTCCCTAAGCAAAGAACTGGGATGGAAAGAGCTGTTTTAACCATTGCTGTCCAAGATGCCGGAGCATTTTGGTTGGTCTTTAAATGCACACTTTTCTTTTGCTTCCATTTTGTTGCACGGATGTAGACATTTTAAAAACAGTGTAAGCACAAATGCTCCTTTGTTAAAGACGCTGCACCAGAGAAACCCAGTTACTTTACTCCCAAAAAGGGGACAGGAATTCAAAGCGGGCATAGAGCTTGGCCACATTTATTTTTATGTCTGCCTCACCACTTCTCCTGAAATGTTTTTTTTTTTATTATTATTTATTTTCACAACAGTCTTGTGAGGTAGGCAGAACTAAGAGTTTCCTCCAAGAAACTTCATGGCTGAATAGTGATTTGAATCTAGGCCTGGTTCGATATCATCCACCCCTATAAAAGCCCGGTATTCTTTTCCTTTTTACTATAAGGTGTCCCTACCTGCAGCTACAAAACTCTGTGGTCCTGTTTGTATTGGAGTAGAGTGGATCTGTAGGGACACCCATGAGATGGTTCTCCATCAATGATCCACAAGGCCTCTTCCAGCTCTGCAGTTCTAAAACATCTTTGTCTGTTCCCATTTTTTGACTTCTTATCTCCGAAATCCCAGGTGGAATGGCTGATGGAGAGGGATTCTGGGATTGGAAGTCCAACCCCGCCCCCCCCCCCCCAAAAAAAAAGAATCTGGAGGGCTAAGACTGAAAACAATTGCCTTAGTGGAACGGTGAAGAAATATTTTGAGATCATAAGCAGATTGCTTCTCCTGCCCCAGAGCCAGGCTGCCAGGAGGTTTTTTTAAGGGAACAGATAATACTTTGAACTACAACTAGTGGTACCCTAATAATAACCATGTGCTGTCAAGTCCGTTCTGACTTATGGTCACCCTTTTCGGGGTTTACCAGATAGAGAAGACTCGGAAGTGGTTTCCTGTTCCCTTCTTCTGGATTGTGCAGCTTAGATTGTGCAGAGTAGACTATAGGTCTAGATGGGCGGGGTATAAATCTAATAAAAAATAAAATAAAATTGCCCAAGGCTACACAGGCTGGCTCTTCTCCCTGGAGTGGGAGAATTGAACTCCCAACCTCTGGCCCCAAAGCCAGATACATAAACAACTGAGCTATCACTCAGAAGTGGTTTACCACTCCTTTCCTCTGGGGGTGCCCTGGGACTGTGCAGCTTGCCCAAGGCCACCTAGGCTGGCTTTTCCCGAGATAAGGTCGGGAATTGAACTCCCACCATCTGGTTCCACAACTAGAAACCTTGAACCACTGAGGTGTCCAACCTAGCAGAGGTATTTTATTTTATTTTTTTTAATTTCTACCCCGCCCATCTAGACCAAAGGTCTACTCTGGGCAGCATTACAAGTTTAAAAACAGTTAAAACCAATAAATACCCTGAAAGCCTCCAAAATGGTAATTTGAATGCCAGTAAAACACATTGGATATGGTTTGGGGGCTGGACCCAATGGCCTTGTAGGCCCCTTCCAACTTCATTATTTTATGATTCCAGGTTGGGAACTAATTTGTAACATGATCAGCGATTTTCCCCCTGTATTGTGGTGCCGTGGTTCAGCAGATTTGCCAACTGGGCGGAGAATGTGTGCAGAGGAAGGGAGGCACACAGGAAAAAAATGCCAGTTGTCAGAAATTACAGCTCATTTAAGCTACTCAGCCAAATCTTTATTTAGAGGTCTCTCCCTCTCTCTCTTGGCTATCTATACTGTGTAGATATTGCTGAACAACACTTTTTGGCTGTTTCTCCTTGTTCTGTTTTTAGCATTGGCAGCCATCACACAAGCGCCTTGAAAAATGAATTCTCCTGCGACATCTGAGTGACAATATCTTTGTGGCCATGTTTTCTTGGCTGTTCCGATAAGTCCACCCTAAAAGCTGCTCCCGGAGGGATAGGGAAGTCTCCTTTTCTGGGTGGAACTTTGCAAAATCTAAATCTGGTTGATGGGTACCCATGAAACAAAGCCATATCGAATGACTCAAAGTCGTCCTTTATGTGTCTGCCGACAGAAAATCTCTGATGTTTACGTGGTATTTCTTTCTGCAAGATGCTTATTAATAGGCAGCTAAGATTTTATTTGCTTTCTCTTATCACGCTATTTTTAGGTTCCTTTTTGGGTTTTAACGTCTGTGGCTGCCACAATATAGAGCACAAGAACCTTTATATAGTTTGGTTTTGCGACAACAAATAATTATTTTTCAAATGGCACTGTGGTTACAATCATAGAATGGTTGAGCTGGAAGGGAACTCAAAGGTCATCCAGTCCAGCCCTCGGCCAAAGCAGGAAATCTACTGGGGAAAAAGCTGTTCCTAACAGGCGGATATCCAGCCTCCAATGAAGCCAAGTCCACCACCTTCTGAGGTAGTCCCTTCCCCTGGCCAACTGCTCTGACTTTCAGGAAATCCTTATTTGTTTTCTTATTTATTAATTATTTTATTTAAAATATTTTGATCCGGCCTTTCTCCTTAAGAAGTCCGCTAACATTATTAAAAGACAATATTTAAAAGCTGAAAACAGTAAGTATACTAATATTTAAAAAGAAACAAACAAATACGACACTAAAAAGGGTAAACAAAAGCAACCCTAAAAGTACATTCAAAGCAGGAAGGCAGAACAATCCATTTAAAAAACCCTCTCGAACAGCCAGTCAATGAAGGGAAAGCTTCCCTGAAGAGAAAGGTCTTTGCCTGGTTGGGGAAGGACAGCCAAGACGGGGCCAGGCTGGCCTCCAGTGGGAGGGAGTTCCAGAGTCTGGGAGCAGCCACCAAGAAGGCCCTCTCCGGTGTCAGTAGTTTTAATCCATCATTTTGAGTTCTCCCCAAACAGGATGGCTTTGTACACCACTATGGAAAGGGCCTCGCCATCTTCTCTTATTCCGGCTGAAGATACCCAGCTCTATCAACCATTTCTCACACAGCATGGCCACTTCGGTTGCCCTCCTCTGGCCACATGCCAGCTTTTTTATATCCTTCTTCTATCCTATGATTCTCAAAGCTGGACAAAATATTCCCGATGAGGTAAAATCAAAGCAGAATAGATCTGTCTGTAAACCACTCAGAATAGGGCTTCGGCACTAATGGGGTGGACTAGCTAACTAACTTTTCTTGGTCTAGAGCAGTGGTTCCCGATCTTGGGTCCCCAGCTGTTCTTGGACTACAACTCCCAGAAGCCTTCAACACTAGCTGTGCCGGCCAGCATTTCTGGGAGTTGTAGTCTGAGAATATCCGGGGACCCAAGGTTCAGAACCACTGCTCTAGAGTGCTCAGAGGGGGGGGGTTGCCTAGCTTCATCTGGGGGTGCCCTTGGACTGTGCAACTTGTCCAGGGCTACCCAGGCTGGCTCTTCTCCCAGGAGGCACAGTGGGGGAATCGAACTCCCAACCTTTGGCTCTGCATGCAGATCTACCTAACTCATGGAGCGATCCATACCCAGAGGATGCTGAACAACAGTGGTGGTGGCTTGACCTAGAAAAGGCCTCAGATGGTTCAAGCCACATACACCAGTGGTCCCCAACCTTGGGTCGCCAAATGTTCTTGGACTACAACTCCCAGAAGCCTTCACCACTACCTCTGCTGGCCAGGATTTCTGGGAGTTGAAGTCCAAGAACATCTGGAGGCCCAAGGTTGGAGACCACTGACATACACTCCAGAGTTCAGTTCTCTTGTGGCATGAAAGCTCAGTGGTTTAGGTCTCTGGCTGCAGAGCGAGAGGTTGGGAGTTCGATTCCCCTCCTGGGCCTCCTCAACAGGGGCCGGACTCAATGGTCCATACAGTCGCTTCCAGTCCTGTACTTCTAAGAGGATGATGATGAGTTTGGAATATAATCTGTGGACTGTGGGTTCCTGGATTCTCTCTCCCCCCCCCCCCCATCCATCCCTGGCAGTTACAGGTGGCGCATAAATCTTTTTCAAAACATTAGACACCCAGCAGAGCTGACAATGCGCGGCTCCCACGGAAATCCTTCGTTACAAAGCTACTGCCATCCTCAAAGAAAGAGAAAACGTCTCGACAGGAACAGATTCAGTTCACAGCATCAGAGGCTGTTGAGATGAAAGCCGGAACATGAGGCTTTGATGCAGGTGCCGTGCTAAGCGGAGCTTTCCTCACAAGGAAACATCCTCAGGCATAAGCACCCCAAATAATCATCATGTGCTGTCAAGTCAATTCTGATTTACGGTGACCCTTTTCAGGGTTTTCCAGGTAGAGAAGGCTCAGAAGTGGTTTTACATGCCCTTCTTCTGGGGCGGAATCCCAGGGACTGTGCAGCTTGCCCAAGGCCACGACATATCATCATCATCATCTGCTCTAAGTCAATTCTGACTTATGGCAATCCTTTCCAGGGTTTTCCAGGTAGAGAAGACTCAGAAATTGTTCCCTTATTCTCGGAGGTCTGGGACTGTGCAGCTTGCCCAAGGCCACCCAGGCTGGCTCTTCTCCCAGGAGGCCCAGTGGGGGAATCGAACTCCCAACCTCTGGCTCCGCAGCCAGATAACCTAAACCACTGAGCTATCCAGCCAGCTATAAACATCCATAGTCATATCTAAATGGTATATTTGTATGTATGCATATATGTGTGTGTGCGCATGCGCACGTATCTGAGAGTTATCCAAATCTAACCACTTCCGCACTCAGAAACATTTTTGCACGGTGATTAATCGCTGGCTACGGCTCTGTTTGCCGACCCAGCTCCGTTCAGCGGGAGGACAAGATAGCAACGGAGTTGCCATTTCAGATTGCAGTGTGGGAAGGATGCCACGAGTCACACAGCAAGATTCTCAAAACACCCACTCTTCGCCACCTTCGAGATGGAAAGTGTATTTCCAATAATATACAAGGAGAGATGCAAGGAAAGGCTGTCCTGTTGTGCAGTGGTTTAAAACGATGCAGATTTTTTTTACAAACATGAACAGGATGTCCCTAAGCACGTTTTACTCCAATGAAAACCCTACTCAATTTAATGGGAATATTCCCAGACCCTGCTATTTAGGAAAAGAGAGGGTGCGATTCCTGCTTCTCTCACCTCCACGCCAGCTACTAGAGGATCGGAGGCTGTGATTGAACTCATTGAGTAGACATTTTTATTGGAGAGAGAGAGAGAATGAACACAAAATGACAAGCTGATGGCTCACAAAGATGTAGATAACCCATCCAAGACTTCTTCTTTTTAACAGTCTGCGTGGTAAGGCAAGGATAACTGTAATGGTATTTTCTGGGACCTTTACAAGAAAGGAAAAATCAGTTTTCGTAAGGCATACATTCTTTCAGAGACAGGAAACGGCAAAATCTCATCATCTGGTGGAAAACAAAACTGCTCTGGACTGTTTCGTTTAATGAATGGATAGGAACCAGGTCAGTGTTTGCATCACCAGTAGCAACGGTCACTAAGAGAGCTACTTCCAGTAAAGCGTCCAGGCAGGCTTGTGGGAGGGAAAGCAGGGTACATTACCATTGTAACTAATAAACAAACAATTGGAATGCCAAAACTTTTCCTGTGGAAGATTAACACCCCCCCCAAAAAAACACCCTATGGTATTTTCTGCATTACAGAAGCTGCATTTTGAGAGCAAGGAAGCATGAATCGTAAGCTGAGATCTAACCATCAAGAAACCAGTAATCTGACCTCGATCCATGTTTAATCAGGGTTAAGATTTTTCCACTCTCTCTGCAGTGTTGCGGTCTGCCCTTTTCACTTTCTCCTGCATTTGCATTTGTTAAATGTCATGGTCTTTCTGTCCCGCAAAATAAGCAAACTGGCAAAATGGCCATCATAACATAAACATAAATGGGAACTAAATTCTTCTCCATCTGCCAGAGGCAGTAGGTGTGATTAGATAGCCAAATTATCTCAGGCTGGGTCGGGTTGGATCCTCCTCAACAGGGTTGCGTTAAGGTGTGGTTTGTCATTTGATCAACTGGCTGGATAGCTCAGTGGTTTAGGTAATCTGGCTGCAGAGCCAGAGGTTGGCAGTTCGATTCCCCCACTGGGCCTCCTGGGAGAAGAGCCAGCCTGGGCGGCCTTGGGAAAGCTGCATAGTCCCAGAGTAACCTCAGAAGAAGGGAATAATGAACCAGTGTCATTTTAATCATAAGTCTAGCCTCTGTGCAAACTGCTTGAGCTGTGGACAAAAATGCTAACTAGTTTATTAGTGCCACGCGATTGTTGTCATAAAGTTTCCTCTGAGGCTTGGATCCAGTTTACACGTTGCTAACTTTTAGATGCCATGTTCTCCCCGAATAATGTCTTAGGGGGAGGGGTGAAAAGGAGAGAAGCCGTAAGTACTTGTAATCTACAAAATCGTATTTTTCCCCCCTTCATCATTTACAATTCAGTTTATAGTTGTGTTTTGCCTCCTCGAATCCCGAGCTGCAGGAAGCATGAGCCGCCCATCTAATCTGCCTCTTTTGTGCGATACCCGTATAAGTGGGGGTTTTCAAAATCAAGCTTTTTCTTTTTCTTGTCTTTTTCAAGGTCTTGCCTTCCTCTGAAACATCCCAGGTCTTCTTCCCTGCTCGATCTTTTAACTCCCTACGCTCTGCCGGGATCTAGACCAAAGATGTAGTTCACAAAGCGCAGTCCGTGGTGCGCAAAGGAGGACAACTCACGCCGTTGCTGTTATTATTACCCGCCCTGGGGGCAAAAAGGATGACATCTTCCTTTTATTATAGGGCTCCCGTTCCCTTCAGGGAAGGAGAATTATTTCTTGCTTATCCGAGCAGCTGTAACCTTGGAAACGCTGAAAAGAAGAGGGAAACTGTATTACTGTAAATATCCCACACAAGGAGAGCTGCCCAATTTTCCTACAGTGGTTTCAAGCATCTGGCGCTGGGGGGTCTTCAGAACAGCCCTGCGAAGTAGGCCAGTGTGAGTCTCTTTCATAGAAGATACGAGAATCTCATCCAAATACCATGACTCTTTATTCCACCTAGCAGCGCATCACCTGGGTTTCTATTTGCTTGGTTTGGAGAGAGAAGTAGAGTCTTGATTTTCCCAATAGGATCCCCCTTTATCCACTGATTCACTTATCCACGGCCTGAAAATATTAAATAAAAAGCCCCAGAAGAAATACACATTTAGATGCATTTCTAGAGTGTATTTACCAGAACTTGCTACCCGAGGGAGCCAGAGACCATGCAGTCCATAGCGTTGGATCTTCTGCATTTTTTGGCGGTCATTGGGGGGGGGGGGGCTTGGAACCCATCCCCCATGGATACCATGGTCCTACATTGGTACAATTTCAACCAAATAGTGAGTGGAGCCAATTTTCAGATCATGGTACTTTTTGCTTACGACTTACTATTACTGATTTGTTCTCCTATATGTACCTGATTCTGTACTGTTGTTGTCAGGGCATTTTTCTCCACCACCACCCAGAGCCGTTGACGTGGTTAGTATAGTGACTTCCCCCTGCCTCGTTTTCTGTAACTTTTGGTAGGTTTTTTAAGTCCACGCCTTGCAAGATGCGGTTCATTCTCTCCAGAACAGCAGCGTTTGGAATCATGGCACTTCCTGTTTCATTCCCCCCTGGTCAAAGCAGCCCCAGCTGGTCTGCCAGGATGGCAGGAGATGATGGGTTCTGTTGTCCTGCAGGCGACGTGAGGTCAACCTCTTCTTCAAAGTGAAACCAAAGGCAGACCTGTCACCATGGAAAAGTCATGCTGGCTGGCAATTTTCCATGAGTTGTAGTGCAAAAATAATAATAATAATAATAGGAGGGGGGACTTTTTCAAATTGTAATGATAGGGAGGGATCTCAACAATTTCCAGCTGGAAGATCTGGAGGCACCCTCTGGGCATGCTCATCCCCAGGGTGCTCTGATTCTCCCTGCTGAGATTGTTATGGAGATCTTGAGGCCTGCTTGCCAAAATAGATAGAAAATATGCAATTATAGGTTGTGAGACCTTTCAAGATCATTGCTGGAGAACCATCTGTCCTGAGGTGTCCATGTAGAGTTTGCAGAAGAGAATAAGACTAATTATTGGCACATTTGTGTCTATCTCGTGGGTGCTGGCGGAGGTGGCGGTGGTGGTTTTATTTATTTATGGCTTCTAGAAATTGCATGAGACGATTAGCTGTGCTCAGCTGACAGATGGCAACAAAGTCACCTGTCATTCTTTGCAAGTGATCCCTGGGGGGGGGGGGGGAGTGGCAACATGCAGGTGCATCTCACCCCCCCACCCCCCAAAAAACCCAGCCCATCCTGGGGAGTGAGTTGTTGCAGAGAAAGAATAGCAGAATATAGTTTTCCTGGTGGGATGTGTAATCATATAAACACATAGGGCCAAATTACATTGTCCATGGTTTGTGTGATTAATAATAATAATAATAATAATAATAATAATAATAATAATGGTTCAATATAAGAAACAACAATTTGAAAATAAATTAAACAGCTGGAAAAATTAACCACTACATGGACAACACCTGAGAAATACTGATGGAAAGCATGATCATAATTCAGCATGGGCATGGCTAAAACTGGGGACGATTAAGAAAGAAACTGAAGGCTTGACTTTTGCTACGCAAGAACAAGCACTCCAAACGAATGTGATGAAAGCTGAGATCCAAGGAATTGGTGCTAACAGCAAATGTTGACCCTGCCAAGAAAAAGATGAAACTGTGTCACACCTCATCTGTGAAAGTTCAAAGATTGCATAAACAAATTACAAAGTTAGACATGATAGAGTGGCAAAATTAGTGCACTGGTCCTTAGGCAAAAAATGTAACTTGCCAGCCTCCAAAAACCAGTGAGAACATCAGGTAGAGAAAGTGTCAGAAAATGAGGAAATAAAGATCTTGTGGGATTTCCACATCCAAACTGATAGACACCTTGAATATAACACACCAGACATCGTAGTAATAGAACGAAGAAAAGTCTGGATCATTGACATTGCAATTCCAGGAGATGCTAGAGTTGAAAATAAAGAATTGGAAAAACTAACAAAATACAGAGACCTGGCAATCAAAACATCTTGCTTGTGGATGAAACATACCACAGTGGTCCCCATCGTCATTGGGGCTTTGGGAACAATATCAAGAAATTTCACACAGTACCATAAGCAGTTGCAGATCTCAGAAATAACATCATCAGAGCTACAAAAAACGGCAATATTAGGAACAGCATATATACTACAGATACTTAGGTTTCTGGTTAAAACTTGTATCTGTTATGTAATACCAGTCAATGTTTTTATAATTTTGATTGACTGTGCCTGGTATTTTTTAATGGCAATAGCAATAACAGTGTGCTGTCTAGTCAATTCAGACTTATAGCAACCCTTTTTAGGTTTTCCAGAGAGAGAGAGAGAGAGATTCATTCTCAGAAGTGGTTTCCCATCTCCTTCCTCCAGAGGGCGCCCTGGGACTGTGCGGTTCGCCCAAGGCCACCCAGGCTGGCTCTACTCGCAGGAGGCACAATGGGGGAATCGAACTCCCGACCTGTGGCTCCACAGCCACAGACCTAAACCATTCAGCCAGCCAGCCAGCCCTATCAGGAAATAGGAGGGCAAAATCAAAATGAGAAACTTTATTATCCTGGAACCTTAACCTGTAAGATATTAAAACAATAGAAAATCTAGTCCTTAAGGAAACAATGGAGATTTGCCATCCATAGACAACGATACTAGCCCCCCGACATCATCATTATAGCCACCTTTTTAATTCATAAATGGAGATATGCCACCCTATTCAAAGGGACATGCAGAATACAAGATTTGTCCATCTGGGAAAACCAGTCTTTAGTTAAAGAGTTACTGGTTTGCAAGTCACGTAGCTACCATGTTAAAATGCAAACGTTCACGAAGACAATGGTGCATAGTCAAAACTGCCTAAGACCTTTCATTTATTCTGAACCGAAACACGTAGGAAAAACGAACACAAGGTGAGGCTTTCCCAGGCATATAATATGCTAATTGAAAAGAATTACGCATTTATGTCATTATGGAAATTAATTCTGTAATTATGGTAATTGTTGAAAAGAATTATGGCGAATTGTGTAATTATCCATTAAAAGGGTCAAAACTGGTCTGCGAAACTGACCTAAAATATACAGCTTAGCAAAGCTGGCTGGAATTAAACTCTGATCATCTTTTTATTTGAGTCAAGTTTGTTATCAGCAACAGAAAATATCTAGAAAATCAAATACAGGTATAGCTTACGTTCTGCTAAATTATTCTCTGTATATGCCCCAGATCACTGGTAAAATATGGGATTAAAAATTACCATTAATGGTAGAAATGGACGTAGCAACAGGTGAACCTCTGAAAATATTTGTATGATGCCATGAGTGGATAGTTAGTTTATACTCAAGAGCCTTGAATAAAAAGCTGGCCGGCAGACTAATGATTTTAAATTTACAAGGAGAAAACAATACAAGCCCACTGAAAGATGTGCGGCATTTATTTATTCATTAATTCCATAGGCCTTTAAAACAATCCACTCACGTGGGCTGGCATCAAATCAGCTAGAATTTTTGGAGAAAGGCTCTCTTTAAATGGCAAAAGCAAACCCACAAAAGGAAGAGCCAGGTACATAAAAGAGGAGAACAAAGACAAGATAAAAACATTAGAAGTCATGAGAGGCAGAATTGGCGAGATTACTCATCAACACTTGGAAGGGAAGAAAACACCATTTGACCCTGTTTCTTTAAGACTTTTTTCCTTTTCTCTTTATTGTCTTTTAGAGTCGATGTTCAGGTTTGTATTAGAACACAGTGCTGTTACAATAAAATCCAGTTTAAAAAATTAGATGCCGTTTCGGAGATGATGATGATGATAGTGATAGTGTGCTGTCAAGTCAGTTCTGACTTACGGTGCCTCTTTTCAGAGTTTTACAGGTAGAGAATAATCAGAAGTGATTTCCCATTTGCTTCTTCTAGCGGGGGATCCTTGGGACTGTGCAGCTTGCCCAAGGCTGCACAGGCTGGTTCCTCTCCCCGGAGGCACAGTGAGGAATCGAACTCCCAACCTCTGGCTCCTCAGCCAGAGACCTAAACCATTTTGCTATAACTACACTTTAAATGTAGGGTGGGAATCTTAGGCTCATAGGTAGAATCATGGCTGTTAGACCACAACATCATCCTTTGGTACTTCCCCAACTTTTGCATGCTTTTGTGCATTCAAAAAGATCAAAATCTACCTCTTAAGACTTAGAGGCAATGTGGTGTAATGGATAGAGCGCTGGACTAGGACTCAAGAGACCAGGGTTCAAATCCTTGCTCTGCTATAGAAACTCAGTGGGTGGCACTAATAAAGCCACTCCTTCCATGTTTTGCATACGTTGAAAAACGTTATTAGGGTCACTATAAGTGAGGACTGACTGAACAGCATATAACAAACAGCTGAAGGTTTATGGTTCCTGCTCTCTTTCTTAAGGTTTTTTTCCCTTATGGTCCTTGCTCTCTTTCTTGAGTTCCCTAACTTTCAGCCATGGTGGAGACGACACTTGAAACAGAGGACATATCCAAGTAGATGCACATCCTATAAAGTAGGACCCTTAGCTGCCCTTGATGAAATGTAGCTGGCTGGATAGCTCAGTGGTTGAGGTCTCTGGCTGTAGAGCCAGAGGTTGGGAGTTTGATTCCCCCACCGTGCCCCCTGTGTGTGGAGCCAGCCTGGGTGGCCTTGGGCCAGCTGCACAGTCCCAGGGCATCCCCAGAAGAAGGGAAAAGGAAACCACTTCTGCGTCTTCTATACCAGCAAAACCCTGAAAAGAGTCACCATAAATTGACTTGACAGCACATTATTAACTTAGGAGTGAATGTGATGACCACTGTTTTGAAGAAGCTGGTTCTGAAGATGACAGAGAAACCACTTAGGAGAAAAATCTAGGACGTTTTCCAGCTTCTTGGGAAATTTACAACAGAAGACATTGAAATGCATTTTGTGGTGAGGCATGACTCTTGTTTACCTGCCAGAAACAAAGTGCACGCATGGGATAAATAAACAACTTCCCGTTTCTGCCAGATGTAATTCATCCGTCTTATGGATTTATCTTCCCACCCAGCCTGCTCCCATCTGTTCTGAATTCCCCAACATCGCACACAGAACCCTCGGCAAACGCAACTTTCCTTGGGGGGGGGGGGGAGAAAACATCCACCCTTGTGTCATCCTCACCCGCAAGGTATTGAAAAATCGATCTCTCCGCCTTGTAAAAGAGTAGGAAATGTGATGCCCTTCTCAAGAATGATTGTGTGAGCAAATTAAACAAAACTGTGCAAAGAGCACAAGGTGAGTAAATACCAATTGTGTAGACTTACAATGGCTGCATCTTAGAGCAGTGCTTCCCAACCTTGGGTTCCCAGATGTTCTTGGACTAAAACTCCCAGAAATCCTGGCCAGCACAGCTCATGGTGAAAGTTTCTGGCAGCTGTAGTCCAAGAACATCTGGAGACCCAAGGTTGGCTTAGAGTCATGACATTTGTACCCCGTTTCCTGCTGCCGTATGATGGGCTCAAGTGCATGCACCCACTGGCTGTCTTTCAGTACACAGAGAGAGAGAGAGAGAGAGAGAGAGAGAGAGAGAGAGAGAGAGAGAGAGACTAAGCTTTCTCCTTCTTGTGTGTCCCTATTTGACACCAGATGTGACTCCAACTTTAAAAAGCCCTGCACAAGGATCTGTGTAATTTTTCCCAACGTAGTGCCTGTTGTGAGCTTATGGAATATATACACGCATCCTCTAAGATAGTGGCTCCCAAACTTTTTTTTTTTAGTCCCGGCCACCCCTTGCATTAAAAAGGCATTTTAAAGGGGGCCAAGTCCTCCCTTTTCAGAAAGCAGAGTCTTCTTTCTCCTCCAGACGGCCTGATTTTCATACATACACATACACGTGCTAAGTTTAATATTTGGCCTCCAAAGGGGAAGGAAGCCGTGATTTAACAAGAGCTACAAGACCTACATGAGAAGAGAAGACTCCCTGGAAAAGACCCTGATGTTGGGAAAGTGTGAAGGCAAGAGGAGAAGGGGACGACAGAGGACGAGATGGTTGGACAGTGTCATCGAAGCGACCAAGATGAATCTGACCCAACTCCGGGAGGCAGTGGAAGACAGGAGGGCCTGGCGTGCTCTGGTCAATGGGGTCACAAAGAGTCGGACACGACTTAACGACTAAACAACAATACCTACAAGGTGACCCACAACCCCCCAGAAAGCACTTTGCAACCCCCTTGGAGGTCGCAACCCCCAGGTTGGGAAACACTGCTGTAAGAACACAGGCTCTCTGTTCCAACGATCATCACTTTGTTGGTAGACAAGCCGTTTCAAGAAATAGTAATCAATCAAAGAGATGGGAGGGGGAGATGATGTGACGTTGATGTCTGAAGCAAAGGACGGATCCAGACTCTAGGTAGCCAGTTGCTATTTCAGGGGGCTTGTTGTGCGGGTTAAGAATTTGCCCGGCTGGGTTGTGTTGTGGCCTTGGCTTTACAAAAGCAAGGGATTGCCCTGGGTGGGTTAACATATCTTTCCCCAGATTAAAGAACAGATTTACATCTCTGAGACTAGTCTTTTAGAGATTATCCCACTGAAGGCTTCTGCCAGGATTGTCATCATCTTCTCTCTCTCTCTCTCTCTCCCCCCCTCCCCCCTCCCCATCTATTTAAAACACTAGTGCTTAAAAAAATAAAATAAAAAAGGAACACTAAAAATAAGTATGAATTGAAAGCCGGGGGGGGGGGGCGAAATGAAGCAGCAGGCTCCCCTGTGTCTCTCTCCTCTCCTTTTCTGTTGCTTTCATTTTCTTAGAAAAATGCACTCAAAGAAAAAGCGATGGCGTGCTCTGCCTTAGCGAGCGGTACTTCTACGAATATTTTTACCCTAATTTTTAAGAGGGACCAAAAAACAACAACAAACCACCAAGCTGTAGTTTGAAAGAACTGAACTGCTGGATAGCTCAGTGGTTGAGGTCTCTGGCTGCGGAGCCGGAGGTTGGGAGTTCGATTCCCCCACCGGGTCTCCCTGATAGGGGCTGGACTAGATGATCCACAGGGTCCCTTCCAGCTCTGCAGTTCTAAGAGTATAAATAGATACTTTCACAAAGTACAGGAGGGAGAACTGATGCCCTGTAACAGAGCTCTTTCTAAGAGACCATGTCTAAGATGTGTGGGGCTACATCCCCCCCCCCCCCATGGCTGCTGGCTTTAGCTTCAGAGTGCACTGGAAATCCATTTTGGTGTCGACTCTGTGTTTCGAGTTTGGTCTCTGGCTGAGGAACCAGAGGCTGAGGGTTCAATTTCCACTGTGCATCGCAGGAGAGCCAGCCTGTGTGGCCTTGGGCAGGCTGCACAGCCCCAGGAAAAGGGAATGGTAAACTACTTGCAACTGCAGAGCTGGAAGGGGACCCTCTGGATCATCCAGTCCAGCCCCAGTCAAGGAGGCTCAGTGGGGGAATCGAACTCCCCACCTCTGGCTCTGCAGGCAGATGCCTAAACCACTAAGCCAACTAGCAGTTCTCTGAATACTCTCTACCTAGAAAACCATGTAAAGGGTCTCCATAAGTCAGAAGTGACTTGAGGGCACACACTTATTATTATTGAAGGAATCTCCAAAAAGGTTCAGCACCTTGTAGAAGCACAGACTTAGGGTTATGCCCTTCAGGTTTTTTTGGACCCTAAGATCCTGCTTAGACCTTGTAAACTCAGGGTTGTGGCTTCCTTTAAGGATTCAACCCATCTCATACTTGGTCTTCCTCTTCTCCTGTTGCCCTCAACTTTTCCTAGCCTTACTGTCTTTTCCAGTGTGGAAAATCCTCTGACCTATCTTAAAGGACAGACCAGTAGATTTTTCTGATCTCTCAGTTTCTGGTAGTAAATGGGGAAGGGGCTGCACTCATCTAGACGGTCCCTATAGCCAGCCATCCTTCCCAAATAAAGTTCAAGCTGGATTGGACCATATCAACAAATGAGAAGATGGTCTGACCTTTTGCAGACTTAATGGCTCTTAGTTGCCCATTCAAGACTACTATATTTCAAGACACGGTGAAGACCTGAACTTACCTCTCCATCAGGCCAGGCCCACAGTCTCACCCCTGGACTTGAGCGAGGAGAGAAGGCAGTTTAGTCCAGTGGTTCCCCACCTTAGGTCTCCAGGTGTTCTTGGACTGCAACTCCCAGCAGCCTCCCCCACCAGCTGGGCTGGCCAGGATTTCTGGGAGTCGCAGCCCAAGAACATCTGGGGACCCAAAGCAGGGAAACAAAGGTTTTGTCTAATAACTTCAGTGGTGCATTTAGGAAATGTTTGGCTGTGGATAGACAATCAGGCAGATTGCTTCACTTACCAAACGCTGCTGCAGTTTGGAGCCTTCCTGATCCTTCTGGATAGAGTTCCGGGTTTCTGTCCGAACACCTGGCTCGAAAAAGACCACCGGTCAGAGGTGTACTGTCTGGAGAACAGGGGACGTGACACCCATTCCCCCCATCGCGCGCACTTTAAGGGAGCTCTCCGTGGTCCTGAACTCACAGAGTCCGAACAAGGGCCATCCGCTGAGCCCGCGCCTTCCAAAAGTTCAGGCCAAAACCCAGCGTGGATCCACTCCTCCTCCTCCCAGCTTAAGAGCCAAGGGAAAAGTTTGGTGTGTTTTAATGCCTCTCATGTTTCAGACTCGGGGTTGGGAGTCGATCCTGCGTCCTTTCCCCCCCCCCTCCTTTCCCTTTCCCAACCCCCGCCTTTCAACTTGAAGCTGAAAGGCGCGGGGGAGAACGGCGTGCTTCTCACACCCACCCACCGCGCTTGCAAACTGACAGCTTGTTTTCCCGGAGAGGAGCAGCGAAAACGCAACGGTACGGCGGCGGCTCGTGCTTCTCGCTCGCTGGCTCACTTTCCTTCATTTCATTTTTTTTTTCTAAAGACTTTCTCTCATTGCAGAATCGCCGTCCTCTCCTCCCCTCCCCGTCCCTTCCTGGCTGCACTTGGGTGCCTGTCGATCTCCCATCCCTTTGAAGGAATACAGTTGAACAATCCGGAATGGCAGGGACCACGTGTAAACGCGCCGCCTCCTCTTCCTCCTCCTTCCAGCTGCTGCGGGCTTTTGCTCGAGAGCTATAATTCCCCCCCCCCCCAAAAAAAGCAGGGCTTATTTTCGGCCACCAGCTCGCTTTGCACGGATCTACTTTATCTTCTTGCTCTTTTTAAAACATATATATATATTATTATTTCTTTAATTGCTCCAGGACCGCCTTGCCTGAGAGGGGCGAGATCTGAAGTGGGTGGGTGGGTGCGGGCAGATCTGGCTAAGGATTTGGGGGTCCGGAGGTCCTCTTTTGTGTGTGTGTGAGAGAGAGCACTGGGCGCCCTTTGGTTTTCCACCGGGAGCCGAGCCAGCGAAGCGGAGCCGCGCCGGAGCGATCCCCGAGCCCTGGAACCGGCGCCAGGCGTCCGCTCCGTTTCAGCGCCAGCTTCCAAACGGGACATCCCAGCCACGTCGCTTGGGAAGGAGTCTCTCCCTCAGCCGAAAAGAGGAGAACCAACTTATGATTTATATTATATTTTCATTTTATTTGTTGCTTATTTATTTTCTCTAGCTTTCTTTAATTTTTTTAAAATTTGTTGATCTTTGTTTACCCGGTTATTGGATTGCTTTTTAATTATTATTATTATTTTTTTTTTGGCCGTTCTTGAGCATGGCTCCGTTACGCGCTGGTCCGCTCCGGCGTCAAAGCCTCTGGGAGCCCCGACCCGGGTTTGAGCACGTGTGAACTGCGCGGATCTGGGAGCGGGTGGGGAGGGGGGGGGGCAGAGAGCTTCGTTCCATCTTCTCTTTCCCCCCCGTGTCTCCAAAACATGGAAGCGCTCACCTGGATCTGGTCCTCTTTGCTGCTTTTCTGCACTCACCAGCACACCTGGACCAGGTAAGAAAACCCCAACAAATGTGTGTGGGTTTTTTTTTGGGGGGGGGGAGAGAAGGAACACTTTAAGGTGGTCTGTTCGTTTGTTTTTAAAGGGGTCTTTTCTTGGGGTACCTTGAGTTTGGGGAGGTTGGAAAAGGCTGGGATTAAAGTGGTCCCTCAAAAAAATAGGATTAGGTTCCTGTGCCTTTAAGAGAGGCATGGAAGTTCAGCAGGTATAGCTTTTCCAAGGGAAGGATACAGGCAGAAATCCTCTTTTTGCCAGCCGAGCATCCTGGCCTGAAATCTGAGCCAGAGGAACCCTTCTTGCTATGGAATTGTGTCTACTTCGGATTGGACTCCACTGTGTTGGGTATGCCTTCCATATTCCTTTTGAAACATTATTTAGGCTACGTGGAGGCAGTGTGGTGTAGTGGAAGGAGTGTTGGATTAGGATTCAGAAGACCTGCATTGAAATGTCGACATTTGGCCATGGATCCTTACTAGGGTGGTGATGGTGGCCACAGTGAACCACTCCCTTAATGTCTCACTGACCTCAAAAACCTTATTAGGGTTTCCGTCCATCAGAAGTGATCGAAGGGCACGTGGCAACACCACGTCAAGTTGCACGGGTTAGTCCAGCACAACACAACTCTCTCTCACCACAACCCAGCTCACAGTGACCTACTTAGACAGGGGACCGCTGGGGAAAGAAGGTTGTATAGTGGTTACAGTGCTAGAGTGTGGATTTAAGGAGACCTGAGTTCAAGGCTGGATCACTAAGCCAGTTGAGTGACCTTGGCATGGTTGCATGTCCTCAGCCTGACTTGAGAACCTGACCATCAGGTGGTGAGGTGAAGCACTGGGGAGGGTCTTGGGGTGACCACCCAAGAAATAGAAAAATGCTCTTGAACCCCAGTTCTGATGATGCCTATTTTCCCTGCCTTTCCAGTCTCTGAGCAGAAATATGAAGTTACAGGCTAGTGCGGCTTCAGCCTGTGTGTATTAAAAGCACCGGAGTTTCCTCTTTCCTGGCAAGGCAGCCAACAGAGCCAGGATCCAGGTTTCTTACAGCCCTGGATTCTCTCCCCCTTGCTGACACTCCTGGGAAGCATCTTATAACCATCCCCTCTGGGCATATTTAGAGTGCCCCCTCCTCACCCCATAGTATGTGAGCTAAGAGGAAATGGGTTTTGGCTCTCTGGCTGCAGCCCCTCCTTCCTGTGCTGGTTTACTCATGAGTAAGTCTGTCTGCAGGGGTGGAGGCTGCCTCCTAGCTTATGAGCATTTCTTGGTTCTTGTATTCCATGTATTCTTTGTTTTGCTGGTGTGTGTGTGTGTGTGTGTGTGTATGTTTCTGTGTGAACAGATAGCAGATCCCCCTGGGGCGATTTGCACCTTCTAACAGGAAATGGAGGCCCAGAACCCCACATTGCCAAAAAATGAGGGGGTATATCATTTTTGCCCAGCCTCAACCTGCTTGCAATGAATTTTTCACACTAGAGAGAGTGGCCACCTGAAAAAAATTATGCATGGCTCCTCTGCCTTTAAGAGGTGTATGGAGGAAGAAGCAATTTCACCAGGTGTAGCCTGCCATGCCAATCACACCTGCTTAAATTCCCTCTTCTACACAATTCCTGAAGACCAAGCAGCCTCCTCATCTTTTTTGTTTTCCGTCATTGCCCAAGTTCGAAACAGGATTTGAACTCAGAACCCTCCAACTCAAAACAGTGCCATTTAACAGCGCTATTTGAAAACAGTGCTGTGTGCATCTTAATTTGACCATCTGTCTACTATAACACACCGATTCTCTAACACGTCAGTAATATTATCTAATAAAACTAATAGCTGTAGCCAAGAGAATAATAAATAGTCAAACGACAGCAAAGACACCAATAAAAATGACAATAACTCATAACAACTGTACCAAGATGCTAGTAGACTAAGAATACCCTAATGATAGGACAATAGCTTAATAACCTGCTAATAATAGTCCTTAATAACTTGTAAAGTCACTTCCTTTGCCTGCATTTGGGTTTTGGACTAACAAAATACTTTTGCAAAGCACCAGGGTTAAGATGGAGTTGCTTCAGTTTAATAATTCCTTTTCTGGATTAATTCCATTTGGGCTGTTCTGTAGCTGTTGATCCCCGCTTTCTTGCTTAAAAAAGATCAAATATCCTTAAGCAATTTGGATCTCTGGTCAGAAACGACTCAGTTCAATAAGCGATGCGTTATTACTCTTTATTTTGGAAAGCAAAGAATGTGTATGTGTTGAGCAGTGATCTGAAATGTTATTTACCCCGTTCTGTTTCTGGTGGAAATGCTGGGACAGAAGATAGACTCCATTTTTGTATTAAATAGAGTAGACTCATGGTAATTCAAAGGACTTACATATTTGTTGCATTTCTGTCCAATCGTTCCCTTCATGAGCTGAAGGCTGTTCTCCCCTTCAAACCCACAATGCCCTGTGAAGTAGGTCTGGCCGAGAGACACTGATTGGCCCAAGGCCACCCAATGAGCTTCATAGTTGAGCTGGGATTTGAACTCGGGTCTCTGTAATCACGACACCACAGGATGTGGTGATGCCCCCTTGTTTTGCAACCTCCAGCCATGTTAATAGGACACCTTCCAGTACAGGCCTGGTGTGTCTACTCATGAGTAAAATCTTAGGCATTTGAAAGGACTTAGCTGCAGCTGAGAGTCGTGACTGGCTTTCCACTTTAAGGAGGGGAAAAGGATGAGCTTGTATGATCTAATCTGAAGAAGTTTCCAATTGTGTGTGTATATACACACACACTCACACACCCAATTGGAAACTCCTTCAAAATATCCACTAAAATAAATACATCTGCTGGGTCTTTCGAAACACCCAGCAGATATTTATTTTAGCAGATTTTTTTTCTGTGCCAGGCAAATAACATTTCAGATCCAAAGACCTTTTAAACAACATCCCCCCGTTGTGATTATAGCACAATAGTTTTCAAGACTGCTGATTTCCCTCGTCAACTCTTTCTGAATTGCTTATTGCTGCAATTGTTTAATATTGTCACCTCCGTTTTGAAGATATTTATCTTGATTTTATAATTTTATTGGGCATGAGTGAGCACTTACATGATAGTGACAACATTTTAAGATGGAAAAGTGTGTATGTGGGGTGACCGGATGGTTGGCAGGGAAAGAGAAATTCTCACTTCCTTGAGGTTTTGAGACAAAAATCAGGTAGACTTAAATCCTTCTTAGTAAATCGGCTGAAATCAGTTTCCAAAGCTGAATGCACAGTTGATTTATGTATCAGATGAACCGCCTCTCACCTGAACATATAAAACTGCCTCAAAATTCACCTGAAAACAGGACTTGTGAGATCCAAATGAGGAGACAGGTGATCTTGATGAAGCAGGGTTGGAAACAGTGAATTCATCCTGCATCTTGACCCAACTAAAATAAATTAAAAGTCATTAACTCAACTGCCCAGTTTTTAGGTCAACATTTATGTAAGTCCTGTTGATTCAGTGGCTGAAATCGAAGAGTAAGTTGCAACTGGAGTAAGCCCATTAAGTCAGTGGCACTTATATAACACCAAATCCCCACTGATTCAATGGGCCTCTTTTAGTTGAGAGCAGTGTTTCCCAACGTTGGGTCTCCAGATGTTCTTGGACTACAACTCCCAGAAATCCTGGCCTGCATAGCTAGTGTTGAAGACTTCTGGGAGTTGTAGTCCAAGAACATCTGGGGACCCAAGGTTGGGAAATGCTGTATTTCAGTCAGTGATCATACTGTAGTATGGAAGGGCAATATGAACAAAGCCCATGGTTTTATGGACGCTCAACAAACCAGGGTTGAAAACCATGATTCAGTCCTGGTTTGCAAGCTGGGGTTGTGATGAATGCTTCAGTCAACATTTCCCACTCCAGAAGCCACAGAAAATGGAAGAACCTAGAAGCCTTCCTGAGAGCATTGCCAGGGGAAGAAGGAATGGGGAGTCTCATGAACTACTGGAGAGCTCAGTGGCTTAGGTCACTGGCTGTAGAGGCTGGGAGTTCGATTCCCCACTGGGCCAACTTGACAGGAGCTGGACTGGATGATCCATAGGGTCCCTTCCAGCTCTGCTGTTCTAAGATTATTATATAATTCATTCCTACCACTCGGTGGAGGCAAGTGAGCCCTGCTTCATGGGGTTGTGTAGACGTGCAGGCTTTACTATAACCTTCAAAAATCGCTCTCCAAGGTGCTGAAACCAGCTGGAACTAGGGTTCAGCACCCGGGAAGCCTCTTGTAAAGTTTGGGTAAAATCTACAGTAGATTAACCCCCCCCCACGGGGGGGGGGGGAGATGGGCTCGCCAGATTCCCCTTCGCACTGCTACAAATCCTGGTTAAATTGCATTTTGCTTCTTCCTGGGTTAAATTGAAATAGTGACGACTGCTTCAAGGGCTGAAAGAGGATGATGACACACACCTTTGTGTGTGATCGTACTCTAATTTAAGGATGTTCCTCCCATATGTTTATACTTTGCTGGAGACTTTTCTTCTTCCCCTCTTCAGTTTTACTGCAGCGGTGTGTCCTCTGTACACATTAGACATTGAAAAGTTTCTTGTAAGGACAAAGTTGAAGGAAACCAACCACAGCAATAACCAAATTCTTGCTTATACTTTATAACAACAATAATAAAAAACGTAGAACTGCAGAGCTGGAAGGAACCCTCTGGATCATGAAGTCCAGTCCTGTTCCCCAGCGGGGAATCGAACTCTCAACCTCTGGCTCCGCAGCCAGAGACCTCAACCACTGAGCGACCCAGTGGTTCTTCTATTATCAACATCAGGAAAGGGCACGTATTCCACCTTCTGCTCCTTGGGCTTTCTCCTTTCTTGCTTCCAAGTCCATGCTGTGCTACTTCCAGGCAGAATGCAATTTCATTTTGTTTCATCAGAGAATAAATCCCTGCATATATTTTGGCTTGTTTTTCAAAGGAATTCTTTCATGACGGCCTTGAAACTGAAGCGTATTTGCCTATGTAAGAATTGCATGCAGGGTGTATTTGTGCATTTCTTGCTAGGTTGTTCCCATTCAAAACATTAACAAAACACTGTAGAACGCAGCAGAAGTCCAGATACTTTTACATCTGGCTTTCTCCAAGGAGTTAGCCTCGACACTCGGTGGTGGCAGAAACCACTAAGTGTGCTGCAAGACCCCTCTAAGGCTTGCAAGTTTGTTTGTTGTTTGGTCATAAGCCATGGCAGAGTGAAGCCCACCTCTTCAAATGTCCATTTCCTTCCTGACCCTAGAAGATGCAGAGAGTGCAGTTCTGTTTGGAAGGGAAAAACGCAGACAGAGCAAATTTCTCCCTCTGCCAAAGGTATGAAAGAGTGCATGGTCTGCCTTCAGGATTAAGTATAAACATTTTCCAACTCTGTCTTACGTCTTCATAATCATCATTTTAGAATTAGAGAGGTGGAAAGGACTTTATGGATCATCAAGTCCAGCCCTTGTCGAGCAGGCACAGTAGGGAATCGAACTCCCAACTTCTGGCTCTACAGCCAGAGACCTCATCCACTGAGCTGTGCAGTGACTTTTCAAAGAGATAAATTCCTTTCATCCCTTCACCTGCTCACTCGGATTTCTTTAATTCCCTGGGACTCTGGAGAACCTTGAAGAAGGGTGATGTTAATGAAAAAACCACACTCGCCCCGTTTACGCAAAGAATCCTCCGAGTGAAAAAAAATAGGGTCGGTGATGGCTTGAGGACAGGGAGCAGCCAATAGAGATCCATGCTGCTTTGTTTGCTCTTGGGATTTTAACAGTGGTTTAGAGCTCTGGGCGTCTTCCTTAATCTGCAAGCATTACAGAGTACTCTGCGGTAAACCAGGTCAGACAGTTTAAGTGTCTAGTTGTATAGAGTTTCCTGTAAAAGTGGGACTCCAGGTTTTTCCATCCTTGCTACCTTTCAGCCTAACTAGTTTGGTTTGGCTTCAGCTCTCATGGATGGCGGGCCTTTTATTTTCCGATGTGAAGGAGTGTCACGGTTCCTGGTTGAGTCTTTCCACGGGAGGTTTTGAACTTCAGAGTCTTCCACAGAGAACCCAGGCTTCTTCAATTTCCAAACTAGCCACCATGCCTTCATCTCATTCTTCTCTAACATGTCTGACAAAGAGGATTGACCCATAAAAGCTTACACTGAAATATAATCTTTAACATGTCTTTTGTTTTTATATGTTGATTTGTTTTTGCCTGGCTAGGTTTCTGTATGTAAACATTCCTGCAATGCCGCTGCCTCAGGCAGGACCTTTTTGAAGCTGAGAAAAGGGAAACAAAAGTCTCAGGAATTAAAAAGTATTTATTTGTTCGTTAAATTTCTATACCGCACCATCGAGTGCCCCGCTACTACTCTCGGCGGTTTCCAACAGTAGATAAAACATACAATTGTTGTTGTTGTTTAGTCGTTAAGTCGTGTCCGACTCTTCGTGACCCCATGGACCAGAGCACGCCAGGCCCTCCTGTCTTCCACTGCCTCCCAGAGTTGGGTCAAATTCATGTTGGTAGCTTTGATGACACTGTCCAACCATCTCGTCCTCTGTCGTCCCCTTCTCCTCTTGCCTTCACACTTTCCCAACATCAGGGTCTTTTCCAGGGAGTCTTCTCTTCTCATGAGATGGCCAAAGGATTGGAGCCTCAGCTTCAGGATCTGTCCTTCCAGTGAGCACTCAGGGTTGATTTCCTTCAGAATGGATAGGTTTGTTCTCCTTGCAGTCCAGGGGACTCTCAAGAGTCTCCTCCAGCACCACAATTCAAAAGCATCAATTCTTTGGCGGTCAGCCTTCTTTATGGTCCAGCTCTCACTTCCATACATCACTACTGGAAAAACCATAGCTTTGACTATGCGGACCTTTGTCGGCAAGGTGATGTCTCTGCTTTTTAAGATACTGTCTAGGTTTGTCATCGCTTTCCTCCCAGAAGCAGGTGTCTTCTAATTTCGTGGCTGCTGTCACCATCTGCAGTGATCATGGAGCCCAGGAAAGTAAACTCTGTCACTGCCTCTATCTTTCCCCTTCTATTTGCCAGGAGGTGATGGGACCAGTGGCCATGATCTTAGTTTTTTTGATGTTGAGCTTCAGACCATTTTTTGCGCTCTCCTCTTTCACCCTCATTACGAGGTTCTTTAATTCCTCCTCACTTTCTGCCATCAGAGTGGTATCATCTGCATATCTGAGGTTGTTGATATTTCTTCCGGCAATCTTAATTCGGGCTTGGGATTCCTCCAGTCCTGCCTTTCCCATGTTGTATTCTGCATATAAGTTGAATAAGCAGGGAGATAATATACAGCCTTGTCGTACTCCTTTCCCAATTTTGAACCAATCAGTTGTTCCATATCCAGTTCTAACTGTTGCTTCCTGTCCCACATATAGATTTCTCAGGAGATAGATAAGGTGGTCAGGCACTCCCATTTCTTTAAGAACTTGCCATAGTTTGTTGTGGTAAAACATACAATAGTAAACAGTAAATATACAAGAGTTAAAGTATTAATAAAATAAGAACAAGTGGCACTGAGGACTGTTATCTGAATATAAGCATCACAAAAATATAAACATAAATATAAACACAATCATCTCCTCCCATAACCCACATCACAACAGTACAAAAAAGTGAGCACAAAGATGGCGGCCATGGAGAAACGCAAGCGCAAAACATAAGTAGATCATAAAAGTAATAATTACGAAGGAAGGGTGATTTGAAATGCTTCAAAGGTTTTTATGTGCTTCCTGAATGTCAGAAGGGTCGGGGCCTGGCACATCTGCACAGGCAGGGCGTTCCATGAAGAGGCAGCCACCACCAACGAGGCCCCGCTCCTGGCCAAAGACTTCCTGGCTTCCCTGGTGGGATTCATTTAGAGAGATTTCTTGCCAGAGATTCATCTACAGTAGGTATGACTATTTCCCCCCCTGCAGGATACACTGGGGATTTGTTTGTGGCCAGAGGGTTCACAGGTAAGGAGCCATACCGAGCTCATCAATTTACACCCTCTTTGCCTACACTGTTTATGGCAAATTCGTGATCACCCAAACCCCCCAAACCTTTCCCAGCTGATGATGAGGGGGACATTTGCTGCTGTCGAGCCCCAGGATTGTCATCCTGACGTTATGGTTTAAGTCTCACAGCTAAAATGTTTGAAGCTTAACGCTTTCCCTTTTTTTGACGCCGTCTTAAAACACTGCTCCTTGGCTCGGTTATATAAGGAAACTCAGGCGGCTTCACCATTCTATAAAGATGCAGTTTAAAAATGACATTTGCACAATCCTTGATGGAGTGCCTCTTTTGCCGTTTCCCAGAGCGCCAATTTATATAATATATGGGGGGGGGGAAGACGTGAGCGCTGGGCCCTTAAGATGCTGGGGAAAGTTCCTTAAAGGCTGGAGATTTGTCTGCTGCCTTTTTGGAAGGGAGATGTGGGCTGTACACATAAATAAATACACTTTTTACTGTTTGCATGCCTGTGAATAGCAAGTTAAGTTCAGCTTTGTGCTTCAAGTAGGATTAAACAGAACGATACAGGACTGCAGTAGTTAAGAGCCTCGGATGGAGACTTGAGAGATTCAAGCTTGAGTTTCCACAGATCTTTGAAACGCCTGGATGTCGCTGGGCTCTGCCTCAGCCTGGTCTATTTCACAGCCTTCTTTGTGAGCATCAGCGAGGGAGAGAAGGGGCCATGCACAAGCCTTAACCTCATTGGACAAAGAAGGAGAGAGAAATGCAGGTTATAAATGTAACAAAATAAAAGCAGAGTAATATAAGGGGCAGAACGATGGTTCTCAACTTTGGGTCCTCAGGTGTGGGTTTCAGCTTCCAACGCACCTAGCTTGTCATGGCCAATGCTGAAGCATTCTGGGAGTGGCAGTCCAAAACAAAACAAAACACTGGTGCACCCAAAATTGGGAGTGATAGAGCTAGAACACCTGGTGTGCCTTTAGCAGTGGTTCCCAACCCTGGGTCCCCAGATGTTCTTGGACTCAAACTCCCCGAAGCCTTCACTGCTAGCTGGGCTGGCCAGGATTTCTGGGAGTTGTAGTGCAGACTTTTTTTGAACATAAGTTCTTCAGTTTCATGCTGTCCTCTTTTAAAGGAGCTATGGGGTTTGAAAGCTGAGCAAACAGCATACATGCTGCCAGAGGTAAGTGAGAGAGGAAAGAAGATTAGCAGTTTGGTGGCAAAATGCAGCCGCACAGAGCATCAGGTGTTATGCCTTAAAAGGAGTTTTTCCCACCAGACACTTTCCAGATGTGAGGGACTACATGTCCCATCAGCCCTAGCCAGAAAGCAGATGGTGGTGTGTTTTTTTTTGCATCTGGAAACTGCCAGCAAATTTCCTTCCTTCCTTCCTTCCTTCCTTCCTTCCTTCCTTCCTTCCTTCCTTCCTTCCTTCCTTCCTTCCTTCCTTCCTTCCTTCCTTCCTTCCTTCCTTCCTTCCTTCCTTCCTTCCTTCCTTCCTTCCTTCCCTCCTTCCTTCCTTCCTTCCCTCCTTCCCTCCTTCCTTTCTTTCTTTCTTTCTTTCTTTCTTTCTCTTTATTTTGGTCAATGCTCTGGTGTCTGGCTGTCAGCGCCCAGCAAGGTAGTCCACACCCTTAATGAGTGCCCTCCCTCTGAGGGTGTGAAAAGGAAATCCAAAAGCCAGACTAGGTCAGGGCACCAGGGAGTTGACAACCCAAATAGTTCAAAGGAGCCTCGGATGTATGCAGATTTATGGAATCATTTTTTTAACTCTAGCAACCAATGACAAGTTTTCATCCGTGGCTTAAACTCTGACAGGATGAGTAGGTGGAAGTCTACTGGACTGATGATTGCGCTAAAGATTTGTGCACAACAAACTCCTATTTATTCCACCGTTCTCCTAGTGATGTCTTGTTTTCCTTAATAATATTTCATTTTTTGACAAAGAAACAGGTGGAAAAGACAGCCAAGGCACAAGCCAAAGTTGCGCATCGATCAGAGCCCTACAGGGCTGTTAGTTCAGACAAGGAGTAACCTAAGGAGCAGCCAGTGGCAGATGAAGGTCAGGTTGTCAGGAAATCAGTCAAGCCGGAAGGCAAGGAACACTGAGATTGGGAAACAGGGCATGTGATTTTAGCGTTGTTTTCAGCAACCAGTTTGGGTTTCAGGCATGTATTTATGGAGCTAGTGATTAGATGACTCCCTCCCACATGATTTGCTGTGTGTTGTGTTTGCTTATAAATATTAACGAACGAATGTAACCACTCAGGCAAAGTCTTGCACCTAGCAGTCATTCCCAACCTTGGGTTCCCAGATGTTCTTGGACTGCAACTCCCAGAAATCCTGGCCAGCACCGCTCGTGGTGAAGGCTTCTGGGAGTTCAAGTCCAAGAACATCTGGGGACCCAAGGTTGGGAACGACTGCTCAAGTGTCTCCTGGGATAGGAGATCGCTCTGATTATGGTCTTTCAAGCTGAGACGTATCTTCTTGGTTTTCATCCCTCGAAAGCTAAGGAAAGAATCATCTATGAGCTCTGTGTCTTCTTCTCAACTTTAATGGAGCTCTCCGAGGTGCTGAACGTAGTTTGAGGGTCGGTTTCAGAACTTTGGGGAGCTCCTGGGAAATTTGGACCAAAACCCAGAGCGGATTTGCTGCGCCCTCGCCCGCCCGGCGAACTTGGAGCGATCAGACTCCACAGAGGTGGACCGAGAGTCTAAGGCACCTTCCTGCGCTCCTGTATGTGTGAGAAATAAATTAATTGATCACAAAAGACTTTAGAAGTATCCAGGAAAGATCGTGGGCTGTGAGAGACCGTTTTGGACAGGGATAAAAAAATGAAATGAGGCACCTTTCTGTTTCTGTGCGATAAATTTACTTCTCCTTTGTTTGGGTTTTGTTATGCTGTGAGTATTTAGGCCTCTAACTGCCTTGAGCAAACGGGCATTTCATTCTTTACTTAAAAATAGAAACATAATCTCTTAATGGTTGTTTGTCATAGGCATCTGCAATTTTTTTAAAAAATTAAAACTGTTGTCTGTTTGTGAGTAATTGTCACGCCACTCCCCTGCCCCTTTCACCTTCACAAAGAAAAGCCTTTTTATGGTTAAAAATAACAGCAACAGTGTAGATGACTATCTACAGATGTCAAGAGCAGGCAGCCTGGTGGTGCTTAAAACTTAAAGAGGAAAGCAAAGAAGAGCTTTTGATATTCACAAGGTTGCGATGAATTAAGCCTAATGCTTTTTCAATTACATTTCAAAATATAGAACATAGTTATACAGCAGACTACACTCAGGCTCCAGGCATGGCAGATGGAAAAAATACATGCATTTCTCTGGATTATCCTGGAGGCCATTGCTAGGCAGTACCCTTTGGGTGACCCCTACATGCCCTAGACAGGGTCCCAAAGAGGATGTTCTTTTGGAGATAGTGAAAGGTGTGGGAAATGGAACACCAGTGCATGTAAAAAGTAGTCTGAATTGGGGGAAGGAACATAAGCTGTGTGTGTTCTCCCCCTATGTTTAGATTGCCACTCTTAGGCTTCCTTCCTTCCTACTCCCTCTTCTCAGATCTTCTTCTCTTTGTTATCTTCTCCTAGCTAGAAAGAAATACAAGGAAGATACCCAAATGGAAACTTAACTTGTTAGCACCCGGATAAGAAACTGGTAGGGGATACTACAGATCTCCAGGAAGGGCTGAGAAATTATCTGTTGTGTTCCTGGGGATAGGAACGGCTGCCAGCAGTGTCTACAATAATCAGGTCAACTTTAGAGGCTTCCATAAATAAGTTTAACAGCTGGATTCAGCCTGCACTATCCATGAATGGATTGTTGTCCTTTTTTGGGCGGGTGGCATGCTCTGAGTCCCCAGAATGATAATTCAGTTCAATAATCAGAAACTCAGCCTTAGGACACTGCATCATGCCGCTGTAAATCCTGCATAAGCCAACTAAAAAGGGCATGGGCCCTCATTTTCAGAGGCTGATGCCTTGTGAGGAACTGGTTCCACGTCTTCACTTTATAACAGGAGAAGAGGTGTTAATCTCTAGTAGCAAAAGCAAAGAAAACACAACAACGTCAGTTTAGATTACTGAATAAATAGAGATATGTGTGAATCTTCTGGCACCATGTGGCCTAGTTTACAGATGGGCACCCTGTGGCCCTCCAGACCAACACTTGGAAAAGTTACCTTTTGGAAAAGTTACTTTTTGAGACTACGACTGCCCGGATCCCTGCGATAGCACGGTCAATGGCTATAACTTTGAGAGTTGTCGTACAATGTTCTTTTTTAATTTTTTGAGCTATGTTCCAGATTCTTGCACTCCAGTTCCCATCAGCCCTGTCCAGCTTGGCCAGCAGTAGAGGACTATGGGAGTAGTAATCCAAAATATCTAGAGGCCACAGTTTCCTCCTCGCCTGCTCTGGTTGAAGGCTGTCCTTGGTCCAGGTGGCTGGAAATGATGGGAATTGTAGTCCGATGTTAGGGCACCGAGTTGAGGGAGAGGATCTGAAGTTTTAAGCGGGCAAGTCAAGGCTTGAGAATTTTAATCTCCTGCAGCCTAGAAGACGGAGTGAGGATTCTGTGTTTCAACAATGCATGCTTTTTCTTTTTTAAATCATGGAACAGGTGGATGGCAAAGCTTAGGGACATGAAAATACACTGGATTTACATTTTATAATCTACCCGCGAAGGAAGCTAAACCCGCTTTAGTTGGTTCAGCAATTTTGCTCATTGCTTGGAGATGAAAGGCACCATGTACGAAGAGGTTATATGTGTGTAAAAATGGAGAATCTTACGGCCGAATTTAATGTGAAATGGGGTGGAGTGAGCAGAACCGCAGCTTAATCTGCTGCCTGGGCGTGAAAATAAACAGGGCATGCAGTTGAGAGCCAACCCTTGATGGTCTACTTTGGCGATCTCTCCTGCTTCCTTTTGAAAACTGGTCTTCCTTGGAAAAGTACCTTTTGAAAGACCACATGACCCAGAATCCCCTAGCTGGCATGTTGACTGAAGAATTCTGGGAGTTACACTCCCCAGGAAGGAACTGATCCAAAGTCTGGCTCGAAGTTAGGGCCAACTTGCTGCTGAACCGGGAGTTGAATACTTGTTCACCGTGTTAGACCTGCTAGGTAGCTCAGTGGTTTGGGTCTCTGGCTGCGGAGCCAGAGGTTGGAGGTTCGATTCCCCATGGTGTCTCCTTGAGAGGCACTGGATTCCATGATCCAGAGGGTCCCTTCCAGCTCTGCAGTTCTAAGATGACTTCAAGACCACCCCCTTTCTAGAACTGCTTTTCATAAATCCGCTTTTCAAAACTCCCCTCTGGAGTCCCTCTTCCTTCACCTAATCTCAGCAGCACTGCGTTAGAAAGAGACAGTGAGCTCGGAGCCATGACCATGCAGGATTTTGGCCTCCTTTCCATGTTTTTACATCTCAGTAGGAAAGGGAGCTTCTGCTCTCCATCCCAAACCTTCTCCAGAAGGTTTCAGGTCACGGGTCTCTCCAGTTAAGAAAGGATCTGCGGGCATGTCAAGACAGAGATGCTCTACTTGAGGCACCAGAAAAAACATAGTAGTCTAGAACCATGGTTCTCTTCTCAATCTTAGGAGCCCCTCATTGGGTTTCAGCCCCCATGAGCCCCACCTGGTGAGACTGGACTGTCAAGGATTCTGTGAAGGATCTGTCAAGCCAACATTTGGGAACCACTTCATCATCATCATCTTAGAATTGTAGAGCTGGAAGGGACCCTGTGGGTCATCTAGTCCAGCCCCTGTCAGGGAGGCCCAGTGGGGGAATCGAACTCTCAACCTCTGGCTCCGCAGCCAGAGACCTAAACCACTGAAGTTTCCAGCACTTAGGCAGATAAATGGTCTGATCCAATTCAGGGTGGCTTTCTATTCCCCCCCTCGCTGTAATTTTACTTAAGTTTAAATAATTGGTTTACTTTTAAAGCTGCCCTTTTAACTGAAGACTACCCTGATACTCAGAATAAATGCACACTGTTCAAGAAATGAGGCTGGGGTTAACAGTTTGCACAGCGTGACTTGTATATAGGGAAAATAAAGTTAGAGGGGGATGTGGGGGTCTGAAGCATCTCTCCTTCTCCTTCCTTGCTGCCCCCTCCCTGCTCTGATGCTGCAGCTGACATCACCTTGCGTAGTGATTTTTATTACAGCCCAATACCATGACTGAGGAGTGATGATGAGTCACGCGTCTTGGGACATGTTTTAAATCCAGGCTTGCGGTAAAGGAGGGTGGGTTGCCACAGCTGGTTGTTTTTGCCCTGCTTCCTTTGGCAGCAAGTTTAAATTATGGTGACAGCAGTAACCAAGTATTTCAGACAAAACAGGTAAGGTGATGAACCTTAGGGTCTACTATATGGGATTTCAAAGAAAGCGGAATTGCAGGCTAGTTTTGAGGAGCCGGCGCGGTCCAGGGGAAACTAGCGGCTCCATGTGATGGGGGTGATGAATCCGTTGTAGGTTTTGGTCCAAACTTTGCAGGAACTATTTCCCCACCCCTTCCAGATTGAGTTCAGCACCCTGGAAAGCTCCTTTAAAACTTGGAGCAGAAACACTGTCACCAGCCTCCCCAGGAATAGCCAGTGGCACAAGGGTAGGAACCACGGGACATGTTTTCATTGAAAGCTTTTATTGCTTTGCTGAGCTTTGGGGAATCCGTTTTTCTTTCTTATTTTTAAGAGTGGGAGAAGCCCTTTGAGCAAGCACCCAACCCTACTGGGAGTGGCTTCTGGGGTGATCTAGAGGGCTGGATCGGGACTCCAGGTACTGAGGTTCAACCAGCCAGTGATCTACAGGGTGCTTTGTTGAGTAAACTAAGGCGGGCCGCTCCCCTAAGAGCTTCCAGATGAAATGTATGCTGCTAGGAGGAGATCAGAAAGGAGGGGAGTGAGAAAGAGGACCATCCCAAGAGAGGAGTGTAATTGAGCTACCTGTGTATAGGTATTTGATTTAGGCAGTTCCAGGTGGAGATGAGGACTGTAGGTTTATGCCACAGAAATGTGGCCTCTTGGACCACGTGGCTCCCCTTTTCTTAGGACCCTCAGGGACCTCTCCATACTAGGCCCGCCACCCCAATATTAAATGAAAACAAGGTTCACTCCATGCCTGGTTTCGGCTAGAAAGCCACCGAAGAAGGGGGTGAAACAGGAAGAGGTTGGGTTACTTCCACTTTCAGTTTTGAGGACCATGTGTAGCAACCGAGGGCTATGAGATGAGGCCCATCTCTCTCCTCAATGATCCTCCATTCTGGGAGGTGGAGGGCCACCCTCTCCCCAAATCCAGGGGGCAAAGAGAACTCCAAATGGGAGAGCAGAGGTCACTTTATCTTCAGTGACAGCACCCTACGTTCTTTCCCATCTTATGTAAAGGGCTAATGAAATTTCGCTGTTGGGTAATGGGGAATCCCAGGTCTTCACCAACACGCCTCCAACAGTGACAGCACCTCCGATTGTAACAGCACCGCTAACATTAACTAACGGTGTTCATGTCACTCAGAACCTACATCTCCAGAGCTCCATTTCCCAGCTGCCGTAAGAGTGTTTACACATTTATACGAGGGGCACAAGAGGTTGGAACATGCACACATTTACCTAAAAGTACCCCGTACTGTATTATAAGTGGATGGCTTATTTTATAACCAATCCATCTTAGTTTTTGCACTGTTCAATCATAAGCCTCTTCCATCCATTTTCTGCAACAGTCTGTGAATATTTTATTTGAAATGCCTGAGAATCCAGCTTTATTTTACTGTGCCATTTTCATTTGTAGATGCCTTCTGGGTGCGTCTTTCCTCAGTCCCCCTTGATCATGCAATTTCTCCTAATATACGCGTTTCTGAGCTAAAAGCCACTTTACTGGACTCAGAGGAGAGGGCAGCTCAAACCATAACTGTGTTCCAGTTTGTGGATCGATCCATGGATTGTGAATTAAGTCAGTTCATTTAGAAATGCCACCGGAACAAAATTCTCCCCCGTCGCTACTTTGAAATGAATACGACTTCTCCATTCAATCTAAAGTTTGTACTGTAAGTTGACCAGTTGCTTAAAATCCATTGGCTTTTCTTTTTGATCACTAACTTGGTCTTTACATCTTAATCGTCTTAGAACGGCAGAGCTGGAAGGGACCCTATAAATCATCCAGTCCAGCCCCTGCCATGGAGGCCTCGTGGGGGAATCGAACCCCCAACCTCTGCCTAAGCCACTGAGCCATTCAGCAGGTTCCCTTTAATTCCAACAAAACCAAACTTTGTTAGTAATCATTCCTAACTCTCCAGCAAGATGCTAATGTCTGTAAGTGACCGTTAGTTATAAAAGCCTTTTAAAAAGAACTAGTTCATAGTTGGGTATATTTATTCCCCAAAATAGTTGTGTTCTGTCTTTTTTTTCCCCCCCCACAGAGCTATGAATGACATTGGCGATTATATAGGATCCAACATTGAAATATCGTGGTTACCTAATTTGGATGACTTGATGAAAGGATACGCTCGTAACTTCAGGCCTGGGATTGGGGGTAAGTCTGAACCCTGTACAAAAGTCGGGAGTAACGAGAGCAACATGTTGTATGCATGCTATAGACTGACATGTACTGTTTTTAGTGTTGTTAGTTTCACCATACACTGGCCTCAGACCTTGTTTTGTGCGTGAAGGGTTGCAGAGAATTAGAAAACACGAATGGTAACCTCAGAGTTGGACTACTGCAAGGCACTTTATGTGGGGCTGCCCTTAAGTCTAGCCTAGACGTTGGGCCTGGTACAGAATGAGTGTTACAGGCTCCCCACCCAAGGTTTTAACATTTTGGCTGAAGGAATTGTGCCGGCTACCTATTTGCCTACTGGCCAGGTTTAAGCCTCTGTTATTATTATACAAAGCCTTAACAGTGGCTTACCTCAAGGACCACCTTCTTCCTTCCTGAACCAATCAGATCTTGAGGTCACCTGGCAGAGGGGCTTTAGCGCAACAGCAACAGAAATGCGGGAAGCTTTTCCTTGGAGAGCTGAAGGTGTTCCAGCCATTTTGACATTCAGACAGAGGTTCATGGTGCGAGCTACAGCTTTCCACAAACATCCCATTCCAGGGGTAAACAGCGGCTAGAAAAAAAGGCCATTTCCGACAGAGAATGGGTGCCGAGCTGTGAGACCCAATCCAGATCTGGGAGTGTATTCTAGATCCCGGAGTGACCATTCCTAATTCTCAAAATAGTACGTTAAGGGATGCTCGCCACAGCTTTGGAAAGTGACGTTCTGGACTCCACGTCCCATTATCCCCCAACCAGAGTGTCCATGTATGGGGATTATGGGATTTGTAGTTCCAAAACAGCCTTTCTTCTTCTTCTTTTTTGAGGTTTGGGGGCTGGAAGTATCAACCCCTGGTCTCCTCTCTCAGCATCATAGGGCCTTAAAGTTTCTTTAAGTGCACAAAAACCTACGCTTCTCTGTTGTTGTTTTTTAAAAAAAGGTGTCCTTCTTTTTCCCCCACCTCCAATTTAGGCCCTCCTGTAAATGTTGCCCTTGCTATCGAGGTAGCCAGTATTGATCACATCTCGGAAGTCAATATGGTAAGTTGGCGTGATGGCCAAATGGCTGACGTCTCATGCTGTCTACCGTTTTCCCTAAGGGGTGTGTGAATGATTTTATTTTCCTGTTGGGGAAGGAGATACTAGTAGGGGCATTCTGGGAATTGTAGTAAAAAACAAACAAACCCCAAGGAACTTCTTAAGTTTATGGTAGTGCAGGCTGCTGACCTCCGTTTTAAAGGGTGGAGAACCTGTTTCGGCTTTTAGTCCGCACTTTATAGGAGCTATCCCAAAGTGCTGAATCCTGTTCCACAAATAGATCCTATAAAGTACAGCCCTGAACACAGATATGGTTCAGGCTAAAACCAGGTGTAGATCCCTGCCATCCCATAAAACTGGAGTGACTGATCTCCAGCTTAGCCACGTAGTCATAAGCTGCCATGATTCTCCTATATTCCCACCCCACCTCCGACCTCCAAGCTAAGTTTGGCCCCCAAACTCAAAGAGGTGCTCCACCCTTTGAATATACCATCAGTATTGAATCCACCATCTCGGCTGTTAATCCACCAGTGGTCAATTTCCTTCTTAGGAATACACCATGACTGTCTTCCTGCACCAGAGCTGGCGAGACGACCGGCTCTCGTACAACCACACCAATGAAACCCTCGGCCTGGACAGTCGCTTCGTAGACAAGTTGTGGCTGCCAGACACTTTCATTGTCAATGCCAAGTCAGCCTGGTTTCACGACGTGACGGTGGAAAACAAGCTCATTCGGCTGCAGCCCGATGGAGTCATCCTGTACAGCATCCGGTAAGAGGATGCAAGTTGGGGGCTTTGTTTTTGTGCCTGCTGAGGACCCCTGAGTGGGTAGGCAACAGGATTGGCAGGGATGTTGGCAAGTCTTTGGTCTCAAGTCCCAAGTCTGAGTCTTTGGTCCCAAGTCCCAAGTCTGAGTCTTTGGTCCCAAGTCCGAGTCTTTGGTCCCAAGTCCCAAGTCCGAGTCTTTGGTCCCAAGTCCCAAGTCTGAGTCTTTGGTCCCAAGTCCCAAGTCCGAGTCTTTGGTCCCAAGTCCCAAGTCTGAGTCTTTGGTCCCAAGTCTGAGTCTTTGGTCCCAAGTCTCAAGTCTGAGTCTTTGGTCCCAAGTCCTAAGTCTGAGTCTTTGGTCCCAAGTCCCAAGTCTGAGTCTTTGGTCCCAAGTCTCAAGTCTGAGTCTTTGGTCCCAAGTCCTAAGTCTGAGTCTTTGGTCCCAAGTCCCAAGTCTGAGTCTTTGGTCCCAAGTCCTAAGTCTGAGTCTTTGGTCCCAAGTCCCAAGTCTGAGTCTTTGGTCCCAAGTCCCAAGTCTGAGTCTTTGGTCCCAAGTCTCAAGTCTGAGTCTTTGGTCCCAAGTCCTAAGTCTGAGTCTTTGGTTCCAAGTCCCAAGTCTGAGTCTTTGGTCCCAAGTCTCAAGTCTGAGTCTTTGGTCCCAAGTCCCAAGTCCGAGTCTTTGGTCCCAAGTCCCAAGTCCGAGTCTTTGGTCCCAAGTCTCAAGTCCGAGTCTTTGGTCCCAAGTCCCAAGTCTGAGTCTTTGGTCCCAAGTCTCAAGTCTGAGTCTTTGGTCCCAAGTCCCAAGTCTGAGTCTTTGGTCCCAAGTCTCAAGTCTGAGTCTTTGGTCCCAAGTCTCAAGTCTGAGTCTTTGGTCCCAAGTCCCAAGTCTGAGTCTTTGGTCCCAAGTCCCAAGTCTGAGTCTTTGGTCCCAAGTCCCAAGTCTGAGTCTTTGGTCCCAAGTCCCAAGTCTGAATCCAAGTCTTTGGTCCCAAGCCTGAAGCCTGAGTCCCTATTAAAAAAAGGCCTTTTCCTCAGAAAAAAGGGAGGGCCCCAAGTTGCAAGCAGAGCCTGAGTCATGGGAAGAAAACAACCTGAGTCGAATCCAAGTCAAGTCACCGGTGCCGCTTCCCTCCAACTCAAGTCCCTTCCATCTACATAATCTATACTCTGCATTTTTCAGCATCTGGGAGGTGGCTTGGAAGCGATCCCCCATGGCTATGGGGGTCCTGTTGTGCATTTCTTACTGTACCTTTCTTCTCAGGAGTAGGAAAGGCACCTAACTTAATCTGGAAGTTACATTTCAGTTCTGGGAGTTGCCCTCCAAACTCTTCTGCGAGCCTACAGGTTCACAACCGCTTTCTCTCCTTTTCCTGTTGGGCAGGGTTACCTCCACCGTGGCCTGCGACATGGATCTTACCAAGTATCCTATGGATGAGCAGGAGTGCATGCTGGATTTGGAAAGCTGTGAGTTGAAGCCTGAGATATCTATGAAATGAGAGATGGGAAGGGGGCGGGGAGGCAAGGAAGAGAACTAACTGCCTTCATAATCCATAAAAGCCCCGCTGGATTACACCAAAGGCCTGCCACGTGTGAGGGTTCCCTGGGAATGTTGTGATGCCAAACGGGTTTGCCCTACAGCCAGATGAAATAATTCTGCAGGCTAGGACCAACCTTTGCACGTCGGCAATCGGTTCTTCTTTCCCCTCCAACCACCTCGTTTCTGGGCAGTTAACCACAATGCCTTTCTTTCATTGCCTCTGTCCTAAAGTTTGCAATTTTTGGTTAAGCAATCTCGTGTTTTTTGTTTTTAAAAAACTTTCATTTTCAGGAGTTTGGATTTCAGAGCAGTCAACGTAGGGAGGCAGGGAGCTTCCTTTAAGAAAGGGGCAGCGTTTCAAAGCAAGAGAGATTTTATTTGTTGATGGAGAAAGTAAGAGAGCTGTGTCACATTCCTCCAGGATAGCGGTTTTGGCAGAGGATGGAAAATTTTATATACATAATAGATACCTGCCAATCAATCAATTCATCTCAAAGTAGACTGAAATCAGAAAGAGAATGGATGTGCTAGGAGAAAGCAGGAGCATGCAGGCGCACCACTTGGTTGTGGGTCAGAAACCACAATCCACCAGATTGTGACTTGTTATGTGTTGCAGAGTTTAGATATTATTTTTTTTGTATTTCTCTAGCTGTGCAGCAGAAGTGCAGAGATCCACAGAGCAGAATAAACTCAAATTCCCCAAAATTAGTCCACCCTTTTTTCCCCTCATCAACTGGCACTTACAGTCTTGAAAACTCACTCTGAGACATTAGGAAGAAGAAGCAAGAAAAGGTTTCATTTACTTACAGTGAGCAGATAAAACAGAAAACTGAGAACAAACATGACTGCTTTGAGCAACAGGCCTCCATAGACTAATTGCTTTCAACAGACTGACTGACTGCAACAGACTGACAGTCACTCCAGCCTAGAAAGGGCCCTGCCAGCCACACCTACTACAGGCTGCATGGAAGGCTGAAAATATTCCAATATTATGTCTAAACCGGGCCAGAGAATATTAGCCTAGAGACTAATGAGAGAAAGGATGGCCTCCGTTTCTGAGTATTTCATCCTGAGCTTCTTATCTCTCCCCCATATCCCTGTATTTATTCAGTTTCTTTTGACAGATGGCTACTCCTCAGAGGATATTGTCTATTGCTGGTCCGAAAACCAAGATCAGATCCACGGGCTGGATAAGCTGCAACTTGCTCAATTCACCATCACCAATTATCGGTTCACAACAGAAGTGATGAACTTCAAATCTGGTAAACAAAGCGGTCAGTTGGTCCCTTAGAAATCTTGCAAGAGATGGTGCTGAATGGCATGCATTTTAAGAAAACAGAATCGGCACTCCACTCTTTTTAAAATTCATGGCTGGCAAGTAATTTAGGGTTAGCGAAACACGGAGTTTCCTCTCTGCTTCCTTCTATTCTTCCACCATTTGGCAAGTTTTCCCACTTAACAGGGGTCAAACTAGCTAATACGCTTAGCATGTTTTCAGAGGAGGTGCTCGATCAGAGTGATAAAAGGCTTTGCTTGTCATTGCATGCAATTTTCCTCAATGCGGCTTGCACGTTGCATGCTTTGGTTTGGGATGCCCTGTCGGAGAATAAACATGGACTTAAGATAGGCTTATTTGCTATGTTTATTGCTGATGCATGTAGCTCTGGTGAAATGGAAAACAAATTCTTCACTGGGAATATGCATAACACTGAATTTGACCATGAGAGAGAGTGTGAGATGTCCTTAAGGACTAAGGGTTGTGGTTTCCTTTATTGAGTCAATCCATCAACCAAAAGAATATTGATCAGATAGGAGAAACCTAGGTTGGAAGCCACCCTGATTCACTGGCTGAAATCCAGGAATGAATTACATCTAGAGCAGGCCCATTAAATCAGTGGAACTTACAGAGGAGCTGGCTCCCCATTGTTTCAATGGGCCCCATTTAGTTGGGAGTTACTGCCAAATTTCAGCCACCGGGTGGACATTCTCTCGTTCCAAACTCATCTCTCCAAGATGCTGCAAATTTGAGGGGAACCACATTAGTCACCTTGACCTCCCTGGAAGAAAAGTTGGATATTAGTGTAATAATTAATAATTTCTCTTTTTCTTTGAAAAATCTTTTTTATTCAGCCGGTCAATTTCCCCGCCTCAGTCTTCACTTCCACTTGAGGCGGAATCGAGGGGTTTATATCATCCAGTCTTACGTGCCTTCCATCCTCCTGGTTGCCATGTCATGGGTTTCCTTCTGGATTAGTCAGTCAGCTGTGCCTGCTCGAGTCTCGTTAGGTAAAAGAGGATTTTATTTTATATTTCTGAAAGATGCTCAACCCATTCTGATATTTGCAGAGCCCGGAAGTGTCACTTTGTGGATTGCAAGTTCCAGATTTCCAGAGCCGGCTTGACCAATGTCCACACTGGCTGTAGGATTTTGAGAGCAGTAACCCCAAAAAAGTAACTTTCCTATGTCTGGGGTTCCTTGGGTCAAACTAAAGGGTACAATTAGCACATTGCTCAGAAGTGGGGCCTCCTGAAATCCTGAAAGATGCCCGTTTATTACTGCATTTCTCATCCCCTGTACCTTGCATATTAGCTTGCTTTGTGATTGATCACGAGGAAGTAAACAGGGGCTTCATTTGCTCAGGCACACCGCTGTCAGAGAAACATGTCAAGGGAGAGCCAATGTATTTAGGAAAACTACCTTTGAGGGAGGGCAGAATCTAATTTCTGTCCCTACTAGAGTAGATCTACTAAATCCATGGGATTTACACAAGGGCTGACTTCCCAATGAGCACGTTTTTAAATGGTTCTACTCTAACAGAATCGTCCAAGCCCCTGCTCAAGGCAGGAGTCCTCATACCATCCCAGAACTCTTCAAATCTCTAGATATTCTCGTAGAAGTAGCGGAAAGTGTTTGGAGTGCTGAATTTCCTTACTGTTTCCTTGCAGTATTGTTCACCATGTATGGAAATTAAATGCCCATCAGATGAGATTTCTAATGAGTGGAATGAATTCATGGCCCTCAAACCTTTAAATGAAAAATGCGCACTTATCTTTCTGTTTCCTGTCATCAAGAGGAAATAACATTGGCTTCTCTACCCATTTCTTTTGAATCATACACGTGGCAATGCGCACAGCTAAGCACTGCACATATTTCAAAAACATGCTTGAGCACGTAATAGTCAGCGGGAGAACGGCATTCAAATGACATAAATTTAAGGAGGGTGGAATGTGTACGTTAGAAAACAGGATACCAGATGCCAGCATTTAAGAAGTAATTTTTGCACTACAACTCCCAGAATCCCCAACTACCATGGCCATATTTTGGGAATTAAGCTACTTGCTTCCAATTAAATGGATGTAGGATTGGGCTACTAGTATTCTCATGAACAGTGGAACTAAACTAACTTAAATCCAACATTGTTAGCGTGTCGTCCCCCCCCCCCCCGATGCCTGGGTTGAATGAATTCCAAGGTAATTGGGCTTTGTTTAAGGTAGTGGAGGCTCGTGGCTACAACGTCTGTGGGACAGTGAAGCCTCTCCAGCTTTTACTTGACAAGCATTAGCCAAGACGGTGAACCTATTTTGGGGAGAAGATTCAGCACCCTGGAGAGCTCTTGTAAAATCTGGACCCGAGTTCACTGCTTTACTGACATGGGAGCCAACAGCCTCCACTTATTTAACTCCACTTAGAATTAACTTATTGAATTCCGTGGTAATTAGGTTCATTATCTCTCTCTTAACTCCGTGAATCTCAAGGTGGCTTTTCCTAACGCAGCTACGTCTACCTCGAAGCTTGATCAATTGTTCCCTTCTTAGCTTCACAAAGAAGCCACTGGCCATCTGGTCCATTCTGCGGCTTGGTGCCCTGCTCCATGGAGAAGTTCTCCGGGCAGCAATAAAGGAAGGGTTCTGAGTATCGATAACCCAGATGTACTAAATTGTGCTTTGTAAATAAATGTTGAGAGCCTGTATGTCAGACTTAGGAAACCTAGGTTCAAATCTCTGCTCAGGGGTGGAAATTTGCTGAAAAACAGTGTCAATGGTAAACCACGCCTTGAACATCTGATGGGACAAACAAACCAATAATTGTTGCTTAATTAGTCTTAATGCAGTTGAAATATAAATTAATCTTCCCCAACTTGGTGTTTCTCAGACGTGGTGTTGGTGTTGGTGGTGGTGGTGATGATGATGATGATGATGATGATGATGATGATGATGATGATGATAATAATAATAATAATAATAATAATAATAATAATATAGAACTGTGAAGCTGGAAGGAACCCTGCAGATTGTCAAATCCGGCCGCTGTCAAATAGGCCCAGTAGGGAATCGAACTCCTAACCTTTGGCTCTGCCGCCAGGTGCTGCTCCAGCTCAACGAGCTATCTGGCCAGCTTCATCTACAGCAGAAGGATCTCAACAGTTGGGTGGCTTTTGTTGGACTAACTAAAATCAAACAGCAATGACACCTTCCCCCCCCCCCCCCCTGCCTCGTCCAGGTATAACCACCGTCCTCACCATGACGACCCTGATGGTGAGCGCTCGTTCCTCGCTCCCAAGAGCATCGGCCATCAAAGCCTTGGATGTCTATTTCTGGATCTGCTACGTCTTTGTCTTCGCCGCACTGGTGGAATATGCTTTTGCCCATTTCAACGCTGACTATATGAAGAAGCAGAAAGACAAGCTGAAGGCCACGAAGCCAATGGGAGAGGTCAGTCAAGGTCTTTGGGTGGAGCGTCAAACTCGGATCCCTACATATGTTAGCTTGAGGTGATCGACTCACAGGGAGGAGACCCCCAAATGGCATAGCTGCAACCAGAGGAAGATAGAGACACCTCTCCTGGGCCATCTCCATAGTGCCAAAACCATCTGGTTGGGGGTGGAAGGAAAGTCACTCCGATAAGTTTTTGTGTGGCCCTGTTGCCCCATATATTCTAGATCCAGTGTGATGTTATGAGGGTTCTTAGTTCCAGTTCTGTATCACAGCGGAACCCCCTTATCCGCTGATTCGCTGATCCACAGCCTGAAGATATTAAAAATATTTAAACAAAAATCCTAGAAATATACCGTATATATTTCTAAAGATGAAGTTACCACAACTGGCCACTAGAGGGAGCTAGAGACTATGTTATATACTGTATACTGTTTGCTGTTAAAATAGTGTTTGCTATAATCCACGTTTTTCAGCATCCGCAGGCAGGGGTCTTGGAAATGATCCCCCACAGATATGTGGGGGATAGCCTTTATTTCAGGACCCAAGGTTGGAACCACTGCTGTAAGGCAGAAACAGAGAGAGACCCAGGTTGGAGAAGGCCCAACCGCTCATCTTCCTAATTGGTCTTTTCTCCTCTTATTCATTCCAGGTCAACGTGAAGAATGCCATTGTTATGTTTTCCCTCTCCATCGCCGGCGTCAACCAGGAACTTGCTGTTTCCAACAGGCATTCGAGGGTCCCCAAAAACCTGCCGGGCTCACTCGGCTCCGTGGAAGTCGAAACGGGAGAGACCAAGAAGCAGCAGGAAGCGAAAGCGGAGAAGAAAACCAGCCTGAAGTCTCTCTTCAAGCCCATTGACGCCGATACAATCGACATCTATGCAAGGGCCGTTTTCCCAGCAGCCTTTGCGGCTGTCAACATCATCTACTGGATAGCTTACACCATGTGAAGAGGATGCAGGTCGGAGGCAAACTGCGTGAAAGATCACCGAAATGCACTGGTCCTCGTGCTTGGATGGATGGTTCCAACTTGGGACGACATTATCGGAGCACGTCCAAACCCGGAATTATATTTCACAGATGCAAAAATGTGTTCTTTCTCCATCTGTCGCTGCCAGGTCATGGCGGACCAACTGCAGGGGGACAGCAACGTCATTCATTGGCCAGTGCCTGGTTTTATTTATCATTTCCTCCCCCCTCTGTTTAGCACTTTCACAGCAAGACAAATGCCCAATCTCTTTTCCAGTTGACTACAAAACTCTGGCGACACTTCCTAAGTCGACACAAGACCGTGTGGAAGTTCTCCATCAGGGCCGCCAGCTTCTGGTTTCAAGAAAACTGATTGCACGATTGGAAGAGACTTGGGGGGAGAGCAAAGATCGCAGCTCTCTTAAGTCAGGGACAGATCCAGAATAATCTGGTGGGTTGTGACTTTTCAGGGCAGAAGGGCTGTGACAGCTATGGGGAATGCGATGAAAAGTGAAGCACAAAAGGAGGGAATGAATGAGCCCACCTTTCAAAACCTTTGCATGATCAGGCCTTTGCTAACATCCCAAACCGTGACTCCTATCCAATAGAATCTAGTTTATTGATGAACTAGAAAAAAGGCCTGCTAGTTGATGTATCATTTCTTTACGGTCCCGACAATATGTTTTTTTGCTTTTCCTTCTTTCTGTAGATCAAGCTAGACAGCAACTTCGCATTTAGAAGTGAAGCTCTCTTGAGCATTAAACGGAGTCTGCTTGTCTGACTACGATTTTGTCTCACTTCAGGCAACTTGGCTGGCCTTGTTTGGTGACTGGTCCCTGGGACGTAAAGCACAGGCTTCCTTTGCAAGTCTGATCTCTGTGTCGACAGAAGAATAACATGCCGTTGGCTTCTAAACGCAATGCTGCTTTCTCGTCTGGTTCAAACCTTTCGTTTTTCAGGATTTGGTTTGTTTGTTGACTACCCAGTTTGCATTACATCTCTATCGAAGTATTGCTTTATATCTATAACCAATCGTTCCGAAGGCCAGAGCGGATGGTGTGATGGGGGTGTTCACTTTGGGCAAAATGTCCTCTTCTGCTGAAATTCTTTAGCAGATTAAATTTGGGCAGTCAGGGGGATAATCCAGTATATATATATATATTGTTTCCTTTTTAAAAAATGCATCATTTAAATGCATCATGGATAAAGTATTTAAAACACTGGTGTTTGGGGCCCAATGCGTGAATAAAGCCTATGGCACCAAACTTTGCTGAAATGTTCTGGTATAATATTATTGATCATCACTCAGATGCAGCTCTAAATTTGCCCTCATCCATGGCTTTCACTCAGTGATTTTTTTTTTAAATGTGTAATCCAGAATTGTTCAAAAATGCCTTCTATGTCTTTCACCCAGAAGTAGCAGAGATGCTCAGACCGGCCTGAAAGTGATGCATCCTTAATTATTCTAATCCCTTTCCAGGAGGCCTCTCTTTAATTTCGATCTAGGTCAACACGTGGATCGTGAGCCTCCCTACGGAGGTTCAAAAAACTGGCCTCATAGAGTAGAGGTGGCATGGTCTGCTACACAGCAACAAGGATACCAGGTGATGCCATGGAATGAACTGATGGATAGTTCAGCAGTTTAGGTCTCTGGCTGTGGAGCCAGAGGTTGGGAGTTCGAGTCCCTGCTGAGCCTCCTGGGAGAAGAGCCGGCCTGGGTAGCCTTGGGCCAGCTGCAGAGTCCCAGAGTGCCCCTAGAGGTAGGGAAGGGTAAAGCACTTCTGAGTCTTCTCTACCTGGAAAACCCTGGAAAGGGTCTCATGAATCAGAATTGACTTGACGGCACACAATTTAGGCTGGCCATCTAGCTCAATAGTTTAGGACCCTGTGGACCAAGAGGTTGGGGGTTCGACTCCCCACTGTGCCTCCTTGACAGGGGCTGGACTCAACGATCTGTAGGGTCCTTTCCAGCTTTGCAGTTCTAAGATTATTATGAAGATATCCTCTGACGTGTCTGGAAAGATATCTGAAGCAAGGGAGCAGCAGTAGGGGTTGAAGCTGGTCCTAAGATGCCTCTTGCAGCACTCCTTAATGGAATTGTGTTGCTCCAGTGGATAATGAACTGAAAAACAACCAGTGCGCCAATTAACTTTCTACAGTTGGAGGGACAGGCTCTTAATGTGGTCCTTCAGCCGTGGCTAATAGGTGCTGTCATTAAGTTAAAGAAATTGGAAAGCGTTTAATGTTCAGAAGAAGCCTCTGTGGCTTCCCGGTTTCTTTTAGCGAGCAGTTGACACCAGAGGACCTCAACGGAGACAAGACGGGTGGGTGACAACGGAGGACAAACACGAACGGTCCCCAGGATCACCCTTCAGATGCGTGTCGTCTTCAAAGCCGAGTCCACTTGGGAGCAAGCTGGAGTGAAATCCAATCAGCTTCGTTTCCCAGGAAGCTATTTGAGGATCTGTGAGGAACCATTTGAAGATGGGCAATTAACTGAGTTAAATTCAGTGCTTGGAAGGTTTTGTGCGTGTGCGTTTTTGAAGTAACTCCTTTCCATTACATGCCACAGAGTTTTTGAAGCAGGATGTTCTTGCTCATGACAGTGCGGAAGGAAAAACACATTGGCCCAAATCCTCTTGAAGGGTTACACAGAAGGCATAACGTTTAGTCGTAAACTGAAGTCAAGAAAACTCCATAGACAGCCCCACTTCCTTAACAACGTAGGTGGGCAACCAGAAGCCCTACAGGCAGATGCTACCTTCCTGGGAACGTAGAACCTCACGTCCACTTCCGGGCAACACTATGTTTTTGGGTGGTTTCCAACTTTTGCATGTTTTTTCCCCCTAGTTCTAAATTTTGAAAGGTGTGGCCGAAAACATCACTTAAAGGTGGTTAAGCCGAAATAGGCTAGATTTTTGATACCGAACGTTTGACTTCCTCTCCACCAGCCACTGGGAAGCCGAGAACTTTCCTGACATTGGCACTCAACGTGATTCCCTCCACCCATGATTTACAGAGCCACGTGAGAACATACTGCTGGAAACTGGAACACCTCTTTTATTATGTTTTAATTTGCATTTTCCGTTCCTTCGGCTCTGTGTACCAACCACAGTCTACGGACCATTTTTGGAAAGGTATATTTCACAATAATGTGGGCCTGGAAGGAAAGAACAATAGTTTCCATTCCCTTGCTTTAAAATTTTGCCGTTCCCCAGCCTCTTTTCACTGGAATCTTAGCTTCAGAGGATTTTATTTTATATATATATTGCTTTTTTTTTTTTTAAGAATAGGACTGGTAGCAGAACACACACCAAAGAGTGTAATTTATGAGTGCATTCAAAGCACTTGGTAATTCTTCACCCACACAGGGGATTAAAAAGCATCTGTATATATATTGAAAGAAAGGATGGCTAGAGCGTGATGTTGTTTGTTATCTAAAAGACTTGTAACCGTGTGTTAAATAACACCACAGGCTCAAATTCCATCTTTTGTCACTGCTTTTTCTCGCTCGGGTCTGGAAGAAGAATCGCTCGGGTTTGTAATACCACGTTTTTAATGAGGAAATAGCTCGGCTTTGATGTACGTTGAAAGACTTTTGTGCTTACTGTACTGGAATGAAAGAAAGTCTTTGGATGCATCCCGTCTGGCCGGGACACTGTGTGGGAGATTGGAAAGTGCTTTTTATGGGCTGTTTTGTCTTGTGAGGCCTTTCAAGATTAAGTAGTTGCCCACTCATGTACCATCTGTAAGGCACCTCGTGCCACCGTTTAAGGTTGGTTTTTTCCTTCTGCAAAAGTAGTTGGATACCCAGTGTGGTGTTGTGAGTACAGTTACGGACGATGACCCTTGCAGGTCTGGGACCTGCTTAAACTCTTTTCCTGTGGAACTCCTAGCCTCATGCTCTGTGCGTGCAAGAAAGAGAGACAAGAGGGGAAACTGCAGCTCATAATACTATTTGTAATTTGCCACGAGGTGTATCTTTTTTTGCTGATTTATGGCATGAATTAACGGGGTGGAGTCAATGCTTGCACACCTCTATGGTTGCTGATGTGAAAATGCCAGCTTGCTTCCCTGCCTCCTGTTTGTCTGTCTGTCTCTCTCCCCCCTGCCCCAACTCCTCCCATTCCTGGCCCCTGTTCCTCACACCTTGCCAACCACTGGGCCAAAGACGTTGTTAAGATGTTTCTTTTTTCCACTGAGAACCATGTGCCAGGCTGTGTCCATGTGCTTCCATGCAAGCAAGGTTCACCCACACACCTACAGGTACCTAAATTAGGCTCACCTGGAGAAAGGTTGGGCTAGGCCGCTTCATGGCCTAACTTCCTGTCTCTTCCCTGCAAACAGCAAGGCGACTTCCTTTTCTAACAGGAAGCTGGGCCAGAGCTCGGCCTATCTTAGGCCGTGTACCCTTCCAGCCGAACCTTCCTCCAGGCGAGCACAATTTAGGTGTGGGTCTGACAGGCAGAACTCTCAGAATGGAGCATTCTGGGATTTGGAGTATAGAAAAACCCAACCAAAAACAAATAGCACGTGCTTAGTAGTTGGTACAGAGGAAAGGATGGCATTCAATGGTGACACAAGGCATAGGGTGCCGTGAGCCCATAACTGAAGTGGTCCAAAAAGGCCCGGAATCTTCTCCAGAGCTTCTAATCCTGACGGCTCATTCTCTGTCCTTCAGCACTGGGTCAGTTTCGTCCTGCAACCTTCCCTCCTTCACACCAAGGATCACACGAGAAAACATGAGGTGCGGAGGAGAACCCTGATTTCACAAGGTAGTCCATGCTTCGATTTAGCTGACTGTTTTACAAATGCAGCCAATTCCCATCACCCAGCCTCTCGGAGACCATCCGTGACACGTTAAACGATTCTGCCTCCGCACGGCAATGGCTGAGTTTCATAACTCTGGAAACACGCTGGTCCTTTAACCTCTCTTCGGCAAGTAAAGCGAGGGAAATTAGTTATCTTCTTAATACAAGTGTTAAACAAGGGGCTGTGGTCTATTTTAAGAGTGACTAAATTATATTGCTATGCAATCCATCTAGCTGACTTGTGAAGGAATTACCATGGAGATCAGCCGCTTTTCATACTCTCTGCGCCTTGCACGCTAGATGGGCTCCCATCCCATTTTTGGTACGTCAAGTGAGAGCATGTTCTTAGCCTCAACTGGAGTGTCATCTTTAAAGCCTGCTTGTTTTCTTTCTTTCTTTCTTTCTTTCTTGAACACATTCTCTTCTATTTTTTTCCAAAAGACAAAAAAAAAAAAAAATAACTCACCTAACAAGCATGTGAGCATCCCTTCTCCACAGAAAACAGGATCAAATCAAACATAGTTAAAAAGAGTACCTAAAACAGCTTAAGGTTAAACGAGACAATGGCAAGTATGTCTAATTGCACATCTAACATATTAACTAAAGCTGCAACCCACTTATTACAGGGGAAAAAAATCCAAAACGAAACCACTGAGTCAAATGTTTCTGTCCTTCAACATAGAGGTGTTTGGATAGCAAATCCATAAAAACAATACATTCTGGGATTATTATCATTACATTCGGCATCAATATCTCGAGGCTGTTTATAAATATCTTCTGTGAAACAGCTCTGAAATACACGCCTTGCGGCTACTGAGCTGAAAATCATAACTTGGGGAGGTGGGTGAACCTTTTTGAACTACAAATCCCAGAATCCTTAGCTGGCATGGCAGAGGTTAGAAAAACAATCTCTCAGAACCCGCCACCAGGATGGACAGAATCCCCATTGCCAGCTGGCAAATTCTGAGCGTCATGGTCCAAAAAAGGAATTTTCCTCAGCTCATCTGAATTTACCTCAAAAGCTAAAATCCATCGTCCCCACGCATTCTGAAAGAGGGGCATTTGGTTGTCTGAAAACAAGCAGACGCTTGCCTTGTCACAGAGGTCTGCCATCCCATTGTTGATTCCATGTGGATCAGAATATTATTTTTATTGCTTTTTTATAGTCCCCTTATCAGGAGAAAAGCGACATATAAATAAAACAAACAAATCAATCTAAAATCCATAGAGTCAATAAATATAACGCTTCACCTCAAATTATAAACCGAATTACATAACGAATTACATAAGGAGAGAGCAACAGCCAAGAACTGTAAAAATCATATAAAGCTTCATTAAGCAATGAAGTTTCTTACCCAGACATCGGACAACTTCAGACAAATCTGTAATAGGATTAGAGCAGAGGTCAGCTAAATATTAAGTAATCTGCTTTTGCACCAGCCAAACAGAACCCTCATCATAGTTCTTATTTCTGGATAGCATCACACCGGGGATTTTTTTTGAAGTCTAGGCAAAGCAAGTCACTCTTTCTAGAAGAAGAAAAAATGAAAAGCAGGACATGGAATTGCAGAACTCGATAAGAACCCTAAAGGTCATAAAGTCCAACCCCAGCCTAAGTGGGAAATTCATAGCTAACACACCCCTGCTGGATAGCTCAGTGGGTTAGGTCTCTGGCTGCGGAGCCAGAGGTTGGGAGTTCGATTCCCCCCCTGGGCCTCCTTGAGAGGGGCTGGACTCCATCATCCATAGGGTCTCTTCTGGTTCTGCAGTTCTAAGATGATGATGACGGTAACATGCCTATATACATACGAAGCCTGCTGGGGGAAGCTTTGACAGGGAAAGAAAGAAACCGGTAGCGTCCATTCTTGTAACACAGCTTCCTTATGAAATGCAAGCTGAATTTACTTGCTTTACGGCTGTGAGAGAAGCTGGTTTCTGCGTTCTATAGGTTCTATAGCATCCCGCAGAAATCTCTCTCTCTCCCCCCCCCCCCGTCCCTGTCCTTAAACTCTTCTTAAGATGTTGCACAGCCTTCAACTCACAAACACACAGTTCCTGTTTCCTTTTTGAACACGAACCCAAGGCAAAAGTGGACCGGCCATAAAGGACCAGCAGCCTATTCACAGCAAGAGATGGAAGCCGAAGAGGAGGATAAAAGGAGGGTTGGAATGGCCTATTTAAATAAAATATAGATTCCAGGCCCCCTCCCGCCCCCACTCCTTCTCTGTCCAGGAGATGTTTTCCCCCAAACTGGGACTGGATCAGGCTGACAAACTGCATCGCAGAGTTAATCAGCGTAATGATCTGAGTGGGAAGTGTGTGTGTGTGTGTGAGAGAGAGAGACACACACACACACACACACACACAGAAAGCAATATCATTATGCATCAGGATGATTGCATACAGGGTATTAAGCTGCCCCAGTTTTAAAAGTTTATCCTTCATGTCATTGGCATCAAGAAGGATGAGATCTGCTTTGTCAGGTTTTACCTGGAAAGCAAGATATAAATACCTTAAATAAGAATAAGCCAAAGCAGGTCATCTTCCTCTGTTGTTGGAGGAGAAAAATAATTTTTTTTTAAAAAAAATAAAATTTTAAAAAATACCTATGTATAGTTTCTGGCTTTCCTATCTCCAGTATTATTCTACTAAATTTAATGACGTTTGATACTGTTAAATACGTTGGACCAGTCTGGGGAGGGATCTTTGCTCCTTCCAGATGTTCTGAACATCAGCACCCAGTCCTAGAATCTCCCATCGCTCCTGGAGTTACAACTCCACAAACATCTCGGAGGGTGGGAGTGTTTGTCAAATAAAGTAATACAGTAGGACTCCCATAACTGCGGGATCGGTATCCACAGTTTCCGCAGCCTTCGCCTGCTTCTCTGTGCTTGAAAGCTGAAAGCCACCACTGTTGCTTTGCAAGACATGAGCAGGGCTGATAATGCCAGAACCTTTTAGAGGTTATTGATTCATACGGCCACCATCAATCAGAAGCAACTTGACTTTATATACTAAACAACATTGAGTGCAGTTGTCCACCCACTGTGACCTATTGATGACTCTCATGGTCACAGTTAAGATTTCAGATCTTCATATCCGGGACCATCAATGACTCTCAACAACCACCGGTTGACCATCTCCATGCTGAAACTTTTGCATTTCTATCACATTTCCTATTCCCACCCTCCTCGTGATCATTCAAACATCTCTATGCTGAGCTTGCATGCTGTGCATCTATAGGTTGCCACCCATGTAAACTTACGCCAAAGTTGGCTAGTCTTTAAACTAGCCCAAGACGGCTAGTCAATTTTTTTTTTTAAAGAAAAGATTTCTTATAGTCTCTGAACTCCTAAACGGAAGGAAATACATGACCGAATTTGCTGGCTTAGGTTTCCACCAAGCATGTCTTTAAGACTCTCTTGCCCTCTGCTGGAAAGATGAAATGATGGAACATGCAATTGGGTGTTTATAAAATAATCAAAGGAAAATGGACACAATGGTTACAGCACATTTTTGGGATTGGGGCCACTCCCTCCTCTCCTTCTCCACCCCTCTGCCCTCTTCATTTTTCTTTCTCTTCTCCTTCCTTCCGTGGCTGAACAGTCAGTATTCCATGGGCATGTGGCAGGCTCAGCCTAAAATCATTTATACTTCTGCATCCCTTGGTATGAATTCATTTCAGCCTGGTGATCTTTACCGATGTTGCTTTTGCTTTGCAGCATTCACAGCTTGAATATGGCTATAGAAGGAACTGGCCTCTCCTTTCAAGCTATCATGAGATGATAATGGGTGTAGGATTGAGGGAGGGATGGAGGGAGGGGAAATCTTGAACCTGTTGTGCGTTGTTGGGTTTGCACAGAAAGTGGCTTTGATTTTTTTATTATTATTATTTGCATGTTGATCTGCTACTAACCATTTCCTCTGAGCGAGTGGTTCCCAACCTTCGGTTCCCAGATGTTCTTGGACTACAATTCCCAGAAGCCTTCACCACTACGTAGCTGTGCTGGCCAGGATTTCTGGGAGTTGCAGTTCAAGAATGTCTGGGAATGGCGAACCACAGCAAGAAAGAGTCCCAAAGAGAACATGGTTTAGAATCTGGAGAAGCAACTGGTTCAGTGAGCTGGTTGGGAGGTTCCAGATGTTGTACTCCCCAAAAGTAACTTTTCCAAGTTATCTCTAGAGCATGCAAATAGGGAGAACCCTGGGATTCAAATTTTCCATGTCCAAGAAGAGTTAAATACTTCCAAGTGGAATGTGAGTTCCATAAAGCATGGCAGTCATAAGGTAAGATTCCTGCTCTAACATCTGGACTACGAAAGTATTGTTGGATCTATTATTACAGATCATGCTTCCTGAAAAATAAGTAGTTTGGGAACATAGATGGGGGCCTGTAATGCTTTGCAAGAATGTACTGACCCCTGCTGGCAATAGTGCCTGGAATTGCAGCTTTACACAATGTACCAAATCAGTTACAAGAGTAGTAAAATATATCTCCTAAATCCAGTTGTGACCTATTAAATTAACTATTAACGTTAATAGCTACAGAAACCCCATTGGTCTTCTCTAGATGGGACAATTTAGGCCTACGAATCAATATGCGACAAAATACAAGAAATTTTTTGGACCTATGATGGATAAAACCAAACTACTGGGTTATATACAATACTATGGCTGGAGCCTGAGGTTGGGAGTTCGATTCCCCACTATGCATTCCAGAAGAGCCAGCCTGGGTAGCCTTGGGTGAGCTGCACAGTCCCAGGGCGCCCCCTGGAGGAAGGGAAGGGGAAACCGCTTCTGAGTCTTCTCTACCTGGAAAACCCTGAAAAGGGTCAACATAAGCCAGAATTGACTTGACAGGACATTATTATTATTATTATTATTATTATTATTATTATTATTATTATTATTATTATTATTATTATTACTACCTATTGACTAATATTTGAAAGGTGTGTAAATCTGAAGATGCCGAAGTGGTGCAAAGCAATAATAAAATATGACGTATATGCAATAAATACTAATCGCGATGAAGCGAGTCACGATCTCATCTGCTCCAGCGAGCAAAAACCCCATCACTGGGGATGATGGGTGTTGTAGTCTGTGAATCCGGATGATGGGAGTGAGTTGTAGAAAACAGATTCCGGGTGGGGAGTGGCCCCAAAAGTCACCTTTAGGGGTGAATTGGGGGGGAAATGTCGCCCTGTGTCTCTGGCACCACCACCAATTAGCACAGATAGACCTAATTTTTTGTCCTCTTTAAAGCTTCCCAAACTCCCCTGTTGCTAGGCGGATTATCCTCGGCGCTCCACTTCCCCTTTTCCTATTGGCTGCAGGTGTGTTCCCTTCACTTCTCCTTTCTTTTTCTTTTTTCCCCCATTGGCTTCCTCAGCCTTCCATCACTTCTCTTTTGGCCCCGCCCTTAAAAAAAAAAGAGAAAACTCCGTCGGCTGTTGGCATTTTTTTGGAGGGGGAGGCGGGAATTCTTTGGATATCCAGGTGAAACCCCGCCTCCATGCCCACTCGCCATTGGTCCATCGCAGGAGGCGGAGTCTGGCGGGTAGGGGGGTGTGTATATGTGAGAGAGAGAGAGTCACTCACTCACTCACAGGCCAAACCTGATTGGTTGGGACGGCCTGCGCGAGCAGGTAAGCGCGGGGGCGGAGCCAAGGAAGGGCAGGGAGGAGCCGGGGGAGCCTCTGATTGGCTGCCGGCGGGTGGGCGCGCGCGCAGGAGGTGGGGAAGGTGAGAGAACTCCTTCGCTGAGGCGGAGGCCGCCATGTTGGGGGCCGGAGGAGGAGCATCATCTGCGGCGCCGCCGTCGTCGCTACGAAGGCTTGGGGCCGCTGAGGTGGGAGGAGAGAGCGCGAGAAAGTTCCCTCACGGTCGCCCACCGCCTTCCCTCCTCACAACCTTCGCCCGGGGCGCTTGCGAAGCGGTGGTGCGTCAACTACTTCTTCTTATTATTAATAATATTATCTCTAATAATTACCTCAGGCGAAGAGGGGAGGAGAGGGTGGTGGGTCCCGAAGTTTGAGCAAACTTCCTCGGGGTGGGGGGGGGGAGAGAGGGGGGGAGAATAAAGGGAGAGAGGGACGAATCGTCCTCATCATAACAACAACAATAATTATAACAATAACAACCATCATCTTAACAAGCATCATCCTCATCATAATGGCAGCAACAGTTATGGTGAAGCCACTCACAGACTCTTCAAAAGTTAGGAGGGTGCGGGAAGGTGGGGTGAAAATATTTATTTAAAATGTATTTTATTTATTTATTTATAATAAATAAATAAAATAAATGTATTATAAATGCAAATAAATGTATTTTAAATAAATAAGGAAGGAAGGAAAGGGGAAAAGAGAGGAGGGAGGGGGTCTGGTCGCGGTAGAAGTATCTGGTTTTGACAGAGAAAATGGATTTTTTTTTTAAAAAAAATTATTTTTTATTTTTTTGTTGGGGAAGTTGTAAAGTCCATCTTAGGAGGAGGAAAGTTATCTGGGGCCAGTAAAGGAAGATGGGTAGATTATTTGGTGGATATGGCTTTGTTGGGGGCTTGGGAAGAGGAGATTGTTTTCTACCCTTCCTTGTAATCCTAAATTTGGAGGGTTTTTTGGAGAGGGGGGTTAATGGGCACAGGTAGATTAAATCAAATTCTCCCAAAAAAGGAGTGTAGGTAGAGTGATCGCTGAGGTCAGGGAAAGCATTTACTTATTTATTTCATTTTTATCCTCTTTCCTTCTCCCCTACTGGGGAATAATATTTATTTGTTTGTTTATGTATTTATTTATTTACCAACCACCCCATTAGTGCCATGCACTATTCTGGGCAGTTTACAGAAGTTAAAAACATGTAATAATAATAATGTTCAATGAGTAGTTAAAACCACAAAAACCTTATTAGCGTATTTTGTCCCGTCCCCCCCCCCTTTGCCAAAATTTAGTTGTTTTGGCTCCCTTCTTGGTGACAGGTTTTGAGGGTCAGAGGAGCCCTTGGGGTTGAGAAGGTGTCATTGATTTCAGGCAACCCCACGTGGTGGAATTTAATTTCAAGGGAACGAGTTTAATCCTTGTCCCATTTGATTCAGGAAAGGTGTCTTGTTGTGTGTGTTTGTAGCCAGAACTGATTAAAGTGTCAGTGATACAATAAGAAGATAAGTAACTATCCACTCACCCACCCTTCCAGTGATGAGAAGTGTAAGGAAAAAAAATGAAAGTTTAAATGTAGTGTCTGCTGCTTGCTATCTGAGGACACAGGTTGTAATCAGGAATGGTGTGCAGGGAAATAAATCTGTTATCTTTTAAAGTGTTACAACTCTTCTGTTTTTAATTTTTATTTCCCATGCTGGAGCCGATGAACAAGGCTCCCTTGCTGGAAGTTTGTTCCAAAAGTGTCCTCCTGGGTAAACTGAAAGAGTTTCACAGTGATCTCCGCTTTGTCAAAGCTAATATATGTTTATTGCTTATTATCCATCACTTCCTGGTTTAATGAAATATTAAAAGAAAATGTACTACTACTACAGCTACTACTACTACATAGGTGCCTAGAGACAGCTTCAGGAGAAGGTGAAACTATCCTTATTCATTCTTATGTTTGTTTACTCGGGTGCCTCATTAAGTGTCATTGGCAGTGAAGTGGACTCTGCAGCAAAGGGCTTACACAGTAGCGGGACATTGTTTTCTGACAAAAAGATGATTTGAAAGAATTTTATGCCACGAGACACCCCCCCCCCCCACTCCCACATTTGTTAAAGTTTAAAGTGATGGGCAAGGTGGGAATTGAGTCTTGAGGGAAAGAGTTCTTGCTACGGTGATAACAATGATGACAATTTTATCATGGCTATTTTGTACATTTATATGGGGTACACCATCTGCATCTTAGCTGCTCACTGCGGCAACACTCCTGTCCCCCAGCAAAGGATCCTCTGTGAGATGGGTGTGATAGTAGCTGAATTAGAAATGGTTAAACGTCTTGTAATTCAATAATTATAAGAAGGACCTGTTAATAATACTAATACTAATCATGATCCTAGAGCTGCAGAGTTAGAAGAGACCCTATGGATCATCGAGTCCAGCCCCTGTCAGAGACACAGTGGGGAATTGAACTCCCAACCTCTGGCTCCGCAGCCAGATACCTAAACCATTGAGCTATTTAGCAGTTTATATTCATCTTGGTTTCTAGTTTCCTTGTCTAGAAGCAGGCACTTAAAAACCCCCACCGTGTCATGTTTGCCTGAGAGTAGCTTAAAGAAACTAAATATAAGGAATTGTAAACGTTCTGATAAATGTATATTTATCTTCAGAGAGTGGGTGGGGTACTTAGGAAGTACTGGTTCCTGAGTGGAATAACTCAGGGTACTTGATAACAGTAGAGTGCAGATGATATCACACCATTGTAATCTTTTCTCTGAGAGATGTGTTCACAGATTTTGCCTAATTGCTTTGACACAAGTAATGTGCTCTGTGCTCTCTATCTGGGTTGATCCATGGAAAGAGGAATACACGTGTAAAGAAAATTGTGAGCCAGTTGTGTGTTGTAGAAAGTCTAAATGCACATTTGTGAGCCTGATCTACAAGGGAAAGCTTAATCTTACACACACATACTTTAAATGCTTACAGGAGAAGCTAAGAATGCCTTTGGACCCGTTGGTGGTGCCTTTGTCTGCTTGGTGAGCATTGGCTTCATAGAAAACATTGATCAAAATCAGGGAAAACTTGCTAAACAATCTTGGCTGGTTCCTGTGCTGAGCAAAGAGACTGGATTCTCTCCTTCCCTTTTTTTTGCACATAGTGCTGTAGTACATGGAATTTTTACATATTTATTTTATGTTTGTTTTTGCAACATATGTAAGCAAGTAGTTTTTGGTAGCCTGAACAGTGTTGAGACATCTTTCCTTATGTATTTTTTAAAAGAAGTTGAACATTTGTGCTGGGAAGCAAAGGTGTCAGAAATCAGTACGGTAGATACACCTGCAGAAGAGTTAGAATTCAGTTTTGTAAGACTGACAAGCATTACTGGCCAAAATTGTTATTTATTTTTTTCTCAGAAACAACTTTTATTCCTGATTACAGACAATAAAAAATTAATTTAATGGTTGCCTTAAATTTTGGACTGTTGACTTTTATTATAGCATGATAGTAGTTACCGTATTTTTTAAATGTTTGCTGAAAGGTTTCCATGTTATCTCCCCCAGAGAAATGGATAGCAGGAACTGCCTTCCCCCTTTTTGGGGGAATCTCTTTAGTACAACTGATTGATACCTCTAATTATGCCTTTTACCAATGTCAATAACATACAAAGGCTGTTAAAAGGGGAAAAAGAGGAAAAGCTTTTGATGGACCCTCTGCCGCCGCCCAATGTATTTCCTGGGGGAAATCCTTCAGTAACAGAGTAACACCTGTGGAGGACAGATTTTTGACTAGCACTTTGTTGGATGCAGGGCCTGACTCTTTAAGGGAAAGGATTGAATGATAATAGCAGTTCTCCTCATCTTTGAGAGGATTTGGGTTTCTTAGAGATCCCACTTAGAACTGGTTGATCTGTTTGTCCAAGGTGTTCTGCTGTGATTGTGCGCTCTATTTATGCAGTGGTTCTAGTCACTGTATAGTTAATGATTGATGTCAGGTTTCCATGTAGGATAGCCACATGAAATGGAAGAGATACTTCCTCTAACAGTTGGAGTAGAAGGAGGGGGGAAAGGTCAACAGGTGTAGCAACTCTTCAGTTTGAGGATGCTGATATTGTCAAAGCCATTGTTTCATTTGTGAAACAAACTTCCATGCCTAGAGCGTGGGTTAGCTGATGGGATTATGCTGTAGGGTACACACGCTCTGAAAGTTGTGGTGTAAAAATCAACATGCTTGTATTTGGATTTAGCAAGGGGAGAAGCTGATCAATAGTCCATCTGCTTCAAATCAAAGGTGGTATTTTTAAAAAATTCTTGATTATGAAAACAGTGATTTGGGGAAATGGTTGTTGTAGATTTTTCAGGCTGTTTGGCCCAGAACACGGCCAAACAGCTCAAAAAGCCTACAACCATTGGATTCCGGCCGTGAAAGCCTTTGAGATTTGGGGAAAGTTTAATGGAACTAGTATTTCTACAAGAAAAGGGGATTAGATACTAATCTGTTTGTTTGGATACTGTTTAGTAACTAAACAAATGTGAACTAGCTGTTAATTTCTTTGACTTGTTTGTTTTTACCGTTTAGCACAATATCTGTTCTGCTTTCCAGTGATTTGTATGTGTGTTAGTGCATTATATTTTTTTTCTACTCATGCAGTCTAAAGACGTCTTATCTTGGAAGAAGCATGGAAACCATACCTGCTCATTTTTTAAAACTCCTCATCTCTCTTGAATGATTTTGAAGACAACTTGAATGCTGCTTTCATACCATGCCTAGCAGAATGGGATCAAAAATAAACATGAAGAAAGATTTCATCAGAGTAAAAACTCATTATAATGGGTAAGTTCTATTAAGTTTTTTTTGGAGGGGGGGTTGCCCTGAATTCTGCTTGTCATCCATCAGTTTCTTTCAGATCTTGGCTGAAATCCTCTTACATTTAGTCTAAAGTTGTGCCTGCAGAAGTTTAGAGGGAGTAATACCCAGGCAGGCCATGTTACATGCCTGATTGTGTATCTAGTTGTGCAACTACACTGGCACAATTCTTGCTGGATACAATGTCAGCCTTAACATATACTTTGCAACCGCTTGTGCTACTTTGAGTTACACAGGCATAGCTACGCAACAGGATTGTGTTTTTTTAATTAATTTTCTTGTGGTAACAATAATAATGTGTTATCTGACTTGTAGAGACCCTTTCCAAGGTTTTCTACGTATAAAATCATCAGAAGTGGTTTACCATTCCCTTCTTCTCGGGGTACTCTGGAACTATGTAGCTTGCTTATAGCTACAAATGCTGACTCTTCTCCCAGCACTGTGGGGAATGAAACTCCCAATTTATGTCTCTGCAGTGAGGTATTCATCTCCCTCGGCTATCTAGCCAGCTGATAATTTTTTTCTACTGATTATTAATGAAATCTACTTGTTTTTACATATGTTGTCGTCAGATCCCAAAGTTTGTAGCATTGGCGTTATGGAATTTGGCAGGAAATGCTATGGCTGTTTTCAAATGGGATCTTAGTGTCAGTTTCTCAGTCTTGCTTTACTGTATGAAACCAGTTTGAGGAAAATCAGGGCAGGGGTGGGGTTAAAGGCAAACCAAAGTAAAAGAGGTCAAATAGAAGAATAAGGTGCTATATTCTCCCAGAGCTGTCTGCAACTAGTTTACTGTAGATGATGCATTTAGAGAAGTAGGTAATATATTGAGTGTAATGGGACAGTAGATTTCAGCAATTTTATTTTCTAAAATAAAATTATTGTTGATTAAGATTTCCCCATTTAAATTAGATATAGATGAAGAGCCAGTATGAGGAACGAATGTGAACAGAGGAATTGATTTGATCCCTTTATTTCTTTTAAGCCATACCCTTCTGCCAGGAATAGTGCCCAAGGCAGCTAATAATAATAATAAAGTGCAGTTAAAATGGAACTTAAGAGATAACCACATGAATTAAAGCATATGAGTTAAAACATGTTAAAAGGACATTATTTTAACAGAAACAAGAAATAAATTCCAGCAGTTACAACCGTTGCTCAGTGAACAAAACAGTTCAGTAGCCAAATGCCTTCCTAAATAAAAGTTTACCTGCTAGATCTGTCAAGATGAAGTTAGTCTTGCGTCCTTTGGCAAGGAAATTGCAGTAAATGGTCTTAGGTTAGCTGCCTAAGAGGGGGCTGCTGTATTATTTTTCTTTCCCTTCCTATTTTCATATTGTTTATTTTAATAGTCTAAGCTGCCTTGCATCTTCTTGAGGAGAAAGGCAAAGAGAAAACAAACATACAAACAACCAGGAGCAGCCATTGGAAAAGGTCCTCTCTTGAGTTTCTACCAGTTGTTCTTCTTACTCTCTAATGAGCTTGCAACTTGGGCCAAGATTGTAAGGGAGAAAGCCATTTTTCAAATGGCTCATCCCAAATTGTATAGGGCTTTACAGGCATAACCACCTGTTTCCATTGTGCTCAGAAATGAACTGGCAACTATCGAGCCTGCTGTAACAGGGAAGCCACATGCTTATTAGAACTTGCCATGGGCCACAGTCTTGCCACGGTATTTGAGGAGGCTTTTAAATAATAATTTATGATCAACTGAATTTTCTGGAAGTCTCCCTTCTGAATCCTCCAGGTGCTCTAGAACTGGTTTCACAGTTCTTTGGATCCTGCCCATACACTCTCAGGTGCTGCTCTAATGCTCAGCTCACAGTTCAGCCATGTACTGCTTGGATTTCAAGTTTAGCCTCATTAGCTTTAATGGAACTGGCAATGAGAAACAGAAACATGTGTTGGCAGATTCCGGTAAGGGTGCTGTTGAGTTGTACTTTGCACTCAATAGCTGTTGATGCATTTCATATTATGTGCAAATCTTTTACGAACCCTTACATAACAACCTTTGAACTTTCCTTCACATTATTTGTCAGTGGTATGAAAGTGCCTAATATGAGATTGAAACAATAGACTAATTTTAGAATGGGGAACATTTCAGGGAATGTGTATTTTCTAGCCAGGGGCTCAATGTCTGTATTAACAGAAACTGTTTTAATACTACAATTTTGTAAATGTCATTTGCTTAGGAGTAAGTCCCATTGAGTTTAGCAGCACTTGCTTTTACATTAAGTTAAGACTCACATGGAAAAATGGTGCCTGGTTCATGTTCTCTCTAATTTTCCTTCCTTCTGCGTGGGAGCCTCCGCATGCATGGAGGGGCAGGACTTCATCTGAAACGGGAAGTAAACAAATTGACTGCTGGTTGCCTATGTGCAGCCCAATGAAGCTCTACACACATGTGCACGGGCGTACCTTAGAGGGAATGTTGCCCCTGTCGGCTTAAACCAGAGTCATTGGATTTAACTGAGTTATCACTCAATCTTTTCTCCATGCAGCAGTGTAGGTTTTCCATGGTAGTTGACAAATGCTGTCCACACAGCAAGTTTAGGCCATCTTCTACCTTCAGGAATCTCCACAGTTCACTCTGTGAGAAGTTAGGTAAAGGTAAAGGTTCCCCTTGACAATTTGTCCAGTCGTGTCCGACTCTGGGGGGCGGTGCTCATCTCCGTTTCCAACCCATAGAGCTAGCGTTTGTCCGAAGACAATCTTCCGTGGTCACATGGCCAGCGCGACTAGACACGGAACACTGTTACCTTCCCACCGTGGTGGTACCTATTTATCTACTCGCATTTTTGCATTTTGCATGCTTTCGAACGGCTAGGTTGGCGGGAGCTGGGACAAGCGACGGGGGCTCACTCCGTCGCGTGGATTCGATCTTACGACTGCAGGTCTTCTGACCTTGCAGCACAGAGGCTTCTGCGGTTTAACCCGCAGCGCCACCTTCAGGTATCTCCACAGTTCACTCTGTGAGAAGTTAGTGAATTTTAATTGTTTAAAATCGAACTGTGTTTCAGTTCTTCATTTGTCTTCTCTAAAATAGTGTTGGTGGAAAACCTCACACTCCAATATTTTATTTGAGTCTCTTATTGCCACCCATAGGAGAGGGGTAAAGCTAACATTTATGCAGGGTTCCATAATAACAAAGTTAGGGTTTTATGAAACATATTTGATGGATTGTATAATGAACAATTTCTCAAATCAGGATATAAAGTGTGTCTTGAAAGTATGCTTGTACATGCAGTGAGTTGCTGGTTCTGTACGATGAAACGTGTCAAAATGCAGGGAGACATTGGTATCAAACTGCAAAATTAGTATCAAGAAATGTTTAGGAAGGTGCTAAATAATTTAAGGTATCTCTGTGTTACAGTGCACCTTTGATATTATGATTAAACTAATTGCAAGCAAGAGGGAGTCATACTATTCGTGATTGTTGATCTGTCTCCATGGAAGCTTGGGTGGGTGGATATTTGTACACTTCAGGTGTAATGGTGCTTAAAGCAGCAGAGGCGATCATGCAGGATAATTGAAGAATAGGTCATATTTACCTAATCTTCCTTTATGTAAAGAAACTCTTGATTTGGTGGTTGTATACAGTTCTTTGAATTCCTTTGAATGAAACCCTGTTGACTAAAGCACTGAAGAATGCGTAAAATGCTTTCACAAAAAGTACATTCTTAGCCTTACACAATATTGGGTTAGGGTGGAGTCATTTACTTCATGAGTGAAAGACAGGGTGTTAAAGACAGTGGAATTAAATGCCAGCAACTGCTTGTCTTTGATTCTCTGAATCCTAAGAGACACTAGAGTGTAGTGGTTAGTCTTGGACTGGGACTTGAGAGATCCATGTTCTCTCCCCGTCAGGCTATGAAACTCGCTGAGTGTCCTTGAGCCTGTCAGTCTCTCCCAACCGTATGTATCTCACAAAGTAGTTGTGAGGATAAAGTTGTGAGAAGACGAAATCCCTGTGCACTGCCTTGAAAGAATGGTGGGTGTAAAATGTAATAAAGAACTAAGTAATACATAGGCAGTAATATGAAGAAATTTGCACTTAGTTTAGCTGGCTTTCTGTGTATGGGTGCTGCTAAAATAAAATATAGAAAAGATGTTAAAGATTTGATGCTAAGAAATGCATTTGAAATGTGGACGTATTACAGGATATGCCCACAAGTTAAACAAAGTTGCTTGGGTTGAGAGGGTGGCCAGTGAAGAAATACTAAGATGAGTGAAAACCAAGAAATCATCATGCATTATGTGAAAGCTAGAGTATATTGTTCACATTGTGATCAGTGAGAAGGCACCTGGAGTATTGTGTACAGTTCTGGTCGTCGCACCTCAAAAAAGACATAGTGGAACTGGAAAAAGTGCAGAAGAGAGTGACTAAAATGATGACTAGGCTACAGTGTTTGGAGCTATTTAGTCTAGAGAAAAGGCACCTGAGGGGGGAAACATGATTGAGACGTATAAAATTATGCAGGGGATGGATAAAGTGGATAGAGGGAAGCTCTTTCCCCTCTCATGCAATACCGGAAGAACGGGACATCCACTCCAATTGATTGTTGGGAGAGTGAGAAGAGACAAAAGAAAAGGATTTCTTTACCCAGTATGTTGTTAGTCTGTGGAACTCCTTGCCACAGGATGTGGTGATGGCATCTGGCCTAGATGCCTTTAAAAGGGGATTGAACAGATTCCTGGAGGAAAAGTCCACTGTAGGTTACAAGCCATGATGGGGATGTACTATAATCTCCGGGATTAAAAGGAAGGTACCTCCAAATGCCAGATGCAGGGGAGGGGGATCAGGAGACAGGTATCTAGTTGTCTCGTGTGCTCCCAGAGGCATCTGGTGGGGCTACTGTGAGATACAGGGAGCTGGACTAGATGGGCCCTTCGCCTGCTCCAGCAGGGCTCTTCTTATGTTCTTATGTTAATCATGTTTGGGTCCAACCTAGATTTCAGATGCTCCTTGCCCTGGTCAGCATCCAATTCCAAGGTGGTGTAGGGGGTAGAGTAACAGACTAGCACTCATGAGACTGTGTTCTATTTCTTTTCGGCCATGGATTATCATTGGTATTTCTCATAACTTGAAAAAACTGTTGTGTTTTCAAGGTAGGCACCATACATCAGGTGCAATTTGATGACACATAAGACACACAGAGTTCCATTTGAAATCCTGGGCAGGTGTGTAAGGACAGTATTACAACAGATAAAATGAAATGTAATCTGGGTAAGACTGTAGATTGGGAAATGTTGAAGAAGATTTAGATCAGATTTTTGATGGATTACATTTCCCCGTAAAAGTCTGAGAATTATCCTGAAGTGACAAAGGTGACTTCAGGATTTAAAAAACAAACAAACCACCATGTAGACTAGTTTAACAGGTACACCCTGTCTGTAGAAAGCTGATCTAGCCAGATTGGCATGCATCTTGTGTATGTCCATGCTTGATTACCGTAATATGCGAACTTGCCTGAGAGACAGTTTTGAAACTGCAGCTGGCACAGAATGCAGCAGCTAAAATGCATGCCAGAGCTAATGTTTAGATTGTGTTATACCTATTCTACATCATTTAGGTTGGCTGCCAGTTAATTTCCATTTCATGGTGTTGGTTTGGGATTTCAAAGCACTAGTCCACTCACCCAACCCTCTAGCCCTGGTATGGTGAACCTTTGGCACACCAGTTGTTTTGGACGACAACTGCCAGGACCTCCAGCTTGTGTTGCCAGTGATTAAGGGCTGTGGGAGTTGTTATAGTCCAAAGCATCTGGATTGTCAGGATTCACTACCCTTGCCTCTTGCCCATCTGCAAGAACTGTTAGGCCAGGCGGGTACTAGCATAGGGGCTTTGTCGATGGTGGCTGCATACCTTTGGATATTCCTCCTCAGGAGAATACGCCTGGCCTATCCCATTGCCAGTAAGCAAAAACCTGAACACAGATTCGTTCTGCTGGGCATTTGATGGTTGAAAGTAATTAGCTGTTGCTGCATGTATCTGCATCATTATTATGTACTCGTGTTGGAAGGTTTGATTTTGGAGCTTTCAGGTAACCCCTGAAAGGAGATTAATATCTTTTAAATAAATAGACAGTGGGTAGCCACCTGAAGGGAGGCCCCTGAATCTTCTATGAGAGGCAGGGCCTTCTTCACGGTGGCTCCATCTTTGTGAAATCAGCTCCTAGAGGAGCTTTGCATGGCACCTCCCTGGCAACATTTAAGAGGCAGCTAAAGACATGGCTCCTTAGGAAGGCCTTCCACTCCAGCCCTAGTTGAGCCGAGCTACTTTTACATCCCAGTTCAGTTATTGCTGTCTGTATCATTGTTATTTGTTCTGTTTTTATGCAGTTTTTATTAATGCTCTGGCACCCTCTCTTTTTACAGGGTTAGATATTGATGGTTTTGTCGTATTAACTATTTGGTTGTTTAACTTATGTGAACTGCCCAGAGTAGTTCTGTGGCACTAGCGGGTGCGGTATATCAAACTGAAACAATAAACAAACCAACAAACAAATATAAGCAAAAGTGTTAGGAAACCTTTTTTAGCCTAAGTTGACAGAATGCATCCAATTGACAGAATACTCCCACCGGTTTCACTTTCTGTGTGTCATTTTCAGCTATCCTCTCAGCCTTTACTTCATTTGCATATATTTATTTCCCTGTGGTCATAAGAACAATGTGAAATTTGAAGTCAGAGACATACTATTTGAGGCAGCCTGTTTGTCATTTAAGGAGAAAATACGTAGCGATTAAACATGTGACATTGTCTCTTTCAGGGATATCCTCATAACAAACCTGGGTGCAACCATGAATTATAGTGAACTTTGTGATGAAGTGAGAGAGATGTGCAATTTGCAGCAGGAACAGCCAATTACCCTGAAGTGGATTGATAACGAAGGTATTTCAGACTCGTGTTACATGCTCTCTTTTTTTGGCAAATATTTCTCTGATACAGTTTGCAGTACATTTAATTATCTGGCTGTGATGAAGTTGGTGAATGGATGACTTTTAATTTGGAACTATTGAAGGCTTTCTCAGTTTCACATAATAGATATCAAGGGATACTCGCTTCAGAGAACATAGCTTTGGGATGCTCACAGCTTAGATGATCATCACTGTGATATCGCTTGTTTTGCATGTACTGAATTGACTAACTTCAAATTTTTACCTGTGGGATACAGTCTCCCCTTATAAATTGTATGAACCCAGTTCTTTGTTGCACAGGTTCTGTGCCCTTGCACAGGGTCCAGATACAGGCATCAAGGTTTTATAAAGTTAGGAGACCTGTGTGTATACTCTTGCTTGAAATGGGAGGGAAATACAGGCATTTCTTTCTTCATAACAGCCTGATATGGTGACTGAGCTTGCACAGGACAGAGCGGAAATGAGTCTTTATTATGTCCTATGTCAAGTAAAATAGATCAGCGGCAGAATCCAGCGTGCCGGAGGCATCCCAAGGATCCCGATCCATCCCTGAAGGGGCCGCCCCCCCCCCCTGTCTTTCCCTGAGAATCTGAAGTCCTTTTCGTCTGTGGTTGCCCCTTATTAGCTAGGGCTTCCATGAACTGACTGAGCCGCACTGCTGGAAGTAGCAGCTAAGAGCTGCCTGCCTTCCCTCTTTTTCCCCTGCACAGGAAAGGAGGCAAAACCGGGTGCTTTTAATCTGGTGTTCCCAGGAGAAGCAACGCTAAGAAGTGGCTAGTTTGTACCCTCCCCGGGTTTGGAAAGAGAGTGGGGCTGGAACAGGACCAAACTCATGATATTAGAAGCTTGGAAGCTTTGACCGCAGGGGCTGCAGACGGTGGAGGACTTGGGTGGTGGTGGGGTATCTGTTTCTTAGCCCTGTCATATCCCATATTGTGTGTGTGTGTGTGTGTGTGTATTGCTCTTGTGTGGAGGTGGATTATGCCCACTGAGGGGATCCTAGCTATTTGTGTCCCTCTCTTGTAACCCAGAACTAAAAACCAGATTTTCCTATTAGTAAATGTTTCCTGGCAGTGGGAGCAGCGAGGCAAAAGCCCAGGTTTAGATAATAGTTTAAGCTTGTATCTCTTGGTCAGCTTAGCTGCTCCTGCTGGTTTGACAAGTGAAATGGGTTGTATGCTTGAGAGCAAGCAGATCATGAACGCTAAGCCTGGATTCTCTATTATTCTGTTTTATTGCTGCCTGTGAATGTGCCCATTGACTGGCTTAACATGTCACATTTACTAACACAGTCTTTGCTTTTCTTCTTAACTATAAACTCCACCAGTTGGTCGTCGTTGTCTTTTTGCTCTTATTGTTTAATGGAGACAGATTACTGATTATATAATGGCGACATGTTTTTTCTAATTTGAAAATCATGAATGTGTATGGCTCAATAAACGAAACTTCTCTTGACATTTTTATATACTGCTCCCACCCTTTTATAGGCACTCCATGTCTGCTTGGGAATTCGAGAATGTTTTTGTACAAAGACAATCAAACTGAGATGTGAGATGACTTGGTTAAACGATTTGTTATTTTACCAGCTGAGAATGGCAGTTCCCTGAATTCGTCCTAACAGAGTACTCTTATCTGTCGAGACCTCCCTTGCCACTGACAGAAGCAGGCCTAATCCAAATTCAAGGTGGAGAGTAGTGACTTATAGTGTCTGTATATTTTCCCCTCCTTTCAAGATGATGCTTCAGTAATACCGTGCAGAAATTTGATCTGTTTTCATGCAGCGTGATTTGTCTGTGGATAACACAATATGAGAATTATTGCATTTCTGCAGTCTTTTCCTGCTGATTAGCAAACAGACTATCAGTGGGCATTATTCAGTGGTTAATTCTTTGGCAGCAAATGTGACTAGTGGATTAATTTACTGTGGAGCAATCTGAAACGTATCCCAAAAGGCAGATCATTAAAAGCACTTAAAATACACTTAAAATGCACTTTGTTCGTGATGAGAACTTGCGGTAGTTTTGCAGAATATTTTGGAAGGTGTCATGTTTAAAAATGGTGACATCGTGATCTTAAATTTATTCTTGAGTAATCCCAGGAAACTAGGGAAAGGTTGGAAACACTGAGGCTTCAGTTTAATAGAGGTCCTTCATTAAGGAAGGGGGTTGGACCTCACAAAAGTACTTTCCAACTCTATGGTTTGGTGACAGTTATTCTTAGACTACTACTTTAGTTTCAAGGATTGAGAAGGGAGGAATAATGCTATTGTACTTTTCCAAAAAAGACGTCAGCTGAGTGATTTTTACCCAGTGCTCATTTTATCAGTTTTCTCCAAGGTCTCATGAACCTCATGTCTTGTTCTTAAGGTTTTTTTTTTTTTCCTTCGTGTATTTTTTTGTAATATACTGGTAGGGTACTAAACAGACTTTTGCTATTACAGAAGCAATAAGTCTTTTTTTTGGTACTTCATTGTTTTTTTTGGGGGGGGGGTTGTGTGTGGCTTTTATAGCCTTAGTTTTTCTTCTGATTTCTTTTGTATTGGACCACCATGATACTAATCTCCAGTATAGAAAATGTGAAAAGGCATTGTCTTACAGTGGTGCCAACGGATCAGTCTGTTGACTGTGACTGTGCAGATGGTTGTTTTTCCCTTATCAGTCAACATTAAAACAAAATTAAGAATTAAAGTTTTTCCAGCGTTAACCTATTACCGATTATACCTGTTCTAATGTATTCGCTTTGTGCGTTGCTATTCTCATACTTCACGGACAGTTCTTTAGTAGCCTCCAAAAATTTAACTAGCCCATAGTGTCTGGCTGCAGAGAGAAGGAGCTGTCTGGTTTCTCGAAAACTTAATCACAGGTGTGGGACTCAAAATCCCTTTTTTGCCTGTAGTACCAAGGAGTGTGAGCAATGCAAAACGGCATTACACCCCACATGCATGTGGATGTGCTTGGATAGGCTACAGGACATATCGAAAGACCAGTTCTTTTTTCAACAACTAAGTGAACTTTTTGTTATTGAACTTGTGTGTGGTAAGCCTTTGAAGTCTTCCTTCTCAAGAAACTTCATTTAGGCTAACGGGTTATAAATTACACTCCTGGCACTTTTTTTAGAGAGAGTTGTTGTTTCACACTCTCTTTCTCCCTCTCTTCCTTTTGTTTTTCTTGGTAGGTGATCCATGTACCATTTCGTCCCAGATGGAGCTAGAAGAAGCATTCCGTTTGTACTCTCAGCACAGGCATGAAGGGCTCGTTATTCATGGCAAGTAACAGGATCTCTTGAACATTACAGTTTCCATTTCCTGGGAAATAACGCATTTCAGACCTGACTTTTTCTATAATACCGTGTGGTATCATACTAGAATTCAGTTTTACTGTTGGAAGATCGATGCAACCAGCTTTGGTTTGCTCCTTTTTCTGTTTTCTTCCTGGAATGATGTAACTATTGATGCTGCTTAGACCTCTTTCATTTTCTATGGGATGCTCCCTTCGTTTTGTGCGTGTCTGTGTTCGCCTCTGTGCTACTTTCTGCAAGACAGGTATTTACTGCTCTTCATCATGTCATAGCTCTCTCAAAGTCTAGCTGCCAGTCTGTAAGATCCATTTTTCCTGGCTCTTTAGTATTTAACTAAACCAAAAAAGGGTCATATGAATTACCCAATGCCTCTTGCGCCTATGCGCATTAACTATGCAGTTGTCTTGAAGTACAAACTCCTATACATCTTCTTAATTTTTTCTTCTGCCTTCATGCCTCTGCTTGGCCCTGTTCTTGCAAATATGTTCTCTCGTCTCTGTCAGTCCCCTTCCTTGTATAAATCCCTCCTTTAATGCTTGTTGTTCCGTAGACCACCACAGCCTTGACTCTTTCTCACATTCTGTGTTAAGCACATTTCATTGACCCTCTTCATTTCTGGCCTTTCTTAAGTAAGATGTCTTCAATGTTCTGCCTTTGAATCCTGGTTCTTCTGTAGAAGCTAAATCTATTGTCAGTGCTTGTGGATAAAATGGCAAATGGCTAGAAATGTTGTTTAATATTTATTACATATTTTGATGGATGTTGTTATTGTTGTTGCAGTTTTCCCCAGCATTCCAGAAAAACCAGGCATGCCTTGCCCAGGAGAAGACCGTAAGTATTTTTGATTTTGGTTTGCATCAGAGGCATGCAGTTGCGTTTTTGGTCTACATCTCCCAGAATCCCTCAGAGATGCTGCCTAGGGAATTCTGGCAGTTGTAGCCTTAAAACATGAACCTGCACACCTGTGAGAGGATAGCACTCCATCTTACAAAACATTGTTAGTAAAAAGGTGTTTTGTCTATTCTTTGGTATACTTGTTATATATTGTTAAGCGTTGATCTTTTATTATTAAAGTTTTGTGCTGCCTTTCTTCATTTAAAGTTAACTTTTAATGTCGATGATAAGGCCACATCTGTTGGCTTCTGGATTGAATCTCTCTGCAGTTGAATGACAGTAAAATGGATCTGTATGTGTCATTCTTCTATTAATATTGTGAAAGTACTGAGATAATCTGGTGGAGAGAAGATGGGCCAGAGTTTCAAATGTGGCTGTTAAAGCAAAGACTTCATTTTCACCGAAGTGCTTTGTTTCCCTAAGTGTGGGTGTTGTTCTGCTGATAGGTACCAAAACGGTCATTATCAGGAGAGTAGCAAGAGTAGCTAGGTATCGAAAAGACGTTAGTGTATTAATCCTCTTCTGGTACTTTAGGTTGAAGTAAATTTGTACTTTCTTTGAAATGAATGCAACATAAGCCACGAGTAGCTTGTCAGACATAGAGCTGTAACCCAACATAATAATCGGGGCTTACCAGGAACGAACTTTGTGCTGATACATGTAGTCTTCCTGCTTGCAAAAGGAAAGTAAAAGCAAAGTGTGCTGCTTATATACCGCCCCATAGTGCTTAAAGCAGTCTCTGGGCAGTTTGCAATTTAATTACGAAGGCTACACATCACTCCCCACCCCAAGTGAGCTGGGGTACTCAATTTACTGACCTCAAAATGATGGAAGGCTGAGTCAACCTTGAGCCGGCTACCTGAGCTGCCCTCCAACTAGGAGGAATGACTGAGGTAAGCAGGAGCAAAAAACTTAAGTGTGTTGCCTACATTGGAACACAGCATCAGTTGTAGGCAGCAGGTACCATAGATGCTGCAGAGAGGGGTCTGTAGATATATGAATGGGCCCATTTGCAATCCCCCTTCTTTACATGGCTACTCTCAGGCTGAAATCCAGTAGTAAGTTGCAACTAGAATAGGTTCATTGAATCAGTGGGGACTGAATCGAGTGAGTCAACTCCCCTATAAGTTTCATTGATCCAGTGGCCCTACTCTAGTTGCAACTTAGCACAAGATTTCATCCTCTTTCTTCCTTCCTTCCTCCTTATCTCTGAGAGGTCCAGTCCTGCATCATCCCTTCCTCCATTTTAAGGTAGAGAAGTGGCTGCAAACAGACCTGGGGGGATTAGGAGCTTCTCTGTTCTAAATTTGGTAAATTTCTTATCCTCCTGCACGCCTTTGCTTGGATTACCTTGATAAATGAAAAGTAAGTTTTTCTTTTTCACTAACAACCAGTCCGCAGAGTGATACAGAGCTCTGTGTTAGGCAGCTGCACTCTGACAGTGAAACTGCTGAATAATCCAACTGGCACTCCTGTACCCCTTTGTCAGCGGTGACTCACAAACCCTGCTTTATGAGCTTAAATTAGTTAAAACGCCGTTAGTTTGGTATTAACTCGTAGGGTGTTTCATTAGGTTTTCGCATTATAAATTATGGATCTGTATAGATTAATGTAACTCAGTTGACCTAGTTCTTCACTGGTATGTAGAATGTACTAACAGTCCACTGCCGTGTTAGTGGACAGATTGAGTCACTTCAAATAATCGGAAAAGTTTCCCTGATAGGATATACTTGGTGAGTGATTTTAACGTCGGACTTTTCCAAGACGAAATGAATGCATCCTGTAGGATTCTGGCCCCGTGAGGCCTTCCTAGAAACATGGTAGTGAGATTACTTGCTGTTCATACTACAGTGCAACTGATGAGTGAAATTGGCCAGGATTAGTTCTTAAGTATTCATACAGATCAGATCAGCCTGGGACTTGGATTAAGCACTAGGGTGGGCAATCCCTATATATAAATTAGACCGTTTTAGTGAATGTAATGATCCACAGCAAAGGATCCAGATGATTTCATTCTGTTTTTCCTTGTCAGCAAATAAAAGTAGCTATTTGGTAGGTTTTATGGCTTCATTTCTCATTGGAAATAGCTAAAGATGGCACTTTCAAAAAATCTTGTATGAACACTGCTTTAATTTATTTTTAAATTTTTCTCTTGTTCTTCTCACTGGTGTTTACAGTGAGCCATATTTAAACTTGGAAATTATTTTCTGGGACAAGAGTGAGAAATTTAATTCTCTATTCACTCAAAATAGGCTGTCACTTAAATTAGCAATCTGTTATTGCAGACTAATTTTCTGCAGTTGCACAAAAATGAGGACGTTCTGGAATGAATTGGACGGCAAACAGTTGGGTGGATTTTCCCACCCTACTGAGTTGTGAATGCACATCTCATTTATATGAGATTATGATAAGGCATTTATCTCACATTTTAAGCAAAAATATTATTTGCATTTTTAATTTCGATTTCTTTGGAAATATGTTGTAAGCTTTGGCACATGTGGAAGCGCTAGAGTGTTTTTTCGCTAATGCCTTTCAAACTTAATATACTGTTACAGTAAACTTGAATAGATGGCTTTTTAACTTTGGCTCCATGGAAAAATAAGATGTAATAATGTGCCATCCCAACGAGTAAAGCTCTGAATTCCGTACCACTATTTCAGGAGTGTTATTTTGCATCTGTCTCTTTTCAAACAACTGATTTTAAAAACCGTGCTGGCCAAACTTTGTTCAAAAGTTAAAAAATTGTTCAAAAGCTTAAAAAAAAAATAATGTTTTAAAGTGTAACAATACTTTCTCCAGGTTCTAAAGTGGGATTTATGTGCAAGCAACAGTGTGGGTCGTTTTAAGAAGACAGGCAGGATAAAAGTATAAATGAATGAATGAATGAATGAATGAATGGAATAGGTTTTCACAATTACTCGCCCTCTAAACTCATAGTGACCCAGTCTGTGTTCTTGTCCAAATTCTCATGCATGGAAAGGCTGCCTTTCCCAAGGTTTTCTTCCTTAATCAGGTCTGATAACATGCGGGGAGAGAAACATGCAGATTCTGCTCCTCCGGGTTGTAGAAGGTTCAAGTGCAGGCTCCCGAGCCCTGGGTTTCTCTGTGGATATAGAGTTCAGTCTTCTCTCTCAGATGTCAACATCGCCCTACGTGCCCCTTGGGCCCATGCCACCTTTATAGGGACTAATTATGTACAAAGTATTTTACCACCTCCACCCCCACCCCCATGTGAAGGCTGTTGGAAGCACCCCTTATTAAAATACTCAAAAGTCTCCTGATGTGCTATGCTTTGTGGAAGTTGTGGGAGCAACAGTGCAGCTTGATATGGCTGCACTGTTATTTACAATAACACTCTATGGTTTAACAGCTTATGAGCTTTCGGTTGCCTTCCAGCTTCCTATTCCTTGCTTTTATAAAGATCTGCAACAATATCTTGTTTTTGTGTGTGTTTTTTTTTATCCACTTGCTGTCCGCTTGTTAATGTATATTTATTAGAGAGGTGTCCATTATTTGTGCTTTCTCTTATCAGTTCCTTGACATCCATGCCATGTTTTAGTTTGTGCCTCAGCTGCTAGCTACAGCCTCCCAAGGGAGCCAGTACCACCCGTGCCTGGATACATGAGGCAGAGATGTGAAAGAGAGAGATCAGGATAACCAGGCTTCCATTAAATATTTGCTCTTAATGTTCAGCCTGATCCTGCCTGTCGCCTTCTCTGTTTTTTTTTTTTTGGGGGGGGGTGTGTCTAGTGCTTATCCAAACAGCAGCATCCCTGAAATAAGGGAAAGAGGAGATCCCATTTCATACCTCCTGCGTTGTAAAGCATAAAGAATTACATGCTGAAGAAGCAAAAGAATAAAGCCCAGTGAGTAATGCGTTTCTTTTTCTGTAGATGTTACGTGCCTTTACTGCGATTGTTATGAACCGAGGCCATTGATGCAGTATGTCTGTGCATGTGGTGCAATGGATAATAGAAGTCAGCATTTTGGTTCTCTCGTTGCCGTTGCCCGACGGTCCTCCTTTGCAGCCCCAATTGCTACAAACAGAGATTTTGCTGCCGCCTCTTTGCCCGTACTGGGATGTGGCTGAAAAGACTCTGAGAAATACTTGGGGTGGGGAATTGCCCTGAAAAGACGTGTTCCTGCCAGGAGACAGAATATTTTTTTTATTTTTTTTTTGTTTCAAGGGGGAAGATCAGACAGAGGAGAGAGAGCATGCAGCGTGAGTGATGCTGCTGCTAAGGGAGATTAATGAAGGAAATGTATCCCAAAAAACCTGACGGTATGTGTTGTGTTGTGTTCGGGCCTGTTTATTGTGCCAGTGTTGTGTTCTTTATTGCACCAATTTGCTTAATTGGCTCAGATTTGTTACGTTGAAAAGAAAGCTGAAATGGATTATTGTGTTCTCCTGTCGTCATACTGAGGAGAAATAGGATGGTACCGCATTGCTACATTGGGCTAAATCAATATGTTTAATGGTCAGACTGTATTTTGTGCAGTAGTGGGTGCTAACACATACTAGTACTTTTATCTGGCTTATTTTTCAGCTTGGCTAAGGAGGAGAAGAATCTGTCTGCTCTTGTTTATTGTATAGCAAGGTTTTTTTGTTTTTTTTAAATGTCCTTTTCGGTCATTGAGTCATGGAATCTGATTAAGGAACCTAATCATATTTGTTTATATTAGTCTTCAACCTTATAAAAATGCAGGTTGTTCTTCTTCTCACGTGCAGCTTTTATATTCTGTTGCTTCTCATGTCCCATTTGCCCAACGCCTTTAACGAAAATTAAATCATAGGTCTTAAAATGCCTTTTGGGTGTTTAATCAGTATTTTCCCTGAGGGGTTTTTTGCTGGATATGCCTGGCATGCTGTATTGTGTGCTGTGCCCTGTATGGTTTTCCCCCCTGGAAGAAAACGAGGCTTATAGGTATTGTTGGCTTGTGGCCTTGTAAATATTGTGGGACAGGTTCTCCTTTCGTTTGTTGCTGTATTAGTGGCAATGATTAGGTTATTCAGAGCACGCGAACAGCTCCCATCCCCCAGCGAAGAAAGGAGTGACTGCGACTATAGAAGCAACTCTGAAAGATCTGGATTTGCTTGCAGAGGGCAATTCTTTTTTGTACTGCAGCTACAAAGGAATGAGGTTTTATTGGTTAGAAAGATTGGGCAAGGGGAGGGTTCCAGTCGTGCAACCATATTTGTTAAAATTAACAGTCATGCTGGGTATTGTATTAGTTGTATCATAGTTTATCTGGTGTGTTTAACCCTCCTCTGCCTCCCCCCGTATATACATGCCTTTTGCGTCTGAAAAAATAAATGCCTTGTCGTTAGATCACATGTAGTGAACATGTTGTCTATGAGATTTGAGTGTCTGAGTCAGATTACTTGGCCAGGCATATTTTGGTTTAATTCTAGCAGCGCCTTTCCTCTTAAGTCCAAAATGACCAATGTTTAATTTGGTGCAAAAACAACAAGAGGCTAGTGGCTCATTAATTTTTTCATTTATTTTTTCATAAGCTTTTTTGGACTAAGCTCATAGCCGTCCCTCCTCCCATGTGGAAATCTGCTTTTGAAACTCAGAGAACTTTCAAAAGCAGACTGTGATCTGGTGTGAGGCTTATTATTCAAAGAAAATAAATAGCGTGGTCATGCTAAGACCTATAGGTGTATCAGAATAAAATATTCGGATCCTGGACAGTGTGATTTGCTTTTTAAAGAGGCCTTATTGTTTAAAGTGACCTGTACATATAGCTTTCCTGATTTTTACAAAACTTCCTTCATTCTTGTCTCTATGCAATTTTGAAAGGCCTTCGTAATGATTGGGTTTTGTGATAAACTGTGCTACATAATCTTGGATGATAAGAGCAAGTGGTACTATTCCATATCTTTTAGAACTCATGTAGATCTAATTTTTTTGATTCTTAATTGCCAACTCCTGACCTTGTCTATCAGGATTTTGTTTCAGAACTTAGCTAAGAGTAAATCATGGTTAATGCTAATCATAGTTAATAAGGATGCTAATATAACTGTTAAAGGTTGACTTTGCCCATGAAGAGATGTATGTATTCCTTTATCTTTCCCTGATTCTCTTAATTACGTATTATTTCAGTTCATTACATCATTAGTGAGCCTTTAACCTGGGATAAGTCCATGCTTCATACAAACTTGTCTCAGATCTATCTGGTCTGGGCCTTCATTTTTTGTTAAATGGCCTTTTGAGAAATTTGGTAGTAAATTGCCAGACAGATTTTCTTTCTTTCTTTCTTTAAAATATTTGTACCCTGTCTTTCTCCTTAAAAGGACCCAAAGCCGCTTAATCTTATATCTTAATCTTAGAACTGGAAAGGACCCTATGGATCATCAAGTCTAGCCCCTGTCAGGGAAGCACAGTGAGGATTCGAACTCCCAACCTCTGGCTCCGCAGCCAGAGACCTAAACCACTGAGCTATTCAGCAGTTCTGATTTCTGTGAAGTTGAGGGGTGGGTCAGAGACTTCAAGGCAAAATAAATTGGGGGCCTGAATGATTAAATGAAAAATTCCCCTTGAGGCAATGTAATGGCACATAACAACAAACAACAACTTGTAGGCCAGCTGATAGTCATAGGTGGGATCCGCCCTGAGGATGGGGAGCATTTGGTCTTCCAGTTGTTGGAGTTCATTGCCTATGATCCCTTACCCCCATTGATCATAGGATCCCTTCTAGCCCTGCAGTTCAAAGGTTGTTGTTATTATTATTATGGTTAGGACTGAGGGGAAATGTAGCCCAACATCTAGATAACCACCCTTTCCCCATCCCTGGTATAGCAGCATCACCGGCGAAAAGGGTGGATAATTACAAACTAATAGTGATTCAACCATTTATTTGTAACAAAACATATTGATTATGTCTCTTAGGAACATCGTTCATTTAACGTTTTTACTAAACGACTATATTCACTTAGAATCAATTGGGTAGTAATGAAATTCCATACAAGGACACTAAGCAGAATCAGTACCTTTCAAAGAGAAGGGGCCACAAGGAACACAAGAGGAAAGAGTGCTGAATTGTGAATAAAGTGCACAAAACTTTCTAGAAGCAAGGGTGGACATTTATAACTCTCCATGAATTTGAAAATGCATTTCCATTTTACTTCTGTTGAGAAAGCGTGTATTCAGAATTTGCTGAAATAGTAAGTACAACATGTGATCGCTCTTACTGTATTTTTATTAGATTTATTCTCAGGAGAAAGATACTTTTGGTCATGAGAGAAACAGCCTCCAGAGGAAAAAGGTCCACCAACCAATGGAAACCTTCACATCAGTTTCTTCTGCTCTTCTTCTTCATTCTCAGTTCTGTCTGCCTCGGGGCCCAGCTATTGTGGAAGAGCTGCTACCTGCCTTCCCATCTTCTTGCCCCAGTCCTTCCTGCCATCACCGAAGGCCTAAAGCAGGGGTGGGGGCTTTGACCTCTAAGATACCGTTGGGTGTCAGAGCACATCATACTTGTTAAGTGGCCGTTCTGCCTCTGGAAGATGAGAGTTTTTAGTCTGAAATATTTTAGGGCCTAGCACATCAGACAAAGGAATTGACACCCAACACTAAAATACTAGCTTTGAACCGTGAATAGTGTGATTTTAATAACATAAGTAGGGCCATAGTTGATCAGGCTGAAAGCCAGTATGTTCTGCACACAGTGACCCACCCCTTGCTTACAGGATGTGGGTGTATTGCCCAGCAACTGCTACACAGAGGCAAATTCGTCTTGATTCTGGAGGTCTTATATGGCCATCCAGACTAGTCGCCATCGAGAGCTTTGTCCTGTATGCGTTCATCTAGTCCCTTTCAAAGCCAATTAAGTTGGCAGCCGTCACTCCATCTTTTGGTAGTGAGCTCTACCGTTTAACTATGTGCTGTGTGTTTATTAGTAAGTTTGCTTTCCTGTTGAATTCTGAGGCAGGTCTGTTTAAGTATGATAGCACGCTCTGCAGTTACCAGGATATTGGCAACCGCTGTGCTATGCAATACAAACTTGCAGGCCTGTAGCCATTGGATTGGGCATGGAGGTCCGGCCCCTCCAGCTATCCCTCTGGCTTCCCCCTTCCAGAGCAGGGATGGACGGATTGTTGATCTCACCAAGCTCCGTGTGTCTTGATCACACACACATTTTATTTCCTGCTGGAGCATATGGAGCCTGTTTAATAATGTATTTATCATCCTTCACTTTTCATTTTAACTTGGCTGGCTGCCCTCATTATCCTTAGGCCACCACAATCCCAAATTTCTGGCTGTGGGGCTGAATCCCCATTTGGTGGCCCTTTTCTGAAGTGCAGCAGTTAGGGAGAACTCCCCCCCCCCCCAAAAAAAAAACCACACCATACAAAGCTTGTATTTGCAAATGTAATATATATTCTGAACAGTTTTGTTCAGAAACAAATAATTCATGCACACATGAGTTTCTTCAGACTCTCACAGGTCAAACATTTATTTTGATGTTAATGTGTAAAGGATGGAACTCTGGGAACTGAAGCATAGTGCAAATTAACTGTTAGGTTTGTCTATCTGTCAGAAATCATCATCAAGGTTATTGTTTGATTTAATGTGAGGCTTCTCTTGATTTTGAACCGTTAAAAACATAACAGTAAAGTCATTCTCTTCTGCCAGTGTCCACACGCTTCCCTCTCCATAAAAAGTGCTTTTTCTATTGAGGTTTTGCAGCTAAGCTGTTACACATATGTTGGTCTAGTGTGTGAAGTGACACTCTGGTTTGTGTGTAGTGAAACAGATTGAAGTTGTCGCTTGTGGAATGGAGGCAGAGAGGAAGCTGTAGTTTCCAAGTGTTGGATTATGAAGGAAGCACCTGCTATTTATTGTTTTGAGTGTCTGTCTGAAGTCATTGGTTCCTGTTTCTCTGATTGGAATGATCGGTTTTGAGTATAGGAACGTAACTCACTTTCTTCTTATTGTGGAGCATTTGCAGAAAAGAAGAAGACTTAAATGGTTTTTATCAGGTTTGCAAATAACTAACTATGATGTGTTTTTAAATAAAATCACTTTGAGTGGTCAAGCGTAGAAGCTTAATAAGTTGGGGAAGAACTGGTTCTCTTTTCTTCTGGGTTTTGCCTATGATGCATGAACCTGGTAATCATTTAATTACGAGTGAATGTGGGCACAGTCTATGACAGTGCATGACACAGCTTCAGTTGGCATGTATTCACGCAGTGCTGCATCGGGGCTGCGCAGCCAAGCCAGTGTTGCTGCCCTTTTGCCTCCGGTTGCAGCCGGAACCGCACATGCACAGGATGGGAGCCCTGCCCAGCTCACCGGAAAATCAGAGAGAGTGTTGCTCACATCACATACTTTTTGCAAAATCCCCTGGTTAAGGCCATCCTGCTATAAAGCCTGTTCCCTTCCAGTTGGATAACTCAGTGGTTTCGGTCTCTGCCTGCGGAGCCAGAGGTTGGGAGTTCAGTTCTGTACTATGTCTCTTTGACAGGGGCTGGACTTTATGATCTATAGGGTCCCTTCCAGCTCTGCAGTTCTAAGATGTTGATAAAAATATTTCTGCCAGATATTTTGATATGACTTAATCTGAGAGCCTAACTTTACTGAGAGCCTAAGACAGACCCTTTATGGTGGAAGAACAGAATGCAGAACATGTATTGGTCACAGTGGGTGCTACATGCTTGCCCCTTCATTGCTTACGTGGAGCAAGGGCTATTTGCTTCAAGTGAACAGGCAACTGTTAAATGAGAGGTTTGCAGTAAGAAATAGATGATTATAAAGAGGTAACAGTCATAAAAATGTGCATAGCTGGAAGCCTGCAAGATTAATGGAACTTTGCAGCGTATCTGCAGTTGGATTTTTACAAGCAAGTAGTTTTCCAACAGGAAATTAAATGAGGGTCTTACAGTTGTTATGTTGAAGAAGCATCTGCTAGCTTTCCCAGTTAATCGTGATAGATGTGTTAACCTGTGGAATTAATGTGGTTTTAAAAAGTGGATCAAGTTTTCTTGTGTTTAATCAGTGAAGAATTTACAGGCCTGTGCATCTCAGTGTGAATGGGAGGATGTGAACTTATTCTTTGATGGTCGAGTATGTGAGCAGATAACAAAGGTCTCTGGTGATGGGGGCAGGATGTGAAAGAATGTGGAGATCGGAATAGGCTTCACTGCTGGGTACCCCTTTAAGCCAGGCGTTGCGAAGGTGTGATTCTCCAGGACTTCATAGGACTGAAGTCCCCCCATCTTCATTTAGCACAACCATTCGCTGCAGTGATGTGAGCTGCAATCCAGCATAATTTGAAGTGTTCCTCCTTCATGATTTAATTTTTTTCTATCTCTGGTATGATCATTACATTTCTTGGGATGACAGTGGGAAAGCAGCAGTAGGGAGGGTTTATTGGCCGAGAGCGTGTTTGCCTTTCCCTCCTTTCCACACAGGTATTTCAGCTTCCAGCTTGCTGGAGGCATGAACCTTTAGGACAAGCTGGAGAGCCTGGTGCTCTCAACTATGATCAAGAAGCTGCTAATTTAACAGGAATTTATCACATGGATATTACCCTGTAGTAGCTTTTGGTTTTCAGCTGAACAATTTGAACAGACTAACACACTGAACCTGTGACTTGTGGGAACTGTATGGTGCAAGTCCAGTAGGAGACAAGAGAAGAAGCAATAGAGCCATTTGCATTTGGGTCTCGCTCCCACAGTTTGCTCAAGAAAAGGAACATAAAGAGCTGATAGTCCATTTTTATAGGTCACATTGTCAACCCAGTTTTTGCATCAAGACATGCAGTAGTAGACTGGTAACTGGGAGATAAGTTAATTTACCCTGTTGTTACGGATGACCGTCTTCCTAATCGGCTTCAAGTTGGCTATGGAGTAGTTTTCCTGCAGCCATGAGGCTGGAGTTAAGATTATAGAATTTCAGAGATTTGTGAGTACTCTTAAGGGATTTCCCAAACGATGTGGCTGATGCTCCGTGTTGGGATCTTAGTTTCAGTGATAAATAGTAAGAAGAGAAAAGCCATCAACCAGTTCATCTTCTGAGTTCACTATTGATTTTCTGAGGAGGTTAGAGCAATGAAGTGAGCTAGTAGATACCTGGAAGAAATATTATAGCAAAAAAAGGATGTGTAATTGTACCTGTTATATGGCCATTGCATTCTTGGCGAACCAGCAGAAAATGCTGAATGAACTCTTTAAGCATCGTCTTGGGAATAGGGGCAGGTAACCACTCAGGAATCCGCTATTGCATATATGTCATACATCTTGAGGGCATAGCTGCTTACGTTGGTGCCAAACTTTACTGTTTGTGCCAAGGATGATTAGGCTCAGGTCTGACTGTTCCTGGGCTGGGATAGCCTTGCTTCAATTATCCATGCCCTAATAACCCCATGACTGGATGGCTGTAATGTACTCTACAATAGGGCTGTTCTTGAAGTCAATCTAGAAGCTGTTCCTCATGTAAAATGTTGCTGCCAGACTGTTGACTCAGATGGCTTAGTTGGGTCATGTGATGTGGGTTTTCCACGCATACTGCATTGGCATTAATACTTGGGTGTAGAACCCTAAATCGCTTAGGTTGGCGGGAGCTGGGACAAGCGATGGGGGCTCACTCCGTCGCGTGGATTTGATCTTACGACGGCGGGTCTTCTGACCTTGCAGCACAGAGGCTTCTGCGGTTTAACCCGCAGCGCCACCACGACTCTGAATAACAGTAGTATAAAAGGAAAACATGAAAAGGACTTTCTCCTACAAAACTATAGAAAGAGGCGCCCTTTTTGTGCCTCAAGATATGAATCGGTGTGTATAATCAAGACCACTTCATGTGGTTGGGTTAACAGGCTCTTTTAATTAATTGTTAATTCTTGTTATTGAAGGGCTCTGTAAAAATTCTGTTGTAGTTTATTGCATGCTACCTGGAATTTGTAGGATGCTGGATGTCTGTTTCTCACTAATCCTGCAGACATGCTTGTAGAAGAATGGATACAACAGTGGTGTTTGAATCCTAGGAAATATGCCAGGCTTGAGCAGATTTGTATGACACAAGCTGAAAATGAGTAGTGTTATATTTTGTTTATATAACCGCTTTCCATAGGGTTGGATCCCTGAAGCAGCTACCTGAAGAACAGTGAATTTTGTTGATATTGGATTCCTTAATTAAGTGCTGATTCATGTGCTATATAGCAGATGTGCTGGCAGTGAATGTTCTGTTTCTTAGGGGTAAATAAATGTTGTAAAATGCAGAGAGGAATCTATGTTGGTAAATAGATGGCAATACAGTTGGCTGTGGCACTAAATGTAACCATGGATAGCCGGTATGTATATTGTGTTTTGTTTTGTGTTTCTTGTGGAAATGTTTACACAGCAAGTACCTCTATAAAATCAGGAAGGATCACCTCTTGTTGCATGGTGTGAATCTACCAAAATCTTTTGTTCCCTTTTTGTCTTGTAGGAAAAAGTTGTATTCATTCTGCTAGTTTTGAGCCAAGGAGATAAGCAGAATAGATCTAGTGGATGTATGTGCAGAGAGACATTACATTCCCCACAGTATGTGTTCAGCATAGGAGGTATCACTGGCAAGCATCTTCCTCATGTACTGTTTTTAATGGAAAACCAATAGAAACATTGTGGATCTGTTCACATGGGATTGGTCTAGTGCTACAGCAACAATTCTTATATAAATTATGTAAATTCATGTAAACACACATTCTACTTCCGGGACAGATAGGAGTTTGCAGTTATGCCTCAGATGCCAAGCCAGTAACTTGTGTGTTTGAAATCTTTCCTATTAGCTTGTCAAACTCCATTCCAAGAAATAGGCTTTGATAATGTATATTGCGAGTTTTTGACTGAAGAAAGAACTGGAGACAAAAATGGCAAACTCAGAGACCTGTTAATAGTGAGAATTGACTAATAAGACTTGGTTTGACTTAATTAACAGCATGTGATTAATCACCTGCAGCTGTGGAATATATAATCTCTTTATCATATAATAAACCATTGGTTCTCTTCAACATAACATGATAGAGAGACTTGGGAGGCTATACTGATAACTGACGTTACTCTTCATTGGCTTATGGTGATGTGACATCAAGTCCACAAAATGAAATTCTGTGCCAGTCAACAAAATCAGAGAACAAGAGCATATTTAAGTTTATGAACTCTAATAGCATGAAATTCTTCTCAGCACTGATAAACATCCCATGTTTTTTCATGTTACACAGAGCCCTTATGCTTTATTTGAAATAATTTCTCTTGCAGCTTTCCTCTTAGGCTAAGTACACTGTAGTAACCTGCAGCATAAATCAGTTGAACACACTGTTCTGCAGTCATAATTTTGGATTTGCTTGAATCTGGGTACAACAGTTGGAGCCTATGCATGTAAGGAAGCCTGCATTTAGATTTTTTTTAAAAAAGAAAGGCTATAACCCAGTTAGCTGTCTTAGAAATGCATTTCAAGACCTATAAGGAAATAGCTTGCTGCCAAGTAGACAGAAGGTGTGAAACACGCATGGCAAAGATGGCTTCAGAAGAAACTTTGAAGATAATGATAGTAACAAATACCTGATTATAAGGAAAAATCTCACTTCTGTTCATTCATTTTATTTTCTAGACTCTGGCAATTATTGTCAGGATGTCCTGAAGGCTCCTGTTTACCTGAATTGCCATCCTAGAAACTGTTCATAACCCTACTTAATATAATATATATATATAGCAAAAATTCTCCTGCTGGATGTAGGTGGAATCCCTGTCTTCCATTTCCTATGACCTGGTTGGACCAAGTTTCCACACTCTCTCCCACATGCTTTCTTGAAAAGGCAGTTTTTCAAAAGCACAGTTCTTTTAACTGAAAGTGCTAAATTAGGCAGTACATTAAGCATCGTAGATCTTCTTTCTCTTTTAAAAAGCCACAGGAGCTGAGATACCCAGTTTGGGATCCGTGTGTACCCCTCCCTTTCTACCCAATTACTGTACCTTGGTAGTGCTCTATGGGGCCAAATACCTTCTGGAGTATTCTTGGCTTGCAAGGAAAGCTAAGCACACCTATGATATGAGTTTAGGATGGCACTCCAAGCTCTTACAGCTGCTATTTTAAAAGCCGGGAGGGCAAGGCACGAAATGTGTAATTGTTTCTTAGCATCTTTCATTTTTGGAAATCAGTATATGATTTTTGTTCTTAATTAAGTCAACCAGCAGTTAAAAACGTCTCAATGAGTTCAACCTTATCATTAAACCATTTTGAAAAAAATATTGTCCTCCCACCCTTCCTAAAAGCAGCTATAGGGAGTAGATTCCACAGTCTGTGAGTCTTGCAAGAGAAAGCCCTTTTCTATTCGCCCGTCAAGCAGGCCTCTGAAGTTGTTTGCAGAGAGCCTCTCCTGAAGATAACGGGACAGGTCCAGAATGAAGCTGGTAGTCTTCTAGATAACTAGATCTCAAACGTTTTAGGGCTTTGGAGGTTAAAATGAGAGTCTCGGTTTCGATCTGGCAAGCATTTGGCGATCAGAGCAGATCTTTCAATTTCTAGATCATATGAGCCTCAATATTTATGGAGTTCATTCATTACAAACAACAAGGAGACTCTGTGAGTCTGAAACTGTTTGTAACAGCATTAGAGGATGTGTTCAGAAAACTCAGTTGGGAACATGAGGGGGTTAAAGGATGAGTTTAAGGGTTTAACTAAATTCCTAATCCCAACTCTGTTAGAGGCAGGCCATGTTAACTGAGCAGTCTTCCCTCCCCAAACTAAAGAGAAACTCTTCGTTTCAAAAAAAGGCAGAAAAGGAGAAGGAATGGGAGAAGATGGCCTTGACTGTCCTCTGTTTTAAGCGATGGGCCATAAATTCCAACTTGCTGGCTGAAGAAAAGCTTGAAAGCAACATGCAGCTGTTTCCATCTGAGAAACTGACCTGGCCTCTACACCGTCAACCATGTGAATTTGGGACATTAAAAACAGCACCTAGGTTTGGAACGGTCCACAATCTCTTGGTGCACAGCCTTGAAGAAGATGATTTATCATCGAAAGCTTGATGTTTGTTTTTTGTTTTGTTTTATTTTATTCTTAATGGTCAATTAAAGCGATCACCTGCTCCTGCATTTGTATTGTTTCCATGACCATGCAACCTTTTCCTGATTTCACCTAAGGGAGTCACCTTAGATTTGCCGATGACATAGTAGTCCTAGCAGATACTTTGATGACTTACAAAGTACGTTGGGAGCATTGAAAAATGAATAGAAAATAAACAGAAACCAAAAGTAATATACAACCAAGAGTAAAATATGAATATTATAACTGATGGCTGTCATATAGAATATGTACAAGAATATATTTATCTGGGGCTAGTAGTACAGTGTGGGAAACCTAATAGGAAAGCAGAAGCCAAGAGACAAAACTTGCATCATCAGCTTTTGGTAAACAAAGTAAAACTCTTAAAAACCAAACATTTCCCCTAAAAATTAAGAAGATCTATTTATTATCAGTGTGTGTTGCCAGTACTGACCCATGCTGCATAGACCTGCGATCTTATCAAAATCCATAATGGAAAAGCTCACAAAAACTCAGAGTGATGAAAAGACAGAGGCTATAAATATCAGGCTAACAGATTAAAAACCCAGTATGTTTGACAAAAGACAAAAATGATAGATATAAAAGAACAAAGAGGATGATTACAATAGAAATGGGCAGGGTACACCATGAGACAAGTAGATGGGCAGCAGAATAAAGAAGTGTATCACTGGTGACCTTAAATGGGAAGAAGGAGCGGTGGAAGGCTGCAAACTAGATGGATGGATGATTTGAAAAGGTCTTCAGGACTGGCATCAGCATATTAATGGTACCCTCGTTTCAAAACCCTTGAATGCTCTCTTTAAGTAGGCGTTAAATAAGAGAACAGGACAAAACTCTGAGGGAGCGTCTGGTTAAGCGACCTGAGTTGTTGTCCAGCCATTTCACCTACGCACCCTCAACACCAAGCCTGGGGAAACGTGTGCAGTTTGCTCGATGCAACAAGCTTAATCCTCTCATAATATAAGCCAGGTCAGAATTTTCCTCCAGAATCAGATCTTGCATAACTGATAATTTTTGCTGCAAGTGATTTGACATTAAAAAGAAGAAACTCTGAGCTGGAAGGTCTACCTTCTTTGTCATTCTTGCGTCTTTAGTTAGATGGCAACTGGACAAGAAGAAAGGGCAATCAATGAACGGACCTTCTTTGCATGCAATGGCTAAGTGGGAATATTTTCTGCTGGCTCCCAAGTTCCCACTCTTCCAGACACATCTTTCCAAGCCACTAGAAAGAGTCCACAGCTGACACACTTTTTTTCAGACACAGGATGTGCATTCTTCGGAGGGAAACAAAGTTGTGCTTTGTGGAGTACTCTTGAACTCCCTGTGGCTCTTCTCAAGGGGTGATGATCTTTGGTGTCACTCCTTTTGGTTCCAGAGCAACTGGTCTCTTTATAATCCCCAGACTTGTCACTGACCAATGGAATAAGGCCTTGGGCTGGGTTGGAACAAGGCTTTCTGCCGTGGCTGATATTCCTTGTAATTCACACTCTGCTTTTTCTTGCATGGTTAATTTTTTTATTATTATTTTTTTGGTCTGCTTTCATTGGAGATGTGGTTGAATTTTAGGGACGCGTAGGGTGAATCCCTCGAAATTAAGAGGAGCAAAACTGTTCGGGAGATGGAAAATGAAGTGGGGGGCAACGTATAAATATAATGTGTGAAAAGAGAGTGTGTGTGTTTGTGTGTGTTCTGTGCTGTCAAGCCAGAACCATATTTAAGGACTGGTTTTACCAGTTCCACTCCCAGTTATTCTTTAAAATTTGTTGTTTTTAAAATTCTTTTGAAGCAACCAGCAGAGCTAGACTAGACCCATTAACTAAGAAAGGGATGAAGCATGGTGGTTATTCTATTAAAGGCGCCATATGTAACTGGTTTCCTGATTTAGTGTATCAGCTTGGGGCTTCCATGCAGGACTTCAGCAACTGAACTGCATGCTAACCAAGCTAGTCAAGAAACTCAGCTTGCTTTCGTTATTATTTTCAAAAGTACTCCTAGCCTGCTTTTCAAACCTTTCCTCAGCATGAGGAAAATAAAGAGGTTAGGCCTGCCTACCCCTCTCCAAACTAAACCTCTGTAGACTAAACTTAGCCAGCAGCTCCCTGAACCAAACTCTACCGGCTGCTTCTTTATCAAACCTTCCTCACTATTTGAGCTTGGTCTAAATCCTGCCCGACAGTTAAATTGTAAGACTGCACATTCTAGATCTCCCCCTGGTCACTGCTGTTGATGTCCATTTTGGGCTTCGCTTTTCTTGTCAATACCTCTGGCTTTTCACTGGACTAGGGATCAGACATGCTCAGGATTGGTAAGGCTTTTGCCTGGATTTTTATGTAGATATGTTTTGTACGGCATTCTGATAAGTGAAGAACCCTTTGAAATATAGATAGTTACGTACTTCCAGATTATTACATATCTCCTATGTCAAGTGCCTTGTGGTTTAATGTTTAGAGCTAGTTCTGAAATTTGTGGACTTCCTCCGATATGTGGAATACAATAGTCAGCTTCAGGTATATATGTGCATTGAGGCAGTATGTTGTGCTCCGAGGATCTGAAGAGGTAAAATTGCACTCTGTGAAAGCACATGCTGAAATAAATCTGTTAGTCTTAAAAGGGGTAGAAGGCTCTTTTTGTTATGTGGGGGAAAGGTGGATAAAAAGCAATGTTGTTGTTTTTTAAAAAAAATCAGATTGATTTAAATCATGATTTAAATTAAAAAGTCAATTTTTAGAATTTAAATCATCAAACAATATCACGATCAATTTGATCCAAGTCAAATCCACCTTGGGTGGAAACAGACTACCATGGCTGCTTCTTTGAAGATTTCTGAAATGTGGACTGTGTGACATTTCATGATGATCAGCTTTTGATAGAAAAACCTGCCGTTTTGGCTAGAAGTGGGCAAAAGAGGTTCATAAAAGCTCACCTTTTGCTTTGGTGTATGTCCACACACACACACACACACCCGGCATGCCTGTCCACAGTTTTCTGTGATCTCATGCTGGTTCGGTGCCATTTGTGTGTGGACTTCCTCTCTACTTGCTCCCAACTAGCTAGGGGTCACACAGCGAGTATAATGGGAGACTGGTTAGTAGCTAATTGAATTTGGTTAAGCAGCCATCACTGAGGTCATGGAAGCTCTCCCATCACTCTCAGTCGGATGAGGGAGAAGGAAGGAAAGGCGATGTATCCCTGTTGCCCTGGCAACCAGGCTGATACTCCTCATCATGCTGGTGATTTCACTGTGCAGGAAGACTTTGTGCTGGTCCAGTTCTAATCCCATGCGGCTACTCCTGAGCAGTAGGGAACACTATGCAGGAGGTGCATTCAGCTGCCCATTTTTGGTACGTGTTCTAGGGGAGCAGCCTTGCAATTATTAGGTTTGTCCAAATTGGCTCAGCTGATTGGTTAAAAGAGACACCGTTTATTTCCCTTTCCTGCTCTATTATTCCCTCTTTTGAAAAGGAGTGTGGGGGAAAATATCAGAAGCTGAGGTACATTTATACTTGGATACTTCTTTTTTTTTTTTTTAAGTATCCATAGGCTATCTGCCACTGTATGTGTATTGTCTGCTGCCAAGTCATTTAGAGCTTAGAGCAGGGGTGGGCAATTAATTTCTATAGGGGGCCACATGAAAAATCTGAACTGTGTTCGGGGGCCGAACCAACTTTACTTAAAAATAAAATGAAACAGTGATGTTATGATTGTTTTTATTTTAAACTTGTTAATCTTCACAAATACTAAAGAGGTTTTTTGCAGTATGTTAAAGATAAGCAACTGGCGGTGGGCCGGACAGGAGCGGCTCGCGGGCCGTATGTGGCCCGTGGGCCGTACTTTGCCCAGGTCTGGCTTAGAGGGACCTTGTGAATGAATGACTTTCCAAACACCCTATCATTAATAGCCCTGCCCTGGTCTTGCAGATGAAGGGCTGTGTCTTCCTTTATTAATCTATTGCTATCACCCCTGTTTTTCCTCCACGGTAATTTGTATGTGGGTCCTCTTGCCAGTTAGGTAAAGCTTCTGAAATTGCTCTCTTCCCACCCCCAACCCCCATGATGTGCCAGGAGTATATTGTTTGAAGGAGCCTATTTTAAAGCTAAACTACAGTATAGCTTTATTCTGTAACAGATTAAATGGCACCCCAAGGCACACACGGGCGGGGTGTGGAAGGATAAAACCGTATGTGGTCGGCGGTAGCAAACGTGGATGATGAATATTTGTCTATGAAATCAGTGGCAGCGCTGAGAGCATTTGATTAAAGAATGGCACATTTTTGGAAGGCGTTTTAAGACATCCATCCGCGTGTCTGATATGACAGGAGTCATGAGAATGTGTTCTTCTCCATTTTATTTGGAGGTTATGATGACAGGATGCAGCTGGGAATAAACTGAAGCAGCTTCATTAACTGGTTCTATTGGATCGTTCATGGAAGGGTCAATGGAGCTGGTTTTAGGAATAAATATTAATATTTGGAGCTGGCTTTAGGAGCAAACTTTTTGAAATGGAGAGAAGGTTTTTTCATTCTCCTCATGTGTTTTTTTTAAAGAGGGGAAGGCTAATGATCTGAGTAGACTTCATGTCAATTGATGCCCCACATGTCTTCACCTCTGCTATAATCAAGGACTGTGTTGTGAATTAGGATTCATTATGTTTATGATGGATATAATAGTATGGGGTAAGAAAATAATAATAGGTTTTGCAAGACTCAGTATTAAAATTCAGGTTGCTTGCAACGTTGGCTATTTCAAATGTATGCTGCTACTCTTTCCCAGTTCTGTGTATGTTTAACTACCATGTTAGATTACATTTGATGGTATGATAAATAATTTCTACAAGGGTTGATACATTTCTTTAAATATTGTCTTTTGAATGATGCCGTTTTTGAACTTGCCAGGAGAGGATAGTCAGAGCTGACTGCTCTGCATTGTGAAAAAGTATGTTATGAATTTAATAGACCTCTGGTTTGGGGATGAGTTTGAAATTGTGTAATTGGAAAAAAGAAGAAGCTAGTAACTGGAGAGGGCTTTGTTGATAACTGTCTCTGAAGGAGAATTTACTACAGTCTTACTTTTCCGCTTGTTTCAGATTTAGAATTAAGGAACAAGTGAAATCTCACTTACCCTCATTTTTCCCTTGAAGGAAAAAAAAATTTAGTGGGACGTTAAACAAATTTCATGTCCAGGTTGTCATTTTTGCTATTTGCTATATATTTGGTTAAGTGCCAGCTTCTGTTGAACTGTAGTTCAGTCAAGTGTTCTAGGGCAGTGGTTCCCAACCTTTTTCAAGTCACAGCCCCCTTTTATAACCAAGTAACCTGTGAGCCTCCCCCCACATTTGCATGAAGAGGCATTTTTAATGGGGTAAAGTCATCCCTTCTCAGAAAGCAGAGGCTGCTTTTCTCCAAACCCAGGCTGAGAACCCCAGGTTGGGAAACACCAATCTAGAGGTTATGTTGGGTTAATTTTATGAATAATTAAGCTTATTGAAGATGCTTATTTGCTGTTGTTGTTTCAGAACCAGTAAAAATCTGATTTAAATGTCACCAGACCCTGTAATACTGAGGATGATCCATTACTTCATGATGTTTATTGCTTATTGATGGCTTCTAATGTTGTGTGATGACTATTTGAAATTGGTTAGTTCTTTTTAGCAGAGAGACCTTTCTCTGAAGACATGCCTGTCAGTGGATGACTCCATAATATTCTACCTCCTCCCCTAAACTTTTAATACAGAATATTTAAATTTGCCCTTCAGATTAATCCACTTAAAAATAGATAAGCCCACACTGCAAAGCAGTGTGACAACTGTGGTTAACATCAGCCGGTGGCCCCCACCCACTAAAGTCTAAAATCTCATGTCTTACTTATGATTGTAGTTGACTGGTATGACTCCTTTCTCAACCCCATAACCTCACTCCGTTGTTAATAATTCAGCCTTGAACACCTCTCAGCCTTTTACCCCTAGTCTCCCATCTGGCCTTAATAACCACACTGATTATTTCTGTGCCCCTCGGCAGCTGTTTTCATCCCAGCTTCCCTCTATCTCATTCCCAACAAGTGATATCTCCTGGGGGAGTGGGTGGGGAATGGAGTTTCTGCCTTTTGGGGGGGGGGGGGCTTGTAGTAAAAGTAGCAAATGGGATGGCCGATTGGAGTAAAAGAAAGGGAATCCCCAAACAAGTGCCCTAAGCTGTTAGGACATCTGGCCATTTATCAGACAACTAAGAGAACCACAATCAGTTCATATTTTCTCCTGGTTGTAATTGCCTTTTTAGAGAAGGTTGTAATTGCCTTGTCTGGAATCCAGTCATCCCAATACAGATGATGCCTCCCTTAAGATTGGGAAGTGATATTTTAGACAGTAGCAACAGAAGTGTAGTATTTGAATACATGTGTACTTTAAAAAAAACACTGAAAAAGTATTAAATTCCTAATAAAAATGTTTTAAAAAGAGCTTGAGAGATTTGTAAAAGTACAGTACAAAGAAAGCAATAATATATGGAGAAGTTACAGGTGGTTCTGTTTAAAATGTGTTTTTGCAGGTACTTTTTAAAAAGGGGCCATAGAGAGAATATACAGAATATTGCAGATTCCCTGGCCAGTCTTTAGTTTGCACATTAGAGCATCCTGAATTTTTGGGTGGAAATGGCAAATGGCCAAGAACTTAATTTTATGGTTTAAGACGTTATATTTAATTTCATTTTAGCCAGACAGACTAGAGGAATGATCCGGCAGTACCAGACCAGCCATGGTGAAATTATTTATAAAGGAGAAAAGAGCCAGACCATAATCTGAGTGAAGTCCAGAGACATTTTCTGGGCATGCACACATACAGTCTTTGAACTGACTCTCTTCCTAGCATGTATACATTGACAGAAAGCACACTTCAGAGAACCGTGTGATCTATACTTCAAACATTGCGTAGGTCAGCAGATCAAAAGTCTTCGCACCGTGATGGTCCTCTGCAGAACTGGTTTAGATTGTGGCCTTGTGTCTGATCTATTCCCTCAGGCATCCTACCTTAAAGATGGCTTGTTCTTTCTAATTGTTTCAAAGCACATTGCATACATTAGTTCAGTGGTTCTTACACTAGGTAGATCCAGTATTCACCTGTTGCAAATGAGGGGCTAATGCTGAGATGGTAGCTTTCCGGCAGCTGAGCTATGCCAGACATTTTCAATTAATTGAAAAACACGTTAGATTATTTCATTGGGGGGAAAAGTACAACATAAAATTATTCACTACAAAGCAGATGAATTAAGAAAATAGCTGACTGTTGCCCAGCACTTCAGCTCTGAATATTGCATTTAGCGTGGGCAAGCTTTTTAGTGTTCAGTCTGTAGTTTTCCACAAAATCGCAAGGTTTCTAATTCTGCATGCTGCTATAAGTGGCCAGCTACTGCCCTTTATTTGAATTAGTGTCCTCTTAACTAACTTCACAATTCTGCCAAGTCCATTGAGCTCAAAAATATTTGTGCTGAAGAACTCTATCACAAAAGTATTTTACTTTTGAGCAGTTGTGTTTCTTCTGTGAATTTGCCTTGTCTAAGCGAAGTCACACATAGTTCAAAAGAGCTTCAGCTTCAATGGTGTCTGCACCAGGAAAGAAAGTCACAAGGTCTAAGATTCTGCTCTCCTCAGTATCAGTCACTGAGGTTTCAGTTTCAGAAGCTGGCATGCAGTTGAAAGATATCAATCACTTTGTAACACACCAGTTGTATGCAAGAAGACTATGTGCCGGAGTTGTCCAGATTGCAAGTGCTGGGCAAAATTTAAGACTGTCTCAAGTCGGGTGTGTAGCCACATAGGCGTGCCAGATCAAATCAGGAGTAACCAAATTAGAGTGTAGCCAGAGTGGAGCACATGTGGAATCAGTAAGCAAAGTAGATAAGAAGAAGATGACAAGGGAGTGAGTTAGAGGAACAGAGGTCTTCAGCAGAACTGATGTTACTGGATTATGAATCAAGTATGGAGGAGTGAAGGCCAAAATTCTTGATCCAGTCAAGGTGAGATAGCCAGGAGAGCCAGAGCCAGCAGGAATTTTTGGAATGCTGGGAGTCGAAACACGAAGAGAAATCACGTTGACTTCAGAAACCTTGGCTATCATAGCCAGTGTTCTTATCTAGATGCTGCCAATTCTTCCTGTACAACAGCTATAGCTGCTCAAGTCGTTCTTACTCCTGAGAAGTATTCCGCTTGAGCCTTTGCATGTCTTCTAGGTAAGACAAAAGAAATGCAGAAGATCTGCAAGTTACACTCTGTCTTCTCACCACCCTTGTTCTGGGAGTAAACCCAAAGATGTCAAAGCTTGTACCTTCGCAAATGTCTCGCCATCTGCCACCACCCTTCGGCCAGAAGAGATGCTCTGGAAGAAGTTGTGAAATGAATCTCTCTGCCCAAAGATCTAAGTGATCTGTTAGGTCTCATAGCAGCAATCACTGCTCCCCATGCAAGACTGAACATGAGATTCTTGCTGATTCATTTGTTCCACCTGGCAAACGGACCATTTGAAACAAATAAATTGTAATTACTTGTACATTACTTGTAAATTCCAATTACTTGTCCTTAGTTAAACATTCTGTTTGGTAGCAGACACAAAAGTTCAGTCATGATCGTTGTGTGTTTTCAGCCCAGAAGGCCATCCAGGGTGATCGCAACAGTTACTTCTGGTCAAGAAGTTCTTGAATGATTGCATATTGGGAGTCATTTTGCAAGACAAGAAGCCACAAAAGATCTGCTGGATAGCTCAGTGGTTGAGGTCTCGGGCTGCGGAACCAGAGGTTGGGAGTTCGATTCCCCACTGGGCCTCCTTGACAGAGGCTGGATTTGATGAGCCAGAGGGTCCCTTCCAGCTCTGCAGTTCTAAGATTATTAAATGATTAAAAATACCTTAGAATTTCTCGCAGTGGCAAAAACATGCAAGTTGTTTCTATGATACATCAAAGGTCCACCCCACTCAGATTTTCACAGACAGTAGTACAGTGATACACTATGTTAGGAGGCTCCTTCTTGCCCTTAGGTTGTAAGTTTGGTGTCTGCATTCTTGCTAATGTTATCTGGCAAGAATAAAGCTGCATCTATTGTCACACTTGGGGACATCTCATAGATCTCAGTGCTGTCAGTTCTGTGTCAGGAAGGTCTTCAGTACAGCTCTTTGGGACATGCATTTCTCTGCTGCTGGGGGAAAATACAAATGCATGTCTTTCCACCAAATTATTTGGATGATGGTGGTCCAATTACAGTAAGACAGTGTGGACTACATCTTAAAGGAGGCCCCTGACAACCATGGTTTGTAGCCCTGCTGTTGTTAGTGCATTGTCTTATAAATCTTATACATCTTAAAATTATCTTGGAACTGCAGAGCTGGAAGGAACCCTATGGATCACTGAGTCCAGCCCTTGTCAAGGAGGCCCAGGGAGAAATCGAACTCCCAACCTCTGGCTCCACAGCCAGAGACCTAAACCCCTGAGCTGTCCAGCAGGTCTGTCTGACTGACCATTGTAGAACAGAATAATTTATTCTCTGGATATTCAGTCCCTTTAATTCTGTGCTTGGAGGATTCTTCCGAGACGAGGTAGATTTTAGAGATCACTGAAGCCACCTATAAAACCCATGATACCTTCATCTTCCATGCCAAAATTCACTTTGACTTTGGTTTCTCCAGTAAAAATAACAGATGCTGCAATAATTCTACTGTTCTTACAGCGTCTAATGCAACAAATGTTCACACAGCACTCTTTTAAAGTTTATTTTGCTCTAATTTCGGTGTTTCAAATCCCACTGCAAAGGAAATCTTGGGTTTGGGGTATTTGTGTTCTGTGCTCCCTGAGAAGGCTAAAGAGAATATTTTCCTGCTCTTCAACATCCAGTATCTCCAAGGAGGATCTCCAAAGAACAGCACAAACATATTACAATCAAGGGAGTTATCAGTTCAGTTTGACTTTCGCCAGCGGAAGTGGGCAATTCGATTCTGCGTATTTTTTTAAATGAAGGTTTCGGGTTTTACATGAAGGTTTCTCTGGCAGTGATGTAAAGTGGAGTTTAAAAATGCATTTGGAGTGGTAAACTGGGCTTTGAGAAGCCAGAGGTCCAGATTCAGACCCGACCAGTAGCCAGAATGGGATGGAAGCCAATTTGGGGGAGTCATGAAAGAGCAGAAGATGGGTAGTCATTTTTAATTGTTTACTTTTGCTGTTTTACTGCAAGGTGTGGAGAGGATGGTTTGCAGAATTTTCTTCCTTGTGTGCTCAGTTAGCCTGGTTTTTCTGGGGTTTGCCTCCTGGATGTGGGGCAGGAGGGCAGGTGGGGTCCTGTGCCATTTGCTCCTCCACCTGAATCAGCAGGAGTATCTTGGACTGGCCCTTTACATCTTACTTTGCCCTTTGGACCCAATCCATGTTGCTCCCATCGTTGAAACGTGCAGGAGAATTTTAGCCTTTTGGACACGTGGAGGCTTCTCTCCACCTTGAGAAGTCACCTTTTAAGCCACATTTTGGCCCTGTGCTTAGCTTTTCTCTTAATCCTCCTGCGTGAGATGCAATATGGTTCACCGAGTAGCTTTTTCTTGCTCTGGGTGGCCTTTGGCAAATCCTCACCTGCCACACTCTATTTTCTCTCGGTAAAATGGGAGCAACGGTGACACGCATCTCAACTGTTGTGGTGATGAGTTATGACGATCAATCCAGGTTCATCTGAGAAACTCAAGTGATGTGAAAAACTAATTTACAGCACCATCTTTTTGAGTGTAGTTGATGTCCTTAAGGGTTCCGTCGTGTCCTGGATTTTGTGTTTCTATAAAGGCCTTCGTCAAAATAATTTTATTTTCTGCATAACAGGAAGAAGCACTGTAAGAAATGTCACAGTTGAACGGTTCCCTCTTGACTAAAATAAAAAATAAATTAAAAAATCCTGGTGACATCATCATCTAGGATAGAGATTTAAAAAAAAAAAGAGAATGGAAACCATAACAGTGCAAAGATTTATATCGTTTGCTGCTCTGTCGGTGTACTTGCATCGTTGATGTTGGTGTGCTTCGCTGGCCCCGCAAGGCGAACACAGATGAGGGTTAGAGAGGGATGCTGTTTCTTTAACCCATTTATCTCTCTCCACGTCTCACCTGCACTTGAAGCTGCAAGCAGTCAGAGAACTGTAACAAGATTATAATCATGTGAGGGGGAAAGGTGGGGGGCGGCGGGAGAGAGAGAGAGATGGAGAAATGGGAGAGTCAGCGGGGAAAACATATCCTTCAGATGCTTTTTGACAGCAGATCGCCTTGCCAGCGATATTCGGCCATGCCTGGATGTTCGAGAAAGCCAGATTAAGTCGCAGCCTGCTCTGTGTGGCGTGTGCGTGGCACTTACGATGCTCTTACTTTACACCTTTTTGATTTCTTTCTTAGAATCCATCTACCGACGTGGAGCCAGAAGATGGAGGAAGCTGTACAGAGTGAATGGGCATCTGTTTCAAGCCAAACGCTTTAACAGAGTGAGTACTGTGGCTGAAAAAGAGCTTGTGGAAGAGTGCGTGCGCTGTGTATCTCTGTGGGGCGGGAGGTGGATTATGGGTCTCTTTCCCCAGTGGAACGGTTTCCTATATTGTGGAAGGAAAACCAAAGAGGTTTGGATTGTCAACAATTTGTGCAATATTATTGAATTTTTTAAAAAAATATATCTTTGAATTATTCATTGTGGGGATGGTAGTGTAAGATTAATTTCCACTCAGATGCCTTTGAAAACTTGCCTTTTGTGTGTGCGTTCAGATAAAAGACTTTTTATGCTGCCTTTCCAGCCAGTCGGCATTGATGTGAATACTCCCTTAAGCATATTTATTGTCTTTCACTGCTTCCTTTTTCCTATTGTCTCCTTAGATTAGCATTAAGATGCTTAGAATCCTCCTAAAAGGCGCAGGAGCTAAATAGATGTGACCTAATTAACTGTACCATAAATATTTTTATCTTCTGAGTGGCAAACTCCGCTGCATGTGCTAAGAGACACGGCTGTGTAAAGGAATTGACTTCGTCTGTAAAGCAGAAGAACCCAGAGACCCCACCTTCCTTAACCCAGCCCTCCTTGCTGCAGCATGCCTTCTCTGTATAACACATTCTTCAGAAGTTTTATACATTTTTAATGAACAGGGCAGTGCTGGGTTGGAGGTTTGTTTAAATATCAGGTTGGTCTGACGGTTGAAGACTTCTGGCAAAAGAGATCTATTTGAAAACACATGGACACACACCTCTCATCTATTTATCTCTTAATTTCTCCATTGTAAGCCTTCTCAGCACCTCATCAGTGGAATGGTTTCAGAGCAAAATTAGGTGGCTTTATTACAAACCACATTCTTAATTTCATGCACTGTAGGGGGGAACATTTTTCATCATAAGTGGGATGATTTACAGATGTCTGTGTGACTGTCGTATGTTAATTCACCCTGCTTCAAATGTTATAGGGTTTTTTTTTAAGGGAACAGTTAATGGAATTATAAATGTTCACGAAGCACAAAATGTCAATTTTAATGGTGTGCAAAGTTTTTAAACTATGTAAGAAGTGTTAGCATATATTGATAGTTAAAGGGGCCTAGTTAAAAATAACGATGTGAAAAGCAAATGCCTCTTGACTGTTGATACTGTTAATTATATTTATTGGAATCGATTTCCCATGTTATCAATATCCCAGGTCCATTAAGTTTTTAAAAGGAATTTCTTCTTGGTTTTCTCATTTATCAATTTCAGATTTCTGATTCTGTGCTACTAGAAACCTTAGGATAAGTTTCTTTTCTGTACAGAACCATGTAAAATGTGTGTTTCATAGGGTGGTAGAGTTCAGAATGAAAAGAAACCTTTGCAGCTGATTCCACATTCCTGAGAGGAATCCTGAGTCTTTTTGTCTTGTACACATTCTTCGTGTTTCTAGTTAATAAGGCAAACAGCCTTTGTAAGGGAATGGACTTTCAGAGTCAGATTTTATATTACGAAAGGGATTGTTTGAAAGAAACAAAGTCAGAAGGTGGTGGGACCAAGAGAAAGGTCCCTTGATGATCTTAATACCCAGGCAGTCTCATAAAGGGAGGTACAATCTTTTATATAGCTTGGACCCATACCCTGAATTGGATGTGTCTAAAATAGCTGTTTGGATCCCAATCGTATTTATAAGATTTATTTATTTGTTGTGTATGGCACTGAAAAGAGCCTTTGTTTTTAATTTTGGTATTCATGCTGATTCTTCTTACTGGAATATCTTTGCAAGGTCCTGCAGCTGAAATGGGAAGACTGTTTATAATATTAATGTAGTGCTACAAGTCTTTGTGATTGAAAGTTTGCTGAGAAATTTAGTAACATTTTATGCCCCAAACACGAACTGAGCACGTTTTCCCCTTGAGATGAAACCGCTCGGTGGGTTTGAGGGGCATGGCTACAGAGCCAGGTGCCAAAGTTCATAGTCTCGCTGTGCCTCCGGGAAGAGGAGTCGGCTCCAGCCACCCTGGGGCGTTACATACTCTGCCCCTTGTGTGGCCTTGAACAGGCTGCATGGCCCCAGATTCCGACCAGAAGTCAGGATTGGTCCAGAACTTTATACCTTTAAGCTGGACAGTGGGGTCGCCATGTGTTGAAACTAAGCTGATTATTATTAGTTTACTTGTGGGAATTCCCCCTTTCTATTAAAAAAAAAAAGCCTGAAGAATATTTAAAAGATCATCCTCTGGCCTTCTTGCATCCTTCATCATTTGATTTAAGTTTAAGGTGTGTCTGCAAAAGTACTTCCTGCTTGAATGTTTTAAAACAGGAAGTGTATGAATTGGGAAAAGCAGGCAACGCTTCTCCAGCGTACAGTGAAACCCACTGTGCCCATCCTACACGCTTACTTTGGTTCCTCGTCATCTTTCATGAAACGGACAGGCAAGGACTTTCATGAGCTGAAGACCGTGTTGTTGTATGGGTGCTGCTGAACGAGACACACACACACACACCCCAGACCCTGTATGGCGGCCGCTCAGGTGATTTTCCTGCTGGAAATAGAACCGCGTCAATGCATTTCCATGTGTGTGGACAGCTCCCCCTAAAGAGCGGGCCAGGCCGTTTTGCAGCAGGGCTGACGGAATTGCCTGCGCCACATGGGGAGCTGCTTTCACACAAAGGGCTGGATACAGTAGAGTGGCTCCCACGCATGCTCCATTTCAAACAACGACCCACATGGGCCGCTGAATGCATGAATTGGGCTGTAGTGACTCCTAACAAGGCGTTAAACCTGCCTTCAGCCATACTCAGTCAGGTGCTTCTGTTCCCATAGTTGCCACTGTGGCCTGAAAATTACACTTCATTCTTCAGCATTGTATATGTTTTGCAAAGAGGCAGAAGCACTTTTTATACTGAGTAGCTTAGTTACAGTTTTACAATGCCCTCAATTACATATAATTTTCTCTTTTTTTGCTCTAAACGTCAGTTGGCTTAATTCCCCTATCCCAGGGGGTTCTAAAATAATGAAATGTATATTGTAAACCCCTGTTTTTGCCCATACGGAAGCGTAGCACCTCCCGAAATGCAAAGCCAAAACTCTGACATTCCACCCCTCTCTTTCTTCCTGGAGTAATACTTCTTGCTCCGGCATTCTGCTGCCTCCTGTGACAGCTCCTTTTCAAAGTGCTCTTGTTGGGTCATCTTCTCTGTCCTTTTATCAGCAACTAATTTTGGTTGGGGTCTGATAGGACAATCCTCACATGACAGGATAATCAGAGGGCATCTTTTTCAGTTAGCCTCTTTAGCTTCTCCCTTGTCAAAGCTCTGCGGAGGGCATCCAGTTGTTGGTAGTGAGAGTGTGGCTGTGGGTGTCACCTCTTCCTCTACAATATGAGAACTAGGTAGGATTTCACTTAGACATTCATTCGGTCTTTTTCCAGCTCTGCCGTTCTAAGATTATTATTATTAATGTGAAGCCAGTCAGATTTACACACCACATCTGAAAGCCTGACCTGTTTTTTAAGGGTGACTTTATAGGATATCACGTTAGGTTCAGTAGCTTGGACATTGCTGTTCTCCAGGTTGAATTAATTGGATGAAGCTCAATTTTGACTTTTCTTAAACGAACAGTGCAAAGAAATAGAGGAAAATAATAGAAAGGGAAAAAAATCAGAGATCTGTTCAAGAAAATTGGAGATATTAAAGGAACATTTTGTGCAAAGATGGACATGATAAAGGACAAAAAATGGTAGGGATCTCACAGAAGCAGAAGACATCAAGAAGAGGTGGCAAGAATACACAGAGGAATTATACCAGAAAGATCTGGATGTCCCGGACAACCCAGATAGTGTGGTTGCTGACCTTGAGCCAGACATCCTGGAGAGTGAAGTCAAGTGGGCCTTAGAAAGCATGGCTAACAACAAGGCCAGTGGAGGTGATGGCATTCCAGTGGAACTATTTAAAATCTTAAAAGATGACGCTGTTAAGGTGCTACACTCAATATGCCAGCAAGTTTGGAAAACTCAGCAGCGGCCAGAGGATTGGAAAAGATCAGTCTACATCCCAATCCCAAAGAAGGGCAGTGCCAAAGAATGCTCCAACTACTGTACAATTGCACTCATTTCACACGCTAGCAAGGTTATGCTCAAAATCCTCCAAGACAGGCTTCAGCAGTATGTGAACCGAGAACTCCCAGAAGTACAAGCTGGATTTCGAAGGGGCAGAGGAACTAGAGACCAAATTGCTAACATGCACTGGATTATGGAGAAAGCCAGAGTTCCAGAAAAACATCTACTTCTGCTTCATTGACTACGCAAAAGCCTTTGACTGTGTGGACCACAACAAACTATGGCAAGTCCTTAAAGAAATGGGAGTGCCTGACCACCTTATCTATCTCCTGAGAAATCTCTATGTGGGACAGGAAGCAACAGTTAGAACTGGCTATGGAAGAACTGATTGGTTCAAAATTGGGAAAGGAGTACGACAAGGCTGTATATTGTCTCCCTGCTTATTCAACTTATATGCAGAATACATCATGCGAAAAGCTTGACTGGATGAATCCCAAGCCGGAATTAAGATTGCTGGAAGAAATATCAACAACCTCAGATATGCAGATGATACCACTCTGATGGCAGAAAGTGAGGAGGAATTAAAGAACCTCTTAATGAGAGTGAAAGAGGAGAGCGCAAAAAATGGTCTGAAGCTCAACATCAAAAAAACGAAGATCATCGCCACGGGTCCCATCACCTCCTGGCAAATAGAAGGGGAAGATATGGAGGCAGTGACAGATTTTACCTTCTTGGGCTCAATGATCACTGCAAATGGTGACAGCAGCCACGAAATTAAAAGACGCCTGCTTCTTGGGAGGAAAGCAATGAGAAACCTAGACAGCATCTTAAAAAGCAGAGACATCACCTTGCCGACAAAGGTCCGTGTAGTCAAAGCTATGGTTTTTCCAGTAGCGATGTATGGAAGCGAGAACTGGACCATAAAGAAGGCTGACCGCCGAAGAATTGAGGCTTTTGAATTGTGGTGCTGGAGGAGACTCTTGAGAGTCCCCTGGACTGCAAGGAGAATAAACCTATCCATTCTAAAGGAAATCAACCCTGAGTGCTCACTGGAAGGACAGATCCTGAAGCTGAGGCTCCAATACTTTGGCCATCTCATGAGAAGAGAAGACTCCCTGGAAAAGACCCTGATGTTGGGAATGTGTGAAGGCAAGAGGAGAAGGGGACGACAGAGGACAAGATGGTTGGACAGTGTCACTGAAGCTGCCAACATGAATTTGACCCAACTCCGGGAGGCAGTGGAAGACAGGAGGGCCTGGCGTGCTCTGGTCCATGGCGTCACGAAGAGTCGGACACGACTTAACGACTAAACAACAACAACAAAATGTGGACTTTATGTTTAATCCCCTTATTAAAAAACATTATTTAGTAAACCTAAAAGAGAAAGCAATATCTAGTCCAGCAGTTAGGGCGTGATGATGAACAGAGTTGTGGATCCAAAACTGCATGCCTAAAGAGTGGCAGGCGATCCTGTCTCACCTGCCCACGTTTCTTGGTACTCTCTGTGCATTAAGGTATTTGAGTGCATTCCGGTGCCGGTCTGATTGGCTTTTGTACCTGGAATGGGCAGAGTAGCAGCAAAATGTCTTGAAACAGCTCTAGTCAATGTAAAATAAGCTGATTCTAATGACAGGTATAGATTTTTATTTTTGTTTAACCATTGACAATAAGTTTCCAAAATAGTGAAGCCATGTCCCAAATCCAGTTGGTAGTCTTAAGTGCAGTGGACTAATTGAATCAGTTGCTGAATTTGTTCAGTGTGGTTGGTCCTAGAAATGGAATTGAGGCCAATGATAGAAATACTTGAATCATGTGATTGTATCACACATGTGTTGATGCCCCTCTAATACTGATGGTGTGGTCCTGATGCAGTGCTTAGAGCCACTCGTGTGCTGAATGGGGGCTAACAAATGGATATTCATTTCAGAGCAAACAGGAGTGTTGTTTGGAGGTCGTCCATCTGCCCTGCTTAATACTTCTTCACCTCTCTAGCTGGGGTTGCACGCCATGGGAAACAGCAGATTCATAATCTGGTTGTGTGTGTGTGTGTGTGTCTTTTATCAGCATAAGCTGATAAACCAGATACGATCTGACAGAGGTAGCCTGCCTAGGGTTAACCATTCAGTGGTAACCTCCTGCTTGGATTTTTGCATTGCGTTACAGGGGTGGCGCCACCTCTGTCTTTGGCATGGAACCTTCAGGTATTGGTGATTTTGAACACATCACTCCAGTTCTGTATCAACTGCATGGATGACTAGGTGTTAAACTCCTTGACAGCTTTGTACCTGTCTGCTTGCTCCCTTATGCTTTGGAGGTCCTCTTCCAAGGAGCTTTCTTATCGCAATGCTGCTACTCACATTAGTTTGATGGGTGGCTAACAGAGGAAGAACCTTTGCAGGATTGGCCCCCCCAAGCGGGTCCTTTCTCCCCTGCTGGCATCCTCATTAGGAAGATGACAATACTAGGCTTAAGACCTCCTTCTTTCAACAGGTGCTTCAGTCCTTGATTCTGATTTTTTTGCTTTCACTATTCATGTGTTTTTCCATCTCTTAACGTTTTGATATTTTAATGTTTTGCTACTGTTTTGGATGATATCCTTGTTTTTGTTACGATTTTATTTTATATTTTTTTAATTTTTTATTCATTTTCCATTGAGTAAGGGAAGATCATGGGGAAGGGGATTTAGATCAGGGTGTTGGGGTAAATAAAAAATACAGAATGTGATAGAGAACAATATATATCATTATTACATTTGTCAATATGTTTCTTACTAAGCTTACTTCACACTTATCTTACCATTTTTTCTAAGCCTTTAAAATCTAAAATTATATATTTTCTTTCTCATAATTTTAACCCTTTCACATTCTCATATCTCATCCAGTTATACAAAGGTTCCCACTTTTTTTCTAGCCTCATGTTTTTGTTACGATTTTATTTTCGATTTCGAGGGCATTTTCTCTTTGGCTGCTGCATAAACATCTCAAGCATATATCTAAATCAGATAATACCTTTTTTAATGTGCCATCAAGTCAATTGTGACTTATGGTGACCCTTTCCAGGGTTTTCCAGATAGAGAATACTCAAAAGGGCTTTCCCATCTCCTTCCTCCAGAGGGCGCCCTGGGACTGTGCAGCTTGCCCAAGGCCACCCAGGCTGGCTCTACTCACAGGACACACAGTGGGGGAATCGAACTCCTGACCTCTGGCTCCACAGCCAGAGACCTAAACCATTGTGCTATCCAGCCAGCAGGTAATACTTACTGGGGATTTATAACTTCATAAGCCCAGTGTAGTCTCTGGCCCTAACAAGCTACTTCTGCCAAGTGAGAAACCCAGCACTAATCACACCCCTTTGATTCCTAATGCAGCACTACTGGGAATTTAACCTTGGATGTGCAAGGACATCAAAATATTTGTCACTTTTAAAGCTTCAGCTCTGGCTGATCTCTGCTTTCAGTTTGGATGTAAAACATCCTCACCAGGAACGCATCCGTAACATCTGTGAAGGGCTTCCCTTCTGAAGTATTATTTATCTGTCTTCCTATTTAATTATAGAAATTAATTAAAAACATCTCTTGGCTCAAAAATGGTATCTGTGGGTTGAGGGCAGGGGGACTGAATTCTGTGAGGGGACAGCTAGCTTTAGCTACGCCCCTTAGTCTTTCATCTCAGTTTTGTATACAGACATGCATTTTCCATAAGCATTGCGCGGTCCGGCAATGGAATGTCATTCACTTGTTCCACTGACCTGAAAAGAGCCTTCTCTTCAAGCAAAAAGGCTCTAGGCTCTAACGGTTTCATCTAATGTATTTCCCTGTGCTTAGGGTGACCTCGTCGTTCTTTTGTGGTGAAAAACGGTGCTTCTCTCTCTCTCTCTCTCTCTCTCTCTCTCTCTCTCTCTCTGCAATATCCATTCTAAAGTGAGTGAGTGTGTTCAGACATAATAGCAAAATCTTGTGTGCTGTGGTGGTGGTAGGGGAATGAGCTTGGCTTTGCATGTAAACGTTTAGGTGGAGAACGAAAAGATTCTGATTAATGTTACATAGGCTGTCTATTTCAAGTGGTGCTGTGAAATCTGCATGGCTGTGTCTAACAGAAGGTGACACAATGGATAGACCCATATTTTGTCCTCTGCGGGCAGTGTGTGGCACCATACCCTAAGGAGGTCCCATGGTGAATGATGGAAGCTAGAGTCAACCTCATCTATAAGGCCACGGCCTGCCCACACACTCCTAAGAATTGTGTGTTACTGTCTTTGCCGGGTGATTCGCAGAACACTTTTCCAGTATTCAAACTGCTTTTAAAACCTTGTTCCATTTAATCTTCCAGATACCATGAAGTAGGTGTGTAATTTAAGAGACGATTCATGCTTTCTTTCCAGAGAGCATACTGTGGCCAGTGCAGTGAAAGGATATGGGGTCTCGGAAGGCAAGGCTACAAGTGTATCAACTGCAAGTTGTTGGTCCATAAACGCTGTCACATTCTCGTCCCACTGACCTGCAAAAGGCATATGGTAAGTGTTGCTCCAGTGCGGAGCTTCTGTCAGTGACACCGGACTTACCTTCTTGGGCTTGAATCTACTTCGCAGGCGTCACGGAGGCCTTCCAGATGGATCGCTCTTGAACTTTAAAAAGGGAAAGAGAGAGCTTTATTTTTATTTGAAATTGGGAATATCTACAAAAACATTTTGGTGTTGAAATAGTCCTCCTTATCTGATCTCTTCAGCACTATTTTCTTCCACTCGCAGTAATCGAAAATATCAGTTAAATTATGACTTCATGAGCCTTAGAATTTAGCTTTCCTTTATGCCGTGCATTAATTCCCTGCTCAGATTCATAGAGACAGCTTCTAATTGTTTTTAAGATGCTGTTCATAGGATTAGTGGCCTAATATGCACCTATGCAAGTCATCCGTGCCCGTTAGACGTTGTTGCTTGGGGGAAATGTCTCTGATCAAACTGATGCACAGAGGATCCCATTTGATTGATACTGGGCTGGTTAGAGTTAAGAGCTGTGCTGCAGACTCTTCTCTTTGGGGGGCAAGCAGGTTGTTTGTTATAGCATGTCCTAAAGTATTGTATCAGCTGGTATTCTCAGATTACATTTGACCTTACAAACAATACATAGCTTGTCTAAGGCTCCGCCCCCATCTTTTCTCATGTTTCTCATGGGGGGGGGGGGAAGCAAGCCAACCTTTGTTGGGGTTGTTGAGGTCAGTGTACTCCCGCAGTACCTTGTGGAGACTTACGGAAAGATCAGGGGAGGATGTGTGGATGCTAGAAGCATAATGAAACATCTATAGATCAATAGGCGTGATTCAAAAACCCCATCTGGGTTTCTCCCTCTCACTGAATAGTCTTCCTTTTTCATTCCTTTGTGTTCATCTGGATTCCAAAAGATATAAAAGCCTTTTCAAATTAACATTCCTGTGGCTACCTTCTCTTAACCTGTTGAAATAAACCCTACATCTTCTTCCCTTCCACGATATTCTGGAACTCTTCTGCGTTCTTCCCGGTAATCTCTTGATCCCTTTCCACTAAGGGTTGACTGTGTGCCTTGTTTCATCTCAGATGTTAAGCTCTTTAGGAAAGGAGCTTGCGTTCCTCTCACTTAGTTTCATACTCCTGTGCAAGTCACACTGATTTCAGTGGCGTTTTGGCCTCCAGGATAGCATGTCCGTGATTAATAATAGAGTGGCTGAAATCCTGTCATGCTGTTACACTTTTTGGAGGTGAATGCCTGACGTTAAGAAATCTCTGTAGGCATTATTTCTTGCACACCGAGTCATTGTTTTCCCTCTTAGCTCAAATTGGTTCTTAGTTTTCACAGTGTTATTTGATTCCAAGAGGTGCAACACAGCTTTTGTTAACTCTGGAAGGTTTCTGCTTATGGCATTTAATCTCATTTGTGCCCATTTTTATGACCCAAGCCATCAGATCTCTATCCTGAAGCTGCACTGAGGCAAATAAGAAAGCTGGTTCTGTTCAAAAACTACTTGGGTATCTTTTTAATGATTTCAAGACTTACTTTTTGCAGGCTCAGTGTACTACTTATTTTTTTTTTTAAAAAAAAGGTTTAAAATCTTGAAATATTAAATCTAGCTGTCGTGCATACATTTTATATGGGTTGCCTGTTGTTTATCCCTGCCTTCTTAAATTATTTTGGAGTGCGCCCATGTCTTTATTGAGCTCCCTTCACCTTCTCCAAACGTTTGAATTCTCTTTCTTGCGGAGTACAGTTATTACCATCCCGCATGAGAAAACCTCAGAAGTCTTTAATTCTGCTTGATCATGTGTTTCGAGCACACTCTCTCTCTATATATATGCTGGTATTACTTTTAAAAGAGAATTTATAAACATAAGGCTTGTTTACGCTGTTCTGTGCAGACATGGAGTTAAGTCTGCTTCAGCTGTAATCTAGTTCGTTGTCAAGGGAAAACAGATATAAAGATATTCTGTTAATTCTACAGGGAGCACTCCAGAGATACATAAAATTCATCATTAGTGGGTTTTCAGTAATATATATTCTTACAGGATTCTGTGATGCCTTCCCAGGAACCTCAGTTAGATGCTAAGAATGATGATGCGGACATCCCCACAGAAGAGAATGATGGAAGTAAGTATTGACATTCCTCTTAATGTAACTAATTCTGGTCCTATGAAGAGGGTGTCCATTAGGGGGCCACCCCCCCCCCCCCCCCGCAGTCTAGCCCTCACCTTGATACAGTGCCCTTCAACCTAAAGCATCCCGAGGAATCGCAACTCGTTTGACCTTGTCATTTGGGCCCTCGTGAGAATTTCTTCTGCGAGGCTATGAAATGATTTTCCAGGGAAAGGTGTAGACCAGTCGATGGTGGCTTTGTGCTTGCTGCAGGCAGAAGGTTCAGGTTCAAGTCCCCCTCATCTGCAAAGCCTCGGCCTTGCCCGGAGATTAGTTGCCAGTCAAAACGGGCAAGCGTTGTTGGTTTTTTGGCCCTGGTTTCGTGGTCATCTGTCAAAGGCTCTGCAAAATTTTACCAGTTCCTGTCTGGGGCACTTCACTCTTCATGCAGTCCTCTAACGGTTGAGTTCCTTTTGGGTCTTGATGGGCATGAGAAAGGAATTGTTGAGGTTGAGCAGCAGAACCTCTCCAGCCCACGGCCACCAGAGCTGTATCCGAAACCGCTCTGGAAATTTACAGATCACTGCTTTGTGCTTGGATCTGACGCTGGAGCAACTTAACCCCAATCCATACTGTCAGCGTACTGCTAGGCCCATGGGTCTAAGGACTTTTGTCACCTTTGGGGTAAGGCAACCCCAACTGCGTTTGGTCCAAATAGCCGGAAAACTCCTGTTGGTTTTATTTGGCGGGTCAGCTTTGACGGAGTAGCCCAGCCGAAAAAGGAAAGAAAAGGAGAAAGAGGAAAAGAGAAAGGAAAGAGGAGAGGAAAGGAAAGGAATAATTCAAGTCAATTAGAATTATGGGGATAAGAAATCTCCACTTCCCAAATTCCATATTACATTTCACGTAGAGCTACTGGCCGTTTTTTAGTGGGCTGGCCCAATATAAGATCGTCTTTATTCTTCAAGCTTTATTGATTGCCTTATTATTATACTTTTTTCCATTTTGTCTTCCAGTACCTTATATTCCTTCAGCCCGGAAGCATGACAATATTAAAGATGATTCTGAGGTAGGTTTTTTTTTCTTTTTTTAAAAATATATATATTTCAAGACTTACTTATACACACACACACACACACTTTTTTCTTTTTTTTAAAAATATATATATTTCAAGACTTACTTACACACACACACACACACACACACACACACACACACACACACACACACACACACACACACACACACACTTACTTACTTTTATATATATATGCCCTTCAGACCCCACCCTGAGGATCGTCTGTGCTGATGGTGGATGTTGCTGAATATATTTGGGCTTGCAGTGTTTTCTGAACTTGATGCATTTTGTTTTTGAAGGGGCTTTGAGAATTATCCCGTTACCTTCCCAAATAAAAAGACCTCAACAGCGGGCAGTGGACATTAAACCTGTTCTGGGAATAAGGGTGTTGAGCAGGAAGCTTAGTATGCTTGCTCGTTCAGGATTCAACCCCATTGCCCTACTTTTGAGTAAACATTCATAGGAGCCCTCTGTTTGCTTTGTTATCACTGGAAGACAGTGACATTAAGAGATGGGCAATAAATAGTGCAGTCTCAATTATTTTGGCCCCTGAGGAAATAATTGTCAATTATTATAAGTTATTTCTCTGCTGTTTGAAAGAGAGCAACTAAGCAAACCAGACACCCCTCCCTCCCTCCCTCCCTCCCTCCCTCTCTCTCTCTCTCTCTCTCACACACACACACACACACAGAGAGAGAGTGAGCAGTGGCCTGAAAAATCCTGACACACTTTAAATGGCCCTACAGGCTACTTTTAAAGAACTGCAAGAGGCCAGAAAATTCTTGAACAAAGAGAAAATGCTTCACAAAGCTGCATCTTTCATTTTCACCTCTTTCTTACCTAGAATGGCTTACAGTGGTGGTGAGGAACACACACAAACAGCTTCTGAAGCTGATGAGATTGGCTTGCTTTTTGCCCATGGTATTGGTCTGAAATAAGCCTGAGCTGAAAAATAAAGAATTGATATTTTGATGTTTGAGCAGTTCATATTGACTATGTAGTCCAGACAAAAATGATTATTCTGGAAAGACAGAAATACATGTATACATACATGGCAGGGTGGATAAAAATCAAATTGATTTATTTCACAATTTAAATTTTAAAAAATAATTTAAATGGTCAAAAAATGATTTTTTTAAAAGATTTAATTCATGATTTATAAATGAAATAAAATCCACCCTGAATGGATGACTGTTGCCCTATTTTAATACTTTGGCCTCTGATTATTGTCACTTTCCCTAGCTATTCAGTCGAAAAAAGTGTATCTTGAGTCATTAGTTCTATTCAATCTCTTATTACTAGTAGTCAAGCATAGATCAAGAGTTATTCAGTAAATACTTCCCCTAGTTCAGAGCTTTGGTCGTGATCTCAGTTTGAATAAATGGTTTAAAACGGACTATTAAAAATAGCGCATGTTTTTAAAGACGCATGCTGCACTTGATTTGAGAAATAAATTATAAATCTCCACTATCCCTGATGTGAAATAATTAACCACTAAGAAGCATCTGTTGTGGGTTGTTTGCAAGTGAGAACAGAGACCTTATCTTCCCTTCCGAGGTATTGAATATTGAGTATATTTTAGTTTAGTCAGTTTCCAAGAGTTGTTAGCCACAATAAAACCATTTATTAACATCAATTGTTTATTGCTCTTTTTAAATCAGTAAACGGCAGGAGTGGAACAAGCTGCCTTGTGTGTGGCGGGGGCGATGGCTGTCCCAGCTGATGCCTGAATTGATGTGTGTGGGTTGCATGGAAAGGGTCTTTCTGCCTCTTTTGTTGAAAAGATGGTGTAGCGGCTTATCTTTTTGCCTCTCCATACAGGAACTCAAGCCAGTTATTGATGGAATGGACGGAATCAAGATCTCTCAGGGACTTGGTCTACAGGACTTCGATCTAATCAGAGTCATCGGACGAGGAAGCTACGCCAAAGTTCTTTTAGTACGGTTAAAAAAAAACGATCAGATTTATGCGATGAAAGTCGTGAAAAAAGAATTAGTACACGATGATGAGGTAGGAGCTTAATCCAACAAGTTAAAATGAAATCCCAAGTTATATTGAAGATCAGTAGTTCTTGGGGGTGGGTGGGTAAGCTCTCTGATCAATCTGACTGGAACTGCGGGCGTTCTAAAAAGTAAGAGGATGACTTGGCAGAACGGCAAGTGATAAGACAAAATCTATAAGTAAACCGTATAAACTTTTTTTTAAAAGCCATTAACCACTGGGAATGCCAGGAAGGAGTGAGGTTGATCCTGGAAGAAAAAGGCTCTCAGATTTCATTTGCCTCTTTCTCTCTAAAACTCAACGTTTCACCCAGCCATTCTGGGCTACACTTGTGGGACAGAATACCTTAGAATCTCTTTTGTGCAGTTGTGAACTCTTAGAGAAGGAACAGAGGTGCAATCATATCAAATAAAGGAGCTTTTGGGGGTGGAGGTTTGATTTCCTCCATGTGTGTGTGTGTTTGTGTGTTTGTATTTGCGTCAATGGTAGGCGTACCTTGAATCAGAAGTGAGTGGAGTCCACGCTGGCATTCTGCCACCTTTTCAACTTGTCTTCCTCCCTAATGAGGGCTGCTGGGAACAGAACGCCGGGATGGAGGTCTGATCGTGGTCCCTTGCAGAAACTTTTTGAAATACATGTTTAGGCCAAGATCTTTTAACACATAAATATGCGATCTTTTCAAAATCATGGGGAAGAAGGGGAAGCTTTAGAGATTGCTAACGAATACAAAAATTTTAGTGAGTGCAAGTAAACAGAATGCTTAAATGCAGATGGCTAGACAGTAGGCATCGGATACCCTCGTTTGTCTGCACACGACCAGTTCTCTCAGTCTCTTCCCCAGATGTTCTTGGACTACAACTCCCAGAAATCTTGGCCAATGCAGCTAGTGGTGAAGGCTTCTGGGAGGTTTAGTCCAAGAACGTCTGGGGGGCCAAGGTTGGGAGCCACCGCCTGGAAGAAAAGCTAAAAGAACAGTTTTTATGGGTCTCAGAAGTCCAATATTGAACTTACTAACACATTGTCTGGAGACTGGGTATAACCTCACTGTCATGGTAACCAGATTCAGTTATGAGTAATGATATCCTTATATGTATGGTATGAGGAAGGAGAGGATTCGCACCTATGTGGGTAGGTGGGTAGATTTCACTTTTCTTTATCCTGAGTATCTTGGCCGTGTGCCGTGTTATACCTACAACAGCCTCCAAATATTTTATAGTTGCTTCAATGACAGCAAAAATCTTATTTCTCATTCTTAGCATTTTCCCAATTACATTTCCAAGTGTTATTCAGCCCTTCCCAAAACGTATTTTGTCTCTCTCGCTTGCACTCTGATTTCCAACCCAATTGGAATGCTAAAAATTCAAGAGGTTGAGTTAGTTGGATTTTATTTTTTTTAAATAGCAAATAATTTGGTAGTGATGCCGGTGTGTGCAAATTTAAATGGGCTTGACTCCAGGCTTGGTGTTGCCCAGAGTTTGTAATACAGCCACTCTGACCTCCCCGATTCCTCTGTTTCAGGATATCGATTGGGTACAGACAGAAAAGCATGTGTTTGAACAGGCGTCCAGTAACCCATTCCTCGTTGGCTTACATTCCTGCTTTCAAACAACAAGTCGGTAAGTCAACCATTGGTTACCTTTGAGGAGAAATTGGATGTTATTTTGCCAGAACCTCAGTGGATGTCGTATCCTTGCATGCTGCCTCTCAGCCCTGGAGGAACTGGGGTGAGATGCTGTGGTCTGCCTGACGGCAGAGCCTTGAGCATCTGAACCCTGCATTTTAAACGGCTTGCTAGAGGCCAGCCCCTTTTTCTTCGGTCTCCTTCAGGGGACGGATCCTCCTCCAAGTTCTGGTCCCCACCCTCTTTTGATGGAGAGGGCCTTCACGTCTGTGAATGTCTTTTCGTTACGCAAGCGACGGTCCAGGAGGTTTCACCCTCCTTGCTCACTCGCCCTATTGAGATCGTGAGCAAGGAAGGGAAGGGAGTCAGTGCAGCGTTTATTTACACGGTACCTCGTTTGCTCCTAAAGAAGGAAACTTCTTTACTTCTTCTGTACCTGAACAGCTTTTTCTATACGTAGAGCAGACCACAGAACGGGTTGCAGAGAGGAGCAGAAGGGTTTCCTGGACCAGTTCTGGAAAGGAGGGAGGGAGTAGGTGTTTTAGGCCAGGCGTATTTCCTGTCATTTGCCCACAGGGTGATTCTTCGAAGGGCAATCCTGAAGTCACTTAACACAGCAAGTGGGAGACACCATCCATTCCTGGATAATCTCTATCCATAGCAAATAAAGGAACCCTCGGTCAATCCTGTGGTTTTCTTTCTGATATGGCAAAAGCCGTGGCTGGCTGTGTTATTATCCAAAGTGAAGTGACCTCCCCAAGGCAGCAGATTCTGAGTGCTGTAAAAAGGGGTCCCATAGGTTGAGCTTTTCAGTTTGTTTCTGCATTTTTCCTGCCAGAGAGGGGTCAGGCACAGGTGGAACTTTGTCTGCTTCATGTGCCCAAATACCTTGTCTGGCCTTGGTACTATGGGGTAAGTCGAAGGGCTAGTCCCAGATTGCGTTGACCAATTAATGAATTATTGAATGATAAGTCAACACTGGTTCAAATCCTATTGATTCCGTTGGTGTATTTTAATTGGGAACTGCTGTTGGTTTGAGGCTGGTATACCTTAATACATTTCTGGGGTTGGGCGCGATTTCTGGTTCGGGCAGCACAAGGCAGTGAAAAGTGCCATTGTTTATATTTAGCAGGCCTCTTAGCAAGATATAAATTTGGGCAGTTAAAGGGTTTGGGAATTCATCATCTCTAGAGGGCACACTGGGATTAGTGTGAGAGTATTTATTAGTGGCATCTTCTGTCCTTTCAGCAGGATGGATCTGTACCCATAGCACATATGGGTAAAGTTTTGGGCCTTTGGGATTGACACTTAAATTCTTAAATGCTTTCAGATACTCATGGATTTCTTTTTTCATCTGCATCAGCTTATTTTTCATACGTTTTTTAGGTTTTTGCTACTTCAGATTGTAGCATTTAAGCAGAACCTTATTAGGCTCAGTGTGGCCAAAATCAATTTGTAATAATGATTTGTTTACTTATGTAGCACTTAATATACTAAATCCTCTGTTTTCCCCCCATATAAAGTAGTGTTGCTTGCCAAACTTTAAAGCTACTGCATTGTTTGGGATAACACACGTTATTAACCACTGTCTTTTAACACTGTACATCTTCATATCACCCTCATTTTGTCTAATTTCTAAAATTACTACCATCACGGTAAATAAATAATAAACCTTACTAATTTATACATTTTATTTAGAAAACAAACTCAGCTGCATAGTTGTTGAGTTTCTTGAAGTGGTCAGGAAAAGCTTCTCACATTAAAATCGTAATGAAATCTAGTACATAAGTGATGTTTGTGTGGAATCAAAAAGCTCCTGGCCTCCTTTCCTCCCCATAAAGCCTTTGCACCATTTTCCCCACTACAGTAGGACCCACCCACCCCACTATACAGGATCAGTGTTCACAGATTCGCTTCTCCACTGCCTGAAAATATTAAATAAAAATACCCTGATAATAGTATTTACAGTATATGTATTTCCAAGGCGTACCTACCAGAACCGGGCCACTAGAGGGTGGCCGAGAGTATGCTATGTATAGTGTTCCCTATTTCGGCAATTTTTGGTATCCGTGGCAGGGGTTCTTGGAACAGATCCCCTGCAGATACCACGGTCCTATTGTACTGATGAAATGTCATAAACCCCTGAAAATTAATAACCTTACCTAGGAAGCATCTAGTACAGACAGAGTTGATTTTTGTGGTGGCGGCGATGATGATAATGATGTTTGTTTAGTGCTTTTGAGGCAGCTTGCTCTGATGTAAAACATGCGAGTGGCAAATTGTCCACTCTTGTAATGTCACATGATACCTCCTCAGTATGAGTTATGTTCAAATATCTTAAGCCAGATGCAGAGTCACCTAAAAGCTATTCTATAATTCTCCTCTCCGTTTTCTCAGTTCAAGGGTGTGCAACGTTTTGGGAGAGGGGAAGGTCTCGGTATGATCTTCTAGGAATTCAAAAAGTGCAAGGCTTGGTTCTAGCAAATTAGATATCCAGGCTTTCAAAATTCCCTTTGTATGTTAGTAATCTGGCAATTTAGGGACGTGGTGGCGCTGCGGGTTAAACCGCAGAAGCCTCTGTGCTGCAAGGTCGGAAGACCAGCAGTCGTAAGATCGAATCCACACAACGGAGGGAGCTCCCGTCGCTTGTCCCAGCTCCTGCCAACCTAGCCGTTCGAAAGCATGTAAAAATGCGAGTCGATAAATAGGTACCACCACGGTGGGAAGGTTACAGCGTTCCGTGTCTAGTCGCGCCGGCCACGTGACCACGGAAAAGGTCTTCGGACAAACGCTGGCTCTATGGCTTGGAGATGGGGATGAGCACCACCCCCTAGAGTCGGACATGACTGGACTAAATGTCAAGGGGAACCTTTACTAGTCTAACACCACTCCATACTCCGTACTTAGTAAAGTGGTTGAGGAATTTATGTGGCCATTTACAAATAGACAGACAGATGGAGCAGAGAAGGACCAGACAGTAATCAAGCGGGAATCCGTGCTGAAACAAGGTGCTGGTTGTGACCGATAAAGCCCTTTAATGGTTTAGGACTTGTCAGAGGGTCTCTCTCCCAGAAATCAGCAACCCCCTCCACTCGCTCCTCTCAATCCAGGTTGTGAAAAGTGGCCACACCGAGAGAGGGCCAGAAGGTGACAGCGCGGAATCGATGCTTTCTCGGTGGTGGCCCCCAGTCTCTGAAATAACGTTCCCAACTGAGATATGCCAGGCTCCTTCCCGCCTTATGTTCAGGAAATAGATGAAAACAGAATTATTCAAAGTTGCCTTTAGTAACTTATCCCCCGGATGCTGATAATATTCATTTTATTTTATTTTTCCTTGTGCTTTTTTGTTTGTGTGTTTGTTTTCATTTTAGATCTAGATAGATCTTTGAACTGCCCTATTCATGTATTGCTGTTGGGATTGTATGGGGTTCTGAGTTTTTAATGTTTAAGCTGCCCAAAGTAGTGTTCTCACTACCAGGGAGGTATATCAATCAGTCAGTCAGTCAGTCAATCAATCAATCGGTCTTGGAAAAGTTACTAACCAAAGTAGTTCATTGAACCAACAAACCTTGAACCAACAAACTATACTAAAGCTGAGGGAAATAAAGGAACGTTTTGCTTAATCACAGAATGTCTTTGTAACATTTAAAGCATTCATCTGTTACCGTGTGGATGTGGAAGTCCTAACAGGACATTGCAGCTTCCCATTTGAGTGGAAGCTGCGTCTGGGCACCTAAGTTTCTGGAAAAGTTTCTGTTAGAGCACCCTGGGGAATTCTGGGAGTTGTAGGCCAAGTTCTGGTCTTGAGCGTAAGAGTGCGAGGGTGCCCACGAGGGTGACGCGGATAAAGTGTCCGGGAGCAGTTCTCCCAAAGTTCTGCTCAGGCACATTTCATCAGACTTTTAAGGTATTTTGTAGAGGCGTAGACCTTCCTGGAGCCTGAGCGGTGAAATAACGGTCGTGAGTTTGCGATATGGGGAGGGAGGGCAATGCGCAGATCAGCCTGTGCATTGATTTCTTTTTTTGGTTTCCAAAGGCTGCCGTGTGCTTGCAAAACACCGTCCAGCAACAGGAGCGTCTTCCTTTGGAAACGGGGCTCCGTAGGCCCTGGGGGGGGGGGGAGGACACGTTGCCACGATGTCGCCGGGTTGACGTGGCATTGAACTGAAAAGGGAGATGCCTGATCCCCCCCCCTGCCCCCCCAACCATGGCATGCAGTGTAAGCCCTGAAGGCAGATTGGCTTGCGTGGCCCTTTTCCTCAAGCCAAATAACCAGAGCTTGCATGTTATACTTTCAGGTTGTTTCTTGTTATAGAGTACGTGAATGGGGGCGACCTCATGTTTCATATGCAACGGCAAAGAAAACTCCCGGAAGAACATGCAAGGTATTTTTAAAGGCAGCTGCAAGGTTTTGTTCTCTCTTTTCTTTTCTGTGTCCCCGCCCCGCTATTCACAACGTCTCCACACTAGCTTAGGCTAACTGGAGTGCATGCATGTCTACCGGCCGAAACCATTGATGATTTTTCTTAACAGTTTTATGTCAACTCTAGTGTGTGAGTGCAGTCGTCCCTTTTCACCTCCTAGACTGCTTCAGCCGTTTTCCATTGAATGTCCCCTAGCTTCTGTTTGCTTAGTTGCCACCGTGCCTTATTTAAATGTGCCAAAAACGGACGCCGTGAACCCATCAGGTGTTAATTTGGTCGCGTACAAATATTCACAAGAGAGCTTGGGATTTGACCCAAACAGGGAATCCAGTTCAACGTAATGGACAGGACAAGGCCAAGAAAAACTCTTCATGCAGCGTCCATGCTCCCTTTGGACTGTGGGAGGAGCAGTGCATTTTTATTCCTTTTATCTCGAAAAATAATGCACATGGTCGAGCAGGGTTTTAAGAGCACCTGTTAGCTTACGTTACTCCTTAAAAACACGAAACTGTCTTTGTGTTCAAGGTTTTATGCTGCTGAAATCTGTATTGCTCTCAACTTCCTACATGAGAGAGGCATCATCTATAGAGATTTAAAACTGGACAATGTTCTCCTGGACGCAGAGGGTCATATAAAGTTAACAGACTATGGCATGTGCAAGGTAAATTTCCTCTTCACTGTCACCATGTTATCCCGTTCTTGAATTATTCTACATTTTAAATTCAGAATGTTGTTGTATTAAGAGGATGTTAGGGGTGTGTAGTAATTAGCTTCTGCTAAGTACGTGACAATGTTTGAAAATTTCGGTGTCTGTTTAGCAGTTGAACCTATGAATCGGACAAGAGAGGTGTAACTTTTCACACTGTGTCCACACTCCCTATGGACTGGGGAATGTGATATTGGGCTTATCACAACTCCTAGATCCCCTCCAAGATCCCTTTCTTGCTCAGTTCTTGTGTCTGAGAATCCGTTGGTGCCTTATGTGAAGTTGGGATTTTTCTGCCCCAATATGTATCGCTTTGCACTGGTGAGCACTGAGACGCCTTTTCCAGTTGCCTGCTCGTGCCCAGGTTGGAAATACCCTTTGGAACACTGCACAGTCCACTTTCATTCTAATAAGGACTTAAGACGAGCTAAATGAAAACCTGAAAGAGACAACAAGGAGATAAGCAGAGACAATCAATGAATGCCACTTGGTGAGGATCTCTGAGAGCTATTGGGGGAGCCTTGTGGTGCAGTGTTTAAACTGCAGTACTGCAGTCAAGACTCTGCTCGTGACCTGAGTTCAATCCCGACAGGCCCAGGTAGCCAGCCAAGGTTAACTTGGGCTTCCAACCTTCTGAAGTTGGTCAATTGAGTTCCCGACGCACTGTAGGGGGAAAGGGCAATGTGCTGTAGCCGGCATAATTAACTGGTAAACCACCCAGAGAGTTCTTTAAGCACTATGGGGTGGGCTATAAGCAGCACGCTTTGCTTTTCACTGTGTTATTGCCTTCAAGCCCTTCTTCTAAACATGAACTGGCCATCTTGAGGAGGGTGAAATGCTAAACTAGATTGGATCTCTTGGCTGATCCGACAGAACTTGCCTCCTGTTCCGAGGAGAGGGAGCACGCTTGGTCCTGGCTCATGCACAGACCGTGCCTGTGTGTGTGTCTGTGTGCCTGCAGGACCATTGGAAGAACAAGGAATTCCATGTTTCAGGGCAAAGTCGTAGAGCGGCGGTCAAGGCGGGGGAAGTGGGGTGGGGAGAAGCCCCATTGCAGTTGGAAGTTATTTTCATGGAATATCAAGTAAATATTTATCAGGGGTCCAGTTAGAGTTAATGACTGCTTTCCTTTATGCTTGGGCGTGTATGCTGTTTGGGCTAGCAGCTCTGGTTGCTGGAGATGAAGTGGGTTTATAAACAGTGAAGCTGCTGAGTTTTCCAGCTTTGGGGAGGAACCTTGGGCGTGACTTGGCCTGAGAGGGGAAATTCTTCCAGGTCCGTTTATTTTTCATAGAGAAACTGCTGTGTTTTGTTTATTCAGGAAGGATTGGGTCCTGGGGACACAACAAGCACTTTCTGTGGAACGCCAAATTACATCGCCCCCGAGATTCTACGAGGAGAAGAGTATGGTAGGTTGCTATACAGAAAGTGTAATGATTTCATTGCTGTAATTTTCCTTCTTCCTCTTGAGCATGAAAGAGTGCGAAAGGAGGAGGGATCACACCTTCTTGAGGCTTCCGTCTTCCCAACACGGGTTCCTACTCACAGGTCAGTTAAAAAGCACACAGGGGTGTCCTACCTGTGTTGCAACAGGGATAAGTAGAAGCCATTGCATATGTATCGGATTTGTGACTTGGCAACATGGCCCGTTGTGCCCTCAGGGCAGAGTTTGCACCAAAACAGAAACAGTTTACAGTAACCCGAAACATAGTACTCCATGCACGGGTCCTTAATTCTCTATGAATCATCACAATTGAGAAAAATAGTTTAGCAGGTCTTTTCAAACTGCCTTTTAAAAACAGCAGCAGCAAATAAACTACCCGATCTCGCCCAAAAGAAAATCTCTCCTCTTACTTTCAAAATGCCTGCTGAAATAAAAGCATCTTGGTTAGGTCAAGCAGCGTGTCTGTCTAGCCCAGTACGTCTCTGCTCTGACTGGCAATGGCGGTCCACAACCACACACAGAACCCTTTTCCACGATCTATTTCCTGAGCCTTTACTTAGCTTAGCCTCTGTGGAATAGAATAAGGAGGAACAGGCATGTGAAACGTCTGCAACCCCTTTTCACCTCAAAGCACCCCTTCTCAAATATTTTTACAGGGTTCAGTGTGGACTGGTGGGCGCTCGGTGTCCTGATGTTTGAAATGATGGCAGGAAGATCTCCCTTTGATATTATTACTGACAATCCAGATATGAACACTGAAGATTACCTCTTCCAAGGTATTTTATTGCTGCCTCTACATGTATAGATAGATTTTGTTGTTGTTGTTCTGTGCCGACAAGTTGGAACCGACGTATGATGATCCAAAGAGGGCCTTCAAGGCGAGTGAGATATTTAAAGAGTGGGTTTTCCAGTTCCGGTCTGCCAGTGGGTTTCCATGGGAAAAGCGGAGATTCAAACCCTGGTCCACAGCCTCCTGGTGTGTCGCCCTACCCCCTACCCCACACTAGGTGTCCCTAGGTAGATTGCCTCCTGTAAAATCCCCCTTCCCAGCACCTCCAACCCCTTGGGGATGGCCGACCAAGCAAGAGGCACTCACGCCATCGCCTGTCTTTTACAAAGCTCTAAAAGGAAGGTGAAACAGGATTCTGCTTCCTCCCACTGTCCTCTGGTATATATGCGTAGAATTCAGAAGAGGAGAGATGCAGGCGATCAGTTCCGGGAACAGCCCTCCCTCCACTTTCCTTCTCTTCTTTTGGGAACAGCTCGCCCCTCTTGACTCTCCTTCCATCCTTTGCTTATTCCCCCCCCCCCCCCATCTTCATTCACCAGATTTGGGCAAATTTTATTCTCTGTTTTCAGGCAAGGTTCCCACGCTACACAGTCTTCAGTGCAGAATAGCTTTCCCATTTCCAGCCTCTTTAGTAAAAAAAATAACAATAATTCACTTCAATGCACCAGTGTGTAAGGAATAACGTTGTTTTTCAATAAATTCTCTGAACAGTTATCCTTGAAAAACCAATCCGAATTCCAAGATTTCTTTCTGTGAAGGCCTCTCATGTTTTGAAAGGATTTTTAAATAAGGTAAGTTTTTCAGCCTCTTGCCATTGATACCTCTTTCCTTTTTTTTTAATTAAAGAAAACAACTGAGATACTTCTTTCTGTGCCTTCGGTTCAGCACTCACTGCAGTAGTCCTTCCTCGTTGTCAGAATTTCCATTTTTCTGACCTTGTTTGAAAATTTCTCCTTTTAAAGAGAACAGCTGCTTTTAGAGCCACCCCTTACTTAAGGAAGCCTTGTGTTTAATGGATGCTGTTCTCGAAAGAGTTTACAAAATAGAATCCCAAACTTAATTTCAGAACCTTATGGTTGATTTTTTTTAAGACAAGTAAAAAAAGGTGAAAGCTAAAATAAATGATTGACCATATCTTATAGGCCTTTGTTGTTTAGGCAATGGGATGTACACAAGTTATAGTCAATTATTACAGCCTGTTGACTATAAAAACTGAGTTATTATAGTCAGTTAGATATACAGTGTGATCCTAATCGTGTTTATTCAGAACGTAAATGATTTCCACTCAGTTCAGTGGTATTTACCCTCTAAGTAAGCCTGTTTTATTGAAAGGATAGGGACCAAGGAAAGCGTGCAATAGCTAAGTAAATTAGTGGTTTTTCATGGAAATGGAAGCATGATAAAATAAGATGCAGATTTACTTGGTCTTCACAAGTGCTATTGGGAGTTTCTCTTCCGAAAGAACTAGTAGCTTCCGAGGGATGGTTTTCAGAAGGCTGAAGTGAAGAGCGGTTACTCCCCCACTCCCTGGGGTTCCAATCCTGAAAAGGTACATGTTGCAGTTTTTGGTCGGTAAGGGAGGAGAATAGACAGGGAAGGGTTAACTCCCCTTGCAGTGAAGACTCTGCTCACAACCTGAGTTTGATCCCTGGGCTCAGGGAGCTGGGTTGAGGTTGACTCAGCCTTCCACCCTTCCGAGGTTGGCAAGTTGAGTCCCCGGCTCACTGTAGGGGGAGAGGGCAGTGTGTTGCCTGCATAATTGAACTGTAAAACTGGCCAGAGAGAGCTTGAAGCGCTGCGGTAGGTAAGCTGCACGCTTTGCTTATTTGCTTCTTGCTCAAGGAGAGAGCCAAAGAGTTAAACTTCTGTTCCAAGCAGGCATTTGTCAACAACACTGTCAGGCAAAGAGGGGCCCAGTGTTCACTGCGGAAGAACAGCTCTGGACATGACGGTTGTGGAATGACCAGAGAGAGGAAGAATGTGTAAATATTTGTATCCCGGTCTTCAAGGATGACTTCTCTCCCCCCTCTTCCCCCCAACTCATCTTCCTGTACCTGTAACCACTTCAGTAGAGGCATCCTCCCGCAGTATTCTGGCGACGCCATCGCTGAAACACGTCCCAATACCATACCATAGCCCTTAAGATGCTCAGGCCACCAAGCAATCAAAGCATCGGCAAACAGACAAACAGGATGCCCCATGCAGCTCGTTCCCCTCAAAGGCTTCCAGGGAGGGAGGGAGGTGGGCAGAGTAAGTGGAAAAGCTTGCTTGCCCCGGGCAGGACTTGGAACCCCCCTTCCGAAAGTAGCTGTCGCCCGGGAGACCTGCTTCACAAGTGAGCCACCAGTGATCAGTTGGAGGTTCTCTTTGAGCTGATGCCTCGGCCTTCATCGAGCACCGTGGCTCCCAGCCCAGGTGTCTTTGGACTGGAGCTCCCAGAAACCCCAACCAGCACAGCTGGCGGTGAAGGCGTCTGGGAATTGCAGTCTAAGAACACCTGGGTGGCCCAAGGTGGGGAACCTATAAGATTGGCGAGCATTCCTCGGTGGAAGGTGTCCTTCCGTCTCTGCGCAGTGGAGCAGAGCCATTTTGTCCATCTGCGGAGGATGTTGTCCTGTGGACTTCCTCTTCCCTTCCCGCTCAGTTCCTGCACTGACCAACGGCCAGCCGACCCCAGCCTTCCTTGGCATGGACCTGGGCATGCTAGGAAGCCCCAGTAACATTGGCACAGGGCATGACGATGGGCTAGGTAGGGTTTCCTTTCCTGCTTGGAGGGCTGAGGCTAATGTTTATTAGGGAGGAAATCCTGCTTCTGGGTGGCAGTTTTGTCACTCCTTCCTGACGTCCAGTCTCTGATCTGCCACCACCCCCCCCACCACCCGCTGGTGGAAACGGAATTTTGTTTCAGCCCAGTCGTCTCATTCGTCACTGTCATTTGTTAGTGGTGGTGATAATGTCGTTCTTGCTTCCAGGATCCCAAAGAGAGGCTCGGATGCCAGCCGCAGACTGGATTTTCAGATATAAAATCTCACACCTTCTTCGCAGCATAGACTGGGATCTGGTAAAGCCCATTGCTTCTCTCCTACTTCGTTGCTGACCCGTCGTGGTGCTAGTTCAATAGTTTGGAATCAGAGCTGGGGGGGGGGGGGGTAGGGGTAGGATTATGCTAGAACTCCCGGAATCACCCAGTAAGCACAGGGAATTATAGTCCAACGGGTACTCTTCCAGCTCTTTTTAGAATGTTTGGACAAGGTTGGAAACCTTACCACCTGTCACCATCAAGATTCGCTTGTAGTATATTCTGGTATAAAAAGATGAGGGCCGGTGCTATTCGTAAGCCATTCAAAAACACGGCTGGGAGGAAGGTGGGCTTGCTATGTGTAGACCTCATCTAATTTGTAGATGAAGGGCACCCTGAATAGATTAACCCCAGAGCTTGGCGTTTCCCCTGGTTTTGCACGACATCTCCTAGCACCTCTCAGCCACCGTGGCTCGTTAGGGTAGTAGGAGATTTCTTCAGATTTAGGAAAATTGGACAGTTCTGACAAAGACACCAAAAAATGCTGAAAATAATAGTAATATAATATAGTGGAACTGCAGAGCTGGTAGGGACCCTCTGGATTATGGAGTCCCGCCCCTGTCAAGGAGGCCCAGTGGGGGAATCGAACTCCCAACCTTTGGCTCTACAGCCAGAGACCTCGGCCCTATCTAGTGGCCTCAGTCCTGTTGCAGCTGTCGATGTTGCTCCTGGCCACGGCTGTTGAGCAGCTGCAGAGCATGTTGTCACCTTGGCAAGAATATTCCGTGGCATCTGCCAGGTATCTTTGAGAAGAGAAGATGCTGTGATTCCCTTCGTGCTTTAACTAGAGGTCAGGGAGGGATTTTTTTTTAAAGTCAGTCTGGAGCGAAGTGAAACAACAGCTTTAGAGACATCATGCTGCAGTTGCATGAGAGAGGACACTCCTGGTGTGTAGATTTATCTCATTTGGTAATAACTGCTGGGGAGGGATGGAGCACACCATGTTAACCACCTGTGAGTTCACTTTAATGTCTGTTCAGCAATGAATCATCCCTTCTCCTGTCTCTCTGCCACCTTTCAGCTGGAAAAGAAGCAGGCGACCCCTCCGTTTCAGCCGCAGATCACAGATGATTACGGTTTGGATAACTTTGATACCCAGTTCACCAGCGAACCTGTGCAGCTAACTCCAGATGATGAGTATGTTTTTTTAACTTTTATAAATCCTGCTTGTCCAAGGAGTGTATATGAATCAGACAGCTCTTCGAAGCTATGCAGTGGTCTGATTTTGGATGGATTGAACCCCTAATCAACCTGGACGTTTTGTTGGTTTAGCAGATTCTCAAATATTGTGAAATCCAACTGAGAGGGTTTAACAGTTCAAGAAGACACAGTGTTAAGTCGAAAAAGAGAGAAACTTTCTTTGGAGAGACTCATATTTTTTCCTTATGTCTGTAAACAGAACAGGGAGGCACCATCTCAGCTTCACGTCTGTATCTCCTTACATATTCTGTCCAATGAGCCATATATTTGTATGACAGTTAGGAGCTAGCTTTGCTTTGGCATACTTTAAAGCAGTGGTTCCCAACCTTGGGTCCCCGGATGTTCTTGGACTTCAACTCCCAGAAATCCTGGCCAGGCCAGCTGGTAGTGAAGGCTTCTGGGAACTGCAGTCTAAGAACATCTGGGGACCCTAGTTTGAGAACCACTGCTTTTTAAAAACATGCAGAGTCCACAGGCATTGAGGGAAGCTGTGCTCGGCCTGCCCCTATCCATCATCTACAACAAGGGTTCACAACCTTGGGTCACCCAGGTGTTCTTGGGCTGCAGTTCCCAGAAGCCTTCACCACCAGCAGCTTGGGGCTGACCAGGGTTTCTGGGAGTTTATTTTGTATTTATAAAGGGGAAGAGTTGTGTACCTTTCAAAGCAATTTTGGAAGGGGAGTGAGGCTCCACAGAGGGAGGAAAAATGGGTTGTATCTCCCAAGTGGTCCCGGCAGGGTGGAGGGAGCATGGTTCGTGTAGTTGTTTTGTTAATGTGTTGTTTGAGGTTTTAGATGTGTATGATTTCGTTTTATGTTTTTAAAAAGATACATTTACAAAAAATGACACGTATGGGTTTACATCCTTTAAAGCAGAGGTCGTCAACCCCCGGTCCGTGGCCCGGTGCCGGTCCGCAGCCTCAGCCGGACTGGGCCGCAGAGACAGACCTCCCCCCCCCCGCATGCACTCCCCTCCCCCACAGCTGCTTTGTGCACACACGCGCATGCCAACACAGGCATGAGCGCTCCCCCACCTCTTCACGCATGAGCCCGAGCACCTGCGTGAAGGGGTGGGGGAGCGCTCATGCTGGCGCGCACTCCTTCGCACATGTGCCCAAGAGAGAGCACCCTGCCTTCCTCAGAGGCTCAGCTGGTCCGCGGTCCCAAAAAGGTTGGGGACCGCTGCCTTAAAGCACTGGTCGAACAGGGCCACTGCTGTCCCGGCTGGGACCTCCGCCCAGGCAGAACTGGGAATCTTCTAAAGCCAGGGTGGTTCAGGTGGCTCCCCAAGGCTGTTCTTGCAGTCCCTGCCCCCTCCCTGGCCTCCCTATTTCTGGCCAAAAGAAAAAAGAAAAAAAGAAAAGGAAACTGGCAGTCCTGAAGGCCTATCCTCTAAGCAGGATTCCAGATTATTGGCTAAAAAATACCCACTTTTCAAAACTAGAGTTGAACTTTAAGCCACTTCAGGCTGAACCGGTCATTGGACTGCATGTTGTTTTGTGAACAGCCCCTGTTCCTACGTGGTTGTCACCGGTGGGCGTTCCTGTGTGCCAATTGCCTCTGACCTCGCTGTACGATATGTCCCTCCTGGCTAGGACTAAGTCAGGATAACACTTCACGGAAGCGATGCCATGGATTGTATTCTTTGAAATGCTATTGTCTTAATAAATGTGGTCGTTTCCAAGGTCCTGCGAGACCCTATGATGTTGCCCCACTCTGGCTATGAGTGCTGGGTTCTCTAGCTTACAGCTCTAGATGCTCCCAAAGTGGGTCTGTCCGTCACGACGATGATTGCTGACGATCACTCACAGGGAGGCGTTTTATTTTTATGCACGCTGTACAAACGGGAGTGGTAGTGGTGGAATTACGAACAAAAATGACTATGGCACATCTTCCATGTGTTTTCTCCATTTGCAGAGATGTAATAAAAAGAATAGACCAGTCCGAGTTTGAAGGATTTGAATATATTAATCCCTTGTTGCTGTCAACTGAAGAAACCGTATGAGAGGAAAAGATAGCATCTACACGGAGGACAGATGACATGAATTGAACGTTGACATTTAATCCTAACAACAAGTATATGCATGCGAGGCTGGGGAAAACTGTAAGGTTTTGAGTGGAGACCAATGATGATAAAATT